>OX493268.1:44990336-47706720 GCA_950370525.1 Bellardia bayeri
AAAGATAAAACCAGTTTTACGAAGCCCTTGATTGTCGCCGAAATCAGAAATGAGTGCTGAGAGAAGAGAAGATTACGAAGGCGGAAAATAGATAATAAGTATAAACGTATGAGTAAGAATTTGAATATTATTCTTTTGGATATTCTGAGATGAATTCTTTTTTCCTTTGGAGAAATTAATGTTGAGTATTTTTGACGAATAGTGATGTTGATGAGGATAAATATTTTAATTTTGAGTACTTGAGTTGTGCTCAATGAGATGTGTAGATCAGAGATCAGTTATGAGTACTGAAAAAGTGAATATACTCGAATCATGACTTATATTTTATTGTATTTATACGTAATCATACTTTTCTCAATATCATCAAACCAATACTCATCATTAAAGTTTGAAGTACTCATTATATATAGAGCAATCCCATATGAAAGCGATCACCTTTTAGACGACCCCTCTCCGATTTTAAAATAAATAGTCTCAATCGATTGCCCAGCAAAAAATAATGTACCTACATATTTTTTTTTTTTATAGTGACTGGTTTAGTGGTGGTATACACCACTGTCATGTGACAAAATTGAAGAATTCTTCATAAGGGACCTCATTGAAAGTTGTTTAAAAAAAAAACTACTAAAGCGATCGCAACGAGTGATAGCTCGTTGGAAAGGTATTGAATCAGGCTTTAATTGAAAAATAAAATTTTCCTAATTTTTCTTAGAAATTTACCTTTAAATTTTCCCATGAAAATTAAAATTTCCGATTTTCCACAGAAGCTCCTAAATTTTCCGGCTAATTTTTTTTTTTTTGGATTCTTCATAATTTTTGCTTTAAGAATCAGCAATAAAAAATGGGCCCCGACTTCTTGTTTAGACAGGAGAAGAGCATTTAAGAGACCACCTTGTTAAAAATACATTTTATTGTATTTACAGTTAAAAATACATTTATGAAGAAAAAATCTTTCTTATTTTGCTGCTTATACTTAATTACAATATTTATTAAAAATTTCAATTGTCTTGGCATCATTATAAAATTAAATTTAGCACGTCGGCAGACGAAGAGTACCGCTTTACATTAATTGACATATCAGAAATAATTCTCGGCAAAGTCGCTTATCACAATGAATTCATTTTGGGCTAATTTCTCCTTACTTTCCTTTAGAAATTTCGATTGCATCTCGGATATGAAATGGTGCGCCTTCAGTTCATTCAACTTGAATCCGAATTCCTCGATGAATTCCGGAATCTGCTTTACCACGGTCTCAAGGGAACATCTGCCGCTGCTAATTATCCACTGTTTGAAATGCACCTCCTGAATTAACAGCTGTTCAAACTTTTCCGCCAAATATTGCTCTAGCTCGTCAATCTTCGGACAATTGTCGCATTTGGACAGATGACAATTTTCCGTGGGGTATGCGCACAACGACTTCGACAGGACCCTATATGTTTCAATTTCACCGTGAAATACTTTCAATTTCTTGCATGGAAAGAAAATTAATTTGATGTTTTGATGAAACATGCAAACGCAGACTGAATGCGTTCCGTGCCTGTCTAATGCCAGCACGAATTATTTTGGTCGTAGGATGGCAAACTTAGAAAATCCCACTTTTTCTGCTGGGTATTTCTCATTGAACTGATGGTATGCTTCGGATAGATTACATAATAATAATCTGCGCTGCTTGTGTACTTTTTCTCCATCTTCACGTGTGATAACTGTGACGGTTTTATTATTATTGATACTTTATAGATTTTGATTAAGTACTTATTCTTTTAGTTTCATCCCCCTTTTTCCATCACTGATTGCTTTGTTTTCTATCATTTATTATTCGCAATTTGTTTCAATTCCATTTTATCTTCTTTAGATTATGAATGAGTGAATGAGCTCATCAATGAATTTACGATTTCCCGTTACATTTTTTTTTCTTTTGAGATTGTTAATGATATTTAAGAATATCAATGGAATTTAATACTCTGAATTTATGAATGAAAAAACAAGATAGGTATATATGTATATCAATTCTCTTTAAGTTGTTCTTGACTTGTTAAACAATGAACGAGATGGGTAAGAAAAAAGATAGGGCATTAAGAATTGAAGATTGGTTGTGACAAGATTAAGTCGAGGAGTAGTTATAATTAAATTATATAAGAATTTTAAAATAACATTACTATTATAAAATAGTGAAAAATTTATTCATGAAAATTAAACATCTTGAAACGTAAAATATTAGAAGATAAAAAAAAAATAATAAAAGATTCGAACCACTAAATACTGTGGGTATAACATCCGTCGGAGACTATTTGGACCCATGTGCTGTGGACAACGTGGCCGAATTTCAATTTATATTTAGAATGTTCGAGACTCCATTTTCTAAAGTCGACATGAAACCTCATCATTACTCGATGTAACTTTTTCGTATCGAATTAAATAAAAAGAAGAAAATTTATAAAAATAAATTCCATATAATTAATTCAAAGTTAGTTAGTTATTTGGAATTATAAATTGTTATATATTTAAACTACCAATCTTATATTTAAAATCAAGAGGGTTTTAAACATTAATATTGTTATAAATGTTTTGTTTTATTTGTTATTGTTTTTCATTTTCAAATTATTCATTTTAATAATTATGGTTAAAATTTCTAAATTTGCATAACTATTTGTTTCATGTAATTATTATCGCTAAAGTTATACATAAATTTTGTTAATATTTGTTAGTATTTGTTTCACTCTTCAAGTGATCAAGGGTTTAACTTAATTTGTTATTTTTGTAATTTATATTTTAAATAAGAGCTTTGTTGTACTTTATTTACAAATGCGATTCTCTTAAATTATTCTTAAAAATTTATCTCTTACGTATTCTTATTGTAATTTGAAATTCGATAAAAGCAACAATATCTGGGGTTTCACCAACAACAACTGCACAGGCCTGAGCAACGTAATATGAAACTACAGTGAGTAGCAAAATTAATTTAAGAATTAAGTACAATTATATACAGTAATTTATAGTAAATTTTGCACAATAATACTTTAAATTTTGTTACTATTACTAATGTATATTTAATTATTTTTCTTGGTTTATTAATAAATTTAAAATGAATTTTAACTAATCTGTTTGAAGTTAAGAGAGCCAAACTAATGTAGTGATGGTAATGTATAGGGGTTCTCAGACAAATAATATGGACTATATTGAGAACTATGGTTGGTGAGGGCAGCGATCTAATTTATCTAAAGATCATATATAGTGTGCAATTTAATAATACATTTAGCATTAAAGTCCGTTAATTTAAACGTCCGAGGTCCGTCCGAAAACTAAGGGTACTTCTAATTTTAACTATTTTTTTTTCATCTTCTTGAATTGTAAAGCACGTTCAACTCTGTTTTGGTTTAAGTGGGATATGATTGTGACAAAGAACCTTACCCCATCCGGCGAGCTATAGCCTTAAATAAGAACGTGTAGTCACAACATTCCTTAAATATTCCATCTTTAACCTAATGCAAAAAATTTACGAAAAGAAACCATTACATAACATAGTCACGTGTACCTGGGCAGGCGCGGCTGTTGTCATCATTGCAGTAAAAATCTTGAATCAATTTCACCGTTGCTTCGCTGAGGGTCCTTGAGCCAAATTTCTTGGTGAGAGTCGCCAATATGCCCTTCTGTCGAACTAATTCTTTGCTTCTTCTCGTGATGTAAAAAGATGTTTGAAACTGTTCAGAGATCTTGCGTATAGACCATGATTGAGGCAGCACAGATAAAATGAGATATTTCTCCGGAAAAGTGTTCGCTAAATTGAATTTTCTTTTCAACTGCTCAATCATTTGTTTGCCGTCATCAACGTCATCTGCTTGACTGCATTCGTTATCAGAGCCTTCATTAAATATTGTCGCGATTGCACTCACAACCTTTAGGCGTTTCACCTAAAGTGGTAATAGCCTCATTCAAAGGACTCAAAGACATATTGACCATCGGAATGTCTGCCTCACTATCAGATGAAACATTTTGTTCACTTGTCATTTCACTCTCGGATTGTGGCTGCATTTGTTTCAATGCATTTGCTTGTTGAGACAAATCGATTTTACACTTGGGGCAAATGAATTCTGCTTCTTCACCGTATTGTATATTTAATTCATTCATGTATCGCTTCGAAACACCAGTTAATTTTAATACTTTTATCTTTTTCGAACGATGTCCACTCTTGCTAAACGGATTGCAGCAAAATTTATTCATTTTACTTTAAATTGTCTTTACAGCTTCACTCTTTACTTTACAAAAAAAAAAAAAAAAAACACTTTAACACTTTCACGTTTAGTATTCAACTGAAATTTGACTCAGAGTGTGTGAAGTATTTATATTTATTTTTTAACAAAAAATAAGCGATATTTGCTTTTTCTTTAATAGGAAAATTTGCGTGAACTACTGGTCATAAAATGTTTTTTAAAGAGGGACTTAATTGGTTACTGCCAATAAGCCGACCACAGGTCATAAAATGTTTTGTAAATTTTTTAAATTACCAGGTAATAAATATTTCCCCATATTTATGGAAAATCCGTGTTTTATGACTTGTTTCTGCACGTGTCATTTTAGGCGAAATATTTATTACCTGGTAATTTAAAAAATTTACAAAACATTTTATGACCGGTAGCCTCAGTCGGGTTTGGTGTGCCATTACATGCCACTGCTGCTATTATCCATGGATTTATGGCCGATCTTGTGAAGGCAGGCAGACCATATTCACTACACACTCAACTTGGGGCTCTTAAAAAAAAATTGATTTTTTCTTCATAAATGTATTTTTAACTGTAAAATAATTTTTAAAATGTATTTTTAACAAGGTGGTCTCTTAAATGCTCTTCTCCTGTCTAAACAAGGAGTCGGGGCCCATTTTTTATTGCTGATTCTTAAAGCAAAAATTATGAGGAATCAAAAAAAAAAAAAAAAAAAAATTAGCCGGAAAATTTAGGAGCTTCTGTGGAAAATCGAAAAATTTAATTTTCATGGGAAAATTTAAAGGTAAATTTCTAAGAAAAATTAGGAAAATTTTATTTTTCATTAAAGCCTGATTCAATACCTTTCCAACGAGCTATCATTCGTTGCGTCGCTTTAGTAGTTTTTTTTTAAAACAACTTTCAATAAGGTCCCTTATGAAGAATTCTTCAATTTTGTCACTGTAAAAAAAAAAAAATATGTAGGTACATTATTTTTTGCTGGGCAATCGATTGAAACTATTTATTTTAAAATCGGAGAGGGGTCGTCCAAAAATTTGCCAATTTTGATCGTTTTCATATGGAATTGCTCTATAACAATTTTATAGGCATTTGTTTATCATTAAGCCATATTTTGGGAAGATATTTGTGTGGGGGCTATGAGAAATCATGGACCGATTCTTATTATTTTCCTCACATTTGCAAGACAATTTTTTAAAAATATCAAATTTTTTTGAGGTTATCTCACATGATTTTCAATACCAAACTGCGTAGAAGAGTTACAAACGAAACAACGAAGAGTTACAAACTTTGGACGTGAGAGTGTTTTACACAGACAGACAGACGGACATAGCCCAATCGACTTAGAATTCCATAAGGAGCAATAATATATGTAAAGGGTGGTTAAATTGTAAGGGCCGATGTTGAATGTGAACCACACCTAAACGCCAAGCTTTTTTCCGAATTTTATTTGACATTTCTCTATTTCAGACTTACTCAATTTGAACCATGGAGAGATACACAATCCAACAACGTGCTAAAGTTATCCAGACTTATTATGAAAATGGGCGTTCAAATCAAAATGCATATCGTGCACTTCGTGATTTTTTTGGTCAATTTGATCGTCAGTGATGAGGCTCATTTTCACCTCAGTGGATTCGTCAATAAACAGAATTGCTGCATTTGGGCGAATGAGAATCCAAGAGTGATTGTCGAAAAACCAATGCACCCACAAAGAGTGACTGTTTGGTGCGGTTTATGGGCTGGCGGCATCATCGGGCCGTATTTTTTCGAAAATGAGGCCGGTCAGGCAGTTACTGTGAATGGTGTTCGCTATCGTGAGATGATAACGAACTTTTTATGGCCCGAATTGGAAGATATGGATGTGGACGATATGTGGTTTCAGCAGGACGGTGCCACTTGCCACACAGCTAACGAAACAATGGCTCTTTTGCGCAACAAATTCAATGGCCGTGTTATCTCACGTAATGGCGATGTCAATTGGCCGCCAAGATCATGTGATTTGACACCGTTGGACTTTTTTCTTTGGGGTTATTTGAAAGAAAAGGTGTACGTCGATAAGCCAGCAGCAATTCAAGAGCTAAAGGATGAGATAATTCGGCACATTAACGGCATAGAACCTCCATTATGCCTCAGGGTCATCGAAAATTTGGACCATCGGATGGAGGTGTGCCGCCGTGGTCGCGGCGCCCATTTGGCCGATATTTTGTTCCATACATAATTGAGTAATACCAATATATCATAATAAAATAAAATTACAATAATTTCCTAAATAGTTTGTGTTTTATTCAAAATCAACATCGGCCCTTGAAATTTAACCACCCGTTACTTTGTTGGGTCTCAGATGAATGTTTCTCAGTGTTACACACGGAATTACAAACTTACATATATGTATATACCCTCATTCATCACTTATGGTGGTGGAGGGTATAAAAAGAAAAGCACCTGTTTACATTCGAAAATAAAAGTCATTAAATATATAAATAAATAATTAATGAGTGCACCTACACACAATTTGCAAAAGTTAAACTTTTTTGTTTTGTTATTGTTGTAAAAATGTTTTTAAAATATATTTATGTTATTGTTAAAAAACTCGTTGTTATTGTTTATATTGAAAAAACACAGCTGAGAAACTAGTTAAAATCACTTTTTCTCAAAATTTTAAACAAAAATTTAATCAGCCTTTAGCGCGTGTTTCAGTGTGAACGTTTTTAAATAAACTGACAAACGGGCTGAAATGAAGTTAACAACTTTTGAATGAGTTTATTTTAAAATGTTTTTATTGTTTAATGAGATATTATAAAAACCAAATACAGAAAACAGTATATACTCGTATTATATATTATGTATTCGAAACTGTTGTTTATACATGGTATGAGTTTATTTCGGTGAAGAGATAACTGTCATTAATACCGATATTTCCTAAATATCAAAGGCTTTTAGGAACGGTAAAATTATACAAACACAAATTGCATTAATTAAAAAATATATACTTTTTTTACATTGGAAAAAATAAGTTTTAAATTCATGCTAGAAACACAACTGGGACGAACGACGAATTTCGCCTAACACGACGAATTATTTTTGACAAATCGCTGTGTAAATTCGTCGTATGAATCACAATAACGACGAAACAAATACAAATATAATTGCCAGCTATGAATGGATGTATGTACGAGTATGTATGTAAAACGTTTTCAATTTACACTTACCGGATAAGTTTTTCATTTCGCCATGGAATCAGATATTTCTGTTTTTCTGAACATTTTTATAGCTGTTTGATGCCAATTTTTATATAAGCATTAATTTTTTTTAACGATTTCAATTATAATTTCACTATATCCATTTTATCGCAGTGCTCAAATAATTTTTAATAACACAGTGCAACAAACAAAACGGAAATGGGATGAGACCAATTGTAAATGAAAGTTGCCATTATCCAACAAAAAACTTTTAAAGGGCTTTTTATAGCCTACACCACCATAGTGGGGAGGGTATATTGGATTTGTGCTGATGTTTGTAACGCCCAGAAATATTGGTCCAACACCCACCTTAATGTATACCGATCGACTCAGAATCATTTCCTGATGCCCTGGTATCCAAATAATATTTAACGCAAATATATTTCATATGTATGCAAATAATATGATAGAATTTCATTATGATCGGCCCATATAAGGCACACTTTCGAAATTCACTTTAACGATCATAAGTTTCTTAAAAATGTTGGTTTTCAAATTAAATTTTATTGGTCGAAACTCCCATATATGACCCTCTCCATAAATCTTTTAAAAGTATTTATATCGAGATAAAGTTTAACATAATATTTATATTCATAGACATCATGACACTAAAGTTTTGGATGATTGGTCAACAATAGGTTATATCTCCCATATAACTCCCATTTCTGAAAAACTGTTTAACGTTAAAGTTTTATTGAGTGCAATATTCAAAACCAATTTCTTAGCCCATTAACTGTTATTACGTACGAGTATGTATTCACATATGTATGTATGTATTTGTATAAAAGCTTGTTAACATACAATTTATTAGGAGAGCAAATAAGATTATCGTATAGAATCTATACTATAGAATCGATAGAGTATTCAAAGAGAACCTGATTAATATGAAAATATTTTAGAGAAAATGCGAACAAAATTTGTGTAGCCTCTCAAAAGTTTGTAAAAATTAGAGGTCATTATTTTTTTTAACAAAAACAATTGATTCAGTTTTTTTATTTTCATAGGTAATTTAATGATATTGTAAATTATAATATAACACTGACAAACAGTGTTTTTGAAAGTTCAATAAATCAACTATTATATTGTAAATATTTCTACATACTCGTACATAGTTTATATTTAAAATGTAAAACATTAGTAGTCCCAATTTACACGAAGCAATTTTTATTGAAAATATTGATACAACTTTTTCTTTGAAATTTCTTCGTTGTTCACGCAGCACAATTTTTATTGCTTATATGTATGTAATACGAATAAGAGAGTAAAACGAATTGCCTGTACAATCAAGTATGTACTCGTCTCATCTTCCCCTCACTCCAATATCTAAAAGTTAATCAGCTTAGCTTAAAATATAGCTTCGTGTAAATTGGGACTTAGTAGCATCTTGTTGGCAATAATTAATAAACTAATTTATATTATAAATTTATATTGTTTATAATTTTTATAATAATTTAAAATTCATAGGGTAACAAATGGAGAGGTTTTCCAGTCATAATTTCAACCTTGGTTTGTTTTATATACGACTTTCAAATAGAATATACAGCGGGGAGCACAAATGAGTACATGTTTGTGCCTTATACACATTTATTGAAAAAAAAAACAAATAAAATTTAATAATGTTTTTTTTATCATTTATACTAAGCAAAAAACTTACAATACAAAATGGAAAATAATAACTTTCGGCAAATAACAAATTAGTACAAAATGAATGAAAATTGAGTACATAATGCAATTTTCCACTAGTGTGCCTTTTAAAATATTTGCACAAAAATATCAAAGTTTACCCTTAGTTTTGAATGAGTTTTCTTTGTTTATGACTTAAAAAAAAGAAACATTAGTTTGATGTTAATTTAATTTCATGTAGTATCACTTTTTGCAAATTATCCAACACAAAACAAATTTTAATTATGATAAATAATAAAGAAACTGTCAAGAGCCATTGAGGACAATATTCTGCAACGACAAAAAAAAAGATATTTTATGCGAGTAATAGCTCAGCAGCTTAAAGTAAGTCAATTAGTAGTCATAAGTATCCAAAAAGGCTATTTGTTGATACCAAACCACAAATGGGAGGTCGCAAAAACATATTAACATTTGTTTAACACCAAAATATGCTTCTATAGCAATAGCGAAACCCGTTAAAAAATTATGGTCATCATTGAACATTTTATAAGAAAAGAAATTAAAAAAACACCGATATGGTTTTATCCGAGATGTGGAACCAAATGTTGAGTGCCAAGATTCCAATTAATTGGCTAGAAAAAACAGGACACCAAAACTACAAAAACCAAAAATAAAAAACTTGTTTTCTTTAATTGATTAATTCAAAATTTAATTTTAAGGTTTACACACTTGATTTATAATTTTATTAAAAAAACAAACACTAATGAAGAGTTCGAGTCATCAAAAATCGAGTTAACAAAGCAAATAATGAAGCCCCATGATTTATTATCCACCCTAATTAAAACATAAAACCGTTGTACCAAGAACCATCTCATAATTCAATTAAGATGTCTCAATATTCGTTCTGTATAACTGTAAGTATGGTACACGAAACGGTTTATTCTAGGAAGACAACTGGGACGAACGATGAATTTTTGGTCGCGAAAGAGTACAATACATTTGTGTAAATGAAGATATGTACACACAATAATGGCGTAGGCTGAATTCGTCATATGCGACGAACTATGAAATAGAGTCCTTTTCTATTTTTTACTATGGCGAAGGACGAACAAACAATTTTAGTTTTTAATTATTTAGTAAATAATGTTAATAGTTTTTGCCGCTCTTTTGACATTTCTCTTCAGTAAGGTTTGCCATTTCATGATGGAAAGATATACGAGCCAACAACGAGTCGAAATTATTAAAATTTACTACCGAAATTCGGAGTCAGTGGCCTCAACGTTAAGAGCGCTACGTCCAATTTATGGTCGTCATAATCGTCCTACCAGATCAACAATTGGAAAAATTTGAATCCACAGGCACAGTACAAAATGTTCCCGTGCCAGTGAGACAAAGAAGCGCCCGTAGTGTCGAGAATATTGCTGCCGCTGAGGCGTCAGTTGAAGAAAGCCCAAATGTGTCTCTGTGACGTTGTGGCGAATTTTGTGAAAAGATCTTGGCTTACATCCTTACAAGATCAAATTGACGCAAGAACAGAAGCCGCTTGAACACCAGTCTTATGTTCATGAATTGGGCTGAGCAACAACTTAAAAATGATTCGGATTTTCATCGAAAAATCATCTTCAGCGATGAGGCTCATTTCTGGCTAAATGGCTTCGTCAAAAAGCAAAATATCCACACGTACTCCATGAGTCATCATTGCATCCCGAAAAAATTACGTTTTTGTGCGGTTTATGGGCCGGCGGCGTCATTGGGCCGTACTTCTTCCGTGATGATCAAGATCGGCACGTTACTGTGGGAATCGCTAAAGTTCAATGATAACAGAATATTTTTGACCCCAATTGGATGATATGGACTTGGAGGACATGCGGTTCCAACAGGACGGCGCCACAAGCCACACAGCGAATGTCACAATCAATTTATTGGAAACCAAGTTTGTAGAACGTGTTATCTCACGAAATGATCCAGTTGATTGGCCGTCTCGGTCGTGCGATTTGACGCCGTTAGACTATTTCCTGTGGGGCTACGTACGAATATCGAACGTGAAATTGCAGCAGTATCGGCCGATTTATGCTTGAAAACCGTCGAAAATTGGGTTCAGCGTCTGGAGTTTTGCATGCGTGCCCGTGGTGGCCATGCAAAAGAAATCGAGTTCCATACATAATGGCATCGAACGTACTTTCACAAGAATAAAGAATATTAGTGATATCCAAAACCGTTTTTGTTTTATTTAAAAAACTTTTGTAGCGCTCTTATTGAAAACCCCAATATTTATAATCTTATACAATTTTCATAGAGTAAATTACTATGTACATATATAAATTAACACGAGCATAATTTCACGAGCATCAAAGTGTAATACTCGAAGTGTTAAAGTGAATGACGTCACAATTCTCTTGAAGGAATTTACCAAGAATGATAAAATAAAGATTATGCCAACGCGCGTAAAATTTTAAAATGTTCTGCGCATTTTAGAACTGTGACGTCACACGTTCTGTGTTTATATTGGCTAATTTCTTCTCACTTGTTTTTTTACTGTCGTTTTGCTTGCATTTGCTCACTGCACACTTCATGTTTATATTTTTTGTTGTTTTTTTTTTATTTGTTTTTCTCTTTTAAACAGCTTTTATTTTAGAACTCTCAGAGAGATTTTAATTGCAAGGCTTCCAACCACTGTTGCCATATTTGACGATTTATCGTCTTTTTGACGATTTTTGGTATCAAAAATGACCCTTTGACGATTTGACGATCTTTGCCCCTATTTTGACGATTTTTCAGTATAAATGATTTGCAACACTTTTTTCTCATATAAAATTTATAATTTAGTTTCGGAAAAAGAAAAGAGTTTATTGGAATTTTGGAAACACTTTTCGGAAATTCAAAGGAAGTATTCAAATCTCTTGTTTCCCATCCTAACCAAATTTATACAAACAAATTTAGTTTTACCTTATTCTTCGGCAAATGTCAAACGAGTATTTAGTCATTTAAACAAAACAAAAATTAGGTATAGGCTAGGAACACCTTCTTTGCAAGGGATTTTATTTACTGCCGTATTTATAAAAAATAAAGTAGGCTTGAAGTGTGCTTTTAGACAACATTTTCATACAAAATTTTCTTAAAGTACATATGAAGTCAACTTTATTTTTTTATAAGTACGGCAGTAAAAAGTTTAATGTACTAAATTTCACAATTTCCAATTATATTTTAAAAGTTTTCAATTATATTTTAGAAATTTCTAATAATATTATAGAATTTTTAAATTGTATTTCAGAAATTTTCAAATGCATTTGAGAAATTTTTAATTAATTAATTAGAATTCAAACATATTTTTAACTTAATTTTTATGAAATACGATAAGAATATTCTGAAAACCAACTAGAAACTACAGAAAAGCAATTGAAATTTATAAAATTAAATATAAAATTCTGAAATATAATTGAAAAATTCTAAAACGCATAGTGTTGTAAAAAGGTGATATTTTGTATTTAGAAGTAGAATTTGTTATGTTTTACATTGTTACTATGAAGAAATTGTTTTGTTTATTTTATATTAAAAATTAGTAATGGAGAAACTGTTTTTCTTTAAAAAAAAAGTGTGAATCATATGTGATGCACAGATGCACATTAAAATAACGGGTGGTTAAATTTCAAGGGCCGATACTGATTTTGAATAAAACACAAACTATTTAGGAAATTATTGTAATTTTATTTTATTATGATATATTGGTATTACCCAATTATGTATGAAACAAAATATCGGCCAAATGGGCGCCGCGACCACGGCGGCACACCTCCATCCGATGGTCCAAATTTTCGATGACCCTGAGGCATAATGGAGGTTCTATGCCGTTAATGTGCCGAATTATCTCATCCTTTAGCTCTTGAATTGTTGCTGGATTATCGATGTACACCGCCACCCCATAAACCGCACCAAACAGTCACTCTTTGTGGGTGCATTGGTTTTTCGTCAATCACTCTTGGATTCTCATTCGCCCAAATGCGGCAATTCTGTTTATTGACGAATCCACTGAGGTGAAAATGTGCCTCATCACTGAAGATGATTTTCTTCGAAAATTGATCATCCACTGTTGCCATTTCTTGCCACCATTCTGCCCATTCACGACGTTTGGAATGGTCAAGAGGCTTTAGTTCTTGAGCCAATTGCACCTTGTAAGCGTGTAAATGCAAGTCTTTATGCATAATGTTCATCAACGACGAGCGTGAGAGGTGCAATTGTTGGGCACGACGACGAGTTGAGGTGGACGGCTCTTCAGCCACACTATCGCGAACAGCAGCAATATTTTCTGCAGTACGAGCTGTACGAGCATGCACTGGTGCTCTCACATCTTCTACAGACCCGGTTTGCTCGAATTTTTCCACGATTTTGCGATTGTACGTACATTTGGACGATCAAATTGATAAAAAAAAATCACGAAGTGCACGATATGCATTTTGCTTTGAACGCCCATTTTCATAATAAGTCTGGATAACTTTAACACGTTGTTGGATTGTGTATCTCTCCATGGTTCAAATTGAATAAGTCTGAAATAGAGAAATGTCAAATAAAATTCGGAAAAAAACTTGGCGTTTAGGTGTGGTTCACATTCAACATTGGCCCTTACAATTTAACCACCCTTTACAAACCTTGAACATATATACCACTTGTGAATCACATGTGATGCACAAGCGTATGAAAGCAACTTGCTGTGCATCATATGTGATGCACAGGACAAGGAAAGGGTTAAAAAATTGATTTTAAAAACTATATTTTGAAAAGTAATTTATTACTTATTTTTGTGTTCCTTTTACATTAATTTTTGTGTTTTGTTTTGTTATTTGTTACGCTTTTTTATTTTAATATTGATATTTGTAACTATTTTTTAAACTTTCATCGATCTCTTAAACATATTTTTTTTGTTTTTTACTACTTTTTGTTTATGATTAAAAAAAATTAATTTGAAAAAATAAATAAAATATTGAATTGATAAAGTTTTATTTTATTTGACGATTTTGAAAAATGCATTTTGACGGTTTGACGATTTTTTATTCAAGATTTGACGATTTGAACCCTTATTTATCTGGCAACTATGCTTCCAACTATCACATAAAACATACATTTTTCGCAAGAAATTTTAATTCTAACACATGAAACATTCTTGGAAACCCTTAGAATGGAACTTCTACGTCACATAACGGGAAATCATGGAATTTACTATATAAAACAAATGAGTACGAGTAGGTAAGTAATTTTGTCTAGCATTTTATGATTGGTGTATTTTTAATATTTTGTTATGTGCTTATTAGAGCTCAGTTATGAGTAGTGAAAAAGTGAGTATACTCGAATCACTTATACGTACTCATACTTGTCTCAATATCATCAAACCACAACTGATCTTTAAAGTTTGACAATTTGACAACAAAAATGACATAGTGAAAACCAAGCATTAGTTCTCTTGATTCATTTTCTACGACTTGATATTTATCTTTGGACACTAAATTAGGAAAGCTTTTCAATAAGGGAATAATATTAACATTTTTATTTAAAATCATCGAGGGTGAAATTAACTTTGGGTTTTGCATCATAGTGTCATCAAAATCAAATCTTTTTTTATTTAATAACATAATTCAATGATACACAATTATCAACAAATTTATTATAAATTTTTCTATCAACTTTACAATGTGTTATCTTTTCTTTAACATATACTTCAAGGTTTATGTATTTCATCGCTTTTAAGATGATTTTTATAGTCTCCAAAATTAATTTGATTTAAACTGCAATTAGTTATACAATCCTCTTTAACAAAATTTAATAATATATTTTTAAAAAGTTTTGTCATTTCTGTATGGATATTGTGAATTTGAATTTCTTCGCTTTGAAAAACTTTGTTTATATTATTAATGAAATTTAGAACATATTTTAAAAAACAAAAATAAAGTTCGTTAATGGCATTTAAGTTCAATAATATATCTTTCGCATTATCAATATCATCGATATTGGCAGGAAAAGAAAAATATATTTTTAGTGGCTTATATAATTCCAAAATTCTTGCTACTACTGACTCTAACGAAAGCCACCTTGTTTGGGATGGATGAAGCATCTTTTTTGAATTGATTTCTAAAAAAGATTCTATGTCTAAAAATTGATTAATTCGTTTTTGACTACATAATACGAAAACGGTTTGTGTATATAGTAGTATCTTCCTGCTCTTAGTGTTTGATGTACTTACATATAAATATAAACATATTTGCCTCTACATACCTATACAAACTAAATAAAAGCTTTACTTGCCAGATTGAAGTGTTATAAAATTGATGCCAGATTAAAGTTTAGGTTAAATTTATTCACGGGTCAAAACTTAAGTGACTCTACATTAAAAATCGTCAATCGTCATTTTGGTAAATGCATCGAAAAAATCGTCAAAATGACGTAAAATCGTCACATCTAACATCCCTGGTGCCCAGTAAAAAAAATTCATGTTTTTTGAAGCGCTTAAGAGAAAAAGCCCATAATCGAGCGCTTCAATAAAAGCGCTCTTTTGAAGCAGTAAATGCTTACGAATGAAATATACAAAAGATGCTTTTTTAGTGCTGACAACGAAGAAGGTTTTAAAGCGAAAAAAACAAAAATGAAATTATAGCCTACAGATTTACGTTTGTATGACAACGAAAGTCAATTACAAAACGAATATCGCGCTTCTCAGTTACTATGAATTTTTCTTAAGCAAAAACATTCAGATAGAATTTGTTCTTTGATCGGTGTGCGCAAAGTGACGTAAAACACTTTAGGAAAGTGCTTTATTTGCATGTTCGATTAGGTTAAAAGAAGCGCTTATTGTCAACAGAAAGTAGTCCTCCACACCGGGAACACCTCATACAAAAATCATGCGATTTGAGGTATGAATTCATACATAAAACCTGCTTCTTGGAGCACATTTTTACTGGGTGCTTTATATGTAATAGAAGCCCTACAGATATGAACAATATAAAAATTAAGGAACCTTGTATTAATAATTATAAATATGGACTTTCTCCACTGCTGGATACGCTTTTTTGAATGTATATTGCACATTGCTTACCGTCTTCCTTTGAAAGTTTGGCGAGTCAATAAGGAAAATACCACAATTTTTTCACAAAACAAAAAAATAATTCAAAATGAATTCAAAACACGGACGGGATTAATAATAGATCAAGTAAAAACGGGATTTGGAACTACTAACGATTAGAAACACGGTTAATGTTACAACGTTTAAGGAGCTGCTAAATATTACTAGGAACTCTTATTTAATTCAGTATGGCTGGTATTACATGCCAAGTACTGTTAATAAGGTGTTAGTGCATGGGTGCGCTGTTCTGGAATACTTCAACTTGCCAATAGGTAATAAAATATTACACATTTTTTAACACTATTTTTATTCCAGGGTGGTTGTCCGAAGAAGCATTAAAAGCCAGTCATAAAAATATAAGGAATGCGCATTTTCTCATACAAGAAAAACGACGAGAGAAAATACAAATAGAGATTTAATGACTCATTTGTTATTAATGTCGGATCCGGAACTATAGTCACTTAGGTCTACTCAACATATAAAAAAATTATGAATTCAAAGAAATTGAGAAATACATTTTGAAAGACAACATCATAAATTACAATTAAAATAAATTATCTTATTTATTGAGCAAATTTAGATCCAAATTTATTTATGACCCATTTTAAAGGGTATATTAAATTATTTGCATTTTGATCGCAAAGGTAGCTAAAATTGCACACTTTATTTTTATTATAAAAGATAAAGTCCAGTTGGAAATGGTGGGAATCTGTCCACAACTTCTTATATCCCCATACAAATGTCTTTGCGGAATATGACTTTATGATACATACATTTCTATAGAAAAGCCGTATCCATACAAAATTCTGCAAAAATAAGTTTCATGTAAAGCAAAATCTCAAAACGATATTATCTTTGCATCGGCCCATATTTTGCTGTAGCTTAATTGGTTAGCTCATTTGATCATTAAGCATGAGTTGGTATTTGTAGCTCGGGTTCGATTCCCAGCCGCTGCCACTCAAACAACATCAGTTTCTTTATTAACTAGAGAAGGAATTTATCTTTTTAAGAGAAAAGTTTTTTATTCAGGCTAATAGTTCGAATAATCAAGAATACTATTGCAAAGTACTGGAACAACAATTGGCAAATTGGAATGCATTTTCTACCCTGCCAAAGGCGTCATCAGCAATCTTCATTGTCCATGATCAATCTGTAAAGATCATCTATTTAACTCACCGTTTTTTGAGAAATAGAATACGAGAATTATCATATTTATTTTTTCTATACGTGTTGTGAGTTAGAACGAAATTTACGTACGTTTTCTTTCTATCCATCATAACTAATATTTATCACAGCGCCTTCCTTCGGTGGTATAGCATTCAAACGCCACCGAAGTAAAATAATTAAATAAATGCTACCAGAGGCCACCAGAGGCGCTGCAATTCTGCACCAAAAACAAACATAATGCGCAATTGCATCACCTTTACTTCTTCAATCAAAGAAGTAACGCAATTATATATAGGCATATTAATTGCCTGAGTGTTACTTCTCTTTAAAAAAAAAAAGCTTCCGAAAATCACTTAAATGCGCATAAATCTATATATATAAAAATAAGTGTACACTTTGATTGTCACTTCATAACTCGAGAACGGCTAGATCGATTTGTTTGGAATTTTTATAAGTTTTGAAATTTTCAGGAGATGGTTTATATGAAAAAAAAAATCAAAAAGAGGACCAAGAAGGACAATTTTTGCCTCTGAAACTATCTGCTCAATTTTAAAACATAGATAGATCTGAGTTTGGAAGGACACAAAGGTTATATATTTTTTTTAGAAATAGGACCACGATGGGGGTCCTATTCAAACCGCATTGTTTGAATTTAAAGGTTGGCTCATTAATTATTTTACTGCGAAATTTAAATGCACCAAAAACTGTGCAATGGCACAAGATTAGCAGTAAAAAAAATTGATGTCGAATTTAATTGAAGCCACAATATTGACCGGAACAGCGAAAGGTGAAATTGTGCTCATACCACGTATTCCAATGATTCAAACAGACATGCCATTTGAATTTAAGCGTTTGTAATTCCCAGTGCGTCTATCATTTGCCATGCTCATCAATAAGGCGCAAGGGCAAACGCTTTAAATATGCGGATTAAATTTGGAGGAGCCGTGCTTTTCACAAGGACAGCTATACGTGGCCTGCCTAAGAGTTTTAACTTCTAATTGTTTGTTTGTGCTCGCTTCAAATGGGCAAACAAAAAATATTGTATATCAAAATGTTTTGGATTGACATTAATAATTTTTAAATACAATACATTCATTTCATTAAAAAAAATCTATAGTATTTCATTTCTTTTTTTGGTTGGTTGCAACGAAGTGCAACGGGGTCCGCTATCACAAATTAAAAATTCCATTATTTCTGCTCCTTTTAAAGGTGTTTGGACAAAAATATCGATCCACCACGACTTTGTATCGGAACCAGACTTTCAATGAAAATAAAATTTGAAGGCAAATCAACGTCTTTTATAAAAATCACTATCAACTTAAAATTCAACAAAAACAATCCAAATATATATATGTATATATATTGTCGTACCAAATTTCATAATATTTGACCATAGCTCCCATATAAAGTTAACTTTCGAAAATCACCTTAATTCGCATAAATCTCTTATAAGCATCAGCAGCAAATTGAAATTCGACACAAATGGTCCATACATACATATATTGAAATGTTCATACCCATATTTAACCGTAGACCCCTTATAAAGCTTTGAAAAATCACTTAAATAAATCTCATATAAAAATCAGTATTACGTTGAAATTCAACACAAATAATTCACATAAATCGTCGTACAGAATTTTATGATGATCGGCCCTTAATAGGTAATAGCATCCTTATGAGAACTACTCCCGAAAACTCATTAACCTATATAAACATCCATGTCGAACCGAAATTTTACACAGATCTATATATATATATATAAATGGTGTAAAAAATGTATAGTAATTCATAAAATGAGAACGGCTGGGCCGATTTCTGTAAAATTTGTTTGTCAGTTGTTCGTATTTTCGAGGAGAAGGTTTTTACGGAAGAAAATTTTGTAAAATCCCTCCGGAAAAGTCCGAAAATTGAAAAAATCGAAAATCGAGTTTTTGTATGAAATTTTGTGTGAAATTATTCCTTAATTGCTTTCCAAATCAAAAAATAGAAAGTTCTTAGTGTAAATCATGGGAAATTGCGGAAAATTAGAAAAGCTCTCCGCAAAAATCGGAAAATTGAAAAAATTGGAAAATTGATTTTTTTGTATGAAATTTTGTGTGAAATTATTCCTTAATGGCTTTCCAAATGAAAAAAATAGAAAGTTCTTGCTGTAAAACATGGAAAATTTCGGAAAATGCGAAATGCGGAAAATTGGAAAAATCGAAAATTTATTTTTTTGTACGAAATTTTGTGTAAAATTATTCCTTAATGGAAAAATAGAAAGTTCTTGGTGTAAATTGGATAATTTTTCCGCAAAAGTCAGAAAAAAGATTTTTTTGTACGAAATTTTGTGTGAAATTATTCCTGTTGTATTATATTATTACTTTAAAGTTTGTCTGAAGGCTTAAAATTGGGGCGAGGCAAAGTTCGCCGGGTCCGCTAGTAAGTTATAAATATGTAAAAATTATACTATTGCCTTTTGTAAAAGTTGGTTCATAAATGGCCTATTGTGTGTTAAAGTAAATCGCTTTATGTTACACGCTGCAAAAATATAATCTGAAAGAAAGAGATAAATATAAATACTTGATTATAACTGTGTCCAAGTTCTGTAACTGCCGCGTCGAGAAACTTCTCGATTAAAATGTGTGAAATGAAACAGAAATGTCATAAATTGAAACAAACAGCTGTTTCTCACAAAACTGTATCTGTATTTTTTTTTGCGAGTAATCGCTGTCACGTAAGAAAATTACTCGTTAGTTTATAGAAATATTGTGTCTGTAAAGTTTTTGTGAGAAATGTTCTCGCTTTGAATTGTCAAATATAGTCACAAGTAAAAACGAATATGAAGCTTTCATAAATCTACTGTATGTATATCTAAATGGCCATATGGTTTGTGCCATTGCTCTAATTCCAATTGAAAATAGATTGCTTCTCAAAGCAGATACATACATATATGAGTAGAGTTTCTTAGAGATTGACTGTATTAATGCGATTATTTATTCTAAAATTAATTTGAGCATCCGCATCCTCGAAATGTTTCATCTACATCATTAAACAGTAAATTAAGGTTTGTCATGTGAGACGATGCTCCACTGTCAACAACCCTAGTGAAACTATCTTCAGAAGAAACCCGACGTAACACTAGTATGCTTCATTCGATTTATGTTTCTTGTTTTTACAATTTTTGGCCATGTAGCCCTTTTTACTACAATTCTAACAATTGAAAGGAACATTTTTCATACCTTTATTATCCACATTATTATAGGACTTAGAGTCAAAAAGTCTAAAAGTCTTGAACGCAAAATATTACGAGTTGGAAACTTGTTGGCAATGTCAAATGCTGCTTTTACTTCTCTATATTTCATTGGCAAACCATCTAAAAGCATCACTGTTAGAAAATCTTGATCTACTTCAGCAACCATTTCACGAAGGTCTGATACTGCAACGTCAAATCCCATAAAATATTGCGATATATGTATTTTGATTTTCAGACATCTTCAAATTATGCAACTTTTTTTATAATTCTGTCTTCTTTCATAAAATGATTAAAAATTGCGAATGGAAAGCACAATTTCCGGTTTTAGCACGAGCATCTTGATCAATGTCATCTTAGTCATTGTCTCTTTAAGTAATCTTGATATAATTTTTCTCTCAGCTGCTGTAGCCTTACTATTGATGATTACAACCTCCGGTTTGGGTACTTCACCTCTCACCAATCGCAATAAGTCCCAATTTGCAGGAAGCAATGCTAATTACATTTTAGACATCGGGGTGAGGGGAAGATAATACGAGCACACACTTGATTGTACCAGAATTCGTGTTATTCTCTTACTCGTATTACTACACACTTATGTGAACACCAAAGAAATTTCAAGGAAAAAATTGTATCAATCTTTTCAATAAAAATTGCTTCGTGTAAATTGGGACTAAGCGATTCTTGTGCAAAATTGCCCCCATTTGCGACAAATTCTTTCCATTCTTCAACTGTATTCTTCCTGGTACTATTGCCATCTTTAATATTTACTGTTCTAGATTATTCTCTCCAAGGTTTGGGTTCTCCGCCCATAACCTATTGTAATAATATTCATTAAACGAATATAAAATTATAAGTAAATAACAGAGTATTGAAAAAATTTAAATGACAAAAAATTCAATGAACCCAGCGGGAAAAAGATGTTGTTAAGAGGCCTAGAAGACCTTCGGCCCAATCATGAATAAGAAATCCGCGGGAGTTTTTTCCCTTTTAATTTTTTAACATTAACATTTTAACATTGAATAGGAAAACTGGGAAAAGGGAAAAAACTCCCGCGGAATTTTTATTCATTTTACAGTCGTAAGGACTCCAGCCTCATTAAAAAATCGTTTAAATTTTACATGGTGTGCCTGATAGAAGGCCTACTTGAGAAGGGCAATTGGAAGGTCTACCAAGTAAAGTCTCATAAAAGCCGTAAAGGAAGGGTTTTAAATTAATTTAAAAATCACAAGTTTATAGACAAACATTCATAAAAGACTAAATTTATAGACGCTCTCTTTATTCATTTTTATTACTCGTATAACAAAGTGACAAAATAATATACAGGAATAATTGCTACTAAAATCTTAATTTGTTGACATTATTTTGAAATGCAATTTTGAATGTTTCATACACAGAACATCTTCTGAGAGAAGCCATTGTGGAATGAGTATAGACTCTTTTAGAATGTGTAAACAGGCCTGCAAATAGAAGCACTTGTAGTTTTTCCCGATGGGTTGTTCTACAATAAATAATTCCACAAAGTATAAAAACGATAAAGTCTATTTTCAATACAATCAATGTTGCCCGGGAGTCTTTCCAGACAGCCTAATTTGGTTGCATAGCCGAGTTCCTTTGATTCCCTATATATAAATGAAAAATATAAAAATATATGTAATAGGGTTTTCAGCAAAAACTGGAACATGTAGATACTGGGACATAAGAAAGAAGTTTTTCATTGTTGCAATGAATTCAATTTAGTTCAGCTTATATATATATAATTATATATATATACATATATATTAATTTGGCATTCTTCCTTCTTGTCTTTGGCTCAGATCTACTGTATCCCTTCTACGTAGTCAAATATAGCCTCTATTTATTAATATGTAGCGGCCTAATGGGTTTAAGTGTACTTCAAACCTTTTTAAATATTTTCTGAATACTTTTGGATATCAGTAGGACGTTGAGGTTGTACTATAATGGGTGTTTTAAAAGTTTAAATGATGAGGCAGAGGTATGCCTTTATTTGAGGCAGTTTAAGCTGCAGGCAGTTGTATGCCTGTTGTTTGTTTATTTTATTCTGTCCTGTTTTAAGTCAAGACTTCTTCTTTTATACAAATTATGAGAAGAAGTATATACTCCTGCATAGATTTAGTACTTCGGGAAATCTAAAGTAACAAGTTTCCCACCAGAGAAAACTGAGGCGCGTCGTACGTACCTTGAACGTAAGTGTTCATACGTCACGGCCAACGACATCACAAAGGTGTCAAGTGATGTCGTGGCCCATGTGAATTTAAGTGACATGAAACCCTTTTTGTTATAAATTAATGCACTATGAACAAGTGCGTTCATAGTACGATCCTGCTACAAGATCTTTATGAATATTCGATTTTTTTTATATACCATGGGGCAATTGTGATTATTCATAGCAATTTGTTTTAGCGTCTTTGAATTCTGTCTACATTTGAAGCTGAGACCGTACCCCATAGCTGAATTCCATAACACCATATACATATGTCTAATGATTGAATTATAAAGTATGAATTTACAATCTAAACTTAGCTTAGTATTTTTGCCAATGACTCAATTAATTTCGATTAATTTTAATTTCATTTGAGTCAATTTTGCATCTATGTATATGGGATTTCCATGCAAGGCGACGATCGAGGTATTTTATAACTTTTGATTGTTGTGTTATTACTTGATTATTGATATAAATTGGAGGGCATGATTATCCACGCAATGTAAAGGTTATATGTGTGCATTTCTGCTCATTAACTTTTAATCATTTCCCTAATTTAGCGGTAGCGAGATGCTGCTTGAAAGTATTCATGAATGAATAGAATAGCAGTGTCACCAACAAATGTTGATGTGCGAGTACGATTTTTGTTGGCATATCAGATATATGTGTATATCAAGTATAAGAAGGGTCCCAGGATATATCCTGCTTCAATAGGTTGTGCTTAAATGTTCGACCAGTTAAATAGCTTTGCAATAGTTTATGTGTGTTTGCGGGTAAATTTAGTTTCAATTTGTATATTAAACCATCATGCCAAACTCTATCAAACAATTAAAATCGGGCACAACTTGTTCTTTACGAAAAGCTTCGATATATTTGACAATAGGCTGATTGGTGAAAATTATTGATTGGAAAAAATTACACAAAAGTAGAATCATATAGTAAGTTTGTGTAATTTTTTCCCGGCTTAGGTGTAATTGTAACCATAACATAGCGTTAAAAATAAGAAATATTATTTTATTGCTATCCGGGGTAGCTCCATAGTCATAGGTGCTTTCTTACAGTTTAAATCAACAATCTCCCTAATCTCAAAATGTAGGTGTACGGCAGCTGCGAACTGGTGTTCAATATTTTATAAAGATTTAAAGAAATAATCAAAACATTTCTGAAAAATGTCGAGATTGTCTGAAATTTTGGTCTATAACTCTGGTTCTATTCGATCGATTTGACTCATTTTTAGTACCAAACTTTTCGGTAAAATAATGAATGTTTAGGCAAATATCATTCTTCTAAAGCTAGATTTACACGATTGAAATTTTCTTCAAAATTGCTCTTTACAATGCTTCAAACTCGTGTAAACAGCAAAATTTCTTCAAAATTTATTTATTTAATAGTTATTAATAGTTATTAATAGTTATTAATAGTTATTAATAGTTATTAAATAAATAAAATTTTAAGAAATTTTGCTGTTTACACGAGTTTGAAGCATTTTGAAGAGCAATTTTGAAGAAAATTTCAATCGTGTAAATCTAGCTTAACTCTTTTTTTTCGAAACTCTATCGTTCCTTCCACAGACGGACACACGAAGGTGGAAGAATGGTGGTGGGTATAAAAAAAATCATTACTAATTTTTATTACTTTTTAGTATGTTCTCTTTAATTTATGAGTTTTATGGATTTATTAATTTATAAAAGTTTTACGCTTACAAAACTAAAACTTATACAATTATTAAGTAAATTATATGCTGGGCTTTTGCAATTTAATTTAAAACTAATTATTGGAAAAATATAAAATAAAATTAACACAATCTTTTTAAATACATTTAAAAAAATATTGATAAATTAAATTATATTTACAACATAAAAAATTTGCTTAAAACTAAAAGAGAAAAGTAAAAATGAAAAAATTAAATCTAAAGTTTCAGTTTCCTTTTTTGTTTTTAATAGTAAATCATAATAATACATAATTTTTTTCTTATATTTTAAGGTTATTTTTAAATATTAATTCATTATTAATAATTATAATCGTAATAATAATAATTATAGAATCAACCACATATAAAATACACAAAAAATTATAAACAATCACAGGAAATGCAGCAAGGTTTATAAACGACGTGTTTTTTTTTTGTTTTTTTGTTGGTTTTTTTTAAATTTTCTTAATTTTTTTTTAATTTTCAATAACTACTGACTACAAATTTGACAAATTTACTTTTAATAAATAAGTATAAAAAATTAAACAAATGTCTGGGTAGTTAATAATAAATTAATTAATAGCCTTTGTGGAAGAGGAAGTGGGTGAAAGAAGATTTAATTTAAATCATTGATTTTATTTACTTCTAGTCATTTTATAATTTTTATATCGGCATTGAGTCAAACTTCTTTAAGCAACGATATTTAAGTAAACCAGCCTTTTAAATTAACAAAAATAATTAAAAATTAAACTTATATATAACATTTATAATAATGATAATTTTGATGCGCTCTTACTACACCATTTCCATTAACATGTGACAGACTGGTGTTGTCAATTTGTGTTTTATTGTATGTTACAAGATTAATGAAAACATAAACATTCAAAAAGTAGATCTAATATCAGTGGAACCAACTCTGTAAGTTGTCAATATTACGGGAATACTCGCTGCAGTACATTCTATTTGGAAATAGTGGTAGTGGTGGTATTATTAATTCCGCACGGAAAGGAAAACTAAGCGGAAAGATATATCGATCGTAATGTAAAATGTAATTGTTCATTACTGCGGCATGCCACAATACTGTCTGTGTAGAGATGATACCGCAAAAAGGAAAAATACCGCAGCAACGGAATAAATAATTTCAAATTATGCTTCCGCACAAAAAAATTCTTTCCGCAATCGCGGAAGGGAATGAAAAATTCGACTCAGTATAGATTTGCATTGTTTTGCAATAAAAAAATAATATTTTTTTTTTTGTAAACAACACAATTTTACGGTTTTAGTTTTATTTAAAGTAAATAAACTAAAATTATATTCCACATTAATCCATGTCTTGGCGATGAACAAAAACAAGAACAAAACATGGGCATAATTACTGACATGATCTTCTGTAAGGCGAAAACGTGTCAAAGTTTTTGTGTAATTTTTTAAAACGACGATTTGTTTGTTTGAAATTATATTTGATGCTAGACATAGTTGTGCGAAAAACTGTCTGAACATAAAATCGACATGCTGACAAGTCTGATGGTTTGTCAAGACGGATGCATAAATCCATAATAATTTATAAAATTATTATAAATGTGTAAATATTATAGAAATTAGGGTATAAAACAAAGATGAATGTTTTTCTATTTCAATCATTAAAATAAAGATAAAATTTATAGAGACGCACGCAGCTATTGAAAGCGTATCATGAATATGAGGTGAGGTTAGGAGTGTTTTGTGGAATGGATGGTAATATGTATGTTTGTATATGAAATTTGTGCCATCTAATCTAAAGTGACTAAATTTATCTTACTGAGATATGTCGTGTCTGGAAATGTTATTTCATTTAGAATTGAATTGTTGAGTTTAAATATTAAATGTTGCAGCCCGCTGTTGCTGTTGATGCAAGAGATGTAGTTGTCTTTGTTCTTGCTGCAACTTGTGAGCAATATGTTGCAAGAGTTTTGCATCATTCTGTTGCTGTTCATTACTTGTTGAAGTTGGTGTAGCTGCAACATTATCATCATTGTTATCATTATTACCCTCGATGTGATAATGTGACTGCTGATGATGATGATGACGATGATGATGTCTATGGTGTTTGTGTTTATGCTGGGGTTGTTGTTGTCCCTTCATTTCCTTTAACTGCTCCACCTCTTGCACTTTTGTTTGTTTATTCTGTTGTTCCACCTCTTCCAATTGTTCTTTAAGCTGTTGCAATTTCAAGTGCCGTTTGTGCTGAAAATGTTCGCGGTGTAGTTCTTGCTGCATTTCCTTTTCTTCATTTATGAAGGCTGTGTTGTCGTTGGGATCCAAGTGATTGTCTGCGGTTGGTGCTAAATATGTGGTCGATTCGGTATCGTGTAATTCATGAGTGAGATTAAATACTTGACGTTTAAGATTAGCATACATTCCTTCTTCGTCCTTGTTGTGTTTTTGATTTATGGGCGCAAATGAGGCGTAACCAATCATTTTGACATCTAATCTTGGATAACTGCAATAATTCAAAGAAATTAAGAAGTTTTTAGTCACAAAATTACCAGACCTCTTTAATAGACCACAGATATTTCTGACCAAGAATTTTTACACTACATATTTGGTGTGAAAACTCAAATGTTTTTAATCTTTTTCAAATGCTTGACATTTTTGGACTTTAAATCTTTCTCAAATTTGGGAACGATTGCAAAATAAATTACAATTAATGTGCATGTTGCATATTATTAAACTTCTGAAGTTTAATATTAAAAAATCTCTACTTGAATATAGCACTCTAACTTTTAATTTTTTAAATCGCACAATTCTTCGGAATAACGCTCCACTGTTATAATATAAATTTGTAAAAAAACTGTTGCCTACTTTGAGGCTGCAATTAAATACAATTAAAAGCCGTTTTTACATATTTTCTATAAACAAACGGTTATCATTTATAGTAAAACTCTTACCTTGGCACTTCGTGCGTTGCAAATGAAGGCATAGACGTGTCCGGTCGGTAGTAATTCCATGGGATTGCAATATCTGTAAAACAAACAAAAACCAAATATTTAATGCAAATTCTTTGTAGGAAATAGAAAAAGAAAACCATTTAATAAGCAAAACATAGTAACTAAAAGCCGTTAAGTTTTTTCTTTTGAACAAGACATTTAAACACAACACTGAACTAAGCGCTTAACAGCCAAAGCTAAATTTAAATATTAGTTTCTTACAATTTTTACACAAAAAGAAAATAATAAAAACAAAAATGGATTTTTAAAGCTAAATAAAAACATGCTCTAGCGCTATTATAGTTTTGTAACATTCTCATAAACAAAATAAAACAATTACACACGTTATTTTTTTGGTTAGTAATTTCACCTTTTTCATATCCTAACTTATTCAAAATACACTTATTTGTACAGTTTACAGCCAGTTTCTTAATGTAGTAAGAAAAGTGAGTTGTAGAACAAGTATGAAAAACACTCCGCTTTTTAAATATTGTTGAAATGTTTGTCATACAAATTTTATCGGCTCTTTTTTCTTTCAATATCAAGAAAATTATAAAGTCAACAGTTTAATTTGAAAATTTGTCATATACACCTCGAAGTATTACTCTTAAAACTTCAAATGTTTGATACTGTGTTTACTGTAAATATTTCCATTTAATTGTATTAAGAATAAGTTGTATTGCTTTTTTCTCATGTTCTTACCATTTTCAATTAACAAATAGAGATACGTACATTTACATTAGGATTCAAATACCTAAAACCTGAGCAATATTATCAATTTGTCTAAAAGGTTTGCTACTTTTTTATAACTACTAGTTATTATTTTAATAGTTATTCAAGATCTGTTATAGGTAGTTTTAACGCATTATAAAATATCCAAACATAAATAATTTTAAAATCTCTTTAGTCTCTCCCACACTGTGCCTAATACAAAAAAGCTTTGAGCTTTCATAAAGTTAAGCTTTTAAGTATTTTGTTGGAATACAAAACGTAGAAAATTTTGACAGTTGATTCATATTGACTATTAACACCTAAACTTTTAAAGGATTTAGATAAAACAAGCTCAAAGCTATAATATTACCAAAATTTAAGAGTATACTTTTAATAAAAACCTCAATTATTAATATTAAATGAAAATTGTCTCAATGACATTAACAAATTGTATGTTTTGTGTCATAATTATAGCAACATTTTGTTATATTTTAAATGATATTCAAAAACTTGATACAAAACACAAGCACATATGTATGTATGTACAAAATTTCCACAGACTATCACGTTGTAAATTTATTTAAAAAAAAGATTACTGGTAGGAATGGGCTTTTCTAAAAGAATTTGAAGCTTTTTCCGAAATCTAAGAAAAAAATGGAAAAATTATTATTACACTAAGTGGAAATACGATACTAAGCAATTGCCCACAAAAAATTCCAAAAATATAGTCTACAAAATGAACAAAAACCAAAAGTTCAACAAATTTATTCAGGGACAAGTGAATAAAAGGAAATAAATTAAAAATTGCAGACAAAATCTACAGAAATTTGACACTTCAGATTATGAAAAGTCACGTTTAAAGAAAATAAAATTTTACTAATACATACAATATATAAATAACTTACAACAAAAAATGGCAGACACAGTTTTTTTTTTGTATAAATTTGAAACTTCAAAATGATAAAAAATTCGAATTTTATTGAAGTAGACATTGTGTAAATAAATACGCATAACCCACTGTCTGCTATTATTAATTTTTTGTTGGAATTTTTTTTAAATAATATTTTATTAAATTTTTATTGGTAAGACATTGCGCTATTAATTGTATTGGAAATAAACGCAAATTGTATTTAAATTTTAAAAATGTGGTCAAATATTTTTTAAGTGTATTTATTTAGCTCTTTTTCTAAATTTATCTTATTACACATTTACATAAGCAAAACACAGACGGACATTGTCTGATTGACTTAACGAAATTACGAACTTCTACATACCTATTTGCTTTACGGCAAAATTTTATTATGAATGATGTATACATACATACATATGTAGCTTTAATTTAATTTTTCACTTGCAAAATGCATACCCGTCGTGTAAAAGCAAAACAAAAATGCTTCTGCAAATGTCAGCCTGCATTTGCAGTGTAAAATTTTCAATTAGAACATGTTCTATTTTCATCTGACAAAGCACCTGCAACCAGCTGTTTTGCAAGTCTTTCGAATGATATATAATTTATCTAAGAAAACTTGATAATTTTGATGCGCTCTTACTGCACCATTTCCAATAACATGTGTTATTTGACAACACCAGTCTATCCTATCTATGGTATTTTTCACATGTTATTGGAAATGGTGTAGTAAGAGCGCATCAAAATTATCAAGTTTTCTTAGATAATTATATACAGTCGGGCTTCGATTATCTGTGATGGACGGGATCAGAAGAATTTTTTTTTTATTTTAAATGCTACCGAATTACAATTTTGATTACACAGTTTTTAAATATTTTTATTAAATTATTTTATTTTATTATTTAACCCGTACTTGCCAAATTTCAAAATTAAAAGTAATTTTAAATGCTACTGACTCATCGTATGCAAACAAGGGAATTCCCCGTTTTCATATTTATTATATTGTATGTATGAACTTGAAGTTAATAAAAAAAATTCTGTCATCACGTATAATAGAGGTAACCACAAACAAAATTGCAAACAAAAAAAAATAGACTGATATTTTTCCATCACGGTTAATCGGGATTACCGGCTAACCGAATCACGGATAATCGAGGCCCGACTGTATCATTCGAAACATGTCAGTTTCTTTTTTCCAAATCTGGTAAGAAATTGAAAATCGAATAATTATCAACAAAATTACAGGCTTATAACTGCGCAAAGCTACAAAAATCGGTTTTTTAACCGTAAATCCGGATTTTGGTGGCGTCCGGCATATTTCACTATTGGAATCTTGTTTTGCTCGACAAGCCCTACAAGAAAAATAATATCCGGTCCCAGGTTTTTCTATTTCATTCAATTTTATATCACTGTGTTATGTCAGATGAAACTAAAAACCGACGTGTAAAAGCAAAAATTATAAACTGCCTGCAAATTGCCAATTTTGACAGACATGCACAATTACATATGTATCGTACAACTGACAAGTACACTGCAAAATACATACCGTCTAAAACCAGAATCAAATATATCTTTGAATCAAGTAATATATATGGGACACAGATCTGAGATTTAATGGATTCTCGAGAAATAACAATTAACAATTAAAGAGCTTATGTTCTTTAAAGGCAAATGGATTACTTTGTTAACCTATATAGATTAATTGTTTAAAGTAAAGTAAAATACTGTCTAGATAAAGAATTTTATAACTCATATCTGGAAACCTTTCAACAAAGAATTCCAATTCATTTCAGAGTCATCAATACATTTTTAACTTTTTTTTTATAGTATTTTTGTTCCTATATTATCGTTATATTTAAGGCAATTGCTTTTCACTTTTTAAAGCCGAAATCCGGATATTGTCAAATCGATTTTGAATAAGCTCAGGTGTATTAATGTAAAAATATGTTTAAGAGGCAATGAAATTTATCCTGTTTTTTAAATGTATTTTTTTTTTAATATCAATAATTGATTATCAATTTCCTTAATATCAATTTGTGGCTCAAAATTATTTAATCTGTTTTTCTTTTTATGGGGATGAAATATTTCAAACAAAGTTTCTAACTTTCTATGAACATTCTATTTCAGAATATACAACTTTTTGATCAGAAATGTCGGATTAAAACTGCATCTCAAAATTAATTGTTATGTCAGATCTATTTCAGTAATTTGGATATCCTCAAACAGTTTACAGTTTAACTAAATTGGCGGATATGGAATATACCAATACCAATTGAAAGGTTTATATGATTTATTATAGGACCTAAACGAGCTACGAGATACGAGTACAATGACTTTCATTCTCCCATATTCATTTTAGCATATTCATAAGAAATTTATTTTCATAGTTCAAAATGTGATAACAGCGAATTGTGTCTGTTGTTTAAAAAAAATTATTTAATCGCGATATATTTATAGAAATATTTAAGTTTGTTAAAAGCTTTATATTTTAAATTCCGTTTGGGGACAGCGAAGACAACCACCCGTCAACTCTTATACATATTTTCTTAAGTAGCTAACTTAAGAAACTGTACCCTAAATTTCAGCTTGTAAATTATTAAAAATGATTTAATACATAATGTTTGTTTTTGGCGAAAACAAATGTTAGTTACGTTTGGCAAACAACACACGTACCTGCCTGATTGCAATTTGGTGGCTTAAAGAACAGGCCTGGCTTCAAGGGCTGCTCTTCCTCATCATGAACTTCGATCATCAGCCAGCCCACAAGAATGGGAGAACGATTCTGTTGGGTTTGCTGCAACTGCTTGGCGGTCTCCTCCCAAATGTAAATGGCACGTTTAATATCAATTTCAACCCAGCCAGTTTGGGAGACATTCATCATGACGGTGTTGCAAATGCGCTTCTTGCGTTCTAAATTTCAAAATCCAAAGGAAAACCCCAAAGAAAAGCAGCAAGCAAGCAAATAAAAACGAGAAAGACAAGCATTAAGCGAGATTAAAATCATCTTTCGTTCGGCCACAAAGAATATTTACCATACACACCACGTTTATTGCGACGCATTTGCTGGACAATTGATACGGTAACACGGATCTGAGCATCCATTTTCGGTTCAACGCATCTCTTTAGTTTAGTACTATCATCACCATCCCTTACATCGTCCGAGTTTTTGGTCGCATCTCCCCCATCAATGCTAGCATTATCATTCTTTAGCTCACTGGTATTAGTGGGATTGATTTTGTACAATCTCAGTATGGCCGAATCCAAATTCAAATCTTTCCTCTGTTCGAACAAAGTTTGCGAGAATTGTATGGTGATATTGTTGTCCTGTAGCCAAGAAGACTCAGTAGTTTCTGAATTGCAGGTGGGATAGGCAGCCATTTCGTGCAGTGGATGTTGTTCTTGATTCTCTTCAGAATTGACATTTTGTATGGCATTACTAATGCGATTTCTTATGTCGTTAATTCTGAAATGAAAGTAGAGGAGGAAATATTTGAATTATTTGTTGTTTCTCTGTGCATATTTTAGTTTGAGTCATTGACTTTTTATTATTTGTATTGTATTATTATTATTTGTTTCTTTATTAATTTTTACTTTCAGCCTATTTTTTTTTTGTTAATTTAAGCAGATTTTTTGTATGGCAATATGTTTTTACAATGTTTGGGCCAAAGTTTAATGAAAAATTCATTAAAAAATTTTATATTTTTTAGTAAGTACACATTGTATAACAAATAACGAATATTCAATGATTTAGCAATTTTTAAATTATTAACTTATTTATATGTATATATATATGTATATGTATGTATGTCTATATGTCTACTAGAGTTTAACGAGCTACGGAATTAATAAAATAAAATAACGTAATATAATGTAAAGTTTGCATTTATTTGGTACCGCATATGTTTTATTATTATATATAGTACTTATATTCAAAAAGTTCCATTAAAAAGAGAAAAAAGTAACATTAATTATTTGTGTATTTTCATGTTTTTAGCTGCATTCTTATATAAAATCCTAAAACTTACATTAGAACAACGAAAAAGTACCAACTAAAATAAAAAATCTTTTCAATTTTGGCATTTGTTCTTCTCCATTGAGAAACAAAAATGTGATTAAAATAAACTTTGGTTTTTATACCCACCATAGTGGGGAGGTTATATTGGATTTGTGCTGATGTTTGTAATGCCCCTAAATATAAGTCCAACATCCAGCTTAAAGTATACCGATCGACTCAAAATCACTTTCTGGGTTGGTATTGGATTGAAATAGGTATTTTATTTAATACAAATATACAAATGTCCTCCCGAAATAGGGACTTATCGGTCATTAATATTTATACACATACTCAAACAAATGTTGCTAAAAATAAGTTGTAAATGAAGCCTAAGTTTATAAAAGACTACAGATCACATACAAAGTCCAATTCCGAAAATCAATTATAATACTCTCTTGAAAATGTTGACATCGAAATAATATTCAACACATACATATATGTTTCATATATACATAAATAATTCGGCTCAACCTTATGACGTTTGGTCCATAATTAGGCATCGAAATAATATTCGACACATATACATACATATGTTTAATGTCTAGAAAAACTATTCGGCTCAATTGTATGCTGATCGGTCTATAATAAGTCATAGCTTCCATATAAGTTCGAAACTCAGTTTATCTACTATAAATCTTTTAAACACTTTGGTATCCAAATAAGGTTAAACACAAATAAGTTTCACACATACAGATATAATAACACCTAATTTTATACCGGTCGGCCCATAATAAGTGAAAGCGCCATGTAATTTTTGGAGGATCGGTGCATAATAGGTCATAGCTCCCATGTAGCGCACATTTCTGAAAAACAGTTTTTACCCTTATACTGGTGTAGGGTAAGGTATGGTCGGGCGTTGTTGCTTGTTCGGTTTTAAAAAGTTAACACTTGTACCCCTTAAAATTACGAATTTGAATTTTTCAAAAAGTACCAAACACTTGTCTAATCTTCATTCATTTTTTAAATGAGTGAATATGAATGTTGTTTCCATATAATTTTGGAATACTTAAGCCAATATGTATCTATTTTTTACAAATCATTTTAAATTAACCTATTTGTGATAACTTTAAAAATTCATTCACAATTCTTCACAATTAATTTATTTGAATTTAAACAACAAAGTTCAGAGCCAATTCTTAGAAAGCTTTCCCCATACAAAGTAGGAAATATACTAATGAACAATTATGGAATTATCTTTTAACGCCGTATGCAAATTTTCTTTAAAAAAAAAAATAACAATACAAAAATCTCATTACACCCCAGACTGTTTAGTCAAAAAAATTACATTAAATTTGTGCAAATTGCAATAAACTGCCTTTTAGGCAGCAGACAGGAAACACAATTAAATGTCAGCCTGCTTGTAACCATGTATTGTACAGTCAGCAACAAAACAAGATTAAACAACTAATCATTAACCAGCAACGAGCAACCGCCACTGCTGCACAAGTAGCAGCAGCTAAAAGCCAGACAATCAGACAAAATGAATAATCAACAAACCAAAAACAAAAACAAACAAAAAAAGCCAAGCAACCTAAAAGGTGTGCGCATGATCAGAGGGCTCGTCTAGGCCACATGCACCAGACTGCCAAGAGTCATCGTGTTGTTGCTGCTACCGACCGCTATTGCCATTGCTGATGATAATGATGCTGCTGTGCATGATGATAATGACATGTTGTAAACTTAACAGTTTTTATTTTGTCCTTCCACGTTTGTTTTGTGTCTGGAAAAGTGTCTGGTCTGCTTTTTTTGTACTCTACTCGTATTCTTGTCTGTAGAATGTCTCGGCATGTTAAAAGTTGTTGTTTTAATTAATTGCAGCTTGCAAAGGTTGTTGCATGCAAAAAAGTGCAAACTTTTATGTGAATCTAGACGTCTGTGATTTGATGATGTCGTTGTGGACAGATAGATAGACATCAAAATGAGTGAGTAAACAGTTTTTGTGAGTGAACAAATCTTGTTGCATAAATATGCAGTTGACTAAAACATTTTGAAATGTAAAGCTTTTTTAATGATTTGCCATTGCTGCACTTAGAATATATACATCGAAATATTGGTTTACGCTCAGATTGTGGTCTACTTACAAGTTATTTCATACAAGTAAGAATAATAATATTTTATTTTTCTTTGCTAAAGTCTAGTCCAGCACATTTATTATGAACATCTCCATGTTTGCCTTTGGCCTTTATGCTCTTGTCAATGTCTAGATAGTTATTTTTATGATTGCTCCAATTGTTATTGTTTTTGCTACCTCTGCTGCTGCTAGTAAGTTTACTTTACAACTGTTTACTACAACTAATTTTGGTAATACGAGAAGCATTCATAATTATTCATTGATGCATTCATTCAGTTATTCATTATAATCAGAAGTTCGTACAATAAATATGTAATACGAGGACAATCTGAAAAGACTTTTTTTTTTAATCATGATGGTTGCAGATTTTAAACAAGTAAGTGTATATTCATTAAATGGAAAATGATTTTAATTCGAGAAACAGAAATAAATTTGCAATTGATTTGGGTGAAACAAATGCATTTTATTACCAAAAATGGTTTTATTATATTTCAATATGAACTTGAATAAATTTTTGGATAAGTTTGAATCAATTTTCACTGTAACCCTTTGCACTCCAGTAAGCTTTTAAAGAACATTAATAGCCACATATTTCTGATTCACCGCCTTATAAGGATATTTAAAAAAAACACCGCCCATTTCTTTATCATTTCTTTACCTATTAAGGCAACATTTTTTATATAGTTTTTTTTTGTCCGTAATTATACCACTTGTATGTAAAACTGTTCCGAGTGGTTGTTCCAAAATAAACTTAAAAGTTTTGATATCCCAACTAGATTTGTTGTATATACATCGGAATAAGTCTCCAGTCCTGGTAGTACTCACATATATCCTGATCATGAGACTATTTGCAACCGGGTAATTGTTATTGAGAAGGGATCTTACATTGCACCTACCTAAAGTTGTCTGTAAAAATGTGATTTAGTTCAGACTAACCTAGTGAATTTCAATTTAAGTTTTCTTCTCATAGTCTGACTATTTCTAATTCAAAGCCAAAAGAAAATGGCAGAATTATTGAGATCTGTGCAAACCCAAACAGTTCCTGCTGTATAATCATTTTGCAGTTCGCAAGAGGAATACCTGGAAAGGAAATAGATCTATGACACAAACGGATATTTTTATTAGTTTTAGAGATAAAGATCTCATAATGTTCAGCTTTAGCCACGTATGTTGGTTTTTTATTATCAAACTTGAAAGTCAAAATTCAAAATGTTATCATCGGCTGTATGAAATGAGATTTCAATTACAATCCAATGGTTAAATACGATCTAGAGTCTAGACCGAAGTTTTCTTTATATCTTTTATCTAGGATTTAAAATTTCTCGTACCAGTAATTGGTACAAACAAAAGGATTTCTTAATAACTGGAATCCATTGAAATATATTCAGTGATAAAAATTTTAAAAAAATATTAATTTAGTCGCAATTTAAATGAAACAATTCTTTAAGATAAGCTGATTACCTTTTAGACAACGGGGTGAGAGGAAGATTCGCGTTACTCTCTTATTCGTATTACATACATACGAGTACATACCCAGCATACCATTCTAGGAGCGCTCTGAAAAAGGAGTCAGAAAAGAGTCCAACAAAAGAGTATTTTCGGAGCGCTCCGCAGAAGGAGTCAGAAAAGAGTCCAACTAAAGAGCAATTTCGGAGCGAAAGAAAAATTTGCTTGTTACTGTCCTGAGTCGGCACGCAGTATGACTCATAAATTCCACTTAATTATGTGTGTACCAAAGCGTTGTTGTCCTGTTATTTGTGCTTTGAACAAAAAAAAGTACCACACAAGAATGATCAAAACAAGATTACACAGAGCCCAAAAAAAAACCTCATAAAAGACTCGTTTCTGACATTATCTAAGAGCTCTTTCTGACGGACCATTTTCGAACGTAATGACCCTCTTTTCTGAAGGTTTTCGGAGCAATTATGATTGTTTTTTGAGCTCATAAAGAGCGTTAACGCTCCGAAAAAGGTGTCAGAAAAGACTCTTTTCGGAATCATATGGCTTGCTGGGATGTTTTCATATGAAGTTTGACGTCTCTCTTTTTAGGAGAGAGAAAATATTTATATGAAAAAATCTTTGTCCAAGCAAGTATTTTGTTCCGATGAAATGGGTGAATCCACCTTCACTATCATATAATATAGAAGACTTTTGAATATTGAATTGTATTGATGCACTAAATAAAAAGTTTCTAAGGTATAAAGACATAGCTTTTTGGAATAACATAAAGTGATTGTGTTTGCTAGCAGACCATGACAGATTGGATCTAGTAATCATCTCACTACCATATAGTCTTGATCTCGCCTCTCAATCGCGTTGAGAGGAATTATGTATGTGCAGCAGTATACCAATTGGAGCAACATAATGAAGAGTAGGCAAGCAAACGACAATAACTAATTCGATAATAAATTACTCCCGTTCTGAAAGGACTTTTTGGCCTGTTCTCAAGTATGTATATGAAATTACTGGTGTATGTGAATGTGTAATACAAATACAAATACATATAAGTATGTTACTGTGAATGTGTGTATTTTTTTTATAGTAGCTGAGTCTGTGTGTTGAAGTGGTTGTTGCATTTTTTGTTTCTTTTTTGTTAGATGTAAAATCCAAAGCAAGTAATAATGAAGTAAAATTAAGTATGTGGAAAATGTGGTTTAAAGGCTACTTAGGTTAACTGCATAGAAACATTGTAGATATGTATGTATGTTGTAGTATGACTGATGTTTATGACTGTTTGTTGGTTGGTGGGTTTTCGTTTTTGTTGTTGTTTTTGGTTTTGTCTCGACTCGAGAGAATGTTGAATGTTTAAATAGCAGAAATAGAGAAGTTTGCACAAAAATTACAAAAAAAAAAAAAAATAGCAATAGCAACAACAACTACAACTACAACAAACACAACAGTAGCAACAGCCGGCTAGACAGTGTCTAGCCGCGTTTTGTATGCCAGAATACAAAAACAAAACAACAACAGCAGCAGCAGCAACAACAAAAACAATTTATTATGTGAACTACACCTTACAATTGGTAGTAGATGTATGTTTGCTTGTGTGTGAACGCACACAATCCCAAACACTTACCAACAAATTGAGATGCAGTCACATTTATTTTTCTTTTTTTGTTTTTCTTCTGTACTTTGGTAGAGGCAGACACAATAGAACCAACAAAATGCAACAGACCAGACCAGACACACTAGAGTCAGTGACTAAATACTCGTATAAATAGAGAAAAAAAAAACAAAACAAAACGACATATGACGCCTCCAACACAGCCAACGTCTGACATTTCAAACAAAAATGTTTAAATATGAAACTAAATCTGAACACAAAGCAAACAAATTCAAAGTCTAAAGAGATAAAAGACACTTTTATTTTTAAAGACCGTAACAACAACAACAACAACAAGATAACTATGTAAATATGTTTAAGACAATCATAAATGGTGACACATAAAAAACTAACTTATTTATTGAGTCCAGAATTTTAGGCTTATTTATAAGTTTAAATTACGAGGGTAATTTCATAATTCACTGCGGTTCTAACCCGTGTTATAACAATTGAAACCATATCATAGCTCCTTTTTTTTTAGTTGTTGTTGTTGTTGTTGCATTTTATTAATTTGGATTCAAATTGCAGGTCGTAAAAGTATACATACACAGAAAAAAATAAAACTGAGTTTCAATTAAAATATTTGTGGAATCAATTAAAAATTTAATTGAAATCGGACCTGTAAACAAAATGATAGTATCAATTAAAAAAAATGTGAGATTTAATTGAAAATATCAGAAAAAGTAATTGAATCAATTAAAATTTTAATTGAAAATTATTTTAAAATCAATTAAAGGTTTAATTGAAAAAAAACATGATTATTTTTTCTGTGTATGTATTGCTTTTTTAAAACTGGATTTTTCTTAAATGTTTTTGGAATTTTTTATGTTTTTTGTTAAAATTTTCAAAATGTTATTAGCAATAATTTCGCGTATATTATGCACAGGTATGAAGATTTTTGTGTTAAAAATTCGGAAGGAAAAATAATTTAACATTTGCTTTGAAAATTAACGGACTGAAGAGGTTATCATTCACTAAGATCCATAAAAATAAAAATTTTGCGTGTTGGTAATACATATGTTATATTCTATGACGAAATCAAATGCAACATTTTTGGTTCAGATGTTTGACTTAGGGTCTAGTGCAGCCTAATGAAACCTCAAATATAAGTAACACATATAAAATCCACGGTTAATTATGATTCTATGGTGATACGGGGCTGCATTTCTGCCAATGGAGTTGGTAACCTTGTACATATATACTGATGATTCCGTAAGCAAATCGTAACTTCAGAGCCAAAAAATGGATCTACAAAGAAATATTGTTATTTTTAGCATTATAATGACTAAAAATACAGTACCAAATACTTGCCAATACCTCCTCTATGATCGGACCTGAGCCCCATAGAAATCGTACTGGTATAATATAATTTTTTTCTCGGAAATGTTTTTGTTCTTTTCCTTTCGGTATATTTAACACATATGTAGATCTTCACAATCGAAAACAGAAAAAAACACGTATCTTTGTAACAAAATAAATAAAAAATAAGAGGAGTTAAAAAAAGCAAATTACTTTGCTACCTTTAAATTATGATGTTTACTAATAGAATGCAACAATAACTATTGTGGAAAACTTGAGGAGAGGACTTTCTTGTGTAAAGTGTGTTAATATTTAAATATGATTTTTGGGCGCTAGCGATATCATGACGAATTTATAATATTCAATTTTCGAAATAGTTTTTTAAGAAGTAAAGTTCGATTGTTAAATACAATTCATCGTAGATCTGGCAGCTTTAGAAGTTTTCAAATTTTCAAGTTTTGTCAAAAAGTATAGTCGGTCAAGCCCGACCATATAATCCTACACCCAGTATATGTATAAAAAGTTTTACAGAAATGGGCGCTATATGGGAGATATAACCTATTATGGACCAATCATCCAAAAATTTAGTGCCATGACTTCCGTGAATATAAATATTGTGTATGTTATACTTTATCTCGATATTAATAGTTTTAAAAGATTTATGGAGGTTAATGTGAATTACGGAGAGATTTATAGTCGTTACAGTGATTTTCGAAAGTGGTCCTTATATGGGAGCTACGACTTATTATGGGCCGATCATCATAAAATTCTACCGTATTATTTGTATATACATATATGAAATATATTTTTAAAACAGTTATGCTCTTTAAAGTGATTTTCGGGAGTGGGCCTTATATGGGACCTATGAGAAATTATGTACCGATCTGCACAAAATTTGTAGATCTAATTTGGCCTCATTTATCAGTCATTTGTGGTGAAACTTATTTGGATACTTGCATAATTCAAACATTTATGATCAGAAAGTGATTCTGAGTCGATCGGTATACTTTAAGCTGGGTGTTTGACCAATATTTCTGGGCGTTACATAAATCAGCACAAATCCAATATACCCTCCCCACTATGGTTTTGTAGGGTATAAACATAAAGCAAAACTGAGTTAACTGAACTCAGTTTTGCACGTTTTCCAGAATCTATTAAAAAGTGTTTTTCTTAGTATGGTATCTACAATCTCTTGTTTTTCATAATAATAAATTGACTTAAAAATTCTCATCTTGTGTTAGTTGTGAGTTTTCTTTTGTGAAATTTTTTTTTAATTTTCATTATTAGAATTAGCATCTTTAAATAAATTTAAATTAAAAATAAAGAAAATTCTCAAAGCAACCGGATTTAGTATAATAGTTTCGACAGAAAGAAATAAATCTTAAAAAAAATAAATTAAAAAATTATTCATTTACTATAATTAAGGAGAATTTTGAGTGTTTTGTATAGAATAATTAGAAATATTACTAAGATTTCAACTTTTCTGTGCATGTTCTGTTATTAAAATGTCAAAACATGGATTTCTAGAAGAACATAGAAACTGATTGTGGGACCTTGTTGTGTGAAAGCGTCAGTTTAGACCTTACTGATATATAGTCTTGATTATCATTTATAAAAACTACAAAACCAATAACCGCGATTATTATTTTGAGATTCAAATGTAAACTACATGTTTCTAATAAAATCTCCAAATAAATAATAAATCTATTCAACTATTTGATTATTTGATAATTATTTATCGAATAACTTTTTATTCTAAACTTCTATGAATGAAAATTCTGCACCTCTGCACATTCAGTTCGTTATAGTTTAACCGATTGTTGGATCTTCTGAATCCTTGTTATAATAAAAATAATCATAGTAGTTTGTAATGATTTTAGTCAATCAATAAATTACATAATTTCAATACCAGATAACATATTTATTTACTCTTACCTCAACATTAATCCATCTTCCCCTAGTTTCAGTCCTCAAACGTTATACCAACTCCGTCACTTCAACATCGTATGAGTATTCTGAAAATCTATTTCAAACAACAGACATCCATTTCTAAATTGTCTTATGGTTTGCCTAAGTACATAAACTTATTTTTTACTATAACCATTCTCATCAAAAGATCTCGTATTACAGTACTGACAACAAACAGCTTGATCTACTCGTCGTAATAAATATTTATCTTTAGACTCAATTAATTAAATGGTAATTTAACCAAAAGATTGCGCGTGTACATTCAATTCAAATAAGTAAATACAAAGTTATTCAAAATGATATTTGGATTAGAACTGTGATTTTATTAACATAAATACATACATATATACATACATACATATATACATATTTGAAATTGAAAATTTATTTGAATGTCTGCATATTTGATTACTACTGGGTTGTATACAAACAGCGACAGAAATAAATAAAATAATTCTAGTTTCTGTTTTTGTTTGCGTATGATACTCTATTTAATAATTCTATTTTCATTCATTAAGATATGTATGTATATGTATGCATGTTCAAATTCAGTTTGAATTTGACGGTGTAGTTGACACACAGACAGGCAGAGGCAGAGTCTGAAAGAGAGACAGACATGATTGCAGGTATACATATGTATTTATAAATGTATGTACATATTCTCGTATGTGCATTAAAAGAATTCGGATAATTTTATTTATTTCTAACCAAGTTGGACAGGCAAGAAAGCCAGTCGGGAAGGAAGTAGCACAGCGATTATGTTTAGAAAGAAATAATAATTTCAAGAGCATTATACAAATGTCGCAGATATTTTTTCATTTAAAATCCATTCATTCATTCATCCATTTAGTTAATACTGTCGTCTACAAGAGATTGAATATTTCGTTTTCTTTGACTTTATGCATGCAAATGTTTTCTTCATGTGTTTCGGTGTGTGTGTGTGTGTGTGTGTGCAAATGTGGTCTCAGGTTGGAAATTGAGCTTTCAGCAATTAATGTACATGTCTATGTCTATGGCTACTTCATTGATCATGTCTGTGTTGTTGGTTTTGCTGTGGGTCTGTCACGATCATTGTGCATTGATTTTGTGGTATGAATAGTTATTGTAACTGGTTGGTTACATGTGCATCTAAGTCTGGGCCGGCATTAACATCAAAACATGAGTGCAATTAACTTGTTTAATGCCAACATTGATCTGTTTCACATTCTTAGCGCCCGTTCAAAGTTTCGCTTAATCGTCGACCGAATGAATGGAATTTATGAAGGAATTGAATTAATACAATAGTGGCTGTGTAATTACAGAAAAATCAATTAAGATAAAAATACACGAAACGTCAAAGAAATACACTTGAAGAAATATTATGACTATATTTAGTAATATCGAATATTAATAGAGAAATGTGTAATAACTATATTTTGATATGCAAACAGACCGCCAACTCATCGTCGTTGTTGTCAAATAGTAAATTTAAATTACATACGTATGTTCGTCGAGCCTTTAATTGAAGTTAAACCGTAATATAGTATGTACATATATTGATATTAGCTAATTACAATTGAAGAACTTGTTGAATTCGAAAGCTGACTTAATGTGTTAATTTTATTATTTTATAATTTGGCCTCTTCCAATTTTGCTGATTATTAATACCAAAATTCTCATATATATTGATATATCGATGTACGGATATCGATTCAGATATAAATAGAAACAAATAATAATAATAACAAACTTAGTCTTTTGACAATAAGAGTAATTGCATTGTGACACTCCAAGAAGGTCTCTACTCCGAAATCGGTATAAAATTTGCAGATTTAATTCGCTTTTTTTTCAAACCGGAAGAATAGTAGTAATAAATCTGTATCTTTTAAATTACTGACCCGATATAAAAACCATGTGGAAGGACTAATACACAGGGGGATACAATAATATTATGTTATTAATGAATAATATCCAGGTGAATTATACGAGTATGTACATATTAATTTTATAACTAGTTCTGTCAACTCCAGGACTGGTTTTAAAGATTCGTTGTAAAAAAAATTCTAGTGTTTAAACTCAAATATCTTTTAAAGTAGAAAAGATAATTTTGAAAAATAAACAACAGGATTTCTTTCTTTTAATTTTTTACTAGCTGACCACCCCGGCTTCGCTCGGTATTTACTAATGATTTGTATTTCATATAGAATTAAAAATTAAGACACAAAAATTTCAGTAAAAAAAAAATAACAAACATTTGTATCAATTTATTGCTTAAAAAGTTTCTTCAAAATTCGACTATTATTATATGCCACAACAATGGAAACAATTATTAATTAAAAAAACAAAAAAAAATCATTTTGAAGCTTGATGGTAAACAATGTTTTTTGTTCTTCTATTGGGGCAGAAAATAGAAAATAAAAAAATAGTCCTGACTCTCGAGCACGCAACATACAATTGACCGTGGGAAAAACATTTGGATTCTAGATCTAACCCACACACTTTTAAAGACTGTCCTTGAGATTTATTTATCGTCATTGCGAATGCAAGGCGAACTGGAAATTGGACGCGTTTAAAATTAAATTGTAGATCACTTGGTTTCATAGGTGAGTTTTGCTAAAATTTTCTCATACTCAAAAAAATGAGAAGTGAAAAGAAGGCTTTGGTGTCAGTTCTTCAAGTTTCTTAAAAAAATTTCTCTTATTAAGAACGTAAATAAGATGTATTCACAACAGAGATCGGCAATGAATCTTTTTTTTACGATTCACAACTACTCATAACATTTTAAGTACATATAAGTGGTTTTACATCATTGCAATTTAACTACTCTGAGTTACTCAAACTCACAACAACGTAGATTTACGCCGACATCGAGCTCATACCATTCCCAATATGTTTGATTCATAAACCGCGGTATTTAGATTTACATTTTAAGAAAAATACTCACATACACATAAAGTATTCAACTCAGTTAAGTCATTGAAAACAATTTTCAGCTTATTCCGTTAGGGATAATATAAAAACATACAAGTAAGTTTATGGGAAAACATATTGGCGAAAATATAACATTTATTATTTTATATAATTTTTATAAACAGGCTGTAAAAATGAACGACACTCGCATGAGTGTATGCAAGTCATACTTATTTTTTTTATCGTCTACGTACATTGAGTTAAGGAGAGTCTAAATACACAACATCATACAATAGATTAAGTATGAATATAATGAGTACTTCAAACTTTAAAGATGAGTTGTGGTTTGATGATATTGAGACAAGTATGAGTACGTATAAGTACAATAAATTATAAGTCATGATTCGAGTATACTCACTTTTTCAGTACTCATAACTGATCTCTGATTCACAACCTGCCTGTTCCTATTTATTTGCAAATAAAATATCTAAATTTGTACAGCATGCTTTAGGTGGCTTTTTTTTATTAAAATTGACGAACTCACAGAAAAATTCCGAGTTCTACCCAGTCGAACCTCGGTTAACGAACGTCTCGCTTAACGAACATTTCGCACAACGACCACGCTTCTGGAACGAATGGTGTTCGTTAACCGAGGGCCCACTGTATTTGGTTTCATATCAAATTCAAATTCATTGATATCTTTAAAAAGTTTTGCAAACAGCAGTTTGTCAATTGTGACACAGTATGATTCGTTTGTAATTATTTAAGCATTATTTTCAATAATTTGCTATTTCTTTTTATAGAATATTCATGAAAAACTTTAAGGTCAAATAATCTACAATAAATGTTTTATCTTCTATATTGTTTGGGTAATTATATACCCAAACAATTTAATATTTATTTGTTTCCGAGAAGAGCTTTCTGAAAGTTAAAATTCGGTTTACTTATAATACTAGTCTCGCTTCAAATATCTCGCCATTGGCAGATTTTCCCATTTCGATCATGTCTTATACACTAATCCTACATAATGGCGATATTTTGTTTATAATTCTTTGCATCATTTATTATTAATAGTAAATAATAACATTTTGCTCTTGTTGCTATTGCATAGAAATAAAATATAATACATCATTTTACTCGATCATACAAAAATAAACTAAACATTGTTGCCAAGAGAATTATTTATTTATAGGTTTATAGTAGTTTTTGTTTTTGTTATGTTATTGTGGCAAATAAAAATGACAATTTTATGCAAATCTCAACGCAACATTGTATGCTAAACAATCTGTGATCAAATGACTGACAGACGACACTTTTTTTTTTTTTTATCATTTATCATACATTGTACCTACATAGGCATACCTAATTGTTTGGGTTTATTTTTTACAGTGGTGCCCAACTAATTAGTAATATAATTGACATGTTTTTTTCTTTTGGTCGGCTGCTAATTACTTGCCCAACACTATATGGTGTATGAACAAGAACAAAATTAAATTAAATTGTGTCTGGTCCTGAGTCTAAACAAAGTGTATAAATGCTTTTCTTAAACATGAGTCGTCTGTCAAAACTTCACGAAAAACAGAAATAGTCTGTTGATATTTTTTTGTATTTACTGTCACAGACTGTTCTAAATGTATGAGTGTATTGACGTGTGTGTACATACATATCTTGTAAACAAGTAAGAAGGTATAGTCGGTCAAGCCCGACCATATAATACCCTACACCCAGTATACAATGTATAAAAAGTTTTCAGAAAAGGGCGCTATATGGGAGATATAACCTATTATGGACCGATCATCCAAAAATTTAGTGTCATGATTTCTGTGAATATAAATATTATATATGTTATACTATATCTCAACGTAATAAATACTTTTAAATGATTTATTGAGGTTAAAGTAAATTACAGTCTCTTATATGGGAGCTATGACACATTATGGACCGATCATCATAAAATAGTACCATATTGTTCGTATATGTATATATGGAATATACTATACACCTAATTCTGTTTTTACGCGAGTTTTTTATTACGCGAATTTGATTTAACGCGTTTACAAATAAATATTTCATTCTGTTTTTATGCGACTAGATTTGATTTAACGTGATCTAAAAATGTATGTATTTTTACCAGAAAAACGTTGTTTGCACTGGTTTTGGAGAAATTTAAATTAAATACATAGTTGGCAGCACTAAAAATCGTCTGGTAGGAAAAACAACACTATCGAAACAGGGGAATTCCCTTGTTTATTTCAAATAAATTTAGTTGAAAGTAAGAGTGTAAGAATTTAGTCAAATTTAAGTGTTAAAGACGAAAAGATATTACATGTATGTGTGTACTTTTCTAAATAAACTCTCTTTTCTATTGTTTTTTGTTTAAATAAAATATGTTTGTGTACAAAGCAACATGAATTTGAATTATTTATCTTATTTTACCTTATTCATACGTGGAACCAATTCCCTCATTTAATATGGATACTTTATCTTTTTTGACGCGGTTTTTTACGGGAGTTTTCGAGGAACGTATCTATCGCGTAAAAACAGAATTAGGTGTATTTGCGTTCAATATTATTTAGATACCAAAATTTTTGAGGGAGTTATACTATTTAAAGGGGTTTTTGGGAGTGGGCCTTATATAGGAGCTATGATAAATTATGGACCGATCTGCACAAAATTTGTAAATTTTATTTGGCTTCATTTACCACTCATTTGTGGTACAATTTTTTTGGATACTTGCATAATCGAACATTTATGATCTTTAAACCCTAATGAAATAATGGACCGATTTCCACCAGTTTCAATCCCATCCGTCTTTGGGCCGAAAAAATTTCACGTAGCAAGTTTTATCGAAATACCATCAAAATTGCAACCTGTACACTGCGCACAAGCTTTACATGGACAGCCAGCCAGCCAGACGGACGGACGGACATCGTTAAATCAACTCAGAAACTGAGTCTGAGTCGATCGGTATACTTTAAGGTGGGTGTTGGACCAATATTTCTGGGCATTACAAACATCAGCACAAATCCAATATACCTTCCCCACTATGGTGGTGTAGGGTATAAAAACATGCATCATGCAAAACTAATTTGTTTTGTCAACAATTTGCTACCAACTTATTTTTCTTTGCGGCCAAATGCGATATTGTTGGTTTTAATGACTAACTGACTGACTGGCAGACTGAATGAAGGAATGAATGAATGATCTGTTAAACTCTTAAATGCCAGACTGGCTGACATGTATTGATATTGTTTTTTTTTTTTTTGTTAATATTGTGGTTGAGTTTGAAAAAAAAATGTCTGGTTCAGTGTCGTGCTGGTTGTTTGGTTGGCTGCGTTGTCTTTTAGTGAAGGTGCCAGACAGTGAAATGTGTGGTTAATTTTGTATAAATAATTAGTTTAGTTGATCATCACGATATTACTGACTTCTTTTGGTGAATTTATCGCAAGTATTAGGGGAAACATTTTATTATTTTATGTTTTAATTCATAATTTTGCATTTGTAGTGTATTTTAAGTGCAAACTAATGTTGCATACAAATGGTGAAATTTCATTAAGTACTCGTGTCTTTATATTATGATACACACAATATAGTGGTTGATTACATTGCTAAACATTTTAAGAATATTAAAATTGTTTAACAATTCTCCATTTATATTTATTAGCTAAAATGTGAGAAACATTCAAAAAGAAGTTACGATTTGTAGCAGAGTCGGAGAAGTCAAAGTTTTCAAATCAACATTTGCTTAATGCGGATAATGTGCTGATGTTAAAACTTTCTTTCAGATAATTATTAATGTCGCATTCTAGTTAAATTAAACATGAAGTTCAATGCTTCAAACGTTTTAAAGTACTAAAACAAAATTATATCAAACATGCCAGTACTAACTAATGATAAGTCATATTTTTGATTATCAATAAAAGACAACTATGTATGAAAGTATAGTCGAGCAAGATGACCATATAATACTCTACACCGAGTATATGATGAAAACTGGGAGTGAGCGCTATATGGGAGCTATGGCCTATTATGGACTGATTATCATATTTATTTACATATTTAGTAGCATGACTTTGTGCATATACAAATTATTTCCATTAAATTTTATCTCGATTTTAATATTTTAATAGAATCGATGCTTATAAAAATGAGGTGAAATGACTTTATTTGTGCTGAATATTATTTGAATACTTACATTTTTAAGAGATTTATGGTCGTTAAAGTGACTTTCAAACATTTATGACCGATTGTTTTATTTCGGGAGGAAATTGGTATGGGGGTGAGATAAAATAATGAACAGATTTCAACCAATTTCGACCAATTTCAATACTAATGGCCCTTGGGCCTAACAATATTTACATACTAAATTACTAATACTAATTAAATCGACTCTGAAATTGATTTCAAGTTGGTAGTTATACTTTAAGGTGGTCATTATACCAATATTTTTGGCCGTTACCAACATCAGCACAAATCCAGTATATCCTCCCAACTATGATATATACCCTACCCTCTTAAAATAAGTTGGCCAATCTATATTATAGTGATTATAATAATTTGTCCCAGGAATCGAAACTACCGACATTTCTGAAGTTAACGTGTTTTCAACCAAATAAAAAAAAAAAAACAGTAATTAATAATAATGAAGCATTGTGTTGTGCACACAATGACAAACGTATGTAGCAGAATTACGTGTGATTATCAAATGAATCCACAACGTGTAACTGTTTGTTACCGATTTCGGGTTGGAGGCTTTATTTGGCGGCTATATATTTGATTTTTACAGAAAAATCATTCAAAGCACGTTTTCACGTGGTTGGGTAATTGTCAAATATTGCCACATTTGTGGTTCGCTATTACCACATGGGATTGTCGCAAAACAAATGCTTTAGTGTTGAAGGCATTATTCTTCGAAAATTAGGCTCGTCAAACAGTAACTATTCTATCATATCAGAATTATTTGTGCTTAAATAGGATGATATTAATGTGTATGACATTTGGTTTCAACTAAACAGTGTTATTTAAAGTCAATAGTCTATGCCAATAATCACCGGTATATCGTAGGATAGTCAATATGTCAGCAAAGCCGATGAGATAATTTGCCCTAAGTGCTGTTCAATATAAATATCAATCGCGTGTAATATACGTTCAATATCGATAAAAGATAAAAATTCAAAGAAAAGCTGGGTTCCTATTTAATTAAATTTTGCTTAAATTTTGGAACACAATATGTGACCCAGCCACTTTTTTTTGGTTTCGATAGTTTTTGAGACGCTATTTCACGTGGTGAAAACTAGAAAGTCCTAACTTGCTTAGAAGTGTACTAAAAATGTAGAGAAAGAAGAGCACAAATGAAAGAATTTTATTGAAAATCCAGAATCAATAAAATAAATGGAATTGAAAAATTTAAAACCAGGATTGAACGCTGCAAAAACTCTTTATATACACACACGAACTTATCTCATTTATGCTCTTTTGCTTTTTTTTGTTGCCTTTTGGGCATGACTGTTCATAATGCAAAAAAACAAGTAAGAAAGTATAGTCGGTCAAGTCCGGGTATTATATTCCTACACCTAGTATATGTATAAAACAGTTTTTCAGATATGGGCGTTATATGGGAGATATTACCTATTGTGAACGATGATCCAAAAATTTAGTGTCATGACATTAAATTTAATCTCGATATAAATACTTTTAAAATATTTATGAAGCTTAAAGTGAGTTACGGAGAGTGTCTTATATGGTAGTTTCGCCTAATTATGGACCGATCATAATAAAATTGTACCGTATTATTTGCATACATACTAAATATATTTGCGTTCAATATTAAGTGGATACCAACATTTTTTAAAAGAGTTATGCTCTTTAAAGTGATTTTCGGAAGTGGGCTTTATATGGGAGCTACGACTAATTATTAACCGATCACAATAAAATTGTACCGTATTGTTAGTATAGATATGGTGTATATTTGTGTTAAATATTATTTAGATAGCAAAATTTTTGAGTGAGTTACGCTCTTTAAAGTGATTTTCGGAAGTAGGCCTTATATGGGAGCCTACGACTAATTATGGACCGATCTGCACAAAATTTGTGTATGTGATTTGGCTTCATTTACTACTCATTTGTGATGAATACTTACATAATTCAAACATTTATGATCGGTAAACCCCAACTTCGGGAGGACATTTGTATGGGGCACGGTGAAATAATGGACCGATTTCCACCAGTTTCAATCCCATCCATCCTTGGGGCGAAAAAATATCACGTACCAAATTTTGTCGAAATATTTTCGCACAAGCTTTACATTGACAGACAGCCAGCCAGACGGACGGACGGACGGACATCGCTAAATCGACTCAGAAAGTGATTCTGAGCCGATCGGTATACTTTAAGGTGGGTGTTGGACCAATATACATCAGCACAAATCCAATATACCCTCCCCACTATTATGGTGTAGGGTATAAAAAGTACTAAGAAACTGACGAAATGCATTGTTTATCTTTAACAGCTGTGTCTCGCAATTTCTTTTTTGAGTCATAAGCCACCTTTTCATAGGTCGGGTCACATATATTTATAGTATATGAATTTATATTCTCTAAAAAGTAAGAATAATAATAATAATATTTAAGTGAATTTAATAAGAAAGGATAAGAACTTTTGGATTTCTAAAAATAAAAATTTTAAATACAATTTTTTATGCATTTAGGGTCAAAATTATACCATTTCACTAAAAATGTTCATTTGGGGTTCTTTATTTCCATTAAAGTTTTGAAACTTAAACAAAATTAAAAAAATTAAAAAAAAAAAAACATTTATTTAACATTGTCGTTGTAAAAATGCCTACAAAACAAATTTAAACTTTAACATTCAATACAATTTTTCCTTGAAAACTTTTAAAGACAATGTCTTTAAAAATGCAGTCACTAACACCGATTCGCAAATGGCCAGCTGGCATGCAAAATGTATGTTAAATGAAAGACATGTAAGAGAGTATGACTACGAACGATTACGATTATAATTATTTTAACCAATTGACCAATAACTGCAGACAGAGTAACAGCAGCGGCAACAGAACAGCAACTCAACAACGACAGCAACAACAGAAATAGCAGCAGTAAATACTATTAACATATATATACATACATACATATGTATGTGTGTATATAATTCCTATACAAGCACACATGTGTATTGTAATGGTAATGTGTGTAATGTGTGTAATTGTGTAAGTGATTTGATTTGTTTTACGAAACAAACAAATAAAAAACAACATACAATTTTTGCATAGCAACGACCTACAAAAAGTTCATTAACGGAGAGATACCTAGACATGTCCCAGACACTAGGCAGACATACCATGGGACAGACACACACATACGTACTTAATATACAATACATTTCTATCTGTGTATAATTATGCACATACATACATATGTACATATAAATATGAAAAGTACGAGAAAAAACAAACCAGTCAACATTTCAACAAAAGCATATTAACCAGACACTGGCTAACACAAGCAGGAACAAATATTTATTCTGCAAATAATTAATTAATAATCCTACCCATGGAGTTGTTACTTTTGAACAATTTCTCAAAAGCGTCCTACCCAGATTTTTCCAAATTTTAATAAATTTATATGGAATGGAAATTACCCATGGAATACGAGTACTTTGCTTTAAATAATAAATCATGCTAGTATCGATCTAAATGTTATAACTATGTATCTTTCAAGAAGTGTTTTTGATATTCTAATGGGGATTATGGGATTTTTTGCGAATTATAAAGTTTACCTGCAAATGTAGAGTAATTAATTCTGATATGTTAAGACACACATTCTAAGGCGTATATTTTATAACTCAAGATTTTACAAAAAAATCCCAATTTTAAAATAGTTTTGAACCATCTAAATTCCTTTAAATTTGGCCAGAGTTTTAAAAATTTACATATCAGAGATGTTCTATGCCAAGCTCGGGTTAGTTTTCAAAACTTAAATTCGAATATACCTTTGCTACGTTCATGTGAACTTAATTGCGTACTGTGCGAAGGATTATACTTGTAAATCATGAAACTATAAAATAAAACAGTTGTAATTATGAGCTGTTCCATTAAATGCCGATAACGATTAACTGCCGTATTTATAAAAAATAAAGTATGCTTGAAGTGTGCTTTAAGACAAAATTTTCATACAAAATTTTCTTAAAGTACACTTGAAGTCTACTTTAATTTTTTATAAATACGGCAGTAAGTGTTTGGTATAAAATTAATAAAAAATATCGATAATTCTTTAATTCTGCACATTTCAGAGTTTTAAATTTGATCATGATTTTTCACAATTGGCCCTTTGAAAAGGTATTTAAAGTATTATGGCCTTATTTATAAAACTTACAACATACATACAAAATACAAAATTTGCTTTATAAACCTGTTGTAAGTATTTATGAATAAGGGGGTTATGGTATAGCAAACAGATTTAATGGAAGTTTTAAATAAATATTAATTATACGACCCGTAGTCGCAAATGTTTAAATGCTTTCTCAAATATTAGAATTAATAGAAGTATTAGTTACGTTGAACTTTATAAAAGCCAATAGTCACTTATCGAATTGGAATATAATGGTATGCAGAATAGGTTTGAATTATTATTATCATAATTTGTACATTTTCTTAATTTGGTTGTTACAATTATTATATAAATGCCCACGTTACTTTTCAGATACATTTACAATATGTGTTTATTCATTAATTAATGTTTAATTGTGCTATAATTAAATAAACAAACATTTAAAACAATAATAAGAAAATAAAATGTCTTAACTTATTATAGGAATGACTTACATCGCAAGAATTAATAAACGATACAGCCGCAGACATAAAGACGTCTGACATTTAATGGTACAATAATAACGAAATATTTTTTTACAAACATATAAACACATGTACATATGTATATTGTACTATTTGAAATATATACATACATATGTACATGTGTAGCTATTAGTGAAATTGTAATTTGTAGGTCCATGTTTTGGTAAATTGTATTGTGAAATTGTGTATTTTAATAATATTTTGTCAGTTGTTAATGACATACGAGGCATACTTTTTACATATCTTCAAAGACTACATCGTAAGAGAAACTAATCGAAGAAATAGGATTTTAAGCGTCCTTTTTTTAGAATCTATGTATGTATATAGAAGATACATAATAATGAATTCAATGGTGACTCAATTTTTAAATATTTTTTTTCAAATTAAAATGCTTGGCAGCAAGATTGAACTTAAATTTTTCTCAATTATTTCATTAGCAACGTGTGAAAATAATTTGTGGTATTTTAAGTGTGAAAAAGATTGAATTTGAATTGTTTCTTCTATAACATTTATTTATGATAATTGATTATTTAAGTGGCATCACTCTACAGCAGACGATGTTGTTTTGAAAAATCATTTGTTTAAAAGGAACAACACTCAAAGTGTTTAACTGACAGACAGTAACTGCCGTCCGTATTCATAAAACATAAAGTAGGTTTGAAGTGTGCTTTTAGACAAAATTTTCACATAAAAAATTTTCTTAAAGTACACTTGAAGTCTACTTTAATTTTTTGTGAATAAGGGCATAAGTCTTTAGCAAAAACTTTGACTGCCTAATAATGAATTAATTTTAACATAATATATTTCATTTATATTTTAATATCTCTAAAATAACTAGCAATGTTAATACCACACAAAATGGTAACGAATCATGTGACCGGTGTCTTTGAAAAAGTTATAGTTATTTTTAAGAACTAGGGAAAAATTAAATTTGTTTTCCTAATTGGGAAATAACATTTATATTAAAGCCTTAAATATTCTTACCTAAATAAAAATTATATTTATATGTATATTAGAATAAAACTATACAATTTCTATACAATGCATATGATATGCAAAAGGCATTGAAAAGGTTCATCATCACACAGCCCAAACCGCTAAAGCTAGAACTTGAAATTCCGGTAATGGTTTCCTTTTGCAACATGTAGATCCACTAAGAAGGGATTTTTGGAAATTCGGTCGTTAAGGGGGACAAATGGGACAAAAACGGGTAAAACCAGTACCTCTATATCTCCAAAACAAACTTAGAAATAATATTTTAAACGCGTCCGCCGACAGGTATCTGGTACTTTTTCGAATACTATATGGGGTAAAAATAGTCCCCGTTAATATGTATATCTCCTAGATAAATACACATAGAAATACTATATTAAATGCATCTGGCTCAGATCAATAAAGACTAGAAATCTTGTTGGTACTTTTTAAAAATTCGAATTCCTATGGCCTAAAAATTGTATTCTTTTTTGTTACTTTTTTTTTTTTTATCAAAATGTATTTTCTCACTAGAAATTCCATGAACTATTATTTTCAAATAGTACGTATTACGGATAATTAATAGGTACTTTTTTGAAAATTATTTTTTCACGGGCGACAAAAAAGGGATAAAAACGGGGTAAAAACGGACATTTGATATTATTTATTTAATTTAAAAATAAAAAAAGCTAAAACATTCCTCCATCCATACAAAAAAGAACCCAGAACATGTTATTTATGACTCAAATATAAAGGTGTGAAAAGGGCAAAATTTCAGTACACTTATATTAATACTTTTTTGAAATTCATTTCTAATATTCTATTCTCGCAAACTATGTATCTGATCATGTGATTATCTTTGGCAAAGTTGTTGTGCATGAGCCCGGGAAGGATTCTGAGTTGTTATGAACACTTTTTTAAGTAATTACAACGCCTTTCGGGAAGGCCAGACCACTGGACCGACCTTACTAAAACTTTGACGGGATATAACTGAGACTCCGGCATGACTAAGAATACTTTTTTCGACCACCTACTTTTTTTCAAAATGAACAAAATCAAGAAAACTTCTCAAAATGAATTGAATATTTGTGTAATGCCTTTCTTTCAAATTAATTTTAATTGGTGGCGTAGCCATCTAGTTTACTACAAAATAAAAATTGTACTTAAAAATGAATAGTTACATATGTACATACTATACATATGTTTGAACGAAGTTCAAAAATTATAATTATTATTTTTATTGTTTTTATTTGTTGTTGGGTAAAATTGGTTGGCAATTTATGGAAATTATTTGGCCATATTTATTATATGAGCTGTGTATGTTCATTTTGTTTGTGGTGTTTATTTATTTTTTCAGAACTTTTTGAAGAATTGTTTATTTAAATGGTATTGTATCAAGGTTGTTTGTTTTCTTTTCAGTTTTGTATATATATGAAATAAGGTTAAATGCCTTAATTTTTATAATTACTTTTATATACAATCATTTAATAGTTTGGTGCTTGTAGCAAACATTTTCAATTCAAATTGTTCGTTTTAAACGGACGAAGAAAAATTATTTCCAAATACATATTTAAATTATTTAAATATTACTCAAGACCTATTCATTTTAAATCTTCATTAAATGTTAAATAAGTTATTTTGTTTTACATTTTGGTAAATAATTTTTGCACAGGGGTTTGAATTGTCTCGGATTTTAAGTAAACTATTTGCTCAAAAACGCTACATGTGATGAGTTAATAAAAGCTGTGACACTCACTAATGCCGAAATACTTAAAAATATAAATTATATATTGAGTCCTAACGATATCAAGGAACTTCGGAAATAATTTTTAACATAATTATGCATATTTTTTTTGTAGCACTTATAAATTTGTGTCAACTGCTTTGAACGCACTTTCTCCAGAATTTGTGTAAAGGGGACATGTCACATTAGTTTTTTGTTTTTGTTGTAGCAAGTAGTTGACAATTTATCAAAGTAAATTTCAAAATACTTATCAACCAATTTTAATTAAATTTTGTGTCCAGTAAAATATATAAATATAAAATATACAAAACAGAGCAAGTTCTTTTGGTTAAACATGTAACTTCTAAACTATTGATCAGATTTCTTTGTAATTAGGAACATCATTAGAGAATGAGCTGAACTTTAAGGACATTGTCTTTGGAGGTATGTATTGTAAGACATGACGGCGCCACAATAAGCCAAATATGAAACAATTTTAAACATTTTTGAACAGGAATGGAAAATTAATAATTTCTCTCTATTTAATAAATATTTTTTCGCAATTTTTTTTAATAAATATTTTCTCTCTCCTAGTCTCCGTTTACACAGGGAAACATTTGGAAGGGAAACATTTTGTTTGACAGAGAGGGACGGGTGGGGAAGAGAATATGAAATTTGTTTCCCGTTCTCGGATGCACGCTTTGTGCTTTCATTCTTATTGTTTACATTTGCTTTGCTTTTTGACATTTGCTTTATTTCTTTTCGGTGTGCTTTGTTGTCTATGTTTTATATTCGACTTTGAATAAAAATAAAAAAATAAATAATGTTAAATAAAATAAAATAAATGTTTTTATAAATTTTATCTTTTATAATTTATTTATTTATTTCACAAATCAAATATACATACTTACATTAGCAAATCGAAAACAGTAGAAATTAAAAAAAAAAACAACACTGCAATTAGACAAATGTCAAAAAACAAATATAAACAAATGTTTCCCTGTGTAAACGGGGACCTACAAAGAGAGGCGAACAAATATTTTGTTTGGAACAAATGGGTGAATCCAGCTTTGGAATAATAAAATTTAAATTTATAGAACATTTTCGATGCCACAAATTCTATATAAAACAGTTATGTATATTAAAATCTCTCTATAGAAAAAATAGTTTTACTGCCAATTTTCCATAGAAGAAATTGTAATTTTTTATAAAAAGGACTGTTATACAGAAAATTGCCAGTTAATCACAGAATTTTTTATAAAAACAACTTTCAAACAGACATACGAGTATTTTTTTTCTATAAAAATACACAAATTATTAATAGTTATATTTTTTATCAAGCTTAAGTTAATTTTTTTTATTTATTTATTATTTAATCCGGTATTTCGCTACAACAATGTGTAGCATTTTATCTTCAATAAATTTATTTTCCAAAGATGCTACACATTTTGTTGTGGGGTAATATCGGAAAATATATTAAATAAATAAAACAATTTGACCTTAAGATAGATAAAAGTATATATATATATATAAAGCGTCTAAAATCTACAATAATGCATTTTCCGAATGGCTAACACCACCTCCTCTATGGAGGTTCCAGGTTTAAAAAAACATGTTACTTCTTAGTAGTTTAGAAGTTACAAATTAAGTACCATTTAATTCGCAATGTACCCTGTTGTTTTATGTACATGTTTATATTTAAATAGAATCTTTACAGACAATATTTATTCTAATGTCTAATTCCTACACTATTTATGTTCCAAGTTTTAGGCAAATTTGACCTAAAAGTTCTATATTGTGGTTTTATTAAAATGTATTTAAGCATTTTTTACACAAAATTATTTATTATTTTTTTTTATAAATTGAGATATTACAATCCAATGAGTTGTGGTTAAACATTTACTGCCATACATATTTATAAAAAAATAAAGTAAACTTGAAGTGTGCTTTAAGACAAAATTTTCATACAAAATTTTCTTAAAGTACACTTGAAGTCTACTTTAATTTTTTATAAATACGGCAGTTAGTCAATTACAATTAAATATTCCAGTGAACGATTTAACAGACTCTACAATATTAAGAGCGTTTGCAAACTTGAAATTTGTTCCATTTTCCTTAAAAAAGCTTATTTATAAACACTTTTTTGATAAAAACTTATTTAAAAAAAAAAGATTTTTTGACCCTTTTTAGGCTTTTGTTTTTAAAAATTTGTTTCAATAAATTCAACACAAACAATTAAATTTGTATGTCTCCATGTATAAATTGAATTTATACTACAGTACAATGTACATACATATACATATGTACATATACATATGTATGTATATTGTTCTCAATAAAAACAATTTTATTAATTTTGGAATTGCTGCCATTAGTTTCAAACACATAATTTTTTTGTCATAGAAAGAAATAAAATGTCTAAACTTACCGAAACTCTCGTATGTTATTAAAATATTGCAAAGTCCGTCCATCGGCCTCGGACTCCTTATTGGCAGCATTAATGCCGGCATAAATGCGGCTCATTTGAGCCTCGGTCAAATTAAAGATTTTCAAGACCTGTTGGCGATTGTTACGATCTACCATTTCGGTGTGAGCATTGGTGTCATCGAGCAACATAGAAGAACGTTTCGAGGGAACAGCATCAATGGCCACTAGCAAACAATAACAAATGAACACTGTGAAATGCCACATGTTGTTAAATAAATATTTAAATAATGTTCACTCAATATAAATTTATTTATTTTTTTTTTGTTATAAAAATAATAATATTTTGGTTTTAAAAATCTTTTACAATAATTAATTTATTTAATTTATCAATGTTTAATTTCCTGTTAATTTTGTGTGCAAAACAAATTATTTCTATCAAGACAAAAATATTTCTTCTTGGCACTTTAGTTTTTTAATCAGTTTTAAATGTTTGTTTTAAGAAAATATTTTTCTTTTATTATTATTTTCCAAAATTTTGTGCAATTTCTTTTCACAACTTTATTTGTAGTATGTATGTATGTGTGCTTTAGTTTAGTTGAATTTAGTTTGGTTTTGTTTGATTTAGATTTAAAATTTTTTAGTTTTGTCTTCACTGTAAGAACAGCAAGTATGAAGTGATTTGCGCGAGGCACTTTAAAAGACTTAAATAACAAAAAATTTGTTTTCATTCGCATCTATAAGATTATACATATTTTATTTTTTGCTTTTTCATTATTTTTTCGGACTGCAAACGAAAACAAGCCATGCACATGTACGAGTACACATGTTGTTGTTTTATGGATTCATATGTACTTGTCTTTACTTGGTTATATACAATACAAAAACAACAACCGCAACAACAACGACAACTACAACAACATTGCTCGTCGTATCGTATCGTTAACAGACGAAGTTTTCGCGTGCGTGCATGCTTGTGTTGAATGAATGAATGAATGTACGTACATACGTGTAATTTAACATTACAATGTTAAAGTAAAATTCTGTTAAAATTATGCATCCAATTGTTGGTAACTGTTAATTAACATTGTTTATATTAAATGTATGTATGTAGTTAGTGTTAACACACACATACATAGACATACCAGTATACGACAATGCTCGTTAAATAGTGTTGGCGTCAATTTGGTTCTGGCTTCTGATTGGTCATTGGAAGGAACGTGCATTAGAGTACGTTTGTGTGTGTGTGTGTTTACTTGAATGTATGTGGGGTTGTTGGTTAATTTCATAATCATACTTATTATTTCATATGCATTTTAGTTTGAAGTATTTTAAATTTGTTTCCATACTTTTAGTTGAGGTTGTTAAAAAAGGAAGCCATCCTTCCTGGGCTTTTCTGTTTTTCACATATTGATCTCTGAATGCCGAGCTAGATTAATCATAACAACTTTTTTTTTCATGATTTCTCATAATAGGTCTGTTGCATTTCCACATAGATATTTGATTCGTAATGACTTCGATACCACAGTTTCATCTTAGCTTCTTCAAATTTGGTCCCAATTTGTTATTTCGGGCTTATAGTTCGGCAATATTTTTCGTAAGAAATACAATCAAATATCATTTCATCTTTCGAAAAAAAATGTTATTTTTCCAAGATAAAATCATTAAATATGGCTATTTCTAAAGTCCAGAACGCGACAATTTTCTTACGATTGTCTCTTTGAGGTGAACAAAAAGTAAAGAAATCTAATTTTTTCTCGTTTCCATTTAGTATAAAAATAGAATAATAGACTTTCATGAGCCGTTATGGCGATTTGTATATACCATATGATTTTCGGAAATGAATTTTATATGGGGAGGACTACATTTGGTCTGATAATTTATTTCAATACGAAATTTCTTTTTGCCGAATTTTGTATAGATATCGTTATTCTAAAGGAATTTATTTACCATGGAGCGATTTTTTACATTGTCACCAGAGTTGTTTATTTAATCATACAAATTATGTGTGCAAAATGTCATCTACAAAATAAATTTTAACAAAATATTACAATTTTTTTAAATAACTCATAAGGATTAAGAATATTTTGGGTTTATAACCATTTTAACATTAAACAACAAAGTTTTTTTTTTGCTTCGAAAATGAGCCGCTAAAGTACATCAATTGCTTACGAAGCTTATGGTGAATCTGTACTATCGGTTTCTAAGTCCGAGAGATGATTTATGATTTTTATACGGAAGACAAAGATCGTCCAGGCTAGCCAAAAGGTTTAAAGACCAAGACATAGACTCATTACTCTATGAAGATTGTTAAATACTAATCCATTGGTAGCAAATGTACTTTCTGTCCTTTCCCATTAAAGTTTTCCTTTCTATCACCCAATTGTTTCTTTTTTCAGCAGCTTACTATTTATTAAAATAAAAAAAACCGTACTTTTCGAAAAAGATACACTTTTGATAGCGAATGGGACACACTTCGAAAATCGAAATCTGTGGATCATTATTATTATATGCACTAACACTTAGTTAAAGTTATTTTGCTTTGAATTACAATTTTTAGCTACTTGATTATAATAATCGTAAAGTACTGATGACAATGGATGCTTTAGGTACCAAAACGCGACCTTGGAACATGTTAGGCCTCTTTACAATTATATGTTACTAAATGTTCCGGTTGACCTTTCTATGGCAATGCCCAATTTGGATTTTTACCCCCTTAGATTTAATTAATATTCATTTTATACATTACATTCTACATTCATCAAATGATTCATATTTTATAGTCCCCTAAAGTTAAACATTTCGGAAATTTTTGTGAAAAATTAATCAAGTTAAGGATCGTTTAACTTTGGAACAACAACATTCTGGATACAGAACAAGTTCAGAGATAACCAATGAATTAATAAAAAGGATGCTTCGACCTGAATTTTGTTTTTCGTACTAAACAAGTGGAAACATTTGAAGTTTAAACAATTGTTTAAAGGTAATTCATAAAATACTGACTAACTAAAAAAATGTAAATGACATTAAAACAACATTTATAAAAATAATATTTGCAGATATCTTGTAGAACTGACTACATTTTAGTACAGATTGTCCCTATAGTTTGGTACCGAAAAAAAAAATATGAACTTACCTAATTGTTCAAAAGGAAAACTTGATTATTTAATATACAGTCATGTGAAAAATAATAAGGGCAATCGCATTCTCCGTCTTTGGTGTATGGAAACATATAAATTGAAAGAATTAGTGATAAAAGAGAATTGTTTTGCAATGATTGTAAACGACATTAAGAAATCCTGTTACAATTTGTGTTGTTTTTTCCTTCGTTTTGGTAACAAACTATTTTCGCGATTTCTGCTGTGAAAAATAATAAGGACAGTTTCTCGTGTTGCTAAAAATACAATAATAAAAATTAAAAAAAAAAACTGTTGTAAGTAAATGAGTAAAACAAATTCATAGCTTCACATTAATTGCTAAATAAATTGCATTTTGTAACTTTCTAGGCAAATATGGGTAGGAATATGCATTGCGACCACGCTACTCGAAATAATATTAAAAACCTAAGTAAAAGTGGACATTCGTATGCTATTAAATGGTTTCCCAAACATGCAACCCATGGTAGAAAACCAAAAATTTCACCTACTATATAGAGATGTATCATTCGATGCGTAAAAAAAGATCCATTTATCACATTTAAACGAATAAAAATGATTTAAACTTTGGCATTGACACATCATCTATTCGAAAAACACTCATCGTGCCCGTAGTGCAAGAAAAGAGTCATTGTTATCCAAAAAGAATATAAAACAAAGATTACAGTTTGCTAAAAATTATATCAAATGGACTAAAGAAAAATGGCGTAATATTCTGTGGCCCGATGAAAAAAAAGTAAACTTGTTTTTTTCTGATTGAAGTGTCCACCATGTAAGAAGACCTATCCATCAAAAATTCAAACCAAAATATACTTTAAAGACGGTCAGAAATGGTAGTGGTAGCATCATGGTATAGGGGTTATTCTCTTATTATGGTGTGGGTCCTCTATATCGTATCCGGAATGTAATGAAATCGGCTGATTACACTGAAATTTTGAAAAATTTTGAAATTTGCTGCCATATGCCGAAGAAAATATGCCAATCAAATGGATCTTGCAGCAGGATAATGACCTAAAGCATACGGCAAAGTACACAAAGAAGTGGTTCCAGAACAACAAAATCAATGTTTCAGAATGGTCAGCACAGTCCCCTGATGTGAACTCAATATAACATTTGTGGAAAGAAGTTAAAAGGGCAATCAGGGGAAAGTGTCCATCAAATGCAATGCAATACCGCTAGATGTTCGTCAAAATTTAGTCGGCTCAATGCCTAGAAGATGTGCTGCTGTTCTGGATAACAATTGATTCGCAACAAAGTACTATGGCTTTATGCAACAATATTCAGTATAAATATCTATTTAGTTTTACTTACAGGCATGTTCTGATATCACGGTGATTTTAAATCGATTGGATTTTATTTTTAGAGATTTTTAATTTTTAGTAGTGGTTTTGATTGTTCTAAACCACGAGCTAACAGCTGATTTTCTTTGTGTTGACTACTAAAAAGTAAAAGTAAATCACGAATAATGTAATCTAGATAGATAGATATACCCTTCACCTTTGTTGTGGATGCAATTCTGACCATAATTTACAGACTTTGTCTGATGTTCATAATAATCTTGAGTGTAATTTAACAAACAGAGTATAAAAAGGGAAACAATTCGGTTTTAGTGACTTGCTCAAAAAGTGAAGTGCTCAAAAAAAAAAAAAAAAAAAAACTTCATCAAATAGGGCTTTTAGAGGAGTTGCCAGCAAAAAAAATTGTTGGCGGTTACGCCTATTTTCGAGAGGGCGGGATCGTAAAGTTGAAAATATATAGGCCTATATCTTGGGAACTACTGGGTGTCTGATAATTTGTAATACATTAAATAAAAGGTATTAAAAATACCTTGATTATAAAATATGGACCGAATATGGGTTAAATCCGAAAATAATATTTTTTGGCCCGGATTTATTTGTTTTTTTGGAAATGGTTCTTATATGGCAGCTATGACAAATTATGGGCCGATCTTCTTAAATTTTGGAACAGTCACTTTCATGCATATGAGGATATTTCACGTCGAATTTCAACATAATAACGGTATATTTAAGATATATACAGGGTGGGCCAACTTGGACTGACTGATTTGAAATGCTCATAACTTTTGCATTTTTAATTTTTTTTAATTTTTTTTTTTTGCAGATAATACAGAATTTTATAAAATTTCATAATGTCATCATACTCAGTGGAAGAACGTGTAAAAATTGTTGAATTTTATTATGCTTCCGGACGATGGATAATCTGATTATGAGCGATGAAGCACATTTTCATTTAAATGGATATGTGAATAAACAGAACTGCCGATTTGGGGTACAGAGAATCCAAGAGCATTGCATCAGCGACAATTACACCCTGTCAGATGCACTGTTTGGTGTGGAATCATGGCTGATAAAGTTATTGGTCCATATTTCTTCGAAAATGAGCTTAATGAACCACAAACCGTCTCTGGGGTGGTATACCGGACCATGTTGGAAAATTTTTTACGTCCGATAGTTCTTAATAATCGTAACATATGGTTCCAGCAAGATGGAGCTACAGCTCATACCGCAAGAGCCACAATGGCACTTCTGCGAGAACTTCAGTCAGTCAAACTTGGCCCACCCTGTATTAGTATTAACGTAGATTTCGCAAGTGGACCTTATATGGGGAACATAGTCAAATATGGACCGATATTCTCAAAATTCAGCAGTTTGATTTAGGCGTGTATGTAAGTGATCCGTGTGAAATTTTGGATTGGTACCCTTATATATAAGAGATTTATGAGTATTAAAGTGATTTTCGGAAGAGGGCTTTATATGGGGCATACGGTTAAAAATAGACCGAAATTCACAAAATTTTGTGGGATGATTTTCGTATATATGTAAATGATATGTGCAAAGTTTTGAGTCGGTACCGATATTTATACAATATATATAGGGATAAATGTCTTTTTTAGACGTGGTCCTTGTATGGGAGCTATGACCAATTCTGGGCCGACCACCATAAAATTTAGTACAACAATTTATTTGCCTATAAAGATTATTTATGTCAAATTTTAGCCGTTTAACATTATTTGTATCTGTTTTATACGTATTTAAGTGAATTTTGGAAGTGGACTTTATATGGGGCTATGGTCAAACATGGATCGAACTAAAAAAAATTTCGTTTTACGATTTATTTTTGCATAAAACTTATTTTTGCTGAATTTTGTCTGGATATTCCAATTTTATAGGCACTTATGTATAATTGATTAATATTTCGGGAAGATTTTTGTATGGGGGCTTTGGGAAATCATGAACCGATTCATACTATTTTTTGCACACTTTCTTTTTTTATGAAGGTGAAGGGTATAAAAATGGTCCGCAAAAAATACAACGTCTTACTAAATTTGTAAATTTTAAGTTCTTTTTTTCTGTGTAAAATAGTTAGTTTTATTTCAAAAACAAATAAAGAACAAATGATTTTAAGTGTATGTGATAATTTTATTACAAGAGTTAAATGAAAAATGCTTAAAAAACTTTAAGTGATTTAAAATCATTAGGCTGTTAGGTGACCGGATTTAAATCACGTGATTTCAATAATTTTTGTGCACAGAACACATTTTCAGTGATTTCAAATCACTTTACGAAAAAGTGATTTTGAAAACATGCCTGATAGTTTTAAAATTTCATGATGTGTCCTTATTTTTTTCACACGTTAAACTATATGAATTCATACAAAATCACAAAAAATCAAAATATATTATAGGAATAGCAAAAACTTTGTTATTAAACTTTTTTCTATTGTTTAAACAAGACAGAATTTTCGATTTTTTATTCGGTTGTAAATAAATTGTAAGTTTGGGTGGGCATAATCCCTATTATTTTTCACATAACTGTATGTATTAAAATATTTAAAATATAAACCATTAAGAATTATTTTTTTTGAGCTTTTTATTTATTCCAATATTTCACTACAACAATGTATAACAACAGGGAAATAAAATTTATTGCCAAATTTAAAAAATAACAATAAAAATATTTTTCAATATAACAGAATTGTCAGAATGAAAAAAAATTTACATATTACAAAAACAAAAATATGAAAAAATAATTTAGAGTCCTCTTCGGTTTTTGTAAATTAAGTGTCTATAGGTTTGATCTACATTATCTGTATCTGCTATAAAATTAATTCTAAGATTTTTTGCTACTTTTATAATTTCTAACATTTCTAACATAAATTTCTCTACACTAGGGACCACATTATTCTTTTTTTAAATGTCGATAGGTTACCGACCTCTGATGCCGACCTCATATTTATTACTGTTCGAATTTTACCAGCAGTTCTTTTTTTCAGACTGTAAATTATGAATCTGTTCCAAAAATTTTTTTTTTACATTTGATTCTCTGAAAAAAAATCAGATAGTAAGGAAAACAATATATTTTGAAAGTTTTGTTTTAACTTATAATTTTTGTGCACTTAAGCTAGATTTACGCGATTGAAATTTTCTTTAAAATTGCTCTTCAAAATGCTTCAAACTCGTGTATTAAATAAATAAATTTAATAACTATTAAATAAATACATTTTGAAGAATTTTTGCTGTTTACACGAGTTTGAAGCATTTTGAAGAGCAATTTTGAAGAAAATTTCAATCGTGTAAATCTAGCTTTACACTGTTTGTATTCCTTGGTCCTCATTATAAAGCTGATTTGTTGGTTCTTGTTCGTGTTTTTGACTGCAAATATCTCAAATTTATTTTCATCGTTGAAAAGAATATTAGTTAAAAAATTATATAAATATATACATACATATACATATACAAGTAGGCGAGACATAATTGAATCTTGAAAATTAATTTGAAATAATAGGTAATGAGAGTAACATACTGTTTTATGCAAAAAATATCACATTTTTAAGGTTCCGTACTCAAAGAGTGAAAACATAACTTTATTACTGATTTAAGTTTGTAATCTTACTAAATGTTTTATTTCGTAATTCAGACAACAGAGCCTGTCGTGAGACATGCGTTAGCAACTGCACACACCGCTCAGTTTCCTGGATGTGCGACGAAATTCCCGGATCTGGCAGTGTTGCGTCATTAGATTTAATATACTCCAACAGCTGTGGTATGCTTGCAGTAAATTGAGGCTCAAATAATATGCTATGTAGATAATCATAGTCGACTAAATAAGCGATGAGTTTAGTTGAGTCACACAATTGTTCACTACGAGTATAATACAACATTTTTAAAATGGTGCTTTCACAAACATGTTTCTTTTCATCGCAAAGCATTGTTAACAATATATTTTCGGGATGGGCGAAAAATGAATTGTTTTATATCGTTTTGTTCAAAATTTCTTGAAGATTTTTTCAAAGCTCTCGACGGAGCTAGGTTTTCATTTTAGACCCATAGTTTCTGTGGGTAATTTTCTGAGAATTTTGTGTAGATTTTGGTATACGCTTGTCACGTTTTTTCTCACTCGAACAAATTAACCCATTAGGATGTATACGGTCAAAGTCAAAATATAGTACAGCGAACAATAATTTATGTGAAAGATAAAATGTTTAAAAGAAGTCTATATTTTTAAAATTTATTAACATAAGACTGACTTTGACCATGACTTAGACCACGCTCTCTAACTTTTAATGAGGTGTGCAAATTAGTCAGAGAGGTCAAGAAAAGTCCAGCGCAGTCAAAATAGCTGAAGACATTTCTAAGACATGCAGTGACCCAGTAAGCGCATCGTCGATTAGAAAACGGCTGAATATAAATGCACTTCAAGAATGCCTAGAAAATAATGTAATAATGTAATGGAATAATGTAATATTTAGCAATGAGAGTAAATTTGAGATTTTTGGGTCAATATCAAGAGGAAAGGTATGGAGAAGAAGAAATTGTGAGCTGCTTCCACAGAACCTTATTTAAAACTAAGTCCGGAAAATTTAGGGTTTGAAACGCCATAGTTCTTTCAGCAAGACAACGATCCAAAACTCAACACCTGAATTGTCAAGGAGTGGCTATTATACAACGTGCCTTAGAAATTACATTCAGCCCAATTTTTTGACGAGCGGTTCAAATTTGAACGTAAAGTCTACCTCCGGAGATCACTTAAATGCGCATAAATCTCTTATAAGGATTAGCAGCAAGTTTAAATAAATATATAAAAATATTCATAGCCAGTTTTATGATGATCGGTCCATATTTGGCCGTAGTCCCCACATAAAGTTCACTTTGAAAAATCACTTAAATGCGCATTAATATCTTATAAAATTCATAATTACTTTGAAATTCAACACAAATAATTCGCATATACATATAAATCACTGTACAGAATTTCATGATGATAGGCTCGTAATAAGTCATAGTTTCCTTATGAGAACTATTCCCGAAAACTCATTAACTTACATAAACATCCATATCGAACCGAAAATTTACACAGATCAGTTAAAGGTACATATGTAAAAATTATATTATTGACTTTTGTGAAAGTTGGTCCATAATTGGCCAAACCTGCCACTACCGAGAATAACCACAGAGTATACAGAGGTGACAATTTTGAAGTTGCAAAAAGCCAAAATCAGTTTCCTAGGTGATTTGGTGGTGAGTATACTATATATATAAGATTCGGCACAGCCGGATATAAACTCTTACTTGTTCAAAATGAAATTTTTTAAGCGTACGAATTTTGTTTGCATTTTTTGAGAAACTTTTAAATTTTGAATTTTCCTTGTTATCGAAAGTTTTCGAATTAATTTAAATTTACTAAGTTCTAGTTTGGAGTGGCAACCAACAACTCTTGTTCTTTGAATTTTTTTTACCATTTGAACTACAGATGTAGATCTATTTTTTTACTATTATAGAAGCGGCTTCAAAAAGCATTTCAGTTTTCGGCTAATTTTGATATCAGATCATATTTTTTGCCGAAAAGCTTTTCACACCCAATAGACACTCTGCCATCACCGCTTTAAAATTGTAACTCTTCCTGTAATATGTTAAGATTTGTAATGCCAACCAATCTTTTTTTTTTAGGAATTTTTCATTAATTATTATCATTTACATCAGCTGCAATGCATTATTGTAGGTATAGAAATGATAATATTCTATAGAGTATCTTATGTTTTCTAATGCCTCATCATAGAGTATATCATCTATCTTGGCCATTAGTATGCGTATTATTTTCAGTGGTTAAAGTGTACAATTTACTTTGAGATTAAATTGTTCAGTTAATTTAGAAAATTTCATGCTCAATTGTACTGGAGTGCGTAGCAAGCAAAAACTAAAATATTTAGAACGTTGTACTAGTTTAGAACAGTTGTTGTTCTTCTTGTTGTTGTTGCAATAGTAATTGAATAGAACGCAAATTACATAGTCTAACTGCAAAAAAAAAAAAAAAAAAATCAAATGAAATAGATTCTAAGTAACACTAGCAGGAAATTCTTTATACCTCAATTAAGGTTAAGTCGAACAATTTTATTTCATACTCGTGTTTCCATTAGTATTTTACAGCACAATTCAGGTTGTGATTGAGCGAATACTTTTATTTCTAGTTAATTTACTTAGATTTGAAATTGTTCTAATAGATTTGTTTACGCACTTGCAAAATGTATTGTTCGTAAAAAGTGCGTTCGATTTTGTTTGGTGTGAAAATTATCATGGGAAAAAATGTTTGAAATAATTGATGATTTTTGCATTATTTCCCAACGTTTGTATTTAGGAATTTATTATTATTAAAATGTTTTTGATTATTTTACAAATTCCCTCAGACAGTGTCTGATAATATGTAGGAAACAGTGCCACAATTTCATCAAAACACATTTGAATTACTACACGGATTGCGGCGATGCTCAAATATGCTTAAAAATAATCTTATCTACATATGTAGTCGAGAATTTCCGAAATATACTTTGAAGAACCGGCAATAAGAGAGTTGTATTCTATATTCAGTTTATGAATAGGTTTTAGTACATTCTGAAGTACATTCTGGAAATAGAGTAAAGCTATAATAATAAAGAAGAATTATTCTAATTATTGAAAAACTATTTTAGATAATAGACACTTTATCCTTGTTTGCAGGCAACTCGATGACAACTTAAAGAAAATTGTGGGGCATGGTAAAAAAAGATTTGTGAACCACTGATTTCATATTTCAATTTTATTAATAAATGTCAGTAGAGGTCACTGGAAGGTCAATGTAGTAAGTTAAATAATGAATCATTAACATTTGGATTTAAGTTTAAGTTGATTCTGAAATTTACTTTAAAATAAAAACAAGTAAGAATTTGTATTCGGTTGTGCCGAATCTTATATACCCACCACCAAATTACCTATAATGGAGATTTATAAGAGATTTATGCGCATTTAAGTGATTTCCGGAAGTAGTCTTTGTATGAGGGATACGGTCAAATATGGACCGATCATCCTGAAATTTGTTACGACAATGTAATTGTATATTCTGATTATGCTTGTCGAATTTCAATTTGATAATCATTTTGATAAGAGATTTAGGCGAATTTTAGTGATTTTCGGAATTGGACTTTATCATATTAAGATGGGCGATTTTTATAAATGTATGGACTAATTGTGTTGAATTTAAACTGGATAGTGGTTTTTACAAGTGATTTATGCCCATTTAAGAGATTTTCGGAATTGAACTTTATATGGGGGCTACGGTCAAACATGAACCGAACAAAACAAAATTTTGTTTTGCGATTTCTTTTTACATGTTACTTATTTTTGCTGAATTTTGTATAAATATTTAAATTTTATTGACATTTATTTATCATTAAGCCATATTTCGGGAAGATATTTATATGGGGGCTGTGAGAAATTATGAACTGATTCTTACTATTTTCCTCATACTATCTTCTTTTATCATAAAAATAACGTGTACAAAATTTCATGGCAATATCTGCAATATATATTTAAAAAAATTGCAAGTAATTTTTTTAAAAATATAAAATTTTTATGGAGGTTGTCTTACATTTTTGTCCATAACTCCTGTTCTACTATACCGATTTTGCTGATTTTCAATACCAAACTGCTTAGGAGAACTGTAAGCGGGGTTTTTAAGCCTTGTTGATTTGGGTTGTGTCTTTTGGACGTGAAAGTGTTTTACAGAGACACACAACAGACAGACAGACTTAGAGAATTAGATTTCCATAAGGATCAGGAATATACATATTTAATTTGTTGCCTCTCAGATGAATATTTCTCAATGTTACACACGGAATGACATACTTATATATACCCTCATTCACCACTTATGGTGGTGGAGGATATAATAAGAAAACAAAAAAGCTAATAAAAGTCTAAATAAATTTTATTTTAAGAGGCATGATGGATGAATGGGTTTCAAATTAGAAGGTTTGGTATATTAGCTTTATGAAGCCTTCTTCGAGTCATGTGTTCTTGAAAGTAATATTGCAAGCGGGTTCGGATGGTGTAGAGATTTCGAGATTTTTCTGTCACGACTGTTTTTAAACCCGTCTTTTACCAATCGTTCTTCTAAGTTTCAATTTATGTATGTTCTTATTTCTTATAAGGTTAAAACTTGTATTATTTGCCAGTGCAAATTAGTCTCACGTGGAGTTGGCGTATATGTGGCAATCTATCCAAATATATATGTATGTAGATATGTAACATAATAAGGTTGTGGTATGTTCACACTGTTAAGTGAGACGGGTGGTCTGTTCACGTATCTAAGTGTAAACATTCACTTACTTTTGGTTTCACTTACACCGTCTGTTCTCCACATCTCTGAGATTCATTTCTAGAATGGGAGTTTCATCTGCATAATTTGCAACCGTTATAATTATACCATAGTTGGGAGGGTATATTGGACTTGTGCAGATGTTTGTAACGCCCATAATTATTAGTTCGACTCAGAATCACTTTTTGAGCTGGCTGTCCATGTAAACCTTGTGCGCAGGGTACAAGTCGTAATATTGAAGATATTTCCCAAAAATTTGCTACATGCTATTTTTTGGCCAAAGGACGGTTGGGATTGAAATTGGTTAAAATTGTTTCATTATTTCACCTAGCCCCCATACAAATATCCGAAAGAGGTATTTATTGGTCATAAAAGTATGATTTGTGCTACTATCCAAACAAATTTCACCACAAATAACTTTTACTTGAAGCCTAGTCACATCTACAAATTTTGTGTAGATCAGTCCATAATTGACCATAGCTCCCAATAAGGCCCGTTTTCAAAAATCATTAAAAATGTTTGTATCCAAATAATATTTAACACATGTTTCATGTACATATACACAAATAATTCGGCCTAATTTTATGATGATCGGTCCATAATTATTCATAAGTCTCATATAACCACTTCCGAAAATTACTCTAACGACCATAAATCAATTAAAAATGTTGGTATTCAAATAAAATTCTACAAAAATAAGTGAGAAATCATGACACCTAATTATCTAATTGTCGGTCCATAATTAATCAAATCTCTTCGAAAATCACTTTAACATCTATAAATCCTTTAAAAGTGTTTATATCGGGATAAAATTTAACACAAAAAATATTTATATGTAGAAAAATCATGCCACAAAATTTTAAGATAATCGGTCCATAATAGAGCATAGCTCTCATATGACGCCCATATAGTGTTTACACATACACTGGGTGTAGGGTATTATATGGGCGGGCTTGGTCAATTATACTTTCTTACTTGTGTTTTTTTTTTTGAAATATATTCTCTAATACTTTTGACAAATAATGTAGTATAGGTTTACTAAAAACTCAAAATATAAATAAGTTATGTAATAATTTTACAACCAATATTCGGAATGTGGTGGTGGGTAAAAACTCAAAATTGAATTAGTTTTTGTTATAAAAACTTGTAAAGTATGCAAAAAAAAAAAATACTTTTTTATTAGTCGGTAGCAGGTGAATAATACATATAAAATGTTTTGTTGCATATTTGCAAAATGTTTTACAGATATAGAGTCTCTTGTGCGAAAATAACTGGAATCACGTTTCCCGAGTTCAAACATAATGAGCATCGTCTAAAAGAATCCAACCTCTGAAACTATTTGCCAAGCTTATATCGGAATGCTGCGACCTACCTAATTAATTTCCCGATCACACACTGCCACTTTTGCTGCGCAACTTTGGAGTTTGTTGGTGAGAGGGGAAAAAAGAGAGAGAGAGAAGGGACAACTCTTTTGAGTATGTGAATGAGAGGGGAAAAGAGAGAGAGAGATGACCACTCTTCTTTCCCTTCTCATCCACAAACTCAAAAGTTGAGCAGCAAAAGTGGCAGTGTGGGATCCGCGAACTATTCTGAAGCCGCTTTTATATAAATTAAAAAAATCAGATATGCACTCACTGACTCCCTAAATACATTTGCAGCTGATACTGAATTTAAATATCGCATTGAAAATATCGCTCTTTAGCATCTTAAGAGCTGAAATTCTGATATCAATGAGTTGGAGAAATGACAGTTCATGGTGAAAAATTGACATAAATTTGCCTAAAAATTTATAAAACGATGTAGACGACACTAATTAGAAATTGATCTGTCAAACTATTACGGTGTAATTACCTCTATGGATCTTAGGTGCATCCTTCTAAAAAGGCATTCTTTAAACCAGCAAGAAAAATCATAATGTCTTAATGGTCCACCTGACAGTTTTAGTGTTAATTTTTAATATTTAAAATGTTTTGTTTTATTTTATAATTTTTTTACCTTCTGAAATCCAAAGACCAGAAGCTAATTTATGTTGTTATTTCTACTTTGTTTGTGTTGTTCTTCATTCGATTTGACTTGTTGTGTTGTTATTGTCGTTTTTGTTCATTGTATACGACTAGATTGCATGCTTGTTGTGACTGTTTAATTTGTTGTAGTCAATTTTTCGCGTGCCTTTCGACAACGACTAATAGGGATCTCTGGCTGTCCATTTTTGTGTATGAGAATCATCATTGTTGTTATTGTATGGTGTTAAGTAGGCGTGTATTTTTGTTTGGTCTTACTTGAAAATTGACTTGTGGATACGTACAACAATACAACAAAGACTAAGACACCACAACAATCGCCACTGAAGACAACAAACAATTGCCAGCAACATGAGGATAATGATAATGCAACCCGCATCAGAACAGCAAAAAAAAAAAAACATAAACCCTGATGGAATAAAACGAAAACGTAACAAGTGCAGCATGTCTGCTGAATGTCTAGAGTCTGAAGTTTTATTAAAAAACGTGCACACTTTTGGTTCAGGAGTCAGTCATAATGACAGACATATAGTCATACATAAAGGCTGAGTGACAAACAGACACAGAAACAATCAGTCATTCAAAGGTTCAAGATGTTAAAAGAGATACAGACATGTTAAACAGTTTTTTTTTTGTTGATGTTGATGCCTTTTTTGTTTGGGTTTAAGTGTTTTAAGTTTGTTGCTAAATGACTAATGTTTGAAGGAGTGTATTCAATAACAAATTGTTATGTTATTAAAGTCGTGATACAATATCCTACACAATCGTACGATTCAATCACAGGAAAATCTGACCGATTTCTATCACACTCAAAAAAAATCGCAACAACGTCTGTCATAGGTGCCACACTATCACACAAAAAAAAAAATGCAAAAACATATGTTTTAAATCAATGAAGCCGACATTGTTGTTTTCTTATCAGCTGTATTAGAAAATACAACTCTGATCGCACAGTTTCTATGAACATTTTTAAAAACTTTTGCAAGTCGGACAGACTTGTCAAAAAAATCTGTCATTTAGTTAAATTTTTGGGCCACACTATCATACTTTATAAACACACACGATTTTTTTGACATACAGTACGACTAAATAGGATAGTCAGTAGTGGCCTTAAGTATCATAACATAAAATATCATCATAATCTTCTCTTCATTCCTGGCTATACAGTTCCTGCAGAAAATGTGGTCTCAGTTTGATTTTAATGATTTCGACATAATCCATAACCACTTCGCTACTATTTTCTTAGTCCAGTATCAACTATTTCCCCAGAAATTCTTACAGCCGGCAGCCAACTATATGTTTGTCAGCTAGTTATACACTACACCACAATAGTGGGGATGTAGTGTAGTGTATGGTCGCAATTTTGAAGATATTATGATAACATTTGGTACGTGATATTTTTTCGCCCCAAGGATGGATGGGATTGAAACTGGTGGAAATCGGTCCATTATTTCACCCTGCCCCATACAAATGTCCTCCCGAAGTTGGGGTTTACCGATCATAAATGTTTGAATTATGTAAGTATCCACACAAATTTCATCACAAATGAGTGGTAAATGAAGCCAAATCACATATACAAATTTTGTGCAGATCGGTCCATAATTCGTCGTAGCTGCCATATAAGGCCCACTTCCGAAAATCACCTTAAAGAGCATAAGATGTTGGTATCCAAATAATATTTAACAAAAATATATTTCATATACTAAATATACAAATAATACAGTACAATTTTATAATGGTCGGTCCATAATTAGTCGAAACTCCTATACAAGACCCTCTCCGTAATTCACTTTAACCTCCATAAATCTTTTAAAAGTATTTATATCGAGATAAAGTTTAACACATATAATGTTTATATTCACAGAAATCATGACACTAAATTTTGGTATAAAATAGGCGATATCTCCTGTTCATGTCTGAAGGATGGTATTGATGTTCCCGTCTCTGTCCTGTTGGGAGATGATGTTACCATCAACAATATAAGGAAACTGCAAAATATAGAGCGCTGCTATTATATATATTTAGCTTTAAGTTAGTTTACGTTAAATTTTATTTTACCATTATGTTAGTTTTTTCGAGCCATTTTGTATTATTATTTGTTGCTTAGACGTGAAAGAATTAAGTTAATTTTTTGAGTAATTTTTAATTTTTTATCGAGCCCTTCATTTTGAATTTTCAAATAAAACATCATTTTGTACAACTACAATATTGGAACGAAGTTAAAGGAAAGTGTTTTTCATTTTAAACAAAATCAGAATTTACATTGATTAGAAACAAACCTTTTTTTATTAAAACAAACCAAATTGTTTTGAAACTTGGTTAGTAAATTTGCAGGTCCCACAAAACCTTTATACACACACACTTGGTGAGTTAACATCTCCCATATAACGCCCATTTCTGAAAAACTGTTTTATACATATACTAGGTGTAGGGTGTTATATGGGCTTGACCGACTATACTTTTTTACTTTTTTTTACTATTTTTTATATGAATATGTAGGTAATATATTGTTTACATTTTGTGTTGACAAATTCCAAAGCTAGTGAAAGTAGAAAATAAAATCAAGCAAACGAACCAACAAATATTGTCTTCTTGCAATATCGATCTAGATGAGAGTATAATAAACTGCAAACTATATTTATGGTCTGATCGAGATAAAATTTTATATGTTCGTAGTCAAGGTGGGATTTTTAAAACTTTTCTTTATAAGGTCCACATTTCTATTGGGGCTGGTAAATGCTTTTAGGATAAATAAGGAATACATGAAGGTTTACATGGGATTTTAGAACATTTAATTTTTAAAACTTTCAAATTCAAAACCTAAAGTAGATATAAACATAAATATTTTGTGTCTGATGAAAAATTTTATTTTTTACTTGTCAAAAGTGCTGTATTTTGTGCCGCTTTTGGAGGTTACACCTCGAAAAATTTCGATTCTGCCCCACTATACAATAATTAAAAACTAAAAAAATTATTCTTAAAAATTTTCGATAGGTAAATCTGCGAAATTGTAGAGTCTTTTCAAACAAATCTTATACGAGTATAGATCGGAAATTAAAAAAAAAAAAATTTTAACACGTTAGAGTGCTATATACGGCTGTGCCGAATCTTAAATACACTTCACCTAAATACATATAATGAGAATTGTAAAAACTAAACTGTTGTTAGGACTAGAATATCCTTATTCAGTATTTTTTATTCAGTCTAATCGCGATTTTGTTTTAGTATTTTATATATTGTTTAATAAACAAGTTTACGCACAATATAATTTATTTCAAATGAAATTTTAATTATAACAATTTAAAATTAATGTAACAATTTTAATTAAATTTAAAATTGGTTCAACATTTTTCCATATTTAGCAGGTTAAGAAAAAGAGTAAGGTGAGACTTATTTTAGCTAAGTTTCATTTCTGTAATGTTATTTACAAGTGTTTTATAAGTGTCATGGTGGAAGTGGACCAATTGTGAATTGAGGGTTTCAAAGTTCAGTGTCCAGCAACGCAATTTCTATGTATTTGAGACTTATTTGGGTTTAATTTCATCTTAATAACAATAACGTTGTTTACAAGAGTTTAATGGTTGTTATAATAATAAGCGGAAGTTTACTTTATTTGGATGCTATTACCAATTATGACCTGACAGCAACAAAATCCAGTATTTTAAAATTACGGGTAAGGTATATAAAATGTTGGTTCGATATCGATGTTGATTAGACATTTTCGTGAGTTTACTTGTTTTTCGGTAGTGGTCCTTATATGAAAACTATAGCCAATTATTGACCGATCTTTAATAGAGAATGTACAAGTATATCACAACGAATTTCAATAAAATACCGGTATGTTTAAGAGAGATACAAGTATTTAAGTGATTTTCGGAAGAGGACTTTGTATGGGCCTATGGTGTTTTGTGATTTCTCTTTTGTATTAAACTTAATTTTGTATTTTTATTGTCATTTTAAATGCATTAAAGTACCATTTAGCAATATTTCGAGAAAAAATTTCAATGGGGGCTATAAAAATTATGAACTGATTCTTAAGGTATGGTCACAAATGGCAAATGTAGATATTTACTCAAAAAGCGTAACCACTTGCTTTAGCACATATTTGTGTTACGTTGTTTACTCTTACATGAGTTTTGCAAGATTAAACAACATCAAATAAAATAAAACTAAATATTTGTTGTGTCTTGTCCTAAATATACAAAGTTTTTTTTTTTAAATAAATAAACAAGTTCAAATATATTTCATTTAGTGGTTACGTCTTTTTCGGTAATCAAAAATTTATATATAGGTATATCCTCATTTACCACGTGTTGTGGTGGGTATATAAAAAGACAAATTTGAATGTGTAAACTTTAAATATATCTAGGGCCTTTGGAAAAATCAATATCAGCAATATATTTTATAGAATTGGAAAATTATATTTTTGAAATTACAGATAGAATAGTTAGCACCAGCGTTGCCATTTTGATGTTTTCGGGTATTTTTTTTTGTGCTTTTTTGCTTTTTAAATACCCGAAATTTTAATAAATACCCGTTTTGGAAAGGCGGATATTTATAGCACTTTGTACAATTTCTCACAGTGCTTTTTAAGAAATTAAAATTGTTGGTACTGAAACATTTTACTAAAGGGTCCGCCAAATAATATTTGTTTTTTTAAATGCTATAAAAAAAACTACTGAATATTTTCTAAAATTTCTTTTTTTATTTGAAAGCACAATCCTACCGGTTAATAATGGAAAATAATTTCATTTAAATGACTGCCTCGGCTGGCCATGCAGTAGCCTACACGATATTTCCAATTTTTAAGCACATTATCGATTGTGTGCAGCTGTATTTCACCAATGGCTTCACGAATATTGTCCTTTAAAGCGTCACTTGTCTCTGCCTTGTCGGTGTAACACTTATCTTTGACGGCACCCCACAAATAATAGTCCAACGGTGTCAAATCGCAGCTCAGAGGTGGCCAAACGACATCAGCTCTGCGGCTGATAATGCGATCTTTAAAAACAGGGCGCAAAACATCGAGTGTAGCTTCGGCTATGTGGCACGTCCTGTTGAAACCAAATGTTGCCAATATCATCCTCTTCAATTTTTGTGAACAAAAATTCGTTCAACATGGCCTGATAACGATCGCCATTGACTGTAACGGCCACTCCTTGCTCATTTTCGAAGAAAAATGGCCCAATTATCCGTCTAGACCAAAATCCGCTTCAAACAGTGACTCGTTTTGGGTGCATTGGCTTTTCAATGTATGCGTGCGGGTTTTCTGTGCCCCAAATGCGACAATTTTGCTTGTTTACATACCCGCCAAGATCAAAATGAGCTTCATCTGAAAAGATGATTTTTTTTTGGCAAAACCGGCATCTTCTGCAAGTCGATCGCAGGCCCACTTAGCGAAGCGAAGACAAGCATATTCGGATAAAACTAATTATCTGTCAAATCAGACATGAGCTAAGTGGTACCATTCACGAAATAAGCACAAGTTGAAAAAAAAATGTTAAATGGCGGACCCGTTACTATTATTTAAACACGCCTGATACTTTTTTTTAACCAACTGCGTATTACATATTTGTTTGAAGTAGTATTGGCAAACGCTTCTAGATTTTTTTCAAGCGTACAAAAACTTTTATTAATAATTTGTTGGGCAGTGATTTTACTTTTGTTTTGTGGAAATTTAAAAAAAGTAAGTTCTTCATGCATTTTTTGTTAAAATTTATGAACTACTTATGGAAAAACAAAAATACATAAAAGCTTGGAAGAATGATCTACAGCGTTATGCACAATAAAAAATTGGCATGACGTTAGCATAGAGTTTAACTATAATGGGTGCCCGATAGACTAGGCGATAGTGTGCCGGACTATCAGTCAGAGGGTTGCGGGTTCGATTCCCGCCAAAGACTCTGGGTGTTTTCTGCAGACAAGCCAAAAAGCTTCGCAGTTTGTGTTTGTTTTCAAAAAAAAAAAAAAAAAAAAAAAAAAAAACAAACTACGGTTAACAAACTGCTAAACACTTGTTAGCGTGTTACCAAATACTGACCATCTTTTTAGCTGTTTCCATCCTGTCGCCAATTTACCGATCTTTTCGTTTTTTCTATTTTTATTTAATACCGGCACGTCTATTTTAAAATATTAAATATTTTTAACGCTTTGCAAATTTTTATTTTGTTATGGAGGGAAAACAAACTTTAAATGTCAAATTCAGGGATGATATAAATAAAATTTTAAAAACTTATTCGTTATCTCTTCGTTATAAAATGATCAATCATAAGGAATATCAATCTTGATGCTTTTATACCCGAATTTTTTTTTTTTTAATTTTTACCTTTTTCTACCCTTTTTTATGTGCTCACAGTGCTTTTGATGGTGCAAGAGTTGGCATCACTGGTTAGCACACTTACATATAGCGAAGGCTTGGCCACAGTTCCTAAAATCTCTATTTATAAAATGTTAAATTATCTTTAAATAATAACTCCTTTAAATAATGAATATTGTACCACGAGCAAATATAGACCAGACATGACATACAACCAAATATTTAGCCTTTGGTCTGTTTAAGTCTGGCACACAGTTAAATAAACAGACAGACATTGAAACCTGTGGCTAGACTGCTTGTCTTTTTATTCTGACGACTAAGGAGACGTTGTCGACGTCAACGAAGACGGCAACAAAAATTACGACGAAAATAATATATACACTATTCGTATGCTGTAAACACAGGGCTTAGTAGGCCAAAGGCACAACCAACAGATCAATCCACAACCAGACCACATCTAAACAGGCCAGACAGTCTGACTTGTAAATGAAACATTTCAACTGCAAATACCTGTAGACACCCCAGACCCAGACATAACACACACATGCATACATACATATGTATACACATTCACACATGGTGCATGCATTGGCAACATTTAATGTTGCAAACTGCATTTATGCAAAATATTTCTCTTCTCCACATCCTTGCAGACACCATAAGAACAAAAAAAAAAAAAAAACACGCCAAAAAATAAAATTTAAACTGCTTAAAGTGATGAAGATGATGACGATGATGCACTTAATGCATTTTTATGCCTTCACAGACACGACTACCAAAAAGACATGAGACTGAGTATAAAAATATGCATTTATTTATTGTTTTATTTTATGTCTGCACGAAGTTCCATCAATTCATTCAAAAACATTTTTGTGGTCATTACTTAAGCAGAGGGAAATGTACCTGTTTACCATATTTGCGTTTGTATTAATTGAATTGTGGTTCCAAGTTCAATGTTTAGTTTAAAAATGTTTATACGGATATGGCGTTCAGTGAATACTCAAATGTGATAAATCTTAGGTTTGCTTTCGTATTTTATGTTTTGTTTCTATTTTAAACGTATCAAATGCTCATCGGCTCATTACATTACAAAAATTATAATAATAGTAAAAATCATAGAGAAAGAAGCTTCTAGAAAATTGAACTAATCTTAATATGTACCGGATGAGAGATAAGCGAATACAAGTTGTTAAAGTTGACTACGATTAGTTTACTTTCATACTTAAGCAGATTTTCAAGTTTGAATTTTAAAAATAAAATTTTTGGGTTTAATATAAGGCCATTCATTTCTTATATGTATATTTACAGTGGAGGCGATGTCCGCTTTTGCGTGTGCTGTTTGAAATACGTTTTACAAAAAAGAATTCAACTCATATATTTTCAACATCGCACAGCGGGTCAGAATCGAAATACTTTACTATTAAATCAGCCATTTCTAACTGACTGATCTGATCAGACATGTAACATTCTGAAACGCTATATATATAAACATAAACTGTAAATCATAAAAGTCGGCATAAAAAGGATGGAGGGAACATATATATATATATATACATATAATACCCAATTGCCAAAAACACAAGAAAAATCTCAATTTTCGTAACTTTAAATTCGGTAGGTCCTAGTGAAATCCCTATTAGTACATTTTAACTATTTTATACTTAAAAGATATCCTTATTAAGATATCTTTTAAAAACAAATAAAAACATTGTGCATTTTTTAGGACACTTTTCTTCATTAACGATTCATTCATCGCTAATAGTTAGCGTCAATTAGCTTATTTTTACCATACCAACCTTTACGAAAATCAGCATTAGTAATGTGTTTCGTGCACTATGGGAGCACATAGTTTGCAATACTTACCACTATTACCAATATCATACGCCAATGTATGCCTCAGTGTACGTTATTGGAAGATACCCAACGTTTTAAAATTACTTTTAACTAGTAAGAAAGTATGGTCGTGCTTGACCGAAGGGGGCCTAATATGGGAGCTTTGAGTAATTATGGACGGACCGTTATAAAATTAGGTGTCATAATATCTGTATTGTAAAACTTATTTGTGATGGATTGTAATTGGATACAAAAATTTTAAGAGATTTATGCTCTTTAAAGTGAGTTTCGTAAGTGGGCTTTATATGCAAGCTATTGCACCGAATGATGTTTGTATATATGAAAGATAATTGTGTTGAATATTAGTTATACCCTACACCACCATAGTGTGGAGGGTATATTGGATTTGTGCTGATGTTTGTAACGCCTAGAAATATTGGTCCAACATCCACCTTAAAGTATATCGATTCACTCAGAATCACTTTCTGAGTCGATTTAACGATGTCCATCCATCCGCCGGATGTGCGCAGAGTACAGGTCGTAATTTTGAAGATATTTCGATAAAATTTGGTACGTGATATTTTTCGGCCCAAGGATGAATGGGATTGAAACTGGTAGATATCGGTCCATTATTTTACCTGGCCCACATACAAATGTCCTTCCGAAATTGGGGTTTACCGATCATAAATGTTTTAATTATGCAAGTATCCGAACAAATTTTATCACAAATGAGTAGTAAATGGAGCTAAATCACATCTACAAATTTTGTGCAGATCGATCCATAATTACTTGTAGCTCCCATATAAGGCCCACTTTCGAAATTCACTTTAATACATTTCTTAAAAATATTGGTATTAAAATAAAATTTGACACAAATAAGTTTCTTATATACAGAAATAATGGCACCTAATTTTATAATGGTCAGTCCATAATTAGTCGAAACTCCTACATAAAACCCTCTCCGTAATTCACATTAACCTCCATAAGTCTTTTAAAAGTATTTATATCGCGATAAAGTTTAACACATATAATATTTATATTCACAGACATCATGACACTAAATTTTTGGATGATCGGTCCACAATAGGTTATATCTCCCATATAACGCCCATTTCTGAAAAACTGTTTTATACATATACTGGGTGTAGGGTATTATATGGTCGGGCTTGACCGACTATACATTCTTACTTGTTTTTTAACTAAAAAATCACCCTATACCATAAGAGCTTTTTTATAGCCACTGTTATGACTGACATATTTTTCCCGATCAATAACATGGCAATACCTCACTGATACACACAGGTCCGTCGTCTAAACTTAAATACACCTGTGTGAAACTGCATGTCATTCGAATTAGATTTATTTCCAAATTATTTTGATTCTGTTGTAATAGTGCATTTGTTGCACGAGAATAGTATATTGAATGGGTGGGTATACGTCCCTGCCATTTAAAAAAAACTTTTTGCCATATATTTTCTTGGTCACAAATAATTTAGGCAGTTACAACAGGCAATTTGAGACCTTTATTAGTTTATTTTTGTTTCAATATGTAAATTAAAGGACCTTTAAGTCGAAATTTAAATACCCTTTGTCAATTGTTTTCATAGGTACTAAAAATATTACATAAATATGATTTATGTATGTAACAGCAACTTGGAAGTAAATTAAACATTACAAATTTAGTTTGGCTAAAAAATTAATTGAAAAACAGGGGCGCCATACATATTTTTATAATTTTGCAGTGTGCAGACAATTCAAGCAATGTGCCAATTTTATATGTTGACATGTAGCTCTTTCTATATCCATATTCTGGTGTACCACAACAAATTTCTGACTACGTTCAGAGCAAAAACTCCTTTGAGAAGAACATTTGCTAAAAGGTAAGATGGTGAACCCATCGACCAAACTAGCACTATAAGTTGCCCTGTTTCACACTCCGATCAACAGTCGACGAATGTTTTGGTGGTAACTGTCATGTATGTTTCGGATAGTGTAGTTTACACAGATACATTTTGACTATAAAGGCAATAGTTTCCTCACAATCTGACACCTGAGCTGTTAAATGTAAAAAACATTAATATCCTTCTAAAAATGTGGCACCAGGTGACAATTCCCAGAGGTGTTTGGAGTCAATTTTAATGCACATTAGTTTCTATTCACTAGAATACAACCAGCTAGCCTTTAACTGCAATTTTAGCACACTAAGTTAAAAAATGAGTGAAAAATATTAGGTCCATCAGGGAGGGACCAAAGAATATAGGAGACTGTTATGCATGATTTAATGACGCCAATAGAACTGGTAACAAGTTTTTTTTTTTTATAAATTCTTTGTAAATAATTTCTTAAATAAAGTGTGAAATGCAACACGTAAATGATTAAGGTAATGTTTATAGTCCTTCTGAGTTGAGTCACTTGCAAATCCCCTCAAGTTCAATAGTTCAACAATATTGCCTAAACGTATAATTTTATATTAATTGAAAAAAAGAAAATAATAATTTTAAAATGTTAGTGTTCCAAGAGCTTTTACCAACTGAACATATACTTGATTCTTTGGATAAAAGTTTTAAACTGAAAACAGTAGCTACCAAAAAATCAATATAAATATTATTTATGGCATGCAGCTGTATGCAAGATGTGGAATATTTATGCAGTGTCAGTCGTCTGCCAGTCATACAGTAATAATCAACCTATCAAACCCTGTTTCCACTTCTACCTCTGACTCTACTGGACATGCAACATGGTTAATAAAGTACTTGTACTCGTGTCTTGTGATTTGTTTATGTGAATGAGGATTCAAAGGTATACATACAGACATACATATATACATACATGTGTACCTACATTGGATAGGCTGGACCATTATTAATGAACATTTTCTTGTATTTAATTATCAGTTCTTAATTTTAATGACGTTGTTCTTGATGCAATAATGAAGAAAAGATTGCATGAAAAGACATCTTAAAGTATTGGCAATTAAGTGAACAAGCAAGTTAACAGTAGAAGATGACAAAAAAATTTACCAAATATGAAATAAAAACCAAGAATAATGCATTTTGTTTTGGGGAATTTTTTAAAAAAACGAAAATTCAATGCATAAGTAATGAAATTGAAAGTGTTTCAAATTACAATCAATCAATGCAACCAAAAGAAAAAACATAATAAACAAAGAGACGATATAAAAAGTAAACATGTTCTTAACTGATGCAATCATTTTTTAAGGATGTGCACTTAGAGAAAGGATACTGATAAAATGTTTTCACACAGCTTAATTGTTCAGAGCCCCTATATATGTAGTCTTCTTCGAAAAATCACATCAATACGAATAAATTTTGTATAAATGTCGTTATTATGAATATTGACACATAATTGATCATAGCTTCCTTTTAACTAGTAAGAAAGTATGGTCGGGCTTGACCGAAGTGGGCCTATGGGAGCTTTGAGTAATTATGGACCGACCGTTATAAAATTAGGTGTCATAATATCTATTGTGTAAAACTTATTTGTGATGATATATGCGAGATATTTGTGTTGAATATTAGTTCTTTATAGCCACTGTTATGACTGACATATCTAGCCCGATCAATAACATGGCAATACTTCACAGATCCACACAGGTCCGTCATCTAAACTTAAATACACCTGTGTAAAACTGCATGTCATTCAAATTAGATTTATTTCCAAATTAGCTTCCTTTTAAGGACTACTTCCGATAAACACATTAAACTACATAGATTTTTGAAAGATCAGTCCATAACTGGTCATAGGTCCCACTAGGCTAACCACTTCCGCACTTAAGCATTCTGTAAAATCTTTCCCCTCAAAAAATATTTCAAATCAAACTGAAGAACACTTAATTAATGGAGTCAAAAATACTCTAAAATAAAATAGTTCTTACATTATGACGCTTCCAATTAGGCCGTATAATAATTCTCTACCTAAAAGCTGATTTTCTTTGGACTTATATTATTGACCAAAATCGATATTTCTATGAAAAAACTCGAAATATATCAAATGATTAATAACTTTGCTGCAAAGCGTTTAAATGAGAAAATAATATCGATCTTCGATCACTCATGTTTTTGACCAAAATATTAACAGTCTAATTCATAAAAACTTATCAAGGGTTTATAACAGGCTTATAAAGCAAATATCCATACAAAGTTTGCTTTATAAACCTTTGACAAGTTTTATGAATAAGGGGGTAAAAATTTAATATATGTATATAAAATCGTAATAACTATGTTATAAAGCGTTTAATAGAGAAAAGGAGGTTTGATCAATAATATTTCAGACAAAAAAAATATTTATAATAATTATATTTTTAGTGAATAATTATTTGTTTAATTGAAAAACAACCAAATGTTTGGCCTAATTTTGACCGAATTCCAAAAGGAAAATAATTTTTTATGGAATTTAGAAGAAGGATATTAACAATAGAATACAAAAACTTATAATTTATGATAAAAATGTACCCTCAAATATAATATTAAGTTAAAAAAAAAAGAAAAACAAGATTAATGAAGACCCTAATTGACCCTAAAAGAAAGCACCTAAAAAGATCTTACAAAATTCGGTTTGTTTAGGATTAGGCCGAATATTAGGTTCGGTTTCGAACTAAAAACCGGTTTTGGACGGACTCTCTTTTATACCATCCACTACCAAGTGTGGTGAATGAGAGTATATTACGTTTGTCATTCCGTGTGAAACTTTTTTAATATTCATCTGAGACCCAACAAAGTATATATTTTCTTGCTCCTTATGAAATTCTAAGTCGATTTAGCCATGTCCGTCTGTCTGTGTAAAACACTCTCACGTCCTAAATATACAACGTAACTAAACGAAATTTCAAGAAAAATATTTCTTATTTTGCAGGTAACTTTGGTATTGAAAATCAGCAAAATCGGTTTATGCGAACCAGAGTTATGGACGAATATGTAAGACAACCTCCATAAAAATTTGATATTTTTCGTCCATTTTATTGCAATATTTTGAAATATATTGCAGATAATAAGAAAGTGTGCGGAAAATATTAAGAATCATAGCCCCCAAACAAAAATCTTCCCGAAATATTGCTCAATTATACATAAATGCCTATAAAATTGGAATATCAAGACAAAATTCAGCAAAAATAAGTTTTATGCAAAAAGAAATCGCAAAACGAAATCTTTTAGTTTGGTCCATGTATGACCATAGCCCCCATATAAAGTCCACTTCCAAAATTCACTTAAATACGTATAAAACAGACATAAATAATGTTAGAGAGCTAAAATTTGACATAAATAATCTTTATAGGCAAATAAATTGTTGTACTAAATTTTATGGTGGTCGGCGCATAATTGGTCATAGCTCCCATACAAGGACTACATCTTAAAAAAACATTTATCCCTATATATATTGTATAAATATCGGTACCGAGTCAAAACGTTGCACAGATCATTTACATATATACGAAAATCATCCCACAAAATTTTGTGAATTTCGGTCTATTTTTAACCATATGCCCCATATAAAGCCCTCTTCCGAAAATCACTTTAATACTCATAAATCTCTTATAAATAAGGGTAGCAATCCAAAATTTTACACGGATCACTTACATACACGCCTAAATCAAACTGCTGGATTTTGAGAATATCGGTCCGTTTTTGACTATATCCTCCACATAAGGTCCACACTCGAAATCCACGTTTATACTAATATATATCTTAAATATAATGTTATTATGTCGAAATTCGAAATGAAATATCCTCATATGCATGAAAATAACTGTTCCAAAATTTAAGAAGATCGGCCCATAATTTGTCATAGCTGCCATATAAGAACTATTTCCAAAACCAAATAAACCGTCAGAAATGTCTAATAAATATCGATATCGAACCAACTTTTATATGGATCAGAAATTTTAATCCATAAATCATATTAGTATCGGTTATACGGCAATTAAGTCCACAACCAACCATACAACTCTTGTAAATAACGCTATTGAGATGAAATTCAACCAATATAATCCTAAAATACAAAGAAATAACTATAGTGGATACTGGATTTAGAAGCCATCGGTCCATAATTGGTTCACTTCTTCTATGCCACCCATAAATCTTTTGTAAATAATGTTATTGAGATCAAATTCAAACAAAAAAGCCTCACCTTATATTTATCTTATCCTTTTTATACCCTTCACCTTCATGAGAAGGGTATATATAAGTTTGTCATTCCGTTTATATGAAAATGAAACATAAAAAAATTCTTTAAAAAAAAATTCATCATTGTTTAACTCGGTATACGCGTGCAAATATCATCCAATTCAAATCAATACAATTAATTTATTTTCTTTTGTGTTTCCTTTTTTTTACACTTGTTTTATTTCTTAACATCCATACCTACGTGTATAACAACAATAATTTATCATGGTTTTATACGATTATGAATTATTTAAAATACCTTATTTGTTCAGAAATTATTTGTTATTTGTTCAGAAATAACAAACACATTTTAAAAAGAAAATAAATGAAAGATTAAATAAATAAAAGCATTGCGAAAGTCTCGTGGCTGTCTAATGAAAAATACAAATTATTTAATTCGTTCTTTTAGAAATAATAATATGTATTAATTTGTATATTATGTATATTTAGTTTGAGAGTATTTTTGGAAAGAAATGTTTGATCAGATACATTAATGATGGAACAATTTTTTAAAAATTTGTCAGCAAACACATGTATCTAATTAAACGTTTACTGGTTTATTTAAATAGAAATAATATATGATAAGTTAACTCTTATATTTTTAGGTTCATTATTACCTAAAATTAAAAAAGTACCATTTGAAGGTTAAAAGCCCCCTTGTAGATTCTCACTCACTCATTTTTTTTTTTTTTTTTTTTTTTTTTTTATAATACATTATATTTATTTATTGAATCTTCAGATATTGAAATGACAATAAGTTTTCGAATCTTAATACTAAAAGAAAATAATAAGTCCAGCCAGTGCTAGACAAAATATTATGATACTACAAAAAAATTTACATCCACTGATCCAGTCATCTGTTTTGCGTTTGAGTTAAAGCAAGGGTATCCCTCCTTCTCAACCGAACATGGCCACTAAAGTTAAGGATGTCTCGTGCAAGTGGGTTTGGATGGTGTTCAAGTTTGCTGACATATTTTGAGGCGTATTTTGTAAATTCGTCTTTCACCAAAGGAATGCCTAGATCTTTGTGAATTCGAGAATTTTTAACGTACCATGGAGCTGCAGTAATTATACGTAGAATTTTATTTTGACCTCTTTGAATTTTTTCAATGTTGGATGCTGAGGCAGTACCCCATAATTGAATTCCATAACACCATATTGGCTTTAGAATTGCATTGTACAACAAAAGTTTACAATCCAACTTTAATGTAGAATTTCTGCCGATTAGCCAATTAAGTTGCACTGCTTTTAATCTCATCTGTGTAAGTTTTGCGTCAATATGAGACTTCCAGGTTAAACGACGATCGAGGTGGATTCCGAGGTATTTGACTTCATTGTGTTGCGGAATAATTTGGTTATTTATTCTGATGGACGAGCAGGTATCTTTTCGCAATGTGAAAGTTATATGAATACATTTCTGTTCGTTAACCCTGATTTTCCAAAGCTCAAGCCAATTCTCTAGTTTATAAATATAATTCTGCAAATTCTGTGATGCTATTTGATGGTCCTTATGAACGCTAATAAAGGCTGTATCATCAGCAAAAGTTGAAGTATGTATATTGGGGTCTGACGGCATATCGGATGCATAAATCAAATATAAAGTAGGACCCAGTATGCTACCCTGGGGTACTCCTGCTTCAATTGGCTGAGCGGGGCTTAAAAAATCGCCTTCTTTGATTGTAAATTTGCGACCATATAAATAACTTTTCATAAGTTTGTGGGTGTTAGCAGGCAGAGCTAATTTTATTTTGTGCATTAAACCTTCATGCCATACTTTGTCGAACGCTTGGGAAACATCAATGAAAAGCGCGGAACAGTATTTTTTCTCTTCAAACGACCGTCTTATCACATTTACTAATCTGTGTGTTTGTTCGATGGTACTGTGTTTAGCTCTGAACCCGAATTGATGATTTGGAATACATTGAGTGTCGTTCAGAATTGGAATCAACTTAGCCATTAACAATTTTTCAAACAGTTTTGAAATTGTCGGCAGTAGGCTAATTGGCCTATATGACTCTACTTTGGTGAGGTCCTTCCCTGGCTTAGGAATCATGGTAATCATAGATACCTTCCAATCTGCAGGATAGTATTCTAGGCGTAAAATAGCATTGAAGATAAAGAGAATAATTCTTCTAGCTACACGAGGTAACTCCACGAGCATTTTGTTGCTGATTTTATCCATACCTGGAGCTTTTTTAAGGTTCAGAGTACCAATAGCGCTTTGAATATCATTAAAGCTAAGTCTTAGAGGTACAGGAGGTCTAATAACGAGTGGTGGCAATTCAGTTGCATTATTTGAGTTGTTTATAGTAAACACATTTCTCAAATGGTTAACAAATAAAGTCCCTTTCTCGGAATCGTTTCTAGCCCAGTCACCAATCGGATTTCGCAAAGGAGGCTTTCCTCTAACTGGTCTTTTTAAACCTCGTGCCGCCTTCCATAACGAATAGTCAGATTGTGGGGAACTGTCAATTCCCTCCAAGTATGATTTAAGTGAAGCCATTCTTTGGGTTTCTAAGAAATTTCTTAGTATATCTCTGCATTCCCGTAGCCTAGCTTTCAGTTGAGGAGACCTGTGAATTTGCCACTCTCTTCTAACTCTTCTTTTTTCTGTTAGGAGATGTTCGAGTTCAGCGAAATAAGTTCTGTTTGTCCTATTTCTGCATTCAACGTCATATGTGGAAGCGTGATGCACAGCTCTTCGTATGTCCTCAGTAAACTTGCCAATCGACCCATCAATATCCTCGGTAGTTCTCAACACTACATTTTCCGTGCAGTGGGAACTTAAATACTTTTTATACTTTATCCAACTTACTCTGGATTTAGACATGTCCCGAAATGGAGAGCCATACCCTTGAAGGAAACGCATTGAAATAATAGAAGGAGAGTGATCTGAAGACAAGTCTAATGAAGGCTCCACTTGTATCGATTCTACAGGGATATTTTTCACTACTCCGAAGTCAATAATATCGGGAATCTTCCGTCGGTCCGTCGGCCAGTAGGTGGGATGCCCGCTTGAGAGTACATCTAAGCCCATTTTGGCAATGGTGTTGAAGAGTTCACGACCCTTCGGGGTCACTAGACGTGAACCCCAAAATGTGTGTTTGGCGTTAAAGTCACCAGCAACCAAAAATCTAGCTCCAAGGGAATTGAAGAAGCTGTAGTATTGATGTTCTTTTATTGAAAATCGAGGCGGCGAATAAATTGATGATAAAACAAAGTTGTATTGACAGAATTCAATACAAATGTTTGTTGCTTGTAGGTAATCCTCACATATGTTGTTCATTAAATAATGTTTTATTCTGCTCTTTATAAGAATTGCCGAACCTCCACATGCTCTTCCGCGGGGATCTTTAGTATCATACAACACGTATCCATTAATTTTGAAGTACCCTGTCGCCGTCAAGTGAGTTTCAGCAATCATCATGACATCAATCTGCTTATCCATCAGGAAGTGTTCCAGTTCGTTTTTATGTTGGCGGAGGCCGTTCGCGTTCCAAAAACAAATTTTTAAACAAATCATTTCTTTAAAATTGCTTGTAAGATAGTGGATTGCATTTTCAGCATTTCCTGCATCATGGATGTCATAGTGGTCGTAAAAGTGTTCATAGTTTGGACAAGTGTCTGCAAAGTAGTCTCTAGAGTGTTAATATTAGGCTCGTAATATTGAGATTTAGGTTCCTGCTCCAAACCTGGCATATTAGATTTAACCACGTTAGCGTAAGAAACTTGTCTAGAACTAGGCGCGTTTTCATGACTAGTGGGCCGTAACAATTGAGGAAAATTGTTACTCGATGCAAAATTAGGCTGTTGTGGATGAACAGGTAATACTGACGTCTTGTTGGTCCTTATGCCTTTCAAATGAGTGTAAACTGGACAACCTCTATAATTTGCGGTATGATTACCTCCGCAGTTACTGCATTTTTTGATTTTTGAGTCGGTTTTCGACTTATCACATTGAGCAGTTGTATGTAGTTCCCCACACGCAACACAAACTGACGGCAATTTACAATATGCTTTAGTGTGACCAAATTCTTGACAATTAAGACACTGGACGGGTCCCTGACGCTTATGCGGTTCTTCCACGGTGATTCTACGATGCAGAAGGTAAATCAGATTGTAGATGGGATGGGACTCGTTTTTCTTTAAGACTATATCTCCGGGTTCCAATTCCACCCTGAACATAGGCTGAGGAATCTTTTCACGGTTTCTAATATTCGTTATGTTCTTAATTTTGAAGCCATTTTCCATTAAACTAGTCTTTATCTCGGCAGGATCAACATCTGGGTCTATACCCTTTAGAACGACTTGGAGTCCTTTTGCGCTTTTCAGCTGGTAGGTATAGAAATCCCTACTCTCCCTCTCCAACTGGTTGGACAATTTTCGAAAGTCATCTTCCTTTTTCACTTGAATTTTGGTTTCGCTGATATTTCCATGTTTAATTGAGGTTACGCTAAACATATTTTCACCTATTACCGAAACAATTCCTTGTACCAATTTACTGGAAGTGGGCTCTCTCAGATAAATTGGTGGGGGCTTAAACGTTTTTTTAGGAAGTTCTGGATCATCCGTCTGGAGAAGAGCAAACCTGTTTTGATCATTTGGATTGTCAATACTCACGGTCTTGGGAGCTTTTGAATTTGATGACGTTTGAGCAGATGTCGGGCTCCTCTGTCGCTTAAGAACTGTGACGTATTTATCCATACCTACTTGTTTTCTAGGTTTGACTGCACTATTTGATGTAGAAGATATTGATGTTTTATCATCTGATGAAATCACTATATTGGGCGAACAGGAACGGCGCCGTTCTACGGCTCTTGTAGTGAGAAGATTCTCCACAGATTTTTTTAAGGATTCTTCCTCAGAGATCCATAAAGATTTTCTAGTCGAGCTAAGCTCTTTCTCAGAATTACATCTGAGAGGAACACTCATACAGTTTTTATGTGATTTTTAATGTTTTTTATTATTTTTTTTTTTAATGTTTTTTATTTTTTAATGTTTTTTATTTTTTTTTACCGTAGGTATTTTTACCTATTACGAATTATTTTTTAACTTTTTGTTTTATTTCGACCTATTACACTTTTTCACCTATTACGATTTTTTCACCGAAAATTCAGCCGCACTAAAAATAACACGTCCGAACAGTTCAACAACACTATGTTGTCTCAGAAAATAGTCTGCTGAATTTTTTGGAAATGCATTAAATTTGGACGTTTCTCATTTATTCAAGATCATATATACACTAATCTCTGAAATAGTACCAATTAAAAAAGTAACATCATAAGAACGAAAGTACCATTATAAGAAAAATTATTTATTATAATTTCGTTAACTCGGGTAAATTCTTTTTTATAGTCCCATTTAAGAGAGGTAAAATCAATAAAACTAAAATTCAGGTTCAAAAACTAACTAAAGAGTATCACCTTCAAATTGTTATTTAATATATCGACTATATATAAATACATCAAAAGAATGTGATGAAAATTAGTAATCATGAAAGTATCCTCAATCGCTCTAGTAAAATTGAAACCCGATGACATTAAACTAAAAATAGACACCGACAAATTACGGTAGAAGAAACACAAAGACGATCTGGTCCCGTCGTTGTATGACGAAGAATTTGGTCATTTCAGATAAAAAAAAGTTTCGTGTACTATTAAAACGAAATCGAAATTGTGATTTTTCAAGGCTTAAAATTGATACCGGAAACCGACAATTATACCTAGATTTTTGGCTGTTTCTTTTAGAACAATTTACATCAGAAAAATTTAGAACTGAACAACAAAAATTTATAATATAATATAGTATTTGAAAAACATTTGTTTAAAAAACAGACCTAAATTTGAGTTGTACGATTTTAGATCCTCATGATTTTTTTTGGATTTGAATAAACTGTGTGGACCGAGTGAAGACCAGGAATGACGTTTGCGTATACGACGCAGCTTAGAACGGCATTCACAGAGACGCAATCAAACCGCAGTCGCAGAATACCGCATGAATATTACTTGGATGTCGCCCATCTCCCATAAGCAAAAAAATGTATGCACAGCATTTGCCCAGCCAATCCTACTTTACTTCGTACAATAGATTAATGGAGCAACCCAATAGAAGTAGCGCAAATTCCTTGGCGTGGACCACACTGCAGAATCCCCTGATTAGAAATTTCTAGTCTAGCTGTTACAACAACAACAACAACAGCAACAATAACAAATTTGTGTGAAGTTTTGTTCCTGTGGGTAAACATTCATGAACACTCACTGTATATAAGTTAATTTATTGGTTTGTCCAATAATAATTATATTAATTATATGCTAAACATATGTAGATTAATTTATATTTTTAATAAAAGATTTAAAATTTGCCTTTATTATTTGAAAATATTCGATTTGATTTACCACCATAAGGGGTGAATGAGGGTATATATAAGTTTGCCATTTCGTGTGTAACACTGAGAAATACTCATCTGGGACCCAACAAAGTATATATATAAATCGATTAAGACATGTACGTCTGTCTGTCTGTCTGTCCGTCTGTGTAAAACACTCTCACGTCCAAAGGATACAACCGAAATCAACAAAGTTTGCTCAATTATACATAAATGCCTATAAAATTGGAATATCAATACAAAATTCAGCAGGAATAAGTTTCATATAAAAAGAAGTCGTAAAACGAATTTTTTTTTAGTTCGGTCCATGTTTGACCATATTCTCCATATAAAGCCCTCTTCCAAAAATTACTTTAATACTCATAAATCTCTTATAAATAACGGTAGCGATTCAAAATTTTACACGGATCATTTACAAACTGCTGGATTTTGAGAATATCGGTCTATGTCCCCCATATAAGGTCCACTTCCGAAATCTACGTTATATATATCTAATATATATCTTAAATATACCGTTATTATGTTAAAATTCGACGTGAAATATCCTCATATGCATGAAAATAATTGTTCCAAAATTTAAGAAGATCGGCCCATGATTTATCATAGCTGCCACATAAGAAACATATTTGGAAAATAATTTAACCCACAAAAATGTCTAATAAATGTTAATATCGAATTTATTTTATTTATTTATTTAGTCTATGAATATAATTCCTTACAGGCTATTAACAAAAAAAAACTTATTTTTACTTAAATTTTTACTTAAATTAGCAAATAAAAAGAAAATAAACTTAACAATTGAGGAAGACAATAATTTTACATTGGTATAAATCATTAAATTGTCTACATATTCTAACAAATGGGTCTGCATCAGCATAATTTGTACTACAGAATTTTACATGTAAAGGCTTATAGTATATATCAGATATTTTAATACAGAAATCATATTAATATCGGTTATACGGTAATTATGCTACTGGATTTTGTAGCTGTCAGTAAATAATTGGCAATAGCTCCCGAATTAAGTCCACTTCCGAGCATACCAACCAACCATACAACTCTTGTAAATAACGTTATTGAGATGAATTTCAACCAAATCTCGTTACTGGATACTGGATTTAGAAGCTATCAGTCCATAATTGGTCCACTTCTACTATGCCACCCATAAATCTTTTGTAAATAATATTATTGAGATCAAATTCAAACAAAAAAGCCGAACCTTTTATCTTATCCCTTTTTATACTCTGTTTCATACTATGTTTGTTAAATTACACTCAAGATTAGTATGAATATCAGAAAACCTCTGTAAATTATAGTAAGAATCGGTAATAACATCAATTATAAATGGTCGAAATTAGATAAAATTTAAAAACATTTAAAATAAATTATGTTGGTCGTAAAAATGTCTTTAAAAAAATGTTTTTGTTTCGACCTTTCTAAATTTCAAATAAATTATGTAAATAATCAGGCTCGAGGTCTGTGTTATAATCGCCTACCAGCGGTAAGCATCATCAGGAAAATCTATACACAAAACAGATATAATACAAATTAATTTATTTTTCAGAATATAAGGATAAAACTTAAAAAACAATGAGTTACAATCATCAAAAATTAGAACTTTAAAGTTAAACATTTATGCCCTTATTCATAAAATTTTTAACAGGTTTATAAGAGGTTTATAAAACAAATTTTGTATGGAAATTTGTTGTAAACACAATGGGCTGTAAGTGCCGTTTTTTGTGTTGACGACTTATCCCTACATCTTATATCCGATCTATGTCCTGCTAATCTGGTTTTCAGCTTGTTCTTTGTAGTCCCAATATATACTTGGTTGCATGGTGTTGTTCCCCATGCATTTTATTTTGTAGATAAGATTTGACTTATCCATGTCGTCAAGTCTACTTTTTGTATTCGAAAAAAGTTGTCTGTTTTTGGAGCTATTTGTTTTTGGAGCTATTTTATATTTTTCTTTGTTATAAATATCCGAATTTTGAATCCTTTCCGAGATTTTTGGCATGCAGGCCATTGATTTATATATTCTATTAGAGTCATCTGGTAAAGGTATATTATGTTTACTGTTATTATTTTTGTATATTAGTTTTTTGATAATATGTTTCGGGAACGAGTTTGTTCTTAAAATAGCGTTTAGCTTACGTAAATATTCTTTATGGAATTGTTTGTCACTGATTGATATCACTCTCCTAATAAAATTACTTGCAGTATTCATTATTATACTCTTTGGATGGCATGAAAAATAATTAATAATTTTTCCCGACGAAGTTGGTTTTTGATACCAGTCAACTATTATCTGATTTCCTCCCCTGATAACCAAAGTATCCAAATACGGCAACTGCCCGTGCTTCTCTTCTTCTATTGTAAATTTAATTCGCTTGTGAAATTTATTTTATTGGTTTAATGTTTCGTCGATGTCATTTTCCCCTACTATCGCAAACAGGTCGTTAACGTACTTTGTCAATAACCTCAACTGGAGAGGCTGGTGACACCATCGGTAGTCCGCTGCATTGGGTATAAATCTTGACCTTATATGTGAAATAACGGTTTTCCTTTATATAGAATTTTAGAATTTTTATAAATAAATCCTTATTCATATTTGTGTGTGGTGTTATATCGTCCCATTTATTATTAATAATTTCTATTTTGTATTTCTTATAACGTTTAGGTGGAGGGTATTAAAAATTCGGCACAGCCGAATATTGCACTCTAAATAATTAAATTTAACTTTTTTGCTAGCAACAAGGCAGTTAATATGTTAACCATAATTTAAATTTAAAAGAATGCTTTCTCCTGCAAACATGCACACATTATTGGTTTCAAATATACATACATCATCTATGTATATTTGTATATGTATACTTCTATGTTTGATTGCGTATTGTCACGAATTACACTACTACTGGAAATACAAATTTAAATTTCAAATTAAATCTTGTCCAGACTTACGTATAAAAAAAAAATAAATAAAAATCAAGAAACTATAGTAAATAATATTATTTATTTATTGTATTTTATTAAGAGACACTTTAACACTATATTATACTTTTTTGGACAATTTGTTTACAAATGCAATTTTGAAAAAATTATTCAGCAGTTTTTTTCTTGTAAAGCTACAAATAATTTTTCGTTTATTAGTTGGGTGTGTGATGTTTGTTTGTTTATTTGTTTACGTATTTTGACGTCCTTGATGGCGAGACATCAAATTTCCGTATGTGAATAATAAATTCCATTAATATTAATGCAATGCAAATTAATTTAAAGAATGACAAATACTTAAAAAAAAACAGCAACAACAACAAAAAACTATTTTCGTTTTTAGCGCACTAAATAAATAATTGTATTTGATTTAAATTGCAGGCGACATTTTTTATTTAAAAAAGCTTATTTAAGTAAACAATATCAGAACATGCGGATATCTTGTCGATGTGTAAAAACCTAGACACTGATGCCAAAATTACATTGTCATCATCAAACTTGTACATAAAATACATTAACAATTTTAGTTTTTACAAATAATTGTTCCAAATCACATTGCGTATTGGTTGCGTAGTGTAACCTTAGTTGGAGGGGTATTATGTGCTTATCCTTACGCCCTAAAAATAAGCCAAATACCACCCTTTATTTTAAAGGTATTTCGTTAATTCTTGGATAAACCACAATTGGTCCACGATTTTACCTAACCCTTATACAAATGTTTCGCTCGAAAAAGGGTTAGTCCTGAAGAATGTGTAAATTTAGCGGAGTTTATGCACTGCGTTGAATAACTATAAATACATTACACTTTTCACAATTTAGTAGGGGGGGGGTCATTGTGTATTTCGATTCGAAAGCAAAAGCTTTCGAAGTACAATGTAAAAAGTATACAAATTCGAACGATTTTCTTTTCAAATCGAAATACACTATAACCCCCACTCGTATACAAGGTGAGTTCAGTAGCACAGCTGACTGACTGACTGACTGACTTTGTTTACAATTTACTTATGTCAAAAGTAATACTGTTTCAAATGTTTCTGACAGTTGTACATTATTTTACACAAACAAAACGCCTGTTGTTTCTGTATTGTGTTGTAATTGTTGCCGATTTGCACTTACCTGTTTAACCAGCATGTATGTGTGACGACAAAAAAAAAAAGAAAAAAAAACAAATAATTTTTAACAAAAAAAAAAAAAAAATCATTCTTTTTTAATTTCCTTTTAAAAATGTATAAAAAAGTCAATATGTGTTTCGTAACTATAAATCCACCAGATTTATTCTTATATCTTCAGATATAAATCTGCAAGCATCTTCAACAGCTTCTTTGAGGTGAGATGTATATTAGAGGTGGGATAGTGAATGACTTTTTGACTTCGATATGCTAGAACGCCTTATTTTATGGGGTTTGGTCAAAAAAAAAAAAAAATAGGGCGATGGGATGGGGGTAAATGGCCCCTCATCGTGGTCAAAAGCCCCAGATTGCTTCTAGAGGAGTAAAATGTATGACCGACTTTAATATTTTTATTACCTCCTCCATCTTCAGTTGTATGGTCCCCATACAAAATTTTTAATAATTTTTTTTTTTTTTTATATATTTTTGTAATTGAATAATGTTTACGAGTATTATAATGATAAATTAATTAAATCGTTTTATTATGCGAAGGATATTTTTTCCTATTTTCAGCGACAATTGAAGCAAAAGCATTTTTTCTTCCTCGTTACGGCACAATATGTTGTTATATTGTCATTGACAACATGTAATTTACGCAATATTTCTTGCTGGTAATCGTTGTAGATCGACTTCTTGTTATCGTCAAAGGAGAAGCTTCTGGGCGTACCAAAGATACTGTCGGGTAAAGGGAAATGTAAACGTAGTGGGTATGCGACTCAGGGACAGTTATGAAGCTTTAAGTGGATTTTGTCATCCCACCCCCCTTATTTTTGGCTCATGCATTTTTTGCTAAACCCCACAAAATTAAGGGTTCTAGCGTATCCAAATTTTGTTACTAAGGATTTCCATATATGTATATGCTAATGTATGTATATGCTTTCATATTCCTGGTTTTCAGCATAAATTCGAGGGATTAATATTCCTCAAATGTTCTCATTGGGGTACTTATCTGGGTAACACGAGGTCCATCCATTTACCTTAATATTTTTTTGTTTTTTACAACCATCTCTTTGTATGACGACTTACATATATGTATAGGTGCGTTGTCTTGTTGAAAAATAAATTGTTTTTCATTACTATTTTCTACAAATGACACTAATTGCTCATCTAGCAATTTTCTGTAATCAGGAGAATTCATTTTGGTGCTTGGAACGCCAAATCAAGCATATCGTCTTCACAAAAAGATCCTCCAAAGAAATGTCTTAGTTCCTTTCATAGATCTTTCTAATAAATGTTTTTTTTAGCGAATTCAAATCTAGCAGTTTTGGCACAGACAACAGTTTTTGTCGAATAATAGTCTTTCACAGTTCATTATTCTGCGATTGTCCCATTTACATAATAAGAATAAATAACAGTTCTGCTTTTGTTTTTCTAGTATTGTTCTTTGTTTATGATAAAATGTAATTATAGTTATGAAAGACAAAACAAAATATTAATGCACAATTTCTTTCTTAAATTAATGAAGTGGTTTCTCGAATTTTAGATAAAAGATATCATTAACCATACTACTCGTACAAAATTAGCATGTTTTCAAAAACAGTTTTTTAACTTTACAACAAATAGCAAATATCTTGTGTAAAAATACACAGTGTATAAAATTCTAAATATTTCGCCACAAAATTTTGTAAATATTCAACCATAGACCTATCCATGGAAGGACTACTACCAAATTTTATGAGAATCTAAACACATGAGACCGACGTACGTAATCATATGACAACTACAATTATAAAGCAGTTATTTGGTCCCCTGGAATTTTCTATAAATATATAAATTTATGTCTGTCTGTATGTTTGTGCTTAATAGGAGGCCAAACCCTTGGACCGATCTCACTGAAATTTTTACAACATGTTACTGTGACTCTGGCTATATAAAGTTTTGATTGGACTAGCGGGAGTGGCACTACCCATATAAGTTTAAATCGCCATATTTTGGCATTTTTTGACCTATGTCGATGATATTTGGTACATATGGTATTGGCATAATTAATTGCCAATTGGATACGTATCCAGGAGAAAAGTGGGTCGGACTACGCCCCTTTTTAGAAAAATTAAAAATAGTAATATAGTCTTAACTACTGTACCGATCGTCATTAAATTTTCACAATAGGATATTCTTACGAAATAATAAATTCTAAAATTGTGAGTGGACAAAGGCGCGTGGCAACGCCCATACATATAACCAAAAAAGTAAATCGCCATATTTTGGGCATTTTTTTGACCTACGTCGATGATATTTGGTACATAGTTGTGTGTAAACAAAGGGGCGTGGCCTCGCCCATATAACCCAAAATTTAAAATCGTCATATCTTGGTAATTTTTTGACCAACAGCGGCAGTATTTTCTATATATGGTATTGGCATGAACAGAAATACGTACCTAATAAAAAGTGGGAGGAACACGCCCCTTTGCTTCCGATATATTGGAGGCTGGACCTGTTAACCGATCTTAAATTTTCACAGCGTGCAGTTTTAACACAGGACTACTTATTAAAGGATAATACTTTTCGACCATGCAGACTTCTGCACCTTCTTTTTTAGAACGTTTATTAAGGCTTTACCTCAAAGGGGGTAGCGAAGCACCCCGGGTTATATTTTATATACCAAAAATATGTTTATTTATATTTCACATACATACATATGTACATATGTACATATGTACATATGAAAACGAATTAAAATATAATGGTTTCTATATTTCAGTAAAAATCTCTTGCATAAATCAAGATCGTGACAGCAGCTGGTATTTGAATAATTTTATAATTTTATAAAAAACGTTAAAATATCTGCCCGCTCCCTCTTAGTTTTGGAGTTATAGGAATTTACAATAATTTTCTATAATAACAAATATTTCTTATAATTAGTAAATAATCTGAACATTGAAAAGTACTTGAAAATACCTTTAATATTATATACAATATGGGACAATTTATTCACATTGTGAATGAAAAACTAAATTTTGAATCTAAAGAATCTTTAGAAAATATCGATATATGGAAAAAGTGTTTATTGCGAAGCCAGTGTTCAATATACCACACAGTTTAAAGCGCCTGCGCTCTTTAGCAATACAGAAAAAATATTAAATTTTAAAGTGTTACAGGGATCTTGATTTGTTCTAAATCTATTTTGCTATTCAAATTTAGCAAAACATAAACTTGTCTATTAATCGCTAACTAGTGGTCCAAATTAAAATGGTCAAAAAAATTTAAATAAAACTTAAAATTAAAACGATCAATTGTCATCAGATATATGTATGTATAAAAAAGTTTTACTCGTTTCATCATATCAAATTCAAATTATTTTTATATATACGAACAATCAATAATCAGTAGGTGTTTAAATCTTTCCAAAACTCTACTCTACTACTTTTCAAATGGCAAACTGAGCAACAAAAAAAAAAAACAATAGAAAACCGGCAAATATTAGCGCAATTTAGAAATTAATTCAAAAATGTAACAACAATTGCAATATAGATACATACATACATTATAAACTTATATGTGCATATATGTATTAAAATATAAACAAATTATAATAAAGCCACACAATTTTATTTGTGACACACGAATTGCTATTTTCATCATCCAAAACATCATTGTCATTGTCATCATCATCATTATCACTGTCGCAAATAAAAGAAAAAAATAGCATAAATGACAAAAAATGGCTGGTGAAACAAACAAGATTTTTACTTTATTTTGATTTACTTAAACAAACTGCAACATTATCACCAGCCTCATCTCATGTCATCTCATCTGTTTACAATATGCGAAATGTGAACATACGCCGAGAGATACGTACTTATATACATATGTACATATGCATGTATCCAGAGGCAGACACGTGCCATAATAATTCTATTCTATTAATAAATAAAAAAAATACTAAATACAATTTAACTGTCTTATAAATAAGACGACGTATGCACGTGCAGATGAAAATAGAGTCATCAGTCCATTCCATGAAATTATGTTTTGTTTTTACTTTCAATGATAAACTTAAATGGTCTGGTCAACAATAAATGGTCACATACTTGTAATTGCTTGGAACAAACATAAAAGTGGTATGAAGCGCTTTTTGACTTGCAAGTTGCTACTGGCAATCTTAAGATACATACATACATACATACATACATACATACATACATATATTGACAGATATGTATGCAGATGTTTGTATAACAGAACTGAATTTTGTTTTTAAATGCAGAGGAAATTCCTTTATTCTTGATTGTTTACAAGTACACCTAATTCTGTTTTTACGCGGTTTTGATTTAACACGGCTTGAAAATAAACAAATTTTATATTTTTTACGCGATTTTATTCCACTTAGCACGATTTAAAACCTTTTGGGCCTATGTTCATATCACATATTTAGAGGAATTCACTTTTGGTGGATACAAGCAAATTTACTGGTCAGAGCAATCGTAAATAGCAAAGATTAAAGGGATTCCCCTTTTAGTACATATAAACAAATGAACCTGTCATACATTTTTTTTACATTACATTACATTACATTACATTACATTACATTATATTACATTACATTACATTACATTACATTACATTACATTACATTACATTACATTACATTACATTACATTACATTACATTACATTACATTACATTACATTACATTACATTACATTACATTACATTACATTACATTACATTACATTACATTACATTACATTACATTACATTACATTACATTACATTACATTACATTACATTACATTACATTACATTACATTACATTACATTACATTACATTACATTACATTACATTACATTACATTACATTACATTACATTACATTACATTACATTACATTACATTACATTACATTACATTACATTACATTACATTACATTACATTACATTACATTACATTACATTACATTACATTACATTACATTACATTACATTACATTACATTACATTACATTACATTACATTACATTACATTACATTACATTACATTACATTACATTACATTACATTACATTACATTACATTACATTACATTACATTACATTACATTACATTACATTACATTACATTACATTACATTACATTACATTACATTACATTACATTACATTACATTACATTAACAGAATTATGTGTAATTTATTACATTCAGGTGCAGGAATGTATTAAATAGATTTAAACATACATATGAAGACTCTTGTCAAATAATTTATTCATTGTGTTAAGGCTGTTTAACAAATTTAAATAAAAGATGTTTGTTTTTGATGATGGCGGTTGGTATATAAAGTAAGTACACAGGATAGATAAATGGCCTTCACATCTTTACTGATATACATTTGTCGAAATTTAACTGGACCATTTTAAATAATTGTGGATGAATTTACTTTCGATGCAGCTTTGAGTTTCCTCCTTTTTATTTCAAATAGCACCATAATAAAAAATTCAATGATGTCAAATCACATTTTCTAAGGGACAAATTTCAATCAACGAACAAGAAATGTCTCATTCAGTAATTGAATTGTTTTACGGGCTCTCTTCATTAACAATTTCAATTTAGGCAGAAGGAATTCTGTTATCATGACGCGACTTCGAGTATGTATATAGATGTGCCTTGTTGAGTTAATATGGTATATAATTTTCTTTTAAACTTGGACCAGATCGGGTTAAAAATGGAAAAACCGGTAGTCCCAAACGGCTTAACCGATTGGACTGAAAGTAATAGACTTAATCTTTTTTCTTGGACCAGGTCGGAAAATAAAGAGGAATAACCGGTAATCACAATCGGCAAAACAATTTGATTGAAATATGAAACTTAGAGAGATATGTATATGCTTGAAAACGGCAATAGGCTATATTTTTTACTATACTTGGACCAGGTAGGTATAAAATTATCCGGTAAGATTTGTATCATTATTTTTTTAACAGTGAAGCCCAAACGCATAAACCGATTTTTTTTTTATTTGGAAAATTCTTAATTGGAAGCAAAATTTGAAAACTTTAAAAATATTGGTCTTATCTGCAGACTTGAAATTTTAAATATATTAAAAAACAAAAAATCTTATCAAAATCTTCTTCATTATACGACCCTTAGAGGGTAATAACGGACAAAAAGGACAAACAGACTTAAAATTTTAAGTATGGATTTTTAAAGATAAAATGGAATATAAGTTACCAAGCAACATAGGTATTTGGTAGAATTAAAATTAAACGACCAAAAGAGCAAAAAATAATTTATGGTACTTTTTTGGTACCGTTTGTATACTTTGTTCTAAATCGATAAAAATTATTTTGTAGAATCGTTGATTCACTTTTTGCAAACGACAGTTAGACGGTAATGATGGGTAAAAAAAAATATAAGAATTAATAAGCTTTTATATTATAGGTTTGGAAATTTAAGTAAACTTGACAAAATACTAACATTTTTGGTACTTTTTAGTACCTTTCATATTAAATTTCTTTAAAACGATAGAATTTGTGTTTTAACTATGTATGTATGTACAATTAGAAAAATTTGCATTATAAAGGTATTTTTTCTATTTATTTAGGATCATTAAATACATTTTGCAGAGATGCTATTGTTAAATATTTTCATAAAGTTAGATTGAATCAAGTTGACTATATAAATTTGAAATGCAAGTTTGCAAATTGTCAAACAATTTGATTAACAATCTACGATTTGCAAACCTAAAAATACCGTTCGGTAAATTTTTAAATTTCGTTTGTGACTAAACTAAAATTTTTATTGATCATATAAAAGTGTTCAGTAGAACAAATTTTTTAAGGAATACCAATTAAAGCTAAATACGGGAAAATTCAAAATATAAATGATCAGCAGTCCGAAATAAAAGATAAACAAATTTCGCGGGCAACACCGGATTCAAAAAGCTAGTATACATACATATATAAAATGTAAATTTTGAAGCAAAATATCAAAATATTTCTAAATCTATCAAAACAAACAAGGTATTATTCTATAACCGGCTAGTGTATCATCAAATGTCACCGTTACATCAATATAATTTTGAGGCAAAACTCCTGAATCCAATAATCTTCTTAAAATGTCACCGGTAAGTGTATTAAATTTGTTACCATATAAATGCAATTTCCGCAATTTACAAGACTTTTTCATACACAACAGAATCATATTGATAGCTTCGGCTCCAATATTATTATAATGAAGAGCTAACGACTCCAAGTTCCAGCATAAGCTTAAATATTGTGCCACTATTTCTCCGCCATGTGAACCCAAACTACAACCACTCATTTGTAAATTTCTTAAAGCTTTTCCGCAGGAAACGGCTTTTAAAAGTTCCTGGCCACCATTTGCACCAATTTTGTTATAGGATACATTCAGTGTTTGTAATTTTGAAGATTTATTGTACAAATACTCAGCAATAGTTTCCATATCTTGTGCTGTAAGGCAACAGTTTTCTAGCTCCAGTACTTGTAATTTATTTTGCCATACTAGAGTGGCAATAATGTGGCCAATTTTATCGGAATCTATAGCCAAGTGCAGGCCCAGTAGATGAGAGACATTGCTAGACTTTAAGGTTTCAGATTTATAAATGGCATCTGCTAATTGGGCAAAATTATACTGGTTGATACTGCAAGAGGACACATTGAGAACTTGCAAAGTTTTCGATTTAATTATGAATGAGTGTAAATGACAAATATCGGTATCGGTTAAGGGAGTACCTGGTAGGAAATAAAAGCAATCCCTCTACTAAAGTTAACTATAGATTAAACTCCATTCATTACCTTCCAATGATAACTCCGCCATCTTCAGCTGTTCTGCATTACTGGCCAGTAATTGAAAAAATTCTGCAGGCAAATTCATTAATTTCAATTCAATATGTCTTACTTTTAGCAAACTTTCTACAAATTCAGTAATTATTGAAATTCGTTGATACATGAGATCCAAAGCCACTAATTTTATTTTGCAAAAAAAGCGTTTTCTTAAAAACATAATAATGGTGGCGAAATCTTGTTCGGGATCAAAATTTCTGTCCAGACGTTGCTCACACTTTAAGCGTTCAAATTTAAAATTGCGGTATGGACGTTTATCATATTCACGTTGCCAACAATCGAGTAGTAGCGGTGTTAATTTACGATATTTTTTCTTGGGTATTGGAATCCAGCAGGTATAATCACACATTTTGATAGATACAAAGGACGATGAAACAAATTTAAAAAAATAATAAAAGAAAAAAAAATACAATTTGACAGTATTATAACACTGTTCGATTACATTTGTAATAAAAGTAAAAAAATAGGTCTCGATTCACGAACTAGTTATTGTTCTTAAAATTGGTATCAATGTAGTTAAGCCCAGTACTCGACATTCCAGAAATAAGCTGAGGTCTTTGATAAAAGCAGAATTCCTCTACTAAACTGTCGGTAATTGGTGCTAGACACCATCCCGAAAATCATGTTTTTCGGTTTCCTACTGAAATTTCCTCTACTAATTCGTGCAGGATACTCTAGGTATACTTTTTAAAATATTTGTTGAAACAATAGGTCATTTTAATTAACATATATGTATGAAGAATGGATTTTTTCCTTTATTTATTAAACAAATGTATTAACAAACATTTATACAGAAAATTAAAATTCGTTTACATTCACCAAACTGTAGCCATCTACTTCCAATCCCCAATTTCATAATCCCACTTGGAAGATATACCAGTTATAGGATTCATTTCCAATGCAATAATTCTTTTTAATTGAGCTTGACGTCTGTCCTCGGCAAATGTATCAGGCAAATCTTGATGATAAACATTGACTGCATAAGTAAAGAGTAGCGCAATTGTACAGGCCCAAAAGCCCACGCCCAAATGTAATTTCCATTCACCAGTAGGGGCCTTCATCTCTGAAAAAGTTTTACAGAAACTATAACGATACAAGCGCTTAATTTCATCTTTGGACAATTTCTTCCAGTCCTCTTCCTCTTTCTTCCTAAGGGCACATATTTCAGGAGTGGGTTCTTGAAAACGTATGGCTGGTATGGGAAATTCTACGAGGTCCATATAAATCGGGGAACCATTTATCCCAAATCCCACATATTCACGTTTGCCACACATGGTGTTTGTGTAATCTTGCGTGGTGGTACGTTTGCTTATTGTTAAGGGTTGGAATTTAAGGAATTTCCAGAGAGTTTGGCGTGTAATTAATTGACAAGTCTGAAGAGCCATGATATTGCTGAATATTACAGATATTTGCAGATATTTTTCAATAAATTTGTTTTAAGTTTTTCAATTAAAAATTCCAATTAATTTAAAATGTATTCATAAGTCTGACACTCAATACAAAGAGTATAATTTTTTATTGTATTAAAATTTTTCAAAATATTAAAACCATGGTGTAACTATTCAAGGTGAGTGCAGTAGCACATCGGACTATTTACTTATGTCAAAAGTAATACTTTTTCAAGTGTATTTGACAGTTGTACATTATTTTACACAAACAAAATGCCTTTTGTTTCTGTATTGTGTTGTTTGTATTTGTTGCAGATTTGCACTCACCTTGTATATTTACACCATGATTAAAACAATAAAAATAAAAAGTCATTAAGATGTTTAAATATGTAATGGCCAATAATATACATACAGTGAATCAATTAAGTTTAGGCACACTATGATTTCCAAGAGAAATCTCTCAATAATTTTGCTCCTACTTTACTTAAAAAAAATAATATTCTTAAGATGCAAAGCAATAAAAATAAATAACACATAAATATATCTATGTAAATCAAGTAAAAAAGTATAGTCGGTTAAGCCCTGCCATATAATACCCTACACCCAGTATATGTATAAAACAGTTTTTCAAAAACGAGCGCTATATGGGAGATATGACCTATTATGGACCGATCATCCAAAAATTTAGTGCCATGATTTCTGTAAATATAAATATTATATGTGTTAAACTTTATCTCGATGTAATAAATACTTTTAAAAGATTTATGTAGGTTAAAGTTAATTACGTAGAGGGTCTTTTATGGGAGTTTTGACTAATTATGGACCGACCATTATAAAATTAGGTGTCATCATTTCTGTATATATGAAACTTATTTGTGTTGAATTTTATTTGGATACCAATATTTTTAAGAAATTTAAGGTCGTTGAAGTGATTTTCGGAAGTAGGCCTTATATGGGAACTACGACTAATTATGGGCCGCTTATAATAATTTTTTACCATATTTATAGTATATATATGAAATATATTTGTATTAAATATTATTTGGATACCAACATTTTTGAATGAGTTATGCTCTTTAAAGTGATTTTCGAAAATGAGCCTTATATGGGAGCTATGACTAATTATGGACCGATAATCATAAAATTCTACCATATTGTATGTATGTATACGAAACATATCTATGTTCATTATTATTTGGATACCACTAGTTTTAAAAGAGTTTTAAAGATATTTTGATAAAATTTGGTACATACTTTTTTGGCCGAAGGACGAATGGAATTGAAACTGGTGGAAATCGGTTCATTATATCACCTGACCCCCATACAAATGTCCTTCCGAAATTGGGGTTGACCGATCATAAATCTTTGAATTATGCAAGTATACAAACAAATTTCACCACAAAGCTAAATCATATTTAGAAATTTTGTCAAGATCGGTCCATAATTAGTCGTAGGCTCCATTAAGGCCCACTTCCGAAAATCACTTTAAAGAGCATAACTCATTCAAAAATGTTGGTATCAAAATGATATTGAACAAAAATATATTTCATATGTATACAAGAAATACGGTACAATTTTATTGTGATCGTATTTTATTTTATGGTGGTATATTTAGCTATACCGCCGATGAAATAATCATGATTGAAGCTGAATGGTGAAGCCTTACAAATTATAATTGGACAAACATAGATTCAACAGTTGTCTTTTAGATGGTGGTATGAGAAAAAATTTTAAAATGTTCTGCAAGAAAATCCATGTGGTATGTTGCTACATTTTTTATTTAGCTGTTTAGTACTATCTTTTAACAATGCGTGGGTTATTTAGAACTATTAAAATTATTAAAACAAAACAAAAAATCGAATTAAAGCTAAAATGCTATATTTATTATGAAATATTTGATGTTCTTTAAAACGACTAAAGTAATGTTGCCACGTTTTTAAATTTTCTAATGATCTCGTAAAGCTCTAGTTCCGATTCTTCTGAAGATGAACAATTAATATACCTGTTTGTGTGTTTTTAACTCCCTGGCTCTCGATGTCGAACGATAACGTTCGCTTAGATAAGACTTAAGACACAAACTTGATTGTGGAATAAACAAACTTGATTGAGTAAAAAATAGATACGTTTAAAAGTTTGTGTCTTAAGTCTTATCGAAGCGAACGTTATCGTTCGACATCGTGGACCAGGGGGTAAATGTATGTACATACATACATTACTAACTCTTAAAAATCAGATTTGTAGGGTGGATCTTATATCATTCTTTAGCATTCAATGCTAAATTTTATCAGATGACGAAATTCTACGTCAGAGACCGATTAAAAATTATTAATTTAGTTAAACGAAAACATTTTTGACATCTTCAAAATTTGCTATTTAAATCATTTTAAAAGTTTAATTAAAAAAATAACAATCACCAGGGTTCTAGATTTGTAAAATAAAGTGGAAGCAAAATTTTCGTTAAGTTGTTGTTTTCAATTTTGTCAAAATGATTTGAAAAGTAAATTATTATTTCAATTTCTCTATTAAATAAAGTTATTATTATATCTGTAAATATCTACAATATAAAATTACTATTATAAATATAACTTTTAAATATCTTTAATTTCGTAGCAAATTTAACTGCAATAAATATTTATAAGACTTTGTAAAAAAATGTTAGAAAAAGAGAAACATTTTTTTCGTAAATATTTTCTGGATACAAGATGTTTAATATTGAGTCAATCTCAGGAAGAGTGGGCTTTAAAATATCTTTAAAATAAAGCATTTAATTTAATATTTGAATAAAATCACAAAATAAAAGATTTTAGTTAAATTAAGTTGATGATATTTGAAGAAAGCCAAAAACGTATGTGAAAAATAAATAACAGTCTTCGAAATGTTTCACTAGTATCTTTCTTATAAAGATATGATAAAATTCAATATAATTCTAATAAGAAAGTATTTGAAAATCCCATCAAATGAATTAAACAATTTCGAAGTAAGTCCAATTATTAAATTTTATCAAAATTTCCTATTTTTGCAATTTCTATTACGATTCTACGGGGACGATTTTTAAAGCTTCACAATATATGTACATATGTATGTATGATATATAATGTATTAAAATATGCCCATTTTCATAACCATTCTATAGATAAAAAACAATTTTAAATGGTGAATAGAGACTAAGCTAAATTTAAATTTAAAATATCGTCATTAGAAGGTGTTCTAGTTTCAAATTGATTTTTTTTTTTGCTTTTTTGACAAAAAATTAATTATTGAAGATTTCAAAATGCTGAGCATTAAATTTAGGAAATTATAAAAGCAAATGCATATTTAGCACCAATAAATGATGAGCTTTAGATTTCGAAAAATTTGGAAGTATAATCGCAAAACATTACGTTATAATCGCACTAGAATTAGTCGTTTTAAATATAAACTAAATGATATGATTGTTTTTTTTTTAAATTAATAATTGAAAATTAAGAAATGACACCTACCCACTGATCTATTACGGACTGATCATCATAAAGTTTAGTAGCATGACTTCTTTGCATATACAAATTATTTGCAGTAAATTGTATTTCGATATCAACATTTATAAAAGGTTTATTCATGTTAATGATTTCAGAACAGGGTCTTAAATAAGCTATTAGCTATGAATAATTATGGACCGATCGTTTTAAAATTAGGTGAAATGACATTTGTATATATGGAACTCATTTGTGTTGAATTTTATTTAGATACCAACATTTTTAAGAGATATGTATATGTATGCTCGTTAGAGTAATTTTTAGAAGTGGGCCTAATAGGAGAGCTATGACAATTATGGACCAGTCATAATTGAGAATATATGTATAAGATATATTTGTGTTGAATATTATTTGGATAGCAACAATTTTTAAAGATTAAACATCATCCTTCGATCGCAAAAAAATTATTTTAGCAAATTCTGCGAAATTGTGGCCCGTTGTGCACGGACAACCAACCAGACGGGCGGACATCGTTGGTCATATATTTTTGGACAGTACAAACATCTGACCAAATTACATAAGATATGTGTAATTACACAAACTAACAAGATCAAAAATATTTTAAAATAATTTGAATATGAATATTTTTATTTATAATTTGAAAATATATTTTAATATTGTTAATTTTTCCAAAATATTACACAATGGATAAGAGGAATTTCGTAAATAATGTACAATTTTAAAAACTTTGTAAATCTGTCCTCAAGCTCAATAAAAATTAAATTTAAAATTAGTTTCTTAATTGTATTTTATACACAATGTACTGTATCGTTTCTTTATGCACAGTTTTATTAATAAATTAAACACCCTGTTCGTAAAGCTTTCCTACAAAAACTTTAAGTTTATTTCCAGCTTTTGAGAGAGTACAAGAGCTTTTCTTAACATAACTGCACCTAGTGTTGCCATTTCGGAAAATGGAAATTACACATACCTGATTCCTAAATTACACATAAGAAGAAACATTTTTCATGTTTTACAATACGAGTATTTATTTTTTTGCAGCACTAATTTGCAATACTCAAAATCAAAATTTGTAATGAAAATCCTACGGCTATTTAGATATACTTAAAAATTACATACTTATCAAAATTCCTGATATGATTGAAGGTGTTATATAGAATAAACAGTGTAATACGCTTAGATGATTATTAGGCACTGTAATTTCATATTGAAACAAATAAGTTATAAACCAGGTAATGGGTAATGATGAGACGGTTTTCTTCCCTAAGACGTGAATTAAAATCTAAAGATATGAAGACAACATCAGTTTATATTTCTTTGTACATTTTAAACTGCTGTTTAAATAGACTAATCAGAAATTACTCATAAATTGGACATGAGCAACACTATTTAATACATGAAGTGGCAACACTGCTGCACTCCTATTCAACAGCAACATTCTTGATTTTGACATTTAAAAACGTTGCTTCGCAAAAACATTTACTTCCGGCTAAAATGTTTGAAACTAAACATACATACACACTGTTGTATGATGTGGCGCATGTAACAGTCATAGTAGCAGACTCTGGTGATAACACAGGATAAGTGTGAGAGTGTGTGTTTGTGCCTAAATGTGTGTGTGTGTGTGTGTGTGCAGGAAAATGTTTATAACAGTTGAATTGTTGAATTGACAAACAAAAAAGGAAGAAACAGGACAAAAGACAACAGTAAAGAGCACGAATAAAAAACTGATTGCATAAATAAAAACACAGTAAAGAAAAGTGCCAAAATAAAAACCAACATTATTTTGTTTGAGTCTTTGGAAAATAATTTTTAAGGGCATTGGGGCATATTTAATGCGAAAAGATTAAAATTTATTCGAAAAGTAAAATCAGACAGACAAAGAGAGAAGTACAAAGAGTCAGATTATGGGGGAACATTGATTACGTTGACTACGACAACAACTCAAATATTTATTCTTACAGAGTGTGTGAAAGTAAAAGCGAAAAGTTAAAACAAAAACAAAACAATCGAAACAAAAACAAAACCAAAAACAATATAATAAAGCTTGTATATCCTTGTGTCGGAAGTTTCGCAACAATTTTCTGGTGTATGTGCCATCAGTTATTTAGTAAACGTCGAACGAACTATCAACGATTCTGAAACAATTCGCTTCAGCGTTTTAATGAAAATGTTTAAATAAAATTTTTTTTATTAAAGAAAAATAAGATAATTTTTGATGAGCCCTGAAATTAATTTAAAAGAAGTGTTTAATTAATATAAAAAAACATCAAAAGTTTAAAATTGAAAACAAAAAGATATTAAATGAAATTTATTTATTCAGGTCCTGTTCAAGATCTGGCTTTATTAAAATATTATTTCATAAAATTTCTTATTTATTTTAAAAACTCTGCTCCACATAAAACATATAAATAAATTTTCGCTTCGTTACACAAATTTTCATAAAAGAAAATTAAGTGCCAACATCTACAGACAACGAAAACATAAAAATATAATTTGTTCTTGTTGTTGTTGTTTTTGGTTTAAAGTGCGTTTTTAAAAAAAACGAAAAATAATAATCTAAGAAAAAACTTTTAAAGTGTGTGCTTCAGTTCTGGTCCCGCAACGCTAAAGTTGGTTGGCATCCAGCTGTGTCATCCCACCTTACCTATCTTAACCCTCCCCAACATACACTCACAAACACATTCTCGCAAGCGCCATCATTCCATTCTTCTGTTTCCGTAACTTTAGTTGTTGTTGATGTTGGTGCTATCCATGTTATCGCCATCATCATTCTAGTATAAAAAAACGACAGACAAGCGAGCTACAATAGTATTACCAGCGTAGTCCTCATTATTGCCACCAAAACAAACAAAAAACAATATCCGCCGACATTCTCAATTGTATTGTTTTATTTCTGTTCTTGTTCAAATCATTCGCTTTCAAAATGAGTGAAAGCCATCGTTATGCAGCCAATGAATTCAGCTACATTCTTCAACGTCAGGTTTGTATTGTATTCCAACTGTGCTTAATCTTTCTATTATTTTCAATAATTCGTGCGCGTCAGTATTTGCGTATATATATCGTCCACATTTCAATTAATATCAATTAAAAAGCTGTAAGTAATTAAACTTATGATTTTACGTTGTTTTTAATTTATACAAGTTTGATTTAGGAATTGTTTGGTCAAATGGAAATTAATTGAGTGGCAGCTAAATGTGGTCAAATATGTGTTAATGTTGAGGAAATGGCGCTGTTTATTATACTGGGCGATAAATTGAATGAAAAAAAACCATTTAATTTAGAGCCTAAAAGTATGCAGTAAATTTAAGGAATTTGTTGTGTATTGGGTGGTGAAATTGGGTGGTTGGTTAAATACCAACACTTAACACAAATTTTTGTATTTTTAAGTTGCAATTGCAAAAAATTTTTTGAACAGTTTTTTGATTTTATTAAATTATTGTTTAATTGCAAAGTTGGGAAGTGTTTTTTTTTTTATTGAAGTTCTTGTTTGATCGATAATGTAAATTTAAATTAGTTTTTTAAGTAACTAACGTCTCTATATTATTTACACTTATTCTATATATACAAGGCCAGCCAAATCTGCAAAATTATTATTTTTTTCGCTTAACGTTCACATTTAGAACGTTTGAAAAAACATGCCCCGATAAAAAATGACCATAGCAAATAATTTGTTTATAATTGATGATTTTTTTTTACAAATAGAAAATTTTATTATATAATTAATGAAAATAATAACGAAATCTGTGGTAAATTATGTCCAATCTATGTCCCAGAATTTGTCTATAAACCAAGTCATTTCAAAACCATTGATTGCAAATCGCATCATTTTGAACATTGAAACTAGCTTTTTTACTCGACATTAAAAAGAGAAAATCATGTGGTTTCGATTTGCAGATAAAACATTACTCGGATTCAGATTATAGAACAGGAGACATAAGAAAGAAGATGCTCAGTACCAAAAAAGGGCATTAAGAATACATATATTAAAATTATTTCACTTCGTAAGTAACGCAAAAAATTACAAAAAAAATAAAAAATTTTGAGTAACGTACTTTGACATTCAAAGCACTTAGAGATTCGGAATAAAAGACTTAGAACAATAAAATATTTTCCAAACATTTTTTGTTTTGCCGAAATGTTTGGAAATGGCCAAAATCGATCCTCTAGGATCCGTATCGTAGGCGAAAGTTTCATACAAATTCGATATTTTACAGATATTTTTTGCTATTTTCTTCAAATATAATACAGATAATATCATGCAAATTTGCACGATTTATATTTATTACGGAAGGAGAAATCTTCTTTTAGCCCCAAAAAATGTCTTCCCGGAATATGGCTCTATGGTACAGAAATGCCTAGAAAAAAGCAGTATTCAAACAAAATTCAGCAAAAATAAAATGATATTTTGTTTCTATCAGTCCATATTTGACAGTAGCCCCCATATAAAATCTACTTCCGAAAATGACTTAAATGTTCAAAATTCTCTTATAAAAACTATTGAATTCGATAAAAATAATTCTCATTTATAACTTAATAAAAATCATCGTATGGTGATCGACCCATAATAGATCATAGCTCCCATATTGGTACCACTTCCGAAAAGCACATTAACCTACGTAAATACTTTATAAATATAGATATCGAACCGAAATATCACACATATCAGTTATATGTAAGTAAAAATATTACTATTGGATTTTGCAAACGCCAGACCACTTCTGAGAATAACTGGAATACCCAAAAACTGTAAAATACATACAAGTTATTGAGATGAGAATATCGTTATAAGACTCAACAGATCATATAAAGGGGACCCAAAAAATGAAATAACTCTTATAAGTATTGTTATCGATACAACATGTAACACAAATATGATTTAAATATGCATAGATCACATTACTGATATATATAAGGGTATACATATAAGATTCGGAATAGCAGAATATAAACTCGTGAGTATACACAGGACCTCTTCAAATTCCAAAAAGATCTCATAAAGAGAAAATTGCGTAATTTTTTTCTTTTTAATAATTTTTACCATTCTTAATATTTAAAGTAATAGAAGACTTTTTTAAAAACAAGACGAAAATCTCTACTGTTAAGTTTCTGGAAAATTTTAAATGTGTACTATGTTCAATTCAGAATATGGTGGAGCATTTTGATGGTCATGTCTACGGACCCGAACACGACTTTCTTTTGCTTTTAAAGTGATAAAATATCTTAACAATTTGTTTTTTAACATTAAACTTTTTACTTTAACATTTTTACGGCACTATATTTAGTGCAAAACATAGATTTTATCGATTAGTGGTTTTTAATATATTAAACATGGGATACCGAACGTGACTACAAAATAGAGCTCATTTTCGATTGCCTCCAGAATTGGAACATTTGCTGCTATTCCCAGTGTTTGCTAGCAGGTATAATGCTCAAACTTCTATTTTTAATTATTAAAATGTTTTTAATATAATTAATATATTTTGATTTGAAGTGTTGTCTGCTAACTAATTCATATGATCGCGGAGTACTTATAACAAACAATGTTTTAGGTACCGGACCGCGAAATTGGAACAGGAACATACATATATGAAATTTGGCCGATATTGCAGCTACATTTCAACTAAGATTAGCTTAAAATGCATAAATTTTTTTAATAGAACGTTTAGACAAAATCTTAAAAATAGGTCTCACCTGCATTTCATACATGTGGTTCCATCTTCTCTTTCTTTCATAGACTTCTTCTTTCTTTCTTAGAATTCTCATATTTTTTATGCTTCAATAATGTTGAAACATTGAACATGTGCTTATTTTCAATATTATTTAGTAATTCACGATTTCACAATTTTAAAAAGAAAATTGTTCAGAAATCAGAAACTTGCAGCCATATGTATAAAAAATTCATATTTTAGGTTTAAAGAGTGCAATAGTTATGAAACACTTTTTGTCTTATAAATCAGTTGTAAAAACCAACCAATAATGCTTGGTTTTCACTGTAATTTTTATTGTCAAATTGTCCAAATTGTTGGCAATTGTATGAAACGGGACGATAAAAAGAAATGTACATTAATTTTACGTGGTCCATATAAATTATTATTTATTTAACAAGCCCAGATGATGATACTCAAAGACAATCGAAATATCGGCAGATAAAATAAAATAAAATTTAACTGACCTCGAGCTTGAAATAAAGGAATTTTTATTTATTATACATAAAAGGTCCAACAAAAACTACTTGAATTAAATACGTTTTATTTTATAACGACGGAAGCACACCGGGTTTAGCTAGTGTAATATATAATTCATAAAAATGTAATAGATTTACAACAGTTAACACAATAGACATAATTAAAATATCCTTTATTTATATTAAATGTTAATAAATGTTAAGTGAATGTTATTGCTCCAACACTCCTCCTCATTCACCTTAAATTGCATTTATTACAAAAATATTGGTGTTTGTTCGGTGGCAACGGTTTTGTTAAGATATCGGCTATAATTTCCTCTGTTGGACAGATCTTTATCTCAAATTCGCGTAAAAACAGAATTAGGTGTATTTACATTTGATTTACATCACTATGTACCTAGTTCGGGTAATTTTATTTCTGTGTGTTTTTCAAATATATCAAATAAATAAATAAATAAATCAAAATGGAAGAAGTTAATAAAAATCAATTAGAAGCGAACAATAAATTCGAAAACAAGGTATTTAAATCGGTGTATACGTGCTAAGTAGGCAAAGTGTCATTTTATTATACCCTACACCACAATAGTGGGGAGGGTATATTGGATTTGTGCTGTTGTTTGTAACGGCCATAAATATTGGTCCAACACCCACCTTAAAGTATACCGATCGGCTCAGAATCACTTTCTGAGTCGATTTAACGATGTCCGTCCGTCTGGCTGGCTGTCCATGTAAAGCTTGTGCGCAGAGTACAGGTCGCAATTTTGAAGATATTGCGATAAAATTTGGTACGTAATATTTTTTTTGGCCCAAGGATGGATGGGATTGAAAATGGTGGAAATCGGTCCATTATTTCACCTAGCCCCCATACAAATGTCCTCCCGAAATTGGGGTTTACCAATCATAAATATTTGATTTATGCAAGTATCCAAACAAAATTTACCACAGATGAGTAGTAAATGAAGCTAACGCACATCTACAAATTTCATGAAGATCGGTCCATAATTATTCGTAGCTCCCATATAAGGCCCAAAATCAGTTAAAATAGCATAACTCTTTTAAAAATGTTGGTATCCAAATAATATTGAACACAAACTTGTTTCGTCTATATATATATAATATGGCTGAAGTTTATGATGATCGGTCCATAATTAGTCGTAGCTCCCATATAAGTCCCACTTCCGAATAATGTTGGTATCCAAATAATATTGAACACAAATATATTTCATAATATATGCTAATAATACGGTACAATTTTATTATGATCGGTCCATAATTAGTCGTAGCTCCCATATAAGGCCCACATCCGAAAATTACTTTAAGTAGCATAAATTTCTTAAAAATTTTGGTAATCAAATAAAATTCGACACAAATAAGCTTTTTATATACAGAAATAATGACAGCTAATTTTGTAATGGTCGGTTCATAATTAGTCGAAACTCCCATATTAGACCCTCTCCGTAATGCACTTTAACTTCCATAAAACTTTTAAAAGTATTTATATCGAGATAAAGTTCAACACATATAATATTTATATTCACAGAAATCATGACACTGAATTTTGGTCCAAAATAGGTGATATCTCGCAAATAACGCCCATTTCTGAAAAACTTTTTTATATTTACATATACTAGGTGTAGGGTATTATATGGTTGGGCTTGACCGACTATACACTCTTACTTGTTTTTGGTTTAAAGAAGGGTAAAACCTAAATAATGCGCCTACTTACCACCAGAGGCGCTGCAATGCTGCACTAAAACAAACATAATGCGCAATTGCAGAGTTGTGATATAAAGCTTTCTTCTACTTTCACCACCTTTACTTCTTCAATCTATACCCTTTCCAAAGAAAGTAACGCAATTATATATAGGCATATTAATTGTCTGAGTGTTACTTCTCTTTAAAAAAAAAAACCTATAATAAAATTTCAGATTTTATTGCTGCTGTATTAAACGTTTAATAGCCTATTAATCGTTTATGAATGTAACTTTAAGGCATTTTGCTTAAAAGAGGTTTTTAAACCTACTGTAAATTTTTATACATATGGCTGTTAGTATTTTTATAGAAAATATTTCATTCAAATATATTATTATTTACGTAATCACATTTTTTATAGCTCAAACTTAATATGAATAGCAAAAGTTATTCTCATTATGAACAATTAAACTGTAATTAGAAGACACGAAAAGAGAATACACTTATATGCAAGAGTGGTTAAGGGGATCGAAAATGTACATCTTAAAACAAGTAAGAAAGTGCAGTCGGTCAAGTCCGACCATATATTATCCTACACCCAGTATGAGAGTAAAAACAGGTTTGCAGACATGCGGGCGTAACTTCTGTACATTTTGAAATTATTTGCATTAAATTCTACCACGATATCGACACTTGTAAAGGATTTATGCATGATAGAGTGATTTTCAGAAGAGGGCGCATATGGGAGCTATATTATTTGTGTTGAGTTTTATTTGGATATTAGCAGTTTTTTTTTAATTTATGTTCGTTAAAGTGATTTTCGAAAGTGGGTATGGTAGCTATAAGTAATGACTTGGGTATATATGGAACATATTTGTGCTGAATATTATTTGGATACCAACATTATAAGGCGAGTTATGTTTCTTGGTGGGTGTTGGACCAATATTTATTGGCGTTACAAACATCAGCACTAATCCAATTTACCCTCCGCACTATGGTGGTGTAGGGTATAAATACGAAAAGGGGATCCCCACATGGAAAGAAAGTTGAGAATTCTGCTGTTGTTGTTGTGGCTGTGTGTTAAGATATAATTTACATACAATTACAATGCAAATGTCTCGCACAGTCTACGGAACGTATGATGAATGTTAAAATTTAAGCACTCATACTTACTCATGCTTACATTTGCTCACTTGAAGATATGTGTATGCCACATACTCATATATGTATTTGTAAGTAATGTACTTGCACGTCTGTAAATTTAGTCTTTTATGCAAATTTGTGGTGTAAAGTATGCGTGAAACAGTTCTTTATATTCAAAAATACATGTGATTTTTGAAGTTAGTTTTCAATTAATTTAAAACTCTTCTTAAAGTCTTATGCTGTATTCATAAAGAAAACTTTTCATAATAAAATTATTAATTTAGCAAATCATTAATTACACCTTTTATGAGGCATTACTTTGCATACCTTCTAAGTAGACCCTCTATCAGGCATCTAACCAGTAGCGAGTGGACATGATTACGAATGACACGCCGAGTAAAATTCCTACGATTTTGAAATGCGTTGTAGGCGCTTTTCCAATTTTTAAAGAGTATCTGATTCAGCTCTAGGTTGTAGGGTCATTGCAACAAGTTGGTAACCAGGTAACCAGGCTAGTTACTTGTTAGTGGTATTGTGGGTAACAATATATGGGTAGAATCCGATGAGATAAATTCGTATTTTCTTAATAGACATTTTACGTTTTTTTTTGTTCAGCAAAGCAAATATTGCAATCCGACGATAAAAATTCTTGGGTTCCTAAACGATTTAGGCTCCGATTTAAAGACACCGAATTATGATTATCGGTTTAGACTAAATGAAAACAAATGTTGAACTCGCTTCTTTACACCGAAGCTAATAATAAAGAGCTTGAGCCTTTGAATCGTCTTATTTTGACTTTTAATGTGTCAGAGTATGTAAAAATATGATTTACAACTACGGTTTGGATTGTTTATTTGAATAATGTTTTGTTTAAAATCTGTGATTATATATCGTTTTATAACATCATATGCATTGACCTTATAATATCGGATTTTAATCATCCGAATTTTCCATGAATCACTAAACAACTTCTTTACAAAGCTTTCTCTATTTATTTCTTATTTGCCCTAATTTTTCAATATTTTTAATTCGCCATACTAAAAAAGGAGAGCAAATAATTCTATTGCCAAAAAGCTATGTGATAATTGGCATTTTATATATTCTGTTGTCGAATAACAAGAAATAGCTTCAATTGTTATACGAATATTCGTTTTAAATACAACACTATGAGTACAAAATTATATAGTACCACAAATAACAATTTATAATTCAACAGCGCGTACGTATACTTGTCATTGTCATTTACAAAATTGTGTTATAAGCACTTCGTATGTCAAATATATGATGAATACAAATGTGGAACTGTATTTACTCTTCAGACATACAGATATACTTGACAACAAATTAAATTGATGACTTTGAAACTCGAATGTTATTGAAAACAAAAAACAATAGTGGATCACAGCTTATTTTATGCGGTGCATAAAATGATACTGTCACCACCATGTTTTACTGTTGCCTTTAGGTTTTCTTTGTTGAGTTCTGTATTTGGTTTCCGCCAAACATACGAAGTGCCATCCGACCCGATTATGTTAAACTTAGGGCGATGATGACCGAATTCCAAAATGCAGATTCCTTGCAAAAATGTTCTTTGGCGAAATTTTGCCTGCACAGTCTGTTTTTCGAGTTTATAAACGGTATATCGCATGCAACTCATCCATTAAAATAATATTGGCGCAAAACACGACGCAAAGTTTCAACGCAACATTGTCTGCCCAGGTCAGCTTGAACTTCGGAGGCCAGTTGCGAATTTGATAGCCTTGGATTTGTCCTTATTTTTCTTAAAATTTCTTAAATGGATCTGATTCTCACACATGAAGCGCTCAATAATTGTTTGGACTGTGGAAGCTTTAATGCTAATCATTTCTACTATTTATTGCTGTGAGTGGCCAATTTGGAAATGGTTTAAAACCATTTCCGTGTGTACGCGGACTTATTAGAACTATTTTAAATTGTCACTAGACGTTACAAAATCCGACTCACAGTTCAATACAAAATATTGATGGAAGTAGGAAAAAAGCACAACAAGTCTGCATTGAGCTATCGGTACATTAGAATTTGACTGCATAAAATTAGCTTTGACGTGCAAAAATACCATTTCTTTTTTTTAGTTTTAATATGTAATAAATGCTTTTTCTTTGTTTTGAAAACAAACAAAAATATATACTGCATAAAATAAGCTGTGAACCACTGTAAGTACATATGTGTGTACATTTGAAAATCTCTGCACGTCATTTTGTTATAAATGGTTTTTATTTTTATGTTTTTTATTAAAATGTCAATTGGTTTTCAAACAGACTCAAGTAACAGCAGTAGCAGCAGCAGTGACAATTTTTAAGACAATTTTATTGTTGTAATATTTATTTATTTATATTTATTTTCTGTTGTTTTGTAAAATGTATGTACATTAGACGTGCTTCAAAAAAGGGATTATCTTGGACGGTTCTTATTCTGCTGTTTTTTAGCTAAATGTAACTGATATAAAATATGGGACCAATTAGATAACGAGAACATGTTTCATAGTTGGGTTGTCATTTAGAAATTACTTTTTCTGCATTAAAAATAAATTTTTGCTTTCTTTGAAGGTAAAATTTCCAAGTTATTAGCACCTGTTGGTATTTTTTTTTTATTTAAAATATGTTTCTTTAAAGAAATTGGGCTAAAACATGAGCAACATTTTAGTGTTTGCTTTATATATCGAGGCCTAACTTAAGTGCATAATAACAAATTTTACAGAAGATTTTTGAATTTTGGTGATTGAATGTAGAAACATTGTTTTCCGTTTTTAAGTTCGCGTTTTTTATTTATTGTTAAACTTCATATTTCTATCGGTCGTCTAGACCGTGTGATCTCGTAATTCGCTAGATGCCGATAGCAATGCTGGAAAAGGTCTTAGTTGTGGTAGTACTGGTTGGAATGCTGAAAAGATATTCGATAATTTAGACGCTAGAGAATATCTATTTTTAAAGGTCGGTCTAATGTAAATATAAATATTTGTTTGAGTAAACATTTCAAATGCATTTCAAAATCAATGTCAATTTGTATATGTGTAAAATAAATACAAGCAATTTTACACATATACAAATAAATGTTCTACATAAATTACAAAAATATAAAGAGAAAGTTTTTGTTACTTGTTACTTTTATTTATCATGCAACACATTTATTTACTGCCACAAAAATATGTATATGGAAGTACATATTTATGTATTATAATTTCTTCTCCAATATGTCTATATATACATACATATATATACAATATGTGCAATTTCTATACATTCATATGTATGCATAAGTATACAAGTACATATGTAGTTGTTATCTACATATGTATAAATATTGTCTTGAAGGTTTTTGCCTTATTTATGTCATTCAAACCTACATCAACATGTTAAACAGGAGGTCGATATTATAAGTAGACCAAAATATATATATATGTATGTACATTATTTTGGATGTAATGTGTTGTGAAACATAATGAGTAATAATAATTTTTTTTTGGTTAAAGTTGCCAAAGAATCATCAAGTTTTAGTACAAATAATCGTCAATATCGCCAAAGTTTCTTATCAAAACTAGAATGATTTTCCATAACATGTTCATAGCTACATTGTTGATCATACAATAACAGCCCGGTATAATGAATCTCTCTTTAGCGAAAATCCTATAGAACGTCCTGCTAAATTTTTAAAACTAACTACCTCGCATAATGTTTAAAACATAAATACTCCCCCCTCAAGAAAATTACTGCTGGTGTCCCCCAAGGCAGCATATTAGGACCGCTTCTATATATAATATACACAGCGGATATGGCAAAAAACTTGAGCACGCATACCTCCACATTTGCAGACGACACAGCATTTATTAGCGTCAACCATGACCCAAAATTCGCATCGCAAAATCTGCAGTCCCACATCAATGAACTAGAGGCCTGGCTAGAAAAATAGAGAATAAAGGTTAACCCGGCTAAATGTGCTGTAAAAATAAATAACATCAATGTTCCGGTAGAAAACCATGTTAAGTAACGGGTGGTTAAATTTCAAGGGTCGATGTTGATTTTGAATAAAACACAAACTATTTAGGAAATTATTGTAGTTTTATTTTATTATGATATATTGCTATTACTCAATTATGTATGGAACAAAATATCGGCCAAATGGGCGCAGCGACCACGGCGGCACACCTCCATCCGATGGTCCAAATTTTCGATGACGCTGAGGCATAATGGAGGTTCTATGCCGTTAATGTGCCGAATTATCTCATCCTTTAGCTGTTGAATTGTTGCTGGCTTATCGACGTACACCTTTTCTTTCAAATAACCCCAAAGAAAAAAGTCCAACGGTGTCAAATCACATGATCTTGGCGGCCAATTGACATCGCCATTACGTGAGATAACACGGCCATTGAATTTGTTGCGCAAAAGAGCCATTGTTTCGTTAGCTGTGTGGCAAGTGGCATCGTCCTGCTGAAACCACATATCGTCCACATCCATATCTTCCAATTCGGGCCATAAAAAGTTCGTTATCATCTCACGATAGCGAACACCATGCACAGTAACTGCCTGACCGGCCTCATTTTGGAAAAAATACGGCCCGATGATGCCGCCAGCCCATAAACCGCACCAAACAGTCACTCTTTGTGGTGCATTGGTTTTTCGATAATCACTCTTGGATTCTCATTCGCCCAAATGCGGCAATTCTGTTTATTGACGAATCCACTGAGGTGAAAATTGAAATGAAAATTGACCAAAAAAATCACGAAGTGCACGATATGCATTTTGATTTGAACGCCAATTTTCATAATAAGTCTGGATAACTTTAACACGTTGTTGTATTGTGTATCTCTCCATGGTTCAAATTGAGCAAGTCTGAAATAGAGAAATGTCAAATAAAATTCGGAAAAAAGCTTGGCGTTTAGGTGTGGTTCACATTCAACATCGGCCCTTACAGTTTAACCACCCTTTACTTGGGAATTCATATAGATAGAAACTTGACCTGGTCTCGTCATGTTGAAACGAAAATAACGGCTATGAAACTTAAAGCAGCTCAACTACATTGGCTTCTAGGTTGAAACTCAAACTTGTCGTTAGACAACAAAATTCTCTTATACAAGTCCATCATAAAATCAATATGGACATATGGCATCCAATTACGGGGTACTGCATGCGCATGTAACATCCAAAAGCTTCAAAGAAGACAGTCTAGAATATTACGACAAATTGTCTGCGCCCCAATGATATTATGCACAGAGATCTCATGTCCCCACTATCCAGGAGGAAATTAAAAAATATTCAATCAGCTACATCGATAAACTAATGGCCCACCCTAACTACCTCGCTCGGGGTCTGCTTCAGTTCGAAGGTCACCAGAGGCTAAAAAGAACCGGTACTTTGAGCCTAACTGGAAGACATTGGTAACAACTAATAAACAACAAGTAGAATTAAGATTTGAATACTTATTGTACATTTCGATAAGAAAGATTCAATAACAAAAAAAAAATTTAAAAAAAAAATAAAAAAAAAATGTTTAACACTAACTACCTCGTACAATGTTTAAAACATGTGTTACTCAATATATCGAATGTTGAGAAAAATAAACATAATCAAACGAACTCAAAAATTCGTCTATGAGTGATTAGTATCCCTTAATGGTGACCAGAGAAAAAAAACCTAATTGAATTCCTTTAAAAATCAAAGCCATATAAATACAAAAAGGTTTTATAATGGAGGACTTGCTAGGAGAAGTTATCAGATCAAGTGAAACTCTTTAAAAAATTATAGTAAAGCATAGTTTTATTCACTGATGTTGCTGAAATTGGTCTCTATTTGAAACTGTTACTAGATAAAACGTTCTTGATAGAGAAACTAGTGATCCAGGAAGAAATTCATCGAAGGATAGAGTAACAATCTGCAACAAAGAAAATTAAACCTCTTCCTTGAGGGAATATAAACCACGCTGGATTCTTAACAAAATGTTGATTGTAAATTATTTTCATTCAAATGATGTGTGGATATTTGTTAATGATAGAAGTATGGAATTCCCTCCTAATGATTACCCTTCGAAAACCTTTCCGAAGAACAATTAATAAAAACTGCAATGAATGGATAAATTACAAGGATACTCATAAGAATATTTAAAAATCGAAACCAGATACCGGTTAACCGTTTGTTTTTGGACCGGTTTCGAATATTTTATATTTTCCAATTATTCGACAATCCGATTTTTTTGGATCGATTATAATTAAGAACAGCCAAAAAATATCAATTTTCTCTAACTTTTTGTTCTTGTTTTGGCTGCTTGTAATAATTAAATTAATTAAATCAACCGCTGATTCAAATAATATGTTGTCTAAGATAGATTCCAACTGATTAGCTCATATTTCGACGTATGTTATATGTTTTTTTTAAGTAATTTCATAAGGAACTAGCGACCCGGCGAACTTTGCCTTGCCCCAATTTTAAGCCTTCAGACAAACTTTAGAGTAATAATATAAGGAATAATTTCACAACAAAATTTCGTACAAAAAAAAATTAATTTTCCGACTTTTGCGGAGAGATTTTCCAATTTTACGCATTTTCCCATGATTTATACCAAGAACTTTCTATTTTTCCATTAAGGAATAATTTCACACAAAATTTCGTACAAAAAAATCAATTTTCCAAATTCTGACTTTTGCGGAGAGATTTTAGAATTTTCCGCATTTTCCGCAATTTCCCATGATTACACTAAGAACTTTCTATTTTTTGATTTGGAAAGCCATTAAGGAATAATTTCATACAAAAACTCGATTTTCGATTTTTTCAATTTTCTGGAGGGATTTTGCAAAATTTTCTTCCGTAAAAACCTTCTCCTCGAAAATACGAACAACTGACAAACAAATTTTACAGAAAGCGGCCCAGCCGTTCTCATTTTATGAATTACTATACATTTTTTACACCATTTTTATACATATAGATATTTAGATATTCTTTGCGGTCTTCAAAAAGTTTTCATTTTCGAAATACTTTTAACACATTTTATTATTACGCAGAGTAGATCATCGGTATTCAAAATAGGCAAAATCGGTCAAGTAGAGCAAGAGTTATGGAGCAAACTGTTAAACACAATAACCTACATACATATCTATCTTATAGATATCGACACAAAATTTTACAGATATCAGTCGTATATATGCAAAACTCATACTACTGGATTTTAAGACGATCAGTTCGTAATTGGTCATAGCTGCCATTTAAGATGCACTTTCACTATTATTATTGAAATTAAAACAAAATAAAACACATTGATATTAGACCCACAATAATAAATTCCTTGGATCTACGTCATTCCAGTTAGTCCTATCCTTTGGTAGCGAAATAGACAAAAATAGAAGTAATCAAACATTTAAAAACAAACTATAGTTCCTAAACAATGTGATTTAGAAAGAATTTGCCATAAATAGTTACTACTAATATAAATGTTGAAAAATGAACCGGCCAAATGATTAGAACCAAAAGACATTCCAAACTTTTTTCAAACTTATCATTATACATATTTGTTATCGATGAGATTTAAATCTAGAATGTAGTTGAAATTTATGAAATTTACCAATAAAATATTTAAATTACTAATAAAAAGAACAAAAAACTGTAAACGTATTAAGTTGTTGATTTATATAAGATTCGTCGCGCGAAATGGAAACACAACTAAGACGAATGTCGAATTTCGCCCAACCCGACGAATTAGTCGGCGACAATTCGTGTAACCTTCTTAACCTAACATAAACTTTATACTAACATTTGAGAACTGGACCATAAAAACACTTTATAAGAACATTTATTTAACTTGATAAATTTAAAATTTCCTTAGCATTATGGAAATTATTTAGATATTTCATAAATTTACTTTGTTTTGAAAACTGTACTCAAAAAAGTACTTATGGACAATACAAACCATTCCTTGAATTAATGAATTTACTTTTAAATATTCTATATACGGGTATAAGGTATAAAAGAATAATATAACTGAGTGACTGGCTGACTGATTCGTCATCGCTCAGTCCAAACACTCAAAGCTAGAGACATGCAATTTAAACGTATTGATCATAAAAAAGTAATTTTTTGAATATTTTTGCAATAAAAGCGGGTTAAATTGTTGTTGGTACTTTTTAGTATTTAACATTATTTAACTAATCGACATAAGCTGATATGAAGAACTAATGGTATATTTTCGTTCTTCAAATGGTACTTTTCTATAATTATAAACCCAGATATATGTAATTAAGCATATATGGTATGAAATTACAGATATTCTATCCTGAATGAGTGAGACAATGGGAGATTTAAATCTGTTTTTTGGTACCTTTTGCTACGTTTGTATATTCTAAATAAATAGTAATAGATATTTCCCGGTTGAGTATAACTTTTAACTTGTATTATTTTTTTTCTTAAATGGCGTAGTTCTTCAATAATTCTAAATTCCATTTCATTATTATTTATTTAAAATATCTTATTTTGAGTAAATAAATTTATAAAAACTGATTGGTATACACTCGTATTGATTATTTAAATTTTAAATTAAATGATATTTTTCTTATATTGAAACAAATATTGTATTTCCTAGAATATTTTCTGTAGGGCAATGTTACAATTGATTTTTTATAAATAATTTGAGAACGATGATATTAATTACCCCTATCGTGAATAAAAATTCCACATGAAATTTTTCCCTTTTATTTTTTTAACATTGAATTTTAATAGGAAAATGTGAAAAGGGAACAAATTTCATGTGGAATTTTTATTCACGATAGGGGTGAATAATATTGTTATACTATTATAAAATATACAGCAAATTGTAGGACTTGGAATGAATTACCACATTCGTAATAAATTAAAAGAATTGCCGCATTAGGACCTTGGTTATACTAAGTGTAACTCAATATCCGGGTTTTGAAAATAGAGTTATTACCAACAAGCAAGAGTGTTATATTTGGTTGTGTGTTATATTCGACCGAATCTTATATAACCACCACCAATATTTAGTACCAATTTCACTTAGATTCTATATTCATGCATTCATATTTCCATAGTATATTCATATATTCCCAATATTAGAGCTACGATCATTTATGAACTGATGGTCATTGAATTTGGTACGTTAACTAAAAAAATGACATGACAATTATTTGTCTTTAATTTTGACCTAATAAGTGATTTTCGAAAGTAGTTCTTATATGGGACCTATGACAGTTTATGAGCCAATCGTCACAAACTTTAATACACAAAAGTGAATCATTTTAGGATTACATATAAAGACATGAAACTTATTTTTGCTGAATTTTCTATGGATACTGCTTTTCTATAGGTACTATTTATATATCCTAAAGTCATATTCCGCGAATACATTTGTATGGGATCTATGAGAAATCACGGATCGATTCTTACGTTTTCCTGCATGTTTAACAACGAATATTGACGGAAAAGTAAATTTTTCCACGTTTTATTTTCGGGGCTCTATCGTGCCTATAACTGGCGGAAAGATGGATAGACATTGCTAGATTGTCTTAAAATTTCATAAAGACCCAGAATAAATATACTTTTTGGTACCACGAGCAATATTTCGATGGGTTACAAACGGAATTACAAATTTAATAAGTCCCCTCTCTTTTAGTTGGTGGGTCATCTACAATTTGGAATATAATTTTCTAAACTCAAGAAAATTTTGGATTTACCCTAAACAACCAAGTCTATTCCCGTAAAAGATCTTAAGTATAAAATAAGTATTATTGCTCCATATTTAGGCTATTATTTTTAATTTATACCTATTGGCTTTCGGAACTTCTTGAGGGTTACGTCAATGTTTAGAAAACATAGTTTAGCAAGAAATTTTTTTTTAATTTTCATGAGCAATTTTTACCAATGTTAATTTTATTTTACTGATATTGGCTTAAGTGTTGTTCTGTTAGAATTAAATATTTCGTAATTTTTTATGTACCAACTGACTTTTACAAGTGTAATTGTTAAATAAATGTTTACTTTCGGTTTCTGCTAGAAAAAATCTTGCAAGTACTTGTGTTGTTGTCAAGGGGTTTTTTAAATACAACTTCAACAACATATAATACATACATAAGTACATTAGGGTGACCTCTTTGCAATGTGGGTCAAATTCAAATCTATTTGGCAAATTATTAAAGGGATTTTTTTGTTATTTGTTATTTGGATTTAGGATTTATATTTATATTATAATTGATTTATTTTTTAATACCCTTTTCATAGTAGGAAGGTTGTCATGCGTTTGTAACCTTAAGTATACCAATGATTTGAAACTATTTATTTAGTTTGTTTTTTTTTTCTTGCATTCAACTTAGGTTTGCTGTGTCTTAATCGAACGTCAATATGTTGCTGGCCTGTGGATTGGGATGGCATTTAAGCTTTTTTTATTAATTGTTTACATGTTTCTTGATTTAATTTTTTATAAAACGCCCATTTAGATCTTAGTACTAAAAAAATAGTTAGAAAATCTTGCACAAATTTATATTATAAAAAGATGCTAGAAAACCTTAATCACAGATCGTTAATAAAAAGAAAACAAAAATGTTATTAAAAGAAACCAATAAGCCACTAAAAACATACCACGTTCAATAAATAAAAACTAAATAAAACCAAAATATAACAACTGTTTTCAAACATATTATGCAATTAAATATTCAAATCGAAGTAAAAAACAGAAACTTTTTGCTATACAACAGGTACACATACATTCTTTACGACAAATTTTAACAAAATTCCACAACTGCCTTAATATGGTTCAATACCGGGATCAACATTTTAAACTAGGATATGAAGACCCAAAATATAAATATGGTAAAAAGGCAATGGTTTGTTTGTCTCCTCTTCAACTACTCTAGATTGGTGACTATTAGTAAACTGTTGGCTCAAATTAAATAACTGCCATTACTGAAAGCCTATAATGAATTGGTATCCCAGAAATCAGTTCGACTTGTTTCGTATTGTTCCTAGCTTTGGCCAATTGAACAATATTGGGCTATTGTCATAGCACACGTTAATAATAAATTATTAGTTTCAATTTCTTGTTCAAGAGAATTCAATCACTTTCACTTTGTTGCATAAATATTAAAACATTTATTCGACCGTATTTTATCTGAACAATGTGTGTTCGCGGGTAAATTAAAATTTTAAATTTGTATAATAAACATTCATGCTCCATACTGTACGAAATGTTAAAACCAATTTAAAAATTATTTGCTGACATGTCTATAAATTACATGTTGCAAATTATTTTATCAAAATGAAATCTTTTTATAAATGGCAAAATTTTGTGAAATTATTTTCCAAATATCGCACATACTAATTTTCAGTTTTCTTTTTTTGCATTTGTAAAATCTTTTGCGATTCATTCTAATGTACATACTATACATATATACACACATATACACATACATACATATGTATATATATATGTATATGTATGCATGTTTTTTCATTTGAAATATGAAAATTTATTCTTCTTTTTTAATTTTTTTTCATGTATGTACTTGCAAAATAAATTAATGTAACATTTGTATAGAAATATACAATGTACATAAATATTTATACAAGTGTTCGTGTGTGTGTGTGTGTGTGTGTGTTTAAGAGTTTGTGGGAAAATGAGTGCTGTGAGCAAGTGTTTATATTCGTATATTGGATTGAGTACGAGTTAGATCTCAATATTATGTTTTGGGCAAGTGCTTTTTATATGATGAGCAATGTATTATTATTTTTACCATGCATATTTTACGTGATTTCTAATGGAAAATTGTCAACATTTATACGAATTTTTCATTATAAATAGTTGCATATTTAAATATATTTCACAACGCATATTTGAAAATGAAGAAAGTATGTATAGTAACTATGAGGGAACCTTTAATCTTAAGCGACGATTCAGTGAGTGGATCAGATTCGGAAGATTGGTAGCAAAAAATCAAGAAATGATTCCGAATACTCAAATGGTGGAAACAGCTATAGAAAAGGAGAAAGCTGTGATGGAGAAGACCAAGAAGAAGAGGAAAACGAAGACAGAAGATCAACGTATGGAAACTCAGAAGAAGAACATAATCCACGTAGAGGAGGAAATCAAAAGAGCGAGTATAATGAGAGGGAAAGTGACACATATATCGCTCCTATCTTTAATACTAATAATATGGACGAAAGAATTTCTGTTGGAGATCAATTCGACTATAGAGACTTTGATTTGTCTCTCCTTGAAGGGGAGGCAATACAAGGCAAAGAAAATATTACATATGTAAGCAGCACAGAAAACAGTAATTCTTCAGAAGAAATAATTAGGGAAGTGTTCACTCAAAGTTTTAGTGAGTATCCTCTTAAACAGCGTGTGGTCCACGATGTATTTGGAGCCGGAGATGACTTTAGAAACTTCAAATTGGATTACGAACAAATATGCAGAAAATTATATGGGGCCATCGTCATCATGAAGTCAGCAAGAGTCGCCAACTAAAACAAGCATATCTCTAGCTTTTTGTTCCCGGTCTTTAGTAACTTATCATTTATATTTACTTACGCTGCAGGTGCATGCTTGTTAAAGTTCTCAAAAATTGAAAGCTGTGACGTAGGCTGCTCGTAAATTTAAAGCAAATTATTTTCAAAATGTCGATAGGAAAACAACATATTTATTTATTTTTAATTAGTGCTTTTTAGTTTAGTGAATTATTATATTATTTATAAAAAAGAAACAACACAACACAAATGAAGAATATTTATAAAGACAACCCAAACAATTTGTTTATTAAAATTGCAATCAGCTGTTTTCTTGACTTAAAACTTAAAACACGCAATTTGAACGAGAATTTAAAAGCAAACTCCTATCAAGTTTTAAAAGTGTGAATGTATTAGTTAGTGAACATTATATCGTATACAACAAAGTGTTTTTTTTTTTGCTTCGAAAATGTGTAATTTTGTGCCAACAATTGTCATTTGCTTTACTTTTTCAATTTTAAAAAAAGTACAGCCGAAGTAACCTGCGAGATAGTTTGTGTGGTTCAGGAGTGGTAATTTCGACAAAGATTGCCCAGGCCAGTAAAAAAAGTTTGAAGACTAAGAATTGAAGACATTACTCCATGAAGATTGAGCAGACTATAACAGGAAACCTCTACCGAATACAACTGATTTATTAGAGCGCAATTATTGAAAATATATTTTTCACTTTTCATTATAAGTCTCTATCTGATTTATTTATAAAAAATTATTCTATTCACTTCTATAATATTTTTTATGTGATAAAAATTGTGATAAACCGAAAAGTATAATTTTAACCCATTTAATTTGAATTTCCCAAATGTATAGTATGTCACTGATTAGTATTTAGCCCCTAAATATATCGATAAATTTTATATCTGTAAGTCGATTACCATTTTAAGTAATTTTTACCAATTGTTCACCCTTTTTATAACTTTGTGATCCAAGTCTAAAGAAATATGGAGCCCATTAACACCAATAGTAGCTTATTATGGGAGGTCTAACATTTCAAAAATTCATACTGAAACATATTAATTTAAAACAAATTGGCTTAAATATAAAAAAATATATTAGAAGTCATATCCACACAGATCTTTGTATTCAGTGTGAGGAAGATGTAGATAAATGTGTCAATGACTTCACGTCATTAATTGTATCGGCTCTTATGCAGCACATACACGTTTCAATTCAATCGTCAATTGAGTCTTTCAATTGAATTGATTCTTGGCCACACACTTCTTAAATTGAATTGAAAGATTTGCATTCAACTGTCAAATTTCTGTGTTTTTACAACTACAAATTTAAAAATTAAAAACTTTAATGGCAGAAAAATAATTGCATTAATTGTTATTGCAGAATGTCTTAATGATGAAGAAAAAGAAAAGCGACGAAGAATTTGGTCAAAACAATGGTTGAAGAACAAGAAAATAATTCAAATGAAAATTTAATAAGGGACCTAAAAACAATAGAGCCGGACGACTTTAAAAATTTCACAAAGCTAAATGAAGATGCTTTTCACCAACTTCTAGAAAAATCAATCACATTTTTTTATTTTTTTATTTAAAATTCACTAAAATCAAAAAAGATTTTAAAAAATCTTTTTTTTTAAAAAAGAAAACTACAAACCTAAATTTTGATAGCTAATCAAGAGACTCGAACACACACAGTACAATCGAATTGAAAGACTTGTTAGTCAACTTGAAAAAAATCAAAATCTTTTGATTTTTCTTCAAACAACTCGTCAACTGCCAAACTAATCAAATGACAAAGCCATACACGCTTCGATTTGCACAAAAACCGACTCAGTTGCCAATTCAATTGAAACGTGTATGGACTGCTTTAATCATTCTAAGAGTCAAACATTTCCTAAAACTAATATGCACATTTCCAACTCAGATATTGAACGACTTCTTTTCGAAAAGAGAAAACTCAGAAGAGAATGACAACAAAATAGATCAGCTGCTGCAAAACAGAGGCTGTCTGCTGCTAGTAAAAATCTGAAAAAAGCCTTTCAATTGGAAGAGGATCGCAGAAATAGAAATTACATTCAAAGTTTGACAAATACCAAACACAGAAATTTTTCCCTTTGAAAGGCAACGAAAAATAGCAAGCCACCGGTAGAGGGGCAAAGCCCTTTAAGGAAAGCTGACGGTACTTGGTACGGTACTCGTAGCACAGAGGAAAAGTCTACAATTTTTGCTGACCATCTAAATACAGTCTTTCAACCAAACTCGCCAACAACTATTTCTGAACTTGAAGATCCACCTGTGTCAACATTATCTAATGATGACATATTAGCTATAAGCCCAAAAGACATTAAGGAAGTAATCAAGGATAATATAATATTAAGAAAATCACCTGGAAATGATTGAGTTACACCTACTATGATTAAAAACCTATCGAGTGTGGCAATAATTGTGTTGTCTATAATATTTAATGCGATCTTTAAACATGGAGTTTTTCCGACATATTGGAAAACTTCTCAGATAATAATGATACCAAAGCCAGGTAAAGACTTGACCGTACCGTCCTCCCATAGACCAATAAGCTTACTTCCTTGCTTATCAAAGCTATTCGAAAAGGTTTTCCAAAAGAAAATCTTACCATTTTTAAATGAGAAAAATATAATCCCAGTTCATCAATTTGGTTTCCGGTAACGCCACGGAACAATTGAACAAGTAATCGTATAACCGGAGAAATAAGAAAATCCTTTGAATTAAAGAAATATTGTTCAGCAATATTTTTGGATGTCGCTCAAGCCTTCGATAAAGTATGGCACAAAGGACTGGTATATAAAATAAAATCATTGCTGTCATCTATTGGGCCGGTTATTTACAGTTAAGTACAACAATTACGTGACAACAGAATATAGGATTGGAGCAGGTGAACCACAAGGAAGTGTGGTTTGCCTACGAACGATATATTAACTATTTCTACATTTTCTGATGACACCGCAATTATTAGCTCCCATGAAAATCCATATATAGCATCTAGTATAGTAGATAGATATCTAAGATGGGTGGAAACATGGTTAAACAAATGGAGAATACGACTAAATGAGTTAAAAAGCAAACATGTTACGTTCACATTGAGGAGGGGATGCTGTCCACCTGTCACACTTAACAATGTAAATATACCTCAGTCCGATTATGTTACATACCCTGGTATTCACTTGGATAAAAGACTTACTTGGTGTCGTCATATTGAAACCAAGAGACTTCACATGAAGTTAAAAGCATCTATCCTTCACTGGTTAATCAGTGACGAATCTAAGCTAAGCCTGGACTATAAAGTCACCCTGTATAAAACCATTTTAAAACCATTTTGGACATATGTAATGCAATTGTGGGGAACTGCTAGTAATACCAGTAATGAACTTATATAGAGGGCCCAATCAAAAATTCTTAGGACCATGACGGGCGCACCATGGTACATAAGAAATGAAAATATCCACAGAGATCTAGAAGTTTCATTGGTAAAAGATGAATTCAGAAGAGTCCGCGAGAACTACATCAAAAAGCTACAAACCCACCCGAATCTGCTGGCTAGAATTCTAGCTCAGAACCAGACGCAGTCGAGGCTTCGTAGAGCTTATCAGCCAATAAGAAATTAATGCTCTGTTAGAGAGTAATTAGATTTATTTTAGTTTTAAGATTTGAATACTTATTGTTAGGCCTAAGGAAATAAGGCAGATTCAATAATTAATAAAAAAAAGTTAAAAAAAAACAATTTTTTTTTTAATTAACTAAATTTTAAAAATAGTTCATAAAATATTTATTATTAAGGCCAGCTCTTACCAAATTTAGTTATGTATATGATTTCAGGTAAATCAGGTATAAACACAATTATTGTGCAATTATCACCATATTTCAGGATATATTAATGATATTAAAGTCACTGAACAACAGATTTAAACATATTTTGGAATCATTTCAATTTCAAAAAAAAAAAAACTTTTATAATTTTTTAAAATGAAACCCAACTGAGCAATAAAGTATTATTAAATCTGTATAGAATAATTTTATATATTGAATAAAATTCAAGAATTCATAAAATCGTGAAATCAGGGAGTTGTAACATTTGAAATCCCGTATTCTCAATTTGTGAAAACAAGTCCTGTTTGGCAATCGCTTTAACGACTGTTTTGTTTAAAACGTTTCACTGAGGTGCCTTCGAATTTTGATAAAACACTTTAGTTCTGTTCATTGTATTTCTTTTGTTAGGTTCTCTTTACTTACCCAGCGGCGAACCAAGTTAACAACAAATACGTAGAGTAGAGGTTGAGAACAGCTAACTACGTACCGATTGCAGTACTTTTATTTAACATTTACTTTGTATTCATAATTTAACAAAATATACTTTTTTACCTGAAACTTAATTTTCCAGTGCAAATATACAAATTATGTATCTATACTTTGACTTTGCTTTTGGCAACATAATTGTTGTTTATTTGTGTCATTGAAATAAAGTGTAGCCGAGAGGATGTTAAAAATATTAGTCAGTCAGTGAACGATAATTAGTTTACATTCAAGTGTGTTTTGTTATAGGAAACATTTTAATATATATATTTTTTTTTGACATTCTTAAATTCATAAATAAACTACATTCGATATATAAATTTTCTGACGTTCCACGTGCAAAAATACATTTTGTTCAAAAATTTTCACGACACCAAAAATGTGTTTAATAATTGAATTTGGTCAGATGTTCGTATAAAAATGTATGTTGGTGTCCATTTTTATATATATATTTTTTTTTTACAGATTTATGTGGATATATGTACATGATCTTAAGTTTAGTTGTATGCTTAACATTTAGAAATACAAAAATATAATTCAGAAGTATACTTGATGTCGTCCCCTCAATATAACAATAGCGTATAATTTTTCTTGGGGTTTTGAGAAAATAGAGTTTAACCCTCCGATGAGTGAGAAGGTCCCTAGAAGGACCTTTTAGCCTTTTCAAACTGAAATTACTCCTACTTCGGCCACTACAACACACCCCCCCTAAAGTTACTCTGTGTTTCAAGAGTATTTTGTTGCGCATCTTTTGGAAAAAAATCAAACCGATCGGATCATTACTTTAGGAGTTATTGAGGTTTTAGTGAGAATAGTACGCGGACGTGTGAATAGGTCCGTATGGACCTTGTACTGAATTTCATTAATAAATGCATGTTTTTACGCATCATTATAATTTTTTTATTGTTTCAACATATAATTTACTTGTTCTGAACACAAAGGCCTAAACTCAAAGACATTAGGGATGATGACTTTATTTCTTTCAAGGAAAGGCACAATATTCTAATTTTATACTACTAGCAATAAACCAGTTCTTAAAATTTTTTGTTTTTATCATCATCATTAATGTCTTTGAGTTAAAAAAATTTTAAAAATTATTTTTGTATGTGAAATTTAGTTATAAACAATAAAAACAAAAAAAATCAAAAAAAAAAAATTTTTATATGAAAAAAAAACATGATTTCCAAAAAAGGTCTGTAGGGACCTTTTCACACGGCCGTGAAGTTCAGAACTGTCACTCCTCGAAGGGTTAAAGTTTTTGTCAAATCAAATGTCTATTAAAACCTCAATATCACGGTAAATAAAAATTCTTCATATTGGATTTTTCGGCGAATACCAAATACCGTTTCTTGTCTTTAAATTGGCCAATTTTGTTTATTCTACGCATCCGTTATGATCATAATTATGTCATTCAAAGCGCAAGTCTTTCATATAGGCTATTTTATTTTTTAAGGAATTCGTATGATGTATCTGATACACTATTTTATTTTGTATGATATACTCTGTTTTATTCAATAATTTTACGGTATTTTTATTAAAATATTTGATCTCAAAAAGTATCAATTTGTAACCTTATAAAACAGTGATTAATTCATAATATTGTTAATAAAGTGGCACATATTCATTACTTTCCAATTTGGGTTATTATAAAGAAAAAATTCTGACAAATTAAGGTATACATTGCGTAAATCAAAAATAACTAGAAATTCATTCGTCTTCTTTCTTTTCCTCTGCTACATCTGGCTCATCTAAACAATTTCGTTCCTCTCCACCTTGTAAGTTAAAAAAAAATTCTGCAAGGCACGAGGAATTACATTCTTTTTGCACAAATTTTGGAGACAGAAATGGTCGGAATGAAACTATTTCTCACACAATAGTGTATATTATTATAACCTATTTTATGAGTTAAATGAGTATTAATTGTATTTTTTTCTACAGGCTAAAATGGAGTATAATGCGTTTACACTACTATTCTTTTTTTTTAACAACTTTGGAGTGCCAATTTCAAGTAAAATAGTGCATATGAGCTTACACACTTATTGAAGGAAGATTTTAAACAACAAATTATACACTATTTTTTCCAACGACATTTTGACCCACTTTTTGGAAGTAGAATTTAACGAAATTTTGACCAGACATAAAATCAATGATGGAGATTCGAAATATGCAATAAAAAATAATAGTGTATAAGCACATACACTATTCTTATATTGAGGAGACGATGTGATGAATAATATTTTCAAACTTATGTTTTGTATATATGTAGTTTAATGAGTTGCTATAAAAAAATATAATTCAAATAATAAATTAAATAGCAAGTATCAAGCCCGTAATTACCGTGTATATGACCAAAAACAGTTTTCTTTTATTGTAAAATTTTATTAATTTTTTTAAAATAAAAACAGAAAACAGAAATTTTCTTGGTTTTTGAACCCGGCGTTGCCTGGTGATTTCTTGTCTTTTATTCCTGACCATGAATCATTATAAATTTAGAATTTTCCTCTATTTGACATTGATTGGTATTCCTAATTATCAAACACCCTCGCGTGATCTAAAATTTAAAAATTTACCGAACTGTATATTTAAATATGTAAATCGTAGATTGTTAATCAGATTCTTTGACAATTTGTAAACTTTTGAAATCTTTGAGATTTTAATAGTTTAAATGGTTCAATATGAACTTCTGACGCCTTTTGATCATAATGTGTAAGATCCTAATTGTCACCGAACATTTTGTGCTAATAAAGAAATCGATATTCAAAATTAAATTAAAAGATTTCTACCCCTTACATAAATATGACCAGCATAAGAAAAAAAATCATATTTTTAGAACTTACCAAATTTAAGAGATCATAATTTGTGTACAATTTGCCAATAAAAGGTTTTTATACCCTACACCAAGGTATATTTGAAGTTATGACTATATTTCCAATTATATAAAATCTCTTATAAATATCTTTATTAGATCCAAATACGAATATGGACGAATCAGTCCATGATTTTAAAACACATTAATCTACATAAATATTTTATAAATCTCGATATCGTATCAAAATTTTACACAGATCAATTTTATATACATATTTATGTTATATAGTTCACAATTGGTCATAGTTCCCATATAAGTTCCACATCCGAAAAAAAACTGCACTCATGAAACTCTTGCATACTCATATACATACATATATCGTTATTGGAATGAAAAGGATCTTGAAACTATATTATTATCAGGGACTTTAGAACGATTTACACTTACTAGTTTTGCATTTAACTCGAAATTTTTAAATATTTGAAACGAAAAATGTGGAACATACAATATAGCAATGAGTTACTGGAATAAATTTCAGTTCGATATCTCACTGCATTCTGTTTTGTTTAAAAATTTCCTTATTATTAAATTCATATAATTTTGTTTGTAGATATGTATGAAACTCGATTAAATTATTGTCCAATGTTCGTTATTGTTATTTAATTTTTTCTAAAATTGAATACAAAACTTGCAAAACATGTTTCACAGTAAAAAATATTGAACACAATTCCCCGTGGCTGTTTCCTGTTGTTGCTTATGTATGCTTTCTAAACATTTTTCTATTACTTTAGTAACGGGTGGTTAAATTTCGAGGGCCGATGTTGATTTTGAATAAAACACAAACTATTTAGGAAATTATTGTAATTTTATTTTACTATGATATATTGGTATTACTCAATTATGTATGGAACAAAATATCGGCCAAACAGGCGCCGCGACCACGGCGTCACACCTCCATCCGATGGTCCAAATTTTCGATGACCCTGAGGCATAATGGAGGTTCTATTCCGTTAATGTGCCGAATTATCTCATCCTTTAGCTCTTGAATTGTTGCTGGCTTATCGACGTACACCTTTTCTTTCAAATAACCCCAAAGAAAAAAGTCCAACGGTGTCAAATCACATGATCTTGGCGGCCAATTGACATCGCCATTACGTGAGAAACACGGCCATTGAATTTGTTGCGCAAAAGAGCCATTGTTTCGTTAGCTGTGTGGCAAGTGGCACCGTCCTGCTGAAACCACATATCGTCCACATCCATATCTTCCAATTCGGGCCATAAAAAGTTCGTTATCATCTCACGATAGCGAACACCATTCACAGTAACTGCCTGACCGACCTCATTTTGGAAAAAATACGGCCCGATGATGCCGCCAGCCCATAAACCGCACCAAACAGTCACTCTTTGTGGGTGCATTGGTTTTTCGACAATCACTCTTGGATTCTCATTCGCCCAAATGCCGCAATTCTGTTTATTGATGAATCCACTGAGGTGAAAATGTGCCTCATCACTGAAGATGATTTTCTTCGAAAATTTATCATCCACTGTTGCCATTTCTTGCCACCATTCTGCCCATTCACGACGTTTGGAATGGTCAAGAGGCTTTAGTTCTTGAGCCAATTGCACCTTGTAAGCGTGTAAATGCAAGTCTTTATGCATAATGTTCATCAACGACGAGCGTGAGAGGTGCAATTGTTGGGCACGACGACGAGTTGAGGTGGACGGCTCTTCAGCCACACTATCGCGAACAGCAGTAATATTTTCTGCAGTACATTTGTTATAGTCGATTTAATTTTTGCTAATTTGGGTCATTAAGTTTTATTTTATCATTCTCTGCTTTTTTTTTTTTTTTTTTGTAACCGTTTATTTATTGTGTTAAATTCTTGTTTACTTAAGCCCCTTTTTGCCAATATTCAAATTCACCCCTAATAAACATCCTTCCTCACATTCCACTTCCTTCCGCTATTGTTATTCGTTTATATTTTTGCTGTCCACAATTTGTAACAATGTAAAATATATAAAAAATTTATTTTAGGATTATTAATCCTTTAACTTTGTTTCTTTGTTTAATTTCTGATGGTGTGTGGCATGTACAAATCTCGTTTTGTTAACATTCATGAAACCGATTTATATGAACAGTAATCTCCTTTATTAGCAAAGGTAAATTACACTGTGCTACCAAGTGACTCCTATTATAGGTAGAGTAGATTTTCTAAAATAAACCCAAAATTTTGAGTTGTAGCCAAATATTAGTTACTGACTGGATTGAACATTGTCATTTCTAAACCGATTTTAAAAAAATAAATAAAATATTAAATAGCTACAGGGATTTTTAAATTATATTTATACTTTTAGGTGGGCTGTAGCACAGTCTAATTACGCTTTTACTTGGATCATAAAATGTACGTTAAATAGATGTTCGCTGCCAATTAATATTTACAATCTGAACAAAACTTGGATTAATAACACAACATTGTTACTGCATTTGTTGTGATTAAAAAAGAGCATAAATACATTTTTAGAATTAGGAGTATATGATACAAAACTGTATTTTGAGGAGAGGTGAAGCCGTTTATATTAAAGCGGATGTGGTTTACATTATTTGCTTGAGAAGTTTTTAATAATTCGCTATTTTAGAGCCAATCAATAACAGTTGTATTTTAAATATACATATTTACATTTCTCCTACGAATTGTGGAATTCGATCTATAATTGACTCCGGCACTTTAATTGTCATTATTTTGAAAATTATTTCATCATATGTTTTTTTTTAATTAATATTGATACACCTATAATTAAATTAGGCATCAATAAGATTTTGTATATAAATATCGTTCTATTATTGGCCCTAGTGCTCATAAATCATCATTGAGTTCACCGGGGAAATTAATGCTCATGAACCCCATAAACCCTAGACAGACATAGGACTTGCTTACCATATTAGTATACTATACTACATGTGTGTTAACTTGTACTACAATTAAACCATAAAACAAGCTGGTTTATATCTGGTTTCAATACTACGAAAATGATCGTGGTATAAATGTAGTATGTTGTCTGTAGCTGTGTTCAAGAAACATTAGTGAAACACTTGTTAGGTCTGAATTAAAGAAATCCGAGTTCATTAAATGTATATTTTTAAATTTATATAATTAAATATTATTATTAGTAAAATACACTGAGTAATTTAAAAGTAAAAAGAATTAAACTGAATTTATTAAAATAATACATTTATCGCTCAGTGTATCATCATTCGTTAATGTTTCATATTACTTTATAAGAGAATGTAAATTGTAAAGATTAAAGCGCAACTGGTGTTATAATGAGTTTTGAAATATGCAAGGGAGAGACTGAATAAAACCATCAACCTGTGCAGTCGCATTGGTTTTGTTAAGCGCAAAGACGTTGAATTTTTATTTATTGTTGTTTGCCTTTTTAACTTTATCTATTCTGTTTGCAACTTCGGTAAAAATTATTATCGAACAACACTCTCACAAAATCGATTGTCAGTTCTTTTAATGACTCATATATTTTATTTAACTTCTTTTCATTTTTTTTTTTTTTTTTGATCAAAATTAAAAACAAAAATACAACTACATGTCTGTCAAGGCAATTTAGTATCAAAAACCGTAGTATTTGTATTATGGTATATATGTAAATGCTATGTCTGTCAGATGTATTATTCATTACGATATCAATAGCGATATACATATATGTATATGTATATAAAAATTTGTCTCAAATTAATTTTATCTATTTATATAAAAGAGTAACTTCATTTATCATTGCACAATCCGAACCGCTACAGCTAGAAACTTGAAATTCCACTAAGAAGGGATTTTTGGAAATTCGGTCGTTAAGTATCGTCCTTAACGTCAAAAAACGGGCAAAAAAAACTAATAAAGCTAGAACAAAAATTGTACCTTTAAGCAAAAAAATAGAGAACAGGTACTAGTACTTTAGGAAATTAAAAATTCTAGTTGATCAAAACGGGCAAAAGCTTTACCCAAAAATCCTCTTTTAACCTTATAGCGTAGACAGACGACACAGTTTATTTGCATTAGCAGTCTTAATTGAAATTAACTCGTGAATTATCTCCATCCTAATGCGCATTAGGTAAGACGTAAATGCACAAAAACAGTGGGCTAATTCTGGCAGTCGTGATCGAAATTGTTTTCGAATCGAAATTTATTTCGACAGTGCAAAATTTTCTAATGATGGTACTCGATGCGAATCCAATCGATTCATTGCTTCAGTGTTGTAAAAAACTTAAATAAGTACGTATTACAACACTGAATAAAATAGAAGAAAATGCAAACAAAAAACATATGGTTGTGCAAAAAATTGCACAAGTAAAAGCAACATTTTTTAAAGAAATTATTTTAAATTAAAAATGGATCCAATTATGTTTTTTGACTTATCGTCTTCTGATTCTGACGATATTGAAAACATTAATGACATAAGGAGACAAATAAGAAACTCCTCCAAGTATAAATAAGTACATACATACAAGGTGGCGCAAAAGTAAACTTCCAATCAGGCGATCTTGCTGGCCAGTGCAAATCGCCAAAACGGGAGATTAGGCGCCCGGGAAATGCATCCTTCAGCATATCGGTTGTGGCAAGTGCAGTGTGTGCCGTTGCACCGTCCTGTTGGAACCACATGTTTTCCAATCCCAATTCATCAAGTTGCGCAAAATTTATAGCATTTTCTGATAGATACATATGTATGTATGTATGTCCCGGATCACACAATGCAACTTTTGCTGCTCAACTTTTGAGTTTGTTGGTGATAGGGGAAAGAAGAGTGATCGAGAGGATCTCTCTTTTTGGTGAGAGGGGTTTTTCTAGATTCAAAAGACGTTTTAGATTAGAGGTAACCAAAACTCTCAATTAATGAAATGCGTCTGTATTGGATAAGAGAATATTGCCCAGCAAACACAAAACTAAGAATTGCAAATGTAATGAATTTTACTATTAAAAGCAAAATGAAAAAGAAGTTTAAAACAAGTTTTAGGTATAAAATAAAATTAAATAAAAAATATGCCTCAGTTTTTACATAATGAGGCAATTTTTTTCACACATATTTCATTGGTCGAGTTTAATTTACAATTAAAACTTAAAAAATTAAGTGTATTTAGGCATAATAAATTAAGTTTTCCAAATTTAAGATTTGAAGAACTTAATTAATTTACCAAAAGCATTTTTAATGACAAAACAAAAATTTCTGTCTTCCATGATACTATTTTGTTTGCTGGTTTATTTTGAAATGAAATCAAAGCTGAAAAAAGCAGTAAGCATCCGCCCGAAGCATCAGACAGAAATAGAAGAGAACAAGCGTCGGTGTGAGTTTTGTTTATTGATTTTGTAGCACAATTGTGCACTGAAAATGAAGATTTGGTTACCTATGTTTTAGACTCACAAAAGAAGCATGGGTAAAATTTATTTTTGATCTTTTTGACCTAAAAGTAATAATATTATTAATATTGAGATATATTTTTAAGTAAGTAACAATTTTTTTTACTTACATTTTCTTTCTTTTGTCTTCTGTTTGCTAAAAAAAAAAATTATTTCGAATTCTTCTTTGCTTACGAGTAAAAACTCGCAAGGTTGCGTTCGAATTATCATTCGTTATCGAATGCCATCATTAGAAATTTCGATACGTTTTATTCGCTATCGAATGAGGGAATCCCAAATGTTAAAAAATTCGAACATTCGAATGAAAATTTATTCGAATACGAATGCGAGAATTAGCCCCCAGAGTGAAATTATACTGCATTTAGCTATTTCAATATCGCAACATCGTTGAAAATCAATCATATGTTATCAAATTGTTTACTTTTGTAGCAACACGTTCAGGTTGATGATTGCTTGTGCATGAACAATTTTTGTATTATGGAGCAGTTTTTTTTCTTCAAATAAATACTGATTTTTCACCAAAATGTTTTCACAATTAAACAGTTGTTTACAAACAAACAACTGTCGTCTGTCAGGGTAAAATCTTAATTCACATTAGTGAGATTTTAATGCAAATTAACGCTGTCATCTGTCTTCGCTATTAGTTTCTGCTAAATAAGAAAATACAGAAATAAAGTTTAAAATGTATCTGGCTTAAATCAATTAAGAGCAGAAATCTTTACGGTAATTTTTTGAAATTCGAATCCTTAAGACCTACATATAAATTGTATCCCTTTTTAGTAATTTTTGTAAACCCTATTTCCTTAATAAATAGATCAAATTCCAGATCTTACAAATAACAAATAACAATGACAATTTTCCAAAATTATTTCTACCTAACGAACAAGACTGAGGCCGAACGAGGGTATAAATGGTATCCGTAGAAAGCTATGCTATCTGCTAAATAAATAAACACACAAATAAAAAAAAAACACTTATTAGGCAATAAATCAATGAAGAGTAAAAATATTTTTGTACTTTTTGAAATTCGAATTCTCAAGGCCTAAAAACAGGGGCCAAATTACCGCATTCGTGATCGAATGAGCTATCGTATCGAAATATGATTTCGATATCGAAATCATGATAAAATGTACTAAATTTCTTGCTCGATATCGAATGCCATAATCTCAAAGAATAAAATTACGATCAATTTTACTCCATATCGAATGCGGTAATTTGGCCCCAGGATCCTTAGACCTTTTTTGGTACTTTTTTATAAAATTAATTTTCTCAATTAAAATTAAACGAAATATTATTTTCTTATAGTACGTATTATTATATTATGTATATGAACTTTAGTACTTATTTTGTTTAGGCTTTTTTCCAAAACTCAGATATGGACTAATTTTAGAACTGGGCCAGTGTGTCGCCCATTTTGGTTTGGCATTTCAACATGAATATACTGACTGAATTTTTTTTTTTGGAAAATCATGGTTCTATATATTTTTAGATGTATAAAACTTTGAAATGAAATAAAACAAAAATGATTTTTTTAAATTGATATGAAATTTATTTTATTCGAAAGGTAATTTTCTGACATCATAATTTAAATATGACTTCTGACATATGACTGGTTCGGACGTAGTCTAATCTGGAGGTCCAATTTACGATGACTTTTTCCAACATTTGTGGCCGTATATCGGCAATAACGTGGCGAATGTTGTTCTCCACGTGGTCAATCGTTTCGGGTTTATCTGCGTAGACTAACGACTGCAAACTTAAATCACTTGACAGCTGACAGAATGGCTGCCAGTTAAAAAATGTTTCCAACTGAAAGTTTTATACATCTAAAAAAAAAAAAAAAACAGCCTCTACTTTAGGCAACTCACATTCAAGATAGTCCACCAAATCTTTACCGACATATTCATATGGAAATCCAAGTTGACCTTGTCAATTTTAGGACATCTTGTTGCCTACAGATGCCCAGATAATTCAATTTAGTTAATATGGGAGGTGGCGAATAGTTAAAACTTTTAAACATTATCTACATAAAATCTGGCGTTTAAACTTGGAGACAAGCTTTCCAAGAAGTCAGGTCGACGTAATATATAAACCCTTCAAAATTGTTCGCAGTTTCAGCTATTTAAACAATATTGTGCAATTACAATAAAAGAAAATCAAAGCTGAGTTGTACTTGGCGACAGAAAAATGTTGGTGCAACAGTTAATGCAAAAACACGATTTATTATAAGAATACATGAATTTTGTTTGTTTTTTTTTTTAACTTTTTTTTAAATATATTAAATATTGAATATCAATTCGTATTTCAAAAGTATTTTAATGTTTTTTTTTTTAACATAAATATTAAAACATTTTTTGTCCGGACTTTATGTGAATAATGTTTTAACAGTTTTAATGTACAACGAATACGAGTTGGTTATTTTTGTTTACTTTTAATTTCAAAAATAGATTGTGGTTTTCTTTTTATACCCTCCACCATCATAAGTGGTGCATGAGGGATATATAAATTTGTCATTCCGTGTGTAACACTGAGAAATATTCATCTGATACCCAACAAAGTATATATGTATGTTCTGGATCGTTATGCAATTCTAAGTCAATTGAGCTTTGTCCGTCTGTCTGTCTGTCCGTCTGTCCGTCTGTCCGTCTGTCTGTGTAAAACACTCTCACGTCGAAAAGACACAACCAAAATCAACAAAGTTTACAGAAACCCGTTTATAGTTCTCCTAAGCAGTTTCTCAGTGTTACACACGCAATGACAAACTTATATATACCCTCATTCACCACTTATGGTGGTGGAGAGTATAAAAAGAAAATTATTTCTTTAATACATACATATGGAATAATGTATTTCAAGCAAATGATTTTTGTAAATTGAAATGCTAGTGGGTTAAAATTATATCTTTTATCTGGAACAACAAAAAATCCGTCTACCAAAGTGTGATAAGGCCAATTAATATAAACGGCAAACAATCTGTGTAACATAAAAATTGTTTTTTTTTTATTCTCTTCTTTTCACTTGAATGACAAGCACTTCCCTTGTTTCGTATCGTATTTGTAAATTTTGTATGTTTTCATTCAATGTTGATTTACATGGTTTTGTATTTGAATCTAGAATACAACTCAATTTAACCTAAATACTCATACATTCACATCTAACTAATGGCTCCCAATTTATTTAATACCCCACGGGTAAAAAAATAAGAAAGCAAACTAACTGAACAACACTTTTATACTTGTATACATTTGTTTCCAAAATACGTATACGAATAAAGCAAAAAAAAAACACGTAAAACAGCAAAGTAAAAGAAGATTCATGACAAATAAAAAACTGATATTTTATGTGGTTAAAATTCACATAGATGTGGCCGGATGGTGGCGTTAGAACATCACATACAAACAAATCCACCATTGAGTCATTCAACCAAACACATCCACACATCCAATCATACATTTGGATTTGCTACAACTGCTACAATGTGAGGTGATCAAAAAAGTATAAAACTATGAACAAACTTGAGTAGAATGAAGAGAAGAGAAGAATGTTTAAGGGAAAACGCTTTATGAGCATTGGTATAGATTATTGTTTCTATTGTTGTTATATGGCAAGGATAGATACCACCCACCATCATTTGTTCTTAGTTTATTTTGATTTGTTGCCATTTTATATGCACTTATATGTACATATGTATATGTATGTATTTATAGTAAGAGTTGCTGAACAAACGGAAATTCTAGAAATAAAACTTGTTAGCAAAGTTATTTTTAAAAATACATACTCGTATGTAGGTCCCCTACTTTAGTCGGGGAACCCCGATCACATAATGTCCTGCCAGTTACGCTTATATACAAGGTTAAAGTCGTCTCTGGAAGTTGGATATACTATATAAAGGGTTATTTATGTGTTTTTAAAAGTATTAGCAAACAATTTGTTTTGTTGTTCAATTTTTATTTCTGGCCCACTGTCGATGATGATGTTGGTGTTAGTGTTAGCAATGACGATGATTGTAATAAAACATGCACCTTCATATTTTTATTGTATATTTGTTTTTATTTTAATGGATGTATAAGAATGAATATTTGTATGTGAACTGAATATAATACACATTGAAACAAATAAATTTTATGCTTCATGATAGTATGAGAATAGAATTTATTTTATCTGTTATTGTTTGTATTTACATATACATATATATTTTGTTTAAAAAGTATAAATACTTGTAGGAATTTACTCTACATATATGACGAAAATATTCTAGTAGGTACTTCTTTTACAACTGGTCACTTGTTTTAAAAACATATGACTTTATTAGGAGCATTTCACTGGTTCTAAATGACATTCAACAGTAACCATATACCACAGAATTTGTTGATCACAGATAGTTTATTCTCCAATATTACATTCAGACATATTTAAATTTTACATTTTATTGTTTACGGAATGTATAGTTATTAACAATTACTTAATAATTATTTTTAAAATCTTTTTAAAATTTAAAGTATATCTGTACCAATATAAGGCGGGGTTTTTGTGTTCTTTGGAAGTACGCCTAATATGGGTGCTATGACCTAATGTGGGCAGATCATTATAAAATTTCCTTTCGATTTGGTTACTAAGTATATTCCTAAAAGATTTAAGCGTATCTAATTGATTTTCGGTAGGGTATGATCAAATATTGATTAAACTACATATTAATATTTATATTTATATGATATTTATGTATGTTATTGTATTTGTCCGAAGTGGTTCTTATCTATATTAGGAAAATATGACCAATTATAAGCCGACTGTTTTAAAATTCGTTAAGATGATTAATATATAGTATATTGTATATGTAGAGAATTTCAATTTGATTTTTGGAAGTGGAATTTGTATTGGTGGTTAAGGTCAAGTAGAGGCCGGTAAATATCGTTTTCTGATTTCTCTTTATATGAAACTTTTTTTTGCCTAATTTTATTCGATTACTGCTTTTAAAATAGGCATTTATATACTATAAAGTAATTTTCTGGGAAAACATTTGAATGAGGAATAGGAGAAATTATAGAGCGATTTTTGCCATTTTTAATAGGACATGTTCTTTTATAATAAAAATAATATGTAAACAATTTCATTTCACATGAAATTTGTTCCCTTTTATTTTTTTAACATTGAATTTTAATAGGAAAATATGAAAAGAGAACAAATTTCATGTGGAATTTTTATTCACGATAGGGGTGATTATCTGGAAATTTGTTTAATAAGGAATATTATGGAAAAATTTAATTCAAATTTGTTTCAATCGTGTCTTTAACAGACAAGTGGACATAGCTAGAGCAACTTAAAATTTATAAGGACCAAGAATATATAATATACTATTTATTTCCACCACCAACATCTCGATGTGTTAAGCTAGATTTACACGATTGAAATTTTCTTCAAAATAAATAAATTTTGAAGAAATTTTGCTATTTACACAAGTTTGAAGCATTTAGAAGAGCAATTTTGAAGAAAATTTCAATCGTGTAAATTTAGCTTTACAAACGGTAAGACAAATTTATTATTTTTTGTGGTGGTTATAAAAATGGTAGGACATCCACTTTAAAATCTACCAATCGTTTTAGAATCACTCAAACCAAATTACAAATCGCAAATTTAAATATAACTGAACGAATTTTTGTAGGCAAACTGCTATTAGACAAAGGACAAAGATTTTTAGAATTATTAATTGAATTATTAATTAGAAATTTCTGAAACATACACTTACCAGAAAAACTATGCGTACAAACATCGTCTTTAAGTTTGTCTTTAAAAGAAATATGTTAAAAAAATATATAGAAAGTTCTTTTTGTTTACAGCACGTAGTATATTTAATAGGCTTTATTTTAATATAACTTCTTACTTTTTAGCACTTAAACTTTTAATTGTATAACAAAAAATGTTCAAAATGGTATTTTCTTAATTAGAAAAAGTATGCGTACAAAAGCAAAGAATGTCAAATTAACTGTACTTAAAGCTTTTTAGACGCTGCTTTCGCATTGATAAATGCAAACGAAAGTTCGTATACTTGCTGCTTATAATTTTTTCCACATTAATCTTGTAACAACACGTGTTTTTTATGATGGCAAAAACAAAACAAAAGAAATTGATCTTGATATGAGGAAACTCATAGTAAAACTTCGTGATGAGGGTAAAACGCTTCGGGAAATTGGTGTCATTATTGGTAGAATACACTCCTCTGTACAAAGAGTCCTTTAAAATTCATTCAATTCGTCAGGTTCCTGTGAGCAAAAAATTACAAACATAACTTCTAAAAGTATTTTACTAAATTTCATGACAATCTGTTCATAATACGTTGTAGCTCTCGTTTAGGGCCTACTTTAAAAAAAATACTTTAAAGTAGTTCTATATTGAAATGTAATATTATAATGATATCTATCTACAGTGGTTCAAACGCATAATTGGACACTTGGTATGATCATATTAAAATGCCGATTTTTTTCACTTTAATAAAAATAATTCTAAAAAAATTGATGCTATGTTGTAGATTATTAAAAAAAAACTTTAAAACATGTTTTATTCAAAACTATTTTTAAAATAAGAAAATAAAACTAAAATAAAAAATTTCACGTCAAACGCATAATTGGACAGTCAAATGAAATATACAGTTTTAGTACTAGGAAGCAAAACCTTTTGCTTTTATTACTGCTTCTAAACGTCGCGACGGAGCATCGACTGCAAGAGATTAGCTCAAAACTCTGGTCTTATATTGTTCCATTCATGTCGTATTCCCTCTTTCAACTGGTCTAATGTGTTGAAAGTAGATTTATCGAGCTTTCGGGCAGGTTCTTCCCACACATGCTCAATAATGTTGAGATCTGGAGATTGTGCGGGTGTTTGCAGTAATTTTGGGCAACTATGAATTAGCAACATCTTCGCAACGTGTTAAATGTGCTTCGGATCGTTATCCTGGTAAAAAGCAAATGTATCCAATATGTTTAATTTTTCAGCACTCTGTTTCACATTTTGCTTCAATATGTCCAAATATTGGAATCGGTTCATATAACCCTCTATAAAATGAACATTTCCTACTCCTGCACTGGAAATACATCCCCACACCATTACAGACCCTGCTCTGTGCTTGATTATAGCCCGAGTGTTATTAGGCAAAAACTCAATATTTGGCTTACTGCTTTCCATCTGACTCGTCAGTGAAGAAAACTTGTTTAAATTGACTATTTTGAACCTTAATTTTTGTATGTAGTGGTGAAATTCTTTATAAAATAACAACACTTTGTGTTTGTTAATATAGTTAGATTCAGTTTGGTTAAACGGATTCAAATTTAAGTTGGCAATAATACGGAATCAAATCATAGTGAATGACAATTAATACGAGATTAATCCACTTGCTAATCGACAACAAATTAATGCAAACTGTGAAATGAAATTCATTACTATCCGATTTAACGAAATAGATTAGAACAAATTTAGCTGTAGTAAAGATGAAGCATAAATAATAATAATCTAAAAGAATTTTAATTTATGAACAGTATTTTTGTCAACCATTTCGATGCTTGGGTTATGTTGTATGTTACAGCAATAATAATCTAATAATCGAGGAAGGAAATATTTCCAGTGCACAAATAAATCAACTTTGAGTAGCAATATATAACGATACATTCAGATAATTGAAAAAGAATTGTTTCTTGATATATTCTACTCACATTTTCATAAAGTTATTAAACACTTGTTAGAGTAACTAAATCCTATTTTGTTATAGGACATTTTAAATATGTTTATTAAAATCCCCTTAAAGATGAAGGTGCTTTTCTCCTGTACAATGTTACTATACTTCCATGTTGCTTACATTTTTGTTTATTACACTTACAATTGTCAATCGCAGTATTTAAATTCGTAAATATTATATCACGTTTGTTTGTATATTGCAAAACTAAAATCCTGCGATTATTTTCTAGTACCACTGTGTTCAAATTAAATTTATTATCCAACATTAATCTAAATACATTCATGAACAAGTAAATTTACATGTACAATATTTGTATGTTATTTAATATTTGAGTTTGGTTTAACTATAACTATGAACCGTGAATTTAGTTAGTTGATTTTAAAAGCAAAGATAAGACACGTTTTATTGTCTATATTTAACTTAATGGCTTTAAGAGATAATAAATATAATTTTTTACTATTGCGCCTCTGGCTATGCAACACTTTTTATTTGTTTACATGAGTATGAATCCTTTTTGTTCAATATGTAAGGTTATGAGTATGTTAGTGTGTCAGTGTTTGTCTCTGGGTGCATAAATTATTATAAAAGTTAATTTTATTTATGGTTGATTTAATTAAATATTTCAAAATAAGTTAGGCCACTTTTAGGCAGTGTCGTGTTTGATTTTGTTTTGTGTGTGTAATTATTTTCATTTTGTTTGTTTTGTAATTTTAAAGATAAAATTTAATTTTCAGTTTTATTTTTGCTACTTATTTAAAAACGTTTCCCAAATGAATAAGAAATCTTCTTCATCAAATACAAAAATGTTGCTTGATTTTTGTTATTTTAGCATTAATGTAGAATTTGCTTTTAGGTCTGCAAAGTGTCAATCATTTTATGTGACAAGTAATTAGTTTTAACAATATTATTGTGTAAAAGGTGTTTGACAGAGTATTTAATAGTTTAGAGTGACCAGTTTCTCTATTAATTTGTAAGAAAATTCTGCAACAAAAACTGTATATCTAAAAAAATTTCGGTTTAGACTTTTAAAGCTACATAGTAAATTGTTTTTTATATGTTGGATATATTTGGTTGGAATTGCTTATTTTTATCAAAGCCCTGTACTTCCAATCTCAAATCTAGGTGGAAAAAGTTAATGTCATGTTAAAGTACGCAATCAGAAACTCTTTTTACCTAGTAGAATTTCAGCTACTTGTTTTTTTGTTTCACGATTTGAGAAAATGGGTCTCGCAGTTTATTGGAAATACACTTTATCGGTTTATACTTTAATATTTATTATTATTATCATTAGTACTTTGAAAAATTAGTTTTATGTATTTCATTCTTTTTCAAATGTCTTATATATAAAATATAATTTTTATTAAAAGCGAACTCTGTTATTTTAAACTTTGTTGTTTGATATTATATTTTTCAATACAGTTAAAAAAAATTGTAGTGGTGCGTTTTGACTAGACGTTTTTTGTTCTATGCTTCTCGAGTTTATGTGCATTCCACAAATTGGTGGTTGCTTCTGATTATATTGATGTATGAATACTTAATTCTTTCAGGTAGCATTCCACAATTCTTTGCCTTATTTTTTGAATACCTTTTAAAGGGTATACAATTCTATAAATTTTTTTACACCAGACACATATTTATGTCTTAATGTCTATTGTTAACCTAAAATTTTTAGCTTTACGGCGCTTTCAAAATCATTTTTTGGCTTCAATTGTTGTTTTAAGTTAAAAACTAAAAATATAAACCCGTAAAAAATATGCCCATAATCGTTTACAAAATATTGAATTTATCATTCGAAATTTATGGAAAAAAGCACATTTTATGGCGATTAATTTTTGAAAAATACCATTTATCTATTTAATACATCAAGGGGGTTGGATCGTTGTTGTTTCATTGTTTCAGGCAACAACAAACTCATCATTATCCTTTTTTCTAGTTCGTATACGAAGGAGATACATTAATATAAGGATTTATTCTTATGTTTTTACATGACATTCGATGATAGTAATGATGATGTTAAGTTAATATGTTCTTTCAATTCATTGCTTTTCTATTGGGAAAATGTGTTTCTATTTTGTTTAGCCCAAAATAATATGTTTTTACTACATACAAATATTTTTTATATACACATTTGAATTACATTTATTTTTTTTTCTTCTCTGTTATTTTTAATGCTGAACATGGCACATTTGAGTCTTCATTTCACAATATTGTTGAAACATTGGATAAGTGTATTTTGCCAGAAAATAAAATTCATTTGCAGTTGTTAATATAATAGTCTTCAGTCTGTGGGATTGTTGTGGAAATTTTATGTCAAAATTTATGTTAATAGAAAAGCATGAGTTAAAGAAAAATCTTAAATGGAATTATTTTTCAATTCAAATGCATTATACGAGTACACAGAGAAAACATAGTCAAAATGTTTTGCCTATCGAAAGTTTTCAATTTAGTCTATCAGTTTTTAATAAACAAATATTCTTGTGTTTATTTCTTATGGTTTTTTTTAGCAAGATATTGCCATAAAAAATTATTTATTAGGTAAGCGTTTTCATATTTGAAAGCCAATGGTCCACACAGCAATAAAAAATTGGGGAAAGAATTTTCTTTAGAAATATTGTCAAATAATTTAGAGTTTACAAAATTATAAAAATTATATATTCTCTTCAACAAATTTTTGTATGACTTCAATAGCGAACGTTTGTTATTATTTATATTTATCAATATTTTGCTTAAAAATATTAAGATAAATTTGGTTTTTATTTATTGTATAGCTCAACACTAAGGCCCCATAAAACAGTGCGTATTTAAATGCCATTTATTTTTTAAGTGCATTTAAGTACACAATTTTGTTTTTCACTGAAAAATTAAATGCAACTTTAATGGCCAACGACGTTCATTTAAGTGCAACTTAAGTTGTAAACATTGAACATATGGTTTTGACATTTGTTTTTGGCTGTTGTATTTCTTAACAGCATCCAACAAGAAGTCAATCTCTATTAAGGTAAAGTTGGGACTTCTTTTATCCATATTTATGCCACCAAATTTAATATATAAAACACACAAAACAATACAACAAGTAAACACAAAAACCGAAACACAAAATTGTTGACAAATTTTATTCAAAAAATCATCTGTTTTCTGAAATATATCGATAATTTTTTTGACATTTCAAAGTGCTACCAAAATGAATCTGTATTTAAATGCAACTTAAGATTTTATGAACATTAACTAAAACTACATTATAAATACGCACTGTTTTATTGGGCATAAATCTGATAATATTTGCCATGTTTTTAATTAGTTGTTGCGAATACTTAATATTATATACCTCAACCGAATTAAATAATACGCATACGCCACAGTGAACGTTGGTCGATCGATTTCGGTTAAAAAGTACAAATCTAAAGGCCCAAGCATAATGTGCATAAACTAGCTTAAGCCAACTTACTAATACATGTAAAATGTATGTGACAAACCATAATGTACTTAATGAAACTTTTCGTCAAGTTTCATTTGCTTAAACAAAGTGCCAAACTAAACGCACTTTCCGTACGGAATCATCTGTTTTTTGACTTCATAAAAAAAATAAAAAAATTAGTATGAAAAATCAAGAAATAGATGATATTACTCATATATTATCACCTTTTTTTATTATTTATTCAACAATTAGCAGTTTTTACTGTTTGCAGATTTTCAATAAAATAAACAAATACAGGGCTGTAATTTTTGGTACTTTTTAATTTAAAGTACTCGCAAAAACATAAAATACTGCACAAATATGCAACAAGGGTTACATGCATCATGTAAGTACATTAGGCCACCTAAAAGTCTTCTTAAGTTTACTTATGCATTTGACAGACTTTTCGTTAATTTTTGACAGTTGCTTAAGCTAGCTTATGCAAATTATGGTTGGGCCTTCAGTTGGATAAAATTATAGTTTTATGTATTTATGTAGAGCTATTTTGCCATTAATAATGACCCAAAGTATAATATTTGCATATTTATTGTAGATATCTTCATAAACATTTTAGAAATAGATTTTGAGAGATCGTAAAACAAATAATTAGCAGATTAGAGTCTGCTTGTATTCAAATCGACATATTTAGGATACATACATATGTATTTGACCTAATCACTTATACCTGGAGGGTATTTGTATTGGTCTAGGCGAAATAAAAGTAACTCCCTGTCATTATTCTGGTATAGAATAAATAGAGTCGACATAATTTAAAAAGATATGAACATAAAGTACGAGTATATATAAGTACCAAAAAAAAAACACACACACATACACAGGAATGATTGTAACTAATAACAGTACAGTGATGCTCATGTTTGGTTTGGGGACAATGATAATTTCTGACATATTGTAATAACTGTGTAACTTAAGGATACTCCACAAGAAACGTCAAACAAAATACTAGATAACCACTTGATTATACCGTTTAGTATCAGCTGTGTTTTACATATTGCTGTCCGATTGAAACCACATGTCGTTCAAACATCGATTTGAACGACATGTGCATTGATATTTTTGTGTATTTTCCAAATTTACTTCTAATAAAAAATTCAAATCATTCTCTTTACATAACATTTCAAAATTTTCCAAAAATATTCGAAAAATTTTGCTCTGAAATGGACAATCATTATTAGAGAATTTGTTTATAATAAATTGCATAGGAAAATGAATATGATAATAATTAATTAAGTAATTCCGAATATTTTCAAAAAAAAATCTCATGACCATAGAAAATGTCTAGCTCATGTAGTCTGTTAGGTAAAATTTATAATATCTTAAATATTACGGCACCGTTTTAGTTTCATCTCTGGTTAATTATAAATAAAATTAGAAGATTTAAAATATTTTCCTGCCAAAAAGTCAACAAAAAGAAATAAATATGTAGTTTTTAGGCCCACTTTAAAATGTTGCTACGCTTGCTATCATTTTATTTTTTAAACAAATTCTTGTTTTATAATCATAAACAAATTTGTATCACTGTAAATACATACATACATACATTTGTATGTATGTAATAAAAAGAAAAACCCTTAAAACGAAGACGCTTTTTATTGCCTTAAGTGTTGGGGATTTGTTGATGTTTAAATGTATTTTACTTTTTTTATTAAAGAAGAAAGAAAAACAAAAAGCTTTTATGTCAACCAGACATAAAAATGTTTATGTCATATTTAATATATGGATGTATCATTAATAATATATAAATTATAAATTCAATATGTAATAAAACATTTGTAAATCAAAAATTAATCATTAATAATTTATAAAGCCTGTCCAGTGCATTAAAATCTGGCATGTAAAGGCTTTTTACAACATATTCTTGTTTAAATATTGATTTAATCAACGCATCAAATTATTATTTATGAACATGAATATTAAAAAAAGTCAAATTAAAAAAACGAATAAAATGAAAAAATGTGTTTTCTTTTTTATAGGAAAGTGATGTTTCAACAACAGAGGGTTATCCCTTTAATGATTTTAACAATTTAATGAAGGTAAACACAGATTAAAGTTTAAAACTTTCATTCGCACATACTTTTATGCACAAAAATAAATTATTTTTCCCTATAGCACTACTCTACTTCCTTCTTTACTGCACAATTTATTCACTGTTTATAAATCCTTTACATTCCATAACCATATCCACACATTCACCCTCCATGTATGTATATTTGTATATTATAGTTAATGCACTTGTCAGCACTCTTTGCACTACTCTATTGCCTCCTCCATAAAATTTAACGTATTCTACTCTTATAGTTTATTGTTTATATGTAGTAGTTTAAGTCAACTTTTGGGGCAACTTTGAGGCGCCACCATTCGAACGTGCTGTCATGCAAAATTAAAAAATGCTATTTAATAGTTGTTGTCTACTATTTGGATTCCAACATACTTTCATTAAAGAAAAATGTTGTTGTAAAGAATTTAGCTATTAAAAATTTTACAACACTCATTTATGAAGAGAAAACTTATAAAATTTAAAGCAAATTAAAACAGACAATGGGAATTAAAAAAATAAAAAATATTCAAATTATAGTTAGGTTCAAACTGATTGATATTGATGCTAAATTATAAATCTTAAAGAAATGTTTGCTTTCTCAAGCCAATGTAATATGTTTCAAAATACATACACAGTTTAAAATATAAAATAGTGTTTGTAAATTAAATAATTTTCTGCAAATCCAAAAACAGAATTTAAGAAAAATATATGCTATTTAGAAAATTATTACATTTACTTAAACATTCGGAATATTATCAAATTTTTTATAATTTTTTTGTTACATGTGTACAACATAATAAAATCCAATGTGTTGGCCATTGTTAGGTATGACCTTTTCCCATCTTTCCAGCCAAAAGAATTGCTCATCTTTTGAGGCCAAGAACAAATGAATAAACCTTCGGACACCCTGATCTATTGTAAAGCATGTTCCAGGGCAAAAGAGCATTCTGCATTAATCAAAGCTGTTAAACATATTTATATTCAATAGAATAAAACTAGAACCAATATTATACTAGTTCTCCAGAACGGATTCTAAAAGTATTTGCATATGAATATGATTAAAAAACCATTACAGAGTTTTGGATAAGTTGCAAAGGAAATGATAAGGATCTGTCAATTGACGAGTGTATGGTCAGCTAAATGCACAATCTAAAAATTTCAATGCAGATATAATTTAATATTCATAATATACTTAGGATTATTGCATCTTAAAATTAAGAAAGACTGTTGAAGGAACGATGTTCCAGACACCTAAAACATAGATTTCCTACTGCAGACAAAAACAGAAAGGATGATAAGAAATAAAAAGTAAGTTCAGGTATTTTTACTTCTTCAACATTTTAGTTATTGACAGCCGATTAGTTTACAGAAATTCTTTATCACAATCGGAGGCACCATGCCTTTTTCGAAAAATAATTTGAATCATATCATGAATCATGAATCACACACCCATTAAATGTAAGGATGCAGATTATTCCCGAACTAGACTCAAAATGTGTACACACATTATTCAGGAATTCTATCCTAGCTAAACTAGTAGCTGCCCTTTTTATAGTAATTATATCAACGCTAAGAATGTTGTACCAGTTCGGGACTCTAAAAACCATTCTCTACTTCAAATTCCAAATTGTTATCCCGATTCTTGTTATTCGTTATAAAGAGCAAATATGAGTTTATCGATGTGCTACTGTCATCAGGATTAATATTGTTCTTAATACTATATTAAAGATATTATCTGGACTTTAGGCAGGTACAACATATAATAGTTGGACCTGTCCAGGAATCAGGACTATTAGTTCTGCTTCGTCCTCAAACATGTCTTACTACATACGTATGTCTTACCCGTATCGGATGTCCACACTGAAAAATATGTATATAGACACTAATAAACGAAATAATACAAATAAAACTATCCCCTACAAAAGACATACGGACCGTAAAGTTTCCAGCCATTGTTATGATGTCTGCTAAGGGTATGGGGCAACTTTGCTTTATTGAAAGTACGGTAAATGCTGCTAGATACATAAGCATTCTTAAAGAAAACTCCAATAGAAAGCCTAAGTTCTTTTGGCGATTACATTTTCCAGCAGGATGGGCCACCTGCTCACACAGCTAAATTGATAAAGAAATGGTTCGCTGAAAATCAAATAAATATTTTAAAGTGGCCCTCATCCAGTCCGGACCTCAATCCGATAGACTCGGTATGGGCTATAATGAAAAGACGCCTCAGAAGTGAACCACAGCGAACCATCCCCGATTTAAAGAAAAAAATCTTAGAAATATGGAATTCCCTAACACCAAATGAATGTCAAAGCTTAATAAATTCCATGAATAAACGATTGAAATCCGTAATTAAAGCAAAAGGTGATGGATGTTAGACAATATTGGTTTTAATTATATAAGCCGTACGAATAAATAATGGTCGATTTTGTTTTTAAATTTTTTTAAGTAACTGCACTTTTTATGTTCTTTAAAAAAGTGGTTTCAATGAATTAAAATTTTTGTTACGTTTTTAAATAAAGTGTAAATATATTCCAAATTATAAAAAAGTTTTTCTTAATCGGACCAATATTAACGAAATTATTGGCTGTTAAATTATTTGAATTGAATGAAAATTGTGCCGTACGAATTACAAGTTGTTTAGACTAGTACATACATAAATAAAATATTTTAAACTCTACAAACAAATCAAAAGCACATTAAACAACAATATACCTATTTGTTTAAGAAATGCACACTTTAAATGAAATATTAAATAAAAATCAATAAACAATTGAAGTTTCATGTCATCAACCTAAATACAATAATAATACTTTCATGACACCATTTGATATCATTGATTTTTAATGACATTGAGGTCACCCACATGTATGTTTCCGTCAGATGTTTTCATTTAAGTTCAAAATCAATGTGTATGTTAATACACAAATAGAACAGATAGCTCATACATGGCTAAATAAATATTAAAGAATCTTTATGATCTGTTCACGACAATTCACTGTGATACACAGTGGTTTAGAATCGTTTTATTTTGAAAATAGTTCGGTATTTCAGCAGCTATTATAGACATCGTAACGAAATTGTTTGAGGTGAGATGTTTTCGAGTTGATTTAAAATTTGTTGGCATCGTAGGAGGCCCCTAACAGATCGTCACCAGTTCAAAATGGACAGAAATTCACAAAATTTTGTGGGATGATTTTTGTATATATGTAAATGATCTGTGCAAAGTTTTGAGTCGGTACCGATATTTATACGATATATATAAATATAAATGGCTTTTTCGGATGTGGTCCTTATATTGGACCTATGATTAACTATGGGCTGACCACCATAAAATTTAGTACAACAATTTATTTACCTATAATAATTATTTATGTCAAATTTTAACCGTTTAACATTATTTATACCAGTTTTTTTCGTATTTAAGTGAATTTTGGAAGTGTACTTTATATGGGGTCTATGGTCAAACATGGACCGAATAAAAAAAATTTCGTTTTGCGATTTCTTTTTTCATGAAACCTATTCCTGCTGAATTTTGTATTGATATTCGAATTTTATAGGCATTTATGTATAATTGAGCCATATTTCGGGAAGATTTTTATATGGGGGCTATTAGAAATCATGGACCTATTCTTACTATTTTCCTGGCACTTTCTTCTTTTATCTTAAAAATAACGTATACAAAATTTCATGTGAATATCTGCAATAAATTTAAAAAAAATGGAAGAAAAATGTTTAATAATATAAATTTTTAATGGAGGTTGTCTTACATTTTGATCCATAATTCTGGTTCTTCTATACCGATTTTGCTGATTTTTAATATCAAACTGCTTAGGAGAACGATTAACGGTTGTTTGTAAACTCTGTTCATTTCGGTTGTGTCCTTTGGACGTGAGAGTGTTTTACACAGCCTTAAATTTGGTAAGGACCAAGAATATATATACTTTTTTGATCTCAGATTAGTATTTCTCAGTGTTACACACGGATTGACAAACGTACGCTCGTTTACCACTTATGGTGGTGGAGGGTATAGAAAGACTCTACAAAAATATTAACTAAAATTTATTGTTTTAAATTGTCGCTACAATAGCATATTTTGTCACATTTGAGACTGGCAATATCAATATAATTTCAACTAGAATTAGTTGTAAATCATAATACCATGGTGTAACTATACAAGGTAACTGCAGTAGCACAGCTGACTGACTTTGTTTACATTTCTTGAAATAATTACATACTTAACTGTAGAAAAATTAATATTTTTTATTAACGCCTGTCAGGCTACTTCTTAAAAAATACAATTTTTTAGTTTTTTTTTTTATAAAGATTCTTTTTTATTGAAAACGGCTTAAATATAAATACAAGCATTTAGCTAAAAAAATATTTCATTAAAACGATTTTATAACACAACAAATTAGTTATTGAAGTTACGCTTCCATATATTTTTTTGCAGGGAGATCAGTGAAGAAAATATTTAATATATTTTTTAAATTTAAAATTAAAAACTTAAAATCAAATTGCAAATGCTACATAAAATAATATATACGAAGAATCTTCCATATCTGTACAACCGAATAACTTTTGAAAGAGGGAATAAGATAATTTCTTTTACACACCACAGCCTGATATCTGAATATCAATTTTTTATTCATTCTGTTCGTCTTTGGAACCTACTTCCTAATAAAGTGCAAACAAACAACAATGTGAACATATTTAAAAATCTATTAGTTAATTATTTCAGAAGCTAAAACCATTTATCTATGTATCCATCTATCTGTTTAAATATATTTGAATTTTTGTATTTTATTTTATTTTACTTTAACTTAAATTAATTTATTTTTAATAGATTTTGTATATTTATTTTTTTTTTTATTTAATTTCATTTCATTTCATGTTTTTATTAATAATTTTTGTTTTATTTACTTTTTTGTTAATACTTAATTGTGATCTATTAATGTTTTAAACAAATATAATTTCTTCACTGTAATTATAAGATTTATATCTTGTTGTGTTGGATAAGCAAATTCATAAATAAATAAATTAATAAAATAAATAAATAAATAAAATTTTTCTTAAATTTATTAAAAGTTAAAATAAATTTAGACCTGTTTTCTTATGTTTTATTGCATTTTGCGCAATAATAAACGAAGTAATAAATCTCCGCAACAAAAAACATTTAGCAATGAACATTAACTTACAGGCTCACACAAAGGAATTCTGTGTTGGTTTGAAAGCTCGCGTTATTGGTTTGAAAGCTCGATCGTAATAAAATACGTTAAAAAAAAGGAAACGTTGCGCCTCACAGGCGGGGTTTAGTGTTCTAAGGTTAAGTAAGAAAAACACCTTTTATTATTAATAAAGGTGTAATTCATATTTCCTCATTTTAAAACTTTAAACAGATTTTAAATGTGACATAAAATATTAATGTCAATAGCATTGACATTCTGGTCTGTTTGTAAAACTCACACACTTTAAACACTTTTATATTTATGTATTAATGTCTGTCTGTATGTCTGTCTGTATTTAAATTTACACAAAATATTTATAGACATACTCGGGCAGACCGTCATGTTGAATTGAATTGGTTTGTTCTAGATGGCACTCAGTCTCGCAGACATCCGCGGAGAATTCAAGGTGTTGACATTAATTCACATGCATATTTAAATTTTCAGCGAAAATGAATGAATGAAATGAAATCCTTTTTTGCTTCAACTGATTTCCAGCAATTGTACATAACACACTAAAAGGGTTTGTAGGATGGGCATGAGGACAAACAAGAGAAGTGAAAGCTTTTTTCGGTGTAACGAACAAACAAAAATAATTGCGACTTAAAATGTAAACAGTTAAAAGAAGGTGCCAAAAAGTTTTGTTGTAACAAATTCAATAATCAGTTGAAACTTAAAAGAGTAAAATATAAAAGTAAATGTTTTTTGTTTTAATTGCAAATTGTTTTTTTTTTTAACACTTTAAGTAACATTGCGACAAATTGTGAAAGAAGTTAAAAAATTTGTTTTTACAATTTAGGTCTTGTTTAATATAATAAAACTGTGTATTAGATGAAAACTTTTTATGTTTAAAAGTTTATGTTAAAGATAACAACAAAATAAAGAATTTAGATTAATTTTAGTTTATTTATATTTGGAAATAGAATCTTGGTTTGGCCATGCCTAGTATTTAAGGAAATAATCGTCGTAAATTCCCCTGAAAACAGGAAATTTTAAATTAACGTAGTTTTATTTTTTATTGCAAAAAATTAACATTTTCGAGTTACATTTTAATAATAATTTACATTTGAATGCGGCAAATAATATAAAGAAAAAAAATCCCCAGCAAGAATTAAGGGCCCGATTATCGTTCACAAGACTAAAAATGTTGTGCTGTCTCGACTACAACGTAAAATTCATTCCAACGATTAACATCAAAATACTTAAGGCCATTATTACAACTTGCCTCTAATATTCTTAATAGTAAAAGGAAACCTTAATTAAAGTGAGGAATAAAGTGACCTTTAAAATTTTTCGTTATTAAAACTTCCTTGTAAAATAAAATGATTTTTTTCTAAAATATGCAATACCAGTGAAAAACCGATTACTTTTCACAAATTACTGACAAAAACAGTAAATTGTTTGTGTTTGTGAAAATATTTGACACACAAAAATAACTTAACTTAATTTAATTTATAAATTTTCATTCAAATTCGTATTCTGAATCTGTATAAACTTTATGAAATGACAAGCGGCTTTGTTCTTTTTTCATTCTCATTCATTTTTACCGCTTTCGAATCAAGTTTGTGGCAAAAACAGAATCAGTCAGTAACAATAAAAATTAAACTCAAATATACCACGATTATACCTTTCTTTCTTCTTTATTTTATATTCGTCGAGCTCTATTTTCTCTCGATATCTCCGTGCTATTTCACACGCCGTTAATTTTATTGTTTTAGTCTTGAAAAGTAAAAAATAAAATCAAAATTAAATTTAAGCTATGAAGCAATATATCTGAAAAGTGATGCTCATGAAATGATTGCCTATTTTGGTTTTTCTTTTCGTAGGCAATTTATTTCTCAAATTCAGAAATTATAAAAAAATGAGTTGAAACCATGTAAACAATGATTGTCAACTTGAATTTTTTACATTTAATATATTCACTTTTAAAAAAATTAGCGTGACGCTCATGAAATTTTAACGCGCCCTTACCATGGTGTTCACAAAAACTATACAAATGCACACTTTTTTTTAAAAGATTCTTTTTTTCCCTTTTTCACTTTTGTATTAATTAAAGTTTGTACCTTCCTTACGTTATTTCCTTTATTTAAACTTGAAATTGAAAACTAGTAATATTACTTGATTTATAAAAAAAAGTGATGCTCAATGCAAATTGTGGGGACAACCTTTCTTTGCAACTCCAAATTCGCACTAATTAAGTTTTGACGACTATTCGAAAACTGTTATTAAATGTTGCATATTTACTTTTTTCTTGATTTTATTTTATTTTGTTTACTGAAAATTCTAACTGGGGACACATGCTTTTGTATGGAAGCAGTCTAGGCATCATACTGGACTCTAAATTGTCATGGAAGCTAAATGCTTAACACAGGGTAAAGAAGGCAACGGTGGCCTATTACACCTGTCGTAAGATGTTTGGTAGGAAATGGGGACTTAGTCCCAGCATAGTTAAATGGATGTATACGGCTATAGTACGTCCAATTCTTACTTACGGATCTCTTGTATGGTGGACTGCAACTAGAAGGAAGTATGTCATAGACCAACTATACAAAGTCCAGAGATCAGCCTGCATTGGCATAACCGGCGCACTTAGGACTAGTCCTTCAGAGACACTGAACACTATATTGCACCTTATGCCAATTGACCTTCACATTATGGCCACTTCAGCCTGCAGCGCAGCGGGGCTTCAATCATCCGGTTGTTGGAGATCGAGAATACATGGCCACGCGGGGATTCTTGGTCAGTTGCCTTCGAACGTTCTCCAATCATCTGACTATATTACTCCATACACGGATTTTGATAGGGTATTCAAGGTCTTAATTCCCTCCAGGAGTGAGTGGAATAGGGGTAATCTCGTGCACAAATATGACACTAGGATATACACAGACGGCTCTAAGATGAGCTGCGGTATTGGTTCTGGGGTCTTCTGTGACGAACCTGAGGTAGGCAACTCGTATCGTCTTCCGAATGAGTGTAGTGTTTTCCAGGCGGAAATCTTTCCAATCATGGCAGCTTGTAATACACTACATGACCATAACATTAGCGGCAATATAGGTATTTTTGTTGACAGTCAGGCGGCACTCCTCGCACTTAATGCCTACACAATTTCATCTACACTAGTTAAGCAATGTAGGAATTCTCTGTCAAGGCTAGGTCGTCTGTCTGACATTACCTTGTTCTGGATTCATGCGCATAGGAATCACCACGGCAATGATCGGGCAGACGAACTAGCCAGAACGGGATCTGCCTTAGATATCTCCGATGTGGTCTCAGTAGCAATTCCACTGGGAACTATCAAAGGTATCATCTTCAGACATTTTCTTACAAAGGCTGAGAATAGATGGCGTAATTTAGACACATGTATGATAGCCAAATTGATGTGACCGTCTTTTAACGAAAAACGTACTATGCAACTAATAACCCGGAATAGGAAGGATATATCAAGGTTGCTGGCAGTATTAACGGGACACTGGACGTTAGGCAAGCATGCAAATTGCCTGGGACTCCCTTTTAACGACCACTGTCGTAGTTGTAAGGATAGGGAAAAAGAGAGCCCTGAGTGTCAAGAGACATAAATTCGTGGGAAACTATATATTGAACAACCTTGGTGAGGTAGCCGGGTCAAAACTCAATGACCTACTGAGATATCTGGCAGCTACAGGTTGGATCTAGCAAGACATGACTTTTTTTGTACACATATCAGCTACAGTATGTTGTATACGACATTAAATCTGACGAGTGGTGTGGTCTTTTAAAACGGGGTCTACTTAAGTGTTCGCACGTAGTGAACTACCACGGGAAAAACAAAACACCATTCTGAATAAACAAAAAAAACAAACATATAAATTTGAGAATTACGTTTTTTTGTTACATATTCCTCGCTGATTTTTTTACCTAGTAGTGTAAAGTGAGGGGACACAAAAATTGCGTTTTTTTTTAAATTGACCCACATACATACATTCCCTATAAACAAAAATAAATCTTCCAAAAATAGAATTCAAGCAAGTGCAAATTGGAGAAAATATCCTTATAATGCGAATAACTGGAAACGTTGCCATTAAAATAACAAATTGGATTTAATATGACTTATTGGATGAATTAGTTATTTTAAACACAAAACACAACAATTTTGCTAGACGAACTTAAGATAATATTTTATTTTTATTTAATTTATAATTTAATATACCGATTTTTATTGAAATTCTGGGTATATGCAAAATTTAAAACTATCATAATTTTCTGTTTTTGATCCGATCGTACAGACTGAACTATATATTAAAGTTAATAGCTAAAACTTATTATAGTTAATAATAAATATATAATTATTATTATATATGTAAGTATATAATTATTATTTAATATACTATTTTAAATTTTGCATATACCCGGAAGTTCAATAAATATCGTTGTATTAAATTTTAAGTTACCCATTGTGTGACATTTTGATTCTTTGGCCCAAAATTGGCATTCTGCGATAATATAGAGAGATTTTTTTGTTTTCAGAATTATAGTTAACTGTTTGATTTAGTAGCATTCATTAGATATGTCTTAAATGAAGTATAAATCAAACGATATTTCATTGTCGGATAAATCGGATGGTGAAAAGGTTGATATAATTTGGAATGACGCCTAATAAAATTATGCACATTTTTTCGAGTCAGCTTTTTGCGCATATATGTACATATGTATGTATTTTAAGTACTATCAGAACCTTAACGACAAACAAGAAGGAATTATTCATTTTATAGTTTATATTTATGTCACCACGACAACATTGTGGAATGGTGGAAATATTTGTATATTGATTTATTTGAAGGATCTCTTTTCTCTTCATAATAAATGCTTAACATTTTTAGGTACATGATTAACTTGTAAATTGTAAAAAGATTTTATTACAATATTTTCATAAAAATTTAACATCCCTTATTGTTAAATTCTCATGGTTGGTTTGTATTGTTACGTTCATAAGATTGCTTCTATGGTATGATGAATACTTGCTTCAATTAGATTGGTGAGTTTGGTAGTGGAAAATTAAAATACTTCATGCAACTACATACATACATACATACGAATATATTCATAGATATTATAAAAACGTGCTGCGCATAAAAATTTATATTGCTGGCTGGCATTGTTTTATAGATGATTGAAACTTTTATTTTATTTTTAAACACAACTCCATCTATCCATCTATATATGTATATAAAATACAATATTTGTATGTTTGTCCTCTATAGACTCTAAAACTATCCAACCGATTTGGCCCAAACCGATTTCATTTGAAAGGTTATAGTCCAAATTAGGTTTTCGGCTATATATATTTCGAGTGGTCGTGGTCCCTCCCACATAAATTGAATAACATCATATATCTTGACTATTGAGATAGCAATATAATCAGGAAAAACAATGGGCGGGATCGGACCAGTGGGCGTGTCAGCTCCCATACAAAGTAAATATTTAATATCATATATCTACAGTTCTATAATAGCCAATAGTCATGGGAAAATTGGGCGGGATCATACCAGTGGGCGTGGAAGCTCCAATACAAAGTGAATATTTAGCTCATATACAAAATTAATATTAATATTAAATATCTAGGGTTCTATATCTATATACATACATACATATATAAAAATGAATGTTTGTATGTATGTCCTATATAGACTCCTAAACTATGCATCTGATCATGTGATGATCTTCGGTAAAGATGTTGTGTATGAGTCCGGGAAGGTTTCTGGGCTTACTCTAACGCTCACTTTTTTAATTGAATAATTGCTTCTGCATGGGTTTTTACAGATTTACTTCATACAAATTGTATCCACGTCTTACTGAAGGCGAGCTAAAAATAAAATTTGTATGTGCCACGCCCACTTTCACGACCCATCACAAAAAATTAATATTTGTATGTATGTCCTTTATAGAATCGTAAACTATGCATTTGATCATGTGATGATCTTCGGCAAAGTTGTTGTGTATGAGTCCGGGAAGGTTTCTCAGTTGGTACGACCACGCCTGCTTTAACCCCCACTTTTTTTTAATTGATTAATTGCTTCTGTATGGGTTTTTACAGATTTACTTCAAACAAATTGTATACACATTTTACTGAAGACGAGGTAAAAATAAAAATTTTATGTTCCAAAGCTTCTTATTTCTTTCAACCACTCCTACTTTTTTAAATTGTGTAATTGAATCTACTCGGATTGTAACATATTTACTTCAAATCGAATACACATGTTACTCTAGGTGAGGTAAAAAATTAAGATTCATACTCCACGCCCCCTTTCACGCCCCATCTCTTGCAGGACAACGCCTGCCGGGAAGGCCAGACTAATGGACCGATCTGACTAAAAATTTGACGGAATATAACTAAGACTCCGGCATGACTAAGAATAGTTCTTTCGACCGCCTACTTTTTTTCAAAATGAGCAAAATCAATAAAATAATTTAAAATGAATTGAATATTTGTGTAATGTCTTTCTTTCAAATTTATTTTAATTGGTAGCGTAGCAACGGGCGCAGGGTACAGCTAGTAACTATACGAGTAAATACGCATTCAAATATCCTAAAGACGGAATAGTACATATGTTATTTTGATACCCAACACCAGCATAACGATGAAGGTATATTAAGTTTAGTTTTCCGTTTGTAACACATCGAAATAATGATCGTAGAATTAAAAATTATGTACTGTGAGCATCAAAATAAACTCAACACCACATATTATTAAAAGAAAAGCTTAATTATATTAATACAAATATTATAGTAGAAAGTTGCTTTTTATATGTATGCAAAGTAGAATTTAAGTAAAGTAAAGGCAAACAAAATTTTTTTAATGATTTAGAATAAAAGTATAACTGCATTGCATAACTAGAAACACATACATTTTTCTTCGATTTTGTAAGTTAAAGAAAAATTAAAATAGTTAAGGTGGATTCACCCATTTCTTCTTATCAAACATTTTTTCCGGATAAAAATTTTTTTACTGAGAGTTTTTTGCAGCACCATTCACCCATTTCGAACGATTTTTCTGAAAAATCAAAGCTGGCATATGTGAATAAAATCTATTAGTTTTACAAGTGCGGCCATTGATTTATTTTGCTTTGGGTTTTAAGTGCCAAAATACAAATATTAAATTATTTTAAAGTATTGTGTGATCAAAATCACAGATTTAAATTCAAAATGAATGAAAAAAGAAAGTTGCTTTTGCTGATGGCCATGGAAATAGATAAGGCATTGTTATTTGCATGAAAAAATGCAACTTCTTGGTAACTCAATTCATTTTTGTTCAGAAAAAATATAACATTAAACCAATTCAAGTTCGTAAAAAAATATATATAAAAAAAATTGTTCGAACAAATTTTTTTTAAGAATGATCCACCTTTACATTCTTGTGAAACGAACGAAAAACTAAATATTATTTTACAAACATTTTTATTTTACCCCTTAAAACCGTATAAAGAAATTAATTTAGATTTCATAACTATAAATACACTGACTCCCTGGCTCACGATTTCGAACGATAACGTTCGCTTAGATAAGACTTAAGACACAAACTTGATTGTGGAATAAACAAACTTGATTGAGTAAAAAATAGATACGATAAAAAGTTTGTGTCTTAAGTCTTATCTAAGCGAACGTTATCGTTCGACATCGTGGGCCAGGCGGTGAAATTAAAGAAACTTAAAAATATTCACATTCCTTTATTTTGAATCAACTCAAAAAGTCAATAAGGCAAATATATTCTTATATATTCTTAAAATGTTCTCAATAGGGTTCTGTTCTAGAGAACAAGCGGGCCATTCAAGAACATTAATTTTTATGAAGACAACCACCCCTTTGTTGGCCGACTTACATGTATCTGTCTTGCTGAAATATAAACTGTTTTTATACCTACCACCAAAAAGATTAGGGATATATTACATTTGTCATTCCGTTTGTAACACATCGAAATAATGGTCGCAGAGCCAAAAAGTCTATATATTCTGAGTCCATATAATATTCTAAGACGATCCAGCAATTTCCGTCCGTCTGTAAGATTGCTGTTGGCACGATAGAGTTTCGAAAAAAGTCATAGAACAATACAATTTTTGCCAAACATACTCTGATCCACCAAAAGATTTGGTAATGAAAATGGGCAAAATTGGTCCAGTAGGAGCCGAGTTATAGATCACAGTTTAAGACTACCTTGATTTTTTGTTGCTATTTTCTTCACATATAATGCAGATAATACCATGAAATTTTTCACACTTTATTTCCATTACAAAAGAACAAGTCCTGTTGAAAATGGTAAAGAGGTGATAATTTTGACGTTTCAAAAATTCAAAATCAATTTCCTAGGGATTTTTTGTACTAAATTTATTGTCTGTTAAACTGCAGAAATATAAACAAAGTGCAGTTCTGGAAAAAAGAGAGAAATATAAATTCTTGATTATAACTGGAATGTGCATAAAATTCTGTCGTTATTGAGATGAAATTCAACTAAAACAAACCTAAAATAAATATAAATTACGGTACAATATTTTATGAAGTTCGCCCCAAAATTGGTAATTTGGTTGTGGGTATATAAGTTTTGGCACAGGCGATTATAAACCCTTACTAATTTATTACTATTTTCTAAAAATATATTCTATTTCCTATAAATTCTAGACTTCGAAAAAAATTTAACATTCGTTGTTTCACTGAAATGTTTGCTGTGAAATGAGGGAAAAATTGAACCAGTATTAGTTATAGTAGTTATAGACCAACATTTCAGAAAACCTCGGTATTTATACCCTACACCACCGTAGTGGCATAAAGTATGCCGATCGACTAAGAATCACTTCCTGAGTCGATTTAAGGATGTTCGTCCGTCTTTCTGGCTGACTGTCCATGTAAAGTTTGTGCGCAGAGTACAGGTCGCAATTTTGAAGAAATTTCAATAAAATCTGGTACGTGATATTTTTTCGGCCCCGGGAAGGATGGGATTAAAACTGGTGGAAATCGGTCCCCATACAAATGTCCTACCGAAATTGGGCTTTACCGATTACATATGTTTGAATTATGCACGTATCCAAACAAATTTCATAACAAATGAGTGCTAAATGAAGCCAAATCACATCTACAAATTTTGTCAAGATCGGTCCACAATTAGTCGTAGCCTCCATATAAGGCTCACTTCCGAAAATCACTTTAAAGAGCATAACTCTTTTAAAACTGTCGGTATCCAAATGATATTGAACACAAATATATTTCATATATATACGAATAGTACGGTACAATTTTATTATGATCGGTCCATAATTAGTCGTAGTTTCCAATAAAGGCCCACTTCCGAAAATCACTTTGACGGCCATAAATTTCTTCAAAATATTGGTATCCAAATAAAATTCAACACAAATAAGTTTCATATATACAGAAATGATGACACCTAATTTTATAATTTTCGGCGCACAATTAATCGAAACTCCCATATAAGACTAAATCACTTTAACCTCCATAAATCTTTTAAAATTATTTATATCGAGATAAAGTTTAACATACACAATATTTATATTCACAGACATCATGACATTAAATTTTTAGATATAAAACAGTGTTATACATATACTGGGTGTAGGGTATTATATGGTCGGGCTTGACCGACTGACTACTTGTTTTTAGATTTTTTTTGTTATTTTCTTTTGTTTATTTTCTTTCAGATAATACAAGTTATTTCATGAAACTTTGTATACTTTATTTTTATTATAAAAGTTCAGTTGTAAAGATTTTTAGAGCTTCCATACAAATATCTTCTCGAAATTGATCTCTATGGCACAAACAAAACAAAACAGTATTTTGTTTAAATCGGTCCATATTTGATTTTTTTTTTTAACAAACACAAACTGCGAAGCTTTTTGGCTTGTCTGCAGAAAACACCCAAAGTCTTTGGCGGGAATCGAACCCGTGCCTGACTGATAGTCAGGCACACTATCGCCTAGTCTATCTATATCTTTCCTATAAAGACCACTTTTGAAAATCACTTTAATAGTTATAAATGTGTTTTTAAAAATAGTTATTTGTTTAAAATTCGAGGAAAATAATTCTCATCGAAATCGATGTCTCGAATTTTCTGAAAATAACCAAATATTCCATATAGAAAAAGCTTCAGAACATCACTAAAGAAGGCATTAGTGTAAGCATCGTTATCGAGTTCAAATTTGAACTCGAATTTTATGAAGTTAAGCCCATTATAGCCCACATATAAAGTTATAAAATAAGATAGATAGGTAGGTTGCATATATCAAAAACTTTGTTCCTAACATATTTTACTCTCGATAACATTTAAATGTACGAGTATGTATCTAGAATGTAAGTAGGTAAAATTTACACTTAATATTGTTGGTGGATATATAAGATTCGGCACAGCCGAATATTACACTCCTACTTGTTATTTCTTCTTTTGTAAACTATGTTGGAGAATTGCTCTTAATTAAAAAACACAAAAACTTTTATAACTGGATACAATTGGATTAAATCAACTTTTCTTAACTTAATATAAAATACTCCTATTGCACTTAGGCATCATTCTCTTTTGGCTATTAAATTATTATTCACAGAGCAAATAAGATATAAACTAGTTTTCGATTTTAAATTTAATTTGCGTCAGTTTTAAATACTTTCACACACGCACACATATTTTCAATCGTTGAAATACTACAACTTCTTATTCAACATACATTCGTTTTTAATTTTGTTTAATGGGATTTTTAATAGAAAACACTACTAAATAAAGGATATAAAGTGCATAAATATATTTATTTTAAAATAATTTTATTTATACGATGGCAATGATTTCCTTAAAAATCCTTGCGCTTTATTTGTGCTAAGCAATGTGAAATATTCATGTACATATTTATTATATATTTATGTACATTATACCTGCCCTTTAAAAAGAGATTTGCTTTAAAAATGCTAAATCTTTACTAAATTGCTGTAAAATTTGCAAATTAGTAAAATTTAAATTTGTATCGGATAACGAGAACTCTTCTCGCTTGAAAGTTTTACCAAATTCTACAACTTTCAATAGATTACCGGCACTTATTTTTAAGAAATTTAAATACAATTTTTTTCTATAAATCACGAATTTCAAATAAAAAGCAATTTAGAAATCTGTATGTATTCGATAGTGCCGACTCTTAAATACTGTCTCCACCTAAATATTTATAACGAGCGTTACTGAAAACTATTCCGCACACCAGAACATCCATTTATTACCTCTTAGAACTTTAATTTATTTCAAATGTTTATCAAATTTAACAAATTATAATTTATCGTTTGATCCAATTGAATAACTTATAATTGATGTATGTAATTAATAATTGGTTTGCATCACGCAATTCAATACAAGTAAAGAAAATACTAAAAGCGTTTAATAAAAGAGGATTTTTATATAAACCAAAGTGATTTTTGGACGAGGACCTTATAATCCAGTGATATGATTTTTGCATATACATACATATGTATGTATATAGCTAAGCTGGGCCGATTGTTACCATTTTCAGCATTTGCATATGTCTTGTTAATTATGATTGTGTATTTTGGAAGTGAAAGTTTTTTACACAGAGGGATATAGCTCAATCGGCTTAGAATTGCAAAAGGAGCAAAGAAGTATATTATTTATTGGGTCAACTAAAGCTTTATTTTTTTATTTAATTTAAATTTAATATAAATTGTTTTCATATTAATTTCCAATTAACATTTTGATATTTTAGTATTATCTGAAATGTTCTTGATAAGATTTTTAATTCAAAAATTTCAATTTAGCGTCAGTTTGGACATATTTGAACCCAATGTGTTTAGACAAAATAATATTTTTATTTAAAATTAGGAACAAGTTTTTATAAATACGCACATTAAACTAAAATATGTAAAAATATGTCCTTACCAATCGCTCGTATAATGTGTGAGAATGAGCATGATATCTACATAAGTGACAAGGAACAGTATTTAGACTAATTATGTAATTAACCTAAATCTGTTTTTACGCGAATTTAATTTAACGCGTTTCCAAATAAATATTTTATTCTGTTTTTATGCGCCGAGATTTGATTCAATGCTATCTAAAAATGTATGTATTTTTACCAGAAAAACGTTGCTTGCACTGGATTTGGAGTATTTTAAATTAAACACATAGTTGGCAGTACTAGAAATCGTCTGGTACGAAAAACACCACAATCGAAACCTTGTTCATTTCAAATAAATTTATGCAGTTTAAAGTAAGAGTGTAAGAATGCAGTCAAATTGAAGTGTTAAAGGCGAAAAGATATAGTATGTGTGTACTTTTCTAAATGAACACTTTTTTATATATTTTTGTGTATAAAGCAACAGGAATTTGAATTATTTATCTTATTCTACCTGATATTTCATACTAATTCCATCATTTAATATCTATATTTTGTAAGCGAGTTTTCGAGGAACGTATCTATCGCGTAAAAACAGAATTAGGTGTATACAAAAAACTTTCAAAAGTCTAAAATACTTGCCAACATTTATAAAAATCGTATATTAGTGCACTTATTCGCAAATTAATTGCCGTTTAATACATTATCCCAGCAAAAGTTTCCATTGAAAAGTAAAGAGCTAACATAATTACACTTTAATACAAGGTGGCGCAAAAGTAAACTTCCAATCAGGCGATCTTGCTGGCCAGTGCAAATCACCAAAACGGGAGATTAGGCGCTCAGGAAATGCATCCATCAGTATATCGGTTGTGGCACGTGCCGTTGCACCGTCCTGTTGGAACCACATGTTTTCAATTCCAATTCATCAAGTTGCGCAAAATTTATAGCATTTTCTGATAGGAGGATTACTTTTGCGCCACCTTGTATTTATAGATTGGAATTTTAACTCATTATTTTAACACGGAGGCAAGTACTTCCAACGGTCGCTTAGAAATAGGGAACTTGATAAGTCATTACCACGTCCGTGTACTTATAAGTACAATTTGCACCACCCTAATAATATATTTTGAAAACATGAGTGATATTATTTAAGTTTTAGCTCTTTGTACCCGGCGTTGCCCGGTATATTATTGAACACACCAACGAAGCATTATTCGAGTTTGAAATCGCAGTTCATTTTGTAGGAGAAAAGAAACAGTCAGCATTTTTTCAAAACAAATTCATTAGTTTACCATTTCGAAAAACAAATATTTGTACAAAGCACTATTTATGTACATTTAGATTTACTGTCGTATTCATGAAAAATAAAGTAGGTTTGAAGTGTGCTTTTGGACAAAATTTTCATACAAAATTTTCTTAAAGTACATTTGAAGTCTACTTTAATTTTTTCTGAATAACTGCCATATTTATCTTTACCCTGTTTTTGATAAGTTTTTTTTTTTTTGTCTTTTAATATATCGATATTTAAAGTTTCGAGTCTGTAGATCACTTTTTAAGATTCTCGTTCTTCTTACTAGTTGTTATACCCTCGAAGACAGACTTACAAAGAACTACTTTTCTAATACACAACTTTGTGACTACAGAAAGCAAAGTAAAAATGGTATTGCTTCATAACAAAAACAATCATTATTTCAGAGGAAAAGTTTAAAAGTTTTCGTCTATTTGTCCCTTCCCGGTTCCACTGTTATAGTCTTTTAAATGTTACCGATTTTTATCCCTTGTCCAAGTTTTTGCAAAAATATATAGCCAATTGGCATGGATCTACCTACGTTTCAAATTGTCTTTCTGGTATTCCCCATTTTGTATAAACAGAAAATTAATTTTTACCCGCTTTTTATCCCTTGAAAGAAGACCTTCGGAATAGTACTTTTATAATATACATTTTTAAAATTTTACCTGTTTTCTTAATATTGATCCTTTCCTGGCCCAAGCCTTGGTTTAAGCGTGATTGCGGAACAAACATACAAAGCCATTTATAATATTCTTGGATGCATATATGGATTAGTTAGTGATGATCTTGTTACGATTTTTTTTTATTGCTCTTTAAATTATTATAGCATTTGTCTATTAGATTTGTCTTTATTGTAAGGCAATTCAAAAATTCATAAATTGTTTTGCGGAGTCCGTCCCAACATTCTTTAATTTCAAGTTCAAGTTCAAGGTTTTTATCTTATATCATACTTACACATATTAATATGTATATGTGTCATTATTTAGTACGCTCTCAATTTTAATGATCATTGTTGACGAGTGGAAAGTGAGTTAAAGAGTGTAATGGTTACACTCTGTTAATATTACAATCAGGGTTGGCAAAATTGATACTATCGTACTTTTTTTGATACTATTTGATGTTCAAAAGTACCGTGGTACTCCCGAGACTCATTTGATACGCACAAAGCACCTTCACTGTTTAATACCAAATTATAAACTTTGTTACCATTTCCCATACCTTCTTTTATTAATTTATTTATGGCAATAACATTTAACGTTCTAAATTCGACTTGCAACTGGCAATACTGCACTTTAGTTTACTAGTGTGCGTGCGGAGTAAAACAATAAAAGAAGTTAAACGTAAACACAATGACAACAACACTTTAAAGTTTGACAATATTTTTAATATCATACAAAGTTAGAAAAATGCATTCGTAGTTTGTCGCTTTACATTCCAACTGTGTTTTTATAGACACATATTTGTTTTTTGTTTTCATACACTAGAAAAGAAATAAACAAAAGTGTTTGGGGTTTGGGTGTTATGTATGTTTAAAAGTGAATTTTAAAAAAAGTGAGCTGGTATTTCTTAAATGTTTAAATTACTTTATTTAATATGGAATCTTGTAAAGCCGGGTAAGTTATTAATTTTTGTTAAACAAGCACATAGTTAATTTCCATATATTTTGTTAGAAGCATCAAACAAACCAAACCGTATGTCGTTCCCTTTAGAGATGAATGGGGAACTAAATTTTCATGGCTGCAAAATGATGGTCACGTCAAGAGGTGTATACTATGTAATATTACCATTGTATGTGGTTTATCACACTTAACTCGTCATAATGTAAGTGAAAATCACAAGAAAAAACTTATTTCTGCCAAATCCACACCAAAAATTGACAGCTTTTTGGAAAATGTTAAAAACTGTCCAATTACCGAAGCTGCAAAAAAAATTGAAATAAAATTGAGTACATTCGTTGCTGAACATAATATTCCTTTTACTGTGTTGGACCATCTTAATTTACTTATTCAGTGACTCTAACATTGTAAAAAAAATTAACATCAATAGAAAAAAAGGACAACAGATAATAAACACTGTTACGGGCCCTAAAAACAGTGAAGAAATTTCAAATTTTTGTCAAAATAGTTATTATTCGCTGGCGATAGATGAAAGCACTGACAACAGTGTCTCAAAAAATCTTGCAATAATAATTAGAATTTTTAATGGGCAGTGCCAGGACCGATTTTTGAGTTTATTAAAATTAGAAGACAGCACTTCTAATGGAATTTTTTCGGCCACGGTGGATGTTTTAAAAGAAAACAATATTCCTTTAAAAAACATGATTGCCATTACCACCGACAACTGTCCTGTGATGACAGGTTCATCAAATGGCGTACAAAGAAAATTTAAAAATATTATCCCAAGCCTTTTCACCAATGGATGCATTTGTCATATATTAAATTTAGTATCCAACTCAGCTTCTAAAGTGGGAATACCGGACACTCTTGACAATTTTATTACAGAAATATACTTTCATTTTTCTAATAGCTCGTCCAGGAAAGACGATTTTTTAAAATTTCAAGAATATTTTGACACCGAATTACATACAATTCTCAAATATGCATCTACTAGATGGCTATCTAGAGAACAAGCAGTAAACAGAATTTTGGAGCAATGGGAGCCCCTACAGTACTATTTTACCCTACAGGAATTTGAAGGAAAAAGTGATAGAATTAAATTCATATCAAGAGAGTTAAAAACCCAATGTTTAAAATGACACTTTTGTTTTTACAATATGTATTAAAAATAATCAACTCTATAAATTTGGAAATGCAATCAGAAGACGCAAGAATGCATATATATTTACCACGATTGGAATTTCTTTTTCGACAAATTGCAAGAAATTTTATAAATAAAACTGTTCTAGATAACAGTAAAGTATCTGTTCTAAACTTAGATGAACACAATCTTCCGCTTGAAGAAATTTATTGTGGAACGGAAATAGATGTGTTTATAAATACAAATCATATTGATACCGACATTGTAAATAATTTCAGAGAAAATTGCAAAAAATTTTATAAAAAGTTTTGTCAAAATTTAGGAGAACGTTTAGATTTCGATGACGATAAATTTTCCCCAGAAAATGTTTTGAGTGGAAAAACTAATAGTATTATTCCGTTTTTAATGAAAATGTTTCCAAACGAAAAAAACTCATTTGAGTCAATTAACACTCAATATAGAACATTGGCTGATATAATTGAAATTAAACATTTAGCTAATGAAAATATATGTAATTTTTGGTTAAAGGTATCGCAACTAAAAAACGAATTAAATGAATTAATGTTTCCTGACATTTCTAGAATCGCGACTGGAATTTTATCTATACCTCATTCATCGGCTAATGTCGAAAGAGTATTTTCAATTCAAAACATTATAAAAACAAAAGAAAGAAACAAACTTCATTGCAAAACATTGTCTAATCTTATTCAAACCAAAGATTTACTTAAGTCTTCAAATACTTGCTGTTTCAATTTAAATGTTTGCAACAAATTATTATCCAAAAATACATAAAAATTTTATATTTGTATTTAACATTTACAACTACTTATGATCTCAATTTGTTTTATGTTATTTATATAATTTTTTTTTTATAAAATATGTCTATATGAATTATAAAAGAATAGTTCATAAACAAAAATGTTATAATTACACAGAACTGAATTAAATTTTAAGTTATTATTACTATGCTTTAAATAAATTGTTATACGTTTTTCTTATTTTTTTTGTTGTTAATAAATATTTAAAAAAAAAATTGTTTTAGTACCCTGGGGTTCAAAAAAGTACTCTCAGTTAAATATTTTGATACCGAAAGAAAAAATCATTTACCATCCCTGATTACAATCTCTTTAATATTATATATATTTTTTTTCCTTATAAGGGCAGAGAAGACACTTGTTCTTGTGAGCACACATTTTTTTTTTTGGACGCTGTTGATACACATTTTTTCTTATAAGAGTAGAAATGTTATTTTTGTTTGCTACCTCTGTTTCGTTTTGATACTTTATAAATTGAACCACATACGCTTCAAGGTTTTGTTGCATTTTGAAACGGGACTTTTGAGAAATAAATTGAAGAATTTGATTATTTTGTACAGTAAAGTCATTGACAAAGTTTAACTGGTGATGTAAACATTATTAGCGGAAAACCCAAACCAAACCAAAGTGTCTTTTTTTTGAAAAATAAATTATAAAATATCATAGTGCAAAATTAAAATAAAATAGTGAACTTAATAATTTTTTCCACAAGTACTATCGACATTTTTTTTGATGGAATTGTGCGGCTGAATTTTTATTAAAAAGGATATATAAATTTCCACTCAAAGTCTCAACACGTGGAAGTTCCAAGCCACGTTTTAGGGAAACTCCATAGGAAACGCTTCAGATTTCAAAAATATTGTGTTCGCAAAATTAGTCGCTCAAACTGTACAATTTTTGTCCACGCTTTTACTTGGAAAAGCCACTGGTGCAGAAAATTTTGGAAGAAGGTGACCATCACACGCTTTAGATCACGTGTCTTCACGTGGTTCTTTGGAAAAGCCTTCTCTAATTTTTTTTAAAAAAACATTTCCTAATAATCAAGTCTAAACAACAAATTATGAAGTAAATTTAAAAATGTAATTATCATATTACATAGTCATAGTTTTCTTAGTACTTCGGTACTTATTATTTTCTAACATTATTAATTAAAATTTGAACCAAAATCATAAAGAATATTCAAAACAAATATTAGTAGTGTGTTGAAAAAAAAAAAAAATGTAAATTCTAAATTTAGCTTAATCTAAAATCTAATTTTTGCATATTACATCTAAACCTAACCTAAATCTAAATTTAATAAGTTAATTCTAAATTCACCCCGAATTTATTACATTTTTTCTGAATAATTAATTTTCTATTAATGTTAGATTTTTACAACATAATAAAAAAAAAAGGGGAATAAAACAAATTTTAAATTAAATTTGATCATTTATGTAAACCGCATATTATACAAATATGTAAGTTAAAATTCATTTCCTACACATCATCTTTTATTGTAACTTTCAAATTTAAAACAAAAGGAAACATCATTTTATATGATCTCCAAAAGTATTTGAAAATTACTTATAACTGAAAGCAGAAAATCTAAAATGATATACATACTTATATTCATAAATAAATTACAAAAAAAGAAAAATTGAATTAAAACTACATAAAATAACAAAAATTATTTGAAAAAAAAAGAAATTTATACATATATAATGAAAATATTAAAATAGGTTTACGAAAGAAAGCAAAAATAAATAAAAGTCAATAGAAAGTAAAAAGAAAATTATACGAAATTAATATTGTCATGTAAAAGAAAATTTTGTCTGAATTGAAAACAAACTGAAATTCTTAAAATCTATAATAACAAAAGAAATAATTTTTTTTTTTTGCTTTTAAAATTTAACTCGTGAATTCAATTATCTTAACGATTGTACATAATAACCAAAGAATGTAAATTTTAAGTAAAATCAATTTAATTATGTCATAAATATTTTTAAATTTAACCTTTTCCTAACCAGCTGAATTTACATTAGAACCAGACATTAGACATCGTCATGCAATGATTGCTGGGCCCATCAATTGATGCTGTTAAACGATACCAATGTAAAAACACACACCCTAAGTACATACATATACACAAAAATTTTGTAAGTAAGAATTTCAAATCCTTTTATTGTATATTTCAATCGTTTTAACTTTATTATTAAAAATACACATTATCTACTATCTTTTTTTTTTTTTTTAATTAACCCTAATGAATTTTCATTCAACTTATATAAATATATTTACTTTTTGAAATGCAACAAATAAATTATAATATTAATTATGTATCTTAAAATAATGCAATTTTAACTTTTTTTTTTTTGGGGAATGATAGCCTGTGAAAATTATAAATAGTAGTTAGGGTCAACGTGTCAAATATAGGAACAGGTATAGAAAAATATGGGTATTTTCCTGTCAAGGCGTCTGGCATTAAGTCAGTGGGTGGGAACAATTGTACCCTACAGGGCACTACAACTTGCCTTCGTTACTCTTGTAATTATCATAAAGTTTTAGATTTTATTTATTTTGCATACCTTTGGTACATCTAGGCATGTATGGTATGTTATATGTTTACGCGTTATAAAATATATGGGTTGAGAACCAACATTACCACTAATATAGCTAGCTGGGAAACCTATAAACATGCCTCTTAATCATTCTTATTTTATTATTTTGGTTTGCAGTTGAATTTTAAATTTGTACAACAATTTTTATTATTCAAGTTGTACCCAGCGCGTAACAATCTTTAGCTATAAAGTAGAATTTTTATGTGAGCAGGATTTTCTACAAAATTTTAAATTAAATTCAAATCTAAATTGCAGGAAAATCTAAAAGTTTAGGTCGTTCATCTCTTATCGTCATTGCTATATTGTGATAATAATTCTAGCACAATTCAGCTGTAATGTGTATTTTGAGACACAATTTTTTTGAAATTTCATGTTCTAAAAATATCCATTCAATAGCTGGACCATAGGGTGATAGTTAATTTCAATTGTCAAAACAGCAGAATAAAATTTTGTTACAATATATTGTATGTAAAAGGCTTTTGGGAGATATATTGCACAAAGTGCAACATAAATACTTTCAACTTTGTACAAATTTATAAAAATTTAATATTTTCATACAGCGTTTTCTGGCATTTCCAACTCAAATGTTAAGCATCAAACACATTCGAGACAGCAGGCCCTCTAGTCAGCTACTTAATTATTTTGAAAACGACAGCTATATAGTCAGCAGCTGATCTCGAAATCTGACGTTTTAATAAAAAATAAATTTGTTTTGCGAATTTTTTAAATAACATAATGGCTGAAGAGAAGTTTGTTTATTTTATAGAAGCTATTACTAAAATACAACAAAAAAGTAAATAAAAACATTAAAAATAATAAATCTTAAACAATAAAACATTTACAAACTTTAATCAAACAAAACAATAAAAATATAAACAGCTGTTATAGTAATCCATTTATATTTCAGTGGTGCCACTTAAGGCTTTTATTTTTGTTTAAAGTAGCGTTTTATTTATGAAACATGAAAAACATATGTATGATTATATGACTCCAGACATGCTAATAAACTTTACTCATTTTTATTAATATAAAATATAATATTATTGATACATTTAATAACTCTTGACGCATAAATGATCATGACATTTTAATTGTGTATTTTGCTTTTTATTTTATTTAATATGCTTTACACATTTTGTTATATGGTCAACACTGTTTTTGTTGTGTCGCCAACAAAAATAGAAATTAGTTTAATTTGACAGCGACGAAAAAATCAGCATGGACAACAACCTGCAGTCGTGTTGCCTTCTATCGTCAATATAGTCACTCTCATATAAACGTGTGTATTTAATTTTTGACATATTGTAGTCGGTAGCCTGCTGTCTCGAATGTGTTTAATGCTTTAAAATGATTTAAATTTTCTTGTATTACAGCCTTTATATCCAGATACCGCCAATTGTATTGATATGACGACTTGGGTACAAGATCTATTTTCATGACCGAAAGAAAATTAGAGTTGTTGAAATAATCAATAAAGTTGATCGACCATTAAAGAAACATGTCACTTTAAAATGGAACTCTTTTTTTTTAAGTTAAATTGGCATTATTTAAAAACTCTGTGAATTGGTTCCCTTTTGGATATTATTACAGCATAGAACGCTTATATGTCGGTCTTTAATGCTTTCTTTAGGGAATATTCTACAAAGGCTAGCACACCGATTTTTGCCTCTAAAATATACATACTTTATTAGATCGCAAATATAAATTGTAAAAATTATTAACGGAATGAAAAACAAGTTTGTTTGAACTTATAATGCTTGTAATGTTAGAAGAGCATGTTTCACAATTTGCAGATTGCACAAATGAAATATGGACTTTGGCAGTATTTATCTCCCCAATTTGTTAAAGTAATTTTATGCTGTCATTTACTTAACCAAATGTTAAAACAACAAACAATTTCAAAATTGTATTTCATAATCAAAGAACATTTCGAGGCTTGACTGTATTAACTCTTGTATGTAACAACATTTCCACAAATATTTTTCCTGTGCAAGCATTTGTAAAATACATACATATTTTTCATAAAATAAACTTTTAAATTTAATTATCATTTAGTTTTTATTTTAGCCATTGGGTCAAGAAAACCTTACAAATAAATTATTGAATTAATTTAAAGCTGTTAAAAAGTTTATCATTGCAAACTTTGTTTTTTTTTTCAAGATAAAAAGTAATAATTATAATATTTATTTATTGTTCCTGTCTAAAGTCCCTTAGTTGAAAAATTGTAATTGTCTAATTGTTGCTGTAAAATGTTCCATGATGAAATCAATCTCAAAATTTGAACTGCTCTTTTTCTGTGGTTGTTGCTATTTGAATCCATACGAAAGCAATTTCAATGCAAACACACACACACACACACCCAGATACCTACATACATACATATTTACAAATAGACATAATTGAATTTTCCCTGTTTTCTTAAAAAATGTTTTAATTAATTAAAGTACTCGTACTTCGGTACAAAAGTTTTTTGTCAAGACTCGAATGTTTTAAAACTTTTTTTTTTTGTCTTTTTTTCTTGGTGTGGAGAAAATTGGTATTTTAACACTTTTAACTACGAGAAGTTTATTTAATTGGAAAAAAAGAAACGTCAAAAGGGTATAAAACAAGACCCATGAAAAACAATAAAAAAGTTTTTGGCTACGTATGTATGTAAACAATAACAAAGTTTGTAAAATAAAATTGTTTCAATATAATCATTGAGTAAATCCAGCATTATACGTGTATCGAAAACTTTGTACTTATGTATGTATAGGAGGGTCATGAGCAAAACCGAATACATATTGCCAAATTGTTAATTGTGAAGGTTAAAAATTATTTAATAGCAGAACTTGGAACGCAAGAGTATTTAGTTATAGATTTCGAAATTATGGGAGTAGAAACTTGAAATAATTGACATCCCTCGCATGTCATAATAAGCAAAGCTAACTATTTTATGCAATCAATGCAATTGCTGCAAATATTTACACCATCTATACCTGTTGCCTGCCTCATCATCGGCGGCATCACTTGCCAATCATTGTAAATATTTATTTTAATTAAAAACACAAAAAATCAAATGAAATTTTTGAACTTTTATGAGACCAAAAGAGAGCGTACGTTTAATTCAAAATATGTCAAGGTTGCTTTTTTTCTACCCCACACACATGAATGCGATGATTACATAAGCCATTTATAAACTAGTCTCCCTATTTTGTAAGAAACAATTTTTGTTGAATTACATATTTATAAAATAAAAACCTAAAATGATAGATTGGTATTTATAAGGTTTCAATTAGATGATTTAATTTGCAATCTAGAACGTATATATTATGCAATTACCGATAGACTAGGCGATAGTGTGCCGGACTATCAGTCAGAGGGTTGCGGGTTCGATTCCCGCCAAAGACTCTGGGTGTTTTCTGCAGACAAGCCAAAAAGCTTCGCAGTTTGTGTTTGTTAAAAAAAAATCAAACGCAACTCTACGAGTATTTGCTTGTCCTCACCACAATTTTATACAATTGGCCAGTTCCCAATTGTGTTTGTAAATCATTGCATTAAATTGAATATTCGTATATAGCTACTAGCTGATCTGGCAGTCGGTCAAGTCTAATCATATACACCAAATATATGAGCCATAACTGTTTAACATAACATTTAATGAACCGATCATTATAAAAATTCTATCTCGCTCTCAATGCTTGTAGAAGATTTCTTATCGATATAAAATTTGAGAACATGACTTCTGTATTTATGAAATTTAATTTTGTTGGATTTTATTTTTTTTTTTATTAAAATCTTTGTACAAGAGCCTCAAGGATTAAACGTTAAGAAAATAGTAGTGTATTTTATTTTAAATCAATAGAATAAGTCTATATTTTTAAAAAAGTTCTTGTATTTATTGAAAAATATCTTATAATACATGTGTTTTTTTAAAACCGCTTATCTGCCATAAAAACGGCTTTTCAAACCATAATGACTTTAAAACATTTCTTATTATATTTCAAAACTTTCCATTTATATTTCAGAAATTTTTAATTACCCAGCAAAAACTTTACTTACAAATTAAGTTAAAAAGTAATAGGAATTTGTCGACCAGACTACTTACAAATCTACTAGAAAAAGTATTAATTTTTGTTCGACATGTCCCAAAAGTAAATTTGCCACTTTTAACTAAAAAATTAATAACTTATATATATTTATACTTAGAAGTTTTATAAAAATATGTAGTTGTAGACCTATTAGAACAAAATATTATAAAATAAGTAAACAAACTTAATAAATTTTAGGGAAACTTATTGAACATGATATTAATAAAGATTTATAGTCATATACTAAGTGCTGTTTCACACATTTCAGTTTTAGTTGCCCAGTTTTTGTTTAATTTTGTTTAGAAAATTGTCTAGTAACTTCAAGTATGTAATCTTTTTTTCTTTTTTCCCTTCTCATTCAAAAATACTTGTCTTGAAGAGTCGGAATTGAAAAGTGTGAAAGCGCTCTAACTCCTATTTATAACTATTTATTTGAAGTAAATTTTTTGGATTTTATAATTATGTATAGCATTTAAACGCCACCGAAGTAAAATAATTAAATAAAGGCTATAAAATCAAACTTTAACATTAATGCGCCTACTCTACTCACCACCAGAGGCGCTGCAATTTTGCACTAAAAACAAACATAATGTGCAATTGCAGAGTTGTAATATAAAAAAAAGCTTTCTTCTTTCACCACCATTACTTCTTCAACTATCCCCTTTCCAAAGAAAGTAACGCAAGTATATATACAAATAGAAAATTCTAAAAAACAATTTGACAATTTTTCTGAAATAGAGGGTTTAAAATGGAATAAAACAAAGATGATTTTTTAAAATTGACATGAAATTTACTTTATACGATAGATAATCTTCTGGCATTATAATTTAAACATGACTTCTGTCATATTATTGCCGTAACGCAGCGAATGTTGTCCAGCAAGTGGTCAATCGTTTCGGGCGTAGACTAGCGACTTCACATATCCCCACAGAAAATAGTCAAGCGTCGTTAAATCGCACAATCTTGGAAGCCAATTCATGGGTTCGAAACGTGAAACTATCCGCTTACCAAACGCTTTCTATAATAAATCAATTGTGGCACGAACTGCGTGACATGTTTCGTCGGCTTGTTGAAACCACAACTGCTGCACATCATGATCGCTCAATTGAAGAACGAAAAAGTCAGTGAACATGGGCTCTATAGCGGTCACCATTCAATGTAAGGTCTGGCCAGCACCTTTGTTTTTAAATAAGTACGGACCACCAGCCCAAACAGTCAGTTTGTAACAGTGTCTCAACATACAGTTGAGAATTTTCAATAAGGCAGTTTTGCTTATTGACGTACCCATCCAATCCAAAGGGAGCTTCATCACTTAACAAAATTTGCTTATAAAAATCGGAATCAACGGCAATTTAGTTTTGGACCCATTCACCGAATTTTCAGGCGTCGCTCTATTCATGTTGAAATGTCAAACCAGACTAAACATAAATCACTTGATAGCTGACAAAATGGCCGCCAGTTAAAAAAGTGTGGCCAACTAAAAAGTTCTATACATCTAAAAAACACCCTTTACAATTGGATATTGTGTAGAACCATTAAATCCAAGGTTGGCTACCGATTCTAGATAGTTAAAAGATATTATTTCGGTGAACTGTTAAGGTGGTAATTAAATTTTGTTGATTAATTATTACTAATAATTTTCGGTATTTAACTTCTGTACGAGTAGGTTTTTAATTACTGAAATTGAGAAAATTGATTTCTTGATTTTTTTTTTTTTTTTGCAAAATCACAAGGAAGCATTGCCCAGAATGTGCGGCCAGACATAAAAGCGCAATATTCCATCATGACAAGGCAAGAACCCATGTTGCAATACCTGTTAAAAATTATTTACCCACTATTTGTTTCAATCGAAAGATGATCAGTTCTTTTGCAGCGTTTGCCAGAAAGATGGTAAAAGAACATACATAGCTTACAATGGCCAATACTTGCATACTATACAATACTATGCTAAATTTTATAAAAGGCCTGTATTTCTAAGGGACGAAAAAGACTCATGGATAATTCATATATCATCCTGATTAAGTAAGAATCCACATATGGCTCTTTTTTTTACAACATTACTAATTTTTATATAATTTTATAATTTAATTAATTTAAAGTCATATGATCCAAAATGAATGAATTTTTGTGCAGAAATTTTCTAATTGAAATTTTGTTTCTTTCTGTTATAATGAATTTGCATACATTAAATTACTTGTGATCCTAAATGAGTAAGAATTCTCAAAGGGGTCGCAATGGTATAATTCCTTAATTGTCTGTTTTAATGAATATAGAAGCATTTAATTGAGCGTTTATAACTCTGAATGAATAAGGATCTAGAAAGAAGGGAAAGTGGGAATTTTTATTTTTATCTAATGGTACTTCTTGAATTTTCAACGTTAATATACTTAGAAACTTAAAATTAGTCAAATTTGTATCTAATAATAAAACTTTATTTATTTTAAAAATTAAATTAATAATTAGAGGAGTATGAACCGGACACGTCAGCGATTTTTCGATGTATGTATTTATAATGGAATCATTTGTATTGTTTAAATATTAAAATATGTTGTGTACATCATAGACCGCTATCATACTAACTGCCATTTACTCATTGGTAACTCAGTTGTAAGGCATTATTGTGAAAATACTTATTGAGCCAAATAAAATTTTATTTAATTAGGCAAGTGTTTTTATAACACTTGCAACAATCCTTAATTGAAACAAATTTTATTTGTGCATGAATGTTTGTGTGTGTATTAGTACCTGGGTGCAATTAAAGAGGCCATCATTTTCACTTAACTCTTAGTTGGCTTTTACAATGCATTTTAACTTGTAGTCGTCATAAGTTTAAAGGTACGTTCAGACTGATAAAATATTTGACAAAATAAAAACAGATAATAAAAATATAAATAAATAAAATATAAATAAATAATATAAATAAATATATAAATAAATAATAAAAATATACAAAAATATTAATTGAGGTTGCTCGTTATTTAAAAACATGTAATGAATGTATTGCCTAAACTTATTCCATCAAATATTTAAACAATATGAACGCACCTTAACCCTTTAGATACAATGCCCGGCATTGCAATGGATCCTGTAACGATACAATTACTCAGTATGCTTATCACTCTGTCTGTGTATTATTTATTATTTAACAACCAACCAATAGACGGACAAATGACACACTAGATGTCTGTTGTATACAATACATGTCATGTTTAACCTCTATTATCTCTTTTTTTCTCTCTTCCCCCTACTCTTTGCAATATGAATAACTATATTTACAGAATGACCAACAACAAACGCAACAGCATCAATATTACAGCAATCAACAACAATTGGAACAACAGCCAACAAGTCAACAATATAATCATCATGATGGCCTACGAGATGTGAGTAGTGGAGCAGATGGTGACGGCGGCGGTGTCCACCCACAGCAAATGCCACTAGATACGACGCTGGGCGAAACACTGTCATCATTGCCTCAGGCTTCTTTCAACTACATCAACTCGATTGTGGGTAGTGGCGTTATTGGTATTCCATATGCATTTCATCGTGCTGGTTTTGGCCTTGGTCTTTTGTTGCTCATACTTGTTGCTTACATAACAGACTATTCCCTCATATTAATGGTAAGTAATCATAAGCACCATATACATACATACATATATATATACTTTCACACAGTGGTACGAAAAATAATAAATTTTTTACTAAGTCGTCATCGTTGAATAAGTCATATTATGTATGAATGTTGTTATCCCAAAATAAGTTCTAAGTTCTATGCTGCGATTTAATATGTATTTTAAAACCATATTAGCATTTATTGTTGTAAATATTCGCACCAAATATTTTTTTAAATTGACTTCAGTAACACAATTTTCCGACATTTTTGCATTTCGTCACCTAAAATGCCCAAAGACGTAACCCTCCAAAAATCAAAATTCGTTTTTTGATTGAATCAAGGCTAAAATAAAATCCTCTTAAAAATTTTAAGCTTCTACGTTCCAAACTAACGATTTTATTCAAGAAATCGAAAAAGACGTAACATCATTAAAAGACTCAACCCACATTTTTTTTTTTTACAGAAATAAGTTTGTCGTCTATATACGTATATAATATATTAAGACAAGATGTGAAGAAATCGCGATTTTCAATTAAACAGTTTTCATTTTATAACATTTTATAATGTTTTTTGCTTCTCCTGTAAAATTATGATAATGAGGGTTACGTCTTTGGGCATTTTAGATGATGATTTATAAGTTACAAATTCGGGATTTTTAAGAATTAAATTTAGCTTTTATTTTGAAACATTTGAAGAATATAAATTTATTCAAAGTATTAGCCAGTGTTATCTGTTGCCATCCATTCATCTTTCTGGCAACATATTCAGCTTAAGTTTCCGTGAGCAATTGCAGAGCTTCATTAACTAAGTGAGAAAAAATAACAGATATGACAAAATGAGACATAAGTTACTAACGACAAAACCGGCGTTCATAAGATACGCCATCTGTTATTAATTCCACATTTTTAAGTTACACACCCAATATATAATACATAAAACTAGGGTTTCTTATTATATTGATGGTAGGCACATATGTATGATTCGTTACAGCCAAATTAACATTCTTAAGCTAGATTTACACGATTGAAATTTTCTTCAAAATGCTTCAAACTCGTGTAAACAGCAAAAATTCTTCAAAATTTATTTATTTAATATTTATTAATAGTTACATTTATATTTAATATTTATTAATAGTTATTAAATAAAGAAATTTTGAAGAAATTTTGAAGAAATTTTGAAGAAATTTTGCTGTTTACACAAGTTTGAAGCATTTTGAAGAAAATTTCAATCGTGTAAATCTAGCTTTACTTGTAAAATTACCAAACGAACTTTTCATAGGAATTTGCTTGATAAATGCAAATAAAGTATATTGTGCCCGAGCCAGTAATGCTTAGGATTCAGTAGTAGTAGTAAAAATTTAGTAAATCCTTAAAATCGATGCCAATTTTTTAAACTTTAGGTTCGCAAGTGAAGAGTTTAGAAATTACAAACTCTTACGGTTACCACTCACGTTGAGTGTCATGGGTCTAGATACATTTTAAAGTTGGCTCAAGGTTTCTATATATTTTCGAATAGTATAGATAAGTTGAATAAACAAAAACACTGAATCAAATTTATTACGTTTTTATTATTACAACCAGTTCCACTGTGCTACCTTATGCTTGTGTTTTAGCTTTCGATTTTACAGTTTCCAATGACTGACTTCGTTGTGGAAAGAATCATTAGGAAATAGGTTTGAATATCCTTGATTTCAAAAAAACAAGAAAGAAAGAAAAGCGAATTTTATTTAAATTGTGATGATGTGAGTATGATGACGATGATGGTGCCGTAATGCAAACGATTATTTTGCATATTTTTGCATCAACGTAGTTTAATGTCATTGTGTATTTATGTTTGCATGTTTGTGTAGGTCGATGTGTGGGGGTGTAAATAAACGTTCTTATTAGATTCTGCCATAGTTGTTGCCTTAGATAGGTATCCATACTATATATTAAAATTAGTTGCTAGTCAGTGATTTAAGTAAAATTTTGTTGAAATAGTTTCAAGTAATCAATGTTCTTTTTTTCTTTTTTTGTAAATGTTAGTGTTGAAGCCATCCAAGCAAATTGTTACGAACAAGTCTTTAAAAATAAATGTAGCTATTTCGGGAATATACCCTAATGTTAAGAATGCCAAAAAATACTGCAGGATCAAGTTAAAAATATCGAAACAAAGATAGAAAATTTACATATTATAGATATGTAGGTATGCTGTAGGACAAAAATAGCCTTTTTAAAAAGAATGCTGCAAAAAGAAACATTAAATAAAATCGTTTAAATAACACAATATGGTTAAGATATTTTGTAAATTCAGCATGCAATAGCATAAATATATTAATATTTTTTACATTTTGTATTGATAACGATATTTTTTAAGAGTTATTTTATTTTACGGATCTGTGTAATTTCTGTGTTATTGAGGCTTATTTTGGCTGAATTTCATTTCAATAGCAATATTTGATGTTATATGATTAACGAATTTTAGTACTTACTTCGCATAGACGCTACCATGTCTATTTTCCCAAACTCAATCATTTATAAATTACATATAAGTATATGGATGTTGATAATATATGTAGGTATACATGCAAAATTTGCAGATTCTACATAGGAATTTAGAAGATTTTTCCTATCGTATTCTTCAAAATATAATAATTTTAATACTTACATAATTTGTATGATATTTCGCCCAATTTATGCCCACATATTCGTATAATATTTGAGATGTTTTGCTGTTATATATTCCCAGATAATCGAATTTTATTTATATGGGAAGTGCAATGCCCATTATTTGAGGTCCATATATTTTCGTCTAAAATAATCATATTGACACTAGATGTTATATTATCCCAAATTTTTAGCATTTACATTGTTAGGGGTACCACGCCCACTAATTTAAAGTCCACCGATTTTTCGTCACATATTCATATGGATGTCGAAATTGTTCTTAAAATATTTGAGGACTCTAGCTGTATCAGTTTCCGTTGTACTTATTGCGTATGTGGTTGTGAGATTTCGCATACTTGAAATTTTAAAACAAACAAAATGCGGCACATGTCTCCTTCCATACAGCTCTACACTGCGAAAATTTTAAGAAAATCGGTTCAAACATTTAGCCGTCTGTCTATAAGGCCTTTAGACGTCTATAAAGGCCTCAATACGAATGTAAAATAAATGCATACATACTGTTACGTTTTTACCTTTAAAAACGGTGGTATATTTCCTTTGAATAAACCGGTTTCCTTTTATTTACTAAATAAAAGCGCCAAGCAGTCTTTATTTATTCAAATGTACAAAACAAATTAAGTAAGCACTCTCAGTCTTATTCAGAAAAAGTTAATTTAGGTTTACTATCCACTATTAAGCAAAATTTCTTAAAATATTATTCACAAACGATTATTAGCTTAATTTCCAGATATGATAATATGGCTGTTTTCATAAACACAGTATGCAGTATGAACTCTATGCAATGAAATGTTGCATTTAATACTGCGTTTATGAAAACAGAGTCAATCCATTCTCTCTTCCTGGTACGGAATTTAAAAAAATATCGTTTCATGAAATATATTGTATCAAAATAGTGATGTGCAGAAAACATTAACAAATGAAAAGAAGGTTACCAAGTTTTTTTTTTTGTCTCTTTGGTTTTTCTTAGTGCATGCCAATACATGTACATGTATATGTTTATTTTTGCAAAAAAATTAATATTTCATTTTTAAAAATCTTTTACTAAAAGACTATTGCAAAATATTTTCTTATTCAAAAACATTTCATATTTATTTAAAAGTAAAACAATTGACGAGTTGCGGTTACTGATAAAAAAGTATTCAACCCTGTTTCACCATTAGAACTTAAGAGACTTTTAAATGAAATAGTGTTGCCAGTCTTAAATGAAAATTCTTCTTAAATTACAAATTAGTTAATAAGCGTTTTTTGAATAAGAAATTTTAATAACCAGATTATACCGGTATTAAATTTTCTTTCTGAATAAGACTGTTAATTATTACAAGTTCTCTTATATAATTTAAAATTATATAATTATTTGTTAGTAATTTTATGTAATGTTAATATTGCATTTTCATTTGGGAATGGAAATGCAATAAATGCATATTTAACAATATTTATTACATATTATTTTATTAGTGAAAAGTTAGTTAAATTGGAACGGTTCTCAGAATTGCGACCGAAAAGTATACTTTGTTACATTTACCCTGCCTTTACACATGCAAGTACTTGCATGCGAGTGCTGTGTACGTATTATATACGAAAACTTATTCGAAAAACTCGAAACATTTGCAAGTAGCATTACTGTTTACACAGGACAGTGAGAGTTCATTTTCAAAATGTTGTCAAAGCGTAAACTTCTACCGGCAGCTCCATTTGATTTGCAATTGCTTCAAAGGCCTTGCTTTTCAAATCGTTCCTCCTATATGCTTTATCACTCATATCCCACAGAAATATAAATTAATTAATTTTATTATATTTTTTAAATAAAAGTTTGAAATATTCGACCTTTTCTTTGTAGAGCTTGAGTATTTATAAATTTGGGATATTTTTAAAATTTAATTTTACTTCCATTTTTGTTTTGATCGAAAAATAGAGTTGCCGAGTTGATCACATAAAAATTTTTCATGAGGGAAAATTTTCATTAACAATAATTATTATGATTTTAATGATATTTATTCCCCAATATTAAAAACATTTTGTTTATCAATATTATTTGTATTATCCACTTTCTATTCATTGGAAAATATACATGGCAACATTATTTTTTTATTTGACGTTTACTAGCATGAGAGTGTCAAACATTCACTCATATGCAAATTTAGGTGCGAGTAGCTCTGCAAGTGCGAAAAATTTGAGTGCATTAGTAAAAAAAAAATGTGAGTGTATTGAGTTTTTCGAACTGTTACTCGCATGTGTAAACGCTAGGTTAGTGTTGAAGTTAATTCCTTTATATTAAATTAGGACGGTTGCAATTCTTGGCATTGCGACCGAAAACAAATCGGAAATGAGTTTAATATTACACTTTTCTTTATTTATCGTTAATTATATTTGCAATAAATTCATCTATAGTGTCATTCTTAAAAGGTATATGTGTGTGTGTGTGCGAATTTGTATATGTAATTTACGCTTTAATTACAGTTTGAGAACAATTTGATGTTCACTCAACGATGACTCACAATAAACAAACTTTGAATGGCCCTGTTTTTTCTATCTATACAATAGCGCCATTTTCTAGTAATTTCCGGCGGCATCTAGAAAAGACAATTGAAAGTTCCTATCTATGGCCGTAAAAACATAATGTTGCCATACTGTGTGTTAATAACCGCGTGTTACAATGCCTATGAATAGAAACTTCTAATAAAGTTTTGATCATCTAGAAATACGAATTTTCAAAAAGTACAAGACACTTTCATTTTTAATTAAATGTAAACAAAATTAAAATTTGTTTTTAGCTTTATTAGTCTTGGAGTATGCAGTTACCATTTTTACCTGTTAACATCCGAATTTCTAAAAATTCCTATTTGATGTAGAAGGAATTCAGTGCCAGAATTTCATGTTTCTAACTTTAGCGGTTTGGGCGCTGCAATAATGAATAAATCATAAGTAATAATAAGTCACTGCGGACAAATGTTCTGACAATTCGAACAAGAATATAACATCGACAAGCGTTGTCCACACGAGAGAGCTTCATGAAGACTTAAGTTTTGTTAGTATAACTTTATAATATCATTGAGAGTACTTCTTGAAAGCAATCATTGAAGCCAGTGATATCCGATATTGCTAAGACTGATACAAATTTTTGCTAGACTAATGATAGTTACGCTTAAAAACTAAATCACTGCAAATAAGAGAGTTTTGCCAATTGAATTAAAAAAAAAAAAACTACTGTAGTGTGGCCAGATTTTAAGTGATTATAGCGGATTATACATATGTATGTATGTAAAGGAATTAGCCAAATTGATTTTATCAGAATACAATTAGTTTCTAAAATAGATTTTGATACTGCAGTTAATTTTACTATTTCCTTTACTGTAAATTTCTTTTTTAACTCCTTCAATTAAGTCCTACTTTAGTGCCATTGAAAAATGTCGATTTTCCCAACTGGATTCTCGGTCTATTAATGTATGTATGTATGAATATTAATTTGTGTTTTTGATGTGAAGTGCGGTCAACTCATATACATAAATATAAATGCTTTGTATTACATTTTGAATAGAGCAACAGCATCAAAGGAAAAGGGCTGTAAAAAGCATGTTAAAACGATTTTCGTACATATTTCTGTTGCTGTAATTTCAGTAAACAAACAGTTTTTTTTTCATCGTATTTTCCTTTTTATAACCATGATTTTTTTGAACGAACAGAACGGAACATGTTTGGTTTTGACATTTTAGCAAAATTAAAGTTTGCGTTTTTGTTTAAGGAAATTGCAAAAATGTTGTTATTGGCATTGGCGATGAGGACCATGGAGACGAAAGATGGCAAAATAGTCCTCAACAATATTTTATTTCTCAGTTCATTCTTTTCATCCTTGGGTGGCTTAGTAGTAGAGTCGTGTAGTGTAGAACAGAATGTTCTCAGTGTTGGTGAAACCAAATTTATACAAAGTGCAGTTGATACGTATGAAAAGCACGTTCTATCTGCTCCATGTCAAAACAACAACAAACATGTATCTAGAACTTAAGCAAAACTGAAAGTTGTTATTAAAATGCAATTTAAAATAAAGGACATTACTATGAGATCAAAAAGAGATTTTATTTAAAGAGGATATTGAAAATAGATGGATATTTTGTGAATTATTAAACACATTCTAGTATATTTGTTAGAAAGTGGCAATATAATTAAGACTTTTTATACATATTTATTACGTATATAAAAGATTTCTCAACAATAACTTTAGTATCCATGTCAATGCATTTTATAAACAGAATCCTTTGAGATTTACAGTCTTATTCAGAAAAAATTAAAGTAGACTTCAAATGCACTTTAAGAAAATTTTGTATGAAAATTTTGTCTAAAAGCACAATTCAAACCTACTTTATTTTTTATGAATACGGCAGTTATTAAATACAAACTCGTGAATTATATATTTAGTTAAGATAATTAATTTCGAAAATGTGGTCAATAATTTTTAGAAATGAGCGGACGTCTGCCGATGTTGTAGAGGTGAACATTTGTCCCGCATCATATTCCATATTTTTACTTTCAATTTGTATCAATAAAACTTAAATTCTCAAGGAAAGTGTGTATTTTAAGTAAATTTCCTGCGTAACCTCAATTTACCAGCACTTTACAGGGGCCACTTCCGAAATTAATTTTATAGTGCATATTTCTTTGAAACTTCTATTAAAGGTATAGTTAGTAAGGATAGCTCTTTTCATATGTCTAAGACTCGTTGTTACCGCTCCATAATCTAGAAATATGTTAAATATTCCACAAAAATAGAATTTTCTTATTGTGAATTAATATTTTTTGAATAATTTACACATTAGTACATATTGCTTTTATATAAATTTTTAAATATTTCTTTTATTAACAAAATTTCTAAATTATTTGTTATCAGGCATGTCACACAATTCGATCGGAATGGTTTCAATTCCGTATTTGCAAATCGATCGTTTTTACTTTGAGTTCTCTTACGTGATAGTTCACTACGTGCGAACACTTAAGTAGAGTCGAAGGGACCCCGTTTTAAAATTGAGTTCTCTAGATTCCGATCGATTTTGTTTATTAACAAAAAAAAAAAATTTAAATCTCGATTTTTAACAAAAAAACAAACAAAAAACATGCCCAGAATTTCAATTGTTGCTGTTTTAAATGAACAAAAACATCAAAACGCAGTTGAAAAGCTACGAAGAAGAAATTCCTCTGTCATCATGGTGCAACTATACAAGGTGAGTGCAGTAGCCCAGCTGACTGACTTTGTTTACAATTTACTTATGTCAAAAGTAATACTTTTTCAAATATTTTTGACAGTAGTACATTATTTTACACAAACAAAATGCCTGTTTAAGAATGTTATTTTTTTCAAGCCTGTTGTTTCTGTTTTGTGTTGTATTTGTTGCCGATTTGCACTCACCTTGTATGGTTGCACCATGTCTGTCATATTCCAGTGCTGTGTAAATATTTTTAATTTTTGTAATTTTTTACAAAAGTTTTCTTGTTGCTGACACCAACTCTGAAATTTTTAAAATTTAATAGAAGTATCAATGAGAGAACTAAAAAAAAATTAAATAATAAAATTAATTATTTAATTGTCATTATAAATTAGTAGTATTTTTTTTCAGTATAAAATCATAAAAAACAACAACTCCACTTTAGAAATCTAAAGTGGTTTCATTCCGAAAAAAACTCGTTTTTCGTTTTCTAAAGACTCAATTTACGGAATCAAAACCACATTCGATCGGAATTGAGTTCTGTGACATGGCGGTATATTTAGTTGTGACTTCTCTTAAAATAAAATTTTCTTTAGAAATAAAATTTTTAGTAAAGTGCAACTGCTTTATCAGATAATTTTATTAACATTTTAATTTTAATGACGCATAAATTACAAATATGCGTTTGTTCATGAATTTATGTACTTGTATTAAAACATGTTATAAAAGAAATTAACCGCCTGGCCCACGATGTCGAACGATAACGTTCGCTTAGATAAGACTTAAGACACAAACTTTTTATCGTATCTATTTTTTACTTAATCAAGTTTGTTTATTCCACAATCAAGTTTGTGTCTTAAGTCTTATCTAAGCGAACGTTATCGTTCGACATCGTGGGCCAGGGGGTAAATTAAAAATCTAAAAATATTACTTTTAATCAATTAGGCCTAATTCGCAGCAATATTTTTTTAGTTGAACTAAAAATAAATAAAGCAAAAAATTAAAAGTCAGCAAAAGATAAGTTTGATCAAAAATCAATCCAAATTCACAATAAATTTATATGCAATCTTATTTCCTAACTTAATTTTGGTATATCCTTTCTGGAAATATCATCCAAGTCAAGGAATTCATCTGTTTCACGCATATATTTCTCTGAATGAAACAACAATATATACAAATTATAATACTAACTGCAAAGAAAAATAACTTTTGAACCAAAAACAAGTTAGAAAGTATAGGAGGTCAAGTATACATACATATGTCGAAAATTTGTTTTTTAGAAATCGGTACTATTAGTGAGATATGACCGATCATCCAAAAGTTTTGCGGCATCACTTCTAAGCATATAGATAGATATTGTTTGTGTTCAATTTTATCTCGATTTAAACACTTTAAAAAGATTTATGCATCTTAAAGTAATTTTCAGAAGTGGATTTTATATCGCAAGTTTGACTAATTGTGGACCGACCATTATCGATTCCAACATTTTTAAGAGATTTATGCAAGGTAAAGTGATTTTTGAAAGTGGGCCGTATATATGAGCAATGAGTAATTATCGACCGATCACCATAAAATTGGGCCAAATGATTTGTGCATACGAGTACATACATATATGAAACATATTTGTATTGAATATTATTTGTATACCAAGGTTATTAAGAGAGTTATGCTCGTTAAAGTGATATTCGGAAGCCGGCCTTATATGGGAGTTGTGTTCAATTATTGACCGATTGGTACATCATAAAGTTTATTTGTGAAAAAATTTGTTTGGATAAGTGTATAAGTAAAACATTTATGACCGATAAAGTCCTATTTCGGAAAGACATTTAATGAACCAATTTCCACTAATTTCAATACCAAGCCTCCTTGAGTTGAGAAATTCTATCGAAAGATTTTTAAAATTGCGACCTGTTGTCAAACAGACAAAGACGGCCAGCTCAAGTACAGAATAATCTCTAGAACACAATGTCAAGAAAATAACAACTTGAATTAAAAAAAAAAACTCAGCTGAGTTTAGCTATAGAGTAAGTGCAGCGAATGTGGTATTGGCAGGTAATGTGGTACAGTAGCTTATTTCTGAATTTAACACCATACGAAGAACGAAAACAAGCAAAATAGATTGAGATTGCGGCTCTCAGAGAAATAAGATAGCAACGATCTGTTTTATTTTAAAAACTCATTGTAAGAGTCAGTTGAAAAAATTCGCGGTTGGCTGCGGTCGACTTTTTTTTGTGGTGGTGTTAAATCATATGTTTTTGTGTAAAAGGTATATTTTCAAGTTCTTAAATTACGGATATAAATAATCGGTGAGTACTAAATAAGCGTAAATTATATGCAATTGCTCCATATACTTAGTATTTTTTTATTTTTTATAATAAAATCTACATTAAACACAAGTGCAGCTGTTGTGGTACAGTTTGTGTACCACATTACATTTCAAAAAAAAAAACAAAATGCAGACAAAAGGAAAAATTGGGAATTGGGAAGCAGGGGATATGAGAAGAGCTATACAGGCTGTTAGAGATGGTCAAATGGATATTCTCAAAATCAAAATCAAAATCATTTGGTGTACCCCACACAACTTTACAACGTTATGCAAAAAGCGAAAAGACCATTGAAGATATTTTTGCAAGTAAGCTTGGTCGACCTCCATCATTAGCTGCCGATATTGGAAATAAACTTGTTAAATACATATTGGAAATGTAGTCACGATATTGGGGACTTACGCGGGCAGATATACGATCGTTATGTTTTCAAATTGCCACAATAAATAAAATACCCAACAAATTTTCTGTAATGAAAGAATGCGCAGAAAGATATTGGTTAAACGGTGTTATTAGAGGTCATCGAAACGTAATAAGCTTTCGAAAGCCTACTGGAACCAGTGCGGATCGTGTTCTATTTTTAAATTTACTTGAAAGTGAGTACAATAAGTCCAATTTTCCACCTTCACGTATCTGGAACGTAGATGAAACCGGAATATCAGTGGTGCCATCACAGCAACCACAAATAATTGCTAGAAAAGGCAAAAAGCAGATTGGTACGATGACATCAGCCGAGCGTAGGTCACTGGTTACCGTCAGTACTTGCATCAGTGTAGGAGGAGCGTTTGTACCTCCGTTTTTTATATTCCCTCATAAAAATTACAACCCACTTCTTATGAAGGATGCTCCACCTGGCTCGAAGTCGGCATGCCATTTATCCGGATGGCAACCGACCCAGCGCAATATCGAAGTGCTGGACCTACCTCGAGAAAATAATGTTACCATTATTTCACTGCCTCGTCATGCAACACATAAACTTCAACCATTATGGGTCCTTTAAAAAAATACTACAATGATGAAATAAGAACATATATAAGAGAGCAAGGAAGAAAACTGACACCTTTTGATATTACTGGCCTATTCAGTAAAGCCTGAACCTTCAAGTAGGTTCAGAAGAGCCAGCAGAAACTACACCCTCAATAACAGCAGAAGCCTTAAATGACATATATGTAAGTCCGTAAGTTCTCTCAATAACTACATTTCAATATGGTATCTATCTACTAAAATCTAAATTTTCAGAGCACGAAGTAGAAATTAATGAATTTGCTATGTTTTCTACTAAATTATTTTTGTCATCTTTATTTCTTTTATATGTTACAATAAAATCGTAACTAGTTAACTCAATATAAGGGAAAAACTATGAGCTGGTAATATGGTACACTATACCACAATACCATCATATGGTGTACCACATTATCTGCACATTTTGTAAAATCGTGTTTAATAAGATTTGCAATATATTCTAAAATATGTCTGAAATTTCATGTGTTTCGCACATGCCTTGGTGGGAGCTTAACACATATACATAGCATGAAGGTGGTTAAATCTTATTTTAATCGAACAAAAACTAAAAATTTTGTTATCTAAAAACAAATGGGTATACCACATTCGCTGCACTTACTCTAATTCTAATTTATTACAATAAATTACTACTTTAAAGCTTGATTTGTCTCGAAAAGACTCTTTCTTCAAAAGAACTAGTATTTTGCAAAGCGCAAGAACTTTTTAAAAATCTCATACGCCAACCTACAGGAAACGATTTCACATCCTCTTAGCAGAAAAGTTTTAACGAGCCAATTTCCAGTTTGATAAGAAAACTAACAACTTACCGAATCAGGAAATTTTGATCGAATATAAACCACACAAGTCAAAATATACTCAGCACAATATGTGATGATTCAAGTGATATAAGACCCTATGCAGATGCAGTTATTTTTGGTAAAAATTAGCAGGTTATCTAAGGCTAAATTTATTGATAGCCTAGACTTGAAGGATGCGATCTGGCAAATACCACTAAATAAATCGTCAAAGGATAAGACTGCATTTACTGTCAGCAGTCAGAATCTTTTTTTTTTTCTTTTTAGTCATCATCTGGCGAACATAATAGTCATTTACATAAAAGTATTACATTCTGTTTTTATACCCTACACCATCATGCTGGGATATTTCATTTGTGTCAACAACAATCACAATTTTGTCAACATTAATTGTTTCAAATATGATTGGTGACGTGATAGGAGCCGGAAACATGTTGCTTGCTATATCTGCTTTAAACTCGATATTCATAATTTTTACAAAACGTTATATGCTACAAAATATAATAAATTTATCCATACCATTTCAAAATTGTATTTATTTTTAGGTCAAGTGCGGACACATATGCGGACGTTTTAGTTACCCTGGCATTATGGAGGCTGCCTATGGCAAATACGGTTACTACCTATTGTCCTTGCTGCAGTTTATGTATCCATTTTTAGGTATGAATACAAAAAATAGAAGCAAAAATACCAACAAATTTAAATGTACTGCACAAAAATACACACAAACACATAAGAATTGGCATCCACAATAACAAACACAAATTTACTCAGCGGTTACAATATGAAGTAAATAGGCCTTCTGAATGGCCTTATTTGGCAAACCAAAATACCAGTATAATATCGATTTTCTGCCGTATTTATAAAAAATAAAGTAGGTTTGAAGTGTGCTTTTAGCCAAAATTTTCATAAAAAATTCTTTTAAAGTACATTTTTCTGAATAAGACTGCTACTGTTTAGTTATTAGGTTTACGTTGGAAATATCTACGTAAGGTTTCATAATAGATTTCACAATAAAAAACGGTCTTCAACTATTCTGATAATTTACTACTTTTATAAACTGTGGTTAACAAAGTCACAATGGCACACATGACAATTATTGACTCAAAAAGCGCAGCCACGTCTTTTGACACAAATTTTAAAAACATTTTAAAATAAGTTTTCGAAATAAATACAAATACAATTTTAAATATATGTGCATATTTTATTTAGTTGTTATATCTTTATCGTCAAATATTTGTCATGTGTAACTAAAATATATAGAAATATTTTCACATTTTATTTAAAAGATAATATAATCATTAACAAAATAAATGGCAAAAATAAAATAAAAATCTACAATCAACAGCCAACACTAAAACCAACCATTTGAATTCGAAAACTAAATGGGATATTTGTGATTATGATTATATAGAAGTTAGAGTAGTTGTCATTTGAATGAGATTTGGATCGTAATTAAGATTTAAGTTGGCCTGCGGCCTTTTATTTTAACTTCTAGATACAAATTTGCCTTGGAGCACATGTAGACAAACATTCACACCAACACACTTTTAAACGAATTATTGAAATTGAAAAAACACACAAAAAAAAAAATCAACCAATAAAACTGAACATTTGACATTCGAAAAAATCTAAAAGCATTTAATCATCCTTTCATTTGAATCCTTGCGATGCCATTTTATTCGATGTCAGTGCATTGTAGTTTTCTATTCCTTCAATTCACCAATTTACGTAATTACAGCAATGATTTCCTATAATGTGGTTGTGGGCGATACTCTGTCCAAGGTGCTGGTGCGGCTCATACCCTCTTGGGGCCCATCGATGGGTGCTGTTCGTTTGGGTGTGGTATTCTTTGTAACGGTCGGCATTGTTGTGCCCCTGTGTCTCTACAAGAACGTTTCACGTTTGGCACGGGCAAGTTTCATTAGTTTGGCCTGTGTCGTTTTCATTCTATTCGCTGTGATTATCAAGCTTATATCGGGCGATTATAAAATGTAAGTATTTCATTTTAATCATGGATGTGTATAAATGCATTATGCATTTGTAATTCATTTATTCATTTTGTTCGCTTTTTTTTGTTTTTGTTTTCTGGTTGGCATTTTAAATAGGAGTCAGTCATGCTAAACAGAATAGAATTCTATTCGTATTTCAATAAGTGAAGGAATAGACAAAAACAAGTAAACTGTACATATAAATGTTGAAATCAAACAATTTCCGGTTATTATTCTTGTTATTATATTTGATTTTTTTTTGTTTAACAACTAAGACAAAAAGAACTAGAAATTGTTTAGACTTTATTGAGGTAAAGTAGATAATTGCCACAATTAACACACAATTTTGCAAAATGAAATTAAGTGTATAAGTATTCCCAAACCAAGCAACTTTAAATTGTAATACATACATACAATGGCAAAAAAATTAAGTGTTTTCGCGCGTAGATATAAGATATTCATAATTTATACAGAAATATCTTATTAAAATGACTTTAAAGCCATCGATTAGAAACCATTAGAAGCATAACACATCTAAAGGAAAATGTTTCTAGTTTTGCAAAATGAATGCAAAACCTTTAGAAAATCTACCTACACAGAAGCACTCTTGTAATTTTTCTAACTAGGACAAAGTTTACTTTTCCAATATCAGTAGTTTAAATTTTTTTAATTAAAATTTAGTTAAACGAATTCTATAATAAAAATATTAATTACCTCTCAAGCTTTTATTGGCCTTATTCGTACGGTACAATTGAAGAACACATTTATTTTTAGCGTTTATGTACATATCGCACCCTAAATACAAAAGGGTCACATCTATAAATATACATAAACAGAATTTGCAAATGTTGCTAAGCAAACTTGTATGCTAGCCGTATGTTGATAAACATGTTGTATATATTGACGAATATCACTATATTTTTAGTGCACTAAAAATCAAATAATTAGTGCTAGTGTATTAAAATTTGTCTACCACTAAATGGTTAGTGGTAGTGCAACATCAAATTGCACTACCACTACCACTAAATGTTTCATAAATTTCACAGAATTCATTATTTTTCTTGACAGCCGTAATAATGTATGAAACACCTTTAATTGTAATGAATGATATTTTATGTTGGTATTTATGGCTTTTGACAAAAATAAAAAGTCCAATTGAAATTTAAAAACAAAATTTTTAATTAATTTTTACTAAGTAAACCATTTTAACAAATACGATTTTACACAAAAATACAAACGTTAATGTATGGAATAAATTACATACATATGAATGTACGAGTATATATTATTTCCCAAAACTTTCCCCTTCAATATGAACTAATATAAAAGTATTTTTTTTTTATTTCATTAGTAAATACTTACAATTGTCTTGTAAATATACATACATATAAAGAATTTACCCAAAAATATAATTTAATTTCCTTTATTTCTTTGAAAATTTATAATTCATTCTTGTTTTACAATTAAAAGCATTTATGTATGTATGTATGTACATATCTATCTATCGAATTTCCTGCCTGGTCATCATCACACACGTATCTGTACACATACGAGTACACTAAACGTAGTGTATGTGTACTTTGTTCCATACTTTATTCGCAGTGTACGGAATATAATCTCACAATTCAAAGGTAACCACTAAATGAAGTATTTTTGAACTCGTTTATTTTGGACAAGACACAGCAAATATTTAGTCTTATTTTATTTGATGCTGTTTAATCTTGCAAAACTCTTGTAAGAGTAAACAACATCAAACAAATTTGTATTAAAACAGGTGGTTAAGCTTTTTTTAATAAATATTTGGCCATGTGTGACTATACCTTTGTGAATGTGTACAAAAGGGTATGTGTATGTGCATTGTTTTTAAAAATTTTTATAATTAATTATCCGTACCGAATACTAACACACGGAACACTAATGGCCGAATTCTCGGTCATTAGGTAGACATTGGTAAACTAAAATACTAACTATTGTTTAACTATTACTTGTTGTTCTTATGGCAAACTAAGCATTGCGAATAAAGAATCATTAGTTCAGCCTTTGTCATTAGCTAACTAAAGACTGTGAATTCGGCCATAAGTGTTTTTTCGAACGCTGATTTACGCTGATACGATAATAAATGGCGAAATGAATTAGAAGCCGCATTTTTCACATTATGGATTTTGGAATGAGCTAAATAGTTCGCAACTGCAGAGCCGATTCGTCAACGGTTAACCATATTCGATCATATTGTCTAATCTTTATGTAGTTTAATTTGAATTTCGATTAAAGTTTACTGTAGGTATTTATGAACGCAGAGTTGAGCTTCAAGTGTATTCCGCAGTGGATATTATATCGTAGGACAGTATTCAGTTTCAATCAAAATTCCTAAAATAACTAAATATATAACTAACTAAACTAAAAAAATGTTACTAATTTAGGAATTGGAATATCGAAGCGCTGACTGTGATTTTCGGAAGGTACATATTCAATTATTTTATCTCAATAAAAAGCGATATACTTCTCCATGGATAGAACTAAAAACCACATTTTAGTAACTTTGGGTGAAACTATACAACATCTCGCCTTGTTTACCAATTCATTCAACAATCGGAATGAAATAGAAAACAGATGGATGTGGCTGTGTGTGTTTTTTTAGGTGCGTGAATGTCAGTGTATTGTGTACAGAAAAAGTACAAACACATTTTTATATACATACATTTGTACATAGGAAACAAAAAACGAACTGAAAAGTGTGCAATCGTGAAGTGTTTTAGTTTGAAACTTTGTAGTTAGTTGGTTGAATGGCTTTTATTTGCAACGTAATTGCAACTTCTTTCTTTTCACATTCTCCTTAGAAATACAACAGCTCTGTATTACATATAACTGCTACGCTTCAGGTTGTAATTTAACTGTAACAACACTTTTGTTGTATGGATGTATGTATAAGTGTGAGTGTATCCCAGTTGGTCATGTCTTTAAGACAACGCCGACGATGCGTACACGACAATGTTACAAATCGTTGACGACTTTTTCGAACAAAGGGCACTTAAATCGTACACGACAATGTGAGCGACATTATCATGCACATTGTCGTTGACGATCATTTGGGTAACAATGTAGTTAAAGTTGTCATCGACGACCAGCGTTGCGTTACACACTATATTCGGCGTCCATCAGTTTTGCAATTTGGGAATTTACGTCGAATTAGTGTGTAAGCAATGAAGATAAAAATATTGTCGTTCCACAAAATCCTTAATAAAAACTTTATTTTTCATCCGATTTTTTTTAAATTACGCTTAAAATGTTGGTAATTAAATAAACTATTGGGATACAAAATAAAACATTCCAGATATTAACTGTAACGTAGAAAAAAAAAACGAAATAAAAAAGAAAAATTTTGAAAAAACGTAAAAAATAGGCAAATTTCGAACTTTGATTACCTTTCCAACGATATGCCATTCATCTAGATCGGGCTCTTCGGTGGGGCTCCACAAGGATTTGAATGGGACCATACACCGAAAAACACAAAAGTACCGTTATCTAAAAAACGGTACTTAGAGAAAAAAAAATTACAGCGTTTTTAGTGTTCAGGAGGTCCCAATTAACTTATCTAGGCATGCGCCGTTCTTGGTATTTTTTGGCTGTAAACCAGTGTTATGGATCGACCATTATAAAATTAGGTGTCATTATTTCTGTATAAAAGAAACTTATTTGTGTCAAATTTGAAGAAATTTATGATCGTTAAAGTGAATTTCGAAAGTGGGTCTTATATGGGAGCTACGACTAATTATGGACCGATCACAAGAAAATTGTACCGTATTGTTTGTATACATATGAAATATATTTGTGTTAAATATTATTTAGATGCCAACATTTTTGAGTGAGTTATGGTATTTACAGTGATTTTCGGGAGTGGGTCTTATATGGGAGCTACGACTAATAATGGTCCGATCACAAGAAAATTGTACCGTATTGTTTGTATACATATGAAATATATTTGTGTTAAATATTATTTAGATACCAACATTTTTGAGTGAGTTATGGTATTTACAGTGATTTTCGGGAGTGGGCCTTATATGGGAGCTATGATAAATTATGGACCGATCTGCACAAAATTTGTAGATCTGATTTGGCTTCATTTATCACTAACAAATTTCACGTACCAAATTTTATCGAAATATCTTCAAAATTGCGACCTGTACTCTACGCACAAGCTTTACACGGATAGCCAGACGGACAGACATCGTTAAATCGATTCAGAAAATGATTATGAGTCAATGCTTTAATTACATGAGCCGCATATAATTAAAGCATTTAAATCATACATGTAAGATTTAAGGTTTATACATGGTAGAATTCAGCCGAATTTCAGCTGGTTCATTTTCAACGTTTAGCGGTTTCTGGCGTTTTTTTCTATCCATTTTGGCTATTTTTTGCTGGCATGTTTTGGCAACACTGCCGACGACTATATACATGACTTTTATCTCATGTCATCGTTGACGATAGTCTAGCGACTGTATTTTCCATATTATCGTTGATGACATTATAGTGCACACTATCCATAATCCAGTCGTCGATGTCAGTATACGCGACAATATTCCCACTTTGTCACCAGATTTTTTTTTTTTTTTTTGAAGAAACAGACATTTGTAATTTAATTTATTATTTATAAATACAAATAAAAAAATTATGTGGCTAAAATTAAACAGTTTTTTAATTAATTTATAGATAAGTTAAAAAAAATAATTAGTTCATTTAAAGTTATGATTATTAAAAAATTTTTTTTACGCTCTTTAATTTTGTTTCTTTTCTTATATTGGCTCTATTCATTGTATTTTTAAAACGCTGAAGTGTTAATCAGAATTCTTTTATGAATTCATAGTAAGTATAGCCCTCGGTTTTGATTGATTCTGCAATAAAACATAACGTGAAATATTATAACTTACTAGTGATACTTTTTTCAATGCTTACCTTAAAATATATTGCAATATTTTTTCAGAGATTTTTTTCCCTTAATAATACTTTTACCCATTATTCGATGAATGTTTTTTAAATTACCAGATAATATTCGTATCATTACAGCAATCTGAAATATACAAAAATAAGAAAATAACAATACAAATACTGAAATAATAATAATGCAAATAATTACACAGAAAAAATACAGTAAATAGATTACAATATATTTTGCTGCAGAAGTATAACTATACTTACAACATCGATTCTTTTATCTGTCTCTAGTTCCTTTTCAACTTATTTTAAACTACTTTTAGATTTTATTGGAAACGTAGTTTGGATAACATCGAAAAGTCCAATATTTCTCCGAAGTAGCACGTTATTTTCAGCTAGTAATTTTATATACTTATGAATTGTAAAATGTTTTCACGAATATGTAGGTATATAAAAATTTTTCACACGCACTTTAAAACTACCTTCCACTAGCGCTTTAAAAACTCAACTGAATAATTCTGCCATAATTTGTTTTCTTTTTTTTCTTATTTTCTGTTAAAGTCCCGCTATTTGGCATTTTTTTTTCTCAACACAAAAACTTAAAAAAACTATGTTGACAACAAGTGAAATGTTTCAACTTTTTATGTTGATAGAAACACGACAAATTATTGCAGTGTCGTCTTATTTGTCCTCAATATAGTTTAAATGAAGAAGTGTTAAAGACTTCGTCGCTCATCTGGTTGTCAATATAGTTTGAATGACTCTAAAATTCGTGCAATTGTCGATAATTTTGTCCTCATAGCAGTTTTACTGACAATAAGGTGAAAACATTGTCGCTCATCTTGTCGTGAATGAGGCTTAATACAGGTCAAAATGCATGCACTTGTCGCTCATTTTGTCCCCAATATTATTTTATTCAAGACAATTTCATGAAATTGTCGTTAACAAGTTGGCCAAATGGTCGTAGACGACATTGTCTTTGACGATTTACATATGTAAGACATTTTTGAATTTGTCCCCTGTCGCTGAAGTTGGCGTAAACGATGATGTGTAAGAAATCTTTATTAACGACAAGATTAGTGATAAATACCTGAAAGTTGTCATCTTTTATACCTTATTAAAGACGAAGTGAGCGACAACACCTTATACAGTCGAACTTCTCTATAGTGAACTTCTATACAATGAAGTTCTCTCTATTATAAATTGATTTTAAACACACAACTTTTTCCGTTCAAATTTCATTGTTTTTGATCTCCTTATAATGAATTTCCATACAATGTAGTTTTCTATACAATGAAGCAATTTTGCAGGTGTAATATTTGACTCACATGCGTTTTTTTTCTCTATATGATGAATTTTTCAAACAATTTTCTGTTACGCATACTAACGACTCTGTGTACCGAGAAAGATGCCACATATAATGAGGGGATTCCCAAAAGAGGAAAATAAGAACAAAAAAAAAAAAAAAGAAGAAAGCCACATCAATAACAATTTTGACATCAGTTGCCGGTGTTCAGTGATCGGAAGTAAAGAATTGGCTGACGTCAATAAGACGATACCTACATTGGAGCACGTTTCTTCATCAATAGATGTACTTCGAACTTTTGTGGAGATGTGGAGTAACGTGCCGAGTAATGTATTTAAATCTCTTAATGTATTACATAGAAGGTTTTGTTGAGGAAGAGAAATGGAAGAGTGTAATCCAAACTAAAATACCTGATTATTTTAAATAAAAATTGGGAAAAAAATATATCTTGAAGTGATTTTCTGGTCCCGTTCCGTCCGTCAAGATTCATTATAGGGAACTTCGACTATAACTTCGACTGTATAGACTATGTTAAAGATAAGATGCAAGAAAATGTATTCAACGTTGTCTTCTATCAAACACACTTGACGACTAGATGACCGACATTGTCTTGCATGTTGTCAAATACTTAATTCTATATTCTACAAAAACCTGTTTTCACAAGATGAGTGGCAATGTTTCTATGCAGTGTGATTGCGAAAAAAAATGTACAATAACGGTAAAATAACTGTAAATGAAGAAAAGACAAAAATGTTAAAAGTTAAAATATTCACTTGAGTGCGAAAAGCTTAACAAGTAAGAGTGATTTTAAATTGCGAAATAAGTGTAAAAGTGTTATCAAAATATAATTAATTTTAGTAAGTAATAACAATTGTTTATGGATAAGGTATCATTAAGATCCTTGCAACGAAAAATTGCTCGTAAAATACGTAGTTTTTTGCACAGAAAAAAATCATGTTTTTTTTTCAATTAAACCTTTAATTGATTTTAAAATAATTTTCAATTAAAATTTTAATTGATTCAATTACTTTTTCTAATTTTTTTGATATTTTCAATTAAATATAAAATTTTTTTTTTAATTGATACTATCATTTTGTTTACAGGTCCGATTTCAATTAATTTTTTAATTGATTCCACAAATATTTTAATTGAAACTCATTATTATTTTTTCTGTGTGGAACGACTAAATTGTAAAGTAGAGAACAATGTAGATAAAAATGTAGTTACATCTGTTTTTTAATGACATGTAACTTAACAATAAAAAATATTTTTTAAATATATTTTATACAGAATCTACAAACAAGGAGGGGCATACCTATGAAGACTTCATAAGAGAACTACGGGTTATATTTCGTCGAATCGAAAATACCTACAATAAAGATAAGTCAAGAAAATATGACAAGGAAAACGCTTAAGTTATAAAAATACTATGACAGTATTAATATAATTTATTTTTCATAAAATATAAGTAATTAATAAAAATGTTTATATCTATGTTTTCGTATACATTTTTTAATATTATTACCAATAGAATCATTCCCGACAAAGTTGTGGACATTGTCAGCTATCGTTAGGGTTGCCAGATATAAAATCGACAGAAAAACTACAGATATCAAATCGAAGTAAAAACAGCAGTACAAATAAGAAAAAAAAGTACACTTTTTATTTTAAAAAATCATAAAATTCAGTACATAAAAGAAATAATTGATATAACTAAGAACTAGAAAATTCAATATTAACAATAACAATTCAATGAAGCAAATAACAAATAATAAAAACTAAACAAACAAATAAGAGATCATATATATTTTTGTGTAATAAAAAATAACTTAAAATTAGTCAGGTGTATTATATTTTATTTTTAAAAAATAAAATAATTTTTTTCTATTCTATATTAAATGTTTTAATAAAACTCGTTTTTTGGCCACTTGAAAAAAATTATAAATATTTATCGCTTTTTTGGACTTGGTAAACTATTCCATTTTTACCATCTTCCGTTTTTAAAAAATTGCAAAATTCATTACAAGTGTATTCAAAATATTTTTTTATTATTAATTCGCTTTCTACATTTTCAATTAGAAGCTTGTTTCGTTCCTTTCTCCAAAAATTGAACATCAAACTAAAAATTCTATCGACTGCCGCATTAGAATGAGGCAGTACATACACATACAAATTTTTTCGAAATTGGGATATGGAATGGAATGTTTTCCAATTTTCTTCGGAATATTTTGAGCAAAAGTCTTAAATATATATATAAATATGTATATATATTTAATATCAAATAAGAAATTGTTCCTTAAAAAAAATAAAAAAAGTACAAAAAGAAGTACAGAGGCTGAAAAAAGTACATTTGCGTACTTTTTAGGTCTTATGCAGACAGTAGTAAAAAAAGTACGCGTACTTCTAAATGCGTAACGTCTGGCAAGCCTACCTATCGTTGATGATAAAGTATACGATATTGGCGCCTAAATAGTCGTTGAGGACAAGGTGGACGATACTGCAACCCACATAATCGTTGACGATACTATTGTGGCATTAATTTTCTATACAGTCCTCTGGCAAAATATAACCGAACTTTTCATTCTTATTGCGTGAACGACAAACTGAGCGACATTGTTTCTCTTTTAGTCGTCCACGATTTACGCGACATTTGTTCGAAAAACTCGTTGACGATTTGTTCTGGCTGTCCTACATTTGTCTTCGAGGACTTTATACTCTCATGCACCCATCATTGAGGGTATCTTAAAGACGTGGCCAACTGGGTAGCTAATCAACAATGGAGCTTAAAACACGACAACATACGCGACTTTGATTTTTATACTTGTCAAATTATCAAATTTCCAACATCGACGAAAATTTTGTCTATGACTGTCTGGCCAACTGGGATGTATACGTTTACATATACATATTATACCAACTCACACACCAACACTAATGTTTACATTGCAAATACACTCTAACTTACACACACAACATCATCTTCTCAGTTAACCAAAGATATGATGACCAAAAAGAGTTATGGACAACAAAGGGCAGCAAGAAATGAAAACAAAAAAATAATATTGCTTCCATAGAGTATTATTACTCATTCTTCTTTTTGCCCATTTTGTTTTCAACTTGTTGATTTCTTAAAATAAATGAGTTTTTTTTTTTAGGGAAATACAGAAAATTAATGGGTCGTTTTACCTTTGACCTTGATGCAATTTTTCAAATTGTTGCTTAAATTAGATGACAAAACTATTAAATTGAAACATATGTTCATCTCTTTCCAAATAGAATACCACAATACACGTTATAATCATAGCTGCCAGATTTGATGATTTATCGTCATCTTGCCGATTTTTTGTTTCAATAATAGCAAAGTGGCGATTTGACGATATTTTTTTATGGAAAGTGACGATTTTCTGAATTTTCCATCATCATTTTTTTACTAATGTTTTTGGTACCAAATTCTATAACTGAGACTCAGAAGAAAATGATTGGATAGTCCCCTATTACAGTTGAGAAATTGAAAGGCAGACATTTTTCTCATTCTGCTTTGAACTTGCCTAATCCTTTTAGAGTTGTGCAATTTTCTGTTTATTTTCTTCGTTCTTCCTCTATGTTGATTGTTGTGGAAATTTTTATTATAAAAACGCATTGAGAATAAAAGAAATTAAAAACAAGTAAGAAAGTATAGTTGGTCAAGCCCGACCATATAATACACTACACCTAGTATATGTAAATATAAAAAATTATTTCAGAAATGGGCGCTATTTGCGAGATATCGCCTATTTTGGACCAAAATTCAGTGTCATGATTTCTGTGAATATAAATATTATATGTGTTAAACTTTATCTCGATATAAATACTTTTAAAAGATTTATGGAAATTAAAGTGAATTACGGAGAAGATCTTATATGGGAGTTTCGACTAATTATGGACCGACCATTACAAAATTAGGTGTCATTATTTCTGTATATAAGAAACTTATTTGTGTCGAATTTTATTTGATTACCAAATTTGTTTAAGAAATTTATGATCTTTAAAGTGATTTTTGGAAGTGGGCCTTACATGGGAGCTACGACTAATTATGGTCCGATCACAAGAAAATTGTACCGTATTGTTTGTATACATATGAAATATATTTGTGTTAAATATTATTTAGATACCAACATTTTTGAGTGAGTTATGGTATTTACAGTGATTTTCGGGAGTGGGTCTTATATGGGAGCTACGACTAATTATGGTCCGATCACAAGAAAATTGTACCGTATTGTTTGTATACATATGAAATATATTTGTGTTAAATATTATTTAGATACCAACATTTTTGAGTGAGTTATGGTATTTACAGTGATTTTCGGGAGTGGGCCTTATATGGGAGCTATGATAAATTATGGACCGATCTGCACAAAATTTGTAGATCTGATTTGGCTTCATTTATCACTAACAAATTTCACGTACCAAATTTTATCGAAATATCTTCAAAATTGCGACCTGTACTCTACGCACAAGCTTTACACGGATAGCCAGACGGACAGACATCGTTAAATCGATTCAGAAAATGATTATGAGTCAATGCTTTAATTACATGAGCCGCATATAATTAAAGCATTTAAATCATACATGTAAGATTTAAGGTTTATACATGGTAGAATTCAGCCGAATTTCAGCTGGTTCATTTTCAACGTTTAGCGGTTTCTGGCGTTTTTTTCTATCCATTTTGGCTATTTTTTGCTGGCATGTTTTGGCAACACTGCCGACGACTATATACATGACTTTTATCTCATGTCATCGTTGACGATAGTCTAGCGACTGTATTTTCCATATTATCGTTGATGACATTATAGTGCACACTATCCATAATCCAGTCGTCGATGTCAGTATACGCGACAATATTCCCACTTTGTCACCAGATTTTTTTTTTTTTTTTTGAAGAAATAGACATTTGTAATTTAATTTATTATTTATAAATACAAATAAAAAAATTATGTGGCTAAAATTAAACAGTTTTTTAATTAATTTATAGATAAGTTAAAAAAAATAATTAGTTCATTTAAAGTTATGATTATTAAAAAATTTTTTTTACGCTCTTTAATTTTGTTTCTTTTCTTATATTGGCTCTATTCATTGTATTTTTAAAACGCTGAAGTGTTAATCAGAATTCTTTTATGAATTCATAGTAAGTATAGCCCTCGGTTTTGATTGATTCTGCAATAAAACATAACGTGAAATATTATAACTTACTAGTGATACTTTTTTCAATGCTTACCTTAAAATATATTGCAATATTTTTTCAGAGATTTTTTTCCCTTAATAATACTTTTACCCATTATTCGATGAATGTTTTTTAAATTACCAGATAATATTCGTATCATTACAGCAATCTGAAATATACAAAAATAAGAAAATAACAATACAAATACTGAAATAATAATAATGCAAATAATTACACAGAAAAAATACAGTAAATAGATTACAATATATTTTGCTGCAGAAGTATAACTATACTTACAACATCGATTCTTTTATCTGTCTCTAGTTCCTTTTCAACTTATTTTAAACTACTTTTAGATTTTATTGGAAACGTAGTTTGGATAACATCGAAAAGTCCAATATTTCTCCGAAGTAGCACGTTATTTTCAGCTAGTAATTTTATATACTTATGAATTGTAAAATGTTTTCACGAATATGTAGGTATATAAAAATTTTTCACACGCACTTTAAAACTACCTTCCACTAGCGCTTTAAAAACTCAACTGAATAATTCTGCCATAATTTGTTTTCTTTTTTTTCTTATTTTCTGTTAAAGTCCCGCTATTTGGCATTTTTTTTTCTCAACACAAAAACTTAAAAAAACTATGTTGACAACAAGTGAAATGTTTCAACTTTTTATGTTGATAGAAACACGACAAATTATTGCAGTGTCGTCTTATTTGTCCTCAATATAGTTTAAATGAAGAAGTGTTAAAGACTTCGTCGCTCATCTGGTTGTCAATATAGTTTGAATGACTCTAAAATTCGTGCAATTGTCGATAATTTTGTCCTCATAGCAGTTTTACTGACAATAAGGTGAAAACATTGTCGCTCATCTTGTCGTGAATGAGGCTTAATACAGGTCAAAATGCATGCACTTGTCGCTCATTTTGTCCCCAATATTATTTTATTCAAGACAATTTCATGAAATTGTCGTTAACAAGTTGGCCAAATGGTCGTAGACGACATTGTCTTTGACGATTTACATATGTAAGACATTTTTGAATTTGTCCCCTGTCGCTGAAGTTGGCGTAAACGATGATGTGTAAGAAATCTTTATTAACGACAAGATTAGTGATAAATACCTGAAAGTTGTCATCTTTTATACCTTATTAAAGACGAAGTGAGCGACAACACCTTATACAGTCGAACTTCTCTATAGTGAACTTCTATACAATGAAGTTCTCTCTATTATAAATTGATTTTAAACACACAACTTTTTCCGTTCAAATTTCATTGTTTTTGATCTCCTTATAATGAATTTCCATACAATGTAGTTTTCTATACAATGAAGCAATTTTGCAGGTGTAATATTTGACTCACATGCGTTTTTTTTCTCTATATGATGAATTTTTCAAACAATTTTCTGTTACGCATACTAACGACTCTGTGTACCGAGAAAGATGCCACATATAATGAGGGGATTCCCAAAAGAGGAAAATAAGAACAAAAAAAAAAAAAAGAAGAAAGCCACATCAATAACAATTTTGACATCAGTTGCCGGTGTTCAGTGATCGGAAGTAAAGAATTGGCTGACGTCAATAAGACGATACCTACATTGGAGCACGTTTCTTCATCAATAGATGTACTTCGAACTTTTGTGGAGATGTGGAGTAACGTGCCGAGTAATGTATTTAAATCTCTTAATGTATTACATAGAAGGTTTTGTTGAGGAAGAGAAATGGAAGAGTGTAATCCAAACTAAAATACCTGATTATTTTAAATAAAAATTGGGAAAAAAATATATCTTGAAGTGATTTTCTGGTCCCGTTCCGTCCGTCAAGATTCATTATAGGGAACTTCGACTATAACTTCGACTGTATAGACTATGTTAAAGATAAGATGCAAGAAAATGTATTCAACGTTGTCTTCTATCAAACACACTTGACGACTAGATGACCGACATTGTCTTGCATGTTGTCAAATACTTAATTCTATATTCTACAAAAACCTGTTTTCACAAGATGAGTGGCAATGTTTCTATGCAGTGTGATTGCGAAAAAAAATGTACAATAACGGTAAAATAACTGTAAATGAAGAAAAGACAAAAATGTTAAAAGTTAAAATATTCACTTGAGTGCGAAAAGCTTAACAAGTAAGAGTGATTTTAAATTGCGAAATAAGTGTAAAAGTGTTATCAAAATATAATTAATTTTAGTAAGTAATAACAATTGTTTATGGATAAGGTATCATTAAGATCCTTGCAACGAAAAATTGCTCGTAAAATACGTAGTTTTTTGCACAGAAAAAAATCATGTTTTTTTTTCAATTAAACCTTTAATTGATTTTAAAATAATTTTCAATTAAAATTTTAATTGATTCAATTACTTTTTCTAATTTTTTTGATATTTTCAATTAAATATAAAATTTTTTTTTTAATTGATACTATCATTTTGTTTACAGGTCCGATTTCAATTAATTTTTTAATTGATTCCACAAATATTTTAATTGAAACTCATAATTATTTTTTCTGTGTGGAACGACTAAATTGTAAAGTAGAGAACAATGTAGATAAAAATGTAGTTACATCTGTTTTTTAATGACATGTAACTTAACAATAAAAAATATTTTTTAAATATATTTTATACAGAATCTACAAACAAGGAGGGGCATACCTATGAAGACTTCATAAGAGAACTACGGGTTATATTTCGTCGAATCGAAAATACCTACAATAAAGATAAGTCAAGAAAATATGACAAGGAAAACGCTTAAGTTATAAAAATACTATGACAGTATTAATATAATTTATTTTTCATAAAATATAAGTAATTAATAAAAATGTTTATATCTATGTTTTCGTATACATTTTTTAATATTATTACCAATAGAATCATTCCCGACAAAGTTGTGGACATTGTCAGCTATCGTTAGGGTTGCCAGATATAAAATCGACAGAAAAACTACAGATATCAAATCGAAGTAAAAACAGCAGTACAAATAAGAAAAAAAAGTACACTTTTTATTTTAAAAAATCATAAAATTCAGTACATAAAAGAAATAATTGATATAACTAAGAACTAGAAAATTCAATATTAACAATAACAATTCAATGAAGCAAATAACAAATAATAAAAACTAAACAAACAAATAAGAGATCATATATATTTTTGTGTAATAAAAAATAACTTAAAATTAGTCAGGTGTATTATATTTTATTTTTAAAAAATAAAATAATTTTTTTCTATTCTATATTAAATGTTTTAATAAAACTCGTTTTTTGGCCACTTGAAAAAAATTATAAATATTTATCGCTTTTTTGGACTTGGTAAACTATTCCATTTTTACCATCTTCCGTTTTTAAAAAATTGCAAAATTCATTACAAGTGTATTCAAAATATTTTTTTATTATTAATTCGCTTTCTACATTTTCAATTAGAAGCTTGTTTCGTTCCTTTCTCCAAAAATTGAACATCAAACTAAAAATTCTATCGACTGCCGCATTAGAATGAGGCAGTACATACACATACAAATTTTTTCGAAATTGGGATATGGAATGGAATGTTTTCCAATTTTCTTCGGAATATTTTGAGCAAAAGTCTTAAATATATATATAAATATGTATATATATTTAATATCAAATAAGAAATTGTTCCTTAAAAAAAATAAAAAAAGTACAAAAAGAAGTACAGAGGCTGAAAAAAGTACATTTGCGTACTTTTTAGGTCTTATGCAGACAGTAGTAAAAAAAGTACGCGTACTTCTAAATGCGTAACGTCTGGCAAGCCTACCTATCGTTGATGATAAAGTATACGATATTGGCGCCTAAATAGTCGTTGAGGACAAGGTGGACGATACTGCAACCCACATAATCGTTGACGATACTATTGTGGCATTAATTTTCTATACAGTCCTCTGGCAAAATATAACCGAACTTTTCATTCTTATTGCGTGAACGACAAACTGAGCGACATTGTTTCTCTTTTAGTCGTCCACGATTTACGCGACATTTGTTCGAAAAACTCGTTGACGATTTGTTCTGGCTGTCCTACATTTGTCTTCGAGGACTTTATACTCTCATGCACCCATCATTGAGGGTATCTTAAAGACGTGGCCAACTGGGTAGCTAATCAACAATGGAGCTTAAAACACGACAACATACGCGACTTTGATTTTTATACTTGTCAAATTATCAAATTTCCAACATCGACGAAAATTTTGTCTATGACTGTCTGGCCAACTGGGATGTATACGTTTACATATACATATTATACCAACTCACACACCAACACTAATGTTTACATTGCAAATACACTCTAACTTACACACACAACATCATCTTCTCAGTTAACCAAAGATATGATGACCAAAAAGAGTTATGGACAACAAAGGGCAGCAAGAAATGAAAACAAAAAAATAATATTGCTTCCATAGAGTATTATTACTCATTCTTCTTTTTGCCCATTTTGTTTTCAACTTGTTGATTTCTTAAAATAAATGAGTTTTTTTTTTTAGGGAAATACAGAAAATTAATGGGTCGTTTTACCTTTGACCTTGATGCAATTTTTCAAATTGTTGCTTAAATTAGATGACAAAACTATTAAATTGAAACATATGTTCATCTCTTTCCAAATAGAATACCACAATACACGTTATAATCATAGCTGCCAGATTTGATGATTTATCGTCATCTTGCCGATTTTTTGTTTCAATAATAGCAAAGTGGCGATTTGACGATATTTTTTTATGGAAAGTGACGATTTTCTGAATTTTCCATCATCATTTTTTTACTAATGTTTTTGGTACCAAATTCTATAACTGAGACTCAGAAGAAAATGATTGGATAGTCCCCTATTACAGTTGAGAAATTGAAAGGCAGACATTTTTCTCATTCTGCTTTGAACTTGCCTAATCCTTTTAGAGTTGTGCAATTTTCTGTTTATTTTCTTCGTTCTTCCTCTATGTTGATTGTTGTGGAAATTTTTATTATAAAAACGCATTGAGAATAAAAGAAATTAAAAACAAGTAAGAAAGTATAGTTGGTCAAGCCCGACCATATAATACACTACACCTAGTATATGTAAATATAAAAAATTATTTCAGAAATGGGCGCTATTTGCGAGATATCGCCTATTTTGGACCAAAATTCAGTGTCATGATTTCTGTGAATATAAATATTATATGTGTTAAACTTTATCTCGATATAAATACTTTTAAAAGATTTATGGAAATTAAAGTGAATTACGGAGAAGATCTTATATGGGAGTTTCGACTAATTATGGACCGACCATTACAAAATTAGGTGTCATTATTTCTGTATATAAGAAACTTATTTGTGTCGAATTTTATTTGATTACCAAATTTGTTTAAGAAATTTATGATCTTTAAAGTGATTTTTGGAAGTGGGCCTTACATGGGAGCTACGACTAATTATGGTCCGATCACAAGAAAATTGTACCGTATTGTTTGTATACATATGAAATATATTTGTGTTAAATATTATTTAGATACCAACATTTTTGAGTGAGTTATGGTATTTACAGTGATTTTCGGGAGTGGGTCTTATATGGGAGCTACGACTAATTATGGTCCGATCACAAGAAAATTGTACCGTATTGTTTGTATACATATGAAATATATTTGTGTTAAATATTATTTAGATACCAACATTTTTGAGTGAGTTATGGTATTTACAGTGATTTTCGGGAGTGGGCCTTATATGGGAGCTATGATAAATTATGGACCGATCTGCACAAAATTTGTAGATCTGATTTGGCTTCATTTATCACTAACAAATTTCACGTACCAAATTTTATCGAAATATCTTCAAAATTGCGACCTGTACTCTACGCACAAGCTTTACACGGATAGCCAGACGGACAGACATCGTTAAATCGATTCAGAAAATGATTATGAGTCAATGCTTTAATTACATGAGCCGCATATAATTAAAGCATTTAAATCATACATGTAAGATTTAAGGTTTATACATGGTAGAATTCAGCCGAATTTCAGCTGGTTCATTTTCAACGTTTAGCGGTTTCTGGCGTTTTTTTCTATCCATTTTGGCTATTTTTTGCTGGCATGTTTTGGCAACACTGCCGACGACTATATACATGACTTTTATCTCATGTCATCGTTGACGATAGTCTAGCGACTGTATTTTCCATATTATCGTTGATGACATTATAGTGCACACTATCCATAATCCAGTCGTCGATGTCAGTATACGCGACAATATTCCCACTTTGTCACCAGATTTTTTTTTTTTTTTTTGAAGAAATAGACATTTGTAATTTAATTTATTATTTATAAATACAAATAAAAAAATTATGTGGCTAAAATTAAACAGTTTTTTAATTAATTTATAGATAAGTTAAAAAAAATAATTAGTTCATTTAAAGTTATGATTATTAAAAAATTTTTTTTACGCTCTTTAATTTTGTTTCTTTTCTTATATTGGCTCTATTCATTGTATTTTTAAAACGCTGAAGTGTTAATCAGAATTCTTTTATGAATTCATAGTAAGTATAGCCCTCGGTTTTGATTGATTCTGCAATAAAACATAACGTGAAATATTATAACTTACTAGTGATACTTTTTTCAATGCTTACCTTAAAATATATTGCAATATTTTTTCAGAGATTTTTTTCCCTTAATAATACTTTTACCCATTATTCGATGAATGTTTTTTAAATTACCAGATAATATTCGTATCATTACAGCAATCTGAAATATACAAAAATAAGAAAATAACAATACAAATACTGAAATAATAATAATGCAAATAATTACACAGAAAAAATACAGTAAATAGATTACAATATATTTTGCTGCAGAAGTATAACTATACTTACAACATCGATTCTTTTATCTGTCTCTAGTTCCTTTTCAACTTATTTTAAACTACTTTTAGATTTTATTGGAAACGTAGTTTGGATAACATCGAAAAGTCCAATATTTCTCCGAAGTAGCACGTTATTTTCAGCTAGTAATTTTATATACTTATGAATTGTAAAATGTTTTCACGAATATGTAGGTATATAAAAATTTTTCACACGCACTTTAAAACTACCTTCCACTAGCGCTTTAAAAACTCAACTGAATAATTCTGCCATAATTTGTTTTCTTTTTTTTCTTATTTTCTGTTAAAGTCCCGCTATTTGGCATTTTTTTTTCTCAACACAAAAACTTAAAAAAACTATGTTGACAACAAGTGAAATGTTTCAACTTTTTATGTTGATAGAAACACGACAAATTATTGCAGTGTCGTCTTATTTGTCCTCAATATAGTTTAAATGAAGAAGTGTTAAAGACTTCGTCGCTCATCTGGTTGTCAATATAGTTTGAATGACTCTAAAATTCGTGCAATTGTCGATAATTTTGTCCTCATAGCAGTTTTACTGACAATAAGGTGAAAACATTGTCGCTCATCTTGTCGTGAATGAGGCTTAATACAGGTCAAAATGCATGCACTTGTCGCTCATTTTGTCCCCAATATTATTTTATTCAAGACAATTTCATGAAATTGTCGTTAACAAGTTGGCCAAATGGTCGTAGACGACATTGTCTTTGACGATTTACATATGTAAGACATTTTTGAATTTGTCCCCTGTCGCTGAAGTTGGCGTAAACGATGATGTGTAAGAAATCTTTATTAACGACAAGATTAGTGATAAATACCTGAAAGTTGTCATCTTTTATACCTTATTAAAGACGAAGTGAGCGACAACACCTTATACAGTCGAACTTCTCTATAGTGAACTTCTATACAATGAAGTTCTCTCTATTATAAATTGATTTTAAACACACAACTTTTTCCGTTCAAATTTCATTGTTTTTGATCTCCTTATAATGAATTTCCATACAATGTAGTTTTCTATACAATGAAGCAATTTTGCAGGTGTAATATTTGACTCACATGCGTTTTTTTTCTCTATATGATGAATTTTTCAAACAATTTTCTGTTACGCATACTAACGACTCTGTGTACCGAGAAAGATGCCACATATAATGAGGGGATTCCCAAAAGAGGAAAATAAGAACAAAAAAAAAAAAAAGAAGAAAGCCACATCAATAACAATTTTGACATCAGTTGCCGGTGTTCAGTGATCGGAAGTAAAGAATTGGCTGACGTCAATAAGACGATACCGACATTGGAGCACGTTTCTTCATCAATAGATGTACTTCGAACTTTTGTGGAGATGTGGAGTAACGTGCCGAGTAATGTATTTAAATCTCTTAATGTATTACATAGAAGGTTTTGTTGAGGAAGAGAAATGGAAGAGTGTAATCCAAACTAAAATACCTGATTATTTTAAATAAAAATTGGGAAAGAAATATATCTTGAAGTGATTTTCTGGTCCCGTTCCGTCCGTCAAGATTCATTATAGGGAACTTCGACTGTATATTGTCTTTCTTGTATAGACTATGTTAAAGATAAGATGCAAGAAAATGTATTCAACGTTGTCTTCTATCAAACACACTTGACGACTAGATGACCGACATTGTCTTGCATGTTGTCAAATACTTAATTCTATATTCTACAAAAACCTGTTTTCACAAGATGAGTGGCAATGTTTCTATGCAGTGTGATTGCGAAAAAAATGTACAATAACGGTAAAATAACTGTAAATGAAGAAAAGACAAAAATTTTAAAAGTTAAAATATTCACTTGAGTGCGAAAAGCTTAACAAGTAAGAGTGATTTTAAATTGCGAAATAAGTGTAAAAGTGTTATCAAAATATAATTAATTTTAGTAAGTAATAACAATTGTTTATGGATAAGGTATCATTAAGATCCTTGGAACGAAAAATTGCTCGTAATATAGGTACGTAGTTTTTTGCACAGAAAAAAATCATGTTTTTTTTCAATTAAACCTTTAATTGATTTTAAAATAATTTCTAATTTTTCTGATATTTTCAATTAAATATCAAATTTTTTTTTTAATTGATACTATCATTTTGTTTACAGGTCCGATTTCAATTAATTTTTTAATTGATTCCACAAATATTTTAATTGAAACTCATTATTATTTTTTCTGTGTGGAACGACTAAATTGTAAAGTAGAGAACAATGTAGATAAAAATGTAGTTACATCTGTTTTTTAATGACATGTAACTTAACAATAAAAAATATTTTTTAAATATATTTTATACAGAATCTACAAACAAGGAGGGGCATACCTATGAAGACTTCATAAGAGAACTACGGGTTATATTTCGTCGAATCGAAAATACCTACAATAAAGATAAGTCAAGAAAATATGACAAGGAAAACGCTTAAGTTATAAAAATACTATGACAGTATTAATATAATTTATTTTTCATAAAATATAAGTAATTAATAAAAATGTTTATATCTATGTTTTCGTATACATTTTTTAATATTATTACCAATAGAATCATTCCCGACAAAGTTGTGGACATTGTCAGCTATCGTTAGGGTTGCCAGATATAAAATCGACAGAAAAAGTACAGATATCAAATCGAAGTAAAAACAGCAGTACAAATAAGAAAAAAAAGTACACTTTTTATTTTAAAAAATCATAAAATTCAGTACATAAAAGAAATAATTGATATAACTAAGAACTAGAAAATTCAATATTACCAATAACAATTCAATGAAGCAAATAACAAATAATAAAAACTAAACAAACAAATAAGAGATCATATATATTTTTGTGTAATAAAAAATAACTTAAAATTAGTCAGGTGTATTAGATTTTATTTTTAAAAAATAAAATAATTTTTTTCTATTCTATATTAAATGTTTTAATAAAACTCGTTTTTTGGCCACTTGAAAAAAATTATAAATATTTATCGCTTTTTTGGACTTGGTAAACTATTCCATTTTTACCATCTTCCGTTTTTAAAAAATTGCAAAATTCATTACAAGTGTATTCAAAATATTTTTTTATTATTAATTCGCTTTCTACATTTTCAATTAGAAGCTTGTTTCGTTCCTTTCTCCAAAAATTGAACATCAAACTAAAAATTCTATCGACTGCCGCATTAGAATGAGGCAGTACATACAAATACATACACATACAAATTTTTTCGAAATTGGGATATGGAATGGAATGTTTTCCAATTTTCTTCAACAGAATTTTCTTCGGAATATTTTGAGCAAAAGTCTTAAATATATATATAAATATGTATATATATTTAATATCAAATAAGAAATTGTTCCTTAAAAAAAATAAAAAAAGTACAAAAAGAAGTATAAAGGCTGAAAAAAGTACATTTGCGTACTTCTTTAGGTCTTATGCAGACAGTAGTAAAAAAAGTACGCGTACTTCTAAATGCAGTACGTCTGGCAAGCCTACCTATCGTTGATGATAAAGTATACGATATTGGCGCCTAAATAGTTGTTGAGGACAAGGTGGACGACACTGTAACCCACATAATCGTTGACGATACTATTGTGGCATTAATTTTCTATACAGTCCTCTGGCAAAATATAACCGAACTTTTCATTCTTATTGCATGAACGACAAACTGAGCGACATTGTTTCTCTTTTAGTCGTCCACGATTTACGCGACATTTGTTCGAAAAACTCGTTGACGATTTGTTCTGGCTGTCCTACATTTGTCTTCGAGGACTTTATACTCTCATGCACCCATCATTGAGGGTATCTTAAAGACGTGGCCAACTGGGTAGCTAATCAACAATGGAGCTTAAAACACGACAACATACGCGACTTTGATTTTTATACTTGTCAAATTATCAAATTTCCAACATCGACGAAAATTTTGTCTATGACTGTCTGGCCAACTGGGATGTATACGTTTACATATACATATTATACCAACTCACACACCAACACTAATGTTTACATTGCAAATACACTCTAACTTACACACACAACATCATCTTCTCAGTTAACCAAAGATATGATGACCAAAAAGAGTTATGGACAACAAAGGGCAGCAAGAAATGAAAACAAAAAAATAATATTGCTTCCATAGAGTATTATTACTCATTCTTCTTTTTGCCCATTTTGTTTTCAACTTGTTGATTTCTTAAAATAAATGAGTTTTTTTTTTTAGGGAAATACAGAAAATTAATGGGTCGTTTTACCTTTGACCTTGATGCAATTTTTCAAATTGTTGCTTAAATTAGATGACAAAACTATTAAATTGAAACATATGTTCATCTCTTTCCAAATAGAATACCACAATACACGTTATAATCATAGCTGGCAGATTTGATGATTTATCGTCATCTTGCCGATTTTTTGTTTCAATAATAGCAAAGTGACGATTTGACGATTTTTTTTATGGAAAGTGACGATTTTCTGAATTTTCCATCATCATTTTTTTATTAATGTTTTTGGTACCAAATTCTAAAACTGAGACTCAGAAGAAAAATTACAGTTGAGAAATTTAAAGGCAGACATTTTTCTCATTCTGCTTTGAACTTGCCTAATCCTTTTAGAGTTGTGAAATTTTCTGTTTATTTTCTTCGTTCTTCCTCTATGTTGATTGTTGTGGAAATTTTTATTATAAAAACGCATTGAGAATAAAAGAAATTAAAAACAAGTAAGAAAGTATAGTTGGTCAAGCCCGACCATATAATACACTACACCTAGTATATGTAAATATAAAAAATTATTTCAGAAATGGGCGTTATTTGCGAGATATCGCCTATTTTGGACCAAAATTCAGTGTCATAATTTCTGTGAATATAAATATTATATGTGTTAAACTTTATCTCGATATAAATACTTTTAAAAGATTTATGGAAATTAAAGTGAATTACGGAGAGGATCTTATATGGGAGTTTCGACTAATTATGGACCGACCATTACAAAATTAGGTGTCATTATTTCTGTATATAAGAAACTTATTTGTGTCGAATTTTATTTGATTACCAAAATTATTTAAGAAATTTATGCTCTTTAAAGTGATTTTTGGAAGTGGGCCTTACATGGGAGCTACGACTAATTATGGACCGATCATAATAAAATTGTACCGTGTTATTTGTATACATGAAATATATTTGTGTTCAATATTATTTAGATACAAACATTTTTGAGTGAGTTATGCTCTTTAAAATGATTTTCGGAAGTGGGCCTTATATGGGGGCTACGACTAATTATGAACCGATCATCATAAAATTCTACTATATTATATGCATATACACAAAACATATGTGTGTTCAATATTATTTGGATACCAACATTTTTAAAAGAGTTATGCTCGTTTAAGTGATTTTCGGAAGTGGGCCTTACATGGGAGCTACGACTACTTATGGACCGATCATCATAAAATTCTACTATATTATATGCATATACACAAAACATATGTGTGTTCAATATTATTTGGATACCAACATTTTTAAAAGAGTTATGCTCGTTTAAGTGATTTTCGGAAGTGGGCCTTACATGGGAGCTACGACTACTTATGGACCGATCATCATAAAATTCTACTATATTATATGCATATACACAAAACATATGTGTGTTCAATATTATTTGGATACCAACATTTTTAAAAGAGTTATGCTCGTTTAAGTGATTTTCGGAAGTGGGCCTTACATGGGAGCTACGACTACTTATGGACCGATCATCATAAAATTCTACTATATTATATGCATATACACAAAACATATGTGTGTTCAATATTATTTGGATACCAACATTTTTAAAAGAGTTATGCTCGTTTAAGTGATTTTCGGAAGTGGGCCTTACATGGGAGCTACGACTACTTATGGACCGATCATCATAAAATTCTACTATATTATATGCATATACACAAAACATATGTGTGTTCAATATTATTTGGATACCAACATTTTTAAAAGAGTTATGCTCCTTTAAGTGATTTTCGGAAGTGGGCCTTATATGGGAGCTACGACTAATTATGGATCGATCATAATAAAATTGTACCGTGTTATTTGTATACATGAAATATATTTGTGTTCAATATTATTTAGATACAAACAGTTTTGAGTGAGTTATGCTCTTTAAAATGATTTTCGGAAGTGGGCCTTATATGGGGGCTACGACTAATTATGAACCGATCATCATAAAATTCTACTATATTATATGCATATACACAAAACATATGTGTGTTCAATATTATTTAGATACCAACATTTTTGAGTGAGTTATGGTATTTACTGTGATTTTCGGGAGTGGGCCTTATATGGGAGCTACGACTAATCATGGACCGATCACAATAAAATTGAACGGTATTATTAGTATCCATATTAAATATATTTGTGTTCAATATTATTTCGATACCAACATTTTTAAGAGAGTTATGCTCGTCTATGTGATTTTCGGAAGTGGGCCTTATATGGGAGCTACGACTAATTATGGACCGATCGTCATAAAATTCCACCATATTATATGTATATGTACGAAACATATTTGTGCTCAATATTATTTGGATACCAACATTTTTAAGAGAGTTATGCTCTTTTAATTGATTTTTGGAAGTGGGCCTTATATGGGAGCTACGACTAATTATGGACCGATCGTCATAAAATTCTACCATATTATATGTATATGTACGAAACATATTTGTGTGCAATATTATTTGGATACCAACATTTTTAAAAGAGTTATGTTCATCTAAGTAATTTTCGGAAGTGGGCCTTATATGGGAGCTACGACTAATTATGGACCGATCTTCATAAAATTCTACCATATTATATGTATATGTACGAAACATATTTGTGTTTAATATTATTTGGATACCAATATTTTTAAAAGAGTTATGCTCTTTTAAGTGATTTTCGGAAGTGGGCTTTATATGGGAGCTACGACTAATTATGGACCGATCGTCATAAAATTCTACCATATTATATATATATATGTACGAAACATATTTGTGTTCAATGTTATTTGGATACCAAAATTTTTAAAAGAGTTATATTCGTCTAAGTGATTTTCGGGAGTGGGCCTTATATGGGAGCTATGATAAATTATGGACCGATCTGCACAAAATTTGTAGATCTGATTTGGCTTCATTTACCATTAACAAATTTCACGTAGCAAATTTTATCGAAATATCTTCAATATTGCGACCTGTACTCTGCGCATGGGCAGCCAGCCAGCCAGACGGACGGACGGACATCGTTAAATCGACTCAGAAAGTGATTCTAAGCCGATCGGTATACTTTAAGGTGGGTGTTGGACCAATATTTATGGGCGTTACAAACATCAGCACAAATCCAATATACCCTCCCCACTATTGTGGTGTAGGGTATAATTATAAGGTTTTTGTTATCAATAAATCTATTTGGTTAATAAATTTAATTATTTTTGCAATACGCGCGTTAAAGTGAGAAAAATGATTGGAAGCAACAACATGAAAAAATTGGAAGAGTGGAAACTGTAAACGAAAAATGTCTTAAAATGTCCAGTACAGTAGAGGTTTACCGGACACTCTTCCTCATCAATACATTGTCAACAAACTTCGTCTGTCTGTCTTTCAATTTCTCAACTGTAAAAGGGGGAATATGGCGGTATAAAATGTATTAAAATATTCGGAATTTTACAACACTTGTTCGGGGTTTCTCGTATAGAAAGTTATTTATGTATTTATTTATTTTCCCCTAGTTTTCAGACTCATTAGGCCCTCCTCACATGTTATGTTGTTTACGTAAATGGTTTCACTCATTTACGAGTATAATTATAATGAAATACGAATATTTGTTTCTTTAAGTGTTTCTTAAGAGAATTCTGTGCAAAGTCATTCGCTAATAACCAAAAGCAAAATTACCCAAAATCTATTGGGTTGTGATGTTTAACTTTCACTTAAAGCGTCTTAAAGCAAATGAGGACAAATAAGAGTTTTTTTTCATTCTTTTTTCTCTTTCCTGTTGCTTTTACAAAAGAAAAAACAAATAAAAAAATAACCAACACTTATTTTATGTTGCCCTTAACATTTCAAGGTGTTTTTTTATGAAAGATTTGTAAAACTGTAAAAACGTGTTAATTGCTGCGTTCTTTTTTACGGCCAGAATGTGTGTTAAAGCGTGTTTGTTTACCCACACCCGCCTACTTCTTCTCCACCGGGTCCTTGCTAGGCACATTTCGAGCATCTATTCAGTAGTTGAGTTACTTCAGCAAATACTTACTTGTCGACCAACAACATTAAATGTCTACTTTTCAGTCTACTTTTTTTCTGTTTTCAATGAAGTGAATGTTAAAGAGGATGAGAGAGATACAGTGCAAGTGTATGTAAATGGGACTGTAGAGTCCTTTAAATGTTTTACCATTGTCATATAGAATAATTTGTGAACTAGCTGCTAGAATTAAAAAAACACTAGAGGAAGTGGAAATGCAAATAGAAAAAACTGAATCATAAATATTTATGCATGCATTTTAGTTGGATTAAGATTTTGTTGCAAACTGCAAGTCATTTGAATTTTATCATCAACAGTTTTTGTATTCAGCTTTTTATACCCTACACCACAATACTGGGGAGGGTATATTGGATTTGTGCTGATGTTTATAAGGCCAACAAATATTGGTCCAACACCTCAGAATCACTTTCTGAGTCGATCTAACGATGTCCGTCCGTCCGTCTGGCTGGCTGTCCATGTAGAGCTTGTGCGCAGAGTGCAGGTGGCAATTTTAAAGATATTTCGATCTTTTTTCGGCCCAAGGATAGATGGGATTGAAACTGCTTTAAATCGGTCCATTATTTCACCTGGCCCCCATACAAAAGTCCTCTCGAAATAAGGGTTTAACGATCATAAATGTTTGAATTATGCAAGTATTCAAACAAAATCCATCACAAATGAGTGGCGAATGAAGCCAAATCACATCTATAAATTTTGTGCCGATTGATCCATAATTGATCATAGCTCCCATATAAGGCCCACTTCCGAAAATCACATTAAAGAGCACAATTTTCTTAAAAATTCAGTTATCCAAATAATATAAAACACAAATATGTTTCATATATATACAAATAATATGGTACAATTTTATGAACATTGGTCCGTAATTAGGTCTAACTCCCATATAAGGCCCACTTTCAAAAATCACAGTAAATATCAAAACTCTCTTAAAAAGTTTGGTATCCCAATAAAATTCAACACAAAAGGACACCTAATTTTATAATGGTCGGTCCATAATAAATCAAATCTCCCATATAAGACCCTCTCCGTAATTCCTCCATAAAATTTTTTAAAGTATTTATATCGTTTAACATACATAATATTTATGTTTACAGAAGTCATGGCACTAAATTTTTGAATGACCATATGCGCCCATTTCTGAAAAACTGTTTATACATATGGGTATTATATAGTCGGGCTTGACCGGCTATACTTTCTTACTTGTTTATTTTTATTTTTATTATATGCCATTTTTCAACGTGTTTTTCTTTTGCTATTTTTTTTATTTTCGAAAAGTACGGATACTGCGGATTCTTGGAAATTTGCAAATTCTGATGTCATACCAGCTACAGGCATTATGGTATTTGGTGAGTATAAAAACAAGGTTAAATATTTAATACTCGTACAGAACTCCTATACAAACCATCACACAATTGAACATTTATACAGGTAAACCAAATATTTCTGTGAGTAAGAAAAGAAGAAATAAAAAAGTTTCTTTCTATCATAGATTCTGAAAAGCGTTAGATTTATTTAATATTTGCTAATATTTGAATATTTGTTTCTTTTTTTTATTTGAGGAAAAAATAAAAACGTTATAAAGACATTTTTTGACAAAATTTATAACTTCTTATAAAACGCATTGTTGGATCATATTTATAGAAGAGGTTTTTATTTTGTTTGATATTTTTTAAATTGCATTTCACATATATCACCAACCTCATGCCGATGGTTTCGTATATTTCCATTACTAGTTGGTTGCCTTTCGCCTAAAATCGTTTTTAGCTTAATTATATAAAAATAATTGATCAATATAATAATACTATACAAGCTTTAAACAAAACACCCTTCTCTGTTAAGTTATGAGTTTCAAATATGGCATGTCATAAGTCCATCGGCCCTGAAAATTATAACCACAAAAAAGTGTCCTAATTGTATCCTAAATTAGTCATGAAATTCTTCAATATGGGATGCGGGTGTTTGAAATACATGAGAAAGCTGTACATACATTATACCATACAGGACACGTTTTAGCGAAGCCTAAATCTAACTTTCTCTGTTTGTGATTCCTGTTAAGAGTTTTCCTGATAGCACTGTCTATCATATAAGGCGTTTCCATTGACCTTCCTTTACTTTAACTTAGTCCAAATTTACACGAAGCAATTTGTATTGAAAAGATTGATACAAGTTTTTCCTTAAAATTTCTTCGATTTTCATGCAGCACAATTCTTATTGCTTAAATTGCTTGTATTTTAATTTGAGAGTATATACACAGTTATAGTACGAATAAGAGAGTAAGACGAGTTGTCTTATCTTCCCCTCACCCTGATGTCTAAAAGGTAATTGGCTTAGCTTAAAGAATGGCTTCGTGTCAATTGGACCTTATTTTGACAAGTACTTCAAGTTTTAAAATTTTTTTCTCACCAAATTATCGCTAAGTAATACAATATATTGCTGATATGACAGATTTGCGAAATTTTCTCTCGACTCACAATTGAACCTAATAACCAAATATGTAGATTTGAGGCGTCTATTTCACAATAGCTTTCGACTAAATCATGTTTCGGTATTCCACTGTCATTATTACCTTTTTACATTTTTAGCTGCTCCTTTTAATGTGATGAAAGTCGTTCGCGATATTTCTCGCTTCGAAAGTTATTTCTTGCTGAAAATACTTCCGGTTCATACAGATAATTTAATAATCTTTGGCCGAGTGAACTGGAGAGCCAATATCGAAAATCAAGCAGAGAGAAATTATTGTAATAAACACTCATCCTTGTTCTTTATGTTCAAATACCTCCACAGATTATGATGGCCATTGAGTTGACATTTTATTATGAGATCATGGCCACTTGGCCACTAGGGTGGTTACTATTCGTAAGATTATTATTATTATTACGTTAATAATTTCAAACGCTTGCTTGACCGGCTTGCAGCCCTCTTGATAGAAGCAAACTTCATTGGTATTTTGCTAACATTGATGGGCCTGATCATTCTAGTGCTGATATAAGGCATATGCTATGTTCACATGCCCTACTGCGTTTGTTCAGAGTTTCTCATATCTGGCCCGACTTCCACCTTAAAGTATACTGCTTGACTCAGATCAATTTCTAACGATGTCCGTCAGATCGTCTGGCTGGCTGTTCATGTAAACTTGTCATTTAACGATCGGTATATATAAACCTTTCTTTTGAGTATTATTTTACTTGTATACTATAAACAAGTTAGAGTGCAATATATCTTAAATACCCTCCACCTAAATACACACAGCTTCAAAAGTGTGTAAACACCAGTGAATTTTTTGATTTTTTTAAGATTATGAAAAGCAACTTAAATTTTTTTTTCATAACCGAATCTATTGTTCAACCAAATATCCAACAAAACGAAACTTTTAAATTTCAATCGATGGATAGATTTTAGGATTTTCATTATCTTAAAAAAATCAAATAATTTGTTGTGTTTACTCACTTTTGAGGCTCATAGTATAAAGAGAAATACAAAAACTGCATTGGTTATAGGGCTAGAATATCCTTATTCAGTGTTTTTTACTGCCAATAGCTTAGCGTTTTATACATTGTTTGAAAGATAATTTTACAAACTTTTGGCCATTTAAAATTAATGTAATTACCAGTTCTCATCATTATTTACAGAATCTCTCTGATATTTATAACAATCTTGAGTGTGATTTTACAATTTATAAACAAATTCTTTTGCCTGAACGTGATCTCAATAACATTATTTAAAAGCGATATATGGTGGTGGCATAGTAGAAATGGACTAATTATGGACTTAAAGCTTTTAAATCCAGTATCTAGTAATGTGATTTGGTTGAAATTCATCTCAATGACGTTATTTACAAGAGTTGGTTGTTATACTTGGAAGCGGACTTAATTTGGGAGCTATTGCCAATTATTGACTGACAGCTACAAAATTCAGTATCTACGTATATGTGAGCAATTACAAAACATGGATCGATCTTCTTAAATTTCGGAACAGAGAATTTTCTACATATGAGGATATCCCACGTTAAACTTTAATATAATAATAGTAAATTTAAGATTAAATAATATTATGGACCGATATTTCAACAGTTTGATTTTGGCATATATGTAAATGCACTGTATAAAATTTTGGATCGGTATTGCTATTTATACGAGATTTATGAGTGTGTAGTATGATATTTGTGTAAATGTAAATGATCTGTGAAAAGTCAATCTGTTTTGAGTCGATACCGATATTTAAAAGATAAATATAAAGATAAATGACTTTTTCGAATGTGGTCCTTATATGGGAGCTATGACCAATTATGTCATAAAATTTAGTACAACAATTATGTATAATAATTATTTGTGTCTAATTTTAACATGGTAAGTGACACACATAAACATTCATCTGAGACCCAACAAAGTATATATTTTTATTATTGATCCTTATGGAATTCAAAGTCGATTGAGCCATGTCCATCTGTATGTTTGTCTATCTCACGCCCAAAAGACACAACCAAAATCAACATAGTTTACAAAACTCTGTTTTTAATTCTTCAAATAAGTTTGGTATTAAAAATCAGCAAAATCGGTGTAGTAGAACCAGAGTTATGGACCAAAATGTAAGGTAACCTCCATAAAATTTTAATATTTTTAAAAATTTTTCTTGCAATTATTTGAAATATATTGCAGATATTGCTATGATATTTTGTACACCTATTTTTGTGTGAAAGTGTGAGGAAAATAGTAAGTATCGGTCCATTATTACTCATAGCTTCCATACAAAAAAAAAAAATATTGCTCAATTATACATAAACGCCTATAAAATTGGAATATCAATACAAAATTCAGCAGGAATAAGTTTCATGAAAAAAGAAATCACAAAACGAAATTTTGTTTTGTTCGGTCCATGTTTGACCATATACCCCATATAAAGTACACTTCCCAAATTCACATAAATACGTATAAATCTTTTACAAATATAGTTACAAATATTTCTTATAGACATATAAATTGTTGTACTAAATGTTATGATGGTCGGTCCATATTTGGTCATATCTCCCAAATAAGGGCCAAATCCGAAAAAAGTCATTTATCTTTATATATGTATGTATATGTATTTTATAAATATCGGTATCGACTCAGAATTTTACATAGATCATTTCATATACACAAAAATCATTCTACAATATTTCCTGAATTTCGGTTTATATTTGACCGTATCCCCCATATACAGCCCTCTTCCGAAAATCACTTCAATACTCATAAATCTCTTATAAATAACTATACAAATGCAAACTTTACATGGATCATTTACATAGCCACAAAAATCATATTACAGAAATTTGTGAATTTCGGTCCATACTTGACCATATTCACCATATATATAACGATGCCGATCTAATATTTTACACGGAGCACTTATATGAAATGCCAAAATCAAACTGCTGGATTTTGAAAATATCGGTACATACTTGACCATATCCTCCACATAATGTCCACTTCCGAAATTTATGTTAATACTAATATGTACCATAAGAAATTTAAGAAGATCGGCTCATGTTTTGTAATTGCTCACTTATAAAGTTGACCCTTAATAATGTCTAATAAATATCGATATCGACGCAATATTTTATACAAATCAAAAATTGTAATCCAGAAATCACACTAATATCGGGTATACGATAATTATGCTACTGAATTTTGTAGCGCTCAGCCAATAGTTGGCAATAGCTCCCAAATTCAGTCTACTTCCGAGTACAATAACCAATCCATACAACTCTTGTAGATAACGTTATTGAGATGAATTTTAACCAAATCACATTATTTTTTTTTACTTTTATAAATTGTTAAATTGCACTCAAGATTGTTATTGATATCAGACGAACTCTGTGAACTATGGTGAGAATTGGTAATTACATCAATTTTAAATGGTCAAAATTAGATAAAATTTCTAAACATTTAAAATGAATTATGTATGTTGTTCGTAAAATTGTCTTTCAAACAATATTTAAATTGCTAAGCTAGTAGTATTAAAAAAACACTGAATAAGAATATTCTAGTCATATAACCAATGTAATTTTGTCTCATTATATTTAGGTGGATGTTATTTACGATTCGGCACAGCCGAATATTGCGCTCTAATTTGTTCTAATACATGTCTAAGATTTATAAATTTGTTGAATTTTTCCTTCATGCATGAGTTTTGGTATTAACAAAACTCTATGTGAAATATTTGTGCAATTAGTTTAAATCTCAACTGTTCGAATGTGTAGGCATTTTTAAAATTTTATACATATATTGAAACTTTAAAACAATTTTAACTAACCACCCATTATTTCTTCATTATTCGTGTATTGTTTTTCGTTTTTCCATTTTAGCATTCATGTGCCACCACAATACATTTCTCGTTTATCAATCAATGCGTAACGCAACCATGGAGCGTTGGGAAAAGGTTACTCATATATCAATTGGTTTTGCCTGGATAGTGGCAGCTTTATTTGGCATTGCTGGCTATTCGACATTTAGAGCGCTATCACAAGGTATGTATGTATGTATACGAGTATATGTCTTATGAATGTTTACTTGTATGTCCGCATTTATAAGTGCGAATAAAAACAGAAAACCATTCGAATGAGAAAACCAACAATAAAATTTATTTATCTACGATAAAATATGTATCACAACATTGCACCTTGGGTCAGAACTATTTCAAATGTGTGTTATTAATTAAATAAATCACAAGAATTTGCCATAAGAATTAGATATCGCTGGAAAACGAGAAATTTTTGAAAAATAAGCAGATTTTTCATTTAATTAATTTAGAATATAACTCCAATCACTGAACAAAAACTCGGAAAATTACACAAAAAAAAAAAGAAAATCCAAAATTAAGTGAAAAATTAATGCAAATATTTTAATGATTTTAGATTGAATTTTGTTCTTAACTAATTTATGTATCTAGCAGTGTGTTTAGATATCAAGATTATTAATTATTAATTTTATAAATTTATACACTGCGTGTCATATCTATAAACGCTTTTTAATTTTCGTTTTATATAAACGTATGGACATGTGTTAAGGTAGAATTAGCCGAACGTCTACGTCCCGTACTGTACTGTAACGAAACACCTGTTCCCGTTTTGTTATTTCAAATCAATATAAATGCTTACCGAATATTAATATCACGTTGACGGAACGTCTCAACCTGTATAAAATAGAAATTCCTTACGTTCTTACGTGACATTTGTACAGCGGTGGTGGGTTGTTTGTATGTTAAATTGTATTGGGGTAAATTCGCACTATTTTTTGGTACTCTCTTTTAATAATAATGTTTGGGGAAATTGAACAACACGTTTTATATAATAAACATCTGCATGAATATGAATATGTTTATATGTATATAATAAAAAAACAATCACATAATCACCCTTATTCTATTTGACGTCGGCAATAACAATGTCAATTTTAAGGCAACATCAATTCTCATCAAAGACAACATCGATTCTATCATAATTTGGTATTCTGTAAGATTATTATGACGACGTTGACTGTTTATCGATAATGCTAACAAAATACAGCACACATCTCTAATATTAGAGACAGCCGATTCATGTTGTTTATTGTTTTTGAAAAAAAAAAAATGTAAAGTTGGAATAAACATTTGTTTGTAAAGAAAGCTGAAACAAAAATGTTTTTTATTTCTGATTCCGACTCGTCCAGTGACGAAGACAACAAAACAAAATTAATAGTGGAAAGAAGACTGCTTAGACAGAAATCTTGCATTTTTAATTTCATATCGGCTAGATGCCTTTTCTCCTCCCTTTTGCTTCTCTCCACTTCTAATTTTAATTTTTTGGCTTCAATGTATTTTGTATTCCTTAGGCTACGTTTTAATGACATTATAGAATTTGACATTTCTGTCAATACACTGCCTTTCAAGCATTTCATTCCGTTTAGAGGAGTTTTCATTTTAACGCAGAACTGGTCTTCCTTTTTATCGGGTTTGGAGAACTGGTTGTTGCCGTTATTGGTTGCTTTAAAACCGTTGATTGTAATGCTGATGCAGATTTTGCTTTTAACGTTGAAGCTGTTGACGTCGCTAGTTTTGTTGGTGGCGCTGATGTTACAGTTTCGCTACTGATGGTGGGTAATCTTTCCTGTAAATAGTTATCTTACCATTTCAAGTGATTCCGAGAAATATACATCAACACTGTCTTCAGTGTTTGAGACTCCTTGAACCATACCCTCAGGATTTATTTGTTTTTCAAACTGCAATAAATTTGCCACAGCTTACCCCAAGGGGCTCAGCATTACATGCTTAAATACACCACCTACAGTAGCTTTACTTTCTTGGCTTAATTTTTTGCCAGTTTTCTTTGCACTTTAAATTTTAAGTCCCTCCAAATCTGTAAAAAGAATTCCATCAGACATCATAGTTTTTAAACAAACTATTTACCTTGCCTTTTGCCATCCATCACCAGTTCTAATTGGTGGACCGGGAGAATTTATCACAGTGGCAATAGCTTCCCACTGTTCCTTTAAATTAAAAGTAACAGAGCCCCTGTGAAATCCTCTGGCTAGTGATGGATTCTTTTCAAGCTCTTCCACTAGCTTCTCGAACTGGAATTTTTTTGTTATTTTATTTTTTCCGTTTTTTTTTTTTAATTTTTCAAACACAACTGAAAACAACACAAGACAACACCAAAAATACCGACGACAAAATCAACGGCAATAAAAGACAACAGCAACGTCGATTTTTCTTACAGAATACCAAACATATGTTGACAGTCATCGATAAATGGCAATATTGCCAACTGGAATACGGATTTACAAAAAATGATTAAAAACAACGTTGTGTTGTGTTGACGACGCCAAACAGAATAAGGGTGAATATCAATCCAATCATAAATAAAAATTCCGCGGGAGTTTTTTCCCTTTTCCCATTTTTCCTATTGAAATTCAATATTAAAAAATAAAAAGGGAGTTTTTTCCCATTTTTCCTATTGAAATTCAATATTAAAAAATAAAAAGGGAAAAAACTCCCGCGGAATTTTTATTCATGATTGGGCTGTATTATTATAAATATAAAAAAATTCAATGCATACATACACATAACTATTATTATTAAATTTTTAAATTAAAAACTATTAAAGTGCTAGATTATGTATGTAAATGCGCACACACACACACACAATTTTACTCCTATTAAAGCCATTTTGGTACTTTTTCAAAAGAAACTTTACATTGTAAAGTTTACAATGACAATCAGTGTTTCGAACAGCTGACTGTTTATTTAGTGTGTTTTGTTTTTATTTTCTTAGTAATTGTAAAAACATTTAAACAATAAATAAATCCTCCGAATCCATTATAATCGAGATTAATTGAGTTTTAAAATATATAATTTAAACTGATGTAGAAAACAAACAATTATATAGAAAATACAATATGGTTGTACCATGTGTTGTTTATATTTTTTTGTTTGTCGTACGGCACGTTTTCAAATGTTCTATAATCGCACAAACGTGCTTACAGTACGGTACGTTACAGTAGGGAGACGTGGACGTTCGGCTAATTCTACCTGTATAAGATATTTTAGTGGGTTATGAGTTAAATAGAATAAATCAAACTCAAACACTAAATTTTTAAATTTTTTATCAAAAATAATTTATTAAAAAAATGACAAACAAACTGAATGTCTTTAAATGCACAAAACTGTTACAATTAAAATTAAATTTTCAAACGTAAAAAGGTATTTTTTAGCAAAGTATTTAAAGAAAAGATCTGTCTAAATATTATAATATAATTACGCCACAATATCTCTTATAAAAAATATAAATTTTTCCTTGCGTTTCATAACCATAAACGCACCTTAAATGCTTATGGATGACAATTTTGTTATTATCATTTAAATTTAATTATTTTGTTAATTAATACACAAAATTCCATGTGCAACATATCTCAAAAAAATCGGAGAATATAAATTGTTGCCCTATTAAGCACAAGATTTCAGATAATATTGGGTTTGGCCAAATAAGTAAATCAAAACAATAACTTTGAAAATATTCTAAAAGAGTCTATGATTATATTGACAGAATAAGTCTGGAATCTACAAACCAATTATGTTCCGAAAAACACATTTACCTACATATCAATCTTATAAATATCGATATCAAAAGAAAATTTTACACAATAATTTATGCTAAATCGGCCCAAAAAAATAGTAAAAAACGTCCTTCATTTAAAAACAATTAAAACACGATTGGACCTAAACGAGGTGATCTTAAGAGAATTTGTCACAACTAGTTATGGCGAATATTAATATCCAAAAACGACCAACTAGGTTGAATTGGTAAATATGTAGTTTTGTATGAAAAACTTTATAAGCCCAATAAATAATAGTGGTGGGCACAGATGTTAAATAATGATAAGATAATGCTAATGATTGCTAATCAACCTTCTTTTGTTCAACTAATTCCCATTGTATAATTGAAATTTTTATTCCAATGGTAAAACTAATTGCAATTAGTTGCCATTAGCAAAAAAAATTGGTTTACCTTTACAATTAGGAATCTAATTGAATTCTGCTAATGCAATTAGATATTCAATTAGCTCGAATTGGAATCAATTATTTTGATATTTTCAAAAACAAAAAAAAAAAAAACTAAAATATTCATAATATGAATTTCACAGATACATATATATATTACTTATGTACTAAATATATTATATACATGCACACATATTTAACGTACGTACTAACTGTTTAATAACTACAATGGCCGGGTATATTCGCTTTCAGCAATACGAGCTTTTCAAAAGAAAAGTCCGACAAGCGACCCCGCCTTGGACTATTAATAATGCCCGCAAAGGAAAGTAGTCGCTCCACATTGCCTGAATACGTAAGCGGTGTGTTGCAAAACAGTGATATTTCCTTTAATGTAGGATATTTGGACCACATATTGGAAGTTTTATCAGCATCATATTCGAAATAAAATACAGGCTTTCAGCCTCCTCTGTCAATTTTGACAATGAAGCAAACACTTGAAAGTTTCAAGTTGAAACCAATTGCAAAGCACGTTTATTTATTTACATTTCAAACAATGACCAGTTGATAACAGTTACGGTAATTGAATAACCACATGTTTGCACATACAGTGACTTACATCATTATTCGTTCACTTCAATAATTCTTTCAATTCTAATTCGAGCTAATTGAATATCTAATTGCATTAGCAGAAGTCAATTAGATTTCTAATTGTAAAGGTAAACCAATTTTTTTTTTTGCTAATGGCAACTAATTGCAATTAGTTTTACCATTAGAATAAAAATTTCAATTATCTAATGGGAATTAATTGAACTAATTCTAATTGTTTGATGAATTAGAGAATATAAATCAATTGCACCAATTGCTAATTGGAATTTAACATGTATGGTGGTGGGTATATAAGATTCGGAACAGCCGAATAAACACTCTTACTTATTTGACTTGATGCTGGCTATGCCATCATTTTAATCTGTTACTTTTTTTTATTTATTTATTTAGTCTATGGATAAAATCTTTACAGACCATTCACAAAATTACATACATATATATGTATATGTATTTTGACACCTTAGTACAATTAATTCTTTAAATTTAAGACGATGTTACGTTTTATGGTATTTACACTTAAAGAAAAGTCTATCAAATTAAAGATTTCGTTAAAACAACAACATCATTTTCTAAACGGATCTGCCATATCAAAATTTGTTCGAAAAGTTTTAACATTGTTATGGAGGCGCAGTGAACGTTGGGGAACACTAAATAATAATTTGTTAAATATTAATTCAGAGGTGACATTTCCATTTACTAGAGAAATATACAAAAATTTAGTGATGTGGGGATGCCCATCGTTTTATATAGGCTAAAAGACCACGAGCTTTATTAACAGTCATCGCTATATGTTGTACAAAATTTAACTTTGCATCTAACAAAATCCCAAGATCCATAATTGAGTTTACCGACTCTAGTTTATGATTACTTAACATGTAAAAATTGACAGCATCATAATTTCTTGAAAACTGCATATGTATGTTTGCATCTCTACAGGTTTAATTCCATTAAATTAAGGTCACACCAGTTATTAAAATTATCCAAATCATACTGCAGATAAATATGATCTGCTGAATTTTTAAAACTAGAAAATATTTTCTAATCATCCGCAAACATCAATATACAGCAAAAACAAAATAGAGTCGAGATGACTTCCTTGCGGGACGCCGGACTTTACCGATATCTTTTTGGAAATTGCTCCATTAAATTTTACGGACTGTGTTCTATTTAAAAAATATATTTTTAACCAGTTTAAACAAATGCTGTTCAAACCCATAACATCCAATTTTTTTAACAGAAGATTGTGATTAACTTTGTCAAAGGCTTTACTAAAATCTGTGTAAATGGCGTCAGTAAGTTGACCGTTGACAAAGCCATCATTGACTAAAGGTGTTAACTGCAAAATATTAGTCATAGCTGATGAAAACCATGTTGATAAGGTGTTAGTAACGAAGGAATTTGGTGTGAAAGACAATTAGTGATGCATTTCTCAAACAGTTTTGGGGTTGCACTAAGTTTAGCTATGCCTCTATAATTTGTTATGTCTGATGTACGACCGCAATTGGTGAATATGTTTATAATTTACTAAATATTTACGAGTCCTGTATGTATGTTTGTATGTACGTATGTCATTTATTATACCCTACATCACCATAGTGGGGAGGGTATATTGGATTTGTGCTGATGTTTGTAACGCCCAGAAATATTGCTCCAACACCCACCTTAAAATATACGGATCGGCTCAGAATCACTATCTGAGTCGATCTAACGATGTCCGTCTGTCCGTCTGGCTGGCTGTCCATGTAAAGCTTGTGCGCAGAGTACAGGTCGCAATTTTGAAGATATTTCGATAAAATTTGGCACGTAATATTTTTTCGGCCCAAGGACGGATGGGATTTAAACTGGTGGCAATCGGTCCATTATTTCACCTGGCCCCCATACAAAAGTCCTTCCGAAATTGGGGTTTACCGATCATAAATGTTTGAATTATGCAAGGAACCAAACAAATTTCATCAAAAATGAGTGGCAAATGAAGCCAAATCACATATACAAATTTTGTGCAGATCGGTCCATAATTAGTCGTAGCTCCCATATAAGGCCCCCTTCCGAAAATCACTTTAAAGAGCGTAACTCACTGAATAATGTTGGTATCGAAATAATATTTAACGCAAATATATCTTATATGTATACAAACAATACCATACAATTTTATTGTGATCGGTCCATAATTAATCGTAGCTCCCATAAATGGTCCACTTCAGAAAATCACTTTAAAGAGCGTAACATACTCAAAAATGTTGGTATCGAAATAATATTGAACGCAATCAAAATCAAATAAAATTCGACACAAATAATATACAGAAATTATGACACCTAATTTTATAATGGTCGGTCCGTAATTACTCGAATCTCCCACATAAGAGACCGTAATCAACTTCAACCTCCATAAATATTTTAAAAGTATTTATATTGAGATAAAGTTTAACACCCACAATATTTATATTCACAGCAATCATGACAATAAATTTTTGGATGATCGATCCATAATAGGTCATATCTCCCATATAGCGCACATTTCTGAAAAACTGTTTTATACATATACTGGGTGTAGGGTATTATATGGTCGGGTTTGACCGACTGTACTTTCTTACTTGTTATTATTATATAATGTCTAACATTGAGAAATGTCATCTGATGCCAAATGGGATTGGTTTTACAAATCCAGTTATTCGGAATTTTACAATTTTTGTTTTATATTAATACAAATGCGTTTTCTGTCCTCATAGCGAAAGGGTGTTCCAACTAGAACGCAATTTTTAAAAAACAAGATATCGTGCAGATGACTGCCGCAGCTTTGCTGGCACACACGCGATCTTTTAATGAAAGTTTCAATGACCTTTTTGCATAAATGCTGCGGTATTTCATTAATGAAGCGTCCAATTTCCTCTTTTAAGGCTTGAGTCGTCGTCGGCTTATTGGCGTAAACCATCGATTTCAAAAAACCAAAAAAAAAAAAATCTAAAGGAGTTAAATCGCACGGTCTAGGCGGCCAATTCTGGTCTCTAAAACGCGAAATAACACGACCGGGAAATGACTGATGCAGCAATTGAATTGTTTCTCTGGCTGTATAACAAGTGGCGCCGTCTTGTTGAAACCATATGCCCTCCACATTTATTTCTTCAATTCTAGGTAAGAAAAAACTGGTTATCATTTCACGATTGACTGTTTGCGCTTGACCTGCCTCATTTTCATTAAAAAAGGTCATCACGCTGCGACATTTTCGGTCGATCGACCTGGTCGAAGGCGCGTTTCGGCAAATTTATCCATTAATCTCATTACAGTTGACTCTTTTGGAGCATTATTGTGACCCAAATTGTTTGCAATTTGCGAACTGTAGCCGCAAAACTTTCACCATTTTGGTAAAACAATTTCACAATGAGACTGCGTTGTTCATTCGTGTAGCGCTCCATTTTTACTAAACTCGTACCTTCTACTAGCAAACAATAACAATTGTTTCAATGTCAAACAATGACACTTCGAATGGCGCCAAATTTAGAAATTGCGTTCTAGTTGGGACACCCTTTATAATTTTTAAATTTATTTATGTCTATAAACCAAATTTAAAAACAAAATAACATTACATTGAAATATTAGATTGACAAAAATAATAATAATATGTCATTTCGCAAACATTTCCATCTCATTATCAAATGCAATCTTCCATTTTGAGTTTATTCAAAAAATTTAAATATGTTCAAGTGTAAATCATCCATCTTTCTTGGTTTCTTTTAAGGAAACATTTCACTAGTTTATCGCTTGATGTGCAATCACTTTTTGATATCTTTTTGATCATAATTAAAAGCGCAACATCACAGAAATGCACATCGCTGCGACAAGGAGCTTCATCTGTTACTTTAATCGGATTTAAAATGAAAAATATTTGTTCAAGTAAAATAAATTCTTCATCTGTCATCTATTGAGCAATAATTAAAGCTTTTTATAGGAATTTTCTTTCAGATCGCTTAGTTATACGGAATGAAACCTAGAAATGCTTAAAATAACAATTCCACTTACAAAATTAAAAGTGGTTTCATTCCGAAAAATTGTTCATTTTAATTTTTCTATAGAAGCAAAATACGGAATTAATTCCATTTCCGAACGGAATTAAATTCTGTGACATGGCTGTAAAGCAATTGGTGTCCTCAGTTAAACGTTGCGCAAAGGAATTCAATGACCCATATGTGACAAAAAATCTATTCGCAACGTTGGTAAGACCGATACTTAAATATGCATCTGTAATCTGGGACCCGCAATACAATGTGTGTATAAAAAGCTGTAGTCTATTCAAAAACAATTTCTTATATTTTGTCTTCGGAATTTACGTTGGAATCCTGAAATAAACCTTCCGTCATACCAAAGTCGACGAACATTGAGAAGTAGAAGAATAATCGCAAACGTTACCTTTTTCTTGAACCTAATTAATGGTACTTTTGATTCCGAATATCTTGTTTCTAATGTTTGCTTCAATGTCCGAAACAGACAACTAAGATCATGCTCTCTACTCTATCTGAAATTCCATAGACCGAACTATATTAGTTTTGATCCTATTCGAAGAATATTTGCAGAATTCAACAAATTCTATGATTTAATTAATTATATCCTACACCACAATAGTGGCGATGGTATATTTGATTTGTGCTGATGTTTGTAACGGCCAGAAATTTTGGTATACCGATGGATTCAGAATAACTTTCTGAGTCGATTTAACGATGTCCGCCCGTCTGGCTGGATGTCCATGTAAAGCTTGTATGCAGAGTACAGGTCGCAATTTTGAAGATCTTATAATAAAATTTGGTACGTGATATTTTTTAAATCGGTCCATTATTTCACTTGGCCCCCGTACAAATGTCCTAAATGTTTGAATTATGCAAGTATCCAAACAAATTTCATCACAAATACAAATTTTGTGCAGATCGGTCCATAATTGCTCCTAGCTTCCATATAAGGCCAACTTTCGAAAATCACTTTAAAGAGCATAACTCTCAAAAATATTGGTATCCAAATAATATTGAACGAAAATATATTTCATATGTATAAAAATGATACGGTTACATTTTATTATGATCGGTCTATAATTAGTCGTAGCTTCCATATCAGACCCTCTCCGTAATTAACTTTAACCTCTATAAATATTTTAAAAGTATTTATTACATCGAGATAAAGTTTAACACATATAATATTTATATTCACAGACATCATGACACTAAATTTTTGGATTATAGATCCATAAAAGTTAATATCTCCCATATAACGCCCATTTCTAAAAAACTGTTTTATACATATACTGGGTGTAAGGTATTATGTGGTCGGACTTGACCGACTATACTTTCTTACTTGTTTTTCTGATACAACTGAGAAAATAAAGAGCAGAATGGCGCACTACTTGAATTCAAATGAATATAACTATGATTGTTCTTGATAGTATTAGTATTGTACTTAATTAACTATTGTACTTCATATCATGCTCGCTGTTACTATTATTTGTAGCTGAATTTTTAAATAAATAAATAAATAAAAACCGTAGACATATCAAATAGTGCGTTCGTGTTTGGCAGACCGAAATTAATTTTAATTCTTTCACCTTTATTTCTTCGACAAACTTTTTAAAATTAAAATTTTTGTTGATGATTTTTTAAGTAATTTTGAAATGGTTGTGACCTTTTCAATTAATGATTTGATATGGAATCTGTCGGTAGATATCTTTAATTTTCTCTTATTAAAAATGCTAAAGAATCATTGTTTTATGTTAAGTGTAGATGTTGTTTTTTATGTCAAAAAAACAGATAAAAGCAATTATACTTTCCGGGATCTTTTACACAGATACTAAAATTCCGGGATTCAGGATTTGTCAAATCGGGACCCGGATTTTGAGATTGGCATCCCTATCTGAGATCCACGAAAGTATATACATATTGCATAATTCTTGAGACATTGAAATAAATATTATGTCACTAATTAGGGAATGGCCTTCAAAGATCCATTAAAAAGTTAGAAATTAAATAATTAAAAACACAGGTAATTTATACGAAATATATTCAAAGAAAAATTAAACTAATTATGAAGGTTTTCAGTATAATATTTACTTTTTATATATATGTACATATTTTAATAAAACTTTAAATTTGTTATATTTAAAGAGCTTAATTTTATATATGTACATTAAGGTGTAGAGTATTGTATAATCGGCATATCTGAATATAGCACTCTAACCTGTTCTTATTACTAGTGCTTTAATACATATGTACGAGTATATAAAAGAATCTTATTAAATTCCGTACGTAGTGTACATTTTCATAATTTATTAATTTATTACAAAATTTTATCTTTGTCTTTTATTTTATTTTTATTTCGTGGTTTCTGTAGTTAATTTTTATATTTTATTTTTTTATTTATTTTCTTGTGGTTGTTTTGGCGCAAATGTCTTATCTGTGCAATGTTTTGTTTTCAGACAGAACCGCCATCCATTTGACTATCGCCACCCATTTAACTATCGCTTATAACAATCGTACTCGCAACAACCGCACATGTGGTTCTATTTTGTGTGTGCGTTAAAAAAATATTAAATATGAAATTTGGTTTCTGTTTTAAGAATATTGTTTATGAAATTATTTTGCTTTAGGGACTTGTAGCGAAGAAGTGGTAATCTAAAATGTTTGTAATATTTAATCTTCTTATACGAGTAACAATATATTTTTATACCCACTACCAAGGTTTGTTAATCTGTTTGTAACACATCGAAATAATGGTCGTAGGACCAAAAAGTCCTACCATGTCCATTTGTCTGTTGTTGGCACGATAGAGCTTCGAAAAAAGTCATATCAAATTTTTATCAAACATTCTCCGATCCACCGGAACTGGGATTTGCATAAATATTAGGAGGGCCATAGAAAATTTATGAAATCATGTGAAATTTCAAAATCGTGGCAAAATTGCTATAGACTTTTTAATGAACATCGAATATTTAGTAATGCATTTAGCATTGTTTTTAATTCGATTTCTTTGATTTCTTTTAAGAATTTTATTAGTACAAAATATCCTCCGCATTGCTAAAAGGTAGTACGAAAAAGGTTTCGCTTTCGCTAATCTTCAATCATGGTTATTTCACCAGCGGTATAGCAAAATGCTTCATTTTCAATGTGAAGGAATATATATGTATATGTATTTGGTTTTACTATTTTTAGTGAATTATCAACAGATAAAAAGTAAATTTTCGCAGTGTATCTATATTAGCTTTGTCTCAATTGTTCTATTCGTTTGATAATGAGTAAAAACTCAAGTTGAAATAGATTTTGACAGTTAAACGATGCCAGATTAATGAAAGCATACATAATTCTACGTAAAATATTTCTTAACTTAAAACTTAGATAGCATTTAAAAAAAGGCTGTTCTAAAAATAAAAGAAGTCTAATAAAAAACAGAAGCTAATACATAAATTTCTAGACTAAAGGGAAAATAAAAAGGCTAAAGCTAGCCTCAACAACTAAAAGTATATATTCGCCTATGTCGAATCTTATATACCCACCACCAAATCAAAAATATCTGAAAAATATAAAGTTAGTCTGAAACTTTGATCTATAACTCAGATCCTATTGCACGGATTTTACCTATTTGCAATACCAAACATTTCGGTTGATCAGAGAATGTTTGGTAACAATTTCATTGTTCTATGACTTTTTTCGAAACTTTACAACAACAGACGGACGGACATTGTTAGATCGTTTTTTAATCTTACAAGAATATATAGACTTTTTGGCTCCACGATCAAGCGGAATGACAAACGTAATATAGCCCCATCTTTTTGATGGTGGCTATAAAAAGGCTAAACTGGCAACACTGGTTGATTTGATAAATCTAAATCTAACTGCTTAAAACGGTGATAAATATTTTTCTGTAAATCTTGTTATTTTTGTGTGTATAAGAGAGTTTTAGACAAACGGAGATACATATTTCAACCGATTATGTCCGTTAACTATGTCCGTCCTAAATAAATAATGTTACACACGAAATGACAAACTTATACATTTATGCTCTCATTAACCACTTTGGTATTATAAATGAAATAATCATAATTTTTATTTTTGTTTTGTTGTATTAAAGGTGATTTACTTGAAAACTACTGCTGGAATGATGACTTGATGAATTTTTCACGTGTACTCTTCTCCATTTCAATACTATTAACATTTCCTATTGAGTGTTTTGTGTCACGAGAGGTATGTTAAATATAATTTACTAAATATCAATCTTTACAACCTTATAATTAAAATTCTACAAAGATTGTAAGACACATGGTACATCGTTTTGTGCTTAAGGAGCCCATCAGTGAGTTGACCGACGAAAAAGATCCGAAGAATGAAAAGGGAGCTGAAGTGGATGAGTACTCAAGAAATATTACACTGGCTATAGTGTTTAGTGCTTTTGTTATTTCACCCATGACGGAATGTTTGGGTTCGGTATTGGAATTGAATGTAAGTCTATTTATTAAGTTCTATCGAGAATGAAAATGTTTAATATTATGTTTAAATTTTATTCAATGAAAGGGTCTTTTGGCTGCCATACCTCTGGCTTATATTCTGCCCGGTTTGGCGTACATACAAATGGATCCAAATCCGTTATTAAGCCGAGAAAAATTACCAGCTTTAGGTTTAGTCGTATTTGGTGCATTAGTTACTATTTTGGGTGCAGCCGTTCTATTGCCCAGCATCGATGAAGATTGTCGGGCCGATATTGTAATGGATTATTGTAAAAATTCCAATTCGCATGATAATGTAACACTAACAACTTAATTTGTCTAATACTAACTAAAGTGTTTATCTCTAAACCTAACACATAAAACACACACAAACTCCAACCTCCAACTTATCCCCCCCCTCAAGCTTGTGATTGTTAACGATTGTTTGTCGCCATACACATTGTTAAATTTGCAACAGATCGTAATGAGCATCAAACATTAATTAATATTTATAAAACTACATATTTATAACTATTATACTTTAATACATATTTAATTAAATAAAAACCCTACATATACGAGTACATACATATATATATTTTATTAAGAAGAAACAATTAACAAAATATTAAAAAAAGAAAACTATAAAAAGATATTATATTCCTCTTTAGAAGAAAAGCCATTATTAAATAAACAAAAAGGTATTAGTTTTTAAGTAGAACAAACAAACATATTTACCAAATCAGAGAAAAAATTGGCAAGTTCTAAAACATTAAATTCGTTAGTTTCGAAGATACTCTTCAGAAAACTTTCCCCATTATGAGTTTTAAAAATTAAACAAGTAAGAAAGTATAGTCGGCCAAGCCCGACCATATAATACCCTACACCCAGTAAATGTGTAGTTTTTCAGAAATGGGCGCTATATGAGAGCTATGACCTATTATGGACCGATCATTCAAAAATTCAATGGCATAACTTCTGTGCATATAATATATTATCTCTATATAAACACTTTTAAAAGATTTATTTATGTTAAACTGATTTTCGAAGGGCCTCTTTGACTAAATACGGACCGACCATAAACCATAAAAATTGATGCCATGATTTGTGTATACTTGCGTTGAATTTTGTTTGCATACCAACATTTTTAAGAGATTTATGGTCGTTAAAATGATTTTGGAAGTGCTCCTTATTTGTATATATACATAGGTATACATATAAAACATATTTGTGTTGAATACTAGTTGGATACCAATATTTTTAAGACAGTTGTACTCTTTAAAACGATTGTCGAAATGGGCCTGTTATTAGGCTTTATATACCACTTGTTTGTAGCAAAATTTGTTTAGAGACGTTCATAAATCAAACATTTCGGGAGGACATTTGCATGGGGGCTAGGTGAAAGAATGGACCGATTTTAACCATTTCAATCCTATGGGCCAGCCATTCAGACGGACGGACACCGTTAAATCAATTTAGAAATGAATTCTGAGTATATCGCTATACTTTAAGGTGGGTGTTATACTTATTGGGGTTACAAACATCAGCACAAATCCCATACACCCTCCCCACTATGGTGTTGTAGGGCATAAAACTGTAACGCCCTACATATTTTAAACTATTTCAGATTTTTTTTATTAATTTTATTGTATAATTTTAGTGGTAAATATATATTATTAATCAATTTATATAATTCTTATATGAACAATATAATTTATAGGTATAGGCTAGCTAAATTTCCGGAATTCCATTACCGAGAAATAGCATAAAAATATGTTCATTCCCGAGAATTCCTGGTAATTATTAAAATTTGTCAAATAAATCATAGATTTTTCTTGAAATTGTAAAAGACCTAAGTAAATTTTTAAAAATGGATAATTCGATTGATTGATTTTCTTTTGCTAGGGTCGAACAAGTCGGTGGATATAATCGAAGCATTCGATTTGGAACAGATCAAATAGAATATGTTTTATTTTCAAGAGGAAATATTCCCTGATTAGGAACCATAAAATGACAGAAAATCTTTTCCTGATACTGGAATTGCTTAGTACTGAAAATTACAAGTATATACAAATTACAAATATATTTTTTCAGTTCATTTTTTTATTATAAATGAAATACTATGTGATTAATAGACATATTAATAAAGGAAATAATGTCCAATGTTACTCCCTTAGAATACAGCTGAAATAAAAGACGACCAAAAGAACATGAACGATAATCATGATTATGATTGTGAAGGTTGTCTTAGTATAAAATATGAAAAATGAAAAACCAAACAGTCCCGTCATTAAGATATCTGATTCTTTATATATTCCCCCAAGTTCTCAACCAGCTATCAATCCAGCCTATTGCCTGATGTAATGATAGATGATATGTATCGTTTACATATTCTTGCCATTCTCCTCAAACTTTCCAAGCATGTGTTGATTCGGAACTTTTATGTAACTCTCAGATTTTTTAATTCTGAGTAGTTAATATAATTTCGGATTGCTTGATTCAATCTTTGGTAATTAAAAAAATCATTTTGGTGACATAACAGATTGAAGGTTTTATTGCGTTCATTTCCTTATTTCCAAGTTCAGTCCGGAGACCGTCCCGAGTTTGTAAAAATCTCAACCTAGAAGACATTCCGGTATATTTGTCTTCTTCAGCCATCCATGACGAAACCTACACAACTCGCTTTTATACAATTCTACTTTCAGGATTGCGCTTAAATGCTCTTGGATATCTATAAAATAAGCTAGATTTACACGATTGAAATTTTCTTCAAAATGGCTCTACAAAATGCTTCAAACTCGTGTAAAAGCAAATTTTCTTCAAAATTTATTTATTTAATAACTGGTAATAAATACTAAATATATAAATTTTGATGAATATTAAATTTAATAACTATTAAATAAATAAATTTTGAAGAAATTTTGCTGTTTACACGAGTTTGCAGTAAATTCAAGCGTGTAAATCTAGCTTTACACTGTTGTGGTGACCAACACAAGCCTTTTTTTAAACTCAATAAATATATCGTATTTTGTGCAATACGGATCTGTATGTTATACTCTCGAAACTTATTTTAACGTTCATCTCTTATGAATGCAGACATAAATACCTTTACAAAATTCTGTTTTGAATCAAACAGTATAATGGCCATAAATCTCTGATATGGACAGACGTCTGAACTACATATGTAAGTTATATTTGATCCACATATGAGAGGATTAAAAAGTTTCAACACCAGAATGCCTGACATATGTATCAATAACATCAATTGACTATGTTCATATTAAGTTGTTTTTCAGTTAAAATATTTATATATACGTAAACGAGTAATTTATTTGTTTATGAGATATCTATAAAACAGCACAAGCTTTTGATATCTTTTAAATGCTTAAACAATTATTGAAATATATTTTATGAACTTTTTAAATCTCAATTTTTTTTTTCTGAAGAGTATTTCGCAAATAAGAAAAATCTAACCACTTGTAGCAACAAAAATAATATTACAAATCATTCTTGTAAATTGAATAAAATTTAAATAAAACAATATTTATCTCTCATTGTCTTTTACAAATAAAACAACCAAATGTTTATAAGTATGTAGCTACATACATACATACATACATACATACATACATACATAATAATAAATAACAAATATTTAAATAAATACTTATATATATGTATTGTATGTATGTATTTGATTATACAAAACAAACTAAATCAAATTAAATTCATGGAAACAAATTGACCAAATAACACAATTTAATAATATTTAAATCAAGACAACAACCACAAAAACCAAACCAACAAAAGAATTATTACACTTTTAATATGTATAAATAATATAGAAAAGAAAGAAAAACATATTTATTTATTTACATTTGCTATAAATCAAAATATATATATATATATATATATATGTATATGTAAGAACAAAAATAAAAAAATAGCTTTTCGTTTTCTATTATTTACAAAAGTTTTGCCTGCATTTATTCATTTAACTGCTATTTTTACTATTAAATATTAACCGGGTTATAGTAAAAATAGTAGATAGATAAATAGAATAATTATAGAAAAACAAAAACCAAATTCCAACAAGTAAATAGCAAAACCAAGAGTAGTAAAAAAGTTCCTAGTATTTAAGAAAAATAATCTTAAAAGAATTTCTTTAGAGAAGAAATAGCAGATTTTGTGAAAGCATAAATGCACGTGTTAAAATTCAAATTGAAACAACTGATATCTTAAACATCAGTTGTTTCAAGTCTTTTGTTTGCAGTCGTAGAGTTTATTCAATTTATTTATCTATCAATTTAAGAAACAAACTAAATTTACCATATGATATTATGATTAATATATAATTTATTGATTTCTAAGGGATTTTCTAAATTAAATTTTAAAACTTTTTAAACTACATAATTTGTTATTGCTATAACACAGTCAATAAATCTGCTTTAAATTTCTTAAACATCAATCACTTATTGAATTTAAAATTGAATACCGATATTATAAACAAATGTCTAAAAATAACAAAAAGCTTTTTTAAAAACTTTGTAGAGAATTTACAAAAATTACAGAAATAGTTATCTAAAATTTATTGGGCACCAAAACTAATTACTTCTTAGTCTGTATTGAATCGTAAAATAATCATCGAAAAATAAAATCTAAATAAAATTTGCACCGATTTTTATATTTATAAATATTTATTTAGATAAAATTGTATAAACAGTTAAGCAATTTGTAGAAATCATAAAATGTATCCAAGGGATTTCGTTTGAATTTATTTGTTATATGTATTTTATTTATTTATTTGTTATTTTCCGTCGTCTGGAAAATTATTTTTCAAGCCATTTTATTATGGTCTTATAAATACCCACAGAAAGTACTTTTATTCAACAAGAGCTTTTCTTTGTTTCTTTTAGCAACACACAAAACTAACGTGCTAGTATTAGTGCAATTTTTTTATATTACAAATTTCTGTTCGTAAATGAAGACTGATGCCATTTTTAAGTTCAGACGAATATATTTCCTGTTCCATTCTGTCTCCAATTGACCAAAATTATTTTTAAAAATTTTACAAAATGCATTATTTGTAGTTTTCTATCGCTGATCTTACAAATTTTACGCGCTTTAAAATGTAAGTTTTTGATATATCGGTTTTGAAATATAACTAGCAGGTATCAAATGACTCTTGTCGAAACAACATTTGTATGTTTATTTTTAATTATGTGACCTTATAATTTTGACACGCCCATAATGTATCTACATACATACATATATAAGTTTGTATGTGTATTTAGCTACATATGTACTATACATATCTGTCTGTGTAAAACTATGTGGCATCCAAAATATATGCCAGAATTGAATGACCTAAAGTACTTGGCGTAAGTAAAACAACTAATACCTAAAGTAAAGTAAAATACAATAATATTTTCAAAGTCACTTTTAAGGGACATTAAGGACTTGACCAGATTATACTAGTGGAAAGTAAAGTAGCTAAATGTTGTGTTGTCTCGACTACAACACAACACGCATTTTTCATACGATTAAGCCAATAAGTGTTGTGTATCGTAATCGCAGTTTACAACATACAACATCAAAATACTTGGTGTTGTGAACAGCGTTGCCATTTTGGTTACTTTTAACCAAAATTGGTTACTTTTTTTTCCAATGTGTACTTGTGTACTTTTTTCCCATTTCGGTTACTTTTTTTTAATACAGAAGTAACCATTTTTTTACATTGTTTTTTACTTTGACTTAACACCACTAATTTCGGTGATAAACTAAACTACCACAATTTAAACGTTTTTATAACGTTATAATAACAACACTGTAACAACCGTGTGAACTTAATATTTTTGTCTTTCAACGTTGTAAGAAAAAGCATTTTCAGTACATTAGAAAACAAAAATATTGTCAGACATCTAACAATCGTGTAAAGACACAATTTTGTCATTGTTTTAAGACAATTGTCAAACACTTTTCATTGTCATATGTGAAAAGTTTATGCATCGGCCAATGGCAGCATTGTCATAGAAATTATTTCGAAACTCTGTATATACATAAATAAACAAACAAGTGTGCATTAATAACATTTTTCAAAAAAGTAGAAGAAAATTAAAGAGTTAAATTAAAGCAAATAAAAAATGGATAGCGACATATCTTTTGATGAATCCTGTTTCATATAGTGCAGATAAAATGGTTTCTGTATGGGTACACGGGTTTATAGTTATGTAAATGTAAGATAAGAGGGGGTAACTTACGGTTTTGATGTGGACTGTGGGATGAGATGAGGATGGGCTACCTTATTCCTTGGGTGATGTGAATGAAGGTGATGTTGAGAATGAAATGATGTCTTCGGTCCACCTGTTGTTGATACTTCCTCTTTTTATTTCGTCATACGAATGCGCTTTACACAATTGTTGTCAAAATATTGTTGCTAATAATTGGCCACAATGCAAAACGAAAAATTCATAAGAAAGTACGTCTGACACTACACAGTTTAGTCTATCATTATAGAGATTCATATCACTGTACACTAATTTAAAATATTGAATAAAACAGATTTTTTTACAAATTTACTAATTTAGTTTTTTTTTATTTACTTTTTTTTTGTGTAAAAAGTTATGTGTTTGGTGTTTGCTTAAAAATGATGTTGTAACTTGGATTGATTTACGGAGAATGAGTGTGGTTTTAAAAACCACCACCACAATTGTCTGTCGGTATGAGAAACAGAAAGACAAAAGCAACGAGTAACACTGCAGTTGCAGTGTTACCGTACGATAAAAATTACTTCCCTTGTTTATAGGGTTCTCGTGCCTAAACATCCCGCCCCCCTTGTTATATCCATGATAACAAAGTTGGGGAATGTTCAGGGTTCCGTATCCATACCAGACAGACACTTGTGTTTACAAGAAAAATTCAATTTTTAAGAAATAGGTACATATGTATAATTAAATTTTAGATAAGTAAGGTAAAGTAAATGTATGTATATAATTCAGTATAATATACTTTTACAATGAGTTCATTTTTTAAAAAAAGAGGTAAGTATAATACAAGGAGAATTCAATTTTTAGGAAATAGGGTAGGTATAGATGTATAATTAAATTTTTAGGTAAGTAAGATAAGTAAAGATCTGTGTAGAATTTTACAATGAATTCATTTTTATAAAAAGGAGGTAAGTATAATACGAGGAGAATTCGATTTTTAGGGAATAGGGTAGATATATGTATAATTAAATTTGTAGGTAAGTGAGATAAGTAAATATATGTGTATAATTTTACAATGGGGTAATTTTAATAAAAAAAAAGGTAAGTATAATACAGGGAAAATGCAATTTTTTATGGTGATTCAATATTCATATTTTTAATTATATAGAAAACAATAAAATGATGGATCTGGTTGAAATGAAGATTATTACACCCCGAACTTTCCAATAAGGACCCATCCTAAGACCGTGTCCTGAGCGAGTGGACCAATGTTTGCCACCTGAATGCCGCTTCGGATCATGCGGGGGTAGATATCCGCTCCCAGGATGAAGTTGATTGAATGGCCTTCAAAAAAGTCAGGATCGGCCAGCCTCAAATTGCGGTATGTGTCACTCACGCTGCGGTCCAAGGTCTTTTTTGATGTTTCCACGGGCAGGTCGGTATTAATTCGGGCTCGTATTGTGAAATTCCCGTGGTCTTCTTCAAACCGGCTCCGAAAAGTGAATTGGCACCACTTGTCGACATCAAATCTCTCAAACGGTAGATGATACCGTTCCACAATAAATTCGGCTATGGAGCTCGTGGGGGTGCAGGGGTCTATTAGGCCTCGTACTGGATGCCAATCATTTTTTATTTTTATTCGAATGATAACAGTGGGGGTGACAGTGGTGTCGGCTGCCCGGCTCAGGTAAGAGTTGGCTCGGGTTATTTCGGCCTGATGAAGAAGGGTGTGGTGAGGACCGTTGCAGTCACGACAGCGCTCTTTGCTGCGGCAGTTAGCAAATCGGTGGGAGTGTGCGAGGCAATTGCGACAGTACCGATGATGGTCCACAGCATCTTTCCTGGCGGAGACCGTCATTGTCAGGAATTTAGGACATTTGCGCAGCGGGTGGCCCTTTTGGCATAGACGGCAATCGGGGCTTTTGGAGCGCGGTCTCTCCGCCTGGCTGGTTTTCTCAATTGTGACGACTTGGCTACTGGGAGGCATGTTTGCTGTAACGAGGAAAAAAGGGGGAGAATTATATTGCTACGACGTAAGGGGGAGTAAAACGAGTTTGACAATGGGGCGCGTGACGACGCCATTAGCTGTGCGTATTTCAGCTACTCTGACTCGATGATCGGGCCCAGTGAATATTTTCTCAATACGTCCGAGACGCCATTGATTGGGGGGTAAATTGTCATGTTTGATGACAACCAGGTCGCCGATTTCGAAGTTTCGATGGGGGTACTTCCACTTATTTCTTTTGTGGAGTTCGGATAAATATTCTTCCTTCCATCGACGGGCTAACTGGTGATGAAGAACCTTAAGCTTTTGCCAACGATTGATATAGCCGATGGAATGGCTTGAGAAATCGGGTTCTGGTGGGGATAAGAGTGGGGTGCCAATGAGAAAATGACCTGGCGTTAGAGCGCACAGATCGTTTGGGTTTTCACTCATGGGACTTAAGGGTCTAGAGTTTAAGCACGCCTCAATGCGTGCCAACATGGTGCTGAATTCTTCATAAGTGAAATTGTGGTTCTGGCTAAGCTTTTTGAAGTGGTTTTTGAAACTCTTAACGCCGGCCTCCCAAAGGCCACCCATGTGAGGGGCGCCAGGGGGGATGAAATGCCATTCAACGGGGTTAAAAGCGTCTTGCGAGAGAAGGCCCTTATGTATCATTGAAAGGAATTGCTGGTTATCGCCTTTTAGGATGTTAGCTGCGCCAACAAAGGCAGTGCCGTTATCCGAATACATAGCCTGAGGTGTTCCTCGTCGCGAAAAGAAGCGAGCAAAGGCGGCTAGAAAGGCTTGAGTGGATATATCACCAGTAGCCTCGAGATGGATTGCCTTCGTGGAAAAACACACGAAGACTAGCACATATCCTTTGGTTACTCGGCAGCCACGACCGGCATAGGATTTGATGTCAAAAGGGCCAGCAAAATCGACTCCAGTGGAAAAGAAGGCGCGCGTTAAAGTCGAACGCTCGGGGGGTAATGCAGCCATTATTTGCTGACTGAGTTGACGCTTATGTTTTACGCATGTTACACATTGGGAGAGGGTTGTTTTTATGAGAGTCTTGAGTTTGGGGACATAATAACGCAATCTGGTCAAGCGGCATAGAAGCGCATTTTGACCATGTAGGGAATATTGGTGGAGATATTTGAGAAACAATCTCGTAAAACGCGCATGGTAAGGCAATAAAATGGGGTATCGTTCATCGTAACTTAGAGTAGGGGAGTCCGCCAGACGACCATTTATTCTCATGGTTCCGTTGGAATCTAGAGAGGGGTTAAGAGCTAAGAGGGAGCTTTTTCGGGGCAGTTGTCTTTTCATAGATAACTGTACGTATTCCTCGTAAAAATGATATTTCTGACAGGCTATGATTAGACGGTTCTTTGCGTAGATTATTTCCCTGGGTGATAGCGCTGTTCCCTTTATGTTTTCTGTTGGATTTTTGGCTTTGATTCGTGTGTAAAATCGGAAAATATATGATATGACTCTTAATGCCCGTGGTAGATCTGAAAAGGTTTCCAGAATGTCATTTTGTTGTATGGAGGTAGTGAGCGCGTGGATTGGTCTAGCTTCTTCTTGTGTTTCATATTCTTGTCTATCTAATGGCCAATCTGAACGGGGACTCCTTAGCCACGCGGGCCCATACCACCATAACTCACTCGATATTAATTCATGTATGGTAGTACCACGGGACGCCAAGTCGGCGGGGTTACTTTTTGAGTCGACATGGGACCACGAGTCTTTTCCTACCTTTTCTATTATGGATGAAATTCGATTTTCGACGAATGTTTTCCATTTGTGAGCTGGTTTTTTCAGCCAAGCAAGTACGATTGTAGAATCCGTCCATAAGTAGAGTTTATATTGCTTGAGGGTTATTTGAGCTGTAATAGAATCGATCATATTAGCAAGCAATTCTGCTCCGCAAAGTTCCTTACGAGGTAGAGAGACAAATTTAACAGGGGCAACTTTCGATTTGGCGGCTAACAGATGGCTACTGACCAATCCTTGGTTTTCAGAGCGGATAGAAATAGCGGCGGCATACGCCTTCTCCGAGGCATCACAGAAACCGTGTAATTCAATTTCATAGGATGGGTCGAAGTCAATGAACCGGGGAATTCTAACTTCCTCAATTCTGACGTAATCGTCGAGGAATTCGCGCCATTTGTTCATTGTAAGGGGGTTCAAATCCTCATCCCAGTCAGTACCGTCTTTCCATATTTGTTGCATTATCATTTTTGCAACGATAATTTTGGGAGATAGCCATCCTGCGGGATCGAATAGTTTGGCAATTTCGGAGAGTACGCATCTCTTGGTGGTTAATTCCCGGTTCGGGTTAGCTTTGAGTTGAAAGTAGAAGTGATCGTTTCCCGCATTCCACCGAAGTCCTAAAGTCTTTGTGATACTGGATTCTGACAGCTGAAGGAATTCTTCACCCAGCAAGTGTGTTGGCGGCAGACCTTGTAATACCTGATCGTGGTTGGAAGTCCATTTTCGTAGAGAAAACCCCGCAGTTTCCATAACTTTTATGAATTCATCACGAGATTTGATTGCCGACGATATTGTATGGGCTCCCGAAAGGACATCGTCAACATACATATACTCTCGCAAAATCTCGGCAACTTCAGGATAGGCGGTTTCGTTCTCTTGGGCAAGTTCTAACAAGGTCCGAATTGCTAGATAGGGGGCACAGTTCACTCCGAAGGTGACTGTATTCAATTCAAAGTCCTGGAGTAATTCATTCGGAGAATTCCGATGCAAAATTCGTTGAAAAGGGGTTTGTGTGGGGTGCACCAAGATCTGACGATACATTTTTTCTATATCCGCATTGAAAACATAGCGAAAAAATCTCCATCTCAAAATTAGAATCATTAAATCTGCCTGCAGGATTGGACCAGGGTAAAGCAGATCATTAAGGCTTATGCCGTTAGATGTGGGGCTTGAGGCATTAAATACCACGCGCAATTTTGTTGTGGTGCTGTCGGGTTTTAAGACAGCATGGTGGGGCAAATAGTAGTTGCCGCTATCACCATTTATGGGTGTTACTTTGGTCATTTGACCTAGAGTGGAATACTCCGTGATTACCTTATCGTAATCAATTTTCATCTTGGGGTTTTTGATTAATCTCGCCTCGTTTCGTAGAAACTGGGAGAACGCAATTTTTCGAGAGGGGCCAATATTTAATTTTTCGGGGTATTCTGGTTTAAAGGGGAGTGAAACTACATAACGACCTTCTTTATTACGGAATGTAGTAGCTTTGTACAAATTTTCGCAGTATGTGTCCTCCGGGGAGGGCGTTTTTCTCCTCGGGATGTCCTCTAATTCCCAAAACCGTTGAAGTTGATTATTCAGCTCTATCGTGTTAAAAAATGATAACACTGCCTTCTGGCACGGACTTGCAAGTACCTTTCCCGTTATTATCCAGCCGAAAACTGTCCTTTGTGCTAGCAGAGATTGATGTGTGTCTCTTTGGAGACCGTCTTGTAGTATTTTCGGGTAAACATCCGCACCGAGAAGTAATTCAACTTCAGAGCAAGTGGGGCGATAAGGATCTGCCAATTGTAAGTGGGAAAAATGGTCATTTTGTAATTCTGATGACGTGAAGTAAGGGAGCTGTCCAGTAAGCCTATTTATGACTAAGGCATCGGAATAAGTTTCGAATGACTTATCAATTGGCGACCCAATTCTTATATGACAGCTTTGGGTTGAGGTGGCGGTCACGGTGTCGCTTAAACCGTGGACTTGAACTGTTGACTGTCGAGTAGGAAGGCCGAGATGCCTTTGTAATTTTTTGGAAATAAATGAGGTCTCTGAGGCGGAGTCGATTAGTGCGCGGACAGTGCACTTGAGGTCATTATTAAAAACGTCAACTAACGCTGTACCTAGAATAACTGATTGAGTAGTGGGTTCGAGTTGAGTGGAAAAGGATTGCAGCGTTCTACTTGCTGCCTGTGCCGATGTAGAGGGGGAGAAATCCAAATCACGAGGGGGGTTATTGGTGCTACTAACTGGGGTATTTGTGACCGGAATAGTACTTGCGTTTCTTTGTTCCACTCGATGAAGCAACGTATGATGCTTTCCTTTACACACCCTGCAAACAAATTTGCTTGGGCATGGTTTCGCTCCATGACTTCCCAAGCAGTTAGTGCACCTATTTTGCTTCTTCACCTCGGTATAGCGTTCTTCAATTGACATCTGTAGAAAAATTGAGCAAAATCTAAGGGGGTGATATTGGGTGCACAAATCGCACTTGCCAAGCTTGTCATTGGAAACGTTAGTCTGATAGCTTTTAATCTTTGATGAGTTCGATTTATTATTTTTAGCCGCTTGAGAACTTTGTGGGGTATGTGGGCTGAAAAACGTTGACCTAATATCTGCGACCGATTCTAAAGTTTGGAATCTCGTTGACAGAAATTCATCTAAAGCTTTCCACGTTGGCAATTCAGTAGTGCGTGGTAACGACTGTTCCCATAAATTTAATGTGGTTTCGGGCAGACACGTTGAGCAAATATAGACAAATATGACATCCCACTTGTCGGCTTCAATTTGGAGCAAGCGCAGATTGGTGATGCAATCATTTATGGTGCGCTGCAGTTGCCTCAGATCAGCGCTTGTCTCTTTTGTTATTGGTTTCAGATTGAAAAGCAACTTCAGCTGGGCGTTCACCAATATGCGCTTATTTTCATAACGATTGACTAGGTTCTGCCAAGCCATGTTGAAACCATCATTTGTCATAGGACATGTTTTTAATAGCTCGCGAGCTTCACCCTGCGTTTTCTTGACTAAATGGCACAATTTTTCTACAGGTGATAAACGTTTGTTGTTGCGGTACAGAGCTGTGAACATATCACGGAAAGTTGGCCAGGATTGATAGTCACCATGGAATATTTCGGTATCGCATGGTGGTAAGGAGATATGAGGGGTTATATCGCCTGCGGCATCATTTGAGGGGGAAGCTAATCTAGCTTTGGCTTTAATATTTGCACTGAGCTCATGAATTTTTGCGATTACTGTTTTGTACGCCCCAAAAGTAGAAAAAAAGCGTTGCTTTAAAGTTTCATACTCTACGTCATCTTGGATAGTGTCATATTGATCTAAGGCGGTGTCATAATATGACTCGAACTTTAGCCAATGATGTTGAAGTTGCTTCTCCTCAGCTTCCAAAGTGTATTGCGTATGCGATTCTACCGCTAGCCTATCAAAATAACCTTGGAATTCGACCACACGGTCAGAAGCTCGAATTAAATTCTTTATAACAGACATTGTTAAGGTGTGTATCGATAATGGGGATTTTTTAAAATTTTAGAGAAATTTTTCAGTTGCGCTTCGTAAAAGCGACTTGGGCAAAAATTAAAATTTTTTAAAGAAATTTTCAGTTGCGCTTCGTAAAAAGCGACTTGGGTAGATGTAAAAGAAAATTTATAGAAATTTTCAGTTGCGCTTCGTAAAAGCGACTTGGGCAAATGTAAAAGAAAATTTATAGAAATTTTCAGTTGCGCTTCGTAAAAGCGACTTGGGCAAAAATTTAAAAAGAAAATTTAAAGAAATTTTCAGGTGCGCTTCGTAAACAAGCGACTTGGGTAGATGTAAAAGAAAATTTAAAGAAATTTTCAGTTGCGCTTCGTAAAAGCGACTTGGGCAAAATTTAAAAGAAAATTTAAAGAAATTTTCAGGTGCGCTTCGTAAAGCGACTTGGGTATATGTAAAAGAAAATTTAAAGAAATTTTCAGTTGCGCTTCGTAAAAAGCGACTTGGGTAGATGTAAAAGAAAATTTATAGAAATTTTCAGTTGCGCTTCGTAAAGCGACTTGGGTATATGTAAAAGAAAGTTTAAAGAAATTTTCAGTTGCGCTTCGTAAAGCGACTTGGGTATATGTAAAAGAAAATTTAAAGAAATTTTCAGTTGCGCTTCGTAAAGCGACTTGGGTATATGTAAAAGAAAATTTAAAGAAATTTTCAGTTGTGCTTCGTAAGAGCGACTTGGGTATATGTAAAAGAAAATTTAAAGAAATTTTCAGTTGCGCTTCGTAAAGCGACTTGGGTATATGTAAAAGAAAATTTAAAGAAATTTTCAGTTGCGCTTCGTAAAAAGCGACTTGGGTAGATGTAAAAGAAAATTTAAAGAAATTTTCAGTTGCGCTTCGTAAAGCGACTTGGGTATATGTAAAAGAAAATTTAAAGAAATTTTCAGTTGTGCTTCGTAAGAGCGACTTGGGTATATGTAAAAGAAAATTTAAAGAAATTTTCAGTTGCGCTTCGTAAAGCGACTTGGGTATATGTAAAAGAAAATTTAAAGAAATTTTCAGTTGCGCTTCGTAAAAAGCGACTTGGGTAGATGTAAAAGAAAATTTAAAGAAATTTTCAGTTGCGCTTCGTAAAGCGACTTGGGTATATGTAAAAGAAAATTTAAAGAAATTTTCAGTTGTGCTTCGTAAGAGCGACTTGGGTATATGTAAAAGAAAATTTAAAGAAATTTTCAGTTGTGCTTCGTAAGAGCGACTGGGGTATATGTAAAAGAAAATTTAAAGAAATTTTCAGTTGCGCTTCGTAAAGCGACTTGGGTATATGTAAAAGAAAATTTAAAGAAATTTTCAGTTGCGCTTCGTAACAAGCGACTTGGGTATAATTTAAGCTAATTTTATTTTGATTACTAGAATATTTTTATTTTTTGTGATAATTTTGTAACGACCCTCGAAGACATAGTATATAAAATCTTATTTACCTATCAGCTGTTGTCCCACTGACCTAGTTATTTTCTTTCATATATATAGGTTGTATATAAATACGTACATATATATGTATAATATGTATGTGCCCTTTTCTCTTTTGGTATCTATAATGTGTATAAAAAAAACAACGAGTTGATCGAGTAGAGACAAAAACAATTGAGAGAGAATAAGAAAGAGATTTGAAAAAAAAAAAAAACAAAACGGGAGAGAATTGAGAAATACGTGATGTAAAGAAGACACAATTATATGACGCTCACAAACAATGTGTATGGGGATTCACTGACTTTGACTCTTCAAAGTAAAATAAAAAATATGTAAGTTAATTGCATGTGTTGTATGTATATATGTAAAGTTGCCTGGCTACGAAATAACTTTTGGTATTCGCTTGTTGTTTGCTTGGTATCAAACTTACAAAAAATGCCAATAGGTATTTCATATGCATGTATAAGACAAAATACAACAACAACAAGTACATATGCACTACGTTTCAATGCTGTGGTTGGTATTTTTTCTTATTGTGAGGCTACCGTTAGGTCTCTCGTTTAATAAAGTGTAGGGAATCGTTGGTACATAAGATGAGTAAATGAAAAATAGAACTCAAGAACACACAAAATATCATCAGAATACAGAAACAGTAAAAAAGCAGAGTCTGTATGTATGTATGTATGTAAATCTGCCTTGTTATGAAATAACTATGGTATTTGGTTTTTGTTTGTTTTGTATGAAACTTACAAAAAATGCCAATAGGTATTTCATATGTCTGTATAAGAAAATACAACAACAACATTAACAAGTATGCACTATGTTGATGCGGTATTTTGTATTTTTCTTTTTCAGACTACCGTTAGGTCTCTCGTTTTATAAAAATGCACAACAAGTAAACAACAAAATATTAAGATGCTGACGTTTTGTGGTTCCCTTTTTGTTGAAGCGGTAATTTACCGTATGATAAATAAGCGCAAATAAGGGACAACAAATTGTGCACCTTACAACACGTTGTTGTTTTTGTTAAAACGGCAATTTTTATTTTTTGAAAGATTGATTATGCATACTTACAATGGGACACAAATTTGTAACGGGATCAAGACTAAGTGTACACACAATAAGTTAGAAATGGTAAGGGGGGTAATCTAACAATTTTTTCGCGAAAAATTATAACCATATACAATATATTTTTTTTTTTTTTATTTTTCGGAAAAAGGAAAATGGCTATAATTTGCGGGGGAATATTATAAGCCGTATAAATACGCGGGACGAAACGAAATAGTTATAATTTTTGGGGGGGAATATTATAAACATATATTTTTTGCGCGAAAGAAAGGAAAATGGCTATAATTTGCGGGGGAATATTAAAGCCATATGGATACGCATTTAAAACAATATAGCTATAATATTGGTTATAAAACCATAATTTCTGTTGGGATTAATATTTTGTTTAGGGGTTACGCCGGGTTATGGATGGCCCGGTATGAGTTAATACCTAATGGTTAGGTGAGGGAGGGGAGTCTCTGGGTTATGGATGACCCAGGATCCGGTTCGAAGGACCAAAATGTATGGGTACACGGGTTTATAGTTATGTAAATGTAAGATAAGAGGGGGTAACTTACGGTTTTGATGTGGACTGTGGGATGAGATGAGGATGGGCTACCTTATTCCTTGGGTGATGTGAATGAAGGTGATGTTGAGAATGAAATGATGTCTTCGGTCCACCTGTTGTTGATACTTCCTCTTTTTATTTCGTCATACGAATGCGCTTTACACAATTGTTGTCAAAATATTGTTGCTAATAATTGGCCACAATGCAAAACGAAAAATTCATAAGAAAGTACGTCTGACACTACACAGTTTAGTCTATCATTATAGAGATTCATATCACTGTACACTAATTTAAAATATTGAATAAAACAGATTTTTTTACAAATTTACTAATTTAGTTTTTTTTTATTTACTTTTTTTTTGTGTAAAAAGTTATGTGTTTGGTGTTTGCTTAAAAATGATGTTGTAACTTGGATTGATTTACGGAGAATGAGTGTGGTTTTAAAAACCACCACCACAATTGTCTGTCGGTATGAGAAACAGAAAGACAAAAGCAACGAGTAACACTGCAGTTGCAGTGTTACCGTACGATAAAAATTACTTCCCTTGTTTATAGGGTTCTCGTGCCTAAACAGTTTCAATTGCTCTTTTTTGTTCCATGACAATATTTAAAATTTTTAAACACACACACAACGCTGCAAAACGAATTTGACAATGCCACACAACAATCTGACAACCGTGTGAACTGACAATTTCGGTTGACAGATAAATTCATTGTGTGACAATTGTGTGCCATTGAAATTGTTAGTTTTCTTACAGTCGTCTAAACTGACAATTTACCTTTTGCTCACAATTGTTCAATGTTAGTACATTGCTAGATCTGACAATGTTGTAATATATGGCGGTCGTGTATATATAGCTTTACAAAAAAATACGTGCCTGTCTCCAAACATAACAAACACAATCATTGTATTGTTGAACGAGTAAGGTTCTTCAAACAAATTTTTTTTGGTCGTGGCAACGCTGGTTGTGAACGGTAATCGGGATCTTTAATTTCGAAATTTCTGTTACTTTGTTTATATATACTTTGTAGTTTTTAATCCTTAAAGTGAAATATAAACTAAAAAATAAAGATTCTACACAGATTAAAAAGGTTATTTCAAAACCAGGGCACATCTTATTTTTTTTTTTTGCAAAATATGAAATACTATCTTAGGAATGTGGAATAGATATAAAATTTATTCTTCAATAATATAACATTTTGTACAATCATTGCATTTTTATTGAAGTGGCTGGTTGAACGAAATGCTATTTCCTACAATTTTTTTTGTATATTGAACGATTTTTTAAGGCTGGTAAAATACTTTAAAACTAAATAATTTTTCAAAAATTGCTTTCATTTTTGTAATCACAGCTTTATTTTAGAACATGTGGTCTAATTGTTGGTTCAGTACAAATTTTTATAAAAAATGAGTTTAATTCGGAACGCCACATATTTGCAGAATTGGACATGTTTTTATAATTATCTTTGTAAAGATTTCTTTCAGAAAAATATTAATTTGTTGCACGTTCTTAAATAAATTTGTTTGTAAAAATTCAAGACACCATTTCAACTAAAAATTTAAAAATCGATAAATTTTTCTATTTAAAAATTGAAATTCTTTTATTTTGGAATTAAAAAAATAATGCTTTGCAACTTTTTGGGTATTTTTGGAAATTTGACCAAAAAAATTGAAGAAAATTGGTAGAAATACCTGGCCGATTCTTTAAAAAAAAAACTGGAGAAAAACTTTTAAAATTAAATTTTCAAATCCGTATAAGTCAGAAACTATAAGTGAGCATAGCAAACATGTTCTTAGAAACCCAACAAGAGATTTTTCTGGTGGGTTTGTGGGGAACATCTTTAAAAATTAAACTTAAATACTCCTTGGATACGCCGTTGTAAAAAGTAGAAATGGCAAATGTATTTCTAAAAACATTCGATTCTGTCTTACTGAGCATTACAGAAAATTACTCTTTAACCCTCCGTCTTACACATGTTTTGATTTTCACATTCGTAACGCATGAGGTCTAGCCAGACACACTTAGTTTTTCATGTACTTAATTCAAAAAAAAAAACAGATTTTTAATTAAATGTGAATAATATACATACATGTATTATAATTTTTAAATAAATATATGTACATACACATGTTAAAAGTGGAATCACAACTTTTATTAGTTATCATCCCAAATTAACCTAACCTAACATTGTTTAATATATATAAATAAATAATAATACATAACTGGATAAAAAATAATTCAAACCAACAAGAAAAATATAAGAAAACATGTAAATGATGATACAAAATATATATGGGTATGACCAGACCCATGTGTTAGAAATGTGATGTATGCAGTAGAATATTCTAACAAGTGTCCTTCTATATACTTTCCAGTATTTCTTTTTAAATATTTATAGCCAACTAAATGGTAGAAGGGTACCTTATAATAATATATATAATAACATTTCAAATTGAAAAAAAAGATCTGGCAAGACTCATGTGTAAGACGAAGGGTTAAGAGATACATTACTTATTCGTAAAACTACTGCCTAAAATTAGGCTTCAGGAATTTATTTCGATGCTTAACAGCCATCCCTAAATACCGACGGAAAGCGTTTTTTAAATGTCAAAATTTCTCATGCTCATACATTTTGTATGGAGACAAGGCATTTCATAGTAAAGTTAGCTGCAAAAGAAAACAAAACGAAAAAAAGAGAAATAAAACAACAATATCCAGCAGTTACAATAAACAGGGTCGTTTTATTTATTTGTTTGATAACCCTGTTTTTATTGTTTTGAGATAACGTTGCCGCTTTTGTTTAGGGTTCCATTATTAAAATAAACGTGTGGTACTATGCTATGAAAAATATATTAATATTAAAAAATAATATTCTGTACAACATTTATTTATTGTTAGATAATTCTAATTTCTTATTAAACAACATCTAAACTGAGCTTAAACCAAACATATAAACAACTGGAAAAAAAACTAAACATATCAAAAAAAAAAAAAAAAACTTACAGTATTTACAAAAACTAACAATTTATTTATGTTTTCTTTTTAAAACAAAAAAAAAAAACTCTGCTCAAAATTCTTTAAGATAATCAGTCATTGGGTTGAACTTTTTTATACAATAAAATTACAAACACAACAACAAACACTTGCATAAGTAAAATCTACACGAGAAACAAAAACTATTTTGCTATAAAAATACAAAAAACTAAAAGAATTAAATAAAACAAAAAGTTTTTTAATATTTTCATAAAACTTATTTTATATTTATGTACATTTCTAATCTAATTTATATAAAGTGTATTGTATAATTTATTTTTTTATATAAATATTTTTTTTACAAAAATATCTAAAAATCTTTCACTATGAAAAACTACTATTTAGGGAAAAATTGTTAATTGTTAAAAAACAAATATTAATAAACTATACATAATCACATAAAAATAATTATACTATATTATATTAAATATTGTATATGTTAATTTTATTATCAAAATTATTATTATTATTATTATTATTTCAATTTAAATTATATATACTGATATAAATCTTAATGGACAATTTATGATAAATGATTTACTAAAAATAAAAAAAGAAAAGCATAAAAACTTATTGAGTACAATTATTATGCCATGAGTCCAAAAGAAAACCAAAATTAATAATTAAATTTAAACCAAAAATAAAAAAAAGGATCAAAAAGAATTACAAACAAGTTATTTAAAAAAGTATTCAATGCAAGTAATAAAGATTTAAAAGAAAACATTATATAGAACAAATGTGAAACAAAGAAACTACATATATTTACTTATATTAAATAATATATCGATGTATGTTATAAGTAGAGGCATGTTATTGTAATTATAATTACATATTTTAAAGAAATATTAAATAAAACATTTGAAAACTACATAGATTATTTAAACATCAAGTGCAGTATTGTTTTATTGAAGAGGTTGCAGGCTACAAAACTAACGTTTTTAGGCAACTATTGCAACGACATTCACGGTTTATCTAAAACTTCTTTCTGAAGTTGCCAAGACACATAATAAAATCTTGGCGAAACTTTGCCCAGTACTTGACGTATTAGGAAAACAGCTTAACATATTTCATATGTAGGCCCAACAATTAATAAATATTTAAATCTTATAACTAAAACTATAAACTATTTGCTCTCAGTTGAGAAATCCATACTGAACAAATTGACAGCTAACAAAATGGCCGCCAGTTAAAAAAGTGTTCTATACATCTAAAAAAACCACCCTATACATTACTAGCTCTTAAAAATCAGATTTGTTGGGTGAATCTTGTTTTATTCTTTAGCATCTAAAACTAATCCATTAAAAATTTTAAGCATATTGGATGGCGAGACTCCATATCAGAAACCAATTAAAAATTATTAAACTAGTTAAAAAGCAAACTTTTCTTATCTTCAAGATTTGCTATTTAAATGCATTAAAATATTAATTAAAATATAACAACATTGTAAAATCGTTTCAATTTTACACAACGTATCATTGGTAGCCATGGCTACTGGTTAGATGCCTGATAGAAGGAATACTTGAGAAGTGCAATTAGAAGGCGTAATTAAAGAACTGCTAAATTAGTAATTATATTACGGAATTTGTTTTTTATGCATTCAGCATAAAACATTAAAGAAGGGTTTCAATTTGATCACATTGTATATTATAAGCACTGCTTCACGCGTACTTTACACCACAAACTTTCATAAATAAATAAATTAATTAATTTTTATTCATTTTTATTGCTCGTATAACGAAGTGAGCTAAATTGTTGCTGCAGTACCGAAATATAAGAATAATTGCAAAACCATTCATGTTTGATATTTAAACCATAATTTGTTGACCTTCTGCTTAAATACAATTTTGAGGGTGTATGAAACACCTTCTGGAACACCTTCTGAGAGAAGACATATTGGTATGAGTATCGAATCTTTTAGAATGTATAAACAGGCCTTCTATAAGATCTACAAATGGCAGCCCGAGCGGTTTTTACAGCTGGGTACATTTACTAACAAAATACATACTTACTTACTTATCTGTAAGTAGTCGTTAAAAATAACATTGTTACATGTTTAAAACTTGATGTACTTTTAAATTTTATTACTTTATGTTTATTTTACTTTTAATTCGAAAAACTTTTTCTGATATTCTTTTAAAGTCGATTTAGCTTCTTTTTTCTCCAGTACCTGGCAACACTAGAAGTCAAATTAAACAAAACTATTTTTTTAATTTGCAATTTAGCTGTTAGACAGCTTTTAGACTTTTTGAAGACCTGGTTTAAAAAAGCATACCATTCTAGGAGCGCTCCGAAAAAGGAGTCAGAGAGAGAAAAAGCATTTTCGGAGCGAAAGAAAAATTTGTTAAAAAAATTGATTTTTATGTAATTTTTTCTCATTTCTAGTTTAGTTTATTTGTAAATGAATTCCCTTTTTGTTTAAATAAAAACAATTAAAAAAAAAATTAATGTAAACTTTTAATTTTTTGTATTTAAAATTGCCATGGCTCTTTTCTGACATGATGTAAGAGCTCTTTCTGAGCCCAAAACAACCCTCATAAAAGATTCTTTTCTGACATTATCTAAGAGCTCTTTCTGACAAACCATTTTCGAATGTAATGACCCTCTTTATGGAAGGTTTTCGGAGCAATAATGATTTTTTTTGGGCTCATACAGAGCATGAACGCTCCGGAATAGGTGTCAGAAAAGACTCTTTTCAGACTCATATGGCTTGCTGGGATGTCCTAATCAGTTGGAACCGAAAACTTTTAATTTTTTTTACAAATAGAAACTGCTTTCACTTTCTTGGTGATACATTTTTTGGCTTTTTTTGTGTAATTTATTTAAATTTTTTTAATAATCTTAAATGGTAAAATCTTTTAGGGAGTAAAGAAAATTTCTATCAAAATTAGAATTTATTTTGGTCGTATCTAGGCTTTTATTATAGCTTTACTTATTGGTTTTAAATTACATTAAATGCTTATAATATAAAAAGATTTACGTATGTATGTAAATGTAATTTACAATTAATGCGATAAATAAGTGCAGTTTCTTGAACATTTTAACCCAACCACAAATTTGCGATATTAATTATTAAACTTTAATAAAGTATAAATAATGCAGTTTATTAATTTTTTGCATTTAAGCGCTCCAGTATAAATACCGAGTAAATTGCATTTACAAAATCAGTCTGAATTCAAATATTTATTTGAGTTCACTTAAACTGAATTTTGCCTATAATTGCACAAGGAAATCCTAAATTGTAAAACTAACAACATGTCCACGGCCAATAAAGAAAACCTCTTGTTGCTCTTCGATCGTCCTACAGAGCCAGTATTTATGGAAAAAGGTAAAACCTCTACCGTATTTGATGTGCCTGATAAGTTTCTAACCGACCGCTATCGGCCTATTGGCAATGAGGTACAGTCACGTTTTGGTGACTCTGCTGACAAGAAGGTACCGGTACGTGATATACGAGTACCGGATCTAAGAATACCGATGTCCTTGGGTCGGGATGAACAATTTTCTTTGTTTATACCTAAACACCGAGCTATTGCCGGGCGTTTGATTGATATTTTTATGGGCATGCGTTCTATAGACGATTTACTGAGTGTGGCAGTTTACGCTCGAGACCGTGTGAATCCCTATATGTTTAATTATGCGTTATCGGTGGCATTGCTACATCGTCCGGATACCAAGGATTTGGATTTACCTTCTTATGCTCAAAATTTTCCCGATAAGTTTGTAGACTCTCAAGTTTTCCGTAAAGTACGAGAGGAGGTTACAGTTGTGCCGGAAGGTTCCCGCATGCCTATAGTGATTCCTAGAGACTATACAGCATCCGACTTGGATCCTGAACATCGTCTGTGGTATTTCCGTGAAGATATAGGTATAAACTTACATCATTGGCATTGGCATTTAGTTTATCCATTTGAGGCTTCCGATCGTAACATTGTCGCAAAGGATCGTCGTGGTGAATTGTTCTACTACATGCATGAACAGGTTTTAGCACGATATAATATGGAACGTTTCAGTAACAATTTGGCTCGTGTGACCAGATTAAATAATTTCCGCGAACCTATACAAGAGGGATATTTCCCTAAAATGGATTCTTTGGTGGCAAGTCGTGCATGGCCACCACGTTTTCAGAATACTCAAATTAAAGATTTGAAACGTCAGGCTGATCAAATAAATTTGGATGTGGGAGACTTGGAGAGATGGCGTGATCGCATTTTAGAAGCAATTCATATGGGATATGCAGTGGATGTAAGTACTATGTATATGAATTCATAAAAATATTTCCAAAAATTGTTAAAACAATCATTTATATTGGAATTTATAAACATATGTAGTATAATCAAATTTTAAGACTATTTACACAGATCGTTTATTTAAATAAACAATATTTATTTCCAGGAACAAGGTCAACGTAAAAACCTCGATGATGATACTGGTATTGATACTTTGGGCAACATGATTGAAGCATCAATTATTTCACCTAATCGTGCCTTGTACGGCGATTTCCACAATCAAGGGCACGTATTCCTTTCTTATTGCCACGATCCCGATCATCGTTTTTTGGAATCATTTGGTGTTATTGGAGATTCTACAACTGCTATGCGAGACCCAGTCTTCTATAGGTGGCATGCTTATATTGATGACATATTCCAGGAACATAAGAAACGTCTACCGCCCTACACCCAACCACAACTACAATACGAGAGTATTACCATAACGGGCGTACAAGTTGCCTCTGAAGGTGGCCAACCCAATATTTTGTCCACATTTTGGCAACAATCAGATTTAGATTTATCTAGAGGTATGGACTTTGTGCCAAGAGGCAATGTGTTTGCCCGTTTTACTCACTTGCAACATACACCCTTCACATACACGATCAATGTTAACAACGCTGGCGGTGCGATGCGTTTTGGTATGGTGCGCATATTTATAGCTCCCAAACATGATGAACGTGGCCAACCAATGCTGTTCTCTGAACAGCGCTTGTTAATGGTGGAATTGGATAAATTTGTAGCATCACGTAAGTTATAATATAAAAATGAAAACATGTTTTCTGTATTACTTATTTCAATTGTTTGTAGTCAATCCTGGTAAGAATACCATTAAACGTCGTTCCACTGAGTCAAGTGTTGCAATACCTTTCGAGCGTACTTTCCGTAATTTGGAAACAAATCGTCCTTCCGCGGGGTCTGCTAATGAATTAGAATTCAACTTCTGTGGTTGTGGTTGGCCTCAACATATGTTGATACCGAAGGGTCTTCCGGAGGGTATGCGTTGTGAACTGTTTGTCATGGTTTCCAACTATGAAGAAGATCGCGTAAGTGTCTCAATAAAATTCTTTATTAACGCTTCAAATTAATTAAAATTAAATCCGCTTTCTTTTAAGATTGATCAACAATTAGTGGGTTCTTGCAGTGATGCAGCTTCCTATTGTGGTGTTCGTGATCGCCTGTATCCTGATCGTCGTCCTATGGGCTTTCCATTTGATCGTTTGCCGCGTCAAGGTGCTGATCGTTTGGTTAATTTCCTTACACCCAATATGAGTATGGTTGATGTGTCTATTCGTCATGATCCTAACAGAGTTGTGCAACGTCAAAACTAAAGGATTAATTAAGAATTCGGAATATCTCGGTGATGAACACATGCAATATTTAAAGGTTTATGGGTTTGGAACACGGCTTGTATTTAGTTTTAAGTTTCTTTTTTTTTTTTGTATATTTGAAAATAAAAATGCGTACACACATACATATATACAATTTTTTATTACTAACGCCATGACAATTAAGGGGATAAATAAGTCATTCTTATAAAGTTACACATACATACGAGTATATATAACGAAACCCGGCAGACACATGTGGAAATAAAATATCAGATATGCTCTTTCGAATAATATCCATTTGTAATTGGATTTAACCAGGGTACATAGGTAAAAATCGAATCACAGGTAAACATTTTGTGCAAATCGCTTAGTAAGCTCCAAAGCTCCCATATGTGGCCCACTGCTGAAATCACTCTAAGTATCTCAAATGTCTGCAAAATATTTGTGTACAAATACAATTCAACAAAATGTATTTAAAATATTAATCGGCCTAATTATATGATGATTTGTCAATTTGCTGTTTTCAGAAATCACTTTAATGACGACTACATTTTATATGTATGTATGTATGTGTCACATTATTTTTATAACGATCGGTTCATAATAAGTCATCGCTCTCATATAAGACACTCTTCTTAAAATTACTGCAACATGCATATACATATGTACCTATAATACAAAGAAGTCATGCTGCTGAATTTTATGATAATCAATAATTTATGAAAACAAATTGTTTCTCATATGACCAACTATCATATGACCAACTATACTTTCTTACTTGTTTTTTTATAATGACACTTTATGAATTATTTAAATTAATGAACGTGGAAACATGGTACCTTCTTCAACTTTAAAATGCACACTGGGAGTAAAGTTACATTTTTAGGAGGAAAATCCTCAATTTTTTAATTAATGATTCCGTTTGCAGTAATGCTATCTTATTCATCCTTTCACGAATATGTTTTTTACGAATTAGTTGCACTAATTGTCAGAACGAACTTAAATATTAAATTACGCTTATTAAATATAGTGGTAAGTGCAGAAGTTAGGTACCATTCATATACAAAATTCACGCACCTTTCTGTCAGCAGTACTTTCAACTTTGTCTCTAGTAATTTGATTCCATAACAAAATGCTTAATGTCATAAAAAGAAAAAAATTAATTGCCATTCATACACAATTACCAATATCCGTACATAAAATCACACACACACAATTTTTATCGCTTATCAGCATAACTACCGAAATAATGCTAATTTTTATGCAAAAGTGCAATATCGCTTATAGTGCAAAAACCCCAAAAATTAATAAACTACAAAACAAGACCACATGAAAAACATCAAAATTACTGCCATTAAGCTTAACAACTAACTATAAATAGACAAACAAACTTAACACAGGCATTAGTTTGAGTCTTCCATTCAAGACACCGAGAAATATACATTTTACGAACCGAATCGTTTTTTAAATTAATATCCATAATGGCTGACAGAAAAAATTTATTGTTGTTGTTCGAGCGTCCCAATGAACCGGTGTTCATGGAAAAGGGCGAAACCATTACTGTTTTCGATATACCCGACAAGTTTTTAACCGACCGTTATCGCCCCATTGGCAATGAGGTGCAAAGCCGTTTTGGAGAAAAGGCCGAGAAACGTATTCCCGTACGAGATATATCCCTTCCTGACTTACGTATACCCATGTCATTGGGTCGTGATGAACAATTCTCGTTGTTCATTCCCCGTCACAGACGTATTGCTGGTAATTTGATTGATATATTCATGGGGCTGCGCTCAATTGATGATCTGCAAAGTGTTGCTGTTTACGCTCGTGATCGTTTGAATCCTTTCCTATTCAACTATGCCCTCTCGGTGGCTTTATTGCATCGACCTGATACCAAGGGCTTGGATTTGCCTTCATTTGCCCAAAATTTCCCCGAAAAGTATGTAGACTCCACAGTTTTTCGTCGGGTAAGAGAAGAAGCCACTGTTGTTTCGGAAGGTTCTCGTATGCCAATTGTGGTGCCTAGAGACTATACTGCTTCTGACTTGGAGCCAGAACATCGCTTATGGTATTTCCGTGAAGATTTGGGTATTAATCTACATCACTGGCATTGGCATTTGGTGTATCCTTTTGAAGCCGGAGATCGTTCAATTGTAAATAAGGATCGTCGTGGTGAATTACTTTACTACATGCATCAGCAGATTGTGGCTCGTTATAATATGGAGCGTTTCAGTAACAATCTGGCACGCGTTACTAGATACAATAATTTCCGTGAACCCATTGCTGAGGGTTATTTCCCTAAAATGGACTCGCTCGTTGCCAGTCGTGCCTGGCCACCTCGCTTCGATAATACCACTATTTCTGACTTGAACCGTGAATTAGATCAAATTAATTTGGATGTTGCTGATTTGGAAAGATGGCGTGATCGCATTTACGATGCCATAAATCAAGGCTTTGTTGTTGATGAAAGTGGTAACCGCATTACTCTGGATGAACAACGTGGTATTGATATTTTAGGTAATATCATGGAATCATCAATTATCTCTCCTAATCGCTCACTATATGGAGATCTCCACAATATGGGTCACGTATTCATTTCATATGCCCACGATCCTGATCATCGCCATTTAGAATCGTTTGGAGTTATGGGTGACTCAGCGACTGCTATGCGTGATCCTGTTTTCTATAAATGGCACGCTTATGTTGATGACATATTCCAAGAACATAAAATTCGTTTACCTTCGTATACTTTACCACAATTACAATATGATGGCGTTACTATTGCCGGTGTTCAGGTGGCTGCCGATGGTGGTCAACCAAATGTTTTGTCCACATTCTGGCAACAATCCGATGTGGATCTATCTAGAGGCATGGATTTCGTACCTAGAGGCAATGTCTTTGCACGTTTCACTCATTTGCAACATGCTCCCTTTACTTATACGATTAATGTGAATAACGCCAGTGGAGCTCAACGTTTCGGTACAGTGCGTATATTCTTGGGACCCAAGACCGACGAGAGAGGACAACAGATGTTGTTAAGAGATCAACGTTTATTGATGGTAGAATTGGATAAATTTGTGATAGCATGTAAGTAGAAATACGAAACAATAATTATATGTTATGTTAAGATTTATTATCCTCTCTAAAGTGAATCCTGGTCAAAATACCATTCGTCGTCGCTCTACTGAATCCAGTGTTACAATACCATTCGAACGTACTTTCCGTAACTTGGATGCTAATCGTCCTACGGCTGGTACCTCTGAAGAATTGGAATTCAATTTCTGTGGTTGCGGTTGGCCCCAACACATGTTAATACCTAAAGGACTTCCCGAAGGATTGCGCTGTGAATTGTTTGTTATGATATCCAACTATGAAGATGATCGTGTAAGTGTATTAAATATTTACAAAACATTTTAATTGTTTTTCATCATTTTAATTGTTCTTCTTTAAAGGTTGATCAACAACTGGTTGGTGCTTGTACTGACGCTGCTTCCTACTGCGGTGTTCGTGACCGTCTATATCCTGATCGTCGTCCCATGGGTTATCCCTTCGATCGTTTGCCTCGCCAAGGTGCTGATAGGCTGATAAATTTCCTGACTCCCAACATGAGTATTGTAGATGTTGCCATTCGCCACGATCCCAACAGAGTGGTTCAACGACAAAATTAATTAATGGTACATGGAGATAAAATTACTTTAATCTTGTATACGTATACATTTGTGTGTTTGCTCAAATTTTGAGTGATTAATAAATTGATTATAATAATTACAATAATTTATTCGCCATTATTATTACTATTATTCAGCATTTATTCAGCACAGTAGATATTTCCATACCTTTTCTACCCTTAAAAATTAATGCAATTTTAGGGAGCACCACAATCTTTTTTATTGTATTTATACCCCTTACAAATATGATCGTTGCATTAAAAAGCCTATATATTCTGGATCCTTATAAGTTTCTAGGACGATCTAGCCATGTCCATGTTGTAACGCGCAGAAATATTGGTACAACACCCACCCTAAAGTATACCGATCGGCTTAGAATCACTTTCTGAGTCGATTTAACGATGTCCGTCCGTCTGGCTGGCTGGCTGGCTGTCCATGTAAAGCTTGTGCGCAGAGTACAGGTCTCAATTTTGAAGATATTTCGTTAAAATTTCATACGTGATATTTTTTCGGCCCAAGGATGGATGGGATTGAAACTGGTGGAAATCGGTCCATTATTTCACCTATCCCCCATACAAATGTCCTCCCGAAATTGGGGTTTACCGGTCATAAATCTTTGAATTATGCAAGTATGCAAACAAAATTAACTACAGATAAGTAGTTAATGAAGCTGAAGCACATCTACAAATTTCGTGAAGATCGGTCCATAATTAGTCGTAGCTCCCATATAAGGCCCACTTCCAAAAATCACTTAAAAGAGCTAATGTTGGTATTCGAATAAAATTTTACACAAATAAGTTTCTTATATACAGAAATAATGACACCTAATTTTATAATAGTCAGTTCATAATTAGTCAAAACTCCCATATAAGACCCTCTTCGTAATTCACTTTAACCTTCATAAATCTTTTAAACGTATTTATATCGAGATTAAGTTTAACACACATAATTATATATTGACGAAAGTCATGGCACTAAATTTTTGGATGATTAGTCAATAATAGGTAATATTTCCCATATAGCGCCCATATCTGAAAAACTGTTTTATTAATATACTGGGTGTAGGGTATTATATGGTCGGGCTTGACCGACTATACTTTCTTACTTGTTATATTCACAGAAATCATGACACTAAATTTTTGCATGATCGGTACATAATCGCTCATATCTCCCATATAGCGCACATTTCTGAAAAACTGAATTTTTTTAATAATATTAAAATTTAGAATTGTTACATTAAAAATTTCAATGCTTTTAAAAAAACTTAGGCATTTTATTTTTACGTTTGTAAGCATTTGTATCGCGACAAATAGACCAACAGAATTCGCCAAGCATATGCGCTACAAGCTCCTATCTCATCAGGGAAAAAATCTAAATGATTGTGAAGGAAATGGATCTTTAGTGACATTAATTTCTGCGACAATATTTTTATAATTGGCAACTCTTTTGTTGCCAAGAAACTGCTCAATAACGGCAACTGTGCCTTTCCATGCACGTTGTTCGATGGCATTTAACTTTAATGAAAATTCATAACTTGCAACTATTTTTTTTTTCTACGGACCATTGAAAACACCTTAAATCATACACATCATTAAAAAAAAAGTTACTGGATGACTTCTTAAAAAAATACCTGCATGAATCTTTGCGCTGCTTTTTGTGCAAACTTGCAATCGCATCGCCCTCACGATCTAGTTTTTTTAACAAAATTTGATACGAGACCAAGCTTAATGTATAGTGGTGGTAAAATGATTTGAGATGGCTGCACAAATTGTAGATTCTCTATACTTTCAACGCCTACTTTGTAGCATGTTCGCGGTTTCCACTTAAATTCAGTGTAATGCTGATCTCTTTTGCGACCTTCCGATGTTCACAAAATGCACTTGTGGGTTGGAAATCCACGCTTAACACCCATGAGTAATCCGACCACTTTCATATCGCAGCATATTTTCCAATTATGCTCTTGGTACTTTATCAGCTGTAATATTAATTCCATGCCTTCGTATGTTACTTTGAGGTTTGTGGCATATGCGATCGGGACAGATGGATGTTTGTTGCCGATATGATGCAGCACGACTTTAAGGCTGTTGACCGATGCATCGATAAAAAGGTTTTTTTTCCCGATCTTCGTGCAATTTAAAAAATTCGTCATATGGAATAGTGCTACCTCGATCACAAGCGCCACTATATTCCACTTCTTAAAGCGTGATGCAAAGAGTTTCGCTGTTCTCCTCGACAAATTTCCGTCTCGTACAAGGTCATTCAAGTCGGCTTGCGTTACTAAATGCGGCACTGAAGTCCCAAGTTCACTGGGTGTTGGTACAAATTCCGATACTTCTGTACTCTCGCATTCGATGCAAGAAATGTTGGTTCTCCATCGCTTATTTCGGGAACATCATCAAAAATCTCCACTGCAACCGCTATACGTTCTTCTGGTGAGTACAGAACCGCTGGAATAATCGATTCTACATGAGCGTAGCGAATTTTGTTGCGGCGAAAGTACTGGTACCCTTTAGTTTGAGTAAAAGTTACGCAAAAGTGGCACAATTCATTGTAGTACTCCGTACGTGGTAGCCAAATTCTAAATAAATTTCTATAGCAATAGTCGCACACGACTTACGGAGTATATTTTCTGAAAAGAATTAACCACTGTTTTCGTACTATTTTTAAAATTTTTACTTGGTGCGAATAAGCCACAAACGTAACAAAAGTTATTTCGATTCGGGCACTGCATTTTTTCTCAGATGAAATATATACAAATACGTTTTCGCACAACAGAATTTAAAACAATTGTGCAATTCAATGTTTCATCTGTCATAACAGTTGTAAGTGTTGTAAAAGTCATAAACAGTTTGGTGTTAGAAATTTACTATTGATAAACTACAAGTATAGGGAGTAGGATGGGTCGAAAAACAATTCTTTTTTCGGAACGCTTTAGTAGTAAATTTGGAGTCCCTTCAAGGTTTGCTGAAAAAAGTGTAAAAATATATTTAAAAAAAAAATTCAGGAAAATTTGACAATTGATAAAAAATCTATTTTTTTAAAAAATTTGACGTGATACAGACGTGTCCACGAGTCTGCCTAAAAAAAATCAGCTCGATTGGATCACGGAAAAAGGCTTAAAAATCGATCCAAAGTCTTGCACAAAGTCGGACAGACGGACACTACGAGCTTTATACTTTAAATATAAAAAAAAATTCTGACGTATACATGAAAATCGCCGATACACAGGACAGAACAAAAGCTCGTTTTTGTAACGCGGTGTAATTGGCCATGGATTCCTATATAACGTCCACTTCCCAAAATAACAGAGGAGACAATTCTGAAGTTTTAAGGGCTTACACGCTGCAAAAATATAACTAAAGGGCAGTTCGGAAAGAAACAGATAAATATAAAATGTGATTATCTTCCATCTCGTGACACCTCCGTATACTTTGTGGACTAACTGGAATATGCTTAAAATGCTTGTTAATGTTATTATTGAGATGAAATTTAAACAAAACAAACTTCAAATAAATAGAAATTACGATACAATATTTTATGACGATTACCCCAATAATAGTTGATAGCACTCTTGTAAGGGATCCGCAAATTTAACTAACCAGTTTTATTACCGTTACCGATACAAAATGTAACAAAAAAATTAGTTTAAAATATTCGGCACAGCCGCATATAAACTCTTACTTGTTTTATTTTCTGTGAGTTCTCTTTTTATGGTATTTTGAAAACAAAACATGCAATGCATAAAAAAAGCTGTGAGCCACTGTATGTGCGTATATACAATTTTTAACAGTTTTTATACCCCTAATTACGTTAAGTTTCATATAAAAAGAAATTGCAAAATTAAATTTTGTTTAGTTCAGTCCATGTTCGATCATAGACGGCTATATAAAGTCCTCTTTCCTCTTTAATTAATACCAAGTTAAAATTCCAAATAAATAATACTGATAGGTATATAAATTGTTGCATTTTTTGGCGGTCTGTCCACATTTGGTCCTAGCTCCCATATAAGGGCCACATCCGAAAAAGTCATTAATATTTTTATATATTTTATAAATATCGGTACCAACTCAAAATTTTAAAGAGATCATTTACATATACACAAAATCATACTGCAGAAGTTTGAGAACAAGTCGGTTTTAGTGACTTTGCTCAAAAGAAAAAAAAATCATCAAATAGGGCTTGTAGAGGAGATGCCAGCAAAACAAATTTGTTGGTGGTCACGCCTATTTTCGAGGGGGCGGGCTCTTAAAGTTGAAAATATATAGGCCTATATCTCGGGAACTACTGGGTGTCTGATAATTTGTAATACAATAAATTAAAGGTATTAAAAATACCTTTCCAACGATAAATAACATAATTAAAAAATATGGACCGCCTATGGGTTAAATCTAAAAATAATATTTTTTGACACGAATTTTTTTTAATATCTAAAAAATTAAAAAAATCTGTATAAGTGTTATTTTAGTTTATTAATACAGTAAATAGCCACGACATTAGCTTTAATTTAAGGTGTCATATGTGTCCGTAGGTACTATAATCATAGGATTATAAGTTTTGGATTTTTTCCTCTATGGTAAAGAGGACACCGGCTTCGCACAGTACAGATTGTATTTTTTTATGCTGAAATGTCATAATCTTTGTTTAATATCTTCTGATTTATATTTATATATGCATGGTCATGTTATACCTTAAATTAAAGCTTAATTTCTTGACTTGAAAATGTTGTAATATATCTATTTACTCATATAGACCTTTTTCCCGGATTTTTTATTTTAATCAGAATTTAAAATTCTATTAGTGATAAAATTTTGATAGTGATTTCAAAAAAGTCACTAAAACCGACTTTAGCCGAAGTTTCTTCCATATTTGACTATATCTCACAGTGGGCTTTATACCACTTCCTAAAATAACTTCAATAGTTATAAATCTCTTATTAGTAACGGTATCGATCCAAAATTTTACACGGAGCATTTATATCGGTTAATATTGGTTTATATTTTACCATATCCCCATATAAGGTCCACTTCCAAAATTCATGTTAATACTAATATGCGTCTTAAATCTAGCATTGTTATGTTGTTGTCGACATGAGATATCCTCATATGCATAAAATTCTCTGTTCCACAAGCTAAGCAGATCGGCTCAAGATTTGTTATAGCTGTCATCTAAGGACCATTTCCGAAAAACAATTTAATCCACTAAAATGTATAATAAATATCGATATCAAACCAAACTTTTTACAGAACATAAATTTTAATCTAGAAATCATACTAATATGGGTTATACGACAATTGTGATACTGGATTTTGTAGCTGTCAGTTAATAATTGGCACTAACTCCCGAATTAGGTCCACTTTCGATTATAACAACCAACCATACAAGTCTTGTAAATAACGTTCTTCAGATGAAATTCAGCCCAAAAGAAGCCTCACCTTATAATCCTACCCTTCTTTATAACTTTAGAAATCGTTAAATTATACTCCATATTGTAATGAATGTAAATAATGGTGAGAATTGGTAATTACATCAATTATATATGAGCAAAATTAGACAAAATTTCAAAACATTTGAAATAAATTATGTTGTTCGTAAAATTGTCTTTCAAACAATATATAAAATATCTACGAATTGAATTTGTGCTAAGGCTAAATTAAAAACAGAGAATATAGATATTCTAGTTCTATATCCAGTGTAGTATTTAAGATTCGGCACAGCCGGAAGATTGCACTCTGACTTGATAAATTATTAATTCGTTTAGAATCCTTGATTTTACATAAACATAAGCATTTTTAAAAGTTTATATATATTATGTGATTATTTAAAAAAAACAGCTTTTTAATAATCATAATTTTCAAAATCTCGTTTTTTTATTATACGAGGGCGGTTCGGAAACTTCTATCTATTTCAACAAGATTTTGATATTTCAATATAATCTCCTGAAACTTTAAAACACTTACTCCAACGCTTATCTAACAGTTCTATTTCTTGCTTAAAATATTTTTCCTCAAGTCCTTTAAAATAGTAGTTTACAACTGTAATTGTATCTTCATTTGAGGTAAAATGCTTGACAGCTAGAATTTTTTTAGATTTGGAAACAGGTAAAAGTCAGTGGGAGCTAAATCAGGAGAATAAGGTGGATGGTCAAGCAACTCGTAATTTAATTCGTTGATATTGGCCATTGTTAAAACATTTTTGTGCGTTGTCTTGATGAAAAATTATTTTTTTGTGTTGTAGGCCAGGATGTTTTTGTCGAATTTTTACATTTAATTGATCCAAAATGTTGCAGTAGTACTCTGAATTTATTGTTTTACCCTTTTGCAAATAGTTAATCCGTTGCCATAACCTTACCAGCCGATTGAATTGTTTTTGCCTTCTTTGCCAGCTTCACCATTGCTTGGATTGTTCTTTTGTCTCTGGAGTATAGGGGTGGATCCATGTCACGTCCACAGTTAAGAAAGGACGCTTAAAATTCATTTTATTTTTCTTAAAACGATCCAAACAAGCTTGAGAAATTTTCATTATTATGCGTTTTTGGTCGACTGTTAACAAATGCGGCACCAATCTTGCAGAAAGCTTTTTCATCTGTAGTTCTTCATGCAAAACTAAATGGAATCGATCATTTGCGATGCCCATGTTATTAGCTATTTCACGCACTTTTATTCGTAGATAATTTAATATCATATCATGCACTTTGGCTACAATTTCTGTTGTTGCTGCTGTTTTTGGATGTCCACTACGTGGTTCATCCTAAATGTTTGTACGACCACGTTTAAATTCTGCAACCCAATTTTTTACTGTTACATATGAAAGATCACTTTTCCATATCATTTTCACCATATCATTATGAATTTCTTGTCCCGATAAATCGTTTTTTATTTTAATATTTAATGACACCACGAATTAATAATTTTTCCATTGTAAAAAAATCGCGGATGCGTCTTTTTTGAACACCTGTTTCTATATGAAGTAGTTGGCAGATCAAAAAGCAACTTAATATGTGTTCATAGCAGAGATAGAAGTTTCCAAAATACCGACCTCGTATTTATTTCGCAATCCCGCTTTTTCATCCTTAACATCCCACTTTTTGATAAAAATTTTCCGGTCACGTTAGTCATAGCCCGCATATAAAACCCATTTCCGCTATTTTAAACATTGTTGTCAGGTTAAAATCATTCATAAAATATGAACCAAAAAATGTCACACTATAAAATCATTTTTTTAATCCATTGGCGCTACTTAGATTTCTAGTAGCACTCTTTGATGCTGTAAATGATTATCGATATTTGTGGCTTGAAGGTAATTTTTCCTGGAGATAATGATTTTAATATAGATACAATTGAATATACGAGTATATGTGGTATTCCTTTCAATTTTATTTTAAGAATATCAATGTTCCATAGAACTGCTACCTGTAAAAAATATATGGAAACATCTACTATAAGAATAAGGGGTTGAAATTTCCCGGGAAACGGAAATGAAAAATTTCTGAATGTTATTTTTTTCAAGCTAAAATGGCCTAATTTTATTCAATGTAAATAAAAATCCAATTTTTAATTACAATATTTTCCCGACGTTTCGTCGATTGTTTGTCGACTTTTTCAAGGGATTGTCTATTTAAAAACTATAAAACAATAAAATAAATACTTATAGAAAAATTTTCAAAAATTATGCTAGATCTTTTGTTTTTTTAATTGGCATAGTATCTTCCAAATTGACAGCTTAAATACAATGGTATGGCAACTTTAGACATATGCAAAAGTCTGCGTACATAATATAAAATAAGAAAATTCGAAATGTTATCTCAAATTAGAGCTCAGTTTAGTAAGAGGTCGGATAGCCTCGTCGTTCCAGAACTTCTTTGAGGCATTTTGGCATTGATACCACCAATATTCGGAGCTTATATTAGCCCATTCTTCCGACAGTACGATTTGAAGCATCTCCATAGATGTTCTATCGGGTTTAGATCCGGTGATTGAGGTGGAGTTTTCAATTGTTTTTTTACGCTATATAATAACCAAAGCTTAGTATTTCCAGCAGTATGCTTTGGATCATTGTTCTGTTGAAATATATAATCATGTTCAATGCCCAATTTCTTAACGCTTTCAGCTAAATTTCTTCAAAGAATGTCTAAATATAGCCTGTGGTCCATTGTTGATCTAATAAATTCCAAATTACCAACTCCCATGCTCGCCATACAACCCCATACCACTACTCCATCACCATAATGTTTCACAGTTGGTTTTAAATTTTTGGGATCTAAGGAAGTGCAGGGTTTTCCCCATACAAGTTGACGTCCTTTGATGCCAACTATGCAGCATTTGCTCTCATCCGTAAAAAGTACTTTTTTCAAAACTCTGGGGGCTTATTAATATGCTCTTTAGCAAAGGCAATTCGTTTTTGTCGGTTCACCAATGAAACCAATGGCTTCTTTCGTGCTACATGACGCTTTTCTCAAAATTCTGCGCACAGTGTCGTTCGATACTTTCTTGCTAAATTGCGCGTTAACATTTTCAGCAATTTTGGATGCAGATAATCTTGGATTTACTCTCACTGATTGCACTACAGCTCTTCTTTCACGTTCAGTTACTTTAGGTGGACGGCCAGAACGAGGCTTGAATACCAAAACTCCAGTAGTTTTAAAGTTATTTATCACTCTCTGAATAGAGGAGTGCGCTCGTTCAGCTATCTGGCTGATTTCACGCAAAGTTTTACCTTGTTTCCACAAATGAACATCATTTTGCGTTCAGCAATATTAATATCTTTCTTTTAGCCATTTCTTACAATTTGATACAAAAAAAAGCTGAAAATCACTTTAATTGTGTTCACAATGAGTTCAAATTAAAAATGCATTCAATTAATAATTCTAAACGAAATGAAACTGATTTAAAGTATCGTTAATTTTTATGTACGCAGACTTTTGCATATGCCTAAAGTTGCCATACCATTGTATTTAAGCTGCCAATTTGGAAGATAATATACAAATTAAAAAAACAAAAGATCTAGCATAATTTTTGAAAAATTTTCTATAAGCAAAAACATTTTGAGATCATTAAAGCTACTATTTAACACTAAAATTCGATATTAAAAGTTATTTATATGTTTGTACGCAGACTTATGCTGCTTAGTGTATGTTGTATACCCTAGAAATAAAATTTTTTGCTGTGTTTATAATCTGATTCTTGGGTTGTGTCGCGTGGTAATTCATTAACCTTCCTGAAGATGTTTCTTTAGAGTACCAATCAAACAGGATCAAGTTGTTTCTGCGTATAATTTTCGAATCTAAGAACGCAATTTCACCGTTTTTCTCAATTTCAGTAGTAAATTGTATCTTCGGGTGTTGTTTGTTAAAGATTGACAGAATTGTGTCCTTGTCCTCTATGCGAGTTATCGCCAAAATGTCGTCTACATATTTGGCGATATATTTAATGTAAATATTCCTATTACCTAGTTCTGTAATTGCATCGTCAAGTAGGTTGTCAAGTATGATATCCGCTATAGTAGGTGATAGTGGGTTCCCCATTGGCATACCAAAAATTTGGGTATAAATATTTTCACCAAACATAAAATAATTATTATCATAGAGACAGAATTTAAGTATTTTTGAAAATTGTGCGCTGGACATCTTCGTATGATCCCTAATAATATTCCATTTCCTCATGATTTTGTTTATTGCCGTCTGAATCGGGATGTTCGTGAATAGTGAAATTACGTCAAACGATATTAATATTTCATTGTTGTCAATTTTTACGTCGCTCAGTTGCTCCTTTACTTTTAGGGAATTTTTAACATTGTATTTGTCAGAAATTATGACTTTTAGAATATTACCAACGTATTTTGATAACTGGTAACATGCTACCTGCACTGATGATACAATAGGTCGTAGGGGTGTCCCTTCCTAATGTATTTTGGATAAGCCGTATATTCTAGGTGCAGTAGCTGCGGAACAAAGAAGTCTACGTTTTTCGCCTATATTAATATTATTACTTTTGTAGAGGTCCGCAATGATGGTATTGTTTTGTCTCTGAAGTTTGGCAGTTGGATCTGCTCTTGAAATTCTTTAGGTGTTTTTGTCTCCTATAAGTGCTTGCATTTTCCCCTCATACTCACTCTTATACATTGCTACCGTCTTATTCCCTTTGTCAGCCTGTATAATAATTATGTCTTTATATTTTCTTAAAAGTTTCTTAGTTTTCTCGAAAATTGTTAGGATAAACTTGTCCTTTTTAGTGTTTTTAAAGCTTCTTTTAAAAGCGGATACTTGATTTGCTAATTTCGTTCTAGCGACGTCCTTTTCTTTATCCAAATTTCCATCCATGGCCTGTATACATTGTTCCAGATCAGCTATTATATGCAGTATATTATATGTAGTTCATTTTCTTATACACTTTATGAAATTTTATATCTTTTTTATTTAAAAATATAAAATTAAACATTACAAATAAATTTTAAATACGTAAATAAAAACTAGTATCAGATATTCTTTTGTGGCAAACTCCAGTCGCTAATCTCGCTAATGTTGACCAGCAACTCAAAAATGTTAGTCGGATTTGTAGTTGCTTTAAATAAAGTTAATTTGAAACGATTATCATTTCGATATTCGATTTTTGTAGTTTTTTAGAATATTCGCGTAATATAATTATTATTTTTATTTATTTTTAAAGAAATAAAATAAATGTTTCAACTCTTTGATTGAAATTTAAGTTTAATTTTGTTCTTTTAAACTTTAATTTTTAAATAAAAGTTAAATTTTTATAAATGAAAAATATGAAAATTTTAAATTAAAATTTTATAAAATCGCAAATTATTTTTAAATAAATTTAAAATTCTGCTGGTAGTTGCTGTAGTTATTGTTTGATTGTTTTTTTTTTTTTTTAATTATTTGATGTTAGCTGAAACAAAAATGTATATGTATGTATATAAGAACGAATACGAAACCACCAAATAATTTCCATGTACCATTAATTAATTTTGGCGTTGAACCACTCTGTTGGGGTCGTGGCGAATGGCAACATCTACAATACTCATGTTGGGAGTCAGGAAATTGATCAGCCTATCAGCACCTTGGCGAGGCAAACGATCGAAGGGATAACCCATGGGACGACGATCAGGATATAGACGGTCACGAACACCGCAGTAGGAAGCAGCGTCAGTACAAGCACCAACCAGTTGTTGATCAACCTTTAAAGAAGAACAATTAAAATGATGAAGAACAATTAAGATGTTGTGTAAATATTTAATACACTTACACGATCATCTTCATAGTTGGATATCATAACAAACAATTCACAGCGCAATCCTTCGGGAAGTCCTTTAGGTATTAACATGTGTTGGGGCCAACCGCAACCACAGAAATTGAATTCCAATTCTTCAGAGGTACCAGCCGTAGGACGATTAGCATCCAAGTTACGGAAAGTACGTTCGAATGGTATTGTAACACTGGATTCAGTAGAGCGACGACGAATGGTATTTTGACCAGGATTCACTTTAGAGAGGAAAATAAATCTTAACATAACATATAATTATTGTTTCGTATTTCTACTTACATGCTATCACAAATTTATCCAATTCTACCATCAATAAACGCTGATCTCTTAACAACATCTGTTGTCCTCTCTCGTCGGTCTTGGGTCCCAAGAATATACGCACTGTACCGAAACGTTGAGCTCCACTGGCGTTATTCACATTAATCGTATAAGTAAAGGGAGCATGTTGCAAATGAGTGAAACGTGCAAAGACATTGCCTCTAGGTACGAAATCCATGCCTCTAGATAGATCCACATCGGATTGTTGCCAGAATGTGGACAAAACATTTGGTTGACCACCATCGGCAGCCACCTGAACACCGGCAATAGTAACGCCATCATATTGTAATTGTGGTAAAGTATACGAAGGTAAACGAATTTTATGTTCTTGGAATATGTCATCAACATAAGCGTGCCATTTATAGAAAACAGGATCACGCATAGCAGTCGCTGAGTCACCCATAACTCCAAACGATTCCAAATGGCGATGATCAGGATCGTGGGCATATGAAATGAATACGTGACCCATATTGTGGAGATCTCCATATAGTGAGCGATTAGGAGAGATAATTGATGATTCCATGATATTGCCCAAAATATCAATACCACGTTGTTCATCCAGAGTAATGCGGTTACCACTTTCATCTACTACAAAGCCTTGATTTATGGCATCGTAAATGCGATCACGCCATCTTTCCAAATCAGCAACATCTAATTTAATTTGATCTAATTCACGGTTCAAGTCGGAAATAGTGGTGTTATCGAAGCGAGGTGGCCAGGCACGACTGGCAACGAGCGAGTCCATTTTAGGGAAGTAACCCTCAGCAATGGGTTTACGGAAATTATTGTATCTAGTAACGCGTGCCAGATTGTTACTGAAACGCTCCATATTATAACGAGCCACAATCTGCTGATGCATGTAGTAAAGTAATTCACCACGACGATCCTTATTTACAATTGAACGATCTCCGGCTTCAAAAGGATACACCAAATGCCAATGCCAGTGATGTAGATTAATACCCAAATCTTCACGGAAATACCACAAGCGATGTTCTGGCTCCAAGTCAGAGGCAGTATAGTCTCTAGGCACCACAATTGGCATACGAGAACCCTCAGACACAACAGTGGCTTCTTCTCTTACCCGACGAAAAACTGTGGAGTCTACATACTTTTCGGGAAAATTTTGGGCAAATGAAGGCAAATCCAAGCCCTTGGTATCAGGTCGATGCAATAAAGCCACCGAGAGGGCATAGTTGAATAGGAAAGGATTCAAACGATCACGAGCGTAAACAGCAACACTTTGCAGATCATCAATTGAGCGCAAGCCTATGAAAATATCAATCAAACGTCCAGCAATACGTCTGTGACGGGGAATGAACAACGAGAATTGTTCTTCACGACCCAATGACATGGGTATACGTAGATCAGGAAGGGATATATCTCGTACGGGAATACGTTTCTCGGCCTTTTCTCCAAAACGGCTTTGCACCTCATTGCCAATGGGGCGATAACGGTCGGTTAAAAACTTGTCGGGTATATCGAAAACAGTAATGGTTTCGCCCTTTTCCATGAACACCGGTTCATTGGGACGCTCGAACAACAACAATAAATTTTTTCTGTCAGCCATTATGGATATTAATTTAAAAAACGATTCGGTTCGTAAAATGTATATTTCTCGGTGTCTTGAATTGAAGACTCAAAACTGTGTTCGAATTTTTTGTGTAATTTTTTTTGCGATTATTCCTTTAATGGAACTAAGGCCTGTGTTAAGTGTGTTTGTCTATTTATAGTTATTTGTTAAGCTTAATGGCAGTAGTTTTAATATTTTTCATGTGGTCTTGTTTTGTAGTTTATTAATTTTTGGGGTTTTTGCACTATAAGCGATATTTTAGTTTTGCATAAAAATTAGCAAATTTTGGGTAGTTATGCTGATAAGCGATAATAATTTTGAGTGTGTGATTTTATGTACGGCTATTTGTAATTATGTATGAATGGCTGTGTATTTTTGTGCTTCTATGAGATTATCTTTTGTATGGATGAAGCATTATTTTATGAAATCCGAATGTTAGAGGCAAAGTTAAATTTATTCCTTATCGGAAGGTGCGTGAGTTTTCTAAAGAAATGCTACACAACTTCTGTTAATTTTGCCCCAAAGCAAAAAAGGAAACCAGCCCCAAATTTTGGGGTCACATTTCATTATGAAATTTAGCTCTAGTTTTTTTAAAAAAATTTTGCTCAAGGTTAGTAAAAACTATCCCAACTATCTGAATATTAATAATGAAATCCACAAAATTTTGCATGAGATTTTTGGGGTAATTTTTAATTTCTAAAATTTTAGTATATTTTACAATGTTAACGAATGAAATTTAGCCCCGAGGTACAAAAATAACATTTTTTGGACTTTTTTGCATTCTACGTTTTTGGGGTTATTTTTTATTGCACTTAAAATGCATAATTATAACAAAGAAAATGTTCATTATAACCCCAATAAAAATAAAAAATGCCTACAAATTGCCTGTTTTTGTAGTCAGTTTAATTTTTTTGGGGTTATATTTCGTGTGTTATTTTTGAACTATTTTTCCTGAGGCCATAATTCGCAGCGCCACTTTTGCATTTAACACGCTAACTAAAGCTAGATTTACACGATTGAAATTAGTTACATAAAATTGTGAATATTTAAATACATTTTTGTACATTAATTTAGACAATTCATGAAAGTAAGAAAGTATAGTCGATCATAAGAGCAAAAACAAAATTGGATCTATAACTAGAATCACTTTCTGAGTCGATCTAACGATGTCAGTTTGGATGGCTGGCTGTCCATGTAAAGCTTGTGCGCAGAGTACAGGTCGCAATTTTGAAGATATTTCGATAAAATTTGGTACGTGATATTTTTTCTGCCCAAGGACGGATGGGATTGAAAATGGTGGAAATCGGTCCGTTATTTAACCTGGCTCCCATACAAATGTCCTCCCGAAATTGGGGCTTACCTATCATAAATGTTTGAATTATGCAAGTATCCAAAAAAAAAAATCATCACAAATGAGTGGTAAATGAAGCCAAATCACTAGAGAAAAGTTTTTTATTCTGGCTAGTAGTTCGAGAATTTCTATTAAAGAATATTATTGTAACGTATTGGAACAATTGGCAAATTGGAATGCATTTTCTACCCGGCCAAGGGCGTCATCAGCAATCTTCATTGTCCATTATCAATCTGTAAACATCATCTATTAAACTCACCGTTTCTTGAGAAATAGAATATGAGAATTATTATATTTTTTTTACGTGTTTTTGTGAGTCAGAACGAAATTTACGTACGTTTAGAATGTGTGTATTCTTTATATGTTATTCTATTTATAGAATTTGTATTATTACAAATTTGTTTTTGCTTTTCTTGCTGCTTCTACTTTTTTGGTAGATCAATAACAGCAATGTATGTATGTTTTTGTTGTCATTTCTCCTCTTTAATTTTTGGGGGATTATGTTATTTTTTGTAACTACGAAACACCTACAAATTTTGTGAAGATCGGTCTATAATTACTCGTAGCTCACATATAAGGTCCACTTCCGAAAATCAATTTAAAGAGCATAACTCTCTTAAAAATGTAGTATCCAAATAATATTGAACCCATATATATTTCATATGTATAGAAATAATACGGCACAATTTTATTATGATCGGTCCATAATTAGTCGTAGCTCCCATTCAAGGCCCACTTTCTATATTCACTTTAACGATCATAAATTTCTTAAAAATGTTGGTATTGAACTAAAATTTGACACAAATAAGTTTCTTATATATAGAAATAATGACACCTAATTTTATAATGGTCAGTCCATAATTAGTCGAAACTCCCATATAAGACCCTCTCCGTAGTTCAATTTAAGCCGAATAAATCTTTTAAAAGCATTTATATCGAGATAAAGTTTAACATACAAAATATTTATATTCATAGACATCAGAACACTAAATTTTTGGATGATCGGTCCACAATAGGTAATATCTCCCATATAACGATCATTTCTAAAAAACTGTTTAATACATATACTGAGTGTAGGGTATTATATGGTCGGGCTTGGCCGACTATTCTTTCTTACTTGTTTATTCGTTATTTATGTTCGTTAAAGTCATTTTTGGAAGAGATATTTATATGGGAGCTTTGAATAATTTTGTGCTGGTCTTAATAAAATTATTCCGAATGTATATTTAAAACTTATTTTTATTGAATTTAATTTTTTGAGATATCTTCAAAAGTGCGTGCATTGTTTATATGGAGAAGCTAGAGTGGAACGGACGGAATGACATCGTTAAATCGACACCCACCTTAATCTTACACTAGTATTTTTCCACTATGGTGGTGTAGGGTACAAAAACTGTCTAATCCAAATATTTGAACTGTGTGTCAAAAAGAAATGATTTTAACTTACAATGATTTTCCGAATTATATGTTACATACATATGATTATGTACTGATTCACTGACTAACCTCAACACACTCACGAAAGACATTTAGCAGTGGGGCCTAATATGTCAGTTATAGAAAATCATGGATCGATTCCTTCCAAAATTAGCAATGTTAAGTAAGTCTCTAAATAAGGTATCATTTGTTTGAGCTTAAAAATAAAAAGTTTTTTTATTTAAATTAAATTATTTGTTTAACTTATTAATAATCCAGTAATTATTATTATTGGATTATTATCCTTAATTACGTTTTCATAATTAATTATTAATTTACAATTTTTATTAATTTAATTTTTATTATGTAAACTTTCGAATGGTATTCACTTCATACTTAATTCTACTTCATACGTGATGCTTGATCATGTTTGTGCATGCCTTGAGTTATTTACTTAACTTCTAACGGTCTATATTGTTATTTGTTTTATTAATAGAACCGTTTAAATATGTTCTATTAATAGAATTTTTTAAATTGTTTTGACTTAAATTAAATAAACATCCAGTGGTATTGCATAAAAAGGGAACATACCAAAATGATGAAATATTAATACAGATTGATTGTATATATGTATAATATATTTGTATCTATAACTTTTAGGTCCTCTCTAATCGGAAACATATTAGACTCTTTTCAAAAAGTAGCGTGAAAGTTTTTTACGGTCCAAATTTCTACGTTGTGGAATTTCAATTAAAATTATATTAACTGGGTTAATTTTTGTCGTTTATTGTTGCCTATATACATATGTATGTACATATCTTAGCCAAATTTTGAGTACAGAATTGTTCATGACTATATCTTATACATATCTTGTATGCTCGTATTTATTAAGCCCATTTCAACCAACAGACAGACAAACTAACATCGCTAATTCTCACCAATTGTGAAATAGATAAACAATTTTTTTAAATAAACACTGAACAACTAGAGACTAATATTTATAAAGGTAAATTGAGAGATTGTCTAGTGTAACCGCTAAGCCCTTAAAATATTATTTTATCTCAGGTAGCATTACCGGCAATAACCGAAAATACCGATATCGTTATTCCAGAAACAATTTAAATTATGAAAATATATATATATTTCTGTTATACAATAATCAAAAACTACAAATTATATAAACTTATCAGCAAAATTACCAAAATTATGCCACTAGTGCAAATAAAAACAAAAAGACATGATTGATATGAAACCCCAAAAAAGCAAACAACATCTAATATGCAACCGCAAACACACACACATTGCAAATTTTCGCTCAAGTGTGCAAAATTTCAAAATTTGCATTTCTAAATAAAATTTATGTATAAATAGTCAAACACATTGTAGCAATCAACCAGTTCCAACAGTGGAACAATCTAAGAAAGAACTATTAAAGTTCGTAAGCATAATATACGAGTAATAGTATTTTTAAATAACTACGAAGTAAACTGCAGAAATGGCTGACAAACATGATATTCTATTATTGTTCGAGCGTCCAAATGAACCCGTGTTCATGGAAAAGGGCGAAACTATTACTGTTTTCGATATACCCGACAAGTTTTTAACCGACCGTTATCGTCCCATTGGCAATGAGGTGCAAAGCCGTTTTGGAGAAAAGGCCGAGAAACGTATTCCAGTACGTGATATTTCCCTGCCTGACTTACGTATACCCATGTCCTTGGGCCGTGAGGAACAATTTTCGTTGTTTGTTCCACGCCACAGACGCATTGCTGGACGCTTGATTGATATATTCATGGGCTTGCGCTCAATTGATGATTTACAAAGTGTTGCAGTTTATGCGCGTGATCGTTTGAATCCTTTCCTTTTCAATTATGCTCTCTCGGTGGCATTATTACATCGTCCTGATACGAAGAGTTTGGATTTGCCATCATTCGCACAAAATTTCCCGGAAAAATTTGTAGACTCCACAGTTTTTCGTCAGGTAAGAGAAGAAGCCACTGTTGTGTCTGAGGGTTCTCGTATGCCAATTGTGGTGCCTAGAGACTATACTGCCTCTGACTTGGAGCCAGAACATCGCTTGTGGTATTTCCGTGAAGATTTGGGTATCAATCTACATCACTGGCATTGGCATTTGGTGTATCCTTTTGAAGCCGGAGATCGTTCAATTGTAAATAAGGATCGTCGTGGTGAATTATTTTACTATATGCATCAACAGGTTGTGGCTCGTTATAATATGGAACGTTTCAGTAACAATTTGGCCCGTGTCGTGAGATTCAACAATTTCCGCGAACCTATTGCTGAAGGTTATTTCCCAAAAATGGATTCTTTGGTAGCGAGTCGCGCTTGGCCACCTCGTTTCGATAATACCGCCATTTCAGATTTGAATCGCGAGTTAGATCAAATTAATTTGGATGTTGCTGATATGGAGAGATGGCGTGACCGTATTTTTGAAGCTATTCATCAAGGTTTCGTAGTAGATGAAAGTGGTAACCGCGTAACTCTGGATGAACAACGTGGTATTGATATTTTGGGTAATATCATGGAATCATCAATTATCTCCCCTAATCGGTCACTATATGGAGATCTCCACAATATGGGTCACGTATTCATTTCATATGCCCACGATCCTGATCATCGCCATTTAGAATCGTTTGGAGTTATGGGTGACTCAGCGACTGCTATGCGTGATCCTGTTTTCTATAAATGGCACGCTTATGTTGATGACATATTCCAAGAACATAAAATTCGTTTACCTTCGTATACTTTACCACAATTACAATATGATGGTGTATCTGTTTCTGGTGTTCAGCTGGCTGCCGATGGTGGTCGACCAAATGTTTTGTCCACATTCTGGCAACAATCCGATGTGGATCTATCTAGAGGCATGGATTTCGTACCTAGAGGCAATGTCTTTGCACGTTTCACTCATTTGCAACATACTCCCTTTACTTATACGATTAATGTGAATAACGCCAGTGGAGCTCAACGTTTCGGTACAGTGCGTATATTCTTGGGACCCAAGACCGACGAGAGAGGGCAACAGATGTTGTTGGGAGATCAACGTTTATTGATGGTTGAATTGGATAAATTTGTAGTTTCATGTAAGTTTATTAACAAATATATTTGTTTATAATGTTAATTTCTATAAAATATATTTTTTATTCAGTGAATGCTGGTCAGAATACCATTCGTCGTCGTTCTTCGGAATCTAGTGTTACCATTCCATTCGAACGTACTTTCCGTAACTTGGATGCTAATCGCCCTGCTGCTGGTTCTGCCGAAGAGTTGGAATTCAATTTCTGTGGTTGCGGTTGGCCCCAACACATGTTGATTCCTAAGGGTCTTCCCGAAGGTTTACGCTGTGAGCTATTTGTCATGATTTCCAATTATGAAGATGATCGTGTAAGTATTTTAAAAATATAATTTACAAGCTCAAGTTTTAAATAACATAAACTTGTTACAGGTTGACCAACAATTGGTGGGTGCTTGTAGTGATGCCGCTTCGTATTGTGGTGTTCGTGATCGCCTGTATCCTGACCGTCGTCCTATGGGCTTTCCGTTTGATCGTTTGCCCCGTCAAGGTGCTGATCGTTTGGTTAATTTTCTGACACCCAATATGAGCATAGTAGATGTTGTAATTCAGCATGACCCCAACAGAATTGTACAACGTCAAAGTTAAATGTTTTATTGGAGATGTGGACCTTTTATGTTGACTACTTGGATTTTCTTACTGATTATTTGCGATGGTTTCTTGAAATATATAGTATAACAATATCTTTTAAATATAAGTGGATTTGATACATAGATGATAGCATATACATTCATATATATATAGAAATGTTGAAAATACTAAATATACATACATACATATGTATATTATATATCAAATGAATTTTAAAATATTAATCTTAAAGGTTTTATTTTTTTCGGAATATATTTATAACTCTTTCAGACAGTGGTGCATCGATTGTGCGGGTGGGTTTCGTTAGTTGAATTATTGCTAAATTCTGCAGTCACATTTCAGTTTTAGCAAAATGAGCCGTGAAAGTAAGTAAGTATCTTTAATTACCAAAGTATTCATCGTTTACAAATAATGAAGTGCACATATATTACCAAAAAAAATTATAAATTTTAATATTTCAAACTAATTGAAATCGTTTCATGCAATAAAAATGTGTTTTAGTTAAAAATATTAATGAAAATCGACCGATATGCATCAAGTGTGCGTGTCCTGAAAATCCTTGAAGGATATGAAAATGATAAAACTTAATCATTGATTATATTTTCATACGCTGAAAAAATTATAAAAAAAATATAAAATTATAAAAAAATTATCCTGGTAGTTTTGCGTCAGGTTAAAGACAAGTAAGAATTTAGATATGATGAATCATATACATATAATATAATTTTTCTTATAATACCGACCAACAGAAAAACATAATATTTATACCATTGGCGTGTAATATTCTGTCTACGAAGAAAAAACAAATATGTATTAATGATACAGCTGCTAACCTCTTCAAAGAACATCGTAAAACAGATCAACGATTATTTCCAAAGGGTTCCTTTTTCAGAGTCCATGCAATTAGATACCTGCGACTTTTGAGGTTATTGTTTTTAAAAATGTTCTAATTTTCTTTAAAAAACTATTTTTAATAAAACTGACTGTGTTTTTCGCTACATTTTGGACTCTGTGCACAGTAAAATTAAGAAGCATTGACTCGGACTTTATAATTGGAGTAATCACCTCAATTGGCTCAACAGAAGACATCATACTTAGCAAATCAATATAAACACCTAAATCCTTATTGTTTACTACAATTAATATTTGAAAAGATTTATATTCTTCCTAAATTTTTTGATTATTTTTTTATAAAAATCTTACCAGTATTTTAAAATTCATCATAATTGCAAATAATGTTTTTTTGTATAATGGATTTGTATTGGAATTTGAAACCTTAAATTACTAAAACAATAAAAATCAAGTACTGTACATCCTTGAATATTAACTTGGCAAAGACATTTAATTACTAAAACTAGCTTAATATTTAGAACTGATTGGAGAAAAATATTCTAGGACAATACATTAAACGACGATCAGGATAGAGACGGTCACGAACGCCACAAAATACAGCAGCATCACTGTAACCTTTAAGTATAATCAACAGTATAATTTTTTTCTTTACTACATATAAATGACAAAACAGTAATATATATAAAGAATTAGTTCAACAATTTAGATATAAAGTAATGTTTTTCTTCAGTACGTCATTACTCTCAGATATGTCCATAAGGTGAATAGCATTTATTGAAGTTAACACATGCACGACGAAAAGAATCATTATTAGCATATACAGAACGGTAGTATTTTAATGCTAAGAGTTCAAAATTGCGGGTTGGTCTAACAGGAACATTGAAGTTTATTTGACTAAGCAGGAACTCCGAATCAACATCACCACGAATTATGTCCAGAACAAATAATGCGCTCAGCAACAATCGTCGACTATTTAGAGTTGGCAATTTTATCAAAGCAAGTCTACTTTTATACGGTGGCAAGACAAAAGAATTCCAACCAAGACCACGGAGACAGAAAATTAAAAAACAATTGATCCATATTCAAGAATTGGTCGAACAAGAGAAGTATATAAAACTTTTGTAATATAAGGATCTAAAAATTCCTTAGACCAGCGCTTCATGAATTCAAGTACCCCATAGGCTTTATTTACCATTATAGAGATGTGATCGCGAAAATCAAGCCTATGATCCAACAGTATGCCAAGATCCCATATGGTTTGAACTTTATTTAAAATAACAGTATCAATATAATAAGAAGTCTCAATCGGATTGTGTCTAAAAAATGACATATGTTTGAATTTCTTAATATTTAACTCCAATAAATTAAATCTGCGCCACTGAGAAAAATTGTAAAAGTCGGCACTTAGTAAACTATGTCCATTTGTATCATTAAAAGAGTTAAAAATTTTAACATCATCAGCATACATCAGTACTTTAGAACGCAAAATAACAGTAGGAAGATCATTGATGAATAGGGTGAACAAAATTGGACCCTGGTGGCTACCTTGAGGAACACCAGAATGTACTTGAATGATTTTTGATATAACATTCCCAAATTTGACTTGTTGAGTTCTTTGTGATAGATAAGAGTTTAACCATTTTATAGCTGAGAAACTAAAGCCCATAAGTGATAATTTGTGTAATAGAAGATTTATCACATCAGTTTGCATTTTATTTGTAAAATCTTCATTGACGATAGTGGTGAGTTCCAAAACATTAGTTGTAGTTGAACGGGACTTACGAAACCCATGTTGACATGGTGATAGAAGGGAATAAATTTGATGATATACGCAATCTGTAAGAATTTCAAGGAGTTTTGGAATTCCATTAATTTTAGCCATACCTCTGTAGTTAGGTACATCACTTTTACTGCCACTCTTGAATAAAGGAATTATATATGATGTTTTCCATACTGCATGGTACATAAGAAATGAAAACATGAAAACACAGAGATCTAGAAGTACCATTGGAAAAGGATGAATTCAGAAGAGTCAAAAAGCTACAAACCCAACCGAATTCGCTTGCTAGAATTCTAGCTCAGAGCCAGATGTAGTCGAGGCTTCGTAGAGCTTAACAGCCAATAAGAAGAAATTAATGCTCTGTTAGAGAGTAATTAGATTTATTTTAGTTTTAAGATTTTAATACTTATTGTTAGGCCTAAGGAAATAACGCAGATTCAACAAATAATAATAAAAAAAATATAAAAAAAAATATGTATGTATATGTTTGTCATTCCATGTGTAACATTGAGAAATATTCATCTGAGACCCAAAAAAGTATATATTTTCTTGATCCTTGTGGAATTCTAATCGATTGTGCTATGTCTGTCTGTCTGTATGTCTCTTTTGGTTACGTAACTTTTTGTTTTACTTTTTTTTTTTGCTATTTTGTTTAAATATATTATTGGAAATACAATGAAATTTTGTATACGTTATTTCTATAATAAAAGGAGAATAATAAGAATCGGTCCATGATTTCTCATAGCCCTCATACAAATTGACTGAAATTTTATTTAGTTCAGTTTATATTTGACCATAGACTTCATATAAACTCCACTTTCAGAACTCACTTAATTACGTATAAATCTGCTATAAATGTAGATATTCGACACAAATAATCCTTATAGAATTTGCGGGTTAATAAATCTCGAAAACTTGTAGTTGTTTACAAAGTCATTAACAAAAGTTTTAATTCTAAAAAGTTTGTCGAAGAAATAAAGGTAAAAGAATTAAAATTAATTTTGGATTGTTAAACTCGAACGCACTATTTGATGTGTCTACATATTTTGGAGTTTGAAAATTCCTATATAAAAAGCTTTAATTTAACCCATCTTTGCATGATTTTTTCCTTATTGGTGAAATACATCAAGGTGATATAATTCATGTTCAAAATTAAAAGAAAAGTGGTTAAACAAATATTAGTATTTGTTTATAGTATAAATTTAGCTTAATACTAAATAGAAATAAAAGAATGCATTCAATATTGGGATGGAAAGATGAAGATTTGTTTTACTTAAACAAATAGTTGTCATTTTAAATCTGGTTAAAGTAACAGACAAAACTCTATGTCGCAGTAATATGAATCTCTGTGATGTTGCCCTTTTATTTATGCTCAAAGAAATATCAAAAAGTAATCTGGTGAAATCCCACCTTAAAAGAAACCAGAAAAGATGGATGATTTACTCAACACTTTTAAATTTTTGAAAAAAAAACCCAAAATTGAAGAGTGAATTTGCTAATGAGATGGAAATGTTTGTTTAGAAATGAATTAAAAACGTTGATTGCGACACGAATGAAAAAATTAATGTAATTTACAGCCTGGCCCACGATGTCGAACGATAACGTTCGCATAGATAAGACTTAAGACACAAACTTTTTATCGTATCTATTTTTTTTTACTCAATCAAGTTTGTTTATTCCACAATGAAGTTTGTGTCTTAAGTCTTATCTAAGCGAACGTTATCGTTCAACATCGTGGGCCAGGGGGTTAAATATGTAAAAGCCTCCCACAATAGCTAATAATGTCCCAAATAATATGGAATACAATATTGAATAAGAATTATTTGTTTCAGAGGGTGAGAAGGGATTGTTTATTGCAATCAGAATACAAGAATTTTCTAACAATTTTGTCTACAAACAATGTAAACGATGTTTTTCGTCAGCTTCATATATTGGTAACAAAATTAAAACAAGATTCTCTTTACTACAGATACCGAAATATTTTTAAGAAACTTTTTCGATCTATAATATTCTGTTGCTTTTAAATTATTATTATTTTTGTTAATCTAACATTTCAATATAATGTTATTATGTTTTTTTTATTTATTGATGGTTTTAAAACTTTTACAGCCTTACATTTTTTTACGCTGAGTGTTAACGCTGATACCCCATTCCTAAACAAAAGCGGCAACGTTATGTCAAAACGATAAAAACAGGGTTATCAAACAAATAAATAAAACGATCCTGTTTATTGTAACTGCTGGACATTGTTGTTTTATTTTTCTTCTATTTTTATACACTTCACCTTCATGAGAAGGGTATATACACGTTTGACATTCCGTTTGTAATTTCCACAATATAATTTTCCGACCCTATAAAGTATATATCTATATTCTGGATCCTTATATATAGCAGAGTCTTGATGTTGAAATCAATTTTCTGAAGTCCACAGATATCTTCGGGATCCAGATCTTCAATAATTCTGTCAGACATGCTTTCGAGAAGTTTGTATTTAAAATCAGCAAAATCCGTCCACAAATAAGGGAGATATGAGCAAAAATCCGAGACAACCTTTGAAAATTTCATCAAAAAAACAAAGTGTATTAATATTGTTACGAATAATATCACAAATAGATGGCGCTGATCAAACAATGTGTTTAACTGTGTTCTTAAACCGTAATATAAGTGTGTAAAAGGACAGTGTGTTCATTATACCCTTCACCTTCATGAGAAGGGTATATATAAATTTGTCATTCCGTTTGTAATTTCCACAATATAATAAGTATATATATTCTGGATCCTTATAGATAGCGGAGTCTATTAAGCCATGTCCGTCTGTCTGTCTGTCTGGATGTTGAAATCAGTTTTCTGAAGTCCCCAGATATCTTCAGGATCCAAATTTTCAATAATTCTATCAGAAATGCTTTCGAGAAGTTTGCTATTTAAAATAAGCAAAATCGGTTTAGGCCAACCAGAGTTATGAACCAATATGTGAGACAACTTCCATAAAAATTTTATATTTTTTGTCCATTTTATTGGAATATTTTGAAATATATTGCAGAAATTTTGTATACGTTGTTTGTATGATAAAAGAAGAAAGTATGCGGAAAATAGTAAGAATCGGTCCATGATTTCTCATAGCCCCCATACAAAAATTTTCCCGAAATATCAATACAAAATTCAGCAGGAATAAGTTTCATGCAAAAAGAAATCGTAAAACGAAATTGTTTTTAGTTCAGTTCATGTTTGACTATAGACCCCATATAAAGTCCACTTCAAAAATTCACTTAAATACGTATAAAATAGATATAAATAATGTTAAAGCGCTAAAATTTGACACGAATAATCTTTATAGGCAAATAAATTGTTGTTCTAAAATTTATGGTGGTCAGCCCAGAATTGGTCATAGCTCTTATACAAGGACCACATCTGAAAAAGACATTTATCCCTATATATATATATTGTATAAATATCGTTACCGACTTAAAACTGTGCACAGATCATTTACATATAACAACAATCATCCCACAAAATTTTGTGAATTTCGGTCTATTTTTAACCGTATGCCCCATATAAAGCCCTCTCCCGAAAATCACTTTAATACTTATAAATCTCTTATAAATAAGGGTAGCAATCCAAAATTTTACACGGATCATTTACATACATGCCTAAATCAAACTATGGGATTTTGGGAATATCGGTCCATATTTGACCACGTTAATATCTTAAATATACCGTTATTATGTTGAAATTCGACGTGAAATATCCTCATATGCATGAAAATCACTTTTCCAAAATTTAAGAAGATCGGCCCATAATTTGTCATAACTGCCATATACGAACCATTTCCAAAAAACAAATAAACCCACAAAAATGGCTAATAAATATCGGTATCTGTATACCATAGAGAAAAAAATCCTATCCTGCATAAAACATTTTGAAAAAATGTGTTTTTTTAATTTTTCAGATCTTATAATTCTATGATTATAGTACCTCCAGACACACATGATACCTTAAGTTAAAGCTTAAGGGCAAGGTACTTTTAATACCTTTTATGAAATGTATTACAAATTATCAGACACCCAGTAGTTCCCGAGATATAGGCCTATATATTTTCAACTTTACGGGCCCGCCCCCAATTTTTTTTTGCTGGCATCTCCTCTAAAAGCCCTATTTGATGAATTTTTTTTTGTTTTTTGAGCAAAGTCACTAAAACCGACTTGTTTCCCTTTTTAAACTCTGTTTAAATTACACTCAAGATTATTATGAACATCAGACAAACTCTGTAAATTATGGTAAGAAGTGCATCCACAACAAAGGTGAAGGGTATATAAGATTCGGCATAGCCGAATATAGCACTCTTACTTGTTTTTTTTTTAATTGTGTTTGTGTACATTAAATAAATAAAGACTCGTTATATTTTCTTCAAACTACTTGACGCTTTTTTTTGCAATTAAAAGGAATCCGGTGTATTTAAAGGAAATAAACCACCGTTTTAAAAGGTAAAGCATCCACAGCAAAGGTGAAGGGTAAAATCGGATTTTCCAATAGCAAAGCGTTGTCGCCGCATTGTTTCTGTATGCTCCCTACAAAATGTATGAGCATAAGAAATTTTGAGGTTTTTACTATGTCATTTTTGTACATTTGCACATAACATTTTTATATTTACCTCGCCTTCAGTAAGATGTGAATACAATTTGTATGAAGTAAATCTGTAAAAACTCATCAATCAATTAAAAAAAGTGGGCGTTAGAGTAAGCGTGGTCATACTAACTCAGGAGCCTTTCCGGTCTCATGTACAACAACTTTGCCGAAGATCATCACATGATCTGATGCATAGTTTAGGAGTCTATAAAGGACATACATACATAGAAACATTAATTTTTTATATATGTATATAGATTAATTTTGTATATGAGCTAAATATTTACTTTGTATGGTAGCTGCCACGCCCACTGGTATGATCCCGCACAATTTTCCCATGACTATTCATAATATAATTAACGTGCACAAATTTATAGAACTGTAGATATATTTTTTTTTTTTTTTTTTTTTTTTTTTTTTAGCCTTTATTTATTTATTGAATCTTCATATAATGAAATGACAATAAGTATTCAAATCTTAATACTAAAGAGAAAATAATAAGCCCAGCCAGTGCTAGACAAAAATTTTATGATACTAAAAAAATTTCACATCAACTGATCCAGTCATCTATGTTGCGCTTGAGTTAAAGCAAGGGTATCCCTCCTTCTCAACCGATTATGGCCACTAAAGTTAAGGATGTCTCGTGCAAGTGGGTTTGGGTGGTGTTCAAGTTTGCTGACATACTTTGACGCGTGTTTTGTAAATTCATCTTTTACTACTGGCACGCATAGATCTTTGTGAATTCGAGAATTTTTAACATACCATGGAGCTGCAGTAATTATACGTAGAATTTTATTTTGACCCCTTTGAATTTTTTCAATGTTTGATGCTGAGGCAGTACCCCATAATTGAATTCCATAGCACCAGATTGGCTTTAGAATTGCATTGTACAACAATAGTTTGCAGTCCAACTTTAGTGAAGAATTTCTGCCAATTAGCCAATTAAGTTGCACTGCTTTTAATCTCATCTGTGTAAGTTTCGCTTCAATATGAGACTTCCAAGTTAAACGGCGGTCGAGGTGAATGCCGAGGTATTTGACTTCATTATGTTGAGGAATAATTTGATTATTTATTTTGATGAACGAGCAAGTTTCTTTTCGCAATGTGAAAGTGATATGAATACATTTCTGTTCATTAACCCTGATTTTCCAAAGCTCTAGCCAATTCTCTAGTTTATAAACATAATTCTGCAAATTCTGTGATGCTACTTGGTGGTCCTTATGAACGCTGATAAAGGCTGTATCGTCTGCGAAAGTTGACGTGTGGATTTTGGGGTCTGACGGCATGTCGGAGGCATAAATCAAATATAAAGTAGGACCCAGTATGCTACCCTGTGGCACACCTGTTTCAATTGGCTGAGCGGGGCTTAAAAAATTGCCTTCTTTGATTTTAAATTTGCGACCGTATAAATAGCTTTCCATAAGTTTATGGGTGTTAGCAGGCAGAGTTAATTTTATTTTGTGCATTAAACCGTCATGCCAAACTTTGTCGAACGCTTGGGACACATCAATGAAAAGGGCGGAGCAGTATTTTTTGTCTTCAAACGACCCTCTTATCACATTTACCAATCTGTGTGTTTGTTCGATGGTGCTGTGTTTAGCTCTGAAGCCGAATTGATGATTAGGAATGCATTCAGTGTCGTTCAGAATTAGAATCAACTTAGTCATTAACAATTTTTCGAACAGTTTAGAAATTGTCGGCAGTAGGCTAATTGGCCTATATGACTCTACTTTGGTGTGATCCTTCCCTGACTTAGGAATCATAGTGATCATAGACACCTTCCAATCTGCAGGATAGTATTCTAGGCGTAAAATAGCGTTGAAGATAAAGAGGATAATTCTTCTAGCTACACGAGGTAACTCCACAAGCATTTTATTGCTGATTTTATCCATACCTGGAGCCTTTCTAAGGTTCAGAGTACCAATAGCGCTTTGGACATCACCAAAGTTGAGTCTTAGAGGTACAGGAGGTCTAATAACGAGAGGTGGCAAATCAGATACGTTATTTGAGTTGTTTTTAGTAAACACATTTCTTAAATGGTTAACAAATAATGTCCCTTTCTCGGAATCGTTTCTAGCCCAGTCACCAGTCGGATTTCGCAAAGGAGGTTTTCCTCTCACTGGTCTTTTTAAACCTCTTGCCGCCCTCCATAACGAGTAGTCAGATTGTGGGGTACTATCAAGACCCTCCAAGTAGGATCTAAGTGAAGCCGTTCTTTGGGTTTCTAAAAAATGTCTTAGTATATCTCTGCATACCCGTAGCCTAGCTTTCAGTTCAGGAGACCTGTGAAGTTGCCACTCTCTTCTCATTCTTCTTTTTTCTGATAGGAGATGTTCGAGTTCAGATAAATAAGTTCTGTTTGTCCTATTTCTACATTCAACGTGATAAGTGGAAGCGTGATGCACAGCTCGTCGAAGGTCCTCGGTAAAGTTGCCAATCGACTCATCGATATCGTCGGTAGTTCTCAACAAAATATTTTCCGTGCAATGAGAACTTAAATACTTTTTGTATTTTATCCAGCTTACTCGGGTCTTAGTCATGTTTCTAAATGGAGACCCACACACTTGAGGGAAATGCATTGAAATGATAGTAGGAGAGTGATCTGAGGACAAGTCTAATGAAGGATCCACTTGCATCCATTCTACAGGGATATTTTTCACTACTCCAAAGTCAATAACATCGGGAATCTTCCGTCGGTCCGTCGGCCAGTAGGTGGGATGTCCGCTTGAGAGTACATCTAAGCCCATTTGAGCAATGGTGTTGAAGAGTACGCGACCCTTTGGGGTTACCAGACGTGAACCCCAAAATGTGTGTTTGGCGTTAAAGTCGCCAGCAACTAAAAATCTAGCTCCAAGGGAATTAAAGAAGTTATGGTATTGGTGTTCTTTTATTGAGAATCGAGGCGGAGAATAAATCGATGATAAAACAAATTTGTATTGACAGAATTCAATGCAAATGTTTGTTGCTTGGAGGTAATCCTCACTTATGTTATTCATTAGATAATGTTTTATTCTGTTCTTTATAAGAATTGCCGAACCTCCACAAGCTCTTCCGCGGGGATCTTTAGTATCGTACAACACGTAGCCATTAATTTTGAAGTACCCTGTCGACGTCAAGTGAGTTTCAGCAATCATCATAACATCAATCTGCTTATCCATCAGGAAGTATTCCAGTTCGTTTTTATGTTGGCGGAGGCCGTTCGCGTTCCAAAAACAAATTTTTAAATAAATCATTTCTTTAAAATGGCTTGCAAGATAGTGGATTGCATTTTCAGCATTTCCTGCATCATGGATGTCATGGTGGTCGTAAAAGTGTTCATAGTTTGAACAAGTGTCTGCAATGTTGTCTCTAGATTGTTGATATGTGGTTCAGAATATTGCGATATAGGTTCCTGCTCCAGACCTGGCATATTAGATTTGACCACGTTTGCGTAAGAAACTTGTCTAGAATTAGGAGCGTTTACGTGAGTAGTTGGTCGTACAATTTGAGGAAAATTTTTACTCGACGTGAAATTAGGTTGTTGAGGATGGTCAGGTAATACTGGCGACTTATTGGTCCTTATGCCCTTCAAATAAGTATAAACTGGACAACCTCTATAATTAGCGGTATGATTTCCTCCACAGTTACTGCATTTTTTTATTTTTAAGTCCGTTTTGGACTTATTACATTGAGCAGTTGCATGTAGTTCCCCACATGCAACACAAACAGACGGCAATTTACAATACGCTTTGGTGTGACCAAATTCTTGACAATTAAGACACTGGACGGGTCCAACACGCTTATGCGGTTCCTCTACGGTAATTCTACGATGCAGAAGATAAATAAGATTGTAAATTGGATGGGACTCGTTTTTCTTTAAGGCAACATCTCCAGGTTCCAATTCTACCCTGAACATGGGCTGAGGAATCTTTTCACGGTTTCTAATATTCACTACGCTCTTGATTTTGAACCCTTTGTCCATTAATCCGTTCTTTATCTCCGCAGGATCAACACATGGGTCTATACCCTTTAGAACGACTTGGAGTCCTTTTGCGCTTTTGAGCTGATAGGTATAGAAATCCCTGGTCTCCCTCTCCAACTGGTTGGACAATTTTCGAAAATCATCTTCCCTATTCACTTGGATCTTTGTCTCGCTGATTTTTCCATGTTTAATTGAGGTTACGCTAAACATGTTCTCACCTATTACAGCAACAATTCCTTGTACCAGTTTATTGGAAGTGGGCTCTCTCAGGTAAATTGGTGGGGGCTTAAACGTCTTTTTCGGTATTTCTGGGTCATCCGTCTGAAGTAGAGCAAATCTGTTTTGATCATTTGGCTTATCACTGCTGACGGTCTTAGGAACTTTAGAATTGGAAGACATTTGCGGAGATGTCGGGCTCCTCTGTCGCTTGAGAACGGTGATGTACTTATCCATACCTACTTGTTTTTTGGGTTTGACTGCACTATTTGATGAAGATGATGATTTCTCATCGGATGAGATAACTATATTGGGCGAACAGGAACGGCGCCGTATTTCGGCTTTTGTAGTGAGAAGAGACTCCACGGATTTTCTTAAGGATTCTTCCTCAGAGATCCATAAATTTTTTCTACTGTAGCTTAGCTCTTTCTCAGAATTACATCTGAGCGGGACACTCATGCAGTTGTTATGCGATTTTTAAATTACCGAAAAACCACTATAGATATTTTTCCACCTATTACGATATCTTTTTTTTATATATATATATATTTTTTTTTTCACTTATTACAAGTTTTTTTTTTTTTATTTTTTTTCACCTATTACGAAAATTCAGCCGCACTAAAAATAACACGTCCGACCAGTTCAAGCAACACAATGTGAATGTGAAACTGTAGATATATGATATTAAATATTTACTTTGTATGGGAGCTGCCACTCCCACTGCTCCGATCCCGCCCATTTTTGTCCTGATTATTCAAATCAGTAATGTATGGAATACTGCAAGGTTTCAATATATGATGTTATTCAATTTATGTGGGAGGGGCCACGGCCACTTGCAATATTTGTAGCCGTAAACCTAATTGGGACTATAACCTTTCAAATGAAACCGGTTTGGGCCAAATAGTTTTAGAGTCTATAGAGGACAAACATACAAACATTGTATTTTATATATATATAGATTATACCTTGAATCAAATTGTAAATATGGCCATACAAAATTCGACATTAAAAAGGCAATACATACTATTTTTCACACAAAAAGTCTCCGTACAACTTGTTTTTTGCATCATAACGGACTAACAACGGATTTTTTTTAAATCGAAAGTCTATGGTAATTAACTTCAATATGATTTGCTCTATAAAAAAATTATAATTAATCTGCAAAACGAAGGAAAATCTCCAGCCGAAATAAGTGAAATTGTAAAAAGACCACGATCTTCCATTCAGTACTTAATTCGACAGTTAAAAAAAACCAGGACAATAACAAACAAACCAAGAACTGGTCGTCCAAGAAAAATAGAAAACCATTTAGAAAGAAGAATTTTAAGAACTGTTAACAATAATCCAAAAATAAGTACATGTGTAATTGCGGGAATCTTGAAAACAAGCGATGGAATATCAGTGAACTCCGAAACCGTAAGAAACGCTCTTAAAAGAAATGGGTACAATGCCCGGCTTAGCCGTAAAAATCCACTTGTGCGAAAAGTTAACATGCAAAAGCGTTTGAATTACGCTATTGAGCACATTGATAAAGATTTTTCGTTGTGGGGTAGAGTTATTTTCAGTGATGAAAGCAAATTTAATGTTTTTGGTTCCAATGAAAGAAGAAAAAAAAAGAAATATAAAAAGCCAAATACTGAAATGGATCCGATTTGATCCCAACTGTAAAGCATGAAAGAGGTAACGTTATGCTTTGGAGTTTTATGGCTTCGTCTAGAGTGGCTAATCTTGTTTTCACTGAAAGCACGATGTCTAGATTTGCATACCTTAATATTTTAAAAGAAACCCTTAAAGAAAGTGCAGAAAAATTATGTTTGGCACGTTTATATTGCTTCCAACAAGATAACGATTGCAGACATACTTCTGGAATGGTAAAGGAATGGCTCATCTATAACGTTTCTAAGCAATTAAATCACCCAGCTCAGTCACCCAATCTCAACCAGATTGAACAGAAGGGACCACTTAGAAAGAAAGATTTGCCAGCACTATATAACGAGTAAAGATAGGCTAAAAAATAGATTCCTCGACAACTGGTGCATTCCATGCATAGCCTTTTAAAGGAAGGAACCTCTACTACATATTATATGCAATTAAGTTCAATATAAAAAATTTTTACCTTAAAACGGTTAACTGTACGGATACCTTTTGAGAATAATTTTTCGTGCAATTTATGAAACTTGATATTTTTAATGAAAATATTTGATTTAATGAAAATTGTGATTTTAAAACGTTCAGCTAAGTCACTAATGTTTTCAAATCAATTTGTTATTTTTTCGGCTATTACATGGATAACATTAAAATAAATTATTTAAATAAATTAATCAATATGTTTTTTATTAATTTGCTTTTACAACAACACATTTTATTCAAAAAAACACCTAAAAATTAATAAAAGACTTGAGACACATTTTTTTCCTTCAAAAATTTATTTACTTTTGTGATTTCTTTTGTGATTTTAGGCTTGTTTTTAGTTGTCAGCTGTTTCTGATTTTCGAAAATACACAGAAGCTTGCCAGACAAAATTTGTTTAATGGCTGTCTAAAATATGTTCAATATCATAAAATTTATTATCGATTTCAGTATAAAATGTTTAAATGTGGAGCGTGCCATGGTTAAGTTTGCATCGTTGGCTATAACGCCTTGGTAGGATCCAACTGCTAAAAATCTCAGCACAGATGCTAATTGTATAATTGCCGGAATAGAGCACTTTGGCAATAGTGGTTCTAGCTCTCCCAATACCATTTCAAAAGCAGCTTTGTTGAGCCGGTAGAATGAGATGAATCTAAAAAAAATTTTAATAACCAACCCTTGTATTTGACCTTTATCTATGTACTTACAATGCTTCGTTCATATCCATTGGATCTGATAAAACCCGCAAACAACGCTTTTTAATGCGTTCATCTCTTAACTGTTTTTTTTAACTCAATTAAATATATTAAAGAAGCTCCAGGCATTTTATTTTATATATGTACGTATTATTGTTTCTAAAAAAAATATTTCAAAATAAACAAATCAGCTGGTTTCTTGTGCTTTCGACAAATTAAATCACACCGAAAAACACAACAATGGTGTGATTTACAGAACAGCACAAAATCACACGTGTGATTTCAAAACGGTATGTGATTTGAAATCACGTGATTTTCAGAACATCCCTGATAAGTGCTTTTTTTAAATTAAACAAAAAAATCATAAAATATATACAAAAAACTGATAATAAATTGCTACTATATATAAATAGTATGTCTGTACGGAAACTTAATTGATTCAGTGTATGCCGATCCAAAATTGTACACAAATTATTTGCATATATGTCAAAATAAAACTGCTGGATTTTTTTAATATCGGCCCATATATGACCATACCCCTCATATAAAGTCCACCTCAAAAACTCTCTTAAGTACTCATACAGGGTGGGCCAAGTTTGACTGACTGATTTGAACTGCTTATAACTTTTGTGGCTCTTGCGGTATGAGCTGTAGCTCCATCTTGCTGGAACCATATGTTACGATTATTGAGAACTATCGGACGTAAAAAATTTTCCAACATGGTCCGGTATACCACCCCAGAGACGGTTTGTGGTTCATTAAGCTCATTTTCGAAGAAATATGGACCAATAACTTTATCAGCCATGATTCCACACCAAACAGTGCATCTGACAGGGTGTAATTGTCGCTGATGCAATGCTCTTGGATTCTCTGTACCCCAAATTCGGCAGTTCTGTTTATTCACATATCCATTTAAATGAAAATGTGCTTCATCGCTCATAATCAGATTATCCAAAAAATTGTCATTTTCTGTAGCTAGCAAAATCAATCTATTGGCATATTTTTTTTTACACGTTCTTCCACTGAGTATGATGACATTATGAAATTTTATAAAATTCTGTATTATCTGCAAAAAAAAAATTAAAAAAAATTAAAAATGCAAAAGTTATAAGCATTTCAAATCAGTCAGTCCAAGTTGGCCCACCCTGTATATGTATCACTTAAATATACTGGTATCATGCTAAAATTCGACGCGATATATTCACATACATATGTATAAAACTCGCTGTACCAAATTGTAAGAAAATCGGCCACCATATAAAGGAGCTAAGATTGAATAAGAAATACTAAGTAGGATTTTCTAGCTCTAAAACCAGTGTAGTTTTTGTAACTTCAATTATATTTAGGTGGATTGTATTTAAGATTCGGCGCAGCCGTATATATCAATCTAACTTGTTTTTATATAATTTATAAAAATTTTATTCTTTTTAATGAATATATAATTTTTTTACTTTTCATAATATTTATTAATGTCTTGTTAAATGTAATATATTGCTTCAGATTATTAAAACAACAACAATGGCAACAGTCCATATTTGATTATATAATAATTATAATATGACAGTAAATCAATTAAAATTTCGACACAAATATATATAAATTGGTGAGCGGAATTTTACGAATATCGATCCATATTTGACAGGTTTACTACCGAAAATCACCTAAATGAGATTCAACACAGCCGAATATAAACTCTAACTTGTTTTTGTTTAAGATATAATCTTTAATCGGAGTTTTATAGTAAAATATACGAAATCCCTTTTGGCGGATGATAATTGTAATTCCTCGAATTAAAAACACATTAAAAAAATATTTACAAATTTATCTTTTTTTCATTTTTACAAAAATATTCAATACTGAACGGTTTTCTTAAACTGCAAATTAATTGCTGATAAGAAACCAAAACCGCAGAAAAAAGATACGAAAAGTAAGTAAATTGTGCGTTAAACAATCTATGTGTGTGTACATGCGTAAAATGTACATGTACTATTCAGTATAAATATTAAGCACATTTTAACTAAAATATCAGTTCCAAACGTGAAACAATCCAAGTCAAATCGTTAATTCAATTCACAAAATTTTAAAATATTATTTTAATAAGAAGCAAACAAGTACTTAAGCAAGTTTAACGGCTATTATTTAAAAAATATTAAAAAATGGCCAACAAAGAAAATCTTTTACTTTTATTCGAGCGTCCCAATGAACCTGTGTTCATGGAAAAGGGCAAAACAAGCACCGTCTTCGATGTACCCGATAAATTCTTAACTGATCGTTATCGCCCTATTGGCAGTGAAGTACAGACTCGATTCGGCGAAAAGGCTGAGCAACGTATTCCAGTACGCGACATTGCATTGCCTGATTTACGTATTCCCATGTCATTGGGTCGCAATGAACAATTCTCGTTGTTTGTTCCTCGCCATAGACGCATAGCCGGACGACTTATTGATATTTTCATGGGTTTGAGAACAATTGATGACTTGCAGAGTGTTGCTGTTTATGCTCGTGATCGTGTCAATCCTTTTCTTTTCAACTACGCCCTTTCGGTGGCTTTGTTACATCGTCCTGACACCAAGGGCATGGATTTGCCTTCATTCGCTCAAAATTTTCCCGAAAAGTATGTCGACTCTCAAGTATTCCGTCAGGTGAGAGAAGAAGCCACTGTTGTCGCGGAAGGTTCTCGTATGCCAATTGTGGTGCCCAGAGATTACACTGCATCAGATTTGGAGCCCGAGCATCGTTTATGGTATTTCCGTGAAGATTTGGGTATCAATCTGCATCACTGGCATTGGCATTTGGTATATCCTTTCGAAGCTGGTGATCGTTCTATTGTCGCCAAGGATCGTCGTGGTGAATTATTCTACTACATGCATCAACAGATCATTGCCCGCTATAATATGGAACGTTTTAGCAACAATTTGGCACGCGTTACAAGATACAACAATTTCCGTGAACCCATTGCTGAGGGTTATTTCCCAAAAATGGACTCTCTGGTTGCCAGTCGTGCCTGGCCACCTCGCTTCGATAACACCACTATTTCTGACTTGAACCGTGAATTAGATCAAATTAATTTGGATGTTGCTGATATGGAAAGATGGCGCGATCGTATTTTCGATGCCATTAATCAAGGTTTCGTTATAGATGAAAGTGGCAACCGTATCATTCTGGATGAACAAAGTGGTATTGACATTTTGGGAAATATGATGGAATCATCAATCATCTCACCTAATCGATCATTGTATGGTGATCTTCACAACATGGGACATGTGTTCATTTCATATTCCCATGATCCTGACCATCGCCATTTGGAGTCGTTTGGTGTAATGGGTGACTCTGCCACTGCTATGCGTGATCCTGTTTTTTATCGATGGCATGCATTTGTCGATGACATTTTCCAAGAACACAAGACACGTTTATCACCCTACTCATTGCCACAATTGCAATATGATGGTATAACTATTTCTGGTGTTCAGGTAGCTGCTGATGGCGGTCGTCCAAATGTTCTATCCACATTCTTCCAACAATCTGATCTTGATCTATCTAGAGGCATGGATTTCGTACCTAGAGGCAATGTCTTTGCTCGTTTCACTCACTTGCAACACACTCCCTTCACCTATACCATTAACGTAAATAACAATAGTAGTGCCCAACGTTTCGGTACAGTACGTATATTCTTGGCACCTAAGACTGATGAGAAGGGACAACAAATGTTGTTGAGAGATCAACGTTTATTGATGGTAGAATTGGATAAATTTATTGTCTCATGTAAGTTATAGAGTTGTATAATAGCATTGTGTGCATAGTACAAAATATATTTTTTCCTTTAGTGAATCCTGGTGAAAATACTATTCGTCGTCGTTCATCGGAATCTAGTGTTACCATACCATTCGATCGCACTTACCGTAATTTGGAAGCCGGTCGTCCTGCTGCTGGTTCTGCGAATGAATTGGAATTCAATTTCTGTGGTTGTGGTTGGCCTGAAAACATGTTAATTCCTAAAGGTCTGCCACAGGGTATGCAATGTGAATTGTTTGTCATGGTTTCCAACTATGAAGATGATCGAGTAAGTAAAATTTGCCAGTTATTACTATTAAAAATAAGTATTCATTTTTGTTTTTTTATTTAAAGGTTGATCAAGAATTGGTGGGTGCTTGCAGTGATGCTGCTTCTTACTGTGGCGTACGTGACCGTCTCTATCCTGATCGCCGGCCCATGGGATATCCCTTTGATCGTTTGCCTCGCCAAGGTGCTGATCGTCTGGTTAATTTCCTGACTCCCAACATGAGCGTTGTAGATGTTGTCATTCGCCACGATCCTAATCGAATTGTACAGCGTCAAAACTAAAACAATATTTTTTGATTAGAAAACTATACAATTTTATTATTCCCAATTTAAATTGTTTTGTTGTCTTCAATATTTCGTATAATTTTAAATCTATTAAATAAAACATTACTTTGTTAAAAAATTCAGTAGTTTCTGTTTGTCATATTATGAAAAGATCGTTTTAAATAATGCTTGAAAAATTTGATATTATTGTCTTCGAGCTTCCGTAGCATGAAATATGGGATTAAAAACAAAAACATCGTCGAAATAACTCTCAGTTTAAATACACTTCGATTTGGATTAAATGTTTTACAGAGAATGTGATTTTCATTCGAATTCTATTTCGTTTTTGTGACTACTATTAAAAATATAATTACGATTGATCCAGTTACATATATTTAGAAAAAGTAGATTGGTAGTAAACCGGATTAGTTAGAAAAATTAATCCCAAATATTCACTACTCAATTAGCTGAATATGATAAAATGAATATTTAATCAAATCAAGTTCAGTATTGAGCCATTCTCGAAAGCTTGTTATAATATTAATGTTAAAATTTTTGTTTTTTTGATCGATTTTGCTTTAATTTTATCAACATTTTATTCTATTATAATTCGTTATATTTATAAGAAAATTCAACTAAATTAAATTGTTGGTAATTGTCTTTTCTTCGGTAACAGTAAAGTTCTAATTTTTATTTATGTTTTATAATATTTTATTTGAGAAACAAGTTTTAGTTGAATTCTATAATTTATAATTTTTTAAATTGTAATATTATTTTTGTTATTTATCTTTTTTTAATTTATCGTATAATTTCAATTATAACTTTCATTTATAAATTTAATTTTCAATAATATTATTATTAAAGTTTTATAAATTCCATTTTACGTTTTATTAGAGTTTTAGTTTTAAGATTTTATTTTCTAATATTTTATTCTAGTTTATAACAGTTTTTACATAATTTCAATTATTTATAATATTCTTAAGCTAAGTATAGACGATATGTTGAATCAGCATATTTATGCTGAAAAATTTGTTACAAGTGCTTACATATCGTGTAAACGCAAAATTTTTTCAGCATACGTATGTTTAACAACATTTGCTAACACTTTGTTAACAATTTTAGCATATCGTGTAAACAGCATATTATTAGTGTTTGACAAATTTCCTGCGTATGTTGACAGATATGTTATTTGTTGAAAAGTGTATGCAAGCTTTTCAGCATATGACAAATTCATATGCATATGCGATAGTGTCTATGCGATCAGAGTTGTATTTTGTAATAAAGCTGATAAGAAAACAACAATGTCGCCTTCATTGATTTAAATCACAAATTATAAATTGTATAGTTTATACAATTTATTATATTCACATATATCAACACAATAATTGAACACAAATATTTATTTGAATGGCGGAAAACCAAATGCAACATTAGCAAAAACAAATGTTTTTGCATCTTTTTTTGTGTACTAGTGTGGCACCTATGATATACTTTGTTGCGATTTTTTTTTTGAGTGTGATAGAAATCGATCAGATTTTCCAGTTAATGAATCGTACGATTGTATAGGATAGTGTATCACGACCTTTAAGCCCAGCCGCCGATAGTTTTTTTTATGTAAATACACTTCTTGTTGCATATGACCTAGAAACATACACACACAAGAACACAAAACGCAATATAGTGGCCGGCGGCATTGTTCAAATTATTCGACACAGGTCTCTGGAAATAAACAATAAATTATTATAAATGTTTTACATGTTTTCGTGCATTATTTGCATATTTAGTGTATAATTTAGCTCGATTTTGTTGGTAAGTTCTGCAATATTTTATTATTTATTATTATTGCTGTTTTTTACAATAAAATATGCTCGATTTTTTATACCAATTCCTTGTATAATTTTACACAATAACTTTCTTACTCTCGTCGTTCTACCCATTTCTTTTGCCAAATTCTGCGTCTTTTTGCTTTTAATGCCACTTCATCGTCATCCAAAATCGTCATCCAGTACAAGCAATAGCTAGACCAATTTCCTCCCACGTCATTATTTATGTTTTTTTTTTTATTGATATTATTTTTATTATTTAATTTTATTTCAAAAATTACACATAAAATACAGAATAATTTCACAAACAAATGTTTATACGACTCAGCATATGTAGCACCACATAATATTCAACATATCGTATAAACAAAAAAATCGTATGCTAACTTTTATGTTGACATTTCATTTTGACACATGCTGACATCAAAAAATTTGCTACTTTCAACATATCGTGTAAACGTCTAACATATGACATAGGAATTTGCTGCTAATTTTAATCATATGGCTGTCAGCATATACATATATGCTGATTCAACATATCGTCTAAACTTACCTTTATATGAATTAATTTTGCTCAGCACAATTATAATAATGTTTAAAAATAACTTTTTTTCTTTTTTATACCCTCCACCACCATAAGTGGTGCATGAGGGTATGAAATTTGTCATTCCGTGTGTAACACTGAGGAATACTCATCTAAAATCCAACAAAGTATATATATTCTTGGTCCTTACGAAATTCTAAGTGGATTGAGCCATGTTAATCTGTCTGTCTGCCTATGTAAAACACTCTCACGTGCAAAGGACACAACCGAAATCAACAGAGTTAAAAAAAAACCGCCGACAGTTCTCCTAAGCAGTTTGCTATTGAAAATGAGCAAAACTGGTACAGTGGAACAAGAGTTATAAATCAAAATGTATAACAACCTCCATAAAAAATTGATATTTTTAAAAAATTTTCTTGCTATGTTTTAAAATATATTGCAGATATTCCCATGAAATTTGGTATACGTTGTTCTTATGATAAAAGAAGAAAGTGTGAGAAAAATAGTAAGAATAGGTCCATGATTTCTCATAGCCCCCATACATAATATATAAAATTGGAATATTCCTACAAAATTCAGCAAAAATGTAAAAAAAAATTTTTAGTTCGGTCCATGTTTGACTATAGCCCCCATATAAAGTGCACTTCCAAAATTTACTTAAATACGAAAAAAACTGGTATAAATAATTTTAAACGGTTAAATTTTGACACAAATAATTCTTATAGGTAAATTAATTGTTGTACTAAATTTTATGGCTGGTCATATAAACTGTCAGAGTATCAAACCCCCTAAAGGTTGGCAAATATTTAGTTAAAAAAGCGTAACCAATTATTTTAGCACAAATTTGTTTGAAGTTGTTTACTCTTACAAGGGTTTTGCAAGATCAAACAACATAAAATAAAAAAAAAACTAAATATTTGTTGTGTCCTGTCCTAAATAAGTGAAGTTTCTTTTGTTTAATAAATAAACAAGTTCAAAAATATTTTATTTAGTGGTTACGTCTTTTTCGTCAAATATTTAAGATTAAGATTGATGAGTTGAAATCAATATTACGTAATTTGGTCTTGAATGTTTTTGGAGTCAATGAGACTTAGCTCAAGCATTATATTTCCATTCGTTGTGTGAAAATTTCTGGTTTCAACTTCTTTCGTAATGATCGCATAAATACAAGAGGTGGAGGTGTTGGAATTTACGTTGCTACAGGATTTAAGTTAAAAACTGTATTTAAGGTTTCGGAACTTGGTGGTTTTTTCGGAACTTTTGAGAATAGTTACCATGATCGTGAACTATTCTTGAAATAATCGAATCCACATCGTTGTTCGGGATTTTAACTGCAATATGTTTGACATTGTTAGATCTGGTAGCATGAGAGCGTTGTGTTTGAGAAATAATTTGTTTACGGTTCATAACTCTATAACTACCCATTTTGATGTGGACCATAGTTCTATATCTCTGTTTGGCTTTTGGTTGGTAAGTGACATTTCAATATTAAAATTCTTTGACCAATTACAGTGCGCGTTCTTTTCGTATCATGCTTTGATTTTTGCCTCGTTTGGATTTAGTGTTAACCCTCGGAGGTATAAGGGTTTTTTGTCGCTAAATGGTATAACCAGGTATGTGCAGACCTACATAGGATTTGTATGGAAATGCATAGTCAGTTGTCCTAAAAGTGTCTATAAATGCATTTTATGCTAGGAAAACCACAAAACGAATAATTAAAACACATTTTTATACATTTTAGGCAGCTATTAATGCTACTTTATTTCTTATATGTAAAACAATACATTTTACGTACGGCATTCAAGGCAGGAGTACCTGGCTTGTTAGTTTTGTTGGCATACCGGCTTTTTGCAATGCATGCAATGAAAGCGTGTTCTTTGCTGTTTTTATCCAACTTAAACACAGCGAGCACGATGGTCTGCTGGTAGAGGATGCGGCATGGGCTGGTTGTTCACCTGTGGGAGGGCCTGCAGCTACCTGCAAAAAAAAACAAAGTTGAAAAATTGATTTAAAATTTTAATTCAATGAATGAATAAATGAAATGTTTACCTCTACACCAAATAACGCCACGGACTGTTTCACATGTTGCATGCCTCTTACAGTTAGGTTTGTAGGATCACCAGCTGTTCGGCCAATTCCATAAGGAACATACGTCTTCGATCATTTCGTTTTACATGCCCCAATTTGTCATGTATGACAAATGCAGCCAATCCTGCAACGTCCAGCATATTGAAAAGCATGGCCAACGACTATCGGTTTGTGGCGCGTTTTCAGGTGTAACCACCAACCATCTGGTCCATGGTCTAATATTTGAAACGGCTTCTGCGTTTGTTTTGATGAGTCGACGATGGAAAAAAAAGCAGTGGTTTTCATCTCCACGGAATACTATAATTCCACTTTCAAAAACATAACTGCATATCTCTTAATACTTGTAATATGATAGTAAATCAATTAGAACTTCGACACCAATATATATAAATTGGTGGGCGGAATTTTACGAATATCGATCCATATTTGACAATAGCTCCCATATAAGGTTTACTACCGAAAATCACCTAAATGAGATTCGACACAGCCGAATATAAACTCTAACTTGTTTTTGTTTAAGATATAATCTTTAATCGGAGTTTTATAGTAAAATATACGAAATCCCTTTTGGCGGATGATAATTGTAATTCCTCGAATTAAAAACACATTAAAAAAATATTTACAAATTTATCTTTTTTTCATTTTTACAAAAATATTCAATACTGAACGGTTTTCTTAAACTGCAAATTAATTGCTGATAAGAAACCAAAACCGCAGAAAAAAGATACGAAAAGTAAGTAAATTGTGCGTTAAACAATCTATGTGTGTGTACATGCGTAAAATGTACATGTACTATTCAGTATAAATATTAAGCACATTTTAACTAAAATATCAGTTCCAAACGTGAAACAATCCAAGTCAAATCGTTAATTCAATTCACAAAATTTTAAAATATTATTTTAATAAGAAGCAAACAAGTACTTAAGCAAGTTTAACGGCTATTATTTAAAAAATATTAAAAAATGGCCAACAAAGAAAATCTTTTACTTTTATTCGAGCGTCCCAATGAACCTGTGTTCATGGAAAAGGGCAAAACAAGCACCGTCTTCGATGTACCCGATAAATTCTTAACTGATCGTTATCGCCCTATTGGCAGTGAAGTACAGACTCGATTCGGCGAAAAGGCTGAGCAACGTATTCCAGTACGCGACATTGCATTGCCTGATTTACGTATTCCCATGTCATTGGGTCGCAATGAACAATTCTCGTTGTTTGTTCCTCGCCATAGACGCATAGCCGGACGACTTATTGATATTTTCATGGGTTTGAGAACAATTGATGACTTGCAGAGTGTTGCTGTTTATGCTCGTGATCGTGTCAATCCTTTCCTTTTCAACTACGCCCTTTCGGTGGCTTTGTTACATCGTCCTGACACCAAGGGCATGGATTTGCCTTCATTCGCTCAAAATTTTCCCGAAAAGTATGTCGACTCTCAAGTATTCCGTCAGGTGAGAGAAGAAGCCACTGTTGTCGCGGAAGGTTCTCGTATGCCAATTGTGGTGCCCAGAGATTACACTGCATCAGATTTGGAGCCCGAGCATCGTTTATGGTATTTCCGTGAAGATTTGGGTATCAATCTGCATCACTGGCATTGGCATTTGGTATATCCTTTCGAAGCTGGTGATCGTTCTATTGTCGCCAAGGATCGTCGTGGTGAATTATTCTACTACATGCATCAACAGATCATTGCCCGCTATAATATGGAACGTTTTAGCAACAATTTGGCACGCGTTACAAGATACAACAATTTCCGTGAACCCATTGCTGAGGGTTATTTCCCAAAAATGGACTCTCTGGTTGCCAGTCGTGCCTGGCCACCTCGCTTCGATAACACCACTATTTCTGACTTGAACCGTGAATTAGATCAAATTAATTTGGATGTTGCTGATATGGAAAGATGGCGCGATCGTATTTTCGATGCCATTAATCAAGGTTTCGTTATAGATGAAAGTGGCAACCGTATCATTCTGGATGAACAAAGTGGTATTGACATTTTGGGAAATATGATGGAATCATCAATCATCTCACCTAATCGATCATTGTATGGTGATCTTCACAACATGGGACATGTGTTCATTTCATATTCCCATGATCCTGACCATCGCCATTTGGAGTCGTTTGGTGTAATGGGTGACTCTGCCACTGCTATGCGTGATCCTGTTTTTTATCGATGGCATGCATTTGTCGATGACATTTTCCAAGAACACAAGACACGTTTATCACCCTACTCATTGCCACAATTGCAATATGATGGTATAACTATTTCTGGTGTTCAGGTAGCTGCTGATGGCGGTCGTCCAAATGTTCTATCCACATTCTTCCAACAATCTGATCTTGATCTATCTAGAGGCATGGATTTCGTACCTAGAGGCAATGTCTTTGCTCGTTTCACTCACTTGCAACACACTCCCTTCACCTATACCATTAACGTAAATAACAATAGTAGTGCCCAACGTTTCGGTACAGTACGTATATTCTTGGCACCTAAGACTGATGAGAAGGGACAACAAATGTTGTTGAGAGATCAACGTTTATTGATGGTAGAATTGGATAAATTTATTGTCTCATGTAAGTTATAGAGTTGTATAATAGCATTGTGTGCATAGTACAAAATATATTTTTTCCTTTAGTGAATCCTGGTGAAAATACTATTCGTCGTCGTTCATCGGAATCTAGTGTTACCATACCATTCGATCGCACTTACCGTAATTTGGAAGCCGGTCGTCCTGCTGCTGGTTCTGCGAATGAATTGGAATTCAATTTCTGTGGTTGTGGTTGGCCTGAAAACATGTTAATTCCTAAAGGTCTGCCACAGGGTATGCAATGTGAATTGTTTGTCATGGTTTCCAACTATGAAGATGATCGAGTAAGTAAAATTTGCCAGTTATTACTATTAAAAATAAGTATTCATTTTTGTTTTTTTATTTAAAGGTTGATCAAGAATTGGTGGGTGCTTGCAGTGATGCTGCTTCTTACTGTGGCGTACGTGACCGTCTCTATCCTGATCGCCGGCCCATGGGATATCCCTTTGATCGTTTGCCTCGCCAAGGTGCTGATCGTCTGGTTAATTTCCTGACTCCCAACATGAGCGTTGTAGATGTTGTCATTCGCCACGATCCTAATCGAATTGTACAGCGTCAAAACTAAAACAATATTTTTTGATTAGAAAACTATACAATTTTATTATTCCCAATTTAAATTGTTTTGTTGTCTTCAATATTTCGTATAATTTTAAATCTATTAAATAAAACATTACTTTGTTAAAAAATTCAGTAGTTTCTGTTTGTCATATTATGAAAAGATCGTTTTAAATAATGCTTGAAAAATTTGATATTATTGTCTTCGAGCTTCCGTAGCATGAAATATGGGATTAAAAACAAAAACATCGTCGAAATAACTCTCAGTTTAAATACACTTCGATTTGGATTAAATGTTTTACAGAGAATGTGATTTTCATTCGAATTCTATTTCGTTTTTGTGACTACTATTAAAAATATAATTACGATTGATCCAGTTACATATATTTAGAAAAAGTAGATTGGTAGTAAACCGGATTAGTTAGAAAAATTAATCCCAAATATTCACTACTCAATTAGCTGAATATGATAAAATGAATATTTAATCAAATCAAGTTCAGTATTGAGCCATTCTCGAAAGCTTGTTATAATATTAATGTTAAAATTTTTGTTTTTTTGATCGATTTTGCTTTAATTTTATCAACATTTTATTCTATTATAATTCGTTATATTTATAAGAAAATTCAACTAAATTAAATTGTTGGTAATTGTCTTTTCTTCGGTAACAGTAAAGTTCTAATTTTTATTTATGTTTTATAATATTTTATTTGAGAAACAAGTTTTAGTTGAATTCTATAATTTATAATTTTTTAAATTGTAATATTATTTTTGTTATTTATCTTTTTTTAATTTATCGTATAATTTCAATTATAACTTTCATTTATAAATTTAATTTTCAATAATATTATTATTAAAGTTTTATAAATTCCATTTTACGTTTTATTAGAGTTTTAGTTTTAAGATTTTATTTTCTAATATTTTATTCTAGTTTATAACAGTTTTTACATAATTTCAATTATTTATAATATTCTTAAGCTAAGTATAGACGATATGTTGAATCAGCATATTTATGCTGAAAAATTTGTTACAAGTGCTTACATATCGTGTAAACGCAAAATTTTTTCAGCATACGTATGTTTAACAACATTTGCTAACACTTTGTTAACAATTTTAGCATATCGTGTAAACAGCATATTATTAGTGTTTGACAAATTTCCTGCGTATGTTGACAGATATGTTATTTGTTGAAAAGTGTATGCAAGCTTTTCAGCATATGACAAATTCATATGCATATGCGATAGTGTCTATGCGATCAGAGTTGTATTTTGTAATAAAGCTGATAAGAAAACAACAATGTCGCCTTCATTGATTTAAATCACAAATTATAAATTGTATAGTTTATACAATTTATTATATTCACATATATCAACACAATAATTGAACACAAATATTTATTTGAATGGCGGAAAACCAAATGCAACATTAGCAAAAACAAATGTTTTTGCATCTTTTTTTGTGTACTAGTGTGGCACCTATGATATACTTTGTTGCGATTTTTTTTTTGAGTGTGATAGAAATCGATCAGATTTTCCAGTTAATGAATCGTACGATTGTATAGGATAGTGTATCACGACCTTTAAGCCCAGCCGCCGATAGTTTTTTTTATGTAAATACACTTCTTGTTGCATATGACCTAGAAACATACACACACAAGAACACAAAACGCAATATAGTGGCCGGCGGCATTGTTCAAATTATTCGACACAGGTCTCTGGAAATAAACAATAAATTATTATAAATGTTTTACATGTTTTCGTGCATTATTTGCATATTTAGTGTATAATTTAGCTCGATTTTGTTGGTAAGTTCTGCAATATTTTATTATTTATTATTATTGCTGTTTTTTACAATAAAATATGCTCGATTTTTTATACCAATTCCTTGTATAATTTTACACAATAACTTTCTTACTCTCGTCGTTCTACCCATTTCTTTTGCCAAACTCTGCGTCTTTTTGCTTTTAATGCCACTTCATCGTCATCCAAAATCGTCATCCAGTACAAGCAATAGCTAGACCAATTTCCTCCCACGTCATTATTTATGTTTTTTTTTTTTATTGATATTATTTTTATTATTTAATTTTATTTCAAAAATTACACATAAAATACAGAATAATTTCACAAACAAATGTTTATACGACTCAGCATATGTAGCACCACATAATATTCAACATATCGTATAAACAAAAAAATCGTATGCTAACTTTTATGTTGACATTTCATTTTGACACATGCTGACATCAAAAAATTTGCTACTTTCAACATATCGTGTAAACGTCTAACATATGACATAGGAATTTGCTGCATATGGCTGTCAGCATATACATATATGCTGATTCAACATATCGTCTAAACTTAGCTTTAAATTGCAATCAAATTTTGTTCATAGCACAAATTGAATTTACCTACTCTGTAGGCTGGGTACTATTTTACGACTGACCTAAAGAGAATAAGTACATCGTATAACAAAAACAATAACTTCTATCGCCCTTTCTTTCTGCTCTCAGAGACTAAATTATTAATAATTAAAAAGGTAATGCCAAATCAGCGATTTTATTGTGATTTATATCATGCTACAAGTCGTATCTTATCTTATCTTATATACGTTTGTCATTCCGAGTTTAACATTAACAAATATTCATCTGAGACCCAACACAGCATATATTTTCATGATCGTTGTGAAATTCTGTATTTATTGTGCTACATATGTCCGTTTGTGTGTCTCTGTAAAACAATCTTCAGAAGAATATTATAAGCTATTTGGTATTAAAAATCACACAAATTCTAAATTTTACAAGATAAAACCATGAAATTAGTCTTGATTTGGATATTGCTTAAGCTAGACGTGTATTTTCTCTAAATTCGCCCTTGTAAAATCTGAAAAAAAATTATTAAGTATTCGGGTTTTTACTGATGAAGACCTTATATCTTCAGCTTCAGTTAAGAAAACTGTAACAGAAAATCTTTCTGGACCCCATGACAAGTTTTTAATAACGATTACGATGATGTAACTGAAATTGAAAGTGAAACAATCGAAAAGAGCCAAGCTATAAAAATATTACCATTTAAAGTGTTAACACAAAATATTGAAGATATGTTTAATAAAATTATTAAATAGTAAAGGTATTACTAAATACGTAACTAAAAAAATTTCGATTGCTTTTAAAATCTTGTATGAACTTATAATTAAATATTAATAATTCTGCGTGAAAATAATTGCAAAAAACAATAAGCGTTTCCAAGTTGTTCTGCACGGCCAAGATTGCAAGTAAAGAATGAACTAGTTCCTCTTGGTCTGAGTGTACAGAAGTTAAACTTGGTAAGAGAACATTGCAAAATTATGGTGATACTAATTACATTGTTTAATTTAAAAACGGTTCTTCTAAAATGATTGATCTCAGGAAAAATGTAACATCTCTTTTTCGCACTATTATATCTTGGGAATATCAACGTAAATTAAAAAAGTAAGAGTTTATATTCGGTTGTGCGGAATCTTATCCCTTTAACCACTGAAACCCAAATACGAATTATTTTGCTTGAATAATTTTGGTTTTAGTATGAATTTGGGCTGAAAAACATGAATTTAAAGTTCATTTGCCGAGAAAATGGTTTTTGGAAGCACTAGGTGAGAAAAACGAAAGACCGTCTGTAAGCGGTCTTAGTGGATTAGCGAAACAAAAAATTAAAAATGTTTTAAGTTTTAACAAATTTTTTTTATTTTACATAAATGCAGAAAAAATGCTTAAAAATAATATAAAATTGGTTACACATCAATATAGTATTTTGTGAAGCAGTTTTTTGCCTTTGAAAAACATAATGTATGTGTTTCAGGCTTTTTGCACAATTTACATGATTTTTTTGATCCCCATTCAGGATAATGGTTTATTTTATCGTATCTCAAGCTTGCTACCAGATGGATCGCTTTCTTTTCAACAGAGTTGCTAGTAGTTGGCTCTTCACCAGAAGAAGGACGACCGATGTTTCGCTTTTCTGTGGAAATACATAGTTCGTTAGCAACTTGTTAGCGAAACTCATGCATAGTCAATTCTTTTTCTTTTGGGTTGGTATCTGAGTTCTCCTTGTTTTCGGCACTGAGTCTATGATTTAAAATAAATGCATTTGTAATGCCAATATCGAGCAGATGGTAAATTGTCTAATTTTAATTTTAAGGCTATTCCGGCCCATATAAAAGTCCATTAGATTAACTCCGCATTATATGCGCATTATATTCGCAAATAATTTGTGGACAATCAATATTGTCGTATGATTTTCGCTTTCGATTATAACGAACAACTTTCGCTGGCTGATTGACCGAATTGGTTCTCTGAAAAGGCTTAGCACCTATGTAAGTTGAGCACAGTCTTACATTTTTTGTATCCTTCCACAATACAGTAGCAATGTCGATTCCGTAAGCCTATCCAACATATTCCGTTGAATAACCACGTTCTTCCTTCTTTATTGCTTCGCTTTTGTCAGTTGGAAGTTTGCAGTTAGGAACACGATTAACTCTAATATGGTGTTCGGACATGCATTTTTAATAGAGTCAATTATTGGTTAATTAAAAAGTGTTCACACATGCTCAATATTGCTAATTTAATTAGCGCTTAACAGCAGCTGACAAAAAAATTGTTTATATTTTAATTGTGTAAATTATAGTAATAATTTTACGAAAAAGGAAAAAAATCGGAATTTGAAAAGATTTTGCTTCTATATATAGAAATATTGATCTAATACTAAAAGTACAATCGACTTTTGATTCAAAGTTTATATTAATTTAAAAAAAGAGAAAAATAAGAATTTGGGAATTCTCAATAAAAATAAATGGGTAATTTGTATTTCCATATTTACAATCTTTTAAAAAATTTTATATTAAAAACTTACATTCAATTTGACCCGCCATTCTTTGCTTGCATTTATTTAAATTTGAGTTGTCAAATTTCAACAAAGTTTCTTGATTAAGTATTATTGTGCTAACTAAACACACTTGTCACAGGGTTGTATTTTTAATTTTAATAATTATTATAACAATTAACTGTTAATGAAGCAATTACCTTAATTGAAAATTTGTATGGATAATTAAATTCAATTAGGGCGTTAATTAAAAATCTTCAATTAAAAATTAGCCGGAAAATTAAGGAGCTTCTGTGAAAAATCGGAAAATTTAATTTTCATGGGAAAATTTAAAGGTAAATTTCTAAGAAAAATTAGGAAAATTTTATTTTTTAATTAAAGCCTGATTCAATACCTTTCCAACGAGCTATCACTCGTTGCGATCGCTTTAGTAGTTTTTTTTTAAACAATTTTCAATGAGGTGCCTTATGAAGAATTCTTCAATTTTGTCACATGACAGTGATGTACACCACCACTAAACCAGTCACTATAAAAAAAAAAAAAATAGGTAGGTACATTATTGTTTGCTGGGCAATCGATTGAGACTATTTATTTTAAAATCGGAGAGGGGTCGTCCAAAAGGTGATCGCTTTCATATGGAATTGCTCTATATGCTTTTTTATTTAATAGCGAAATTTAGGTACAATTTATGGCAATTTGGTACAATTTTGCCATTGAGACGGTACAATTTAAGAATTGTAAGATCCCAACAGTGATGCATATGTATTGTATACGTTATAAACAAATACATAAATACTTTGTGCGCCAAAAGGCAGTACTTATATATTGATTAAATATTGTTAAAAACAAAAATGTCAAAATAAACACACGGTTGTATTTTACCATTTGATGTTTAGTACCTTTTATTGGTTTGTAGCTTAACCCTTATGTACCTTTGGCGGTTTTAGTCAAAGTTTTTTTTTCATTGAAATTGATAACTTGTATACCTGCAACTTTTTGAGAACTACTAACTTTTAAATAATTTAGTATTTTTGCAGCCGTACGCCTTGACTTTTTTTGTATGTTGCCTGAGAGCACAATTTACTTTTAACACCCTTTAATGCGCATCAAGGTACCCGAGTATCTGTGCGTGTTTTATATAAGAAATGAGCCATTCCAAGTATATTATTTGAAGTTGTTAGTAGCTTGCAAACCTTAAGGCGTTAAGAAAAATTATATAAAATATCTCTTAACTACGCTCCAACAATGTATTTAGTGCGAAAATGCTTTTTCATATATGTAGGTACCCAGGTACCTTGCAGCGCATTAGTAGGTGTTTTTTTTTTTTGCCGCACACATAAGGGTTAAATTGCTATATAATATTACCTAAATGTATGTGACAATATCCTTAATAATTTTCATGGACTATATCGTTAATATTTTGTATGAATTTGACTTATAGAGGGCTGTAAAAACGTGTATTTTGGTCTATATCGCTAAATAGACTATAAGCGAAAAGTACAAGAAAAAACTATGTTCACTTTTCATTATTTCTTATCAGTGAAAAATAATAAACTGCAACATGCAGTGAACAGTATTTAAAACTTCAGAGAGTGTAAACCACACAGAGCATTTTACAGTGCGTGTGAATTATTCAAAATTTTATTCATTTGGCGTGCAAGATTTGACCAAGTTCAGGTATCAACAAGATAACATTTCTAAAAATAATATTTATTGTATATCATCTTTCATATCTATTTCGGCAAATATTTGCCAAGTGTGACCGCACCTTTATTTATTATTATATTTTGCATCATTGGTCGCAAAATAGTGAATGTTGTTCAGCATTATAGATCACACGAAGTGAATATTAGATAAACATTAGCCATAATATTCTTTTAATTTTAGATTTGTATATGTCTCTAGTTTAAATTGATTATAATTAGTTCAAAATTTCCACATTTTCACTAGTCTTGACTCTCTTACAATAAAAAGATGTAGATAATGTAAACAAATTATTTTATCGACGTAAATGAATATAATGTAAAGAAACTGGTCAAAGTAGTAGTTTACAGCAAAAGTTTTACTTTTACATACTATTTGTTACGGTTTTCCATTTTCATAAAAAACAGATACATATGTATGAGGAAAGTATCTTTTTTGGACTCTTATTCGAATAAGAAGTTAGTTTAAATTTCATTTAAAATAAAATATCTACCGTATTCAAATTTGACATAGATATTTCTTTATTGACACAAAAGTTTATCACATCATTAACATACACACAGCTTCAAAAGTGTGTAAGCACCAGTGAATTTTTTGATTTTTTTTTAAGATTATAGTTCAACTTAAATTTTTTTTCATAACCGAATCTATTATTCAACCAAATATCCAACAAGACGAAACTTTTAAATTGCAATCGATAGATAGATTTTAGGATTTTCATTACCTTAAAAAAATCAAATAATTTGTTGTGTTTACTCACTTTTGAGGCTCATAGTACATACATTTGCAAAATTTCGGTTGTGTCCTTTGGACGTGAGAGTGTTTTACAGAGACAGACAGACGGACATGGCTCAATCGACTTAGAATTTCGTAAGGACCAAGAATATACTATATATACTTTGTTGGGTCTCAGATGAGTGTTTCTCAGTGTTACACACGGAATGACAAACACCCTCATTCACCATTTATGGCGGTGGAGGGTATAAAAATTAGATGAAATTGATTTATGAAGATCAACATACAGTTGTACATGTACAAAAATGTATCTTTACTAATCAAATTTTTCTATTTACACTTTGATTATTTTTAGTGCAGAGGTATAATTTTGCTATCATGAAGAATTTTGACGGGTTAACAATTTAAAAGACATTTAACATTATAAAATCTAAAATTTGCCAGCTTTGTTTAAGACAAATGTGTTATTTTTATTTTATATAAATTTGCGTAAATATTTTATGCGGATTTCTCTCTGTAAGAAAACAAAAATTAAATACTTATATATTATTTTTTAAATTAATTTTGCTTATTTTTTTTTAAATATATAAAACCGAGGAGCCAACTTTAAATAGCTGCCCATTAGTCACCATTTCAATTAGGTAACAGTTCAATAACGAACTCAGAATTACATTTTCTAAGCAAAGTGTAACAAACCAAATCGTGAACTTAATATGATCTTCATTATGTTTAAATTTTCACACTTTAATACTGACAGCTTTAATACACTAAATTACTTTAGTATAAATAGAAATGCATTTGCAGTTTAACTTCTTAATGTCAAAATAAAACCACATTCATTAAAAACTCTTTTAAATATTTTATCGTTTTCAAATGGCCAACAAACATGAGCTTTTATTGCTGTTCGAATGTCCCACAGAACCGGTGTTTGTGCCAAAAGGCAAGACTCTACAGTGTTTGACGTGCCTCGAAAATTCCTTACTGATCGATGTTGTGCATATTTTCGGTGAATATGCGGAGATATTTCATTACCCGACCTACGTGAAGCCACGTCTATGGATGGACGGGTACAATTTTCCTTGTTTATACCACGCCTGTAAATTTGATTGATGTTTTCATCAAAGCTAAGACCCTTGATGATTTACAAAGTGTGGTGGTATATGCTTATTTGTTTAATTACACTATGCGACAGTCAAAATCGGGATGGGATGAAACCAACGAGAAATGTTATATCGGTAAAAAAGAAGTTATACGTGTCCCGGCGTTTCGCTAGGTCACGTCTAGGAATCGAGATATATCGATTTGAAGTTAGTAACTATCATATGGGGGAAATTGTCACCTTTGATGGTCTTTTTTTTGGCATAACTCGAGAACCACTAGTCCGATTTTGCTGAAGCAAATTTAAAAAAATTAGGAATTACAATTCCTTTAATCTGTTAATACAACGTTTCGCTACATAAGCAACAGTTTCGCAGTTATAACTAAATGTATGAAAAAAAATATTTTTTGCCTAAAATATTGAATTTTTTTTTTTAATTCATAAAAAATCCAAAACGGTAAAAAAAAGTGTCGAGTCCTATTACTTTCACGTAAAGTCACATAACCGTTAAACAAAATGAAACATAGATCACGAAAATCGATGGACGCGTTTCGCTTGTATTCACAATTAAGTAAAAGTATGAATTTCAAAAATTTGCTGGAGGTATGCGCAAATGTACATGTTAATTTTTCTCCGGTTTTTAAAAGAATTTTGTGCATATGTATCTCTAATTTTTATACCCTACACCACCATAGTGGGGAGGGTTATTTGATTTGTGCCCGAAATATTGGTCCAACATCCATCTTAAAGTATACGGATCGGCTCAGAACCACTTTCTGAGTCGATCTAAAGATGTCCGTCCGTCTGGCTGGCTGGCTGTCCATGTAAAGCTTGTGCGCAGAGTACAGGTCGCAATTTTGAAGAAACATATTTCGCTACAATTTGGTACATGATATTTTTTCGGTCCAAGGATGGACGGGTTTGAAACTAGTGGAAATCGGTCCACTATTTCACCACGCTCCCATACAAAAGTTCTCCCGAAATTGGGGTTTACCGATCATAAATATTTGAATTATGCAGGGAAGCAAACAAATTTCATCACAAATGAGTGATAAATGAAGCCAAATCACATATACAAATTTTGTGCAGTTCGGTCCATAATTAGTCGTAACTCTCATATAAGGCACACTTCCGAAAATCACTTTAAAGAGCATAACTTACTCAAAAATGTTTGTATCCAAATAATATTGAATGCAAATATATTTCATATGTATACAAGTAATACGGTACAATTTTATTATGATCGGTTCATAATTAGTCGTAGCTCCCATAAATGGCCCACTTCCGAAAATCACTTTAACGATCATAAATTTCGTAAGAATGTTGGTAATCAAATAAAATTCGACACAAATAATATACAGAAATGATGACACCTAATTTTATAATGGTCGGTCCGTAATTAGTCGAAACTCCCATATAAGACCCTGTACTCAACTTTAACCTCCATAAATCTTTTAAACGTATTTATATCGAGATAAAGTTTAACATACACAGTATTAATGTTCACAGAAATCATGACACTAAATTTTTGGATGATCGGTCCATAATAGGTCATATTTGTCATATAGCGCACATTTCTGAAAAACTGTTTTATACATATACTGGGTGTAGGGTATGGCCGACTATACTTTCTTACTTGTTTTAAATTTGTTTCAGCAAAATCGGACTAGTGGTTCTCGAGTTATGTCAAAAAAATACCAACAAAGGTGACAATTTCCCCCATATGATAGTTACTAAATTCAAATCGATATATCTGGATTCCTAGACGTGACCCAGCGAAACGCCGGGACACGTATAACTTCTTTTTTACCGATATAACTTTCCCCGGTAGTTTGAACCCTTCCCGATCACTGACTCCTACCATTTGTCTAACAGTGTTATGATCGCTCGGTAGCGTTGCTACATCGTCGCGACACCAAAGGCTTTGACTTGCACTCATTGGTTCAAGTGTTTCCAAGCAAATTCGTAGATGCCGATGTATTTTAACTGGTAAGAGAATAAGTGTCTTGTATCCGAGGGTTCGCGTATGCCTATTGTGGTGCCTAACAATTACACATTTTCCAAATTGGAACCCGAACATAGTCTATATATTTCTAATCTATTTTCGCGAAGATTTGGGCACCAATTTACATCATTGAAATTGGCATTTTTTGTACATTTATTTATTTATTGTATTTTCATTAAAAACAAACTAATAATAAGTTTTTCAAATCTTATATCTAAAAAAATTATCTAATGATCCCAGTTTCGTGTTGACAGATCGCAGGTATAAACTTTTCTACTACATGCATCTTTAGATCGTTGCTTGTTATAATTTGGAACGTTTTTGTAATAATTTAGAGCGTGTAAAAAGTATTGCAAGAGGATGGTGGAGGCCTCCTTATTATCGCCCAACCGTACATACTATGATGAAATTTATAAGAATGCATATTTGTTAATTTCTTTTTGACACGATTATGAGCATGTTCACCTAGATTCGTTTAGTGGTATGGGAGACGTGGCCACTGCGATGCGGAATCAAGTATTTTTTACAATTTATATCTACATGGACAACATTTTTGAAGATCACAAAAGACGTTTGCCAGTCAATTGCAATTGGAATATGAAGGCATAACTATAACTGATGTTCAAGTGGCGGAAGAAGATGGTAAATCCAATATTTTGACAACCTTGTGTCAACAGTAGGGATGGCAATCCCGAATTTGTCAAATCCCGAATCCCGGGATTTTTCGGGATTAATAAATCTGTAACAAATCCCGAAAATCCTGGAATAAATCCCGAAAATTTTTATTTGTGTAAAAGATCCGGACAATTGTTTTTACTTGCTTTTTTGGCATAGACAAATACAAAACATCTACACTTAACATAAATCAATGTGAACAGAATGGTTGCTATTCAATACAATTTTGCCCACAAGAGTTGATTGTGAACGATGTTTTTCGTCAGCGTCATCAATTGGTAACAAAATTAGACCAAGATTATCTGATGACACTTTAGATGCCTTAATATTTTTAAGACGCTTTTTAAAGAACGATCATTAATATTCTATTATTTTTTAATTTATAAATATAGAAATTAAAAGCCAAATGACATATAATTTTTGTCAACCTAATAATTTATACATATGTATATGTATGTATGTACAGTGTATGTGTGTACAGTTGTTTTTAACATTATTAAAGGTTTATAAATTTTTAATAAATGAAAAAACTACAGCTTTAGACAATTTGTTGTTTTTAAACAAATTAATATTAAATATATGTTACTTTTTTTGTTTCTTTATTACTTTAGTTCAATGAACTCATTCTTTTGTTATATTTTTATTTAAATTTATGAATTAAATAAATAGTTTTTTCATAAATATTGTAATTTTTTTAATATGAAACAAAAAACCCCGAAAATCCTGATTTCAGAATCCCGGGATTCATTTATGAAATTCCGAATCCCGGAATTTGAAAAACCAGTCCCTTTTGGCATCCCTAGTCAACAGTCTCATGTAGATTTTTCTCATGGCATAAAATCGATGCTAATGTATTTGTGCGTTTTACCCATTTACAACATGGCAGTTTCACCTACACCATTAGTGTCACTAGCAATAGTAGCTTACAGCGGTTTGGCATTGTGCGCATATTTTTAACTCGGAAGAATTATGAGACAGGACAACCATTGGTGTTTAAAAAGATTGATGCTTGTTCATGCTGGAATTGAATAGATTTGTGGTAACAAGTAAGATATTAAAAGTTCCAAGATTATACAAACAATAAATTAGTTAATCCGGGTATTAATACTATACGTTCTCACTCTGACGATTCAAGCGTTACTATACCTTATGAACGGACATAAATGAAACATATTCGTCTTCTGATGCAAGAAATTAAAAAAAAACATATTTTAATATGTGCGCTTGTGCTATTACCCAAAGGTTTCCCGGGAGGCATGCGTTTTCAATGGGGTTTCCTTTTGATCGTCTGCAGATCGTTTGGAAATTTTCTAACACCCAACATGTTCGTAGCAGATGTTGTCATACATCATGAGGATCGGACGGTTTTAAGATCAGTTCATTAAATAATATCTCTCTTTGTCTCTCTATATTTTATTCTGAAAAAAATTATTTAAAAAATATATAATTTATTTTTGTATATTCTGATAAGCTTTAAAGCATCACACAAAATTTATAGAATATCTTTATCAGTTTCACTTTTCGCACATTGTATTTATTTCATTCGATCATTCAAGATCAGTCAGCAGGCGAATCTCAAAACTTAAACATCGTTCGCATTACGTATTGAAGCGGTTTGTGGAAGGTTAAAAATAAAACAATGAAGCTTTTACAAGCATTTCTTATCGCATTGATCTGTAAGGTAATCTCAACAAACTAATACTAAGTGCGTTAATTTTTTGATAAGACTGTGTGTGTGTGATTCATAGAAAACTAATAAAAATATATTTAGGTCAATTTGATCTTTGAACTTTTGTTAAAGTGTGCAAAACTAATTCGTTTCTTTCCCCCTTTCAGATCTCTCTGGCTGCTCCCAATAATGAAACAGATGCCAGAAATTTTATGGCTAAAGCCAGTGATCGTTACTATAATCTCTATAACAAAATAGCAGCTGAAACATATTCTTCCATAGATGATGAAGATTTTGAAGAGATTTTCAAGAAACTAAATAATGTGAAGACTATTTCCCAAGAACTGGTGGAGATTTCCCAAGATGCGGCCGAATACGATTTGAGCAAAATAAAAGATCCTCAGCTTAAGAGAGCTTTGCGTAAACTGCGCAAGGTGGGAAATCTTTTTGTTTTGGGAGAAGATTATTTTTCTTCCTTCTTGTTGAATTTAAACTCGCTGAAAAGTCTATCAACCGATAAGGATATTGAGCCGTATATGGGAGGTATAAATATGCCGGATCAAGACGACAGTGCCATCGCCTATTATCCGGATATACAAAAGATCTATGAAACCAGCAATGATGCTAATGAGCTGAAATACTATTGGGAGACTTGGAGAGAAAGAAACTCTATATGGGCTTCGGTAAATTTCTACACCACAATTGAGGGTATTCAAAAGGCAGCCGAGATTTCAGGTGAGTGACAATAATTACAAAGTTTGGCTACTGAAAGTATCAGAATGCATTTTCATTTGTTTTTGTAATATTTGATGAAGTAAAATAAATCTAAATTCTAAATCGGATTAATTTAAATCCTTTAAAAGGGGAACATTTATTTTGTCAGCTTTTGTTTTTATGAAATATTAAATTCGCTATTAGTTATAATGGAATCGTCTTATCTATTTAAATAAAAAGATCTGTTAAAAAATGCTTGATATATTAACTATTCTTCCTACAATATTGAAAAATCCATGAACAAAGGATTTGCTCAATATGGCATTATTGTATATACAGTTGCCAAGTATTAATAAAACTAAGTCGGAAGATCTTAAAACAATTGGGAAATTTGTTTAGAAACATTTGGGACAGGAGTTAACATTTAATACCAAGTAGCTAAACTTAAGTCATCGAAATTCGTATAAAAATATTATAAATTTTTTAGATTTTAGTTAGAACTATTTAAAAGTTTAAACATATGAATTCATTATTCACAGAACAACCTGTCTTGGAACTTTACTACAGTCAATATGAAAACAAAAACTTCCTGAAAGAAATGCAAAATGTTATGGATGAAATAATGCCAGCCTATCAGCAATTACATGCCTTCGTACGCTACGAATTGCATAAAAAATATGGCAGTGATGTTGTAGATCCCAATGGTCCCATACCAGATCATTTGTTTGAGCAAGTATTATCGCAAGCCTGGAAGGAGGGCAGTGTTATAGAATCACATTTCCCCTTCAAAGAGTTACCTCCCTACGATGGATTCGTCAAGAACTACGATGCCAAAAAGGTGCTACAGGTAGCACAACAATTTTACAAATCATTGGGCTTTTCCGATCTCGATGAAGACTTCGTCAAAGATCACCTCAAGGAACATGATGAGTCGACAAATATAGGTGATTGCCGTGCCGATATTTTCGATTTAACTCCTAAGGTTTATATGAAGTATTGTCCCAAGGTAAACTTTAAAAAGTTTATGCAAATGCATGGTTACATCAGTCGGATACACTATGCCCAGGAGAAGAAACACTTACCAGCCTATTTCTTTAACTCATACGACTTGGAATATCCCGTGGGCGAAGCTATCATTTTGTCAGCCTGCACTCCCAAACATTTGCAGGCTATCGGTTTAGCCAAGGACTTTACATTTACCGATAAAACTCTAATGAATCGTCTTTTCCGCATGGGCATTCATACAATATTGAATGTTCCTCAGTTCTTTGTGCACAGTAAAGTGGTACACGATCTACTGAATAATACGGTGGACATGGAGGGGGCCAATAAGCATTATTGGAAACTGATGCAACAATACGTTGGTACTGAGCCACCATCGGACCGTGAAGAAGGTTCTATAGATTTCCCCTATAAGTTCTATTTGGATTTGGAGCAAAATTATCAAACCAAGTAAGTTGAAAAATATTTATTTTGTGTCATATATCGTTGCTATAGACTATAGAATTAAAAATGTATTTCTATTGAAAAGGTATATCTGAGTTAATATTTATGAAAAATTGAAATTTGTTCTTGATCTAAGAATAAATATATCAGAAATATTTTCTGCGAATATCTTTTAACTATAACAAATAATATATGTATGTATATAACAACTCGTAGGAACGCCTTAACTATGCAAACATACATACATATATATTTATATAAAGGGTGATTTTTCAGGAACTTTCTTTTTTGCAAGACTGTTTTTGGCAGTTTAACGTTTGTAATATCAAAGACTCTCACACCTTAATATTTAACTTTTATCAATAAGGAGATCCCATGAAGATCTTGATGAAATTATTATTTAACCCTCCGATGAGTGAGAAGGTCCCTAGGGATCTTTTTGCCTTTTCAAACTGAAATTACTCCTACTTCGGTTACTACAACCCCCCCACCCAAAGTTGCGCATCTTTTGGAAACAAAATCAAACCGATCGGATCATTACTTTAGGAGTTATTGTGGTTTTAGTGAGAATAGTACGCGGACGTGTGAATAGGTCCGTATGGACCTTGTACTGAATTTCACTAATAAATGCATGTTTTTGGGCATCATTATAATTTTTTTATTGTTTCAACACATAATTTACTTGTTCTGAACACAAAAGCCTAAACTCAAAGACATTAGGGTTGATGATAAAAACAAAAAATTCTAAGAAAAATTCGAAGACATGAACTTTATTGCTTCCAAGGAAAGGCACAATATTCTAATGTCATACTACTAGCAATAAACCAGTTCTTAGAATTTTTTGTTTTTATCATCATCCCTAATGTCTAAAAAACATCATTTACAAAAAAGGTCCGTAGGGACCTTTTCACACGGCCGTGAAGTTCAGAACTGTCACTCATCGGAGGGTTAAGCAATGTTTCATGTCGCCCTGCAAATTGCATTAATAAATTTATAAAGAAATGTGGTTTATTAAACTTATTTAATATTTATTTATTCCACTCATTTCCTAGGAAATTCGTATCTGAAATTTTGGGTTATCAATTCTATAGAGCTTTCTGCCAGAAAGCAGGTCAAACGGGTCCATTGCACAATTGCGATTTCTACAATAATAATGCAGTGGGCAACGATTTAAAGTAAGTTTTTAATATACGTTTATAAATGGAAAATAAACACAACATTAAATATAAATATTTTTCGTAGGTCTATGATGTCTTTGGGCTCTTCAAAATCCTGGAATGATGTTATAGCCAAAGTTTTAGATAAACCTGATATAAGTGGCGAGGCCTTATTGGAATATTATGCACCAATTATTGGTTGGGTTAAATCACTGAATAAACACAATAAGGTCAAAGTTGGCTGGAATGAAAGTAAAAAGAGTAAGTAAAAATATTTTATATTGAGAGTTAAACGAAATTTTCACTTTGCAATTTTTATTTGCAGAGGTTCTTTAGATGTTTTCTAGTTGTGTGCAAATGAAATAAATTTTTTAATTAATTTTGTCATTTCGTTGGTAACAAGTAGTATGGAACTGGTGAGGCAGAACTACATATACATACATTTACATATACATATGTATGTGGAATGAAAATGCTTCTAACCAAAATAATATGAGGAAAATAATTTTTTATATAAAATCTATTCTTATTAAATATATGTAAAAAAAACTATAAAATAAAATAATTCAACTAAAACTAAAAATATTCATGTGCATTTTTTAGATTTTAGAGAAAATTAATTCTATATTAGATATTAATTGAAATAAAATAAGTTTCTCTACTAAAACTCAAATATTACACAATACCATACAAAAAGCAATTATGGAAAACCAAAAATAGTCATTTGCATTAAATAAATTTTTAAGAAAATTCATCTTCTCTATTACAAATTAGTTTAAATAAAATACTAATACTCAAACTTTACACAAAATTGCATTCCTCATAATGCAGACAAAATAAAATAAAATTAACCACCCTATTATAACTGCATTACAAATTTCTACACAAAAATGCAACTAAATTAAATGAAAAACAAACAACGAAAAATTATTCTTGTCTACAAAACAAAAAATTGTTCATCTTCATTAGGTAAATTGCAGGAAAATAATTGGGGAGGCAGAGCAATGGTTCAAAATGTAAAACAACCTCCAAAAAAGAATATATTTTTACTATTTTTATATTTTTACTTTTTAAAAATGGTGGTTTATTTCCTTTAAATCAACCAGATTCTTTTGTTAAATGAGCATACAATTCTAAATATAACGATACAAAAACGTGTGGCAAAAACAATCATTCTTATCAGAACTTTGGTGCAAAAAGTCGTAAAAATTGTTTGTAAATTTAGTAAAAATTAAATTTAAAAAAATATGTTATGCCTATTATGTTTTTCAAAGATAAAGCACTGATGTATAAAATACATAATGTATTTTATTTGAAAATGTATTTCATATAATTAAAAAAAAAAAAATTTTTTTTCATGTTTTTAATTTTTTTCCGTTTTGCTACTAAGACGGTCTACATGAGGTCTTCTTTGTTTTTGTCCTGAAGCACTGCAGGAGTATTGTTTTCTGAATTGGAACTGAAATTCGTAATTTCCAGCAAAAACACATGCTAGAACAAAATTTTATTTCTGTAATTGTAAACGTAAAAGTTAATTCCAAAATAAAAGCGTCAAGCAGTTTAAAGAAAATATGACGAGCCCTTATTATTTATTGAAAAATGCAAAATAATTTTCTGTCTTTTAAAACTCTTACAATTTACTTTAACATACTTTTAAATTACGGTTTAAGAACGCTATTACACTTTACTGTTTACTGAACGATGACTCACACAATGAACTAACTACTTTGTTGGTCCGGTTAGTCTATTTATACAATAACATCATTCCTAGTAGTCTCTGGATGGTTCGGAGCTAAGATGATAAAAAATGCTTGTCTAGAATGTTCAACTAAAGTCGTTTAAACTTAATGTTGCACTACTCCACAACTTTGTTAATAAAATCGTGTTATCATCCAAGTTTGTAAATATAGGTAGAAACTTCTAATAATACAAATGTTGATATTAATGTTGTATGTTGTAAACAAGCTGTTTATCCAATCGTTACAAATTGTTAAATTTAAATTGAAATATAATTTCGTAACAATATATTGCAGACAAATGAAACCATTAAAAATTATTACTTATTATAAAAATATTAAATAAATAAAGGAGGAAAATCAAAATAAAGTATTTTATGTAGATTTAGAAAGGGAAGGGCGTTTTCTATTCAAAAACTGGCGTTGTCAAACCAACAATGATAGATGGTGTGAAATCGACAACGGCATGATTTATTTATTCGTTGTCAAATTGGCAGACGTTGCACAAACATACATCCGTATGTGCAAAATTACATCGTAAGGTGTCTCCTACTGAATGTACATTTACAACTGAGATTAATGAGTTATCATCAGGGTTTCAGTAGCAACATTTCAAACAATATTGATAATATTGACAACAAGTTCATAGGGCAGTACGACATTAGCTGATCCTTATTTATCATTCTGAAGACTTATAGCTGACTCATATGCAAAAGGGCATTCAATATTTTCACTGTTTTCCATAGATTATAATAAGTTATTAATAAAAAAAAAAAAAATTTTCAAAAATTCAAAATAAATGTGGCATATTATTACATTTGACAAACACGCAAGTCTCGGCAATCTATAACAACATTTATGAGTTTTCATTTTATATAAACCGCTTTATCATTTCATAACAAGTAAGAAAGTATAGTCGGTCAAGTCCGACCATATAATACCCTACACCCAGTATAGCAATAAAACAGTTTTTCAGATATGGGCGCTAGATATGAGATATTACCTATTATGTACCGATCATCCAAAAATTTAGTGCCATGACTTTCGTGAATATAAATATTGTGTATGTTAAACTTTGTCTCGATATAAATACGTTTAAAAGATTTATGGAGGTTAAAGTGAATTACGCAGAGGATCTTATATGGGAGTTTTGACTATTTATGAACTGACTATTATAAAATTAGGTGTCATCCTATTTGTACATAAGAAACTCATTTTTGTTAAATTTTATTCGGAAGTGGGTCTTATATGGGAGCTACGACTAATTATGGACCGATCGTCATAAAATTGTACCATGGTATTTGTATATGTACGAAACATATTTCTGTTCAATATTAATTGGATACCAAGAATTTTAAGAGAGTTATGCTCTTTTAAGTGATTTTCGGAACTGGGCCTTATAAGGGAGCTACGACTAATTATGGGCCGATCGTCATAAAATTCTACCATATTATATGTATATGTACAAAACATATTTCTGTTCAATATTATTTGGATACCAAGATTTTTAAGAGAGTTATGCTCTGTTAAGTGATTTTCGGAAGTGGGCCTTATATGGGAGCTACGACTAATTATGGACCAATTGTCATAAAATTCTACAATATTATATTTATATGTACGAAACATACATATTTCTGTTCAATATTATTTGGATACCAACATTTTCAAGAGAGTTATGCTCTTTTAAGTGATTTTCGGAAGTAGCCCTTATATGGGAGCTACGACTAATTATGAACCGATCGTCATAAAATTCTACCATGTTATTTGTATATGTACGAAACATATTTTTGTTCGATATTATTTGGATACCAACAATTTCAAGAGAGTTATGCTCTTTTAAGTGATTTTCGGAAGTGGGCCTTAAATTGGAGCTACGACTAATTATGGACCGATCTTTACGAAATTTGTAGATGTGATTAAGCTTCATTTATTACTCATTTGTGGTGAAATTTGTTTGCATACTTGCATAATTCAAAGATTTATGACCAGTAAACCCCAATTTCGGGAGGACATTTGTATGGGGGCCGGGTGAAATAATGGACCGATTTCCACCAGTTTCAATCCCATCCATCCTTGGGCCGAAAAATATTATGTACCAAATTGTATCAAATATGTTTCTTCAAAATTGCGACCTGTACTCTGCGCACAAGCTTTACATGGACAGTCAGCCAGCGAGACGGACGGACGGGCATCGTTAAATCGACTCAGAAAGTGATTCTGAATCGATAGGTATACTTTAAGGTGGGTGATGTACCAATATTTATGGGCGTTACAAACATCAGCAAAATCCAATATACCCTCCCCACTATTGTGGCGTTGGGGTTAAAATGGTTTGTGCACACACTATACATATAATAATTCCTAGCACAAACACAAACCATTCCATTTACATAAGTACCCTAGGCGGTGAGTAGCGACAACATTAATGGCAGTACTAAAAAATTGTTTAATGGGTTTTCCATGTTCAGTATTGCCAACAGAGAAATTGTAAACAACTAATTACTGTTTCTAAAATTACACATCAGTAGGAAAATTTCATGTTTAACATTCTGTTAAAAATACTTTCAAGTTTGAAATCCCAAAACATTTTAAATACAATATACAGTGCACTCGGGAAAACGTCAAATAATTAAAACCGTGTGTGTTGACTTTTAACAAATTGTTGACGTTTACGAATGTAAAATTTTTAAATAAAAAACATATCAATAATGTACTTTTAAACGTTTTTATTGATTATAAACTAAAACCAAACATAAACAAATTCATAAAGGAAACAAAGAAAGCATTCAACCTGACTAGACCATAGAAGACAACTAGAACCAAAAGAATGGATTTTAAATGAGATGATATTTTTATATCATATGCGTTTAAAAGAAATCTGTTATTTTTTCCAACACTTGGAAGAGAACCTACTCTCATTTTTATCATTTGCTAATTGTTGACTTTGCTACACCATGTTGCTTCGTTAAAGCTACCGCACTTGTATTCAATTATTTTGAACATTTTGATTGTGAAAAAAATCTTTAAGGGTCATTATTACAACTTGCCTCTAATGTTCTTAATAGTAAAAGGTAACTTTAATTAAAGTGAGGAATAAAATGACCTTTAAAATTTTACGTTATTACAACTTCCTTGAAAATAAAATAATTCTTTTCTAAAATATGGCAATATTTGTTTGTGAAAAAAATTCAAATTCAACAGTCTACTTTGAGGCTGACTGTATTCAAAAATATTTTGCAGGTTACTAATATAAATCAAACGTCTACTTTCCATTTTTGTTTATCAAATTATATATTGGCAAAACAAAATTAAAATTAATTTACTTTTCATGAAGTTGACATGAACATATGACAACTTCAAATACATAAACCCTTTAGCTTATCGGTCGGTTTTAGATTAAAGTAAACTTATAATAACCAAATACTTCTTATCTGTCCGATAACATCATACCTTTAACTATTGCCAAGTTGTAATAATGGGCCTAAAATGATTAACTTGATTGGCCCTGTTAGTCGATTTATACAGCAATCATAATTTCTGGAAGGTTCGGGGCTAAAATACTAGAATATTATGACCGCAAGCCTAGAATGTTCGTGTCTAGAATATTCAGCCAAAGTCGTAAAAACTTAATGTTGCCATATTGCTCAGCTATGCTTATAACAGGGTGTTCTCAATAATGTTTATAAATTAAAACTTCTACAAATGCTAAACAAATTGTATGTCTATAAACATGCCATCTGTTGATACCGACCGGTAAATTTTAATTGAAATACAATTTGTAACAATACAAATTTTAATAAATAATGACGAAGCTGTTAAGATCCATTGAATATTCTAGCAATGACAAAACATAGCTAATCTACGCGAGAAATAGTTGAATAGCTTAAAGTAAGTTAATCAATGGTCATAAAGGCATTTTATTGATCCCAAACCAGGGATCGTAAAAAGCTATTAACGTATGCAGACGCACCAAAACAATGAAGGACGGTGGGAAGCATGTCATGACATGGTGGCATTTAGGAGGGACCAGAATTTCCTTTTGATTTTGATCCGATTGAGAATTTGTGGTCAATCGTGAAAAGACAGTTTGGACAATACCAATTAACTCCAAATTATTTCAAAGAAGAATTAGAGAATCTAAAAACGTGTAAAGAGTGTTTTATTCTGGCTTTGGGATAAATATTAAAAATGCAATTATGTATTAGCTAACTTTGTTGTATGGCGCAAAATACATGTTGTTTTGTGTCGTTTGTATTTTTTTGTCCTAGAACTTGATAACTTTAGTTTTGATTTATAAATTATGTTGTTAAATATTATCTATACATAAAATAAATATCTAAAAATATTTACTAATTTTCTTTATTAGTTTTATTTGTATGCAATAACAAGTGCACAAAGTACTAACATGTACTCATTTTTCCTCATCACTGTATACATTTCTAAAAAAAAAATAAAATTATATATATATATATATAAATAAAGTCGATCTACAAAAATATCAATATATTATTAGTGGACTATCTGATATGTCCTTAAAAGTAGTTTTATTTTGGATGATTCTTTTGCTTGTATCTAAAATTAACTGATGCGAGTTTGAATTTAGATTTGAAACAATTTTGAAATGTATAAATAGCAGTCGTTAGTGAAGATTTAATTATTTTCTATTATAAATTTAAATCACCTCCCTCGTGGTTTAATGAATGTGCATATTAAATTAAAAAGATTAAAATAACTAAATCCTATATGTCTGTTTACTGGCTATATAAAAACAGAAATATGAACATATTTTTTATTTAGTGCATTTTAATTGATTGAATCAAAATAATTGGAAAACAAAACAAATCACAAAAAAAAAAAAGAAAAACAAACGATAAAATATAAAAATCATGTAATAAATTAAAACCGGATATATTTAATTCCAACATTAAAATACGTAATGTAGAAGATAGAGTTAAAAAAACTACATTTAGTAATTTAACTACATGTTAATTTTTAAAGAAATTATTATTTTTGCGCAAATTATTCCTGTTCCAAATTATTACCTGAAACTATGGTAAATAAAAGTTATATTTAAACCCTAAAAAGACATACATACATATAGATACATACAGAAGTTTGTATGTATGTGTGTTCATTGAAAAGTAAGATTTCTATTTCTTTTAAGAAAATTCAAAACAGATGCTTATCTTTTGGTTTCAAGGATAATGTAGGTTTTACATTTTTACCTGCCTTCTAAATGCATATACATATGTCTTTACTAGGGATGCCAAACAGCACTTGGTTTTCAAATCCTGGCATCCCCGAATCGGGATTTTCGGAACTTTCGTTTCATATGAAAAAAATTGTTTTATAAAAATAGCATCTTAAATGTTAAATATAAATATGTATGTTTTAAAACAAAAATTTTAAATTTATTAAAAGTTTATAAACCATTAATAAATAAAAAAAAACATAATAACATTATATTGAAATGTTAGATTAACAAAAATAATATGTCATTTCGCCTTGAATTAATATATTAATTTAAAAGCAACAGAATATTATAGATCGAAAAAGTTTCTTAAAAATATTTCGGTATCTGTAGTAAAGAGAATCTTGTTTTAATTTTGTTACCAATATATGAAGCTGACGAAAAACATCGTTTACATTGTTTGTAGACAAAATTGTTAGAAAATTCTTGTATTCTGATTGCTATAAACAATCCCTTCTCACCCTCTGAAACAAATAATTCTTATTCAATATTGTATTCCATATTATTTGGGACATTATTAGCTATTGTGGGAGGCTTTTACATATTTAACCCCCTGGCCCACGATGTTGAACGATAACGTTCGCTTAGATAAGACTTAAGCCACAAACTTCATTGTGGAATAAACAAACTTGATTGAGTAAAAAAAATAGATACGATAAAAAGTTTGTGTCTTAAGTCTTATCTATGCGAACGTTATCGTTCGACATCGTGGGCCAGGCTGTAAATTACATTAATTTTTTCATTCGTGTCGCAATCAACGTTTTTAATTCATTTCTAAACAAACATTTCCATCTCATTAGCAAATTCACTCTTCAATTTTGGGTTTTTTCAAAAATTTAAAAGTGTTGAGTAAATCATCCTTCTTTTCTGGTTTCTTTTAAGGTGGGATTTCACCAGATCACTTTCTGATATTTCTTTGAGCATAAATAAAAGGGCAACATCACAGAGATTCATATTACTGCGACATAGAGTTTTGTCTGTTACTTTAACCGGATTTAAAATGACAACTATTTGTTTAAGTAAAACAAATGCTCCATCTCTTGAGGTCCGTCATAACATTGAATACATTCTTTTATTTCTATTTAGTATTAAGCTGATGATCTAATGGTATTTTCTTTTCTGAAATAAAATGTTACACCTTTATTATGTACATTTAAAAGATGTCACATTTTAAATGGTCAGAATAGAACATAAATTCGCAACAGTGTAACACTTTTTTCATGTACAGCTGTTTTTTTTTTGTTAAAAAAGATGAAATAAGACAATGAATATCTCTCAAAAATACCAATGGCACCTTCCCGACTAATACGCAAATTCTTCTTAAACTATACAAATATAATATATAACTCTATAAACATACATTACATATAGGCTTGCCAGACGTACTGCATTTAGAAGTATGCGTACTTTTTTTTTACTAATTGTACTTCTGTCTGCATAAGACCTAAAGAAGTACGCAAATGTACTTTTTTCAGCTTTTGTACTTCTTGTTGTACTTTTTTTTTTAAGGAACAATTTCTTATTTGATAGCAAGTCCAAAAAAGCGATAAATATTTATAATTTTTTCAAGTGGCCAAAAAACGAGTTTTATTAAAACATTTAATATAGAATAGAAAAAAATTATTTTATTTTTTAAAAATAAAATCTAATACATCTGACTAATTTTAAGTTATTTTTTATTACACAAAAATATATATGAAATCTTATTTTTTTGTTTAGTTTTTATTATTTGTTATTTTCTTCATTGACTTGTTATTGTTAATATTGAATTTTCTAGTTCTTAGTTACATCAATTATTTCTTTTATGTACTGAATTTTATGATTTTTTTTTAAATAAAAAGTGTACTTTTTTTCTTATTTGTACTGCTGTTTTTACTTCGATTTGATATCTGTATCATTAATTACGTTCTCTACAAAGCCTTAAACTCGCGGTTGTGGATTTCTTTTCATATTTCATCATTATCAGATGATGAAGATGAATCCAACAAGTCATCCCAAATTTGTTCAGCACATAAAAATGTAGTAATATATTCCATTTTATATTTTTTTTTGTTTCTTAACACAAATACACATTCATAAACAAAACAAATGTCAGCTGTTTTAACGGGCGATTCCCCCCCTCTAAAAATACAGAGTGTGAAAGGTGCAACATTTTTTAAATTTATAGTGTGACATTTATAGAAAAGAATACACTACACTTTAGCAGTGTTGACATTTTTTAAAAACGATGCGAAATGGGAAAAACGTGTAACATTTTTGCCAGAAAAGAAAACGCATGAGGATGGAAATTTCCATAATATTGTTTTTTGCTAAATTTATACTATAAATATATACCAAGATTTTTTTTAACCATTTTTCTTTTAATTTTGAACATGAAATAAATCAAGGTGATGTAAACCTTGATTTATTTCACTAATAAAGAATAAATCATGCAAAGAATTGATTTAAACAATCTTTGCTTAAAGATTTTTATACAGAAATTTAAGGGATCCAAAAACTGTAGACACATCAAATAGTGCGTTCGAGTTTGGCAATCCAAAATTAATTTTAATTCTTTAATCTTTTATTACTTCGACAAATGTTTTAAATTTTTGTTGATTACCTTGTCAACAAATACTAGTTTCGGGATTTATTAGTCCCAAAAAAATCAAGGGATTTTTTAAAACAAATCCCGGGATTTGGGATTACGGGATTGGCAACGCCAGTCTTTACAGAGTGAACATTTTATTTTTCAATTTTAAAAATAGTTTTAAACATTTTCCATTTAGTTGTTGTCAAGCTATTGTAAGATTTAAGCCTCGATTTTGAAAATGGAATTTTCCCCTTCTTATTCACCCCTATCGTGAATAAAAATTCCACATGAAATTTGTTCCCTTTTCACATTTTTCCTATTAAAATTCAATGTTAAAAAAATAAAAGGGAACAAATTTCATGTGGAATTTTTATTCACGATATGGGTGATTATTATTTTTAATATACGCCAATCTGCTTTTTGGTTTTGTGTATGTTTTTGTCTAAAGTATATCATTGGAAATATTTGTAGAAAGTTCGGATTTTTATTAAATTCTGGAGAATTTAATAAATATAATTATGTTTTTTTTTTATCTGATGTATCACTTAATTAATACATCAGTAAAATATATTGTAATCAGTATTATGTTATAATCCGATACTGAAAAAGATTGGTGTAATGTATAAATTTTCTTCTCAAATTTATATTTAGAATTCTATACATAAATAAATATAACTGACAGTTTACATTTATTTTGCTCTAGTATTTTTACTCTGATTGATTTCTTCTAAAAATATAATGCTAATTACAAATTAATTACCTTTCTTGTTTTCGCTTTTTATTTCCAGATTTTTGGAAGTCAACTTTTATCGTTTATAGTCCTTCAATGCGATGTCAGTTATACGCCCATACTTTTGTTAATTAATTTGTAAATATATTATTTATAATATATTGCTGTTCTCTTGAACTCAACTCAATAACATAAATTTGTTAAAAGAAACTTAATCCTTAAATATTGTATTTCATGTTGCAAATAATTAAAAAAATAATGTTTAAATACATAAAATCCTAATTGATTTTTACATCGAAATTCTTTTATTTTTTATTTTCATACTGAGATTTTTAATTTGTTTTTCTTCTTTTTTGGGTAAAGGTCCTTTTTTACGTTTTTTTTTTAAGAATTTTTGTTTTTCCCACCACTTAAGAGAAGCTGTGCCAAAAAATGTTTCTTTTAAGAAATACAAAACATGTAATGAGTAAATGGAATATTTGGTTGATTCGACTTTAATGTACCCTATAGTTATTAATTTTTTTCTTTACGTGGAGATTTCACAAACATTAATAAAATGTCTAGTTTGTAAAACGGACATATCAAAATGTACTATGTCTTCAAAATTTATATGAAAATCAAACAAAACATTTGTGTTTATTCAATTATTTTATAATCTTGTTCATATTGAATAAAACCAATTCTGAATATAATTACTGAATCGGTTTTACTGAAATTGCGAAATAATATCTCTTAACCACTGGAGTCAAATTTAAAGTTCCTTATATTGGTACCTTGAAAATTATCTTTGTATCCAGTTTGTAAAGAACCACACTACCCAGTGGGATATGTATGCTATAAGACTAGATCAAATCAAGCAGCTAGTATGTAGTAAAGACGTGCACGAGTGTAACTTATTGTATTGTCAAAACAAATATACCATATACATATCTGTTACTATGGATATAAATGAGAGAATGAGTGTAACCAATATTGTATGGTTTTGCTTTTGCATACACACAAACTCTAAAAAACAAAAACAGTTCTTTATTGTATTGCATTGAGTATGTTATAGATTTTTTTTTTGCTTTCAAATATCTGTTGTAACCATAAGTATTTTTAAATATTTGTTGTGTTATGTTGTTTTCGTGTGGCACTAGACAAGAAAGAGTTGGCTTTATTCGTTCTTGTATGTACGGTTTTGTATTGTTTTCTTTATTTACTTACATATATATGTAGGTATGTATGTTCTATGAAAAAGAGAAAATAAGACACTATTTCTTATAGTTTATTTGACCTTTTTTTGTTTTTTATTAATATATTAATAATTATTTAAGCTTTACGTCTTTTTTTATTAAAAAATAGTAACTTTATTTTTGATATTAAAAACTTTTTTCTGAAGATGCTACACAAAGAAGTAGCGAAATATCAAAAATAAAGTTACTATTTTTTGATATGAAAAAAAAGACTTAAAGCTTAAATAATTATTTTTACCTTCAGTAAAAATAATTTAATGAAAATTAAATGTAATGAACTCGAGCCCGACTAAATAAATATCAATAATTATTAAAATATTAATAAAAATAAAATAAGAGACTTTTTTAATACATTGGATATTTTTGAGAAGTGTACTTGTGAATGCATTTGTTTTGCATATGAATTTCACAAGAATTATTGAATTAAGATTACGCCATCCCAAATTCAAAAATTAATTTTCTGCTCATGTTGGTCAAATCACTTCTGTACATGGAATAGGCAACTTTTGCATGGGTTAAACGACGTCATCTAACGGGAAATCATGCGCATGGCACATGATGGAAAGGATTATTTTCAAAAATTTTATATTTTACAATGTTAAAAATTATTATTAGAATTTTATTTTTATTTTCATTATGTTTAATATACCGTATTCATAAAAAATAAAGTAGGTTTGAAGTGTGCTTTTAGACAAAATGTTCATACAAAATTTTCTTAAAGTACATTTAAAGTCTACTTTAACCCTCTAACCCGCAAAAACAAAAATTTCACACAAAATTCCACATGCTAAAATTATTACTTCTCTCACAAAACAGCTGACAGAACAAAAACGAAATGTCAGAATGCATTTCAACCTTCGAGAGAAATGTCAACAGATATGTTACTAAAGTCACCGTTAAAATTTAACAACAAAAAATTTATTACTTTTTGAGTTTATTGATGTTTTATAATGCGTGCCTTGAGGCACTCTTGCAGGTTAGAGGGTTAATTTTTTATGAATAAGGGTAATAATGTTTATTGAATGGTACAGAGTTTTTTATTTTCTATCATTCTTGGAACTTCGTAGCGGTTTTCGAATAGTACCTATGTACACTATATTTACATACCATTTTACAATTCATTTTTATGTTTTTTTTTTGCCTGTTTTTTTCGAAAGTAATAAAAAAATTTCGTAATAAGCGTGTGAATTTCTTACAGGTAATAAAACGCGAGAAACCGCATCTTAAATATATCCTTTTTTTTAACAATTTTCCAAGAAAATTCATTTTTGAAATATTTTTCACAGGAATTGATATATTTCTATGCAGTTTTTGGAATGGGTTATAAAAAAATTCATCATGATAATTATTGCGAAATAAAATAAGAAACCAACTCATATTCATCAATTTGCCTTCCAAGAAATTGTTTTTAAAATGCATTTTTCATTCATGCAGATCTTTGGGATATATGTATTTAAATTGAGGTCAGTGCAAATTTGATTTTGAAAGTGAATAAACGTTTGTTTCGCACATTGTATATGGAAAACAGTTTCGTGACACGAATTTTTTTTTATTTTTGAAAATATACTGAAAATAATATATTTTACAAGTGAACTTTTGTTAGTTGCTGTATGTAAAAATTAATACTGATAAAATTCGTGTATTAAAATGAATAACAGTGAAATAAAAGAAAAGATTTTATCAAATACATACAAAATTATTGAAAAGAAAGGGCGAAGCAAGATATGGGATTGCTTTGGATATATTAAAGACGAAAATGATATTGAACTAATTAATTTTGTTGCATGCAGAATGTGCAAAAATGTATACAAATATAATAAAAATGCTTAATCAAATTTAAATAAGCACAAGTGCTATGAATTATTAAAAAATGAAAAAGAAAATGAAGTGATTGAACCAACCCAAGAGGCTAAAAAAACTTGTACCGATGTTATGACCGAATGGGTGCTTCGAGACATTTGTCCTTACTCTTTAGTAAAAGATAATGGACTAAAAGAATATTCGAAGTTAATGCTATCCCTAGGTAATAAATTTGGACCTAGTCTTAACATAGAAACTTTAATGCCACATCCAACAACAATACAAAGAAACGTTGAGAATAGTTATTCCATTAACTTTGAAAAACTTAAGTCAGAGATCTTATTTATACGAAAAATTGGACATGTGATCTATGGTCAGAAAAATTTTCTAAAATTTCCTACCTTGCATTAACGGCTCATTTTGTTATGGATGGTGAATGTAAAAACAAGCTGCTGGGAGTAAAATCTATGAAAGGATTTTCGAATACAAGTGAGTAATCAGTAAAATAAAATAACAGCTTTCATATACAACTTGGAAAGTTTATCTAAACTGAAACTGCATTATAAATATAGTTTATTATATTCCAAATTATTTATTTATTAAATAGGCACCAATATAAAACATAAATTAGAGACTTTACTCGGTGAGTTCAGTTGTTCCTTAAATGATCCAACAGTTATAGTAACAGATAGAGGAAGTAATATTAAAGCGGCTTTGAAAGACCACGAAAATATCAACTGCATATGTCACCTTCTTCACAATACAATAGAAAAATGTATTAAAACGTCAGAACAGATTGATGAAATCGTAACAAGATCTTCCAAACTGGTTAAATTTGTTAAGAAATCTGGTTTAAATTGCGACTTAACAACATCATTAAAAAGCTTTACACCCACAAGATGGAATACAGTTTATTTTACCATAATATCTATAAAATCTAACTTTGCTGATATTCAAAAAATACTAAGTGATAAAAATCTAACTGATGAATATAACATCATAAAAGAATACCATTTAGATCAATTAATAGCAATTCTTAAACCTATCATGGATGCCTCAAAAGAACTTGAAGGCAGTTCCTATCCAACAATTCATTTAGTTCATCCACATGTTCGTAAATTAAAAGCCATATGTAATACCACCAATAATGATGAACCCAGTTTTATATCAGAATTTAAAAAAAAATTACACGACACTTTAATTTCGTTAGTAGACAGCAAGATCACAATTTATCATAAATTAGCAATATTTTTATTTCCGCCAGCTAATCAACTTACTCAGTTTAGTTTAGAAGAACAAACAGATGTAATAAGCAACTGCAAAATTTTGTTGCTTCCTTATTTAAATTTTTTTTTTTTTTTTTTTTTTTTTTTTTTAGCTTTTATTTATTTATTGAATCTTCATATAATGAAATGACAATAAGTTTTCGAATCTTAATACTAAAAGAAAATAATAAGTCCAGCCAGTGCTAGACTTATTTAAATGACATTACTATTTCAAATCCAAACATTGAAATGACTTCATCAGAAATATATACATTATTTGAAAATTATATACAGCCAATAGAGGGAGTAGAACTAGCAGTCCATAATTACAAATGAAATAAGTAAATATAAAAATACTAATGTACCCCTAACAAATGATTTCAATGTTTTAAAATGGTGGCATGACAGAAAAGATGAATTTCCAATGTTATACAAACTAAGCTGCCGAATATTCGCTATACCAGCATCTAGCGCCCCTTCAGAAAGGATATTTTCCAATGCCCGGGCACTAATAACAGATAAACGATCAAAACTCAGATCTAATGGAAAATCATTTAATGAAATTTTATTCGTGAATGTAAATTCGAAAAACTAATTATTAGCTTAAAACCACGTAACTAACAAAAAAATTACGTTTTTATAAATTATTGTCTGCTATATCTAAGCTAACGATATGTATCTTCCTATTAAAATAAATTGAATGTAATATTATTAAAATATTAATAAGTATTATTATTAAAAATATAAAATATTAAAAAATATTTATTTTAACTTAATTCTTATTTTTATTTTGTTTGTCCTTCAAGGATAGAAGTTTTATTTATATAATACCTAGTGTAGTATACTTAAGTTAAAAAGACTGAATTATTTTTGTTACCTCTAATTTATTACTCCTTATTCTTGCTTATAAGTGTAAGTAAATATAATTTTAATAATTTAATACTTTTAATATTAAGATTTTAGTTTTATTATACATATGTATGTATACTTTGTGTTAAAATCATGTTTTAAATATGTAATCCTTTTTGGCCTACATAGGCTTTTCGATTACAATAAATAAATGAAAAATTAAATGAAATGAAAATTGTTAAGTTTATCTGAATAAATAAAACGGTTGCTTTAAAATAATTGTTATTATATTTACCTAATTCACAACATATTCTAAAGTACTATTTTAAGCTAAATAGCACTGTTGTGAACAGCCTGTTGTATTATAATATAAGTGCAAACATCAAAATTGGATTGAGAAATAAATATAAAAATATATATTATTTATTATTCTTAGTTGAACTGTTAATATTTAATTTTTGATATATTTTTAGTTAGGCTTGAGTTCATTAAATTTAATTTTTATTAAATTATTTTTACTGAAGAAAGGAATTACAAATTGAAAAAATGTTTATTAAAAATTTTTGAAACATATGTAAATTCAACAACCCAGGTTCGAATCCCAGTCAAGAAATATTATAAAAATTTTTAATAAACATTTTTTCAATTTGTAATTCCTTTCTTCAGTAAAAATAATTTAATGAAAATTAAATTTAATGAACTCAAGCCTAACTAAAAATATATCAAAAATTATAAAAATATATTTTTTTTTATATTTCGTCAAGAAATAATAAATAATTACAGAAAAATAATGATTTAAAATAGTAAGCGAAACCCATATAATATACATATTAATATTGAAAATAAAACAACATTTTTTTGAGACTCATAAAAGTTTAGTTAAACAACCAATATGAAGCAATAGAACACTTTGTAAATTGCTTTATTTCCTTTATTTTCATTAATAAGTATGTATGTACATTCACACGAATTTTTCTTGGCATCATACAATAAGTTATTTGTTGTATTCCATCTTTATCTACAAGTATCTGCTTGTGCGAAATATAGGAAAACAAATATGTTATTCTCATTCTCTCTTTACCACACCACACCACAACTGTATACAAATAATAACAATACCAACTTATAACAGAAACACGAAAGCACTCATCAATATGCACTCACTTCAGTAAACACACACAAACTTGTACAAACAGTTGTAACTGTGCACATCTTTAGTATGTAGGGTGTACTATATATATATATACAACCGATAAAGTCACACAATCTGAAACATGAAGTATCTACTACATTATTTAGTATGTTGAAAAATTTTTGTTTAAAACTATGAAGAGCCTGATGACATTCACAAAAAAGATGAAATACTGATTCTTCTTTTTCGCGATCCTGGCAACTGCGTCAGTGACTGTAGAACGAAAGTCCGAGTGTGCTTGCAAGTTTACCAATCGTCCAGTGACCGGTTAACACTGTTATTATCCTCTAGGTATCCTTTCGTTTCCTACCTGCGTACTGCGTTTGTTTTTGTTGTATGCCAGCTACATTTTGCTAGTAGTCTTGCATCTATTGTCAATCTTTTGAAGGTAGTGTCTGAAAATTTTACTCTTAATAGTATAAAGCGGTATTGCGACTGATATGGCTGCTGAGACATTTAAAGCGGATTCTTTTCTGGCCAGTCTGACTAGTTCCAAACCAGAGTAACGTCAGTAGGACGACTTATCCTAGACGGTTCTTTCTAACACTGTCTGATTAGACAGTCAAGTGACATGTGTGCAGCCCGGCTGTCTACTTTCGCATACAATTCTATATGCTTTTCTAATCTCTAGTATCTCAGACTGAAATACACTAAGTTTATCTGGAAGGTGTATTGAGAGTTTTAAACAGAGTTCATCGCAGAAGATGGCAGATCTATCAATTCATCTTTGATTCTTATTTAGACGAAAGATTTTGAACATCTTAGTAAAGTCTATGAGGGGTATTGTATGGTCAAATGTTTGGTAAGAACTTTATATTAATGCGTTGTAGTTTCTATTGATTTAGATAAATGTTACAAGCCAATTGATTAAATAAAAACACCATTATCCTTTGTAATTGAAAAGCTGGAAATTAATTACTTTCAGTTGCTGTTGCAGCCGTTGTATTGGCGAGTCTGTATGTTTCATTTGCGCTATTTTCTCTTACCATTTTCTTTTTTCTTGCCTTATTTTTCATGACCATTATTTTCTACAGTGATTTGTACGTAAATTTCTCTCCAAATCGTTTTCTGTTCTTATTGTATTTTAATGGAAAAATATTAAAGCAAAGGATGGAGAAGTAAATATTTTTCGTAATCCTGTCACGTCCTCCACATAAACAAACAATCGACAGGCAGTGTGTATTTCACCTCTATTTGTTTCGTGTAGCATCCATCCATCCAAAAAAAAAAGTACATAAATATTTGTTGAGCTTATGCGACATTCCATTTTGAATTAATTATTTTAATCTTCAAACACTTATTTAAATTATTTAACCACTACTTTTTTAAAAAAGTTACAAAAAGATGACAAAAATTAGAAATCCAATTTTCAAATTTATTGTTCGATATAAACCTGACCTTCTTACTATGTATCTATGTACGAGTATATTAGAAATAGGAGATTGTACATTCTACATTGCAGAATTTAAAATTTTACATCTGATATACTTTTTAGTTTATGTTATTTTTGTGGTAGGATATTTGTTAACACCTGCTTAGGTATGTGAGGTATTTTAGAATATGTCAATTTTAAATTGATTAATATCAAATTTAGATTCCATTAGCAAATTAGTTTTACATATATACAAATTTATAATAAAGGTTGACTAAAAACCAGAAAGAAAATACACTTTTCTTTGTTAACCCTTATGTGTGCGGCAAAAAAAAACACCTTCTAATGCCCTGCAAGGTACCTGGGTACCTACATATATGAAAAAGCATTTTCGCACTAAATACATTGTTGGAGCGTAGTTAAGAGATATTTTATATAATTTTTCTCAACGACTTACAGTTTGCAAGCTACTAACAACTTCAAATAATATACTTGCAATGGCCGCTTTCTCATATAAACCACCTACAGGTACCCGGGTACCTTGATGCGCATTAAAGGGTGTTAAAAGTAAATTGTTCTCTCAGGCAAATTACAAAAAAAGTCAAGGCTGCAAAAAAACTAAATTATTTGAAAGTTAGTAGTTCTCAAAAAGTTTCAGGTATACAAGTTATCAATTTCAATGAAAAAATTTTACTGGTACCCGGGTACCTTGGTGCACACATAAGGGTTAATCGGTGACATTTTTTATTTATAACTACACGTAGCATAGATTTAACAAACACTTTAGAGTGCACAGAACAAATATATGTATATTAACCTTAAGAATGCTTAAGGTGCGTTCAGATTGGTGAAATATTTTATAAAAAACATAAAATATTTCTCTAACGTAGTCTGAACACAAAATAATTTTGAGGGTTTAACAAAACAAATGCTGTTTTTGAGCAAATAAAATTATTTGTTTTTATACAAATATTTGTCCAATGTGAACAAAGTATGAACAGAAAAGAAAAAATATTTTTCTTATTTTTGAGCAAACATTTATTTTTTCTTCCAAAAAAAATTGTAAGAAGAAACAACGACAAATAACAGCTGAGTTCTTTACAAATGATTGTATATGCAAATTGATAAAATAGCTCTAAATTTGTATATAAGTTGTGTAAATGTTTAAAAATCCATCCGTTTTAGGCGATATGCGTATTTTTGATTAGCCTTTAATTTACAAAAGATTCATACAAAATAAAGTAGGTTTGAATATTTTCATACAAAATGTTCTTAAAGTACATTTGAAGTCTACTTTAATTTTTTATAAATACGGCAGTAAATATTTTATGCTTAATTACATTTGTTGAAAGAGCAAAATCAAATTAAATTCACAAAATAATCTTCTTAATGGGTCAGCTTGAGCATAATTAGTATTAACATGTTTGACATACAGTGGCTTAAAATGGCGTTAAAATCGTTGAGGAACATTAAAAGTAACATTATTTACAAGGAACTCGGAGCAGACTTCACAATTAATTATATTGATCATAAATGTTACATTAAGCATAGTTCTTCTACTAGATAGAGTTGGTAATTTAATCAATTTAAGTCTATCAATGATGGAAGGTTATTATCAGGATTCCAATCTAACCCACGTAGACAAAAGAGTAAAAATTGTTTCTGTATAGACTCTATACGCTGAATATGAATATTATAATAAGGATCCCAGATAATAGAGCCATATTCCAATATAGGTCTTACTAAGGAAATGTAAAGTTGTTTTGTGACATAGGGATCATCAAATTCCTTAGTCCATCGCTTTATAAATGCAAGTACCTACACCTCTAGCTTTATTTATCATCATGTTAATGTGCGAAACAAAGTTTAATTTGTTGTATAGTAAAATTCCTAGATCAAGAAAATTATCAGCAATTTCAAGCCGGTAATCACCCAAAGTATAATTAGCAGGAATATAATTACTTCTTGAAAAACGCATAAGTTTACATTTTTTTAAATTTAATTCCATTAAGTTGAGACTGCACCACAAAAAGAAATTGTTGAGATCGGATTGGAGATATATATGATCCAAAGATTTAGAGACGCTCAAAAATATTTTAACATCGTCAGTATACATTAGAATGTTACAAAAATTTAAAACATTTGGAAGATCGTTGATGAACAAGTAGAAAAGAATTGGAAAATTGCTTTGAGGAACACCAGAAGTAACCGAAATATTTTTAGAGTATTTATTATTAAATTTTACGCATTGAGTTCTATCCAAAAGATAAGATTTTATCCAGTTTAGACAGCGAGATGTAAAACCAAGAATATCCAGTTTAATAAGAAGAAGTCTGTGATTTACTTTATCAAAAGCTTTACTAAAGTCAGTATATATGGCATCGTTGTATCGTTTTGAAAACAAATATTGCCTATTGACGCTTACAATCATATATCTACATATATACGTTTCAAGTTTCAATAAAATTAGTTCAGCCGTTTTGGACTTACCGGTTTTTTCTCTATTTATCTCCATCTGGTCCAAACTTTAAAAAAAAGATTCGTTCCAAAAGATGCTGTTGCTTCATAACAAAGGTAATCATTATTTAAAAACACAATATTAAAATTTTACCCCTTATCTATCATTCTATATCTTCCTGGCCCATGTTTGGGAAAAATATAAAGTCTATTGGCAGTTCCAAGTATGAATCTATCCATGTTTCCAATTAAAATAAAATCGGTTTAGCCGTTTGGGATTGGTTGTTTAAGAAACAAGGGTACATATTTTACAAAAGTACCAATCACCTATATAAAGAGCAAATCGTGCTTTTGTAAATTTTAATATTTACAATAATCATGAAGAAAGCGTGAATTCCATCTTAAGCCACTAACTCAACATATAATAATAAAAAATTGGAAGAAGGAAACAATAAATCTGCTCCAAAACATGAAAGAGGTCCAGCAATAGATTGTTTATTAAGACAACATAATGATACATCTTAAAGCAATTATATCCGACAACTTCATAAGATACGAATATTTGATACACCTACTTTTATTAGTTTTTTTTTTTTTTTTTCTAAAATTAAAATTGCGAATACAATCTCGGAATTTCTCAAAATTAACAAAATGTAAATGTTCAAGTGGCTCTCAATAGTATGCGTACTGAATATGTTAAAGATCGAAGACCCAAGGTCAATTTGTTTGCGATATTTTACCGAATTCATGATATATTTGATGGTTGAATATATCTTAAAGTGCTACACAGATTGACGAAAAGAGTGAGACAGATATAGTATTTATATCAAATTTTAAAAAAGTTCCATTCAATACAAAACTTATAAATAAATAATTTTTCTTAATTAAGCTAAAGATCGCAAAATTGTTTATGATACAATATTTAATGAAATGAACTATAGTTTAGAATTTACAAGTATACACATACATTTTGCAATAACTTTATGTTATAATATGAAACTATTTAAAGTAAATATAAAATGTGTGAAACAATTATTTCCGGTATAGTCAAGATATTTACATTTATTTACAATAATAATTTTGTTATAAAAATTACTTAAAATTCATGTACAATCGTATGTTTATGTTGATCTATAAAGAATTACAATAATGAATTTTTATAAAAACATAAAAAGCTACAAAGAAACAATAAAATATAACGCCAGACTGTTTTACACAATTGTCTGTGATGCAAGTTTTTACCAATTGAAAATATTCTTTCAATAATCCTCTCAATCAGGAAATAATAATGGTTTCAATAAATTTAGCTCTAGACTAATAAATTGTAACTTTTGTTTAAATAAAAAAGTTTTACTAAATTTAAATTAAGATTCATTATAAATATTAAAAATTAAATATTGATAAAAATAACAATCAGTTGATTTGTAATTGTTAAACTAAATTTAATTTATTTATTACTTGTTTAGTTAATTTGATGTTGTAATAATATTTTAGATTTTATACAGTCTCCTCCTTAATTGCTTCAATAAAGTGTGAAATTTGCCTTCGGGTTGTCAATTTCCATGAAACACAAGCCACTGAAGAGATGAAGAAACCAATGCCTAAAACGATTATATCACAATAAATTAGTGGAAATAAATAATAGAGGAATTTATAAATTGTTCTGAAATCAACAGCTGTAGACCTATTAATTATACCCTATATAGCACCATGGTAGGGAGAGCAAACTGGATTTGTGCTGAAGTTTGTAACGCACCATACTATTAGTCTAACACCCATGTTTAAACATACCGATCGACTCAGAATTGTTTTATGAGTTAATTAAACGATAAAATTTGGTACATGATATTTTATCGGCCTAAGAGCAAACAGGTTTGAATTTGGTTGCAATCGGTCGATTCCACAGAAATCTCCTCCCAAAATAGTGGTTTATCATTCATACACAAATATTTTATTTATGCACTTATCCAAACAAATTTCGCCAAAAATAAGTTGTATATGAAGCCTAACCACACCAACAAATTATATGTAGATCGGTCTATAATTGAACATAGCTCCCATATAAGGCCCAGTTTCCAAAATCACTCTTTAAAATGCACAGAAATCATGACACCTAATTTTATAAAGGTCGGTCCATAATTAGCAGAGACCGAAAATAACAGGTACACTTTAATTTTAGTGGTTAATTGGCACCATTTAGCATTTAAAATTTGTTTTTTGTTTTATATCAGCGGGAGAGTGATTTATAAGAGACCATTTTAGGTTTCTGGCTGAGAGAAAGAGAAAAGAATATCACGGAAATAAATAATCATGATGAGTGATTTATAATTAATTTTTTTCCGTAAAGGTCAGGTTATAACTTTTATTTTCAAACTTTAAAAACAAATGAAATAAATGCATATAAAAATAAGAAATAATTGTATGTGAAATTTTACAAAAAATCGAAAACTTTATGAAAAAACTTTACGAAAAGTTTAGGAAAAATCTTAAACTTTGCAAAAATTCGAAAAACAAAAAACTCTACAATTTAGCAAAAAAATTTAAAATTCAAAATTCATTAAGTCCGCAATTGAAATTTAAAAAAAATGTTCGTAGATATACTCGTAAGGTGGATTCACCCATTTGTTCATAATTTCCTCTCACCAAGGCATTAAAAAACAACAAAAAACTATAAAGGTTATACCACACCATGTGAACAAAAATCATTTTATAACATTTATTTTGAGTGATTTATTTTTAAAATAATTTTGATTTTTGATTATATGTCCGAGTTATTGCCGGTCACTGATATATAGTAATAGCTTACATATACGACTTCCTTCGAGAATTACTTTAACATGTATAAATATTTTAAAAGTATTTATAGAGATAAAATTTAACACAACAATACTTATGTATATGTACAGAAGTCATGACACTAAATTTTTGGATGATTGACTCATAAAAAAATAAGTCATAGCTCCCATATTTGCTCCCCTGTGTAGGGTATTATATGGTCGGACTTGACCCACTATACTTTGTGACTTATTGATGTGTAAGGAATTTACAATTTCTAACATTTAAGTCGTTAATTTTCAAATTTGTTAACTCACCAATTAATAATATTGCCTCCGACATTTCATCTTGTATAGTTTTCGAAACTAGACACAATAGGAAAAGACCACTTAATAAACAAAAGGAGCCAATAACCACTGCTATTGTTATAAATATCAATATGGGATCCCTTAAGGCGTCATTAAAGAAATCAGAACACAAAGGTTTGCTGGGTAAGCCACTGGAAAACAATTTGAATATTAATGGGAATTTGGTTTAAACTTTTTTAAATTTAATAAATTTATTAATATATCCATTACTCACCACGACTGCTCATAGTTGGGTAATATTACTTCTTCACGTCTTATTTCCATGACGAGTTTTTCACAACTAAAACTCTGCTCCCCAGTTTACGATTTCTTTGCCAGCTACTAGTTCTTGCTGCTTCCCCTTTCCTCTATATTTGCATCTTTTGCTTTTTCACTGAACATTAGAAGTTTACAATACTTCTTTTTTTGTTGGATTTTGTTTAAATCATGACACTGATTTCTAAAAATATATTCCATTCAATTTACAACAACACCGAGCAATATAAACACTCACTGTAGACAGTTTTTATTGTTGCAGCCCCAAAAGTCTATATTTAGAGACGCGTGCCATACATTGAACAGACGTTGCACAAGAATAGACCCATAAGATCTTATAAGAACTCTAGGAGAAAACTAAAATAATAACAAACCGCAGTATCGTATGAGAATTTTACTATTTAAGAGAGGGAGTTTTTTTTTTTGGCGGCAGATTAGAATAAAAGCGATAACGATTTTTTGCTTCCGTTTTTAAAGTTTTTGTTTTTTTTTTTAATTAATGGTACCTTTTTATATAACTATAATTAGAATTCATTGAAATTATTAAAGCAATTACTTTAAAATCTCATTAAATAGAGTAATTCAACTTACATATGCAACTAATGTTTGTCTGAACGTCTATCTGCTCCCTCTGTTGAAACTATAATGATGAGTTTTGTCGTTTGTTTGCAATTTGCTATCAGAGACAGTTTTAAAATAAAAGTTTTTCTTAAAAACGTGTGCCCCTTTCCAACGTTAAAAAATTCCATCAAATATAATATAATTACAATATTCACAAACACATACATATGTAAATTATTGAATATATGTACCTAATATACCAATTTCACAACTTTTGTCTAAATTTTGGATTATTTATACCCACCACCAAAATTATGGGTGTATATTAAGTTTGTCATTCGTTTGTAGCTCATCGAAATATTGGTCATATAACCAAAAAGTATATACATATATTTCTAAAATTCTAAAACGATCTAGACATGTCCGCATTTCTGGCCGACTGAAGACACGATAGAGCTTCGGAAAAAAGACTTAGAATAATGAAATTTTTCTCAAACATTTTTTGTTCCACCGAAGTGTTTGGTATTTAAATGAAAGCATATTTTTTTTCTATTTTTTAAATTTCATAAAATTTTACTTTATTTTTGGATAGGATCGGTGCACGATCCATACAAATGACTTCCCGGAATACGGCTATAGGGTATATAAAGTCTATAAAAAGCAGTATTCATACAAAATTCAGCAAAAAAATGTTTCATGCAATGGAAAATAGAGCGATATTTTGTTTGCATTAGTCCGTATATGACCATATACCCCACTTATGACGTTCGTCCCATAACGTGTTATTAATCCCATATAAGGCATCCGCAAAATGGAATAACTTTTATTAACATTGTTATCGATACAAAATGTAAAACAAATTTTTTTCCAAGTATGCATCGATTACACTACTGATAAAAATAAAATACCGAATAAAAACTCTTTCTTGTTTATCAATGATATTTTCGAAATTTAGATTTTTTGTTAAGTCTAGTAAAAAAAAATACCTTAGGCCGTAATTTTGTAAAACGCAACGCCTAAATTTTCTAAGCGTTGCGTTAAATTACATTTTGCAAATCACGGCGTTCAAGTAGGTGATTGTTTTTGTTGTAACAGCTGATTCTTACGTTGTTGTTAATACAACTGTTTGAAATTGTGTATTTTGTAAAACGCAGCGCTGAATTTTTTATCACTTGCGTTGTCAAATAACAAGTAAGAGTGCTATATTCGGCTGTGCCGAATCTTAAATACCCTCCACCTAAACGTAATAAGAAACAACTACACTGGTTATAGGACTAAAATATCGTTATTCTGTGTTTTCTATTCAGTTTTAGTGCAAATTTTATTAGTATTTTTCATATTGTTTGAAAGACAATTTTACGACCAACATAATTTATGTTAAATATTTATAGCCTACACCACCATAGTGGGAAGGGTATATTGGATTTGTGCTGATGTTTGTAATGCCCAGAAATATTGGTCCAACACCCACCTTAAAGTATACCGATCGACTTAGAATCACTTTCTGAGTCGATTTAACGATGTCCGTTCGTCCGTCCGTCCGTCCGTCTGGCTGGCTGGCTGTCCATGTAAAGCTTGTGCGCAGATACAGGTCGCAATTTTGAAAATATTTGGATAAAGTTTGGTACGTGATATTTTTTCGGCCCAAGGATGGATGGGATTGAAACTGGTGGAAATCGGTCCATTATTTCACCTAGCCCCCATACAAATGTCCTCCCGAAATTGGGGTTTATCGCTCTTAAATCTTTGAATTATGCAAGTAGGAAAACAAAATTTAATATAGATAAGTAGTAAATGAAGCTAAAGCATACCTACAAATTTCGTGAAGATCGGTCCATAATTAGTCGTAGCTCCCATATAAGGCCCATTTCCGAAAATCACTTAAAAGAGCATAACTCTCTTAAAAATTTTGTTATCCGAATAAAATTGAACACAGATATGTTTTGTATATATACAAATAATATGGTAGAAGTTTATGATGATCGGTCCATAAATAGTCGTAGCTCCCATGAAATGATGACATCTAATTTTATAATGGTCGGTCCATAATTAGTCAAAACTCCCATATAAGATCTTTCCGTAATTCACTTTAACTGCCATAAATCTTTTAAAAGTATTTATATCGAGATAAAGTTTAAAACATATAATATTTATATTCACAGAAATCATGACACTGACTTTTGGTCCAAAATAGGTGATATCTCCCATATAACGCCCATTTCTGAAAAACTGTTTTATATTTACATATACATACTAGGTGTAGGGTATTATATGGTCGGGCTTGACCGACTATACTTTCTTACTTGTTTGAAATTTTGTCTAATTTTCACCATTTTTAATTGATTTAATTATCAATTCTTACCATAATTTACAGAGTTTGTCTGATGTTCATAATAATCTTGAGTGTAATTTAGCACACAGAGTATAAAAAAGGGGAACAATTCGGTTTTGGTGACTTTGCTCAAAAAAAAAAACAAAAAAAAAAAAAAAAAACTTCATCAAATAGGGCTTTTAGAGGAGATGGCAGCAGAAAAAAATTGTTGGCGGTCACGCCTATTTTTGAGATGGCGGGCCCGTAAAGTTGAAAATATATAGGCCTATATCTCGGGAACTACTGGGTGTATGATAATTTGTAATACATTAAATAAAAGGTATTAAAAATACCTCTCCAACGATATATATCGTGATTATAAAATATGGACCGAATATGGGTTAAATCCGAAAAGAATATTTTTTGTCCCGAATTTATTTGTTTTTTTTTGGAAATTTTTATATGGCAGCTATGACAAATTATGGGCCGATCTTCTTAAATTTTGGAACAGTGATTTTCATGCATATGAGGATATTTCACGTCGAATTTCAACACAATAACGGTATATTTAAGATATATATTAGTATTAGAGTGGATTTCGGAAGTGGACCTTATATGGAGGACATAGTCAAATATGGTCCGATATTCTCAAAATCCAGCAGTTTGATTTAGGCGTGTATGTAAATGATCCGAGTAAAATTTTGGATTGGTACCCTTTTTTATAAGAGATTTATGAGTATTAAAGTGATTTTCGGAAGAGGGCTTTATATGGGGCATACGGTTAAAAATAGACCGAAATTCACAACATTTTGTGGGATGATTTTTGTATATATGTAAATGATCTGTGTAACGTTTTGAGTCGGTACCGATATTTATACAATATATATAGGGATAAATGTCGTTTTAAGATGTGGTCCTTGTATGGGAGCTATGACCAATTCTGGGCCGACCACCATAAAATTTAGTACAACAATTTATTTGCGTATAAAGATTATTCATGTGAAATTTTAGCCGTTTAACATTATTTATATCTGTTTTATACGTATTTAAGTGAATTTTGGAAGTGGCCAAGTACAAACAAGCCTGTACTCAGCAATTCGGCAATTATTTCCCCTTCCAACCGACCTTTCCTCTAACACTCACAAACACAAGACTTGCGCAAATAAAGTAGCCTAATCTGAAAGGGACCTAAGATATTACTTTTTTTTTCTTAGTCAAGTCGGACGGTCAGATTGTTAGAATTGTGAATGCGGTTTTATTGTTCATCGCCGAAAATCTGTTTTCCTTTAAAAATGAAGAACTTTCATAATTTTTATTTAATCTCTCATTCCGAATAGAAAACATTAGTCAATGATAAAATTTCCTTCTCTTACAATAAAATTGTTCTCTTTTATGCTTCCACTTATATACATACATGTACATATGTATTTATTGGAAAAGGAAGTGCGATCACACAAAATGTATCATTCCGTTATTTTAATACGGAACTAAATTATAGAAGCAACAACAACGATATGGTTATTTATAGCTCGAAACACCCTTTTTATTGTTTGATGGACTACAACAGATGACATAAAACAGATCTGTTGTGTTCTTTAAAGACAAAACAAATCTGATTACAAGAAGTGGAAAGTAGGAGTATCTAATTGGAATTTTTTGGAGAGCAATAACCTTTAAAATGGAAACAAAGCAATTCGTTTATAAGTAACGTATTGTTTTTTACAGAATTCACTTATGAATAACATTTACTACTTAAAGACTTTGTTGATTTCAACCTTTAGTAGCTGTTTTACCTGATGCCATTGTATTTTTATTGGCCAACAATATATTATATGACAAATTTGCCCAAGGATTCTTAGTTGTTTAGGGACAAGTGGGCATCATTCAAAGTAGGTCGCCTTGGACGTTCAAAATTAAATAAAAAATCACACAAAACGATTTTATTATTCGAATGTCATGAGGCTCACAATTCTTGCTTTCTCTTGCATTTATTAACGTTTTTAAGTCAGAAATTTCAAGAAAAGGTAAATGAATAGTCGTCTGAAGGCTGATAAGCATTTGGTATTATTGGTAAATATGACCTTGTGGATTAACAATTGAAAGACAAAATATATTCGTAGATTTTACAATAACGTTTACCATTAAAAATAAAATTTCTAGTATCGACTGGATGATGATATGGAGACAGAGAAAATGTTATTTTTTTTTAAGGATTATAATTTTTGACACTGTCTTTGTTTAAATATACGGGGAAATATGTTCCTAAAATTGAGTTTTTATGATCTCTTGGTGCCAAAATATTTATTTTACAGTGATCGTTAACATAAAGAAAAAAATCAAATATTATTAAAATGTTTTATTTTTTGCATGAAGAACTACAGATGAAAAAGCTTTCTGCAATTTTTGTGCCGCATTTCTTAACAGTCGACATAAAACGCATAGAAATTAAAATTTCTAAAGCTTGTGCCCCAAAAAAGGGCTCGATCGCTCTAAAGAGTTCCGAAAAATAAAATAACACAAATAAATATCGTTATCAATACAAAATGTAACACAAATTAATGTCAAGCACACAGAAAAGAATCATCATTTTTGTTTTTAATTAAACCTTTAATTGATTTTAAAATAATTTTCAATTAAAATTTTAATTGATTCAATTACTTTTTCTGATATTTTCAATTAAATGTCAAATTGTTTTTTTTATTGATACTATCATTTTGTTTACAGGTCCGGTTTCAATTAAATTTTTAATTGATTCCACAAATATTTTAATTGAAACTCATTTTTATTTTTTTGTGTGCATGAATAAATTACACTACTGGTATATTGGTGGTGGGTATATAATATTCGTCGCAACCGCATATAAACTCTTATTTGTTAAACATACAACATTATTTACTTTTAAAGCTTTTGCCTTTTTACATATTCAACTTTAATAAAATACAAATTTGCGCATTTTCTGGCATTTACTTTCACGCACTTATAATGAATGATTTGCTCTCATTTGTTCAATAATAGTATTAAATGGCGGTTGTCTTAGTGACAATTTAATAATGTGAAGGATATTCAAATTAGTTTTATATGAATGTTGAAAAGTGTTGTTTATTGACAACTTACATATGTATATACGAGGATCACTTTATTTAAACTTTATATATTTTAAATCTAATTAATTTTGATTTTTTTTATACCCTACACCACAATAGTTAGGAGGGTATATTAGATTTGTGCTGATGTTTGTAACGCCCAGAAATATTGGTCCAACACCCAACTTAAAGCATACCGATCGGCTTAGAATCACTTCCTGAGTCGATTTAACGATGTCCGTTCGTCTGGCTGGCTGGCTGTCCATGTAAAGCTTGTGCGCAGAGTACAGGTCGCAATTTTGAAGATATTTTGATAAAATTTGGTACATGATATTTTTCTGCGCTAATAATGGATGGGGTTGAAACTGGTAAAAATCGGTCCATTATTTCACCTAGCCCCCATACAAATGTTCTCCCGAAATTGGGGTTTACCGGTTCTAAATAATTGAATTATGCAAGTTATGCAAACAAAATTTACCAGAGATGAGTAGTAAATAAAGCTAAAGCACGTCTAAAAGTGTTGGTATCCAAATAATATTGAACACATATATGTTTTGTGTATATACATATAATATGGTAGAAGTTTATGGTGATCGGTTCATAATTAGTCGTAGCGCCCATATAAGGCCCACTTCCGAAAATCATTTAAAAGAGCGTAACTCTCTTAAACATTTTGCTATCCATATAATATTGAACAGAAATATATTTCATATGTATACAAATAATACGGTATCATTTTATTGTGATCGGTCCATAATTAGTCGTAGCTCCCATATAAGGCTCACTTCCGAAAATCATTTTAAAGAGCATAACTCACTCAAAAGTGTTGGTATCCAAATAAAATTTAACACAAATAAATTTCATATGTATACTAATAATACGGAACAATTTTATTAATGATCGGTCCATAATTAGTCGTAGCTCCCAATAATACCCTCTCCGTAATTCACTTTAATTTCCATAAATCTTTTAAAAGTATTTATATCGACATAAAGTTTAACACATATAATATTTTTATTCACAGAAATGACACTGCATTTTGGTCCAAAATAGGTGATATCTCCCATATAACGCCCATTTCTGAAATACTTTTTTATATTTACATATACGAGGTGTAGGGTATTATATGGTCGGGCTTGACCGACTATACTTTTTTACTTGTTAAACATTACCCTAAAATATTTACATTGTTAATTATTATATTAATTTACCATTCGATTTTAAATTATTGGGCACTCATGAACAAAATTAGATTTTTAAATATTTTCATGTGTAAATTGAATTATATAGGAACGTGAATGAAGCTCTTCCTAGTCCAAAAAATGTGGTCAGATTCGTCATTGACGTATATCTGAGACAGCTGAGATCACGAAAGATACTTGTGCGAAGATATCTTATTTTACGATCTATAAGTATAATTTAGAATATGACATATACATCCAAATTTAAGGATTTAGTACCTCATTTGTACACTACTGCCCGAATATTACATTCAGAAATCGAAATTCATGTACCACCAAAAATGGCATTAACAGTGTTGCTAGGCCATATAAATAAAATTTTGGATTATTTCGAAATTTTACCAAAGTAGCACAAACTATAACCATTGAGTCTAATGTGTACTAACAAAAGTACAATTGAACCATGTGTTCCAACCCTGCGATCGATGTATTGAATTCTTCCTCCTCTTGTTCAATCAAGCAATTTCTACAATACATTCTGACATATTTCCAATGATAAAGTGCCCATAATCCTGGTCCATTCCCTTGCCAAAAAATCAATGAAAAATTATTTATTTCGATGCAGGGTGTTGCCGCAGACGTTTGCCGAAAGAATCTTCAAAAACTTATAAACAATTCAAAGTCGTACTACTTACTACTATATACAGCAAATAAGTTAATATTACCAAACCGCTTTGCATTTGAAACATATGGTTGTTTGTCTGTAATACTATGTTATTTTGCGTCATGTTGCTTTCATTTGGATTTTCCCAATTTCAAATATACATAAATTCTCAATTGTATTCAGCATTTTCTCAATTTCAAATTAATTCAAAAACATCATTGGTTTTCGGAGATATTAAACCAACTGCTGGCATTTTTCAAATGACTCCCTTCTGCATATTCTTAAAAATTTTCTCGTCCCCTCACATAATGTGAAACCATGCTGTAATTGCTGTATAAAGTGACACAAATACTCGGATTGCGGTATATATGTGTATATGTATGGCTATGTAAGTATATGGACTGCTTAATACATTAAAATCCTTGATATGTTAAGAATTGCTTTTTGAATATTGATACTCATGCTGATGTATATATGCAGCTAATGAAGTTCAAATACATATATGTAATATGTATATGCGTTAGCATTCTAATTACATTACACAACGTAACAAATACAGGTACATATGTGTGTATGATAAACATATATGAACAGAATTGAAAACGCACCTTCAGGTTACACACGTAAATATGTGTTAGCAAATTAAATTTATTTGAATTAACATTAACAGATTTATGTCCTGAATATATTTAAAACATGAAAAACAATAGCCGGAAACTGTAATCACACGACAAAAACATCTTTAGGCTAAAAAGTTTTTAAAGAAAAATTAATAAATATCAAAAGGGAAGTACTGCTGTATGTAGGAATGTTCGTTAGTGCAACAATAAAACGTTTCGAAGTTTTCTTGCTAAGTTTTGATATAAACTAGTGTTTCACATATCACTAGTGACTGTCATCTTAATTAAATTCAGTGCAGTTTGACATCGCAACAACACCAAAGGGTTCACAATTCATTGTGCACACGATTGAGAACTCATTGCGATGAGCAGCTTATTTCACCAACATTTAATTGAAATTACTTTTACAAAGTAAATGCCAAAGATTGTTCTGTCGGCAATAATAGAAATTACGACATCCAGTTCTATTTTAAGTGTTTTATTTGAAATTAAAAAAGGTCTAAATGAATCACCCTATACTTAAGTGTATATACGTATAAATATATATCCTCAAACACTTACATATATTGAAACACACACTTTTCCTACTACTTCTTTCCTGAGTTTACTTACACATGTAAGTAAACGAAAAACGAAAAGTTTAACTGTCGTAGACTCCTGTGGATGTTTAACATCCTGCCCTTTTGTAAGTTTGTAATAAAACACAAAAGAACTCCTGGTATTAAAAAAGGTCGCCGTCGGCAATTGCCAGAGTGTGTATGAAATGCATTAAATAAATGGTAAGAACGTAAAAAAGAAAGTAAGAAAAGTATTGTAGAAATGCCAATGCCAAGACAAATGTTGTAAAATATCGCGCAATGTTTTATTACCACATCCGGCAGCAAAAACAACAAAGAACTTCATTGGGTTCTATTCAAGTTACAGTGGGCTTTTATTAAGGAAAATATTAAAATATTGGAACAAATATTAAAAGGTATTAATATTGTAAAATAGACGTTCGAACATTTGCTGTCCATAAATTGTATTGAAAAAGTTTTTAGGAAATTTATGAATGACATCAATATCGTTCATTAACTTTAGCATGAATATTATTGGATGAATAATTTTTTTGGAAATGCGTAGAATTTATAATAGGTGTCCATATCATCTTTCAACGAGTTGGTTATACGTCAGGTTATGCTTATGCTGCACGCTTAATAGGATTTAAAGCATTTGTTAATATTTTTAAATGTGGAATAAGCTTTAATTTTCACCCTATTACGCAAGTCTAGTATAGACAAGTGATGCTACACTTTACTTTGTGAATTACTTAATACATATATTTCTCAAGACTGGCGGGTTTCAATTTCTTGTTATGAACGTTTTTATTTATGTTGAAACTTTATTAAGATTGCATTTCTGCTAGTTTTCTGTTGAATAAATTTAATTATTTTTTACGAAATAAATACCCGAATTTCTCACCCTAGCAGTGATGTTCAGCGGCGAGAATAACGCTGGAATTTCTAATGTATTTTCACATTATTTCACACGAATTTTAATGGAATTTCACATTAAAAAGAAAATGTTGAGTAAAGCTATATAGCGAGACATTCTATGATAGCGTTAGTATGGATCTCTGATCATGGTATAGAGCTGATGAATTAGCCAGAGATGAAAATCGGCGATTAGGAAATGTTCCTCGTAATGTCATGATTCAAACAATTTATTTACCTTTAAAATTTAAAAAAAGTAACAAAATAAAAAATAATATAATAAGAAGTTTTTTCGTCATCAAGTCGTTCACAAAATAGTATCGTCTAATGCCACCTTTAGTAATATCATTTATATACATTTTAATAAATATGTTTTCATCAACATCAATGTCATCTAATTATCAGTTTCTTTCACACCACCTTACGTTAGGTTTTAATTATGATACTGGTTCAATAAAAAATCAGTATATATTGAAACCAAAGCGGTACCTTATGATTTAATTTCTATTATTTATTATTATACCCTACACCACCATAGTGGTGAGCGTATATTGGATTTGTGCTGCTGTTTGTAACTTCAATTAATATTGGATCGGTTGGAAATAGGATCATTAAAATCCTATTTCGGAAGGATATTTGTATGGAGGCAAGGTGAAATAATGGACCGATTTCCACCAGCTTCAATTTCGTCCGTCCTTGGGCCGAAAAATATCAGTTAGCAAATTTTATTAAAATATCTTCAAAATTGCGACCTGTACTCTGCGCATAAACTTTACATGGACAGCTAGCCAACCAGTCAGACGGACGGACATCGTTTAGTCGACTCAGCAAGTGATTCTGATTCGAACGGTATACTTTAAGGTGTAGGATATAAATATATAGGGTAGTGAATATAATATTTCGTCAAAATGTGAATTCCGAAATATATGTTTCAAAGTAGTATTGTATTATATATGTATATATATGTATTTCATGAAAAAAAAACTTTGCATGTATACTTGATGTAGGGTATTATATGGTCGGGATCAACCGACTATATTTTCTTACTTGCTTAATTAAAAAGTTGTGAAACATTTTAAACGGAAACCATAAATAAACGTAAACATATTTCACAAAATTAATCGAATTATTCGTTATTCGAAAATTGTCCTTTTGAAATTTATTCGTATGAAATTGTTCGATTATTCGAATGGATACACTAGTAAGTGACTATATTTTTCGTACGGAAATGAGATTTTAATTATACCTTCTGTAACACACCAACCTATCATCATCATTTGACTGAACACCAATTTCTAAACTTTTCAGAAAAAGAAACAAACAAGATTGTTTAAATAGTAAAATAGAAATCTTTAATGTAATATTATGAACATTTTTACTCATACATTTTTAAATGAAACGGATTAGCCAACAAAATTTAAAAATTATTTAATCAACTGCATATTAAATAAAAAAAAATAACCATTGTATTTTTTTTTATTTACTGAAATTACCATTACTACATACACAGAAAAAAATAAAAATGAGTTTCAATTAAAATATTTGTGGAATCAATTAAAAATTTAATTGAAATCGGACCTGTAAACAAAATGATAGTATCAATTAAAAAAAAATGTGAGATTTAATTGAAAATATCAGAAAAAGTAACTGAATCAATTAAAATTTTAATTGAAAATTATTTTAAAATCAATTAAAGGTTTAATTGAAAAAAAAACATGATTTTTTTTTCTGTGTACTTATTTTTGTTATTGTTTAACTAGTATGATGAGTATTTATCAATATGACAAAAATAGTATAACATTTGTTTATGTTTATCCTGGTGAACATTTGTTTTACAACTTGGGCCTGTAAAATTCTCCTTTTTACAAATCTTACCACTGAGAGAATTCGTTTTGATCAGTACTTACGGTTTATGATATTTTTGCTTTAAACTTCGTTTACTCGTCAATATGATCTCATGTATGTCACATGTATTTAATATATATGATATTTGTGGATCATGAATGAGAGTAACAAATATATATCTTAGTGGCAATTTTGAAAGCTCTACGCCTAGTTTTATTGTAGAGGGAAGAGAAACGAGCTAAGTTAGATAGGTAATGGTTTAAAAAGTAAAAGAATTTAGTCTTTACAATTTTGACTGCGGTTCTGTAAAATTGTGAATTCTTTTTCAGTGCATTTAAATAATAAAGATAGTGTGAAATTTAATAAACGAATTAAATTTTTTTTTGTCTAGAATATTTAAAGAAGACGGCATAACATTTTTCGAAAAATCTTCATTTTGTGTTATTCGTCCACAACACACATGTGTATTGTGGGACCTCGGACCAACTACCAACTACACATGTGCTATTTCTCACACCGTTACGTAATCGGTGTAACCACATTTTATGCCAAGGGAATACTTGATTTTCCCACAACCAACTTAACTTCACCACTTTTACTCTTCATCCGAAGCATAAAGGAATACACATTTTTTTCCTATAAAAACATTTCCATATATACCAAAATTTTGAGACTTTGGGGCAATTCTTCAACATACGTGTTCGTTTTCAAAATTGTCACCTAACCCGTTGAAACAACATTTCACAAACCCCGAATTAACTTCACCACTTGCAAAAATACTTACGCATTACCCAAAAGAAGCCTAATTTTGCCCATAAATTTATCTCCATTGCTACACAACAGCATGCTAGTGTACCCTGATAATTATCATCTTTCCGATTCAACATCTTTATATGTATAAAAAAAAGGAGGAGAAAGAAAAGGAAAGAAGAAGAAAAGAACGAATCTGTAAAATTATCCAGGCATATCATAACATTTAAACCAAAATTTTATATAACTATTTCTTCCAAATTCTCTAATAATTCGACTAACTAACTATAATTCCAAGTATCAATTATACCTTTAGAATTCTGTATCACCAGATATTATAAAAACATTTTCTTTGTTAACCACTTTCAAAACATAATCACATTCTTACATTCAGTTTTCTTAATTATAAAAAAAAAATAATAATAATATTTTTGAATTAAAACTTAATCTAAAACTAAAAATTATATCTAAACGACATAATCAACCAATAGCGAAACAGTTTATCCAAATAAAAGCAACACGCTTTTTATTTAAAGTTTCAAAAAGTATTTATTTAAGTTTTAAGGTAAAAGTAATTATTGGTAATTGACATTAAAATGATTTTTCAAATTGTCTGTCTTCTTCGTTTAGAGGCGCGATCAAGAATCCATTTTTTCGTCTTCAGGGTTGTCAGCCTTTCATCTAATCAGCGCTTTTACCAGTGGTGCTAACACAAATATGATCCTTTTATATTTATAACTTAATGACTAAAATTTACTAAAATTTAATCATAAGAATCCCAAACATTTTATCTTACGACTAACCCTAATTTAGTATAACAAATTATCTACGCCAAAAAAATTATCGATCTTCAAAAACAACAACAAGTATGCAGGAGGCCTTCTACATGCATCGTTGGATACAACTTTATGTAAGTCCTTTTGTTTTGTTTATTATCATTCTCTTACCTTGTATATTTGCTTGATATTATTTAACTTCTTAACATAGTTTTTATTGTTGTAAATACAATTGAAGTTTCTCGTTTGAGCACAAATTTAATTGAGTGCAAATAAGAACAATAAAAGCTTTGTTAATTCTCATGAAATAGTTAAACATATTTTTTTTTTATTGCCAAAATTAACACTTTTTGATTTAAGATTATTTTTATTGTAATTGATCTTAAAAATGTTAGAACAATATCAATAGTTTATTATTATGAAGTTTGTATTAGAAAGTTAAATAATTAAATTTTTGTTATACCGATGTACATATTCGGATTTAAAAATGAATTAAGTTCTTTTTCTTGGTAAAACTGTAACGGTCTTTGGTAGGATTAAGTGTGTGTGGGGTTTTTTATAAATAAACTATCAACCAAGGAAAAACCAAGGATGGGTGGGTATAGAGGTTCAAAGCTATAACATCTAATCTTTCTTGTGGAAAATTGGAAAAGTGTTAGTGTAGAAAACAATAAGAGCTTATTATTCGCACGTTATTTTTTTTTTTTTTTTGATTTGTAAGGCACAGGCAAGGTTAAACTCAGGAACAATATCCCAGCCCAATACTACCGAACTAGCTCAGCTCAGCTAGAACGTGCGAAATGCTTCCTGCAAAATCTTAGTTGAACTGGTTAGTGTAAATTCTATTTAATAGGTTGTTAATATATCTTTTTACCACCTTTGTATTCAGACCCTTACATTAATAATGTTCAATATAACATCTGTCATTACACATAGTGTTGTTGAACTGTTCGGACGTGTTATTTTTAGTGCGGCTGAATTTTCGGTGAAAAAATCGTAATAGGTGAAAAAGTGTAATAGGTCGAAATAAAACAAAAAGTTAAAAAATAATTCGTAATAGGTAAAAATACCTACGGTAAAAAAAAAAAAAAAAAAAAATAAAAAACATTAAAAAATAAAAAACATTAAAAAAAAAATAATAAAAAACATTAAAAATCACATAAAAACTGTATGAGTGTTCCTCTCAGATGTAATTCTGAGAAAGAGCTTAGCTCGACTAGAAAATCTTTATGGATCTCTGAGGAAGAATCCTTAAAAAAATCTGTGGAGAATCTTCTCACTACAAGAGCCGTAGAACGGCGCCGTTCCTGTTCGCCCAATATAGTGATTTCATCAGATGATAAAACATCAATATCTTCTACATCAAATAGTGCAGGCAAACCTAGAAAACAAGTAGGTATGGATAAATACGTCACAGTTCTTAAGCGACAGAGGAGCCCGACATCTGCTCAAATGTCATCAAATTCAAAAGCTCCCAAGACCGTGAGTATTGACAATCCAAATGATCAAAACAGGTTTGCTCTCCTCCAGACGGATGATCCAGAACTTCCTAAAAAGACGTTTAAGCCCCCACCAATTTATCTGAGAGAGCCCACTTCCAGTAAATTGGTACAAGGCATTGTTTCGGTAATAGGTGAAAATATGTTTAGCGTAACCTCAATTAAACATGGAAATATCAGCGAAACCAAAATTCAAGTGAAAAAGGAAGATGACTTTCGAAAATTGTCCAACCAGTTGGAGAGGGAGAGTAGGGATTTCTATACCTACCAGCTGAAAAGCGCAAAAGGACTCCAAGTCGTTCTAAAGGGTATAGACCCAGATGTTGATCCTGCCGAGATAAAGACTAGTTTAATGGAAAATGGCTTCAAAATTAAAAGCATAACGAATATTAGAAACCGTGAAAAGATTCCTCAGCCTATGTTCAGGGTGGAATTGGAACCCGGAGATATAGTCTTAAAGAAAAACGAGTCCCATCCCATCTACAATCTGATTTACCTTCTGCATCGTAGAATCACCGTGGAAGAACCGCATAAGCGTTAGGGACCCGTCCAGTGTCTTAATTGTCAAGAATTTGGTCACACTAAAGCATATTGTAAATTGCCGTCAGTTTGTGTTGCGTGTGGGGAACTACATACAACTGCTCAATGTGATAAGTCGAAAACCGACTCAAAAATCCAAAAATGCAGTAACTGCGGAGGTAATCATACCGCAAATTATAGAGGTTGTCCAGTTTACACTCATTTGAAAGGCATAAGGACCAACAAGACGTCAGTATTACCTGTTCATCCTCAACAGCCTAATTTTGCATCGAGTAACAATTTTCCTCAATTGTTACGGCCCACTAGTCATGAAAACGCGCCTAGTTCTAGACAAGTTTCTTACGCTAACGTGGTTAAATCTAATATGCCAGGTTTGGAGCAGGAACCTAAATCTCAATATTACGAGCCTAATATTAACACTCTAGAGACTACTTTGCAGACACTTGTCCAAACTATGAACACTTTTACGACCACTATGACATCCATGATGCAGGAAATGCTGAAAATGCAATCCACTATCTTACAAGCAATTTTAAAGAAATGATTTGTTTAAAAATTTGTTTTTGGAACGCGAACGGCCTCCGCCAACATAAAAACGAACTGGAACACTTCCTGATGGATAAGCAGATTGATGTCATGATGATTGCTGAAACTCACTTGACGGCGACAGGGTACTTCAAAATTAATGGATACGTGTTGTATGATACTAAAGATCCCCGCGGAAGAGCATGTGGAGGTTCGGCAATTCTTATAAAGAACAGAATAAAACATTATTTAATGAACAACATATGTGAGGATTACCTACAAGCAACAAACATTTGTATTGAATTCTGTCAATACAACTTTGTTTTATCATCAATTTATTCGCCGCCTCGATTTTCAATAAAAGAACATCAATACTACAGCTTCTTCAATTCCCTTGGAGCTAGATTTTTGGTTGCTGGTGACTTTAACGCCAAACACACATTTTGGGGTTCACGTCTAGTGACCCCGAAGGGTCGTGAACTCTTCAACACCATTGCCAAAATGGGCTTAGATGTACTCTCAAGCGGGCATCCCACCTACTGGCCGACGGACCGACGGAAGATTCCCGATATTATTGACTTCGGAGTAGTGAAAAATATCCCTGTAGAATCGATACAAGTGGAGCCTTCATTAGACTTGTCTTCAGATCACTCTCCTTCTATTATTTCAATGCGTTTCCTTCAAGGGTATGGCTCTCCATTTCGGGACATGTCTAAATCCAGAGTAAGTTGGATAAAGTATAAAAAGTATTTAAGTTCCCACTGCACGGAAAATGTAGTGTTGAGAACTACCGAGGATATTGATGGGTCGATTGGCAAGTTTACTGAGGACATACGAAGAGCTGTGCATCACGCTTCCACATATGACGTTGAATGCAGAAATAGGACAAACAGAACTTATTTCGCTGAACTCGAACATCTCCTGACAGAAAAAAGAAGAGTTAGAAGAGAGTGGCAAATTCACAGGTCTCCTCAACTGAAAGCTAGGCTACGGGAATGCAGAGATATACTAAATTTCTTAGCAACCCAAAGAATGGCTTCACTTAAATCATACTTGGAGGGAATTGACAGTTCCCCACAATCTGACTATTCGTTATGGAAGGCGGCACGAGGTTTAAAAAGACCAGTTAGAGGAAAGCCTCCTTTGCGAAATCCGATTGGTGACTGGGCTAGAAACGATTCCGAGAAAGGGACTTTATTTGTTAACCATTTGAGAAATGTGTTTACTATAAACAACTCAAATAATGCAACTGAATTGCCACCACTCGTTATTAGACCTCCTGTACCTCTAAGACTTAGCTTTAATGATATTCAAAGCGCTATTGGTACTCTGAACCTTAAAAAAGCTCCAGGTATGGATAAAATCAGCAACAAAATGCTCGTGGAGTTACCTCGTGTAGCTAGAAGAATTATTCTCTTTATCTTCAATGCTATTTTACGCCTAGAATACTATCCTGCAGATTGGAAGGTATCTATGATTACCATGATTCCTAAGCCAGGGAAGGACCTCACCAAAGTAGAGTCATATAGGCCAATTAGCTTACTGCCGACAATTTCAAAACTGTTTGAAAAATTGTTAATGGCTAAGTTGATTCCAATTCTGAACGACACTCAATGTATTCCAAATCATCAATTCGGGTTCAGAGCTAAACACAGTACCATCGAACAAACACACAGATTAGTAAATGTGATAAGACGGTCGTTTGAAGAGAAAAAATACTGTTCCGCGCTTTTCATTGATGTTTCCCAAGCGTTCGACAAAGTATGGCATGAAGGTTTAATGCACAAAATAAAATTAGCTCTGCCTGCTAACACCCACAAACTTATGAAAAGTTATTTATATGGTCGCAAATTTACAATCAAAGAAGGCGATTTTTTAAGCCCCGCTCAGCCAATTGAAGCAGGAGTACCCCAGGGTAGCATACTGGGTCCTACTTTATATTTGATTTATGCATCCGATATGCCGTCAGACCCCAATATACATACTTCAACTTTTGCTGACGATACAGCCTTTATTAGCGTTCATAAGGACCATCAAATAGCATCACTGAATTTGCAGAATTATATTTATAAACTAGAGAATTGGCTTGAGCTTTGGAAAATCAGGGTTAACGAACAGAAATGTATTCATATAACTTTCACATTGCGAAAAGATACCTGCTCGTCCATCAGAATAAATAACCAAATTATTCCGCAACACAATGAAGTCAAATACCTCGGAATCCACCTCGATCGTCGTTTAACCTGGAAGTCTCATATTGACGCAAAACTTACACAGATGAGATTAAAAGCAGTGCAACTTAATTGGCTAATCGGCAGAAATTCTACATTAAAGTTGGATTGTAAACTTTTGTTGTACAATGCAATTCTAAAGCCAATATGGTGTTATGGAATTCAATTATGGGGTACTGCCTCAGCATCCAACATTGAAAAGATTCAAAGAGGTCAAAATAAAATTCTACGTATAATTACTGCAGCTCCATGGTACGTTAAAAATTCTCGAATTCACAAAGATCTAGGCATTCCTTTGGTGAAAGACGAATTTACAAAATACGCCTCAAAATATGTCAGCAAACTTGAACACCATCCAAACCCACTTGCACGAGACATCCTTAACTTTAGTGGCCATGTTCGGTTGAGAAGGAGGGATACCCTTGCTTTAACTCAAACGCAAAACAGATGACTGGATCAGTGGATGTAAATTTTTTTGTAGTATCATAATATTTTGTCTAGCACTGGCTGGACTTATTATTTTCTTTTAGTATTAAGATTCGAAAACTTATTGTCATTTCAATATCTGAAGATTCAATAAATAAATATAATGTATTATAAAAAAAAAAAAAAAAAAAAAAAAAAAAAAAAAAAAAAAATAACATCTGCCAACCTAAGTAGTCAAAACTTTAAATAAGCCATTACAATACATACATACATATGTATGCTTAATACCATGGAATTTTTAAATTCTTGTTTTATTTGATCAGTGCTGAACTTAAGCAGTAATTTATTTTTTTTGCTCCAATTATTATGTTCTAGATTATTTTAAAATACCTTGTATCTTGCAGTAAATTGAACTATATAGCGTTATTCTGGAAAAGTTTTTGCAACTACAAATTTTGAACAAAAAGATCGGTGTTTTTACTTATGAAGTTAGACTAGTGCATCCGACTTTACTTTTGTACATTATAAACACCAAGTTATCAATCACCAAGTTATCAGCATTCGTAATTTTCGATGTTTAGATGCTACCAAATGGTATATTTCATAAATCTTAAAATGTTTATAAATTTCACAGTCATTCATTCCACTGTACAAGTATGTACGGATCTACTTGTTCGTATAAGACACAAAAAACATTGAGTTATTTGTTACAACTAAAAAATTGAACGCAATCATAAATTTCTTTTTAACATTTTCTTTATTGATGCTTAAACTGTTCAAAAAGGGAAAATCCCGAAAAAAATCAGTCAAGAAAATATAATATTTTACCTTTTGTATTTTGGTGTGTGTGTGTAAATATGAATTTAAACCCTATAGTTCCCAAATTAAAAAAAAAATATTTTTGGATTAGTTTTTAGTCAAATATGAAGGATATAATATTACAAAAATGTTATTGTGTGTGGAACGTGTTTTATGGGCTTGGGATTGTAGACCACCTAGAGGTGGTCTTGGGAAAGAGACAAAAAAAAAATTACTTAATTTAATTTATAAATTTATTTAATTTATTTTTAATTTAATTGTATTATAGTTATGCAGAATGTAGAAAAAATTAATTAAAAGTAATTATTTGTGATGAAAATCAAAAAAACAGTTCTTTTCCTGAGTCTGGCATAGGTTTACGTTACATTTTAAGCATACTACTTGTGTTTCGGAAACGGAAAAGGGTTATTTGACTTTGTGTCCTGAATTATTTGGAAATCAGATTCACTCCAGTAGTAATATTTTTCGTTATATTTTTCTAAGCAGTATATTTATTGATCAATGATGGTATCATCCAAAAAATATATGAAGCACTTGTATGGTGTATCCAGTTTCTTTAAATCTTCCCCAAGTTCGGGCTCACAAAATGCGATCACAGATTGATCAAGCACAAGGCTTTTTTTTGGCGCCACAATATTTTTTTAAAGTTCTGCGATTTTGGATCTATATATATCAGTATTGGATGCGCTAAATGATCCAGCGTCATTCGCGACATTGTGTTCAGTCTGAATGATCGATTCTGCAGCATGCTCAAGGCGTATGCGCTTCAGCCCACGAGGAGTACCAGAAGTAACTGAGGATGAGGTGCTTGAAGACGATACACTCGTATCTAACACCGATGCGTTAATTCATGCTGAAACCAATCTCCGCGACCAGATCTGATTCCGACAAACCTACTACTCGATCAATCACCTCATTATCTGCGTCCCTTGGCATATAGATTGTATCACAAACATTGTCATCACTATCAAAGTTGTTTTCTCCCTCGTTGTCCGTACCAAGATCATCTAATGTCAAATTGTCTAATTCTTTTTCGATTTGTTCCTCATTAAGGGACGATAATTTATAATATTCTCGACGTTGCATTTCTAAGGATACCAAAACAAAACAAATTCATTTTTAGTAAAAAAAAAAACAAAAAACCTACTTCAGTTTCAAACTTACTCGAAATATTTTTTTCTCACTTTGTCCGCCTTTAGGCAGCCTGTCTTGTAACTTAAATTAAAAGTTTTCAAAAACTTTTTTTTAAACTAACGTTATTTTATATTACTAAACACTTACGGCTATACGCCAATAATTTTTTTATTTATGATTTTTCAAAATATGTAATTATTTTCACTGATTTTCACGAAATTTCAAATTAGACTGATTGTTGCAAGTGATGTACGCATCGAGAATTTGTTGCAAATGTAAACAAAAGAAATTCGGGAATTCCCCAAAACACATTAAATAAGAAAAACATAAAATAAATATAAAGGGAAACTACACACGTAATATATATAGACCGTCTATAGGCGGCCTTGTGCACTAGAGAGTTAAGTTTGTGTATGTGTGTATGTATGTATGGATATGTAACAATTGTAAGAGAAACAAGTAAGATATATACATATGTATGTACTCGTATGTACACAGAAAAAAATAAAAATGAGTTTCAATTAAAATATTTGTGGAATCAATTAAAAATTTAATTGAAATCGGACCTGTAAACAAAATGATAGTATCAATTAAAAAAAAAATGTGAGATTTAATTGAAAATATCAGAAAAAGTAATTGAATCAATTAAAATTTTAATTGAAAATTATTTTAAAATCAATTAAAGGTTTAATTGAAAAAGAAACATGATTTTTTTTTTCTGTGTAAGTACATACTTATGTCGAGCTTGGCAGACTATATACCCATTATATGTGTAAAAACAGTTTTTCAGAAATGGGCGCTATATGGTATCTATAACCTGTTATGGACAGATCATCTAAAAATTTAGTGGCACGACTTCTGTGCACACAAATATTGTTTATGTTAAATTTTATCTCTATAAAAAACTTTTAAAAGATTTATACATACATGTTAAAGTGATTTTCGAAGGGGGTCTTATATGGGAGCTTTGACCACTTAAGGACCGACAGTTATAAAATTAGGTGTCATGATATCTGTATATGTGAAACTTATTTGTGTTGAATTTTATTTGGATACAAATGACGTTAAAATGAGTTTCGGAAGAGGAACTTATATGAGCGCTTTGACTAATTATGGACCGATCATCATAAAATTCGGCCGAATGATTTATATATATATATATATATATATGAAACATATTTTTAAAGCGATTTTCTGCAATGGAAATTATATTGAAGATGATCAATTATGGACCGTTATGCACAAAACTTATTTTTAAGAAAATTTTTTTCAATATGTGCATAAATCAAATATTTATGACTGATAAATTCAAAATTGCGACCTGTACTCTGCGCACAAGGTTTACATGGACAGCCAGTCAGACGAACGGACGGACAGATGTCATTAAATCGACTTAGGAAGTGATTCTGAGTCGATCACTATACTTTAAGGTGGATGTTGGCCTAATATTTATGGGCGTTACAAACAACAGCACAAATCCTCCCCAATATGGTGGTGTAGGGTAAAAATATGTAACTAAAAATCTGACGCTACCTTCTACTATTGCGATAAAACTTACAACATTTAGATATGTGGCTGAGTATAGCTACATAGTACGTGTGTGTGTGTGTGTGTAAAAAAAAATTGTGAATGTGACAAAAATGAATTATGGCAAAAAGACGCACTAGTCTGTTCTCGCCCGTTGGTACTTACATATACAATTACTTACAAATGCTGTAGCTCCAGACAATGCAACTATGGAACTCGTATTGATGGTCTTTTAAAAGTTTGGAAATTTTCAACACCATAAATAAATATTAAATTACCTTGTATCATATCTAAAATTTGTTTAAGGTATGCATAAATCACACTACTGATGTATCGGGGTGGGTATATACGATTTGGCATGACCAATGTTTCAATATTTAAGGTACGCTCACACTTGGCAAATATTTGCATAAAAAGACGTAACCACTTAATAAAATATGTCTGAATTGGTTTATTTATTTAAAAAAACTTCGTTTATTTAGAACAAGACACAACAAATATTTACATAGTTTTATTTTAGTATATTATTTACTGATGTTTGATGTTGCAAAACATTTGTAAGAATAAACATTGTCAAATAAATTTGTGCTAAAACAAGTGGTTGCACTTTTTTGAGAAAATATTTGCCAAGTGTGACCATGCCTTTAGACACGAAATGGCAAACTTAATATACCACCCCTCTATTGATGGTGGGTATAGAAAATATTTGTGTGGATATGTAAATGTCTCAATAATAAAATTTGTATCTCCAAATTTGGATGATGAGTAAATATGAGGGATAGTTTTTTTTTATAATAAATGAGTAAAAATTTAAATAAAAAAACAATTTTTGAATTAAAATCTCCCTCCGATTTTCAAAACTAGCGATGTCATCAGGCCTGAAGTTCTAGGATACTATATCTATGTTGTTTAACTATTACATATATAAAAGTTTGGGGCGATTCTATTCCAGACAATTTGAAACTTTTTTTGATGCAAATTTAAAGTAAAATATCTATATTTCATAATAATATATTTTTTTAGACTTAAGCATGGTATTCTGTTCATCATTTCGTGCGAAATACTATGAAAAGCCCATATAAAAAAAATTGATGCGAAATAAATGCGAACTAATGCTGCTGAAGTTGTACTCTGTTCTTATTGTGAAAAGTTACGAAATGTTGCTGGCAGCAGGTTTTTTCAACAAAAAAATGTATATGGCAACATTTTTTTCCAACTGTGAAATAATGTAAGCGGCACTTATTTCGCACGAAATTGAAAAAAACAGCCAAAAACATATAGTTTTTGTTTACATAAAAGAAATAATGTTGCATACCTAAGGGCAATAAAAATGACAATTTTCTTCTAAACCGCGGCATTGTCACCACTTGCTAATTGTCAAAATTTTTAAACGAAATATTTGATGTTGCTCAACAAATTTCGCAAATTTGAACAGAGTACCATGCTTATAGCATAGTACTCTGTTCAAAATTTCAAGTGGAATGCTGTCGAAATACATGTTAAAAAAATTCACATGAAATTTTCATGAAAAAATGTTGCAGAAGTAGTACTCTATTCATTTTGTGAAAAACATGTGAAATGTATCTGGCAACATTATTTTCTGACAGCGAAATAATTTAAGTAGCAATTGTTTCACGTGGAATTTTTATCCAAAAGCTCTTCTGTGGCAACAACAATACCTATTACTTGTTGTTCTGCTGCACAAGCGGCTAGTAATATTTGTTTATTCATTTTTATTTAAAGATTTCGATTCAACCAGATTTTTTAATATTTTGACTTTTATTTATTTTCGATTTAAATTCACAAAAAAGCAAAACATATGTGTTTTGTTTACATAAGTAAAACAATGTGGCGTACTTTCAATTAAAAAAAAAACGTTAAATTATGTAAATTCGCGTGATAGGCAACATTGGCTATACGTCAAATTTTCCGTATGAAATAATTAATGTTGCTCAACATTTTTCCCAAATTTGAACAGAGTACTAGGCTTTAAGCTTAAATATATGTAAATTTGTTGTGCACTTCGAAGCATTAAGATTCATAGATTTGGAGCGAACAGAAAATTCATTCATGTTGCACCCGTCATGGCTTAAAGAGAAAATTTCTTATTATTGGATTATATTTCTCTACGATGTTTGATTTGATAATAATCGTCTGCTATCTCATCTTTCACAATAAAAAAGAATAATACAATAAAAGTTTAAAAATATACAGAGTTTGTTTTTTTTATGGTATGATCTTATGAAAGTTGGCCAATTTGGTTGCACCTGTCATGCACTTTAAAGCTCTCTCGTTTCATATAAATTCTTGTAAATAGATATCAATATTGCCCCTTCTAGAAATAACTTAATTGAAAATGTGTTTCTTTCTATTAGTAAAAGACGTTTAAAGCGTCTAAATGTTGCACCCGTCAGAATGGAATCGCCCTTTGGGTTTTGTGAAATTGTTTTATGAGTCTGGACTTGAAGTAAAATGATTTATTAAAAAGAGTTAGAGAATTGGTCTATTTTTTATTCTATATCGTGGCCAACTCGATACAAAATTTATTATAAAAGAAGTTCTAATTGTGATAATTAATCATGTAAGAATCGCTATTTCACTATCTCATTTTTCTTTTTATCCTCTTTTGTCCTCTTGGCAAATCTACTTAACTTTTCGTTCCTTTTCTTTAAATTCAAATGTTCAAACGAAAAATGCTTAGAATTTGTATAATTTCGATATCATAGTTCCTTATACTGTGTTCAGACATGCACCTTTATTGCGATAATCGCAATAAACGCCATTATTGAGCTCAATATTCCATATAAAATCTCAATTAATTATTGCTCAATTAGTACAAAATTGTTAGAATATTGAGTAAGATTTCGAATGCAACACTGTTCACAACTGGGTTTAGTGAGCAAAATTGTATAAAATGGCAAATGTCAACAAAAGAAAACAAAGAAATCATTAAAAAATCAATGTGAAGGTAAGTTTGTTTACATAGAAACACAACAACAATTTAGACTATTTTTTGTATGCATGTTTGTTTTGGGCTATTAAAAGAACACATTTATTTCTTCCTTTTACTTTTTATTACAAATTGTGTTTTAATTTGTATTTTTGTACGCTTCGACACAAATTTTCACAACCAAAATAAAAACAATATTGTTTTCCAGCTGTCAAATGATTATTGAGTAAGCAGAAAATTGCGTATGCCTGAACACTGGAGTTGTGACCGGACATTTTCGTTCATTTATCCAAGACTGATTCGGTCATTCAATTCGTTCAATCGTTCACTTTGAACGAATAAATACAACCCTTATTGAATGTGACTTTCTTCTTGTCGTTTGATAAACAGGAGCTGAACGAAATTGATCCGTACACTATTGAACGAAAACCGTTCAGTTAAATGACCGGTTCATTCTGTTCAATGAAGTGATCCGTTAATTTTAACCCGTTCGTTCATGAACAACACAGCTCTACTGAACACTTAAGTAATATTGTCAATTAACCGAATATTGACTCAATAAAGGTGCATGTCTGAACATAGTATAACATTTTGAAACCTAGCAATTTCACTTCCTAAAAAACCTTTAAGCAAATAAGATCAAATTTTTAGTGTTTTATTTTTTAAATAAATGACTATTTGAAAATAATTAAACTATTCGTTTGACCTTCCAAATCTTTTTTTTTTACTTGACTAATTACTTAATAAAGTGTGCATAAATCGCCCTACTGGATTGATACACAATTGTGAATAGCTAAAATGTTGGTATGTATGTATGTATCTATTTGCACGGAACAAGTGATTTTAACACACTTTAACAATATTTGCCGCGGGATGCTCTAATTTAATAAACATAAAACATATCTTTTCAAAAGACTCTTTATTTACATGATTTGTCATAAATTGTTGCAATACCCTGCAAATAATATTATTCTACGTGATCCATCTTAAATGAAATGGACTACTTACAACAGGGTGCAATGTAATGCAGTCATGGACCATGTCATAGTTGAATAAGAGTTTGTAGTCAAACGACATGGTTTCGTGTTAACACGATTGCATATTGAGTTGTCGTTGTTTAAAACTAACCCTCCTGAGTAGTCCATGGAGTAGTTTTGGGACTACGCCGATGGTTTATATGGTCCAATCCTAGGACATTGCAATGTTAAATCGACCACCTTTTTTTCATATATTTGGAGTAGTTTTGGAGTACTCCTACTCCTCTTTGGCGTTATTTGCAGGGTAGTTTTATTAGTTACTTTGTAGTGTGAGTGAATGTGTCTGTGCACATATATGAGCAGTTCCCATTTTTAATTGAATTTGAAATTTTAGAAAACTATTAAGCAAAGTTAACCTGCCGTAATGTAGTGGAACAGCATATAAGTTTTAGGATTATAAGTTATTTATAGGATTTAAATTATTTGAGCAATTATAACTATGTACTTAAGATATTGGGGGTCACAGAAAGGTCAGTAAATCAGTATTTTATATATGTAGATAGTCAGGTTATGTTCACACTACACTAGCATTATTGAGGGCTACTGAATTATGCGGTAACTAATGGATGGATATACTCGTATGATGACTTATTTAAACACAGATTACACTAGATCTAGCCATTAATATACAATATATATTATATAAAGTATCTCGTATAATATATACATATATGTATATATTATACGTATATATGTATATATGTATATCGAACAACCATTTCTGAAAACATCGAAAAGTTTAAGGATATATCAATTTGGAATAATATATTAGATTTAATTACTGTTAAACAATTTTAGAAACTGTCCATATGTATTTAAGTCAGAAATTACATGGTTGTTGTTTGTGACATCAATACCATAAAATATTAAAGAAAACGTATTTGTGTGGTGACTGCATTTGAACTTTTATATATCGGTTTGTACAGAAAATAAATGTGTGTATGTAACACATACATAGATGCTTATCTACACAGTGGGGAAAAGATAAAGTTAAGTGGCCTTGCTAGAGGCCATACGACATGTTATTGGCAGCAATCCTTTCCAAAGTTGTTCCTTGTTAGATAATTGAGGATGGTCTGAAAACGAAAGCGTAATTAAAAGTTTGCTGAAGCAAACCTTTTCTTAAGAGTGGTATTAGGGAAAATATCTTAATGAATCAAGTCGGTATTTTTTTAGACATTATTTTGTAATTTAATTTTTATTTATTTTGTCTAAAATGTTTTAGAAGCAAAAACAAAGTCCTTCTAGAATATCATCTTGGAAACGGCATTGTGTAATTAGTATACAATTCTAAATAATAATAATAATATGTATGTAAATATATATTCTAGAAGGCCTACGAATTGATGCCCTAGAAATATTCCCCCGGTTGATTACTTATACTTAAAAAGAAATCAATTCAAGAAATAAATTAATGTTGCTGAACAAAGAAACGACAATTTTCATTTAGTATTTTCATTTGTAGAGATTAATAAATTTCTTTGACTTTCTTGAAGCCAAGCAACTTCAGCAGTCTGTTATAAATTGTATTAATAACTTTAATCGAAAAAAAAACCAGACGAACGGTTTCTTAAAACTTAAACTTTTATCTTTCTTTGCATTTGTCTGCTTAAAACTTGAATATTTTACAATAGCAAATGTTATTTCTAGAATATAAACCATAGGAAATAGTCGTCTATTCCAGGATTTATAAAATTCTTAATAATTAAAAAAAAAAACATGAAAAACTTTTGCATAAACAATTCAAAAATGCTTTCAGCAGAATTTCTGTGCAAAGGAATATTTACTAATAAGTGTTTTTGAATGAAATTTTACATTTGTATACAAACTTTAGTTTAAAACGTTATACTGTAAAAAGTGATTTGCGATTGTAAAACCAACAATTGCCAAAAAAAGCTTTCCAAAAACCAGCGTTGTCAACTTTGAAATTTCAAAACTCACCAAAATGGAGAAAAAAAAACGCGCCATTAAAATAAAACGCACCAAGTTTAGAATTCCTTTGTTATTTAAAATATTTATTGAATTAGTTTTATATATTTTTAATATCATAAATTCTATATAAAACTTCTTAAAAAGAGATAAACGCTAAATAAAAGTAATAATAGTAGAAGCCTTCTTTTTAATAAACGACCTTATAAAGATGACATAAGAATTAAACCATTCAAAATTTAACTCACAATATACTATTCGGAACTGAATTAGTAATAGGTAAAATATGTAAAGTTTTGGTACATATTTGGTACTTTTTTTTAATTATTTTTGTTTTTTATTTTAAGTACTCCCAATTGAATTTTTACCATAAAATTTTTTAGGGCTCCACTGTGACTCTAACACTGGTTGTTCGTTTATAGTTCAGTAGACCAAAGCATTAGGTTATACAAGAATTTTTATTTACATGTTAAAAATGTTAATTTTATTTGCAAACAAAGATTTTCACCCTATTCACCTTTAGCAATAACCTTCAAGTACGAATTAGATAGTATGTATTCTTTTATCATATATTCGTATTTAAAATACATTTAATTTGGTAAGTACAAATAAAGATTTCATCACATTTTCGGAAAAGTTAAAAAACGCACCGAAATTAACAAAAAAGCGCATCGCGCACCAACTAAGCAATTTTTCGCACAAGAAATTTAAAAAAGCACCAAAAATGGTGCGAAACGCACCAAGTTGACAATGCTGCGAAAAATATTACTTGGTTTTCATTCTCGTACAAAGAGATTTGAGAAAAATCGTAATCTCTAAAATACAGTGCCCGTAATTTTTTTGAAACAACTTACCAAAAATGTACGAGTAGCTACAAATTTGTTCATTTTTTACATTTTTGTTGAATTCACTTGAAATATTATTTAGTAAACTTACAATTCTATATTTATTATTTTTAATCAAAATTTTAGTGGTTATTAGGCCAATCGCAAACGAATTTGAACTTATTAGGCAAATGTATTAAAAAATACTGTTTGGCATCAACTTTCTTCCGCTTTTATATAATTTTCAGTTTAAGTTCTGTTACCACACAGAAAAAAAATCATGTTTTTTTTCAATTAAACCTTTAATTGATTTTAAAATAATTTTCGATTAAAATTTTAATTGATTCAATCAATTTTTCTGATTTTTCTGATATTTTCAATTAAATCTCAATTTTTTTTTAATTGATACTATCATTTTGATGACAGGTCCGATTTCAATTAAATTTTTAATTGATTCCACAAATATTTTAATTGAAACTCATTTTTATTTTTTTTTGTGTATCGTTATGCTTTCATTCTGGGCATTATTTGCATCACAAATTCTCCATCGCGTTACATCGGATCTGCAAGCAGTCTAGTTCATCAGAATAATTTTATGTTCAGTGAACTACAATTTGGATTTGGACAAGAAATCCAGCATTTTCTTGTTGAAATATTCAATTTTCATAAATTTTTTCATCATAAGTGAGATAAGAGTATCTTCCAAAATTTATTATAAATTATACTGTTTACTTTTTACAGAATAAAACATATACATACATACATGTTCTTCCAAAAGCAGAAAATGCTGTCCAAATCATAACACACCCTAATTACACAAGTGGCACAACTCAAAATACTAAAATTTTCAGGAGAGACAAAAAAATTCATCGTGTACAAGCAACACACTTAACATAAAAATAGACAAATTGGTATTTTTCCAGTTAAAGAAGATAGTGATGTGAAAGAAATTTTGGCAGTAGTTAGAGATGTGCACTCTGAATTAATTTATGGAAAAAAGTCAATTTTGGAAAATTTTGAGTTGTGCCACTTTTGTAATTAGAATGCGACAACACTCCCCCAATCGAAATTGGGTTTCGACAATCAGAAAAATATCCAAATTATGCTTTTTTGCATTCTCAGAGCACTAAAATTTAAATTTTTAATTATGTTCATATTAACGTATGTACATATCGCTCATTTGCTGCAATAACGTCATAACTCAAATTTCGTGTTTTTTGAATGGAGTAATACAAAATATGCACCGTTATATAGTCTTCCATACAGTTTTATCAGTTTTCAAAAAAGTCAATTATTTTTTGTGTGAGAGTGTTTTTTGTTGTTAACATCAAAATGAAAATGCATGTTTTCTCGTACATATATTTGAAAAGTAAAAATTTGGTATGTACAGATTCGAAAGATATTAACATATACTATTTAAATCAGGTTTTATTTCTGAAATCGCATGATTTGTTAAAAATTTATTTAAGAAATAGTAAAATGTCATAAAATATTCAAAGCCGTTTTTCTCGAAACGACTTTTTTTTGAATTACTACGTTGTTGCAGCAAATGAGCGATATGTATGTATGCATGTAGTTCTCTGGTGGAAAGCAAGTGTATATAGAAAATTATTTTCTACACAAAATTTTCTATACAAAATACTATATTTAACTTTACTTGAAATTTAACCACAACATAATAATGCAGATCAATTAATATCTACGGCGAAATTAAAAGATGATTATCAAGGCATGAATGATCATGTTTATATTGAACATGACATACAATTTTCTAGTTATCAACGGTACAATAGAACTTTTGAATATACAAACCATGTTTTTACTTTAAGTATTATCAAGAATTCTGACTAATAATTTGGATGTTTAAGAGATGTTGCAATAAAAATACTTATTTTTAAGATACTAGCCTGGGTCTATGTATTTATTGATGGCAAAAAATTAAGAGTTTGGAATAATCTATTTAATAAAAGCGTCGAATTGGCAGGGTTACTATTAGTCCGGCTGGTACATAAGTTGTTCCGGAAGGCAGGAAGGAATCTTTGAATGACGTAATATTCGACAATATCACTCAACTAAACAATAGCAACAGCATTGCGAATTTCAAATCAATCAGATCATGCGATCTGCGGATTTTGAGGTCGCAAAAAGCTGTTACCGAATGTGGATGCAAGACGAGGCCTTCGCGATATTTATTACATCTCAGCAGTAAAAAATTCAAACATAAATTCATGATAAAAAATTTTAATTAAAATTAAAGTTTGCCAGAGGGCACAGAAATTGGATAGTAGATGACTTGAAACGTGTAATCTTTATCAGACTAATCTAGACGCCCTTGGGTAACGAATTCAAAGACACCATATTAATAAAACAATGAAGCTTGGTGGTTGCTTTACATGGTGACATCTCGGACCACTGCAATGCATCGATGGTAAAATGACGGAATGACGTATTTTGCAAACTCATCTTCTTGAGTTTGTAGGATTTTTCAACAGAATGTTGACCAAAGCAGATTTCCAAAATCGTTTAAGAATTACTTAACGAATAGAATTTTCTTTTGATGCAGTGCCCAGCAATCCGTCAATCCGATTGAGAATTTGTGGTCAATTGTGTAGAGGCAGTTGGGACAATACCGATTAACTCCAGCCTATTTGGATGATCTTTGACAGCGGGTTTAGCGCGAATTTGAAAGTATTTCAAATGCGTTAATTAAAAAATAGGTGGGAGAGCATGCCAAATTTTGCGCTCTGTTTTCTTAGATTTTTTTTTAGTTTTAGTTTTATGTATGAATTATATTGTTAAATATTAAATATAAATTATCTAAATGACGAAAAATATATTCGAATTTAATTTATTAGTTTTATTTTTATGCAAAAACAAGTAGAAATTCATTATTCTATTTGAATTACATTTTTATACCCTACATCACCATAGTGGGGAGGGTATATTGGATTAGTGCTGATGTTTGTAACGCCCATAAATATTGATCCAACACCCACCTTAAAGTATACCGATCGACTTAGAATCACTTTCTGAGTCGATTTAACGATGTCCGTCCGTCCGGCTGGCTGGCTGGCTGTCCATGTAAAGCTTGTGCGCAGAGTACAGGTCGCTATTTTGAAGATATTTCGATAAAATTTGATACGTGATATTTTTTCGGCCCAAGGATGGATGGGATTGAAACTGGTGGAAATCGGTCCATTATTTCACCTGGCCCCTATACAAATGTCCTCCCGAAATTGGGGTTTACCGATTATAAATGTTTCAATTATGCAAGTATTCAAACAAATTTCAGCACAAATAAGAGGTAAATGAAGCCAAATCGCATCTATAAATTTTGTGCAGATCGTTCCATAATTAGTCGAAACTCCCATATAAGACCCTCTCCGTAATTCACTTTAAGCTGCATAAATCGTTTAAAAGTATTTATATCGAGATAAACTTTAACACATATAATATTTATATTCACAGACATCATGACACTAAATTTTTGGATGATCGGTCCACAATAAGTTTTATCTCCTATATAACGCCCATTTCTGAAAAACTGTTTTATTTATATACTGGGTGTAGGATATTATATGGTCGGGCTTGACCGACTATACCTTCTTACTTGTTTATGAATAAATATTAATTTGTTTGTAAGTTGTCAAAATTTAGTTAAATTCTTACAACTTATAGAGCACCAATGAAAAATTAATTATTTAACCTTAAAAATTGTCAGTGATTTTCTTTTAAAATGCAATAATTTGTTTGTTTCTTTTTTTGTGATACATAACAAATTTAACTTTTATTTTCACATACAAACTCGTAAAATTGACTTTAACACAGTGATCTAGTTTACAATAAAGAAAAAAAAATATATGAAACTTTTATAAGTTTCCGTATGTCAGCCCTTAATTCGTCTTGTGATTTCTTTTTTGCTTATTTTTGTTATTTATATAGATATTTTTTCACAAACGAGTAGATTTTTTAATTTTCTTCCTTTTAACAACGGAAATAGATGTTCAAAGTGCATCACATAATGTATTAAAGCCATTTATCTTGATATATTAATGTATGCTCATTAGGGTGGCCATTAAAAACAAGTTGCAGAACTTTCCAACAAAAAAAAAAAAAAATAATTATTTTATTTGGCCAGCATCTACGATGGTGTAGCGCGACCAACCTAATGTAAATATTTATTTTAAGTAATACATATTCTTAAGCATACGTGTACAAACACACATCCCAGTAAAGATGATATTAAATGGTTCAAATATGTGGATGGAGTTTTTTATTATATTACTTTTTCATTCAAAAATATCAAATAGTCGCTGAGATTATCGGTCAAGAAGTTAATATACGAGTAATTCAATAAGGTGTAGCAAAACGTATCAATATTTTAAATCTAAAAATTCATGAAAGACTTTTGACTATAGGTAAGCGATTAGTGAACATTTAGCTTAAATTTTAAATTTAAAACAAAAGTAGGTCTAATTTAAGGCAAGTTACATAGTAAGGTGGGTGTTGTTAAACTAATATTTTTGACGTTATAAACGTCTGTTCAAATTTACAAAAATATAAACCTCGCCACTATGGTGCAGTAGCAGAGAGTTCTCCTGTTAAACAAAATAAGATCTTCTGTTTTTCTGCATATAAAACACACTCTTTTTCCATTATAGCACGTTCTCTAACATTTGAGGAAACAGTTAAATAATTCAACATTATTTCTTTTCAAATCAAATCTGCTTGTTCAGTGGGATGCAAACCTTCAAATATGTTTTATTCTTTTACTACCAAGTGGTAAATGTTTGGCTGGGTGTTCATGTGACTTGTGTATAAATGTGTGTCAAAATGCCGTTGTTTTCTGAATCTCCCAGCGAGTGTATGTGTTGGCAAAACTATAGTTATATGAGTGTGCGAATGTGTGTGTAAATACAAGTGGTTGGTTGTATGAGTGTTTGTTTGTATTAAAATGTCACACAATTGTTAAGCAGCTATAGTTTCGCTTTAACTTGTATGCATAAATCATGCGCCAATAGTTTTTATAACATTTTCCTTTTAGCCATCGTTAACAGCAAGAAAGGAAGACATTCGAACACACGCCACATTCACATGCTAACTCTTATTTCCACATCCAACCATATGCGGGTCTTTACAAACTTACAGAGTAATATAAATTGTAATTTATGTTGCATATAATGTCAGACATTCTGGAAAATACACACACATAAGTGTACATACATATATTACATACATTCTTAGATACTTGTATGTATGCATGATTTAGTTCACTTTTGTATATATGCATACGAGTATGTATGTATGTTTATAGGTACATAAATTCCGAAAACATAGACTTACAGTCAATAGTCACATTGATTGGGAAAAATATGAATTTTAAATTTTTAAAAGTTTTGTTTAAAAAGCGATTTAAAATATTTTTTTTTTTATCTCAATGCATCCCACATAACTAAACTTTTTACGGTGCTTTGTAATATATTTGGCAATTATTTCAATTAAATATTCAACAATGTTTCCATATTTATTACCAGCCACTATAGTCTGCTTGTAAATATGAACATTCCCCTGCACTCATATTCACACTGTACTCGTATGAAAACTTAGTATTAAAGTTAAATGGTGTAACATTATAAACGAAGTAGAGGAAAATAAATAAAGGATAATGGCATAAAATAAAATGGAATTGAGGAAACAATGAAAGAAATTATTTATAAGAATATGTTGAAAATTTACTATTTAGGTAAGTAGGTTTAACAAAGCAAAGGCAACACAAACAAACAGCAGAAAAGAAACAGAGAAAAAGCACAGCTAACAGCTTTATGAGTCTGACTACTATGGAGCACTGGAAATAATTTGAAAGCCTGATAGGAAATATTGTTACTTAAAATATACATCAATGATATTTTTATAAGAAAGTACTTTGGAAAGGATACATCTGAAAACGTTGGATGTAAAATCTCAACATGAGATTAACAACATTTTTAGTTAAATATTGTTTAAGATTCGTTTTTAATTGCAATACATATTCTGTTTATAATTTTTAAGGCAGTTTGTTATATTTTTTAAACCCGCATACACACATATATTCAATATGTTGTTTAGTTTTTTCTATTCTACATCTCGATATTCTTAAGTTTTTTTATTTTTGAATTTCAAGTATTAATTAAAAAAATCGTTTTGTTTATTGTTTGTGCAGCTTAAAAATGCAGGATTCATAATAGATGTGGTATCTTTATATAACTGCCAGTTATTCTCACTTAGTTATTGAACATTATTGTGTAAATAACAAAGTGTTGTTTTATGTGAGAAGGTTTGCTTTACTTCTTTAATTTGAAAAAAAAAACAGTGCCGCTGAAGCTTATGATGAATGTGTTTCATTGTTTCTGCGGTTCAAAAATGGTGATTTTGACACGGAAGACAAAGGCAGCCCAGGCAAGCCAAAAATGTTTGGAAACCAAAGACACTACTGAAAGAGCAATTTAAAAAAAATTGTGAGCAGCTGGATTCATCAAAAGGCTAGGGTTCCATCTGCATTGAAAACTTGAAAGACCATTTTGCATTTTCGAATCATTACTTGCGATGAAAATTTGATCGTATGTAAAGCCCGGCCATCTATCTGTCTCGACAACGAAGCCAAAGATCCCTGGCGCTAATGATTCATATCTGTTAAAAAGTATTTAGAAATAAGTGGCTGGTAAGTTTTGCCTTACCCGCCTTATAATCCAGACGATGCATGATGCAGTATGCTTTTTTCGAGAACGTTTCATTTTAAAACAGAATATCCGAAATCAGCTTGAGTCGTTCTTGTCTTCAAGTTTAAATTATTGCTCACGTAAATCGATTTTTTTAACACTTTAATTTTTTCAGTGGCAAAAAATTACAAAAAAATTATTTAGTCAGCATGTAGCCATTCCACATTTAGAACTTTTTCAAATTTAAAATGGAACTGTATGTCGGAATTTTTATACCCTACACCACAATAGTGGGGAGGGTATATTGGATTTGTGCTGATGTTTGTAACGCACAGAAATATTGGTCTCACCTTAGAATCACTTAGAATCACTTTCTGAGTCGATTTAACGATGTCCGTCCGTCCGTCCGCTGGCTGACTATTTAAAGATTGTGCGCAGAGTACAGGTCGCAATTTTGAAGATATTTCGATAACATTTGGTGCGTGATAATTTTTTGGGCCCAAGGACGGATGGGATTGAAACTGGTGGAAATCGTTTCATTATTTCACCTGACCCCCATACAAATGTCCTTCCGAAATTAGGGTTAGCTGATCATAAATGTTTGAATTATGCAAGTATTCAAACAAATTTCAGCGCAAATAAGAGGTAAATGGAGCCAAATCGCATCTATAAATTTTGTGCAGATCGTTCCATAATTAGTCGAAACTCCCATATAAGACCCTCTCCGTAATTCACTTTAAGCTGCATAAATCGTTTAAAAGTATTTATATCGAGATAAACTTTAACACATATAATATTTATATTCACAGACATCATGACAATAAATTTTTGGATGATCGGTGCACAATAGGTTATATCTCCCATCTCCCATATAACGCCCATTTCTGAAAAACTGTTTTATTTATATACTGGGTGTAGGGCTTGACCGACTATACTTTCTTACTTGTTTATGAATAAATATTAATTTTTTTGTAAGTTGTCAAAATTTAGTTAAATTCTTACAACTTATAGAGCACCAATGAAAAATTAATTATTTAACCTTAAAAAATTGTCAGTGATTTTCTTTTAAAATGCAATAATTTGTTTGTTTCTTTTTTTGTGATACATAACAAATTTAACTTTTATTTTCACATACAAACTCGTAAAATTGACTTTAACACAATGATCTAGTTTACAATAAAGAAAAAAAAATATATGAAACTTTTATAAGTTTCCGTAATAATATAATATTTATATTCACGGAAATCATGGCATTAAATTTTTGGATGATCGGTCCATAATAGATAATATCTCATATATAGATTTATACTGGGTGTAGGGTATACCAATAAATTGTCTTACTTGTTATTATTGCGAGAATGAAAAAACTCTTTCAAAAGCTAATTTCAATAGACTTTCGTCGTTAGGGGATCTCGAATAAAAAAGCTTAAAATTACAATTAGAGTATTCAAAAAACCGCCTAACAGGTTTGTCGTAAAATTTCATTTTCTAAAAATCCGGTCTCAAATACGGTTTTAACGTTATCGTTTAAGTTATTTATTAATTTCTGTTTCTGCGTTAATTAACAATTAATATGTTCAAAAATAAACGTCACGTCTACTAAATATCAGTAAAGTGTGACAAAAATTTTTCACATTATTTCCAAAGTCACACTTTGTTAGACCTCATACAAATGTACTTTGAAAATATGTCCTACTCAGTTGGAATCAGTAAGCGAAATCTTCTTTTTTTACAACAAATTTTAGTCAGATTGAGATTTTCGATACCAAAATAAGAAACAATTGTCCAAATGTAGAAAGCAAGACAGGAACAGAAAGTTACGCAAATATATGATATTTTTGAAAGAAATTAAACAAGTAAGAACGCCATGCCCGACCATAAAATACCTTACACCCAGTATCAATCATCACAAAATGAAAGCTATGACCCATTGTGAACCGATCACCCAAAAATTTTGTGACATGACTTCCGAGCATATCAATATTGCTTCTGTTTAATTTTATGTCGAAAGTGATTTTCAAAGGGGATCTTATATGGGAGCTATGACTAATTATGGACCGACCGTTATGAAATTAGTTACCATGATTTCTCAATATATGAAATCTTTTTGTGCTTAATTTCATTTGGAGACTAACATTAATAGGAGATTTCTGGTTGCTAGAGTGATTTTGTGGGTGTTATGACCAATTATGAACCGATCATTACAAAATTGGGCCAAATGATTTCCATGCATATGAAACATGCTTATCTTGAATATGATTTAGATAACAATATTTTGAAGAGAGTTATGATCTTTAAAGTGATTTTCGACAGCGGACCTTATATGGGAGCTATGGTCTATTATGAACCTATCTGCACAAAATTTGCTGATGAAAAAAATTTGTAGGTGTGATTTGATTTTATACCTACTTATATATAATTTATTTGTGGGGACATTTGTTTAAATGCGTTTATAAACCAATCATTTATTACCCAGGCCAGGTGAAAAAATGGACCGATTTCAAACAGTTTCAATCTCCAGCGTCCTTGAGCCAAAAAATATCACGTACCAAATTTTATCCAAATATCTTCAAAATTGCGACATGTACTCTGCGCACAAGCTTTACATGGACAGCCAGCCAGCAAGACGGACGGACGGACGGACATCGTTAAATCGACTCAGAAAGTGATTCTGAGCCGATCGGTGGGTGTTGGACCAATATTTATGGGCGTTACAAACATCAGCACAAATCCAATATACTCTCTTCACTATTGTGGTGTAGGGTATAATGATGATAGAAAATAATTCTATTGAATTAAAAATATTTATCCAATAAACTCGCTTTGTAAGGAAATTCCTACTGACCACACTGAATTGTTAAACATGAATTGTTAAAAATTTTACATTCTCGCTCACTTACTTTCCCAGCTGTAGCCGTTGTAATACTTTCTGTTCATATGGGGTTTAAGCTTCACACAATTCACACAATTGCACATACACATACAGTGACACATACAGGATATTAATGTTTGATTTCAAACAGGGTTAGACTGAAAAAAGGGCTTTGTCATTTGATTTAATGTGCTTTGTTGCTTTTTCTGATGTGTTTCGTATTTCTGTCTTTATTATTATTGTTTTTTTTTTCTATTTTATACATTTTCTAGTGACCTACTTACGTAAGTGTATGAGGTGGCAAATAAGAGCATGAAAATGAAATCAAAATTAAAGGAAGTTCTTAATTTAAGTAAGTAAGAAAACAAAAATATAAAGTTCAACAACATGTTTCATTTGTTTTTCTTTTTAATGAAACAATCAGTAAGAAAATTTAAATTCATATGACTTTTTAAGTTCCTCACAAGTAGCCTTATTAAATGTATTTTCAACTTGCTCCAAGTTATTTCCTCATTTTTCTGTGAATTGCAAGAAAGTAAAAAAATATACGACATTTATTTTATTTTATTTTTTTCGGCAGTTGCAAAACAATTATTTTACTCATTTACATTTCAGAGTAGATAAACAGCGACTTGAGTTAGCTTTACATGCCTTAGTTGTATTAAATTTCTACAGAATTTGTAATATGGTGTTCACACATGCATTTTTAATTGACATTTTTTAATTAACGCCTAATTGAATTCAATTATCCATACAACATTTCAATTAAGATAATTGCTTCATTAAGAGTTAATTGTTCTAATAATTGTTAAAATTTAAAATACAACCCTGTGACTAGTAATAACTAAAATGGCAGTTGTTTCGCTTTTAAATTAATAAAGAATATTTTTAGGCTGAAAATTATAATATTAGAACCAAATACAGTGCACTCGGGAAAGCGTGAACTAATTAAAACCACGGGTGTTGACGTTTAACAAATTGTTGACGTTATTTTTTTCTGCTGTATTTTCTTTCCAACACTTGGAAGAGAGACTTCTCTCTATTTATTTCATAAAATTTTAGAGTAGTTAATGTAAAAAAAGGATTGAGGTTTTGGGATGTTGACGTAAACGAGCGTTGACGTTTTCCCGAGTGCACTGTAAATGTATTCTTTTTTGTCAGCTGCTGTCAAACGCTAATTAAATTAGCAATATTGAGCATATGTGAACACTTTTTAATTATCCAATAATTGACTCAATTAAAAATGTATGTGTGAACACCATATAACCTGTCACATTTTACATAAAAATGTTAAACTGTAAAGAAATATATTTAAGAATTAAATCAAGATATTGACTTCAATCTTTTTGGGAAAGATCAGAAATCCCCATAACTAAGTAGAACAATTAAGTCCAGGGTAAATCTTTGGTCAAACTGTGCCCGTTATTTGTAAATATATAAAAATTTCGATAAAAATAGTGTTTTTAAAGATTCAACTAATATGTAATTAGTAAAATCAGAATTTTACTGAACAAAATTGTACGTTTCGTTTTTAGAATTACACTCTACAATCATAATATTTATCAACTTCGAAATAATCAGAGAAATTATAACCAAAATTGAATAACAATTATTCAATTTTGTACATTCAACTAGGAATGTACAGATTTGTATTCCCAGAATAAATAACACAGTTTTTGAAAGATCATTTCTTATAACTGTTGCGCGTACCTTGGAATCACTTACCGAATGATTTGCGGTCATTTTCATTTTTTTATACCACTTATCGCAGAAATTTAACCGAATATTTTAATAGGAATCACAACTGATTTGATATTTGACATTCCATTGCTAACTTAGGCATATATTCATTTTAACTAATTGAATGTTTCCCTCTGTTACAAATTTGAGGCTGTTGGTACTAAAACATTAATATTAAGTAAATTATATAAAATTTTTTTTTTTACTATTCTATCATCAATTGTAATATTTAATTGGCCATTGAAGGCTTTTCTATTACATAACTTGTTAATAAAATAAAAAATAAAATAATTAAAGATTTATTTATTAATAATATCTATAAAAAAATATTTTAATGGCCAGTTTTTAACTTAAAAATTAAAGTGTGTTTAAACTTAAGTTCTGTTTAAATACAAAATTCATTTTTACAGATCATATTTAAATAGAACTAAAATCACTGACTATGTCCATTTAAATACAACTTAAGTTTTTCATACTACCATATGATTTTGACAGTTCTGCAAGTTGTGAAAATTTCGCATTGATTTTTTTTAATATTTGATAAAAATATTTAATAAACTTGCCGCGAATAAAAACATTGTGCTTATTATTCAATATAAAGGAAAACAATGAATTTAGATGAAGAGGACATGAATGATGCAGCTTTTGTCCATTTAGATTACAACAATTTGTAAACTAAATATGAAATCAGCTGTTAAATGAAAAATTTGTTTATATAGTGCTACCATACTTTTATCATAATTAAATATCAAACTTAATTTTAGACTGAAAAAATGAAACCGTATTTAAATACAACTTAAGTTTAAGTAAAAATTAACTAATTTCGTATTTAAATATGAAGTTAAAAACTGACCATAAGTGACCACAAAGCTCTTAAAGGAAATGGTCTAAAGTTTTTTTTGAGGAAAAATAAAATAAAGCTCCATTTTGAAAAAGAAAAAAATAAAAAATGGGGGAAAATGAAAATGCTACATGTGCCAAATATTGAATAATCATAGTCTTGAGTTACATTAAATAATTTGTAAGCTTGAGGTCACTAGTTTTTTATAAAAGATTTTTTTATTTTTAATTAACTCGATATTTCGATTTCCTTTGGATTTCGTCAGGAGTTTGTTTATTTTTTTAATATTTAAAAAATTAAAAATTTTCTATGTGTATATACTAAATATTTTTGATATAAAATAAATATTTTGAAGACATCGATTTTAAAAATTGGGTCACTTGACGTGAAATTGCCCATATATATCGATATATATACACTAATACCCCGACTTGCGTCGTTAATTGGGACCGACCAAACGGGACGCAATGCGAATCACTTTTCTCCATATATTTGTATGGATTTTTCGTTAATTCGTTCTAGAAGAAAAACCCATGGTTCTTGCAATGTCAGCAGGTTTATCACCTGTTTTAATGTAATTTGTTTTCGCTTTTGACTCATTTTGGTTACAGCAGAAATTTCTTTTACACCTTATCGCACTAATATTTCTTGTAAACTGACACCAAACATTTTAAAACGAGGTAAGCAGATGTCTTGTGTTTGACCAAAACAAGTAAAAAGGGAAATCCCCTTTCTATGCACAAAATGTAATAGAAAGCGACGCAAAACGAAACATTAACGACGCAATTCCAAGCCATGAAACTTTTTTTTTGATGACGCAAATCGATTCAACGCAAATCGGGGTATTAGTGTATATTTAAACTATTTATGTCTAATTTCAACTCGGTAGGCATGTTTATAAGAGTTTTTTGCACTTTGAAATTATTTTCGGAGGTTGACTTTATATGAGGAATATGGTCAAATATGGACCAATGCAAATAAAATATACTTTTGAGATTTCTTAAAATGACACTTGTTTTTGCTGAATTTTGTATGGATACTTGTAATCTCTCAAAGGGCCATATTCCGGGAAGAAATTTGTATTGGGGCTATGAGAAAACGTGGACCGATTCTTATAATTTGATCAAATTTAAAAAAATAAAGTGTGCAAAATTTCTTATATTATGATATTATCTGCATTATATCAAGGTTGTCTGAAACTTTGGTTTAAAACCCATTTTTTTTACCCATTTTCACTTCCTAGCATTTCGGTGAAACAGAGAATATTCAGTAAAATTTTTTTAGTTGTAACATAACACACATTTCTGCCTAGTTTCATCGATCTAGGGGCACTCAATAACTTTTAAGAAGCAATTTAAGCTAAAACAAAAAGTAATGTCCGGCTAGATTGGCAAAAAACCCCTAATGTGTGACGTGTAAAAGCAAAAATTATAAACTGCCTGTAAAGTGCCAATTTTGACAGACATGCACAAGAACATATGTATCGTACAACTGGCAGGTACACTGCAAAAGACATACCGTCTAAAATCAGCATTAAAGGGGATTGTGTGAATTGGTGGTCAATTAGTTAGCTGGGGGTTAGCTAGTTTTAAATAAAGTGGTCTTTATAAAAGTGTAACTGGGGGTTAGCTGCTTTTATTCTTATTCAATAGAATTAGTTGGGGAAAAAGCTAAAACTATTGTACTTTATTTAAGGGGAAATTATAATAGCAACCGGATGTTAGTAAGCGGGTATTGTGTGAGGTACACAACGTAATGGAGAACAACTTTTATAACCGGGATGGTTATATGGGAAGATTATGCGGATATCTTCTGGTTTGATAAGGGATTTTTATAATAATTGAAAGATGTTTCTTTTTATAAATTCATTTGACTTATGTGATGGGATCTGAACAGTTGAGGTGCGGCCTTATTGGTTTGCTGGTTACTAACGAACTGAACGTTTCATGGTAATTAAAATTGCTCAGGACCTCAAGGGCTCGTTATTTAAAACTATAAATATACAATGAACTACAATTTCAATTTGTGGATTATAAATTCAATCACAATAATATGAACAGATTAAATTAATTTACAATAATATTAACAGGCTTGAGAAATTCACTTTAAATGATACAAGATGTTACAATTTAAACATTACTAATATGGATTTCTCTACACCCTTTCGAATTTGTCGTATTTTTCGTTGTAGTTTTTAATTAGTTAATACTCAATATTCTAAAATGACAAAGCTGAGATTCAACATCATTCATATTATTAATATATTAGTTCAGGCAAAATTTAGAAAATACAAAAATTGGGATTTTAATTGGAATTGGGATTTACAGATCGCAATGAAGATATTTCGATAAAATTTAGTTAAATAGCATAAATTCAATGCAAAAATATATCTTATATATACACAAATCATTCGGCTTAATTGTATGATTGATTGGTCGTAATTAAGCACAATTTACATACATATAAGGCCCACTTCCGAAAATCAATTTAAAATGTAAAAATCTTCTATAAGCAATATATTTGCTGACTTCTTTTCAACAACTTCTTCTACCAAGTCCTATTCTAACACAATAAAATATCCTTCTACTACAACTCATTCATGAAGGATTTACTTTCCATTTATAAATATTGATACTGTGCTTTCGAACTTAAAGTCGCTGAAGAACTCGTTTAGTCCCTTAAAAACTGTGCAGCATCACTGTCCGCGCCTCTTACTGCATTATTTAAGAAATCTGTTGAAGCGTGTTATTTGCCATCAGTGTGGAAAACATCATATATAATTGCTTTATTCAAGAATGGCAGTAAAAGTGATGTACCTAACTACAGAGGTATGGCTAAAATTAATGGAATTCCAAAACTCCTTGAAATTCTTACAGATTGCGTATATCATCAAATTTCTTCCCTTCTATCACCATGTCAACATGGGTTTCGTAAGTCCCGTTCAACTACAACTAATGTTTTGGAACTCACCACTATCGTCAATGAAGATTTTACAAATAAAAGGCAAACTGATGTGATAAATCTTCTATTACACAAATTATCACTTATGGGCTTTAGTTTCTCAGCTATAAAATGGTTAAACTCTTATCTATCACAAAGAACTCAACAAGTAAAATTTGGGAATGTTATATCAAAAATCATTCAAGTACATTCTGGTGTTCCTCAAGGTAGCCATCAGGGTCCAATTTTGTTCACCCTATTCATCAATGATCTTCCTACTGTTATTTTGCGTTCTAAAGTACTGATGTATGCTGATGATGTTAAAATTTTTAACTCTTTTAATGATACAAATGGACATAGTTTACTAAGTGCCGACTTTTACAATTTTTCTCAATGGCGCAGATTTAATTTATTGGAGTTAAATATTAAGAAATTCAAACATATGTCATTTTTTAGACACAATCCGATTGAGACTTCTTACTATATTGATACTGTTATTTTAAATAAAGTTCAAACCATATGGGATCTTGGCATACTGTTGTATCATAGGCTTGATTTTCGCGATCACATCTCTATAATGGTAAATAAAGCCTATGGGGTACTTGAATTCATGAAGCGCTGGTCTAAGGAATTTTTAGATCCTTATATTACAAAAGTTTTATATACTTCTCTTGTTCGACCAATTCTTGAATATGGATCAATTGTTTGGGATCCTTGTTATACAATTCATATCAATAGTATTGAATCGGTACAAAAACCATTTTTAATTTTCTGTCTCCGTGGTCTTGGTTGGAATTCTTTTGTCTTGCCACCGTATAAAAGTAGACTTGCTTTGATAAAATTGCCAACTCTAAATAGTCGACGATTGTTGCTGAGCGCATTATTTGTTCTGGGCATAATTCGCGGTGATGTTGATTCGGAGTTCCTGCTTAGTCAAATAAACTTCAATGTTCCTGTTAGACCAACCCGCAATTTTGAACTCTTAGCATTAAAATACTACCGTTCTGTATATGCTAATAATGATTCTTTTCGTCGTGCATGTGTTAACTTCAATAAATGCTATTCACCTTATGGACATATCTGACAGTAATGACGTACTGAAGAAAAACATTACTTTATATCTAAATTGTTGAACTAATTATTTATATTTATTTATATTTTGTCATTTATATGTAGTCAGTAAGGATGTAAAATCTATTGAGCTAAATAAATAAATAAATAAATAAATAAGTGTTGATATCCACATAAAATTTAATACACACATGTATACGTCAGAAATGTTATGAAGATCGGTCCATAATAATTCATAGCCTACATATAGCTCACATTTCTGAAAAACGTTTTTTGCTCATTGTAAAATTATTAAATATTGCCATACCTCTGGTCCGAAAAGTTGTGTTAAAGTGGAATTTTGGAAAAACTTATCTAATCTAGTTAATTACTGATCCATAAGTTGTTTGAAGGAAGAGGAGGAACAACCGGTACAACACCTTCAATGTTCCTACAGAGCTCTATAGGATCGCACACGCAGGTTCTCAAAGTATTGAAAATTACCACATGGAGAGTACGAGTGAACTCGGCAAAGGCGATGCAATTAAACCTTATTAAATTATTGCATAAGAAAAGCTTGACCATTGATTGCTGTTACTATATTTGTTATAGTACAGTTTGCGTTTTCTTTCACTGTGGAAAACCTTGTGCTAGCGATTAGCTATTTCTTTATACATGCAGCAATGCTGACCAACTTGCGTTGCTGCCAAACCACAAGACCGTAGCATGTTGGCAGGGAATACAAAATTTCGCTGTGTTTGCGGTTTTTAAATTTATAAAACATGCTTTTTTTTGCGAGTTTTCTGTTTGTTTTAACCATGGTGTAATTATACAAGGTTAGTGCAAATCGGCCACGTATACAACATAATACAGAAACAACAGGCATTTTGTTTGTGTAAAATAATGTACTACTGACAAAAACACTTGAAAAAGTATTACTTTTGACATAAGTAAATTGTAAACAAAGTCAGTCAGCTGTGCCACTGCAGTCACCTTGTATAGTTACACCATGGTTTTAACTTTTAACATTTTTAGTTTTCCTTTTTTTTTTTTTTTTTTTTTTGGTGTTTGTCATAAAACAGCAACAGTTTTTTAAATTGAAAGTAGCATTTGCAAACAGTTGTGCTAGTTAGATACTCGGTTAGTTTGAATGTGTCAACGATAAAAACGAAATATTTATCTTGCAAAAGTCTGTACAAATACTAGACACTTGAAACCAGAAACGATATTAAACAATGAACATTTCTATTTAAATTTTCTATTTAAAGCACTTTATATTTCTAATACAAGATTTTATGTGTTGATAGAGGACGAAGAGAGATTTTCATAAACTTTATTACGCATATAATTTTGGGGCAAAATGAAAGAAAGAAAAAAAAAATAAATTTAGATGTGTTTGACAAACGACTTTATAATAAAATCAAATAATTTTCTACCCTTAATGTTAATTTCCTTGCACAGTGATAAGAAAATACTGCCGTAGAAAGCTGGTGTCATCATATGAATGCTCAAGACATTTAATACCTTTGGGCTATAAGTATTTTACTCGCACAAAACAGCAAATGGATTTATGTGTGTTTTTTTTTATCTTTAATGTTCATTTAATAATGATGACATCATCAGTAAGCAAATAAAATATTTCTCTATGCGGCAATATAAAAATACATAAATTGCTTTTTTTTCCTCAAAATATACGCAATATATTTGTTGCAACATGTTGACGGGATTTAAAAGAAAATGTTCTTTAAGCATTATATATGAGGAAAGTTTTGAAATTGTAATCAATCGAAATAAAAACAAATAAGAAAGTGTAGTCGGTCAACACCCAGTATATGCATAAGATAGTTTTTCAAAAATAGGCGTTATAGGGTCATCCAAAAATTTTGTGCCATGACTTCTGTAAACATAAAAATTATGTATGTTAAACGATATAAATACTTTTATTTTTTAAAATTTATGGAGGAATTACGGAGAGGGTCTTATATGGGAGATTTGATTAATTATGGACCGACCATTATAAAATTAGGTGTTCTTATTTCTGTATATATGAAACATATTTGTGTTCAATATTATTTGGACACCGACATTTTTAAGAGAGTTATGATCTTTAAAGTGATTGGAGCTATAATAAATTATGGACCGATCTGCATTAAATTTGAAGATGAGATTTGGCTTCATTTACCACTCATTTGTGGGGAAATTTGTGTGGAGACTTGCATAATTCAAACATTTATGATCGTTAAACCCCTATTTCGGCAGGACAGTTTCATCCCATCTTGGGCCGATAAAAATATCATGTACCAAATTCTATTGAAATATCTTCAAAATTGCGACCTGTACTCTGCGCACAAGCTGTACATGGACAGCCAGCCAGTCAGCCAACCAGCCAGCCAGATGGACGGACGGACATCGTTAAATCGACTCGGGAAGTGATTCTAAGTCGATCGGTATAATTTAAGGTGGGTGTTGGACCAATATTTATGTGCGTTACAAACATCGTTAGTAATCCAATATACGCTCAACACTATGTTGGCGTAGGATATAATTATACATATTTATAGAAATCATTCGTAATTATCAGTGCGCGTTAAAATCTTTATTTTAAACTAGCTATATTTATTGCAATCACTTAAGACAAATTAATTTAAGTTTTTACATTTCAGAAAGTAAGAGTAATCGAGAAAAGTTTACTATGCATGATAGATGGAGCCTGAAAATTGTAAAGCCTTACTGAATGTACTCATGCAGACACATTTTCCATATGACATATCGAATATACCGACACTAGAGCATCGCATAAAATGCGCAGTGAAATGCTTTCGTTCCCTTGCATCTACTGGTTCTGATGGTATCATTACACTGGACTCACAGAAGAATATTGATACTCTTGTGCTGTGGCTTCTGAGAAATATTCATCTGAGACCCAACAAGTGTCTGTGTAAAACACTCTCTCGTCGAAAGGATACAACAGAATTCAACAAAGTTTGCAAAAACCCATTTATAATTCTTCTAAGCAGTTTGGTATTGAAAATCAGCAATGTCCGTATAGTAGAACCGGTGTTATGGACCAAAATTCGATATTTTTAAACATTTTTCCCCTATTTTTATTTTAAATATATTGCAGATATTGCCATGAAATTTTGTACACCATATTTTTCAGATAAAAGAAGAAAGTGTGAGGAAAATAGCAAAAATGGGTCCATGATTTCTCATAGCCCCCATACAAATATCTTCCCGAAATATGGCTTAATGATACAAAATTCGGCAAAAATAAGTGTCATGTAAAAAGAAATCGCAAAACAAAATTTTGTCTTGCTCGGTCCATGTTTGACCATAGACCCCATATAAGTTCATTTCCAAAATTCACTTAAATCTATAATATAGTTACCAGGTTAAAATTCGACACATATAGTTTTTATGAATATATAAATTGTTGTACTAAATTTTATGATGGTCGGTCCATAATTGGTCATAGCTCCCATATAAGGACCATATACGAAAAATTCATTAATCTTTATATATATCTTATAAATATTGGTACTTAATATATATCATTTAAATACACACAAAAATCTAAATTTTGTGAATTTCGGTCCATATTTGACTATATCTCCCATATAAAGACCTACTGATCTAAAATTTTACACGGGTCATTTACATACATGCCAAAATCAAACTGCTAGATTTTGAGAATATTGGTCCATATTTGACTATATCCCCCATATAAGGTCCACTTCTGAAGTTCTTCTTCTTCTTTATATGCCTATTCGTTTTTCGAATGTTAGCGACCAATACAATTACATTTTATATTATTTTCTAATAATGTCACAAAAGTTTCACTATTTCGGAGAATGTTTCCCGATTTCTCGCCTCACTCAACAGATTGCCTGCATCGCGGATAGCAGTCCACGCTTGTATGTTATTAAGCCACGTTAATTCTTTTCTTCCTCTACTAAGCTTTCCTTTAATGTTTGTTCGTGTAATTACTTGTAGCAGTTTGTATTTTGGATTTCTCATAAAGTGGCCTAAGTACGCTGTTTTACGTTTCTTAATGGTTAGTAAAAGCTCTCTATTCCGTTGTATTCGTCTCAGTACTTCGCCGTTCGATGCAAAGTGGGTCCATGGTATTTTGAGGATTCGTCGATAGATCCACATTCGATCTTCTTTACATCAGCTGCTTTTATGGTCCAGACTTCCGTTGCATAAAGAAGAACAGACCATACATATGCCTTGACAAATCGTATTTTTGTGTCAATATTAATGTCATGACTGGTTAGAACTTTTTTATAATTAAAAAATGCGTTTCTTGCCATTTCAATACCACATCTTATTTCATTTGAACTATCCCACTGGTCAGTGATTGTAACCCCAAGGTATTTAAAACTATGAACTCTGTCAACGTAAGAGTTTTGTATTTTTAATGTTGTGTAGTAGGTATTTTCCTTACTAACAATTATATATTTTGTTTTTCTTATATTAATCTTGAGGCCGTATGTTTCACTATATGCAGTCAGTTTGTCCAGCAGATGTAGGAGTCCAGAGATACTTTCAGCCAGTACGGTAGTGTCATCAGCATATCTTATATTGTTAATAAATATTCCGTTTACATATATCCCTTTACGAACGTTACTGATGGACTCTTGGAAAATTCTTGCAGAGTATATGTTAAATAGAAGTGGGGACAGTATACAACCTTGTCTGACTCCTTTAGATATTGCTATACTGTCTGTCATCTCGCCGTTAACATTCACTTGTGCTGTTTGATGCCAATATATGTTTCTAATACATTGGATTTCGTTTTCGTCTATACCAATGGACATTAGGATTTCCATCAGTTTATCATGTTGTACAGTGTCGAACGCTTTTTCGTAATCAATGAAACATATGAAAACATCCTTCTTTACATTTCCGCATTTCTGAACTAATATCTGTAGAGAAAAAAGTGCTTCGCGGGTGCCCATGCCTTCTTTAAACCCAAACTGAGACTCTCCCATTTGCTTTTCGCATTTTTCATAGATTCTGGAGTGAATTATTCGAAGGAATATTTTGAGGGCGTGACTCATTAGGCTTATTAATCTATAATCATTGCAATGTTTTGCATGGCTTTTTTTTGGGAATGGTGACAAAAATTGATTTAAGCCAATCTTGTGGGAATTGACCAGTGTCATAAATAAAGTTAAACAACTTTGTAAGGAGATGGATATTATTTTCGTCTATTAACTTCAGTATTTCAGAAGGAATCTCATCAGAGCCACATGCCTTTCTGTCTTTCAGGGACGAAATTGCTACCTTAACCTTAGCTTTAGTGATCGCAACTCCTGTTTGTGGTTGTGCTGTCTGTGTATCAAAACTTGATCGGTTGTTATCAGTAAATAAATGTCTAATATAGTCACTCCAGATTATCTTGTTTTCTTTTAACTCTAAAACAGCTTCATTGTTGTTATTGTATAGCAATTTTGGTATTGATTTGCGGTATATACCGGCGGCTTCCTTTAGTTTTTTATGGAGATTAAAGTCGTCATGTAATGCTTGTAGTCTTTCGATCTCCTGACATTGGCCGTTAAGATGCAAGCTCTTTGCAATCCGTATAGCTGTTTGTATCTCTCTGTTTAATTCATAGTATAGCTCATAATTTGAATTTTTATACTTGCGACGTTCTTCCATTAGTTTTAGTAGTGAAGTTCACTTTATATTAAATATAATATTATATAGCTATTTATATTAAATATACGTTTAAATTCGACGTGAAATATCTTCATATGTATAAAATGCACTATTCCAATATTTAAGAAGTTCGGCCCATGATTTGTCATAGCTGCCATATAAGGACCATTTCCGAAAAACAATTTAACCCAAAAAAATATCCAATAAATATGGATATCGAACCATCCTTTATATGGATCAGAAATTGTAATCCAGAAATCATATTAATATCGGTTCTATGGCAATTATGCTACTGGAATTTGTAGCTGTCAGTCAATAATACCTACTGAATTAAGTCCACGACCAACCATACAACTCTTGTAAATAACGCTATTGAGATTATATTGAACCATAATAACCCTAAAATACGTAGAAATCACATTAGTGGATACTGGATTTAGAAGCTATCAGTTCATAGTTGGTCCACTTCTACATTGTAACAAAGAAATCTCTTGTAAATAATATTATTGAGATCAAATTCAACCAAATGCAGCCTGACCTTATATCTTCTGGTTTTTATACCCTACACCACCATAGTGAGGATTTGTGCATATGTTTGTAACGCCCAGAAATATTGGTCCAACACCCACCTTGAAGAATACCGATCGACTTAGAATCACTTTCTGAGTCGATTTAACGATGTCCGTCCGTCCGTCCGCCCGTCTGGCTGGCTGGCTGGCTGGCTGGCTGGCTGGCTGTCCATGTAAAGCTTGTGCGCAGAGTACAGGTCGCAATTTTGAAGATATTTCTATAAAATTTGCTACGTTATATTTTTTCGGCCCAAGGATGGATTAGATTGAAACTGGTGTAAATCGGTCCATTATTTCACCTGGCCCCCATACAAATGTCCTCCCGAAATTGGGGTTTACTGATCATAATTGCTTGAATTATGCAATTATCCAAACAAATTTCATCACAAATGAGTGGTAAATGAAGGAAAATCACATCTGCAAATTTAGTGCAGATCGGTTCATAATTAGTCGCAGTTCCCATATAAGACCCACTTCCGAAAATCACTTAAAAGAACATAACCCTTTTAAAAATGTTGGTATCCAAATAATATTAAACACAAATATGTTTCGTACATATACATATAATACTGTACAATTTTATTATGACCGCTCCATAATTAGTCGTAGCTCCCATATAAGGCCCACTTTCGAAAAGCTCTTTAACCATCATAAATTTCTTAAAAATGTTGGTATTCAAATAAAATTCGACACAAATTAGTTTCTTATATACAAAAAAAAAAAATAATAACACTTAATTTTATAATGGTCGGTCCATAATTAGTCGAAACTCCCATATAAGACCCTCTCCGTAATTCACTTTAAGCTCCATAAATTGTTTAAACGTATTTATATCGAGAAAGATTTAACACATATAATATTTATATTCACAGACATCATGACACTAAATTTTTGAATGATCTGTCCACAATAGGTTATATCTCCCATATAGCGCCCATTTCTGAAAACCCCTTTTAGACATATACTGGGTATAGGGTATTATATGGTCGGGTTTGACCGACTATACTTTCTTACTTGTTTTATTTGTGTTAGTTCAGCTTAAATATGGTGTATCCAAGTCAGACGACGGTCGGGAATTCTGACTTATTTATCCATATATCGCCTTCTGAAAGCGAGCATTTACTTCTATTCACCATTTGCCATGTCTCCCAGTCATTGACGAGATATTGAAGAGCGAGTTTCGTTAATCCTTACAACTGTATATGAGCGCTCGTAGAATGTTTCCATAAAATCATCTCTTAAAGGGAATAAAGTTTCTTTTGAGGAAAAAAAATAAAAAAAACTCCATTTTGGAAAAAAAATAAAAAAATGGGGGAAAATGAAAATTATACATGCGCCAAATGTTGAAAAATCCTATTCTTGAGTTGAAAAATAATTTTTTTTTGATAGATATCCCACTCGCATCCCATTATGGGATTATATGGGCCTTAAAGTAAATTGTATAAGCTTTCTTTTGAGAACAAAAAAAAAAAAAGGGCCGAAATTGAAAAAAAAATTTAAAAAAAATAGATTTAAAAAAAAAATTTTTTAAAAATTAAAAAAAAATATAGATTAATTATTATTTCATAATCGAACTGTTAATTTTTACTTCTTGATAAATTTTAGTTAGGGTCGAGTTTATTAAATTTAATTTTCATTAAATTATTTTTACTGAAGTTAGGAATTACAACTTGAAAAATTTATTATTAAAAATTTCTTGATAATTTTTCTTGACTGGGGATTGAACCTGGGTTGTTGAATTTACATATGTTTCGAGAAATCCCACTTTCTCTCATCAGAATTCTTTGCGTTCTACCACATGCACCACTGCGGTGCCGGTCAGCCAACAGACAAACATCAATCCTTTAACCAGTGTTAGTTCTGGTAGTTTGAAGTTTTTTTGCTCTAATTATCATTTGTTTATTAATTTCTATTCATAGTTGGTTTTCTCCCTTTTTTCTTCAGTTTTTTCGTATTCATGTCAAGGCTTCGTCTCGAAAACTTGAATACATTTGTTTTTGTTTATTATGTTTTTGCTAGGACCAATAGGTAAAAAGTTACACTCATTTAAAAAAACTCGGCATGACCAAAATGTCCAACTTTGACCCCCTCTAACTCTGGCAGTTCTTGAATGATAGAGCTAAATTTGTGACTGGCCTACTATCCAATAGTACTAAGCTTGGTGCAAATTTCATCCAAATCGGAAGACATCGATTTTAAAATTGGGTCACTTGACATGAAATGCACCATATGTATGTATGTATAAACATTCAATATGTATATAAGAAGTAGAAGATATAGTCCTATGAAATTTGACATACATACATCATCAGATGATGAAGATGAATCCAACAAGTCATCCAAAATTTTTTCAGCACATAAAAAAGGAGTAATATTTTCTATTTTATATTCTTAACATAAATACACATTCATAAACAAAACCATTGTCAGCTCTAAAAATACAGAGTGTGAAAGGTGCAACATTTTTTTAAATTTAACATTTATAGAAACGAACACACTACACTTTAGCAGTGTTGACATTTTTTCAGAAAAGAACACAAAACAATTAAAAACGGTGCGAAATGGGAAAAAAATGTAACATTTTTGCCAGAAAAGAAAACGCCAATAATTTGTTTATTAGTTCACTGTTCCAAACTTTATCAATTGCATGAGACATACAACACTGTCAATTAATTCCCGGTTAAGGGTTAAGGTAGTCTATTTACCTGTTTGATGATACTGCGTTTAATTCTGAGACAAAATTGATGTTCAGTTATAACACTAAATATTAGTTTTTAGATGTGGGGTACCAGTCTTAAAAGTAGCAACACTTTGACTAACTTGACTAACATCTTTTGGGCATAAATACAATACAATTTGATTAGCAAATGCATCTACTGAACTAATCATATAACCCATCAAAATGGACAGCTTACAATTCTTATTCAGACTTTATGTCTATCAGTCTCTTATAATTTCTACTAAAAATACCTCTATATTAAATAATCCCTTGTACCTTTATCAAGGACTAAATATTTGGCTGTTATTTAGACTAACAGATTATGGTATCATACTTCAAGTTGAAATAATGGCTATAAAAGTTGCCGCTATAGAAATTCAGTATCGAGGCATATCATCAGGGTTGTCCACTTAATACTATCAACAAAGCGGCCATTACATCTTTAGAGAGTGTTTACATATATCACATCTACACACTCTTTGTGGGTAAACTATGTTGTTAAAGAGATATAAAAAGATAAATCTTTCATATTAGAGAATATGATATAAGAAACAAATTAGACTTAAAATAGAATTACATATCAACTCAACTTAGAATTACCTACTATATTACACCCGACTTAAGCTACACTAGAAATGTTGGGGACTTAACAGAAAAATTAAATGAAGGTGTTTTTGTTCCTTTCAAGTCCTGTGTGTGGCCGTATTGGGGTCTGTGCAAGAATGATGTGTTAATCGATTTTACGCTTTTAACGCTCTTACAAGTACAATAACACATTCGTCCATATGTTTCATAGTGCAGCACTTGGTATTAGTACTTACTTATGTATGTATTCACTACACATACATATGTATGTTTTACCATATGAGTACAACAACATCTGTTGTTTATGTATTTGAGTTTCATTTTATAGCTTTACAAGGTTGATAATTGTTATTGATGTTGTGTGTTCTACTCAGTTCCGTTCCTTATTTTTGTGTTGAGCAATTTTCTTGTTTTTTTTTCTTCCTCTGCTAAAAAAATTACAGTTGGAAGTAGGCAGATTGTGTATTTTTCGATGTTTTTATTATCAATTCGAAACAATTCAATTTTCTTTAGTATTGATTTGTTTATTTTATAATAACATGTATAAATAAATCATAAACTATATATATTAATATATATATTACTATGTATTTTTTTTTTTGTTTCAAGAACAATTTGTATTGAAATTCGTTAAAATCGCTCTATTCTTTCTATGTGTGCTAACATACAATTATTCTCGCATTATTTAGAGGGAGTTCACACGCTGCGACTTTTACCTGCAACTTTTCTCCGACTCAGGTATGTAGATGAAACTCGTAGTGAAGAGTATGGGGTAGATACGTATTTCATCTATAAATTCGAGTCGCAGGAGAAAAGTTGCAGGTAAAAGTCGCAACGTGTGAACTTCCTTTTAGTTGACTTATAAACACTGTGTGAGGTCCCCAATGTTGGGCACCTCGGGTATGCGATAAATTGAAAATGATACCAATTTCTCGTTTGTGATCCTATTTCAAAGATTGTTTTTGACTTCTGTAGCCACCCTAAATATTTTTTTGTAGATTAACATCACTTTTATAAACCTAGCAGTAATTAATTGTTTAAAAATATTTGCAAGAAGATTTGTAACGTATTTATATTTTCCGAAAAGCTAACTTTGAATGAAAAAATTAAAAAAAAAATATAATGGAGAAATAATAAATTATAGATATATTTTTTTCAAAATTTCCCCACTGTGCATCGCCGATATACATATAATTTTATAGAGAGATATAAATAATTCAGAACTACTTCTGATTTGTGCAGTTTTTCAATAATAAATTTATTATTATTCATTACTCATGTGGTTTATCTGGCGGCTTTGGAATCCAGATTTCAATCAATATCCAGCTAATCGCACATCAATAAATCAGTTTGAGTTTAGACTACGCAATGATCCAAAAACAGCTAAAGGAAACAAGAAACATTACATTAAATTCCTTCTGAAAATTAAATTTCTTTTAACATTATCAGCAAAAAAAAACAATAGCAATGATTTGAAAGAAAAAGGTCATTGACATATCTGAGTGATGTTTGAATGACATGTCCTTAGAGGAAAGACTCAATCTTAGCATGTTATTTATAAATTATTTCCCATCATTATTATGGATTCATTTACTTTTATTTATATCCTTCAAAACAAACATGACCATTTTACAAAATTGAACAATAAATCAAAGACATTGTATTTTTTATATCCATAGTTTTAATGTGTGCAAATATTTCAGATAAAATGGAACATTGAACAACAAATATCTAAACATTTATTTTATTGCTAATATTGTTATTGCTGTTTGTAATCACAGCAGGATAATAAAATAGTGAATAGGAAGGGAATCCATAAGAATTTTTCGTTTTTTTACGCAAACAACCAACAATTTATCTTTGTCAATAACCAGTAACCAGCACACAATTTGGATACTTTAAAGAAGGATCAATCCATTCATTGATGACTTTTTGGTAAAAATACATGATTTTTGTTAAAAAAAAAATCGTTACGAGATTTTCTTAATTTTCTTCTTTTTTCTATTTGAACTTAAAGTTTTAGTCAATTTAAGTTTTAGTTGTTTTTCTTCCTGCCCTTTTTTGTTTAGTTCGTTGATATTTTCATCTTGTAGTCAGGTTGATTAATGAGTCTGTGTGTTTTCAACGTTTTGTCAACACGAAAACCCAACATGTTCTTTCAAGAATGTGCAAGAATGTGAATGTGTATATGTAATCCTATACGAGGTTTTTAAGAAGAGTAGTTTAAACAGACCACAGACTTGTGGTCATTCTCACAAACACATATTATAATTGCCATTTTGGACCTCTATTATTTTTTCTACTGAGAATACTCCAAGACAACTGGTGTCAGAGTTTGGAATGGTACACAAACTAAAATAACTTGTTATCTTGCACGATCATATTATAATAAAGAATCAATCTGCAATATACACGTAGAGAAAAAACATGGTTGTGGTAAACATAATCTAAGAGCAACATATTATGATAAGATTTATGACTGTATATAAGTGTCATGAATATAAGTGTCATGAAATATCATGTGATTTCTTATTAATTATAATTTGATATTATAACTCAATAAATTCATAAAATTGTTATACATGATCATAATATGACCCAAGGTATATAGTTTAAAGTAACTAGTTATTATATTGTGATCTCAAGTAATCATATTAGGATATAATAAATAAATATTTGCGCACTTTCAACGTATATAAAAGAATTTACATTATCCTACCCTGACACCACCATAGTGGAAGGTGCTGATGTTTATAACGCCCATAAATATTGATCCAGTACCGACCTTAAAGTATACTGATCGACTCAGAATCACTTCCTGAATCGATTTAACGATGTCCGTCCTTCTGGCTGGCTGTCCATGTAAGAGAGTACAGGTCGCAATTTTGAAAATATTTCAATAAACTTTGGTACCCCAAGGAGGGATGGGATTAAAACTGGTGAAAATCGGTCCATTATTTCACCTGGCCCCCATAGAAATGTTCTCCCGATGTAGGGGTTTAACTATCATAAATATTTGAATTATGCAAGTATCCAAATAAATTTCACCACAAATATGAAAGATCGGTCCATAATTGATCATAGCTCCCATATAAGCCCCACTTCCGAAAATCACTTTAAAGTGAATAACTCTCTCTAAATTTTGGTATCCAAATAATATTTAACACACATATATCTTCTATGTATACAACCAATACCGTACAATTTAATTAGTCGTAGCTCCCATATAAGGCACTCTTCCGAAAATCTCTTTAACGATCATAAATTTCTTATGAATGTTGGCAATCAAGTAAAATTCGACACAAATAATATACTGTAATGATGACACCTAATTTTATAAAGGTCGGTCCGTAATTATTCGAAACTCCCATATAAAACCCTCCCCGTAATCAACTTTAACCTCCATAAATCTTTTAAAAGTATTTATATCAAGATAAAGTGACACTAAAATTTTGGGTGATTGGTCCATATTAGGTCATATCTCCCATATAGCGCACATTTCTGAAAAAAATGTTTTATACATATACTGGGTGTAGGGTATTATATGGTCGGGCTTGACCGACTATACTTTCTTACTTGTTTTCAATTATGGAAACATTTACATATGTAAATCCAAAGAAATAATTCGATATCACGCAGAGAAACTACTGAACTGATGAAAAAGATTCTACAAATGGTTAAAACAAACTATTATTAAAATTAAACATATTTTGTTTGCATTTTAAACAAACTTAACAAACTTATTTTTTAAAAATAATTATGTTTCAGTGAACCATATTAAATTTTATAATCGCGATAAACATAAAAATTTTTATAGAAACTAAAATATTGTTAAAATTATACTAAGATAACAATTATATGTGTACCACAAAAAAATCAGCCTAATCATGAATAAAAATTCCGCAGGAGTTTTTTCCTTTTCCCATTTTTCCTATTCAATTCCAATGTTAAAAAAATAAAAAGGGAAAAACTCCCGCGGAATTTTTATTCATGATTGGGCTGTATATGTATTGTGTGTATGAAAACCTTCTATGAAGTTTAAACTCTTTAAAGATTTCCAAATATATGACAACTTACTTTCTTAAGACTAATTCATGCCATCGGCATTACTTAGAAAAAGTTTAATAATGATTGACATATAATCTTATGTATATGTATGTAAATATTTTTTTTACCAAATTCAGAATTGTATCATAATAAAGTTCTCTAAATTTATTTAGAAAATTAAAACAAGTAAGAAAGTATAGCCGGTCAATACCCTACACCCAGTATATGCATAAAACAGTTTTTCAGAAATGTGCGCTATATGGGAGATATGACTTATTATTTAATTTAAATCAAATATCAAATATATTTGTGTTAAATATTATTTGGATACCAACATTTTTGAGAGAGTTATGATCGTTAAAGTGATTTTCAGAAGTGGGCCTTATATGGGAGCTACGACTAATTATGGACCGATCTGCACTAAATTTGCAGATGTGATTTGTCTTCATTTACCACTCATTTGTGATGAAATTTGTTTGGATACTTGCATAATTCAAACATTTATGAGCGGTAAACCCCAATTTCGGAAGGACTTTTGTATGGGCGCCAGGTGAAATAATGGACCGATTTCTACCAGTTTCAATCCCATCCATCCTTAGGCTATAAAACGGACGGACGGACATCGTTAAATCGACTCAGAAAGTGATTCTGAGTCGATCGGTATAATTTAAAGTGGGTGCTGCACCAATATTTCTGGGCGTTACAAACATCAGCACAAATCCAATATACCCTCTCCATTATGGTGGTGTAGGGTATAAAAAGTTATTTATTAAATGCAATTTGCAATAGATTGGATAGCAATAACCTATTTATCTCTCCTTCTAGAACATCTTCTGATAGATGGCAGATTTTAGAATATGTAAACAGGTCTGGTAAGTAGTGTTGAAAATAATATTAATCGGTTCATGATTTCTTCTTGCGTACAAATATCTTCCTGGCATATGGCTCTCAGGACCATAAATACCTCTAGAAATAAAGTACTCATACAAAATTCAGCTAAAATAAATTTCATATAAAGAGAAATCATCACAAAACCATCACTGTCCCATATAAAGTTCATCCGAAAATCGCATAAATCTCTTACATACAACACTATTAAGTTGAAATTCAACAAAAACATCCGCATATATAAACAAACCGTCGTACCGGCTCATAATTGGAACAAAATTATCCTAAATAAATATTTTTTTAAATATCAATGTTGCCCAAGAAGTTTAGACAGATCAGTTATGGCTACAAAAATAAAGTAACAAATTTTGTTAATATCGCTCCGTAGCCGAAAATAATTTAATTTAACTACGCATAAATATCTTATGAAGTTGAACTTTGACATTAAAATCCTCAAAAATAGTCTTATAATTGGTCATAGCTCCCAATAAGAACCACTTCCGTTACACGTAAATATCTTAGAAATATTACCTTTGAACAAAAATTTGACAAAGATTAGTTATATGTATGTACAGAAAGAGGATCTAATAGCTGCCATATAAGGTCCACTTCCAAGAATTTTATTTTATTAAGATGAAAATAAATGTAACGCAAGTTCATTTCAAGTATGCATATGTAATATATCACAGTACTGGTATATAACACTCTTACTTTTTTATGAAAGCTAGATTATTGAAGCAATACAGAAAATTGCAATCTAAATTAGTTTAGAAAATAAGTGATAGTGTCTTAGTTATCTCTTAAACTTAATTTTATAAGTTAAAAAGATAACTATGTACCTTCAAGAACTAACATTGTTTGGAAAATCCTTTTCAGAGTGCTCTCGTTTATGTGATTATAAGCATGTGTAAGCAAGTGTTTTATTTTGAGCGGGTATTAGTAATGCTTGTTATTATAGAACTCATGACATGTTTACATGAGTATGTGTGTGTCAGAGATTGAGAAAAGTGTGTTTCTCTGTATTTTTTCAAGTGATGATACCAAAATGTCAACAAACATGGTGTTTTGTTATGGTTTCTTTAAGCGAAGTCATTTTTCACAAAACCAAACCAAATCAATTCATTCACTTTAAACGGTTTTTGTTTTACGAAATGTGAAAAATTGAAAAAGTTTTGCTATTTTAATAGGGCTGCTGTTACAAGGAATTTATACATGAAAATAGTTATTAATTATACGTCGTTGCTTAGCAAACACAAGTTGTCGTGATGAATGCTTCAACGAAATGAGTATTAGTTGATATTTATTTCTCGCTTTAATAAAAGTCAATAAAAAAATAATAATAATTTTGTAATTTGGAAGTTTATTTATCGTTAAAATATCGAGAATTCAACCTTGAGCCAAAACATAAATTTCATCACTTGAGAGAAAAACACGAATTACTGAAATATTTTCAAAATGAGTTAATAGTGATGAAAAGAAATTTATATGAACATTTTACATACCTACGAAGAAATGTTCAATTTTTACGATATGAAGAACAATTGGCGACATTAATAAGACTGACTTAGATATTCCGACGGAGAAGATATTATACAGACACTAAACAGAAAAGAAGAACAATAAATAGCTAGAACTAAGTTAACAACTTTTATAGATAACCAACCGTCTTAATAAAATGAGACTGAAAACAAGTAAAAAAGTATAGTCGGGTAAGCCCGACTATATAATACCCTACACCCAGTATATCTATAAAACAGTTTTTCAGAAATGGGCGCTATATGGAATATATAACCTATTATGGACCGATCATCCAAAAATTTTGTGTCATGATTTCTGTGAATATAAATATTGTGTTGTTAAACTTTATCTCGATATAAATATGTTTAAAAGTATTATGGAGGTTAAAGTTGATTACGGGGAGGGTCTTGTATGGGAGTTTCGACTAATTACGAACCGACCTTTATAAAATTAGGTGTCATCATTTCTGTATATATGAAATTTATTTTTATTTTTTAGATACCAGAATTTTTGACGGAGTTATGCTCTTTAAAGTTATTTGCAGATGAAAGCTATGGTCAATTACAGACCGATCTGCACAAAATTTGTAAATGTGATTTGGCTTCATTTACCACTCATTTGTGGTGAAATTTGTTTGCATACTTGCATAATTCAGACATTAAGAATCGGTAAACCGCTATTTCGAGGGAACATTTGTATAGGGCTGAAATAATGGACCGATTTCCACCAGTTTAAATCCCCCCGGTCGAAAAAATGTCACATGCCAAATTTTATCGAAATATCTTCAAATATACCCCCACCATAGTGGTGGTGTAGGTTTTAATAAAGTCAATGAAAAAAAAGTTTTTAAAATTGAACAGAAATATACTTATTCTAAGAGCAGATAAAGGAAATGCTACTGTAGCTATTATAAAACAAATGATTTCATTTGATGTAGTATCTCTATTTCCAAATATTCCTGTTGAATTCGCAATAAATATAATATAAGAAAAATGGACTATATAGTACAATACACAAAAATTGAGAGATGCCTATTTTTGCGTATTCTAAAATTTTGCATAGCGGACAATAGATATTTTCAATACAATACAAAAGGTCTTCCTACTTCTCCAATTGTGGCGGATATTGTAATGGAAAAGTTATTACTTGTATATGTATAGAAAAATTAAGTATAAAACCAAGAGTAATGACGAAATATATAGATGAATTATTTTGTATTATTTCAGAACATGCTATTGATAGCATATTGAAGACAGTTAATGATGTTAATCTACATACTATATTAACAATAGAGAAAGAATATGATTCAAAACTTTCGTATTTAGATACATTATTGATAAGGAGAGGAAAGAATATAGTACAAGATTGGTATCAGAATCCAACAGCTTCAGGAAGAATAATTAATTATTATTCTAAACATATTAAACATATTATTATTAATACGGCTAGGAATTTAATTGAAAGAATATTAACTATAAGTGAAAAAGAATTTCATAAGAAGATTAAGGATAAGAAATGGAATATATTAGAGGAAAATATTTTTCTAATTTAGCTAAATTATAAATTATATAAGAAGAGAAATGGAAACAATACAAGAAACACAATAGAACCAAAAATTTACAACCCAATTACTTGTGTCCCGTAAATATCAGAACGATTCAGGAGTTCAAAAATTTTCGATACTGATAAATATAGAATGGCTTACAATGGCTTAATACATTAGATAAATAGGAAAATGGAACACGTCAAATGTTGTATATAAAATACCTTGTGACGGAAATGATAAAGTAAATTGTAATAAAGTATAGGAATACAGAAACAATAAAAAATAAGCTAAAAAGCAGAATTGCTGGACATAAATCAGACCAAATATATAGAGACAATATTATTTTACAAAAAGCTGCGATATCTTCTAATTGTAGTAATTTCAAACTTTGAAAATCTATCGGTATTAACACTGAAAATAACTACAAACGTCGTTATATGTTAGAGATGTTACAGATAATTAATGTACATACCTACAACTAAAATTATTATATACAGACATTTAATACCTAAACAAGTTAGAGTGCTATATTCGGCTGTGCCGAATCTTAAATACCCTCCACAAAAACTACACTGGTTATAGGACTAGTATATTCTAATTCTGTGTTTTCTATTCAGTCTTAGTGCAAATTTTATTAATATTTTGTATAGATATTGTTTGAAAGACAATTTTACGACCAACATAATTTATTTTAAATATTTGGAAATTTTATCTAATTTTGACAAATAATTTGAAATTTATGAAATAAAAAAAAAATTTCCTGAAAATAAAGATTTTATTTAAAAAAGGCTTTAAGCTTAAACAATTATTGCAATATTAAAGAGAAAGGTAAAATAAACTATAATAAGAAATATTAACACACTTATTGTTGAATTTAGAATTTAGATTTTTAATAAATTAGTTAGTTCGTCAAATATCCAAACCCGAATAACAGCAGCTGTAAATTAATTTGTATTTTGTAATTAATAAAAAGTCATTTTCTTCATAACTCTTTAAATGGCTTTAAAAATTAAAAAAACAATAATTTGAATCAATATTTAACAAATTCTCTAATTTTATTACTTTTAACTAATAAGTTTTGTTTCATTATAAGTTCGACATTTAGAACAATTTTTATGTAAATTTCTTTTTAAAATTTATAAACTGAGGTCATAGATATACAAACAAAATTTAATGTCAAAATCTTGAACTTGTCTAGCATCTTTATTTTCTCTCATACACAAATAATAATACTAATAATAATAAAATTCTTAATAATAATGACGATAATAGACAAAATAGTTAGTACTAGTCAGTCGTACATACTACATTCTTCTGCTACAACTTCAGTTTAGTGAGTTAGTTGGTTTTCTCCATATACATTTAAGTATTTTGTTGTTTGTTTTTTTTTCCCAGTTGCTGTTTTGGCCAGTTGCCAAACAATTTTGTTTATTGCCATAAAGTTGAATGAAAAACTAAAGTTTATCAAGAAATATACATCATAAAGATATAATATTCTAGTTGAATAATAAACAACATCATCATCATCATCATCATTACCGTCACCGTCACAATATAGAGTTACTATTTTTAATGATCGGTTTACACTGGCAATGATAGCTTTAAATATACCATTTTACTAACTTGACGTAGTACAAGTTTTTGGTATTGGATTAACTAAATGTAATTAACTATAGCTCAAAAATGATATTAAATTAAAATATATTTTGGACATTCGAGTTATTGAAGATTATCCCATGTCACATGTAAGAAAAATATTGTTACGTTTTTACCTTTTAAAAACGGTGGTTTTTTTTCTTTATATAAAACGGATTCCTTTATTTACCTTATATTACGGTTTAAGAACACACTTAAATAACTGTTTGGGAACACTTTGATGTTTACTCAACGATGACTCACAATAAAATCAACTCATTTGAGTGGCCTCTCTAGTGGTGGAGACAGTCTGTACCCTGAATTTTTTTCGTTCATACACTCTTTAAGCACTCTAATGTATATGTATGTATGTATGTATGTAAACGAGCCACAATAAATTTGCTCTATTTTACATCTTCGGAATATAAATGCGTGTAATTTTTTATTAGGACCTGTCTTTTATTGGCGATGTCTCCGCCCACAAAATGTGCTACAGACTCATTTTAATCATGAAGTCATTTAAGTCGTGACCGACTTAGATTTCTAAAAGATACAGGAAACCTGAATAGCAAACTCAGAAGTTAGATTATATTCACCACCATACACAACATACTTGTCTAGTTGAAGAAAAACAAGTAAGAAAGTATAGTCGGTCAAGCCCAACCATATAATACCCTACACCCAGTATATCAATAAAACAATTTTTCAGATATGGGCGCTATATGAGAGATATTACCTTTTATGGACCGATCATCAAAAATTTAGTACCATGACTTTCGTGAATATAAATATTATGTGTTAAACTTTATCTCGATATAAATACGTTTAATAGATTTATGGAGGTTAAAGTGAATTACGAAGAGGGTCTTATATGGGAGTTTTGACTATTTATGAACTGACTATTATAAAATTAGGTGTCATCCTATTTGTACATAAGAAACTCATTTTTGTTAAATTTTATTCGGAAGTGGGCCTTATATGGGAGCTACGACTAATTATGGACCGATCATCATAAAATTTTACCATGTTATATGTATGTGTACGAAACATATTTCTGTTCAATATTATTTGGATACCAATATTTTCAAAAGAGTTATGCTCTTTTAAATGATTTTCGGAAGTGGGCCTTATATGGGAGTTACGACTAATTATGGACCGATCTTCAGGAAATTTGTAAATCTGATTTAGCTTCATTTATTACTCCTTTGTGGTGAAATTTGTTTGCATACTTGCATAATTAGAATATTTATGACCAGTAAACCCCAATTTCAGGAGAACATTTGTATGGGGGCCAGGTGAAATAATGGACCAATTACCACCAGTTTCAATCCCATCCATCTTTGGGACGAAAAATATCACATACTAAATGTTATCGAAATATCTTCAAAATTGCGACCTGTACTCTGCGCACAAGCTTTACATGGACAGCCAGCGGACATCGTTAAATCGACTCAGAAAGTGATTCTGAGCCTATCTGTATACTTTGAGGTGGGTATTGGACCAATATTTCTGGGCGTTACAAACATCAGCACAAATCCAATATACCCTCCCCACTATTGTGGTGTAGGTTAAATTTAAACTCTTTCTTAGTTTTCATCTTAGTTCAGCTGACCCTGTTTCATCATTGTTTCCTACTACATATATGACTCATAATAAACCTGATCAATCTGTTGAAGGGATTGCAGTCATGGCCTTTATTGTATCAGATGATCATACTATCCTATACTAGCATATTATAAAACTAACTTTCTTCATATATACAACAAAATGTTCATTTCCTCCAGTATTGCAATGCGACTAACTATATGCCTTTGGATGATGTAGATCAGAGGTAGGCATCCTATAGCACAATTGTGCAGATATCACTTGACACATACACTTAAACTCTTTCATTCAGTCGTCATTGAGACAGCAATATGTGCACATGCGGCGGATGCTTTTATATTTTTTCAGGAATACTTCCCAACAAACATTTCAAATTAATAATGAATTACGAAACATATTTAATGATTGATAATGCATTTGGTAACATGCATGTAATCAGCTTTTGATGTATTAGAAGTTCCGTTTGTATATCAATCTCGTTGTTAATTTCTTATATGTTACGGAAAATATATTGTGAATGTATGTTTCCTATCTAAGATGTTTTGCATAAGTTATATAATTATGTTTATGTTCGCTCACACACACAACCTCATTTAACACTTTGCCTACCTCTGATCTAAATATAGAATTGCTTGACATTCGGACAATAAATGCATTTTTGGCGAGTTTTATTAAATATTGTAAATCTAGCATAGTTCTGACTGTTAAATTTTATTAAAATATCTCCAATCGTACGCTTCCTCACTCTTCTTCGACCTGTTTGCATACTGTGTCGTATACTTAATATTTATATCTTAATTTATAATTAATTAAACATGCGCATTACATATACCTATTGACTAGCTTTCAATAATTGCAGCAAGGAGTGAGTGGTATAAGCATTAGAACTTTTAAATATGTTTAATTCTCTAACTATAACATATTTATGGCTATAATGTCGACTGTAAATAAGTAAATTTTTAATAAATACTTAATATGAAGTTTTAAGAAACAATTTCTAAATCCTGTCTAATATGTCATGGTTTGCGACATGTGTCTATATCTTTGTATGTATGATGAATTCAATTGACTCTCATTTTATATAATCATTTCTTTCATTTCTCTCGCTACACAATTATTCTGCCACAAAAATATATTCGATTTTAATGCCAGTGTAAATGCTGCTATTAGACAAAAAAAAAAGTGCTTTAAAGTATGAAAAATTGATTTCGTCTTAAAAGCAAAACAGTTAGCAATCTTATTCGTTGCAAGCAGTAGAACACATTAGACTGTCAAGTGCAAGTAGTAGATGAGATGTTGTGTCAGATGTTGTAGCAGAAAGAAAAGCAACAAAAAATCTAGCAGTGGCACAAGACACACAGACACAAAACATACATACTTTTTTGTACAATTTCAGGACATACTCGTATATTTTTTTGGGGAGATATTTGCATAAACTGTGCATTATACACTTGAATAGTTAAGTTTCCATTTTTCTATTTTGTTTCGAAGGCAACTACATCTTCCTATGCCAGTGTATACATCATCAATGTTAGTTAGTATTATGTAGTAGTTTCTCAATTTTCATCATCAGCGCAGACATAATCATAAGAAATACATAGTTAGTATAAGTAACTAATATTAGCATATTGAAGTTGGTTTAATAATGCACAGTACCGATTTTGAAGATATTAAAGTCAATGATATTGACCTGGCTTTACAAACTAAACGAGTTGATTGAAAATCCAGACATGAGATATGAATCGAATGCAAAGCTAAAAGGAGAACATCAGCATCAACAACAGCAAAATTTATCTAATTTAAGATTCAAGAGAGTCACGGAGTATTGCTTCACATTTGTTTCACTTTGTTGGTATTTTACTGTTTCAATATTAAACTTTGTTAGACATTAGTTTGAAAATAAAATTTTAAGTTTTTAAATTGTTATTATGATTATCAATATTAATAATCATACTTAATATCCTGTTATTATTATGTTATCTGAAATGCTTTATTAGTTAGTTTGTTAGAATAAATAACTCTCAAGGATTATTAGAAGGCTGCTAATTTTATGCAGTATTACAACGATAATTTCATTTGAATAAAATGAGTTTTCAATTATTTTTACATATACATAGATATCTCTCTATTGCGATGCGAAAGGAAAATGAAACGTAATCGAACATTGCGTTTTCGTATTTTCTCTTCGTGCGTTAAGCGCAAATCTATTGCAATAACACAATATCAAACGCAAAGGGAACGCATCATGTAAGTAAGCAAAAACGCAAACTGCACAAACAATTTGATTTACAAGTTTTGACATTTAATTTTATCATTATTCGCTATTGTTTTCTTTGTGGTGCCAGTGTTGCCACTTTTTCAAATTATTTTGTGAAAGCGTTCGCGTGAACGATACAGAGTACCAATTTGTACTCTTATCGCCTTTACCTTTCGCATCGAATTTGCTTTCGCATCGCAATAAAGAGTAACCCCCCAGATATTTTAATTTATAAAACAAGCTATTATTTGTATTTGAAGCAAACTAAAAAAATAACAGAATATATCTAGGAAAAACTGTATTCATTCCAAAATTAGTTCTAGAATGCATGTGTATAGCCAGCCCTCATTCTAGTTTAACGTTGCGACTATTGATGTTTATATGAAACTAGCTACAAACCATCTTCTGAAAATTTTCAATAGAATAAAAAATCAACTAAATCGCTCCCGCCGTTTTCACGTGATGCCATTTAATTTATATATATATATATATATATATAGATATAGAATATGATGTATTCACAACCTGCCTGTTCTTATTTATTTGCAAATAAATTATTTCAATTTGTACAGTATACTTTAGGGGGCTTTTTTTATTAAAGTTGACTGGACTCACAAAAAAAATTCCGAGTTTTACCCGGAATTTTTGGTGTTTTTTTACAAACCATCTCCTGAGAATTTCGAATCTAATAAAAGAAAACTCAGCCAAATCGCCCCAACCGTTCTCACGTGATGCCATTACATACATACAGCGCTGCCAACTTTGACGATTTATCGTCATTTTGACGATTTTTTAAGTCAAATTTATTAAAATGACGATTGACGATTTTTCATTTTTTCCGCAAACAAAAATGACGATTTTTTAAAAGTTTGTAAGTCCTCTTTTGCAATGTAGAAATTGCATGGTAGACAGACGAAGTTTGTTGGCGAGGGGTTGAAGAGGTAGAGTGTGTAGTACACGACTAGCTGTACTGGACATTTTTTTGTAGAAGAGTTTTGGTTAATTTGGAATTCAAAGTTTCCATAACGAAGACATATTTTTAAATAAAGATGAAGTGTATCTTGGCATTTACGTGGTGTAGAAGCAATCTAGTTTGAATATTCAATATAGTCAATATAATATATTTGTTGAATTATGCGTCCAATTTTATATTGAATTGGTTTAAAAGAAAAGAATATAGAGAACTTGATAATGAAGTTCGAGAATCACGTAATATGAAATTCACCGAACTCGAAACATTGGCGTTTTGGAAAAATGTTTCTAATTTAAAGAGAGTCAATAATGCAAAGGTCTTCCCAATTTTAATACAATTTGTTTCGATATTCGTCGGCCAACTCATTTAATTAAACTTTTCTTATATTCTATTATTGTTATTATTATTATTATTATGATTGTTACTAATCTTTCATTGTTGTTGTTGTTTCTTCTATTGTTATTACGGTTATAATTATAACCGTTTCCTTTATAACCGTTATTGTTAAATATGTTGTTATTGTTATTTATATATCTATTTCCATAGTTATTGTTATTTTGGTTGTTATTACTTCTGTAATTTCTGGAATTGTTTGACTGTTGTGCTGAATGGAACAAGACTTGGTTTTGTCTGATGTCAGTAGAGACTTCCGTTGCTATTTCGATGGCTTCGCTGAGTTTCTTTACTCTACTTGCTTCTATTGTTCTAGTTATTTCTTTGTTTTTAAGTCCGTTTTTGAATGAGTTAAAAGCTGTTACGGCATTTGTTTCGCTTATTAATTCTCTATTTTGTTCTCTCAGTGTACTAATTTGAATTTCATTAAGTTCCAAAGTCAGTTGCTCTATCCCATCAACAAATTTTCTAATCGATTTTGTCTGGACTATGCGTTGTAAATAGTGTATTTATACTAGTTGGAACTTGTATCTGTTTAATTCTATTTTGTACCTTGGGTGCTATTTTTGTTTTGTATATTAAATTGAAAAATGAGTCATGTTTGCTTGTTGGCAACGTATCTCTAAGAATTTCTATATTTGCTATAAACGAATTTAATTCTTCCTTTGTTGCTGTAAAAATTGTAATAAGTTTTGAAATTGATGCCAATTCATTGGCGTGTCAATTTTCTTCTGTCATTTTTGTAGAATTTTCTTGTACAGTCTGAGTACTATCACTTTGTGTTAGTTTATCTTCGTGTAATTTTAGTATTTTTAGTGCTTCTTGTTTTATTTTTCTGAATTGTGAGGTTTGTTGTAGTATTGCCTCTTGGGATAATTTACTCTTAGCTAATATTTTTATTATATGTTCTTCTAATTGTTTTAATTCTCTCTTCTTTGTTTATGTGGTATCTATAGTATAACCCTTGCTTAAAGACTTTTTCGCATTGGTAATAAAATTCTTTGTGCTTTCATAGATGTTATCCATCTAGTTTCAAATCAATTGCTTCTTATTACAGAATTCAACAATGAAGACAAAATTTTTCTATTAGTTTCTTTAATATGTTCTTACTTATTCATAATATTTATTTTTAATTTATACTTATATATAATATATATTCAATTATACTTAATATGTTATAATGTATTTTTTATATATGTATATGTTTAGACTAAATATTGTTAATATCTTTGTTGATAGCGTTTTGGTTTCTATATTTATTTACATATTGCTAAAAATGTTTATTTATTTTATATAATATGAATAGAATTAATAATATTATTATTAGTGTTTTTAGGTATTCTGGAATAAATTCCAAAGTTTTGCTGGCATTGCCATTTTGTACAACATTCTCTTGGACTTCGACCTTGCTTTGAGGTTTTCCCATATTGTTATCTATTTTGTTTCCCCAGATAGGACCTACCATGCAATGTATTTTTTTTTTTTTTTTTTTTTATGTGTCAATGTTGAATGTTTTATTTTTGATTTTGTAAGATGCGAGCTCTTACTGTTTGTTTTCTAACTTGTTGTCCTTAATATATTTAATTATTATAATTGCTATTATACCCAATGTGCATATCAGAACTTTTATTTCTATATTTCTATCGATAGTTTTTGTTTTATTTGTATTTTGGTTTCCTTTATTTGTTTCTCTAAAGCATTTTTCTTCTCTTCATTAATTTCATAAGAAAGTATTGATTTTAAAACTTTCAGTTGAATCTTCTTACGGCTTATAAAGTTTCTTCTGTTGTTTTTTTTTGTTTTGGTAGTTCTACTTTTTGTATGGTTGGTTGAAAAGGTTTATTCCGTTTTATCTTTATATATTTTGGTTTTGGACCGATGTTATTGTCTTTCAGTTTCTTGTTTTCTTTGTTATTGTAATTTTGCAATAATATTTCCCATCTTTTTTCTGCAGCACTTAATTCTGTTTCTAATTCTTCATCTATACATGGATATTTTTCATTGTTCATATTGGCATATTGACAAACAAGTTTTATATATGGGCAATTTCACGTCAAGTGACCCAATTTTAAAATCGATGTCTTCCGATTTGGATGAAATTTGCACCAAGGTTAGTAGTATTGGATAGTATGCCAGACCCAAATTTTCAGCTCTATCGTTCAAGAACTGCCGGAGTTAGAGGGGGTCAAAGTTGGACATTTTGGTCATGCAGGGTTTTTTTAAAATGAGTGTAACTTTTCACCTATTGGTCCTAGAAAAAAATCGTCCAAACAACTTTAGGTAGCTATTTCTTCAATAATTCCAAAAATATTTTTTTTAATTTAAAACATTTTTTTTTTTTAAATTATTTTTTTTGATATATTTATTTAGTTAGGCATGAGTTCATTAAATTTAATTTTCATTAAATTAACTGAAGGTAAGAATTGTTTTTACAACATGATAAATGTTTTATTAAAATCTTTATTTATAATTTTCTTGGCTGAGCTGGGGATCGAACCTGGGTTGAATTTACATGTATCGAGAATCGCCACATTCTCTAATCAGAATTCTTTGCGTTCTAACCTCTGCACCACTGCGGTGCCTGCTAGCCAACAGCCAAACATCAATCTTTAACCAGTGGTACTGGTGTTTCGAAATTTGCTGTAATTATCATTTTTCTCTTTTAATTTATTTTACATGTTGTCTCCTTTTTCTTCAGTCCGTGTTTTTTCGTCAAGACTTTGTCTTGAAAATCTGAATACATTTTATTTTTTATCTTTATTTTGTTTACTTTTTTTTTAATTTTTTTGAATTTGGGCCCCTTTTTCCTCAAAAGATAGCTTATACAATTTACTTTAAAGCCTTTATAGTCGCTTAATGGGATGCGATTTGGATATCTATCAAAAAAAATATTTTTTAACTCAAGAATAAGATTTTTCAATATTTGGCACATGTGTCATTTTCATTTTCCCCCATTTTTTTATTTTTTCAAAATGGAGTTTTTTTTATTTTTCCCCAAAAGGAACTTTTGACCATTTCCTTTAAGAGCTTTGTGGTCACTTAATGGGATGCAAGTAGGGTATCTATAAAAAAAATTGGCACAAGGATGGTAGGGATTGAAACTGGTGGAAATCGGTCCATTATTTCACCTAACCCCCATACAAATGTCCTCCCGAAATTGGGGTTTTCCGGTCATAAATCTTTGAATTATGAAAGTATAAAAACAAAATTTACCACAAATGAGTAGTAAATGAAGCTAACGCACATCTACAAATTTCGTGAAGATCGGTCCATAATTAGTCGTAGCTCCCATATAAGGCCCACTTCTAAAAATAACTTAAAAGAGTATAACTCTCTTAAAAACGTTGGTATCCAAATAATATTGAACACACATATGTCTTGTGTATATGCATATAATATGGTAGAATTTTATCGTAATCGGTTCATAATCAGTCGTAGCTCCCATATAAGGCCCACTGCCGAAAATCACTTAAAAGAGCATAACTCTCTTAAAAATGTTGGTATCTAAATAATATTGAACACAAATATATTTAATATGGATGCTAATAATACGGTACAATTTTATTATGATCGGTTCATAATTAGTCGTAGCTCCCATATAAGGCCCACTTCCAAAAATAACTTAAAGGAGCATAACTCTCTTAAAAACGATGGTATCCAAATAATATTGAACACACATATGTCTTGTGTATATGCATATAATGTGGTAGAAGTTTATGGTAATCGGTTCATAATCTTAAAAAATGTTGGTAATCAAATAAAATTCGACACAAATAAGTTTCTTGTGTACAGAAATAATTTTGTAATGGTCGGTCCATAGTTAGTCGTAGCTCCCATTAAGACCCTCTCCGTAATTTACTTTAACTTCCATAAATCTTTTAAAAGTATTTATATCGAGATAGAGTTTAACACATATTATATTTATATTCACAGAAATCATGACAATGAATTTTGGTCAAAAATAGGTGATATCTCGCAAATAACGCCCATTTCTGAAATAATTTTTTATATTTACATATACTAGGTGTAGGGTGTTATATGGTCGGACTTGACCGACTATACTTTCTTACTTGTTTAATTTGTAAATGTATTCAATAAACACCTTTAAAATTTTTTTAAAGACAAATTTCCAATTAGTGTTTTTGGGTAGATTACTCAGATATAATTTTAAGTACATGTTCTCAGGTTAGTAGTTTCAGTGATTGTTAAAATTACAACCCGAACAAGAAATTTTAGCTCTCATCTCAAATTTCTCACATGAAGGTTATTGCTAAAAGTAAATTGGGTAAAAAATAAATAAAATAAATATTTTAAACTTGGAAATAAAAATTCACAAATTGTATTGAAAAAGAAATCAAAAAAAGTACGTTTAATAGAAATTAATAAGAACTTGAAGAAAAGTACCAAAATATGTGTACTGAAATTAGCCATTATAGTTATTACTTGAGTTCCGAATACCATACTGTTAGTTAAATTTTGATTATTTTTCTTTTTCTATTATTCCATTATTTAATAATTAATATAAAATGTTTCTATTTTAGCCCTTTTTTGAATTTGCGAAAAAATAATTTTGAAAATGTTCGTATTAGATAATTCGTAGTATTAGAAAATAATATTTCATGAAAATTGAATTGAGGTGCTTATTGTGAGCAAAATTCAATTTTCGAGTGTGTTCGAAAATGCTTCTCGAACGAATTTTCATTTGGTATTATGGTGCACGCTATTGTGAAAATCGCTACTTTTTCGGTTATTCACAATAGTACATTTCTATTAGCTGGCGCTATATTTGTTTACAAATTCTTAAAGACAAATAAATAAAATTTGAAATGACCACCACGGAATTATGGTTTGATGATTCGTCTGATGAAGATGAATCCTTACTACATAGAACTGGCCAGAAGCAGAAAAATGCTGACGGATGCTTCCAACATTTTGAAAATGGATTCCACCACTTGAGTTTATTTTCTGATGAGGTTTTAACAAGGATATTATAAATTTAATTACAGATATTTAGTAATTCAAAACTTATATTATCCCTGAAGAAGCTATCCATTGTGATAGCGAAATATTGGAAATTAATATATATAAATAAAATAAAATATTTGTATATAAAATGCAATTGACCTTATTGCTTGAAAGAAGAAGAAACTATTTAATTACAGATTTATAAAATCTGTTGTGGACTTGCTGTCCATTACTGATGAACTGCTGCAACAGTGCTCAAAGGGCAGAACAATTTCAAACATATTAAAATTGGCAACAGATTTTCTGATCTTCCATGAGAGAAACGGGCTTCTTCAATTGTTGTTTTGCACTTATGACCTTAGACCTGCAGGATATTAATAAAAGTAATTTACAAGTAGTATTTGGTTGACAAAAAAAAAAAATACATTTTTAATAAATTTTGCACAGTTTTATTCAGCGTCGATAAAAAATACGTTGAACAACGAAATTTTCGACAGTGATGCCTTATGAGTTGGCATCAAACTTTACATTCGAAAGTCGATTTGCGATTGCCAGCGAATATCGATTGTTGAATGCAGCTCATAATAGGGGCCTGAGAAAATTTATTTATACAAAAATGGCACCAAAAAAGATACGTTTCTTTACGGTTTAAGAATTCGAATTTTTAAAAATCCACAAAAAGTTCTGCTCTTTATTGGTTTAAGCCGGATGCATTTTAATTTTTATTACGATGTTTATTAACGATTTTACCCGTTTAAAATTTTAATTCTGAATTTATTACTTTTATGGCCGAATTCTCAGTCATTAGTAAACTAAAATACTAACTATTGTTTAACTATTACTTGTTATTCTTATGGCAATCTAAGCATTGCGAATAAAGAATCATTAGTTAAGCCTTTGTCATTAGCTAACTAAAGACTGTGAATTCGGCCATTAGAGATACAGAGTTAACATTTTTAACCGTTTTTGCCCGTTTTATCATCATTAAAGTCTGAAAACTTTCTTCTAGTAACTGAATAAGAAGTTTCTAGCTTTAGCGGTTGGAGCTGTGCAATAATGGATAAATCAATAAATAAATCAAATTTAAAACTTTTATTAATAGTTATTGTATTTCATTTCCTTAAGCAATAAATAGTTCAGTAGTATCATGATTTTAGTTTGATTCATAAAATTAACAAAAAATGCTTAAATAAATATCGTTGGATTAATGTTGAAAGGTCTTATCTTGATTATTTATTTGTTTTAAGAAAGTATTTTGTAGAGCAGTTAATTTTGCTTTCCAAACCATGACGCCTCGATCGAGTTATATAACTCTTCTGGATATTTTTCTTTGGACTTTGAATCTTTGCTAGAAAGATTGTTAGAAAAATTAACCTTTCAAATGCACCGCGACTATGCGGACAACATTTGTATTAAATTATCTTTGAAAAGCTAATGTCTTGTTTATAAAAAAAATCAAATTCGGCAACATTATTGAAACGCCCCCTAATAATGCAAAAGTAACGAAAGATAAAAGCATATTGAGTAAACCCAAGCACTCTTTAAATGTAATTAAATGACATTCAGTAATTCATAAGTTTTCGAAGAACATGGAGATTGTTGAAATTTTTTCCATACCCTCATATGTAAACGGAAATTTTTTTTAAATAAAGCAAATACATCCTTCTTCCATTAAATCATCGATATTATTTTGTTATAAAACAAATGTGAGAATTGTGATAGAAAACAAATCAAACAAAATACAAATATTTTTTTTAATTTATTAAAACTTTATTGTCAATACCATGGTGCAACTATACAAGGGGAGTGCAAATCGACAACAAATACAACACAAAACAGAAACAACAGGCATTTTGTTTGTGTAAAATAATGTACTATTGTCAAAAATACTTGAAAAAGTATTACTTTTGACATAAATAAATTGTAAACAAAGTCAGTCAGCTGGGCTACTGCACTCACCTTGTATATTTGCACTATGGTCAATACTATATACATTCTTATAACTGAAACAATATTTGTTTAAAACTGCATACAAAATAATGTAAAAGGAATATACATATATATACCAATATATATGTATAATTATTCCAAACGGACTGGTTTTTTTAAAACTTGGGATTTTTCTGGATCTTTGTCTCATAATTGAAAATTTATTCAATAAATTTCACATTTATTTCAAAAAAGTATGTTTGAAAACAAAAATTTTAAATTGATTAAAAGTTTATAAAACCATTAATCATGGTGTAACTATACAAGGTGAAATCAGTAGCACAGCTGACTGACTTTGTTTACAATTTACTTATGTCAAAAGTAATACTTTTTCAAGTGTTTTTGACAGTAGTACATTATTTAACACAAACAAAATGCCTGTTGTTTCTTTATTGTGTTGTATGTATTTGTTGCTGATTTGCACCTACCTTGTATAATTACGCCATGCCAACAATAAATAAAAACAAGTAAGAAAGTATGGTCGGTCAAGCCGGACCATATAATCCCTACACCCAATATAAACCGGTTTTTCAGATATGGGTGCTATATGGGAGATATTATCTATTATGGACCGATCATGCAAAGGCAAGTAAATGGTTGTACTAAATTTTATGGTGGTCGGAGCATAATTCGTCATAGCTGCCATATAAGAACCATTTCCAAAAAACAAATAAAACCACAAAAATGCCTAATAAATATCGATATTTGTATACCATAGAGAAAAAAATCCTATCCTGCATACAAAATTTTGAAAAAATGTGTTTTTTAATTTTTCGGATCATATAATTCTATGATTTTATATCTATATTCTACAGACACATATGATACCTTAAATTAAAGCTTAATTTCTTGGCTAATATTAAGAAACTAAAATAACACTTATATAGACACTTATTTAAATTTGTGTAGATATTAAAAAAAATTCGGGTCAAAAAATATTCTTTTCGGATTTAACCCATATTCGGTCCATATTTTATAATCATGATATATATCGTTGGAAAGGTATTTTTAATGAATTACAAATTATCAGACACCCAGTAGTTCCCGAGATAAAGGCTTATATATTTTCAAATTTACGGTCCCGCCCCATCGAAAATATGCGTGACCGCCAACAAATTTTTTTTGCTGGCATCTCTTCTAAAAACCCTATTTGATGAATTTTTATACCCTACACCACAATAGTGGGGAGGGTATATTGGATTTGTGCTGATGTTTGTAACGTCCAGAAGTATTGGTCCAACACCCACCTTAAAGTATACCGATCGGCTTAGAATCCGTCCGTCCGTCTGGCTGGTTGGCTGACTGGCTGGCTGTCCATGTAAAGCTTGTGCGCAGAGTAGAGGTCGCAATTTGGAAGATATTTGGATAAAATTTGGTACGTTATATTTTTTCGCCCAAGGACGGATGGGATTGAAACTGGTTTAAATTGGTCCATTATTTCACCTGGCCCCCATCGTAGCTCCCATAGAGCTATGGCCCACTTCCGAAAATCACTTAAAAGAGCATAACTCGTTTACAAGTGTTGGTATCCAAATATTATTGAACACAAATATGTTTTGTGTATATACATATAATATGGTAGAAGTTTATGGTGATCGGTCCATAATTAGTCGTAGCTCCCATATAAGGCCCACTTCCGAAAATCACTTAAAAGAGCATAACTCGTTTACAAGTGCTCCCATATAAGGCCCACTTCCGAAAATCACTTAAAAGAACATAACTCTTTTACAAGTGTTGCTATCCAAATATTATTGAACACAAATATGTTTTGTGTATATACCTATAATATGTAGAAGTTTATGATGATCGGTCCATTATTAGTCGCAGCTCCCATATAAGGCCCACTTCCAAAAATCACTTAAAAGAACATAACTCTTTGAAAAATGTTGGTATCCAAATATTATTGAACACAAATATGTTTTGTGTATATACATATAATATGGTAGAAGTTTATAGTGATCGGTCAATAATTAGTCGTAGCTCCCATATAAGGCCCACTTCCGAAAATCACTTAAAAGAGCATAACTCGTTTACAAGTGTTGGTATCCAAATATTATTGAACACAAATATGTTTTGTGTATAAAATAAGGCAGAAGTTTATGATGATCGGTCCATTATTAGTCGCAGTTCCCATATAAGGCCCACTTCCGAAAATCACCTAAAAGAATATAACTCTTTTACAAGTGTTGCTATCTAAATAATATTGAACACAAATATGTTTTGTGTATATACATATAATATGGTAGAAGTTTATGATGATCGGTCCATTATTAGTCGCAGCTCCCATATAAGGCCCACTTCCGAAAATCACTTAAAAGAACATAACTCTTTGAAAAATGTTGGTATCCAAATATTATTGAACACAAATATGTTTTGTGTATATACATATAATATGGTAGAAGTTTATGGTAATCGGTCAATAATTAGTCGTAGCTCCCATATAAGGCCCACTTCCGAAAAGCTCTTAAACGGTCATAAATTTTCTTAAAAATGTTGGTCATCAAATAAAATTCGACACAAATTAGTTTCTTATATACAGAAATAATGACACTTTGTAATGGTCGGTCCATAATTAGTCGAAAAGACCCTCTCCGTAATCCACTTTAACTTCCATAAATCCTTTAAAAGTATTTATATCGAGATAAAGTTTAACACATATAATATTTATATTCACAGAAATCATGACACTGAATTTTGGTCAAAATTCTGAAAAACTGTTTTATATTTACATATAATAGGTCTAGGGTATTATATGGTCGGTCTTGACCGACTATACTTTCTTACTTGTTTATACTCTATTTGTTAAATTACACTCAAGATTATTATGAACATCAGACAAACTCTGTAAATTATGGTAGGAATTGCATCCACAACAAAGGTGAAGGGTATACAAGATTCGGCATAGCCGAAAATAGCACTCTTACTTGTTTTTATATATTGTATATAAAATTTGAAATAGAATTTTATTACAAATAAAATGAACTTTAGTTTTTTTAAATCGGATAATGTTTGTGAAAATTATTAAATTTTATTTCAAGATCTTTAAATACCACTTGATACCCACAAGCGGAAAAAAATTTAAGTGAGAATAATTTTTTTTTATTTTGAGATAAAAGAGGACCCCATTTAGTGACAAATGAAGATTTTCATGATATTGTTCGAGATTTGAAACTATCATGGAGACAAATAAAGATAGTAGCGTCTCGACTACACAGAAAAAAATCATGTTTTTTTTCAATTAAAGGTTTTGATTTTAAAATAATTTCCAATTAAATTTTTAATTGATTCAATTACTTTTGCTGATTTTTCTGATATTTTCAATTAAATCTGAAATTTTTTTTTAATTGATACTATCATTTTGTTTACAGGTCCGATTTCAATTAAATTTTTATTGATTCCACAAATACTTTAAACAGTGGAACAGTGGAATATCATTTTATTTGATTTTAAAGTAACATTTGCAAGAGACAATCCTCAAATATAGTTTGAGCACATTTTTAAAGCTAACAATGATAATAACTATCTTGTATATTGCTCAGATGTAGATGAGTTATTCAATTGTCTGAATTACCGACATCAACCGAAAGACTGGAGATTATTTTTGGACGGCTCGTGTAAAAGTAAGAAATATTTTTTTGTTATTCAAAAACCATTAACATATTTTTTAGGCTTGAAAGCAGTTTTATTGCACAATGAGAATCAGTTGCCATGAGTGCCTATAGAACACGCTACTAACATAAAAGAGTCGTATGCAACAATGGAAAAGATACTGGATTTAATATGTTATAAAAAGTATCAATGGCAAATTGTTTAAAATCTAAAAGTACTGACAATTTTATTCGGAATGCAAGGAGGCTATACTAAATTTCCTTGCTATATTTGCGAATGGGACAGTTGTAGGAAAGACCATCAAGAACAATTTTTCAAATTGGCAAGAAAAACGTCTTAAAAATTCTACTAGTGAATACCGAAAAAATAATTTTGACACCATTACACCTCAAATTGGGATAAATGAAGCAGTTCGCGAAACGCCTGGATAGGGACAGCGATGCCTTTTTATACCCTTCACCTTCATGAGAAGGATATATATAAGTTTGTCGTTCCGTTTGTAATTTCCACATAATAATTTTCCGATCCCATAAAGTGTATATATTCTGGATCCTTATAGATAGCGGAATCGAATAAGCCATGTCCGTCTCTCTGTCTATTGAAATCAGTTTTCTGAAGTCCCCAGATATCTTCGGAATTCAAATCTTCAACAATTCTATCAGACATGCTTTCGAGAAGTTTGGTATTTCAAATCAGCAAAATCGGTTGTGGCCAACCAGAGTTATGGAGCGATATGTGAGACAACCTCCATAAAAATTTGATATTTTTTGTCTATTTTATTGCAATATTTTGATATTTATTTCAGATAACACCATGAAATTTTGTATGCGTTGTTTTTATGATAAAAGAAGAAAGTGTGCGGAAAATAGTATGAATGGGTCCATGATTTCTCATAGCCCCCATACAAAAATCTTCCCGAAATATTGCTCAATTATACATAAGTGCCTATAAAATTGGAATATCAAGACAAAATTCTGCAAAAATAAGTGTTATGCAAAAATAAATCGCAAAACGAATTTTTTTATAATTCGGTCCATGTTTGACCATAGCCCCCATATAAAGTCCACTTCCAAAATTCAATTAAATACGTATAAAACAGATATAAATAATGTTAAACGGCTAAAATTTCACATGAATAATCTTTCTAGGCAAATAAATTGTTGTACTAAATTTTATGGTGGTCGGCCCAGAATTGGTCATAGCTCCCATACAAGGACCACATCTTAAAAAGACATTTATCCCTATATATATTGTATAAATATCGGTACCGACTCAAAACGTTGCACAGATCATTTAAATATATACAAAAATCATCCCACAAAATGTGAATTTCTGTCTATTTTTAACCTTATGCCCCATATAAAGCCCTCTTCCGAAAATCACTTTAATACTCATAAATCTCTTATAAAAAAGGGTACCAATCCAAAATTTTACACGGATCATTTACATACATGCCTAAATCAAACTGCTGGATTTTGAGAATATCGGTCCATATTTGACTATGTCCATATTTGACTAAGGTCCACTTCCGAAATCCACTTTAATACTAATATATAAAGTTAAAGCAAGGGTATCCCTCCTTCTCAACCGATTATGGCCACTAAAGTTAAGGATGTCTCGTGCAAGTGGGTTTGGGTGGTGTTCAAGTTTGCTGACGTACTTTGACGCGTGTTTTGTAAATTCAACTTTTACTGATGGCACGCATAGATCTTTGTGAATTCGAGAATTTTTAACATACCATGGAGCTGCAGTAATTATACGTAGAATTTTATTTTGACCCCTTTGAATTTTTTCAATGTTTGATGCTGAGGCAGTACCCCATAATTGAATTCCATAGCACCAGATTGGCTTTAGAATTGCATTGTACAACAATAGTTTGCAGTCCAACTTTAGTGAAGAATTTCTGCCAATTAGCCAATTAAGTTGCACTGCTTTTAATCTCATCTGTGTAAGTTTCGCTTCAATATGAGACTTCCAAGTTAAACGGCGGTTGAGGTGAATGCCGAGGTATTTCACTTCATTATGTTGAGGAATAATTTGATTATTTATTTTGATGAACGAGCAAGTTTCTTTTCGCAATGTGAAAGTGATATGAATACATTTCTGTTCATTAACCCTGATTTTCCAAAGCTCTAGCCAATTCTCTAGTTTATAAACATAATTCTGCAAATTCTGTGATGCTACTTGGTGGTCCTTATGAACGCTGATAAAGGCTGTATCGTCTGCGAAAGTTGACGTGTGGATTTTGGGGTCTGACGGCATGTCGGAGGCATAAATCAAATATAAAGTAGGACCCAGTATGCTACCCTGTGGCACACCTGTTTCAATTGGCTGAGCGGGGCTTAAAAAATTGCCTTCTTTGATTTTAAATTTGCGACCGTATAAATAGCTTTCCATAAGTTTATGGGTGTTAGCAGGCAGAGTTAATTTTATTTTGTCCATTAAACCGTCATGCCAAACTTTGTCGAACGCTTGGGACACATCAATGAAAAGTTTGGACAAGTGTCTGCAATGTTGTCTCTAGATTGTTGATATGTGGCTCAGAATATTGCGATATAGGTTCCTGCTCCAGACCTGGCATATTAGATTTGACCACGTTTGCGTAAGAAACTTGCCTAGAATTAGGAGCGTTTACGTGAGTAGTTGGTCGTACAATTTGAGGAAAATTCTTACTCGACGTGAAATTAGGTTGTTGAGGATGGTCAGGTAATACTGGCGACTTATTGGTCCTTATGCCCTTCAAATAAGTATAAACTGGACAACCTCTATAATTAGCGGTATGATTTCCTCCACAGTTACTGCATTTTTTTATTTTTAAGTCCGTTTTGGACTTATTACATTGAGCAGTTGCATGTAGTTCCCCACATGCAACACAAACAGACGGCAATTTACAATACGCTTTGGTGTGACCAAATTCTTGACAATTAAGACACTGGACGGGTCCAACACGCTTATGCGGTTCCTCCACGGTAATTCTACGATGCAGAAGATAAATAAGATTGTAAATTGGATGGGACTCGTTTTTCTTTAAGGCAACATCTCCAGGTTCCAATTCTACCCTGAATATGGGCTGAGGAATCTTTTCACGGTTTCTAATATTCACTACGCTCTTGATTTTGAACCCTTTGTCCATTAATCCGTTCTTTATCTCCGCAGGATCAACACATGGGTCTATTCCCTTTAGAACGACTTGGAGTCCTTTTGCGCTTTTGAGCTGATAGGTATAGAAATCCCTGGTCTCCCTCTCCAACTGGTTGGACAATTTTCGAAAATCATCTTCCCTATTCACTTGGATCTTTGTCTCGCTGATTTTTCCATGTTTAATTGAGGTTACGCTAAACATGTTCTCACCTATTACAGCAACAATTCCTTGTACCAGTTTATTGGAAGTGGGCTCTCTCAGGTAAATTGGTGGGGGCGTAAACGTCTTTTTCGGTATTTCTGGGTCATCCGTCTGAAGTAGAGCAAATCTGTTTTGATCATTTGGCTTATCACTGCTGACGGTCTTAGGAACTTTAGAATTGGAAGACATTTGAGCAGATGTCGGGCTCCTCTGTCGCTTGAGAACGGTGATGTACTTATCCATACCTACTTGTTTTTTGGGTTTGACTGCACTATTTGATGAAGATGATGATTTCTCATCGGATGAGATAACTATATTGGGCGAACAGGAACGGCGCCGTACTTCGGCTTTTGTAGTGAGAAGAGACTCCACGGATTTTCTTAAGGATTCTTCCTCAGAGATCCATAAATTTTTTCTACTGTAGCTTAGCTCTTTCTCAGAATTACATCTGAGCGGGACACTCATGCAGTTGTTATGCGATTTTTAAATTACCGAAAAACCACTATAGATATTTTTCCACCTATTACGATATCTTTTTTTTTATATATATATATATATATTTTTTTTTCATTTATTACAAGTTTTTTTTTTTTTTTTTATTTTTTTTTTTTTTCACCTATTACGAAAATTCAGCCGCACTAAAAATAACACGTCCGACCAGTTCAAGCAACACTATGTGAATGCATAAGTGAAGCAAAAATAAAAGAAGGTACAAATGTTTATTGACTTCTAAAAATAATTGTATTATTTTTTTTATTAAATTTTGGCAAATGAAAAAAGTGAAAATTATATTGGTGTAGTAAATGATGAGCCACAAGAAGCTTATGCAGAAATGGGATGCAGAATATCCATTAAACCATTTCACAGTGGCCGAAATACCCAATCTAGCGTCGCTTTGTTAATAACTCCAAAAACATAAAAAATTCCGAAAGTTTTTTTGTTTTTTTTTAATTTATATATATTTAAATATATCCAATTCATTAAATTTTAAAATTTGTTTGTTTTTTTAAGTATATGGGTAGATCCATATATAACCAACCAATAAAATAGACATTTTGAACCTGACCCTCTCCAAACTTGACGAAATTCGGTATAAAAATTGTATTCTACATGGTTAAGACAAATACAAGCTTTGGGATTGCTGGACCAAATGGTTCCGGAGATATAGGTCATGAAAAGTGAAAAAAATCTTTAAAATCTTTCCTAAGTAGTACAACGCTATAAGGTATATCTTTCTTAATTTTTAAAGCTAATGAGGTTTCTATTATAATAGTGTTTAACAAAATTTTTTGTAAAGGTTTGAAGGTCATATTTACCATGAATTTTTAAAAAGTTAGAATATTTTTGTTTTATTACACGAGTATTTTTTTTTTAAAAGGTTTATGCTTCATATTTTTTTATAGTTTATATAAAAAATAAATAAAAACAACTATTCAGAGTCGGAGCTTTCAGGATTAATGCTGTCATGTAGGTCATTTATATTTACCAGAAGCTGCTTGACCTCATCATCTATTTTGATGTGTTTTTTTGAGTATTTCGAGGTGCTTTTTGATTTCGATGTAATAAAAGGATCCGACGAAACCAAAAGAGCGTGCATGAAGTCTTCCATTGTGTGCAATCTCGAGTCTTTTCGCGTGTGGTTTAGCCTATAACTGCGAAAATCTTTATTTCTTGCCTCAAGTGCGTCTTCTGACATCATTCCTATTGGAAGTGAAACTTTTTCAATAATATCTGCTCCATGTATTAATATTTTATGTACAGGCATCTAAAACCAAGGGTATTCGGAAACAAATATTTTTGCTGTTTCCCAGGCATATATGGGAAAAGCCTCTACGTTAACTTCATGCCCACACGCCATTGTGCGCAATATTAAACCAAACCCAGTTACTATAGGGGCCAAGGTTGGTTGCTCGAAAAATATTCTGGCGGTATTCCCAGTGTTTGTATTCCCCGAACCTGTCGTAGGAATGCCCACCAAAATACCCATTTTTTCTCTTAGTTCGAGTTGAATTTTTCTTTTGGTTTGTTGAGCAATTTCTTTATTTTCTCCTCGAATTTACCAATTTTTTTTTATCGGTATTCTGTACGCGATATGAATAATACATTCGAAACAACGAATCCAAGCATGAAGTGTCGACAATCCATATTCATACAAGTGGTTTTGTCGCTGCCTCAGTTGAACTAAATTTAGATTGCTCATCAATTTTGGTGTCGCCCCACAAATTCCACTATGACTCCATGACTCCGCTATGGTATTAAACACTTTTCCATCGATCATGGTCAAATGAAATTCGTGCGTTACTTCAAAAAAAACTTCATTTTGTCGGCAGAATTTGTGCAATTTGTCTATTTACATTTTCTATTTCAGCCCTAACTAAGTCCGCTGACTCTTTTTAAAAAATTATTTTAATGGGTTTGCAGAACCGAGTTGAAGAAGGCCGGTTATTTTGCCCTAGTATTGTGGGTCCTTTTTTAATTTGTATAGGAACAATGCATACAGCAAATAAATGCTCATCAATTGTTCCAGTATCAGAAACACTAAAACGTTGACGGTAAGTAGAGTGTCCACTGCTACCGTCACAGCTCCATTTAAATATTGCTTTTATGCAATCATTACTATTGCCTTCAGTCATGAGATCCTCAAAAGCTGTTGAAAAGCCTCGTATTATACGTGTAACAGTATGGTCTACGAGACTTTGCAAGCCAACTTCGGCAGAACGTTCAGTTACTTGTATGTCACTGGGGTAACACTCCGTTTTAGTTTTAGCCAAAATATCGTAGCTTGGATAAATATTGCAGTTCCGTTCTTTGGCACCATATTGCATTAGTCTGTATGACCTTTTTGAGTATCCACCATCAATATAAAGAGCTAAAGCTTCCTCAGGTGTATACGGAATAGGTGTTTTTGGTTCAGAGTCTACAGATTTAAGCATTTTTGTAGCTACTGTAGATTCTAAACATAACTTTGAAACAACCTGTGATGCGCTTCTTTTTCCAGCCTTGTAAAGACTCACGCTCGCCGCTACCATTAACTCTTGGTTCGGTGTTTCATTGGCAATTGATGCAATTTTTTTTTTGAGTCTTACTTGTGCACTCTGAAAAAGGTTTCTCTTTACGTTGTGCAACGGCTGGATTGGGGAAAATAATGTCATCATCCAACCACATTTTATTTCGCTCTTCAAACACAGTCAAAACCCTGTGACTTTCTTTCCACTTTTGTATAAGTTTGCTAATAAAATTTCTCAATTGTTTTTGAATTTGGTGGTATTGTTCTTCACTATACTTCGAGCGATCAATGACATTGTAAAATATATGATTTCCAACCCATAAAAATTTTTTTGTTGGCACTGGTTCACTATGCCATATTAAAAAAAGAGTGCGTTTAGATTCTGCCATTGTAACTAAAAAACGGAAAAAATCAAAACTTTGCAAAAACTTGCAGCTCATATTTGAACTTGACATAGATAATAACCCATTTAAACAAACTATACAAATAGTGAACCGAATACGATCGAATCCACCCTACTTTTATTCCACACAAAATTGAATTTATATCTAAAAACACTTTCACAAAGGACATTTTATTTTTCCACTGTTCAGCACTAAAACAAACAATTACAGATCACAAAACTTTTTTTTTTATTTAATACATACCTTTTACTTAAAATCAAATCGAAAATATTATCAAAAAGATAAAGTTTTAATTTTTTACTGTCAACAAAATTGCACTTAAAAACAGCCGAAAACTAGTTATTGCACTTGCTAAAACATATGTTAAGTTGGAATGCTCACAGCTGTGCGAATATTAGGAACAAAACAAAAAAGAAAACAGAAAAAAATCTGTTGAGGTTTAAATTTTCAAAAAAAAAAAAAATAAAGGTAGCCGAATTCTTAACTTGAAAATATCGCTAACGCGACGCTAGATTGGGTATTTCGGCCACTGTGCATTTACAACAAAATGCACCAAGCTAAGAATTTTGTTTTTGTTTCAAATATTTATTGAATTAACTTTAAATTTTTTAATATCATAAATTCGTTGATAAAACGATTATTAGTAAAAGTAATAAGAGTAAAAGCCTTTTTTTTAATACATGAGCTAATAAAGATGAAAATGAAATAAATGCTCAAAATTTAACTCACAGTATGATATTCGGAACTAAAGTACTAATTGGTAAAAAGCTAATTTCAGTACATATTTGGTACTTTTTTTTATATATTTTTGTTTTCTAGTTAAAGTACTTCTATTTGATTTTTTCCAATAAAATTTGTTAGGATTCCCCTGGTACTCTAACCCTGGTTGTTCATCTACACCTCAGTAGACCAAACCATCAGGTTATGCAAGAATTTTTATTTACATGTTTAAAATGTTAATTTGATTTTCAAACAACGATTTTTGAAGAATTTGATTTCATTTATCATACATTCGTTTTTAAAATACATTTTTTCTTCGTATAGATTTCAGGAGTTATGAATTATTAGAGAACTGCAATTAAAAATTAGTAAAAATAAAGATTTCATCACATTTTCGAAAAAAAAATTAAAAAGCGCACCGAGATACACAAAACAATTTTTGCAGCATTGAATGAAATGGTACCTACTCAAACAGGTGTATTTTATTGCAGAAAGATTTTTTTTCACACTGAAACAAAAAGTTGTGTCGAAAATTAAAAACCGCACCAAAATTTAAAAAAAACCGCACCAACTAATAGTGGAAGGCCAATGTAAGCGGCATGCGGCCGTGGACGGCAGAAGTAGAATTTTTTCAACTTTGCCGCTTAAAACGATGTTGCCATACACATGTATATAATATGTGACATGTGAGTTTAGTTAAAAACTAAAATTTATTTCCATTTTCCTTATTCTTTTTACACAATGTACTCACTAATAAACGTTTATTTAAGCTGATTGCCGACCGCGGCCGCATGCCGCTTACATTGGCCTTCCACTATAGAGAATTTTTCGTACCAAAAATTTAAAAAAGCACCAAAATTGGTGCGAAACGCATCAAGTTGACAACGTTGCTTTTAATCAAATATTCTAAATTTCTAAATAAAATAATTTGAATACTGTTATTTTAAAATATTTATATAATCATATCATTATAAGACTAAAAAAATAAAGAAAATATAGTATCTTGATCAATATTTGTAAAACCAAAATTTTTATCTTTTGAAAAACCAAATGAGAATTTTTCCTCTTGCGAGTATTAATTGTAAAATTGTAAAATTAAACACAATTAGACACAAAGAATGCTGATGACGGCTTTAGCAGGCCAGAAAATGAATTACATTTTGCTAGTGTCTCTTTGTAGACTTCGAATAAATTTTTTAAAAATTTTACAATTAATACTCGCAAGCAGTGTTGCCAGAAGATTTTGGTGAAAAATGATCATTTCACGAAAAAAATCATATTTTGGGAAAAAAATCATTCTTTTTCAAAATGTTTAGTTTTTATTTGTAAAAAATTAAAAAAAAAATAAAAACAATTCAAAATTTAAATTTATTATGTTGATTGCTTATCGGGTTTTGTTATCATATTTTTACTCAATGTATATTTGTATTCATAAGGACATGATATAACCCAATAATCAATCAATTTTTAATAAACTACATGTTTTACAAAAAATATTGTATATATACTCGTATCTATAAGGTGCAGTAAAATACAAATGCTTAAGTAACTCATGCTTTGTGTTATAGCTTCTATAAATGTCGGAGATATTTAAGAATTTATGTTTCTCACCTCAAATGTCCGTCAGAATTCCAAAAAAAAAAAAAAAAATAGTTTGGATTTTTTTTTTATCTAATTAGTAAAAGTAAAGTTTTATAAAGCTTTTAATATTTTTTTATAATTTAATTAAGAAAACGACACTCATAATAAGGCTGATTATAAAAAATATGAAACCTTTTCGTATTATAATTAAGAAACAAATTTAATTTTATCTTTAATCTATGACGAAAGAGTCGTTGTCGTAAAAAGAAAACGACACTCATAATAAGCAGCGTTGTCAACTTTGTGCGTTTCGCACCATTTTTGGTGCGAAAAATTCTTTAGTTGGTGCGCGGTGCGCTTTTTGTTAAATTTTGGTATGCTTTTTAATTTTTGGTGGCACCAAAGCAAATTCAACACAACATTTTGTTTCAGTGTGAAAAAAAATCTTTCTACAATAAAATACACCTGTCTAAAATTACATGTTTTAGACACAAAACTAAATACATATTGTGAATTATTATTAAAAATGAAAAATTAAATGTTAAAGTAACGAATTACTTAAAATTATTGTGAATTATACGAAACCATAGAAATAAGATTCCGGTCTAGCTTTAAGATAAAAAAGAACTCACTTCTCAGAATATAAGAAAAGGGTGAGCATCTAACTTACACAAAATTAATAAAACCTCTAAACTCTATTGAATTCCAACAACCCGTTTTTCTATTTATTATCCATCTAATTTATAATACCCACATCATTTTGGGTATTATAAATTATTAAGTCAAAGGCGTTTTTCCTTTCTTCAGTCCACCACATCCCTCAAGGAACTAATCATCTACCCACACGGAGATATTTGATTTCCAGAAATAAAAAAAGACGTATTTGTTCAACACCATTTACCATTTACAAAATTTTTTTTGTGTATTTCGGTGCGTTTTTTAATTTTTTCGAAAATGTGATGAAATCTTTATTTTTACTAATTTTTAATTGCAGTTCTCTAATAATTCATTACTCATGAAATCTATCGATGGAAAAATGTATTTTAAATACGAATGTATGATAAATGAAATCAAATTCTTCAAAAATCTTTGTTTGAAAATCAAATTAACAATTTAAACATGTAAATAAAAATTCTTGTATAACCTGATGGTTTGGTCTACTGAACTGTAGATCAACAACCAGGGTTAGAGTACCAGTGGAATCCTAACAAATTTTATTGGAAAAAATCAAATAGAAGTACTTTAACTAGAAAACAAAAATATATAAAAAAAAGTACCAAATATGTACTGAAATTAGCTTTTCTACCAATTAGTACTTTAGTTCCGAATATCATATTGTGATGTAATGTATTTTTAATGTAAGTAGGATTAAAATTCAAAATTCCTATAGCCCAATGTATATTTATACAGCTGTAGGGTACCAGCTTGATTAGTAGGCGTTCAAAGGAACTGCCAAAAGGTTGCGAAACTTAGAGAAATAAAACAAGGCAGTGATGCCGATTTATGTGATATTCAACTACGTCTGATTTTATTATACTTTAAGTCTGCCTTATATACTAATTACAATATATTCCTTACTTTCTTTAACTTGCACTATTTTATTCTAGTTATACTTTTGTTTCAATATATTTTAGTTTCAACCAATTATAATGCGTTGTAATTGATTTCCACTCAATAAGAATTCTAACACTCACAAGTGTGTCACTCAATGTTTGTTTAGTCAGCATATATCAGTGCAGTGTCTTTTACACATTCGTCATGCATGCATTGTATATATGCTGTCAATTGTATAAAAGGGTGTACACATATGTGAGGTACACTAAGGTGAGTTAAATTTTGAGTGGTTAAATGCTTATTTCATCTTTATTAGCTCATGTATTAAAAAAAAGGCTTTTACTATAATTACTTTTACTAATAATCATTGATAAAAAGTTTTTTATAGAATTTATGATATTAAAGAATTTAAAATTAATTCAATAAATATTTGAAACAAAAACGAAATTCTTAACTTGGTGCGTTTTTTTCTCCATTTTGGTGCGTTCTGAAATTTCAAAGTTGACAACGCTGTTCATGTATATACAAGCAATACGGTACAATTTTATTATAATCGGTCCATAATTAGTCGTAGCTCCCATAAATGGCCCACTTTAGAAAATCACTTTAACGATCATAAATTTCTTAAGAATGTTGGTAATCAAATAAAATTCGACACAAATAATATACAGAAATGATGACACCTAATTTTATAATGGTCGGTGAGTAATTAGTCGAAACTCCCATATAAGATTCTCCCCATAATCAACTTTAACCTCCATAAATCTTTTAAAACTATTTATATCGAGATAAAGTTTAACATACACAATATTTATATTCACAGAAATCATAACACTAAATTTTTTTATACATATACTGGGTGTAGGGTATTATATGGTCGGGCTTGGCCGTCTATACTTTCTTACTTGTTTTTTCTCTGTGTGTAGTATTAACGTGAATTTCGGTAGTGGACCTTTAGGACGGAGGAAAGTTTCCAAAATTGTAACATGTATGTATATGTAACATGGATTAAATTTGAAAGAAGCAATGAAGATCTTTTAAAATCAAGAAGTCACTTTTATAGCAAGTTCCAATTGTCTGGTATCATTGATTATGTAGATGGCACTCATGTCAAAGCACCAGCCAAAAATAGCCATATATTTTATTTACTATAGAAAGGAATATTTTAGTTTAAACGCAATGACTGTTAATAGAAAACAATTTTATATGAGAACACTGAGAAATTATTTAGTTCTTTTATTCGACCTTTTTTTTATATTCTATAAGCTATCCATTGTGATAGCGAAATATTGGATATTAAAATATATAAAACATTTTTATATAAATTGAAAAAACAATTTATAGAACACTGGGAAATTTTATTTTTATACTCTCTACCACCATAAGTTTGTCATTACGTGTGTAACACTGAGAAATATTCATCTGTTACCCAACAAGGTACATATACATACATATATATTATTGATCCTTATATAATTCTAAGTCGAATGAGTAATAACCATCTGTCTGTCTGTCTGTGTGTGTAAAACACTCTCATGTTTAAAAGGCACAATTTTTTTTTTATATAACTCTTTATTATTTATTGAATCGACGTTATTTCCTTAGGCCTAACAATAAGTATTCAAATCTTAAAACTAAAATAAATCTAATTACTCTCTAACAGAGCATTAATTTCTTATTGGCTGTTAAGCTCTACGAAGCCCCGACTCCGTCTGGCTTTGAGCTAGTGGATGTTTTCATTTCTTATGTACCATGGTGCGCCCGTCATGGTCCTAAGAATTTTTGATTGGGCCCTCTGTATAATTTCAATACTGGTATTACTAGCAGTTCCCCACAATTGGATTACATATGTCCAAATTGGTTTTAAAATGGTTTTATACAGGGTGACTTTATAGTCCAGGCTTAGCTTAGATTGGTCACTGATTATCCAGTGAAGGCTAGAGGCTTTCAACTTCATGTGAAGTCTCTTGGTTTCTATATGACGACGCCAAGTAAGTCTTCTATCTAAGTGAATACCAAGGTATGTAACATAATCGGACTGAGGTATATTTACATTGTTAAGTGTGACAGATGGACAGCATCCCCTCCTCAATGTGACCGTAACATGTTTGCTTTTTAACTCATTTACTCGTATTCTCTATTTGTTCAACCATGGTTCCACAGACATTAGATAGCTATCTAGTATACTAGATGCTATATATGGATTTTCATGCGAGCTAATAATTGCGGTGTCATCAGCAAATGTAGAAATAGTTAATATATCGTTCGTAGGCAAATCAGAGGTGTAAATCAAATAGAGGGTAGGTCCAAGAACACTTCCTTGTGGTACTCCTGTTCCAATCCTATATTCTCTTGTCACGTAATCATTGTACTTAACTGTAAATAAGCGGTCCGGTGGTAGCAAGGATTTTATTTCATATACCAGTCCTTTGTGCCATACTTTATCGAAGGCTTGAGCGACATCCAAAAATATTGCTGAACAATATTTCTTTAATTCAAAGGATTTTCTTATTTCTCCGGTTATACGATTAACTTGTTCAATTGTTCTGTGGCGTTCGCGGAAACCAAATTGATGAATTGGGATTATATTTTTCTCATTTAAAAATGGTATGATTTTCTTTTGGGACACCTTTTTGAATAGCTTAGATAAGCAAGGAAGTAAGCTTATTGGTCTTTACCTGGCTTTGGTATCATTATTATCTGAGAAGTTTTCCAATTTGTCGGAAAAACTCCATGTTTAAAGACCGCATTAAATATTATAGACAACACAATTATTGCCACACTCGGTAGGTTTTTAATCTATGGCGTAACTGAATCATTTCCAGGTGTTTTTCTTAATATTATATTATCCTTGATTACTTCCTTAATGTCTTTTGGGCTTATAGCTAATATGTCATCATAAGATAATGTTGACACAGGTGGCTCTTTAACTTCAGAAATAGTTGTTGGCGAGATTGGATGAAAGACTGTATTTAGATGGTCTGTGCTACGAGCCCAAGTATCGTCAGCTTTCCTTAAAGGGCTTTGCCCCTCTACAGGTGGCTTGATATTTTTTGGTGCCTTTCAAAGGGAAAAATTTGTATGTTTGGTATTTGTCAAACTTTGAATGTAATTTTTATTTCTGAGATCCTCTTCCAATTGAAGAGCAGCAGACAGCCTCTGTGATATATTTTGTTGCCATTCTCTTCTGAGTTTTCTCTTTTCGAAAAGAAGTCATTCAATATCTGAGTTGGAAATGTGCATATTAGTTCTAGGAAATGTTTGACTCTTAGAATGATTAAGAGCCGATACCATTAATGACGTGAAGTCATTGACACACTTATCTACATCTTCCTCACACTGAATACAAAGATCTGTGTGGATATGACTGCTGATATATTTCTTGTATTTAAGCCATTTTGTTTTAAAGTAATATTTTTCATTATGAATTTTTGAAATGTTAGTCCTCCCATAATAAGATATTATAATTGGGGAATGATCAGAAGATAAATCATATGATATTTCTGTAGATATTGAATTTCGATTTATATTTCTTGTTATTTCAAAGTCTATGACATCAGGAATTTTTTTAGGATCAGTAGGCCAGTATGTTGGTTGTCCAGGGGACACAAAATCCAAGCCATTTTAACGATCAACTAATGCTTTATAAAGCTGTCTACCTCTGGGATTCATTAGTCGAGAGCACCAGTAAATGTGTTTGGCATTATAGTCGCCACATGCCACAAAGCGACCGCCTAGCGTGCTACAGAATTCTTCAAACTTCTCCTTTGTCATTGAAAAACGTGGCAGGCAATATATCGCGCTTATATTTAAATCTCCACCAAAACTTTCCAGATGAATGGATGCTGCCTGCATATAGTCTTTTGAGAATTCATCTATGGGATAATGTTTAAAACGATTTCTAATTAAAATACCAGTACCACCATGTGCTTTACCATCTGGATGATTTGTACCGTAGAATGTATAACCTGAAAAGAAAAGTTATACCTGTTGGTAAGATGAGTTTCCGAAATCAATAGCACGTCGATGTTTTTATTCTGCATGAAATGGGATACCTCTGATTTGTGTTGGTTTACACCGTTTGCATTCCAGAAACATATTCTCAAATAACTCATTTTTTTGTTAAGAGGATTTGTATCATTTGGTTCTGCGCTCTTAAAAGCTCTTGTATTGTGTTTTGCATGAATGACATAAAGTTTGTCATATTTTGATTAAGAGAGGTAATATTCTGGGTAAGCGCCTTCCATATTTTTGGGGAACACTAGGTTGCTGGTAACCCATTCTCAAAACATTGGCATAGGAACCTGCTCCATTTTTAGGCTGTTCAATTTGAGTGGATTGTAGATTTAATTGAGTTGAGGCTGCATTTTTGTTCAATAACGGACCTTCAGACTGGTGTATAGGTGTTTACAAATTTGTAGGCTGGTACTTCAGAAGTTTTCCCTCTTATTAGCTTTTGCCTCTCTCTTAATCTGTTCAGTAGCTCCTTATAAACTGGGCACCCTCGTGGTTGGCTGAATGATCGCCACCACAGTTGCCACATTTTCTACTGAGACCATTCTTATGAATATCACATTGTGATGAAGAATGAAGGTCTCCACATGCCACACACACTGTTCGCAAGGTACAGTAATATTTAGTATGTCCAAACTCTTGACAATTGGCACATTGTTGAGTAAATTGGGTGAGTTTCATTTCCTCTCAGTTTATTTTTCTCTGGCTCCAACTCGACTCTAAACATTGGCTGAGGAATTTTATCCCTATTGAATATATTGAATACAGCTCTTATTTCGTAGCCCAATTCTTGCAGGGCCTCCTTGATATCATTAGTCTCAACACTGGACTCTATGCCTTTAATGACAACTGTCAACCCCTTACTACTTTTCAGTTGATAGGTATACAATTTTTTTTTATCATTTAGATATTGAGAGATTTTTCTATAAAAATCTCCAGTGTATACGACTATTTTCTTCTCTTGTACACCGCCTTTTCTTATTGGAACAATATGGAAATTATTTTTTCCAATGGGTTCAACTGTACTCACGCAAATATATTGGTGGTGGCTTTAATGATTTTTTTACGTAATCGCCATCCTTTCCACTCTTATTATTATCTTCCTCGCTCAAGAGTGCGAAACGATTGCCTATCAAGGGATTGTCAGCTATCTTCTGTTTCTTGACAGCCTTTCCATTACTTTGGGGACTTAAATTTCTTTTATTACTACTTATATATCTAAGCATACCTGGTAGTACTGGTGATTTTAATGTACTTATTATACCCTACACCACCATAGTGGGGAGGGTATATTGGATTTGTGCTGATGCTTGTAACGTCCAGAAATATTGCTCCAACACCTACCTTAAAGTATACGGCTCGGCTCAGAATCACTTTCTGAGTCGATCTAACGATGTCCGACTGGCTGGCTGGCTGTCCATGTAAAGCTTGTGCGCAGAGTACAGGTCGCAATTTTTAAGATATTTCGATAAAATTTGGTACGTAATATTTTTTCGGCCCAAGGACGGATGGGATTGAAACTGGTGGTAATTGGTCCATTATTTCACCTGGCCCCCATACAAAAGTCCTCCCGAAATTGGGGTCTACCGATCATAAATATTTGAATTATGCAAGGAAGCAAACAAATTTCATCACAAACGAGTGGTAAATGATGCGAAATCACATATACAAATTTTGTGCACATCGGTCCATAATTAGTCGTAGCTCCCATATAAGGCCCCCTTCCGAAAATCAATTTAAAAAGCGTAACTCACTCAAAAATGTTGGTATCGAAATAATATTGAACACAAATATATTTCATATATGTACAAGCAATACGATAGAATTTTATTGTGATCGGTCCTTAATTAGTCGTAGCTCCCATATAAGGCCAACTTCCGAAAATCATTTTAAAGAGCATAACTCACTCAAAAATGTTGGTATCCAAATAAAATTTAACACAAATATATTTCATATATGTACAAGCAATACGATAGAATTTTATTGTGATCGGTCCTTAATTAGTCGTAGCTCCCATATAAGACCTACTTCCGAAAATCATTTTAAAGAGCATAACTCACTCAAAACTGTTGGTATCCAAACAAAATTTAACACAAATATATTTCATATGTATACTAATAATACGGTTCAATTTTATTGTGATTGGTCCGTAATTAGTCGTAGCTCCCATATAAGACCTACTTCCGAAAATCATTTTAAAGAGCATAACTCACTCAAAAATGTTGGTATCCAAACAAAATTTAACACAAATATATTTCATATGTATACTAATAATACGGTTCAATTTTATTGTGTTTGGTCCGTAATTAGTCGTAGCTCCCATATAAGGCCCCCTTCCGAAAATCAATTTAAAAAGCGTAACTCACTCAAAAATGTTGGTATCGAAATAATATTGAACACAAATATATTTCATATATGTACAAGCAATACGATAGAATTTTATTGCGATCGGTCCTTAATTAGTCGTAGCTCCCATATAAGGCCAACTTCCGAAAATCATTTTAAAGAGCATAACTCACTCAAAAATGTTGGTATCCAAACAAAATTTAACACAAATATATTTCATATGTATACTAATAATACGGTTCAATTTTATTGTGATTGGTCCGTAATTAGTCGTAGCTCCCATATAAGACCTACTTCCGAAAATCATTTTAAAGAGCATAACTCACTCAAAAATGTTGGTATCCAAACAAAATTTAACACAAATATATTTCATATGTATACTAATAATACGGTTCAATTTTATTGTGTTTGGTCCGTAATTAGTCGTAGCTCCTATATAAGGCCCCCTTCCGAAAATCAATTTAAAAAGCGTAACTCACTCAAAAATGTTGGTATCGAAATAATATTGAACACAAATATATTTCATATATGTACAAGCAATACGATAGAATTTTATTGTGATCGGTCCTTAATTAGTCGTAGCTCCCATATAAGGCCAACTTCCGAAAATCATTTTAAAGAGCATAACTCACTCAAAAATGTTGGTATCCAAACAAAATTTAACACAAATATATTTCATATGTATACTAATAATACGGTGCATTTCTATTATGATCGGTCCATAATTAGTCGTAGCTCTTATGTAATGCCTACTTCCGAAAATCACTTTAAAGCGCATAAATTTTTTAAAAAATGTTGGTAATCAAATAAAATTCGACACAAATAAGTTTCTTATATATAGAAACAATGACACCTAATTTCGGTCGGTGCATAAAGTAGAACCATAATTAAAAGTAGAACCAGAGTTATGGACCAAAATGTGACACAACCTCCATAAAAATTTGATATTTTTAAAAATTTGTCTTGCAATTTTTTTAACATAAAATGTTGTACATTTTGTACGTGTACATTTTTATAATAAGAGCAGAAAGTATGAGGAAAATAGTAAGAATCGGTCCATGGTTTCTCAAAGCCCCCTACAAAAATCTTCCCGAAATATGGCTTAATGATAAATAAATGCCTATAAAATTGGAATACACCTTATAATGTTAACATTTTTATACTTTGTTTCTTAACTTGTGGTGAATATTGAAAACTGTTCTTCTTTTTCATATTAAAAATTATTAAATTACACTCAGAATTGTTATGAATATCAGACAAACTCTGTAAATTATGGTGAGAATTGGTAATTACATTTACAATTTTAAATAGTTAAAATTAAATAGAATTTCTAAATATATGAAATAAAACAATAAGATCTACGCATTTAACAAATATTATCTTCCCACCTGTGTCAATATTTTTCAATTTTTTCACAATTTGCTGCAAACAAATAAATAAATATAATTTAAATACAATATATAGGAACAGAGTTTAATTTTACTACTATATTATGTAAAAAATAGCAAAATATTTCATAATTTTATAGGAAAACTAGAAAAATATTTTAAGAAAATAACATTTAACTTTTCGCATACTAAAAATATAGAAATATTTCTAGTAGTAATTCTAAAAATATTTTGCCATACAATATATATTTGGTGTAGCAACCAGAACACAAAATGAAAATTTTTCATTTGCAATATATTTACTACTAGAACACACGCATACTTTTTATAGTTTACTACCGAACCATAAACCATGCAAAGAAATAGTAACTTGAAAAACCACTAACAGCCAGCAATATGTGAAATCGAAAAAACAAACTAAACAACAATGGCACATGAAAAATAAAAACTGGCAAACATACGAAGTTGAAAATGTTAAAAACGAAAATGTGCATATATAAGATTTCTTCGCCGCATAAAAAAACTATTTTCGTCGCATATGTGGAATATTTACGCCGCATATATGCAATGTGCAGAAAACTGGGGAAAAAAACTAGAAATAAGAAAAGGTTCATCATACATACAGTATACGTTGATTTGTGGTTATAAAATAATAATTTGTATAGAATTGTGTGTTATTAAGATAAGGAATTAAAGTAGATGAAAATATAAGGTGCCTTTTCAAGCTAATGATTTATTTTTTGTAAATTTATGATTTATGATTTTTAATAACGATTCTGATTAATTATTGATTTTATTATTTATTTATTTATTTATTGAGTCTTCAAATGCATTGTGCTATTTGTAATAGGAATTCAGAAAATTTTAAAATAAAGATGTAACTAAGAAATGAAAAAGTTGTGGGTGTACGTATGTAATTATGCGGTATGAATGTAATAATAACAACAAAAACAAGAATGGTATAGAATGAATGGAAATTCATCAACATTTATGAGGACAATTATTTTCAAAATTATAGAAAATTAAGAAAAAACAACAAAAACAAAAAAACAGTAAGTTGCGGAAAACGAAATTTTTCAATGAGAAAATTTTACTTTTAGACACATTATGTACATATGTATGTATAGGTAGTGTTTTAAATGAAAGGCAACAACAACTCAGAAGAAGTTTTTAATAATAACATGCATTCATATTGATTTGCAAACATACATATGTACGTTGTTTGAACTTGTTTGTATTATGAATGAAATGAAGAATTGCACGTGATAGTACAAATGATCGACTTCTGTGTATAAAAAATTGTGTGTTTCTAAATTCGAATTCTAATATTTGTAACAGGTAAACAAATAAGTAGCAGAGAAAAAAATGTGCAGCGAAAAATCTAATGTGCAATATAGAAATGAAACAAAGGCTTGAGTAAAAAAGACAACAAAACGATTGATTGCAAGATAGAAAATGCAACAACAATAAGTTATGAATACAACAGCGTAATTATGAAATAAAATTGTAATATGTGTGCATGCAACAACAACTGCAAAATGGAAAATCCATAACAACAAAATATGAACACAACTACGCACAGGTTGAGCAACTCCTTTAACGAAAAGAAACAAATACATAAGACAAACTTAGATGATGGTAATGTCTCGTTTCTTGTTCTTTTGGATCATTCTAAGGCTTTTGACTCCGTTGAATATACATATATTATCTATGTTCTAAACTCACAAAACTTTTTAATTTCTCCTCTTCTGCTATTTCGTTGCTTAACTCTTATCTTAATGAGCGTGCACAGGCTGTTTTCTCAAACAACACCATTTCTAAAAAAAACTTAAATATAGAAAAATTTTCATTTTGTGTTCTGGTTGCTACACCAAATATATATTGTATGGCAAAATATTTTTAGAATTACTACTAGAAATATTTCTATATTTTTAGTATGCGAAAAGTTAAATGTTATTTTCTTAAAATATTTTTCTAGTTTTCCTATAAAATTATGAAATATTTTGCTATTTATAGAATAATTATTATTTCATAATCGAACTGTTAATTTTTACTTCTTGATCATTTTAGTTAGGCTCGAGTTCATTAAATTTAATTTAATTTTTCGAGACGATGTCTTGACATGAATACGAAACAAACTGAAGGACTAAAGGAAAAAAAAACAACTATGAATAGAAATTAATAAAAAATGATAATTACAGCAAAAACTTCAAACTACCAGAACTAACACTGGTTAAAGGATTGATGTTTGTCTGTTGGCTGACCGGCACCGCATTGGTGCATGTGGTAGAACGCAAAGAATTCTGAAGAAAGAAAGTGGGATTTCTCGAAACATATGTAAATTCAACAACCCAGTTTCGATCCCCAGTCAAGAAAAATTATCAAAATTTTTAATAATAAATTTTTCAAGTTGTAATTCCTAACTTCAGTAAAAATAATTTAATGAAAATTAAATTTAATAAACTCGCGCCTAACTAAAATTATCAAGAAGTATTTTGCTATTTTTTACATAATATAGTAGTAATTTTAAACTCTGAAATAAACTAATTCAAGAGCAATATTTATCATTTTTTTTTGTTTTTTCAGCTAAACCAACAATACAACAAGTTTTAGGAATACGAATATGTAATAATATTCTAAGCTACAGACTATAAATATTCTGCGGAACGGCAAAAAGCATCAGTTGTTTGGATCGCTTTCTAAAAGAATATGAAATTTTTAATTGTTTTCGCTTTCGCGTTGGCGTTGTCTACCGTCTCTGCCTTTCGCGTGCATAATTTAAAATTGGGTATTACCAAAGGTAAAAATGCTATTGAAGGTCAATTTGCCTATCAAGTTGGTCTAGCATATATACTTGTCTCTAAACAAACTATCTGGTGTGGTGGTTCCTTGATTGGAAACCAGTGGGTTCTGACTGCTGCCCACTGTAACATAAATGCTACATCTGCTACTGTGTACTTGGGTGCAACCGAACGGACCAAGGCTGAAATTAAATATACTGTCAGCCCCAACAATATATTCAACCACGCTGACTTTGAAATTAACACTCAAATCAACGATATTGCCGTAATCAACATACCCCAAACCGCTTATACTCCCAAGATTAAACCCGTGATGTTGCCCGCCATTTCCAGGTCTTACTCTACTTATGTCGATAGTGAGGGTATTGCCACCGGTTGGGGTTATACTTCTGACTCTGAAAAAATTCTTTCAAACGATTTAAAATATGCTCTCTTAAAAGTCATCAAAAATGAGGACTGTGATGAACTCTACGAGGACATCACCCCTTTCAAGCTTTGCGTCTCCACTGCCGGTGGTGTTTCCACCTGTGATGGTGATTCCGGCGGCCCATTGGTGTTGAAAGATAGCGGTATTCAAATTGGTGTGCTTTCTGCCATTGATTCGAAAGGCTGTACCAATGGTGGTGCCGCGATCTGCACCCGTGTCACCAGCTACGTGGACTGGATCAAGGATAAAACTGGCATTTCCTCCTAACTAAACTACTTAGATTTTGGTTAAAGTGAATTCGATATAAGTATAATATTGATGTACTACTTTAAGCAAATAAAATGTTGAACCTTGATCATAATTTATTGTTTATTTATAAATTTTTAACATAGATATAACGATAGGGTGGAAAAATAATATCGTAAAAATTGCACACCGTTAAATTCAAAAAGAAAATTATTAAAGTTATCAAAGATGTACAAGAGCATTTTGGTATGAGAAAATCTTTATTAATAATAAAAACAGTTTTCGAATAGAGTTGTTAATATTTAATTTTTATTAACTTTTTAAAAGGATTTCTATTTTATTTATGAATAATTTGCAGATATTTCTGTTGGACATCTAATAATAGTTTAGGGTATTATTCTGATAATTTTAATGTTTCTTCTTTAGGAACATATGTATCCTAACTCAGAAGTGAATATTCATTGCACTACAAATTTTTACAACAGCAGGGTGTTTCTACCTGTTGAGGTGCCATTGGTGGCTCATTTTTCAAAATCTAGCGAGATCCAAGCAGGTTTAACTTCTTTCCTTTATACTTCTGCCTTTACGCGTGTCAACAGCTGATAATAAACCATGCCATTTTCGAGATTACGTAAGAGATCTTTTTAATATAAAGTTTAAGAAGTATAAACGGTCACTGACGAAATGCTACTTTATACTTTCATGATTTACTATAGTCCTAAACTGTCAGTTAAGATAATTTGTTTTTTTTTCTGCTTATATTTATTAATGAAAATTATATTTCAGATCATGAAAGATCTGGTTACGTAACGATTCCTATATAAAAGTGATTGTTATTGATATGCAAGTTGATAGACAGCAGAACTCTAACCCTCAGGTTCTACAACAATAACGTACTTTGGAAATGTTTAAAACAATAAGATCTACACATTTCATAAATATTATCTTCCAACACGTGTTAATAAACAATTGTTTTACATGTGTTATTAATAAATAAATATAATTTAATGTAGGAAATAAACTAATCCAAGAGCTATATTAATCTATTGTTTCTGTTTTTTTTTTCAGCTGAATAAACAATTAAACATAAAACTCTATTTAATTTTTTGTTTATACATATTTGATAATTTCACAACAAATGTTGTAGTGTCGTAGAAGTCGTACGTCGTCTGAATTGTTGCTCTTAATTTACTGTTTCAATAAACTAGAGTATTGGCCATAAGCGGTCACAAATTTCTATTTAAATAAAATTTAATAAAATAATATTAAAATAAACTAAATTTATGATTGTGCGAACCCAATTAAAACAAAACTCTTCACAAATTTCAAATTATAACATTTATTGAAAAACTACAATGAAACATTATCAAAATATTGGAAGTTTTCGACAGTGTTACAAAAATATACTAGAAATGAATATGTAACAGAAACAATCACATAAGACGCAAATGCGGCAGCAAAAACCTTATATCAAAGAAAATAACTAGAGCAAGATGGAATGCATATCAAATTAATCATAGGATTAGAAAGTGACCATAAGTCAATTCCATTCTCAGAGACACAAAATAAACAGTAAGAACTATTCTGCAGGCCAATTTGAAGTCATCAGAAGGTCAATATCTAAATATGTATCTAGTTAACACTCAAACAATAATATCAAAAGCAAGTCTACAATATCCATACAAAAACAACCATTCTAAGAGAGAAAGGAATATCTATAGAAACTATCTATAGAAATCTTCCACATTTTACAAATCACTGCCCACACATCATCCGCAAATTCGCTTTCATGTGATTTTATTAAATAATGCATTAATTATGAAGAAGGAACCAGAATCATGTGTAAAGACGGACGCATTTAAAATATTATTTCTAAGTTTATTTGTTTTCGAGATATAAAGGTACTGGTTTACCTGTTTTAGCCCCATTTGTCCCCCTTAATGACCGAATTTCCAAAAATCCCTCCTCAGTGGATCTACATGTTGTAAAAGAAACCCATTACCCGAATTTCAAGTTTCTGGCTTTAGCGGTGCGATGATAAATGAATCAGTCAGTCAGTCACGTTACTCTTTTATATACATATATATATATATAGATTATAATGGAATTCATTGGTCTCCCTAACGCACTTAAAATCTACATAGTAATACATAGTAATTTTTGAGGGTCTGACATTTGGCATTTATTTCTTACCTAAACAACTAATACAGTCGTAGCTCCCATTAAGACCCTCTCCGTAATTCACTTTAACTTCCATAAGTCTTTTAAAACTATTTATATCGACATAAAGTTATATTCACAGAAACCATGACACTGAATTTTGGTCCCAAATACGTGATATCTCCCATATAACGCCCATTTCTGAAAAACTTTTTTATATTTACATATACGAGGTGTAGGGTATTATATGATCGGGCTTGACCGACTATACTTTCTTACTTGTTTGTTCATGTAATTGTATCATGGGGGAACAAGAGCGTGCTCTCTCAGCTGGTTTGGCAGTTAAATAACTTTTGTTGTAGCTGGTGTCGTTTATTTTTTTGTGATTTGATCACTCTCCCCGTTTAGGAAAAGGCACAATTAAAACCAACTTAGTTTACAAAAAACTTTTATACTTCTCCTAAGCAGTTTGGTATTGAAAATCAGAAAAATCGATATAGTAGAACCAGAGATATGGACCAAAATGTGACACAACCTCCATAAAAATTTGATATTTTTAAAAATTTGTCTTGCAATTTTTTTAACATAAAATGTTGTACATTTTGTACGTGTACATTTTTATAATAAGAGCAGAAAGTATGAGGAAAATAGTAAGAATCGGTCCATGGTTTCTCAAAGCCCCCTACAAAAATCTTCCCGAAATATGGCTTAATGATAAATAAATGCCTATAAAATTGGAATACACCTTATAATGTTAACATTTTTATACTTTGTTTCTTAACTTGTGGTGAATATTGAAAACTGTTCTTCTTTTTCATATTAAAAATTATTAAATTACACTCAGAATTGTTATGAATATCAGACAAACTCTGTAAATTATGGTGAGAATTGGTAATTACATTTACAATTTTAAATAGTTCAAATTAAATAGAATTTCTAAATATATGAAATAAAACAATAAGATCTACGCATTTAACAAATATTATCTTCCCACCTGTGTCAATATTTTTCAATTTTTTCACAATTTGCTGCAAACAAATAAATAAATATAATTTAAATACAATATATAGGAACAGAGTTTAAAATTACTACTATATTATGTAAAAAATAGCAAAATACTTCTTGATAATTTTAGTTAGGCGCGAGTTTATTAAATTTAATTTTCATTAAATTATTTTTACTGAAGTTAGGAATTACAACTTGAAAAATTTATTATTAAAAATTTTGATAATTTTTCTTGACTGGGGATCGAAACTGGGTTGTTGAATTTACATATGTTTCGAGAAATCCCACTTTCTTTCTTCAGAATTCTTTGCGTTCTACCACATGCACCAATGCGGTGCCGGTCAGCCAACAGACAAACATCAATCCTTTAACCAGTGTTAGTTCTGGTAGTTTGAAGTTTTTGCTGTAATTATCATTTTTTATTAATTTCTATTCATAGTTGTTTTTTTTTCCTTTAGTCCTTCAGTTTGTTTCGTATTCATGTCAAGACATCGTCTCGAAAAATTAAATTAAATTTAATGAACTCGAGCCTAACTAAAATGATCAAGAAGTAAAAATTAACAGTTCGATTATGAAATAATAATTATTCTATAAATAGCAAAATATTTCATAATTTTATAGGAAAACTAGAAAAATATTTTAAGAAAATAACATTTAACTTTTCGCATACTAAAAATATAGAAATATTTCTAGTAGTAATTCTAAAAATATTTTGCCATACAATATATATTTGGTGTAGCAACCAGAACACAAAATGAAAATTTTTCTATATTTAAGTTTTTTTTAGAAATGGTGTTGTTTGAGAAAACAGCCTGTGCACGCTCATTAAGATAAGAGTTAAGCAACGAAATAGCAGAAGAGGAGAAATTAAAAAGTTTTGTGAGTTTAGAACATAGATAATATATGTATATTCAACGGAGTCAAAAGCCTTAGAATGATCCAAAAGAACAAGAAACGAGACATTACCATCATCTAAGTTTGTCTTATGTATTTGTTTCTTTTCGTTAAAGGAGTTGCTCAACCTGTGCGTAGTTGTGTTCATATTTTGTTGTTATGGATTTTCCATTTTGCAGTTGTTGTTGCATGCACACATATTACAATTTTATTTCATAATTACGCTGTTGTATTCATAACTTATTGTTGTTGCATTTTCTATCTTGCAATTAATCGTTTTGTTGTCTTTTTTACTCAAGCCTTTGTTTCATTTCTATATTGCACATTAGATTTTTCGCTGCACATTTTTTTCTCTGCTACTTATTTGTTTACCTGTTACAAATATTAGAATTCGAATTTAGAAACACACAATTTTTTATACACAGAAGTCGATCATTTGTACTATCACGTGCAATTCTTCATTTCATTCATAATACAAACAAGTTCAAACAACGTACATATGTATGTTTGCAAATCAATATGAATGCATGTTATTATTAAAAACTTCTTCTGAGTTGTTGTTGCCTTTCATTTAAAACACTACCTATACATACATATGTACATAATGTGTCTAAAAGTAAAATTTTCTCATTGAAAAATTTCGTTTTCCGCAACTTACTGTTTTTTTGTTTTTGTTGTTTTTTCTTAATTTTCTATAATTTTGAAAATAATTGTCCTCATAAATGTTGATGAATTTCCATTCATTCTATACCATTCTTGTTTTTGTTGTTATTATTACATTCATACCGCATAATTACATACGTACACCCACAACTTTTTCATTTCTTAGTTACATCTTTATTTTAAAATTTTCTGAATTCCTATTACAAATAGCACAATGCATTTGAAGACTCAATAAATAAATAAATAAATAATAAAATCAATAATTAATCAGAATCGTTATTAAAAATCATAAATCATAAATTTACAAAAAATAAATCATTAGCTTGAAAAGGCACCTTATATTTTCATCTACTTTAATTCCTTATCTTAATAACACACAATTCTATACAAATTATTATTTTATAACCACAAATCAACGTATACTGTATGTATGATGAACCTTTTCTTATTTCTAGTTTTTTTCCCCAGTTTTCTGCACATTGCATATATGCGGCGTAAATATTCCACATATGCGACGAAAATAGTTTTTTTATGCGGCGAAGAAATCTTATATATGCACATTTTCGTTTTTAACATTTTCAACTTCGTATGTTTGCCAGTTTTTATTTTTCATGTGCCATTGTTGTTTAGTTTGTTTTTTCGATTTCACATATTGCTGGCTGTTAGTGGTTTTTCAAGTTACTATTTCTTTGCATGGTTTATGGTTCGGTAGTAAACTATAAAAAGTATGCGTGTGTTCTAGTAGTAAATATATTGCAAATGAAAAATTTTCATTTTGTGTTCTGGTTGCTACACCAAATATATATTGTATGGCAAAATATTTTTAGAATTACTACTAGAAATATTTCTATATTTTTAGTATGCGAAAAGTTAAATGTTATTTTCTTAAAATATTTTTCTAGTTTTCCTATAAAATTATGAAATATTTTGCTATTTTTTACATAATATAGTAGTAAAATTAAACTCTGTTCCTATATATTGTATTTAAATTATATTTATTTATTTGTTTGCAGCAAATTGTGAAAAAATTTAAAAATATTGACACAGGTGGGAAGATAATATTTGTTAAATGCGTAGATCTTATTGTTTTATTTCATATATTTAGAAATTCTATTTAATTTTAACTATTTAAAATTGTAAATGTAATTACCAATTCTCACCATAATTTACAGAGTTTGTCTGATATTCATAACAATTCTGAGTGTAATTTAATAATTTTTAATATGAAAAAGAAGAACAGTTTTCAATATTCACCACAAGTTAAGAAACAAAGTATAAAAATGTTAACATTATAAGGTGTATTCCAATTTTATAGGAATTTATTTATCATTAAGCCATATTTCGGGAAGATTTTTGTAGGGGGCTTTGAGAAACCATGGACCGATTCTTACTATTTTCCTCATACTTTCTGCTCTTATTATAAAAATGTACACGTACAAAATGTACAACATTTTATGTTAAAAAAATTGCAAGACAAATTTTTAAAAATATCAAATTTTTATGGAGGTTGTGTCACATTTTGGTCCATATCTCTGGTTCTACTATATCGATTTTTCTGATTTTCAATACCAAACTGCTTAGGAGAAGTATAAAAGTTTTTTGTAAACTAAGTTGGTTTTAATTGTGCCTTTTCCTAAACGGGGAGAGCGATCAAATCAAAAAAATAAATGACCCCAGCTACAACAAAAGTTATTTAACTGCCAAACCAGCTGAGAGAGCACGCTCTTGTTCCCCCATGATACAATTACATGAACAAACAAGTAAGAAAGTATAGTCGGTCAAGCCCGACCATATAATACCCTACACCTCGTATATGTAAATATAAAAAAGTTTTTCAGAAATGGGCGTTATATGGGAGATATCACGTATTTTGGATCAAAATTCAGTGTCATGGTTTCTGTGAATATAAATACTATATGTGTTAAACTTTATGTCGATATAAATACTTTTAAAAGAGTTATGGAAGTTAAAGTAAATTACGGAGAGGGTCTTAATGGGAGCTACGACTAATTATGGACCGATCTTCACGAAATTTTTAGGCGTGCTCTAGCTTCACATACTACTCATCTGTGGTAAATTTTGTTTTCATACTTTCATAATTGAAAGATTTATGATCGGTTAACCCCAATTTTGGGAGGACATTTGTATGGGGGCCAGGTGAAATAATAGACCGATTTACACCAGTTTCAATCCCATCCATCCGTGGGTCGAAAAAATATTTTGTAGCAAATTTTATCGAAATATCTTTACAATTACGACCTGTACTGTGCGCACAAGCTTTACATGGACAGCCAGACGGACGGACAGACGGACATCTTTAAATCGACTCAGTAAGTGATTCTAAGCCGATCGGTATACTTTAAGGTAGGTGTTGGACCAATATTTCTGGGCTTTACAAACATCACCACAAATCCATTATACCCTCCCCACTATTGTGGTGTAGGGTATAAAAATTTGTTGGCGTAACCTATTTTCGACGGGGCGGGCCCGTAAAGTTGAAAATATATAGGCCTATATCTCGGGAACTACTAGGTGTCTGATAATTTGTAATACATTAAATAAAAGGTATTAAAAATACCTCATGATTATAAAATATGGACCGAATATGGGTTAAATCCGAAAATAATATTTTTTGACCCGAATTTATTTGTTTTTTTTTGGAAATTTGTATATGGCAGCTATGACAAGTTATGGACCAATCTTTTTAAAATTTTGGAACAGGGATTTTCATGCATATGAGGATATTTCACGTCGAATTTCAACACAATAACGGTATATTTAAGATATATGTTAGTATTAGAGTGAGTTTCGCAAGTGGGCCTTATATGGGGGACATAGTCAAATATGGACCGATATGCTCAAGATCGTGGAGTTTGATTTAGGCATGTATGTAAATGATCCGTGTAAAATTTTGGATTGGTACCCTTATTTATAAGAGATTTATGAGTATTAAAGTGATTTTCGGAAGAGGGCTTTATATGGGGTATACGGTTAAAAATAGACCGAAATTCACAAAATTTTGTGGGATCTGTGCAACGTTTTGAGTCGGTACCGATATTTATACAATATATATAGGGATAAATGTCTTTTTAAGATGTGGTCCTTGTATGGGAGCTATGACCAATTCTGGGCCGACCACCATAAAATTTAGTACAACAATTTATTTGCCTAGAAAGATTATTCATGTGAAATTTTAGCCGTTTAACATTATTTATATCTGTTTTATACGTATTTAATTGAATTTTGGAAGTGGACTTTATATGGGGGATATGGTCAAACATGGACCGAATTATAAAAAAATTCGTTTTGCGATTTATTTTTGCATAACACTTATTTTTGCAGAATTTTGTCTTGATATTCCAATTTTATAGGCACTTATGTATAATTGAGCAATATTTCGGGAAGATTTTTGTATGGGGGCTATGAGAAATCATGGACCCATTCATACTATTTTCCGCACACTTTCTTCTTTTATCATAAAAACTACGTATTTGATGGTATTATCTTCAATATATTTCAAAATATTGCAATAAAATGGACAAAAATATTTTATGGAGGTTGTCTCACATATTGGTCCATAACTCTAGTTGGCCTAAACCGATATTGCTGATTTTAAATATCCAACTTCTCGAAAGCATGTCTGACAGAATTATTGAAAATTTGGATCCCGAAGATATCTGAGAACTTCAGAAAACTGATTTCAACAGACAGAGAGACGGACATGGCTTATTCGATTCCGCTATCTATAAGGATCCAGAATATATACACTTTATAGGGTCGGAAAATTATATTGTGGAAATTACAAACGGAATGACAAACTTATATATACCCTTCTCATGAAGGTGGAAGGTATAAAGATACTTTCTGAATTGTTGTTCTTTTGGCTTACTAGTGCGACTTTTAGTAAAAGTTTGTACTTTGAGCGCAATTGTTGCTGGGACTTGGCAAACTGAAAAAAAGTTTTTGTGCTTTTTATAAATGTAATGAGGCCGCTGATTTTGCAATAAGCTACTAGTGGTGGCACTGCCTCTGGTATGACATGCCACACCAAGTGCAGTAGACGCCATTGCTCCAGAAGCTGTAATAGTTCGCCTATTATTAAAATTACTTGAATTGTTTATTTTTTCATTCATTCCACTAGAATAATTTAACTTGTATGTATTCAAATAAGAATTACAATTTTGGTCAGGTGGCAGATTTGCCTGTTTTTTAGTTGTTTCATTTAAATTTTCCTTTTCGGGTAGAGCCTTAAAAGTAATATTATCAGGCTTTGGAGAATCTTAAGGATTCGCGAGTTCTTTTAATCATTCGTGGACCGAAAGCGACCGACAGGATGAATCAGCACTCTGGCGTTCTTGTTTTTGCTGTTATGACAATTTATATTTTTTTGATACAAATTCTAATGCCACCGCCTTTTCCTCTTCAAGCGTTGTAGGTCAATTTGCAAGAGGCGTTCCTGGGATTTATTGGAGCGATTTGATGCACGAGTTGAGGTGCCTCTTACTGATTTAGGGGGCTTACTACTAGCCGGCAATGAAATGCAAGTTTGGAATTTGTAGGTTAATTTTGAGTTATGGCTTGAACTAACATTTGTACATGATTTGTGAAAACTTTTTTGGCACGTTGTGCACATTATCATATTTTGATCAGGAAGATTAGGACTAAGTTCACAATTTTGTTGACCCGGTAACTCCATTTGTACTTACTGTGAGATTAACAGGTAAGGACGCTGATAGGTGTTCCAATATTCAACCTCGGATTAAACTATAATAATTAGGAAACGTTGAAAATAAAAATAATTTTAAGATGTTGGGAGAGAAAACCGCCTCGCTAGTGACTTCCACGGAGATTTTGAATAAAGAACACGGTTGATTTCAATTCAAATATAATTTATTTCAATCAATGTTTCCTATATTAAAATTCCTATAAAAAATAACTCAATTAGGAATTTGCTTAAGATCTATACAAAAATTAGACTTACTTTTTGGTATGGAAACCACTAGAGCTAACTTAATAAAATTCAAATTTTCAATTACTGCAGCTTATGTTTTCCGGAGTAGAAAATGGTCACCGCGCCAAGCAAAGCTAATAATGATTAAATTCATAAATGGCGTATTATAATGGACGCTGGTGGCGTCTACTCCGAAAATATAATTTGACATTTAAAATGAATAAAATATTAAATACATCTTGAATACAAACTAGCAAACCAAATTATTTTCTAGCGATTTTACAGGTGGCAGCAACAATATGTATGTATATAATATAATTATGTATCCACAATAATGGTGAAGGGTATATAAGATTCGGCATAGCACTCTTACTTGTTTTTTACTTACGTTTGACACTTTTCACAATTTTTAATTTTTTTTTTATTTATTTATTAAGCACCTCACTCTTTTAAAGCAAAATTAACAATAACAAAATATGAAAAGCATGTTTAAAATATATTTATTATATACTATGTTTTAAAACATATTGTAAAGGATAATAGTTTCTCAAACATGATAAAAAAAAATTTTGTATTTTTTTTTTAAAAAAGCTTCTTTTAAAGTACTTTTATACTTTACTTATTTTTTGGTCTGTTGGGATACAACAATGTTTCGATTTTACTATTTTCGCTACAAAAAAAATAGTTATTAAAAAATTAGTTTTTAATTTGTTCATACTGTTTTTGTAATTGTATTTCAGCAAATGCAAATTAAATTTTCTGAAATAGAAATGGAAAAGTCTGAAACACAATTTTAAATTTCTGAAATACAATTAGAAATGGCGTAGAAAATATCATGAAGAATTTAACTAGATTCATATATTTAAATATCGTAAACAAAATACATATGTAATGGCAATGGTAATTGCTAAAAACCTATTATGTTTAAATATATTTTACTTACCACAAATATATTTTGATTCAAACATTCGTCGTAGACCCTAAAGGTCTGTTTGGAAGGAAATGTTGGGTATGTAAAATGAGCAAAATCTATAGATTTCAACAAAAAATGGTATCAATTTCGGTATTATACTACCGGACAATTCTTGTTGAAAATGTTAAGAATCGGATCACGATTTCTTATAATCTGCATACAAATATCGTCCCGAAATTTGGCTATTTGGTATTTAAATGCAGCAAAATTCATTTGCAAAAATAACAAAATAATAATCGACATGTATGTATGAATGTATGTTCTATGTATGTTTGATTTCTGAATTATCTAAAAATTGAGTTAAAATTTCTCATTGCTAATAGTGGAAGGGTAACATAAGCGGCATGCGGCCGCGAGCGGCAATCAGCTGTTCTTTTTGCCGCTTATACTTATTTTAGGTAAGCGCGACATACATATTTAAGGCTACAATTGCGAAAAAATTTAATCGATTTGTTTGTTTACTACAAACATAAATATATTCAACAATTTGTATTTTGTTAATTTTTCATCGTCGATTTTTCCATTTTATTTTTATTCAATTAAACTCATATGTCAGGTATTATGTATGTTTACATGTTTATGGCAACATCGTTTTAAGCTGCAAAGAAAAAAGTTGAACAATATTCAACTTTGCTGCCCGGTCGCATGGTGCAACTATACAAGGTGAGTGCAATTCGACAACAAATACAACACAAAATAGAAAGAACAGGCATTCTGTTTGTGTAAAATAATGTACTACTGTCAAAAATACTTGAAAAAGTATTAGTTTTGACATAAGTAAATTGTAAACAAAGTCAGTCAGCTGGGCTACTGCACTCACCTTGTATAGTTACACCATGCCCGGTCGCTTCTCACAGCATTACCAGATTAAGTGAATTGCGATATTTCAAACTTTTTGTACGAATAATTTTGTAAACAAATAAAACTTTTGTTCCGTGGTCATACTGTTACTACCCGCGACCGCATGCCGGTTACATTGGCCAACCAATGGAAATTGAAAATTCTTTATATAATTTTTTTATTCGTTGAATTATGAAATCAGCGTTGCCAGAATGATGATTTTATCATATTTTTGATGATTTTTTACCTAAAATATGATTTGATGATTTTTTTTGCACAAATATGATTTTTTTTCTCCCTAAAATATGATAGTTTTTAATTAAACCCTTTTTTAAATAAAAAGTTGAAATATTTTTTTTATAATTAATGTAGAACACATGCAATTTGATTAGCTGCTCTTCAGGCATTTGAGGTTGAGCTATTTTGTAACAAATTTTTTTTTTTTTTTTTTTTTTTTTTTTTTTTTTATAATACATTATATTTATTTATTGAATCTTCAGATATTGAAATGACAATAAGTTTTCGAATCTTAATACTAAAAGAAAATAATAAGTCCAGCCAGTGCTAGACAAAATATTATGATACTACAAAAAAATTTACATCCACTGATCCAGTCATCTGTTTTGCGTTTGAGTTAAAGCAAGGGTATCCCTCCTTCTCAACCGAACATGGCCACTAAAGTTAAGGATGTCTCGTGCAAGTGGGTTTGGATGGTGTTCAAGTTTGCTGACATATTTTGAGGCGTATTTTGTAAATTCGTCTTTCACCAAAGGAATGCCTAGATCTTTGTGAATTCGAGAATTTTTAACGTACCATGGAGCTGCAGTAATTATACGTAGAATTTTATTTTGACCTCTTTGAATTTTTTCAATGTTGGATGCTGAGGCAGTACCCCATAATTGAATTCCATAACACCATATTGGCTTTAGAATTGCATTGTACAACAAAAGTTTACAATCCAACTTTAATGTAGAATTTCTGCCGATTAGCCAATTAAGTTGCACTGCTTTTAATCTCATCTGTATAAGTTTGGCGTCAATATGAGACTTCCAGGTTAAACGACGATCGAGGTGGATTCCGAGGTATTTGACTTCATTGTGTTGCGGAATAATTTGGTTATTTATTCTGATGGACGAGCAGGTATCTTTTCGCAATGTGAAAGTTATATGAATACATTTCTGTTCGTTAACCCTGATTTTCCAAAGCTCAAGCCAATTCTCTAGTTTATAAATATAATTCTGCAAATTCTGTGATGCTATTTGATGGTCCTTATGAACGCTAATAAAGGCTGTATCGTCAGCAAAAGTTGAAGTATGTATATTGGGGTCTGACGGCATATCGGATGCATAAATCAAATATAAAGTAGGACCCAGTATGCTACCCTGGGGTACTCCTGCTTCAATTGGCTGAGCGGGGCTTAAAAAATCGCCTTCTTTGATTGTAAATTTGCGACCATATAAATAACTTTTCATAAGTTTGTGGGTGTTAGCAGGCAGAGCTAATTTTATTTTGTGCATTAAACCTTCATGCCAGACTTTGTCGAACGCTTGGGAAACATCAATGAAAAGCGCGGAACAGTATTTTTTCTCTTCAAACGACCGTCTTATCACATTTACTAATCTGTGTGTTTGTTCGATGGTACTGTGTTTAGCTCTGAACCCGAATTGATGATTTGGAATACATTGAGTGTCGTTCAGAATTGGAATCAACTTAGCCATTAACAATTTTTCAAACAGTTTTGAAATTGTCGGCAGTAGGCTAATTGGCCTATATGACTCTACTTTGGTGAGGTCCTTCCCTGGCTTAGGAATCATGGTAATCATAGATACCTTCCAATCTGCAGGATAGTATTCTAGGCGTAAAATAGCATTGAAGATAAAGAGAATAATTCTTCTAGCTACACGAGGTAACTCCACGAGCATTTTGTTGCTGATTTTATCCATACCTGGAGCTTTTTTAAGGTTCAGAGTACCAATAGCGCTTTGAATATCATTAAAGCTAAGTCTTAGAGGTACAGGAGGTCTAATAACGAGTGGTGGCAATTCAGTTGCATTATTTGAGTTGTTTATAGTAAACACATTTCTCAAATGGTTAACAAATAAAGTCCCTTTCTCGGAATCGTTTCTAGCCCAGTCACCAATCGGATTTCGCAAAGGAGGCTTTCCTCTAACTGGTCTTTTTAAACCTCGTGCCGCCTTCCATAACGAATAGTCAGATTGTGGGGAACTGTCAATTCCCTCCAAGTATGATTTAAGTGAAGCCATTCTTTGGGTTGCTAAGAAATTTAGTATATCTCTGCATTCCCGTAGCCTAGCTTTCAGTTGAGGAGACCTGTGAATTTGCCACTCTCTTCTAACTCTTCTTTTTTCTGTCAGGAGATGTTCGAGTTCAGCGAAATAAGTTCTGTTTGTCCTATTTCTGCATTCAACGTCATATGTGGAAGCGTGATGCACAGCTCTTCGTATGTCCTCAGTAAACTTGCCAATCGACCCATCAATATCCTCGGTAGTTCTCAACACTACATTTTCCGTGCAGTGGGAACTTAAATACTTTTTATACTTTATCCAACTTACTCTGGATTTAGACATGTCCCGAAATGGAGAGCCATACCCTTGAAGGAAACGCATTGAAATAATAGAAGGAGAGTGATCTGAAGACAAGTCTAATGAAGGCTCCACTTGTATCGATTCTACAGGGATATTTTTCACTACTCCGAAGTCAATAATATCGGGAATCTTCCGTCGGTCCGTCGGCCAGTAGGTGGGATGCCCGCTTGAGAGTACATCTAAGCCCATTTTGGCAATGGTGTTGAAGAGTTCACGACCCTTCGGGGTCACTAGACGTGAACCCCAAAATGTGTGTTTGGCGTTAAAGTCACCAGCAACCAAAAATCTAGCTCCAAGGGAATTGAAGAAGCTGTAGTATTGATGTTCTTTTATTGAAAATCGAGGCGGCGAATAAATTGATGATAAAACAAAGTTGTATTGACAGAATTCAATACAAATGTTTGTTGCTTGTAGGTAATCCTCACATATGTTGTTCATTAAATAATGTTTTATTCTGTTCTTTATAAGAATTGCCGAACCTCCACATGCTCTTCCGCGGGGATCTTTAGTATCATACAACACGTATCCATTAATTTTGAAGTACCCTGTCGCCGTCAAGTGAGTTTCAGCAATCATCATGACATCAATCTGCTTATCCATCAGGAAGTGTTCCAGTTCGTTTTTATGTTGGCGGAGGCCGTTCGCGTTCCAAAAACAAATTTTTAAACAAATCATTTCTTTAAAATTGCTTGTAAGATAGTGGATTGCATTTTCAGCATTTCCTGCATCATGGATGTCATAGTGGTCGTAAAAGTGTTCATAGTTTGGACAAGTGTCTGCAAAGTAGTCTCTAGAGTATTAATATTAGGCTCGTAATATTGAGATTTAGGTTCCTGCTCCAAACCTGGCATATTAGATTTAACCACGTTAGCGTAAGAAACTTGTCTAGAACTAGGCGCGTTTTCATGACTAGTGGGCCGTAACAATTGAGGAAAATTGTTACTCGATGCAAAATTAGGCTGTTGTGGATGAACAGGTAATACTGACGTCTTGTTGGTCCTTATGCCTTTCAAATGAGTGTAAACTGGACAACCTCTATAATTTGCGGTATGATTACCTCCGCAGTTACTGCATTTTTTGATTTTTGAGTCGGTTTTCGACTTATCACATTGAGCAGTTGTATGTAGTTTCCCACACGCAACACAAACTGACGGCAATTTACAATATGCTTTAGTGTGACCAAATTCTTGACAATTAAGACACTGGACGGGTCCCTGACGCTTATGCGGTTCTTCCACGGTGATTCTACGATGCAGAAGGTAAATCAGATTGTAGATGGGATGGGACTCGTTTTTCTTTAAGACTATATCTCCGGGTTCCAATTCCACCCTGAACATAGGCTGAGGAATCTTTTCACGGTTTCTAATATTCGTTATGCTTTTAATTTTGAAGCCATTTTCCATTAAACTAGTCTTTATCTCGGCAGGATCAACATCTGGGTCTATACCCTTTAGAACGACTTGGAGTCCTTTTGCGCTTTTCAGCTGGTAGGTATAGAAATCCCTACTCTCCCTCTCCAACTGGTTGGACAATTTTCGAAAGTCATCTTCCTTTTTCACTTGAATTTTGGTTTCGCTGATATTTCCATGTTTAATTGAGGTTACGCTAAACATATTTTCACCTATTACCGAAACAATTCCTTGTACCAATTTACTGGAAGTGGGCTCTCTCAGATAAATTGGTGGGGGCTTAAACGTTTTTTTAGGAAGTTCTGGATCATCCGTCTGGAGGAGAGCAAACCTGTTTTGATCATTTGGATTGTCAATACTCACGGTCTTGGGAGCTTTTGAATTTGATGACGTTTGAGCAGATGTCGGGCTCCTCTGTCGCTTAAGAACTGTGACGTATTTATCCATACCTACTTGTTTTCTAGGTTTGACTGCACTATTTGATGTAGAAGATATTGATGTTTTATCATCTGATGAAATCACTATATTGGGCGAACAGGAACGGCGCCGTTCTACGGCTCTTGTAGTGAGAAGATTCTCCACAGATTTTTTTAAGGATTCTTCCTCAGAGATCCATAAAGATTTTCTAGTCGAGCTAAGCTCTTTCTCAGAATTACATCTGAGAGGAACACTCATACAGTTTTTATGCGATTTTTAATGTTTTTTATTATTTTTTTTTTAATGTTTTTTATTTTTTAATGTTTTTTATTTTTTTTTTTTTTTTTTTTTTACCGTAGGTATTTTTACCTATTACGAATTATTTTTTAACTTTTTGTTTTATTTCGACCTATTACACTTTTTCACCTATTACGATTTTTTCACCGAAAATTCAGCCGCACTAAAAATAACACGTCCGAACAGTTCAACAACACTATGTGTATAATGTGTATAATTGTAACAAATAACACCAAGAACGAGCAGGTTGTTTACAAAAATATCAAAAAAAAAAAAAAAATCAAGCAAAACACTGAAAATATAAACAGCTGTTGCAGTAATCAATTTATATTTTAGTGGGACCACTTAAGGCTTTTATTTTTTCCAAATCATGAAATATGAAAAACATATGTACTTGATTCCAGCCATGTAACTTGGACAATAACCAGCAGTCGTGTTGCCTGTTGTCGTCAAAATAATCGTTCTCATATAAACGTATTAAAACCTGTAATATTCAAAAGCCAGTTTTTTAATGAAATCGAAACGAACAAAAAATACGTTAAGAAAACAGATATACTTCAGAATAAAAAATCTATTAAAACTAAAAATATTCAACGCAGAATTGCTAAATACTATGTAATAAATAGCTGAAATTTTTTTAATATTTTTGGTCGTGATCAATCAATGGAACCTAAAGTTTGTCATTTACCGTTCAGTTATTTATTAATTTTTACAAGATATTTTAATCGGCCTGATTTGTTTTTGCTACAAAAATGAGAAAATATTGTTAGAAAATATAAAAAACAAGTAAAGTGAATACAAAATTTTAGAATATTTTCTTATTTTGAATCAAAAATTAAAAAAAAAATCTTATATACTAAAAACAGTTAAACGATTAAAAAACGGCCTGTCGAGTTATTAGAAAATATGAAGTATTTGAAATCTTGTAATCAGCGTTGTCAACTTTGAAATTTCAAAACGCACCAAAATGGAGGAAAAAAACGCGCCATTTAAAAAAAACGCACCAAGTTTAGAATTTAATTTTTAATTAAAATATATATTGATTTAATTTTACATTTTTTTAATTTCATAAATTCTATATAAAACTTTTTGAAAAGAGTTGATCTCATTTTAATAGTAAAAGGCTTTTTTAAATAAACGAGCTAACAAAGATAAAATAAGCACTTAACCACTCCAAATTTTACTCACAATATTCCATTAGGAACTGAAGTACTAATTAGTAAAAAAGAGCTAATTTCAGTACATAATTGGTACTTTTTTTTTTTTATTAATTTTGTTTTTTATTTTAAGTACTTCCATTTGAAATTTTTGAATAAAATTTGTTAGGGCTCCACTGGGACTCTAACACTTGTTCGTCATACAGATCAGTATACCAGGCTACACAAGAATTTTTATTTCCATGTTTAAAATGTTAATTGTATTTTCAAACAAAGTTTTTCGCATTATTCACCTTTAGCAATAACCTTCATCTGACGAATTTGATAGTATGTATTCATTTATCACACATTCTTATTTAAAAAATTATTAAAATTTTCATCGTCTAGATTTCATGATATTGAATTATTAAAATACTGCAATTCAAAATTAGTAAAAATAAAAATTTCATGACATTATCGGCAAAATGAAAAAAACGCACCGAATTTAAAAAAAAAGCGCACCGCGCACCAACTAAGGAATTTTTAGCACAACAAATTGAAAAAGCACCAAAAATGGTACGAAAGGCACCAAGTTGACAACGCTGCTTCTAATACATATAATGCGTATACTTAATATTAAGCAAATTTGAATTAAATATAACTCATACGTACTATTACATTTTGCAATTCTATTAGTAATATACTCTCTTCGCTCTCAACACAAATCGGTGTTGCTAGAAAAAACTTTCGTCACTTATCCCACATTTAAAAATTTAAAATCTCCAAAAATCACTGTTTTATTCTTTGCGAACAATTTTAAAATCAGTCAGGAAATTGCATTACATCTTCAACATTTATTTCATATGGGCAACAAAATCACCAGTAATACTTTAGTATTCCTTGTGATATGAATGAAAATGCCTTTGCATGTCATGTTTTTTAGTGCGTGATAAAGCACGTTGGCAAACCAAGCATTCTGGTTTCTCATAATAATTTAAAGAAAATAAAAAATTCATTTCATTATCACACATTTTTAAAAAAGTTGGGAAAAAAATTTTTTTTCTGGCAACCTGTCTGTTTGAGTGCTCAAGCTAGACTGATTAAAGTTTGTTTATTTCTCTACAATGCGTGTGCACACGTACGTAAGAGAAGAGTAAATGAAAAACGCAGCGCCCATGTTTTGCCTTTCCCTAATCTAAATATATAAAAATTAAATGGTCCATGTATGCAATGGCATGACGTGAGAACGGCTGGAGCGATTTGGCTGCTTTTTTTTATTCGTGTCAAAATTCTCAGGATTGAATTATTGTGCAATTTTGAAGTGTCTGCTCATTAGTTTGTTGTGCGTGAGGAAACAGTGTTTTTTTCGGACCTTAAATTTAATTAATTTCAACAAATTTTTAAACAGTTGTGATTTTTACATAAGTTACACTCTTTTTTATTAAAATCTAATAGTGTTTATTGTTTTTTTTGTGGTAACTTTTGATGCAAATTTGCATCACTGCGCATTTAAGTGATAGTGAAAAAAAATTTTCGTATGTAACGAATTTTCAGGATATGTCAAGAAAACAACTTTAGAGGAGGATATTGTTCGTATTTTGTTTGATACTGCTGCAAGTGAAGATGAATTAGACGATTCCAATATGAAGACGCCATAATGAAGACCTAGAGCACCTTCTGGGTAATGAAAATATTGTGGATCTCATAAGCGAATTGAATAGTGAAGATGAAAATGTAACTGAAAATATAGCTCTTAACTATATTTGTGTTAAATTTCTTAACATATTGTTGTATATTGCCAACTGATCAAGAAATAAAAAAATATCCTAGGTGACATCAATTCGTTGCTGACTTTGAAGGTTTAGAGTTCGCAAACGTCTTGTGGAAAGATAATAAGAATGTAACTCTTCTGTCCTCATTCGTTGGCGTGAAACCAGAAAATGATATTAGCAGATTCGACCGTCGGGAACGCAGGTCGATCATACTTAAGTGCCCAGCGATTGTCAAAGAGTACAACCGTCATATAGGCGGTGTTGATCTCTTAGACAGCAAGATGGGGCGGAACCGAATCAAAATGAAAACTATAAAATGGTGTATGCGTTTAGTTTACTATCTACTGGACCTAGTAGTTACAAATGCTTTGTATAAGCGAGCAACAGGGAATACGACTTTTACACTAGTAAAATTTCATAAAGATCTGGCATTGACACTTCTAAAAATATACACAAAACAGAAACGTACCACCGATTCACCTTCTACGACTAATTATGGCCCGATCGTCATGAAATTCTACCATATTATATATATATGTACGAAACATATTTGTGTTCAATATTATTTGGATACTAAAATTTTTAAGAGAGTTATGCTCCTTTAAGTGATTTTTGGAAGTGGGCCTGTATGGGAGCTACGACTAATTATGGTCCGATCATAATTAAATTATACCGCATTATTTGTATACATATAAAATATATTTTTGTTCAATTTTATATGGATACCAACATTTTTAAGAGAGTTATGGTCTTTTAAGTGATTTTCGGAAGTGGGCCTTATATTGGAGCTACGACTAATTATGGACCGATCGTCATAAAATTATACCATATTATATGTATATGTACGAAACATATTTGTGTTCAATATTATTTGGATACTAAAATTTTTAAGAGAGTTATGCTCCTTTAAGTGATTTTTGGAAGTGGGCCTGTATGGGAGCTACGACTAATTATGGCCCGATCGTCATGAAATTCTACCATATTATATGTATGTATTCGATACATATTTGTGTTCAATATTATTTAGATACCAATAGTTTTCAAAAAGTTATGCTCTTTAAAGTTATTTTCGGAAGTAGGCTTTATATGGGAGCTACGACTAATTATGGACCGATCTTCACGACATTTTTAAATGGTATTTAGCTTCAGTTATTACTCATTTTTGGTGAAATTTGTTTTCATACTTGCATAATTGAAAGATTTATGATCGGTAAACCCCAATTTCGGGAGGATCTTTGTATGGGGGCCAGATGAAATAATCGACCGATTTACACCAGTTTCAGTCCCATCTATCCTTGGGCCAAAAGGTATCACGTACCAAATGTTATCGAAATATCTTCAAAATTGTGACCTGTACTCTGCGCACAAACTTTACATGGACAGCCAGCCAGCCAGCCAGCCAGACGGACGGACGGACGGACATCGTTAAATCGACTCAGGAGGTGATTCTAAGCCGATCCGGTATACTTTATGGTGGGTGTTGACCAATATTTCTGGGCGTTACAAACATCAGCACAAATCCAATATACCCTCCCCACTATTGTGGTGTAGGGTATAATAATGGGCCTAAGATGTATTCACAACCTGCCTCTTCTTAGTTATTTGCAAATGAAATATCAAAATTTGTACAGCATAATTTAAGGGGCTTTTTTTAAATTAACCCTCTAGTACGCAAGAAAACTAAATTAAATACAATACTACTTAAACGAAAGGAAATAGTTAAAAAACAAACTTTTGTTCTAGCAGTTCGTATAATGAGGCAAAAAATCCTTTGATGCAAATTTGCATCATTGCGCATTTAGCTGTAAATTCAACATCTAAAATTTTTATACTTCAATAGTAATTTAAATTAACAATGTTTTTGTTTATTTTTAAAAACCAACGTATTATTTATTTATTGTTTATAAAATTGTACATTTAAAAAAAAAATAACATATTAATTTTGTTAATTTTTTATGAAATTTTACAAAGCAGTTTTTGGTTTTTCTTAGACATAAAGATATGTTACACTTGCTACAAATCAGTTGACTTTAGCCCTTACAACCCGGCAGCTTGCATCTTACCCTATTTTCTTGGAATTCCTGTAAGTGGTTCACATGATCGTGTCTGATATCTACGGATGGTATAGTTGATGCTGCACTTCTTTTTTGCTTTTGGACATGCAATCTTTCGAAGAAACCATGACACTGAATTTTGATCCAAAATACGTGATATCTCCCATATAACGCCCATTTCTGAAAAACTTTTTTATATTTACATATACGAGGTGTAGGGTATTATATGGTCGGGCTTGACCGACTATACTTTCTTACTTGTTTGTTCATGTAATTGTATCATGGGGGAACAAGAGCGTGCTCTCTCAGCTGGTTTGGCAGTTAAATAACTTTTGTTGTAGCTGGTGTCGTTTATTTTTTTTTGATTTGATCACTCTCCCCGTTTAGGAAAAGGCACAATTAAAACCAATTTAGTTTACAAAAAACTTTTATACTTCTCCTAAGCAGTTTGGTATTGAAAATCAGAAAAATCGATATAGTAGAACCAGAGATATGGACCAAAATGTGACACAACCTCCATAAAAATTTGATATTTTTAAAAATTTGTCTTGCAATCTTTTTAACATCAAATGTTGTACATTTTGTACGTGTACATTTTTATAATAAGAGCAGAAAGTATGAGGAAAATAGTAAGAATCAGTCCATGGTTTCTCAAAGCCCCCTACAAAAATCTTCCCGAAATATGGCTTAATGATAAATAAATGCCTATAAAATTGGAATACACCTTATAATGTTAACATTTTTATACTTTGTTTCTTAACTTGTGGTGAATATTGAAAACTGTTCTTCTTTTTCATATTAAAAATTATTAAATTACACTCAGAATTGTTATGAATATCAGACAAACTCTGTAAATTATGGTGAGAATTGGTAATTACATTTACAATTTTAAATAGTTCATTTTAAATAGAATTTCTAAATACATGAAATAAAACAATAAGATCTACGCATTTAACAAATATTATCTTCCCACCTGTGTCAATATTTTTAAATTTTTTCACAATTTGCTGCAAACAAATAAATAAATATAATTTAAATACAATATATAGGAACAGAGTTTAAAATTACAACTATATTATGTAAAAAATAGCAAAATATTTCATAATTTTATAGAAAAACTAGAAAAATATTTTAAGAAAATAACATTTAACTTTTCGCATACTAAAAATATAGAAATATTTCTAGTAGTAATTCTAAAAATATTTTGTCATACAAAATATATTTGGTGTAGCAACCAGAACACAAAATGAAAATTTTTCTATATTTAAGTTTTTTTTAGAAATGGTGTTGTTTGAGAAAACAGCCTGTGCACGCTCATTAAGATAAGAGTTAAGCAACGAAATAGCAGAAGAGGAGAAATTAAAAAGTTTTGTGAGTTTAGAACATAGATAATATATGTATATTCAACGGAGTCAAAAGCCTTAGAATGATCCAAAAGAACAAGAAACGAGACATTACCATCATCTAAGTTTGTCTTATGTATTTGTTTCTTTTCGTTAAAGGAGTTGCTCAACCTGTGCGTAGTTGTGTTCATATTTTGTTGTTATGGATTTTCCATTTTGCAGTTGTTGTTGCATGCACACATATTACAATTTTATTTCATAATTACGCTGTTGTATTCATAACTTATTGTTGTTGCATTTTCTATCTTGCAATCAATCGTTTTGTTGTCTTTTTTACTCAAGCCTTTGTTTCATTTCTATATTGCACATTAGATTTTTCGCTGCACATTTTTTTCTCTGCTACTTATTTGTTTACCTGTTACAAATATTAGAATTCGAATTTAGAAACACACAATTTTTTATACACAGAAGTCGATCATTTGTACTATCACGTGCAATTCTTCATTTCATTCATAATACAAACAAGTTCAAACAACGTACATATGTATGTTTGCAAATCAATATGAATGCATGTTATTATTAAAAACTTCTTCTGAGTTGTTGTTGCCTTTCATTTAAAACACTACCTATACATACATATGTACATAATGTGTCTAAAAGTAAAATTTTCTCATTGAAAAATTTCGTTTTCCGCAACTTACTGTTTTTTTGTTTTTGTTGTTTTTTCTTAATTTTCTATAATTTTGAAAATAATTGTCCTCATAAATGTTGATGAATTTCCATTCATTCTATACCATTCTTGTTTTTGTTGTTATTATTACATTCATACCGCATAATTACATACGTACACCCACAACTTTTTCATTTCTTAGTTACATCTTTATTTTAAAATTTTCTGAATTCCTATTACAAATAGCACAATGCATTTGAAGACTCAATAAATAAATAAATGAATAAATAATAAAATCAATAATTAATCAGAATCGTTATTAAAAATCATAAATCATAAATTTACAAAAAATAAATCATTAGCTTGAAAAGGCACCTTATATTTTCATCTACTTTAATTCCTTATCTTAATAACACACAATTCTATACAAATTATTATTTTATAACCACAAATCAACGTATACTGTATGTATGATGAACCTTTTCTTATTTCTAGTTTTTTTCCCCAGTTTTCTGCACATTGCATATATGCGGCGTAAATATTCCACATATGCGACGAAAATAGTTTTTTTATGCGGCGAAGAAATCTTATATATGCACATTTTCGTTTTTAACATTTTCAACTTCGTATGTTTGCCAGTTTTTATTTTTCATGTGCCATTGTTGTTTAGTTTGTTTTTTCGATTTCACATATTGCTGGCTGTTAGTGGTTTTTCAAGTTACTATTTCTTTGCATGGTTTATGGTTCGGTAGTAAACTATAAAAAGTATGCGTGTGTTCTAGTAGTAAATATATTGCAAATGAAAAATTTTCATTTTGTGTTCTGGTTGCTACACCAAATATATATTGTATGGCAAAATATTTTTAGAATTACTACTAGAAATATTTCTATATTTTTAGTATGCGAAAAGTTAAATGTTATTTTCTTAAAATATTTTTCTAGTTTTTCTATAAAATTATGAAATATTTTGCTATTTTTTACATAATATAGTTGTAATTTTAAACTCTGTTCCTATATATTGTATTTAAATTATATTTATTTATTTGTTTGCAGCAAATTGTGAAAAAATTTAAAAATATTGACACAGGTGGGAAGATAATATTTGTTAAATGCGTAGATCTTATTGTTTTATTTAATATATTTAGAAATTCTATTTAATTTTAACTATTTAAAATTGTAAATGTAATTACCAATTCTCACCATAATTTACAGAGTTTGTCTGATATTCATAACAATTCTGAGTGTAATTTAATAATTTTTAATATGAAAAAGAAGAACAGTTTTCAATATTCACCACAAGTTAAGAAACAAAGTATAAAAATGTTAACATTATAAGGTGTATTCCAATTTTATAGGCATTTATTTATCATTAAGCCATATTTCGGGAAGATTTTTGTAGGGGGCTTTGAGAAACCATGGACCGATTCTTACTATTTTCCTCATACTTTCTGCTCTTATTATAAAAATGTACACGTACAAAATGTACAACATTTTATGTTAAAAAAATTGCAAGACAAATTTTTAAAAATATCAAATTTTTATGGAGGTTGTGTCACATTTTGGTCCATATCTCTGGTTCTACTATATCGATTTTTCTGATTTTCAATACCAAACTGCTTAGGAGAAGTATAAAAGTTTTTTGTAAACTAAATTGGTTTTAATTGTGCCTTTTCCTAAACGGGGAGAGTGATCAAATCAAAAAAATAAATGACCCCAGCTACAACAAAAGTTATTTAACTACCAAACCAGCTGAGAGAGCACGCTCTTGTTCCCCCATGATACAATTACATGAACAAACAAGTAAGAAAGTATAGTCGGTCAAGCCCGACCATATAATACCCTACACCTCGTATATGTAAATATAAAAAAGTTTTTCAGAAATGGGCGTTATATGGGAGATATCACGTATTTTGGACCAAAATTCAGTGTCATGATTTCTGTGAATATAAATATTATATGTCTTAAACTTTATGTCGATATAAGTACTTTTAAAAGAGTTATGGAAGTTAAAGTGAATTACGGAGAGGGTCTTAATGGGAGCTACGACTAATTATGGACCGATCATAATTAAATTGTACCGTATTATTAGCATACATATGCAATATATTGGTGTTAAATTTTATTTGGATATCAACATTTTTGAATGAGTTATGCTCCTTAAAGTGATTTTTGGAAGTGGGTCTTATATGCGAGCTACGACTAATTATGGACCGATCACCAAAAACTTCTTCCATATTATATGTATATACACAAGACATATGGGTGTTCAATATTATTTGGATACCAACATTTTTAAGAGAGTTATGCTCTTTTAAGTGATTTTTGGAAGTGGGCCTTATATGGGAGCTACGACTAATTATAGACCGATCTTTACGAAATTTGTAGATGTGGTCTAGCTTCATTTACTACTCGTCTGTGGAAAATTTTGTTTGCATACTTGTATAATTCAAAGATTTATGACCGGTAAACCCCAATTTCGGGAGGACATTTGTATGGGAGCCTGGTGAAATAATGGACGGATTTCCACTAGTTCAAGCCTATCCATATCTCGTACCAAATTTTATCAAAATATCTTCAAAATTGCGACCTGTACTCTGCGCACAAGCTTTACATGGACAGCCAGCCAGCCAGCCAGCCAGCCAGCCAGCCAGCCAGCCAGCCAGACGGACGGACGGACATCGTTAAATCTACTCAGAAAGTAATTCTAAGCCGATCGGTATACTTTAAGGTGGGTGTTGGACCAATATTTCTGGGCGTTACAAACATCAGTACAAATCCAATATACCCTCCCCACTATGGTGGTGTAGGGTATAAAAAGAGCCGACAGGTGTCTGGTTCTTTTTTGAAATTCGAAATTCAAGTGACCATATGAAGTAAAAAATAGTCTCCGTAGAACGCTGTTTTAACATATATATCTCCTACATTAATAAACATAGAAATACTATATTAAATTCGTCTGGCTCAGATCAGTGAAAGCTAGAAAGTTTTTTGGTACTGTTTTTGAAATTAAAATTTCTATGGCCTAAAAATTGTATTCTTTTTTTGTGCTTTTTTATCAAAATGTATTTTGTCACTAAAAATTCCATGAACTATTATTTTCAAATATTACGTATTACGGATAATTAAAAGGTACTTTTTTAAAAATTATTTTTTCACGGGCGATAAAAAACGGGTTACAAACGGACACAAAAAAGAACCTAGAACATGCTATTCATGACTCAAATATAAAGGTGTAAAAAGGACCAAATTTCAGTACACTTATATTGGTACTTTTTTGAAATTCATTTCTACTATTCTATTCTCTCAAATTATGCATCTTCATGTTATTATCTTCGGCAAAGTTGTTGTACATGAGCCCGGGAAGGTATCTGAGTTGGTATGAACACGCCTATTCTAACGCCAACTTTTTTAATTAAATACAACGCGTGCCGGGAAGGCCAGACCACTGGACCGATCTTACTAAGACTCCGGTATGACTAAGAATACTTTTTTCGATCGCCTACTTTTTTTCAAAATGAACATAATCATTAAAATTACTCAAAATGAATTGAATAGGTACGTTCAGATTGATGAAATATTTGAAGAAAATATTTGTTATTATATTTGCTTCAAATTATGTTAAATAAAAAACTATTTTGTTTTATGTTCAAACTAACCACAAATATTCCATAATTTTTGTTTGTTGAAACAGCCTAAAAATATTGTGAAATAAAATAAAAGAAAAATTGTTTTTTGTGTGTTCAGACTGAAATAAATATTTGCATTAAATATTTATTTGATAAAAGTGTCAAAAAATATAATTTTGTTTAAAACAAAATATTACATTATATAAATAAAAGAAATGCAAAGAAACGAAGAGGATTTATTTGTTTTGTGTTGTGGAACCGCATCTCTGGTGGTATTGGAGGAGCAGACTATAAAAGAAAAAAGAAAAAACGGGAAGACAATGGGTACGGAATTGGCTACGTAGACGCAAAGAATACGGTTGTTGCGCAAAATTGTTAAAAGAACTGGAGTATTATTATTATTATTATTTATTATTTTATTTTTCTATTTTTGTCATTTTGTCATTCTGTTGTTCTTCGTTACTTGGCAACAGGCGAAAGCTTCAGATCACTTCAATACGTTTTTCGTATTCCATTTAATACTATTTCAGTTATTGTTCCAGAAGTTTGCGATGCAATTTATAAAATATTGCAGCCGGAGTACTTAAAGGTAAAATTAATAAGAAATATTGCATGGGTTTTAATGCTTTAAACTTAGGTGCCATCCACTGAAGAGGAATGGAAAGCAGTGTCTCAAAAGTTTTCAGACATATGGAACTTTCCGAACTGTATCGGGTAGATAGATGGGAAAAATGTCGTGATGAACGCACCACCACATTCTGGTAGCATATACTATAACTATAAAGATACCAGTTGCAATAGTTCCTAAATTCAATTTCTTTTTATTTATATTAAATGTTTTTGTAGGTTAACATAGTATTGTGCTGATGGCTATTTCTGATGCGGCGTACAAATTTGTATACATCGACGTAGGAACAAATGGCCGAAGATAGGGTGTTACAATAAAAGTGCTTTCTACATAAAAAAATATATGTGTATATGACTTGTAAATAAGTTTTATGAAGTTAAAAACATTAGGCTAATCAAAAATACGCATATCGCGAAATCCGCCTAAAACGTGGAAAAAAGTTCAAGCAAAAATGTTTGTGTTTGCCAATATTTTGTGATTGTGATATATTCCGAGTTTTTCTTTTTTTTTTTTTGTACATTTATCGCGATATGCATATTCTTTAAACATTTACACAACTTATATACAAATTTAGAGCTATTTTATCAATTTGCATATACAATCATTTGTAAAGAACTCAGCTGTTATTTGTCGTTGTTTCTTCTTACAATTTTTTTGGAAGAAAAAATAAATGTTTGCTCAAAAATAAGAAAAATATTTTTTCTTTTCTGTTCATACTTTGTTCACATTGGACAAATATTTGTATAAAAACAAATAATTTTATTTGCTCAAAAACAGCTTTTGTTTTGTTAAACCCTCAAAATTATTTTGTGTTCAGACTACGTTAGAGAAATATTTTATGTTTTTTATAAAATATTTCACCAATCTGAACGCACCTTAAGTTAATTTTAAATGGTGGCGTAGCAACGCGCGAATTAAAACACACTTTTTTTGTTTTTTTTTTTTTTTTTTGATTAAAGACAACTGACGTCTATGCGTCTTTTCTAGTTAATCGTTAATGCCTTTCTTTATTAATTTTCCTTTGCTTAAATACTAAATATCTGCATATTATTTTATCTTAAAGTAATTATCTTCTATTTTGTTATCTTAAAGTAATTATTTTGTTATTGTTTGTTTACAATATTTCTATTTCAGATATTTCTTATCTGAAATGTGATTGGGATTATAGTTAACTTAACTCTCCCCCTTGTTAAGATGAATCGTTCCGATTCAAGAAATGGCTAACCTTGCTAGTTTCCTATTATAAATAACATGGAAATTTTCAGTTGCCCTTGATTTTAAAATTACCAATGTTATTAATATTATAAAAATAATTGTGAAAAATGAATAGACACAGGATTTAACCGGGTGTTCCTCAAAGGGAATTATGAACTTCTTCAATGAGTCTAAATTATTAAATGCTAAGTTTGACGTGGATGTTAAAATTTCAATGATTTCCAATTTCTCATCATGTTTGTTATGAATGGCTTCTAGCTAGCATTCTATCGTGTATGTTCCTGAATGTAATATTATTTATATTCACCTTATTACTATAACTAACTAGCCTAGTTCCTGATACTGTTTGATTATCTATAATATTTGTTCCATCCAAGAGGATAACTCCTTCTTCTATTTGCAATAGTTTAGGGTTATATTCTTGTATCATTTTACATTTAGCCTTTCTATTTTCCAATACTGATCTAATACAATTATCCAGTTCATTATTTATCATACATATATTTTTGCTAAAGTAATACTTGCAATTTTTTGTTCTTATATAGTCTTTGTCACAAAGTGCAATATTTTCATCAGTTGAAATCTTTCCATGTCCAATGTTGAGTGGCGTGAATTTAAATAATTTGCAATATTTATTTATAACTGGGTATTTGTAAATTGTGATGAATAGTTCATTAGTTCTTGCAACGTAGACGTTGGAATATTCCAGTGCATTAATAATTGGTACAGAGTTTATTTCGTGAAGAACTATTTCTTTAATATCATGTAGATCGAGTGATTCCGTTAAGTATTCATTATTCTTGGTAGCATTTATTGTCCTAACTAGAAGAAGCAATTGATCATGTATTCCGGCAAGAAAAACGTGATTCATAATTACTTGATCGTTCATGGAGTTTAATAATTTCTCAAATCTTGAGTTCATTATTTTTTGTTTCTCGTTATTTATGATTAATTTATTTATTGTTGATTCAATTTGAACTGCTTCATCATGATCGGGTATACCAGTGATAAATTTTAGTGCCGATCCTAGGAAGTTTAATCCTCGTTTGTGTCGATGTTTTGCGAGTTGCTCTAATAGTGCTTTAATCTTTTTTATCCAAATTGATTCTTCCACAGTTGCATTGTGATAATTATAAAATGTCTCTTTATATGGTGTATATATTTTCGTTATATTTGTGACATGAAATAAGAATTCATATTCATTAAATAAAAATACATCATCATGATATTTGTATCATGTTCCTTAATTGTGATGTTCTTAATATTATTTTTGTGAACAGTCTTTACTCCTCGGGTTAAGATCGTGTCTCTACGGTCTTCTTCTACAACTTCCTTTTTGTATCTAGGCTGATTTTTTTTTCTGATTCCTGTGATTTTCACTAGGATTTGTGTGCCCTTTTCGAATGTTCGATGTCTGGATTTTTTGTTCAACCTTTCCAATACTTTGTTTGAGGCTTGGCGTAATTTCCTTATGATTTCTTCATTGCTATAATTTATAGTGCCAAAATATATTTCCCTTGGTATAAATCCTGTTACAGTATGTATTGAGTTGTTTAATTCTTTAATAGCTCTGAATATTTTTTCTTTTACTGTAGAGGAGTTTTGTATTTTGAAAATGCGTGTTAGTTCACTGATAGAGTTATGAGCTCTTTCTACTTGTCCGTTTGCTTTCGATCGATACACATTTGTTTAAATGCTGGTGTAACGAAACTTGCCTCGTTATCAGTCATGAGTCGTTTGCATTCAGGGAATTTATTGATTATTATTTCTTCAATTGTATCTTCTATTTTTGCTTTTGTATTTATCTCCTGGGCGACTATGTATTTGGAGAATTTATCTATAGTCACAAGATACATATTATTATCATTAAAGTAAATATCCGCATGTATATATTCTCTTGGTTGTGTTGGTATATCTGATTCTCTGAGAGGCTCATTAGTTGGGTTTCTCTCATAGCGTCCAAATAAACATGCAGGACAGTGATTATTAAATTGTTTGGTATCTTTTTTTATGGTTGGCCAGTAATGTTTTTCTAAAATTTCCTTTGTTATATTAACGTAGCTTCTATGAGTTCTTGAATGTGTTTCTTCTATAATTCGAAGTTGATCATATTGCTGTTACATCTTTTTATTTTTTGGTGTATACACAAATTTTGTACCTAAAAATGTTTCCTTAATTAATACTGCGTATTGGTACAAATCTTCTATATTCATATGTATAGCTACGATTCGGTTTGGAACCAATATCTTTTTTAATTCACTTATCAGGTCGTTATTATTTGCAAAATTAATAGTGTGGCGTACTTTACCATACCCTGTTCGTGTTTCGGTCAAATTTGGGGTACGAGTTCTAATTGTATACCATATGTATTCAATGACTGTGTAACCGTTTTTATTATATCACTTGCGGAACTTTCGGCTGAGTGTTCCGTGTCTATAGAAGACCTATTAATAATTTGTCGTGATAGCGCATCCGCTACAATATTTTCAGTACCTGGTTTGTATTTAATTTTAGCACCATAGTCCTCTATTATGGCTTTCCAACGTTTCAATTTAGGGTTGGGATTTTTTCGGAGATAGCATATGTTAGTGATTGATGGTCCGTGAAAATGGTGAGATCTGCTATTCCATATATATAGTTTCGGAGTTTTTGTAAGGCCTAGATTATAGCTAACAGCTCTTTTTCATTCGTGCTGTAGTTTTGTTCTGTTGTACTAAGTGTGCGGGATAGAAAATAAATCGGCTTTTTATTTTGACTTAACACTGCACCAATGGCTATGTTGGACGCATCTGTGGTAAGTTCTAAAGGTTTGTCAAAATTGGGTTGAAATAATTCAACCTGTTCCCTTAATTTAAGTTTCAATAGATTTACAGCTTCTATGGCTGCTTTGTCTAAATTAATCTTCGTATTACTACTCTTGTTCTTGCCTACATGAGCATTTTCTCCCTTTAAATGGGCTGTCAATGGTTTCGTGATTTGGGCGTAATTCCGCACGAAACGGTTAATCCTAGAAAACCCCTTAAGTCTTTGAGTATGGTAGGAATTTGAAAATTCTCAATAGCCTTTATTTTTTCTGGGTCCGTTGTTATTTTTTTATGTTTAATAACATGACCTAAGTATTCAACCTCGGTCATGAAGAATTTGGATTTTTCGTCCGAAACTTTCAAGGTAGCTTTATTTAAAGCTTCAAACACTGTGTGTATATGTTCTAAGTGTTCCTCAGGAGAGGAAGAAAAAAATTAAAACATCGTCTATGTAAACGTATACGAATTTACCTATGAATTCTCAAAGTATGTCGTCTACACATCTTTGAAAGATCGATGGTGCATTTTTCAATCCAAAAGGCATACGTTTAAATTCATATTTGCCTCCATTCACACAAAATGCTGTTTTTTCTCTATCTTCCCTTTGTATCTTTATCTGGTGGAATCCAGATTCTAAATCCAATGTTGTAAAGTATTTAGCGCTTACTAAATTCTGTAAAGTGATGTTAACATCAGGTATAATGTATCTGTCAGTTATAGTATGTTCATTCAGTTTCCTAAAGTCTATGACCATTCGTCGTTTTGTTTTCCCGTTTTCATCCAATCCCTTTTTATGGACTGTTAACATTGGGGAATTATAAGGACTATAACTTTTCTGTATAATATCTTGTTCCAATAAATTTTTTATTTCCTTATTCACGAATTCTGTGTCACTAAAATTACTTGGATATTGTTTTGTCCAGATTGGTTCATTTGTCGTAGCTTGTGCTAGCTTCTATGGTTGTCGTAAATGGTAATGGGCAAATGCAATTTTTTGATCACCTATGGAATAATTTATCTTCTGTATTTCCTCAGGGATAATAAACAATTTCTCTCTAATATCTATGACAGTTTCTAATTGTGTTAAGCCCTCAACTCTTAACATCAGATCATAATCATTATCATTCTCAAGTTCATAAAATTCCAATTCCTTATTAAACAGTTTTATCCTTTGTTTGAATTCTAATATTGATTCACCATGTATAGAGATCATTCTCAAAGGTTTTGTCCTAATTCTTTTACCCATTATTAACTTTTTGTTTATGTAGTTATGGGTTGCACCACAGTCTATGAAAATTTTATATTCTTTATATTCCTCATCCTTCAAAAAAATATAGTACAACCCGTCTATTAGTTTAAATTCTTAATACTAGACTTATTTCTATAGCACTTACTACTTTTCTCTGTGGTGGTACTAATGTTGACTTCTTCTTGAGTTTTTATTTGATTGTGCTTCTGAACTTTGTGTGCCTGTTGAAAGTTTCCACTTTGGTCACGAATTCTTTTCCAGGGTTGGCTGTGGAATCGCTGTTGGTTGTACTGCTGTCTAGCATTGTTGAAGTTCCTGGTGTTTCCTGAAGAGGTGTCCATTGGCTCTGGTTTTGGAAAGGTTGTTTTGTTGTTGGTGTTGTTGATGTTGTTTAGGATAGTATGTTGGTTTTTATAGCTCTGTTGGGTACATTCTTTGTCTTTCCAGTAAATTTTTATGACTATTATCATCTTCGATGGTTTGAGCTATTGCATATGCATGCTCCAAGTCTTTGACGGGGTTTCCGTATAATGTTGACCGAATAAATTCGTTATTTATCACATTTTTAAATGTTCTCACTGCGTCTTCCATAGCATGAGAAGTCATGCATTTTATTCAGTCTGGTGGGTCTCCAGACATGGATAATTTTGAAGTTGCAACTGCTAATGCCTTACCAACCTCATCATGAAATTCTGACAATGATAATTTCCCTTAGGTTATTTTAGTTAATTCGTCCTTCAGGACGTATAATGGGCGCTGGTCACAATAAGTGTAATCCAATCGATTAAGAATTGCCTCGAAATTGAATATTGTGTTATGGTTTAACAATATGTTGGCTGCTGCACCAGTTATTTTGGATTTCACAATGGTAAGGGCTTCCACATACGTTTTTGAATTTGAATGTTGACTTATGCTGTTCATTAAACGAGTGGCGTCTTCCCGCCAAAGTCTGTAATTATTATTCGCTCCATCAAATGTAGGTAGTGATTTAAAAATTTCCAAATTTATTTCATTTGCATTGTTGTATACTGCAACTCTAGCCTCTAGGTTTTCCACTTGGGGATTATTTATTGCAGGATTTATTGGTATCTGTTCCAATCTAGTCCTTAACTCATGGTTCTCTTGTTAGACCGCCTGTAAAGCCGTGTGTAGATTTGCCATTTGTTAGATGAGCTGTTCCATGTTGATTTGGGCTATTTCTCTGCTGTTGTTAAATACTCTCTGTCTTTTACCTCGTTGTTTTATTAATTTATTAAATTCGCTCTCCACTTTTCTAAACATAAAATTTTTTTATCTTCTATATGAAGAGTTGGTAAAAAATTTATATAAAAAATTGTTTGAATCCTTGCTGCGACAAAGATATATCGGTCCGCTTCTAGAGCAATTAAATATATGTTGCTCCTGGCAGGTTCGCCAATTAAAAAGACTTTTTTTGTTTTTTTGATTAAAGACAACTTTTCTAGTTAATCGTTAATGCCTTTCTTTTTTAATTTTCCTTTGCTTAAATACTAAATTTCTGCATATTATTTTATCTTAAAGTAATTATCTTCTATTTTGTTATCTTAAAGTAATTATTTTGTTATTGTTTGTTTACAATATTTCTATTTCAGATATTTCTTATCTGAAATGTGGTTGGGATTATAGTTAACTTAACTCGCGCAAATGCCATCTAGTTCTATTATAATTGTATTTCAAATTCTTATATACGAGTATAATGTTTAAGCTTTTAAGTTTTGAAATTTCTGTTAACTTCATTCGGATATACAGATCCAATTTAGCATTAATAGAAAATTGTGCCAAAACCTACAATTATGAATATTTAAACTACATATTGACAATTTTAGGGTACACCAATACTTCGCTTTGCGTCGTTTCGTTTTGCGTCTTACGAAGTTGCGTCGCTGCTTAATTAGTACTAATTTTAAAATGTGCGTCGTTAGATTTGCGAGGTTGCGTTGTTTTGGTTTCGAGTCTTCAAATTATTTTTTCAAATTTTTGCAAAATTTACAACATCGTTGGATGCTAAAACGATGACCCGTACAAGAAGTGTGAAATGGAGCTTTCTATTTGGATTGAAAATCAAGTTGCACAGAGAATACCATGAAGTAAAATTGTATTGCAGACAAAAGCAAAAAGCTTATTTGCTGACATAAAAAGTAAAGCATTATCCAACGATAATGCTAGTGGTAGTAATACAGACAATTCCTACAAGGAAATTTTTTTACCTTAAAAAAAAGCTGTTTAGCAAAGATTGGACTAAGTTTTTGTGACAGAAAGCCGACGACTTAGTTTTTTCGTAAGCCTGGAACCTGTATTCGATCTTTACATGGTTTGCTATAAAACATCTTATGTCACTTTGCGTCGTTTCGATTTGGTGCGTGTTTTTTTGGAACGTAACCCCGACGCAAAGTGAGGTATTGGTGTATTTAAAACTAATAAAAAAATGATAAACCTATTTGACACACAATTGAAAAGGTAATTTATACATGCCAATTCAATCCAATATTTACAACTTTACTATTTTTAACAAATCTTCTGAGTTTTTTTGCGAATTTACCTAAAATATTTATGCTAAAATCGATGCTTCCCTTGTGTAAATCTGCAACAACTTGAAACATTTGTTCTTTTTGTTTTTGAACAATGCAAAACGGTTCTAGCTAAATTGAATTTGTATTATTTAGCACCTTTCTTCCGACTATCATTTCTTTGGCATCTGTCTACATGATAAAAAACCATTTGCATATGCTTGAATGAAATCTTTTTTAGATTTGTATTTGACGAATTAAGAACAACTCTACACATTTTTATGGATTTTGAAAAATTATGCTATCGGAATTTTCGATCAAAAATGATCAAATCACACCTCCAGGCCATAATCAATTTAACATTTTTTATCATGTTATTAAGTGAAAATATAAAAACTAATGAAGCATGATGTTCTTTTTTTATTTTTACTAAAGCAACATCATCATCCCGTGTAGAAGAGCGGCATTTATAAATACTAGACCGGTTCAGCATGCAAAGGCTCTTGGATTTCCAAAAGCCTAAATGCGGCAACATTGCTTGTTTACGTATCCAGACAATTGAAAACAACATATTAAAAATTATGCCGTAAAACAGGGCAACATATGTTTTATATCTAAAAATCTTAAGAACGAAACATTTTACTTTAGCAGTTACAAGTTTGTTAACAAACTAACAACTCCAACAATTGAGTGAGGCCTGCATAAGTGAAAAATACATGAGTGAGAAGCATCAATTTGCCTGCAGACAAATTGTCAGATTGAAATATAAATAAATTCAATTTTCATTGAACACAAAGTAAAGATTTAACTTTTTTTTTTTTTTTGCACATTAAGAAACAATAGAGGTGGGAATTATTTAAATGTTCATTGTTTCATGTTTAAAGAAATCAATAATTATCAATTACGTTCTCCCCTCTACATGCATACAGACATACGTACATGAATACTGATTATATGGAGACGAACGAACTTTATAACATTTTATCATTATTATTAACCTTTAGTCAATTTAACATATTTTAGCATGTTATTAAGTGAAAATATGAAAACTAATGAAGCATGATGTTCTTTTTTTTATTTTTACTAAAGCAACATCATCATCCTGTGTACAGGAGCTGCATTGGCGACTTCTGCAAATAAACATCAGCAGCAACAAGAAGAACTTAACCATGCATTAAAAACAATGTTAAGGACAAAGTTATTGATGATGATGATGATGATAATGATGACGATGCCAATAGTTGATAATGTTGTAAGGCGATAACAACAACTATGATTCTAATACTCTAAGGATGCAAAGAGAGAGATGGAGAGAGAAAATAGCTACTTAAAGACAATTTATTTAATAAATATTTTACTAGTCTGTGCAGTTTATGGTCTTCAATTTTAACTGTGCTCTAGTATTTATGGTTGAAAACGTCTAGTGCTCTTTATGGCTGCATACTCGTATTTTTAGAATACCGGACAATAGTTTCTTGTTCGTAGTCTTGTTCTTGTTTATGTAGTAGTACTCAAGTAGTTTTCGTTTAATTGGAAAACTTTTCCATTTATAATTAGAAAAAAAATATGTTACTAAATGCACAACAAGGACATGCAACAAATGCTTATGTATGTACGAGTATGTAAGTATGTAAAAATGTTTGCAACCAGCAACTGGCCTGTTTTATTTACAATGGAGTGGTAAAGTTTCTTTGCATTACAATTTCAATAGTCTAAAAAACAACAACAGCAATTTACCTTGTGTTAGATTGCAGAAAATAGAAAACTTAGGGTCGTATTATTGGCAGTTGGTGTTAAAAATTTGCTAGTTTTTGGGCACGAATAATGTTCTTTCGAATAAGATAATAAATTTATTCAATGGATTTAAAAAGCATTTTCGAATAGCGAATAATTTTAACGTTTTTATTTCGAATAATTGAGGGCATATTGGATTTGTGCTGATGTTTGTAACGATCAGAAATATTGATCCAACACCCACCTTAAAGTATACCGATCACTTTCTGAGTCGATTTAACGATGTTCGTGTGTCCGTCCGTCTGGCTGGCTGGCTGGCTGTCCATGTAAAGTTTGTGCGCAGAGTACGGGTCGCAATTTTAAAGATATTTCGATAAAATTTGGTACGTAATATTTCTTCAACCCAAGGATGGATGGAATTGAAACTGGTGTAAATCGGTCCATTATTTCACCTGGCCCCATACAAATGTCCTCCCGAAATTGGGATCGGTAACATAAATGTTTGAATTATGTAAGTATCCACACAAATTTCATCACAGTAGTAAATGAAGCCAAATTACATATACAAATTTTGTGCAGATCGGTCCATAATTAGTCGTAGCTCCCATATAAGGCCCTCTTCCGAAAATCACTTTAAAGAGCGTAACTCACTCAAAAATGTTAATATCGAAATAATATTTAACACAAATATACATCATATCTATACTAACAATACGGTACAATTTTATTGTGATCGAAAGCCCACTTCCGAAAATCACTTTAAAGAGCATAACTCTTTTAAAAAATGTTCGTATCCAATTAATATTGAACGCAAATATATTTAGTATGTATGCAAAGAACACGGTACAATTTTATTATGATCGGTCCATAATTAGGCGAAACTGCCACATAAGACACTCTCCGTAACTCACTTTAAGCTCCATAAATATTTCAAAAGTATTTATATCGAGATTAAATTTAATATCATGACACTAAATTTTAGGATGATCGGTCCACAATAGGTTATATATCCCATATAACGCCCATTTTTGAAAAACTGTTTTATACATACACTGGGTGTAGGCTATTATATGGTCGGGCTTGACCGACTATGTATGTATGAGTATATTTTAATTTTATATTGAATTTCTAGACAAAATTGTGTAATATACTTGATGAAATGTGGCACAATTTTTACAATATTATGCGATAGCGGCAGATCGTTTGTGTTAATGTTCAGACCTTAAGCAACATTGACATTAATTGCATCTAGTGAACATAATCTTTAGTTATCATTAGCTAGACAATAAAAGCAAATCTTAATATTGGGACAATGGCGCAGAAATTTCTACAGGAAAAGGTTTATATACGACAACGTTATTACATTTTCAGACAAAGAAATAAGGTACTCAAACGGCTCACTTATTTGGAACATACATAAAGAAACTTTGTTAGTTACCAAATGGCAGGCTCATAAACCATTACAAACTGTTAACAAATAATCTCAAAACAGTACCTAGATGAAGAAACTAAAGGCTTCGTTAGTCTTTACTTTCTGTTGCTGTTCTGTTCCGTATCGTTCTCTTATTAAATTTTTGTAGCTAGTTTTTCCGCATAAACATATCAGCTGTTTTAGGTAAACAGACAACACATACCGCGAAAATAAATCAAAAAATACAAATCAAAGTTTTTTTATTGTACAATATGTCATTACTTTCGCCTAAAGTAATGAGTTTTTCGTCATCCATCGTTTATTTTTTATAACTTTTATACAAAAACTTAATTAAACTCAAAGAAACTGAAAATTTTTTGTAATAAACCAAAAATTTTTTTGTTGTGCGGATGTCAGCTGTTTTCTGCTGTCACTTACAATTATTTAGCAAATTTTTGTTTTCAACAGGTTCGTTCGCAACGGCACGGAAAGTAACAAAACAACTAACGACTTCTACACATTTTCTATTTAACAGAATCAAGTCAGCTGATTTGGAACGGAACAGAAAACAAAGACTAATTCTGCCTTAAGTTTTTGTAGTTAGTTTAAATGATAATCCTTGTCATTAGCAAACTTCATAGGTGAAGTTTATTCTTCCATCCACCCTTATTTCAGAAAAGTCCGTACACTTTAATTCCTGTAGATTTTATGATAATTTTGGGCATTTACCGAGGCAGTGGAGGCTGTCCTGTTCACCTTCACTATGTTCTGAAATAATAACTGCAAATATCTTAAATCTTGTTTTACTAAAGCCTATTCAGTTCTACTCAACATGTTGTCTATAGATTGCAACAAAAATTTCGGCTGATTTATTCCTTATTGTCCTGTATACAGAGGCTGTATAAATTCACACAACCGATATCTGTGTGTAAGAGGTGCCTATTATAAGCAAAATTCGATTTTCGACTGTGGTCGAAAATGCTTATCTAACGAATTTTCATTTGGTATTATGGTGCATATTCTATGAAAAAAAAAACGCTATTGTGAATATCACTACTTTTTCGGTTATTCACAATAGTACATTTCTATCAGCTGGCGCTATATTTGTTTACAAATTCTTAAAGACAAATAAATAAAATTTGAAATGACCAACACGGAATTATGGTTTGATGATTCGTCTGATGAAAATTACTAGAACTGGCCAGAATCAGAAAAAGGCTGATGGATGCTTCCAACATTTTGGAAATTAATTCCACCATTTGAGTTTATTTTTTGATGAGGTTTTAACAAGGATATTATACATTTTATTTACAGACTTATAAAATCTGTTGTGGACTGCTGCAACAATGCTCAAAGGGCAGAACAATTTCAAACATATTAAAATTGGCAATAGTTTTTCTGATCTTCAATGAGAGAAACAAGCTTCTCCAATTGTTGTTTTGCACTTATGACCTTAGTCCTACAGGATATTAACAAAAGTAATTTACAAGTAGTATTTGGTTGACCAAAAAAAAAAAAACGTAAATTTTTAATAAACTTTGCATAGTTTTATACAGCGTCGACAGCAAATTTGTGTTCGATAAAAAATTCGTTGAACAACGAAATTTTCGACAGTGATGTAAACTCATAATACAAATTTTACATTCGAAAGTCGATTTCTGATAGCCAGCAAATAGCGATTGTCGAATGCAGGTCAAAATAGGGGCCTTAATATTATAGCTCCTAATGACTAGTCTCCATCAAATATTTCTACTAACAACAAAGACTAATTCTGCCTTAAGTTTTTGTAGTTAGTTTTAATGATAATCCTTGTCATTAGCAAACTTCATAGGTGAAGTTTATTCTTCCATCCACCCTTATTTCAGAAAAGTCCGTACACTTTAATTCCTCTAGATTTTATGATAATTTTGGGCATTTACCGAGGCAGTGGAGGCTGTCCTGTACAAGTGCCTATATCGTTGATTTATTATTATCTATAAATATGGTGACATCGCTTTAGTAACGGGTGGTTAAATTTCAACGGCCGATGTTGATTTTGAAGAAAACACAAACTATTTAAGAAATTATTGTAATTTTATTTTATTATGATATATTGGTATTACTCAATTATGTATGGAACAAAATATCGGCCAAAGGGGCGCCGCGACTACGGCGGCACACCTCCATCCGATGGTCCAAATTTTCGATGACCCTGAGGCATAATGGAGGTTCTATGCCGTTAATGTGCCGAATTATCTCATCCTTTAGCTCTTGAATTGTTGCTGGCTTATCGACGTACACCTTTTCTTTCAAATAACCCCAAAGAAAAAAGTCCAACGGTGTCAAATCACATGATCTTGGCGGTCAATTGACATCGCCATTACGTGAGATAACACGGCCATTGAATTTGTTGCGCAAAAGAGCCATTGTTTCGTTAGCTGTGTGGCAAGTGGCATCGTCCTGCTGAAACCACATATCGTCCACATCCATATCTTCCAATTCGGGCCATAAAAAGTTCGTTATCATCTCACGATAGCGAACACCATTCACAGTAACTGCCTGACCGGCCTCATTTTGGAAAAAATACGGCCCGATGATGCCGCCAGCCCATAAACCGCACCAAACAGTCACTCTTTGTGGGTGCATTGGTTTTTCGACAATCACTCTTGGCTTCTCATTCGCCCAAATGCGGCAATTCAGTTTATTGACGAATCCACTGAGGTGAAAATGTGCCTCATCACTGAAGATGATTTTCTTGCCACCATTCTGCCCATTCACGACGTTTGGAATGGTCAAGAGGCTTTAGTTCTTGAGCCAATTGCACCTTGTAAGCGTGTAAATGCAAGTCTTTATGCATAATGTTCATCAACGACGAGCGTTAGAGGTGCAATTGTTGGGCACGACGACGAATTGAGGTGGACGGCTCTTCAGCCAGAGTATCGCGAACAGCAGCAATATTTTCTGCAGTAGGAGCTGTACGAGCATGCACTAGTGTTCTCACATCTTCTACAGATCCGGTTTGCTCGAATTTTTCCACGATTTTTGCGATTGTACGCACATTTGGACGATCAAATTGACCAAAAAAATCACGAAGTGCACGATATGCATTTTGATTTGAACGCCCATTTTCATAATAAGTCTAGATAACTTTAATACGTTGTTGGATTGTGTATCTCTCCATGGTTCAAATTGAGTAAGTCTGAAATAGAAAAATGTCAAATAAAATTCGGAAAAAAGCTTGGCGTTTAGGTGTGGTTCACATTCAACATCGGCCCTTACAATTTAACCACCCTTTATAAAGGCCTCATATTTATAAGCCTTGCTGTTGCAGAATACCAATGTCTAGAGCGGTGTCTAAAGTATTGGTGGATTGGGCTTGAGCCGTAATCAGGTTTTGTTTTCTCTAAGTGATACATATTTGCATATCAAAGATTTGCATATCTAATACGGAACTGATTATGCAGTTTGAATCCGAAATTATTACTATTAAATTGGTTCGATTTTCAGAATGTTAAACATTGTTTAGTTAGCTGTTCACATTCGAGATGGTTCGTCTGATAGGAACACATGGTTTCATATGCCTTTCTAACGCTTCCCATGCATTGCAGTTTATAATAGTAAATCACACATATTTCGGTTTTTTTAAAGCAATTTTTTTCTTTCTGCAGACAACCATCTTCATTTTCTAAGAGTTAACACCAATAATTAGCAATCCATTACTATAGAGAGAGTAACCGAATAATTCTGATTATTTAACAGAACGACATCATTAGCATATGCTACTACCTATCGGGTTGCTCCTATCAATAATCGCTACCTTGATATCTTTATAAGTGTTAGATGAAGACTTTAATTTTTTCTTCGTATACTCATTTAAGGATTTCACATGAAGTGTTAAATCCAATTTCTTATTTAACCAGTCCGAAGAATCTGTCCATAAAAAAAAGTTCAGACTTTTAACTGTTATCTATTGATATCTTTCATCATATTCAACTGTCCTTTCAAAGTTACAGCACTACTTTCAGTGTATTTCTTAATCTTTAACGGTGTAATATTATAACTCCTAGACCTTGACTTAAATGCCAAGTTATAAAATTTTCAATTCCGTATTGAGTTGTAACTCCTACAACCATCACGTCAATAAATTTTTCCGATAATCTCGTAACTATCATTAACACAAGTATTTAAAAGAAAAACTATTTTTGACTGTTGACTGTGAGTTGAAAGTAAAAATCAACACAAATTATCTATGCTATGAACTAGAATTAAGAAATAAATTTGCCATATCTTACAAATTTATTTCTAATGGAGCACTTCCTCAATCTATTACAAAAATTAGGTTAGCCAACATTAAGTCTGCAATCGCTTCTAAGCAAACACACTCTCTGACTAAGTATTGCATACACACTTTGTTACCCCATTTTAGTTAAATTTCTTTAAAAAACAAATACACTAAAGTGCAATAAACTTTTTTTTTTAAGTAAAGAAAAAAAAAACTCATGCCGTACCACAAATGGAGGCCAACCAAAAAAAAAAAAAAAATTCAAAGAAATACAACAACCTGCAAGTAACTTCGTAACAACGTAAACTGAAGAAACTTTAACAATAAGGACAACAAAGTATTGTAAAACTGGAAAACCAAACTTTATTTATATATTATATTCATTCATTCATCTATTGTTCAACATTATCTACCCATCCTTTTATGCAGCAATGTTACTGTATGGTGTGATTTTCTTCCTTCTCTTGATGCAGAATAATGCAAGTTTTAGGTTGTTGGGTTACTAAACCAGTTCCAAAACTACGACAGGAAATAAAAGAGAAATCATTTAAACAAACATACATTTTCCAAACTCACACAAATGGAAATTGTTGGAAAAACATTGACTTTGTAGTGACTGTTATATGAATGTAAGAATGAGTGTGTGTTTCGGTGTTTTGCTCCTGCCAATACAGTTGAGAGCGAGAAGATCACAAAAGAGACTTTACTTTGAGATGTTTCAAAAGGTGTCCCCTTTTTTCGGATTGTGAAGACATTTATTCAATTTATTCATGAAATAAAAACATTTTTCAAATTTAACAGAGGGTTATTCGCGAATACTTCATAATATGTAGATAATACATTAAATATACATCATACATATATTATGTATGTATACAGAAAAAAAAACTTGTTTTTTTTTCAATTAAATCTCACATTTTTTGTTAATTGATACTATCATTTTGTTTACAGGTCCGATTTCAATTAAATTTTTAATTGTTTCCACAAATATTTTAATTGAAACTCATTTTTATTTTTTTCTGTGTATGTAGATCAAAATTAGGTATCGTGTGCAGCGAACATTTTTGAATTCAAAACTTTTGTTTAATTGTTTGTCTGTTTGTTTGTTCCGCATTTTGAAACGTTGATGTATCCACGCTTGAAGGCGCCAACAGGCTACATATTTTTTTGTTAACTTGAACCAGGTTGGAATAAAAATGGGAAAAACCGCTAACCACTTTTATTGAAATTTGAAACATAAATATAGCTGTGCTGGAAAACTTGACTTTTTCGAACATTTGTGACCGTATATACAAGGATTTATAACGCGGCAATATCGTGGCGAATATTGTCCTCCAAGTGGTCAAGCGTTTCGAGCTTATCGGCGTAGACGAGTGACTTCAAACACAAATCACTTGACAGCTGATAAAAAGACTGCCAGTTAGAAAGTGTTGTCAATATATATACGTCAAAAAAACCTATATTAGCATATACTGGAAAAATATTGATAAAATTTGTAATTTTCAAGTTTTATAATGCTTTTATCGTATCTCGTAAAAGTATACAAATTCAATATTTTTTCATCATCGTGTGGCTGATTTTCAATATTTGGTCTTAAATTTGCATCTGTACTATTTCAAGGTCCTTCGGAAAGTTTCTTTCAACTTGCAGATGGTCATGGTTATATTAATTTTTAGCTATAAGGAAATACGAGTAAATATAAATACATGCGCTCCACATGGATTGCAATGCTTATGGTGCAAAATTAATAAATATTTCAGAAGATAAATAATAAATGGAGAATTAAACTTATTAGAACTACTAGAAAAACTGGAAAAACTACTAAACTTGCTATCAATAAAAAAGTTTGAAATACTTCGGATTGGATTTCTATTTTCTTAGCCACCACTGCATTCGTAACAATTTATATTGAAATAGTTATTGTATGTAAACATAAAAGAAGTTTCGGCAGTAATTGATTTTGGTTTGCATTTTGTGCAAAATACGAGGAATATATATTAAAGTTGTGTTTCATTGGCAAATACGAGTCCATATGTAAGTTAGATTAGCTACCTGCAGCTCATGGAACTAGTTCCCCATTGATTAATTGGCCAATACAGTTACGTGCAAATGAACTAGTTTATTCAACGCTTTGAAATTACATACATTTAAATTATTTGAATGGTATTAATATATATAGGCAAATATTTGCCTAAAAAGACGTAACCACTAAATAAAATGTATTTGAACTCGTTTATTTATTTAATTTATTTAAAAAAACTTCGTTTATTTAGTAAAAGACACAACAAATATTTAGTTTTATTTTATTTGATGCTTTTTGGTCTGGCAGAACTCTTGTAAGAGTAAACAACGTCAAACAAATTTGTGCTAAAACAAGTGGTTACGCTTTTCTGAGTAAATATTTGCCAAGTGTGACCGTACCTTTAGTAATCTTATAGTTGTAACAGCTATAATGTAATAATGATTGGTGAGTGATCGCTAGTCTAACATTTCATTTAACTAGTGGAAATTTGGCAGCAGCTACATACTTTTAAAACTGCAAGGGTACAACTAGTATTCCTAAATTTTGTACTACCTGTCTGTGTTTTTAAATATGTATGTATGTATGTTTTATCAGAGTATGTAAACATTTACGTTTGAATGAATGAGTGACTGACTGACAGCGTACGTTAAACAAACCAATGATTGGTTGTGCTTTACTGCATGTGTCGTGCTGCCATTGCACTTTCAAATCTTTCTTTTTCGAACTCCAAGAAAACTGAAAACTCACTCACAGTAAGTTTCAATCATACAAAACAAAAAACTAACTTCATGCAACACGGGTATTGTATTCTACTTATAGTTAGCCGCATTGCAGTTGGATAGTTTTTCGTAGTTTATTTTTGTGCAACATATACATATTCATACAATAGAAATTTCTTTTGTATTCCTGTTGTTGCTTAACAGTCCTTCCTTCAAAATTCAATGACGTGTATGCAATTTCAATCTGGTTGAGTAATAAATTTCTAGAATTACTAAAACTTTATTTTACTCATTGTTATACAAGAATTGCAAACGATAAAAAAGCAACTTGAAATTAGGTGAAATGATTGAAACTCATACATACTCCTACATACACAAATACTAACAAAAACACATATTCATTCTAGTCGAAAAAGAAGGCAGACTAAAAAACATTTAAAGTTAATGAGAAAACTGATAATTTTGGATTATATTTAGTCAAAATGTTATTTTGTTGTTAAATACTTTTCCCAATATCTTGTTATTTCATCATCATTTCCATACTTGTAATACATATGTGTAAATCACATCCATATTAAATCAGGTATGGGTTCCAATCAGAGTCAAATCTAAAACATTTGATAAAACGTGAAACAAACCAGTACCATGAATCCCTTATACTAGTAAGTTTATCGAATACATCGAATTCGATAAAGACCGTTAGTCACCACCACGGGTCAATATCTCAAGAAGTTTTCATTCTTGTTCTCTTTATATATGTAACTTGTATAGAAATCATTTGAAACGCTCAGTCGCTACGCACGACCACAAAAGCTTTGTGGACAGGCTAAATTAAGACTATTGTAGTTATAACGTAAGCGATCTAACGAGTTCATAGCAATTTCTATCAAAAATTCATTATAATCTTTAAGATATTTTTAGGACTACTCTCGTAGAAGTGAAACAAATATACAGAATTAATTTTGAATAAATATGTATAGGGATGCCCATCCCAAAATCCAAATCCCGAAAATCCTGGTATTTGACAAAACCCAAATTTGTCCGGATTTTTCGGGATTATTAAGTCATGAAAACTAGTATTTGTTTACAAAGTCATTAATAAAAATTAAAATTTTAAAAAGTATGTCGAAGAAATAAAGATGAAAGAATTAAAATTAATTTTGGATTGCCTTCTTTGCATGACTTTTTCCTTATACTATGTTTCCACGGTACATGCTTCGCTCTTTATTCATGATTCATATTGAATCTACTTGCGAAGCACGAAAAATTCCACTCTTCTCTAATTTTTATCACAAGTTTATCTGCACTGGCTGTGTTGTAAACAAAGCAAATTACACCGTGCTACAGTCAAAATATACTGTAAATTGTAGGCCTTATTGAGTAGATCATAAATCAATTTTTAAAAGTTCGGAAACACCCTCAAATTTTGGAGTTATTCCGAAAAAACTGTTTTCAGTATGTTCGAGTACTTATGAACACGTAACTCAGTTGATTTTAATCAGATTTTATTATGTCAGAAAGACAAAGAATAGATCTTTCCAATCGTATACATTTTATGCTATATTAATTAAATATTGGTAGTAATTTTTGTAAAAACATCTGCAATTTTTTAACAGCTACACCACCATAGTGGGGAGGGTATATTGGATTTGTGCTGATGTTTGTAACGCCCAGAAATATTGGTCCAACACAAACCTTATATTATACCGATCGACTCAGAATCACTTTCTGAGTCGATTTAACGATGTCCGTCCGTCCGTCTGGCTGGCTGGCTGGCGCAGCTTTTGCGCAAAGTACAGGTCGTAATTTTGAAGATATTTTGATAAAATTTGGTAAGTGATACTTTTTTGGCCCAAGGATGGATGGGATTGAAACTGGTGGCAATCGGTACATTATTTCACCTGGCCCTATAAAAAATTCCTCCCGAAATTGGGGTTTACCGATCATAAATGTTTGAATTATGAAAGAACCAAACAAATTTCATCACAAATGAGTGGTAAATGAAACCAAATCACATATACAAATTTCGTTCAGATCGGTCCATAATTAGGCGTAGCTCCCATATATGGCACACTTCCGAAAATCACTTCAAAGACCGTAACTCACTCAAAAATGTTGGTATCGAAATAATATTTAACACAAATATATCTTATATATATATATACAAACAATACCGTACAATTTTATTGTGATCGGTCCAAATTTAGTCGTAGCGCCCATGTATGGCACACTACCGAAAATCACTTTAAAGAGCACAACTCTCTCAAAAATTTTGGTATCCAAATAATATTGAACGCAAATAATATACAGCAATGAGGACACCTAATTCTATAATGGTCGGTCCGTAATTAGTCGAAACTCCCATATAAGACCCTCCCCGTAATCAACTTTAACCTCCATAATTCTTTTAAAAGTACTTATATCGAGATAAAGTTTAACATACACAATATTTATATTCACAGAAATATTCAAAGAAATAATAGGTAATATCTCCCATATAGCGCACATTTCTAAAAAACTGTTTTATACATATACTGGGTGTAGGGTATTATATGGTCGGGCTTGCTTGTTTTACTTTGTTATTTGTTATTGTAAAGGCTTGAAACATTTTTTATTGTATCTATTGGTTAATAGCCTACCATATTATAATTTATTAATGTTGTGTTATACATACTTATGTACCTTAGACTGATTATGAGACGGTAACTGCTTTAGTTAATAGAATTGGCAGTATCAAATATTATCATTGCTATCTACTGATGATCTTGACTAATATTTTGAATGGATAGATAGATCATAGTATGATTCTGGTTCCTTCTTCATAATTAATGCATTATTTAATAAAATCACATGAAAGCGAATTTGCGGATGATGTGTGGGCAGTGATTTGTAAAATGTGGAAGATTTCTATAGATAGTTTCTATAGATATTCCTTTCTCTCTTAGAATGGTTGTTTTTGTATGGATATTGTAGACTTGCTTTTGATATTATTGTTTGAGTGTTAACTAGATACATATTTAGATATTGACCTTCTGATGACTTCAAATTGGTCTGCAGAATAGTTCTTACTGTTTATTTTGTGTCTCTGAGAATGGAATTGACTTATGGTCACTTTCTAATCCTATGATTAATTTGGTATGCATTCCATCTTGCTCTAGTTATTTTCTTTGATATAAGGTTTTGCATTTGCGTCTTATGTGATTGTTTCTGTTACATATTCATTTCTAGTATATTTTTGTAACACTGTCGAAAACTTCCAATATTTTGACACTGTTTCATTGTAGTTTTTCAATAAATGTTATAATTTGAAATTTGTGAAGAGTTTTGTTTTAATTGGGTTCGCACAATCATAAATTTAGTTTATTTTAATATTATTTTATTAAATTTTATTTAAATAGGAATTTGTGACCGCTTATGGCCAATACTCTAGTTTATTGAAACAGTAAATTAAGAGCAACAATTCAGACGACGTACGACTTCTACGACACTACAACATTTGTTGTGAAATTATCAAATATGTATAAACAAAAAATTAAATAGAGTTTTATGTTTAATTGTTTATTCAGCTGAAAAAAAACAGAAACAATAGATTAATATAGCTCTTGGATTAGTTTATTTCCTACATTAAATTATATTTATTTATTAATAACACATGTAAAACAATTGTTTATTAACACGTGTTGGAAGATAATATTTATGAAATGTGTAGATCTTATTGTTTTAAACATTTCCAAAGTACGTTATTGTTGTAGAACCTGAGGGTTAGAGTTCTGCTGTCTATCAACTTGCATATCAATAACAATCACTTTTATATAGGAATTGTTACGTAACCAGATCTTTCATGATCTGAAATATAATTTTCATTAATAAATATAAGCAGAAAAAAAAACAAATTATCTTAACTGACAGTTTAGGACTATAGTAAATCATGAAGGTATAAAGTAGCATTTCGTCAGTGACCGTTTATACTTCTTAAACTTTATATTAAAAAGATCTCTTACGTAATCTCGAAAATGGCATGGTTTATTATCAGCTGTTGACACGCGTAAAGGCAGAAGTATAAAGGAAAGAAGTTAAACCTGCTTGGATCTCGCTAGATTTTGAAAAGTGAACCACCAATGGCACCTCAACAGGTAGAAACACCCTGCTGTTGTAAAAATTAGCAGTGCAGAGAATATTCACTTCTGAGTTATGATACATATGTTCCTAAAGAAGAAACATTAAAATTATCAGAATAATACCTTAAACTATTATTAGATGTCCAACAGAAATATCTGCAAATTATTCATAAATAAAATAGAAATCCTTATAAAAAGTTAGTAAAAATTAAATATTAACAACCCTATTCGAAAACGGTTTTTATTATTAATAAAGATTTTCTCATACCAAGATGCTCTTGTACATCTTTGATAAATTTAATAATTTTCTTTTTGAATTTAACGGTGTGCAATTTTTACGATATTATTTTTCCACCCTATCGTTATATCTATGTTAAAAATTTATTAATAAACAATAAATTATGATCAAGGTTCAACATTTTATTTGCTTAAAGTAGTACATCAATATTATACTTATATCGAATTCACTTTAACCAAAATCTAAGTAGTTTAATTAGTAGGAAATGCCAGTTTTATCGTTGATCCAGTCCACGTAGCTGGTGACACGGGTGCAGATCGCGGGAATACCATTGGTACAGTCATACGGATCACCGCTAGAAATCACACCAATTTGAATATCGCTATCTTTCAACACCAATGGGCCGCCAGAATCACCATCACAGGTGGAAACACCACCGGCAGTGGAGACGCAAAGCTTGGAAGGGTAGATGTGGTTGTAGAGTTCATCACAGTCCTTATTTTTGATGACTTTTAAGAGAGCATATTGTAAATCGTTTGAAAGACGTTTTTCAGAGTTAGAAGTATAACCCCAACCGGTGGCAAAACCCTCACTATCGACATAAGTAGAGTAAGAGCTGGAAATGGCGGGCAACATCACGGGTTTAATCTTGGGAGTATAAGCGGTTTGGGGTATGTTGATTACGGCAATATCGTTGATTTGACTTTCAATTTCAAAGTCAGCGTGGTTGAATATATTGTTGGGGCTGACAGTATATTTAATTTCAGCCTTGGTCCGTTCGGTTGCACCCAAGTACACAGTAACAGATTTAGCATTTAAGTTACAGTGGGCAGCAGTCAGAACCCACTGGTTGCCAATCAAGGAACCACCACACCAGTTAGTTTTTGTAGAGACAAGTATATATGCTAGACCAACTTGATAGGCGAATTGACCTTCAATAGCCTTTTTACCTTTGGTAATACCCAACTTTAAATTATGCACGCGAAAGGCAGAGACGGTAGACAACGCCAACGCGAAAGCGAAAACAATTAAAAATTTCATATTCTTTTAGAAAGCGATCCAAACAACTGATGCTTTTTGCCGTTCCGCAGAATATTTATAGTCTGTAGCTTAAAATATTATTACATATTCGTATTCCTAAAACTTGTTGTATTGTTGGTTTAGCTGAAAAAACAAAAAAAAAATGATAAATATTGCTCTTGAATTAGTTTATTTCAGAGTTTAAAATTACTACTATATTATGTAAAAAATAGCAAAATACTTCTTGATAATTTTAGTTAGGCGCGAGTTTATTAAATTTATTATTAAATTTTGGATTGGTACCCTTTTTTATAAGAGATTTATGAGTATTAAAGTGATTTTCGGAAGAGGGCTTTATATGGGAGCTTCGACTAATTATGGACCGATCTTCTTAAATTTTGGAACAGCGATTTTCATGCATATGAGGATATTTCACGTCGAATTTCAACACAATAACGGTATATTTAAGATATATATTAGTATTAGAGTGAGTTTCGCAAGTGGGCCTTATATGGGGGACATAGTCAAATATGGACCGATATGCTCAAGATCGTGGAGTTTGATTTAGACATGTATGTAAATGATCCGTGTAAAATTTTGGATTGGTACCCTTATTTATAAGAGATTTATGAGTATTAAAGTGATTTTCGGAAGAGGGCTTTATATGGGGTATACGGTTAAAAATAGACCGAAATTCACAAAATTTTGTGGGATCTGTGCAACGTTTTGAGTCGGTACCGATATTTATACAATATATATAGGGATAAATGTCTTTTTAAGATGTGGTCCTTGTATGGGAGCTATGACCAATTCTGGGCCGACCACCATAAAATTTAGTACAACAATTTATTTGCCTAGAAAGATTATTCATGTGAAATTTTAGCCGTTTAACATTATTTATATCTGTTTTATACGTATTTAATTGAATTTTGGAAGTGGACTTTATATGGGGGCTATGGTCAAACATGGACCGAATTATAAAAAAATTCGTTTTGCGATTTATTTTTGCATAACACTTATTTTTGCAGAATTTTGTCTTGATATTCCAATTTTATAGGCACTTATGTATAATTCAGCAATATTTCGGGAAGATTTTTGTATGGGGCTATGAGAAATCATGGACCCATTCATACTATTTTCCGCACACTTTCTTCTTTTATCATAAAAACTACGTATTTGATGGTATTATCTTCAATATATTTCAAAATATTGCAATAAAATGGACAAAAATATTTTATGGAGGTTGTCTCACATATTGGTCCATAACTCTAGTTGGCCTAAACCGATATTGCTGATTTTAAATATCCAACTTCTCGAAAATTTGGATCCCGAAGATATCTGAGAACTTCAGAAAACTGATTTCAACAGACAGAGAGACGGACATGGCTTATTCGATTCCGCTATCTATAAGGATCCAGAATATATACACTTTATAGGGTCGGAAAATTATATTGTGGAAATTACAAACGGAATGACAAACTTATATATACCCTTCTCATGAAGGTGGAAGGTATAAAGATACTTTCTGAATTGTTGTTCTTTTGGCTTACTAGTGCGACTTTTAGTAAAAGTTTGTACTTTGAGCGCAATTGTTGCTGGGACTTGGCAAACTGAAAAAAAGTTTTTGTGCTTTTTATAAATGTAATGAGGCCGCTGATTTTGCAAAAAGCTACTAGTGGTGGCACTGCCTCTGGTATGACATGCCACACCAAGTGCAGTAGACGCCATTGCTCCAGAAGCTGTAATAGTTCGCCTATTATTAAAATTACTTGGGATTTATTGGAGCGATTTGATGCACGAGTTGAGGTGCCTCTTACTGATTTAGGGGGCTTACTACTAGCCGGCAATGAAATGCAAGTTTGGAATTTGTAGGTTAATTTTGAATTATGGCTTGAACTAACATTTGTACATGATTTGTGAAAAATTTTTTGGCACGTTGTGCACATTATCATATTTTGATCAGGAAGATTAGGACTAAGTTCACAATTTTGTTGTCCCGGTAACTCCATTTGTACTTACTGTGAGATTAGCAGGTAAGGACGCTGATAGGTGTTCCAATATTCAACCTCGGATTAAACTATAATAATTAGGAAACGTTGAAAATAAAAATAATTTTAAGATGTTGGGAGAGGAAACCGCCTCGCTAGTGACTTCCACGGAGATTTTGAATAAAGAACACGGTTGATTTCAATTCAAATATAATTTATTTCAATCAATGTTTCCTATATTAAAATTCCTATAAAAAATAACTCAATTAGGAATTTGCTTAAGATCTATACAAAAATTAGACTTACTTTTTGGTATGGAAACCACTAGAGCTAACTTAATAAAATTCAAATTTTCAATTACTGCAGCTTATGTTTTCCGGAGTTGAAAATGGTCACCGCGCCAAGCAAAGCTAATAATGATTAAATTCATAAATGGCGTATTATAATGGACGCTGGTGGCGTCTACTCCGAAAATATAATTTGACATTTAAAATGAATAAAATATTAAATACATCTTGAATAAAAACTAGCAAACCAAATTATTTTCTAGCGATTTTACAGGTGGCAGCAACAATATGTATGTATGTATATAATATAATTATGCATCCACAATAATGGTGAAGGGTATATAAGATTCGGCATAGCACTCTTACTTGTTTTTTACTTACGTTTGACACTTTTCACAATTTTTAATTTTTTTTTTATTTATTTATTAAGCACCTCACTCTTTTAAAGCAAAATTAACAATAACAAAATATGAAAAGCATGTTTAAAATATATTTATTATATACTATGTTTTAAAACATATTGTAAAGGATAATAGTTTCTCAAACATGATAAAAAAAAATTTTGTATTTTTTTTTAAAAAAAGCTTCTTTTAAAGTACTTTTATACTTTACTTATTTTTTGGTCTGTTGGGATACAACAATGTTTCGATTTTACTATTTTCGCTACAAAAAAAATAGTTATTAAAAAATTAGTTTTTAATTTGTTCATACTGTTTTTGTAATTGTATTTCAGCAAATGCAAATTAAATTTTCTGAAATAGAAATGGAAAAGTCTGAAACACACTTTTAAATTTCTGAAATACAATTAGAAATGGCGTAGAAAATATCATGAAGAATTTAACTAGATTCATATATTTAAATATCGTAAACAAAATACATATGTAATGGCAATGGTAATTGCTAACAACCTATTATGTTTAAATATATTTTACTTACCACAAATATATTTTGATTCAAACATTCGTCGTAGACCCTAAAGGTCTGTTTGGAAGGAAATGTTGGGTATGTAAAATGAGCAAACTCTATAGATTTCAACAAAAAATGGTATCAATTTCGGTATTATACTACCGGACAATTCTTGTTGAAAATGTTAAGAATCGGATCACGATTTCTTATAATCTGCATACAAATATCGTCCCGAAATTTGGCTATTTGGTATTTAAATGCAGCAAAATTCATTTGCAAAAATAACAAAATAATAATCGACATGTATGTATGAATGTATGTTCTATGTATGTTTGATTTCTGAATTATCTAAAAATTGAGTTAAAATTTCTCATTGCTAATAAGCGGCATGCGGCCGCGAGCGGCAATCAGCTGTTCTTTTTGCCGCTTATACTTATTTTAGGTAAGCGCGACATACATATTTAAGGCGACAATTGCGAAAAAATTTAATCGATTTGTTTGTTTACTACAAACATAAATATATTCAACAATTTGTATTTTGTTAATTTTTCATCGTCGATTTTTCCATTTTATTTTTATTCAATTAAACTCATATGTCAGGTATTATGTATTTTTACATGTTTATGGCAACATCGTTTTAAGCTGCAAAGAAAAAAGTTGAACAATATTCAACTTTGCTGCCCGGTCGCATGGTGCAACTATACAAGGTGAGTGCAATTCGACAACAAATACAACACAAAATAGAAAGAACAGGCATTCTGTTTGTGTAAAATAATGTACTACTGTCAAAAATACTTGAAAAAGTATTAGTTTTGACATAAGTAAATTGTAAACAAAGTCAGTCAGCTGGGCTACTGCACTCACCTTGTATAGTTACACCATGCCCGGTCGCTTCTCACAGCATTACCAGATTAAGTGAATTGCGATATTTCAAACTTTTTGCACGAATAATTTTGTAAACAAATAAAACTTTTGTTCCGTGGTAGTAAACCCGCGACCGCATGCCGGTTACATTGGCCAACCAATGGAAATTGAAAATTCTTTATATAATTTTTTTATTCGTTGAGTTATGAAATCAGCGTTGCCAGAATGATGATTTTATCATATTTTTGATGATTTTTTACCTAAAATATGATTTGATGATTTTTTTTCTCCCTAAAATATGATAGTTTTTAATTAAACCCTTTTTTAAATAAAAAGTTGAAATATTTTTTTTATAATTAATGTAGAACACATGCAATTTGATTAGCTGCTCTTCAGGCATTTGAGGTTGAGCTATTTTGTAACAAATAACACCAAGAACGAGCAGGTTGTTTACAAAAATCTCAAAAAAAAAAAATCAAGCAAAACACTGAAAATATAAACAGCTGTTGCAGTAATCAATTTATATTTTAGTGGGACAACTTAAGGCTTTTATTTTTTCCAAATCATGAAATATGAAAAACATATGTACTTGATTCCAGCCATGTAACTTGGACAATAACCAGCAGTCGTGTTGCCTGTTGTCGTCAAAATAATCGTTCTCATATAAACGTATTAAAACCTGTAATATTCAAAAGCCAGTTTTTTAATGAAATCGAAACGAACAAAAAATACGTTAAGAAAACAGATATACTTCAGAATAAAAAATCTATTAAAACTAAAAATATTCAACGCAGAATTGCTAAATACTATGTAATAAATAGCTGAAATTTTTTTAATATTTTTGGTCGTGATCAATCAATGGAACCTAAAGTTTGTCATTTACCGTTCAGTTATTTATTAATTTTTACAAGATATTTTAATCGCCCTGATTTGTTTTTGCTACAAAAATGAGAAAATATTGTTAGAAAATATAAAAAACAAGTAAAGTGAATACAAAATTTTAGAATATTTTCTTATTTTGAATCAAAAATTAAAAAAAAGTTCTTATACACTAAAAACAGTTAAACGATTAAAAAACGGCCTGTCGAGTTATTAGAAAATATGAAGTATTTGAAATCTTGTAATCAGCGTTGTCAACTTTGAAATTTCAAAACGCACCAAAATGGAGGAAAAAAACGCGCCATTTAAAAAAAACGCACCAAGTTTAGAATTTAATTTTTAATTAAAATATATATTGATTTAATTTTACATTTTTTTAATTTCATAAATTCTATATAAAACTTTTTGAAAAGAGTTGATCTCATTTTAATAGTAAAAGGCTTTTTTAAATAAACGAGCTAACAAAGATGAAATAAGCACTTAACCACTCCAAATTTTACTCACAATATTCCATTAGGAACTGAAGTACTAATTAGTAAAAAAGAGCCAATTTCAGTACATAATTGGTACTTTTTTTTTTTTATTAATTTTGTTTTTTATTTTAAGTACTTCTATTTGAAATTTTTGAATAAAATTTGTTAGGGCTCCACTGGGACTCTAACACTTGTTCGTCATACAGATCAGTATACCAGGCTACACAAGAATTTTTATTTCCATGTTTAAAATGTTAATTGTATTTTCAAACAAAGTTTTTCGCATTATTCACCTTTAGCAATAACCTTCATCTGACGAATTTGATAGTATGTATTCATTTATCACACATTCTTATTTAAAAAATTATTAAAATTTTCATCGTCTAGATTTCATGATATTGAATTATTAAAATACTGCAATTCAAAATTAGTAAAAATAAAAATTTCATGACATTATCGGCAAAATGAAAAAAACGCACCGAATTTAAAAAAAAAGCGCACCGCGCACCAACTAAGGAATTTTTAGCACAACAAATTGAAAAAGCACCAAAAATGGTACGAAAGGCACCAAGTTGACAACGCTGCTTCTAATACATATAATGCGTATACTTAATATTAAGCAAATTTGAATTAAATATAACTCATACGTACTATTACATTTTGCAATTCTATTAGTAATATACTCTCTTCGCTCTCAACACAAATCGGTGTTGCCAGAAAAAACTTTCGTCACTTATCCCACATTTAAAAATTTAAAATCTCCAAAAATCACTGTTTTATTCTTTGCGAACAATTTTAAAATCAGTCAGGAAATTGCATTACATCTTCAACATTTATTTCATATGGGCAACAAAATCACCAGTAATACTTTAGTATTCCTTGTGATATGAATGAAAATGCCTTTGCATGTCATGTTTTTTAGTGCGTGATAAAGCACGTTGGCAAACCAAGCATTCTGGTTTCTCATAATAATTTAAAGAAAATAAAAAATTCATTTCATCATCACACATTTTTAAAAAAGTTGGGAAAACATTTTTTTTTCTGGCAACCTGTCTGTTTGAGTGCTCAAGCTAGACTGATTAAAGTTTGTTTATTTCTCTACAATGCGTGTGCACACGTACGTAAGAGAAGAATAAATGAAAAACGCAGCGCCCATGTTTTGCCTTTCCCTAATCTAAATATATAAAAATTAAATGGTCCATGTATGCAATGGCATGACGTGAGAACGGCTGGAGCGATTTGGCTGCTTTTTTTTATTTGTGTCAAAATTCTCAGGAGATGGTTTGTAAAGAAAAAAATTCAAAAATTCCATGTAAAACTAGGAATTTTTTTTGTGAGTCCAGTCAACTTGCAAATTTGAATCATACCGAAAATATCACCGTAGTTTCAAAATTTGAAAACAGTTTTGTGTAAATGTTCGTTATATGTTGTCTCCATTTAAGTAGGCGTCGTTTTCTCTGATTTTAAAGTACCGCTATAGCAGCATCGAATTATTGTGCAATTTTGAAGTGTCTGCTCATTAGTTTGTTGTGCGTGAGGAAACAGTGTTTTTTTCGGACCTTAAATTTAATTAATTTCAACAAGTTTTTAAACAGTTGTGATTTTTACATAAGTTACACTCTTTTTTATTAAAATCTAATAGTGTTTATTGTTTTTTTTGTGGTAACTTTTGATGCAAATTTGCATCACTGCGCATTTAAGTGATAGTGAAAAAAAATTTTCGTATGTAACGAATTTTCAGGATATGTCAAGAAAACAACTTTAGAGGAGGATATTGTTCGTATTTTGTTTGATCCTGCTGCAAGTGAAGATGAATTAGACGATTCCAATATGAAGACGCCATAATGAAGACCTAGAGCACCTTCTGGGTAATGAAAATATTGTGGATCTCATAAGCGAATTGAATAGTGAAGATGAAAATGTAACTGAAAATATAGCTCTTAACTATATTTGTGTTAAATTTCTTAACATATTGTTGTATATTGCCAACTGATCAAGAAATAAAAAAATATCCTAGGTGACATCAATTCGTTGCTGACTTTGAAGGTTTAGAGTTCGCAAACGTCTTGTGGAAAGATAATAAGAATGTAACTCTTCTGTCCTCATTCGTTGGCGTGAAACCAGAAAATGATATTAGCAGATTCGACCGTCGGGAACGCAGGTCGATCATACTTAAGTGCCCAGCGATTTTCAAAGAGTACAACCGTCATATAGGCGGTGTTGATCTCTTAGACAGCAAGATGGGGCGGAACCGAATCAAAATGAAAACTATAAAATGGTGTATGCGTTTAGTTTACTATCTACTGGACCTAGTAGTTACAAATGCTTTGTATAAGCGAGCAACAGGGAATACGACTTTTACACTAGTAAAATTTCATAAAGATCTGGCATTGACACTTCTAAAAATATACACAAAACAGAAACGTACCACCGATTCACCTTCTACGACTAATTATGGCCCGATCGTCATGAAATTCTACCATATTATATATATATGTACGAAACATATTTGTGTTCAATATTATTTGGATACTAAAATTTTTAAGAGAGTTATGCTCCTTTAAGTGATTTTTGGAAGTGGGCCTGTATGGGAGCTACGACTAATTATGGTCCGATCATAATTAAATTATACCGCATTATTTGTATACATATAAAATATATTTTTGTTCAATTTTATATGGATACCAACATTTTTAAGAGAGTTATGGTCTTTTAAGTGATTTTCGGAAGTGGGCCTTATATTGGAGCTACGACTAATTATGGACCGATCGTCATAAAATTATACCATATTATATGTATATGTACGAAACATATTTGTGTTCAATATTATTTGGATACTAAAATTTTTAAGAGAGTTATGCTCCTTTAAGTGATTTTTGGAAGTGGGCCTGTATGGGAGCTACGACTAATTATGGCCCGATCGTCATGAAATTCTACCATATTATATGTATGTATTCGATACATATTTGTGTTCAATATTATTTAGATACCAATAGTTTTCAAAAAGTTATGCTCTTTAAAGTTATTTTCGGAAGTAGGCTTTATATGGGAGCTACGACTAATTATGGACCGATCTTCACGACATTTTTAAATGGTATTTAGCTTCAGTTATTACTCATTTTTGGTGAAATTTGTTTTCATACTTGCATAATTGAAAGATTTATGATCGGTAAACCCCAATTTCGGGAGGATCTTTGTATGGGGGCCAGATGAAATAATCGACCGATTTACACCAGTTTCAGTCCCATCTATCCTTGGGCCAAAAGGTATCACGTACCAAATGTTATCGAAATATCTTCAAAATTGTGACCTGTACTCTGCGCACAAACTTTACATGGACAGCCAGCCAGCCAGCCAGCCAGACGGACGGACGGACGGACATCGTTAAATCGACTCAGGAGGTGATTCTAAGCCGATCCGGTATACTTTATGGTGGGTGTTGACCAATATTTCTGGGCGTTACAAACATCAGCACAAATCCAATATACCCTCCCCACTATTGTGGTGTAGGGTATAATAATGGGCCTAAGATGTATTCACAACCTGCCTCTTCTTAGTTATTTGCAAATGAAATATCAAAATTTGTACAGCATAATTTAAGGGGCTTTTTTTAAATTAACCCTCTAGTACGCAAGAAAACTAAATTAAATACAATACTACTTAAACGAAAGGAAATAGTTAAAAAACAAACTTTTGTTCTAGCAGTTCGTATAATGAGGCAAAAAATCCTTTGATGCAAATTTGCATCATTGCGCATTTAGCTGTAAATTCAACATCTAAAATTTTTATACTTCAATAGTAATTTAAATTAACAATGTTTTTGTTTATTTTTAAAAACCAACGTATTATTTATTTATTGTTTATAAAATTGTACATTTAAAAAAAAAATAACATATTAATTTTGTTAATTTTTTATGAAATTTTACAAAGCAGTTTTTGGTTTTTCTTAGACATAAAGATATGTTACACTTGCTACAAATCAGTTGACTTTAGCCCTTACAACCCGGCAGCTTGCATCTTACCCTATTTTCTTGGAATTCCTGTAAGTGGTTCACATGATCGTGTCTGATATCTACGGATGGTATAGTTGATGCTGCACTTCTTTTTTGCTTTTGGACATGCAATCTTTCGAAGAAACCATGACACTGAATTTTGATCCAAAATACGTGATATCTCCCATATAACGCCCATTTCTGAAAAACTTTTTTATATTTACATATACGAGGTGTAGGGTATTATATGGTCGGGCTTGACCGACTATACTTTCTTACTTGTTTGTTCATGTAATTGTATCATGGGGGAACAAGAGCGTGCTCTCTCAGCTGGTTTGGCAGTTAAATAACTTTTGTTGTAGCTGGGGTCATTTATTTTTTTGATTTGATCACTCTCCCCGTTTAGGAAAAGGCACAATTAAAACCAAGTTAGTTTAAAAAAAACTTTTATACTTCTCCTAAGCAGTTTGGTATTGAAAATCAGAAAAATCGATATAGTAGAACCAGAGATATGGACCAAAATGTGACACAACCTCCATAAAAATTTGATATTTTTAAAAATTTGTCTTGCAATTTTTTTAACATAAAATGTTGTACATTTTGTACGTGTACATTTTTATAATAAGAGCAGAAAGTATGAGGAAAATAGTAAGAATCGGTCCATGGTTTCTCAAAGCCCCCTACAAAAATCTTCCCGAAATATGGCTTAATGATAAATAAATGCCTATAAAATTGGAATACACCTTATAATGTTAACATTTTTATACTTTGTTTCTTAACTTGTGGTGAATATTGAAAACTGTTCTTCTTTTTCAGATTAAAAATGATTAAATTACACTCAGAATTGTTATGAATATCAGACAAACTCTGTAAATTATGGTGAGAATTGGTAATTACATTTACAATTTTAAATAGTTCAAATTAAATAGAATTTCTAAATATATGAAATAAAACAATAAGATCTACGCATTTAACAAATATTATCTTCCCACCTGTGTCAATATTTTTAAATTTTTTCACAATTTGCTGCAAACAAATAAATAAATATAATTTAAATACAATATATAGGAACAGAGTTTAAAATTACTACTATATTATGTAAAAAATAGCAAAATATTTCATAATTTTATAGGAAAACTAGAAAAATATTTTAAGAAAATAACATTTAACTTTTCGCATACTAAAAATATAGAAATATTTCTAGTAGTAATTCTAAAAATATTTTGCCATACAATATATATTTGGTGTAGCAACCAGTACACAAAATGAAAATTTTTCTATATTTAAGTTTTTTTTAGAAATGGTGTTGTTTGAGAAAACAGCCTGTGCACGCTCATTAAGACAAGAGTTAAGCAACGAAATAGCAGAAGAGGAGAAATTAAAAAGTTTTGTGAGTTTAGAACATAGATAATATATGTATATTCAACGGAGTCAAAAGCCTTAGAATGATCCAAAAGAACAAGAAACGAGACATTACCATCATCTAAGTTTGTCTTATGTATTTGTTTCTTTTCGTTAAAGGAGTTGCTCAACCTGTGCGTAGTTGTGTTCATATTTTGTTGTTATGGATTTTCCATTTTGCAGTTGTTGTTGCATGCACACATATTACAATTTTATTTCATAATTACGCTGTTGTATTCATAACTTATTGTTGTTGCATTTTCTATCTTGCAATTAATCGTTTTGTTGTCTTTTTTACTCAAGCCTTTGTTTCATTTCTATATTGCACATTAGATTTTTCGCTGCACATTTTTTTCTCTGCTACTTATTTGTTTACCTGTTACAAATATTAGAATTCGAATTTAGAAACACACAATTTTTTATACACAGAAGTCGATCATTTGTACTATCACGTGCAATTCTTCATTTCATTCATAATACAAACAAGTTCAAACAACGTACATATGTATGTTTGCAAATCAATATGAATGCATGTTATTATTAAAAACTTCTTCTGAGTTGTTGTTGCCTTTCATTTAAAACACTACCTATACATACATATGTACATAATGTGTCTAAAAGTAAAATTTTCTCATTGAAAAATTTCGTTTTCCGCAACTTACTGTTTTTTTGTTTTTGTTGTTTTTTCTTAATTTTCTATAATTTTGAAAATAATTGTCCTCATAAATGTTGATGAATTTCCATTCATTCTATACCATTCTTGTTTTTGTTGTTATTATTACATTCATACCGCATAATTACATACGTACACCCACAACTTTTTCATTTCTTAGTTACATCTTTATTTTAAAATTTTCTGAATTCCTATTACAAATAGCACAATGCATTTGAAGACTCAATAAATAAATAATAAAATCAATAATTAATCAGAATCGTTATTAAAAATCATAAATCATAAATTTACAAAAAATAAATCATTAGCTTGAAAAGGCACCTTATATTTTCATCTACTTTAATTCCTTATCTTAATAACACACAATTCTATACAAATTATTATTTTATAACCACAAATCAACGTATACTGTATGTATGATGAACCTTTTCTTATTTCTAGTTTTTTTCCCCAGTTTTCTGCACATTGCATATATGCGGCGTAAATATTCCACATATGCGACGAAAATAGTTTTTTTATGCGGCGAAGAAATCTTATATATGCACATTTTCGTTTTTAACATTTTCAACTTCGTATGTTTGCCAGTTTTTATTTTTCATGTGCCATTGTTGTTTAGTTTGTTTTTTCGATTTCACATATTGCTGGCTGTTAGTGGTTTTTCAAGTTACTATTTCTTTGCATGGTTTATGGTTCGGTAGTAAACTATAAAAAGTATGCGTGTGTTCTAGTAGTAAATATATTGCAAATGAAAAATTTTCATTTTGTGTTCTGGTTGCTACACCAAATATATATTGTATGGCAAAATATTTTTAGAATTACTACTAGAAATATTTCTATATTTTTAGTATGCGAAAAGTTAAATGTTATTTTCTTAAAATATTTTTCTAGTTTTTCTATAAAATTATGAAATATTTTGCTATTTTTTACATAATATAGTTGTAATTTTAAACTCTGTTCCTATATATTGTATTTAAATTATATTTATTTATTTGTTTGCAGCAAATTGTGAAAAAATTTAAAAATATTGACACAGGTGGGAAGATAATATTTGTTAAATGCGTAGATCTTATTGTTTTATTTCATATATTTAGAAATTCTATTTAATTTGAACTATTTAAAATTGTAAATGTAATTACCAATTCTCACCATAATTTACAGAGTTTGTCTGATATTCATAACAATTCTGAGTGTAATTTAATAATTTTTAATATGAAAAAGAAGAACAGTTTTCAATATTCACCACAAGTTAAGAAACAAAGTATAAAAATGTTAACATTATAAGGTGTATTCCAATTTTATAGGCATTTATTTATCATTAAGCCATATTTCGGGAAGATTTTTGTAGGGGGCTTTGAGAAACCATGGACCGATTCTTACTATTTTCCTCATACTTTCTGCTCTTATTATAAACATGTACACGTACAAAATGTACAACATTTTATGTTAAAAAAATTGCAAGACAAATTTTTAAAAATATCAAATTTTTATGGAGGTTGTGTCACATTTTGGTCCATATCTCTGGTTCTACTATATCGATTTTTCTGATTTTCAATACCAAACTGCTTAGGAGAAGTATAAAAGTTTTTTGTAAACTAAGTTGGTTTTAATTGTGCCTTTTCCTAAACGGGGAGAGTGATCAAATCAAAAAAAAAATAAACGACACCAGCTACAACAAAAGTTATTTAACTGCCAAACCAGCTGAGAGAGCACGCTCTTGTTCCCCCATGATACAATTACATGAACAAACAAGTAAGAAAGTATAGTCGGTCAAGCCCGACCATATAATACCCTACACCTCGTATATGTAAATATAAAAAAGTTTTTCAGAAATGGGCGTTATATGGGAGATATCACGTATTTGGGACCAAAATTCAGTGTCATGGTTTCTGTGAATATAAATACTATATGTGTTAAACTTTACGTCGATATAAATACTTTTAAAAGAGTTATGGAAGTTAAAGTAAATTACGGAGAGGGTCTTAATGGGAGCTACGACTAATTATGGACCGATCTTCACGAAATTTTTAGGCGTGCTCTAGCTTCACATACTACTCATCTGTGGTAAATTTTGTTTTCATACTTTCATAATTGAAAGATTTATGATCGGTTAACCCCAATTTTGGGAGGACATTTGTATGGGGGCCAGGTGAAATAATAGACCGATTTACACCAGTTCCAATCCCATCCATCCGTGGGTCGAAAAAATATTTTGTAGCAAATTTTATCGAAATATCTTTAAAATTACGACCTGTACTGTGCGCACAAGCTTTACATGGACAGCCAGACGGACGGACAGACGGACATCTTTAAATCGACTCAGTAAGTGATTCTAAGCCGATCGGTATACTTTAAGGTAGGTGTTGGACCAATATTTCTGGGCTTTACAAACATCACCACAAATCCATTATACCCTCCCCACTATTGTGGTGTAGGGTATAAAAATTTGTTGGCGGTTACGCCTATTTTCGACGGGGCGGGCCCGTAAAGTTGAAAATATATAGGCCTATATCTCGGGAACTACTAGGTGTCTGATAATTTGTAATACATTAAATAAAAGGTATTAAAAATACCTCATGATTATAAAATATGGACCGAATATGGATTAAATCCGAAAATAATATTTTTTGACCCGAATTTATTTGTTTTTTTTTTTGGAAATTTTTATATGGCAGCTATGACAAGTTATGGACCAATCTTTTTAAAATTTTGGAACAGGGATTTTCATGCATATGAGGATATTTCACGTCGAATTTCAACACAATAACGGTATATTTAAGATATATGTTAGTATTAGAGTGAGTTTCGCAAGTGGGCCTTATATGGGGGACATAGTCAAATATGGACCGATATGCTCAAGATCGTGGAGTTTGATTTAGGCATGTATGTAAATGATCCGTGTAAAATTTTGGATTGGTACCCTTATTTATAAGAGATTTATGAGTATTAAAGTGATTTTCGGAAGAGGGCTTTATATGGGGTATACGGTTAAAAATAGACCGAAATTCACAAAATTTTGTGGGATCTGTGCAACGTTTTGAGTCGGTACCGATATTTATACAATATATATAGGGATAAATGTCTTTTTAAGATGTGGTCCTTGTATGGGAGCTATGACCAATTCTGGGCCGACCACCATAAAATTTAGTACAACAATTTATTTGCCTAGAAAGATTATTCATGTGAAATTTTAGCCGTTTAACATTATTTATATCTGTTTTATACGTATTTAATTGAATTTTGGAAGTGGACTTTATATGGGGGCTATGGTCAAACATGCACCGAATTATAAAAAAATTCGTTTTGCGATTTATTTTTGCATAACACTTATTTTTGCAGAATTTTGTCTTGATATTCCAATTTTATAGGCACTTATGTATAATTCAGCAATATTTCGGGAAGATTTTTGTATGGGGGCTATGAGAAATCATGGACCCATTCATACTATTTTCCGCACACTTTCTTCTTTTATCATAAAAACTACGTATTTGATGGTATTATCTTCAATATATTTCAAAATATTGCAATAAAATGGACAAAAATATTTTATGGAGGTTGTCTCACATATTGGTCCATAACTCTAGTTGGCCTAAACCGATATTGCTGATTTTAAATATCCAACTTCTCGAAAGCATGTCTGACAGAATTATTGAAAATTTGGATCCCGAAGATATCTGAGAACTTCAGAAAACTGATTTCAACAGACAGAGAGACGGACATGGCTTATTCGATTCCGCTATCTATAAGGATCCAGAATATATACACTTTATAGGGTCGGAAAATTATATTGTGGAAATTACAAACGGAATGACAAACTTATATATACCCTTCTCATGAAGGTGGAAGGTATAAAGATACTTTCTGAATTGTTGTTCTTTTGGCTTACTAGTGCGACTTTTAGTAAAAGTTTGTACTTTGAGCGCAATTGTTGCTGGGACTTGGCAAACTGAAAAAAAGTTTTTGTGCTTTTTATAAATGTAATGAGGCCGCTGATTTTGCAAAAAGCTACTAGTGGTGGCACTGCCTCTGGTATGACATGCCACACCAAGTGCAGTAGACGCCATTGCTCCAGAAGCTGTAATAGTTCGCCTATTATTAAAATTACTTGGGATTTATTGGAGCGATTTGATGCACGAGTTGAGGTGCCTCTTACTGATTTAGGGGGCTTACTACTAGCCGGCAATGAAATGCAAGTTTGGAATTTGTAGGTTAATTTTGAATTATGGCTTGAACTAACATTTGTACATGATTTGTGAAAAATTTTTTGGCACGTTGTGCACATTATCATATTTTGATCAGGAAGATTAGGACTAAGTTCACAATTTTGTTGTCCCGGTAACTCCATTTGTACTTACTGTGAGATTAGCAGGTAAGGACGCTGATAGGTGTTCCAATATTCAACCTCGGATTAAACTATAATAATTAGGAAACGTTGAAAATAAAAATAATTTTAAGATGTTGGGAGAGGAAACCGCCTCGCTAGTGACTTCCACGGAGATTTTGAATAAAGAACACGGTTGATTTCAATTCAAATATAATTTATTTCAATCAATGTTTCCTATATTAAAATTCCTATAAAAAATAACTCAATTAGGAATTTGCTTAAGATCTATACAAAAATTAGACTTACTTTTTGGTATGGAAACCACTAGAGCTAACTTAATAAAATTCAAATTTTCAATTACTGCAGCTTATGTTTTCCGGAGTTGAAAATGGTCACCGCGCCAAGCAAAGCTAATAATGATTAAATTCATAAATGGCGTATTATAATGGACGCTGGTGGCGTCTACTCCGAAAATATAATTTGACATTTAAAATGAATAAAATATTAAATACATCTTGAATAAAAACTAGCAAACCAAATTATTTTCTAGCGATTTTACAGGTGGCAGCAACAATATGTATGTATGTATATAATATAATTATGCATCCACAATAATGGTGAAGGGTATATAAGATTCGGCATAGCACTCTTACTTGTTTTTTACTTACGTTTGACACTTTTCACAATTTTTAATTTTTTTTTTATTTATTTATTAAGCACCTCACTCTTTTAAAGCAAAATTAACAATAACAAAATATGAAAAGCATGTTTAAAATATATTTATTATATACTATGTTTTAAAACATATTGTAAAGGATAATAGTTTCTCAAACATGATAAAAAAAAATTTTGTATTTTTTTTTAAAAAAAGCTTCTTTTAAAGTACTTTTATACTTTACTTATTTTTTGGTCTGTTGGGATACAACAATGTTTCGATTTTACTATTTTCGCTACAAAAAAAATAGTTATTAAAAAATTAGTTTTTAATTTGTTCATACTGTTTTTGTAATTGTATTTCAGCAAATGCAAATTAAATTTTCTGAAATAGAAATGGAAAAGTCTGAAACACACTTTTAAATTTCTGAAATACAATTAGAAATGGCGTAGAAAATATCATGAAGAATTTAACTAGATTCATATATTTAAATATCGTAAACAAAATACATATGTAATGGCAATGGTAATTGCTAAAAACCTATTATGTTTAAATATATTTTACTTACCACAAATATATTTTGATTCAAACATTCGTCGTAGACCCTAAAGGTCTGTTTGGAAGGAAATGTTGGGTATGTAAAATGAGCAAAATCTATAGATTTCAACAAAAAATGGTATCAATTTCGGTATTATACTACCGGACAATTCTTGTTGAAAATGTTAAGAATCGGATCACGATTTCTTATAATCTGCATACAAATATCGTCCCGAAATTTGGCTATTTGGTATTTAAATGCAGCAAAATTCATTTGCAAAAATAACAAAATAATAATCGACATGTATGTATGAATGTATGTTCTATGTATGTTTGATTTCTGAATTATCTAAAAATTGAGTTAAAATTTCTCATTGCTAATAAGCGGCATGCGGCCGCGAGCGGCAATCAGCTGTTCTTTTTGCCGCTTATACTTATTTTAGGTAAGCGCGACATACATATTTAAGGCGACAATTGCGAAAAAATTTAATCGATTTGTTTGTTTACTACAAACATAAATATATTCAACAATTTGTATTTTGTTAATTTTTCATCGTCGATTTTTCCATTTTATTTTTATTCAATTAAACTCATATGTCAGGTATTATGTATTTTTACATGTTTATGGCAACATCGTTTTAAGCTGCAAAGAAAAAAGTTGAACAATATTCAACTTTGCTGCCCGGTCGCATGGTGCAACTATACAAGGTGAGTGCAATTCGACAACAAATACAACACAAAATAGAAAGAACAGGCATTCTGTTTGTGTAAAATAATGTACTACTGTCAAAAATACTTGAAAAAGTATTAGTTTTGACATAAGTAAATTGTAAACAAAGTCAGTCAGCTGGGCTACTGCACTCACCTTGTATAGTTACACCATGCCCGGTCGCTTCTCACAGCATTACCAGATTAAGTGAATTGCGATATTTCAAACTTTTTGCACGAATAATTTTGTAAACAAATAAAACTTTTGTTCCGTGGTAGTAAACCCGCGACCGCATGCCGGTTACATTGGCCAACCAATGGAAATTGAAAATTCTTTATATAATTTTTTTATTCGTTGAGTTATGAAATCAGCGTTGCCAGAATGATGATTTTATCATATTTTTGATGATTTTTTACCTAAAATATGATTTGATGATTTTTTTTCTCCCTAAAATATGATAGTTTTTAATTAAACCCTTTTTTAAATAAAAAGTTGAAATATTTTTTTTATAATTAATGTAGAACACATGCAATTTGATTAGCTGCTCTTCAGGCATTTGAGGTTGAGCTATTTTGTAACAAATAACACCAAGAACGAGCAGGTTGTTTACAAAAATCTCAAAAAAAAAAATCAAGCAAAACACTGAAAATATAAACAGCTGTTGCAGTAATCAATTTATATTTTAGTGGGACAACTTAAGGCTTTTATTTTTTCCAAATCATGAAATATGAAAAACATATGTACTTGATTCCAGCCATGTAACTTGGACAATAACCAGCAGTCGTGTTGCCTGTTGTCGTCAAAATAATCGTTCTCATATAAACGTATTAAAACCTGTAATATTCAAAAGCCAGTTTTTTAATGAAATCGAAACGAAAAATACGTTAAGAAAACAGATATACTTCAGAATAAAAAATCTATTAAAACTAAAAATATTCAACGCAGAATTGCTAAATACTATGTAATAAATAGCTGAAATTTTTTTAATATTTTTGGTCGTGATCAATCAATGGAACCTAAAGTTTGTCATTTACCGTTCAGTTATTTATTAATTTTTACAAGATATTTTAATCGCCCTGATTTGTTTTTGCTACAAAAATGAGAAAATATTGTTAGAAAATATAAAAAACAAGTAAAGTGAATACAAAATTTTAGAATATTTTCTTATTTTGAATCAAAAATTAAAAAAAAGTTCTTATACACTAAAAACAGTTAAACGATTAAAAAACGGCCTGTCGAGTTATTAGAAAATATGAAGTATTTGAAATCTTGTAATCAGCGTTGTCAACTTTGAAATTTCAAAACGCACCAAAATGGAGGAAAAAAACGCGCCATTTAAAAAAAACGCACCAAGTTTAGAATTTAATTTTTAATTAAAATATATATTGATTTAATTTTACATTTTTTTAATTTCATAAATTCTATATAAAACTTTTTGAAAAGAGTTGATCTCATTTTAATAGTAAAAGGCTTTTTTAAATAAACGAGCTAACAAAGATGAAATAAGCACTTAACCACTCCAAATTTTACTCACAATATTCCATTAGGAACTGAAGTACTAATTAGTAAAAAAGAGCCAATTTCAGTACATAATTGGTACTTTTTTTTTTTTATTAATTTTGTTTTTTATTTTAAGTACTTCTATTTGAAATTTTTGAATAAAATTTGTTAGGGCTCCACTGGGACTCTAACACTTGTTCGTCATACAGATCAGTATACCAGGCTACACAAGAATTTTTATTTCCATGTTTAAAATGTTAATTGTATTTTCAAACAAAGTTTTTCGCATTATTCACCTTTAGCAATAACCTTCATCTGACGAATTTGATAGTATGTATTCATTTATCACACATTCTTATTTAAAAAATTATTAAAATTTTCATCGTCTAGATTTCATGATATTGAATTATTAAAATACTGCAATTCAAAATTAGTAAAAATAAAAATTTCATGACATTATCGGCAAAATGAAAAAAACGCACCGAATTTAAAAAAAAAGCGCACCGCGCACCAACTAAGGAATTTTTAGCACAACAAATTGAAAAAGCACCAAAAATGGTACGAAAGGCACCAAGTTGACAACGCTGCTTCTAATACATATAATGCGTATACTTAATATTAAGCAAATTTGAATTAAATATAACTCATACGTACTATTACATTTTGCAATTCTATTAGTAATATACTCTCTTCGCTCTCAACACAAATCGGTGTTGCCAGAAAAAACTTTCGTCACTTATCCCACATTTAAAAATTTAAAATCTCCAAAAATCACTGTTTTATTCTTTGCGAACAATTTTAAAATCAGTCAGGAAATTGCATTACATCTTCAACATTTATTTCATATGGGCAACAAAATCACCAGTAATACTTTAGTATTCCTTGTGATATGAATGAAAATGCCTTTGCATGTCATGTTTTTTAGTGCGTGATAAAGCACGTTGGCAAACCAAGCATTCTGGTTTCTCATAATAATTTAAAGAAAATAAAAAATTCATTTCATCATCACACATTTTTAAAAAAGTTGGGAAAACATTTTTTTTTCTGGCAACCTGTCTGTTTGAGTGCTCAAGCTAGACTGATTAAAGTTTGTTTATTTCTCTACAATGCGTGTGCACACGTACGTAAGAGAAGAATAAATGAAAAACGCAGCGCCCATGTTTTGCCTTTCCCTAATCTAAATATATAAAAATTAAATGGTCCATGTATGCAATGGCATGACGTGAGAACGGCTGGAGCGATTTGGCTGCTTTTTTTTATTTGTGTCAAAATTCTCAGGAGATGGTTTGTAAAGAAAAAAATTCAAAAATTCCATGTAAAACTAGGAATTGTTTTTGTGAGTCCAGTCAACTTGCAAATTTGAATCATACCGAAAATATCACCGTAGTTTCAAAATTTGAAAACAGTTTTGTGTAAATGTTCGTTATATGTTGTCTCCATTTAAGTAGGCGTCGTTTTCTCTGATTTTAAAGTACCGCTATGCAGCATCGAATTATTGTGCAATTTTGAAGTGTCTGCTCATTAGTTTGTTGTGCGTGAGGAAACAGTGTTTTTTCGGACCTTAAATTTAATTAATTTCAACAAGTTTTTAAACAGTTGTGATTTTTACATAAGTTACACTCTTTTTTATTAAAATCTAATAGTGTTTATTGTTTTTTTTGTGGTAACTTTTGATGCAAATTTGCATCACTGCGCATTTAAGTGATAGTGAAAAAAAATTTTCGTATGTAACGAATTTTCAGGATATGTCAAGAAAACAACTTTAGAGGAGGATATTGTTCGTATTTTGTTTGATCCTGCTGCAAGTGAAGATGAATTAGACGATTCCAATATGAAGACGCCATAATGAAGACCTAGAGCACCTTCTGGGTAATGAAAATATTGTGGATCTCATAAGCGAGTTGAATAGTGAAGATGAAAATGTAACTGAAAATATAGCTCTTAACTATATTTGTGTTAAATTTCTTAACATATTGTTGTATATTGCCAACTGATCAAGAAATAAAAAAATATCCTAGGTGACATCAATTCGTTGCTGACTTTGAAGGTTTAGAGTTCGCAAACGTCTTGTGGAAAGATAATAAGAATGTAACTCTTCTGTCCTCATTCGTTGGCGTGAAACCAGAAAATGATATTAGCAGATTCGACCGTCGGGAACGCAGGTCGATCATACTTAAGTGCCCAGCGATTGTCAAAGAGTACAACCGTCATATAGGCGGTGTTGATCTCTTAGACAGCAAGATGGGGCGGAACCGAATCAAAATGAAAACTATAAAATGGTGAATGCGTTTAGTTTACTATCTACTGGACCTAGTAGTTACAAATGCTTTGTATAAGCGAGCAACAGGGAATACGACTTTTACTCTAGTAAAATTTCATAAAGATCTGGCATTGACACTTCTAAAAATAAACACAAAACAGAAACGTACCACCGATTCACCTTCTGTCGAAAGATTGCATGTCCAAAAGCAAAAAAGAAGTCCAGCATCAACTATACCATCCGTAGATATCAGACACGATCATGTGGATCACTTACAGGAATTCCAAGAAAATAGGGTAAGATGCAAGCTGCCGGGTTGTAAGGGCTAAAGTCAACTGATTTGTAGCAAGTGTAACATATCTTTATGTCTAAGAAAAACCAAAAACTGCTTTGTAAAATTTCATAAAAAATTAACAAAATTAATATGTTATTTTTTTTTTAAATGTACAATTTTATAAACAATAAATAAATAATACGTTGGTTTTTAAAAATAAACAAAAACATTGTTAATTTAAATTACTATTGAAGTATAAAAATTTTAGATGTTGAATTTACAGCTAAATGCGCAATGATGCAAATTTGCATCAAAGGATTTTTTGCCTCATTATACGAACTGCTAGAACAAAAGTTTGTTTTTTAACTATTTCCTTTCGTTTAAGTAGTATTGTATTTAATTTAGTTTTCTTGCGTACTAGAGGGTTAATTTAAAAAAAGCCCCTTAAAGTATGCTGTACAAATTTTGATATTTCATTTGCAAATAACTAAGAAGAGGCAGGTTGTGAATACATCTTAGGCCCATTATTATACCCTACACCACAATAGTGGGGAGGGTATAATGGATTTGTGCTGATGTTTGTAACGCCCAGAAATATTGGTCAACACCCACCATAAAGTATACCGGATCGGCTTAGAATCACCTCCTGAGTCGATTTAACGATGTCCGTCCGTCCGTCCGTCTGGCTGGCTGGCTGGCTGTCCATGTAAAGCTTGTGCGCAGAGTACAGGTCACAATTTTGAAGATATTTCGATAACATTTGGTACGTGATACTTTTTTGGCCCAAGGATAGATGGGATTAAAACTGGTGTAAATCGGTCCATTATTTCACCTGGCCCCCATACAAAGATCCTCCCGAAATTGGGGTTTACCGATCATAAATCTTTCAATTATGCAAGTATGAAAACAAATTTCACCAAAAATGAGTAATAACTGAAGCTAAATACCATTTAAAAATGTCATGAAGATCGGTCCATAATTAGTCGTAGCTCCCATATAAAGCCTACTTCCGAAAATAACTTTAAAGAGCATAACTTTTTGAAAACTATTGGTATCTAAATAATATTGAATACAAATATGTTTCGAATAGATACATATAATATGGGAGAATTTCATGACGATCGGTCCGTAATTAGTCGTAGCTCCCATATAAAGCCCACTTCCAAAAATCACTTAAAGGAGCATAACTCTTTTAAAAATTTTGGTATCTAAATAATATTGAACACAAATATGTTTCGCATATATACATATAATATGGTAGAATTTCATGACGATCGGGCCATAATTAGTCGTAGCTCCCATACAGGCCCACTTCCAAAAATCACTTAAAGGAGCATAACTCTCTTAAAAATTTTAGTATCCAAATAATATTGAACACAAATATGTTTCGTACATATACATATAATATGGTAGAATTTCATGACGATCGGGCCATAATTAGTCGTAGCTCCCATTAAGACCCTCTCCGTAATTTACTTTAACTTCCATAACTCTTTTAAAAGTATTTATATCGACGTAAAGTTTAACACATATAGTATTTATATTCACAGAAACCATGACACTGAATTTTGGTCCCAAATACGTGATATCTCCCATATAACGCCCATTTCTGAAAAACTTTTTTATATTTACATATACGAGGTGTAGGGTATTATATGGTCGGGCTTGACCGGCTATACTTTCTTACTTGTTTGTTCATGTAATTGTATCATGGGGGAACAAGAGCGTGCTCTCTCAGCTGGTTTGGCAGTTAAATAACTTTTGTTGTAGCTGGTGTCGTTTATTTTTTTGTGATTTGATCACTCTCCCCGTTTAGGAAAAGGCACAATTAAAACCAACTTAGTTTACAAAAAACTTTTATACTTCTCCTAAGCAGTTTGGTATTGAAAATCAGAAAAATCGATATAGTAGAACCAGAGATATGGACCAAAATGTGACACAACCTCCATAAAAATTTGATATTTTTAAAAATTTGTCTTGCAATTTTTTTAACATAAAATGTTGTACATTTTGTACGTGTACATTTTTATAATAAGAGCAGAAAGTATGAGGAAAATAGTAAGAATCGGTCCATGGTTTCTCAAAGCCCCCTACAAAAATCTTCCCGAAATATGGCTTAATGATAAATAAATGCCTATAAAATTGGAATACACCTTATAATGTTAACATTTTTATACTTTGTTTCTTAACTTGTGGTGAATATTGAAAACTGTTCTTCTTTTTCATATTAAAAATTATTAAATTACACTCAGAATTGTTATGAATATCAGACAAACTCTGTAAATTATGGTGAGAATTGGTAATTACATTTACAATTTTAAATAGTTCAAATTAAATAGAATTTCTAAATATATGAAATAAAACAATAAGATCTACGCATTTAACAAATATTATCTTCCCACCTGTGTCAATATTTTTAAATTTTTTCACAATTTGCTGCAAACAAATAAATAAATATAATTTAAATACAATATATAGGAACAGAGTTTAAAATTACTACTATATTATGTAAAAAATAGCAAAATATTTCATAATTTTATAGGAAAACTAGAAAAATATTTTAAGAAAATAACATTTAACTTTTCGCATACTAAAAATATAGAAATATTTCTAGTAGTAATTCTAAAAATATTTTGCCATACAATATATATTTGGTGTAGCAACCAGTACACAAAATGAAAATTTTTCTATATTTAAGTTTTTTTTAGAAATGGTGTTGTTTGAGAAAACAGCCTGTGCACGCTCATTAAGATAAGAGTTAAGCAACGAAATAGCAGAAGAGGAGAAATTAAAAAGTTTTGTGAGTTTAGAACATAGATAATATATGTATATTCAACGGAGTCAAAAGCCTTAGAATGATCCAAAAGAACAAGAAACGAGACATTACCATCATCTAAGTTTGTCTTATGTATTTGTTTCTTTTCGTTAAAGGAGTTGCTCAACCTGTGCGTAGTTGTGTTCATATTTTGTTGTTATGGATTTTCCATTTTGCAGTTGTTGTTGCATGCACACATATTACAATTTTATTTCATAATTACGCTGTTGTATTCATAACTTATTGTTGTTGCATTTTCTATCTTGCAATTAATCGTTTTGTTGTCTTTTTTACTCAAGCCTTTGTTTCATTTCTATATTGCACATTAGATTTTTCGCTGCACATTTTTTTCTCTGCTACTTATTTGTTTACCTGTTACAAATATTAGAATTCGAATTTAGAAACACACAATTTTTTATACACAGAAGTCGATCATTTGTACTATCACGTGCAATTCTTCATTTCATTCATAATACAAACAAGTTCAAACAACGTACATATGTATGTTTGCAAATCAATATGAATGCATGTTATTATTAAAAACTTCTTCTGAGTTGTTGTTGCCTTTCATTTAAAACACTACCTATACATACATATGTACATAATGTGTCTAAAAGTAAAATTTTCTCATTGAAAAATTTCGTTTTCCGCAACTTACTGTTTTTTTGTTTTTGTTGTTTTTTCTTAATTTTCTATAATTTTGAAAATAATTGTCCTCATAAATGTTGATGAATTTCCATTCATTCTATACCATTCTTGTTTTTGTTGTTATTATTACATTCATACCGCATAATTACATACGTACACCCACAACTTTTTCATTTCTTAGTTACATCTTTATTTTAAAATTTTCTGAATTCCTATTACAAATAGCACAATGCATTTGAAGACTCAATAAATAAATAAATAAATAATAAAATCAATAATTAATCAGAATCGTTATTAAAAATCATAAATCATAAATTTACAAAAAATAAATCATTAGCTTGAAAAGGCACCTTATATTTTCATCTACTTTAATTCCTTATCTTAATAACACACAATTCTATACAAATTATTATTTTATAACCACAAATCAACGTATACTGTATGTATGATGAACCTTTTCTTATTTCTAGTTTTTTTCCCCAGTTTTCTGCACATTGCATATATGCGGCGTAAATATTCCACATATGCGACGAAAATAGTTTTTTTATGCGGCGAAGAAATCTTATATATGCACATTTTCGTTTTTAACATTTTCAACTTCGTATGTTTGCCAGTTTTTATTTTTCATGTGCCATTGTTGTTTAGTTTGTTTTTTCGATTTCACATATTGCTGGCTGTTAGTGGTTTTTCAAGTTACTATTTCTTTGCATGGTTTATGGTTCGGTAGTAAACTATAAAAAGTATGCGTGTGTTCTAGTAGTAAATATATTGCAAATGAAAAATTTTCATTTTGTGTTCTGGTTGCTACACCAAATATATATTGTATGGCAAAATATTTTTAGAATTACTACTAGAAATATTTCTATATTTTTAGTATGCGAAAAGTTAAATGTTATTTTCTTAAAATATTTTTCTAGTTTTCCTATAAAATTATGAAATATTTTGCTATTTTTTACATAATATAGTAGTAATTTTAAACTCTGAAATAAACTAATTCAAGAGCAATATTTATCATTTTTTTTTTGTTTTTTCAGCTAAACCAACAATACAACAAGTTTTAGGAATACGAATATGTAATAATATTCTAAGCTACAGACTATAAATATTCTGCGGAACGGCAAAAAGCATCAGTTGTTTGGATCGCTTTCTAAAAGAATATGAAATTTTTAATTGTTTTCGCTTTCGCGTTGGCGTTGTCTACCGTCTCTGCCTTTCGCGTGCATAATTTAAAGTTGGGTATTACCAAAGGTAAAAAGGCTATTGAAGGTCAATTCGCCTATCAAGTTGGTCTAGAATATATACGTGTCACTAAAAAACGTGGCTTTTGTGGTGGTTCCTTGATTGGCGAACAGTGGGTTCTGACTGCTGCCCACTGTAACTTAAATGCTAAATCTGTTACTGTGTACTTGGGTGCAACCGAACGGACCAAGGCTGAAATTAAATACACTGTCAGCCCCGACAATATAATCAACCACGCTGACTATGAAGATGACAATCTAGACAACGATATTGCCGTAATCAACATACCCCAAACCGCTTATACTCCCAAGATTAAACCCGCGATCTTGCCCGCCATTTCCAGCTCTTACTCTACTTATGACGAGAGTGAGGCTTTTGCCACCGGTTGGGGTCTTACTTCTGACTCTGAAAAAAGTCTTTCAAACGATTTACAATATGCTCTCTTGAAAGTCATCAAAAATAAGGACTGTGGTAAAAACTACGACAACATCAACCCTTCCAAGCTTTGCGTCTCCACTGTCGGTGGTGTTTGCACCTGTGATGGTGATTCCGGCGGCCCATTGGTGTTGAAAGATAGCGATATTCAAATTGGTGTGTTTTCTGGCAGTGATCCGAAAGGCTGTACCAATGGTGGTCCCGCGATCTGCACCCGTGTCACCAGCTACTTGCACTGGATCAAGGATAAAACTGGCATTTCCTCCTAATTAAACTACTTAGATTTTGGTTAAAGTGAATTCGATATAAGTATAATATTGATGTACTACTTTAAGCAAATAAAATGTTGAACCTTGATCATAATTTATTGTTTATTTATAAATTTTTAACATAGATATAACGATAGGGTGGAAAAATAATATCGTAAAAATTGCACACCGTTAAATTCAAAAAGAAAATTATTAAAGTTATCAAAGATGTACAAGAGCATCTTGGTATGAGAAAATCTTTATTAATAATAAAAACCGTTTTCGAATAGAGTTGTTAATATTTAATTTTTACTAACTTTTTAAAAGGATTTCTATTTTATTTATGAATAATTTGCAGATATTTCTGTTGGACATCTAATAATAGTTTAAGGTATTATTCTGATAATTTTAATGTTTCTTCTTTAGGAACATATGTATCATAACTCAGAAGTGAATATTCATTGCACTACAAATTTTTACAACAGCAGGGTGTTTCTACCTGTTGAGGTGCCATTGGTGGCTCATTTTTCAAAATCTAGCGAGATCCAAGCAGGTTTAACTTCTTTCCTTTATATTTCTGCCTTTTCGCGTATCAACAGCTGATAATAAACCATGCCATTTTCGAGATTACGTAAGAGATCTTTTTAATATAAAGTTTAAGAAGTATAAACGGTCACTGACGAAATGCTACTTTATACTTTCATGATTTACTATAGTCCTAAACTGTCAGTTAAGATAATTTGTTTTTTTTTCTGCTTATATTTATTAATGCAAATTATATTTCAGATCATGAAAGATCTGGTTACGTAACAATTCCTATATAAAAGTGATTGTTATTGATATGCAAGTTGATAGACAGCAGAACTCTAACCCTCAGGTTCTACAACAATAACGTACTTTGGAAATGTTTAAAACAATAAGATCTACACATTTCGTAAATATTACATTTTTTTTTTTCAAAATATGATGTTTTTCCGTGAAATGATGATTTTTAACCAAAATCTTCTGGCAACACTGTATGAAATTGATAAATGTTATTTTCATGTTCACTTTATTGTACTCTGTGCATAACAACTGTCTAACTAAGTGCAATCGAAAATAGTTCGTCTGAATAGGAAATACCAGTATACCAGCGAATTGACAAGAAATGCATGACATGACACGTTTTTTGTTACCATGATTTTATACTCTACAGTTCAAAAGTAATTATTGTAAGTACCTAAATTTACTTTTTCAAACATTCTTCAATGTTCTCGACACACACAGTGAACCCACTATATGTTACAATACATATATGTATGTATGTATACAGTTTCGGAAAAAATAATAAGAACGACTTCTTTATTTTCAATGATGCAAACGAAGAGATTCATAGAAAGCTTATTAGTCTAGTTTCACCATAAGATCATCAGCAGTTTGATAGTAATACATAACTAACAAAGAAAATAAGGAAGCCGTTCTTATTATTTTTTCCAACACTATATTTATGTATATGTATATGACATTCAAACATCATATACATACATACATAACTAGTAACATTTCTACCGATATCCAGGTTGCTTGTTTTAGTTACTAAGGGTCGTGTAGTTGTTGTACGAGGGGGAACAGGTTTAGTAAAATTTTTCGTATACTTACATGTACATACATAATACATGTATATTATAAATACACATTTATATATACATACATAGGCATGTATGTGTAGATACATAAACTCCCCCAAAAACTTCAATCACTTGAACATAAGTTTCTTTATTAAGGTCCTCATTTGTTCCATATAAATATATTTCCAACTGTTTGCAACGTTTCCGCTTCCGTTACATTTCATCATCAATATTACATTAGTTTGTTTTTGTGACCAATATTTATAATTATTATAATTTTTAACGAGTTTCCTTCAGGCTAATTTGGTCAAATGTTTGTTTCCAAACGTAAATAAAAAACTTGTTCGATTTTTATTTTTTATTTTATTTACCCAACGTTTCGTTAGTTTTATTCTACTTCTTCAGGGGTCTCGTTCTAAATAATCTAGTGACAAAATTTATTGTTTTATTACACAGCTTTAACTTATTAACTTATTATATAGTTTTACTTACAGATTTAAAACTCACAGAGATGAAAACATTAAAGGGAATAATAACAGATGACACAACAACAATTGCATACAAATCAAACAGCACATTACGACAGCTATTTACGAATAACAAACCGAAGATGGACAAATTAAAAACAGACAATGTTGTGTACGAAATAAAATGTGATGGAAACGAGGGGGAGATGTGCAATATGGTGTATCAACGAACATAAAACAGATATAAGAAATGGAAAAATATCGACGGCACTTTCCCAGCACGTAAAAGAGTGTAATCATGTGGCAGATTTTGATAATGTTAAAATATTAGATATAGAAAGGAAGGAAAACAAAAGGTATACACTGGAGAGTTTACGTATACAACAAAAAATAAAAACAACAATGAACACGAAAGAAGACAAAGACAACACGAAACTTCAATACTCCTCTGCAATTACTAATTAAATCAGTTCTGTGATATTAGCTTTAAGTTAAACTTGACTTAAGTTTTGTGGTCGTTTATTGTATATTATATTTTTATTAATTATTTGATTATTTATACCAAAATTCTGTTCGTGATGTCCCATTTTTTAGTATTTTAGTAACTAATTAATAATAAAAATTAATATCCAATGATAAAAAACATTAAAGCTATTATTTAGAACGAGACACCTGAAGAAGTTAGAATAAAACTAACGAAACGTTGGGTAAATAAAATAAAAAATAAAAATCGAACAAGTTTTTTATTTACGTTTGGAAACAAACATTTGACCAAATTAGCCTGAAGGAAACTCCTTAAAAATTATAATATTACATTAGTTTATTCATTTTGTTTTCACATTACAATAAAAATAACAAAAATTACCTAACACAAGTACAATATTCTGTTAAATTTCAAGCAGGCAAGTACACTTAATAACGAAATATTATTGTAACAACGTTTTATCGCACATAAAAAACATGGTTGCAGCAACTATGTCAAGTTTTTCTTCATATTTTATTATTACATAATTGCCGCTATATGGATAGCAAAACTTTAATGGAATTATTAGAACCATCTACATATATGGGTCAATTTAAAAAAAAAAACGTTTTTTTTTTTTGCTTATTTTTAATATTTTTTAATTCGCCTGTAAGAGTGGCCAATTTATGTAGAAATTGATGAAAAACTACGGTGGTACTTTTGGGCTCTCAAAAAAATCAATATTTCTGGATCTTTTTTAGGTTTTCTATGATTTCTATCTTGAGCGTCATGCACGAAATATTTGTGTATATAAAATCGCTAAAAATGCAAAAATATTTGAAATTCAAGTTTACTACGATGTTCTTTTGTTTCTCAAGATTGACTTTTGCGAAAATCACCCTTTCGATTATAAACAAAAAATCACGATTCACCTTGATATTTAATTTTTTTTAAAGTTATTTTAAAGTTATTTTTAAATTTTAAGATCAAAATATGTAAATTTTAGTTAAAAAAAGACTTGAACTTAGAGGTTACTTGCAAAGTAATATGCTTGTAACAATGTATTTAAAAAAGGAAACTAAACTAAGGAAAAAAAACTAAGTGTGACGCTCAAGATATTTTGTGACGATCAAGAGATTTTATTTCACGTAAACAAGAAATAATGCCAAATCTAAAGTTTAACGAAAAAAAGTTTATTCTTTTACAAAAAGTAAATAAAAAAAAAACAAAAATTCTTCAAAAAAGAAAAATGTTTATACAAAACTAAACATGTACATATTCTTTGATGTCTTTAACAAAAATGGAAAAAAGGAAGTAATTCTTGAAGAAACTTATACACATATATAAATATTTAACACAAAACAATAACTTAATTTAATTTATAAATTTTCATTCGAATTCTTATTCTGAATCTGTATAAACATCATGAAATGACAAGCGGCTTTGTTTTTTTTTTTTTTTTCATTCTCATTAATTTTTACCACTTTCGAATTAAGTTTGTGGCAAAAACAGAACTGGCTGGCTGATTCAATAAAAACTAAATTCGAATATACCACGATTATACCTTTATTTCTCCTTTCTTTTGTATTCGTCACTAAGCGCTTTATCGAGCTCTATTTTCTCTCGATATCTCCGTGCTCTTTCAGCCGCCGTTAATTTTGTTGTTTTACTTTTGAAAATTAAAAAATAAAATCAAAATTAAGCATTTTAAGCTATAAAGCAATATATTTCAAAAGTGATGCTCGTGAAATGTTTGCCAATTTTTGGTTTTTTTCGTAGGCAATTTATTTCTCAAATTCACAAATTATAAAAAAGTGAGTTGAAACCATGTAAACAATGATTGTCAACTTCAATTTTTTACATTTAATACATTCACTTTTAAAAAAACTTAGCGTGACGCTCATGAAATTTTAACGCGCCCTTACCATGGTGTTGAAGGTTTCTCCCGAAATTGGGGTTTACCGCTCATAAATGTTTGAATTATGCAAGGAAACAAACAAATTTCCTCACAAATAAGTGGTAAATGAAGCCAAATCAGATCTACAAATTTTGTGCAGATCGGTCCATAATTAGTCGTAGCTCCCATATAAGGCCCACTTCCGAAAATCACTTTAAAGAGCATAACTCTCTCAAAAATGTTGGTATCCAAATAATATTGAACGCAAATATATTTGATATATATACAAATAATACGCTACAATTTTATTGTGATCGGTCCATAATTAGTCGTAGCTCCCATAAATGGCCCACTTCCGAAAATCACTTTAACGATCATAAATTTCTTAAGAATGTTGGTAATCAAATAAAATTCGACACATAATATACAGAAATGATGACACCTAATTTTAAAATGGTCGGTCCGTAATTAGTCGAAACCCCCATATAAGACCCTCCCCGTAATCAACTTTAACCTCCATAAATCTTTTAAAAGTATTTATATCAAGACAAAGTTTCGATTCACAGAAATCATGACACTAAATTTTTGGATGATCGGTCCATAATAGGTCATATCTCCCATATAGCGCACATTTCTGGATAACTGTTTTATACGTATACTGGGTGTAGGGTATTATATGGTCGGGCTTGACCGACTATACTTTCTTACTTGTTTCTTTTTGTTTTTTTTTTTTACCTGAAATAGTAGTGTAAAGTGCGGGGACACAAAAATTGCGTTTTTTTTAAATTGACCCATATCCGAGATATAAAAATTAAATGCTGTCCTTTGCTAAGCGCATAACTTGAGAACGGCTTGCCCGATTTGGCTAATTTTTTTTTGAAATGTGTGCAATAGTCTGAAAAAAGTTTATATGGAAAGAAAAATTGGAAAAGTTCAAGTTTAATTGACCACCTCTTTCTATAGCCACAAAAATTACAAAAGTACCTTTTCGGTGGTCTTCTTTCAAGGGGATAAAAATAGTAATTTTCTGTTTATACAAAAAGGGTAAGACCAAACGTCTGAACCGATTTTATTGATATTTGAAACGATGAAAGATCCATGCCTGAAAACGTCAACCAGAAGCTTGAACCAGATCGTGTTAAAAAGGTGAAAACTGTTGTCACAAAGTTGTGTATTAGAAGAGTAGTTCTTTGTAAGTCTATCTTCAAGTGAATAAAAACGAGTAAGAAGTGAAATTTTGTGCTTAATCTTAATAAGTGATCTACAGACTCGAAACTTTAAATATCGATATGTATATTAAAACACAAAAAACTTATTAAAAACATACAAACTGAAGGGGTAAAAAAGTGTAAAGATTTATGTTATTGTACTTTTTTGGTACGTTTTGTATCTGTTGTTTTAAAGCAACCAAGTTTTTGTTGTAGTTTTATGCGATCACAAAAATATGTATTTGAGAAGTTAATTTTTCATAATACGACACCTAAATAGGAATAACGGTTAAAAATGGGAATTTTGCATTTCTTTGAAATGAATCACTAACAGACTTACAGTTTTAAATATGGATTATTACAATGAAATATGAGTTCAACCTAAAATTAGAGGGTCAAAAAGTTAAAAATTGTATAGTTGGTACTTTTTGAATACTTTGTTCTAAACTAATAAAAAAAATTATCGCTCTCTGCAATCAGAAAAATATTTATTACGAAAGGTCTTATGCGGTAGTCAACCTTAAGTACATAAGTACATAAGAATTAAGTATATTAAGTATATTTCTATTTAAGGGATTAAAAGTTTAATAGCATTGATAAACTTAATGGTTTTTGATGTTACCCATATTTATTTCTATAAACAGTAGTTTTACACACCAAAATACTTAAAAAGGGGAATCGGGTCATCTGTTCCTTTAATGATGAAAAAACTACTTTTTATTAGTACACAAATTTCAATAGCAATTAAGATCTTACACATTATGGCCAAGGACTTGAAAACACGTAAGACTATTCAAATTATAAATGTAAGTTTATTAATTTTCCAAAAAAATGTATGACTAACAAGCTCAAATATACAGGAATAAAATATCAATAATATCCCGGGCAGCGCCGTACAAAAAGCTAGTATATATATAAACATTTTATTATATTTATATATTATATTATTATTATACATATCTACATTTATCATCATGATAGCTACATATAATCAGAAATTAGCATACTAATTAACTATATACATACATATGTATATGCAAATATTGCATAGTAATACGCTATTTTTATTGCCTCATTGCGTATTACTATGCAATATTTAATTCATGACTTTTATTTTTGCCTTCAAAAATTTAAAGTTAAAAAATAACTTTTATTTTTTGAGTAAAATAATAAAAGTCAAAAATAACTTTTCATTTTTGCCTTAAAAAATAAAAATTAAAAAATAACTTTTTTTTCTCGAATTTTTCGATAAAAGTCATAACAGTTACGGTCCCTGTTTTAAATGCATTCTTTCTTGAAATTTGAATTCGCGACCTCCAATTCTTTTTTATTTTATATATGTTTTACTTTTTAAAATTTAAGTATTTTTGTTTTTTACATTTAATTTATTTCTAATTTTTGTTTCTGGAAATTTTTATACAAAATTTTATATGGGTAACTTGATTTTAAAATTTGAAATATATTAAAAGTTTTTAGTTTCACTTGTTTAAAGGCCTTTTTTTGGAATTATATATTTTTGTTTTTGAAATGTTGAAAATTTTGTCATTCAAGTAAGTCCCCGTTTACACAGGGAAACATTTGGAAGGGAAACATTTTGTTTGGAAGAGAGGGATGGGTGGGGAAGAGAATATGAAATTTGTTTCCCGTTATCGGATGCACGCTTTGTGCTTGCATTATTATTGTTTACATATGATTTGCTTTTTGACATTTGCTTTATTTCCTTTTCGGCGTGTTATCTATGTTATCTATGTTTTAAATTTGGCTTTGAATAAAATAAAAAAATAAATAATGTAAAATAAAATAAATGTTTTTATAAATTTTATCTTTTATAATTTATTTATTTATTTCACAAATCAAATATACATACTTACATAAGCAAATCAAAAACAGTAGAAATTTAAAAAAAACAACTCTTCAATTAGACAAATGTCAAAAAACAAATATAAACTGGAATGTTTCCGACAACAATGTTTCCCTATATGACCGCGAAGGGAAATACAAAATAGAATTCCGGATGTTTCCCTTCCAAATGTTTCCCTGTGTAAACGGGGACTAAGAAAGACTTCGTGAATGTGTTTTAGAAAGGAAATATTCTAGAAAAGAATAATTTAAAAAGAAGACTATCCAAATCATGGTGAAATTACTTTATAAGGTGATATCTGGGTTACAACAATGCAGAAGCAACAGAAACAACCGGTTATTTTTGTCTTTGCTTTCATGTTTGTAATGTCAAAAACAACTGACATTTATATGAAGACAGTAAGACATTTTTTTTTGTAAATGTTTGCCTTAATAGAGAATAGGAAACGTCCTCGTCTAGAGTTGATTAATAGCAATAACAATAATTCGAATGAAACGCTGCAGGGAGTGGCTTGAACAACAACAGCAATTGGCACAGCCACCTTAGCCACAATAGGGGTACAAAGGTAAGCAAATATGCAAAATAACTCTTCTATAATAACAATTTTTAATCCATTTTTCTATTAGTTTTTTTTTTCAAGCAAATCTATTAGAGTCTACAGCTCTAATTCCTTACTAACAAATAGTATACATTTGCCACCAGGCTGTGAAATTAATGTAATCAAAGAAGTTATTGATGCACCCTAACAAGTAATTGCTGAATCTAACACTTCTACTAATGCTACTAGTCCCAAGGTTTTAACTAGTAATAAAACTACAACTATCAAACTAGAGCCTATATATCCCTTACCCTTCCTACGCAATAATAATAAAACCATACGAAATCTTAATACTAATTCTACCATCATGCTTAATAACAATTCACCCTTAACCACCACTAATTCTTCTTGTTCTACTACGAATATATCTTCCTCGACTTCTCACGATGATATGGCTCAACGTAGTTAAATTTTAGACGCCTACAAGAAACGTGAGGATAAACGTCGTGCCACTCACAATGAAGTGGATCGTAGAATACGCGATAAAATTAATAGTTGGGGGCTAAGACCTCATAAAATTCACACAGAACCATATTCTGGGTAGAAACTTTGGGGACTAGAAGAAAGGAGGAACCGATTCATGTCATGGTATTATCTGCAATATATTTAAAGAAACAAACAAAATACATATGAACATAATATACATACTTATATTCAAAAAAAAATCATTGTCGAACAGACGTGTTTGGTATTAAAAATGTGCCTTTTATTTCCCAACAGCTTTCGTTTATAGTTCTTCTGAAACATTGTTGTTAAGTTTTTATAATTCTTATACATATGTATTGTTGTTATTGTATTCATTTATTTACACATACATTGTTAAGAAACACAAGCTTTTCGCAGCCTTGTTTATCTGTCTTGGCTGTCCTTCATAATTAGTGAAAGATAAAATCCATCGACTTATGTCTACTTTTTTACGCTTGTCTAATTTTTTACCCTGTTTCTCTTAAAACACTTTAAGTTACCTGATGTATTTGCTATTAATGTCTTTTTTTACGAATTTATGTTGTTATTGTTGTTTTGTGTTTTTTTCTTTTTTTTTCAAGAAAAATACACAACAAAAAAACCAAAACATCAGCGGCAACAGCAGCAATACAAAGTTGTATTGTGTATAAACAAACAACCTTACAAATGTTAAAGTTTAAATGGAAAAATGGAAAATCACATCATTAATGTTGCATACGGTCTACAAAGGCAACCGCCAAAAGCGAGTAGCTGAGTGTGTGTCTACAGGAAACGAAAATATCTACCACATACAAATAGATGGCTGTTGTTGGATACCGAATTATTTATTTGTAAACGGTTTTTTTTAACGTATAGAACTATAAGCCTCAGTTAGCCGACTGTAACGGAATGTTGTGTAATAACGTAAAAATGTAAGGAAATTCTATTTCTTACAGATTCATACATTACGGTGTTGCGTTACTTTACATCTCCATAACCATTTGAATTACTTTACACATAACAATATCCAGCATCTGTTTCTTACTGTTGTAGTTACATTCCATTACAGTCGGCTAACTGAGCCTTAAGTTGGCAGCATTTTTTTTTAACTGGTGGCCATTTTGTCAGCTGTCTAGTGATTTATGTTTAGTTTGATTTGGCATTGCAACATGAATAGAATTTTGTTTAGCGATGAAGCTCACTTTTGGTTGAATGAATACGTTAATAAACAAGACTGTCGTATTTGGAGTGATGACAATCCTCAAGTGTATGTTGAGACTTCGTTACAGCCAGCAAAAATTGAATGTTTGGAGTGCTTTATGGGCTAGTGGAATAATTTGTCCATACATCTTTAAAAACGAAGCTGGCCAAAACGTTACAGTCAATGGTGACCGCTACTTTTTCGTTCATCAATTGAACAATCTTGATGTGCAGGAGTTGTAGTTTCAGAAAGACCACGCAACATGTCACGCAGCTCGTGCCACAATTCGCATAGTTTTACGTTTCGGACCCGTGCATTGGCCACCAAGATCGTGTGATTTAACGCCGCTTGATTATTTTCTGTGGGTATATGTGTAGTCGCTAGTCTACGCCGATAAGCCCGAAATGATTGGCCACTTGGAGGACAACATTCGCTGCGCTATTGCCGATATACGGCCACAGATGTTGGAAAAAGCCTTTGAAAATAAGACCTCCATATTAGACTACATCCGAACCAGCCGTGGCGGTCATATTTCAGAAGTCATATTTGAATTATAATGCCAGAAGATTATCTTTCGAATAAAGTAAATTTAATGTAATTTTTTTTGTACATTTATTATTTTATTGTGTCTTCATTAAAAAAAAAACTGAACTAACAATAAGTTTTTCAAATCTTATATCTAAAAAATGTTTCAATTATTATTTCAGCCAGTGCCGGACGAAAATTGGTTGACCATTATACATTTTATTTATTAAGTTGGCATTCTTCCTTCTTGTCTTCGGCTCAGATCCGCTGTATCCCTTCTTCTTAGTCGAATATAGCCACTATTATTTAATATGTTGCCGGCTAATGGGTTTGGGTGTACTTCAAGCTTTTTTAAGTGTTTTTCTGCATTTTTTTTTTTTTTTTGGATCTCCGTTTTTACCAAAGGCACGTTTTTATATACCAGGGGGCAATTGTGATCATTCGTAGCAATTTTTTTGGCGTCTTTGAATAATGTATACATTTGAAGCTGAGGCTGTTCCCCATAGCATATAGGTTTTATGATTGAGTTGTAAAGTAAGATTTTGTCAATTTAAAAAAATCATCTTTGTTCTATAGAGTAAACTGTTTGTCTGTCTGTGTGTCTGTATGTCTGTCTGTCCGCCTGTCTGTATGTGTAAACACTCTCACGTCCAAACGACACAACTAAAATCAACTGAGCTTAAAAAACCCCGTTTATAATTCTCCTAAGCACTAGAACCAGAGTTATGAATCAAAATGTGAGACAACCTCCATAAATATTTGATATTTTTAAATTTTTTTAAATATATTGCAGATATTGCCATGAAATTTTTTACACGATATTTTTATGATAAAAGAAGAACGTGTGAGGAAAATGGTGAAAATCCGTCCATGATTTCTCATAGCCCCCATACAAATATTTTCCCGAAATATAGACTAATAATTAACAAATGCCTGTAAAATTGGAATATTAATACAAAAAATCAGCAAAAATAAGTGCCATGTAAAACGAAATCGCAAAACGAAATTTTGTTTTGTTCGGTCCATGTTTGACCATAGACCCCATATAAAGCCCACACCTAAAATTCACTTATATACATAGAAATCTGATAAAATTCGACACAAATAATTCTTATAGATATATAAATTATTGTACTAAATTTTATGATGGTCGGTCCATAATTGGTCATAGCTTTCATATACGGACCACATCCGAAAAAGTCAGTAATCTTTATATGTATATATCTTATAAATATCGGTACCGAGTAAAAACTTTATATATATCACAACACAAAAATCATTGCACAAAATTTTGTGAATTTCAGTCCATATTTGACCGTATCCCCTATGTAAAGCCCTCTTCCGAAAATCACTTCAATACTCATAAATCTCTTATAAATAATGGTACCGATACACAATTTTACACGGTTCATTTACGTTGTTTAAGTTTATTTATTTTTATAATTTGTTTTATATTGAATTGAGTTTATTTTTAATTAATTTAGTTCCTATTATTTTAATTGATAAGTTTTATACAACCTTGTGGTTGTTCTAATTGAACTGAAATACCTTTTTTGTACAACCTTTATACAGTACTCTATTGAATCAACACAGTCCACTATAGAAAAAGAAAGATGTAACAAGCTAAGAAAGCAAGAATGAAAAATAGTTGAAGAATAAAATATTAATTCATAAAATTTAAGCTGCATTTTTTTGTATTCATAACTTTGTGACCTAGACTAGCTGAACATATTTTTTGGTCCTATCGACCCGGATGTATAACAGGGCGTTTTGGAAAGGAAATTGTCATCATACAACAAAAGCAATAGCTAGTAGAAATTCCAGAAGTTTCAGCTAACAGAAAACAGAAGTCATCACACAACAAAAACAACAATATAGAAAAAAGCAAATCATTTAACAAATACAACGTTTATTCAGCACAAAAAGCTGTTGTTAATTCAACGAACAACAAGGCAAATCAGATCATACAACATTTATGCAGAACAAGATAATAAAGCGCCATCACGCAACAGGAACAACAGTGAATAAAAAGTCCAGACGTTTCACCGGAATAGTCATCATACAACAAAAGCAATAGCGAGTGTAAATTCCAGAAGTTTCATCTAATGGCAAAAAGAAGTCATCACACAACAGAAACAAGAATATAGGAAAAAGCAGATTTCAACAAATACAACAAGAACAACAACACATTGATAATTCCCAGTGCGTATTGCGTATATTGAGAGCACGATTTGACCTTTATAGCATATTTTATTGCGCGTTATTTTTTATAAGAAATCAAAATTTATTAATGACTGAAAATTGTATTCGTATTGGTTTTTTCACCAACCATACATATTATTATTGTAGCATATCTGAGAATCATTCACACGGTCGAATTCGATAACGTATAGCATATTTTATTGCGCGTAATTTTTTATATGGAATCAGAATTTATTGATAACTGGAAACTATAGTCGTGGTAGCTTTTACCGACCATACATATTATTATTGTAACATATCAGATAATCATTCACACGGTCGAATTTAGTTTATGCACAAACCTAAATTGTATATGATAGGATTTTAAGTATTGTCACAAACCACAGTATAATATTGATCATTGTGTATTATAACGACTTTCATTTCGTAAACCGGGAATTTGAAAAGGGACAATTGTAATGTTTAATTAACTAAATTTTATTTAAACGATAATAAATATATAAGAAATATTGTCAACGAAAAGTATAAGTCAGAATGGATAATCTAAAAACAAAGCGACAAACGTTGAAGGACAGTCTGACGCGAATTTATAATCTATGCGTTAATCCAGATACGGGTATTGATGACATTACAGTCCGTATTTCTGCATTGGACGATCTCTTTGCACAATATGGGGTAGTTCAAGACGAAATAGATAAATTGACCACGGATCCTCCGAAGCGTGGAGAGGAGGATAAATATCGCAGTGAAATTGAGGACAAATATTTCATAACAAAGTCATACATACACGACTCGATTACGCGAAGAAGATGCAAATCGTGCAGGTGTTCATAATGCAACATATGATAACAATATTACACAAGCCATTCAGGCAATGGCCGAATCCCAGAGTTCCATTGGCGTACTTTTGGAGAGATTGACAACTGATCGTGGATTTCACTCATCTCCACTTAACAGTACCACAACAAGCCAAGCACAACATCACGAACCAAGATTGCCACAGATTCAGATACCAGAATTTGATGGCACATACACAGATTGGATACGATTTCGTGATTTATTTGAGGCATTAGTTCACTCTAAGACGACTGTATCTAATGTTGAAAAATTGGAATATTTGCAGACCAGACTAAAAGGTGAAGCTTTATCTATAATTAAACACTTGCAACCGACTAACGACAATTATTTAATTGCATGGCAATTAATAAACAATAAATATGGCAAATCGCAACAGGTACGACGGGCATATTTGGAACTTTTGTTTGATCAACCGGGTATGCAAAGGTCTACAGTTAGTGAAACAAAACGCTTATACAACAACACAAATGAGAGCGTCAACGCCCTTAAGGTATTGAGAGAGCCTACACAGCATTGGGATACCATTTTATTATTTCATTTGGAGAAGAAATTTGATGCTGAAACACATGTTTTGTGGTGTAGAGAAAATAGGACAGATCCAAATCCAACATTTGACTCATTTCTTAAATTTTTGGATAGTCGAGTATCCGAATTAGAAAATGTACAACAATGTGTATATAAGCAACCACCGAAAACTACGACACAAGTAAGTCGCTCACGAAATCAAGTAGGGACGTACGCAGCTACAATTCAGACATGCATCGGATATAATGCGACCGGTTTAAAGAATCATCTATTGAAGACCGTTACAAATTAGTTAAACAACATAATTTATGTTTTAATTGCTTACGACCATACCATGTTGCAATTAATTGTAAATCTTCATCATGCAAAACCTGTAATGCAAAACATAACACGTTATTACATTTTATAGCGAAACAACCCGAAAGTCAACCACAAATTCTGTTACACTCGTCTGAAGATAGACAAATGGAAAGGGTTTCCAAAACATTTACCTTTCTACCAACAACCATGATTATGATACGTGATAGATATAATCAATTACAACCTTGTCGAGCTTTCTTGGATTCGTGTGCACAGCACACACTGATTTCGGAAGATTGTGCTCAACGTATTCAATTAAAGCGAATGTATGATAAAACTTTGATGTATCGAGTTGGCCCAGATCAGGGAAGTTACACCAAAGGAAAGGTAAAATTGGAAATCGCTTCTACTTTATTTGGGAGAACTATAATAACCGAAGCTTTATGTCTGTCTACTTTGGCAAGGGACTTTCCGAGTCACGATATTGATAGTAAGAAATTAGAATATTTTAAGGATCTCAAAATGGCAGATCCAAACTTCAATAAAAAGGCTCCAGTTGATATCATCATAGGCGCTGAAGTTTATAATCAATTTGTATTATCCGACAAAATATTTCATCCAAGTGGATCACCGGCAGCAATTGACACAATATTTGGATGGGTTATTATGGGAAATGTGGAAACTCAAGTGGAGCCGACAATATTTACAGCACATGTCTCAATTGATTTAGACGAACACCTACAACGGTTTTGGAAAACTGAGGATGTAGCATCAAAGCCGAAAATTCAATCTGAAGATGAGAAAGCAGCTGAAATTAATTTTCAAAAAAATGTTGAGAAATTAAACAACGGCAGATACATGGTAAAATTACCATTTAGAAATGACAACATTGAATTAGGGGAGTCAAAAACATCAGCCCTAAAGAGACTGCAGGCTATGGAGAGACGATTCAACAACAATTTTGATCTTAAGAATGAGTATGTAAATTTTATTCGAGAATATCAAGAGTTAAATCATATGGAAATTGATCAATCTTCAACTGACGAAAGCGGCTATTTTTTACCACACCACGCAGTTTTAAAGCCAAGTAGTTCAACAACAAAATTACGCGTAGTATTCGACGCATCCTGCCAAACGACAAATGGACGTTCATTAAACGACCACTTGCTTGTTGGTCCTACTAGACAGAATAACTTTGTGTAACAAGCTAAGAAAGCAAGAATGAAAAATAGTTGAAGAATAAAATATTAATTCATAAAATTTAAGCTGCATTTTTTTGTATTCATAACTTTGTGACCTAGACTAGCTGAACATACATATATGCCAAAATCAAACTGCTGGATTTTGAGAGTATCGGTTCATATTTGAGTATATCCATCATATAAGGCCCTCTTCTGAAATCCGAAATTCCGAATTCAGTCAATTTATATTTTACATTAAGCAATTACCAATTGTACCCCAAATTAAAACGACGAATCTACCCTGGAAGCACTATCTACACCTTTTATTTATTTATTTTTAAATCGTCAAAACAGTTTTGAGTTTCACTTATTTCTTAGGAAAACAACATAACTCTTAAGGTAATATTTGCCGAAAAAGACGTAACCACTACACTACATAACATACAATGTTTGAACTCGTTTATTTATTTCAAATAACCTTTTCTTATTTAGGCCAAATCACAACAAATATTTAGTTTTAATTTATTTCAGGCTGTTTGATCATGGAAAACTCTTGTAAGAGTAAATAACGTCAAACAAATTTGTCCTAAAACGAGTGGTTACGCTGTTTGAGTAAATATTTGCCAAATATGACCGTATCTTTAGTAGTTTTTTATAAACCCTATTTTAAATATTGAAATATTTCAAACACAAAATAGTTACAAATTGCAATTAAAATTTTACAAAAACACTTGTAAAAATTCTAAAATACGTGTAGGCAGATTTACTTCAGCAGTTAGTTTTTTGCTTCATATCGAAGATACCCCAAAGACGAATCTGCTTCAGTCGCCCCTACATCTAAAAAAAACACCCTATATAATAAGTATGAAAACTTATGTGGTTTTCTCCATTTTTACCTGTAATTGATCGAGTATTTATTTTACATATTTAATTTTTTATTTAATTTTTACATCTTTACAAGTTGTCAACAACACCATCACCCATGTTGAGACCCAGCATTCATTATTGGATAATATTCGACCGAATATACCACGTACACGGCTTGGTGTGGTTTGTGGGACAGTAGAATCATCATTCTTTAAAAATGATGCCGGTGCGGACGTAACCGTCAGTGGCGACCGTTTTCGTGCCATCATAACCGACTATTTGATGCCTGAAATTGAAGCTCGTTATCTCGGCGACATTTGGTTTCAGCAAGACGCTGCCACTTCCCACACATCGCATCAACCAATGGATTTATTGAGAGAACACTTCGGTGAGCACATAATTTCACTTTTTGGGCCGATCGATTGGTCACCAAGATCGTGTGAAACCACACCGTTAGGCTTCTTCCTGTGGGAATATGTTAATTCTAAAGTTTCTGCGGACAAACCCGCTTCGTTTCAGGCCTTGGAGGAAAACATCACGCGCGTCATTCGCCAGTTACCAGTCGAAATGCTCGAACGAGTCATCGAAAATTGGACTCAACGGTTAGACCATCTGCGACGTAGCAACGGCCAAAATTTGATAGACATAAAAATAAATGCCAAAAAATGTTCTTGCAAATGAAAATAGACATTCCCCATTAATTTTGAATTTTCTGTGTTTTTTCTGTAAAAAAGTAGGGAACCTCGAAATGAATCACGCTTTACATATTTTTTTAAATCATCATATCGAACTTTATGGTGATCGGCCCATAATTGGTCATAGTACCCTTCCGAAAAACCATATTTAAAATTCGGCACAGCCGAATATAAAATCTTACTATTCAGTTTGTGTTTATTATGATTCTGAAAGATATTAAAAAAAACTTTTACACAAAATTATCTTTAAGAAGAATAAATTTTACGCAATTTTCCTTTTTCTCTTATTATTTTAATTTACTTGATAGATCCTTTGAAGGAATAAAAAACAATAAATAAAATGAAAACAACAGCAGTAACAAACCTTTTTTGGAATGTTTTTATTTCTGCGGATTCATAACATTGTGTCAACTTGTTTTTGACACGTTGCCCCCAGGGAAACAATTCAACAATATGATTGTTAAACCATCCATATTTGGCATCACACACATCCACATGCACTACAAACACCTACACACATATGCGCGACATACATACATATGTACATAATATATAATACTACATACATATGTACTAGGAAAAGGAAAATAAAAACGACCGACGACAGAAGAGAAAAAGGATATGCTACTTGCATGTCATTTGTTCATACATCGATAGCACAGTGGGTTAGTATTTGATATACATACATAAAACTGACTGGCGGTTTGGAAGATATGTTTAAGACTATTATTTATTTTTTTATTGTGGGCAATAAAAAATATTTGTTCTCTAATGACAGCAAAACAATCGGGCTTCCGACCTAATCACAGCTGAATTACTGCTTTTGTTGAAGTATCAGAGTATATTCGACAAAACTTAGATGATGGTAATGTCTCGTTTCTTGTTCTTTTGGATCATTCTAATGCTTTTGACTCCGTTGAATATACATATATTATCTATGTTCTAAACTCACAAAACTTTTTAATTTCTCCTCTTCTGCTATTTCGTTGCTTAACTCTTATCTTAATGAGCGTCCTCTGTTATTTTCACTATATATTAATGACCTCCCTTTGCAGTTATCGCATTGTAATATACATATGTATGCTTATGACGTGCAATTGACTCTCGGATGTCATCTTAATGACTTAACAGAATATGTGGCCAAATTTACCTTTTTACCTTTATCAGAAAATTAACTTTAATAGAAGCAACAGAGGAAGGAAAATTGTACCATTAAGGCGTTGCAGTCTTGTTTCCGAGTGGCAATTCTTTATACATGCTCTTCGTCTTTGGAATTTGCTTCCACATAACATTCAGCTCCTTACTAATGCAAACACATTTAAGAGTAACATTTTTTGAAATCATTATTAATTTCATAATCGAACTGTTAATTTTTACTTCTTGATAAATTTTAGTTAGGCTCGAGTTCATTAAATTTAATTTTCATTAAATTATTTTTTACTGAAGTTAGGAATTACAACTTGAAAAATTTATTATTAAAAATTTTTTTTTGATAATTTTTCTTGACTAGGATTCGAACCTGGGTTGTTGAATTTACATATGTTTCGAGAAATCCCACTTTCTCTCTCGTTTTTAACATTTTCAACTTCGTATGTTTGCCAGTTTTTATTTTTCATGTGCCATTGTTGTTTAGTTTGTTTTTTCGATTTCACATATTGCTGGCTGTTAGTGGTTTTTCAAGTTACTATTTCTTTGCATGGTTTATGGTTCGGTAGTAAACTATAAAAAGTATGCGTGTGTTCTAGTAGTAAATATATTGCAAATGAAAAATTTTCATTTTGTGTTCTGGTTGCTACACCAAATATATATTGTATGGCAAAATATTTTTAGAATTACTACTAGAAATATTTCTATATTTTTAGTATGCGAAAAGTTAAATGTTATTTTCTTAAAATATTTTTCTAGTTTTCCTATAAAATTATGAAATATTTTGCTATTTTTTACATAATATAGTAGTAATTTTAAACTCTGAAATAAACTAATTCAAGAGCAATATTTATCATTTTTTTTTGTTTTTTCAGCTAAACCAACAATACAACAAGTTTTAGGAATACGAATATGTAATAATATTTTAAGCTACAGACTATAAATATTCTGCGGAACGGCAAAAAGCATCAGTTGTTTGAATCGCTTTCTAAAAGAATATGAAATTTTTAATTGTTTTCGCTTTGGCGTTGTCTACCGTCTCTGCCTTTCGCGTGCATAATTTAAAGTTGGGTATTACCAAAGGTAAAAAGGCTATTGAAGGTCAATTCGCCTATCAAGTTGGTCTAGAATATATACGTGGCTCTAAAAAACGTGGCTTTTGTGGTGGTTCCTTGATTGGCGAACAGTGGGTTCTGACTGCTGCCCACTGTAACATAAATGCTATATCTGTTACTGTGTACTTGGGTGCAACCGAACGGACCAAGGCTGAAATTAAATACACTGTCAGCCCCGACAATATCATCAACCACGCTGACTTTGAATATCAAAATCTAGACAACGATATTTCCGTAATCAACATACCCCAAACCGCTTATACTCCCAAGATTAAAGCCACGATCTTGCCCGCCATTTCCAGCTCTTACTCTACTTATGTCGATATTGAGGCTTTTGCCACCGGTTGGGGTCTTACTTCTGACTCTGAAAAAAGTCTTTCAAACGATTTACAATATGCTCTCTTGAAAGTCATCAAAAATAAGGGCTGTGGTAAAATCTACGACGACATCAACCCTTCCAAGCTTTGCGTCTCCACTGTCGGTGGTGTTTCCCCCTGTCATGGTGATTCCGGCGGCCCATTGGTGTTGAAAGATAGCGATATTCAAATTGGTGTGTTTTCTGCCACTGATCCGAAAGGCTGTACCAATGGTGGTCCCGTGATCTGCACCCGTGTTACCAGCTACTTGCACTGGATCAAGGATAAAACTGGCATTTCCTACTAATTAAACTACTTAGATTTTGGTTAAAGTGAATACGATATAAGTATAATATTGATGTACTACCTTAAGCAAATAAAATGTTGAACCTTGATCATAATTTATTGTTTATTTATAAACTTTTAACATAGATATAACGATAGGGTGGAAAAATAATATCGTAAAAATTGCACACCGTTAAATTCAAAAAGAAAATTATTAAAGTTATCAAAGATGTACAAGAGCATTTTGGTATGAGAAAATCTTTATTAATAATAAAAACAGTTTTCGAATAGGGTTGTTAATATTTAATTTTTATTAACTTTTTAAAAGGATTTCTATTTTATTTATGAATAATTTGCAGATATTTCTGTTGGACATCTAATAATAGTTTAAGGTATTATTCTGATAATTTTAATGTTTCTTCTTTAGGAACATATGTATCATAACTCAGAAGTGAATATTCATTGCACTGCTAATTTTTACAACAGCAGGGTGTTTCTACCTGTTGAGGTGCCATTGCTGGCTCATTTTTCAAAATCTAGCGAGATCCAAGCAGGTTTAACTTCTTTCCCTTATACTGCCTTTACGCCTGTCAACAGCTGATAATAAACCATGCCATTTTCGAGATTACGTAAGAGATCTTTTTAATATAAAGTTTAAGAAGTATAAACGGTCACTGACGAAATGCTACTTTACACCTTCATGATTTACTCTAGTCCTAAACTGTCAGTTAAGATAATTTGTTTTTTTTCTGCTTATATTTATTAATGAAAATTATATTTCAGATCATGAAAGATCTGGTTACGTAACAATTCCTATATAAAAGTGATTGTTATTGATATGCAAGTTGATAGACAGCAGAACTCTAACCCTCAGGTTCTACAACAATAACGTACTTTGGAAATGTTTAAAACAATAAGATCTACACATTTCATAAATATTATCTTCCAACACGTGTTAATAAACAATTGTTTTACATGTGTTATTAATAAATAAATATAATTTAATGTAGGAAATAAACTAATCCAAGAGCTATATTAATCTATTGTTTCTGTTTTTTTTTTCAGCTGAATAAACAATTAAACATAAAACTCTATTTAATTTTTTGTTTATACATATTTGATAATTTCACAACAAATGTTGTAGTGTCGTAGAAGTCGTACGTCGTCTGAATTGTTGCTCTTAATTTACTGTTTCAATAAACTAGAGTATTGGCCATAAGCGGTCACAAATTTCTATTTAAATAAAATTTAATAAAATAATATTAAAATAAACTAAATTTATGATTGTGCGAACCCAATTAAAACAAAACTCTTCACAAATTTCAAATTATAACATTTATTGAAAAACTACAATGAAACATTATCAAAATATTGGAAGTTTTCGACAGTGTTACAAAAATATACTAGAAATGAATATGTAACAGAAACAATCACATAAGACGCAAATGCGGCAGCAAAAACCTTATATCAAAGAAAATAACTAGAGCAAGATGGAATGCATATCAAATTAATCATAGGATTAGAAAGTGACCATAAGTCAATTCCATTCTCAGAGACACAAAATAAACAGTAAGAACTATTCTGCAGGCCAATTTGAAGTCATCAGAAGGTCAATATCTAAATATGTATCTAGTTAACACTCAAACAATAATATCAAAAGCAAGTCTACAATATCCATACAAAAACAACCATTCTAAGAGAGAAAGGAATATCTATAGAAACTATCTATAGAAATCTTCCACATTTTACAAATCACTGCCCACACATCATCCGCAAATTCGCTTTCATGTGATTTTATTAAATAATGCATTAATTATGAAGAAGGAACCAGAATCATGTGTAAAGACGGACGCATTTAAAATATTATTTCTAAGTTTATTTGTTTTCGAGATATAAAGGTACTGGTTTACTTGTTTTAGCCCCATTTGTCCCCCTTAACGACCGAATTTCCAAAAATCCTTCCTTAGTGGATCTACATGTTGTAAAAGAAACCCATTACCCGAATTTCAAGTTTCCAGCTTTAGCGGTGCGATGATAAATGAATCAGTCAGTCAGTCACGTTACTCTTTTATATACATATATATATATAGATTATAATGGAATTCATTGGTCTCCCTAACGCACTTAAAATTTACATAGTAATACATAGTAATTTTTGAGGGTCTGACATTTGGCATTTATTTCTTACCTAAACAACTAATACAGTCGTAGCTCCCATTAAGACCCTCTCCGTAATTTACATTAACTTCCATAAATTTAAATATGCGAGGTGTAGGGTATTATATGGTCGGGCTTGACCGACTATACTTTCTTACTTGTTTGTTCATGTAATTGTATCATGGGGGAACAAGAGCGTGCTCTCTCAGCTGGTTTGGTAGTTAAATAACTTTTGTTGTAGCTGGGGTCATTTATTTTTTTGATTTGATCACTCTCCCCGTTTAGGAGAAGGCACAATTAAAACCAACTTAGTTTACAAAAAACTTTTATACTTCTCCTAAGCAGTTTGGTATTGAAAATCAGAAAAATCGATATAGTAGAACCAGAGATATGGACCAAAATGTGACACAACCTCCATAAAAATTTGATATTTTTAAAAATTTGTCTTGCAATTTTTTTAACATAAAATGTTGTACATTTTGTACGTGTACATTTTTATAATAAGAGCAGAAAGTATGAGGAAAATAGTAAGAATCGGTCCATGGTTTCTCAAAGCCCCCTACAAAAATCTTCCCGAAATATGGCTTAATGATAAATAAATGCCTATAAAATTGGAATACACCTTATAATGTTAACATTTTTATACTTTGTTTCTTAACTTGTGGTGAATATTGAAAACTGTTCTTCTTTTTCATATTAAAAATTATTAAATTACACTCAGAATTGTTATGAATATCAGACAAACTCTGTAAATTATGGTGAGAATTGGTAATTACATTTACAATTTTAAATAGTTAAAATTAAATAGAATTTCTAAATATATGAAATAAAACAATAAGATCTACGCATTTAACAAATATTATCTTCCCACCTGTGTCAATATTTTTAAATTTTTTCACAATTTGCTGCAAACAAATAAATAAATATAATTTAAATACAATATATAGGAACAGAGTTTAAAATTACAACTATATTATGTAAAAAATAGCAAAATATTTCATAATTTTATAGAAAAACTAGAAAAATATTTTAAGAAAATAACATTTAACTTTTCGCATACTAAAATATAGTAGTAATTCTAAAAATATTTTGTCATACAAAATATATTTGGTGTAGCAACCAGAACACAAAATGAAAATTTTTCTATATTTAAGTTTTTTTTAGAAATGGTGTTGTTTGAGAAAACAGCCTGTGCACGCTCATTAAGACAAGAGTTAAGCAACGAAATAGCAGAAGAGGAGAAATTAAAAAGTTTTGTGAGTTTAGAACATAGATAATATATGTATATTCAACGGAGTCAAAAGCCTTAGAATGATCCAAAAGAACAAGAAACGAGACATTACCATCATCTAAGTTTGTCTTATGTATTTGTTTCTTTTCGTTAAAGGAGTTGCTCAACCTGTGCGTAGTTGTGTTCATATTTTGTTGTTATGGATTTTCCATTTTGCAGTTGTTGTTGCATGCACACATATTACAATTTTATTTCATAATTACGCTGTTGTATTCATAACTTATTGTTGTTGCATTTTCTATCTTGCAATTAATCGTTTTGTTGTCTTTTTTACTCAAGCCTTTGTTTCATTTCTATATTGCACATTAGATTTTTCGCTGCACATTTTTTTCTCTGCTACTTATTTGTTTACCTGTTACAAATATTAGAATTCGAATTTAGAAACACACAATTTTTTATACACAGAAGTCGATCATTTGTACTATCACGTGCAATTCTTCATTTCATTCATAATACAAACAAGTTCAAACAACGTACATATGTATGTTTGCAAATCAATATGAATGCATGTTATTATTAAAAACTTCTTCTGAGTTGTTGTTGCCTTTCATTTAAAACACTACCTATACATACATATGTACATAATGTGTCTAAAAGTAAAATTTTCTCATTGAAAAATTTCGTTTTCCGCAACTTACTGTTTTTTTGTTTTTGTTGTTTTTTCTTAATTTTCTATAATTTTGAAAATAATTGTCCTCATAAATGTTGATGAATTTCCATTCATTCTATACCATTCTTGTTTTTGTTGTTATTATTACATTCATACCGCATAATTACATACGTACACCCACAACTTTTTCATTTCTTAGTTACATCTTTATTTTAAAATTTTCTGAATTCCTATTACAAATAGCACAATGCATTTGAAGACTCAATAAATAAATAAATAAATAAATAATAAAATCAATAATTAATCAGAATCGTTATTAAAAATCATAAATCATAAATTTACAAAAAATAAATCATTAGCTTGAAAAGGCACCTTATATTTTCATCTACTTTAATTCCTTATCTTAATAACACACAATTCTATACAAATTATTATTTTATAACCACAAATCAACGTATACTGTATGTATGATGAACCTTTTCTTATTTCTAGTTTTTTTCCCCAGTTTTCTGCACATTGCATATATGCGGCGTAAATATTCCACATATGCGACGAAAATAGTTTTTTTATGCGGCGAAGAAATCTTATATATGCACATTTTCGTTTTTAACATTTTCAACTTCGTATGTTTGCCAGTTTTTATTTTTCATGTGCCATTGTTGTTTAGTTTGTTTTTTCGATTTCACATATTGCTGGCTGTTAGTGGTTTTTCAAGTTACTATTTCTTTGCATGGTTTATGGTTCGGTAGTAAACTATAAAAAGTATGCGTGTGTTCTAGTAGTAAATATATTGCAAATGAAAAATTTTCATTTTGTGTTCTGGTTGCTACACCAAATATATATTGTATGGCAAAATATTTTTAGAATTACTACTAGAAATATTTCTATATTTTTAGTATGCGAAAAGTTAAATGTTATTTTCTTAAAATATTTTTGATAATTTTACTTCTTGATAATTTTAGTTAGGCTCGAGTTCATTAAATTTAATTTAATTTTTCGAGACGAAGTCTTGACATGAATACGAAACAAACTGAAGGACTAAAGGAAAAAAAAACAACTATGAATAGAAATTAATAAAAAATGATAATTACAGCAAAAACTTCAAACTACCAGAACTAACACTGGTTAAAGGATTGATCTTTGTCTGTTGGCTGACCGGCACCGCAGTGGTGCATGTGGTCCCCAGTCAAGAAAAATTATCAAAATTTTTAATAATAAATTTTTCAAGTTGTAATTCCTAACTTCAGTAAAAATAATTTAATGAAAATTAAATTTAATAAACTCGCGCCTAACTAAAATTATCAAGAAGTATTTTGCTATTTTTTACATAATATAGTAGTAATTTTAAACTCTGAAATAAACTAATTCAAGAGCAATATTTATCATTTTTTTTTGTTTTTTCAGCTAAACCAACAATACAACAAGTTTTAGGAATACGAATATGTAATAATATTTTAAGCTACAGACTATAAATATTCTGCGGAACGGCAAAAAGCATCAGTTGTTTGGATCGCTTTCTAAAAGAATATGAAATTTTTAATTGTTTTCGCTTTCGCGTTGGCGTTGTCTACCGTCTCTGCCTTTCGCGTGCATAATTTAAAGTTGGGTATTACAAATGGTGAAAAGGCTATTGAAGGTCAATTCGCCTATCAAGTTGGTCTAGCATATATACGTGTCACTAAAACACGTGGCTTTTGTGGTGGTTCCTTGATTGGCAACCAGTGGGTTCTTACTGCTGCCCACTGTAACTTAGATGCTAAATCTGTTACTGTGTACTTGGGTGCAACCGAACGGACCAAGGCTGAAATTAAATACACTGTCAGCCCCGACAATATATTCAACCACGCTGACTATGAAGATGACAATCTAGACAACGATATTGCCGTAATCAACATACCCCAAACCGCTTATACTCCCAAGATTAAACCCGCGATCTTGCCCGCCATTTCCAGCTCTTACTCTACTTATGTCGATAGTGAGGCTTTTGCCACCGGTTGGGGTCTTACTTCTGACTCTGAAAAAAGACTTTCAAACGATTTACAATATGCTCTCTTGAAAGTCATAAAAAATAAGGAGTGTCGTAAAATCTACGCCGACATCAACCCTTCCAAGCTTTGCGTCTCCACTGTCGGTGGTGTTTCCACCTGTGATGGTGATTCCGGCGGCCCATTCGTGTTGAAAAATAGCGATATTCAAATTGGTGTGTTTTCTGGCATTGATCCGAATGGCTGTACGAATGGTGATCCCGTGATCTGCACCCGTGTCACCAGCTACTTGCACTGGATCAAGGATAAAACTGGCATTTCCTACTAATTAAACTACTTAGATTTTGGTTAAAGTGAATACGATATAAGTATAATATTGATGTACTACCTTAAGCAAATAAAATGTTGAACCTTGATCATAATTTATTGTTTATTTATAAATTTTTAACATAGATATAACGATAGGGTGGAAAAATAATATCGTAAAAATTGCACACCGTTAAATTCAAAAAGAAAATTATTAAAGTTATCAAAGATGTACAAGAGCATTTTGGTATGAGAAAATCTTTATTAATAATAAAAACAGTTTTCGAATAGGGTTGTTAATATTTAATTTTTATTAACTTTTTAAAAGGATTTCTATTTTATTTATGAATAATTTGCAGATATTTCTGTTGGACATCTAATAATAGTTTAAGGTATTATTCTGATAATTTTAATGTTTCTTCTTTAGGAACATATGTATCATAACTCAGAAGTGAATATTCATTGCACTGCTAATTTTTACAACAGCAGGGTGTTTCTACCTGTTGAGGTGCCATTGCTGGCTCATTTTTCAAAATCTAGCGAGATCCAAGCAGGTTTAACTTCTTTCCCTTATACTGCCTTTACGCCTGTCAACAGCTGATAATAAACCATGCCATTTTCGAGATTACGTAAGAGATCTTTTTAATATAAAGTTTAAGAAGTATAAACGGTCACTGACGAAATGCTACTTTACACCTTCATGATTTACTCTAGTCCTAAACTGTCAGTTAAGATAATTTGTTTTTTTTCTGCTTATATTTATTAATGAAAATTATATTTCAGATCATGAAAGATCTGGTTACGTAACGATTCCTATATAAAAGTGATTGTTATCGATATGCAAGTTGATAGACAGCAGAACTCTAACCCTCAGGTTCTACAACAATAACGTACTTTGGAAATGTTTAAAACAATAAGATCTACACATTTCATAAATATTATCTTCCAACACGTGTTAATAAACAATTGTTTTACATGTGTTATTAATAAATAAATATAATTTAATGTAGGAAATAAACTAATCCAAGAGCTATATTAATCTATTGTTTCTGTTTTTTTTTTCAGCTGAATAAACAATTAAACATAAAACTCTATTTAATTTTTTGTTTATACATATTTGATAATTTCACAACAAATGTTGTAGTGTCGTAGAAGTCGTACGTCGTCTGAATTGTTGCTCTTAATTTACTGTTTCAATAAACTAGAGTATTGGCCATAAGCGGTCACAAATTTCTATTTAAATAAAATTTAATAAAATAATATTAAAATAAACTAAATTTATGATTGTGCGAACCCAATTAAAACAAAACTCTTCACAAATTTCAAATTATAACATTTATTGAAAAACTACAATGAAACATTATCAAAATATTGGAAGTTTTCGACAGTGTTACAAAAATATACTAGAAATGAATATGTAACAGAAACAATCACATAAGACGCAAATGCGGCAGCAAAAACCTTATATCAAAGAAAATAACTAGAGCAAGATGGAATGCATATCAAATTAATCATAGGATTAGAAAGTGACCATAAGTCAATTCCATTCTCAGAGACACAAAATAAACAGTAAGAACTATTCTGCAGGCCAATTTAAATTATTTTTAAATATTATTTCTAAGTTTATTTGTTTTCGAGATATAAAGGTACTGGTTTACCTGTTTTAGCCCCATTTGTCCCCCTTAACGACCGAATTTCCAAAAATCCCTCCTCAGTGGATCTACATGTTGTAAAAGAAACCCATTACCCGAATTTCAAGTTTCCAGCTTTAGCCGTGCGATGATAAATGAATCAGTCAGTCAGTCACGTTACTCTTTTATATACATATATATATATAGATTATAATGGAATTCATTGGTCTCCCTAACGCACTTAAAATTTACATAGTAATACATAGTAATTTTTGAGGGTCTGACATTTGGCATTTATTTCTTACCTAAACAACTAATACAGTCGTAGCTCCCATTAAGACCCTCTCCGTAATTTACATTAACTTCCATAAATTTAAATATGCGAGGTGTAGGGTATTATATGGTCGGGCTTGACCGACTATACTTTCTTACTTGTTTGTTCATGTAATTGTATCATGGGGGAACAAGAGCGTGCTCTCTCAGCTGGTTTGGTAGTTAAATAACTTTTGTTGTAGCTGGGGTCATTTATTTTTTTGATTTGATCACTCTCCCCGTTTAGGAGAAGGCACAATTAAAACCAACTTAGTTTACAAAAAACTTTTATACTTGTCCTAAGCAGTTTGGTATTGAAAATCAGAAAAATCGATATAGTAGAACCAGAGATATGGACCAAAATGTGACACAACCTCCATAAAAATTTGATATTTTTAAAAATTTGTCTTGCAATTTTTTTAACATAAAATGTTGTACATTTTGTACGTGTACATTTTTATAATAAGAGCAGAAAGTATGAGGAAAATAGTAAGAATCGGTCCATGGTTTCTCAAAGCCCCCTACAAAAATCTTCCCGAAATATGGCTTAATGATAAATAAATGCCTATAAAATTGGAATACACCTTATAATGTTAACATTTTTATACTTTGTTTCTTAACTTGTGGTGAATATTGAAAACTGTTCTTCTTTTTCATATTAAAAATTATTAAATTACACTCAGAATTGTTATGAATATCAGACAAACTCTGTAAATTATGGTGAGAATTGGTAATTACATTTACAATTTTAAATAGTTAAAATTAAATAGAATTTCTAAATATATGAAATAAAACAATAAGATCTACGCATTTAACAAATATTATCTTCCCACCTGTGTCAATATTTTTAAATTTTTTCACAATTTGCTGCAAACAAATAAATAAATATAATTTAAATACAATATATAGGAACAGAGTTTAAAATTACTACTATATTATGTAAAAAATAGCAAAATATTTCAAAATTTATAGAAAAACTAGAAAAATATTTTAAGAAAATAACATTTAACTTTTCGCATACTAAAAATATAGAAATATTTCTAGTAGTAATTCTAAAAATATTTTGCCATACAATATATATTTGGTGTAGCAACCAGAACACAAAATGAAAATTTTTCTATATTTAAGTTTTTTTTATCGACCTTTTCCTTATTCTATTATTGATTTGTTTAGAAAATTCTAAATCGGGCTTATTAAGGTCATGTATTCTATGCAAATAAAAGATTATTTCATAATTTATTTTTCCGACGTTTCGTTGGAGATTCCCAACATCATCAGGGATATTTTATTAGATCTGGTAGCATCAAAATAAATATACAATTGAAAAATAATAGTTTAATAACAACAACGATAACTTAGTTCTACAGGAATAATATTACTCACATATAATCTTTCGTCAATAGTTGTGCATTTAGAATATTTTATATACATTCTGTTTTACATAAACACAACATGAAACATAAATTTAATTAAACAAAACAAATGCAAAAATATAAATAAAAATAATATCACAGTATAATTAAATTGTATTAAACTAAGTATCACAGCAGTAAAATCAAACTAAAATATTGCGATTGTATAAATTGCATTCGTGTTGTTTTTGTCGTCTTTTGTATTTAAAGCATTCGTAGCTCTTTCCTGAATCCTCAAACTTTCCAGTGTAAATCGTTTATTTATTCTCTTTTCCTTGTCCAATATTTTAATGTTTGTGAGATCGGGTCGATGTTTTTCTTCAACACAGTGTGTAGCCAGAGCTGTAGTCATTTTATTTCTCTTTATGTCTGTTCCGTGTTCTGATATTCTTGTACCAAGGCTTCTCTCACAGGGTTCTATCCTGGGTCCTCTGTTATTTTCACTATATATTAATGACCTCCCTTTGCAGTTATCGCATTGTAATATACATATGTATGCTTATGACGTGCAATTGACTCTCGGATGTCATCTTAATGACTTAACAGAATATGTGGCCACATTGAATAGCGATCTGTCAAGAATACATTGCTGGGCAACGGCAAATGGGCTTTGTCTCAACCCAGATTTGCGAACTTAACATATTTCTGAATAAACGTACATTATGCCCGGATTACTTTATGGCTGTGAGCTTTTCGCCAGCTGTGATTTCAAAAGTACGCAGAAGTTAAATGTAGTTTTCAATAATGTAGTTCGATACGTGTATGGTATTAAACGTTTTGATCACGTGTCGAATTTTCCCGCGTTTCATTCGAAAACCTTATAAATGTCAGAACTCTTGTGCTCCTTCATAAAATGATTTATACTGGTAAGCATTTTTACCTTTATCAGAAAATTAACTTTAATAGAAGCAACAGAGGAAGGAAAATTGTACCATTAAGGCGTTGCAGTCTTGTTTCCGAGTGGCAATTCTTTATACATGCTGTTCGTCTTTGGAATTTGCTTCCACATAACATTCAGCTACTCAGTAATGCAAACGCATTTAAGAGTAACATTTTTTGAAATCTTTAAGTGATTTTTAAGTAATTTTTGTTTTAAAAACTTCCTAACTTTTATATGGGTACTCGTACATACAATTTCATAATACTATAATTTAATTTTATTTACATTTTACTACTGCTTTCAATTTTTTATTGATATTTCTTTCTGTTTTTTAACCTTTCACATTTTTTATTAAGTACTAATTGTTTCAATATTAACATTATATCATATAATTTGTTTAACTTATTTTTGTACTTTGTCTTCTCCATTAGTATTCATACCTTTAAGTCAATTGACATTAAAATTAATTTCTTCAAATCTAAAATTCCTGTACTATAATTATAAGATTTAATCTTGTTGTTCAGAATAAGCACATTAAATAAATAAATAAAATAAATAATAATTTGGTACCTTAAAATTATATCACATATATTGGGTTTTTCAATAAGAGCGCTATAAAGGTTTTTTTTTAAATAAAACACAAACGGTTTTGGATATCAATGAAATACTTTATTCCTGTGAAAGTACGTTCGATGCCATTATGTATGGAACTCGTTCATCAATCGTCGCTAGCTTGTTGGCACGACCGAAGCGGCCAATCGACTGGACCATTTCGTGAGAGAACACGTTCTCCAAACTTGGTTTCCAATAAATTGATTGTGACATTCGCTATATGGCTTGTGGCGCCGTCCTGTTGGAACCACATGTCCTCCAAGTCCATTTCATCCAATTGGGGCCAAAAATATTCTGTTATCATTGAACGGTAGCGATTCCCATTCACAGTAACGTGCCGGTCTTGATTATCACGGAAGAAGTACGGCCCAATGACGCCGTTTCTTATGCATAAAACAAAACCAAATTATTTTTTTAAAACCTTTCTTAAAAGAGTTAAATGTATTTCTGCTTCGGCTATGTTTTACACGTCAAGTACACTGTAAAATAAGAACTTACAAATTCGTTTACCATTCCGACCCAATGTGCAGTCTTTTATTCATTTATCGGTTTTGTTGTAGGTAATTTTGTTCTGTATCGGTTTATTGAATTTCACCTATTTTCGAACTTTATTATTTATATTTATTTTATTTCTTTTTTAGAATTTTTTGTAAAAAAAAAATATTTCTTACAATTTTTCCACAACAAAAGCAGGCTTTCTGTGGTTGTGGTAGTCTGTCGTCAGATTGTACATTAGGTTGGTACATTAAAAAAATAAACTTTATATCATTCTTAAATACAATTTCTTAAAATGTTTTCAATCAAAAATTGAGTTTCTTAACGAAGCACATGAGAAAAAAAGAATTTCTCATGAAGTAAAAAATGTAAAGGAATTGTAGGCGATAAATGAAATGAAAGTGGAATCGAAAATGTCCTTTCAATTCGATTGTTGCAGTTACTTTGGTACCGTTACCGTTATTTTATATACATATACATACATACATATTTAGAAGTTGAAATATAATAGAATATCACATATCGTATGTCAACTTAATTTTGATTTCTGTAATTCTTATTAAAAATTAGGTCAGACAGAAATTATAGTTATCATTCATCGGAATAACTGCCGTTACCGAAATAATTGAAAATAGCTGCCCTCTTTTACGAGTTTTGAATTCGTATTACACAGTGAACATGTTTCAGAAACCTTTAAATAATGGAACTACTATTAGATCTGGTATATTTTCCTAAAAAAAAGGCTTTTAGGCGGATATCGAAACTTTAGTACTGCACTTGATTGCTAAATAAAATAGTAAATTAGATCGTAAATTGTTAGATTCAAACCACAGATTTTAAGATATAATCTCAATTGTCTTTCGATTTTCGATATGTTGGTTGCAAAAACTTTTAGGGAAAGAGAGATTGATTTTAGCAATTTTTAATTTAATATTAAATATGAAGAACAGGTTGAAGCCGTGAACTTATTTCTCAGTTCTATGATCAGACGGTGTTTGTTGTGAAATCTTTTGCTATCACAATTATTAAATATTTGTTTGCTATCACAATCGGTTATCTTTCTCTAGGAAGTCAAAATACTTTGCCAGATCCTAACCTAAGAATCAATTTTTGCCATCTGGGTCAAGCAATTAGTTGCTGTCCACTATTACAATAACGAGCTGAAAGTATTGTTTATACATACCACCTTGATCTACTTAGGGACCGAATACAGAATACAGTGTTTCTTCAACTTTTAAATACTTTCAACATAGTTTCAATTTTATAAACCTTTTATTACATATTTACGTCTACTGTTACTTTGTTACGATGTGAAGTTTACCGATCGTCTTAAGGTACGATCACACTTGGCAAATATTTGTCTTTTGTCTAAAACCACTGAATAAAATATATTTGAACTCGGTTATTTATTTAAAAAAAAAACTTCATTCATTTAGGAAAAGACACAAAAAATATTTAGTTTGAATTTATTTGATGCTGTTTGATCTGGCAAAACACTTGTAAGAATAAACAACGTCAAACAAATGTCTGCTTAAATAAGTGGTTACGCTTTTTTTGAGTAAATATTTGCCAAGTGTGACCGTACCTATAGAATCATATTTAGAGTCGATTATATAATGTTCGGCCGTCTGTAATTGTTATGATATTTCATTCAAATTTACTACATTCGGTGGAAAACGGCCTATTATTTCACATAGTCCTCATACAAATGTCCTCCCGAAATTTTTGATTAGCAGCGTTTGATTTGTACATCTATGCAAACAAAGTTGCCCACAAATATTTTGTATATATGAATTGTACATATGTATGTATATGCTTCAAAACATTGTATTTTGTGCTTCTTAATGCTGACAATTCCGTAAAAAAGCTTATATCAGGTATAAAGGATCAAACAAAAACTGTTTGATAAAAAAAACTGTATGATTTACAAGTGAATAGAAAAAAAGTATATTATAAAACAACAAGTTATAGGGCAATATTCGGCTGTGCCGAATCTTGAATAGCCTCCACCTAAATGTAATAAGAAATACAAAAACTACAATGGTTACGCTGGACTAGAATATCCCCTATTTTGTGTTTTCTAATCAGTCTTAGTGCAAATTTTATTAGTATTTGATATATTGTTTGAAAGTGAATTTTACGAACAACAAAACTTATTTCAAATGCTTTGACATTTTATCTAGTTTAAACCATTTATAATTGATTTGATTACCAATTCTTACCATAATTTACAGAGTTTGTCTGATTTTCACAATAATAAAATTTTTGAACTGTATAACAGTTAGTTTGATGTCGATATTTATTAGATACTAGCTGACCTGGTCCGCGTTACTGGCCTTAAGCAAACATTAGTGTTGTATTAGCACACGATTTAAATGAAGCTTTTCTCGAAATTTGCGGCCTATAAATAAAAATCCATAGAATACCTATAATAAAGTTTTGTTACAGAATAACTTACATATGGTAAGGTGACCATACGTCCTCATTTTGGAGGACAATCATCTATTTTAACTTTCAGTTATCTTTTTCATACTCAGTCATCTTTTGCCATCTTTAATTTTTAATGCATGATCAATATTTGTTTTTATTGAGCTTAGAGTATGAACAGAACAAGCACGGCACGGTTTTTAAGTAGAATGAGAATCGCCACTTTTAACAAATAAAACACATTTTACTTCACAAACGTCGTGTCGTGCTTGTTCTGTTCATACTCTTACTGACTGAACTTTCGCATTTCAAAATAGTAAATGGTAACAATATGTAAAAAATGTAAACATTGAATTGAAATAAATTTTTTACTATTTTTCTTAATTCTTTTGAGATATGAGATGAGAAACGCATCTATTTAAGGCAAATTATTTTTATGGAAATTATATTTATTTACTACTTCATCTTGGGGCCAGCGGATAGACAATGCTTTTTGTTTTTTTTTTTGCGTGCCGGAAGCAAGCCACATACAACTGGCCATGTGGAAAACATAAATTTTCCAAAATTAAGCCAGCAATAGTCAATGATTGGACTTGTGCTTTATTGATGGTAATAGTAAAGGGAATTGGAGTCGCTTGAATTAGAATGGTATATCGTTGGAAATCATCGGAATTCGAGGAATAAGTACGTCTGCGCCTTTGAATCTGCCACCGATGATTGTTGCATCGATTAAATTTAGTGAGCAGATTGACCATCTGGTTCCGTTGCATAACTTTAATGCGTTTAAGTTGCGAATAAGAATTACCGGTGATCCAATCTTTAATGTTAGCACATGCGGTGGCATTCCTGGTTGTTCCAATGAATTCAAAAATTCAGTGGGATAATTGACGGCTTGTTCTTCATCCATTACTGTGTCGATCGATTTGTATTTGATTAATTTGCCGAGCAGTTTCAATTTGCTCATTAAGCTTGTTGAAATCATCATTTTTTGTTGCCAAAATTGCACGTTCCCACAGCCAATCCGAAATTTTTTAGAAGATTGTTAGACTTGGGAATACCTTATCGACAACGGCTTGAATATTCATTTGACAGAAGTTAGGCGGGAACTAAATCTCGTTCGCGGCGCGATTAAATGAAATTTTTTCATATCCGATGTCAAAAAGTTGTTCTGAGAATGTTTGGGCAGACGGGTCTTGCAATAATTGCACACGCATGTTCGTCGATAGCGTGATTTTCTCGACTCGATTCTAAAGATATGAAGCTTTCAAGCATATGTTCAGCACATCTGCGGGCATTGATCCTGGAATAACGGGCAAAGTTTGACGGAAATCACAAACAAAAGAATAAGAGCGCCTCCCATCGGTTTTTAGTTTCCTCGAAAATCACGTAGAGTCCGGTCAAGCGCTTCGAGCAATTTGTTTAAATGTAAAAAACTCACAAATGTGCACAAAATGTAGGTATCTTAAATGCCAGAGTACACAAAGTTGTTTATCATCGATTGATAATATAATATTATTTTTAACTTATTGCACAATGTTGCACCTTAGTAAGCGCAGAATATCTTCTGTTATCGAATGATGTAAATATTTTGTAAATAAACCGAAAACTCGGATTTTTAAATGCAATACGCTACATATATACACACATCCTATTATAGATTTTTGTGGACTAAATTGTTCATCGGAAATAGCCCTTATATGGCAACTATGGGAAATCGTGGGCAGAGAATTGTATGCATATGAGGATATCTCACGTTGAATTTCAACATGATAATAGTACATTTAAGATACATATTAGTATTAACGTGCATTTCGGAAGTGGACCTTGTAAGGGGGATATAGTTAAATATGGACCGATCCGTGTAAAATGTTGTATCGGTACGGTTGTGTATATACAGTTGATCTATATAAAGTTTTGAGTCGGTACCGATGATTATAAGATATATATGTAGGATCGGTGTCTAATGGGTTAAGACGATCGGCTAGGCATCGGGATAAGTTGAAGTGGAGTGACTTTGAGTGACAATTTGCACACAGACAGACGGGTGTGGCAGATCTTTTTGAGAGGTTAGGAAAACAGTCTTTAGCAACAACTGAAGACGAAAGGTCGACAGTCGGACAGTTAGTCTATAATAATAAGTGTTTCTTTTTAAATAATAATAATACCTAGCAATAAGTTTTTTTTTTCTTTTCAACAAATAAATGAATAATAATTAATATATGTACATAAGTATAAACTGTATTTTATTTTGGAGCCGAAGGTAGTAATGAAAAACTACATATATAAATATTAATGTGGTCCTTATATGGAAGCTATGACCAATTATGAGTCCACTACCATATAATTCAGTACAACAATTTATTTACCTATAATGATTATTTGTGTAGATCTATAACCTTTTAACATTATTTATACCAGTTTTATACGTGTTTAAGCGAATTTTGGAAGTAGAATTTATAGGAGGTCTATGGTCAAATATGGACCAAATGAAAAAAATTTCGTTTTGCGATTTCTTTTAAAATAAAACTTACTTTTTCTGAATTTAGATATTCCAATTTTATAGGCATTTATGTATCATTTATGTTCGAGAAGACATTTGTATGGCGGCTATAATAAATCATGGACCGATTTTTACTATTTTCAGTTTCTTCTTTTATCATAAAAATAACGTATACAAAATTTCATGGTATTATCTGCAATATATTTAAAAAAATTGCAAACAATTTAAGAAAAAAATATCAAATTTGTATGAAGGTTGCCGAACATTTTGGTTCAAAACTCTGGTTTTACTATAACGATTTTGCTGATTTTCAATACCAAAGTTTCCTAAAAAATAAAATATATTTTTCTGGAAATTTCGTTTAGTTACGTTGCGTATTTTGTAGGCGAGAGTATTTTACAGAGATGTACAGACAGACGGATATAGACAATCGAGATAGAACTTCATAAAGATCAAGAAAATATATACTTTGTCTCAGATGAGTATTAAAAAAGTTTCACACGAAATGACAAACGTAATATACCCTCATTCATCACTTGGTGGTGGTGGAGGGTATAAAAATATACAATGATTAAAATATGATATCTGTCTATCATGTCGCCATCGTGGTCCGGTAGAAAACTTTGTTTATCAACTGTACAACACCCTGCTAAAAATATAATAAAGCGATATACATATTTGTAAAACAATTCTGATATCGATGGCAATTCGAAATTCCTAAACACCGTCACTTACAAAGCATAGTTGTACTTATTCGAGAATTCAAGACAAATTTAGCAACGTTTGATAAAAAAATGTAATAAATTTTCATAGAAACCTTCTATAGGACACGAAACCATCCTAATGTACTTGGGCAAAGCGTAAATGTCTGTATTTGGTTTACAATAGAAATATTATTTGTATGATGTGTTATAAGCTGATACGACATGTAAGTTTATTTACAACATGTTGTTTTGTTGTTTGTATTTGCAGTGTGTGCCATGAATAACAATTCTCCAAATGAAAAACTCTTTTTCCGTTTCCTCTGCCATATAAGTGTAAGAGTGTGTCACACAGTAAAACATTTATTTTGCTATTTTTGTGAATTCCCTATTGTATGCTAAAAAATTTCATTAATTTTATAGGCAAACAAAAGGAAATCTGTTTTCTTTCCTAAGAATCTCGTTTTTTCTCAATTTTTTTTCTTTTTTTCATTTTAGCAAACAAGTCTCTAATTGAAAACTATATTATTTGCTGTGAGCAAAAAAAGAAAAGGACACATAGAAAAAATTAAATATGTATTATTAAATCAGTAAAAGATTTGAGTAAGCGAAAAATATAAAGTGCTACTGAAGAAAAAAAAATAAATGGCAAGCAAAAAGGGTTATACAAATGCTGTAATAGAATTTTAGTACATATTTTATTTAATATATTGTGTCATATTGCGATAAATTTTAAATTTGCTGGAAGACTTCTTTCTACAATATTATGTTTATTACTGATTGCATGACTGACTATTTTGTGTATATAATGTATTGATTTAGTTTTGCTGACGCTTAAGCAATCATATCTTATTTTTAATATAAAAATTCTTATTAAAGGAAAAAAAAAAAGAAAAATATTGCCAATAAAAACTAACTTCCAGCACTAGCATTTTTACTAATTAATATTTTACATATTTTGAAATTTCATAAGAAAATTATTGCAAGTAAAAAAATTAGAGAAACAAATCAAAACTACAAAAAATATTCCCTAAATCCTTTTCTAAAAAGAAAATACATATGTATAGTAAAACGTATTTTCTCGCAGAACCACTAAAACCACAACTTACCACATTAAAACTACAAAATCAACAATAACATCATCGTGGTATAAACTGTAAGTAAACAAAACCGCATACAAAAGACGGCCAACAAAAAAATACTCCAAAAACCGTTTCAACGATTCAGTAGAAAATGGCGAAAAGAGAGCATGGGAATGAAAACAGAAATAAAATTGCATGAAAAATGGCAAGAAAAATTTATGGATTCAATTAAAAGTTTTCCTATTTTAGCCTGCCAAAATAACGAGAACAACAAGAATCCAACAACAGCAATAACAACAGCGATTCAGTAGTGGAGGAGGCAGCATTGACTAACTCACAAACACACGGATACAAACTCTACTCCTGCAACACTACATGATTTTCGAACAAGATGAACATGCTGTGCTTCATGTTCATCTTTAAAATGATGTTGCACGATACGAAACACAAACCAACATTAGAAATGCTCATAGCACTAACAATTATGTCTGCAACTTTGTTTTACACTCTCACTCAGCCCCTCTCACGCACAGCTCTCCGCTACTGCTAAAAAATACCGTAACAATAACGTGCGTTATTAACGATGTTTTCCTTGTTGTAACGTTGAGAGGGTGTTGGCTGAAAACCGGAAGTGTTTTGTTGGCATACTAAGACCAAGGCATATTTGTGCCATAAATATAGTCAGTTTAACTGAAGTGGGTCGTATGACAAGTTATGTACTTCGATTGCCTTTTAAATGAGGTAACTGCAATGAGCATGTTTTAATTTTTTGTTCTAGCCATACTTTGCAGAATCAAATTTGGGATATAATTCAGTCATTTCATAGAGTTAAATACCTGAAATTCATATCTTAAGACAAATAAATACAGAGGAAACCCTTCTAATAAAATATATACCATATTAAACAATTTTTCTTATAAAGCATCATTGTTCACATCAAATCTGGTCATACTACAGAAGCTTGTCTTTTAAAACCTGGTTGCACAACTTTCGTTTTTTTTTTCAATGGAAAATCAAAATAGAATGAAAATCGTGCACGAATTCCTTGATATGATAAGCCACGCTATCAAAATTACTATATATGATGTCATAAAATTATACCAGATTAATCACAGAAAACAGAATTTCAAAATACCTATAAAAAATAAAATAATCGTCCTTTGACATTTTTAAAAACGTGAATCGAAAAATTAAAAGGCTAATAGTAGTTTTACACTTTTTCTACTATATACATACAGTGAGGAGCACCAATGAATACATGTTTGTATGTATTCGTCTTGTATTAATTGGTATTTGTGTTGGATAATTTGCAAAAAGTGTTTACTACATGAAATTAAATTAATAATAAACTATTGTTTTTATGTCATACACAATAACTATAGTAGCAAAAAACAGAATTAATTCCACTTTCGAACGGACATATTTTTATTTTATTTAACTTTATTAAATATAACTTTATTTAACTCACATTCGATATAAAAATCCATGGAAATAGATATCAGCTTTGAAACACAGCACTGACTGTGGATTTCAATACATCAGCTAACAAATTAATACCGTTTTAAAGTGTTTCTAAACCATAGTGTCTACACCACCATAGTGGCGGAGGTATATTGGATTTGTGCTGATGTTTGTAACGCCCAGAAATATTGGTCCAACACCCACCTTAAAGAATACCGATCGACTCAGAATCATTTCCTGAGTCAATTTAACGATGTCCGTCCGTCTGGCTGGCTGTCCATGCAGAGCTTGTGCGCAGAGTACAGGTCGCAATTTTGAAGATATTTCAATAAAATTTCGTACGCGATATTTTTGTTATGGGATTGAAACTGATGGAAATCGGTCCATTATTTCACTTGGCCCCCATTCAAATGTCCTCTCGAAATAGGGGATTAACGATCATAAATGTTTGAATTATGAAAGTATGCAAACAAATTTCACCACAAATGAGTGGTAAATGAAGCGAAATCACATCTACAAACTTTGTCATAATTGGCCCATAATTGGCCCATAATTAGTCGTAGTCTCCATATAAGGCCCACATCCGAAAATCACTTTAAGGAGCATAACTCTTTTTAAAATGTTGGTATCCAAATAAAATTCAACACAAATAAGTTCCTTATATTCAGAAATATGAGACCTAATTTTACAATTTTCGGTCCATAATTAGTCAAAACTCCCATATAAGACCCTCTCCGTAATTCACTTTAACCTCCATAAATCTTTTAAAAGTATTTATATCGAGATAAAGTTTAACACATATAATATTTATATTCACAGAAATCATGGAACAAAATTTTTATATGATCGGTCCATAATAAGTACCTAATATCTCCCATATAGCGCTCGTTTTTGAAAAACTGGGTGCTTGGTATTATATGGTCGGGCTTGACCGACTATAATTTCGTACTTGTTTTGGAATTAATACAGTTAAATTTTCATAACTTAGTTTCATAGACTATATTTGTCAGTCAGCCATCTAATACGGATTACTAGTTCATCGTAAGTTATCATAATAATATTTGTTCACACGGTCCTCGTATTCTCTAAAAAACACAAAACATTTTAATAAAACAAAAATACATATTCATAAATATACAAACATCACAAACGTGCTATCATAAATTTCTGTTATTTTGAATAATATACAGCGAACATAACGCAAACATTTGTTTATTTTACAAAATAATAAAAAAAAGAGTGAAAAATTTTCTGGTTGCTGAGCCAGAGCCTGCGGTATTTCTGACCAGAATTTTAACACTCAGGGAAGAATAATAGAAAGCGAAATCCACTTATTTTTAATTTTAAGATACGAAATACTTTTGCATTGAATCGGTAAAAAGTACATATTCCAAAGAACCACAAACGAAACTTGCGTGTGGAAAAGAGGTTAGAAGATGATGGTGGTGGAAGTTGTTTGTAATCAGCTTTAATAAAAAAAAATATATTGAAATGAAAATAACTCAATGATAAAGTTTAACAACTCTTGGATTATATTGAGGCTTCATTTTCAAAATTTAATTAAGCCATGGAGAATGTGTACATATAATTTTGATTTCGCTTGTAATTTCTAAAATTTTCATTTGTGATACTAAACAGTTGATTTAGAGATGTCTGTCTATTGGTTGAAACTGTCCCATATGATGAACTGGGATGTAAGCAAAAATCGTTTTTTTTAGAATTGTACTTCTACTAAATTCCATAGTTGTGATAGTGCGGGTGATGAACCCTCTATCATTTTAGTGAAGCAATCGCTTCTTTGTAGTAATCTGATCTTGAAGATTCGCCGAAGAATGAACTAGATCATAGAGATTATTTTATTGCCATGAAACATGTTACCAGTGGGAGAATAAAAAAATGTTTGAAATAATAACAAATTTTTAACCATGGGTGTTTCCACAGAAAATGACCCCTTACAGCTCAAAAATAAAATTATTATTTTTAATTTATTTTTCTGCTAATATTACACAAAATAAATGTATCTGTCATTTTCCGAAGGATTAAATTTAATTTTCTTTATACTAACAAAAATATGCTGCTTTTTGTTACCCATAATAAATTAATTCAAACACAAAATACGTTTAACTTTTTATAATGTAACGACCGTTACTTTAAAAAAATTATTTTTGTTTGTTATTAATTTCCTTTGGTTTGAAAATAAACCCATTCCCTAAAAAAAACATTTCAAAGAATTTAATAAGATTTTTTACTTGAAACATTCTGTGCAAAATTTTACAATACATGATGTTTGTTTCCGAAATTTGAAAGCAGCACATTTATAAAGTAACGGCCGTTACCTTTTTAATGGTCAAAACAAGTATTGAAATTACATTTTTTATGAATTCTTTCGATTGCTACCGATGCTTGAACTTTCGTAGGTCCAAAATTAAGCAATCCTCGTGGCATATTTGCTTAGGTTGCAATTTTATTTAAAAAATCTCCGAAAATCGGTAACGACCGTTACTTTGGAAACACCCATATACATATATTTTTTTTAATAATTCTTTAGAAATGTTACTGAGTCTTTCAAAATGAAAAAAATACTTTTGCTTCATTAGGCAGCATTAAATGAAATTGAGAGCAATAAAATTGAGAAAAATTCAAATGAAATTGTAAATTTATATTAAATATTAGAAAAATTTAAATGGAAGTTGATATTTTCGAAATTGAGAAACGTATTACAAACGAATTACGAATGTATTACATACTCGTATTAAAGTATATAGTATAGTATAGTACATATGTATGAAACAAAAGACATTGTGAATATTTTAAAAGTTTGGTGAAATTACACTGATATGCCAGATTTGGAATAGTTAATTAATTCTTCAATATATGTATAATTAAATAATATTAATTTTAAATTGAAAGGTAGTTACAAATGTTTTCAATTCCATATGGAATTTTGATAATTTCAATGAAATATGGTGTATTTGTATTGGTTTATAGTGACTTTAAATCGTCATATTTTCTCGGCTAATTGTTTATGCATGTAGTTCATATATTATGTTTGCTAGTGCCTAAGATGCCTAAGGCTGGCGCAATATCACAGGACAAACTTGTTCTATTCCTAAATTGCACATTTGAGAAACAATTACGCATATACTGGTACATACATTAAATTTAATGATCTCAGATAGCAAATGGACAAGGATCTAATGTAAAAACTTTGAAATGCTGTAAGATCTGTGTCCTTAAAGACTCGTCAAAAATAAAATCAAAGGAGCAGGATATACTCACAAGTTCGAGTATTTAAATATTAACTTTTAACTCATTACTTAAGTTGATGTTAAAAACTATAAAATTGAAATAAAAAACAAGTAAGAGTTTATATACGGCTGTGCCGAAGTTTATATACCCACCACCAAATCACCTGTTATGGGGCCTACTTCATGAAATATTGCATTGTAATTTCCATTTATTTTAGGTTTGTTTAAGTTAAATTTCATCTCAATAATGATATTTATAAGAATTGTATGCATATTCCAGTAATAATCAATAACTTATACTTTGCTTAACAAAAAGAGATTTATTTTAACAAACTATAAATTAAATACTTTAAGATTTGGGGCGATTCTATTCTAGACAACTTTTAACATCAATTTTCAAATCACACTAAATGATACTTTTTTTGATGCAAATTAAAAGTAAAATATCTATATTTTATAACAATATAATTTTTTAGACGTAAGCTTAAATATAAATTTGTTTTGCTCTTCAAAGCATTTAAATTCATAGATTTGGCGCGAACAGAAAATTCATTCATGTTGCATCCGTCATGGCTTAAAGAGCAAATTTCTTATTATTGGATTAAATTTCTCCACGATGTTTGATTTGATAATCATCGTCTGATATCTCATCGTTCACAATAAAAAAGAATAATACAATAAAAGTTTAAAAATGAACAGAGTTTGTTTTTGTTTGTTTTGTTTGGTATGATCTTATGAAAGTTGGCCAATTTGGTTGCACCCGTCATGCACTTTAAAGCTCTCTCGTGGCTAGTTGGTCGTTTCATATAAATTCTTGTAAATAGATAACAATATTATATAGAAAAATATTGCCCCTTCTAGAAATAACTTAATTGAAAATGTGTTTCCTTCTATTAGTAAAAGAAGTTTAAAGCATCTAAATGTTACACCCGTCAGAATAGAATCGACCTTTGGGTCTTTTTTATAAAAAAATTTTATTTTATTTCAATATATCGCTACTCTTTGAGTAGCTTATTCAGGAAAAAATTTTAACTTTAAATAACTACCAAAATCTTATTAAGAAAAACAAGGTCAAATAAAGATCAATAAGAAATATAAATTAAGTACCCTAAGCAACTGATTTTGGCTTCAAAAAACGTGAAAATTGTCCACTCTGTATACTCTGTGGTTCTTCTCGGAAGTGGAGCTTGTACGGGAGCTATGCTCAATTATGGACCCACTTGCACAAAAGTCAATAGTATAATTTTTACATGCTTATAACTGATCTGTGTAAAATTTCGATTCGAAATGGAAATGGGAACTATGACCTATTACGGGGCGATCATCATAAAATTCTGTACGACGATTTATATGTACATGCGAATTATTTTTTATTGAATTTCAACATAATAAATTTTTATAAGAGATTTATGTGCATTTAAATAAGTTAAAAATTCCTATATATTAAATATATATAAAAATTCCTATTGAAATTCAATGTTAAAAAAATAAAACGGAACAAATTTCATGTGGAATTTTTATTCACGATAGGGGTGATTAACTCTTGACACATTGCTTTAGTTGATGAAAACATTAAAACAAATTTAAAAAATATGTTCAGTTTTACACCAATCTCTTTAAATAACCATTGCTTCTTCTGATGTTTGTCACTTTCTGAATCGATTTAAGAATGTCCGTCCGTCTGTCCTCCTGGCTGGCTAGCTGTCCATGCTAATTTGTGCGCAAAGTACAGGTCGCAATTTTGAAGATATTTCCATAGATTTCAGTATGTGAACTTTTTTCGGTTGAAGGATGATTGGAATTCAGTGTGCTTGAAATCGGTCCATTATTTCACCCTTCCCACATAATAATACCCTCCCGAATATTCACTTACAAATTTTGTGCATATCGGTCAGTAATTGTCCATAGCTCCCATATAAAACGCACTTTCGAAAAACACTTTAACGATTATAAAACCCTTAAAAATTCATACCTATATAAAAACAAGTAAGAAAGTATAGTCGGTCAAGCCCGACCATATAATACCCTACACCTAGTATATGTAAATATAAACAAGTTTTTCAGAAATGATCGTTATTTGCGAGATATCACCTATTTTGGACCGAAATTCAATGTCATGATTTCTGTGAATATAAATATTATATGTGTTAAACTTTATCTCGATATAAATACTTTTAAAAGATTTATGGAAATTAAAGTGAATTACGGAGAGGGTCTTATATGGGAGTTTCGACTAATTATTGACCGACCATTGCAAAATTAGGTGTCATTATTTTTTATGTATATAAGAAACTTATTTGTGTCGAATTTTATTTGATTACCAACATTTTTAAGAAATTTATGCTCTTTAAAGTGATTTTCAGAAGTGGGCCTTATATGGGAGCTGCGACTAATTACGGACCCATCACAATAAAATTGAACCGTATTATTTGACTATATATTAAATATATTTCTGTTAAATTTTATTTGGATATCAACATTTTTGAGTAAGTTATGCTCTGTTAAGTGATTTTCGGAAGTGTGCCTTATATGGGAGCTACGACTAATTATGGACCGATCACCATAAACTCCTAACATATTATATGTATATACACAAAATATTTTTGTGTTCAATAATATTTGGATACCAACTCTTGTAAACGAGATATGCTCTTTTAAGAGCTTTTCGGAAGTGGGCCTTATATGGAAGCTACGACTAATTATTGACCGATCACCATAAACTTCTACCATATTATATGTATATACACAAAACATATTTGTGTTCAATAATATTTGGATACCAACATTTTTCAAAGAGTTATGTTCTTTTAAGTGATTTTCGGAAGTGGGCCTTATATGGGAGCTACGACTAATTATAGACCGATCTTTATGAAATTTGTAGATGTGCTTTAGCTTCATTTATTACTCATCTGCGGTAAATTTTGTTTGCATACTTGTATAATTCAAAGATTTATGACCGGTAAACCCCAATTTCGGGAGGACATTTGTATGGTGGCTAGGTGAAATAAAGGACCGATTTTCACCAGTTTCAACCCCATCCATTATTAGCGCAGAAAAATATCATGTACCAAATTTTATCAAAATATCTTCAAAATTTCGACCTGTAATCTGCGCACAAGCTTTACATGGACAGCCAGCCAGCCAGACGGACGGACGGACATCGTTAAATCGACTCAGAAAGTGATTCTAAGCCGATCGGTATACTTTAAGGTGGGTGTTGGACCAATATTTCTGGGCGTTACAAACATCATCACAAATCCAATATACCCTCCCCACTATGGTGGTGTTGGGTATAAAAAAAAATTTGACCCAATTTTATGACCCTCTTCTGAAAATCGCTTTAACGACAATAAATCTCTTAAAAATGTTTTTGTTTCTAATTTCTAAAAAAAAAATTGGGAATGCTTCTCCTATTTTGGTCCACTGCTACAAATCAATGGCATTATGGTTAAGGAAAATTACCTTGATATATCTGTAGCGGGATACGGTTTGAATATATGTACATATATTGTTACCTTTTAAAAACGGTGGTTTGTTTAATTTAAATAAAATAAAAGCGTCAAGTATGTAGTTTGAAGAAAATATAACGAGTCTTTATTAATTTAAATGTACACAAAAAGAATTGTAAATAAACACTGTCCTTTACGCACTTTTAGTACGGTTTAAGAACACACTTTACACACTTATTACTGTTTAAAAACATTTTGATGTTTTTCCAACGATGACTCGCAATAATCTGATTAACTTGATGGGCCCTGTTAGTCTATTTATACACCAATCATAATTGTTGGATGGTTCGTAGCTACGATACTAGACTGTTAATGACTGCAAGTCCAGAATGTTCGTGTCTAGAATATTCAGCCAATGTCGTTCAAACTAAATGTTGCCCTACTGCTCAGCTATGTTTATAACAGGGTGTTCTCAATAATGTTTAAAAATTAAAACTTCTACAAATGCAAATATAGAAATGCTAAACAAGTTGTATGTTAATGAATGGAAATACAATTTCGTAACAATATGTTATGGAGTGGCCAGCACAAAACTAAGTTTTAAATCGAATTGAGCATTTGTGCTCCATGTTAAATAGAAAATTGAACCAGCCAGTATATATAGTGAAACGCTGGGATGAAATGATCTGATTTGGGATGAGTATAATATTTTTCACTGTAAAAATTGGTATTAAGTTGGTTATTGGCAAAAAATTCTTTTTAAGTCATTAAAATATAATTTAATTATTAATTAATTAAAAGGCGACCTAAACATTTGTTTTTATGTTTAGAAATGTAATTTTTATTAATAACTAAATGAACTTTCACTTATGCTACTATCTACTAAATCTTTTAAATAAAGTCCTAATCACTTTAGATAATTAATCTGTCATTAGTTTAAATCCTAGTTAAGCAGGATAGTCCGCATCATGATGTGTTGAACCACAAATGTTTCAACTCTTTTGCATTAGACACTTTCCTTCACTAATTTGCATCTGCACTAAATCATGTATTAAACATTATTTGATCTTTGTGAGACCGATTTCTCCAATTACAAATGGGAAACACTGAATACGTGTAATTCAATTGTCATTGTGTAAATATCAGTTTGATTTTTTTTTGCACCGATAAACATGCATTCTAATCCTGTATGCCTTCACTCATATTTGGATTTCATTATTGAAAAAATCATTTTAATAAAGTTGAATGCCCGTATAATAAATTTGTACACAGAGGGAAAAAAGCGGTAGTATAATAATTGATACCATTTGTTGTTGAAATTGAGTTAAGCCCGTTTGTGCTTACTTTGATAACAGTTCACAGAAAAAAAATATGTTATTGTGACAAATACTTTTCGCAGTTGAGCGATTTTTATTTGTCACAAATAAGAAGTAGTTGATTCAAATGATATTGTATTAACCACAAAAAGGATTGGCGAATGCGCACCATTTATCGCAACAGCAAAATTGCAGTTGACAAAAATCAAGAGCAAAATTATTTGATCCAAATACGATTTTCATTAAATCAAATGAAATTGTATTTGAAAATGCATGTCAACAGCAATTTTGTAAAATCAAATGTTTTTTATTTGAGATTACATCGACAAAATTATTTACGCTAAATGCAGAACGTTGTTGTGCAAACAGTAGGCTTGTTTTTTCAAATGCCATTCGCAGTTAATTTTGTGTTTTTGAGCGCTGTCATTTTTTAGTAGTGAAAATACGTGTGAAAAATCAAAGACAACCGCAATGACGTGGAAATTTTTCAAGCAAATGTTTTGGAGCTAGAAATATTTGATTTGATAAAGGCATGGGGTGTAACTGATGAAACTATATTGAATTTAATAGAATGTGGTGTAAACACATATGAAAAAATATGAAATTAAGTGACATCAATGAAGTTTTCAATAAAAGAAACCTACTTGAGTTTTGGGTTTTCAAAAGTCCTTTAATAGCAATTATATTATAACTTCGCGGAAAAACATATTGTACACTTTAGCCATTAAGCAAAGTCTCATCTTTTCACAAAACCTAATTATGAATACATTTTGTTCAAATAATTTGTCAAATCTAAAAAACCTTTCAAATATTGATTTATCAGATTTAGAATATTATACCAATTTGTCTTGTAACTTCACAAACGGCCATGAAGTACCCAGTTTGTATTTTAAAGGTGTTTGTTACGACAAAGGAGATATTATAAAATTACAAAATGCTTTATTAAACATACTACATATATTTTATCAATCTACAGATCAAATATATTTAATCGGGCAAGAAATGGAAACACATTTTTCAAAAAAATTTCAATCGCATATTATTTTAAGATCACTTAATTGTTACTATATTGAAAAAATTTAAAAGTTTTCGTTACCTTGTCAGTCCTTCTAAATATTGGTAGCACAGTTGTTCGAATAAAATAAAAAATTGGAAAAAAAAACTGGTTTTTTATTTGCCGAATTGTATTTGGAACAGAGACAATTGCATTTGGTAAGAAATTTTTTGTATTTGCCGATTTGTATTTGGGAAAAAGACAATTGCGTTTGGTAGGACATTTTTTGTATTTGGGACAAAGACAATTGCAATTGGTAAGAAATTTTTTGTATTTGCTGATTTGTATTTGGGACAAAGACAATTGCAATTGGTAAGAAATTTTTTGTATTTGCTGATTTGTATTTAGGGCAAAAACAATTGCGTTTGGTGAAACGGTTTCTGCATTTGCCGAATTGTATTTGAAGTAACAACACTTTTGTAGTCGCAACAAATAGCAACTGCTATTGGGAACGATCCGAATGTAAATTCTATTTGGGGTAAGGTTAAAATCATTTGGCATTACTACACTTTTTTTTTCTGTGTTGGTATCACCCTTTCAAGAACAACTCGGTATCATTTTATTACCAATCGTTATTATTTTGATAAATAAATATTCTTATTCTGATACCGTCATCGTCATATTTTGTTACCGTTTGTTCTTAATTTGGTAACGGTCCGTTCTCATTATGATATCATTTGTTCATATTTTGTTACCGATCGTTATTATTTTGACAACGGACCGTTCTCATTATGATACCATATGTTCTTATTTTGTGAACGCCTTGTTGTTTTTTGCACATAAATAAATAACCCATTAAGTATAAAATACAAAAAAAAAAAAAATATAATTTCATTATAAATATTATTATTTATTATAGTATAAAATTTTAAATTAATTTGCCTTTCATAATCATTAATATTCGTCAACCTAAAAACTAATCTTTTTCCATTTATCACATACTTCTTTCCAGTCTGCACAATCTCTGTTAAGTGAGGTTTTTAACGCAATAGAAATTGATTCATTATACTCTTCAACAATAACCTTAAATCTTGCAACAAATATTGTTAAACAAGTATTAACATATGAAAAATTAAATACATAATCGTGTATTTATATATGTATGTATATATATATATAGTATATGCACATTTTATCTTTGCCAATAGGCTTATTGCAAGCAACAAAAGACACTTTTTTTCTATTTTACCTTTTTGTGATTTATACTGCAAATAGAGCAAGTTGGAGACATTGTGCTATCTTTTTGGTTCTGGCCTAGCCATTCCTGCACTTTAGATGGCAGTGACATGGTCTCATCGTCAATTCCTAACTATGTAAAAAAAAGAAGAAACACATTAAAATTATAAAAGAATAAACAAGGTAATAAATCATTACTTCCGTTTTTTTCCACAACAACAATTTCTTCCTAAACTCTACTCGAAGATCATTTTTAAAACGCACGGAATCTAATATCAGTCATTTACTGAATACTGATTTTCTTTACCAGTAATCAGTACTTTTTACTGATTACTGAAACATGTAATGCAGTAAAAAAGTAATGCAGTCTGCCCATGTATGCTCTTAACAGTCACATTGGCAGCTTAAAACAAAATAATTATTTTATGTAAAAATTTGTTTCATGTTTTTGTACTTACCTTTCAATAAATCAAACATACTGTCTATATCTATGGAATGCAGAAAACTTCTCAGCTTCTGGTCGTCACACGTACCTACAATAGAGCTTTGTTCTAAAAAACTGTCATCCACATCTAAAAAAAATTATTGTTCTTCCATTTTTGCCACACAACCAACACTTTTAAATCAAAACTAATAAATGACAAATCAGATTAATCAAAGTTGCCAGATACCGATTTGTTCATAATTTGATACCCCTTCGTTATTGATGTAATAACATATGTTTTTTAACTTATTAACTTATGGCATTTTTGTACCATTTGTTCTAAATTTAATAACATATTAAGCTTGATTTGATACCGAAAGTTAACAAAATATTGTTCACGAATCGTTCTCAATTTGATACCAGCCGTTTACGATTTTAGAACGTCTTTTTTCCCTCTGTGTAAATTTATTGTAAATCATTATTGAAACGGTTGTGCAGCAAACAACATTTATAATGAAATTTCCTTTCTATATCATTGAGCTTGTCAAAAAAATAACATTCATATAGTTAATTTCCGCTTTTAAAATAAAGGACAGCAGAAAATGTATGAAAATGTGAACGAGTAATAATAAAAAATGTAATACATTTTGCTGAATTTTCATACACATCGCCAGCAAACAAAAAACAAAGTTTTGTAACCAACATGTGTCTCATTTTACTACAAATACTTTATCTCAAAAAAAAAAAAAAAATATTGAATCAATTTGTATGGAAAAAACCGTATGAAATTCTATTGGAACGTAAGAAATTATGTGTATGTACAATTTTTACGTTACAGACAGGAGAACATAGAGGAAATTGAGGCACACCCATTTTAATGATACGTTATTTCCTCTTTTAAATTGGTCTGGCATGTTGATTGGATCAAACGTAAACAAATAAGGAAGTTAGTCGGTCAAGCCCGACCATATAATACCCTACACCCAGTATATAAATGCAACTGCTTTTCAGAAGTGGGCGCTATATGGATGATATAACCTGTTATTGACCAATCATCTAAAAATTTAGTACCATGACTTCTGTGAATATAAGTATTATATGTGTTAAACTTTATCTCGATATAAATACTTTTAAAAGATTTATGGAGGTTAAAGTGAATTACGAAGAGGGCCTTATATGGAAGTTTTGACTAATTATGGACCGATTATCATAAAATTGTACCATATTATATGCATATATACGAAACATATTTGTGTTCAATATTATTTGGATACCGATATTTTTAATAGAGTTATGCTCTTTAAAGTGATTTTCGGAAGTGGGCCTTATATGGGAGCTACGACTAATTATAAGCCGATCTTCACAAAATTTATTGATGTGATTTAGCTTCATTTACAACTCAATTGTGGTGAAATTTGTTTGGATACTTTCATAATTTAAACATTTATGATCGTTAAACTCCTATTTCGGGAGGACATTTGTATGGGGGCCAGGTAAAATAATGAACCGATTTCCACCAGTGTCAACCCAATCCGTCCTTGGGCCGAATAAATACCAAATTTTATTGAAATATCTTCAAAATTGCGACCTGTACTTTGCGCATAAGCTATACATGAACAGCCAGCTAGCCAACCAGCCAGCCAGGCGGACGGATGGATGAACGGACAATGTTAAATCGACTCAGGGACTCTGAGTCGATCGGTAGATGTTAAGGTGCGTGTTGGACCAATAATTATAGGCGTTACAAACATCAGTACAAAGCCAATATACACTCCCCACTATTGTGCGAGATGAAATCAATAAAATAAATATGTATGTATGTATGTATGTATGTATGTATACGAGTATACTAATAAGAAGTCATAATGTGAACCTACATAATTTAAAATATATATGTACATAAATATTAATTAAGTTACATTCTTTTCAACATTTTGATTTTCTTTTTGTATTAATAAAGAGTGATTTTTTAAGAGCTTTTCGACTAAATTGAAGAAACATAATATTTAGAAAAATCTATGAAATCTTTATGTGAGTCAATAGCACCTTTAAGGCCTTTATATTCGCTTAATGGGATGCGAGTGGGATATCTATCAAAAAAATTATTTTTTAACTCAAGAATAAAATTTTTCAATATTTGGCACATGTATCATTTTCATTTTCCCCATTTTTTTTTGTATTTTTCCTCAAAAGAAACTTTATACCATTTCCTTTAAGAGCTTTGTGGTCACTTAGTAGCAAGAGGCATATCTATAAAAAAAATATTTTAACTCAAAAAACAAAGTTTTTGAATTTCACCATATGCACTATATATTTTTTCTTCTTTTTTTAATGGATATTTTTTGTTTTTTTTTTGCTCAAATAAAGCTTAGTTCTTTTCCTTTAAGAGCTTTGTGGTCACTTAATGGAATGCGAGTGGGGTATCTATAAAAAAAATTTCAACTCAAAGAAGAAAGTGTTTCAATTTTTACCATATGCACTATTTTCATTTTCTTCCTATTTGTGTGTAAGTTTTATTAAAATGATGAAAATAAAAACTCCAACAACAGCCTAGAAACGCCCGTGAAATGGTGCTGTGTGAGACCAACCGCTATTAATTTCTACCTGCAATTTTCTAAGTCACACATCTTTTCATTGAAGCTTTTTTGTCAATTCTATAGGTAGTTTAGAGCGCACGTAATACATATTGAATGAAATTTTTATTATCAAAGTAACAGGTACCCCTGAGACCCTTTGTGAATCAAGTGGAAAGCCATTCTCTGAAATTTTATGACACTTGACATTAAAATCTGGATGGAGAGGTAGAAGTTAACAGGTACTTTATTATAATGTTGCGTTTAACGTTAACGAACCTTATTGGTACTTTGTTATTTTGCCATTATAGGCACTAATTCGACAATTTCGCTTTTATTGTCATCATCAATCCAATGCTCACATATCGTTTAGATCTTTTTCCGATGAAAGTGGTGGTTTATTTAGGATTTTCAAATTGAGATTTAAAAGATCAATTTAGTGCGATTATTTTGTTTGATAGCACATTTGTTAGTATATTATTTTGAATTGAGTTCTGTGACATGGCTAAATATACTGGAAATTTGGAAAACAAATTCTTTTTATCAATTTATCTATTTAAGGACTGTTTTGTTTAAATTTATTAAAACATAATAAACTACTGTAGGATGTGTGTAAAAAAGAAAGTGATTTGGAAGAAGTTTCTTTAAATCAACAATACCGTAATAAAATACAAATTGGCGAAATTCAGTCAACTTCCAATTAGGTATTTCCTCAAACCGCTTTGGAGAGATGAAAGAAGCCCAGACATTTCTAATTTTTGATCATTTGTCAAATTTTCTATTCTTCTGCCAATTAGATGGCATTTTGACCCTTAATACCACACATGAAAGAATGCGCTTGTGCATCACATATGAAGGCTCTTATTCAATATTTAACTTTATTCGAACCCGTATCAATACAATCTTCATTAAATTTTCATAAAGGTAACTGTCTAAATTTAAGAATTTGTTTGGTAATATACACGTGCCTATTATGAAAGCATTAATTTCTTCCATTCCTACAATTTTGCCTAAAATAACCCATTCCCCCAACTCTTAAAGAGAGTTAGACCATCGATAGCAATATCAATTTTAATTTCTTAAACGTTAATGCCAAAAATATTTTTTATTTTATTTAATTGCACTAGAAGAGCAATATAAACATAGTATACAAGCGTAACTGTCCTGGCAGAACACCTTTTCTTTGCTTTAAATATTGTACTGACACTTAACGGAACGTCTAAATTTTAAATAATTTCCTAGCAAGATGCAACTGTATGGTTCTATTTCTAAACCCATGCTTGCGAAAGTCTGAGAATTAACAATATTTTTCTTCTGTTATTAAACACTTTCTGTAGAATACTTTTTTTAAATTATTTTATATTTCTTCTTATTTTTATAATATTGAGATTTACTTGACATTTTTCAACACCCTTTTTATTTTAAATAACACTTTTTAAAATTGTAAAAAAAAGTTTTACTAGATTCAGAATTTGAAATGAGGATTTTAATGACGAAACTTTTTTTTAATATAAATTTGGTTGGCGGAGAATTAATCCCTTAAATTTCCAGGTTATCCCACAATCGATTCTAGTAAGTCCCAAGTCGACTAATGCCATCATATAGAAAGCTGGAACGTTTAAATTTGTATTAAAAAAATTTATAGCATGTGACTGCGAAATGAAACTTGTTTTATTTCTAGAATAAAAAAGTAAAGTAAAGTAAAATAATGTGCTATTTTTCTTTGTTTTTGCTCATAAAGCCTTCTCTCATGTTCCTGTTGAATTTTTATACCTCCACCACCACAAATAGTGAATGAGGGCATATATAAATTTTTCATTCCGTGCGTAACATTGAGATATATTCATCTGATTCTATGTCCATTGAGTCCGTCTCTCTGTCTGTCTGTCTGTGTAAAACACTCTGCCGTCGAAAATACGTAACTAACATCAGCAAAGTTTACAAAAACCCGTCTATAATTTTCCTAAGCAGTTTGGTATTGATAATTAGCAAAATCGGTGTTGTGGAACTATAGTTACGGATCAAAATGAGGGACAACATCCATCAAAATATGACATTTTTCACCATTTTTTCCCCTATTTTGTTTAAATATGTTACAGATAACACCATTAAATTTATTATTATTATTTCTATGATAAACTTTGATAAAAATATTAAAAATCAGTCTCATAACCCACATACAAATTGCTTCTCGAAATATTGCTCAATGATACATATACAGTTCCTATAAAATATGAATTCATTATTCAACAAAAAAGAAATCGCAAAACGAAATTTTGTTTAGTACGGTCTATGTTTAATCATAAACTCCACTTCCGAAATTCATTTAAATATGGAATAAAAATTGTTATCAGGTTAAAATTCGACACAAATAATTGTTATACAAGGTGGCGCAAAAGTAATCCTCCTATCAGAAAATGCAATAAATTTTGCGATTGGCCCCTAATGTCAGTTCTGTTTTGACATTTGTGTAGCAAACACATGCGAAATACACGTTAATAAACAATGTTACGCTATACAGCTCCAGAACACGGAATATTGCTGACTATTTATTTGACCAATAATCGGCCGGTTACTTTGGCACAACGTGAATTTCGTCGCAGATCTCCTGGCCGTCCAACGCCTACTGGTGAAACACTGCGACGTTTAGCCTCTCGCCCCGAAGAGACTGGCACAACACGAGATGCTGCCAGGTGTGGCAGACCCCGGAGTAGCCGTTCTGCAGAGAATATTCCTGCTGTAGCCGAGGGGATGTCATGGAAGCGCCGTCGACATCGACCAGACGACGTGCCACGCAAATGGGTATCAGTCGACGGTCTTTACAGCGAATTTTGGTACAAGATTTGAAGATGTTTCCGTACAAAGTCCAGACGGTGCATCAGCTGTTAGCTGCTAACCGCCAATCGCGTCTAACATACGCTCAAGCCATCCTTAATCACCACCAAGAGGTGGTTTTGGCGATTTGCACTGGCCAGCAAGATCGCCTGATTTGACCGCTCCAGACTTCTTTTTGTGGGGCTTTTTGAAGTCGCGGGTTTATGTCAACAAGCCTAAGACTCTTGCAGCTCTTAAAGACAATATCCGTCAAGAATGTGAGGACCTATCGTAGATATACAAATTGTTTTACTGCTTTTTTTGGTCGTCCCATAATTGGAATATAGGGACTATATCCGAAAAATATGTTAATCTTTATATGTATATTTTATAAATATCGGTACTGCCCAAAACCCTACACAAATCATTTAAATATGTGTATATAGATTAAAAATCATACTGCAGGATTTTGTGAATAAGGTTCACATCAAAAAATCTCTTAAATACTCATATATCTCTTAAATATGCTGGTATTATGTTGAAACTTGACATTAAATATCCTTATATGTATAAAACTCTCTGTATTGTATATGTTTGCGTTAATTTATCTTTCCAACAATATATACAAGTACATATGTATATTTGCGCTAAGACTAAATAAGGGAAATATTTGACAAGTGTGACCATACTACACATGTGAAATATTTTCCGAAAAAGGCGTAACAACTAAATAAAATATATTTGAACTCGTTTATTTATTTAAAAAGGCTTCGTTTATTTAGTAAAAGACACAACAAATATTTAGTTTAATTTTATTTGATGGTGTTTGATCTTGCAAAACTCTTGTAAGAGTAAACAACTTTAAACAAATTTGTGCAAAGATTCGACTTTTAAAGTAAAATTAGTTTATCGAGACTTTAAAGAGAGAACTGAGTCGATTTAAAATAATAATATTAATATTTAGTTTCAAATAGCAAAACATTTCACATTTCTTTTATCTTTCGAATGAACATATTTCCGTTATATTATTTTATTATAATTGCCAAAATAAAGTAATTTTTTAAATACTGTTTGGATTTAATATAATTAAGTAGGTAATAATATTCATTTGATAATTTCACTGCTTATAAGTACATTTTAAATAAAACTATTAAACTATCAGACATTATTTTATTATTTAAAACTTCCAATTTATTGTATTTAATGTGTTTGGTAATCGAATATTAAGAATTGGCATTCAATAAGGTAAGTGGAAGTTTTAAAAAATGTTTTTCAGAAGTGGTTGCTATACCAACACTTTCAAGAGATTTGTGATTATTAACATGATTTTATTTGTGCGGTTCGGTGTTTAATTGACCACAGCACCCATACGAGTATAGTCAATTATCGGCCCAGAACATACAAAATTTGAAAACTGTGATTTTTTTTATATAAACTAAATTATGCCAAATTAAGTTTAAGAACGATAATGTCCTATTACGGGAAAACAATCGTTCGATTTTAACCAATTGCATTCAGACGGCCATCGTTAAATCGGTTCGGATTTATGTATTTTAAAGAAATTTTAATAAATTAGGGATTCAAAATTTAAATTTTAACAGTTTTAGCTATTGTAATTTAATTTGGAATTATCAATTTGAATTTGTCGCATTTCGAAGAAATTTGGATTTTTTGTCACAAATTAGATTAAATTAATTATTTCAAAAAGATTTGCAAGACTATTTTCTAATAATTAACTTAAGATTTTTTCTTTCAGTTCCTAAATTACGATATTGTTATTTAAAGATTTTTAAACTGTGCGAGACAGGAAAGTTAGACCTTGTGAGCACCGATACAACATTAGTGCCACCCAAATTGTCAATTATAAACCTAACCTCACAAAATTTGGTAAGTAAAACGTGTTGATCCAGTTAGCTTACCGGAATATCGTTATTATCCTACAATTGTGATAAGTTGTAATATTCCAAGTTCTTGTCGCTATAAAATATCTACTAGAAAGGATAAAGTGTATTGTTTCAAACGTGCAAATTGCAACGACCTTAATAATATTTTGTATGACACCAATTGGCTTCAATTGTTATCCATCCCTAATGGTATGCCAAGCTCTATTGACAAAATGATTGAAACTTTTCATACAACATTGTATAAATATATGGGTGAATGTATAAAAAAAATTTTACAACTTTCAAAGTCTGATCCACCTTGGAACTCAAAACAACTTTTTTCGTTAAAGAATTTGAAAAACAAACAACAACGGTCAAGCCCTACCATATAATACCCTACACCCAGTATATGTATAAAACCGTTTTTCAGAAATGGGCGATATATTGTGAACCGATGATCCAAAAATTTAGTGTCATGATGTCTGTGAATATAAATATTATATGTGTTAAACTTTATCTGGATATAAATACTTTTAAATGATTAATGGAGCTTAAAGTGCATTACGGAGAGGGGGGGTTATATGGGAGTTTCGACTAATTATGGCCCGATCACAATAGTATTTTATCGTATTGTTTGTATACATATGAAATATATTTGTGTTAAATATTATTTGGATACCAACATTTTTGAGTGAGTTATGCTCTTTAAAGCGATTTTCGGAAGTGGGTCTTATATGGGAGCTACGACTAATTATGGACCGATCTGCACAAAATTTGTAGATGTGATTTGGCTTCATTCACCACTCATTTGTGATGAAATTTGTTTGGTTCCTTGCATATTTCAAACATTTATGTTCGATAAACCCCCAATTTCAGGAGGACTTTTGTATGGGGCCCGGTGAAATAATGGACCGATTTGCACCAGTTTACATCCCATCCATCCTTGGGCCGAAAAAATATCACTTACCAAATTTTATCAAAAGATCTTCAAAATTGCAACCTGTACTCTGCGCACAAGCTTTACATGGACAGCCAGCAAGCCAGACGGACGGACATCGTTAAATCGACTCAGAAAGTGATTCTGAGTCGATCGGTATACTTTAAGGTGGGTGTTGGACCAATATTTCTGGGCGTTCCAAACATATGCACAAATCCAATATACCCTCCGCACTATGGTGGTGTAGGTTATATACATACAAATCATGAATTCGTACAGTCGCTAAGTTGAGCAGCGTTGTCGTTTTTGACTTTTCCTACCAAATTTAGTACGATTTTGGTAGCTTTGATCCGAAATAAAGTTTTAGGAATTTGAGCAATATTTGTGGATTTTTTTATACATATGTAAATTTCAGTAAAATTACATTATTATTTTTGACCAATTAAAAGTGTTCTCATAGAAGTTTGATCTAAAACTTTGAAATACACTGCGGGAAATTTGTTGGGATGGTTTTAAAGGGCAAAAAGTGGCAAAAAGTAAATAATTTATGAAAAATTTTATAAACAAATCTTCGTGAACTATCAATTGCAATCTACTTTTGTGACTAATATCCAATATTTGTTTGGGTTTGTTCCCAGACATTTCACAAATTTTATTAATTTACCTCCTCATAGTCCAAAGAACGTCATGGCAAGATCCTTTCTAATATAGTGTAAAACCGTTGAACTAGTTTTTTTGTCAGCTCCCTTCCTATATGAAACTCGAGTGATACATTTTATTTTAAAATGTATGATTTGTTCAGGTTCTACTACACGATTGGTATCAGAAAGAAATTTTTAGTCAGTTGGCTTGTCACTGTTTTGTTGTAAGTTTGATGGGTTTTGAAAGGATTTGTTATTTTTGAATTTTTTTGTGCAAAAATTTGGTAGGATCAAAACTTTTCCAGTGGAGAATGTGAAGATGCTTTTGTTCGATAACTATTGGTTTTCAATTTATATATAAGATTGAAGTACTTATTGTCATGCCTTACGAATAAAGCAAAATTAACAAGTAATCAAAACGTAAAAGGGTATTGTTACGTTTTTACATTTTAAAAACGGTGGTTTATTTCTTTTAAATAAACCGGATTCCTTTCAATTGCAAAATAAATGATTCAAGTAGTTTAAAGAGAATATAACGAGTCTTTATTTATTTAAATGTACACAAAAACAGTTTTAAAAGAAAACTCTGTATTTTACTACACTTTTACGGTTTAAGTACACACCTGAATTAAATATAGTTTGAAGACGCTTGATGTTCACACAACGATGACTCACAATAAACTCAACTCATTTGAGTGGCCCTGTTAGTCTATTTATACACCAATCATAATTTCTAGATGGTTCGGAGAATTTTCATGACTGCAATCCTAGAATGTTTGTGTCTAGAATATTCAGCCAAAGCCATTAAAACTAAATGCTGCCTCACTTCTCAGCTATATTTCTGATTATATTTATGATGAAGATGTTGCATGTTGATAAAAGTGCTGTATATTGATACCGGCCGTTAAATTTAAACTAAAATACAATTTCGTAACAGTATAATCTCTACAAGTACATGCTAATTACAGATTATTATAAACGAGTAAAATTTTCTGTAAAGATTAAACAATTCAAATTATTTAAATGGCGATTTGTTTTATATAAAACTTTAAACCAGTTTGTTAATATTTATATTCCAATTATACGAAACATTTTTTTATTTTTGTCCATGCTTTTGTCCATGAGTTTGTAGTTAGTAGAATGTTCAACCAAAAACTATAAAATGTTACATAATTCTAAATTCTACATCAAATATGTAAATATACAAAATTAATTTGAAATTGAAAAAAACAATGCGCGAGAGATCATTTGCGTATGAGGAATTTAAGAGGAATTTAAAATTTAAACCTATTGTTCCATCAGTGTTGCCAGAAAATAAATTTCAAAATATGCTAAAACTTGCAAAACTAAGTGTTAAAATGTTCTATAGAAGAAAAAAAGTGCTAATTTTGTTCAATGTAATAATACAATTTTTATTTCAAATGCTACAAATATAAATTATAGTTTTTTTCTTCTTTTGTTCATAACAATTGTTGACTTGTTTTCATAGATTACATTTCATATATTAATTCAAAAATTTCCGTGTTCATTTACTTTCCACACCGAAAGAAATTTAGTTGAACTATTAATAAAAGTTATTTTTTATTTCTCCAAAAGTATTTTTTTAGAGTAAAACTGTAAAAAATTTTTCGAGAACATTTTTTTATTAAGCAAATTATGCTAAAAAGCATTTAGCATAATTTTTAAAAATGTCAATGTATTTTAGCGAAACAAAATGCTAAATCTAGCACTGAAAGTGCTAAATTGGCAACACTGAGTTCCATTAAAATAATTGTATGTTGTAGGAGTTTTCATTGATTGTGTAGGTTTTTCTATGCATTTAATTAAATGTCAATTAATTAAATACTCTGAAAACCATTGAAAATATTTTATTTTTATCGGCCTGTCATTTTGAACATTTTAAATATGGCTATTGAAATTCCTTTATATAAATTTGGCTAAAAACCACTATTTTGAAAAACACTTTGTTACACTTAAAATACAATTTTGAAATTTACATACAGGCATACAGTGACATCAATAGAGTATAGAGAGTGTCTACAATTATATTTCTACCTACACAAACATTTATGTTGGGCATTTAAAGCGAAAGGCCCAAGTAGAGAGACCTTACTAAACTATGGAACCTATTACTGATTATATCTCACAGTTTTCGAGATTTTAATTTTAGATATTATATTCTTTGACCTAGTCATGGTTTTTGTCACTAGCGTAACCAAGTAAGTATAATGTCTTTGTTATAATGTCTAAACCTAATGGTCCAAACCTAAGTATACCAATCGGCTGATAGTTGATTAAAAGCTTCGGATCAAGGTAAAGCTCGCAATTTGAAGAATATTTGGTAATCTTAAATACCGTATGTAGCTTGCTAAATTTTATTCTACTCACTCCATTATTTCACCTAGCCTCCATACAAATATACTCCCGGAAAAATTATTTGCTTTGTTCTGGAACTTGGAAAATAGACTAATGGCGTTTTCTTTTCTGCCAAAAATGTTACACGTTTTTCCCACGTCGCACCTTTTTTAATATTTTTGTGTTCTTTTCTGCAAAAATGTCAACACTGCTAAATTTAAAAGATGTTGCACCTTTCACACTCTGTATTTATATATGATTATGGAAAGAAATCCCCTACCGCAAGTGAAAGACTTTGTAGAGAACGTAATTAATGAATACTCTGAAGTTGATGTATGTCAAATTTCTTCTTATATACATATGTAATGTATGTTTATACATACATACATATATATAATTTTTATAGTTTAAGAAGAATTTGCGTATTAGTCGAGAAGGTGCCATTGGTGTTTTTGAAAGATATTCATTGTCTTATTTCAAGCGATCTTACCAGGGAGCTATTTGCTTCTTCTTTAAAAAAAAACGAAAACAGCTGTACATGAAAAAAAGTGTTACACTGTTGTGATTTTATGTTCCATTCTGACCATTTAACATGCGACATCTTTAAAATATTAGGTAAACATTATAAAAATGTACATAATAAAGGTGTAACAATTTATTTCAGAAAAGAAAACACCATAAACTAGGGAGGATAGATATGTATTTGTGGGTATTAAATTTGCATTTGCCTATATTGAACATATACGGATATAGCACGATTAAATAACCACTTTTACCTGTAGTGTGTTATGCGTTCTACATTCCAATTGACCACGAATGCATGAACCCCTGCTGAAGAAAGTGTGTTGCGTAACAAAAGTGACGAGTATCGGGAATAAGTTCCCTAATCTCAACTGAACACATTTCATTTCAGTATGGATAAAAATGTGAAACGTAAATCAAATTGTAGCGATACTTCAGTGAATCAATAGAGTGAGATAGCCTATTTTCACCAAAAAATATCTTCGACTTTTCTCCAAAATAGACTTCGAAGTAGAGTTGTGCCCGGTCGTTCATTTCAGTGACCGGTCATTTTCGTTCATTTATCCAAGACCGATTCGTTCATTCAAATCGTTCAATCGTTCACTTTGAACGATTGAATACAACCCTTATTGAATGTGATTTTTTTCTTGTCTTTTGATAAACAGCAGCTGAACGAAAGTTGTGCCCGGTCGTTCATTTCAGTGACCGGTCATTTTCGTTCATTTATCCAAGACTGATTCGTTCATTCAAATCGTTCAATCGTTCACTTTGAACGATTGAATACAACCCTTATTGAATGTGATTTTTTTCTTGTCTTTTGATAAACAACAGCTGAACGAAATTGATCCGTACGCTATTGAACGAAAATCGTTCAGTTAAATGACCGGCTCATTTCGTTCAATGAAGTGATCCGTTCATTTTAACCCGTTCGTTCATGAACGACACAGCTCTACTTCGAAGATTGTCACAAGATCATGATTAAGCAAAACAGTCATTTTTGATCTGCCTATAAGTAAATGAATTCGAATGAGTAAAATGTTTTAGTTGGAAGTTTAACGTAGCAGGCCATTTAGAAAAATTAGAAATAAAAGAACCTTATTCAACACTGAACTCGTCTAATGAGATCTCATCTATAACAATTCGTGTAGTGAAATCTCTGAGGAAGACCGATAAAAATTGCGAGAACGTATCACCAACATCAAAAGCAATAAGTTTCGATAAAAGTCCACCATGACAGGCGCCTAAACGCTGAATGAAACGGCGCCATTTTTTCGATAAGATCACAAATGCATCAACCAAATAGAAAATTTGGGTATTAAAATAAATTTTGGGCTAAATTAATTTTTAGATCTTATTTAAACAATTAAGTTTCCACTGTATTTATATGCAAATACTCGCCAGTGTATTCGTATAGCGTTATATAGATGTTGCAATTTAAGGATAATAGCAGCGTATAAATGTGTTTATTATCGCAATACATGGACGTTTAAATGTGTGTATTTTGTGTAAAAATAAATAACAGTGCTCTTGTTGTTTTTGTTGCCGTTGTAAAATTTTATCATATAATGAAAAACCATTGAAAAATCGTTCATGTGTTAATGATTCAATAGGAGTACAACATGAAGAGGCTTTAACGACTAATAAATCAGAGCAAAGTACGGAAAATGAAGCAATTGTGATAATAATCGATGAATAGCAAATATAAAATGCCCTACACCTCTTATGAGTATGAAGATATTCTTGTTAAATGGCTAAATTGGTTTGAGCTATTCCAGGCAGACTTAAGAGTTTGCTCGGTGGCCATGAAACGCACTGAACCAATTTAAATTTACAAAATTATTCATCTGTATCGCTTTAGTATCTCAAAATTCGTGGTTCCCAAATGTCCTTAAGGAATATATCTAATTTATATTTTAAATTCCCATTTGTATATGAAATAAATCTGCACACTCAATAAATTATATTAATACAATCTAATTGAATCGCTTGGTCTTAATAAAGTTCGACAAGAGGAATGTGTTCAATTACTATGTATCGATTTGCTACTAGGACAATTAACATAAATTCAAATTGAGATGGTGTAGGGTATACAAATTTAACAACTGAAGCAGTTTACAACCCAAATACACGCACATGTATCAGTGATGTGAGAATGAATCTGTTAATACGATAATATTTGTATGTATGTATGTATCTCCACCACTAGATTAGTATAAGTGAGTGTCAGTGTGTATTTGTATCCTTCTGGCTGTGTGGATGTGTTTGCGTATGTATGAATGTGTGTCTGGCTGTGTAAAGTATATTAAATGCTTTTACTTACTTAGTTCATCTATGAGAAATTAAATTTTTGTATAATACCCGTACTTGTCTTAATTGTGAAAAAGGATTTACATTGTCAAGTTTATTGCACTTGTGCGTGAGTGTAAAACTTTATATGTATGTGCGGATGGAAGTGTGAATGCCTGTGTGTATGAGTAGATATGTATGTCGGTACTTCGAATAAAGATTTATAATGAAATTTGTGCTTAATTAATTAGTGTACTTGTAAAGTATTTTATTATATTTTATCTGACAAATCGCATTGACTTCAAATCTTAAAATATGCAATAGAGCGGTTTCAAGTTATTATTATGATTGAATAAGAAGATTTTTTTAATTTGAACTGTAAAAGTGCTTAATAACAGCACACGCTGTAAAAATGTCGCTTATTTGCAATTGTTTTTTTTTAAATTTCTATAAATAGAAAAATATTCGGTGAAAGCTTATCAGTACAGATTCTACATAAGTTCACACAAGTTTAACAGTAAGAAGTTATTCGTTTTTAAGTTTTTCTTCTCCACATAATTGAAATTAAATAAGTCATTCGACTAGGGTTGCCAGATAAAAAATTGACAAAAAAAGTACAAATATCAAATCGAAGTAAAAACAGCAGTACATGACTTTCACTTTGTTTACAATTTACTTATGTCAAAAGTAATACTTTTTCAAGTATTTTTGACAGTAGTACATTATTTTACATAAACAAAATGCCTGTTGTTTCTGTTTTGTGTTGTATTTTTTGTCGATTTGCACTCACCTTGTATAGTTGCACCATGCAGCAGTACAAATAAGAAAAAAAACTACACTTTTTATTAAAAAAAAAATTATAAAATTCAGTACATAAAAGAAATAATTGATGTAACTAAGAACTAGGAAATTCAGTATTAATTATTTTTTTATTTATTAAAAAATTTATTATAATTAAAATTAAATCTAGGGCTAAAAGCACTACCATCAATAACTATCGGCTTTTTTTTACCATCTTCTGAAGTTGCTTCTTTTATACACTAAGCAAAATATTTGCTATCAAATAAAAAATTGTTCCTTAAAAAAAATAAAAAAAGTACAAAAAGAAGTACAAAGGCTGAAAAGAAGTACATTTGCGAACTGCAGACAGAAGTACAATTAGTAAAAAAAAGGACGCGTACTTCTAAACATTCGGCATTAAGACAAAGAAGCGAAAACTAAATAGGTTAATTTTTATACTTGGAAGTAGAACTATGGTAGAATAGCAACATCGCCAATGAATTATATTTTAAAGTTTATATGCGAAGCACTGAGCCCAAGGTTTGACGCTACATAATTATATATTTTATGATCCAATTTTTATATGGTTTGGACTTTTGGAGTAACTAATTTTGTATGTTTTCGTCGAAACATACAATAACTGGTACAATACAATATAATATTTATATCACATTTCACAAGAAATTAAAGTTTTTTATCCAATAAAAGGTTTGTAATTAAAAATAAGCTCGATCACATTGTTTAAAATATTTTTAAATTTAACGATTTAGAATTTTTTTAATGCTATTTCACCTCACATTTGAACGCATACTAATACATTCAAACAATCTCGCTTTGTTAGCGAATACTAAATAAAAATTAAAACGTGTCTCTTTGAAACCAACTTCTAAACAAATTAGAAATTCAACGATGCAACCTCTTAACCCTTTCCCTGTCCCCATATAAAAAAAATATTATACCGTACGTCCAAAATTTTAATTTTGTTTAAATCGGTTTTTAGGAAAATTCGGTGAATGTGCCTGAAACAAGATTGCCGTTGATCCCGATTTTCATAAACGAATTTTGTTTAGAGTTTAAGCTCACTTTTGATTGAATGGATACAAAACTGCCGTATTTGGAGTGATGACAATCCTCAAGTGTATGTTGAGGCACCTTTACAGTCAGAAAAGCTGGCTGTTTGGTGTGCTTTGTGAGCTGGTGGAATAATTGGTCCGTACTTCTTTAAAAACGAAGCTGGCCACAACTTTACAGTCAATGACTGACTCATTATTCAGTCATTATTACTGACTTTTTCATGGGCTGGCTTCAGAAAAACAACAACAAAAAACATATAAAAATATTAAAGTAATCAATGAAAGCAATTATTTCATTATCAACGTGAATCGAAAAATTGTTGTAATCTTAAACTAAGCAACAATAGATTCAATAATTAAATTTTTTGCATCCTTTTTTTGCACAATAAAAATCTATTGATGCGTAATGATTACTTTAATTTTTTACTACAATGCAGTCTAATTACATGAGGACAGTTACTGTAAATTTCATATAATTTCCATTTTGTTAGTGATTTTTTTTTCAAATTAATTTTGGACTGCCAAACCCGCTGGAACACACTATTTGATATAGCTTAAATTGATTTAAAAACTCAACAGATGACAGATGATTTATTTGCTTAACTTAAACAAATAGTTGTAATTTTAAATCCGATTAAAGTAACAGTTGAAGCCCTTTGTCGCACTGATATGAATCTCTGTAAAGCCGATGCTGCACTTTCATTTATTGCTAAAAGAGTTATCAAAAAGTGATTGCTAATTAAGTGAGGAACTGCTGAAAGCTCTCCTTAAAAGAATCCAAGAAAGAAGAACGATTTACTCAAAACTCTTAAATTTTTTGAAAAATCAAAAATTGAAATCAGAATTTGATAACAACGTAGAATTTGATGACAACGTAGAAATGAGTTAAAAACGTTGATTGATAATTTTAAATGAAATGAGATCTGTGGCTCACCATCAAATGATTCTGATTCGGATTTATCAATTATTGAGGAAACAAATGATGATTCTAATATTTCAATCATAAAAAAAATTAAATAATGCAATTGAAATGTGCAGAAGTCCAAACAAAATACCTAATAACGTCCGTAATGGTATGGAATCAAACATTGAAAAAGAAATTGATTTATTTATTTCCGGGGGTGAGAGAGGACTGTTTTTGCAATCAGCATACAACAATTTGCTAACAATTTTGCCCACAAGTGTTGATTGTGAACGATGTTTTTCGTCAGCGTCATCAATTGGTAACAAAATTAGACCAAGATTATCTGATGACACTTTAGATGCCTTAATATTTTTAAGACGCTTTTTAAAGAACGATCATTAATATTCTATTATTTTTTAATTTATAAATATAGAAATTAAAAGCCAAATGACATATAATTTTTGTCAACCTAATAATTTATACATATGTATATGTATGTATGTACAGTGTATGTATGTACAGTTGTTTTTAACATTATTAAAGTTATAAATTTTTAATAAATGAAAAAACTACAGCTTTTAGACAATTTTTTGTTTTTAAACAAATTAATATTAAATATATCCCAGTAAAAAAATTCGTGTTTTTTGAAGCACTTTAGATAAAAAGCGCATAATCGAGCGCTTCAATAAAAGCGCTCTTTTGAAGCAGTAAATGCTTACGAATAAAATATACAAAAAGATGCTTTTTTAGTGCTGACAACGAAGAAGGTTTTAAAGCGAAAAAACAAAAATGAAATGAAATAGCCTACAGATTTACGTATGACAACGAAAGTCAATTACAAAACGAATATCGCGCTTCTCAGTTACTAAGAATTTTTCTTAAGCAAAAACATTCAGATAGAATTTGTTCTTTTATTGGTGTGCGCGAAGTGACGTAAAACATTTTTGAAAAGTGCTTTATTTGCATGTTTGATTAGATTAAAAGAAGCGCTTATTGTCAGCAGAAAGTAGTCCTCCAAACCGGGATCACCTCATAAAAAATTCATACTTCCCATCAGCAGGTTTGAAGCGATTTAAGGTATGAATACATACATAAAACCTGCTCCTTTTGGAGCACATTTTTTACAAGGATGTTACTTTTTTGTTTCTTTATTACTTTAATTCAATGAACTAATTGTTTTGTTATATTTTTATTTAAATTTATGAATTAAATAAAAAGTTTTTTCATTAATATTGTAATTTTTTTAATATGAAGCAAAAATCCCGAAAATCCCGATTTCGGATCCCGGGATTCATTTATGAAATCCCAAATCCCGGGATTTGAAAAACCAGTCCCGTTTGGCATCCCTAATAATTAGCCACAATGCAGGCTAGAGTCAAAGCATATCATGGTACTTTTTCCCTCAGAGCAGTATTAGATAATAGCACTCAAGCTACTCATATTACTGAAAATGCAGCAAAAACTTTACAAGCTTTCAAAACATTGCTCAACTTAGTAAAAATAAGTCAATTACTGCTCAAAAATATGTCAAATTGGCACTTCAATCATGAATAAAGCCCAATTGTCAATTAAAATGTAGTGTACTTCTGATACCGACCATAACAATGTATTAATCTATATCAACTAATAAAGGTAAATTTCCAAATATAAATTATTTTCAATTAGCTGATCCAGAATTTTTAAATTAAGGGGAAATTTATTTATTACTACATATCGCTCATTTGCTACAACAAAATTGTAATTCAAAAAAAGTCGTTTCGAGAAAAACGGCTTTGAATGTTTTATGGCATTTTACTATTTCTTAAATTAATTTTTAACAAACCATGCGATTTCAGAAATAAAACCTGATTTAAATAGTATATGTTAATATCTTTTGAATCTGTATTTACCAAATTTTTACTTGTCAAATATATGTACGAGAAAACATGCATTTTTATTTTGATGTTTACAACAAAAAACACTCTCACACAAAAAATAATTGACTTTTTTGAAAACTTATAAAACTATATGAAAGACTATATAACGGCGCATATTTTGTATTACCCAGTTCAAAAAACACGGATTTTGAGTTATGACATTATTGCAGCAAATGAGCGATATGTGGTTATATATGTATGTCAGATTATTATACCCGATCACAAGAAAGTGTAAAATAGCATTTTATTACAATACACGCACTTTGGTTGGATAGTATCCGGACCTACTACAAAATTAGCATATACCAATCTAATTAATGTAAATAGTTGTTCATTAGAGGAACAAATTTTTTTTTTTTTTATAATACATTATATTTATTTATTGAATCTTCAGATATTGAAATGACAATAAGTTTTCGAATCTTAATACTAAAAGAAAATAATAAGTCCAGCCAGTGCTAGACAAAATATTATGATACTACAAAAAATTTACAATCACTGATCCAGTCATCTGTTTTGCGTTTGAGTTAAAGCAAGGGTATCCCTCCTTCTCAACCGAACATGGCCACTAAAGTTAAGGATGTCTTGTGCAAGTGGGTTTGGATGGTGTTCAAGTTTGCTGACATATTTTGAGGCGCATTTTGTAAATTCGTCTTTCACCAAGGGAATGCCTAGATCTTTGTGAAGTCGAGAATTTTTAACGTACCATGGAGCTGCAGTAATTATACGTAGAATTTTATTTTGACCTCTTTGAATTTTTTCAATGTTGGATGCTGAGGCAGTACCCCATAATTGAATTCCATAACACCATATTGGCTTTAGAATTGCATTGTACAACAAAAGTTTACAATCCAACTTTAATGTAGAATTTCTGCCGATTAGCCAATTAAGTTGCACTGCTTTTAATCTCATCTGTGTAAGTTTTGCGTCAATATGAGACTTCCAGGTTAAACGACGATCGAGGTGGATTCCGAGGTATTTGACTTCATTGTGTTGCGGAATAATTTGGTTATTTATTCTGATGGACGAGCAGGTATCTTTTCGCAATGTGAAAGTTATATGAATACATTTCTGTTCGTTAACCCTGATTTTCCAAAGCTCAAGCCAATTCTCTAGTTTATAAATATAATTCTGCAAATTCTGTGATGCTATTTGATGGTCCTTATGAACGCTAATAAAGGCTGTATCGTCAGCAAAAGTTGAAGTATGTATATTGGGGTCTGACGGCATATCGGATGCATAAATCAAATATAAAGTAGGACCCAGTATGCTACCCTGGGGTACTCCTGCTTCAATTGGCTGAGCGGGGCTTAAAAAATCGCCTTCTTTGATTGTAAATTTGCGACCATATAAATAACTTTTCATAAGTTTGTGGGTGTTAGCAGGCAGAGCTAATTTTATTTTGTGCATTAAACCTTCATGCCAGACTTTGTCGAACGCTTGGGAAACATCAATGAAAAGCGCGGAACAGTATTTTTTCTCTTCAAACGACCGTCTTATCACATTTACTAATCTGTGTGTTTGTTCGATGGTACTGTGTTTAGCTCTGAACCCGAATTGATGATTTGGAATACATTGAGTGTCGTTCAGAATTGGAATCAACTTAGCCATTAACAATTTTTCAAACAGTTTTGAAATTGTCGGCAGTAAGCTAATTGGCCTATATGACTCTACTTTGGTGAGGTCCTTCCCTGGCTTAGGAATCATGGTAATCATAGATACCTTCCAATCTGCAGGATAGTATTCTAGGCGTAAAATAGCATTGAAGATAAAGAGAATAATTCTTCTAGCTACACGAGGTAACTCCACGAGCATTTTGTTGCTGATTTTATCCATACCTGGAGCTTTTTTAAGGTTCAGAGTACCAATAGCGCTTTGAATATCATTAAAGCTAAGTCTTAGAGGTACAGGAGGTCTAATAACGAGTGGTGGCAATTCAGTTGCATTATTTGAGTTGTTTATAGTAAACACATTTCTCAAATGGTTAACAAATAAAGTCCCCTTCTCGGAATCGTTTCTAGCCCAGTCACCAATCGGATTTCGCAAAGGAGGCTTTCCTCTAACTGGTCTTTTTAAACCTCGTGCCGCCTTCCATAACGAATAGTCAGATTGTGGGGAACTGTCAATTCCCTCCAAGTATGATTTAAGTGAAGCCATTCTTTGGGTTTCTAAGAAATTTCTTAGTATATCTCTGCATTCCCGTAGCCTAGCTTTCAGTTGAGGAGACCTGTGAATTTGCCACTCTCTTCTAACTCTTCTTTTTTCTGTCAGGAGATGTTCGAGTTCAGCGAAATAAGTTCTGTTTGTCCTATTTCTGCATTCAACGTCATATGTGGAAGCGTGATGCACAGCTCTTCGTATGTCCTCAGTAAACTTGCCAATCGACCCATCAATATCCTCGGTAGTTCTCAACACTACATTTTCCGTGCAGTGGGAACTTAAATACTTTTTATACTTTATCCAACTTACTCTGGATTTAGACATGTCCCGAAATGGAGAGCCATACCCTTGAAGGAAACGCATTGAAATAATAGAAGGAGAGTGATCTGAAGACAAGTCTAATGAAGGCTTCACTTGTATCGATTCTACAGGGATATTTTTCACTACTCCGAAGTCAATAATATCGGGAATCTTCCGTCGGTCCGTCGGCCAGTAGGTGGGATGCCCGCTTGAGAGTACATCTAAGCCCATTTTGGCAATGGTGTTGAAGAGTTCACGACCCTTCGGGGTCACTAGACGTGAACCCCAAAATGTGTGTTTGGCGTTAAAGTCACCAGCAACCAAAAATCTAGCTCCAAGGGAATTGAAGAAGCTGTAGTATTGATGTTCTTTTATTGAAAATCGAGGCGGCGAATAAATTGATGATAAAACAAAGTTGTATTGACAGAATTCAATACAAATGTTTGTTGCTTGTAGGTAATCCTCACATATGTTGTTCATTAAATAATGTTTTATTCTGTTCTTTATAAGAATTGCCGAACCTCCACATGCTCTTCCGCGGGGATCTTTAGTATCATACAACACGTATCCATTAATTTTGAAGTACCCTGTCGCCGTCAAGTGAGTTTCAGCAATCATCATGACATCAATCTGCTTATCCATCAGGAAGTGTTCCAGTTCGTTTTTATGTTGGCGGAGGCCGTTCGCGTTCCAAAAACAAATTTTTAAACAAATCATTTCTTTAAGATTGCTTGTAAGATAGTGGATTGCATTTTCAGCATTTCCTGCATCATGGATGTCATAGTGGTCGTAAAAGTGTTCATAGTTTGGACAAGTGTCTGCAAAGTAGTCTCTAGAGTGTTAATATTAGGCTCGTAATATTGAGATTTAGGTTCCTGCTCCAAACCTGGCATATTAGATTTAACCACGTTAGCGTAAGAAACTTGTCTAGAACTAGGCGCGTTTTCATGACTAGTGGGCCGTAACAATTGAGGAAAATTGTTACTCGATGCAAAATTAGGCTGTTGTGGATGAACAGGTAATACTGACGTCTTGTTGGTCCTTATGCCTTTCAAATGAGTGTAAACTGGACAACCTCTATAATTTGCGGTATGATTACCTCCGCAGTTACTGCATTTTTTGATTTTTGAGTCGGTTTTCGACTTATCACATTGAGCAGTTGTATGTAGTTCCCCACACGCAACACAAACTGACGGCAATTTACAATATGCTTTAGTGTGACCAAATTCTTGACAATTAAGACACTGGACGGGTCCCTGACGCTTATGCGGTTCTTCCACGGTGATTCTACGATGCAGAAGGTAAATCAGATTGTAGATGGGATGGGACTCGTTTTTCTTTAAGACTATATCTCCTCCAATTCCACCCTGAACATAGGCTGAGGAATCTTTTCACGGTTTCTAATATTCGTTATGTTCTTAATTTTGAAGCCATTTTCCATTAAACTAGTCTTTATCTCGGCAGGATCAACATCTGGGTCTATACCCTTTAGAACGACTTGGAGTCCTTTTCCGCTTTTCAGCTGGTAGGTATAGAAATCCCTACTCTCCCTCTCCAACTGGTTGGACAATTTTCGAAAGTCATCTTCCTTTTTCACTTGAATTTTGGTTTCGCTGATATTTCCATGTTTAATTGAGGTTACGCTAAACATATTTTCACCTATTACCGAAACAATTCCTTGTACCAATTTACTGGAAGTGGGCTCTCTCAGATAAATTGGTGGGGGCTTAAACGTTTTTTTAGGAAGTTCTGGATCATCCGTCTGGAGGAGAGCAAACCTGTTTTGATCATTTGGATTGTCAATACTCACGGTCTTGGGAGCTTTTGAATTTGATGACGTTTGAGCAGATGTCGGGCTCCTCTGTCGCTTAAGAACTGTGACGTATTTATCCATACCTACTTGTTTTCTAGGTTTGACTGCACTATTTGATGTAGAAGATATTGATGTTTTATCATCTGATGAAATCACTATATTGGGCGAACAGGAACGGCGCCGTTCTACGGCTCTTGTAGTGAGAAGATTCTCCACAGATTTTTTTAAGGATTCTTCCTCAGAGATCCATAAAGATTTTCTAGTCGAGCTAAGCTCTTTCTCAGAATTACATCTGAGAGGAACACTCATACAGTTTTTATGCGATTTTCAATGTTTTTTATTATTTTTTTTTTTAATGTTTTTTATTTTTTAATGTTTTTTATTTTTTTTTTTTTTACCGTAGGTATTTTTACCTATTACGAATTATTTTTTAACTTTTTGTTTTATTTCGACCTATTACACTTTTTCACCTATTACGATTTTTTCACCGAAAATTCAGCCGCACTAAAAATAACACGTCCGAACAGTTCAACAACACTGTGTGTAATGAGGAACAAATAAAAGCATTTTGGGCGCTGGAAGAATTAATAGATAATGGGAGTATGGACAAAAGAGAAGGTCGCTACACAGTTGCTTTACCGTTCAAAAGTACATTTAAAAGTGAAACAATGCTAATGTGTGTAAGACCGATTGTAGAGCACTAACCACAATAAAACGTATAAAATTGGAAATGTAAAGAAAATTCTAAATTTGGTGATGTTTACTATAGAAGTATGGCTGAATATGAAAACTTGGGGTCTAATCACCGCATTCGATATCGAGCAAACTTGATCGAAATTTTTTATTTTGGCATCATGGCATTAGATATCGAATGAAAAATATCGTAACTTGAGATGAAAGCATTCGATATTGAGTAACAAATTAAGTAACATCACTCGATCTGTCATTCGATATGTTAGTGGCAATCGTATAGAGTGAAATATAAAATTTCAAGACCCGAAATTTAAAAAATCAACATTTCTCTACAAATTTTGTGCAAATAAAAAATATAAATTTATTTACCTTATGTCAAATATAGTACATCGAAGTATGTACATATGTATGTAATTAAAAAAAATATCTTTTGTTTTGACATGACAAACAAAAACAAAATAAATGCACACCAACTAGAAATTATGTCAGAATTTATTGCGGCCAAGGGAGAATAGTGTCAGGTAGGCTATGGCATCAATTTACCAAAAAATTAAATATGGGCGGCCCACCATTCAAAGACGCAATGCCATGAATTTACGTCTTTTTGGCGGAAAGTACGTACCCAAAGTTGTGGCAAAGTTTTGTTTCAATTTCATTCATAACGTGGGTAACAATTTTAGATACTGTGCTATGTCCTAATCCTAGTAAATAATTATTCCCCACAGTGTATTGAAAACTTCCTTTTGCCAAAAGTAAAAGTGTGTCCGCTAATTGTAGCTTTGGCTGCACTGCTGTGGACATATATCCAATAAATGTTAATGCTTTAATTAAATGCTTCCTTCGATAATCGAAATTTAAAACCAAGAACTAAAATAAATAATTCAAATCTAGATTTACTTATTTTTATCTTGCGCGGTTGCCGACAAAGATAATGGATCACTTTTATCTCTTATTCCTTTTCAAATGCGCACAACACAACTTTCTTCCTCGGATGGATCGGATTAAAGAAAACCACATAACTTGAACTTCATGGATTTAGTGACGCATTGGCGTCAGCATTTGCTGCAGTAGTTTATTTTTGGACATTTTTTAAATAAATCTACTGCAAGCCAAAACAAAATGTTGTCCATTCAAAAGGTTATCAATTGCTAGACTGGAATTATTATATTTTAGTTAAATTAGTTAATAAAATACACTCCTTATTTCAACATAATATAATAAAATGGACAGTCTATGTTGGTAACAGAGTGTCTAAAATCCATTTCAAATGTAACTCAAATTTCAAATGTAAATCAGTGGAAATATTTAGAATCCTACCGACTGTGCATCTGAAGGCATTTCCACTTGTAAAAAATGATATGTGGTAGACGGGTCCTAAGTGGTTAAAAGAGGAGATACAAAACTGGCCAACTCAACCATCACTAAATTATGATACAGCTGAAGAAATGTTTAAGTCATATGTTACAATAACTGCTGCAACAACTAACGCAACTAGCGAACTTTAACTTTATTAGCACTGAATTTATTTAATTAAACTAGTGCATATCGTCACCTAAAAACCAAAAGGCCGTAACTACAAACAATTCAAAATCGATTTTTTGGTTAGTTACCAAAATTTACTCTCATATGAGGGTGCTGTAGCTTAATTGGTTAGCGCATTTGAACATTAAAAATGAGTTTATATTTGTAGCCCGGGTTCGATTCCCCGTCGCTGACACTCAAACAACATCAATTTCTGATAATTATTAGTTCCCTTTCTATCCATCATAACTAATATTTATCACAGCCCACGCTTTCGGTGGTATAGCATTCAAACGCAACCGAAGTAAAATAATTAAATAAAGGTTATAAAATCAAGCTTTAACATTAATGCGCCTACTCACCACCAGAGGCGCTGCAATTCTACACTAAAAACAAACATAATGCCCAATTGCACAGTTATAAAAGAGATATAAAAAGCTTGCTGCTTTCACCACCTTTACTTCTTCAACTATCCCCTTTCCAAGGAAAGCAACGCAATTATATATACTATATATGCCTATATATTATATATATTATATAGGCATATTAATTGCCTGAGTGTTACTTCTCTTAAAAAAAAAATTCGTAACTGCACTTTTAATTAAAAAAAAAACGAAATATATTAAAACAATGTTGGCATTTGTTCAACTGTTAGTTGAAAGTTACGTTTTTTTTAAATTAGTAACATGGAAAAAGAAATGAAGCCATCTCTGGCTAATTGCCACTGTTTTTCTTTTCATGTATACAACAAAAAATTTAGAATTTTAAATTTGTTTTCTTTTCTTAAATAAAGTATTAGTTTTGAATCTTTTATATTCAAAACACAGAAAACAAAAAGTAAAAAATTTTTAATATGAGTTAAAAGTGGAATTTCTTTTTGTTGTTACGGCTTTTTGGTTTTAGAAAAAATGATTCCAAAAGGCCTTAAGTACAATTACTAAAAAACTACTATTATTTTATAATTGTTTTATTAAACCAAATTTCCAATAGTTTTTTAAGGATAAAATTGAAATTTGGTTAATACGAATGAAATAGTCTTAAATTTATAAAGTTTTTTGCTTCTCCTGTAAAAAAGTAAAATGTATAGTTACGGCCTTTTGGATTTTAGCTGACGATATATGTACGTACTAATACTACGCTCTCTATTTATCTTATCAAACACACGGGTAATGAGAATATCTACCCATTACACACATGCAAAACATAAAATTTCACATAAAAATTACAATTAAATAATATATTAAAATATGTTTGAACATTCTGCCTGGGGAAAACCAAGCAATAGAATAAAATATAAATCATGAATAAACATGTTCCAGTAATTGTGAACGAGGGGTTTGAGTCAAGTGACTGTGTTTTAGTACAATAGCCACTGTGGGTTTTCTATCATTATCTTCTTGGAAGTGTCAGCATCCAGATAGACTTATGAGGTAGATTTATTCAAACACAAAGAAATATGTATTACTTCAAAAGTATGTATGTAAAATGGTTTCGAATTATATTCTGAGTTGATTTATTGATCTTATGTACTTATTGCTCAAACTATAGATATAAATGGAGACTTTTTGTGTTCATTTTAAAATATTGAAAGGCTTTTACTAAATCATTAATAAAACATTTCCTGTCCCTGGAAAGAGAAATTAAACAATTTGTCCATCTTTTATTATTTAACTTGTTTCACAACAAATTCAGGAATTATTTAGTAAATTTCCATTTCAAACAAATAATGACCCAACGAAAAAATAAGGGTGACTCACTCGTACCCTTATTAGAATAATTTAATAAATTAAATGAAGAAAATCTATTTTCAGCAGTTAACATAAATTTTCCACATCATTAACAAGCTGCGTGCTCCTTCGTACGTAAAGAACTGACCCAATTAGAATTCAATTCAAACAACCTGAAGTATTAAAACATTGAAAAGAAAATCCTTTATGTTTTTCCTTTTTTACTCACATTTTTACCCAACATTTTTTTTTCATTTAATAAGTGAAATAAAAATTTATGCAAATATTTAAAAAATCTCTCTCTGGTGGTTTCTAGTCTGTTTTAAATGCAGTTAATCAAATAAATTAAAAGAAAAAGTTGTTTGAAGTTTAAAGTTTTTTTTCCTAGCAAAAAGAAAATATGTATGTATATTTATGTAGAAATGTTTGCAATAAAATTGAAAAGAACTTAAAATGTTAATGTCAACAATATCATGAAGAAAATAAAAGCTGTAAAATAGAAAAAGTGAAAGACATTATTTTTCCTTCTGTGAAAAAGAGGCAAAAAATGTGAAACACTAGAAGAGAAGAAGTCTGACAGGACTTTAAGTTTTTCTACGCGTTCTCATTAGGAGGGAAGAAAAAGAAATTAAAAAAATGATAAAATCATTACTGCAGAGTTCTTTCAAAGGACCATTTTATATTTCAATCTGCATTACATTGGTAATGCAAACATGAGTTATAGTTTCGTTTTGCTGTCATTCGAATGGAAATTTTGCTCATAAGCTTCATTTTTTTGTCAGGTAAAATACTTTCTGCATAAATAAGGACTACATATAGGTTTTAGACACCGCTATTCGTCCAACAAAATATTTCTATTTGAGAACAGGCTAGGGGCAATGTATTTGAAAAATTGGTCATGATTTTTATATTAAAATGATTTGTGTAATGATACTTTCAGAAATGTATATTTTATTCTTATAAATACAGTTAGGGACTTAAGTCCACACTACACTTTTTAAAAAGAGTTGCAGTTCAAATACCATTAACAATCAGTAAACTTTTTAACAAACCTTTGCTACGGTTAAGTACATTATAAAAAAGTTCAAAAACACTGGCTCTGTAGGAAACAAGCCTAGATCAGGACGCTTAAAGAAACTGTCCAGGCGAGATGTGAGTTTTATTTTAAGAGAATTGGCAACAAATTCTAGAATTTCAGCGCACAAATTGACGGAAAGTATCGAAAGTATCTTTTGATAAAAACGTTTATTCAAGAACTATTCAAAGGGCATAACGGGATCTTGGGTGTGCAAATCGGATTCCTGCAGGAAACCCTTCACATCTGAAAAGAATCTAAGACTTCGGCTAGAATTTGCAAACACACATTTAAATAAAGGCAAATTATATTCAGCGCGAAAAATGTAAATTTTTTTCTTAAATTTGACGATCTTGAACTATAACAAGGTAGTCAAAGCGGTCGTAGCGTAGATCAGCCACCTGCGAGGTACTCGAACGGCTTTTTCGATAATTTGAGCACTTTCGATTTTGCTGCAGTTCCATTGTAGCAATTACTCGCCTAAAACTAAAACTGAACTGCTCAAGTTGTCCTCCTTGTTGGCGATGCAAATGCCAGCTGTTTTGAAGTGCCATATCGATGCAATGAACTAGCAATGGAGTGTACCATTTTTTACCTCTAATTGAAGATCTATAGAGGGTAATGTTTTAATCTGAACGATCCACTTTCCCCATATTCGAGTTATACAAATAAATAAGATGAGATTGTTCAACTTGTACGTTTTTCTTTTCCTTTTAAGAATAACGCTGAACTGAGTGAATTGGTGAAACTCTAGCATTATTTGAAATGAGGCAAACGACACTATTATCATTCCATTTTACAGAAATAATATTTTTATTGGTAGTTTTGGCATAGTCGATGTTACATCGACACTTCTTTTTCATAACTTTTGGACTTATAAGAGGTGCTCCTTTCAGCTTATTTTCTCTGATTGTTCCCGTTGCGTTGAAATTCCATTCTGTAAGTTTTTCGATCAGAGGTATAGAGCTGAAGAAGTTGTCAAAAAATAAATGAATCTGAACATATTCCAGCACTTCTCCTGCAAAAACACCAAGGTCTTCGTAGTCTTTGCTGATATTAGTTGACGTCCTTTGATATGGCTCAAACCAGTTTATACATCCCAGGCGAGTAGTGCCAATCCAAAGCTTGTACCCGTAACGATTCGGCTTAGTAGTAAGGAACCATGCTTCGTCCACAGAATGCATTTCCTCTAGAATCATCTGATGAAATTCCTTCGGTATTGTTTCAGACTTGCAGTCTATTTCCGCTGGATCTTGCAGTTGTTAAGGTGGCAAATCATTGATGTTGACTGATTCCTCAGCGCCAGTATCTTCATCAGTTATATTAGCACAAACATTTTTAGGAGGAAATATTGTGATTTCATCAGCCAAACAACCTATTACTTCGTCGTCTTCCAACAAAGCAAGAGCTTCATGAAGCAATAGCCCTCTAAAATAAATTAACATTATAAGTTACTAATGTCCTATATATAGGACAGTAATATTCAATCGTTCAAATATTGCGTAATTTACAAAATATTATAATTTGAAAAATATTTTTTGAAAATGTACTCATTTAACTTTAATTTTGTAGTAATACTTAATTATTTATTGCACTTTAATATATTTAAATTTGCTTACCTTTCAAAGCGCATATTGCATTTTGCGAATTTCACAATATTCAGCATAAACAGAAATAACACGACTGCTTTCTAACAAGATTACGCACTCTCTACTGAACAAAAAAAAAAACTGTTTGTTGCCGATGTTGGCATTCTCGCGTGTGCATGATCGGACATGATCTACATTTAGGACAATAGTAACATCTGGGTTAAAAAAGAATTGAATTTAAAAAAAGTTAAAGGCACTTTTTTTTGAAATGTTTCACATTTAATGGAAAATTATATTGTTATACTAACAAAATAAATTTGACGGAATTCGATCAGGAATTCTGCCAGATATAAAAAAAATCAGGACCACTTTTGGAAAAATTCTGAAATTTAATACACATTTTTATGACTAAAGCTGAAATAAAGCCGTGAATCATCCGTTGCCCTTATACAAAGTACATGGTCCAAAGGGGACCTATTCTCTATTTGTATTGAATTGAATTAAATTTTATATAAACTGCTATTGTTTGTTTTATGACTCTATATTAAATGTTTATTTAATTTCAATTAATTATTTAATTTAATTTCTATTTAAAAACAAGCAAAAAGTAACTAAAATTCAAAGAACGCGTTTGTGATGTGTTCAAACATGAAGCAGATCACAAAAATTCAAAAAGGGACAGGAAGTTTATTATTGGTCCTCATGATATCGCTTAAAAGTCTCGCAAACTGTGCATTTTTACGCCCTCGTAAATGAATTGCAAAAATTACATGAAAAATTATTTATTCATACTTTGTAAATTTTCCCAAAAAATGTTGGCTTGTCAACTTGCGTTGTTCAATTGTGCATTTAACTCAAAAGTTGAGTTTTATTTACTCTTAAGAAAAAAGACATTTGAAATAGAAAATTTTGTGATTTCGTGACAGAATGATGAACAAATGACATTGCACAGCGAAAATATTCTCCAGCTGCAAGGACATAAGTGAAATCTTTCAAAATCTCTTTTTTCCCGCCTTAAGGTGATTATCTATAAACAATAAAACAGGAATGTAACATAGGACATACTCAAAAGAATTTACATTGTAAGATTACCATCATTTTTAACAGAAAATTTAAGTGTTAACATACCACGAACGGTAACTTCTTCAAATAATCGGAGTAATATAGTCTTTTGGCTTTCTTTAGGCCCTTTTAAAAATAAATAAATATGTATGTATGTATCTCTTTATTAAAACAAAAATTTTAACTTTGTTTTATTTTTGAATTGACGTTTCTTACAAACTGACGTTTTTATATGGCACAAAACTTAAAAGGGGGCTTCTTGAAACAAGTCTCGCAAGTTTGCCCAATTGCACAAACGGGCTACATTTCTGTCCTCAGTCATTTCTTACTACCACGTCAAATTCTAGTCAAATTCGTACAAAAATATTTAGCATTATTGTGGGTACGAACCGAGTTTTGAAAAGTCATGACTAGAATTTGACGTAGTAGTAAAAACTGACTGAGGATAAAAATGTAGCCCTTACAGAGCCATGAACACCGGTATACAAAATTTTATGATCGGACTAAAAATAGCGACACAGTGAACAAAATACTAAAAGGGCGGCATTTGTAGGCGTGGAAAAAGAAATTATTTCTGGAATTGTTATTACAATATCTTTAATCCTAGGAGGTAACTGACACAACTTTTTTTCGAACCACTCTAATGGACCATCAAGGAGTAATTTCAGTTCGAAATTGCCCTTCTCACCTAACGGAGGGTTAAGAAAATTATGTTATCCCTTTTCCATTTTTTTAAACTCTTCCTGGTGCAAGCCTTGTAAAAGTATATTGACTGCTAACGTTTCCAATATTCCAAATTTATTTCAAATTACATTTTGTTAAAGCGAATAAAATCATTTGCCAACCCTATATTCATGTAAAATTTATCGATGACAATTCAACAGAAAAAGTTTAAAATAAGATAAAATTTTAATTTTATTTCACTTCTTTCTTTAATGATTTTCCCTCTCACCTCTAGATTATCAATTTGTTGTTAATTTTTTTCCATGTTTCTATTCCTAATTTTATTCCCCCCTCATCTGCACGCCCGAAATAAAGAAAACTTTTAAACAGACGAAAAGAAAAACTTTATATTTTTAATGTTTTTCTTGTGTAATGTTTGCATTTAGTTCGTTCAAATCACAATTTATCAAATTGGAAAAATTTTTAACGCCAAAGTTTTTCTTTGCCTCAGTCGTTTGATTTCTGTTTTTTTTTCTTTCTTTCTCGGTGATTTTTCTTTATTATTTTGTATCTGCGGTATGGGATGAAAAGAAAATAAGTTTCAATTGTTGCAGCAGCAATAATCTTTGCTTAATCTTTCTTAGTATGTTGATACTTTTAAAAACACTTACATGGGATATATATGTAGTACATTCAACATTAGAGGGAACATAGACGAACATTATATTGGAGAATCTTGTGGACTGGCGGGGAAAGAGCTTACATTACATTTATACATTATTTGATAAAAATAAAGAAAATTAAAGGGTAAAGAGATCGAATATGAGAAAACCCTAATCAAATCCAGAAAAGAGCTTCTAGGTTATGGCCAGAGAATTCAGTTTATTATAAAAATACTCTGACAAACTGATATTACCTTCTGTTTAATGGTAGTTTAAAGTGCAAGAACAAATTTCTCAAATCAATGACACTTTTTAACACATTTAATGGCAAGATTTATTGAATTCTTTCGTTTGTCTTAACAACGCATATAATTTACCACACTTACACTTTTACATAGACACAAACACACAGCCATACAATGTAAAAGTTTTCGGAAACGGAACCATGCTTCTCATAGATGTCTGCAAACTTTTTATATGGGTGTTAAAAGAATTTTTCAAGATTAAAAGAAGGAAATAAAAAAAAACTTGTAATAAATTCAATATTTATTGTTTGTCAAATTTTCGTAAAAAGACTGCAAAGATAAAGCTAAAGTTAAATTGTGTAAAGAATATTAAGGAACGTTTGTTTCATTAATAGCAACGATTTGTCACGATATCTAGTTTGTTTTTTAGATGCAAGTGCCAAAATTCATAATAAACTAATTTTCTTAAAATATGTAAAATTACAGTCAGCTAGTGGGGGAAGATTCAAAGTGGTATATTTTTGAATCTAGATAATATATTGCTATAAAGTATTTTATTCCTGATGTTGTCTAGCGAATAATGCAAATTTAAGGTAAATCAAGAAAACAGAATACGCAGGCATGTTTTTAAAGATTTAGCCGAGGACTCCCAAATAAAAAAATAAGAAATCGGTTAAATAACAAAAAAATTGCACGTGTTTAAAAGAAATCAAAAACCCACTATTTTCAGCCTCACAGCTCCGCCCTGGAGAGTTTGTTGGATCCATCTTCAAAACTCAAACGAGTTTAGAAATACCGTTTAGAAATTTAACATCCAGATTAACATCCAAAAACAAAATCGTATACTGTTTAATTGGTGGAAACTAGAAAGAATTTAGGGGGTTCATAGATTTATATCCAACACAATCATGTATTTTAAACTTTTTTCGTCCCACGGATGACTGGGATTGAAATTTGTTAAAATCTGTCCATTATTTATCCTAATCTCCATACAAATGTCCTCCCGAAAAAGGACCTTTAATACACGTATCGAAACAAATTTAGCCAATATATATATGAAACCTAATCACACCTACAAATTTTGTGCAGATCGATACAAATTAGTCATAGCTCCTATATAACGCCCATTTCCTAAAATCGTTTTAGAAGCATAAATCTCTCAAAAATGTTAGTATCCAAATTAATTTTCTTTATTTTGTTTTACTTCTATTTATTATATCTTTATTAGAAACGTGTTAGTTCGTTTCTTCAAATCTTATATCTAAAAAATTTCAATTACTTGTCCAGCCAGTGCCGGACGTAAATTGTTTGTCTTTTGTGGTTTATCTCACACCCGCTGTATCCCTTCTTCTCAGTCAAATCTAACCACTATTTTGTAATATGTTGCGGGCTAATAGATTTGCGTGTACTTGAAGGTTTTTTAAATATTTTTCTGCATCTTTTTCGATCTAAGTTTTTAGATCCTTATGAATATTCGACTTTTTTATATATCAGAGGGATATTATCGTGATCATTCGTAGCAATTTGATTTAACGTCTTTGAATTTTGTCTATTATTGAAGCTAAGGGCCCTCCCCATAGCTGTATTCCAGAACAGCATATAGGTTTTGTGATTGCGTTATAAAGTAGGGGTTTAAAATCTAAACTAAGCTTAGAGTTCCTCCCAATCAGCCAATTAATTTGGATTGTTTTCAATTTAATTTGAGTCAAATCTGTATGGTATTTCCATGTAAGGCGACGAGCGAGGTGTACGGTATTGTTTGATTATTGATATAAATAGGAGAGCATGATTCTCTACGCAATATAAGGTTATGTGTGTGAATTTATGCTCATAGAATTTTATTCACCATTTCTATAACATTGTTCATGGTGCAACTATACAAGGTGAGTGCAAATCGACAACAAATACAACACAAAACAGGCATTTTGTTTGTGTAAAATAATGACTACTGTCAAAAATACTTGAAAAAGTATTACTTTTGTCATAAGCAAATTGTAAACAAAGTCAGTTAGCTGGGCTACTGTACTCACCTTGTATAGTTGCACCATGGCATTGTTGATGTATGAGCAGTGTTACCAGAAGCTGGAAAAAAATTAAAAGGGATTTAAAAAAAATCAGGAAAATTGAAATTCTTTATAAAATAAATTACACACAGAAAATATTTTCAATCATAAATCAGCCAATTAACCCAATGATTGAAATAATGAAATAAAAATGAACAATTTTTTAATTGATTCTATTAAATTTGTCAATCAAAACTCAAAAATTTAATTGAATCAACTAAAAAATTATTTAATTTTATTTTAATATTTCAATCATTGGGTTAATTGGCTGATTTATCCCTAAAAATATTTTCTGTGCAGATAAATACGTTTTTTGTAAATTAATATGTATGTATATATTTTTCTGTGTATATGTTTAAAAATATTATATATAGTATGTGTGTATATGAACCCAAGTTTATAATTTCATCGGTTGGGTATAATTTTATTATTTAGTATCTATTTATAACTCTATCTATAATTTTGTGATGATCGGTCCATAATTAGTCATAGGTCCCATAATCACTTTAACATATAGAAATCTCTATAGTGAGCTTAATCGAGCCAAAATTTTGGAGTGGCCTGGTCTTTGTTTTTATTGAACGTTTACTTCCGCATCATAAAAAGTATTAATAAAAATCTTCAACGGGAGAAATATTAGTCAAAGAAATCCAAAAACAAAGAATACACAAAATATCAATATTATTCTGTTTGAAATTTGTTTTATGGTATCAAATTTAAAATAATAAATAATTATTTAACTAATTGTTCGACCTTTATATCTTTATTTAAAATTAATTTTTTTTTAGCTGAAGGCCAATTTACCGCTCTACAGGTCACAAATATATTTACATTTCCTTAGATTTCTTTTAGATTTTTCTTAATATATAATTAACAAACACAAACTGCGAATCTTTCTAGAAATTGGAATTTTCCATTTAAATTCCATTGACGTTTTAACACCACATGGTAAGTAAATATCAAGATTTTTCATTAATATAATATGTAAAATATACTCACCGCCAAAAAGATGGGGGATATATTCCGTTTTTCATTGCGTTTGTAACACATCGAAATATTGGTTGTAGAACTACAAAGTATATCACAAAACGGTATTTTATTTGAATCGATCCATATATGACCATTAACTCCACTTCCAAAAATAAGTGAAATTTCAAATATCAAATTGAAATTCGACAAAAGTAATCTGCATATATACCTAAAACAGTGTACCGAATTTGATGAGTATAAGACCATATTTGACCATAGTCCCATATAAAGTCCATTTCACTTGAATGAGCATAAACACTTACCTTTTCTTCTTACATCACTATCATTAGCATAAATAATCTAGATGTACATATAAATCACCATACCGGATTTTATGATCATGGTCATAGCTCCCACCCATATAAAGTATATTTACGAGGATAACTGAAATATCAAAAAAAAAAAATCTAAAATATATCATTATTGAGATATGAAATCCACCATAAGACTTCCAATACAGTAAAATATTTTATGACGATCGTCACACAACATGTAACGGGTGGTTAAATTTCAAGGGCCGATGTTGATTTTGAATAAAACACAAACTATTTAGGAAATTATTGTAATTTTATTTTATTATGATATATTGGTATTATTCAATTATGTATGGAATAAAATATCGGCTAAATGGACGCCTCGACCACGGCGGCACACCTCCATCCGATGGTCCAAATTTTCGATGACCCTGAGGCATAATGGAGGTTCTATGCCGTTGATGTGCCAAATTATCTCATCCTTTAGCTCTTGAATTGTTGCTGGCTTATCGACGTACACCTTTTCTTTCAAATAACCCCAAAGAAAAAAGTCTAACGGTGTCAAATCACATGATCTTGGCGGCCAATTGACATCGCCATTACGTGAGATAACACGGCTATTGAGTTTGTTGAGCAAAAGAGCCATTGTTTCGTTAGCTGTGTGGCAAGTGGCACCGTCCTGCTGAAACCACATATCGTTCACATCCATATCTTCCAATTTGGGCCATAAAAAGTTCGCTATCATCTCACGATAGCGAACACCATTCACAGTAACTGCCTGACCGGCCTGATTTTGGAAAAAATACGGCCCGATGATGCCGCCAGCCCATAAACCGCACCAAACAGTCACTCTTTGTGGGTGAATTGGTTTTTCGACAATCACTCTTGGATTCTCATGCGCCCAAATGCGGCAATTCTGTTTATTGTCGAATCCACTGAGGTGAAAATGTGCCTCATCACTGAAGATGATTTTCTTCGAAAATTGATCATCCACTGTTGCCATTTCTTGCCACCATTCTGCCCATTCACGACGTTTGGAATGGTCAAGAGACTTTAGTTCTTGAGCCAATTGCACCTTGTAAGCGTGTAAATGCAAGTCTTTATGCATAATGTTCATCAACGACGAGCGTGAGAGGTGCAATTGTTGGGCACGACGACGAGTTGAGGTGGACGGCTCTTCAGCCACACTATCGCGAACAGCAGCAATATTTTCTGCAGTACGAGCTGTACGAGCATGCACTGGTATTCTCACATCTTTTTAAGACCCGGTTTGCGCGAATTTTTCCACGATTTTTGCGATTGTACGCACATTTGGACATCAAATTGACCAAAAAAATCACGAAGTGCACGATATGCATTTTGATTTGAACGCCCATATTTATAATAAGTCTGGATAACTTTAACACGTTGTTGAATTGTGTATCTCCCCATGATTCAAATTGAGTAAGTCTGAAATAGAGAAATGTCAAATAAAATTCGGAAAAAAGCTTGGCGTTTAGGTGTGGTTCACATTCAACATCGGCCCTTACAATTTAACCACCCTTTATTAGGGATCCGAAAAAGAAAATAGCTAGTCAAAAACATCGTTTTGGATATAAAATATTACATAAATTTCTTTTAAGTATGCACAGATCAGACTACTGATATATAGGTGGTGGGTATATAAGACAAGTAACTCTTACTTGTTCTTTATATTTTTCTAGATTTTTAGCATGATGATAAGGAGAGTATATCTTGGGGATTTTTGCTAAATATGTATCGTTCCAAACAGCGCTGGAGTTGGTGGCCATAACAAATGTGGCCGCCCTCTTTACATATTTCAAAGCCAAATATGAGAAACCCACCTAGATATGGGCTGGAGTTGTTGGCTCCATATCAATGTAGCCCCTCCCTTAACATAGTTCAAAGAAATTTAATATGAGGGACCCGAGGCTGTAGGTACTGTTTGACCTTGTCCCAACGCGATTTCTTAAGAACCCACTACGTCAATTTTTTTCTTGTTGACAGTGGGATCGCTTTAGGGTGGTGTCGGTTTCCGCCGACCTCCTCAACAACTTACACGGCTTATATTTATAAATTATTATTCTGGTATATAATTTAAAATGGCAAACTACACACTTTGGACTTTGCTTTCTTCTACAATATTTACTTGTTGTCTAACAAATCATCATTAAGATTAAAACCCTGACCTGTGACATATTTACAAAGCAATATTTTTCATTTATTGCTTTTTTTTGTCCCAAAATGTGTAAGTATTTGTTCATTCTTGCGACTAACTAAAGCTGGCATAATATGCAAAGTGCAAAATGATATCTGCCTGATAAATAAGACTCCTTGATTAACGTTGAAAATGTTTAATTTTGGTATTAGTGTGTATTACAATGACATCAATGCAGTGAAAAAGAACTATGTTTTGTTGCAATATTATCCTGCTATAATCCTTCTTACGTTTTACAACCCCAAAACATAATAAAATTACCTACACTTATGACATAATTACCGGCTTTCAAAATACGATAATGACCATTTATCACACTGTGGGAAATCTCAGTTTTCAAGTCAAGCAGGCATGAAATTAAGCAAATCCTTTTCCAGCGCTTTTTTATACTTTTATTTTTGTATCCTACTAAAATTTCAATTTAATTTGATTCTGTGAGTGAACACATCACTTGATGTACTTGGGCTGCGACTATGACTACGTGTTTTTTTTTTTTTTTTGGTTTTTATGTTTCGGTCTGCTTTGGAACATAAAACCCTTGCACCAGTAACCTAGTAACTGAATAACTAGAACTAAGGTTACAATATGCAATGTATTTATGTGTTGTTGACGATGGTGATTATTACAATGTTGTTGAAGACAGAGATGGTGGTGATAGTGTCGGTGATGTCTAGAACGTTGAGCTTCACCCCTTGGCATAATTATGAGAATGACACTTAACTAAATGGTTGACTACAGATGTGAGCAGTACTATGTTGTATTCAGTTGTCGTGACAGTGTTTGCAACTGATGCTGAATGATTCTTATTTTTATCGAGCTGCAATATTTTTTGTTCGTATTTTTGAAAAGAGCATCTCTACGCGTGTGAATTGAAGTGTGATGAGCCAACCAAAACAACCGCATCAACAAACCGGGGATAATGCTAGGCAAGCACCACGACTACAACCCGCAACTTTTATAGTCAGTACATGCAGTTGTTGCAAATGTTATGGCAACAACCAACAATTTCGTTTGGATATGTCATAAAGTGCAAAGGATTACTTTATGCCAAATAGAGAAGTTCTCGTTGTGTTGTTACAAGTCTTCACTTGGTAAGAATTATGTGACTATGGTTTCTGTAATGCATCTCTAAAATACGGTGAACGGCAATAAATTTAAAACATGAGCAAATTTATATATTCTAAAATGCATTTGATATCTAGAGGTTCGTTTTGTATACAGTTTTTGACAAATATTTCACTTTCTTGATAAGCTAACAATAAGTATTTAAGGAAATCTAATAAATATATGTTATTAAGTTCAGTCAGTATCGGATGAAAGATATCTGCTGCGTTCTTCCTTCTTAATTCTACAAAATGTTGCAGGACAATTACTTTGGGTGGATTTAAAGCTTTTTTACATCTCTACTTAACTTAAACTTTTTGTTAGTGTTTTTGAATTTATTCTATATTAGATGTATCCAATACTTTGAAAACACCATATAGGTTTTATAATTTATTTAGATCAGTCATGGGAGAAATTGAAATTTTCTATCAGATGTACTTGGCCACAAAATTTTGTTTACGCTACTTTGGCACATGTAGCACACTATCAGCTTATTTGTTATTTGTTTAAATATGAATTGATTTGTTAGCAAAACAAAAGTGTCGACAATCACAAGGCATTACTAAACAATATAACAAGTTGTATAAGCATGTTTAATCTTAAGCTAATCGAATACCCTACAAGTAGTTATATCCGAATCGAGCAGAATGATTCACAGAGGGGGAATTTGGAAAAGGGGGAAATAAATCTTGCAAGTTTTAAATTGCAATATAGATTTAAGTTTTACATTTGCACCAGGGCCAATTCCAGAGATGCCAAAGTAGGGCACAACGGGTATGTGAAAAATCGAAAACGATCGCAATTCCCTACTAGTCGAGTATTTATTTAGGTTATTATTTTGTATTAAGGATTAAGAACAATAATCTAAAGGCTGTTTTTTATATGTATAGAACTTTGAAAATGAATAAAACAAAGATCTAGATCCAGATCTGGAGGTACAATTTTCGATGACTTTTTTCAACATTTGGGACCGTACATAAGTACTAAACCGCGAATGTTGATCTTTAAGTGGTCAATCGTTTCGGGCTTATCGGCGTAGACTAACGACTACACATATACCCACAGAAAATAGTCAAGCGTCATTAAATCGCACCATTTTGGAGAACAATTCAAGGGTCCTAAATGTAAAACTATGCGGTTACCACAAATGTTTCCTTCAATAAATCAATTGTGACACCAGCTGCGTGACATCTTGCGCCGTCTTGCTAAAACTGCAACTCCTGCACATCATGATTCTTCAATTGATAAACGAAAAAACAGCAATCATGGCTCGGCAGTGAAAAAGTGAGCTTCATCGCTAAACAAAATTCACTTATGAAAATCGGCAATTTTGTTTTAGGCCCAGTCACCGAATTTTCAAAATAAATTTGCACAATTTGGCAGCGTTGTTCAGGCGTCAGTCTATTCATGTACAACATACATCACTTGACATCTGAAAACATGGCCGCCAGTAAAAATATACATTTACATATCTGTTTGTAAACAGAATTTTGGGACAAAGTCGTCAAGCCTTCTAAATATCAAAAGTAAGTTCGAATTTACACGAAGCAAGTGTTTACAAATGTATGTATACTCTCAAATATAAATACGAGTGATTTAAGCAATAAGGAAAAAATTGTATAAATCTTTTCAATGAAAATTGCTTTGTGTAAATTGGGACTAATAGATCAAAACAAATATACAAAACTCAATCACGCCTATCGTGAATAAAAATTCCCCATGAAATTTGTTCCCTTTTCACATTTTTCCTATTAAAATTCAATGTTAAAAAAATAAAAGGGAACAAATTTCATGTGGAATTTATATTCACGATAGGGGTCAATATATGTGTGTATATAAATTAATAATACAAGCGAGAAAAACATTGAAAAATTTTAAAAATTGAGTCAAGTAAGTAAAAATAAATTATCGTTTTTTTATAAATTAAATACTGCATTATTATCTCTGCATTATTTAAATATGTTGTTTAGTAATTTTATGTTCTTGTTTCCGTTAGATTATTTATTTAAACTAAAATGAGTATTTTTTTAATAAGGTACATACTTGAACTTTTGGCCACACTAAGGCCCGTTTTCTCAATCTGTCGACAAACTGCCTGTTACTAAATGTCGACATATATTTATAAGACTGATAATATGTCCGTTTCTCAATATACCGACAGAAACATTATTTTCATTTGGCAATACCTCTCAAAATTTATGTGAAAATTGGGAAGTCTGTCTTCAAGTGACAAGTTGTTGACATAAATCAGCTGTTTTCCAAATAACAAACAATAAAATAGAAAAAACAAATATTTTAAAAAATAAATGATATCCATGTCTGTGAGGTAGCTAGGTCTAGCATGATAAACTCTTTCAACATTCACTTGGGATTCATGTTCTTCGAGTTCATCCTCAATCAAATTAATGTTTATTCCTCTATTAAACATTTTTTCTAAAATCTATTTAATTTTTTTACAAAAACTCAAGGTATTGCCACATAAAAAATATGAACAGCAGTCAGCTGATTGAATTTATCTGAACAACCAGCGCTGCCACAAGTAGGATTTTACCTTATTTTTTAAGATTTTTTAACCGAAAAAGGATTTTAAGATTTTTTCCCCCAAAAAAAAGATTTTTTATTTTGTCTAGACGAAGGTTAGGTTCAATTAAAAACAACCTGTTCTGTACTACTTATTTCCAAAAATAAGATTTTTTCTTCAAAAATAAGACTTTTTTTGGTGAAATTAAGATTTTTTGCTGAAAATGTCTGGCAGCCCTGTCTACAACTAATAAGTAATCGGCAGATAAGAGCTGGTTAGTTTTGCGACAGAATATAAGCAAATGAGACATTGAGAAAACCAAATTTCTTTAATCGGCAGTTTTTCGTTTGAAAAAAAGATAATCGCCTAATGAGAAATCAGACCTTAAACTTTCATACAACATTCGAAAAACAAAAGTAAAAATGTCGTATGTGTTAGACAAAATATTGGTATAGAATTTAGCAACAACATTTTTACAACTATTGAGAATTCAGACGACATACAACATCACAACATCCGTTATGTTACGAGACAAAGGAGAAAGAAAAACGATTTAATTTAACACTCAATAACTTGTGCATCATATATATATATATATAGTTTATATTTCTATGAGAGCTTCCGTACGAAACCGATCCTGGCTTTTTGGAAACGTCAAAATTATCACCCCTGTTCAGCATATCGAAAAAACGATGCACAATAAGAAACCACTAGTCAAAATGGTATGACAATTGAATTCAAATAAAGTAAGTTGCTGTCCATGTTTATAAAGCTAATAGGGCCAAAGTACTTAGCATAGAAAATTTTGCTTAGAGCTGTATTTCATATCGAAAACCTCGTTGAAATTTTAAAATTTTATTGTTCATACTCTGGGGGTGAAAAGTACTATCTCAATATATCAATTTTGATACCGATAATATATTTAATTTTTCATTCCTGATCAATTTTATATATACCAACGTTAAATAAATGAAAATTTTTGGAACAAGAAGACCATAACTTAACAAGTAAGCCCGATCATATAATACCCTACACCCAGTATATCAATAAAACAGTTTTTCATATATGGGCGCTATATGGGAGATATTATCTATTATGGACCTATAATCCAAAATTTTAGTGCCATGACTTCCTTGAATATAAATATTATGTGTGCTAAACGTTATCTCGATATACATACGTTTAAAAGATTTATGGAGGTTAAAGTGCATTACGAAGAGGGTCTTATATGGGAGTTTTGCCTATTTATGAACTATCTATTATAAAATTAGGTGTCATCCTATTTGTACATAAGAAACTCAATTTTGTTAAATTTTATTCGGATAAAACATTTTTAAGAGATTTATGGTCCTTAAAGTGATTTCGGGAAGTGGGCCTTATATGGAAGCTACGACTAGTTATGGACCGCTCATCATAAAATTCGACCATATTATATGTATATGTACGAAACATATCGGTGTTTAATATTATTTGGATACCAACATTTTTAAAAGACTTATGCTCCTTTAAGTGATTTTCGGAAGTGGGCCTTATATGGGAGCTACGACTAATTATTCACGAAATTTTTAGATGTGATTTAGCTTCATTTATTACTCATTTTTTGTGAAATTTGTTTGCATACTTGCATAATTGGAAGATTTATGATCGGTAAACCACGGGAGGATATTTGTATGGGGGCCAGGTGAAATAATCAAATATCACGTGCCAAATTTTATCAAAATATCTTTAAAATTGCGACCTGTACTCTGCGCACAAGCTTTACATGGATAGCTAGCCAGCCAGCCAGCCAGACGGACGGACATCGTTAAATCCACTCAGGAAGTGATTCTAAGCCGATTGTTATACTTTAAGGTGGGTGTTGGACCAATATTTCTGGGCGTTACAAACATCAGCACAAATGCAATATACCCTCCCCACTATTGTGGTGTAGGGTATAAAAAACTTGAAAGTTGATATATGTATTTGTAATCTATATAATCAAAATATATTTCAATGCATGGAAATTGTTAAAGTCTACTGAGTTCTAATAAAGTGATTTTAAAGTCGACCTTTTATTTATTTATTTTTTTTTTTAATCAACAACTTTGTTTCTCTTGCTGTTGATATTCTCCTTTTGGTTATTTTGAGGATGCATTTCTAAGCATTTGGAGTTTGTTAGCGGAAATGACAACCCCATTTGTTAACTAGGATGAAATTTTATAACTGACTCTAACTGCTGCTGCTTATGTCGTTGTTGCTGCTCTACGCTACAAGTACTGTAACTTCCACCATTGTCGATTGTGCTGCAAGGGTTGCACTTGTCATACTTGGGTAAGCACATAAATAAACATGATTATGCATTCTTAAAAAAGAGCTGGAAATTAAATAAAGAGGAAGTGCTCATACACAATGTAAATATGTACTTGCAAACAATTGAAATATTTTTTTATGACAAAAATTAAAGTATTTAATTAACCGATTAAGTAAATAATAAAGAGTTAAGATTGGAAAACAACAAAAAGGAAAACTTGTAAAATAGTAATATTTTTACTAACTACTTTATGAGTTTAAGTGAATTCTATGTAAAAGGTACTACGTAATATACATACATACGTATGTATAAAAAAATATTCCCACATTCGACTAGTGAAATTTTACTTTTACTATTTTTGCATTCGAACATTCAAAATTCCATTAATATTTAATAATAAAATCCACTTATAAGACAAAATTCTCTGAAAATATTTACGATTTTGTGGTGAGTTTGCGCCTGCAGGATTTTAATTTGTGGATTTCAAAATGTTTGCACGTGTTACTTTGTTGGTTGTTGTATTGTATTGTGTTGCTCTCTTTCTGCAACAGAAATTGTTTTGTTTACATTTTTTCTGCGTTTCCTTTCCTATCTTGACATCTAAGGAATTTTTGTAGCTGTATTTGCTATTGTGGTTATTGTTGTTGTTGTTGTTGTTTTTGTCTTTACCGTTGTTGTCTTAAAGTATTTAAGGCACTTGATTACTTACAGTTTCATGCTTCATTTTGCATATTGCCCTTTTTATCCTTCCTTTCTTCGCTGCTGTGTATTTTTGTGTATATTCTCATTTTATTTCTTATTTGCTTAAAGACGGAACGCAAAATGTTAAACAACAAGAAAAATATACAGCAAAAACAGATGTTAGAAATTTGTGAAGCAATGAAGCCTAAAAATAAAGACGACGTTAAAGAAGCAACGAACAAAATATGACAATTTGTTAAATGTATTTTTTCAATTACTTGATTAAATATTAAAATGTTTAAGAGCAATAAATTTGCTTGTATCTTTGTCGAATGTCCTTAAAAGTTGCGAATTGTATCAGGGGAATGAATGAAGGATGCATAAATGTCTTCAATTGATATTGGTTTTTATTGAAAAATTGCCTTCGTGACATATGTACATATTTACTACATAACATCTATTAAAACCTCGCAATGTTGTGTAGGTAAAAAATTATTTCACATAAATATTTATGTTAAATAGAGTGTTTCGTTAATAACTTTTAATCTTTTGGTATTTACAAAAGATGAAAAAAAAAATTATTCTGGGATTGTGTTTATGTTTATGGTAGGTACATATGCACTTTGACATTGGAGAATTTAATTTTCGAAAAACTCAGGTTTTTATTCGTGATTTTAGTTTTTTTTTTAAATATAAATAAAAATCGTCATAATATTTAACTATGTGGATTAAATATATTTTTAAGCCAAAGGGTGCTGTAGCTTAATTGATCATTAAGCATGAGTTGGTATTTGTGGCCTGCATTCGACTCCCAGCCGCTGTGACTCAAAACAACATCAGTTTCTGATAATTATTAGTTTTTCTTTCTATCCTATCATTACTAATATTTATCACAGCGCCCTTCTTCGGTGGTAAAGCATTTAAACGCCACCGAAGTAAAATAATTAAAATATTGGCTATAAATCAAGCTTGATCAATGCGCCTACTCACCACCAGAGGCGCTGAAATACTGTACTATTAATAAACATAACGCGCAATTACAGTGTTGTCATATGAAAAGCTTTTCTCTATTTTCACCACCTATTCTTCTTCTACCTATCCCTTTCCAAAGAAAGTAACACAATTAATTAATTAATATATAGGCATATTAATTGCCTGAGTGTTACTTCTCTTTCTAAAACAAAAAAAGCCAAATGTGAAATTTTTATTTGTCTTTAAATCCCCCATTAGGACCCATTTAAGTAACTATTGGTTCTTATGAAATTCTGTGTCGATTTGGCTATGTCCCTCCATCATTATGTCTACAAAAGAGGAATTGAGAATAGAATTGAACTCTTATGGAACTAAATCTGTCAATTAACGGCTGGTTCGATTGGGATAAATTTTTACATCTTTCCCACATATTATATATCACATATTTTAATCGCGTTCCATTGTTTTTCTTTATTATCCGATATCAACGATTTTTATATTTTCTGAAAGTCTTCGGCTAGATATTTAAAGATTGCTTTCCCTTATAGTTTCAGATTTATACGTATTTTATATCTCTTTTCAAAATCCAAAAATAAATGATTTTCAATTTGAAAAATTACACATAGGATTGTTATGATAAATATTCAAACTCTATAAATTACATCAATTATAAATCGTTAAAATTAGATACAATTTAAAAACATTTGAAATAAAATATATTGTGAGTAAACTTTTCTATTAAATAATATATATATACATATTAATAAAATTTGCGCTAAAACTGAATTAGAAATTAGATAATAGGCGACACAGCCAAATATATATATAAATCTACCTTTACTGCATAGGCCTGACAATAAATATTCAAATTTTATAAAACTAAAAACAATTTGCTCTCAGTTGAGAGAGCCATAGTAGACAAATAGGTTTCAAAATAGTAGAGTGGTAATGGTAGCTCTACGAAGCCTTGTTCAAGCTTCGGATGATTTGCAACTTCAAGATGTATCTCTACGAATTTTTCTCAATCAGTATTTAACCAGTGTTACTTTTAAGTATCTATGGATAATTTCATTTCTTATATACCATGGTGATCCCGTCATGGTCCAAAGAGTTTTGGATTGGGCCCTCTGCATAAGATTACTACTGGAATTGCTCTTCCCATACTTGAACTCCATGTGTCTAAATTGGTTTTAAAACAGTTTTGTGTAGGATTAAGTCTCATATGGATCCTCTTGGTTTCTATATGACGACACCAAGTAAGGCGTCTATCCATGTATATGCCAAGGTATTTGACAAATGAAACTGTGGAATATTTATATTGTTAAGTGAAACAGATGGGCACGTGTTTACTTTTGGTTTCATTTACACGTAAATAAATAAATATTAAAATATTATTAAATAATTACGAATACAACAAACAACCACTGCAATATGAACTAATTTATGGCAACACTACTCTGCAAAAAATGCGAGTAGTCCATACACGCATGCATGGACTACTCCACAATGGACCAGGAGTACTCCAAACATAATCCATTTGTATTTAACATTACGATGTCCTAGGACTGGACCATATAATCCAGCTTTGCATAACACGGGAATAGTCCCAAAACTACTCCTTGTAACTACCTCAAATATTTTACAACAACGATTACGGTGGTTAAAGCACGAAATGGTCCATGAGTGCATTACATAGGACCATGATGTAGTCACTACATTTTAGATACAATGGACCACGTACTCCACAGATTTTTGCGGGGTAACAACACAAATGCACACAACATCAATCCAAATAAAAACAACAAATCTACGAATATCTACAACATAAACGAACAAAACACAAATATCTACACAAATATCTACAACATAAATATTAACAACCAGTGTTGGCAAACCAATTGTACTTTTTTTTCATATATTTTAGACACAGTTGGTACCGTGGTACTACCACGAGTCGTTTCGTACAATTTCAAAATGCTGTTGCATCAAAATTTGGTATTTCAGATGAAACAGATAAATATATCATTTAAGTTACTATTTGTGTAATAGAGAAAGCCAAAGAACTAATTTCATGAGCAATATCAATTTCATCTTCAAATATGCGTCTATGTATAAAATGATTTTGTGGCTGAATCCAAAAACAAACTAGATAATCGCAATAATAAACGCATGTAATATTCTTAAAGATTTAGAAATAGCCGTCTAACTAACTTTAAACAAATACGAAATCAAGATTATGAAACGAGCACTGTTTCTTTGCATTAAATAAAATTGTTGGATTATCCTTTGCTAACTTTCTTCCTGGAACACTAGTTGCATGTCGTGAACAAACGCATTATCTGGTAGCATTTTCCAATAGAGACCAGTTTAACTGCATTTATAATATCACCAGAAGTTAGTTATTTTTTATCACTTGCAATAAATCAATATCAATCGAATATAAATTAATGACCAAATATTAAAAATGGTATCCTTCAGGTAAGTGTACTTTATTTATATAGTTGGTACGAAATCCAAGAACACATTTGCCATCACTGTTAACAACACAAATCTCAACACAAACATCAACAACACAAGCCTCAACAATATATGTAAATCATAACAACTCAAATATCACCAACTCAAATCTGAATAACATCAATCTCAACAACATTGATTTCAACAATACAGACCACAACAACAGAAACGGAAACAACACCAGCACCAACATCAAACAACTCATATCAATACCACTTCACACATAACCACTAACGTGAATAACTTTATAACCCCAAACATCAGCATCACAAGCAATAACACACAAATGTCAATGCCACAAACATCACCAACGTAACCCTCCAAAAACGCGAGTAGTCCATACACGCATGTATGGAAAGTGCAGTCAGAACTATACTTCGAATACTTAGAAAAAGCTGAACAAGTTACAAATAATATAAATTAATAATACAAATTTGATTTATTTTATTCATACAAAAAATGCATTACTTTGACTGTCACTGGCAACACATAACATATTTTTTTTTAATTTCTATCGAAACGAAGAGACTACGCAAATTTTGAAGTTTGAGGTGCCATAACTTAGCCATTTCTTGTCAGATACACTTTGAGGGCCAAAAACTACATTCAAGTTTTCAACAAACAGTTTCAATAAATCCTCTGCTGCTTAAATATTATTTTGAAATTTGTTTGTCCACTACAGATAAAAATCTTATAGCGCAATGCAATAGTATAAAGCTGTGTTCACATTGTGTGTATTTGTCATGTGGACTGTCACTTTTTCGCATGTCAAATTTGTATATATAGTCTGAACACCTGCAAACAATATCATGTGTTATTTCTCTGTATGCAATACATATGACATTTTTGTATTTAGAGCGAGTTATATTTTCAAGTGACAAACCATCTGACATCAGCTGTTTTTTATAACCAAAATTTTGTGGCGGCAAAAATTAATTAAAACTTTAATAAATATAATTTATACCTAATAGTAAAACAAAAATACAAAAAAAAAAAAACTACACAAATTTATTATTGAAAATGTAGGGAAAAATTGAAAAGGAGTTAACAAAAGTAAGTACATACATATGCATTTTTTTTATTGCAATTTTTATAGTTATTTTTATGTTGATCCAATTTGACTGGTGCAAAGAAGCGGTTGATCGAAATGTGGCAGGAGAAGGAATGCTTGTATAACCCGCGGAACAAGTTTTACCATTAATGATATGGCTGACGAATTAAAAATTTTCAATTCATCTTTCGGCCCTAATGAAGTTAAGATAAAGCAGTTAATTTAAAGCATTTGGCAATTGTTATTTGTAATAAATGTAACGCAATATATTTCCAGAATAAAATAACATACTTGCGCGGTTAATATAGCCGGGAAATTGCAAAAGCAAACAAGAAGCGGGGCCGGTGCAGATGATGTGCATGTGCCATGTGTATTTTGGTGCAACTCAATTGGTTTCCTGGAAGAATTTATTAAAATTAAAAAAGAAGCGGGGCCGGTGCAGATGATGTGCATGTGCCATGTGTGTTTTGGTGCAACGAAATTGGTTTCCTAGAAGAATTTATTAAAATTAAAAAAAGTGCATGTAATCTATATGCAACTATTTTAGCAACCTCTCGTTCCATTTTTAAATAAAATTTTATTTAATTACAAATTTAATTTTTATATACATACATACAGCAATTAGCTGTTTTAAGATTCTTTTGTAGGTTATGTCAAATGTATTTCACATACCAACATGTAAATTATAAACCGTATGTAAAACTCAAATTTTGACACACACATGAAATTACATATGGGTAGAAAAGTGACATTCCACATGACAAATACACATAATGTGAACACAGCTTAAAAATGAGTAATACAAATCATCACTAACATTATTTTTCAAAACTAAAACCCCTGTATATAATAAAAGTTGACTAAATTCTGTAGCTTTCCACTTGTCAAGTTCGTCCAAACCGCGAGGAAATCAATAATTTGGATATATTTCTACTAACACCCAAGTCAGTGACATGCATAGGATCTAGAGGAACTTGGCTGATCATATTTAAATGAGTTTTGGTATTGAGAAACTTTATTTGATGTTGGTTATTATATTTTCTTTCGACAAATCATCATCTATAATATCAGCTACTTCTGTGCTGTAAGTTAAAAGCTTAGACACGTTTCTAGCAACTTGTGTGCTCTTCGAACATCCATTAAGGTGCTATCAGACGGGATGTATTTTACATATGTACTGTCAAATTTTCCATCTGTAAAAATTGTACACATCGTGTGATACATATGAAACTTTGCATGTGTAAAATACATGTGGAAATACATATGTAATTTTTTCGATTAGAACACGCTCTATTTTCCTGTGACAAACATAAACAAAACAGCTGGTTTGATTTGAAACAAAATTGTTTGAAAAAATATATTGTAAAGAAAAATTAAAGAAAATGGATAATGAATATGAAAAAGTAAGTCTTTTTCGATTTTTAATAAATAAAATTACGTTTATTATATTTATTGCAGTTATTAGATGGGTCAAAAGAAGCAATTCTTGAAATTTATACACATTAAAAAGACAGCTTTTCTTTACATTTATAGGTTATGTCATACGGAAAATTATAAGCAGGTGTGATAGCAAAAATTATGTATTATAGAATAATTATTATTTCATAATCGAACTGTTAATTTTTACTTCTTGATAATTTTAGTTAGGCTCGAGTTCATTAAATTTAATTTTCATTAAAATATTTTTACTGAAGTTAGGAATTACAACTTGAAAAATATTGTCAATTTTTCGAGCCTAACTAAAATTATCAATAAGTAAAAATTATGTATCGTATGTAAAATTTTGACATACATACGGAATTACATATGGGTAAGAAAAGTGACAGTATATATGTACTGCAAATAACAAATTTCTACAAAAAATTTTGCCAAAAACCCACTCACGTCATGTGACTTTCGTTTGCCTATAGTATAGGAAAACAGCAGGACAAATTTTAATGTTGGCTAGCCGTCTATATAAATATCACACAGTACTACTTCAAGTCTTTCTAATACATGTGCTGCCTTCAATAAACTTTGTGTAATACCGAAATGCATATATGGACTGAGCAGTACAGTGGCTATGTTTGATGCTAAATCAATTTATGGGGCTAACGTTGCTGCGTTAATAAATCCCTCATGTTCTTATGGGATGTCCTGTTATTTAGCTGCCATTGCCCTAAATGATAAATGAATTTAATGTTTTTGTTATATGACCCGGCTAATTCTTCACATACAAAACACTCTGCATTTGTCGGTTCTGTGGCCACACTCAATTTGTGCATTTATATTATTTGCACTTCTTAATTTATTCAAACAATTTTCATTTTCAGAATGTTATTTTTTCAAGCTAAAATGGCCTAAATTTATTAAATGTAAATAAAAATCCAATTTTTAATGACAATATTTTCCCGACGTTTCGTCGATTGTTTGTCGACTTTTTCAAGGGATTGTAATATGATAGTAAGAGATACAGAATTGAGAGCCTTAGAATACAACAAAAAATTAAGAGAACAATGACTTTGAAAGAAGACACAAACAACATAATTGCGAGTTATATTGTTGCCATCACCTGATCTGATATACATTGAAAGTTTAAATATTAAGTATTAAAACTATTTTACATATACTCCTGGATACATTTAAGACTTCTTAATGTGTTAAAAAAGATTTCATATTACAATCAGTTGGAAAAGTCGACAAACAATCGACGAAACGTCGGGAAAATATTGTAATTAAAAATTGGATTTTTATTTACATTGAATAAATTTAGGCCATTTTAGCTTAAAAAAATTACATTCTTAAACTCATCACTCTGGCCAAAGAAACAACTGCAAAAAAAAAAATTTTTCATTTTCTTTTTTAAATTTTGCTTCAAATTTTTAATCAATAAAAAAACTTGTTTAATTTTTATTCAAAACTTATTTAGATAGTTTAATTTAAAAGATAATTCATTAATTCACATTTTACATTAGTTTTAATATTTTAGGATTAGTTGTTACAATTTAATTATTTAAGTTTAATTTTAATGTAGATTTAATTATTTTAATGAATATGGTTACAACTTTTATTAGTTTTTAAATTTCACAACTTTTAGAAACAACTTTGACTTATTAACAACTTTTAGAAAATCTCTTTTGAATGCAACTTCCGCTAAGTACATACATACTTCAACTGACTGGCTCTCTTGTTTGTTTCTTTATTGTCTTTATATTTTGGTACTTACTTACTCGATGACCACTTTACTAATACAATTAATACAGTATACCCTTTGCATACATACTTACGTACATAAAATCACAATAAACAACATGGATGCCACCAGTGGCAAAAATCATCAAAAATATATTAAAATAATCATTCTGGAAACGTTGCAGCCAACATTCTTAGCAATACTATATGGCATACAAATGTTTTACAACAACGATTACGGTCGTTAAACCTCGAATAATTCCTGTGTTACAAGAAGTTCTGCTTTGAATATGAAATGGTCCATGAGTGCATTACATAGGACAATGATGTAGTCACTACATTTTAGCTGCAATGGACTACGTACTCCACAGATTTTTGCAGTACACTTCTAACTGCACACATATCCACAACAATACAAGCGTCAGCATGAACACTAATACCAAAAACTCAATTTATATTAAGAGATCCACCATCCACACCAACAACAGAGCCATAGCTACCAAGCTACAAATATTAGATATCAAAAGTTTATACAGCACCATTTTGATCAACGAATTTTACATTGATCGTAGATTTCTGAAGCTAATCAATCACCTTTACCACATAAGACATCAAGCTGAAGGAATATAAAAGGAAGAACTCCACAAAAATACCTACGAAAAAATCCACTAAATATTGTAATACCTAATATATTTGCCGAAACTAAATAAAATATATTTTAACTCCTTTATTAAAAAAAGAAAGGCCAAAGCACAACAAATATTTAATTTTAATTTATTTGATGCTGTTTGATCTTGCAAAACTCTTGTAAGAGTAAACAACGTCAAAGAAATTTGTGCTAAAACAAGTGGTTACGCTCTTTTGAGTAAATATTTGCCAAATGTAACCGTATCTTTAAATATATTGTTACGGTTTTACCTTTTAAAAACGGTGGTTTATTTCCTTTTAATAAACCGCATTCCTTTTAATTGAAAAATTAAAGCGTCAAGTTATTTTGTAGCAAATATAACGAGCCTTTATTTATTTAAATGCAGACAAAAACAAGTAAGAAAGTATAGTCGGTCAATCCCGACCATATAATACCCTACACCCAGTATATGTGTAAAACAGTTTTTCAGAAATGGGCGTTATATGTGAGATATAACCTATTGTGGACCGATTGCCCAAAAATTTAGTGCCATGACTTCTGTGAATATAAGTATTATGTATGTTAAACTTTAACTCGATATAAATAATTTTAAATGATTTATGGAGCTTAAAGTGAATTACGGAGAGGGTCTTTATTGTAGTTTCGACTAATAAGCATGAATGCTGATAAATATGCTCATATGTTGATATCAAGTACAATTTCGTAACAATATAAAATACTTAAAGAAAAAAATTACTAAACCAATACTTTATAAATTCGCAATAAAAAGAAAAAATGTATAATTCTACCATTTTTTATGAAATATATCATGAAGACAAGCCAAATGCTTCGATTGATTACAATTAAAAAAATGTATGTAAATACATTTCAATTTAATAATAATAAATAAAAAATATAATAAAAAACGTATTCTCCAGTATTTAACTTCTCGAGATGCCATACTTTAAACAACGTGTAAGCTAAGAATGTCACTATCTTCAGCAGTGTTGCCACGAGCTGGAAAAAGAAATGGGCTTTAAAAATGCAAAAAAAATTAAATCCGCCACCACAATTTTAATTCGAAGTTTCTGGTTCTTCGATTCAAAAGTAACATAAAGTAATAAAATTAAAAACTTGTAACAGTGTTAAAATTAAGAACTGATCACAGATAAATAATTAGTAATACGAAGACGGGGAAAGTAAACTGAAGAAAAATAATTATATTACTTGCAAATTACGGCCAACAATGTAGAAAATTAGACCAAAGACTAATCTAAAAATTGAATTCTGATCGTACTTTATGTACGAGGGCGGTTCGGAAACTTGTTAGCCTAGAACAGAAAGCGCGGTATAAACAGAAAGAAGTTAAGTATTTTGGAAACTTCCATCTGTGCTATGAACAGATGTTAAATTTCTCTTCGATCTGGCAACTCATTCATATAGAAACAGGTGTTCAAAAAATATGCATCCGCGATTTTTTTACAAGGGGAAAATTAGAAATTCGTTTTGTCATTAAATATTTAAATAAAAAAGGTTCATCGAAACAAGAAATTCATAATGATATGATGAATGTGTTAGGACAAAGTGCTCCTTCATATGCGACAGTAAAAAAAATGGGTTGCTGAATTTAAACGTGGTCGTACAAACATTGAGGATGAACTACGTAGTGGACATCCAAAAACAGGAACAACAACCGAAATTGTAGTCAAAGTGCATGATATGGTATTAAATGGTCGAAGAAGAAAAGTGCGTGAAATAGCTACATAATATCATGGGCATCTCAAATGATCGAGTCGATTTAATTTAGAATAAAGAACTACAGATGAAGAAACTTTCTGCAAGATGCTAGGCTAACAACTTTCCGAACCGCTCTCGTATCTCTTGTAAATAAGGTTATTGAGATCAAATAAAATTCATAAAATTGTATTTTAAACAATATATGTACATATAGCACTGAATAAGGATATTATAGTCCTATGACCAGTGTAGTTTTTGTATTTCTCATTATATTTAGGTGGAGGGTATTTAAGATTCGGCACAGCCGAATATTGCACTCTAACTTGTTCACAATATATTTGTTGTAAATAAAGAAATCTATTGTGTTATCTATTGAAAATTTTAAATATTAGTTTTTTTATTTCATGTTTTTGGTAATAATCAAATTTGTATTGTCAAACTAACATAATTTCAAATAAAATCAAATTTAAAAAAAAACGAACACGACATTGAGAACTATTGATTTAAATAATTTTTGCAATTTTCAAATAAGAATATTTGTATAAAGTGCTCTAAAGTTTTTCAGGATTAACAACATGCTTTGTTTGCTAAATTGTGTAAACTGTTTAACCTTTTGCTTTTTATTGAATTAATAAATTAAATGTGATAATAGTAACTCCGTTTATGGATATAAATTATTTGCTTTAAAATTACACATGCGAGTATTTGCATATTTCTTATGAATACACAAATGTAAATTTAAAATATATGTAATGCACACGACGTGCAGTACAATTTTGCTCAAATTTCAGTAAACTTTGTTAACTGTAGGTATTATTTTCTTAGCACATCAGTAGTGTTTTGCGATGATAATATGCCCAACGTTTTTTAAAAGATAAAAAAAAATATAAAATTTGTTTCCTGTTCTTAAGTTTTGTAGTAAAACCAAAAAGTATATATATTTTCTGGATCCTTATGAAATTACAAGACGATCTAACAATGTCCGTCCGCCTCTTGTAGACACTACTAAGCTCAAGGGAAAGATATAGGAAGATAAAATTTGCAAAATAAATAATCTTTGTTAAGGATCGGTTACGTGCAATTTTCTTGCGAACATTATCAAGATTCGGCAGAGGCGAATAAAATATTCCTACATGTTTAATTTAACATTATATGTTAATTTAGTTTAGCACCAGCATGAACAAATTTTTCTTCAGCTCTATTGCAACATGTGGAACCGTTTTTATATCGTGATATGATATCAAATGACCAAATGTCATATCATTAGAAAAACTTATTTTATCGAATAACTTATGAACGATTAAACCATAAATGTAAGATCTCATATCAAACGTTAATTTTTTATGCTCGACACTGTAACTGCAACCGCAACCATAGATCAACATTATAAATAGTTAAAGTTACAAATAGTTGATGTTTGTTTTTTTTATAGCAACATATATTAGTATATAAGTATGTATGTATATAACTATACATACATACATATTTATGAATATATGTACCCAGTTGGCCAGACAGCTAGAGACGAAATTTTCGTCGATGTTGTCTTCAGGACATTTGATAAGTTGTCGTCTATACAATGCCTCTGAGGACAAGTATACATCAAAGTCGCATATGTTGTCGTGTTTTAAGCTCCTTTGTTGATAAGTTAACGACAATTTCATGAACTTGTCTTGAATAAAATAATAATGATGACAAAGTGAGCGACAAGTGCATGCATTTTGACCTGTATCAAGCCACATCCACGACAAAATGAGCGACAATGTCTTCACCTTATCGTCAGTGAGGATAAAATTATCGACAATTGCATGTATTTTGAAGTCATTCAAACTATATTCACGACCAGATGAGCGACGAAGTCTTTAACACTTCTTCATTTAAACTATATTGAGGACAAATAAGACGACACTGCATTAATTTGTCGTGTTTCTATCAACATAAAAAGTTGAAACATTTCATTTGTTGGTAACATAGTTTTTTTAAGTTTTTGTGTTGAGAAAAAAATGCAAAATAGCGTGACTTTAACAGAAAATAAGAAGAAAAAAAAAACAAATTATCGTAAGAGGGAACGCAGAATTATTAAGTAGAGTTTTTAAAGTGCTAGTGGAAGGTAGTTTTAAAGTGCGTGTGAAAATTTTTTATATACATATTCGTGAAAACATACATCTGTTAATTGGTAAGTACCTATATAAAAATTAGTAAAAAATGCCAAGATCATTACGTAGGGAAATCACACAAAAAAGGTAGGAATTTTTAAAAATTGTGCACTATATTGTCATCAACGACAATATGGAAAATACAGTCGCTAGACTATCGTCAACGATGACATGTATATAGTCGTCGATAACAACTTTAACCACTTTGTCAACCAAATGATCGTCAACGACAATGTACATGATAATGTCGCTCACTTTTTTGTGTACGATTTAAGTGCCCTTTGTTCGAAAAAGTCGTCAACGATTTGTATGAGCTGTCGTCTACTTGTCGTATAGGATTTAACATTGTCGTGTACGCATCGTCGACGTTATCTTGAAGACATGGCCAACTGGGTATGTATATACATAAATACACACATCAAAATCCTTATACTCACACTTACAAGTAACAGCGATATACTTATACATACCAGGGTTTTCAAATTATTAGATTGTTCTCTTGTTCGAATAAAATAAGTAAACGTTTATACTCGGCTGTGCCGAATCTTATACACCCATAATCAAGAATTGACACTTTGTTTCTTTCTTTTAAAACTGGGCTTTGTTTATATTTTTGCAGGGTGTAACATAAAGCGATTTACTTTAACAGACAATAAATTTGGTACCAAAAAGCCCTAGGAAACTGATTGTGGCTTTTTGAAACGTAAAAATTGTCTTCTCTTTACACTCTGTGGTTATTCTCGGAAGTGGCATGTTTGGCCAATTATGGATCAACTTTCACAGAAGTCAATAGTATAATTTTTACATACTTATAAAATTAATATAACGTTTCAATGCTATACCACCGAAGAAGGGCGCACAGTGGCACCGCCCCATACATTTCTTGGAAAAAAATAGAAGGAGTGGTCGTACAGCAATGAAATTTTGCAGAAACATTTCTCTGGGCTAAATTAAGAAATTTTGAAAAAATCTTGGAAAACCGCCCACTGCCACACCCACCTCCCATATAACTGCACTTGCCAAAATTTTTATTTTTGGACGTGAAATTTGGGACACATCTTACTTGAGTTGAAAAAAATTTAACATATTGGGGATGCCACGCCTACTTTAGATTTTACGCCCATTGAAAGTTGTAGATTTTAAGTGTTTTTCTTCCCTGTCTAGAATCATAAGTCCCCAATTTTGTGGGACTTATTTCAAAATGTAAAAATAAATCCCAATAAAAATGAATTAACGGCAATACAAGAAATTTTTGCAATGCGAAGCCGGTATTCTGTATACAATGGAGGAGAAAATCCTTCCGCTTGGCCGTAGACCGGCAATACATATAAGTTAAAAAATGTTAATTTTTATTCAAAAGTTAAACATGTGTTGTCCCCATGCAAAAGAAGAGAATATCTCCAACAACCCTCCGCGAAAGATATTAGCCTTCAAATACACCGAAAATATCGCACAAATGCATGCCGCTTTTCTAGTCAAGTATGCCAAGTTAAAGTGTGTAACACCTACGTCATTGAAACAAATTGATATAAAATACAGTTATGAATCCTTTTTAATGAAAAAAAATGGTGTTGCCATGTATTGAGACGCTAAATGAGGTTATGTATACCTTTCAGCTTGATAAAAATCCAATATAATATACAATGTTTTAATTGAATATGTAACAGGCGAAAAATTGTGTTTTCATTTGTAATATTATTTAAGCACCATATCTTTAAAAATGGGATCTAGTTCTAAGAATATTTTGTTCGAATGACGCCTTATGCTACTTATGTAAGGATCCGAAGTTATAAGAAGTCTGTTGAATACATCAGTATTTGTGGAAATTTGATAACACAAATTGAAATGTCATTCAATTTCGTTACGCCTACATATTCGTAAACAAAAATAATGTTGCACTTATAAGAAAGTAAGTAAAGTAAGCTATATTTTCATTAAAAAATAAAACAAAAGCCATAGCTATAAACTTACACACAAAAAAGTTCTTTATTTGTACAATAATTTTAATCTAATTTCATTGAATAAATTTCCGTTGACTTCTGTTAGTTTTTTTAACTACTTTTCATAAAAAACCTTGTTAATTTTTTCTTATCCAAATATTTCTTTACAAAACCAAATCATTAAAATTTTAAAATTGGATAGTTGAAACCCCCTATTTTTTCCGCCGAAATGCCACTGTGGGGCGCTGTGATAAATATTAGTTATAATAGATAGAAATTGGTGGTAGTTTGAGTGACAGCGGCTGGGAATCGAAGCCGGTCATATAATTGGGTATGAATATTTATATATATGTATGGACGATTTGTGTCGAATTTGAACTTGCTGTTAATGCTAATAAGAGATTTATGCGAATTTAAGTGATTACGGGAAGTGGACTTTATATTGAGGCTACAGTCAAATGTTGACCGATCATCATAAAATTGAGATCGACGATTTTCATATATGTATGGACTATTTGTATTGAATTCAATTTATATAAAGCTATGTCAAAATATGGACCAATGCAACAAAATATCATTTTGAGATTTCACTTTGCATGAAACTTATTCTTGCAGAATTTTGTATGGACACGGCTTTTCTGTAGATATTTATGTACCATAAAGCGGTACAGTGAAATAACTCTCAAATGAAATAAGTCCCAATGAAGTAACTCCCAATGAAATAAGTCCCATAAAAAATTAAATAACGCCCAACTGAAAAAAAAATTATATAACTTCCAAAGGCAAAAATGAAATATGTCCCAATTTTGTGGGACTTATTTCAAAATGTAACAATAAATCCCAATAAAAATGAATTAACGGCAATACAAGAAATTTTTGCAATGCGAAGCGGGTATTCTGTATACAATGGAGGAGAAAATCCTTCCGCTTGGCCGTAGACCGGCAATACAGGGAATCTGTACTATGCGAAGCCGGTATTCTGTATACCATAGAGGAGAAACAGCAAAAAAAACTGTTGGGATTGTTATGAAAAAAAGTCCTAATGCATTTCATTATGAAATAAGTCCCAATCTGTATTTCATTTTGCCATTGGGACTTATTTCATTTGGGAGTTATTTCACTGTTCCCCATAAAGCCATATTACGGGAAGACATTTGTATGGGGGCTATAAAAAATCGTGAACCCATAGAAGTACAATAATAATATAAATCGACAGTTCAATTCCAAACTATGTTATGTCGACTTAGCATGTTTTTAATTTTTTTGCGTTTTTAAATTTAGATTTTTTAACTTAAATTCTGTCAAATTTTGGTTGTGATTGGCTAGTCCAATCAATAGTTATAAACAACAAAGTTCTAACTCATATGGTTTTTTAGATATCGCCTGTAAACTTTAGGAGCTTTTCCTGCTAAACTCACTTTTTCGACTTAGCATGTTTTATAATTGAGCTGTCGAAATGAAGTGTGCAATATTTCATGATATTATCTGCATTATATGTAAAGAAAACAGCAAAACATATCTGAAAACAAGTAAAAAAGTATAGTCGGTCAAGCCCGACCATATAATATCCTACAACTAGTATATGTATAAAACAGTTTTTCAGAAATGGGCGTTATATGGGAGATATAACATATTATGGACCGATCTTCCAAAAATTCAGTGTCATGATGTCTGTGAATATAAGTATTACATGTGTTAAACTTTATCTCTTATATGGGAGTTTCGACTAATTATGGACCGACTCTTATAAAATTAGGTGTCATTGTTTATGTATATAAGAAACTTATTTGTGTCGAATTTTATATGATTACCAATATTTGTAAGAAATTTATGACCGTTAAAGAGATTTTCGGAAGTGGGCCTTATATGGGAGCTACGACTTATTATGGACCGATCACAATAAAATTGTGCCGAATTATTTGCATATATATGAAATATATTTGTATAAAATATTATTTGGATACCAACATTTTTGAGTGAGTTATGTTCCTTATATGGGAGCTACGACTAATTATAGACCGATCTTCACAAAATTTTTAGACGTGATTTAGCTCCATTTACTACTCATTTGTGGTGAAATTTGTTTGGATACTTGCATAATTCAATTATTTATGACCGGTAAACCCCAATTTCGGGAGGACATTTTTATGGCGACCAGGTGAAAGAATGGACCGATTTTCACCAGTTTCAATCCCATCCGTCCTTGGTTATTATGTAACAAATTTTATCGAAATATCTTCAAAATTGCGACTTGTACTCTGCGCACAAGCTTTACATGGACAGCCAGCCAGCCAGTCGACGGACATCGTTTAATCGACTCAGAAAGCGATTCTGAGCCCATCGGATCGATGGGTGTTGGACCAATATTTCTGGGCGTTACAAACATCAGCACAAATCCATTATACCCTCCCCACTATGGCAGTGTAGGATATAAATATCGAGGAAGTCTAAAACTTTGATATGTTTTGCCCATTTTCGATACCAAACATTTCGGTTTTTCGAAGAATGTTTGGTAAATGTTTCATTGTTATTGTCTTTTTTCGGAGCTCTATCGTACCTTTAACAGACAGACAGACGGACGGACATGGCTATATCGTCTTAGAATCTTATAAGGACCCAGAATATATAGACTTTTTGGCTCTAGGACAATTATTCCAATGTGTTATAAACGGAATGACAAACTTAATATACCCCCCAGCTTTTTTGTGTTGGGTATAATAATAAAAAATGTTCTTCGTTTGACAAACTTAATATACCCCCCAGCTTTTTTGTGTTGGGTATAATAATAAAAAATGTTCTTCGTTTATTTAAGGCAATCTTCATTAATGTCGTCTTTAGTAGCAATTTCGTTAACATTTTCAATATCACATTCACCATCAGTTTCAATGGCATTTCCAAGTTGACATATACACGTATATGTATGTATGTAGACCAACATTGCTGTTTTGAAATCAATTTCAAAATACTTTAAGCTGGAGGTCCACAACTCGCTTTTTAGCGTCAAGGCGTTTATAGTTTTCTATACATTTTTGGCGTCACGTATTTCAAGTTGCATGTGAAGATTTTTCTCGGCAATGTACTTTCGGAGGTGATATTGTAAGCTTAGCTGATTTGTTTTATATAAAGTTTTTTATCGGTTCATTTATCAATTTCATATAAAAAATGTTTTTTCAACTGTAACTTTTTGAGTGACATCACCATGGTGAAATTGTACAAGGTGAGTGCAGTAGAACAGCTGACTGACTTTGTTTACAATTTACTTATGTCAAAAATAATACTTTTTTGAGTGTTTTTGACAGTGGTACATTATTTTACACAAACAAAATGCCTGTTGTTTCTGTATTGTGTTGTATTTGTTGTCGATTTGCACTCACCTTTTATGTTTACACCATGGACATCACCTTTAAATTAAATTTGCTTTTCATTTGTCGATGTCAGCTGTTCGACTTTTCCGACGCTTTCACAAGTATAAAGTAAACGAACTTTTCAATTTTTAAGCGTCAACGCTTCCGCGAGAAACGCTTGGTGTGGACTTTAAGCTTTATTCTTTCTTTTACTAAATAACAAAGAAGAATTGTAACTAGCTAGTAGCATCTATACATTTGTAGATTACAAATCCTCTTAAAAGACTCCGTTTACATTTAATTATTTGCCGTTAATAAAACATGTCTTATTTATTGAATAATATTACAATATTTTGTTAGAATATTGTTGAAAATATAAATTAAAATGAATAAATAGTCCATTTTTATTATTAAATATAAAATTCGTTACTTGAAAAATCGCTAGAAATTATACGATTAATTGAATGGATACTCTATTATATACAGACAAACATAAATATATGTATACATACGAGATGTACATCCATCATATGAGTACAACAAATAATTTTCATACAAAACCTACATTAGACTTCGAATGAAACATTAAATGAACGATTTTGCAAAGAAGGGATTTTGTTATAAATTGTAGCAGCAACATCCCTGCTCTAGCTGTCAGTTTGCTAGCTATTGCTGCTGCTCTTCCTTCCGCTGGCGCTTAATGACAGCTTGAATACGTGTGTGAGGATGTAAATGTTCTGGTGTTTTATTTTTTGGCTGCATTTGACAACAAGTGTAAATATTAGTAGTTTGCTAATTTAATGATTCATCGTTGTGTGCAAAATGAATGGATGAGCAGCTTGAAAAATAAACCATTCTACTGAAATACACAAACACTCTACTACACTCACACACCGAAACCCACACATCTTGAAAATCTATACAAATTGGGGATGAGAGCATAACGCAACCAACTGTTTCCGATGCTATAAACAAATTCCAATATATAGAAACTCAGTGTTATCTAATAGCGTAGACAGACGACAGCGTTAATTTGCATTAAAATCTCACTAATGTGAATTAAGATTTTACCCCAGGAGTGCCCAAAAATTGCTTATGTAAGAGCAAACAACAAGGCATTTAAATAAAAAATAATTTTTATTCAGTATTTTTTGTTGTAAAAGTCAATACTGTAACAGATTTTGTTTAAAAAAAAAAAAAAAAAAAAAAAAATGCTATTCTTGAAAAAAGAATTGGTGAAATTTAATAAACCAAGAGTTTTAGCAAAATAATTGAATATTATTATATTTGCTATTATTAATTTTTTTAGATTGATATCTAATATGATAGATTTTGTATACATTTTATAATTATTTTTATATTTATCTATGAGTTTCCTTTTATATATATTAATACACATCAACATTAGTTTCGTTAATTACTTTAAAAGTAAATAGTTGAGTATAAAATAATATGAATTTATTACTTAAAACTAATTAAAATTATTAAATTTTGATATAATTAGTATATTTTAGAGGGATACTTTAATTAATAACTGTTCAGAATAATTTGACCTTTAATGATAAAATATATAATAACATAATATAAACGAAAGAATTATACTAACTTAATAGATAAATAAAAATTTAACTTTATAAATTATCTAAAATGGCAACACTTTAATTTACAAAAAAAAAAAAAAAAAAAAAAAAAATCTTCTGAACAAAGATATTTATACTAACATTATGTTAGTTAATGTTATAGTTTAGTTGTATAAATATATTTATTTAGTAAGAGAGTAACAACATAAATTTAGTCTATACTCTTAAATTATAAATTACACTAATTTTTACATAAATATAAATGTTTCACATCATCATGTTATGTTATGACATAAATTCATCACATCATTAGATGGAGTTGACAACATTGGTAAATAAAGATAACTGACCTGATTATCAAGTAATTACCAAAACTGCATATCTAATTAGACCGGGTTGTTGAGCTGAACTTCGTCTTCCGCTAAAAACCTTTTTTTATATAATTTTGTAAGCACAAAGTTTATTTTGCGGAATATAAAAATAGAAGGGTGAAATCAATTAATCGATAAACATCGTGAATTTAATAAAACATTTTTTTTTATTATAAAGCCCAATTTTAATTGGTAGGTTATTATAATTTATTGAAATAATTATTTCATTAATATAATAATTATTCTTCAGGGTTTTGGTGTATGAAATAATTTTTATATTTGGCGTATGAAATATATGTAAACTTTGGTATATGAAATATATTGTACAAATTACATACATAATTTTGGTGTCTGAACATTAGATACTTGGATGTCGATTAAATAATTTTAAATCATAAATGGTGAATTACATGTGATTCGACGACGCTAATTGAATAATTATGCTTTAACTAATTGACACGACACACGCCACATGTCAAAGTCCAAAGTCCATTATTTCGTTTGTTTCAAATGCCAAATCGTAGTGCTTATATATTAAGTCAGTACAGTCTTTATATACTGGAGCAATTAAACCCTGACATATAGAAGGTTATCAAAAGCTGGAAGAAGTAAAATCATTTTTTTTTGAGTAAAATCGAGTTACTCTCAAACATATTCCGATTATTTACTGAATAGTTGCCCATTGCTGCAAACCAAGATGTAATACCTACCACTACTCATCAAAAAAAAAAAAAAAAAAAAAAACAACAACAGCAGTAAATTTTTTATACAAAAACAACAATAGAATGCTGTCTCCAATAATCAAGGTTTAATAAGATTATATAAAACAAAGAAGAAGAAGTAAAGTATTAAGACTAAGATTTAAGTATATGTATGTAGACTTTAATTTGAAAAGATTAATTATTGAGTTAAGTTTCTCTTAATTGTATCAGTGCGTTTACAACTGTAAAGAATAAAGTTCAAGCTATACTCTTAACATTCGATTGAATATCGGAGAAGTAATTTTAATTGTAAAGCTTAGAATTTATTTAACAGACCAATGTTAAGAATATAAATTGAACTTTATTTTTGCGATTTTAATTTTTTTGTTGTAATCTAATATAAAAATAACTATATCATAATATCAAAATTAAAATATAAGTATAGCGTGTTAGACAAAGTATGTATGTTATTTCTTATCTAAATTTATTTATAATTTCACTCATATACATTTTTAAAGTTACAGTTCCCGGGATGTTTTGAGCTCAAACCATCACCTACTACAAACAAAATGTTGGAAGAGTAACAAGTAAGGGTAAAATCGAGTAAGAAATATGCAACCTGAAATACACCAAACAGTGAGTTATAATATACATTTCATTATTTAACATGCGTTCGATTCATATCTAAGACTATATGTTTATGAGTTTAATTTAATTTTTATTTTAAAAACAAAGAAAAGAAACAAACGAAAGGTTAATTTTAAATTTATATTATTAAACTTATGTTTAAGCTCGTAAATCTTACTAATTATATTATAAACAATAAATAATTTTGAATTGTCATAATGAATAATTTTGAGTAGAAGATATCCTTTTGGGGAATGCTGATAATGAAACCGATTTTACGTAAGATATTTTAGATATTTAACTAATTGTTAGGGAAGATACTAAGAAAATATGAACATGAATGTATCTAAGGTAAACGAGGGTGGGTGTTTTTTTCTGTTCAAGTGTTCCAAGTGACAACATCATCTGTCACTCTTTTGTATTTCTTAAACATATCCCAATTTATTAATAGCAATAGCCCAGTTAGTGAGTTTTCTTTTAGATTTCAATTGATTTTCAGCCTTGGAAGTATTTATTTTCCTTTTTTTTGTTTATGTGGGTTTTTAAGGTCACGTATGGTCAAGAACCCTCCCCAATCCGGCGAGCTAAGCCCATTCAAGCTTCCAAGCACCGAGCATACTGACTCATATAAAAGGAATTAAAAATTTAATTATTTTAAATCCAAAATTTTTAAAACATCTACTACATAATAGAAAAATGGCGCCCAACGGATTCGGCAGAAATGTCGTATTCGAATTTTTTTTAAATTTTCGCAGATTTGTCTTTATCTGATTATGATTCCCTTTTAATTTGATCAGGTAAATTGCAGTCTACTTTCCTTTTTTATATATTTAATATTTTACTTTTACTAGTCATATGTGGTACTTTTACCCATGTTGCAGTGAAAAGTCATTTAAGTACACCTTTATTTATCTTAATATGAAAGTAAGTCATTCAATATTTAGTTTCTTTTAAATCTTGTCTAGCTACTTTCATTAGATAAAATTGTTTTCATCACTTTAGTTTCAATAGTTGATTAGTATTTTGTGTGAGTCATGTTGTATTCTGTTTAAATAGAGAACAACATCTGCGACACATTAATATGATCATGGAAAATTAGTTTTTAAATAAGTGGAGGTGGGATAGTTTTTGTTTAGAAGATATTAGTTATTATCTATCTTCGTAGTTGAAGTTAAGTTAAGCATTCCCAAAAAAAAATATATGTATATAAAATAATTATAGATAAAATTCTATATAAACTTAAAGATTTTAGTGTTAAGTTATGTCAAAAAGAAAAGGTAAATCAAAAATAAGTGAAGAACCAATCAGTGATAGCCAAATTGATTACACTTTTGATGAAAATTCAGAAAATCCTTTTATACCAAGACCGCGAGTTAGTGGAAGTCCTATTTTAACAAGAACTAGAGCTAGAAATATTTCTTGCACGATAGATGATAATTCTGATAGTCCTTTTTTGTCAAGACACAGAATAGCCAAGAGTCCAATAGTTACTCAAATCAGAGAAAGTAGTTTACAATCTTCACTTCAACCAGCAGAATCGGCAGTTGATATGGGTAACGAAAACGAAACCAGTAATCTGCCAAGTGGTTCTCAACAAGTTCCACCAAGTAACGTAAATGATTTAAGTGTTTTAACTTCTCGATTGGAACGTGTTCTTACGCTTAACCATAATGCTTTTATGGGAGAAATTTCTAATTTACGGCAATCCTTAGTGGAAGGTTTTAATAGAAATTCTGGCTCATATAATCAGTCCCAAGTAAATCCCAATAATTCAGGCACAAATAGACAAAATCCAAACAACGTTTCTTTTCATAACCAGAGTATTAATTCTGACTCAGGTAGAAGTACATCCTCAAACGATTCAGTTCGAATAGAGAAGTGGAACATTACATATGATGGTTCAGATGATGTAAACGACTTCATTTTTAAAGTAGATACACTGAAAACTAGATACATTTGTTCAGACAACTATATAAGTACAAATTTTCATACTCTTTTAAAAGGCAAAGCCGATACTTGGTTTTGGTCATTTTTAAAGCAGCATCCAAACTCTAAATACGATGAAATAAAATTTGCTCTAACAAAACAGTTTGGTAAAATCGAAAATGACTGCGATAAACTTGTCCGAATTATTGAACGTCGTCAAATGCCCAAAGAATCTTTTGATGACTACTTCTCAGAGATGATAGCTATGAATTCCCGTCTTTCTCAACCGATGAGTGAAAATAAAATGATCGATTTAATCAAAAATAATGTAAAGGAATCATTAGGTTCACTGTTATTTGCAACAGATCTCTTTAGTTTAGATCATTTAAGGGATTGTGCACGAAAAGCTGAAAAGTATGTTTTTAGAAAACAACAGATTAGACTTCAGAATAGACATATTGCTGAAATTGGAATTAGTGAAAATGTAGACGAATTAATTGACGAAGGAGAAATTGCTGCATTTAGATATCAGGGAAATCAAAGTAAAGAACGTAAAATAATAGACACGAGACATTTCAAATGTTGGAATTGTGACCAAATGGGACACTCGTTTTACGATTGTCCATTAGAAAAACGTAACCTATTTTGCTATAGATGTGGTGAAAAAAATATAACTACCCCACAGTGCAAAAAGCATTCGGGAAACAATCGTCCGAACGAGTAGAAGAGGGTTCCTCGTTCTCTAATAGAAATCCCTCTATAATTGACATAAAAACACAAGTTGACAACCCTGAATTTAAAACGGCTGATGATGAAAAGTTAATTCCGATTATGAATAGAAAGTTATGTAGTGATTATGAATTAGAAAGAAATTCGCAATTTCATGAAGCTTTTCATACAAAAATGTTAAAGTACAAGAAGGCACAAGCAAAAATCCTTAAGGATAATTTAATTTCAAGAAAAATAAAAAAATGTAGAGAAAGATATAAAAGGAGAAGAGAATTTGTAAAGATAGTAGAATCAACAGTGATTAATGAATTAAAAGATGATAGACCATACGCAAAAATTTATTTTGGTCCTGTTGAAGTTTTTGGTTTACTGGATTCTGGTGCTTCAATTAGTGTTTTAGGTAACAATTGCTTAGATCTGCTAGCTAAACTTCAATTAAACTTTACTCCAATTAATACCTCATTAAAAACTGCTGATGGTGCCAAACAGAACGTCATAGGCTTTCTAGAAATAAGCACTACTTACAATAGTGTTTCAAAGAAAATACTTTTTTATTTATCCCCTAGTTTAAAACAATCTGTATATTTAGGAATCAATTTTTGGAAAAGTTTTGACATAGCACCTCAATTGTTTATATCAGACATTTCATTAGATAGTGAAACTTTTAGTAACGACGTTAATAGCAATATACATAATTTGTCAGACTTACAACTTTTTGAACTAAAGCGTGTTATAGAGGAGTTTCCTTCTTACAGCAAACTTGGTTTAGGTCGCACTTCACTAGAGTTGCACACGATAGACACAGGCGATTCTGTACCCTTTAAATTGAAACATTATCCTCTATCACCCCCTCGACAGGCTGAGGCATATAGTGAATTAGATCGTATGTTAAAGTTAGGAGTAATAGAGGAAAGTAACAGTCCGTACTGTAGCCCAATAGTGTTAGTAAGGAAACCTGGTAAAATTCGCCTTTGCCTGGATTCACGTAAACTAAATACATTAACAAAAAAAGATGCATACCCATTGCCACATATCAATGGACTATTGAGTCGTTTGCAGGACACTCACTTTATTACAGGTATCGACCTTAAAGACGCCTTTTGGCAGATACCTCTAGATGAGTCCTCCAAAGAAAAAACGGCATTTGCTGTACCTGGCCGGCCACTGTATCATTTTACAGTAATGCCTTTCGGGCTCTGCAACGCCGCACAACGAATGAGTCGTTTGATGGACAAGACTATTCCCAGTCGACTTCGTGAAAACGTCTTCATTTACTTAGATGACTTGCTAGTCTGCACGAAAGATTTTAAGACACATATCGAAATATTACATGAAGTGGCAAAATGTTTAGCCATAGCAAATTTGACCATTAATGTTGAGAAAAGTCGTTTTTGTCAAAAGGAGATAAAGTATCTAGGGTATATTGTAGGCCAGGGATGTTTAAGGACTGACAAAGGAAAAGTAGAAGCAATATTAGATTTTCCGCTACCTAAAAGTCCTAGGCAGATACGACGATATATAGGCATGACCGGGTGGTATCGTCAGTTTATACCTAACTTTTCTGACCTAGCTGCTCCACTTACTGACTGTCTAAAGAAAGGAGCGACATTTATATTAACACCTGAAGCAAAAATGGCATTTAAAAAGTTAAAGGAGGCATTAACATCAGCACCTGTACTTGTACAGCCTGACTTTAGTCGATCGTTTACCATCCAGTGCGATGCATCACGAGTAGGTGTAGGAGGTGTATTAACACAGACTGACGAAAATGGAAGGGAACATCCAGTAGCTTACGTTTCGCAGAAATTAAATAAAAATCAACAAAACTATACTGTCACAGAGCTAGAATGCCTGGCTGCTATTGTTTGTCTTAAGAAATTCCGTCCCTATGTTGAAGGACTTTCCTTTAAGATAGTAACAGACCACTCTAGTCTTCGCTGGTTAATGTCGCAAAAGGATTTAACAGGTCGTTTAGGACGATGGAGTATTAAACTGCAGAGTTTTGATTTTGAAATTGAATATAGAAAAGGATCAGCTAACGTTGTACCAGACGCATTATCACGACTTGATATCGATGAAATTTCATTACCAATATTACCATCCGAAATTGATCTAAATTCCCCATTTTTTAAGTCAGAAGATTACATAGCTTTAAAAACGGAAATTTCAAAAAGTCCAAACAACTTTCCAGATACTATGGTGTCTGAAGACTATGTTTATCAGAGAGTTAAATTTCGTAAAGGTGAGTTTATTGACGAACTATCCTTATGGAGATTGTGGTTACCAAAGGAACTTTGCCAACAAGTTATTGAAATAAATCACGTATTACAATCATGTCACGGTGGTTTTGCAAAAACATTAAATAGAGTAAGAGAAAAATACTTTTGGCCAAGAATGTCACGAGACATTAAAAGATTTGTTTCTGAATGCGAAGTATGTAAACTTGTGAAACCCACTAACCAAACATTAAGGCCTACTATGGGTCGTCAGATTATCTCTGAACGTCCATTTCAAAGAATTTATATGGATCTATTAGGTCCATATCCCCGGACAAAATTGGGTAATTGCACAGTTTTCGTTGCAGTAGACCATCTCACGAAATATATTTTCTTAAAACCACTTAAAAAGGCAACAAGCTCTGCCATAATAAAATTTTTAGAAGAAAATATTTTCCACCAGTTTGGAATACCTCAATTTATCCACTCTGATAATGGAAAACAGTTCGTATCATCACAAATGTCTGATTTTCTAAAAATTTACGGTATTACCCACATCAAAACCGCTTTGTACTCCCCACAAGCTAATATTTCAGAAAGAACAAATCGCGAATTTCTGGTAAAACTTCGCATTTTATTGAAAGAAAAACAAGATAAATGGGATTTGCACGTTTCCAAAATTGCTAGTATACTCAGAAGTGATTATCACGACGCGATTAAATGTTCACCGTACTTTTGTGCTTTTGGCTACAATATGATAACCCATGCATCTGCGTATCCACTTTTACAGAAAATAAATTGTTTAGATGAACCTCAGGGTAATATCATTCCCAATGACTGTAGAATGTCTAACCTACATGAGAAGGTGAAAGAAAATTTAGTTATTGCTCACGAAAACGCTACGAGAAGATACAATTTAAGAAGCAGGGACATTTGTTATAAACCAGGACAGGAAGTGTTAAGGAAAAGTTTCAAGCAATCAGACATGAAGAAAGGAATTAATGCTAAACTTCTGCCACCTTACATTAAGTGTAAAATAAGAAAAAAGGTTGGATCATCTTGTTATGAACTTGAGACACCTGCGGGAAAATACATTGGCATGTATCATGCAAAAGATTTGAAGCCATTATAAGGAATACCATACATAAATAATTACCCGGCTAATAATATACTCAGGGTGTGGTCGTGCCCCACGAAAATTTTATTCAAAATCCGATTTCCTTACTTTCGAACTAGATAAACTAATTCTACAGAGAAGGTTTGTAACAGATTTTGTTTAAAAAAAAAAAAAAAAAAAAAAAAATGCTATTCTTGAAAAAAGAATTGGTGAAATTTAATAAACCAAGAGTTTTAGCAAAATAATTGAATATTATTATATTTGCTATTATTAATTTTTTTAGATTGATATCTAATATGATAGATTTTGTATACATTTTATAATTATTTTTATATTTATCTATGAGTTTCCTTTTATATATATTAATACACATCAACATTAGTTTCGTTAATTACTTTAAAAGTAAATAGTTGAGTATAAAATAATATGAATTTATTACTTAAAACTAATTAAAATTATTAAATTTTGATATAATTAGTATATTTTAGAGGGATACTTTAATTAATAACTGTTCAGAATAATTTGACCTTTAATGATAAAATATATAATAACATAATATAAACGAAAGAATTATACTAACTTAATAGATAAATAAAAATTTAACTTTATAAATTATCTAAAATGGCAACACTTTAATTTACAAAAAAAAAAAAAAAAAAAAAAAAAATCTTCTGAACAAAGATATTTATACTAACATTATGTTAGTTAATGTTATAGTTTAGTTGTATAAATATATTTATTTAGTAAGAGAGTAACAACATAAATTTAGTCTATACTCTTAAATTATAAATTACACTAATTTTTACATAAATATAAATGTTTCACATCATCATGTTATGTTATGACATAAATTCATCACATCATTAGATGGAGTTGACAACATTGGTAAATAAAGATAACTGACCTGATTATCAAGTAATTACCAAAACTGCATATCTAATTAGACCGGGTTGTTGAGCTGAACTTCGTCTTCCGCTAAAAACCTTTTTTTATATAATTTTGTAAGCACAAAGTTTATTTTGCGGAATATAAAAATAGAAGGGTGAAATCAATTAATCGATAAACATCGTGAATTTAATAAAACATTTTTTTTTATTATAAAGCCCAATTTTAATTGGTAGGTTATTATAATTTATTGAAATAATTATTTCATTAATATAATAATTATTCTTCAGGGTTTTGGTGTATGAAATAATTTTTATATTTGGCGTATGAAATATATGTAAACTTTGGTATATGAAATATATTGTACAAATTACATACATAATTTTGGTGTCTGAACATTAGATACTTGGATGTCGATTAAATAATTTTAAATCATAAATGGTGAATTACATGTGATTCGACGACGCTAATTGAATAATTATGCTTTAACTAATTGACACGACACACGCCACATGTCAAAGTCCAAAGTCCATTATTTCGTTTGTTTCAAATGCCAAATCGTAGTGCTTATATATTAAGTCAGTACAGTCTTTATATACTGGAGCAATTAAACCCTGACATATAGAAGGTTATCAAAAGCTGGAAGAAGTAAAATCATTTTTTTTTGAGTAAAATCGAGTTACTCTCAAACATATTCCGATTATTTACTGAATAGTTGCCCATTGCTGCAAACCAAGATGTAATACCTACCACTACTCATCAAAAAAAAAAAAAAAAAAAAAAACAACAACAGCAGTAAATTTTTTATACAAAAACAACAATAGAATGCTGTCTCCAATAATCAAGGTTTAATAAGATTATATAAAACAAAGAAGAAGAAGTAAAGTATTAAGACTAAGATTTAAGTATATGTATGTAGACTTTAATTTGAAAAGATTAATTATTGAGTTAAGTTTCTCTTAATTGTATCAGTGCGTTTACAACTGTAAAGAATAAAGTTCAAGCTATACTCTTAACATTCGATTGAATATCGGAGAAGTAATTTTAATTGTAAAGCTTAGAATTTATTTAACAGACCAATGTTAAGAATATAAATTGAACTTTATTTTTGCGATTTTAATTTTTTTGTTGTAATCTAATATAAAAATAACTATATCATAATATCAAAATTAAAATATAAGTATAGCGTGTTAGACAAAGTATGTATGTTATTTCTTATCTAAATTTATTTATAATTTCACTCATATACATTTTTAAAGTTACAGTTCCCGGGATGTTTTGAGCTCAAACCATCACCTACTACAAACAAAATGTTGGAAGAGTAACAAGTAAGGGTAAAATCGAGTAAGAAATATGCAACCTGAAATACACCAAACAGTGAGTTATAATATACATTTCATTATTTAACATGCGTTCGATTCATATCTAAGACTATATGTTTATGAGTTTAATTTAATTTTTATTTTAAAAACAAAGAAAAGAAACAAACGAAAGGTTAATTTTAAATTTATATTATTAAACTTATGTTTAAGCTCGTAAATCTTACTAATTATATTATAAACAATAAATAATTTTGAATTGTCATAATGAATAATTTTGAGTAGAAGATATCCTTTTGGGGAATGCTGATAATGAAACCGATTTTACGTAAGATATTTTAGATATTTAACTAATTGTTAGGGAAGATACTAAGAAAATATGAACATGAATGTATCTAAGGTAAACGAGGGTGGGTGTTTTTTTCTGTTCAAGTGTTCCAAGTGACAACATCATCTGTCACTCTTTTGTATTTCTTAAACATATCCCAATTTATTAATAGCAATAGCCCAGTTAGTGAGTTTTCTTTTAGATTTCAATTGATTTTCAGCCTTGGAAGTATTTATTTTCCTTTTTTTTGTTTATGTGGGTTTTTAAGGTCACGTATGGTCAAGAACCCTCCCCAATCCGGCGAGCTAAGCCCATTCAAGCTTCCAAGCACCGAGCATACTGACTCATATAAAAGGAATTAAAAATTTAATTATTTTAAATCCAAAATTTTTAAAACATCTACTACAATACATACAAAGAAACAACACACTTTTTTAAACGGTATCTTACGTTAAACAAGAACAAAATCTACAATGACGATCGCAGTCACCAATGTTTACCAGTAGAGCATACGAAAGTGTTGCTGCTTTGCGCTTGCGTGTATAGAGAGAAGTACGACAAAAAAAAAACAAATAAGGCAAAGTTGTTTGTGTATTTCGTATTGCTAGTGCTAAGTGCTGTAATGAGTATACAAAACACACAGCCTATAGCTAATGCTAGGTTTGCAAATTGTTGGCAATTGTATGAAAACGGGTTGTCATATGGCGTCATCTATGTTTGCAATCTCATTATACGCCATAGACAACCCGTTTTCATACAATTGCCAACAATTTGACAAAAAAAATGACATAGTGAAAACCAAACATAAGAGTTTTTACAATACAAAGGAGCACCAAGAGTATAGGGCTTGGGCACTCCTGTTTTACCCTGACAGAAGACAGTTTCTGCATTTAGTAAACAGCTGTTTGTTTGTAAACAACTGTTAATTGTGAAACAATTTGTTTGGTATTTTGTGAAAAATCAGTATTTATTTGAAATAAAAAAGCTGAAATTACTTTTGCTGAAACTGCTCCATAATGCAAAAATTGCTCATGAACTAGCAACCATCAACCTGAACGTGTTGCTACAAAAGTAAACAATTTGATAACATATGATTGATTTTCGAAGATGTTGCCATATTGAAATAGCTAAATTCAGTATAAATTCACGTCTAACCTAATGCGCATTAGGATGGGGATAATTCACGAGTTAATTTGTATTAAGACTGCTAATGCAAATTAACTGTGTCGTCTGCCTACGCTATAAGTAATCACAAAATCAGGCTAACTGCATTTCAGAAAAACAAAGGTAGTAGATATAAATATTTTGAGTTTTTTTATGAACACAGCTGGTCACACTGTCCACAAAAGAACACGTCATTGAGCAGTAAGTATTAGAAAAAGCAGTAGCTGCAGTTAGTGTATGCAAATGGCAATTGCTAATTCCAGTTGCCGTTTTTTTCTCTTCTTTTTCATTCTCGCAGATTCATGCATATACTTACTTTCACTTGCGTTTTTTTTTTTGTTCATTTTTGTGGAATCCCATTCATTCAGTCATCCATTCCGCATACCAGATACTCTGCGTCTCCCTTTGGCATTTGTTGAGTATCATAAGTAACCGTTAAATGGAATTATTTGTGTAAAATTTGATTTGTGTCTGGTTAATGTTTGGAAGAGAACAAAAAAAAATACAAACTCCTCAACATCTACAGTTTGCAGAAATGCAAAAGTAGCACAGACAACAGCATCTACATATGCCATCCACACCACCATCAATCAGCAACATCATCTGTAACAGCCAGAGCAGCATAAATTAAATCATTTGTATGGTTTTAATATTTACTTTAGGAAATTAAGCTGAAGTGAGCAAAAGAATAAAGTTATAAAAACGAAAAATATGGGTAAAAAAGACATACAAAAAATACATAAAGGAAGTACATAGAACTGTAATATTTTTATTGAATAAATAATATAAAAGCGCTGAATGATGGAAAATCAAACCACAACTAATAAGTCAACCCAGACCGCATATGGATAACCAAACACAAAAAATCATAATAGAATCTCCTGATACTGCAGAAGAGACTCAATTGTTAAATACTGCCAACGGAATAATAATCGTAAATATTTATTCGTTTCAAATAGATTATCATTCTCAACCATTAAGACGTCCAGGGTAATTATGTAGTTAGGATAACAGCAATTTCAACGATTGTTTGAGGAGAAAATGTTTTTTGAACTTTATAATTAAATCTATTGAAAGATAAAAGTTTATTGTGGGGAGCTGCTTTCAATTACTTAATTGACGTGATGCCTTATACAGCTGAAACTTAAAAGCAAGTACGAATTTTAATTATTCACAAATATTGATTTTGTGTTGCAAAATGTAAAGGGTGATGTTTTAGCAACTTTCCTTTTGGAAGTACTGTTTTTGGCCGCTCAGCTGTTTTCATGTAACATATTACTGTTAAACATGTTTAGTTCGGTAATTCATGTTTAATCATGCATCGACTTACAAACGAACAACGCTTGCAGATTATTGAATTTTATTATCAAAATTCACGCACTGTTTGATGTGGATTATGGGCCGGTGACATTATTGCACCGTACTTTTTCAAAGATGACGAAGACAGGGAGGATACTGTGAATGAAGAACGCTTTGTGAGATGATTACATTTTTTTTTTTTTGCACAAAATCGAAGAACTGGACTTGTTTTTGTTTCACAAAACGGTGCCACATTCTACACAGCACGCGAAACAATGGCCGAATTGAGAGGCGAGTTTAGTGAACAGTTTATACCAGGATTGGGGCCGATCAATTGGCCGCATAGATCCAGCAATTTAAAGCATTTAGACTATTTATTAATGGGCAAATATCCATAGGGACAAACCCGCAACGGTTGACGTACTGGAAGCTATGGTTGACGACTTAAATAAAGATTGCATACATTTCCATTAATTTTATAAGTTTTTTTTTAAATCAATTTGGAAAGCTCTTAAAAAATCACTTTTTATTTAATATACCTAATAAATATTTAGAAATTACCTGCACAGAATTTATCAGATTTTCTTAAAATAGTTATAAAAATATTGATAATATTCAGTCTAAATCCCATTATTTCGGAGCACACTTTTCACACGTATTGGCATACTTTCCACCAACTTTTCAATTAATTCGTTTACATTATACTCTTATTCGCGAAAAATCCGCTGCCAAAGCTCGTCCAAATGAGTTAGAGTTAATCTGTATTGTTGCAAAAGTTTCTTCATAAATGACCACAAAGTCTGAATCGGATTGAGGTTGGGAAAATCCTGCTCGCTAAGACATACTTTTACTGGTTTCGAAATGTACTTTGGGCCATAATCCAACTGAAAAGTAACTTTACACACATCATAGACGCTCTTATCTACAAAAGCAACCCCATATCATGACGTTCCTCTTTGAATTATCTGTGCTGTTAAACGCCAGCAATATCGTCTGAGCAGATTACATGTTTTCAGTCATCTTTTTCGACAATGCAGATTTTATTTTATTTTTTTTACTGCTGAGGTGTAACTGATATCGTCTTGCCTGTCCATTGACTAACGGGTTGACATATTGCTATAGAATCATATTTTGGCGTTAAACACTTGCCTGTTTTTATTTGTGTTATCATGTTTTTATTTGTGTTATTTCGACTCACAATACCATAGATTGACTTACTTTAGGCGGTCTGGCTATTACTTGATATTGTCCTCAATGACTCTTGGCAGTTTTTTCATCGTTTATTATTATTTGTATTATAATTTGATTTGTGTTGGATAATTTTCAAAAAGTGTTTACCACATGCAATTAAATTAATATTAAACTAATGTTTTGTCAGTCATAAACAAAGCAAACCTATACAAATCTACGGTATAGTTTGATATTTTCGTGCAAATATTTCAAATGACACACTTCTTTATTGAGTACATGCAATTTTTTGTACTTCTTGTACTAATTGTATATTTGCCTAATATTATTATTTTCCATTTTGTATTATAAATTATTTTGATTAGCATTAAACCTACTATATAAATGACAAAAACATTTTTCAATTTTATTTATTAGTTTTAGTTGTATGCAATAATAAGTGCATAAGTCACAAACATGTACTCATTTGTGGTGCCCACTGTTGTAATTCGACAACAGTAATCCTGATATATATAAATTATTGGTCATAGCTCCCATATAAAGACCAAAAAAATAAAATATTTATGTTATAAACATCGACATCGAAACAAAATTTTATATCAGTTTTATTTAGAGGTATACAATAATTATACTACTGGTTTTTGTGACGATCAGTCTATAAATAACCATAGTTCACAAATAATTCAAAAACATGTGTTATTGATGTATAGAAATTAAAAAAAATAGTTAAACTGGTAAAGTTTTAAATCAAATTATACGAATATTTCGTTCGGAGTTATCACTACAAATATTATGTTCTCGACCACATTTAATGCATGAATCTAGAAGCTGGAAATTTACCAAATTCAGTGAACCCCAGGTAAATGTTTAATTTAAAAATCTGTGAGAAGCACTACAAAACGTTCAAATTATTATCAAAGTACGCTAAAATTGTGATGAAAATAATTAATAATTTCTACCGTTTACACTTTATCCATATGCCCGTTTAAATAGATACGAGGGCGGTTCGGAAACTTCTTAGCCAAGCACAGAAAGAGAATAGTTAGAAACATTTTTATTTTTCAATATAATCTCCTGAATACACTTAGTCCAACGCATATCTAGAAATTCTATCCCTTGATTAAAATAGTTTTCCCAAAGGCCTTCAAAAAAGTGGTTTACAACTATAATTGCACCTTATTTTGAGGTAAAACGCTTGGCATTTACGATTTTTTTTTTAGATTTTAAAACAGGTAAAAGTCACTGCGAGCTAAATCAGGAGAATAAGGTGCGTGGTCATGCAACTCGTACTTTAATTCGTTGATTTTAGCCACTCTTGTGCGCTGGTGCGTTGCCTTGATGAAAAATTATTTTTTGTGTTGTAAGAAAGGACTTTTTTTTCGAATTTTTACATTTTATTGATCCAAAATGTTGCAATAGTACTCTGAATTTATTGTTTTACCCTTTTGCAGATAGGCAATCAATAAAATACTGAAGTCCCAAAAAAACCGTTGCCGATTGAATTGTTTTTGCCTTCTTTGGGGCACCTCCTCCAGCTTCAGTCTATTGCTTGGATTGTACTTTTGTCTCTGGAGTATAGTGTTGGATCCATGTCTTATCAACAGTTATGAAACTATGCTTAAAATCCATTTTGTTTTTCTTAAAACGATCCAAACAAGCCTGAGAAATTTTCATTCTAATGCGTTTTTGGTCGACAAATGTTAACAAATGTGGCACCAATCTTGTAGAAAGCTTTTTCATCCGTAGTTCTTCATGCAAAATTAAATTGGACTCGATCATTTGAGATGCCCATGATATTAACTATTTCACGCACTTTTATTCGTCAATCATTTAATACCATATCATGTACTTTGGCTACAATTTCTGTTGCAGTTGCTGTTTTTGAACGTCCACTACGTGGTTCAGCCACAATGCTTGTACGAACACGTTAAATTCAGCAACCGAATTTTTACTGTTGCATATGAAGGACCACTGTCACCTAACACATTCACCATATCATTATGAATTCCTTATACCGATAAACCTAGACTGCCGTATTCATAAAAAATAAAGTAGGTTTGAAGTGTGCTTTTAGACAAAATTTTCATACAAAATTTTCTTAAAGTACATTTGAAGTCTACTTTAATTTTTTCTGAATAAATTTAACTATTTAATGACAACAATCGCAGAAGCGTCTTTTTTTAACATCTGTTTCTATATAAAGGAGTTGTCAGATCGAAAAGAAATTTAACATGTGTTCATAGCAGAGATGGAAGTTTCCAAAATACTTAACTTTTGTCTGTTCCGCGCTTTCTGTTCTAGGCTAAGAAGTTTCCGAACCGCCCTCGTACATAAAGTACGATTCTGTTAGATCAGAATTCAATTTTCAGATTAGTCTTCCTTCAGTCTTCCCGAAATATAGAAAGTGCTACGTCTTAAACATTAATATGAAGAGATTAGAAAAAAAACAAAACAAACCTAAAGAGTATTTTTAACGTGAGATATTAAACAAACATTTGAAACAGCAAAAAAGTAACAAAAAACGTCAATTAACAATAAATATTCATAAAAACCAATAAAATGTTATAATTAGATTTCTTTGAGGTTTATTTGGGCTCTATAAACATTTGTATATTTGTTTGTTATAATCATTAAAATTCTTAAATAAACATTATCTTTTTAACTGCCTAACGACAGAACAACAGACGTAGGAACGGACGTGCATACAAAATCACACAAATAGAGAGACAGACAGAAAGACAGTTTTATGAATTTACAACACAACAAATTTCATATTGTAACCAAAATGTAAAAGTTTTTCTTTTTATATTCCAACAATAAAATTTTTGTTTCAAGGAACTTCTTCCAGCTGAAAGGATATGGGTGGTAGTATATTCAGTAATTTTGTATAAGGAGCAGAAGATGGCAAATTGTAGGAGTGGTGGCGGTGTTATAGACGGAAGTGCGTAGTTAAATTTGAAACTGTAGACAGAAAACATTTGAAGCAATAAAATAAAACTTTTCTAATTAGAAACCATTATACGATCAAAGTGACAATTATCTCTTTACGAAATAATGAAAATGAAATGCTAAAATGAAGAAAAATACACAATTTTACACAAAATTATTATTGCTGAACGAGAAGTGTATATGTATATAAAATACAAATAGACGTACTTACTTACACACTTACATCCGAAAGACATACATACGAGTAGTTGTTTAATAAAATGAATGAGTGGATTGTGTGCACAGTGGGGTTTGGTGAGGAAATGTAAATGATTGCACTATCGCTGCAAAATTTATAATTCTATTTTGAATTTAAGAAAATTCTGAAATATTTTATTTTACTTTTCTATGTACTTATAAACCTATTTCTATGATATTTTTACATTCTTTAGTTTTTTTTAAAAAGAGTTTTACAAATATTAAAGTTTCATTTTTATTACTGATTTGACAAATCCCGCAATTTGGTTAAATAAATCTTGGGATTTGTATTTGTGTAAAAAAAATCCAGGGAAGTACGAGTATAATTGTGTTTACAAACACAAATACAAAACATCTACACTGGGCATAAATCAATGTTCTTTAAGGTGCTATCAGACGGGATGTATTTTACATATGTGCTGTCACTTTTCTCACCCATATTTAATTCCATATGTATAGTATGTCAAAATTTCCATTTTACATACGATACATAATTTTTGCTATCACACCTGCTTATGTTTTTCCGTATGACATAACCTATAAATGTAAAGGAAAGCTGTCTTTTTAATGTGTATAAATTTCAAGAATTGCTTCTTTGGCCCATCTAATAACTGCAATAAATATAATAAACGTAATTTTATTTATTAAAAATCGAAAAATACTTACTTTTTCATATTCATTATCCATTTTCTTTAATTTTTCTTTACAATATATTTTTTCAAACAATTTTGTTTCAAATCAAACCAGCTGTTTTGTTTATGTTTGTCACAGGAAAATAGAGCGTGTTCTAATCGAAAAAATTACATATGTATTTCCACATGTATTTTACACATGCAAAGTTTCATATGTATCACACGATGTGTACAATTTTTACAGATGGAAAATTTGACAGTACATATGTAAAATACATCTCGTCTGATAGCACCTTTAAGTATTTTTATTTAAGGAAAAAAAAGAGATCTACTGATAGATTCCACATTAAATCACTAATTCAAAAGGTCAGAAACGTTTTAAAATTATTTACAAAGTCATAAACAAAAATTTTAATTTTACAAAAGTATTTCTAAGAAATAAAGTTGAAAGAATTAAGATTAATTTTGTATTATGTCTACGGATTTTGGAATTGCAAATTTTTATAAAAAAATCTTTAATTGGTTTAAAAGCTCAACATATGGCAGATGAAGAATTTGTTTTACTTAAACAAATAGTTGTCAATTTGATTCCGGTTAAAGTAACAGATGAAGTCCTTTGTCGCAGTGTTATGAATCTTTGCCGATGTAGTACCTTTATTTATGCTCAAAGATGTATCAAAAAGTGATTGCATTTTAAGCGATGAACTGGTAAAATCTCTCCTAAAAACAAAACCACAAAAAAATTTGATTTACTCAACACTTTTAAATTTTTTTTGGTAAAGCCCAAAATTGAAGAGTGAATTTATTAATGCAATTGAAATGTTTGTTATTAGAAATGAATGAATAAAATAAGCATGTAATTGAAATATGTAAAAACCCCCCACCACAGCTAATAATGTCTGTAACGACATGGAATCTAATAGTGAGTAAGAAATATAATTATTTGTTTCGGAGGGAAAGAAAGGATTGTTTATGCAATCAGCATACAGCAATTTACTAAAAATTTAACCCATAAGCGTTGATTGTGAACGATGTTTTTCATCAACTTCTTATATTGGTAACAGAATTAAATTAAAATTATCTTTGCTTAGATGCCTTAATATGACATACAGTAGGAAGCAAAACTGTCCGGATGTTTTTTATTAAGGATGGTGCTCTTGGATGCGCTCAATAGTATTCTTTTTCATGAGACTGGTATCGGTTGACTTTCGTTTCGTGGCTCTAAATAACCCATTTCCAGTCATTAACTGTCCCTTTTTTGTGGTTTTTACAGAAATAAAGGCGTTTTTCACATTTCTATCGGAATTCTTTTAATGCGCCTCTAACCGTTCAGGAACTGACATCCTTATCAATACTTTTTCAGCATTTTTCGGTGTCTTGATGTTTTTATTATGTAGCAAACGTTCAATCTGCCTGGCATCACCATCAGAAAGCAGTCTTGGTCGATCCTCTTGATTAGTGCATTGATTTTATCTTGATTTTATATCATACCGTGGATTTACTTAATTTTAATTTTCAGCAATTTTACAGGTCAAACAATAATGCACAAAGAGAGCAATAAAAGCTTGAAAACAACGGCTCAAATACCATTTTAATAGAGCAATTCGCGATAATGTTTTTTCTTGTACTGTGCAAAAGTGTCCGAATAAAAATATACCTATATTTGCAAAACATCCGGACAGTTTTGCTTCCCCCTGTACGTATTGACATATTATTTTTGTCAATCTAATACTTCAATGTAATGTTATTATGTTTTTTTTTTTATTATTAATGGTTTATAAAATATTTTTGCTAAATACAAAATTTGGTTTATAAACTTTTAATAAATTTAAAAATTGTAGATATAAGGAGAGTGAATGTTTTTATTATTATAAACCAATTTGCTTTGATATAAAATAAATGTCCCGGGATCAAGGCATTTACATTTATAAAATCCCGAATCCCGGAATTTGGACCAGTGCCGTTTTGCATCTCTAGTTTTTATGGAGTGTGAACATTCGATTTGATATAATAAAATTTCGAAACTTTCTATCAAATTAGCTGATTTCATTGCTATACAGCATTGCCATATATTTTTTGAAGAAAACCCCATAGTGCAGTGAATTGAGCGAAGGAGGTAATGAAAATTATACTTTGTGCTTAACAATGACAAAGTTTAAAATAAACTAAATAGAATACACAAAAAATCAGTTAAATTGTTACAAAAATATTGTGTGGAAATAACCAAGTAAAAAAGCCAACATTTTGAAAACAATTTTCTAGTTGTTCTAACAGCAGAAAAGAAAAAAAAACAGTAGAAAAACCAGCTGGAAGGTGGGGTCGGGTTTTACAATATATACATAAATGCTAAAACTACTGCAAGCACTGTTGCCATTTTTGACGATTTATCGTCAGTTTGACGATTTTTGGTGTCAAAAATTACCCTTTGACGATTTGACGATCTTTGCCCCTATTTTGACGATTTTTCAGTATAAATGATTTGCAACACTTTTTTCTCATATAAAACTTATAATTTAGTTTCGGAAAAAGAAAAGAGTTTATTGGAATTTTGGAAACACATTTCGGAAATTCAAAGGAAATATTCAAATCTCTTCCTAACCAAATTTATACAAAAAATTTACCTCATGTCCAACGAGTATTTAGTCAGGTAAATTTAAACAAAACAAAAATTAGGAATAGGCTAGGAACGCCTTCTTTGGAAGGGATTTTATTTACTAAAGATTTTTTAAAACTAAATAAATATTAATTGCCATGGTGTAATTATACAAGGTGAGTGCAAATCGACAACAAATACAACACAAAACAAAAACAACAGGCATTTTGTTTGTGTAAAATAATGTACTACTGTCCAAAATACTTGAAAAAGTATTACTTTTGACTACTGCACTCACCTTGTATAGTTGCACCATGTTAATTGCCGTATTCATAAAAAATAAAGTAGGTTTTGTTTTAGACAAAATTTTTATACAAAATATTCATGAAGTCAACTTTATTTTTTTATAAATACGGCAGTAAAAAGTTTAATAGGGAAATGTAACTACAAAATTAAATTAGTACTTCACAATTTCCAATTATATTTTAAAAGTTTTCAATTATATTTTAGAAATTTCTAATAATATTATAGAATTTTCAAATTGTATTTCAGAAATTTTCAAATCCATTTGAGAAATTTTTAATTGTATTTCAGAATCCAAACATATTTTCAACTTTACTTTTATGAAATACGATAAGAATTTTCTGAAAACAAACTAGAAACTACAGAAAAGCAATTGAAATTTTTTTAAATATAAAATTAAATATAAAATTCTGAAATATAATTGAAAAATTCTAAAACGCATAGTGTTGCAAAGAAGTTTAGAAGTAGAATTTTTTATGTTTTATGTTTGCATTGTTATGTTTTACATTGTTACTATGAAGAAATTGTTTTGTTTATTTTATATTAAAAATTATATAAATTTTTTAAGAAACATTGATAAAAATTTCTTAAAAAATTGATTTTAAAAACTATATTTTGAAAAGTAATTTATTACTTATTTTTGTGTTCCATTTACATTAATTTTTGTGTTTTGTTTTGTTATTTGTTACTCTTTTTTATTTTAATATTGATATTTATAACTATTTTTTAAACTTTTATCGATCTCTTAAACATACATATTTAATTTTTATTTTGTTTTTTTTTCTACTTTTTGTTTATGTATTAAAAAAATAAATTTGAAAAATAAATAAAATATTGAATTGATAAAAAGTTTTATTTTATTTGCATTTTGACGATTTGACGATTTGACGATTTTTTATTCAAGATTTGACGCTTTGAACCCTTATTTATCTGGCAACTATGACTGCAAGTGGTTTTTATGGTCGGTTTTCTGTTTTCAATTTACAAACATATATACAAAACTTGAGAAAATTGCAACAAATTATCTAATTGATTTAATTGGTTAAACCAATGAAAGTATTTTTTACAGCAAGTTTTTAAATAAATTTGCTTCTGATGAATATTAAAGTATTCAAAAACTGACAACTGGTTAACCTTTATGTCAACAACCACCTACCCAGGTGTGTTTTTTATATACAATTTGATATATTTTCGCCACCATTTGATCTTTCGACTTGAAATTTAAATATGCTTGTAAAATATTGTTGTTTAATTATTGAAAAGTCTATTTAACTTTTGAAAAAAAAAAACCACAAGCAGTTTATGGAAATCATCCTCTAAATATACAACCGGCATTCCCAGGTAGGCGTAGAACAAGTCAAGCAATTTTTGATTTAAAATGCAAAAATAGGTACATAGTCGGGAAAATTATCAAGACTGTAAAAATTCAAAGTGTGATCCTTCCAATAGAGATATTAGTGGTTAATATTAGTGACCAAGAGTATAAAATGATTATTGGACAAAATTTGTTGCATCATAAAGCATTGAACAGATTCACTACAGCAGGAAACCGACTACAATGTTTCAAAAATAAAATACACACGTTTATATGTGAATGATTATTTTGACGACAGCAGGGCAAAACACGTTAAGAGGGTTGTTGTTGGTTCCGGGGTGAGTATGATTACCCAAGTTGAGCGAATTGTTATAATTTTTTTATGGCATGTTATCACTGAGTTACTGGTTGCGAAACTACTTTGATAATATACTTGAGAAAAATCCCGTCTCAGTAGTCTATGACATAGAATACTACACTAAGTAGCTTGTCAACATGGTTATCATTGATTGTTGTGTCAACTCATTCAATAGATTTCATCGGGCGAGCTACATCGCAGATGGTCTATCCGTTGAGTCCAATTTTCGATGACTTCTTCGAGCATTTCGACTGGTAACTGGCGAATGACACCCGTGATGTTTTCCTCCAAGGCCTGTATCGAAGCGGGTTTGTCCGCAGAAACTTTAGAATTTACATATTCTCACAGGAAAAAGTCTAACGGTGTGGTTTCACACGATCTTGGTGACCAATCGATCGGCCCAAAACGTGAATTTATGTGCTCACCGAAATGGTCTCTCAATAAATCCATTGATTGATGCGATGTTTTTTCTGGATGAGGTGGCAGTTCTTGAATCTCTTCAGGTTTGTTTGCATACTCATTGATCCAGAAATGGACCTCATGTTGACCATAAGTTAAGCGAAGTGCACGAAACACATTCCTCACAGAACGTGAATTTTCGTAATAAAGTTGGACGAGGCGTAAGTATTTCCATTATCAAATGCCAAACAATACTAAACAACAAGTACGAAAGTATAGTCGGTCAAGCCCGACCATATAATACCCTACACACAGTACATGTATAAAACAGTTTTTCAGAAATGTGCGCTATATGGGAGACATGACCTATTATGTACCGATTATCCCAAAAATTTAGTGTCATGATTTCTGTGAATATAAATATTGTGTTAACATACATACTTTGTCTCGATATAAATACTTTTAAAAGATTTATGGAGGTTAAAGTTGATTACGGGGAGGGTCTTATATGGCAGTTTCGACCATTATAAAATTAGGTGTCATCATTTCTGTATATTATTTGTGTCGAATTTTATTTGATTACCAACATTCTTAAGAAATTTATGATAGTTAAAGTGATTTTCGGAAGTGGGTTTTATATGGGAGCTACGACTAATTATGGACCGATCACAATAAAATTGTACGGTACTGTTTGCATACATATAAGATCTATTTGTGTTAAATATTATTTGGATACCAACATTTTGGAGTGAGTTATGCTCTTTAAAGAGATTTTCGAAAGTGTGCCTTATATGGGAGCTACGACTAATTATAGACCGATCTGCACAAAATTTGTATATGTGACTTGACTTTATTTATAACTCATTTGTGATAAAATTAAAATTTCATAATTCAAACATTTCTGATCGGTAAACCCCAATTTCGGGAGGACTATTGTATGGGGGCCAGGTGAAAGATTGCCACCAGTTTCAATCCTATCCGTCCATGGGCCGAAAAAATATCACGTACCAAATTTTATCGAAATATCTTCAAAATTGCGACCTGTACTCTGCGCACAAGCTTTACATGGACAGCCAGCCAACCAGCCAACCAGCCAGACGGACGGACGGACATCGTTAGATCGAGTCGATCCGTATACTTTAAGGTGGGTGTTGGACCAATATTTCCGGGCGTTACAAACATATGCACAAATCCACTATGATGGCGTAGGGTATAAAAATAACATGACAGCATGACACGACTCACACGTGGTCTATCAAAAAAGGCTATTGAAAAAAGTATCTCTTCTTGAATCATCCAGTACATACATACCTAGGAATGAAAATTAAAGTAAATCATAAATATAAATATAAGAAAAGCTAAAAGAAGAAATTTCCTCTTATAAAATTTCGTGTTTTTGTTTTGATGGATCGCGTGAACGGTTTTACAACAGTTCGATCGATACACAATAGCACAATATTGTTCAATTGACAGATGCTGGGACAATTATGAGGTTTATATATTTTTCTATAACGTCTAACTGATCGAAAACATCAGAAAAGATTGCTGCTTTTCCAATAAGAGGCAGCAAACTTTTTTTCTCACATTATTTTATATAAATCTCTAAAGTCATAGTTTAATTGTTACAAAAGTAGTGCTGTTTAGGCCACAACAGCAATACCCAATTGTTTCATATTAAAATTAAAAGAAAAGTTCATATTATGCTGTCAGAATTTATTGATCATTTTGATGTTTTTGGTGACTTATTTTGAACAGAATTTATGCAAGATCTGAAAACGAACTTGTTCTGTTTTAGCTTCTAATAAATATGTCAATTTATGTGATAAATATGTAAAATATGGCCCATCTTAATAAACTGAAATAATGTTGTTTTTTTTTTATGCACAGCCAGCTTACGCATCAACAATTTTCACTATTTCAAATTATTTATTTCTTCTTTGTTAAAAAGAAATTAAACTTTTCTTTAAAAGACATGGATTTCTCCTCTGCACAAGTATTTCTTCCCCTTCTCGAACTCTCCTCACCTAAAGAATAATAAACTTTATATGTTTTTGTATCTTTTCTTTAGCTGGTTTCTTGTAAGAATTCCTTTTTTTACATCTTCCTTGTTTTGCAGCAAAAATAATAATAATAAAAACTTCATTGTTGTTGACGTCGTTGTCGTCCTGTGTGCGATAACGTTTTAATCCTTTTAAAAGCATCCATTAAGAGTTTTTCTTTTTAATTTTTCTTTACTTACGTTCGTTAGACTCTTAATATCGTTGGTCAATGATTATATTTAGTTTCTTTTATAAATTTGTTTTGTTTTTGTTTTTGTTTTGTTTTATTCTTGTTTCAGGTCCATGAATTTACTAAGTATTACGATGTACATATACTCGTACTTCGTGGAGTTGCAAAATTTAGAGAGAGTTTCTCACAGATTTAAGTGGTAAATGAAATTCAATTACAGTAATTAAATGCAAAAACTGTTAATGAAATTTAAACTGAAATTACGATTTTTTTTCCTTTTGGCTTTTGCAAAATGTCTGTGTTAGCAAATTTAATAAATTAGTTAAGGAATTTAGTACGTAACATTAAATTGAAAATTTTAAAAATTCAAAAAATTCATTATTCGAATGCTACGAATTTTATATAATTTATAAAATAAGTTCTTATGAAAAATAGGAAAGAAACTAACCTTTCAAAGTACGGACTCTATTTATTTAAATTGATAAAATAATTTATATGATTGAAATATTTGCAACATTTTATGTACCAAAGCAGTTTTTGTTTATGGCATTTTAGCTAATTTCCAATTTTTAAACCCTACACCACCATTGTAGCGAGGATTTGTGCTGATGTTTGTAACGCTCAGAAATATTAGTCTAAAAGTATACTAAACCTCTCAGAATCACTTTCTAAGTCGATTAAACGATGTCCGTTCATCAAGCGTGCACTTTTTCGTGCCAAGGACGAAAAACATTTATTTCTGACCAATAAAGTCCTATATCGGGACTTTATTGGACATAAATGTTTGATTTCTACACGTACCCCAACAAATTTCACCACAAATATATTATATATAAAACCTAATCACACCTACAAATTTTGTGCAGATAATGCACAATTAGTCATAGTCCTATTTAAGGCCCACTTCGAAAATCACTTTAATTATCGTAAATCTCTTAAACAATTTCGTGTACATACAAATAAAAATCAACATAAATAAGTTTTATAAATACAAAAATCATTCGGCCCAATTTTAAAACGATCGGTCCACAATTAGTCTTTGCGCACACATTACACCTTCTTATTCTAATTCTTATTTTAAAATTGTTTATAACGATATACAATTGAACACAATTAATTTTTAATGGTCATCGCACATAATTTTATGATGTTTGGTCCATAATTAGTCATAGCTTCCATACAGCGCCCATTTCTGAAAAACAGTTGTTGATCATATGCTCCGTAGGGTATTATATGATCGTGCTTGACCGACTATAATTTCTTACTTGTTTATTTCAATATTAATGTTTATCGGAAATCTGTTCTGTTCTTCTCGCTGAATAAATGTTTGTTTCTATTAAAACACAGTGACTGAAATAATTCCATGTTTTTTACTGCATTAAAACAGCACCACCCTAATTTATACGCATACGAGTACATACATATGTATTTACTTCGTCAAAATAATCAAAGAAATATAATTTATAACATAAAATGCCAATAATTCGAATCTCCGTATTTGTAACAACCTCGATTGCCAAATCCACAACAAATCTAAATTTCAATTTAATTGATTATACAGTAATGACATGTCATTTATCAGTAAACAGATTTTTTGTGTGAACACTGGCTGGAGTTGAACCGTTTTGTTTTTCGCGTTTTTCTTTTCATCGTCATGGTGCTTTTGTTTTTGGCAGACATTCAGCCTGGCTGGATTTTTTATTCATTTGTTAAAGAGAAAATTTGTTTTTGAGGTTTAGGTTTTCATCTTCTTTTTGCAGATTTTGTTTTTTCAAATGAATGCCGGGTGAAATATTTTAACCACAAGCAATAAATTTCTATTTTTCAATAGCAATCCAGAGAATGCTGCCGGGGAGAAAAGAGAAAAAACCTACATATATATATAAATGATTTGAAGTGATTATTTACATCAACTTTATGTTGTTTTACAGCAGTACACAGTATCTACAACATCTAATTTTAACTGAATTATTTCTGAATATAAATGGTATTCAAAAGCAAGTTTATTTTCTCGATAGTTTCTTAAGTTAGTAAAATTTTTATTTTGGTAGTTTTTTTTTTATTTTTAATATGGTATATTTACTAGGGTATCCATTTGTGTAATGTTCGCTCGAATAATCGAACAATTTGAAACGAAGAATTTCAAAATTCGAATAAAGCTTAATTTAATAAAATGTTCTTCTATAGTTTGGAATACTTTTATTTTGAAAGCTCCTAAAATATGTATTGTAGATATTTTAATAAAAATTGTACACCGTCAGAGCTGAGACGTTTCTAAGATGATTGGAATGCCTGAAATATAAGCAATTAAAATTAAACACTTTAGTTAATATTTTACACGCATTTAAACTTTCTTTCAGAAATATATACAAAATGTATACAAGCCTTTAGAATTTGTGCAGATCTTTTTGGGAAAAGATGAAAACATTTTCCGAATTTGGATTCGTGTAACTGCTTCTAAGGACCAAGTAAAATTATTAAATATTATCACGAAATATGACCTTAAATGGTCCTCCCCCAAATAAACCAAGTTAAACAAAAATATCGGCGAAATATTAAACAAATGGTTTAATAACCTTTACTGTAAATTCATAACACTTATATAAATATAATTTAACAAAAAAATCATTATTTTTTATTCTACCTCTTAAAAAAGTATAAAGAAATTAATTAGTATTTCATAACTATAAATACACTGAAATTAAAATAATTTCAAATGCCAATACATACTCACAAAAAAATAAAACTATAATAATGTGTTTTTTGTTTTAATCAACTCAAAAATTCGATCAGGCATACTATTATCAGATTTATTCTTATATCTTCATATACATACGAGGGTGGTCCAAAAACTTCTTTGCCTAGAACAGACAAAAGTTAAGTGTTTTGGAAACTTCCATCTCTGCTGTGAACAAATGTTAAACTTCTTTTCGATTTGACAACTCCTTCATACAAAAGCAGATGTCCAAAAAAGATGCTTCTGCGATTTTTTTACAAGCGCAAAATTAGAAATTCGTGTTTTCATTAAATATTAAAATAAAAAAGGTTTATCGGGACATGAAATTCATAATGATATGGTGAATGTGTTAGGTGAAAGTGCTCCTTCATATGCAACAGTAAAAAATTGGGTTGTAGAATTTAAACGTGGTCTTACAAACATTTAGGATGAACCACGTAGTGGACGTTCAAAAACAGCAACAACAACAGAAATTGTAGTCAAAGTGCAGGATATGATATTAAATGGTCGAAGAAGAAAAGTGCGTGAAATAGTTAATATCATGGGCATCTCAAATGATCGAGTCTATTTTAATTTTGCATGAAGAACTACGGATGAAAAGGCTTTCTGCAAGATGTTTGCCGCATTTGTTAACAGTCGACCAAAAACGCATTGGAATGAAAATTTCTCAGGCTTGTTTGGATCGTTTTAAGAAAAACAAAATGGATTTTAAGCATCGTTTCATAACTGTTGATAAGACATGGATCCAACACTATACTCCAGAGACAAAAGTACAATCCAAACAGTAGACTGAAGCTGGAGGAGGTGCCCCAAAGAAGGCAAAAACAATTCAATCGGCAACGGTTTTTTTGGGACTTCAGTATTTTATTGCAAAAGGGTAAAACAATAAATTCAGAGTACTATTGCAACATTTTGGATCAATAAAATGTAAAAATTCGAGAAAAACGTCCTTTCTTACAACACAAAAAATAATTTTTCATCAAGGCAACGCACCAGCGCACAAGAGTGGCTAAAATCAACGAATTAAAGTACGAGTTGCATGACCACCCACCTTATTCTCCTGATTTAGCTCCCAATGACTTTTACCTGATTCCAAATCTAAAAAAAAATCGTAGATGCCAAGCGTTTTACCTCAAAATAAGGTGCAATTACAGTTGTAAACCACTGTTTTGAAGGTCTTTAGGAAAACTATTTTAATCAAGGGATAGAATTGTAGATAAGCGTTGGACTAAGTGTATTAAAGTGTCAGGAGATTATATTGAAAAATAAAAATGTTTTTTAAAAACTAACTATTCTCTTTCTGTGCTAGGCTAAGAAGTTTCCGAACCGGCCTGGTATATATAGATCTCCAAGCATCTATAACAGCTTTAGGTGGTATAATCCAGTAAGTTAACATATTTCGAATACAACCAGCACTTTGTTTGACTACTTACATGTATATGTGCGTTTTATTGTTAAAAAATATTTTTTTTTTTTTTAAATGACACTAACTTTGCATCTAGTAATTTGGTGTAATCAAAAGAATTAATTTTGATAATTGGAAACGCCAAGTCAAGCACACTGTCGTCGCCAAACCATCAAAGAACCGCCTTTGAAAATTCTTTTAGAGAAATATCGTGGTTTCTTCCGTAGGTTGTTGAAACCATCTGGATTATCAAGATTAAAAAAATCACCTTAAACAAATGTATGTTTAAATAGTGCAACTGTTAACAAAGATTATCTATCTGTTTCTAGTTAGTTTGTAAGTTTCTTTTAGTGCATTCAAGTCTAACAGTTTTGTGGCAGATTAATTACATTGGCACATTGCTCGAAAACTTAAGACACTGGAAATATAAACTGAATTTGAACTTTTTTAACAAATTGTTGAAAATTGCACAATAAAAATAAATAACAGTTGTACTTGCATATATTAATGCACAATTTATCTCTTAAATGAATGAAGTGGTCTCCCAAATTTTGGATAAAAAGATTAAAGTTAGAGGAACTTTAAATAGTGCAAAGAATTTTGTCGTAATTTCCCACACTAATTACAATTAGTAACTCTCTTCATACATTATACATACTCGTACATACATACATATGTATAGTATGTATTTTGACAGTTTCCAAACAAATATGCGTACAAGCCACATACATACAGACACTCGTAATTTATGCTGATGATGATTGATTTGGTCAACATGAAAATTCTGCCTAACCTTATATAGGGTGTCGCAAAAATCACGCCAGCAAACAAAAGTTTGTAAAAATGGAGCATTTTACGGGAGAAAAATAAATTTTTATTGTTGAACAATGTTTCAAATATAATTTAATTTTGGCGTCCACAGTTTTGTTGCAATATGATCCTATATGATGTAGCACATCGCCGTTTTTCGTGCACACTTGCACAAAAAGATCAACTAGTCCATTCATATACAAAAATCGTCACTCTCAATATGATGATATAAAGTTCAGTTCCAAAAATCCCTTAAATGGACATAAATCCCTTACGAAACCCGCTATTAAGTTAAAATGCAACACAAATAGTTAATACGTACTCACTCTCAATATGATGATGATCGGTCCATACTTGACCGTAGCCCCCATATAAAGCATACTTCCGAAAATCAATAAAACTCACATAAAGCTCTTAATAGCATCAGCAGCAAGTTTAGATTCGACACAAATACAGACATATATACAATTCGTCATACTCAATATGATGATGATCGGTCCAAATTTGACATTAGCACATTAGCAAGTCGACTTCCGGAAATCACTTAAATGTCCATAACTCTTACTTGATTTTATCATATTCTCTTTATTTATTAGATCTTCATTGTTTAATGAACTAATAATAATAAGGCAAGAATAATGGATATTTTAAAAATGAATGACTTCCCGATAAGGACAATTAAGGATTTAATAGAACGTGCAAAATCAAAACGACAGGAGGAAAGAGAACCAAAACGATACAAAAGCATAACTTATATTTCTGGACTTTCTGAAAGATGAAAGAACACCGATATTTATAACGCCGAAGAGTTTGAATTAGCATTTAGGTCAGACAATACTGTGAATCAGCTGTTTAGCAAAACAAAATCTAAACTAAAAAAAGAAGAAAAATCAAATGTTGTGTATAAAATTCCGTGCAATGGTGACGGGCCCAATATATGTGAGAAAGTATACGTTGGGACGACAAAAACAAAACTAAAAACCAGACTATCATCTCACAAAGCTGACCTGAGGGCTGACTGAAAAACCAATTGACCAAAGAACTGCATTAGCAGCCCATTGTGCACTAACAAACCACAAACCAAAATTTAAAGAAATATTACAAGAAGAGAGAAATTACTCAAGGAGATATACATTAGAGATGCTACATATCAAGAATGATAAAATAAAGATTACGCCATGCGCATGATTTCCCGTTATGTGACGTAGAAGTTCCATTCTAAGGGTTACCAAGAATGTTTCATGTGTTAGAATTAAAATTTCTTGCGTAAAATGTATGTTTTATGTGATAGCTGGCAACCTTGAAATTGAAATCTCTCTGAGAGTTCTAAAATAAAAGCTGTTTAAAAAAGAAAAACAAACAAAAAAAAAAATATAAACATGAAGTATGCAGTGAGCAAATGCAAGCAAAAAACAAGTGAGAAAAAATTAGCCAATAGAAACACAGAACGTGTGACGTCACAGTTCCAAAATGCGCAGAACATTTTAAAATTTTACGCGTGTTGGCGTAATCTTTATTTTATCATTATATGTAGCAATATATTAAATGTAAGACCGGAGCTTCGTCTCAACTACAGACAAGACACAGAAAATTGTGCACACATACATATATAGACAATTAATTAGAAAACACAGACGACCGACAAATTAGTTTAGTAACAAAAATCCAATCAGGGGGACAACAAGTGTAAAAAGAAAAATGTTTGTGTTATTTATTATTTTTTAAATGTAATTATCGTCAACATATTATGTTCGTTTTTTGTTTAATAATAATAAAAAAATTGTTCTATGTATTTATTCAGACCCCCGAAGATGATTAGCGACGCTAATTGAAATATTGGGAATAATAATATAAATATTTAAAATAAGAATCAAAAGTTTTTATTTACTGAACGACCTATAGCCGAACAAAAACAACAAATAATTAACCATCAATAAGGTCTACTATAAACATACATTAACAATAATTTTTTCATATCTAACATACATTCATAATTTATTTAGTCCTGTGTGGAAACTTTGGGTTGGAGGCCATACTTCATCTTGTTCCTCCAATGTCCTTTTCAATACATAACTTCAATACATAATTTTTTTGTACTGTATGATTCAATAAAAAAAACCAATTGGAAAAAATATGGTTTCTAATTAATTAAAACGCATTAACTTTGGGACTCCCTATTTATAGAATGATTGCAATATCGGTCATTATAAATAAGTAATACACATGCATACATAAGAACTATTTCATAACATACTGGTAGTAGTTGGAATTGGAATATTAAAAACTCCATCTTAAATTGGAAACTTTGTTTAAAAAATTTATCATTAATTTTATGAAATAAATATTTCTTTCTTAAAACATTTTTTATATTAAACCCATATATTGAGCAATTGTTTTTGTTAAAAAAATTATAAAAAAATTTTGGGTTTAATTTCATCATTGACATAAAGAGAAATGTTACCATAGTTTAAAATTTATATTTTATTATAGAACTTTGCATCAGAATGGAAATTAAACCCTCTTCAGGAGTAGGACCAAGGACTATATACGTTTGACTATGACTTCAGTTAAAGGAAACATTATTTCAGCTAAAAAGCTAATACATTTATTTAAATTTAACTTCCGACAAATACTGACTTAAAGAATAAAACTTAAGGATAAAATATATCAGATTTTGGATGAGATTGATATATATCAATGTAAAAAGCTTGATTATTTTATGGCTTAACTTATTAAAAAAGTTATTCACAAAATAAGAGCCACTAAAAGGAATTAAACTAATATCTAAACTATAATAGAAAATTTGTTATTTTTTAAACATTAAAATAAAATAATTCCTGAAGAAGATTTCCAAAGGAAATCGAAATATCGAATTAATTATAAATAAAAACAAAAAATCTTTTATAAAAAACAAAAAGTGACCTCAAGCTTAAAAATTATTTAATATAAAATTTTATTATTAATTTGTTTCTCTTTCGACAAAAAAATGTTCTCCTTTGCTCCATAGTTTAGATGTTCTCGGCTATTCGATAAAATAAAATAAAAATAGAATAATTATTATTTCATAATCGAACTGTTAATTTTAGTTAGGCTCGAGTTCATTAAATTTAATTTTCATTAAATTATTTTTACTGAAGTTAGGAATTACAACTTGAAAAATTTATTATTAAAAAATGTTTGATAATTTTTCTTGACTGGGGATCGAACCTGGGTTGTCGAATTTAAATATGTTTCGAGAAATCCCACTTTCTCTCATCAGAATTCTTTGCGTTCTACCACCTGCACCACTGCGGTGCCGGTCAGCCAACAGACAAACATCAATCCTTTAACCAGTTTTAGTTCTGGTAGTTCGAAGTTTTTGCTGTAATTATCATTCTTTATTAATTTCTATTCATACCTAGTTGTTTTTCCTTTTTTTCAGTTTTTTCGATCCCCAGTCAAGAAAAATTATCAAACATTTTTTAATAATAAATTTTTCAAGTTGTAATTCCTAACTTCAGTAAAAATAATTTAATGAAAATTAAATTTAATGAACTCGAGTCTAACTAAATGTCCTGAGATCCAATAAAGTATAAATGTATTTTTGATCCTTATGGAAGTCGATTGAGCTATGTCTGTCTGTCTGTCAGTCCGTCTGTCTATGTAAAACACTCTCCGTAAACACATCTAAAATACACAGCCAAAATCAGCAAAGTTTACAAAAAAACATTTATAAATTGGTATTGGTATTAAAAATCAGTACAATCGATTCAGTAGAACCACAGTTATAAATCAAAATCTGAGACAACCGCCAATAAAAATTACATTGTATATTTCACATATTTTTTGCTAATTTTTTTTTTTTAAATATTTTGTAGACAAAGCCATGCAATTTTACACAAGTCATTTTTTTGATAAAATGACAAACTATAATGAAAATAGTAAGAATCGGTCCAAGATTTCTCATAGCCCGAATATAAATATCTTTCCGAAATATGGCTAAATGGTAAATAAATGCCTTTAAAATGACATTATCAATACAAAATTTAGCAAAAATATGTCTCATACAAAACTAAATAACAAAACAACATTTGCTTCGGTTCTGTCCATGTTTGACCATAGCCCATAGCATATAAATTCCACTCCAGAAAATTACTTAAATTCTCATATCTGTCTTAAATATATCGGTATTTTATTGAAATTCGACATGAGATAGCCTCATATACATATATGATTTCAATTTTTTGTGTGAAATTTCATGTAGTTGATCCAATAATTGTATATAGCTCCCATATAAGCACCAACTTTGAAAAAAATAAACCCACAAAAATGTCTAATAAATATCTATATCAAACCAAAATTTTATACCGATCAGTAATTTTAATCCAGCAATCATACTAATATTGGCCATACCATATTTGGCAATAGCTCCCATATAAAGTAAATTTCCAAATATCATTAGAATAACCATTAAAGTTATGTCAACTATGCTATTGTGTTGAAATTGTACCTAAATAAGCCTTAAATACGAGCACATAGAAATCACATTACTGGAGATCTGGTTTTGAAGATATCAGTCCATAATTGGTCCACTTCCAATATAACACCTATAAATTCTTGTAAATAACTTTATTGACATGAAATTCAACTAAAATAAGCTTCATCTTACAACCTTACCCTTTTTTATCCTTTTATTATTTTCCTTATCTTAATGATTGGGGAAAAATAATGGTAGAAATTAGTGATTACTTCAATTATAAATGATTAAAGTTTAAAAACATTTCACATAAATTATATTGTAAGTAAACTTGTCTATCAAATAATATATAACATGTACTAAAAAAATTTTCTAAAATACGCTAAAACTTTATTAGAAATACTGAATGATAATATTCTGGTCCTAACAACAGGGTAGATTTTGTAATTCTCATAATATTTAGATGGAGGATATTTAAGATTCGGCACAGTCGAATATATCACTCTAACTTGTTTTTTTCTGTTTTATTTTTGTGGCTTAGCATTTTTCAGAAATTCTGGCACTTTTTTGTTGTTTACTCTAGTTTTGTTTAAGTTATTGTTACATGTCCTTTGGGAGCACTAGATTGAACCATGGCCGACTAGCTTTTAGCATGAATTACTCCCTTCACTCTAGACTCAGGACTGTACCAATAAAAATTTATTAAACACAAAAAAAAAACAGAAACTAACATGACTTCACTACTACATATTAAGACCTCAATACAATAGGAGGTAGATGTTACTCCAGCCGCCCTTCCCTACCATGGTTACGTCTAAACCAAATATTGATAGTAACACCGATCGCAGTTCACCACTTACCTATTCTTTTTCCTACCCCTTTATTTTTATGCTGCGAAAAATCACAGCCTGTAAAATCTTAAACGCTTGATTGTTATATTGATATTTCCATTTGTGTAGCATATTTTAAGGAGGAAAATAAATACAATATTTAAGTCGAATATTTTAAAAGGATTTTACATGTTTTTAAACAGCTTCAACAAAATCGAATGCATTGTATTAAGTACAAGATTTTAAATATCGTTCTTGTAATTCGGTCGGAGCACGTTATAGCAACAAAAGAGATTCATAGAAAGCTTATCAGTACAGCTTTCTCATACGATCGTCAGTAATTGACAGCAAGAATTAACAATGTTATCAGTTTTTAAGTTTTTTTTTTTCTACGCATCGTGATAAATGAAGAAATCCTTTTTATTATAAAAATGCGGCATTCATAACAGAAGGAGTATATTTTGAATGGTGTTAAATGTCTAACTCTATATGATATCTGTCTGTCTGTCCCGTGATTTAAGTAAATAGAAATATTTTAAATTTCTTTTAAATATTTCATTCGACTGACTTCCTATTAAAGTCAAAAGCTAACCCTTGTCAACAATATTAATAAAAAAGATATTTAAATCTTATCTCGGTCATGATTCAAACTTAAATTGTTTAATAAAACGTAAATGGTCGTCGTTGTATGAGTATGTATAATATTCATTAACACTTATCACACCTTCTGTTTCAATCTGAGCAAACATATCATACAAATACCCGTACAAAGACAATTATAATAATGAAAACATACGTACGTTTTATAAAACAGAGTAGTTGGTTAGTGGTTTAGACCTTGTACTCATATCGCATCGCAAAACAAACACATATACACATATTTAATTACTCAACACACGTGCAAACTCACTCCTGCACCGTAGATAAATATAGAATACGAAGTAACACTGAAAATGACTCTCAAAATCCAACTACATACATACTTTTTTGAAACATCATCTTCATCACTCGAACGAGACTCGTCAAGATATGTACAGACGGTTGTCAGATCTGGCAATGTGCTAGCAATATATTGACATTGCAAAATTCTTAGCAAAAGAAATATTGTCAATTCAGACGACTATAAGAAAACCTTATAATTTCATAGGCACACAATTGTGGTACAATATATATTTCTGTCAGCAGAAATTGTCAGTTCACACGCTGACAACCGTGGATATTGTATGTCAAAAATTGTCAGGTATTGCCAGAAATGTACGTGTGTTTAAAAATTTCAAATATTGTCATGGTACAGAGAGCATTTGAAACAATTTCAGCCACATATGTATGTAAGTATTAAAAGTAGCGAGGAGAAAATAACAAAAAAAAAAAAAAAACGCAGTAAAGTTTGGGTGAAAGAAATGTATGGAATCTAGGATCTGTTGGCATAAAATATCTTTGGGAAGTTTTTATTCAACACAATGAGCATCCAATACACTTCGTCGTGCCTCAACTTCCTATTTTCTACCTACCGCATTTTACCCAGTTGCGGTAGGACTTTTGTTTCGGCTTTCATTTTTTGTCGCCATCAGTGACTCTTGGCGAGTGAAAGCAAAAATTAAATTCAATTGGTTCATAGCTATGACATAGGCTTCATTAATTGAAATGTCGCTATTCATTTATTATTTTATTCTATTTAATTCTTTTTTTTATATTTTTTTATGGTCATACATACATACATATGTATACAATAAATTCATAATATAAATAAATTCTCTGACAATAAAGTGTTTGTCAATTATCTTACAGCAATCTTACAATGCCAAAAAATGAAAATGCTTTTTCTGATAACGTTGGAAGACAAAAATTGTAACTTCTCTAGATTGTTAGACTTTTTCTGAAGAAATTTCTGACAATGTTTTAATATCTGATAAACGTCTATTGTTCTGGACTTTTAAATAAAAATACAAAAAATCAGGTACTTAACTGACACAATTCATTACAAAATAACTAGTCATTTGTAATGTGTAAACGTTAATTGGTCGTGTTTGCTTTCTACTTTGAACCTTCGTCTAAAAATGTTACACATTTATAGAAGAAAGAAGCATTTACTGCATGAAGTTTGAAGATGTAAGGGAATGAATGAGCGACGAAGTAGTGACCTTATCTATTATTTAGTGACTTTACCATTTCAAGTTTGAATTAAGAAAGTACAAACTGTAATTCAAAAAGGAAATAAACATTGAAAAAAAAATTAAATTATAAATTCCAATTTAAAATCCAGCATTAATTAATATTCAGAAAATGGAAATTAAAATAGCGATAATAAAATGATTCGGTACCAATTTCCTTTTATAGCGTTTAAGCAGCATTTCGGACTTGCAAAATCATCTTTCAATGTGACTTGTCTTTACATGGTAGCAAATGTCCTTGCTTTTGGAAGAATCCTGCTGCAAAGTTTTTACGGCTTGTGTAGATCCCAATAATTTTGCTGTTTTTTTTTTTAGATTTTGTCTACAATCTTCATGGAGCAATGCCTCCTATTCTTGGTCTTGAAAAGTAAGCGAACAAAATTGTAAGCGACAAACCATAAAAAAGTAATGCCATTTGTAAGGGAGGGGGTAAAAAATTTGCAGATATAGAGCTCACACCAGTTTGCAATTTACATGTGAAAATTCTGATACTAGAAAATTTACGTAAACAGAGTTTCATAATAACAAATAAACATATACACAGCCTTTTGGGATGATACTAAGCAACATCTAAATTAATTTTTATAAGAAGCGTTATATTGAGTATGTAACATCTGATGTTTTGTGGTAAAAAAGGTCGACGTACAGGTCATAGAACCAATTTTATTTAATAGTGTAATCTGCAATGTAATTGACATTATTGATTGCTACCTCATAATTACGAAACCACTGAACCAGAACATTTTGCATTAATTTGTTTAGTGATTTAAAATACTCCACCATGCACAGTGTATCAATTTGGACTTTTAGCAGAAAATAAAAACCAAGTAAATGTATAGTAAATAGCAATAGCTTCACAAATAAGAACCCAAAATTAAAATAATACAAATTATTATCTCAAAAACTGAAATTAGTAGTTAATTTTGAAAAACCATTTAATTTTGCTCTTTAGTTTTCTTTATCTTATTTTTTTTTTGTGCTTTTGAAAATAACTTTTCGAAAAATTTTCTTGAGAAAATGTATTTTAATTGATATCTACTGAAATACGGGTATGCGGATATTCAAAATAAATTTTGTTTTGATACTAATAAAATTTAAGAATTTAATATGTAGGCCTAAAAAGGCCGTCATATATTCAATCCCTATATAGATTATTAAAACCTGATGCAGTTGGTAGATTTGTAGATTAACCTTAAAAATGAAAATAAATCAAGGTCGCAATTATTGTTGTTTCTTTCTTAGCGTGAATAGATTGTTTCTTAATGCTGGTTTTAGACGGTATCTATTTTGCAGTGTACTTGTCAGTTGTACAATACACATGTAATTGTGCATGTCTGTCAAAATTGGCAATTTACAGGCAGTTTATAACTTTTGCTTTCACACGTCGGTGTTTAGTTCCGTCTGACATAATCTATAATAGAACACAACAGCTGTCTTTGTTATGATTATTTTCGCAGGAGGTTTGTGTACTTGCAAATACAGTTTGAAAAAATGGATTAAGTAATGAAATAATTTTAACTTGCAGCATTATTGCAATAATAGCTTCTATAAAGAAAAAAAATTAAGCAAGACTTAAAGAGAAAATGTGTCATGTGGAGCCAGAAATTGTTGTATTTAAGTTAAATAAAAATTATTATGTATAAATACGTTTTTTAAATACATATTTTAATACAAATTTATTGTTTTATTTAATAGAATTTTTTTAAATATAAATTTGCTGAAACACAAACACTAACAGTCTTATTTAGAACAAATTAAAGTAGACTTCAAATGTACTTTAAGAACATTTTGTATGAAAATTTTGTCTAAAAGCACACTTCAAACCTATTTTATTTTTTATGAATACGGAATTTAGTTCTTGGCGCCATAAATAATTGACAAAACAGCTGGTTGCAGGTGGTTTCTCAGATGAAAATAGAACATGCTCTAATTGAAAATTTTACACTGTAAATTGAGGATTTTCTGCAATCATATTCTTGGTCAACGTAAATAAGAGGAGTATTTCGAACAATGACAAGTGAGTGTAGGTATTATTTGGAAGAAAGAGATAAAATAAAAAAAATGTTTTATGACAAATATGAGTTAGACCGAAACTGAAATAATGAAATGCAGTATATTAAGGGCCTTTTCAGACGTTTACATCGTTAGGTATACAAAAGAAAAACACAACTCTCCTTTAATAAAAAAGCAAGTTTTAGATGAGTTTATTAAGAAACTACACACTTACACATCATTGCACACACTCTATCTACTCTTTACACACTCACACATTTACATTCTATAGAATTTATAAGAGATTCATGGCAAATTGAATGAAAACTATGAATTGCAACACTTTCATTATTATTATTGCTCGTTACTATGCATGCATGTTTGTATTATGTATGTGAGTATCTCCCCATGCTCTATCATTATGTGGACTTTCTGTTCATCTTTTATAACACTATTTTGGGCCTCAATGTTTATTTAAGCAAATGGCCAGGAATGAATGAATGAATGAAAGGAAGAGAAATGTTGTATGAAAAGCCATTTCAAAGTATGTGTAATAGACTGCCGCCACCACATTTACTACTGCTACTGTCTCTTGTCTATGGTTGGTTTTCAAAAGATTTAGTTGTAAATTGTTGCCTTTTGAAAGAGTGTTGTCTTTACTTGAGTTAATTTATTAAGATATTATTTTAAAGATCTTCATTTTAATACATGCTTGAAAATCATTTATGTGCATTTTAAAATCTTTCTTTTCAGTTTCGCTACAAAAACTAGGCAATTAATTGGATTACTAAATATCATATTACTCAATGACTATAACACTTTATAAGCAATACACAGAAGTAGTCTAGTAATGACAAATTTTTCAATCAATGTAATGACTTATTTAACTCGAAATTGTAAAGGTTTCTTTTAGTAAGATTTACCTTGCAATGATAGCGCACTATTAAAATAATGGTTTTAGTCCAAAGAATTGTTAATAATCAGTAATTGAACGACATATTTAGAAACCAATTTATTTTAAAGCTTTGAAAACCTAGAAAATTCGAAATTCATAGAAAAGTAAGATCAGTGACAAGAGACAGGAAGTTAAAAACAAAGACACGGTTTGATTCTTATAAGAGATTTATGCGCATTTAAATGACTTTCATTTGGATTATTTTTGCTGAATTTCAACTTGATAGTGATTTTAATAAAAGATTTATGCCCATTTAAGTGATTTCGGGAAGTGGACTTTGTATGGTTACGGTCATATATAGACCGATCAACATAAAATTGAGATCAAAGATTTTTATATTATATGGACTGATTGTGTTGAATTGTATTTATATAAGGCTATGTGAAAATATGGACCGATGCAAACAAAATATCGTTTTGAGATTTCACTTTGCATGAAACTTATTAAGATAAGATATTTGTATGGGGGCCATGTGAAATCGGTGACTGATTCCCACCTTTTTTTAACATGACTTGTCCTTATATAATAAAAATAAAGTGCGCAAAATTTCATGATATTATCTGCATTATATTTGCAGAAAACAGCAAAAAAATACCTAAAACGCCTGAAACTTTTATCTATAACTCGAAGCCTACGGGACCGATTATGCCTATTTTTAATACCAAACATTTCGATAGATCAAAGAATATTTGGTAAAAATGTCATTGTTCTATGTTTTTTTTTTCTATCGTGATTTCAACAGACGGACAGACAGATGGACAATGCTTGATCGTCTTAGAATATTATAAAGGCCAAGAATATATAGACTTTTTGGATCCACGACCATTATTTCGATGTGTTACAAATGAAATGACAAACGTAATATACCCCCCTCTTTTTGTTGGTGGGTATAAAAAAAGTGGTGAATAAAGCTACGAAATGGGCATTTGTTGTAAAGTTACAAAGAGTTCTTTAAAACGTGTAAAATTGTTTAAGAACATGGCTAATGATCTCTTTTTAATCAAATTTTAGAAGGCCACTTCATTAATTTAAGAAAGAAATTGTGCATTAATACTTTGTTGCTGTTTCATAACTATAATTATGATTTTATAAATTTAACGATAAGCAAATACGAATAATAGAATTATTCTTATTACGCAGTTTTCAACCATTTGCTATAAAATGCCAAGGTACGCACCAACCTAAGTATCTTTGAAAAAAATTAAATTTCAGTTTATATAAAAAGTGGCTTAGTTTTCCAACAATTGTCAAAAAAAAAAAAATCGGTTACTCGTTGTAGTAACAAATTTTGCAAATAAGTCGGACTATTATGATAAAAATAAGAGTGAGTGGTGGGCCGAAAAAAAAAATTTCTCAACGAGACAATCGCAGAATTATTAATGAATGTGAGGTAAATGTGTCCAAATCAAACTATTATTCGACAAAATTTGTTGTCTGTGCCAAGGCTTTGACTCTGTCACAAAACTACTAGACTTGAATTCGCTAAAAGAAATTTACAAACTAACTAGAAACAAGTAAGCCAATAATTTTTGCTAACAGTCTCACAATTTAAACGTAAAGGTGTTTTTTCCAATGAGAACAAGTAAGAAAGTGAGAAATTTGCGCTATATGGGAGATATGACCTATTATCGACCGATCATCCAAAAATTTAGTGTCATGATTTTTGTGAATAAAAATATTGTGTATGTTAAACTTTATCTCGATATAAATACTTTTAAACGATTTATGGAGGTTAAAGTTGATTACGGGGAGGGTCTTATATGGAAGTTTCGACAAATTATGGACCGACCATTATAAAATTAGGTATCATCATTTCTGTGTTTTATTTGTGTCGAATTTTACTTGATTGCCAACATTCTTAAGAAATTTATGATCGTTAAATTGATTTTCGGTAGTGGGCCTTATATGGGAGCTAAGACTAATTATTGACCGATCACAATAAAATTGTATCGTATTGCTTGTATACATATGAAATATATTTGCGTTCAATATTATTTGGATACCAACATTTTTGAGAGAGTTATGCTCTTTATGGCCAAATTCTCGGTCATTAGTTAACCATTGGTAAACTAAAATACTAACTATTGTTTAACTATTACTTGTTATTCTTATGGCAAACTAAGCATTGCGAATAAAGAATCATTAGTTAAGCCTTTGTCATTAGCTAACTAAAGACTGTGAATTCGGCCATTAAAGTGATTTTCGAAAGTGGGCCGTATATGGGAGCTACGAGTAGTTATGAACCGATCTGCACAAAATTTGTAGATGTGATTTGTCTTCATTTACCACTCATTTGTGATGAAATTTGTTTGGTTGCTTGCATAATTCAAACATTTATGTTCGGTAAACCCCAATTTCGGGAGGACTTTTGTATGGGGGCCAGGTGAAATAAGATACCGATTTCCACCACTTTCAATCCCATCCATCCTTGGGCCGAAAAAATATCACTTACCAAATTTTATCAAAATATCTTGAAAATTGTGACCTGTACTCTGCGCACAAGCTTTACATGGATAGCCAGCCAGCCAGACAGACGGACGGAGGGACGGACATCGTTAGATCTACTCAGAAAGTGATTCTGAGTCAATCGGTATAATGAAAGGTGGGTGTTGGATCAATATTTCTGGGCGCTACAAACATATGCACAAATCCAATAGGGTATACGACCACTATGGTCGTGTAGGGTATAAAAATATGCAGTCATGATGGCCCAGATTGTTTTAACAGGCGGTTTCGGAGGCGGTTCATTGATGGTATGGGAAGTTTTTTGTATTATTGATTTGGCGTTTCCAAGCACCAAAATTAATTCTTCTGATTACACCAAATTACTAGATGCAAAATTAGTGCCAGTTTTAGAAAATAGTAATGAAAAGTCGTCAAACAAAGGGATAGTTGTCTTCGAAAAATATTAATGTACTTGAGTGTCCCGCAAGAAGCTGTAATAGATGCTTAGATATATTTAGATCTAAGAATAAATCTGGTGAATAGTATGCTTGATCGAATTTTTGAATTGATTAAAAAAAAAGGCTTAACCCAGGTCTATTTTTTGCTATTTTCAACTTATAAAATTGAAAAAAGTTGTATGTGTTTATAGTTATGCAACGCAGTGTATGTATTTGCATATCTGTTATTAAAGGTAATTTGAGTAATTATTTGTTGTTATTTTTTTTAGATTTCAAACATGAATTAATCAATGTCTAACTAATCTGAAAAGGTAGTTTATTTGTTCGAGGAACGAATGTATTTAATAAATTGTATGTTTAATTTCATAGTCTAGCTTTGTGCGAAACCATTTACATGTGAAAGTGAAATATAAGTTTTTTACTGAATTATAGAAGAGATAAATCAGTGTTACAATTTAATACACCTGAACTACCAGCGCCAAATATGAACCGAAAGTATAGACGTAATCAATTTTTTTTTTAAATTTTTTGTAAATTTTTTTAGACTTTTGATTTTGATTGTGTTTTATAGTTTCTCATAACTAATTCCAAAATTGCATAATGCCAATACCTGTTCTAATCTAGATCAATAATTTTTGTTTGAAGTTCTCACCACATGAACTTGTTCCAGATCTACTACACTACATACTCTGAAACCAGTTCTTTACACAATAATTATTGTACAAACTAGTTGTAGGAAAGTTTTTTGGAGTTCTTACTCATCTAGAGCTAGTTCTTTCATCAATACTTTTTGAAAAAAATCAATTTTAAAATTCGCCTTAGAAGATTTTAATTTAGCTAAGCTTAAAGCTTTGTGTACGAGTAAACAAAAGAAAACTTAAAGCTAATGAATGGCAAAATGATACTTAAAGTTACTGTGTATACTTATAACTGAATGAAAGCTAATCAAGATTTTTCATCATTTCATCATCATTTTTCTTATTTTTATAAGGATTGAAAAAACTGCAATTTTATGTTAAATTAACTGAACGTCTTTTTACTATGATTTCAATTTACTTACCTGTACAATTTGTTCATATTTCTTTTGATGCTTGCTGCCTTAAGTATCTACAAGTTAGTTATTTTATAATTTTGTTGGTTTTTCTTGTGCCCTCATCATGGTTGGTTATTGTAGAACATATGCTTCGTTAGTTACATTTTAAGTTTTTTCTCTAACTGAAACTCATCCAGTTCTTTGTTTTTTTTTCCTAATCTCAGTAAATATTTACCTAAGTTTTACAGGGCTTTTATATGTGCACAAATATGTAAGAGTATTCCGAAAAAATAACGAAAATCTCATAATAAGCAGCTGGTTTTTATGTTGATCCTTTTCGTTGTGTGTTACTGTTGGTTTTTACTTCCAAGTGGCTAAAGTCGGCTATTATCCTTTTTGTTTTTCTAACATTAAGTAACTCAACGTTAAAAATAACGCTTCCTTTTTTGCAACGCTAACAAAATCTTTTTTTGTATTTAATTTTTAGTTTTGTGATTTTTTGATGGTTTGATGACTGTTTTTTTACTTTTTAATTTTTTTGTTTGTACTTGGCTACAATGTTTCATACTTTCGCATAAAACTTTTAGTTATTTTTGTCTAGAAAAGTTTTCTGGTTAAGAAATGCATAAATTCTGGATAATAAAAAAAGGGGGTTTCGTTAGAAAAAAACAGTAAAAAAATGAAAAGAAAGAAAGTGAAAAAAGAAATCCACAACAAGGACAAGTTTAAAGGTGTTTGAAATAATTATGCCGGGAATGATGTTTGAATAATCAGTGGACTCAGATAACTAGGACTCCAGGGTCTCAATTAGTACTCATAAAGGGGTTTTAGTTTAATATTATCATTATTATATATTATATATTACGTGAATAGGTAAGATCACATGATTGCTGCAATGAACCAATTATTCGTGTGATTTATGCAGAAATCGTGAGAACTCAAAATTTATTGGTTCATACCGTAACCTTCAACAATATTTTTCTTATTTGTCCCAAGCAAATACAACCGTGGTACGGCAATCGTGTGACAACTTGAGGACAGTAATGTGGCAATAAAAATGTTGTAATTGCGCCAACATTTATTGGTTTCTTGAACGGCAATCAAAGTGTCAATAAGCGCCAATATTAATTTTTTTCAATTGTTCTTTTGTCGTGAAACTTTATAAGTAAATTCTTTTTAAATGTTGTATATATACTAATCATTATTTAAATGTAGCTTAAACATGGAGCTGGATGACAGCATTGTAGAAATACTTAATCTCTCCTGACCAGCAATCACAAACTCATTTGCCCAAAAGGAAGAAAAAACCAAGTGTAAGTTCATCTTGGATCTACAGTGCAATAAATGATTTAATATTAGCTGTAGAAGAACACTTCTTTGTTTGGGATTATCATGAAACTCCATTAAAGTTTTTTCGTAACACTCTTTTTTCCAATTCACTTAAAATAATTATTGCAGCTGCAATTTTCTTTTGAGAAGAAATCATTTTAACTTTTGTTATTTAATATTTTTAGATTCACATACATACATACATACATGCATACATACTTACATGCATATGTATATTGTAAAGGTAACCTATACATTGTGTGTTTTTTACATTGTATATGTCATATTTTACATAACGGAGTAAAAACATGTAGTTGCCCTGCAAATAACGCGACTAGTCTATACATGCATGTAAAGACTAGACCAAAGAGGAGTAGGAGTACTCCAAAACTACTCCAAATATATGAAAAAAAGGTGGTCGATTTAACATTGCGATGTCCTAGGATTGGACCATATAACCCATCGGAGTAGTTCAAAAACTACTCCATGCTTCTACTCCATGGAGTACTCAAGAGGGTTCGTTTTAAACAGCAAATATGCAATCGTGTTAACACGAAACCATGTCGTTTAATTACAAACTCTTGTTTAACTATGACATGGTCCATGACTGCATTACATTGGACCATGTTGTAAGTAGTACATTTCATATAAAATGGATCACGTAGACCAATATTATTTGCAGTGTGGTGACCTCAAAAACTTTGCTTGTGTAAAATATACAAGCAAAAACATAAGACAAAATTTCAATTAGAACATGTTCTATTTTCTTATGTTCAAAGGCATGTTTTCAAATGTATATGCCAGGCGAAAAGATTTGTCGACGGTTAAATATCTGCACTATCATAAGCCGGCCGTATAAAGAATTTGCATAAGTGATAAATTAAATATTTTGTTTTTATCCCATTTTGATAATTTAATAACAATGATATAAATTATTTAAAAATTTAAAAAACGAAAAACCTTAAATCAATATTTTTGACGCCGGCAGTTTAGTGACGCTACCAAAAATGTTTGCAGAGTCTTTAACGCATTTTTTAAAGAAACGACATGGAAATTTATGTGTGAAAAAAGAATAATATTTAATATTTAAGCGTATCAGCTGTTGTAAATAATCATGGCGATGTCAAGTGTAATTGTACATACAAGTTGGTGACCAAAAATTAAAACCCTTGTGTAAAATAAACAATTTTGACAAACATAAAGAAAAGCAAACATTTGCAATTAAAGACTACAGCTGTATCTCATCAGTGCTGCTGTATATTGTAACAATCGTGTGACTGGTAACCAGCAATTATTGTCCCTTTATTGTTGTGTGTCAAATTGCCTACTTGGGCAATCGTGTGACAGCGAAAAATTTGTTTAAAACAATCATTTTATTGTCCTTGAAATTAGCAGAATTGTTGCAAATTGGCGTATTGCGGCAAACATGTGATCTTCAACAATTTACATTAAAATATAATATGATTTTAAATTATCGATACATTTTAAAAATAAAAGTCTAACAGTTCCTTTAAGTTATTTATTTGCTTTTTACACCATTTTTATACTTTAAACAACTAAATTTTAAAGAAACAAACAAGGAAACCCTCACACGTTCACTCACTCACTATAAATCGAAAAAAAAAGTTTAAAAATGTAAATTTCAACTTTAGGGATCAATAACAATAGAATTTGCATACCATTAGTACTCGTAACACTCTTAGTTCTCACATCCACAAACATTTTGATATAAAACACCAACAAATATTTAAATATTCCCCAATTCCCAAAACCGCATAAACTTCCATAGATAAATTTATATTTTGAACATATTTTTATACTTTGTTGCTGCTACAAGAGCAGTAAGTACATCAGCAGCATTAGAATTTTATAACAAAACCATTAATAATTGGAAAAGAAAAAAAAACACTAAAAAGTGGAAAAGCAGAAAAAGCTAGAGCAGATGGCTTTGGCGCCTTTAAAAGTTTAATAAAAAATAAACTTAATGTTTACAAAAACAAACAATAATGATTTCAAATGTCTATAAAATTTAAATTAAACAGAAATGCGCTTAAATATTACATTACGTAATACCTAAACGGCAATTTTGTTGCTATTACCAATAATTTAGAAGTTAATACGAAAGTAATAAATATTATAATCACCAACAAAATATATACAAATGTGTTCTTATTTCAATGAGTATTTTTATACCCACCAGCAAAACGATATTAAGTTAGTCATACCGTTTGTCCTAATAAAATGTGAAGAAGCTATGATATTTAATAAAGGAATGTCCATCCATCTGTTGAAGGCCTAAACGTTGTTGGGCACGTTGAACCCTTTAGCGTTGGTAATTGGCGTTCAAGGATTTTCGTTAGTGGCACCTAATATGAGAGATATGGCCAATTATGTGAGTATATATGTATGTAAATGTGAATCTTAGTTGTGCAAAATTTAAAGTCATTATTGAACATTTTAAGAGATAAATTTACTTTAAAGTATTTGTTAGAAGCGGGTAATTCTTGGGTGCTATGATCAATTACCAGACAATATTCACACAATTTTATGCAATTTTTACTAGTACGAGGTCTGATAAAAAAAAAACTGTTATTTTAAATTTTTTCAAAAAGTATTTATTTATTCATCAATAACTATCTTGTCAGCTTCAAAGTAATCCCCCTCAGATATAATACACTTATGCCAGCGTTTTTTCCAATCATCGAAACACTTCTGAAACGCGCTTTTTGGTATCGACAACAGCACCAGTTTCGATTTTTCTTTTATCTCCTCAATCGTAGCAAAACGCTTACCTTTCATCGGTGTCTTCAGTTTTGGGAAGAGGAAAAAGACAGCGGGTGCCAAGTCCGGTGTATACGGTGGTTGATGCATGATAACGGTTTTGTTTTTGGCCAAAAACTCACGCACAAGCATCGATGTGTAAGCTGGTGCGTTACCATAGTACAAAATCCATGATTGGTTTTTCCACAATTCTGTGCGTTTCTGATGAATTGCTTCGCGCAAACGGCGCATAACTCCAAGGTAGTATTCCTTATTGAGCGTACGAAGAAAACAGTGAGTAAAACCTTCACATTTGACCGAACTTGATGTGCTTTTTTCGGTATTGGCTCTTCTGGACGTTTCCATTGGGATGATTGGGCTTTGGTTTCAATGTCATAGCCATACACCCATGATTCGTCACCAGTTATGACCTTTTTGAGGAAATCTGGTTCGTCGTTGACGATGTTGAATAGCTGCTGAGCGATGTCCATGCAACGTTGTTTTTGCTCAAAATTTAGCAATTTTGGAACAATCTTCGCTGCCACACGTTTCATGCCTAAAACATTCGTAAAAATTGCTTAACATAAGCCGAACGATATGCCAAAATCATTATCTTCACTGCTTCAATGTTTTCATCGGTTATTGAAGTTCTTGGACGACCAGGACGAGCATCGTTATGCGAAAATCGAATATACTTAACTCATGAAATTTAAAAATAACGGTTATTTTGTGATCAGACCTCGTATATACATATTTGCTAAAGTTGATTTGTATAAGGGCCAGGTGATATCATTGACAGATGTTAACCAATTGGGCAAAAAAAAAAAAAAAAAAACTCATGTACGTACCAAATGTTATCGAAATATCTTCCATATTGCGACCATTTATTTGCACACAATGTTTATATGAACATACAGATAAATCTAGTTAATTAAACCCGGAAAAGAATACTTTTTGTTTCAAATATAAGAAGATAATTACACAAAATCCTCAATTCCTCCACTGAACGTAACCAGCAGTTATCAACATCGAAGACATCGACAACAGTCTTCATCACCTGGTTAAAGTAAAGAAGAAAGAGTTTATACTCGGTTGTGCCGAATCTTATATACCCATCACCAAATCACTTATTATGGGATGTACTTTATATAATATTGTAGCGTATTTTCTATTTTTTTTAGTTGAATTACATCTCTATATTTTTGCAGCGTGTAACATAAAGAGATTTATTTTAACAAACTATAAATGAAGTACCCTAGGCAACTGATTTTAACTTCAAACAAGGAAGTAAGTATAGTCTGTCAAGCCCGACCATATAATACCCTACACCCAGTATATCAATAAAACAGTTTTTCAGATATGGGCGCTATATGGGATATATTATCTATTATGGACCGATGCCATGACTTCCGTGAATATAAATATTATGTGTGCTAAACTTTATCTCGATATAAATACGTTTAAAAGATTTCTGAAGCTTAAAGTGAATTACGAAGAGGGTCTTATATGGGAGTTTTAACTATTTATGAACTGACTATTATAAAATTAGGTGTCATACGTAAGAAACTCATTTTTGTTAAATTTTATTCGGAAGTGGGCCTTATATGGGAGCTACGACTAATTATGGACCGATCGTCAACAAATTTTACCATATTATATGTATATGTACGAAACATATTTGTGTTCAATATTATTTGGATACCGTCATTTTTAAAAGATTTATGCGTATTTAAGTGATTTCCGGAAGTGGACTTTATATGAAGGCTATGGTCAAATATGGTCCGATCATCATGAAATTTAGTGCGAAAATTTAGATGTTTATACAGATTATACGATGCAACAGTCCAAAAAACCTGGGACCGGATATTATTTTTCTTGTAGGGCTTGTCGAGTAAAACAAGATTCCAATAGTGAAATATGCCGGACACCTCCAAAATCCGGATTTACGGTTAAAAAACTTGTAGAGTTACATGTTATGAAAGAACAAATACATATACATAGTTTTGGAAACAATAAAGTAGATACTTTTTTATAAAATTATTGTGAATATTAAGAACATAAATGCAGCGATTGAATTTTCCGTGAAATACCACCATTTAGTTTTTCAGACCGTAATCACTAAAACATCTAAAACATCAACATTTAGAAAGGGACTCCATACATTGGTAAATCTTTAATAGAAAGCCAAACTCCGTCACACGCTTGCAATTACACTGTAAAATGTGCAGTCTGGCCCTAATATCATCGTCACTTTGAATGAGTGGTTTCCATGCCGGTCCAGATGTCTTTACTCAGGTATACCAGGCGCATAAATTTTAATGATTGTATTATTCACGCAACCACAAACGCAAGGGCATCCACCCATCATAAAAAACTGTTCAGCAATACGACTGATGTCATTTGGCCACCGCATTGTGTTTTGGTAATAAAAATGTCTATTATAACGTCGACAACTCTATGAATGGTCCTGCAAGCTGTTGATTTTGCAACACAATGCTTAGCTACAACTTCAGAGCAGCAGTGGATTTTCAACCGACAAATCTTAAATGTGCTGTGTATTGTGCTATAATTTAGAGATAAATTATTATATATATTTCTTTAATTATATTTAAAATAAGATCAACTCGTATTTGATTTCAACAAAAGCACTACTTAAAATTAATCGGTCTCAATAATTTCTTCTTATAACCACGTCATCGCTAACGTCGAACAAAAAATCATGTCTTAACATTTTGAAAGCTTTAATAGTTATAACAATATGAATTTATAAAGCCATCATTTACTTTGCAAATTTTTGACAAACTTACTTACTTTGCTTTGCAAAAATAGAATTAATAGTTTTGTGTGAAACGAATTATTTGCAAAATCTTTTCAAATTACTCTTTTCAATATTAAATTTGAACTTTGCACAAGAAAACGTACATGGAACACAAATTTCTAGAAATTTATGGGTATTAATGGGTTAATGTGTTTTTCATAAGTGGCCCCTATATGCGAGCTATGACAATTTATGGATCACCAGAAAGTTGGTTATATTTCGAATTTCAACTTGATAATGATGTTAATAAAAGACCTATGTGCATTCAAACAATTTTCGGAAGTATACTTTATATACGGGGTAGGGTTGAATATGGACCGATTCAAACAAAATACCACTTTGTGATTTATCTTTACGTGAAACTAATATTTGCTGAATTTTGTGTGCATACTGCTTTTCTAAAGACATTTATGTACCATAGAGCCATATTCCGGTAAGATATTTATATGGGGGTTATGACAAATCGTGGACCGATTTTTACTATTTTCAGCAGCAATTGTCCCTCTATTTTTAAAATAAAGTGTGCAAAATTTTATAATATTATCTGCATATATTTGCAGAAAATTGCAAAAAATATCTGATACATATCGAGGTTGTCTGAAACTTTGGTCGGTAACTCGGATCTTGAGTGTAATTTTACATTTATAAAATTAAAAGAACATTTTTCCATATTCACAACAAGTTAAGAAACAGAGTATAAAACAAAGTATAAAAAAGGATTAAGATAAGAGTATAAGGTGAGGCTCTGTTGTTTGAATTTTATATCAATAATATTATTTACAGAAGATTTATGGGTGGCATTGTAGAAGAGGACCACTTATGGACTGATAGCTTCTAAATCCAGTACTCACTAATATGGTTTCTACGCATTTGAGGCTTATGGTTGTTTAGTATGCCTGGAAGTGGACTTAATTCTGGAGCTATCGCCAATTAGTGACTGACAGCTACAAAATCCAGTAGCATATCGATATTAATATGATTTCTGGATTAAAATTACTGATCTATGTATATAAAAGTTGGTCCGGTATCTATATTTATTAGACATTTTTGTGTGTTTATTTGTTTTTCGGAAATGGTTCTTAGATGGCAGCTATGATAAATTATGGGCCGATCTTCTTAAATTTTGGAACAGTGATTTTTATGCATATGAGGATATTTCACGTCGAATTTAAACATAATAACGGTATATTTAAGATATATATTAGTATTAACGTAGATTTCGGAAGTGGACCTTATATGGGGGATATAGTCAAATACGGACCGATATTATCAAAATACAACAGTTTGATTTTGGCATGTAAGTAAATGATCCGTGTAAAATTTTGGATCGGTACCGTTATTTATAAGAGATTTATGAGTATTAAAGTAATTTCCGGAAGAGGGGTTTATATGAGGGATACGGTTACAAATGGACCGAAATTCACAAAATTTTGTGGAATGATTTTTATGTATATATGTAAATGATCTGTGTAAAGTTCTGAGTCGGTACCGATATTTATATGATATATATATATAAAGATAAATGGCTTTTTAGGATGTGATCCTTGTATTGGAGCTATGACCAATTATACGCTGACCACCATAAAATTTAGTACAACTATTTAGATACATATCTATAAAGAATATATATGTAAAATTTTAGCCGTTTAACATTATTTATATCTGTTTTATACGTGTTTAAGTGAATTTTGGAAGTGGACTTTATATGGGGTCTATGGTCAAATATAGACCGAATTAAAAAACATTTGGTTTTGCGATTTATTTTTGCATAAAACTTATTTTTTTTGAATTTTGTATTGATATTCCAATTTTATAGGCGTTTATGTATAATTGAGCAATATTTCGGGAAGACTTTTGTATGGGGACTATGAGAAATCATGGACCTATTCTTACTGTTTTCCGCACACTTTCTTCTTTTATCATAACAAGAACGCATACAAAATTGCATGGTATTATCTGCAATATATTTAAAAATATAGTAAGAAAAATGTTTAAAAATATCAATTTTTTATGGAGGTTGTCTCATATTTTGGTCCATAACTCTGGTTCTAAAATATCGATTTGGTGATTTTCAATACCGAACTGCTTAGAAGAACTGTAAGCGGTTTTCTGTAATGTTTCGGTTGTGTCCTTTGGACGTGAGAGCGTTTTACAGAGACAGACGGACAGACAGACAGATGGACATGGCTCAATCGACTTAGAATTTAATAAGGACCAAGAATATATATACTTTGTTGGGTCTCAGATGAGTATTTCTCAGTGTTACACGCGGAATGACAAACTATAAGTTTCCTCATTCATGGAGGGTATAAAAAGGCTTAAATTAAAGATTGTCAGTTGTATTTGGACTAGGAATAAATATTGATTTGATATTCAGTTTATTTTACGAAAATAGTAATATTCCTGGGGGCGTCAATAGCCTTCGATTGAAGATTGCATGTCTTCAATTTTGAAAACAGGAAAACGGGTAAAATTGGTACCTCTTGTTGTAAAGCAAGCATATTATTATTTCTAAATCTACAAAGTTATTGTTGTAGCCACAAAAAATATGTACTTTTATTTAACAACATAATACAGAATTTTACTAACTGAGAGAGAGCACTTGGCTGCTTGATTTAATTTTAATTTTGCAACAGAAACTGTGTGTGAAAAATATGTCCATATCTATTTCAAAGCATCAGTACAAAATTGAATTTAAATTATACTCGTATATTAAATATGCCCTTTCCTCGGAGGTACTATTTGCAACCATTTTCATTATATATCATTTTATTTCACCAATTTGTTTTATAAATTCACTTTATTTTATTTCTATTAAATTTTCTATTCATAGACGCATTTTATTTTCTATTACAACACATTCTATTTCACATTTTATATTCTCTCTGTATATACATACATACATATGTACATATGTACATATGTACATATATAATTTTCTTTACTTTAAATAATTTGTCACAGCTCCATTATGTATTCTGAAATAAGTTTTCTCCATAAAGTATTAGAGTTTTAGTATATGGGAGAGAAAAAAAAGGATTTTTTGTATATTTTATATCATAACAACAACAATGAGGACAAACAACAACCACAACAGCTGCAAAAAAAAAACTTAATGATTTACAATGTCTCCCCTGTGGGTAAACATGGCAGTTTTTGCTCTGTTATCCAAGAAGCAGCGTCATCAACAGCATCCAGCAGAATGGTTAGACCACACGAGTGAGTGTACGGACGACGGGTACGAATAAATTTTATGAAATAGTGGTAAAAAATGACACACATTTTTTACATCATTTACGAGTTGACTGTATATTTGTGTAAAAAAAGCAATTTTTTTCACGCAGTATAAAAATGATGCAATTTAAAGGATTTACTTTTTGCTTTATTTAAATATGAGATGAAATACTTCGATTTAATTCCGGATTTTTTGGTTATGTTAATGTATCATGAAAATGATAAACTTAAATAGTGATATGATTTTGTTCGTTGACAGGATTATAATTAAGCTCTAAAGGCGCAAAAATTCTTTAATGGAAACAGTTCAATATTTTAAATCAATAAATTTGGATATACACCTGTCCCTCGATTTATACGATACTTTTTTTGCACGATTCCACTTTTACACGATTTTTTGATTTTCGTTTACAACGAGGGATGTGGAAATTACCTCAATTTACACGATTTTTTATTTTTAATATTTTAGCAAAAATTATTTTTTTTAGAAAATACATAGTTGTTTCGTAACGATAAGATATACGTTTAAAAATTATGAAGCTGTTACACATTATTTCAAATTAACGAATATTTCCAAATGTGTATTTTCGTATGGTAATACTATGTACAAATATGTATGTATATTTTTCCCAGACGCAAAGCGGTATTTAAACAAAAAGGGATTGCCATTTGAAGTACTTCTAGCAATTGACAATGCTCCTGGACATCCACAAGACTTGCAACATGAGAATGTGCAAGTTATATTTCTACCAAAAATTACGACTTCTTTGTTGCAGCCCTTAGACCAGGGAATAATTTCGACTTTTAAAGCATATCAAGCAATCGTTGAGGTATATTTTAGATCAAATCGAAAATGATAAATCTTTAACAGTAATTAATACATGGAAAAATTGACAATATTAGATTGTTTAAAGCATGTGGCATTGATTTACATTGTACTCAAGCAATCAACGCTCAAAGGCTGTTGGAAAAATTTGTGGCCAGATGTAGAAGAAAATATTATACTACCTTGTCAATCCTTGGAGCATGGAATGTCTGAGATAGTTCAGTTGGCCCATACAGTGGGAGGAGAAGGTTTTGATGACTTTTGTCCAGATGATGTTGAAGAATTGATGATAAATAAAAAATTATATGTTGAAGATTTAGTAATTATGGTGGTCGAAACAAACGGCAACGATTCCAATGAAGGAGTTACGGAATCAGCAGCACTGACAACAAAAAATTTTCCTGAAGGGCTTGAATTAGGCCGAAAATTGCGAAATCATTTTTTAAAAAATTACCCAAATATTGAAAGAGCCCTTGCATTCCCGCGATACATTTCACAGGGCTTAGCCCAATATCGGGAGGCATATAAGGACTTAAACAATAATTCAACACAAGTTTTAATTACAAATTATACTTCCAAATCTCTACGAACTGGTGTTATCTCTAATTTATCAACTATCGAATCAGACTTGCATGAATTATTATCTAGAGACGAAAGTGATATGTCGCCTACCAAAAAGATACGATTAGTAGTGGAAGACAGTGATGAAGAATTGCTTGAAAGTGATGACTGATACAATACATACTTTATGTAAATATGTATATTTGTTTTTTTTAGTGTAAATACTGACATGTAATATTTTTTATGAGTTATATTTATTTTGTTTTATTAATGCAATGTAAATATGTACGTACAATGTATGTATTGATTTTAATTATATTTTACATACATAATTTAATTTACTTTAAAATAAATGAATTTTCTAAACAAAATTTTAAATTAATTCGTATTTGGATCTTTTCTCGATTTACACGATTTCTCATACAAAAATTTTCTATTTCGATTTATATGATTTTTTCAGGAACGCATCTATCGTGTAAATCGAGGACCAGGTGTACACCACTACTAATTATGTTTTTAATACAATACAAGTACAATAACTGTACTTTCATTAAATTCTCTTATATGTGCATATTTCTTAAACAATTTCCTTTCAACTATTTATGTAGACGTAAAATAATTATTAATTATATTTCAGAAAATTTGAATTTCAAGAGGCTCTTATCACAAGACCCTAAGAGAAGGACCAAAAGAAAGAAAATAATGTTATTATGAATTAATTACAAATTCTTATCTCAAATGAAATATCTGCTTGTCGAAAAATTATTCAATTATTTGTGGATATTTAGTAACAGAAAGATTCTTGTGAGCGCCTCGAGTATATAAAATTGAAAACGATCTCAATTCTTCGTTTGTGATCCAAATATTGTACTACATATGAAATCTACTAGTCGAGTACTAAAAAAAAGTTTAGGAGATATACGCATATAAAATATTTATTTTCAAACTGTTCATCGGTCCATATTTGATTACACCCCATGAATCTCTCATAAATATGGTAACCAAAGTGACATTCGACATTCGCCTAATGTTCGGCCGATAATTGGCCATAGCTTCCATAAGAGGATTACTACTGAAAAACATGAAGGAACCGAAATTGTACACAGATCAGTTATAAGAATGTAAATGTTATACTATTGGATTTCGTGAAGACCAGCATATTACTGACCAAGCTCCCACATAAGGTCTACTTCCGATAATAAGTAGAATATTCATAAAATTCTTTGACTAGAAATGAGTCAGTCGATTTTGAATCAACTAGAATTACATCGATTGGAATCGACTAAATTGATTTAGTTAATTAGAATAGATTATAATTGATTCAGTATATTGAAATCGATTAGTATACGGGCGATAGTAATAGACTACAATTGAATGGAATGGAATTGACTTTATTTAAATCGACTAGAATAAAGTACATTGAGGCCAATTGTAACGGTGTCGATGTCTATCAAACCTTTTATGATTTTTTATACCCAGCAATAAAAAGATGAGGGGGATATATTTCGTTTGTTATTCCGTTTGTAAGACATCGAAATAATGGTCGCAGAAAATCTATATATTCTGGATCCTTATAATATTCTAATCGAGATAGGCCAAACCAAACATTATTTGATCTACCGAAATGATTGGTTATGAAAATGGGCAAAATCACCCCAGTAGGATCCGAGTTATATATCAAACTTTCAGACTAACTCAATATTTTTTCTTCAAATATAATGCAGATAATATCATGAAATTCGTCACACATTATTATCCTACACCACCACAGTGGATTTGTGCATATGTTTATAACGCCCACAAATATTGGTCCAACACCCACCTTAAAGTATACCCATCAACTCACAATCACTTTCTGAGTCGAATTAACGATGTGCGTCCTTCCGTCCGTCTGGCTGACTGTCGATGTAAAGCTTCTACGCAGAGTACAGGTCGCAATTTTCAAGATATTTTGATAAAATTTGGTAAGTGATATTTTTTCGGCCCAGGGACGGATGCGAATGAAACTGGTGTAAATCGGTCCATTATTTCACCTGGCCCCCATACAAAAGTCCTCCCGAAATTGGGGTTTACCGATCATAAATGTTTGAATTATGCAAGGAACCAAAAATTTCATCACAAACGAGTGGTAAATGAAGCCAAATCATATATACAAATTTTGTGCAGATCGGTCCATAATTAAACGTAGCTCCCATATAAGGCTCAGTTCCGAAAATCACTTTAAAGAGCATAAGTCACTCAAAAATGTTGGTATACAAATAATATTTAACACAAATATATCTTATATGTAGAGAAATAATACGGTACAATATTATTATGATCGGTCCATAATTAGTCTTAGCTCCCATATAAGGCCCACTTCTGAAAATCACTTTAACGATCATAAATTTCTTAAGAATGTTGGCAATCAAATAAAATTCGACACAAATAATATACAGAAGTGATGACACCTAATTTTATAATGATCGGTCCGTAATTAGTCGAAACTTTCATATAAGACCCTCCCCGTAATCAACTTTAACCTCCATAAATCTTTTAAAAGTATGTATATCGAGACAAAGTTTAACATACACAATATTTATATTCACAGAAATCATGACACTAAATTTTTGGATGATCGGTCCATAATAGGTCATATCTCCCATATAGCGAACATTTCTGTCGGCCTTGACCGACTATACTTTCTTACTTGTATTTTATTATATATATTTTATTATAGTTCTGTTGAAAATGCTAGGAATCTGTCCACAATTTTTCATATCGCCCATACAAATGTCTTCGAGGTACATAAATGTTCATAAAAAGCCGAATCCATACAAAATTCTTCAATAATAAGTTTCATGCAAAGTGAAATCTCAAAACGATATTTTATTAAATGTGCATAACTCTTTTATAAAAATTAATACCAAGTCGAAATTTAAAACAAGTAATTCGTGTATACATCTAATTGTTGTACCAAATTTCATGATGATCGGTCCATTTGATCTTCCATATAAAGTTCACTTCCGGAAATCAAAAACGCATAAATCTTTTTTAAAAATCACTAATAAGTACGCAAGTAATCTGAATAAACTACTAAATTTCATGGTGATCGGTGCATATTTAAGCCCTCATATAAAGTCCACTTCCGAAAATCCCTTAAATACGCATAAATCTTTTATAAGCATCAGCAGCAAGTTTAAGTTCGACACAAATAGCCCATACATATATAGAAATATTCACAGCCAATTTAATGATGATCGATTCATATTTGACCCTAGTCGTCATATAAAGTTCACTTTAAAAAATCACTTAAATACGCATAAATCGTCGTAGAGAATTTTATTACGTTTGGCCCGTAGCTAATAGGTAATAGTTCCCATATGACGACTACTCCCAAAAACTCATTAACATACATAAATATCCATATCGAAGCGTAATTTTACACAGATCAGTTATAGGAATTTCAAAGTTATACTATTGAGTTCTGTGAAAGTTGCCTGGCGCTTTTTGGTACTTAATTAATAGTTTGTTAAAGCAAATCTCTTTATGTTACACGCTGCACAAACATAAAATATGTGTAAATTCTTGATTATAACTCAAATATGCATAAAATACGTAAAAATATCGTTATTAAGATGAAATTCAACTAAAACAAACCAAAAATAAATGAAAATTACGATACAATATTTTATGAAGTTGGAACCATAATAGGTGATTTGGCGGTGGGTATACATATAAGATTAAGCACAGCCGAATATAAAATCGTATTTGTTCAACTTCTAATTGAATCCGATGAAATGAGATATGTGGTTAATAGTAAGAGTTGTGTCGTTCATGAACGACCTAGTTCAATTAAACTATTCACTCAGATGAACGATGTGATGTCGTTTAGTCTTTTTGTTCTTTTTTACTAATTTCGTTCAGTTGTTCCTTTTGTTCAGTTGTTCATTTAGTTCAGTTGTTCAGTGAACAACTGATTGATTGTAGTATGAAAATCTCAAAAGCTGCCACATTGTGTTAAAAGAAACAAGTACATATGGTATATTTGTACACTATATGAACAAGTATAGTATTATTGTTTCTTTTAACATACATACATACATATTGCTTTTAAACTTTTCATAATACAATCAATAGTTCAGTGAACAACTGAACAAAAAGAACGACCTAGTTCATTTTTTTGAACTGAACAAAAATGAACGATCACTGAAATGAACGATTACGCCCAAGATTAGTTAATACTTTGTATTTCCAATAAACCTTTTACCTTCCAAATGGGTTTCCTTCACTGCTCGTTATGTGCATGTGTTTTATTTAAATTTTTGCATACAACATATTCATGAATTTAAAATCGGAACGCAGAACTCTGAAAACAATAGAATAGTATTCAGCAGATAAAGTCATTTATTTAGTTTAGTCTTTTGAACAGGAAGTTAGGAAACACAACAGAATGTTTGAATTGTTATTTCAGGAATGAACACAAACAATAGACCAGTTACAAGTACATAAGAAAATTGCTTCAAATTTCTGTAGGGGTTTGTTTTCTATTTTCTTGTGAAGGTAATAAAAGATGAAATTAAGAAGGAGAGGGGAACACTTTTAAAGAACAAAAGAACAATGAATATATATTATTTTATATATTATGTGCGTATTGGAGAGTAAATATAGAAAAGCAGTATTATTAATTAAATTATAAGAATTAATTTTATTATATTTCTTTATTATATTTTTATGGCTATATTCACTTTATTATCTTTAAGATTAGTTACAACCACGTGTGTTTGTTTGGCTAACTTAGTGTAATGTAATTTTGTAAAGAACTTAAATTAATTCTAAGATGAAATTAAATAATATCTCTCTTGCCGAGGATTATGTATGAATTTAGTAACGATAGTACGTTTAATATTGCATTTTATTTATGTTTTTTTACACTCATTTTGCTTTACATGCAGCATATAAAGATTTCATTTACTTTTTATGAGACATCGAAATGAGTTCAAGCCCATTGCTTTAATTTTAACAGTAGCAACCTCGTCACTAATATCACACATAGTAGACACTGTCAATTTTAATAATTTGTACTTAAAAATACAACGGACTAATTACAAAAACCTCGCGGAGTCTGCGGTGTACTAACCTAGATTTACAGTGAGGGCCAACAATTGAATGTAAATAATTTACCCTAAATCGAATCAAATTAATTTGGAAATTAATCATAGATATCTAAAGCATCTTAGATCTTGGCAGAGTTGTTTTTATTTGAGCTTTTCAAGAATATAAAATATTAAACTTTGAATCGGTTTCATAAATTAACTAAAGCTGTGAAAAGTTCATGGAAATCGTTTAGATTCAAATTAAACCGGGTACTTTTACATCATTTGCAGGAAAGTCGATTAAAATTTTGTAATTTGGGATCGACTTGAATACCTCTTGTTAGTTAGAAATTATCATAAACGGAGGGAAATAGAGTCCACTGAAATCGACTTATACAAAGTCATTAATCAATATACTCAAATTGATTTTTAAATTTTACAATAATTCAATTTAAGTTCTGATAGTTTTAACTAAAGTATTCAAAAAACGAATCCGGATACAGATTAACCATGTTTTTGGTTTTGTAATTAAGAATTAGTTTTATTTTTGCCAAAAAAGAAAATATAAAATTTGTCTAACTTTTTATACTAGGTTTGCAAGCTTTTTATATATTTTGACCATGGTGTAACTATACAAGGTGACTGACTTTATTTACAATTTAGTAATGTCAAAAGTAATACTTTCCCAAATGCCTGTTGTTTCTGTATTGTGTTGTATTTGTTGCCGATTTGCACTCGCCTTGTATATTTACACCATGATTTTCACACTATTTTCCTATTTTTTTGTTTTATTTGTTAAAAACTAACAATATCGTAAAAAATAAAAGATTTCAGTTCCAAGACCGATTTCAACTGAATAGTACATATTTTCGACGTATACTACAAAGTTTTTTTATAAAGAAATTTTATTAAGAATATTTAGATATACTTTGAGGTCTCCAAGAATTCTTTATATTAGAAATAATTGGAAATAATGTTGGCACATTTTACTATTACAGTCACTCTAAGTCAAACTTGGACACCAGTGTAAATTAAATTAATTTTAAAAAATAAATTTGAACTCACGTTCATCAGTATACAACACGTTTTTCCAAAATCAAAAATCTTTATTTTCATGAACTTTTGCAAATTTGGAAACAATGGGATACCTATTGTTTTGAGGGAGCGAAATCAAGAACTGCGTTTGAAAAACCTAAAACCAACTTTAAAATTAGTTAAAATATTCTGCAGTAGGTACGGGATAGTTGCATTTTATTGACGGGATAATGGATCAAAATGTAAGTACATATATTTAAAAAACATACCGAAAAGTGTTGATATACTTGGTCTTAATGACGGCTGGTATTTATATCAGGACAACGACCCAAAACATAACGCCTGGCTGCTATACAATGTTCCTCGTGTTACAGAAATCCCCCAGAGAGTCCTAATATAAATTCCATAGACATTTTATGGGACTACCTGAAAAAAAGTTCAGGATCGCAAGTTTTCTAGCAAAGCTGAGCTAAAAAATGCTTTAATAAAAGAATAGGAAAAAATACCACCAAGCTCTTGCCGAAAGTTAGCGGAATCAATCCCTTAGAAGCTCCAACTAGTTTTAAAAAGCACACAAAATATTAATTATTATACCTTAAGAACTAAAAGAAGCAATTTTTGGAGATGTCCGAGTTTGGCTTGTGCAATAATTTTATAACAATTGAAGTATTTTTATTTTTCTATTATTAATGAGTAATAAATTATAATTTGTTTTATGCTTTCAATATGCTTTAGTTGAAAATTTCCTTTTTATTCTTGAAAACGATAATTTTTTATAAAATAAATTACATTTACAGTGGTGTCCGAATTTGACTTGCAGAGACTGTATGTAATAAATCTAACACTCTTTAAAGAAAATCTTAATTGTTATTTAAAAATAGATTTGATTAATATGGCATGTATTTTTGTTTGATTTTCTTTAAATAGTTCTTTATATATATGTATGTATGTATGTAAAAATAACGCCACGAACATAAAATAATTAAAAATTTAAATATTGCCACATACAATGAAAAACTGGTTATCCGGTTTTTTCAGCTAAAACCGCATTCGAAACCGGGTTTTAAAAAAAGTCAATCCACAATTTTCTTGTACTTTTAAATATTGATACACATTTTTGTTTGTTTATTTATGTGTATATAGAGTTGCAAATAGAAATAATTTCTCTGACTATGCTGACTTTCCCAATGCATAAACTTTGCACATCCGACAATAAAATATGTTTGACAATTATCTTACAACAATCTTACAATGGCAAAAAATGTGTTCACATGATTGTTGGTTGTCTGACAATATTTTTGTCTTGCAATGTACTAAAAATATTTTTTCCGATAACGTTGGAAGATAAGAATTGTAAGTTCAAACGGTTGTTAGACATTTTCTGAACATTTTTCTGACAATATTGTAAGATTTAAGAAACGATCGTACATAGTTTAAGTATTTTTTTTTCGAATATCTATCGTGACTTCAAAAGACTGATAGACGGATGGGCATGGCTAGAACTTCCTAGAATCTTATAAGGACCCAGAATATATATATATATGTACATTGTGTTTCTACGACCAATATTTCGATGTGTTGCAAAAGGAATGACTTTATCTTTTTAGTGGTGGATATAAAAATATTAGTACGTTATCTATTAGTGCTATGTGATGAATCAATTGAAATTAATTTTAAAGCTCTTGGGGATTATTCAAGTTAGAAGAAAAATTAAGCTAAACTGTAGGTACATCACATTTTTTTGTATATTTGATAACAAACATTTCCATGATGACAATGATTATGTTCCGAAGGAAAATATTAACGATTCTGCTTCTGAGGTAGAAACCGTTGTCGTTAACGTTAAATGTGCAGATATTGTCTGGTGAGCACATGCTAGAAATAGTGAACATACTACAGGATATGGACATATGTATATTGGTTAGCTTAAAGACTTACAAGTCATAATGTTTTTGTTTCTATTAGAACTAGGGTTAAAAATGTATCCACCAACAACATTGACTGTTGACTCTTGACGCAAATGTTGACCATCTCAGTTTATTTAACCATTATGTAAATCGTAAACACTCACATAATTACAATTGCTGTAAATGAGCACTTTAAGCAACAACGAATTTATTTAGTACATGTAACACAAATATAGACAAATTGCGCATTATTTTGTATCCCAAATTGTTACAACAAATATGTAGTTACAATGTTACTTTGTACAACCAAAAACTATTTATGAATTGACAACTACAAATAAAACTATCAACTAAATGTCTGACTAAATGGTTATATGGCAGACAGGCGAATAAACTAAATGAATGTGCTGACTGACTCACTGACTAGCTACATGACTGAATATTATAACGATTGAACACTGTGGAGAACAGTACATGAAAACAAGTAAGAAAGTATAGTCGGTCAAGCCCGCCATATAATACCCTACACCCAGTACAAGTATAAAACAGTTTTTCAGAAATGGGCGTTATATGGGAGATATAACCTATTGCGGACCGATCATCCAAAAATTTAGTGCCATGATGTCTGTGAATATAAATATTATATGTGATGAACTTTATCTCCATATAAATACTTTTAAACGATTTATGCAGCTTAATGTGAATTACGGAGAGGATCTTTTTGGGAGTTTCGACTAATTATGGAACGATCTGCACAAAATTTGTAGATTTTGGCTTTATTTACCACTCATTTGTGATGAAATTTGTTTGGATACTTGCATAATTCAAACATTTATAATCAGAAGCCCCAATTTTGGGAAATAATAGACCGGTTTCCACCAGTTTCAATCACATACATACAAATACCAAATTTTATCGAAATATCTTCAAAATTGCGAACTGTACTCTGCGCACAAGCTTTACATGGACGGACATCGTTAAATCGATATACTTTAAGGTGGGTGTTGGACCAATATTTCTGGGCGTTACAAACATCAGCACAAACCCAATGGACCCTCCCCACTATGGTGGTGTAGGATATAATGAGCTTATGTTTCTATGTATTTCTGTTGGTACGTACACACATTCATACAAATACGATGATTGTTGTACATATGTTTCAATGAGTGTATGTTGAACGTTTGTAACGTGCATATTAAACAGATGCTCAATATGGATTATTTTTATTCATCCGACTACAGCGTTGATTATTACGAGTATAATGATGACGATGGCGACTATGATAAAGTTGCATGCACAACAAATGCAGTAGTAATGAATAGAAAGAAGCGCTTTTATATGAAATAAGTAGAATTACAACAACAACTACGGCACAAACAAATACATATACATACATACGTATGTATGTACATTAGGGTGGCCCCAAAATAAATAAAGCGGAGGTTCCCGACTAATATACAAATTTGATTAATTTTAAGACTACGTTTCTCATTTTTTTTTGTCCTGGGGTCAATATTTGGTGAGCTGGATCAAAGGATAAATAGGTCCTTTTTAGAGTTTTTTTGATTTTATTTCACATTTCCCACAAGGTAACTATATGTAAATTTGGTATCATATGAAAGGTCTTTGAGAGGCGCATTCAATGGGTTATCAAAAATTAAAAAACAATTTTTTTTAATTCAAAAATTTTGAAAATTTCAGACAAAATTTTTTTTTTTTTTTATTTTTTCATAGAATTTACATAAATAAATAGTTGAAATTTCTTGATTATAAACATCATGCAATTTAACCAAAATGGGTTTTCCCGTGTTTTAGCTTATAAAATTTACGTTATTTTAATACCCATTACATTAACGAATTGAGTTAACAGAGATTGTCAGATACGGAAGAATTAAGGTTTAAAAAAAAAAAAATAATAAAAATTGAAATAGGTAGAATTTAGAAAAACGGGAAAACCCATTTAGGTTAAATTGCATGATGTTTATAATCAAGAAATTTCAACTATTTATTTAAGTAAATTCTATGAAAAAATAAAAAAAATAAAATTTTGTCTGAAATTTTAAAAATTTTTGAATTTAATTTTTTTTTTTTAATTTTTGATAACCCATTGAATGCGCCTCTCAAAGACCTTTCATATGATACCAAATTTACATATAGTTCCTTTGGAAGAAATGTGAAAAAAATCAAAAAACCTCTAAAAAGGACATTTTTATCCTTTGATCCAGCTCACCAAATATTGACCCCAGGACAAAAAAATTGAGAAACAACGTAGTCTTAAAATGAATCAAATTTTCATATTAGACGGGAACATCGATACCTTATTTTTTCTCCATACAAACGGGGCCACCCTAATGTACATACATGTATACGTATATTGTATGTATGTATGTCCTTACTTACATGCTGCATGCCACATAACTGCTGCATCATATGTACGTTTAAATAAGTTTTGATTAAATGATATGTTTTATATGCTTAAATACACTTTTAATTTGGATGAATTAAAATAGATGAAACAAAAAACATATTTAGACAAATTAATAAGAGAGAGAAACATTTTTTAAAAGGGATTTTATACACAATACTCGTATGGACATAAAAATGACACCAAAACTTTAATGAATTTAAGTTAAACTGACGTATTTTTTAAAACATGTTAAAGGAGATTTTATTATTAAAGAAATAAAAAGATTCTGTTAGTTTTTAATAATTATGTTAAGTTTTAAGAAGTGTCCGTATGAAATTATAATTTGATTAATGATCGTTCGAATAATCGAACAAGTTCTTAAGAATAATTACTCAAAAAATTTCAAAATAATTTCGAATAACGAATAATTCAAATAATTTTATAAGGAATTATCAATTATTATTGTATTATTATTATATAATATTATTGTATTAATTTATGGTTTCTTTTTAAAAATTCTACATTTGAATATTCAGTCGAATTTCTATAAATTGAATCACCATTATCAAGAAAAAAAAACTTCAACTTTCGGAATAAAATTTAAAAATGTTCCAAATTAAATAAACGTCAACTATGTATTTACATAAGTATGTATGTATATCGTTACCCTGCAAATAACGCGACTAGTCCATACATGCATGTAAAGACTAGACCAAAGAGAAGTAGGAGTACTCCAAAACTACTCCAAATATATGAAAAAAAGGTGGTCGATTTAACATTGCGATGTCCTAGGATTGGACCATATAACCCATCGGAGTAGTTCAAAAACTACTCCATGCTTCTACTCCATGGAGTACTCAGGAGGGTTCGTTTTAAACAACAACAACTCAATGTGCAATCGTGTTAACACGAAACCATGTCGTTTAATTACAAACTCTTGTTTAACTATGACATGGTCCATGACTGCATTACATTGGAACATGTTGTAAGTAGTCCATTTCATCAAAAACGGATCACGTAGACCAATATTATTTGCAGGGTAGTAATACCGAATACTAATGACACTAACTGTACACACTTTTAATACCAATTCATTTTTCTTTATCACCAAATTAATTTTATTTTTAATTGTGTATTTTACTTTTTTATTTGCATACACTGAGTAATTTTTGAGTGAATCTGTTCAGATTTGATTTGAACGAAAAGTGATTCTAATTTGTGTAATGCTTTGTAGTGGTAGAAAACATCGGTTTTCCATTTCTGGCAGGCTTCCTCGGAAACATCATTGATTTCACCACAAGCTTTTTTGTAACAAACACCATCTCTAAAAAACAGAAATAGCGTATGTACATGTGTGTATGTAGGGTGGATTTTAAAAATCGATTTTTTTCGATTGGCAATTTAATGTACATAATTTTGCATAAAATGTTGCGATTTTTACAATAAATTGAGTTGAAAAGAAGGTACATACATATGCGGCTAATTCGATAATTTTTGCCTGCAAAAAAGAAATTTTTTTCGAAAAAATTCAAATTATAGAAACGTTGTACTACTGTTTTTCTTCAAGTTATACATTCATGCTATGGAAGTTCAAGTCAAAGAAGCAAAACCTGACAGAATTTCTCTGATGCTGTTGCCACGAGATTTGCTTCAACTTAAAGAAAATTCAAATAATAGAAGTTCGACTGTATTAAAAAAAAAATGCTCCTTTGTTCACATCACAGCTTATTTTATGCAATCAATTTCTAGTGTAATGCAGCGTTGTTGGTTTTTTCTTTTTTCTTTTTTTCTACGTCTATCAATATGTTCTTTTGAATTGTGAGTCCTAAATGCAACAATGAAAAATGGTGGCAGTGTCAGGGTTTGTGCTTGTGCTTGTATGCCAGCTGCTGGTACTGAGAATTTAACATTTGTACAAGTTAAAGTACAAACGTGGCTAATATATAACTGCCCAGATTTGCAAATCGCCTTAAATCAGTTTTTTATAATTAAGGCTATTACACCAAATACTAAAACGTGTAATTGGAAGATTTCGAAACCCATCCGTGAATGCATAAAATTTCTTACATTTTTCCAAAAAATTATTTTTGTTTGTTAGACAAAAGTATATTTATTCTTTTAAATGACACCAAGTTCCTGTTAGTTTTCTTTTTATGAAGCTTTGAAAACAAAACAAAAGTAATGCTCTGCATAAAATAAACTGTAAGCCACTGTCTGTAAATTAAATTATTATTAATTAAACGCTGTTTTTTGATGATGACAATTTTTATAAAGAAAAGTTAAATAAAGTTTTTTAATCACTATAACAAAAGTAATGCTCTGCATAAAATAAACTGTAAGCCACTGTCTGTAAATTAAATTATTATTAATTAAACGCTATTTTTTGATGATGACAATTTTTATAAAGAAAAGTTAAATAAAGTTTTTTAATCACTATATATGAGTGTTTTAATAGTTCCTCATACAAATGCACTGCAGTAATTTTTAATTATACAAATAAATATTTGACAGTCAATAAAAAAAAATTTAAAAGAGTTTGAAAATTTTCGAGTCCAGAGTGGCGAAACATTGGCAAAAGCGATATGATGTATTAATTACGCTATAATTTGCACCTTATGAGATGTTGATTATGTTGTAGAAAGTGATATTGCAGACAAAATTGATGATGATGACGTTAAAAGAGACAAAGAATATAATTATTAAAATATATTTAAGAGATATTATTAAAGATGGCTTTAGACAATTTTACTTTATGTAAGACCTAATGAAGGAAACAAATTTTAATGTTACTTTATTTAAAAATTTTAAATATTCGAATTATTTGATTAATTTTAAATATGTAATCGAATTATACGAACAACTTAAAATCTCGTATTCGAATTATACGTTTTATTCGAACAAAAGAAAAACCAATTCTTTTTTTTATAGGCAATTAATATGCGCTACTTTTTTTGGAAAGGGGTTAGGTTAAAGGTGGTGAAGGAAGAAAGCTTTTATATCACAGCTCTGCTATTGCGCATTATGTTTGTTTTTAGTGCAGCATTGCAGCGCCTCTGGTGATGAGTAGGCGCATTATTTTAAAAGCTTGATTTTATAGCCTTTATTTAATTATTTTACTTCGGTGACGTTTCAATGCTATACAACCGAAGGATGGTATTGTTTGAGTGGCAGCAGCTGGGAATCGACCCGGGCTGCAAATACCAATACATGCTTAATGATAAAATGCGCTAACCAATTAAGCTCAGCACCCAGCAAAAACTTTACTTACAAATTAAGTTAAAAGTAATAGGAAATTGACGACCAGACTACTTACAAATCTACTAGAGAAAGTACTTATTTTTGTTCCCGATGTCCCAAAAGTAATCCGTTATAATTTTGCCACTTTTAGCCAAAAAATTAATAACTTATTTTTATACTTAAAAGTTTTAAAAAAATGTGTAGTTGAAACAAAATATTATAAAATTAGTAAACAAACTAAATAAATATTAGGGAAACTTATGGAAAATCATATTAATAAAGATTTATAATCATATACTAAGTGCTGTTTCACACATTTCAGTTTTAGCAGTCCAGTTTTTGTTCAATACTGTTTAGAAAATTTAGAAACTTGACTATTAACTTCACCTTCACTGTACGCCTTTTATTCTCTTTTTCCTTCTCATCCAAAAATACTTGCCTTGAAGAGTCAGAATTGAAATGTGTGAAATCAGATTAACACCTCTAAATCTATTTATTTGAAGTAAATTTAGTCAATATAAGACGTATATAAGTAATTATTTAGGGCCTAATTCATAAAAACTTATCAAGGGTTTTTAACAGGCTTATAAAGCAAATATCCATACAAAATTTGCTTTATAAGCCTGTTATAAACCTTTGACAAGTTTTATGAATAAGGGGGTTAATATATAATTAGTAATAGAAAAAGTGGCGAATAAAGCTATGAAATAATGAATTCTGGAAATGAAAAGATTTTAGAAATTGAAGCTTTTATTGATCGATTTGTATATTCAAAACAAATAAACCCAGAAATAAAATTTTAAATTTCAAATGGCATTAATGGAAAAATAATATAGAAGAGGGTAATTGTATTTATTTTTAACAGTGTTTGAATTTGAATTTTGAGATATTGAGAACAATATTTAATTTTGAGCAAAATTAACAAATAAAACAACTTAATACTTTATCTCATTTTATCAAAACTTTTCTTAAGGTTTAGAGTCCGATATAACCTTCAACAAATATGTTAATGCTATAATAAAAATTTTTAATTTTTTTAATTTATGTCTGAACAATTTAAAATAGCAGAAACTACATTAAATATATATTATTCATAAACGATTATTAAATTTAACAAACGTTTATTAAGCAAATTTGTATATGCAAATCTGTCTTAATAAACGTTTGTTAAATTTAATAATCGTTTATGAATAAGGGGGAAGAAGTTAGTAAATGGTTTTGGATTTGATTTCGAAACGGAAATTGTAAGTTCTGTACATGATCAGATGGCCGTAAATATTGCATAGAAATATTAACAAAATCGGAGTATATTTGTAATCACCACGAAATATATTTGGTCATTATTAATACCATTTATGTTAAAATTAATAATAGTAATCAAAGTATTAACTCCTAAGTGATATTGAAAGGCATGGTAAATGTTTAGTTAAAAATTATGTATATTTCTTTACAAAATATTTTAACATATTTTTCGTTTTGATGTGCATAAATTTTCCACTAAAAAAAAACTAAATTTTTATATGAAATAATTGCATACAAATGGCTCTAGGTCCTTTAATAGATATCTAAAATAAAAATAAACTATTTTGCATGGAATTCTTAAATTTTTCAAATTGAAAAATAATGCTAATCTTTGATCACTTCTATTTCTCAACAAAATTCGATTTTTTATATGTAATTCTAAAATAGCCTATAGATACATAGATAGTGGTCTTAATTTAAATATAAGGATAATCTTATACTTTTTTAACATGGAATTCTAAAATAGGCTATAAATCCTTTAATAGTAGCCTATATTGAAAAAGAAGGATAATCTGTGGCACCTGTATTTCCCACAAACAAACAATTATTTATTTGGAATTAAAAACTATCCCTTGATCCCTTAGTAGTTGTCCAAACTGAAAAGTAAAGCTTATCTGTTTTTATTTTATTTGGAATTAAAAACTATCCCTTGATCCCTTAGTAGTTGTCCAAACTGAAAAGTAAAGCTTATCTGTGATCACTTACATATATTTCCAACAAAAATCGATGGTTGCCCTATTTATGGTAATTCTGTTGAAATAGAGAAAGAATGTGAACTTAAATGTAAATGAACTGATGGCTAATGTAGCTAGTGCTCCTTAATTTAAATTTAATCTTAGAAATAATTTATTGTAAATCAAATATATAAATAAATAATAAATGTAAATATCAGCGTAAATCGAATGAAATATAGAGAACATTGCAAATATACTCGTTCACTTATTTTTATACCCTAGACAACCATAGTGGGGATTGGATTTGTGGATATGTTTGTAACGCCCAGAGTATACCCATCGGCTCAGAATCACTTTCTGAGTCGATTTACCGATGTCCGTCCGTCTGGCTGGCTGGCTGTCCATGTAAAGCTTGTGCGGAGAGTACAGGTCGCAATTTTGAAGATATTTTGATAAAATTTGGTAAGTAATATTTCTCGACCCAAGCATGGATGGGATTGAAACTAGTGCAAATCGGTCTATTATTTCATCTGGCTCCCATACAAAAGTCCTCCCGAAATTGGGGTTTACCGATCATAAATGTTTGAATTATAAAAGGAACCAAACAAATTTCATCACAAATGAGTGGTAAATGAAGCCAAATCACAATTAAAAATTTTGTGCAGATCGGTCCATAATTAGTCGTAGCTCCCATATAAGGCCCACTTTCGAAAATCACTTTAACGACCATAAATTTCTTAAAAATGTTGGTATCCAAATATTATTTAATATATGCATACAAACAATACGGCACAATTTTATTGTGATCGGTCCATAATTAGTCGTAGCTCCCATATAAGGCCCACTTCCGAAAATCACTTGAACGACCATAAATTTCTTAAAAATGTTGGTATCTAAATAATTTTCAACACAAATAAGTTTCATATACATATACAGAAATTATGACACCTAATTTTATAATGGTCGGACCATAATTAGTCGAAACTCCCATTTAAGAGACCGTAATTTACTTTAACCTCCATAAATCTTTTATAAGTATTTATATCGAGATAAAGTTTAACACACATAATATTTATATTCACGGAAGTCATGGCTCTAAATTTGTGGATGATCGGCGCACAATAGGTAATATCTCCCATATAACGCCCATTTCTGAAAAACTCTATTATACATATATTGAGTATAGGGTATTATTATAAGGTCGGGCTTGACCGACTATACTGTTTTACTTGTTCTTACTTTTACAAAAGTGTTCTTTGTGAAAGTAAAACATTGGCATTTCATTTCTATGAAAAAAGTAGACTTTTATACGTTTTGCATGACGGGTGCAACATGTTAACAGTGGATTCTTAAAATCAATAAATTTTCTGATGAACTAAAAACAATTATTTACTTTTTTTATATCGCTGATTGATAAATGTTTGCAGTTCAATATACAAAATAAAAATATGATCACAATCTGGCAATAACAGCTATTTTGAACAAGTGTTACATACCACGTATGAATCTTCTGTTCGCGCCAAATCTATGAATCTTAATGCTTCGAAGTGCACAACAAATTTATATTTAAGCTTACGTTAAAAAAAAAATATATTATTATAAGATACAGATATTTTACTTTAAATTGGCATCAAAAAAAGTATCAAATAGTGTGATTTGAAAATTGATGTTAAAAGTTGTCTAGAATAGAATCGCCCATCCAGATTATAATAATTATAATAAAATTTTATCACTTTTAGATGATATGTGTCTTATACTCCACAGAATAGTTGCATATTTTCTTATTTAATGAAATGTCTGTCACCTTCCATCTATTCTGACCCACAAACTTTGCTTGCACTTTCATTACAATTGCCTTTAGAAAACAGTTCCTTCTTTTTGACAGAACATTTTTTTGTTACTTCAAAATCCAAGCTAAACTTTTTAATATGTATAATGAAAACTAGAAAAATTAAATAGTTTTATTTAATTTGTCTTCATGCATAATTATGGTATAAAGTAATGTCCTTGTCCCATTTACCTTCTATGGCAAAATAATAATAAGGCATTATTACAATAGCAACAACAACAACAACAACAATAAAAAAATAATGCCACAAAGGATGGTTGGTTATCACTCACAAGAACGTGTTGTGACAAAAGAATATAAAAATGAACAAATAAAAAAAATACTAAAAAAATATGAAAATAAATTTCTCGGTTTATTTAGCTGCAGCAACTATTTTTATGTTGCTCTCATATTAATATTTATAAAATTTTATGTATGTGGTGTGTAAATATGTTTATATAATGAATGTGGTTTACATTGTTGCCAGGAGCTGGAAAAAATAAGCTAAATGGGATTTCTAAAAAGGCCAGAAAATGTTATAACCCTTTAAAAATAAGGCTGGAAAAAGCCAATACAATTTTAATTCAAATTTTTTGTTTTTTTCGAATTTAAAGGTAAAAAGAAACAGAAAGTATTAAATTAAAAAAATTCTTCAAGTTTAAAACATGTAATAGTGTTACTATAGTATTAACAACTACTTACAGATAAATAAGTAATTTGTTAGTATAAATATGTATGTATATATATGTATTTGTATGTGCATATGTATACAAATAAAATATATAAAATTTCGTTTTTTACAAAAAAACTTAATATCTATCTATTTTTTCGAATAGTAAAAAATCGAAGAGCACACCAAAACACAACTAACATTTTTATCTGTCAAAAACAAACTGACAATCCAAAATGGCTGAACAGATATTAATAATAGACATGTGTACATGTGTATAACAGAAGAAAAAATGCGAAAATCGAACATACGTAACTCACGAAATTTGAAAATAACGGTTATTTTTTGATCAGACCTCGTGCACACCATACATACATATACATAATTTTGTATAGTTCAATTATTTACAAAGATTTGTTTCTTATATAAATATATATATATAACCATTGGGCTTTGTAAATTCATGGAACTCTTTTAAAATTACATTAAATTTTTAATTTTGCTGCTACATATGATTGAAAATGTTCGTCAAAATAAAGAATTCCAATTTCATAACATAGATCATACATTTTTGTTTGATCTTTTACAATGTAAGTAATTTTGTATAAATTTATAAATTGTTCCTTGATTGCAACATAACAATTTTTTTATAAACTCTTCCCAAAAATAAATTTTTAAATTTCTTTTTTAATCCTGGCCTCGTACCTACGTGAAATATCTTAGCTTAAAATAAAAAATAGCCTTTTTTAAAATTATTTAAAAAAAAAGGCAAACAAATGCTAAATCTAGCCTCAAAATGGCTAAACGACAACACTGGTGGTTTGTGTGCGTTTGTTACAAAGTTTTGTTTAATGCAAAGTTATATTTTCTTTTTGTTTTATATTTTACATTATTTTAATTAAAATATACGAAATATAAACAAACTTAGGCTCTGCTCAACTCAGTTCAGAAGCATGGATTTTAAATATACCTATTATAGTTACATACGAGTCTGTGGCATAATTACACACTTTTAATACACTGGGTGACAAAAGAAAGCTCGAATATGCTTCTTATAAATTCTGTAAGCAAGCTAATAAAATAAAAATCAATTTATTTTGTAATATGTAATTCGTTTAAGGAATTTTTGCGAATCATTGAGAAACTTATTTGGGCCGGAATTCGGGTGTAGTTTATACCAATTATTCGTGTAGCGTTGTTCACAGGAGAAGTTTTCACTTTTTATTGTACATATGTATTGGGTTTAATGTATCTAATTCGTAAAAAATATATTTAAAATTTCTCTTAACTTCTTACGGTATAAAATACGCATTCTGGCTTGTATTCTGTGTATTTTCGGGGATTCCTGGGAATCGGAAAATGAACAATTGACAAAATGTTTGCATATATTAAATTATAAAGTAATCTTAAATATACCCCAGCAAAACATGTTGGGGGAAAAGTATCGAGCAACACTATTTGATAAACAAACAAGTCAGAAAGACCCAATTAAATAATAATAAACAGCGAATGTATGTGAAACAACATTTTTATTTTGTTTATAATGTGCGAACTACGAATATTTAAGCTATCTATGTACTTATATATAAAATGGATTCTAATATTTGTAAGTCATTTCTTATTGTTAAAGTTATTTTCGGTATAGTAGTCTAATGTGTTAGCTTACCTAAATATGGAGAGAGCGCCATAAATTTTTATGTCATATAAAAAATATTTTGTGTATGTATATTTGAATCTTATTTTTTTAAAAATGGGCTTTTAATGGAAAATATGACCAATTATGGGTGATAGTCATCAAATAAAGTGGCCAGATTCAGACATTTATGCTCCTTTGAGTGATTTCCGGAAGTGAGCCTTCTATTGGAGCTTTGTGTTTGTTAATAATATTAAAATTTCGGAGCACAAATGAATATACATGCTTGTGCCCTGTGCGCTTTTTATTGCATGAAAACAAAACAAAAAAAAAATTACATTTTTTTTGTCATTTATTTTAGGTTTAATGCTAAACAAATTAAATGTACAGAGTCCAGGGGATTAACATGCAGTATCGTCAATAATAACATGAGCACATGGTGTTCCTCACACCAGGTTGACGAACGGCCAACCAACGCATTGAATTGCTTGCAAGGACATACAATATTGCATGTCTTGCAAGACACGCAATTAACAATTTCTCATGCAGTAATTGCACAGATCACCTTCCACCTGTAGTTTAACAAACTGTCACTAGCCATGGATAAAGTAAATGATGAAATCAACAAAGTTCAGCCCTAGCCCAATGCAGCCTCCAATATATACCGCCCACTAGCCTAGCGATCTGCCGACCGACCGCGACACCTCTTCACAACACTTAGACAAGCTGTCATCACTACCTACAATGGATCTGTTGATTCGGCAACAGCACCTAGAGATAATTTGGTGGTCCGAAATTTGCCAATAGCACAAACAGACATCAGTCTTTTAACCAACAATCTTCTTCCTGCGATTTTAGGTTTAAACCACAGCCACCACGTGTAGCCCGAAGAGACGTGTTACCAATTATCAGTTAACTGATTCCGTGGTGCTAGATACGTCTCTAGTCAGCTTCGAGTTTCATGGGGTGATACAAGCATTGGAATTGTATATAGATGATTGAACACCTATAATATTTTCCGCCGGGTGGATATTAAATGTACAATACAAAATTACAATAATTTTCGGAAAATTAACAACGAATCCAAATTTAATAATTTTCAATACGACGGTAAACAATATTTATGGCGCATAACAGCCCAAAGTATCCAAAGACAACATGTAAAGGAAACAATGAAGCACTGTCGGAGGAAAGGAGACTATCTGTGTATTTTGCAAACTCATCTTCTAGATTTTGTAGATAAAAGGGTCCATCATGTGGATGAAGTTACTTTTCAGCTGGATGGTAACTTACAAAATTGTCAAAGAATGACTTAACAGGCAGAGTTTTCTTTTTATGCAGTGGCCAGCAAAAAATCCCGACATGAATCCGATAGAGAATTTGTGATCAATCGGTATAATACCGATTAACTGCAGCCCATTTGGTCGAGCTTCGACAGCGGGTTCAGAGCGAATGAGGAGTAATCCCACGAAATCAACTGACAATTTCTTTCTTACGTAATAGCGGGCTTTGGACTAAATATTAAAAAGTTCAATCATTCCCTAAAGTTTTCTCAAGTTGTAAAATTGAGTACATGCGGGTTGTTTTCGTTTCATTTAAACAGTCAATCAATAAAGTTTAAGTACACAACAAATTTATATGAAAATCTTCAAAAATCTCTAAAAATTAAAAATAAAAAAAAATAAATAAATAAAATTTTATTAATTTATTAATAATTTTAACTTAAAATAATTCAATATTTTTTTTGATATTTAAGGAAAAAAATTTACTGAAAAAGAAAAACTCATAAAAGTACCTCAATTAAGTTTACGTACACAAAAGAGATCCAGAAATATGTTTTTGAAATGCACAATTTTTTTACAGGTTAATACTTTGTGGGTCCTCCCTTGGCAACTATAACAGCTTCTAGACGTCTACGCATACTTCTGATAAGGTTTCGGGTTTCTGTTTCTGTTATTTTAGACCACTCAGCTAATAACGCATTTTTCCGACTGGTTTTTGATGTTATTTGATGTTTTCTGATCCGCCTTTCTAATGTATCCCAAATATGTTCAATTGGGTTGATATCTGGTGATTGTGGGGGTGTATGCAATTGTTTGCAGTTATATAAAAGCCATTCACGGACAAGATACGATGTGTGTTTTGGGTCATTGTCTTGTTGGAAGTAAAAGCTGCGACGCTCAAGACCAAATTTTTTCACACTGCAATGCAAATTGTTTTTGAGTATACTCAAATAAACATGCTTATCCATTTTATCTGTTATAAATTCCAGTGTTCCGACTCCAGATGCGTTTAACTGTTGGTATTAAATTATTTTCTTTCAGTTCCTCATTAGCTTTTAGCCATATTTTTCCCGCACCGTCAGATCCAAAAATATTAAATTTAGATTCGCCGCTAAATATTACATTGTCCCAGAACGAACTTTATTGATATTATTTCTTAGAGTTTGATTTGATGATTATAAATTATTTTTTTAAATATTCTACATATAATAATTGACAAAAAAATGTTTAATATTGTTTTTATTAGTTTCATTTTTATGCAATAACAAAAGCACAAAATACAAAATAAAATAACAGGTACTGATTTGTGCTTCCCACTGTTCATAACAACTTTTGTTTTACCATTCACTGTACAAAATATGTATACTTACTCATGTTTAAGTATAAATACTACTGAATAAATAATAATCACTATATTTGAATATAAATACATATTTGTATGTGTGTTTCGAAATATATTTATAATAAATATTCCTATTTAAGTAAATTTGCGTGTAAAATATTTGCAACGTCATAATAATATAAGGAGAATAACAATATATGTTGCTACCACAACGAAAAAACATGTATTTTATAGATTGATTACAATTGGCACCGCAGTCGACAAACCACACAAATGAAAGAATGATAAATTAAAATACATGCTGTCAATATACATGTTTACGTTTCATAACAAATACAAATGGCAAAGATTTTGTTAACACAGGTCTATAGATCGAAAAGTAGAGTAGAATTAGAAGGTCACTCTAGAGAGCAACAGAAATAAAATAAGTCGATTTTTTGCTTTGTTGTCATTACCGACAGTGATTGTGGTTCCAATTGTAATCAAGCTGTTATATGAATTAATCCATGCGTATGTCAATGCAAATTCTTTGGTATGTACAAGTATTAGAATGTTTAATTAAACAATGATCGTTCGAATAATCGAAGAATATCTTACGAGTAATTATTCAAAGAATTTAAGAAGAATTTATTTTTGAATAACGAATAATTCGATTTAATTTTATGTAGATGAATCGAATACATAATTTTGTGTTTATTTATTATTCTTTTAAGAATTTTTCATAATTTTATAATTAACAAGTTAGTAGCAAGAGTTTATATTCGGCTGTGCCGAATCTCAAATACCCGCCACCAAATACCAGTAGTGTGATCTATGAATACTTGTATCGACAATGATAATTTTTTATCCTGCGGATCCCTTACTATTATGGGGCGATTGTCGTAAGATATTGTACCGTAATTGGTATTTGTTTGAGGTTTATTTTGCTTAGATTTCATCTCAATAATAAGATTTACAAGAATTTTATGCATGTTCCAGTTATTACACAAAGTATATGGAGGTGTCACAAAACGGAAGATAAACACATTTCATATTTATCTCTTTCTTTCAGAACTTCCCTTTGGTGATATTTTTGCAGCGTGTAACGATTTACTTTGACACACAATAAATTAGATACAACAAAGCCCTAGGAAACTGATTATCATTTTTGAAACGTCAGAATTCTTTCCTCTGTATGCTCTGTGATTATACTCGTAAGCGGACGTTGTATGGGACTCCATTGGCAGAGTTATGGACCAAAATGTGAGACAACCTCAATAAAAATATAATATTTTTAGAAATTTAAATATTGCCATTAAATTTTGTACACGTTATTTTCATGATAAAAAAAGAAAGTGTGAGAAAAATAGTAAAAAGCTGTCCATGATTTCTCATAATCTTGTAGTCTTTGCCTTTTTACGAGTATATCCTGTTTCTTAACTTGCTGTGAATATGGAAAAATGTTCTTTTAATTTTATAAATTGTTAAATTACACTCAAGAGTAATTATGAAAATCTGACAAACTCTGTAAATTACAGTAAGAATCGGTAATTATATCAATTTGAAATGGTCAAAATTAGATAAAATTTCAAAAGTTTTAAAATAAATTATGTTGGTCGTAAAATTGTCTTTCAAACAATATATAAAATAATAATTAAATTTGCACTAAGACTGAATAGAAAACACAGAATTAGGATATATTAGTCCTATAACCAGTGTAGTTTTGTATTTCTTATTGCGTTTAGGTGGAGGGCATTAAAGATTCGGCACAGCCGAATATAGCACTATAACTTGTTTAATTTAAAAATTACACTAATTTCTCAACTAAGGTAGTAAGTTTGTATAGTCAGAAGTTTTCATTTTGGAATCACCAAATCAAGAATACATTCTTCACAAAATGCTTCTCAAACCAGCGAAGAAATGCCTCCGAAATTTATTTTTGATAAATACGAGTTAGTGATTACTTCCATAGATTGCGCCAATAGCTGTTGAGATTGAATTTTGTCTCATCGAAAAAAATCACCTTATACAAATGTATGTTTAAATGGGGCAACTTTCAACAAAGATTATCTATCGTCTTACCAGGTAGTCTTTCAGCGGAAGTTTTGCAGTTTTGTGGCAGAGAATTAGCCATGGCACAGACAACAGCCAATAAAACAGCCAGTAATAGCTTGGAATTTTTTAACAGTTGAATAGAGTAATTTGCTAAATTCTTTTAACCATTTAACTTTATGGGAGATATTACCTATTATTGACTGATCATCCAAAAATTTAATGCCAAGACTTCCGTGAATATAAATATTATGTGTGTCAAACTTTATCTCGATGTAAATAATTTTAAAAGATTTATGGAGGTTAAAGCGAATTACGAAGAGGGTCTTATATGGGAGTTTTACCTATTTATGAACTGACTATTATAAAATTAGGTGTCATCCTATTTGTACATAAGGAACTCAATTTTGTTAAATTTTATTCGGATACTAACATTTTTAAAAGAGTTATGCTCTTTTAAGTTATTTTCGGAAGTGGGCTTTGTATGGGAACTACGACTAATTATGGACCGCTCTGCACAAAATTTGTAGATGTGATTTGGCTTCATTTGCCACTTAGTTGTGATGAAATTTGTTTGTTTCCTTGCATAATTCAAACATTTATGAGCGGTAAACCCCAATTTCGGGAGGACTTTTGTATGGGAGCCAGGTGAAATAATGGACCGATTTCTACCAGTTTCAATCCCATCCATCCTTGGGCCGAAAAAATATCACTTACCAAATTTTATCAAAATATCTTCAAAATTGCGATCTGGGGCCAAATTACCGCATTCGTGATCGAATGAGCTATCGTATCGAAAAATGATTTCGATATCGAAATTGTGATGAAATGTACTAAATTTCTTGCTCGATATCGAATGCCATAATTTCAAATAAGAAAATTACGATTAATTTTACTCGATATCGAATGCGGTAATTTGGCCCCTGTACTCTGCGCACAAGCTTTACATGGACAGCCAGCCAGCCAGACGGACGGACGGACGGACGGACATCGTTAAATCGACTCAGAAAGTGATTCTGAGTCGATCGGTATAATTTAAGGTGGGTGTTGGACCAATATTTCTGGGCGTTACAAACATCAGCACAAATCCAATATACCCTCCCCACTATGGTGGTGTAGGGTATAAAAATTAAGTTTTAAACTTTAATATGCTGTTCTACACAACGTTGCCAACAAAAAGTAGAACAATTTTGCGAAATAAAACAACATTAAACTTGAAATAACAACAAAACTTACATACATTCATACGTTCTTTAAAAGGATGCTGTCGTTTAAACAACCTTTTGTTTACTAAAAATCAAGTGCTGTCACAAATTTACTAAACTCCTGTGTATTAAGTATTCCGGCGCAGACTCAACATAAAAGTGGAATTTAAGGGAAAACAAAATTACTTTTTTTTTTGCTGTAAAAGGAACATTTTGTGGAAATTATTAAATGTTTTGGAACAAATTAACCGCAGCTTGTTTGAAGACAGATAAAATAGCAAAGCAATTTTGCCAGTAAACAGTTACAAAATGATAACGAAAAGGATACGTGGCATTTAACGGATACTTAAAAAATGTTAAGATAAGAATTTCAAGTACTTGAATACAAAAATATATAAACGAAAATTTCAATAACAAAAGTAAAAATGCAAATATAAGAATCACACGTGTGATAGAATAAAATGAAATGAAATTTAAATTGAACGTGAAGTGAAATATAAATTTAAAGAAAAATGTTGAAAAAATATAAAAATAGTTAATTTAAAAATCAATATTAAAAAAATTCAAAGAAATTATGTCTAAATTTGTAATAAAAATGTATTTTTTTTAGAAAGGAAACATAAATTGTTTTATCATAAGTGCAGTTGAGTGTTTGCGTGAAGGCCTTGTTTAAGGACCTTGTTGTGTGCTTCATAAATAAGGACCTTCTAATGTGTTCTTTGAGCCGTATGTTTCCTTGAGTGCGCTGTTCATATTGTATTCATCACTTTGCATGCAATTATTTTGTACGTAAATAAGTAAATGCATTTTTCTTTTTTATTTTTGCTCATTCTATTCATTTCTAGACTAAGAGGGAAATTCTTTATTTTTTTGTATAATTCCAAGGTTAGTTGAGACCTTTTTGATAAAATTTTTTTTTGCTTGTTCAATGTTAAAAAAAATGTTTTCAAAATTATTTTAAAATTCAAATATTAATTAAACAAGTAACACAAAACCGTTGAAATAAGCATTTTTAATTTTGTTAATTTACCTGCGGCAACATTTGTCAAGTCTTTAAACGCGCAATTTAGCAATGAATTTTAAACAATTTAATAATAATAATAATTAAATAATGTAATAAAAATTGTTTTCAATTATTGCATTTCTAATATGTATAATGTTATATTTTTATAAATTTGTGACCAGTGTGACAATGTGTTAGTTCCATAATCTGTCAAAGAGTGCTCGAAAGATGTAAATTGTTCGGCAACCACCATATTAAAGGCAACAGGTTTTTTTAATAAAAATGTTGGAACTAGGTCCAATTTCTACCTATGCGAAATCTTAACGGCACTAGCTCCTTCAAGTATTAGAAAACATTATGTATATTGATTAAAATATTAGAAACAAAAACCTTTCAGTTTCAATTATTTGAAAACAAATATATTATTTATTGCTAAGAGATCAACATTTTTAGAAATGTTTTCAAAACCATTATGAACATCACTATAAATGTACTTTTGTGGCGGCATTTTTCTAACGGGTCCGTCATCTAACGTTTTTTTTTCAACTAGTATTTATTTCGTGAATGGTAAAACTTAGATCATGTCTGATTTGACAGATAATTAGTTTAAAGCATTAAAATGATATAAATAGTTTTTCAACAAGAACTTTGATGAAAAACAAAATAAGATAAAGAATTTATATGAAAATCATTAAATTTTGTACTGTTTTGGAAAGAGTAAGTTTTCACAATTATTAATAAATAATGAGATCGGACAGGTGTCCACCACGACGAAGCATAGAGATTTTTTTGTGTCTAATAATAATAAACACTTCAAATTCTATCTATAAACACTAGAGCCCCGATTTGCGTCGTTAATAGGGATCGGGGAAATGCGACGCAAACCGAAACGACGCAAATCAAATCACTTTTTTTTATACAAATGTACTGACTTTTTGTTGAATGGGTCCAAAATTTAAAAAAATTAGCTAATAATAATGGTACGTTTGATTATATTTATTTCAGCAGGCCTTGTAATTATTATAAAGATATAATTGAAAATATATTTTTAAGCAATGATGGGAATGGGAATTCCCCTTTTCACGCGCAAATAGGCAAAATATTCACATGTAATTATGGATTTATGGTATATAGCGATGCAAGTCGGAGGCAAAACGACGCAAAGCAGATTAAACCACATTTAGAAAACCGACGCAAATAGGATAGACGCAAATCGGGGTTCTAGTGTATATAAAAATGAAATGGTCCATGTGCATATGTAATGGCATCACGTGAGAACGGCTGGAGCGATTTGGCTGATTTTTCTTTTATTCGATTCGAAATTGTAAAAAAGCTGTGCAAATATTTAGATATTTTCAAATAAATAAGAACAGACAGGTTGTGAATACATCTTATATGGTGTTCACACATGCATTTTTAATTGAGTCAATTATTGGTTAACTAAAAAGTGTTCATAAATGCTCAATATTGCTAATTTAATTGGCGTTTGACAGCAGCTGACAAAAAAGAATACATTTACAGTGCACTCGGGAAAACGTCAACGCTCGTTTACGTCAACATCCCAAAACCTCAACCTTTTTTTTCATTACCTACTCTAAAATTTTATGAAATAAATAGATAGAAGTCTCTATTCCAAGTGCTGGAAAGAAAAAAACAGCAGAAAAAAATAACAGTTTTTTTTTAAACGTCAACAATTTGTTAAACGTCAACACCCGCAGTTTTAATCAGTTGACGTTTCCGGAGTGCACTGTATTTGGTTCTAATATTATAATTTTCAGCCTAAAAATATTCTTTATTAATTTAAAAGCGAAACAACTGCCATTTTAGTTATTACTAGTATCAGGGTTGTATTTTAAATTTTAACAATTATTAGAACAATTAACTCTTAATGAAGCAATTATCTTAATTGAAATTTTGTATGGATAATTGAATTCTATTAGGCGTTAATTAAACAATATCAATTAAAAATGCATGTGTGAACGCAATATTACTCTATCACTATGGGCATCACGTGAAAACGGCTGGGGCGATTTTGATGATTTTTTTTATTCTATTCAAAATTTTCAGATCGTAAAAAAAAAAATTTAAATTCCTGTTAAAACTCGGAAATTTTAAGTTTTTAATATATTGCCTCCTTTTCACTTCTTATTTTTCTTAATAGGAGACATTTTTAAAGAAATTTGAAGAACTGGCACCAAAGCCTCCTTTTCACTTCTCATATTTTTATGTATGAGACAATTTTATGAAAACTCAAAGAACTAAATTTTACTGCCTCATTTTCACTACTCATTTTTCTTAATAAGAGACATTTTTTTAAGAAACTTGAAGAACTGACACCAGCGTTACCGTTGAGAATTTTAAAAAAGTCGCTAAAAAGGTCGTTTAAAACAAAATCGCACAAAAAAGTCGTTTTGAAAAATAAAAGTCGCAAACTTTTTTCATAACCTTCCATAGGCTTAAATGAATGGTTTTTGTTAATCCCGCGTAGCACTAGTTTCATTTCTGCAATTGTAACGCTTTTGCGAAAGTTGCTGTTTCTCTTCGGCAAAACCTATTGTAGTTGCATTTTTGTATTTTCAGACACTTCTTTAATGTTTGTTATATATTTTTTTGTGCTTTCACGTCGCTGTAGATGATTGTTTTGATTGATCAGGAGCTGTTTACAAGAAATGCTAAAAGGACGCTTCCTGGCTTCATCTTGCTTAAGCCATTTATATTTAAGTTTCCTTTCTTTGGAATAATATCGCGACACATTAGTTTTCTTAGAGGAAACTGTAGCGTTGTTGACATTTTGTGGCTCAGGCTCTGATTCTGATTCATAGTGGGACTGTGAGCACGCGTCTATGAGTTTTTTTTTTTTAGGTTTTCACAATTAATCTGATTTTTAAGAATAACATTTTATACCGGTTCTTTTTTATTTGATAAAAAAAAGTATACATACGTTTCCACGTTTGAAAATATTACGAAACATATATTAAACCGACAAATTAAATAATAAGTTGCTAAAAAAAAAGCTGTCCCATATCAACGTGTCAAAAAAAAATATATAAAACAATGTTGCCAAACGAAGAACAATTTGTTGATTTCTTTTAATACCTACTATGGCGTCGATGTCATACTATTTCACTGTTCATCATTTGGCAATTTTTTATTAAAAAAAAAAAATAACAAACAAAGACAGCAAATTTTCTATGCATTGAAAAATAAACTTTTGTGTAGGTAACAATAAAAAAGGGGAAAAAGTCGCAACAAAATTAAAAAAGTCTCAAAATTAGGTAATTTTAAAAAGTCTCATAAAAAGTCGCAAGCTGACGAAAAAGGGTCAAATTGCAACTTTAGTCGGCGAACGGTAACCCTGACTGACACCAAAGTCTCCTTTTCCTTTTATATGAAGTACAAATCATTAGTAAATACGGAGCGAAACGGGGCGGTCAGCTAGTTTCTAATAAATTTTAATTCTTTTGTCCAGCCAGAGCCGGACGAAAATTATATATGTTGTTATTTATATGTATTCTTCCTTCTTGTCTTCGCCTCATAATCACTGTATCCCTACTTCTATTCATTCTACTATTTAGTAATATGTTAAGGGCTAATATATTTGGCTATAAAGCTTTTTAAATATTTTTCTGCATACTTTAGGATGTCAGTTTTTACCAGAAGCACGTTAGATCTTTGTTAATATTCGAATCGATTTGTATACTGAGGTATTTAACTTCGGATTGTTGTGTTATTGCTTGATTATTGATCGACATCATGATTCTCTACGCAATGTAAAGGTTATTTTTACGCATAGGATATAGATTCTTTTATCAACATTTGCAATTACGGTGGGTCTATTTTATTAATTACATCACGGATTTTGAGTTTTATAATAGTCCTACCAATATAATACAGTGGTATTAAATCCTAAAATCGGGCAAGCCAATTAACAACTGAATTTAGTGAAATTTTGTTTGCAACAAGTTCACGTTACAGTGACTATGTGACATGGGCTCCGTACTGTTGAAATCACATATCGACAGTTCAATTTCAAACCATGCTATGTTGACTTAGCATGTTTTTATTTTTTTTTGCGTTTTTGAATTTAGATTTTTTTAACTTAAATTCTGTCAAATTTGATTGGCTAGTTATAAACAACAAAGTTTTACCTTATATGGTTTTTTAGATATCGCCTGTAAACTTTAGGGGCTTTTCCTGCAAAACTCACTTTTCCGACTTAGCATGTTTTGGAATTGAGCTGTCGATATTATTGATATCCTTATCTTAGGCCAAAATTGGGTTGTTTTCATCTATTGATATAGCATGGTCCATTCATCGTAACCTAATGACCCAATTATGCCTCCAAACCACATACCAGACCATACAGAGACATTGAGTTGTTTTCATCTATTGATAGCATGGTCTATTCACTGTATGCTTCCAAACCATACAGATACCCGCTCAGCATTTCCTACAACAATTCTCAAAAAATGCTTTTGGATTTTCAGAATACCAAATACTGCTGATGATGTATCCGGACAAATGAAAATGACAGATGCACCATTTTAATAGTTAATTTTCAATATTTAAATGCGATCTTTGAGCGAACTTTGAATTATTTTAACGATTTTTAAAGCTTCTACTACTGATATGTCATTCCAATAAGACCCTCTTAAAAAACTCTTTTATTTATAATACTAACACAAAAATCAGTTGAAATTGTCTTTCTTTCGTTATAGTACTGACGAATTATTAGAAACATAATACTAAAATAATTTAATACTTGCTGTTTTTTTTTTATGTAAATTTCAAATAAAAGTTTGTAATAATCCATTTAGAATTTCCAATTAAGTTCAGTCACAAGAAATATAGCACTCTTGTTTATTTTATATTCAAGGCTGAGTAAAACACATATTTTTAGAATCATGTTCTACCTTTATATTATTAGAATTGGTAGACCCATTGCTGAATTGAATAAAAACAAATATTCTTTGTACTGTCTTAAATCACAGTTTGTATCTTGAACAACATTTCGATAACATTTTATTTGTTTCTTTTTTTTTTGAGAACTAGTGCTGTACTACTTGACGTTCTCTTACCTTTGACAAAATATCGGAATATATATCCCTGCATACCATTCTAGGAGCGCTTCGAAAAAGGAGTCAGAAAAAAGTCCAACTAAAAAGCATTTTCGGAGCGAAAGAAAAATTTGCTTATAAAATCATTTTTATTTAAATGAATTCCATTTTATTTTCTTTTTTTCTGTAAATACAATTTATTTAATTTTTTCCATTTCAAATTTAGTTTATGTGAATTCCCTTTTTGTTTAAGTAAAAATAATAAATGAACTTTTATTTTTTGTACATATGTATTTAAAATTGCAATGATTTTTTTCTGACATGATGTAAGAGCTCTTTTTGAGCCCAAAAAAACCCCATTTGCATATTTTTCAATATTAATGCATAACATAACAAAGTATGTTTTATTTCAAAATGCATATTCGCAAAGTGTTTTTTTTTTGCGAATTTGTTATGAAGATGGCAGCCAAAAATTTATATTAATGGTGAGACTAAATGTTTGTATTTCAAAAAAAAAATGTAATCGACTTCTTCATTTCTTTATAAGAATTTGAAAATTTCCATGTCAACACATTTTGCTTCAATAAAAGTTTAGAGATTTTACAAAACCGTGCGTTAGTTCTCATGCTTGTAACACCCAAAAATAATAGTCCAAAACCCACTTTAAAGTAAACCGATCAACTTAGAATCGCTCTCCGTAAACGATACAATCTGGTACATTCGATAGGTATTAAAACTGGTGGAAATCTGTCCATTATTTCATTTGGCTCCCAAACAATTGTTAATTTGTCGGTCATAAATTTCTGATTTATATAGGTGTTCTCTTATGGGACCTATTGTCATGACGATCCACAACTTTGCATAGCTCTCATACAAGGCCCACTTTCTAAAATCACTTTAACGAGCAGAAATGTTTTAAAAAATGTATCCAAATAAAATTTAGCACAAGGAAGTTCTAATTGTGTGATTATCGGTCTATAATTAAACATGGCTCCCATATGAAACCGAATTACGGAAATAACTTTAACATGCATAAATCTTTTACTAGCATTTATATCAAAATATAATTGTTCAATTGACAATTGATATCGTTGTCTTACAGGAGTTGTAAGTCGTCTAAATTTACAATAGTTGTTGTTGGTAATTTCTATATACATAAATGTTTTGTACAACTCCTAAGACATTTTTATATACATACATATGTTTTTCAAAAGTTTTATGAACATTTTAGTTTTACCGAAAAGTTCATATCTGATTATTAAACCAAAATTAGCTTATGCTCCATGGGCTGATAGGTCTATGCGAAAAAAAACTACATCTGAGTTGGAATTTGCGTTTTAAAGCATCTTGTATTAAAACTCCGTCGTCTTTATTTATGTACACGATTTGGCCGCAATCTAATAGATACAATTGTACCATTTGGGCGATGATTATCTAAATTTTTTTTATTTGTACTTAATGTTGTACACATAAAAATGTCGACGAAAGTGAACAAAACAAACATGATAAACAAAATGTATTTAGGTTTTCAAGACAAAGTCTTGACAGAAAAAATACGAACTGAAGAAAAAGTAGACAACATAACATGTAAATAAGTTGAAAAATGATAATTGCAGCAAATTTCGAACCACCAGTACGACTGGTTAAAAGATCGATGTTTGACTGTTGGCTAGCAGGCAGCGCAGTGGTGCAGAGGTTAGAACTTAAAGAATGTGATGATTCTTGAAACATGTAAATTCAACCCAGGTTCTCAGCCTCAGCTCAGCCAAAAAAATTATCAATAAAAATTTTAATAAAACATTTTTCATACCTTCAGTTAATTTAATGAAAATTAAATTTAATGAACTCATGCCGAACTAAACAAATATATCAATTTTATATTTTTAATATTATATTTGTCTTATTAATTTTATATAGTTATTGATACTTTACTTCTTGGCATATTGAAGGCTTGACAACATAAAATTGTTTTCGTTTTTTTTTTTCTAAAATGTTCCTTTTTATGAATCCAGATTAAGCATTTACATCTCAGCCTGAATTATAAATAAAGTTGTTATTGTTCCTGCAACATTCAACAAAAAGTATTCATCATTAATAATATCAGACTATGTCCAAGGTTTCCGTTCTTTTAAGAGGTCTGTGACCCTCAAAGCAATTCCCTATTAAGAGAGTTTTAATAATCTAATAATTTGTCTGTGAAGTAAAGAGAATTTGATATCTACGCGTTGTAATTTCTAATGTACCAAAAAGCACCTCTTAACGTTCTTCACTACCCAGCAAGCCATATGTGTCCGAAAATAGTCTTTTCTGACAGCTTTTCCGGAGCGTTCATGCTTTTTATGAGCCCAAAAAACAATCATTATTGCTCCGAAAACCTTCAGAAAAGAGGGTCATTACATTCGAAAATGGTCCATCAGAAAGAGCTCTTAGATAATGTCAGAAAAGAGTATTTTATGAGGGGCTCTGAAAAAGCTCTTACATCATGTCAGAAAAGAGTCATTGCAATTTTAAATACAAAAAATTAAAAGCTCACATTTTTTTAAAATTGTTTTTAGTTAAACAAAAAGGGAATTAATTTACAAATAAACTGAATTAGAAATGAAAAAAAAATTAAATAAATTGTATTTGCAGTAAAAAAAAATAATATGGAATTCATTTAAATAAAATATATAAAAATGGAAAAAAAAATAATTTTTTAAGCTAATTTTTCTTTCGCTCCGAAAATGCTTTTTAGTTGGACTCTTTTCTGACTCCTTTTTCGGAGCGCTCCTAGAATGGTATGCTGGGTATTTACGTTGAAGCTTTACTGTATTAGAATCTGATGTTATTCCCATTGTCTGTGTGCCATATAGCCACATAGGTTTCAAAACTGCTTTTCCTTTTTTTTTTAGAATTATAAATTCCAACATATATTCTTTTTAAACTATTCTATCCTAGTTATCTAAACTTTAGATTCTAAAGTGATTGAAACACAATTTAACCCCCTGGCACCGATGACGAACGATAACGTTCGCTTAGATAAGACTTAAGACACAAACTTTTTATCGTATCCATTTTTTACTCAATTAAGTTTGTTTATTCCACAATCAAGTTTGTGCCTTAAGTCTTATCGAAGCGAACGTTATCGTTCGACATCGTGAGCCAGGGGGTAAGTTTTTCGATCAAAATAAAAATTACCAATAGTAGTAGTTTAACTAGAAGTAATTTTAAAAATATATATTAAAAATTTAAATTTAAAAAAATAAAATGTTTTATATAAGAAATGTCATATGATATACATATGTACATATGTATGTATATAAATACACAACTAAGAAAAATTTTATGCAAAGTGATAAATGAAAAGAAATTGGTTTTATTCGATTACTATACTTAAAATTATTCCAAAATGATAATGTTAACGAGTAAATTATAAAATTCAATTAATCGAACATTAATTATATGAATGGATACCCTAGAAGTTACTTGAAAAAGTATCCATTACATCCCAAAAGGTTCCATTAATAACAAACTGTTATTTGTTCAGAGTACTGAAACTAGGATACACATATAAATATATACATACATATGTGTAGTTGTAACAAACACAAGTGTATGTTGCAAGTGTATTGGTAGCAGTAATACAAACAGTTGCAATGACTGCAAAAAACGAAACCATTGCAGCATGTTGATTTTAATTGTGCTCTTTTCACACTCAAACACATGATGCTCAGCACAAACAAACACTCACCCATACATAGAGTTCCCTTTCCCCAAAACACAGTTCAAGTTAGGGGTTTCAAAAAATCCAACTACAGTGAAAAATATTGTAATTGTTATAAAATATAATATTTTTATTTATTCATAGAAAATACATAGCAGCGATTTGCACCCTTATAAAATCATTTATTTATTTATGTTAGAGTGTAACCGTTTTTTGTTTTAAACTTACAAAAGCGGCATTTTTATATTTATATTCTCTATAAATTATGACTGGCACGTGTCCTTCAAAAACAGATAAATACATTTATAAATTTATGAACAAAACATTTCCATAGCTGTGTGTAATAAGTATAATACACTGTGTTGCATAACTATAAATACATAAAACGTTTCTCAATTTTGTACGTAAAAAAACTAAAACAGTTACTTACAGTTAGTGAAACCATGTGTACTATGAGCCACTGTATATTTTATTGAGCGCATATTGTTGAAAAGAACACCAACAGGAACTTAAAAATAAAATTGGTGTCATTTAAAAGAAAAAATATTAAAAAAACAAGTTAGAGTGCTATATTACGCTGTGCCGAATCTTTAATATCCTCCACCTAAATGTTTCGAAAGTTTATCTAATTTTGACCTTTTATAACTGATGTAATTACCGATTCTTACTGTAATTTACAGAGTTTGTATGATTTTCATAATAATCTTGAGTGTAATTGCAGAATTTCTTTGTCACACAGAATGACAAACTTATATATACCCTCATTCACCACTTATGGTCGTGGAGGGTATAATAGTCTAACAAACTGAAAGCAGTTATTGCAAAAATGTACATTTTATTGTATTAAAACTAAAATAACAAAGTTTTTTACGACACAGCTTATTTTATACAGGCACATGTGGATTTTACACGATAGCCTTTATGATTTACAACAGATTTAAGGTGAGTTGGAATAGATGCAACGAAATTTCGTCAATAGTGGTTTTTAAATGGTTTTTGTTAGAAATTTTATGTTTCCTTATGTTGATTTCCAAAATTGACCATAACTTTTCGATAACATTAAGGTCTGGCGACTGTGGTGGCGCTGTAATCAGTTATATATAAGCCCTGTTTGTACAAAATCCGATTTATGATTTTTTTTTGTAATCCTGGTAAAATCGAAAATCTGATCTTATACTTAGGGCCACTGCACTTTCTAACAACTTTTTCTGCAGAATCTCAAGGTACTTAAACTTGTCCAAATGTTAAATTCTCAGTACCAGCAGCTAACATACAGACCCAAACCATGACACTGCCACTGTTGTCAATAGGTTTTCTTTGTTGAGTTCTGTATTTGGTTTCTACCAAACATATACATGTCATCTTAACCGAATATGTTAAACCTGGATTCATGGGCGAATATTACCAAATTCCAAAATGCAGATTTCTTGCAAACATTTTCTTTAGCGAAATTAAGCCTGCACCGTTTGTTTTTCTGGTTTATAAACGGTTTCTTGCGTGCAACTCGGGCATTAAAATCATGTTGGCTCAAGACACGACGAAACGTTTCAACGCAACATTGTTTTTTCAGAGGCCAGTTGTGAAGCTGATAACCTTGGTTTTGCCTTATTTTTCTTAAAATGTGTCGCTCAACCTTTTATTTAATACCTTTCTGCCTTTGTTATGGACCAGATTTTTATGGATGTGGAAGCTTAAAATGTAACCATTTCTGCTATATTTCCCTGTGAGTGGCCAGTTTGGAAATGGTTTTAAATAAATTCTCGTTGTTCTGTCGTTGTACGCAGACTCATTTCAACTATTTTAAACACTTGAGATTACAAAATCGGACTAACAATTCAACAGCAAATATTGATAGAATTATTATGGAGATTTATGCGCATTAAAGTGATTTCTAGAAGGAACTTTATTTGGGGACCACGGTCAAATATGGACCGATCATCATGAAATTTGTTACGACGACTAAATGTGTATTTTGATTATGCCTGTCGAATTTCAACTTGATAGTAATTTTTACAAAAGATTTATGTTCATTTTAGTGAATTTCGGAAGTGGGCTTGGTATATTTCGTCAAAATTATGTACCGATGCAAACAAAATATCGTTTAGAGATTTTACTTTCTTTTTTTCGAAGCTCTATCGTGATTTCAACAGACTAGATCGTCTTAGTATCTTATAAGGACCCAGAATATATAGATTTTTTGGTTCTATGACAATTATTTCGATGTGTTACAAATGTAATGACAAACGTAATAATATCTATTTATTAAATATTAATCTATTTGGTCTCGATTTTTTTTAATCAACTGAAACATTCAATCAGACAAACTATTTGTCAAACATAATCTGATATTTTCGAATATATGTAGATCTCTAAGCATTTATTGCAGCTAATTTTAGGCGGTATACGTTTTCATATTGTCAGTTTTCAGCATAAATTCGACATGTACGAGTATAGGTGGATGCGCTGTCTTGTTGAAAAATAAATGGTTTTTCATTACTATTTAAAAAAAAATGGCATTAATTTTCCATCTAGTAATTTTGTGTAATCAGAAGAATTAATTTTGGTGCTTGGAGACGTCAAATCAAGTATACTGTCTTTACAAAAAACTCCCCAAACCACCAAAGAATAGCCTCCGAAACCGCCTGTTCAAATTATCTGGACCATGAAGATTGCATTTTTTCTCATCGAAAAATCTCACCTTAAACAAATAAATGTATGTTTAAATAGAGCAACTATTAACAAACATTACCGTCTTATCTGTTTTCAGTTAATTTTTAAGTTTTTTTTAGCGAATTCAAGTCTAGTAGTTTTATAGACTAGGCACAGACAACTGCTTTTGGAGGACACATTTCATATTTTTGCTGGCACAGTTTATAATTCTCCGATTGTTCCGTTTAGAAGATTTTTTTTTTGCCCCCTTTTTGTTTAATCCGGTTTATTTTAGGCAATTTCTAGAAAATTTAAGCCACTTTTAATTGAAACTGAAATTTGATCTTTTTCAAAATACGAACACGGGCATTTTAAAACAAGTTTTTGAAAATTAAAGATTAAAATAATAAATAATAAGAATAAATAACAGATATACTTTTGTTTTTCTATTAGATATTATTCTCAGTTTATCGCAAAATGTAATTATAGTTATGAAACACTAAAAATATGAATACACAATTTCTCTCTTAAATTAATTAGGTGGTCTCCCAAAATAACCACACTCTAAACTTTACAATAAATACCAAACGTCAAGTGTAATTATAGTAAGGGAACGTAGTGTATGTACGGAATACAAGAATAAATATGAATAAATGTTCCACTTCGTAAAAACTTACAATAGAAAGGCATAGAAAACGTGTGCAACTGACTGCTCAGTGGTCCTGCAGTGCTTTAATCAACCAACTCTCCCAGAATAAAGGATTTTTGAGTTTCTACAACAAAGTCTCTTCAACACAATCATTTTGTTGAAAAATTCAATTACAAATATTTTGTTTTGCAAATGAAAAGGTGCGTGTAATGTTTGTTTTTGTAGTTGTTGTTTTTGTTATTGCTTGTCAATTAACTTTCTGTTGACTTTTTTGGAGGTTGGTTTCGCACACTTCAACCCTTAAGTCCTTGATAGAATATAAATAAAGTGCGTATGTGTGTGTGAGTATAATTATATGTGTGTTTGTCTTACGACCATAGATTATTTTTTTATATTTATCAAATGTCCTTGATTGTGAGAAATAAATAGGAAGTTAATGATAAAAACCACAGTGTCTTAATGACTTTTATGTGGTTTTGAATTTTTGTTGTTTTTTTTTCATATAAAATTCTTTGTCACTTGTCTCTTTTCGTCCTTACCCACATACATACTTATGCCGTTGATGAAGTAAATTGTTAATTTTAACTGAAAATGTAACCGCATGTGAGTGAATTGTTGTGTTTTAGTATGGAGCAAAAGGTAGGTTATGTTTTTCCCCTTCCGTTTAGGTCAACTGAAAATTTTATTGCTTTGAACGACTTGAAATAACTAAAGAGAGTCAGTCTTATTCAGAAAAAATTAAAGTAGACTTCAAATTTACTTTAAGAAAATTTTGTATGAAAATTTTGTCTAAAAGCACACTTCAAACCTACTTTATTTTTTCTGAATACGGCAGAGTGTATTTTATATACATTGTATTCAATTATAAAGCAATTGAAAAAGTGTTCACATATGTAGCTTTCATTTCCAAATCGACCTCTAAACAAATGTTCAAAATAACGTGTTTTAATTATTCCCCAATTCGGACATTTGTTTAGAGTATATAATCCAATCAAAAATGTATTTTCTAGATATGTATACATATTTTAAAATTTCTTATTATTGTTTATTTGACCTTTTTTTTCTTTTATTAAGATTTTGGTATTAAAGCTTTAGGTCTTTTTTCAATATTGAAATAAAAATTTAAATATTTTATAAAAAAGACCTAAAGCTTTAATAATTACCAAAATCATATTTTAAAATAATATAAATGTATTATTATAACTGAAGCATAACTGATATATTTAATAAAATTATTTTGCTTTAACATTAATGCAGTTCTATCTTTTTCAAAATTACTGCAGGTTCAAAATATGGAATTTTTTCTAGGTACATCCTATTAATTTAAGACGAAATACAGAAACTGTTAATTTATATTTTTTGCTTAATAATAATTAATATTAATCTTAAAGTGATTTTTGTCATTCAGACATCAGGTAAATACTCAAAAGATATTTTTGTTTTTATATTAGTATCTCTTGCATTTTATATGTTATTACGTATTTTCTGCGACCTTTCAACTTAAAATTTATCTGATCAAAATATTTGTACATATATATTTTTTGTCTGCTATTCAGCTGTTACTTGCTTACAGCTGTGTATGTAATCCTTTTAAAATGTTAAACAGTACAAAAACTACTGCACAGACATATTTAACCAATTGACACTCGTGGAAAAATGTTTGATAATAATATAAAAATTAAGTTGAATTAAAAGTAAAACAATATTTTGTGGTATATTTTGCACAAATTAAGTCTTTGTTTTTGGTAAATTGGAGCAAAATCGATATTATTTTAAAGCTCAGAAATTTATTGATTATTTAAACAACAAACAAATTTGAGGAAAATTGGCTCAATATTATGGTCGATTTTTACACCCTCCACCACCATAAGTGGGGAATAAGGGTATATACATATAAGTTTGTCATTCTGTGTGTAACACTGAGAAATACTCATCTGAGACCCAACAAGGTACATATATATGTGACCCGACCTATGACAAGGTGGCTTATGGCTCAAAAAATAAATTACGAGACACAGCTGTTAAAGATAAACAATGCATTTCGTCAGTTTCCTAATACTTTTTCTTTTGCATTATAAACAGTTATGCCCAAAAGGCAACCAAAAAAGGCAAAAGAGCACAAATGATAAGCTATTTTTTTTTGGGTAAAATCGTTTTTGCAGCGTTCAATCCTGTTTTTAAAATTTTCAATTCCATTTATTATCTTGATTCTGGATTTTCAATAAAATTCTGTTTTTCTTTCATTTGTGCTCTTCTTTCTCTACATTTTTAGTACACTTCCAAGCAAGTTGGAACTTTTTAGTTTTCATTACGTGAAAGGTCGTCTCAAAAACTATCGAAACCAAAAAAAAAGTTCATATGCCGGGTCACATATAATCTTGGTCCTTACTAAATTCTAAGTCGATTGAGCCATGTCCGTCTGTCTGTCTGTCTCTATAAAACACTCTCAAGTCCAAAAGACACAGCCAAAATCAACAGAGTTTACAAAAACCCGTTTAGAGTTCTCCTAAGCAGTTTGATATTAAAAATCAACAAAATCGGTACCGTAGAACTAGAGGTATGGACCAAAATGTCAGACAACCTCTATAAAAATTTGATATTTTTAAATATTTTTCGTCCAATTTTTTGAAATATATTGCAGATATTGCCATGAAATTTTGTGCACGTTATTTTTATGATAAAAGAAGAAATTGTGAGAAAATACTAAAAATCGGTCCATGATTTCTCATAGCCCCTATACAAATATTTTCCCGAAATATGGCTTGATGATAAATAAATGTCTGTAAAATTGGAATATTAATACAAAATTCGGCAAAAATAAGTGTCATGTAAAAACAAATCGCAAAACGAAATTTTGTGTTGTTCGGTCCATGTTTGACCATAGACTTCATATAAAGTCCACATCTTAAATTTACTTCAATACGTATAAATCTGGTACATATATATTTACCAGGTTAAAATTCGACACAATAAATTCTTAGAGATATATTAGTTGTTGTACTAAATTTTATAGTGGTCGGTCCATAATTGGTAATAGCTCCCATAGAAGCACCACATCCGAAAAAGTCATTTATCTTTATATTTATGTATCTTATAAATATCGGTATCGACTTAAAACTTTACACAGGTCATTTACATTTATATCATACTACAGAAATTTGTGTCCATATTTGACCATAATCACTATATGAAGCGCTCTTCCGAAAAACACTTCAACACTTATAAATTTCGTATAAATAACGATACCGATCCAACATTTTACACGGAGCATTTACATATATTCGAAAATCAAACTGCTGAATTTTGAAAATATCGATCCAAATTTGACCATATCCCCCAAGATAAAATCTACTACAAAATTCATGTATGTTAAATGTAATAGTTTTATATTAAAATTCAACGTGGAATAGCTTCATATGTATAAAATTTTCCATTCCGAAATTTAATAAGATCGGTCGATGATTTGTAATTGTTCACATATACGTACCACTTCCGAGAACAAATTAACCCTCAATAATGTCTAACAAATATCGTTACCGAACCAACTTTTATACAGATCAGAAATTGTAATCTAAAAATCATACTAATAACGGTTATACGTAGTGCGACCAACTGGCCCCAAAATTCCAGGACATGGGCCGGTTTTGGAACCAATGTCCCGGTGTCCCGGTGACATGCCCCGGATGGCCCGGATTTTTATTTTAAATTTAATTAAATAAAAAATATGTGGACTTGAACAACAAAACATTGAAATTTGACACAATCGCATAATATTTTAATGGAAATTAATTCTTTTGAATGATTCATTTTAAGATCATGTGTCTATGCATATCCCCAGCAAGCCATATGAGTTCAAAAAGAGTCTTTTCTGACACCTTTTCCGGAGCGTTCGTGCTCTATATGAGCCCAAAAAACGATCATTATTGCTCCGAAAACCTTCAGAAAAGAGGGGCATTACATTCGAAAACGATCCGTCATAAACAGCTCTTCGATAATGTTAGAAAAGAGTCTTTTATGAGGGGTTTTTTGGGCTCAAAAAGAGCTCTTACATCATGTCAAAATAGAGTCATTGCAATTTTAAATACAACAAATTTAAAGGTCGCATTTATTATTTTTTTAAATTGTTTTTCCTTAAACAAAAAGGGACTCGCTGCTGCACCGAATTGGAAAGATGTAGAAACGACGATCAAATTTATGGTTGAAAAGAATTGGTTAAAACCTGAAGACAACAATGTAGAATTGTTTAACGAGTTTGGTTACATATTGTATTACATACATTACCCCAGAGAAAATCAGCGAATGGAATAAAAATAATCCTCCTACTAAGCCAAGTTCTACTAAACCACATCAACGTTGGGTGGACTGTTTCAAACATATTCTAAGTAACAATGTTCCGTACACTCGCTTCGCGCAAATCATTGAATTTATATTTTGTTTCCTAGCAACATCTGCAAGTGTAGAGCGTTCATTTTCGTTGATCGAAAAATTATGCACAAAAGAAAAATCGCAACTCAAGCTGGATACTTTGAAACATATGCTATTTCTAAAATATAATTTAAAGTACGAATGCGTTGAATTTTACAATTTATTGAAAGAATCCCCAACTGAAGCAAATTTCATCACAGGATAAATACGATTTTAAACAAAAAGCGACAGAAAATTAGAATTAAATTACTTATAACATTATAATTGTCTAAATTTAACTTGAATAGTAAAGTTTTTTTTCCCATAAAAGATGGCCCGGTTTTTAGTTGGATGTTCCGGATTTTAGTACTTTTTTCGAAAAATGTCCCGGTTGCGCTCAAAATTGAGGTGGTCACACTAGTTATACGGCAAGTATGCTATTGAATTTTGTAGCTGTCAGTCCACATTTAGCAAAAGCTCGAAAATTAAATCCACCTCCGAGTATAACCATCAACTATACAACTCTTGTAAATAATGTTTTTGAGATGAATTTCAATCAAATCAAATTACTGGATTTAGTAGCTGTTAGTCCGTAATTGGTCCGTTTATACTCTGTTTCCTAACTTGTAGTGAATATGGAAAAATTTGTTTTTTATTTTACAAATTGTTAAATTACACTTAAGGATATTATGAAAATCAGACAAACTCTGTAAATTATGGTTAGAATCGTTAATTACATTAATTATAAATGGTCAAAATTATATAAAATTTCGAAACATTTGAAATAAATTATGTTGGTTGGAAAATCGTCTGTCATAAAATACTAATAAAATTTGCACTAAGACTGAATAGAATACACGGAATTAGGATATACTAGTCCTGTAACCAGTGTATTTCTTATTACGTTTAGATGGAGGGTATTAAAGATTCTGCACAGCCGAATATAGCACTCTAACTTGTTATAAATAACATTTTAAATTTTATCGATCGGACCGTTTAAAAATTTCAAATTTATTTTGAACAAATTTAATTTCTGTCCCACAGTGACTTGCAAACACTTCTCTTAGGCGGTAATACTGCACAATTCTTTCATCTTCAGAGAAAAAGAACTCTCTGACGAAACCGAAGAATTCAGGACTGTTCTTATGTTACATATTATAATGGAACTAAGTATATACATAGCTAGTGCGCGTGGGGATTGTATTCCTGTGGCTGTTTCTGAGTAACAGCTGGTGTGAGACGAATTTGGTTGTGCATCTAATATCCCTATGAATGTTGAATATCGCCAACCTATTCCCTTGCTTGAATGACAATTTTTTGTAAAGGTAACAAACAGACAGATTTTCTTCGATAAGGGATAACATATCAATACTGCGGCATACAGACTCAGACTGAGGTATTACAGGATATGAACGTGCGGAAAAATATCAACAGTAAATGTGCTATTGATTAATTTTCTCTGCATCTATATTGGCTGATGAATTCCGGGTGTCATTGCGAACGAAATGGATAAAATCGAGAAAACCGACTGGTTTGTTGATGTTCTGGTTTCACGACTTTGGTCTTTTATGCCACGGGAAATTTATGGGTCTGATTAGATTATATAATAGGTTATGGAGAGGTGGAGATTAAATCACTATTTAATGATTACTATAGATCGATAAAACACATTCTCTGTATTTGCATTATATCTTGTCTTAATTTTATAGCGGATTTATCGGGGGTATATATTCGGAAATTGGATTGCTTCATTAGTATATCGGGCAGGTTTGGCATCAAAATGTAACCGATCATGCAAAATTCCTCATAAGGAGATTAAAAATATTATAAACGGCCCAAATTATGATTCCAATTTGTCATGAAATTTAACTTACCTTATAATGACACTCTTTCAGTATCACATATGTATATGTACATACATAAATATGTAACTCTAAGCTTTAATTTGATATACAGTATACCCGGGTTAAATATCTCACTAAAAAATCCAAAATTTTTGGGTTCTTTTCCGGGGAAGGTATTTAAGCGTTCACGGTTATTTACCTTATAAAGGAATTTGCTTAAATGCATTTAAGAAGGTAATTATTAGAATACCTATTTAAGGGGTCATGAAATATTACAATTAAATTCTGCAGCTATTTGGTGTTTTGTTTTTCCTTTTTATAACCTGCACCACCATAGTGGGGAGGGTATATTGGATTTGTGCATATGTTTGTAACACCTAGAAATATTGGTCCAACACCCACCTTAAAGTATACCAATCGACTCAGAATCACTTTCTGAGTATAGGTCGCAATTTTGGAGATATTTCAATAACATTTGGTACGTGACATTTTTTGGCCCAAGGATGGATGGGATTGAAATTGGTGAAAATCTGTCCATTATTTCACCTGGCCCCCATACAAATATCCTCCCGCATTTGGGGTTTATCGATCATAAATGTTTTAATTATGCAAATATCCAACCAAATTTAAAAAAAAAAAAATGAAGTCAAATCACATCTACAAATTTTGTGCAGATCGGTTCATAATTAGTCGTAGCTCCCATATAAGATCCACTTCTGAAAATCACTTTAGCGATCATAAATTTCTTAAGAATGTTGGTAATCAAATAAAATTCGACACAAATAATGTACATAAATGATGACACCTAATTTTATAATGATCGGTCCATAATTAGTCGAAACTCCCATATAAGACCCTCTCCGTAATCAACTTTACCTCCATAAATCTTTTAAAAGTATTTATATTCACAGAAATCATGACACTAAATTTTTGGATGATCGGTACATAATAGGTCATATCTCCCATATAGCGCACATTTCTGAAAAACGGTTTTCTAGGTGTAGGGTATTATATGGTCGGGCTTGACCGACTATACTTTCTTACTTGTTTTTTTTTTTTTTGCAATAGAGATCAATAAAAGTTGTTGCTTTATAGATAAAGATGTTTTTTTTTTGGGCGACATTTCATTAAAAGCGTATGTAAAACTTTAAATTTGATTAAATTGGCCACTTTTTTGAAAACTTCTGTTTTTATAATATTACCACTAACAATAAATGAAAACAATTAACAAGCAGGAAGTTAAAAGGTGCCTGGACTTCTTACAAAATTTTATAAAATGGTACTTTGGGTAAAAAAATGCAGTTAAACTAACGAAAATGTCAGTGAGGGGAACATTTTTTTGAGGCAATTACCCGAATTGAGTATTTAAGCGAAAGTTATTAAAACGTTTTGTTTTGTTTGAAAAAATATGAATAATAAAAAATGGGTGGTAAATAAAAGAAATTTATTTAAGGTGTGGTATTTAACCGGGGTATATTGTACATACTCGAATGTATGTACATGTTATATATTGATGCAAATATTTTGAACATTTCTTGTCGAGTGTAGACCAGTTTCTGTTTTAAACAAGAACTATTATTCTTATTTTGAAATAAATAAATAAAAACACAAAAAAATTTCTTTCTTCCTTGCCCATTTAATTTAACAAATAGAATTTGTTGTTTGTGCATTTGTCTGGCATGAATAAATTATGTATGTATACACTTTCTGGGGTTTTTTCCTATTTGTAATCATTTCTTTACATTTTAAAAACATATAATATAGCCAAAAATAAAGAAAAACTGTAACAACTACAGCATGCACGTTTCCAGCAAACGAAAATACTACAAAAAGTGTATATAGGAATCATAATTTGGCACAAAAAATATTCACAGCATGAAGAATAAAAAAGAAATCATAAAAAAAACAAGGAAGAATAAAAGTAGACATCAACAATGAAAAATAATATAACCGGAGGCCTAACAAATCAAACATTACGTTTTTCATTCATTTATATTATTCAGACTATCCATTCACTTTTCTCTTACTCCTATACAGTGTATGTAAATATTAACCAAAATATTTTGCAATTAAATTCTGTTATTGGTAACTTTAGTTTTTTGTAAATGACAATTATGCTTACGTCTCCTTCCATTTTAAATTCGCAATTGGAGAAGTTATAGATATGTCTGTCCTCTCTTCATGTGTGACGAAATTAGTGCATTTGTTCGCAATTGATACAAATTTCCGCAGGTTGTGTATTAAATTTTCAAACTTTGTCTCGCTTTTGTAAGTCACTGTGCACAAACATTTCACTGACGGAAGGAAGTTGAGCTATGTTAACGCTAACAATATAAAGAGATTTTAAATCATAATAAAAACAAAATTGAAACCTTAAATTTATTAAACTTTAAAAGTTTTAGAGAACAAACTTTTCTTTTAAAGAAATAAATTTAATAAAATTTTATTTTCTCACACTTATTATATGAGTTTTGCTGACGTATTTGGATGTTAGATTAAGGAAAATTAAAAGACAAACACACTTTAAATGGAAATTGCAAATATGGCCATCATATGGCAAAATATCTAGTTTAAACATTAATTTCATGTGACACTTAAAATGAAAATGATACTTTTAGGTCTCTACAAACGACTGAGAATGCAACCATGCAAACCAGACATATTCATTCATTCCTTCACTCAGTCAGTCATTTTCATTTCATTTCGTTTTTTTCAATCCCAGTCACTTGTACAATAAATCCATAAAAAATAAATAAAATAAAACAAGTGCAGTATTTGTACTACACTGAAATGGTAGAAAAGCTTTCAAGGAAAAAGCGTGAGAATTGAAAATATTTTCTCTTCATAAAATCACTTTGCATTTTAATTAGCACTAAATGAAAACAAAAAAAAAATGAAAATAAGAAACAACAAAACAAAAAACATTTGTATAAAACAAATAAGAAATATAAGATTTCCTTGGTTGAGTTTTAAATGTAATTAACAACACAAGTTCATAATTAGTTGCTACACAGTCACAGTCACAGATATTCACTATTCACTAGAAATAAGAAAAAAAAAATAAAAGATTTAAGTTGGCAATATGTTTGATTGATGTAGGAATCGTCATGAGGGAAAAGAAATTACCCTGGAAGTAAGTTTCGTACAGACTGCAATCTAAAGTGTTGTTTTTTCTGTGGTTATAGTTGCACGAAGGAAGGAATAATATCTTTGGGGGGATGTTTACTTAATTAAGATTAAGGTGGAGAAATAATATGGATTAAATGGTACAATATCAAATTAAAACCACGATGATGTCACTGGTCACAATTTTCACATTAACATGGACACCTATTATACACGCAGGAATCGTCGAAATCGTGGGTTCCACCAATTATAAAAAAATTGGGTTGTTTTTCAATATTTTAAGATTTAATATATGTACATATTATGTTTATACCTACCACCAAAAATATGGTTGATTTATTGAGATTTTCTTTCAGTTTGTAATATATCGAAATATTGGTCATGTCCTTAGGGTCCTTATAAAATTCTAAGACAATGTCAAAAAGGCAATAACACTCTTTAAAGCACGATCGGGCTTTGAGTGAAAGATTTTGGGGTAGGAAATTGAATTGCCTTAATTATTTATATACACACTTCTTGGAACTAGACAGACTTGCCGAGCACAGAGAAAATGCATTTAAAATTGAATATCTTCGTTGCACCAAAAAAAAAAATTTTAAGAATTTATTTATTCCACCACCTGAAAGTATTGTTGATCGTTCACTTACTTGACAAACTATTGTCAATATAAAGTATAAAGGCATTAATATAAAAGAAATCGAAATGTTCTGAAACGGTAAAAGCTTGAGATGAATTTAGTAATTCGCCTTTTTTAAATGCCCAGCAATAACTTTAAAATGACTTGCAATTACTTAAGGTACGGTCACACTTGGCATGGGTCACATTTACCAAAACAACGTAACCACTTGTTTTAGAACAGATTGGTTTGACATTTGTTTTCTCTTAAAAGAGTTTTTCAAGATCAAACAGCATCAAGTAAAATAAAACTAAATATTTGTGGTGTCCTGCCCTAAATAAACAAAGTTGTTTTTAATAAATAAACAAGTCCAAAAATATTTTATTTAGTGGTTACGGTAACATAATTATTATGGGAAATAACATAGTTATTATGAAATAAATAAGTACGAGTATACTTACTTATTTATACAAACAGTTAAATGCACAAATAATTGTAGCAATAATATTAATTTAGTTAAGAATATTTTAAGCATACGTTCCCAACAAAAAACTTGCCAATAACTTGGAGTTTCAGAATGGTATAATTTTTAATGGCCACAACATGTCGCGTGCATTACATAGAAGTAGCCAAATAATGACTAATTTACATGACTCCAGTGACATCAGCTTGTAAAAATAAAGAACTAAAATACCATTGTGTAAATAATATTAATATTTTAGCGCATTACTTTGTAATTCTGTAGTAAGTACATGCCTACATCACCGGTTAAAATAATGAGTTCAAATTCAGTGTGTATTCGAGTGTTTTTGACAAAATGCCTGTTGTTTCTGTATTGTGTTGTAATTGTTGCCGATTTGCACTCACCTTGTATAGTTACACCTTGGTGTTATTTCTCTAAGAATTGTTTAAATATTTTTATATGTACATATGTATGTAAGGAGCTTAAAAATACATTTATTCGAGTATAAGATTAATCTACAGCTATTCAATAAAGTATTATTTGTCATTTTTTTAATTTCAGATCAACCATTCCCCTTAAGGCACGTAAACTAGAAGAAAAACTTAAAATAGACAAAAAAAAAGATGTTTTTAATAAATATTTTCCAACAAAGGATTTTGAATTTGAAAAAATTTGAATATACGATGAGTATTCCTAAAGAGATGTAAACAAACCAATATGGATTTCTTTTGAAAACTAATATTACCAAAATTATCCCCAAAAGAAATAAACAAAAAGCGGATAATAAAAGTAGAAAAAGAGGAAAAATTCCAAGTGAAATGTCTCAATTTTATGGCAACAGGAGAATACAGCTAAAAACCAACATCTATGCCCACAGACACGATGACAACAAAACGTATAAGTTTCCAGCAACAGCAGCAAACACTACAAAATTCCCATCACCATCATCAGCAACAACGAAGACCACCTGACGTTGAAGAGGCTTTATCATCAATGCTATGGACACCATATGAACGTGCCTCAACAACAGATACGTCATCCGATGATGAAGATGAACAATTGCAATGTCAATTGAAAAAATCCAAAAGTCAATATGATTATACGAGTGTACCAACAACAATACCCCCCTTAACACCACCGCCGCCACCACTCGCATCACTAGGTCCGCCACCCACATCACTACCACCCACACTACCACCCCTCACGCCCACGCACTTAACACCAACAAATATTGTGACATATTTAACAGCAGCAACACCGGCAAGTACAGTAACAACAGCTGTGGCAGCAACAAGTTTAATATCGACGTCGAGCGCATATTATACAACAGAAGATTTATGTGATCCATCTGTAACAACACCATTAGTGCCTTTTTCAAATCTTATGCTCGATGCGCATACAATAGCAACAGTAACAACAACACCCAACTCTCGTCTATTAAACACTGCCATTACAGATGAGCACAATGAGGATGACGAAATTGATGACGATGATAATATCAATGTAAATGTGAATTTGGATGTGAATGTGGATGTGGATGTTGATGATACATTTAATGATGTCTATAATAATGAGAATGCATTAGCAGCTACAAGTTCCTCTATGATGATGATGTCATCTTATCAGCAGAAAAATCGCATTTCCTATCCCTCCTCCTACGGACGCATACCAAATCTTACCAAATGGTGGTCTACCTCCAGTACGGCATTCACGCAACAACTACAATCATCACCAGCCTCATCTATTGCTCATCAACATAGTTCCATGACATCAACACCAGCTGCAGCAGTAACTTTACTACCGCCACCACCACAACCGCCAACAACCACCCTGACAGATGAGTCTAATAAACAACCACCTTCGTATGAGTCCTTGTATAAGAAACATCCTTTACGACCGTTACGTCAACGTCAACATCGTTTGAACAAACATTTGAATTTATTCAAACCCGTTTTGGAGACTTTAAAAGCAAATGTGACAACAATAACACAGGGTCGTTTTACCTCCCTTACACGACCGGATCATAATAGAGTTACTAATGCCAATATCACAAGTGCAATCAACCCAACTACTACAACACAGCAACCTACAACTGTTGTCATAGAATCGACAACAACAATGACAACAGCAGCAGAAACAACGACAACGGGAATTACAATTAGAAACGAAAATTGTAGCACGGAAAGTACAAGCAACAATTTGGTTCATTCATTTACCGATAATTTTCTACATGAGGTAAGTTTAACTAAGTACGAGTTGCATCCATAAACACACACGTAGTTACGTGGCAACATTAGGGTTCACAGTAATAAATTTACATTTTCATGCATATTTGGAGAGTAGTGAGAAATAGAATAGAAGCAGTGTAATGAATCACTGATGAAAAATGAGAATAAAGAAATTATGAAAGAAACTGTTTATTTTTTGCTCTTCTATAAGGCCCTCGGTATACAATAGAATATCTATTGGAAATTTTAGGCAATTGTTTTAAGCAATTGGCACTGGAGGTGTGAACAGGCCACATACATACTCGTATGAATTACTTCAGTTGGAAGATTGTGGCAAAGAGTTAACAATTCAAACAAAATTTAGGAAAATATATATATACTCGTACATAGAGATTATTTATAATCAAATTTTGTGACCATAGTATCCAAAACCGAATTTATGTGTGAGGCTTAGTTCAGTGAGTTCTACAAAATTGCAAAAGTTATGCATTCTTGCAAAAAAAAAAACAAGTAATCAAAACGTAAAAAGGTATTGTTACGTTTTTACATTTTAAAAACGGTGGTTTATTTCCTTTAAATAAAACGGATTCCTTTTAATTGCAAAATAAAAGATTCAGGTAGTTTAAAGAAAATACAAGTAACAAAGTATAGTCGGTCAAGCCCGACCATATAATACCCTACACCAGTATATATATGTATAAAACAGTAGGCGTTATATGGGAGATATAACCTATTGTGGACCGATCATCCAAAAATTTAGTGTCATGATGTCTATGAATATAAATATTATATGTGTTAAACTTTATCTCAATATAAATACTTTTAAAAGATTTATGGAGCTTAAAGTGAATTACGAATATGGTATTATATGGGAGTTTCGAATAATTATAGACCGACCATTATAAATTTAGGTGTCATTATTTCTGTATATAAGAAACTTATTTATGTCAAATTTTATTTGATTACCAACATTTTTTAGAAATTTATGCTCTTTAAAGTGATTTTCGGAAGTGGGTCTAATATGGGAGCTACGAGTAATTATGGACCAATCTGCACAAAATTTGTAGCTGCGATTTAGTTTCATTTATTACTCATTTGTGGTGAAATTTGTTTGGATACTTGCATAATTCAAACATTTATGATCGGTAAACCCCAATCGGGAGGATATTTGTATGGGGGACAGGTGAAATAATGAACCGATTTCTACCAGTTTCAATCCCATCCATCCTTGGGCCGAAAAAATATCACGTACCAAATTTTAGCGAAATATCTTCAAAATTGCGCACAAGCTTTACATGGACAACCAGCCAGCCAGACGGACGGACATCTTTAATTCGACACAGAAAGTGATTCTGAGTCGATCGGTATACTTTAAGGTGGGTGTTGAATCAATATTTCTGGGAGTTACAAACATCAGCACAAATCCAATATACCCTCCCCACTATGGTGGTGTACTAAACAAGTAAGAGTTTATATTCGGCCGAATCGTGCCAAATCTTATATGCCCATCACCAAATCACCTATTATGGGACCAACGTCATAAAATATTGTACCGTAATTTCTATTTGGTTTAGGTTTATTTTGATTGAATTTCACCTCAATAACGACGATATTGACAAGAATTTTATGCATATTCCAGTTATAATCAACAATTTATTGTTTATATTTTTGCAGCGTGCAGCATAAAGCCATTTACTTTAACACACAATAAATTAGCTATCAAAAAGTCCTAGAAAACTGATTTTGACTTTTTGAAAATGCAAAATTGTCACCTCTGGATATTCTTTCAAAAAAGTCAATAGTATAATTTTTACATTCTTATAAATGATCTGTGCAAAACTTCCGTTTTGTATGGATGGTTATGTATGTAAGTAAATGAGTTTTCGGCAGTAGTCCTCATAAGGGGTCATATCTCCCTTAATTAAGGCTGATCATCATGAAATTCTGTAGATCGATTTGTATGATATGTATGTATATGTGAATTATTTGTGTTGAATTTAAACTTAATAGTGATTTTTATAAGAGATTTATGAGCATTTATGTGTGTGGAGTGAACTTTATATGGCGACTGCGGTCAAATATTGACCGATCGTGATAAAATGGGTATAAATATTTCTATACACGAATAAAAACTTGCTGCTGATGCTTATAAGAGACTTAATCTCACCAAGTGATTTCCGGAAGTTGACTTTATATGCGAGCTACTGTCAAATATGGACTGATTTTTTAAATATGTATGAACTTTTTCTGTTGAGTTCCAACTTTATGACAAACTTAATATACCCCATCTTTTTGGTGGTGGGTATAACAAATAAGGTAGACTTTTTAATATTCAATTATTAAAATATAACTACAGAATTTGAATAAAATAAATTAGAAAATTTATGACTTAAGACTGATAAAAGATTTAGTTTTTCCAAAATGTGAGTACATACTCGTACAATTCAGAGTGAGTAAAATTTTGCATCGTTATTAATGAGATCGATAGGTATATATCTGTGTAACGTTTTCGTTCGAAATCAGTCAAAAGATTTAAGTGATTTTGGGAATAGACTTTATATGAGAACTATGGATTTGGAACTATGTTTTTCTGATTTTTGTACTGCTATGGAAAAGAAATTCTTTATTTTATTATTACCATTTTCATCATAGCTTTTCTCTTTATTATAAAAATAACTTGTGTAAAACTTCATGGTATTATCTATCCTCAATATATTAATAGAAAATAAGAAACATTTTAACATATTTACTTTTTGAGTGGTTGTCGAACAATTTGGCCCACAACTCTGGTTCTACTTGATCGATTTTTCCAATTTTCATATACCAACCATTTCTGATTAACAGCAATGTTTACGAAATATTTCATTCGCCTAAGTCCTTTTCTTTATACCCTATCGTGTCTACAACAGACGGGCATACATGGCTAGATCGCCTAGAACTTTATAAGAACCCAGAAAATATATCATACATATTTTGGGTCTACCAACAATATTTCGATGGGTAACCAACAAAATGAGTAATTTATTTATTTTTATTATATAAAAATCAACATTCGGCTAATTAAAATTATAATATATAATTATAATTATAACATGTTTCATTTCAACTTCTAGGTGAATATCTCCATGCATTTCAATTTGGAAAAAACCGACTAAATACAAAGCTTTAACAATTTTACAATTAAATGTATAATTTCTAAAGCTTTAAACAGAAAAAAGTTAAGCGTTTTGGAAACATACATCTGTGCTATGAACAAATGTTAAACTTCTTTTCGATCTGACAACTCCTTCATACAAAAGCAGATGTTCAAAAAAAAAAAAAACATCCACGATTTTTTTATAATGGAAAAATTAGGGACAAGAAATTCATAATGATATGATGAATGTGTTAGGTAAAATTGCTACTTCATATACAACAGTAAAAAATGCGGTTTCTGAATTCAAACGTGGTCGTACAAGCTTGAGGATGAACCACGTAGTAGACATCCAAAAACTGCAACAGAAGTTGTAGCCAAAATACATGATATGGTATTAAATGATCGACGAATAAAAGTGCGTGAAATAGTTAATATCATGGGCATCTTAAATGATCGAGTCCACTTTAATTTTGCATGAAGAACTACGGATGAAAAAGCTTTCTACAAGATTGGTGCCACATTTGTTAACAGACGACCAAAAACGCATTAGAATGAAAATTTCTCAAGTTTGTTTGGATCGTTTTAAAGAAAATAAAATGGATTTTAAGCGTCATTTTATAACTGTTGATGAGACATGGATCCAACAATATACTCCAGATACAAATGAACAATCCAAGCAATGGAGTGAAGCTGGAGGAAGTGCCCCAAAAAAAGGCAAAACCCATTCAATCGGCTGCTAAGATTATGGGAACGGGTTTTTGGGACTTAAATTTATTGACTATATGCAAAACGGTAAAACAATAAATTCAGAGTACTATTGCAACATTTTGATCAATAAAATGTAAAAATTCGAAAAAAAAACGTTCTTTCTTACAACACAAAATATAATTTTTCATCAAGACAACGCACCAGCGCACAAGAGTGGCTAAAATCAACGAATTAAAGTACGAGTTGCTTTACTACCGACCTTATTCTCCTAATTTAGCTCCCAGCGACTTTTGCCTGTTCCCAAATCTAAGACCTGTTTCATACTTATCAGTTCTGACTGTCAAGTCAAGTAATTTTCAATGAGAAGGAAAAAGAAAAATAACTTGACTTGACAGTCAGAACTGATGAGTGTGAAACAGGACTAAATAAAAAAATTCGTAGCTAGCAAGAGTTTTACCTCAAATGAAGTTGCAATTATAGTTGTAACCACTACTTTGAAAACCTTGAGGAAAACTATTTACTATTTTAAACAAGGGAGATTATATTAAAAAAATAAAAATGATTTTTAAAAACTAACTATTCTCTTTCTGTGCTAGGTTAAGAAGTTTCTGAACCGCCCTCGTATATATCTAGCTGTCAACAATAAATATGCGTTAATTTGTTTTGAATATTTAAACCGAGAATAAAGAACATTGATAAACTGAAACTTATTAAAATAAAATTTGTTTTCCCATAAATAATTTTAATTTCATTGTCATTGCGTTAACGTTACTTTAGCATTAATTTGTATGTATATGTCTGCTATATCTTGAGAAACCAAAACACCCTTTCTGAGGGGTCTGTAGGGTCCATCTTTAAAGCTATAACTTCAATATGTTTAGCTACTTATGAAATCTAATATACATCGGATCAGCCAGATAGAAATATAGATATAGTTTCAATATATTTTAATTCTGGACTACAGTATCTAATATAACACTTATTCTGATAACTAATAGCTACGTTTAGGTTTTTTTATACTCGTTCTAAGCTTCCTTTCCAGCTTGTGGCCATAATTTAAAAACAGGAATGGGAATTTTGGTACCATTGTGCTTTTATAAAGAAAATCTTCAGTATTTTCTATAGAAACTCATAAAATATAACAATATTTTCTATAAAAAATATTTAATATAACATATTTAATATATAAAATCTTCAGTGTAACAATATGAATATAAAATAACTAACATTTTGTGCTGTGAGATTGAAAATTTTACTATTTAAATATTAGATAAAAACTAGCATAAATTTCATTTTCCATCCCTGCAATAAAATAGACAGTGATACATATCTCCCTTATCTCTGCATGACTTAATTCCCATTAAATAACAACCCCACTTCTGTACTAAGATCATGCAAAAGTTTTAATCGTACAAAATCAAATACTTTGTCATTTAATTAAATATTCATTGAGGCTTAGTATTAAATAAATACACACATGCATGTACTATATTACGAGTACATACATGCATGTGTGTATATATGTATGCACATATGTAAGTTATGTAAAATGTACATACATACAAATAAACATGTTTATTTTATTTTCTATTTCAAACTGACTCATTAATTTATTAGTTTTTGGGGATTTGATTGTAAAAGATTTAAATAAATATATTACAAAATAATCCACATTTTAACTTCGTTGTGTAACTCATTATACTATAAACAATTGCTGTGTCTGACTACTGACTGCTTAAACGAGAGTACGAATGTATCTAAGTAATGTTTACATTGTTGTAAATATTTAAAATACCCAACCGCCCCATACTCACATAAATGTCAAAAATCATTTTTCAGTTCAAACTGTTGTCAATGTCAGTAGAAACTGTAAACAATGCTTTAACTTTATCTATTCGAATGTAAGTGAAATTCATTTGCGAGTGGAGTCTATTAAATAGAATTCTTTATTTATGAGCATGTAATAATGTATTTAAATTTAGTGAAGTCTCACATATGGGTGTTTCCATATTAAAGGGAGATTTTGAAATGTAAAAATTTCCTTTTGCTACTTAACGAATTAAATTTAATTGATGGATGTAAACCCTTGTTGATACTCCATGTTCTAGAATTTCATAACATTGTTTAGGTGCTCTTTCATCACATAAGCATAAAATTTATTTATAAAATTGTTTATCTGTGGAAATACCTTAATATCTTTTAATGCTAACACCACATTGTCTACATAGAACCATGTACATAATTATAAGTATGTACATATTCTTATTGAAAAAAAAATCTAACTTAAGGTGGTTTTAGACGGTATGTATTTTGCAGTGTACTTGTCAAATTTTTCACTGGAAAATGCATACATGTCGTGTAAAAGCAAAACAAAAATGCTTCTGCAAATTTCAGCCTGCATTTATAGTGTAACATTTTCAATTAGAGCATGTTCTATTTTCATCTGGTGCAATTCAATTGTTTATGGCACCAAAAACATAATGTTTGTGTTTCAGCAAATTTATATTAAAAAAAAATTGTATTAAACAAAACAATAAATTTTAATTCTTGCCTAATTTTTTATTGCAATAATGCTGCAAGTTAATTAATTTTTTCAAACTATATTTACAAGAATACAAAACTACCGCGAACATACTCATAACAAAGACAGCTGTTGTGTTCTATGATAGATTATGTCAGATGAAACTAAAAACCGACGTGTAAAAGGCAAAATTTTGAACTGCCTGTAAATTGCCAATTTTGACAGACGTGCACTCTTACATATGTATCGTACAACTGACAAGTACACTGCAAAATACATTCCGTGTAAAGTTACCTTTAGTTAGAAACAAAGTGTACATTAGAGATTGTATAAATATTATGAAACATATTGTAAAAATATCCTTACTCTACAAAATTCCTCAAATCAGCAGATATAGAGTATTTCGTGCTCCAGTTCACAAGGACTAATTATGCTTCTTTAATAGACCATTCATTTTTGTATTTGTGTGCACTCCCTTAATATTGATTACCATTCATTAGCAATGACTTTTTGAACTCGCCAGTCTAACGCCAAACAATAAGTAACTGGTACTAGTGTTATTCAAGAGCTGCAGTATGCAACAACAAGATACCGGGTTTGCATTCATTTTTTCTTCGTTAAGTCGTGTAATCTAGAGAATAACTTGATCGGTTATTGGTAAATTATGCGAATTAATGCATTATTGCAATTACTTAGAATTTTGCACATTATAACAAAAAGAAACTGTTGAGTGCAATGCACTCATCTTATTTATTCGTCTTGATCCGAATGTTCCAAAAAGAAGCAAAAGTCTTAAATACGAGTAATAATAGCTGGTAAAATTACAGCAGAGAATAAAATGCTATTGTATTTTATTCTGACCAAAATTTTAATTCTTGAAAAAAATCATGTCTTTTGCTTTAGTATAACAAAAACATGACAAATTAAACGAGTCTGTTGACTTTTTTCGATTGACCCCCTTATTCAAAAACGATTAATAAATTTAACAAACGTTTATTAAGCAAATTTTTATATGCAAATCTGTCTTAATAAACGTTTGTTAAATTTGATAATCGGTTTTTAATAATAAATAAAAGTCTTATTATTAATTATACCCTACACCACAATAGTGGTGTACGATGTCCGTCCGTCCGTCTGGCTGGCTGGCTGTCCATGTAAAGTTTGTGCGCAGAGTACAGGTCGCAATTTTGAAGATATTTCGATAAAATTTGGTACGTAATATTTTTCGGCCCAAGGATGGATGGGATTGAAACTGGTGGAAATCGGTCCATTATATCACCTAGCCCCCATACAAATGTCCTCCCGAAATTGGTGTTTACCGGTTATAAATCTTTGAATTATGCAAGTATGCAAATAAAATTTACCACAGATGAGTAGTAAATAAAGCTAAAGTACATCTACAAATTTCGTGAGGATCGCTCCATAATTAGTCGTAGCTCCCATATAAGGCCCATTTCCGAAAATCACTTAAAAGAGCATAACTCTCTTAAAAATGTTGGTATCCAAATAAAATTCGAAACAAATAAGTTTCTTATATACAGAAATAATGACACTTAATTTTATAATGGTCGGTCCATAATTAGTCGAAACTCCCATATAAGACCCTCTCCGTAATTTACTTTAAGCTCCATAAATCGTTTAAAAGTATTTATATCGACGAAGTTTAACACATATAATATTTATATTCACAGACATTATGACACTAAATTTTTGGATGATCGGTCCGCAATAGGTTATACCTCCCATATAACGCCCATTTCTGAAAAACTGTTTTATACTTGTACTGGCTGTAGGGTATTATATGGTCGGGCTTGACCGACTATACTTTCTTAGTTGTCTTATTGATCGCTTTGAATATTATTGAAAGTTATGTCAAACATACATACATATGTATGTACATATGTACTTAATAGTTATAAAGTTAAATGTAACATTAAGACGATCTAAATATTAAGGCATTGTTTACATCCCTGCAAAAAACGCGAGTAGTCCATACACGCATGTATGGACAATGGTATAAACAGCCGGAATATATTTGTAAGAGAGCTAAGCTATGGAAAATCAGTATACAAAATCATTTGGAAATCAATTTGGAAATTCAAAATTGTTGGGTTCAATGATTACAAAAATTACTGTAAGTTGCATTATAAAACGATACTAGCAGCACAGATCGCAAACAAGTAAGAAAGTATAGTCGGTCAATTCCTTACATCTTACAGTACATTTGCAAAAATAGTTTATCAGAAATGAGCGCTATATTGGAGCTGTGACCTATTATGGACCCATCATCCAAAAATTTAGTGGCATGACTTCTGTGTATATCCCTTTCAGACCGTAATGCATCGATTGTGCGGGTGGTTTTCGGTTTCAATATTTTTGCTTCTGTTAACCCAATTTGAGATAGACTGGCATGCATCGATTGTGCTGATTGTTTTTTTATTTGCTTCCCACATTTATCTTCTGTTTGATTTATTGTTACTTGAATTATTGCGAAAATCTTCAGTCACATTTCCGTTTTAGCAAAATGAGCCGTGGAAGTAAGTGAATGTCTTTAATTACAAAAGTATTAACCGTTTACAAATAATAAAGTGTACATATGTACATATATTAACTAAAATAATTAAATATTTAAAACTAATTGAAATCGTTTCATGCAATAAAAATGTATTTTAGTTAAAAATATTAATAAAAGTTGACCGAGATGCATCAAGTGTGTGTGTCCTGAAATATAAAACCTACTCATTGATTATATTTTCATACGCTGTAGAGATCACATCCATATGCCAAAAATTATAAAAAAAAATCATGGTAGTTTTGCGTCAGGTCTGAAAGGGATATAAATATTTTTTGTGGTACATTTGATCTCGATACAAATACGCTTAAAAGTTTTATATGTAAACGTTAAAGTGATTTTCGAGGGGATCTCAAATGAGAGTTTTGACTAATTATTGATCAATCGTTATAAACTTATGCTTGGTTTTCACTATGTCATTTTTGTTGTCAAATTGTTGGCAATTGTATGAATACGGTTTGTCATATCATGATTTTCATGATTGCAAACATAGATGACGCCATATGACAACCCGTTTCATACAATTGCCAACAATTTGGACAATTTGACAACAAAAATGACATAGTGAAAACTCGGCCTTAGGTGGCTTGACTTCTGTATATATGAAACTTATTTGTTTTGAATTTTAGTTGGATACCAACATTTTTAAAAGATTAATGGTCGTTAAAGTAGTTTTTGTTAGTGGATCTTATATGGGAGCTATAACTAATTATCGACCGATCATTATAAAATTAGGCCAAATTATTTATGTATATGTACATATGTGCATATATGAAACATATTAGTGTTGAATATTATTTGTATACCAACATTTTAAAGAGAGTTGTGCTCTTTAAATCGGAATTTAAGAATTATCCTAAAATTGATCGAGTTATCCTAAAATTGCGACTTGTAGTGGACCATAGAGAGCCAGCCAGGCGGACATCGTTAAATCGACTCATAAAATGATTCAGGGTTTTGGACCCCTTCTTTTATGGGCACTACACACATCAGCGCAAATCCAATATACCCTTCCCACTATGGTGGTGTAAACAAACCTGAAACTTACAAAGCAAATATTACGTTCAACAAAGCAAAATCCGAGTGAGTGTCTTTGACAATGATCCCACAAAATAATCAGTTCCAGTGTAAGTACTGGTTTAAGCCGAAAAGATTTAACTCCCTGTCATTATTCAATTAACAAAGCTAACAAGTTAAGTATTAACGAAATTTAATAACATCCGAATATTTAAGAGTGCCATCTTTCTATTTTACTACTATATTTAGCTATAGGTACAATAGGGCTTTAACAATAATTTTACTACTAAAGTTGGATGTGTTTTCCATCCTTTTTATCTACATTTATTTTCCTTGTGTGGGGAAAAGCTTGGGTCAAATGCAGCACTATTTACTTAATAAATTTTAATATAAAACACCTTGTTTATTGTCAGTCCAATAGATTTTCACATTGCACTCGTTACGGTTACATTTGACAAATATTTGTCAAAGATGACGTAACCACTAAATAACATATACATACATATACGAACAGGTTTATTTATTTAAAAATACTTTTCTTATTTAGGCCAAAGCACAACAAAAATTTAGTTTTAATTTATTTGATGCTGTTTGATCTTGCAAAACTCTTGTAAAAGTAAACAACGTCAAACAAATTTATGCTAAAAGAAGTGGTTACGCTTTTTTGAGTAAATATTTGCCAAATGTGACCGTACCTTAACTTAACAACCAAAGAAATTATTGAAATTCTAAATTATTGACGTTCTATCTTATTAGCAGCACAAATGACAACATTTTTGATTTATAAAGAAATTTTAACAATAACAAAAAAAAGACTGCATTCAAATCTAAACAATGAAAATCACAACAGCTAAATAAAATAGCTGCTAAATTGATAACGTTGTGTATTTAAACGGCATGATGATTATGTGGAGGCTTTGGTAACTTTATTTCAACCAAAGCCTGGACAGTCGCACATGTGAAATAAACTCCACTACCCATAAGGATTCAAATTAGACTTTGATTTTAAATTTTCGAAAAAAAGTACCCCTACTAATAAATAGTACCTATACCAGATAAGGTACCATCAATTATCCACTTGCTAACACGCTCATGATATTACACATCTCTCACACTCTAAGAGCCAGTGTATGTCAAACACAACAAAACAAAAAATTATATTTAGAGTTGAAAGCAAAACCTTAAATCACCCTTAGTGGATTGGGGTCATTATGCTGATAGCACTTGACGTTTACTGTCAAATCAGTTACAATGTTTGATAATTTTCGACAAACAATGAGTGGGTTTTGTGTATAATCGAGCAAGTACTAGTATGATGAGTGTTTTTGTATATTCATAAATATAACCACACATTGTGGTATAGAATGATCATATGTACAGTGTTATAAAATAATTAATAATCTCTTTCTATACTCATGTTCATAAGTACATATTTTACAAAAAAAAAAATAGATACTGAATGATTTACATACACTGGCTCTACTGATAAAAGTAAATAATAGTTCTATTTAAAATTTAAACTATCACTACTACATGAAAACAGGCCTTAAAGAAGGCCTTTTTAGCAAAAAAAAAAAAAAAAACGAAGTTTTTTTTTCACGAAGTGTTATTCGAGCAAGGTCTTCCGTACGTCTTATAGAGGAGACAATTAAAAATCATTCCAATATATGTAACCATTACATTTTAGATAAAACTCTGGAGTGATTTCGGTTGACCTTCACAAATATGAATCTCATCATGTTATTATAATTAGGTCATCTATAAAGAAATTTTAAGGAATCTTTTGAAGCGTTTACATTTTTAGTTAAAAATAAGCAACAACAAGTAAGAAAGTATAGTCAATCAATCCCGACCATATAATCCACCCAGTATATAAATAAAACAGTTTTTCAGAAATGGGCGCTATATGGGAGATATTACCTATTATGGACCTATCATCCAAAAATTTATTGGCACGACTTCCGTGAATATAAATATTATGTATCTTATAATTTATCTTATATAAATACTTTTGAAGGATTTATGGAGGTTAAAGTGAATTACGGAGAGGGTCTTATATGGGAGTTTTGTCTAATTATGGACCGACCATTATAAAATTTAGTGCCATCATTTATGTACATATGAAATTTATTTTTGTTAAATATTATTTGGATACAAAAATTATTAAAGAGTTATGCTCTTTGAAGTAATTTTCGGAAGTGGGCCTGATACGACTAATTAAGGACCGATATTCACAAAATTTGTAAATGTGATTTAGCTTCATTTATATTGTAATTTAGCTTCATTTACTACTTATTTGTGGAGAAATTTGCTTGGATACTTGCATAATTCAAACATTTATGACCGTTAAACTCCTATTTCGGGAGGACATTTGTATGGGAGCCAGGTGAAATAATAAAACGATTTGCACCAGTTTCAATCCCATCTGTACTTGGGCCGAAAAAATATCACGTACTAAATTTTATTGAAATATCTTTAAAATTACGACGTGTACTCTGCGCATAGGCTTTACATGGACAGCCAGCCAGACGGACGGACGGATGGACGGATGGACAGGCATCGTTAAATCGACTCAGAAAGTGATTCTGGGTCGATCGGTATACTTTAAGGGCGTTACAAACAGCAGTACAAATCCAATATACCCTTCCCACTATTGTGGTGTAGTGTATAACTAGATAAATATCTACTATGTGTCGATTCCATAACATCTCAGAACAGGGGACCGTTACAGTGAAGCCTTGAACTTTTTTCCCTTTGGCTGTACATACACACACTAGAATGGATGTGTGCACGTATGTGTGTGTGTATGTTTGGAGTACATCTGTGGACCGTTATAACTAATGCATTGTTTAAAGATAATTATTGTTTGATAGTGCTGCATTTTCATTACTTTCAACTTTGTAAAAACAATTTAAATTTGTTTTTTTATTGCTATCAGTAGTTGTTTATTGTTTTTGTAGTTTTGTTCTTCATTGTTGCTAATAGAGTCTATAATATAGACCATGCATTTTGAATGATATGGAGGGGGAGTTAGTTGTCGTGTATAATTTAAGCATAACGGTCAAAATGTCATTCCATTGGTGCCATTAATAGCGGTATTTTTATTTGTAATTTTGGTTTCTAAAAAAGTGAGCATGAGTGCATAAACATATATTGTACTTATGTATATGCTCTGACAGTTGGGGTTAAAAAAGTAGCGGTGTGAATTAATTTTACCGACTACAATATGTCAAAAATAAAATAAATCATTCACATATTAACGTGTGTTTTTTATTTTTGACATATTGATATTGGTAACTTGCTGTGGCGAATGTGTTTAATGCTTTAGTAATATTTGTGGAATATATGTTTGTATGTACATATGAAAATTAATATTGGCTACTTAAAGTGATAATAAAAATAATTAATTCATTTCGCAATATCTACATATATCGAAATTATAAAGACTCGAACTCGAATTTTAATCGAACTGACTTAACGTAAAATAGCTAACAATATGAAATCCGTTTGAATATACTAACATAATTTTCATAATTTCGAGGATTTTATAAAACTAAAAATTTTGCAAAAGGATTTAAAGAATTAATTTACATAAATTGTTTATTTTCCATGATATGAAGAAGGAAAATCTAATATTTTTTTTAATTCTTAGTATCAAACTACTGATGATCCTATGGTGAATCTATACTGATAAGCTTTCTATGAATCTCTTTTCAATGATCAACAGTTAATTACTTTAACATTATGGAAATATTTCGGAAAGAAATAGTACGAATGATACATATTTTAAATTAAGCATTTTAGATTTCATTGCATTTTATGTCAACATGAAAATATAATAAAATTGATAGTTAAAACCATTTGTCTATGGTTGCATATGACATCAATTGCCTTTAGTACAAAAAACTGTTAATATTAGGTCTTGTAAAGCACTGCACTTATTTGAAAAATATTTATTTTAAAGCTCAAAATTGATTTATGTATGTATAGTATGTACCCATGGTGTAACTATACAAGGTGAATGCAGTACCACAGCTGACTGACTTTGTTTGGAATTTACTTAAGTATGTCAAAAGTAATATTTTTTTAAGTGTTTTTGACAGTAGTATATTTTGTTTACACAAACAAAATGCCTGTTGTTTCTGTATTGTGTTGTATTTGTTGTCTTGTATAATTACACCATGTACATATGCATGTATGTATGTACCTATGTGCATTTGTTACTACTGGAACAATTAAAAAAAGGCTTCAGGAAGCTGTATTAAAAGCCCGTTGTCCGAGGGAGCAAACAGAATGTTAAAAAAAACTGTTGTGTTTTGCTAGAAACAACTAAACCAGGAAAATTGGTAAAATGTCCTTTTTCATATGAAACGCAGATAAATTTGATTTGTTCTGATTTGCCAAACGTTGTGTCAAGCACTTATCAAAACTAGTTGGATCTTGGTTAAAGCTAAAAAGTCCGTGTTAAAAATAGTTTAGAGTGGCAATCACAACACACGCACTGAAACCATATTGAATCCCTTTCGGGCGTTCGAAAAGAAAATAGAAAGATCCATATCTGCCGAAGTATGTGAAAAACTTGTGGGATCTATGAATCGGTCGATTTTTCAAATAAATATTAATATTATATGAGATATAAATTGAGTAGTATTATTCTGATTATTTAATCCAACACTCTATGTACATATTCTAAAATTGGTTCACGTCATACTAAATCTGACAAATCTGGTAGATTATTTTATATTTAATAGATAATTTTGAATATCAAATCATTTATTTAAAAGTGTAAAAAACATTATTTTATGATAGGACCCCAACGAGAAGACCTAGAAAACCTAGAATAGAATTATGTGTCCAGAAATTAACAAAATTATTATGCACGTAAAAAGTTTCGGAACAAAAAATATAAAAAATTAATAAAAAAAAAAGCTGACTCTTAAAAGGTTCAAAAGAGATAACAATTTTTATTTTAGGTACATATTTCTAAGGAGTTATTACATGAGTGCAAATCGAATGGCTTTTAAAGTTTGTAAAAACTTTTCTACGTCGATTTGAAACATCAAAACTATCAAAGTATTTTTAAACCAAAAGGATCTTCCATTTGACAGTTATGAAGCAAACAAAATAAAGTTTTTCCTATAAATAAATTTAGCAAATTTAAAAAAAATACGAGGTACTGATGACAAAGTAAGCCGGTGTTGTGGTCTATTTCAACCCGCTATACCTCATTTATTGTTTAAACATTGTTAATTCAAAGTTTATTATTTGAAATCATGGACAATACGCAATAATTTACATTTAAACTTTATTATACCCTACACCACAATAGTGGGGAGGGTATGGTCAAAATCGGTACCATATAAATGTACTCCTGAAATAGGAGTTTAACGATCATAAATGTTTGAATTATGAAGATATCCAAAAAAATTTCACCACAAATGAGTAATAAATGAAGCTAAATCGCAGCTACAAATTTTGTGAAGATCGGTCCATAATTAGTCGTAGCTGCCATATAAGGCCCACTTCCGACAATCTCTTTAGAGAGCATAACTCTTTTAAAAATGTTGTTATCCAAATAATATTGAACACAAATATGTTTCGTACATATATATATATAATATGGTAGAATTTTATGATGATCGGTCCATAATTAGTCGTAGCTTTCATATAAAGCCCACTTCCGAAAATCACTTTAACGACCATAAATCTGTGAAAAAAGTTGTTATCCGAATAAAATTTAACAAATATAAGTTTCATATGTACAGAAATGTTGGCACTAAATTTTATAATAGTCGGTCCATAATTAGTCAAAACTGCCATATAAGACCCTCTCCGTAATTCACTTTAACATTATATGGTCGGGCTTGACCGACTATACTTTCTTACTTGTTAGATATTTCATATGAAGCTTCGAGTTAATGAAATCAAAAAATTATGTATGCCGTTTTTCACCGTCTTAATCTTTGAAATAAAATGAAAATTAAATTCATTATTTAAGACGTCGCATTTCTAGCCTAGAATTGGTCTTAAGTAATATACATATAATATGTATATGTGGTAAATTTCATTGAAATTGGAATGTTTACTGATTTTTTGTTTTGTTTTGAATATTATTTAATCAGTACAGTTGCTTAGAATACTGCTATTTTTATTAGTTTCAATGTTTCAAATAAGGTCCCGTTTTATTACTCATTTCAAGCCCAATTAAGTTTTCTTGATAACAATTTTATTTACGAGCGACAACTTCAAATTTTCAATATGACAAAAGAAAATATTATTTTTAAAGTAAATATCTACATATTGTTGTTGCCTTTATGTTTTACAAAATAAATAAATAAATATAAGGGATGTGTGCTTGTTACACACTTTGTTTCAATCAGTCTTCAACCACTGACAAATTTCCTTCGATAATTTTAAATATTTATCAAGAAAATGCCAACCTTATGTTGTTCATTTATTTTATGTCATTTCATGTCCTTTGCTTGTGTGCGGGACTATTATCCGTAATAACTCCTAATTTTCTGGTATTCATTCATGCATACATATGTTAAGCCCACTCACTCACTACCTTTTCGGCTTGTGTGTGTTTTTATATCCTGCTGCCCAGACATTTGTCTACCTTTAATAGTTTAAGGAGTGAGTGTGGTTTCTTTTTTTGAAAGTCTTTCACTATACGTGTGTCTTTATGGAGTTATTAATGTAATTATGTTGGTTAACTAAGCTTAACATAAATTCACATGAACATCGCTTTTTCTTTTACGTTTTGTTTATTTTTGTTTTTATACCCTTCACCACCATAAGTGGTGAATGAGGATATATATAAGTTTGTTATTCCATGTGTAACACTGTCAAATATTCACCTGAGACTCAACAAAGTATATATATTCTGGATCCTTATGGAATATAAGTCGATTGAGTTATGTCCGTCTGTCTGTCTGTCTGTGTAAAACACTCTCAAGTCCAAAAGATACAACCAAAATCAACATAGTTGACAAAAAACAGTTTATAATTCTCCTAAGCAGTTTGATATTGAAAACCAGCGAAATCGGTATAGTAGAACCAGAGTTTTTGATATTTTTAAACATTTGTCTTGCAATATTTTAAAATATATTGTAGATATTGCCATGAAATTTTGTACACGTCATTTTTATGATAAAAGAAGAGTGTGAGGAATATAGTAAAAACCGGTCCATAATTTCTCATAGCTTCCATACAAATATTTTCCCATAATATGGCTTAATGATAAATAAATGCCTGTAAAATTGGAATATCAATACAAAATTCAGCAAAAATAAGTGTCATGTAAAAAGAAATCGGTAAACGAAATTCTGTTTTGTACGGTCCATGTTTGACCATAGACAACATACAGTCCACATCTACAATTCAATTAAATACGTATAAATCTGCTGGTACAAATATAATTACCAGGTTAAAATTCAACACGAATAATGCTTATATTGTACTAAATTTTATGATGGTCGTTCCATAATTTGTCATAGCTCCCATATAAGGACCACGTCCGAAAAAGTCAGTAATCTTTACAAATATCTTATAAATATCGGTACCGACTCAAAACTTTATATATATCATTCAAATATACGCAAATATCATTCCACAAAATTTTGTGAATTTTGGTCCGTATAAAGACCTGTCTTGAAAATCACTTTATACTCATAAATCTCTGGTACCGATCCAATATTTTAACACCGATCATTTACATACACGTCAAAATGAAACTGCTAAATTTTGAGAATATCGGTCCATATTTGATTGTATCCCCCATATAAGGTCCACTTCCGAAATTCACTTTAATAATAATATGTATCTTTTTGTTATTCGGGTTTCCATATACCGTTATTACGTAGAAATTCGACGTGAGATACGCATAAAATTCACTGTTACAATATTTAAGAAGTTAAGCCCATGATTTGTCATAGCTGACAGCCCACAATCCGATAATATCGATATGGATCAGAAATTTTAATCCAGAAATCATATTAATATCGGTTATGCGGCAATTATGCTACTGGATTTTTGTAACGGGTGCTGTAGTTTAATTGGTTAGCGCTTTTGATCATTAAGCATGAGTTGGTATTTGCAGCCCGGGTTCGATTCCCAGCCGGTGCCACTCAAACAACATCAGGTTTTGATAATTATTAGTTTTCTATCATAACTTATATTTATCACAGCGTCCTCCTTCGGTGGTATTATTAAAACGCCACCGAAGTAAAATAATTAAATAAAGGCTATAAAATCAATCTTTAAAAATAATGCGCCTACTCACCACCAGAGGCGTTGCAATTCTGCACTTAAAACAAACATAATGAGCAATTGCAGAGTTGTAATATGAAAAAAAAGCTTTCCTCTTTCACCACCTATAGTTCATTAACCTATCCCCTTTTCAAAGAAAGTGGCGCAATCATATATATACATATTAATTGCATGAGTGTTAATTCTCTTTAAAAAAAAAATCTCTTGTAAATAACGTTATTGAGTTCAAATGTTTCTCAACTTGTTGTGAATATTTGTCTTTTAATTTTATAAATTGTTAAATTACACTCAGGAGTAATTATAAAAATCAGACAAACTCTGTAAATTATGGTGAGAATTGGTTATTACATCAATTTTTTCAAAATTTTCAAAATTAGATAACATTTCGAAACATTTAAAATAATATATGTTGGTCGTAAAATCGTCTTTCATACAAATTTGCAATATTACTGAATAGAAAACACAGAATAAGGATATTCTAGTTCTAAAACCAGTGTACATTTTGTATTTCTTATTACGTTTAGGTGGAGGGTATTTAAGATTCGACACAGCCGAATATTGCACTCAAACTTCTTTTTTTTTCTGTAGTTATTTCGTGGTGCTGGTCAACAAAACTAAATGTCTATTTCCTTTTTATGTTGTTTGTTGGTTTTTTGCTCGTTTTTGCTGTAAAAATAGACTGTCTGGTGTGTCGTCAGTCTGCTAGATTAATGTTGTGTTTGGTAGTGAAAATATTATTTAATTAATTTACTTTATCTTAATGGATTAAAATAGTTTGTATGTTTTACGGGTATTTCAATTAATAGAAATTTATTGGATTAAGCTACCTACACATTTGTAATGTGATGCAAGTCAGGACATAACACAGGAAGGAAAGTAATATGTAATACAAATTATAGGGACTTTTTTGTCTAATGTAAACAAATTAAAATGGTAAATGACATTAATAGATAAAGTTGTCTGCTTCAATTTATTTTAATAAAATTCAGTATGTTCATTTTTTTCTGCCTAAATGCGATTGGTATTGAAATTGGGTGAAATAGGTCCATTAGTTTATATAAACACCCTGCAAATGTTCTCCCGAACTAGGAACAAATATATAAGGATATATTAAAAAATAACGCCTAAAAAGTTTGTTCGGATTGGTCAATAATAGATCATAGCTACCATATATGGTCCACTTCCGAAAATCACTCTAAAGAGCATCAATGTCTTAAAAATGTTGGTATTCAAATAAATCATGTCACCAAATTTAGTGACGAAAATCTCTTTAATGGGTTTAAAAATTTCGATAATCGTATAAAGTTCAACACAAATATATTTTATATATTCACAAATAATGGTATATGGTAATTTTTGTGACAATCGGTTTATATTTAATCACAGCTCGCAAATTAGATCCACTTCCGGAAATAACTTTAAGTAGCATAAATGTCTTAGAAATGTCAGTATCCGAATAAAACTGAATACAATTAGGTAAGTCATTTACCAAACTTTTACTACGCTCGTTCCATAATTAGAAAGAAAACTGTTGCTCATATACTAATATAATTATACGGACGGGCTTGACCGTCTATACCTCCTTACTTGTTTTATATTTATTTTTGTTTTATTTAATTAAATTAGACAAACATTTTGCTATACCGTGAATAATACATATACATATATTGTATGTATATACATCAAATTCAATATAAAATTTAGTAATAATCGGCCCACAATTTATCATAACTATTATATAAGGTCCACAACCGAAGTCCCCTACAAAATGATTGAAAAAACTCGACAAAATTTCATTGTCATATGTAATCTGAGGTGAGGGATCTCTGTTCGGTACGAGATTAAACTAATAATGGGACATGGGCGATTTTAGTAGGATATGGAAGGATATTTATGAGTTAAAAACTATTGAATATATTATGTGTCATTGAGTAAGACGACTGCCCAAACGATTCTCCCATTGGAATTGTAATATGCAGACACTTACTGTCCATCCTGTCTCTGATGTTTTGATAAACTAATTCTCTGGCACAATGTTATCTACTTATTTTGGTTAAAAAATCTGTAGTACGGTCACGGTTTTCCATAACCGCGTTATATCGCATACAAATTGTTGACATTAATTAGATTCAGAAACTTTTCGTATATAGGACACATATGTGCTTGCTTCATTCCCATTAATTATTCGGGAGGGATCATCCAAAATATCTGGTTAGCTACGTTTTAGAAATCCTAATTACCGCTTTCTTCCCGGTAATTTACTTTGCTTATTATTATGCTTGCTGAATACGATTTTGCAAAATCGATAGTGGAGCACCATATTTTTTCTAGCTGCTAATTTCTTATATACTCGTAAGTTGTGATCATTCCTATTGTGGAATTTTCTAAATGGCACTAAAAGGTCTTTAAAAATCACTTAAACATTCATAAATCTTTTATATCGAGATAGAAGTTTTATTTTTATACATCAAAAATTGTATGGTAATCTGTCCATACTAGATCATAATTCCCATATAGCGACCACTTCTGGAAAACAGTTTTTGCTTATGGGTTATAAGATTTTAATATAAATAATTACAATATTTCAATTTTAGAAATAATATTTTTAATGTTATGTATTTGAAGAATTATTTTTGAATGAAAATTTTTACATATTTATCATGGTGCAACTATACAAGGTGAGTGCAAATCGACAACAAATACAACACAAAACAGAAACAACAGGCATTTTGTTTGTCTAAACAAAATGTACTACTGTCAAAAATACTTGAAAAAGTATTGCTTTTGACATAAGTAATTTGTAAACAAAGTCAGTCAGCTGGGCTCTTGCACTCACCTTGTATAGTTGCACCATGATATTTATATGACAAATAAATAAATAATAAAATTCATAATCTCAATGAGTATTAAATTAAGAGAAACAATGTTTATAATAATAATAGGAAATATGTATATATAAAGATCTACACACACTGTCGGACAAAAGTGCGGTCTCAAATATTTCCTGTTTTTTATTACAACATGTATTTATTATTTTCTAATAATTATAATCTATAGTTTTCTTTTTAAATTAGTTACTATTTTATCTGATATCTATCGCTTTCGTTAAGTCTTGTTTGGACAGTTTGGGTCGAAATATTTAATTCTAGTTTCTCTTTTATTTTTCTGGCTGTCATAAAAGAATTTCTTTTTGCTAGAATTGCAATATGTCATCGTCTACCTTCATGGTCTTACGTTTTCTGCCACATAAGTCCGACTGCAAATTCCGATAACTTATACTTAGAACTTAAAACTTTCTGTTTCATCTCATTTTCACGATACCAAGTACCAACAAATCTTTTGCCTTTTCGGTTAAGTCGCCATTTCGAAAAAGGTTTGACCGACAGTGTATATTTGTGAAATAAATTAATCTGCCACTAAATTAAGGGCAGTGATAAATTTATTAACATTTTAAAATTCAGTTAATTTTAAAAAGTTAGATTAAATTAATTATGAATACACAGTGTTTTTATATGAAAAGTTCTTAATACTTGCTGAACATGGGTAAAAGCATATCCTGTGATGTTAGTAGGTGCTCGAAAGATTATTGTATAAAGCATCAGGAAATCATCATCATCAGAAAAATTATCAGGGAATCGCAACAGTTTAAAAACCAAAGCATTCGACTACAGAAAATGTAGCCCATAAAAAGAAGCAGTATTACGACAGTTCGTGAAGATGCATTGATTGTGCGCTAGTCGAAAAAAAATCCGCATATATCTGGAAATGAGATTGGGATTGCAGTCTTTAGCCAAAATGAGGCAAAACCGTCTGTATATACAGTAAAACGTCAATTGCGAGAAATTGGATTTGGAAGAATTGGAACAAATGTAAAATGAAAAAGTTTAATATTTTGGGATGTAAAAAAAAAAATTGTTCGCCGGCCAACGTTGAAAGAATTTGATCCAAAGTACACCCGCGACAGGAGGTTCTATATTAATTATTTTTTAAAGAGAAGTAACACTCAGGCAATTAATATATACTTGCGTTACTTTCTTTGGAAAGGGGGTAGTTGAAGAAGTAAAGGTGGTGAAAGAAAAAAAAACTGCAATATAGCAACTCTGCAATCGCGCATTATGTTTGTTTTAAGTGCAGCATTGCAGAGCCTCTGGTGGTGAGTAGGCGCATTAATGTTAAAGCTTGATTTTATAGCCTTTATTTAATTATTTTACTTCGGTGGCATTTTAATAATAGTTATGATGGATAGAAAGAAAACTAATAGTTATCAGAGAGTGATTTTGTTTGAGTGGCAGCGGCTGGGAATCGAACCCGGGCTACAAATACCAACTCATGCTTAATGATCAAATGCGCTAACCAATTAAGCTACAGCACCCTCAAATTTTGTACTATGTAGTCACGTGGTGTTGGGCCACTGCACAAAATTGAGGGAAATATGGATAAATTTCAGTATGCAGGAATTCTAAGCGATACAATGATTTCGTATGCTGATGAGAACATGCCAGTAACATGGATATTTGAACAAGATAACGATCCGAATCATACGGCGCAACATGCTAAGCAATGGTTTTTTAAAAATTCGGTTACTCTTCTTCACTGGCCTTCATGCAGCCCTGATCTCAACCCTGAAAAACACTGTGTAATTTTATCTAACTTTCAAAAATTACTAGAATTGGAAAATATTAATAAATTTATCACTTTCCTTAATTTAGTGCACGATTAATTTAATTCACAAATTAATAAAAAACACCAAAATGAAAGAAAATAAAAGTGTTAAGTTTTTGCGTTCTATTTAATTATTGCCTTTGACACCCCGATACAAATATTGAGTACTACTGTCCTTAATTAGTTGCACGCAGCTGTATATTTTCGCATGTACGTATGTGTACTATTTTATTATTATGTATGTACATACATACATATGTATATATACACATTAGATATTATTATTAAGTATATAAGTACATAATTATATGTTTTCTTACTTGATTTTATTAATAACAAATCAGTTACAAAACTATTCTACATACATATGTATGTATATACATATATGTATTATTTTTTATATAAATATGTAAATGCAATAACCATTACTTATTTTCAGCATCAACATGTTGCTGCAACAAATGTTGACAATGAGTATATCATTAATAATAACAACAACAAAAATAACACCTCACCTGAAAGCATAAATGGTGAAACCCCAATACAACCAGCTCTGATTCATCAACAACAACACATAAACGAACAAATACAAGTTGACGCGAATATGAAATCAAAACAAAACCAAGAAAACGAAAATAAACTAAACAATAATTTCATTATTTGTCAACAACAACAACCTCAAAAACAGCTGCAAAATCCAACAACAAAAACTAAAACATACAAAGAGCACCCAGAGAAAGAGACCTGTAAAAGAGAACCAGAAATGAACACGAATGAACTCAACATTGATCGTATAGAGTGCGAGCACAAAGTCAATGCAGCACTATTCAACACAACAACTAATGTCAGCACCACCAGCAGAAATATGACGGGGAGTTTGTTTTACGATTCATCGTCAGCGATCAGTTTGACGCGTTCATTTGAGGCAAACACATCGTACACGGTTGGCCTGACGGATGTGTATGATAGTTTTAACGCGGATTTACAAGACGAAACACGTAAAACAACAACAACGACATATAGTCTAACTCCCAATAAATGTTTGGCGGAATTGGAACGTTTGTATGCCGAATTTAGGGCCAGTGAAAGTCTACGTGAGCAAAAACTGCGCGAATCGCAAAATCAACTACAATCGTCGGAAACGAAAAATATGCGTTTGAACGTGCCCGCCTCCTCCTCCAACCCCGTGGGCCAAATGGCAACGGAGGTCAGTGGTAAGTCAGCGAGTGAAACAAGATTAAATCCAAGTACAAGTAGTGTTTTTCTAACAACCACAAATAGTGTTACCACTATAACTAATCCTTGTCAGCGTACGCCAAGTTTAACCATACAAGTGAATCAGAATAATAATGTTAATGTCAATAATGCAAATAATAATAATAACAACAACAACAATGATAATTATAATAATAAAAGCGTTAACAACGGTGGTGGTGGCCAACATGAAAATAATAAATCTCAACAACATCAAGTTGTTCTAAATCAGGCCATAGTGAATGGTGTTAGTGTGATCAATTGTAATTATGTGAATAATAATAACAACAACAAAAGTATTACAAATCTATGCGATAATGCAACAAATACAAATAATCATTTTGATAACATAACAACAACCAATAATAATATACATAATCATAAAAATAATCATTGTAGTCCTAATCACGATAAAAATTTTAATAATATATCCAAAAATATCAATGATAATTGTAGTGGTAGCGGTAATAGTGATATCGATCCTCCACATAATTCAGTGCCTCAAGTGTTTAGTGTCAATAATGTAAATGATCACGCAAATGCAAAAAATTACCAAAAGCATTTAAAAAATGCCCCCAATACCCAAGTGAAAGTAATACAAGTAAATGAAATGGTGCTAAAGGCAAACAATACTTCGTCATCTTCTTCCTTGTCTTCGCCCACATCATCGCCAGAGCGCACTTTTACTTCTACGGAGTGTCAAACGGATGATATCTCAGCGGTGCAACTTAGATCACCATCGGCTGCAAGACCAGCTCTAACATCGACTTCTTCAGCCAACTTAAACAACAATCGCGAACAAAGACGTCGCGAAAGACGAGAACGTCGTCATTTACAACATACTGCTTCGTTATTGGTCGCTCCCACACACTCCCATCCCCATCCTCATAACCATCCATTGCGTCATGGCCACTTAGATCGTCATTCTATGCCGGCACCTCCTCTGCCACCCATCTTACATCCACCTCATTTACATCCCGCTCTAGCCGGAACTTTACAACAAAATGGCCATAATGTTGCCATGTTAAGGCCCATGTTACCCGATATTTTGCACAATCATTATCCACCTCCTTACAGTGCATTGCCACCGCAGTCCATGACTACGGGGAGTGGTAATCTGTCACATCATAATGGATCTCCTATATCCTTTAGCCATCCGCATTCACATCCACATCATCCGCCACCTCATACTCCTACGGCCACTATATTGGGGCCACCACCTCCGCCGCCACCGGCTGGCACAACTATGTTGACATCAGTGATATCGACGGTTCCAATACCGGGTGCAACACCAATGGTTAGTGATGGAAGATTTACGCTACCGTTACCAATAATAAGAAGGTGAGTGGATGCTTTCTTTATAGTCATTCCAATTGAATCTTTATGCTATCCCAATGACAAACTGAATTTAAATAGAACTACCGAGAGATCATTCAAGCAATTCATAATAGTAGTTTCAAATGTTAGTATATCGGTTTAGGGTAGACGGAGTACATTTTTTTTTTAAGAGAAGTAACACTAAGGCAATTAATATGCCTATAAATAGTTGCGTTACTTTCTTTGGAAGGGGGATAGATTGAAGAAGTAAAGGTGGTGCAAGTAGAAGAAAGCTTTATATCACAACTCTGCAATTGCGCATTATGTTTGTTTTAGTGCAGCGCCTCTGGTGGTGAGTAGGCGCATTATTTTTTTAAAGCATGATTTTATAGCCTTTAAATAATTATATAACTTCCGTGACGTTTAAATGCTAAACCACCGAAGGAGGGCGCTGTGATAAATATTAGTTATGATGGATAGAAAAGAAAACTACTAATTATCAGAAACTGATGTTGTTTAAGTGGCAGCGGCTGAGACTAGAACCCGGGCTACAAATACCAACTCATGCTTAATGTTTAAATTCGTTAACCAATTAAGCTACAGCACCCTCAAACATTGTTGTTCCTCTTGTTAATTTTGACAACTCCTGTTGTTATCAATCTCCTATTGTGAAGTTTGGCAGAACAGGGTGCTGCATTTAAACAATCTCTTATATGTTGCTTCTACTATAAATCTGATTCTAGTTATGGCCAGAAATAAAATGGAACGATTTACTATGTATGTCCGCAATGGACATAGCAACTCTAATAGAAATGTAACATTTTCATATGATAAATTGTTGATCTAATGCTTGATCATACTTCATTTCTATATAATAATTTTTTACCTAACTTGATCTTTTACGAAGATTTTATGGAGGAATATTTTTATTGAGAGATTTAGTCGTCCTATGTAAAATGTTATCATCTGATGGCATAAATAATAAATTACTAGTGATTCTTAAAAAATATTTTTCCTACGTTTGAAAGTTTCTGTATGAGTCCGAAAACTATTTAAATATCTCTAACCGTTTTTTTTATTTTAACTTAAGTAATTCATATATAATTATAAAATAGTTAATAATTTGAAATAGAATTGTTGTTTGGTTACTAATGAGTTTTTATACCCTACACCACAATTGTGCACTTTAATGGATACCGGTAGCCGCACAATCACTTTCTGAGTTAATTAAACGATGTCCGTCTGGCTGATCGTCCATGTACACCTAGTGCGCAAAGTAGAGGTGGCAATTTTGCAGACATTTCGATAGAATTTAGTATAAGACTCTTGTTCGGCCGAATAACGGTTGGGATTGAATTTGGTTTAAATAGGTCCATTATTTCACTTAGTCCCCATACAAATGTCCTCCCGAAATCGGGTAAGTAATGTTATATTTATGAATGTATTCAAACAAATTTCGTCACAAATAAGTTGTACATGGAGCCTAATCACACCCACAAATTTTGTGCAAATCGGTCTACAATTGACCATAGCTACCATATAAGGCTCACATCCCAAATCACTTTTTTAAACATAATTACCATATCCCATAATTACCATATCTGTTAAGAGTCTTTATATCGCTATAAAATTTAACACATAAAATATTTACGAGTATATGCACAGTAATTATGTCACTGAATTTTTAGATGATCACTTAATAATAGGTCATTGCTCCCATATAGCGCCAATTTCTGAAAAACTGGTTTTGCACAAATGGTGGGTGTAGGCTATTATATGGTCGTATATTATTAAATTTTTAGTTTGGTAGTAGAATAATTTTTTTTTTTTTGTTTTGTTTTTAGCATGTCAGCTTAGCCGTAGTTAAACGTCATTTGGTACAAAACAAATGTATAGAAGGAAACCGCAAACTTTACTAATTTCAATTAACAAAATATTTTAGTTAAAACTATTTATTTATTTATAACTGACAAACAATTGATAATTTATTGAAAAGCTAACTAAAATTATTAAAATCCTATTAAAAATGTACACTTTCTTTAATCGATAATATATTTTGGTGTGGTTTGTATTTTTCATATTTTTCTCTATGTGTAACTCTTAACAAAATAACATTAGCTGAATAAAAAACTTAATTTTGTGTATTAAAACCAAAAGTATGTATGTATTTCTGTACTGCAGCGGAATTAGTGCTACTAACCTTAGAAAGCAGACTAACACTCACCCGTGTTGTGAGTTTCTTATTTTGGCTTTGGTAACAATTTTCTTCGAACAACCTAAACAACCTCTAGAGATGATTATGGGATGAGCCAGTACCAGCCAAATAATAATAAAAACGTTTAAATATTTTACTAAATTGTTGTATTTTTTTCTCATTGTCGTTGCTGTTTTTGTTTTTGTTATTGTTAATTTCATCTTCAAAGTCGTTAGATTGTTGTGGTAATAACACAGCAGCAACAACAAACAAAAATCAAAAACTTTCTTTTAACATTAATTTTTATAGGCTTTGACGTTTCATACTGTAAAGTTTGCTTTTTATACCCTATATCCCAATAGTGGAGAGTATACCGATCGACTCAGAATCACTGCCTAAGTCGATTTAACGATGTCCGTCCGTCTGGCTGGTTGTCCATGTAAAGCTTATGAGCAGAGTACAGGTCGCAATTTTGAAGATATTTCAATAAAATCTGGTATGTGATATTTTTTCGAACCAAGGACGGATGGGATTGAAACTGGTGGAAATCGGTTCATTATTTCACCTGGTCCCCATACAAAGGTCCTCCCGAAATTGGGGTTTAACGATCATAAGTATTTAAATTATTAAAGTATCCAAACAAATTTCTCCTCAAATGAGCAGTAAATGAAGCTAAATCACATCTACAAATTTTGTGAATATCGGCCCATAATTAGTCACTTTAAAGAGCATAACTCTTTTAAAAATGTTGGTATCCAAATAATATTGAACACAAATATGTTTCGTACATATATAAGATGGTAGAATTTTATGATGATCGGTTCACTTCCGAAAATCACTTTAACCTCCATAAATTTCTTAAAAGTATTTATATCGAGATAAAGTATAACATACATAATATTTATATTCACGGAAGTCATGGCACTAAATTTTTGGATGATCGGTCCATAATAGGTAATATCTCCCATATAGCGCCCATATTTGAAAAACTGTTTTATTTATATACTAAGTGTAGGGTCGGGGTTGACCGACTATACTTTCTTATTTGTTACTTGTTTGGTTTAATTTTTTTGGTGTCTTGTACATGGTGGCGCAAAAGTAATCCTCCTATCAGAAAATGCTATAAATTTTGCGCAACTTGATGAATTGGGATTGGAAAACATGTGGTTCCAACAGGACGGTGCAACGGCACACACTGCACCTGCCACAACCGATATGCTGAAGGATGCATTTCCCGGGCGCCTAATCTCCCGTTTTTGTGATTTTCACCGGCCAGCAAGATTGCCTGATTGGAAGTTTACTTTTGCGCCACCTTGTATTAGCGTTTTTTTATGTATATTGTTTTATAACTTTGTTAGTATTGCATTCATCTTCTCCTTTCAAAATTTGGGAAAAGTGGTAGTCACTGTCTTAGGGAGTTATTTGGCAGAGATTTTCAGTTTATGAAGTGAAATTTAAATAGATAAGTAGATAGAAATAGATAGAAATCTATTTATAACAGCTTGAGAGAACAAATTATTCAAGTAATTTTAATCAGGATACACAATAAACAAAACTTATTACTACTGTTAACAATCTTAACTCCCTTAGTCCAGCCCACTCCAGTATATCCTCACTTATAATCCCATCTGGCGCGTTTAGATCATATATATGTATATATATATATACATTACCCCTTTCCGGGGACATATCTGAGAATTATTTTATTCTTTGGATGTTTTCCAACGTGTTTTATATATATATTATCTGACCAATGACGGTATAACTCCAGACACCTCGATTTCTATACCTTCATCGATATCTATCTACTCCCCACAGCTTGTTTCATGAGCATTTTGACAGACAATTCACCACACGTATCTCTGTTTATACAACCGCATGTAGCTGAATAGGATTTGGTGCTCAAACAAAACAAAATTCGGTCAATCCCAACCATATTATACCCTACACCCACTATATAAAAAAAGAAAGAAATGAGCACTATATGGGAGATATAACCCATTATGGACCGATCATCCAAATATTTAGTGTCGTGACTTCCCTGAATATAAATATTATGTATGTTATACTTTATCTCGGTATAAATGCTTTTCAAGATTTATGGAGGTTAAAGTGAATTACGGAGAGGGCCTTTTGAATAATTATGGACCGACCATTATAAAATTTGGTGTCATCATTTCTGTACATATGAAACTTATTTTTGTTAAATTTTTTTCGGATAACAACTTTTTTAACAGACTTATTTTTGTTAAAGTGATTTTCGGTAGTGCACGTTATATGAGAGCTACGACTAACTATGGATCGTTTCTCATAAAATTCTACCATCTTATATACATATGTACGAAACATATTTGTGTTCCATATTATTTGGATACCAACATTTTTGAGAGAGTTATTGGCGCATATTCAGAAATAATATCTAAGTTTAAACTTTTTTAAGTACCAACTTATGTTATTCTTAGTTGATTCCATTCAGCACGAAAAGTTACAAGTTAATTATGGGTAAAGCTGTAACTAAATGTCAACTAACAAATACATTTAAAGAACAGCTGATTGCTTTTATTTCTTGTCGTCGATGATGTTAACATTTTTGGCCACCAATTTTTTAAATTCGTAGATGTGATTTGGCTTTATTTACCACTCATTTGTGATGAAATTTGTTTGGATACTTGCATAATTCAAACATTTATGATCGGTAAATACCAATTTCAGGAGGACCTTTATATGGGGGCTAGTTCACCGATTTCCACCAGTTTCAAATTTTATCGAAATATCTTGAAAATTGCGACCTGTACTCTGCGCATAAGTTTTACATGGACAGCCATCCAGCCAGCCAGACGGACGGATGTAAGGACGGACATGTTAAATAGACTCAGAACGTGATACTTTAAGGTGGGTGTTGTACCAATATTTCTGGGCATTACAAACATCAGTACAAATCCAATATACCCTCCCCACTATTGTGGTGTAGGGTATAAAAACTTTAAATCAATAATAAATACCTCAAGTGTTGTATAGTTTCGTACCGGAAATCTAAAACTATATTTATGTATTAATGATAATTAATATAGCAGAAACTACTCAAAATATTGTGCATGTTAGGAAACGCTGATCATTGTAGCGTTTAACTGTATAAAACTTTGTTCCCTTCTTCTAACTAGAGCACATATTTGACTTAAGTTGAAGTCAATAATATTTTGTGTTTAAAATTATCTAATTTATATGACTACTAATTAGCAACGGTAGACTGTGTGAAAACAACTGTTTAATCACATATGTAATAACTAATTCCAAGTTAAAGCTATAAAACACAAAAATCTTAAAACATTTTTACTTAATACCTATGCAAGTATATTGCCCTTAACAACTGAAATTGAACAGAATAGAATTCAAAAGTTATAAAAAGTAAAAGGAAATAAAATTTACCTTATAAACAAAATAAAAAAAAACCAAGTAAGAGTTTTTATTCGGCTGTGCCGAATCTAATATACCCACCACCAAATACCAGTAGTGTGATCTATGAATAGTTGCAACTAATTTTTGTTATATTTTGTATCGATAACGATAATTATACTGGTTAATTCGCGTTGCGGATCCCTTACATGATACTATTAATTATTATAAGGCGTCAATGGCCAATTATTTTCCAAATTTGACAAAATCCAATAGTATAATTTTTACATAGTTCTAACTGATCTGTGTACAATTTCGATTCGATATGGATGTTTATGTATGTTAATGAGTTTTTCGGAAATAGTCCGCATAAGAGAGCTACGACCCATTATGAACCGTTCAGCATAAAATTATGTACGGCGATATATATCTATAAATATAGTATAGTATGTAAATGATTTGTGTTGAATTTCATGTTGATAGTAATTGTATACGAATATTTCACAATATGGTCCGATGCAAAGAAAATATCGTTCTGAGATTTTTCTTTGAATGAAACTTATTATTGCAGAATTTTGTATGGATACGAATTTTCGATAGCCATTCATGTAACATAAAGCCATAGTCCGGGCAGACATGAGAAATCGTGAACCGATTCCTACCATTTTTTACAGGGGCCAAATTACCGCATTCGTGATCGAATGAGCTATCGTATCGAAAAATGATTTCGATATCGAAATTATGCTAAAATGTACTAAATTTCTTGCTCGATATCGAATGCCATAATCTCAAATAAGAAAATTACGATCAATTTTACTCGATATCGAATGCGGTAATTTGGTCCCAGGACTTCTCTGTGATAAAAATAGAGTGTGCAAAATTTCATGATATAAACTGCTTTCTTTTTAAAGAGAATTGCAAAAAATATCTGAAAAATATCAAGATTGTCTGAAAAATTGGTCTATAACTGAAGCCATTGTGCACATTTTCAATATTAAACATTACGGTGCATCAAAGAATTTTTGGTAAACATTTTTTGGAGATCTATCGTGCCTGCAACAGAAGGACAGACGGATCTTGTAAGGACCCAGAATATACATATAGACTTTTTGTTTCTACAACCATTATTTCGATGTGTTACAAACGGAATAAGAAACTTAATATACCATCCCCCCCCCCATCGTTTTGGTGGTCGGTATAAAAACAACGTAAGCAACATTAAAACAAATTTAACCACAAGTTATGGATTTTATGCTTGTATGTGTACAATATTTAACTTTTATTTAACTCTTTTTTGCTTTTGTTTTTTTCTGCTTAAAGAAATAACTTTTTTTTCAATATAAATTTCATGTACATTTTTTTAAAACTGATTTGTTTTATTTTATGGATTTCTGGTAATTTTAGAGATTTCGTTTTTTTTTTATATTTTCTTATTTGCGAAACTTTAGCTTTATTTTATTTTTTGTCTTGTAAGCAATTCACATAAAATAAAAAGCGAGAAAGGAGAGAAAAATACCCAAAAACAAAGAAAAAAGACAAAGATCAGTGTAATTGTATAGCAACATCATGGCAGAGTATTTAACTTATTACCTCAAACGTATTTTCTGTATGGAAATTGTATTTATTTGAAATATACACTTGGTACAAGATTTTCCAGGCTTTCGTATATAAGACTAGTCATTTCTCACTTGTCAAATAAAAACGAATGTTTAAATAAGCTGTAAATAAAATCATTTAATATTTTAACATGCATATGTAGATATTATGGAATTAATTACATATTAGTTTCGGCGTTAATGACAAGAAATCCCTAAGGAAATTATTTTCCAACATCAACCACACTGTATGTATATGTAACGAGTGGTTAAATTTCAAGGGCCGATGTTGATTTTGAATAAAACACAAACTATTTAGGAAATTATTGTAATTTTATTTTATTATGATATATTGGTATTACTCAATTATGTCTGAAACAAAATATCGGCCAAATGGGCGCCGCGACCACGGCGGCACACCTCCATCCGATGGTTCAAATTTTCGATGACCCTGAGGCATAATGGAGGTTCTATGCCGTTAATGTGCCGAATTATCTCATCCTTTAGCTCTTGAATTGTTGCTGGCTTATCAACGTACACCTTTTCTTTCAAATAACCCCAAAGAAAAAAGTCCAACGGTGTTAAATCACATGATCTTGGCGGCCAATTGGCATCGCCATTACGTGAGATAACACGGCCATTGAATTTGTTGTGCAAAAGAGCCATTGTTTCGCTAGCTGTGTGGCAAGTGGCACCGTCCTGCTGAAACCACATATCGTCCACATCCATATCTTCCAATTCAGGCCATAAAAAGTTCGTTATCATCTCACGATAGCGAACACCATTCACAGTAACTGCCTGACCGGCCTCATTTTGGAAAAAATACGGCCCGATGATGCCGCCAGCCCATAAACCGCACCAAACAGTCACTCTTTGTGGGTGCATTGGTTTTTCGACAATCACTCTTGGATTCTCATTCGCCCAAATGCGGCAATTCTGTTTATTAACGAATCCACTGAGGTGAAAATGTGCCTCATCACTGAAGATGATTTTCTTCGAAAATTGATCATCCACTGTTGACATTTCTTGCCACCATTCTGCCCATTCACGACGTTTGGAATGGTCAAGAGGCTTTAGTTCTTGAGCCAATTGCACCTTGTAAGCGTGTAAATGCAAGTCTTTATGCATAATGTTCATCAACGACGAGCGTGAGAGGTGCAATTGTTGGGCACGACGACGAGTTGAGGTGGACGGCTCTTCAGCCACACTATCGCGAACAGCAGCAATATTTTCTGCAGTACGAGCTGTACGAGCATGCACTGGTGTTCTCACATCTTCTACAGACCCGGTTTGCTCGAATTTTTCCACGATTTTTGCGAATGTACGCACATTTGGACACTCAAATTGACCAAAAAAATCACGAAGTGCACGATATGCATTTTGATTTGAACGCCCATTTTCATAATAAGTCTAGATAACTTTAACACGTTGTTGGATTGTGTATCTCTCCATGGTTCAAATTGATGAAGTCTGAAATAGAGAAATGTCAAATAAAATTCGGAAAAAACTTGGCGTTTAGGTGTGGTTCACATTCAACATCGGCCCTTACAATTTAACCAGCCTTTATAATGAAACCTTTTTGCAAAGAGAATCCTAAAGTTATCGTAAGCGTCATCTATAAACTTGTGGAAAGGCTTACTTATATTGAACTGGATACCAATAGGGTGAAGGGGATTAAGCTCACATTACCCACATTTATATACCTATGTACATTTTGTTCCTGTAGAAATTTTATCTTGATAATACATAACGTAAAACCAACTTTAATATAAGTTAATAAAAGGATACCAACATGGATCGATGTAATATGTACCCTAGAGCACTTCAATATTATATGGACGAAAAAAAATTCAAGCTCAGGCCGTCCCACCACTACAATTGTTCTATGGATTGTATAAACACATGCTGAAAAATATTGGGATGATAGGCTAAAGTTAACTAGCTCTGCATCGCCTCTGAAGTTTTGAGGTGTATTTAGAAGGAAAAAATATGCATTTTTTAAAATGTTTGCAAAAATTTTGCCATTAAATAATTATTTATACATTTTCATGTAAAAGAATCGAAATGTGTACGAAATTAGTGTTGTAATAAGATATAAAATATAAAAGTCAGTTAAAAATATTGAAAGTTGTTAAGTATTCCCTAGGCCAGTAAGGTGTTTCAAACCACTTGAATAGGAAAAGATTAACTAATTATACCCTTCACCTTAATGAGAAGGATATATATAAGTTTGTCATTCCGTTTGTAATTTCCACAATATAATTTTCTGACTCTATAAAGTATATATATTCTGGATCCTTATAGACAGCGGAGTCTATTAAGCCATGTCCGAGTGTCTGTCAGTTGAAATCAATTTTTTGAAGTCCTCAGATATCTTCGGGATCCAAATCTTCAATAATTCTGTCAGACATGCTTTCGAAAAGTTTGCTATTTAAAATCAGCAAAAATCCGAGACAACCTCTGAAATTTTCCTAAAAAAAAACTATCAAACAAAGTCTATTAATATAATTAATATATGTATGTACATATATAATATAATTATGCATTCACAACAAAGGTGAAGGGTATATAAGATTCGACATAGCCGAATATAGCACTCTTACTTGTTTTATTCTATTTTCTTCGGCCTTTTTGTATGATTTTTATTAAATAATTTTTAAGCTTGAGGTCACTTTTGGTTTTTTTTATAAAAGATTTTTTATTTTTATATATAATTAACTCGATATTTCGATTTCCTTTGGAAATCTTCTTCAGGAGTTATTTTAATATTTAAAAAATACGAAATTTTCTATGTGAAAATAAATATTTTGCTAAGTTTATTTTTTAAATATTAATATAACTCCTGAAGAAGATTTCCAAAGGAAATCGAAATATTGAGTTAATTGTATATATGAAAATAAAAAATATATAACTAATTTTGTAAAATATTCGAATAAAATCATATTTTTAATTTAAATATACATATATACATATATTTACTTACACATATATAAGTTTTTGCCTTCGTAGCATAACGTTAACCTTTTATCTAGTATGGTAAAAATTGTCGATTTTTTAATGGCTGTTTTAAAACTCCATTTTAAATTTTTTAAAAATTTAGTTTAACAAAATTTTGAATTTTGGAACATCTCTTTAGAATTTATTAAGGATATACGAGGGAACAAAGTATAAAAAAATTATGTTCTTACCTCTGGCGTATTACTATGCAATATTCAATTCAAGACTTTTATTTTTGCCTTAAAAAATTTAAAGTTAAAAAATAACTATTTTTTTCTTGACTTTTTCGATAAAAGTCATAACAGTTACGGTCCCTGATTTTAATACTCAATATATCGATATAAAATAGTATTTCTGGAGATAATTTTTAGAAAGAGATAAAATCAAAATATTTTCCTTAAATTTTACTTATTGAAAACATGCGAACGCCAAGAAATATTTGAATGAAATCGTACATAAAATATGTACATATGTTTGATATATAAAAAAAAAACTGGTAATTTAAATTTGCAAATGCCATAACTCACTAAACTACAATATAAAATGACCATGCCAGGATTGTTTTTGTTTGGCCTAAACAAGAGTATTAACAATATATTCATACAACGAATGAAACATAAACAATTGATATTATTTAACACTAATTTTTGTTTCAGAAGCTCATTGAGACTCCAGACCTAAGAATTGTTTCGAGTCCGATTACTAGAAAAGTCCTCTAGTGCAACCATGATATATTGCATGGAAGATAGAATTGTCTGATTTATTTTCTAAAATATTGATTCATCCCACTGTAGAATCAAACATATCCATTTCTAATTGTGTACTATGAAGAATGAAACACAGGTACAAGATGAAATTATAATTTTGAGAGCCTCCACTATGTGTTCTACACAATTTGTCATTATAAAACTGTATGTATTTCTCATAGTCATTATAGAAATCACAGAGATCACATTGTGGCAACTATTTTTCCCGAGTCATCATAGAAATTTGGAATGCATCTTCTTCGGCCATGTAAAAATGGTTTTTAGTGTGGCAATTTGCATTGTTGTTACTGTATTTTTTTTTTTCATTTCAAAATACAAAAATCCAATTTTTGGTTATTGCTGATAATGTTGTTGTTGTGTATTGGATGGTTTTTTTTGCTTTCATAAACCCCAGCATGTACTCGTTTGTAACTGTGTGTATGAGTGACAAAGTGTGTGTGTGTGTGTGTAGTATGATTGTGAGTGCGGTTAGGTATAGAGTTCAAGAGTATTTGAATGGAGTCGAGTATCTTTCGAAAACTTTCACTTTCTTTATGAACACATCTTTTATTTTTAAACATTTATGAACAGCAGCAGCAAACCCAAATGAAAAAAAATAAATAAAAAAAAAACAAAAGCATCAGCAACATAAAATAATCAAACAAATGAAAGATGAAGAGAAAAAAGTTTAACGAAATGGAAACGGGTTTAAATAAAACAAAAAAAAAAAAATAAATTGTTGGAAATTGTGCTGTAATAAATTTATGTATTGTAGTTTAAACAAAGTATTTACAACAGAAGCAACAATAGGCTTAAGCTAAAGCTAAAAATAAGTGTTATTTAAACCAAACCAAAAATTAATTCTTTTGAAATACATTATGTATGTTTGATACTGCGAATTAGGCTGGTAATTAGTCTGGATTGAAAGACTTTTTTCTTTCTTTATTGAGTCTTTAACAAAACTGTTGTTTATTATTTCTTTGAAGTTGAAACCTTCAAAAATTGTTTAAAATTTTAATTTGTTTTAATTTTAATTTCTTTCTAGTTTTTTTTTTTTTTTTTGATTATGCAAGTTGAAAAAGTAATTTCCATATTTTTATTTTATGTTGAACGATTTGGCTGTTGCTATTGATTTTATACTTCTATCCTGAGCTTGAAATCGAGAGAAATTTGTATTTTATTTTCAGTGTGTGTAAATATTTAAATACGGGTTTCGATTTTTGTTTGCCTCAGCTTCATTGATTGAGACAGTTGAAGGAAGTTGGCTTTTGTGGGAGAAACGAGTTAATGAGTTTTTCTTTTTTTCTTTATATAAAAAGTGTTTAAATTTCTCTATGATATCATTTTTAAATTGCTTATTTCATATGGATGGATTAGGTTGAAATTATTTTTTTCTTTGTGAAATAAGTTATAATCAGGCATGTGATGGAAATCGAAAACGAAAACGAAAACGAATGAGTTTTAGAATACAATTTTTTCGTAATATTTCTGCATTGAAAAACTTTTATCACATAAAATATAAAGATATTATGCTACTAAAGAGAATCTTAAAAGAATAGAAATGCATTTAAATGTACTTCCAAAACTCATTCATTTTCGTTTTCGATTTCCATAACATGCCTGAATACATATGCAAGATTTTAAAAATGTTTTCATATCTAAAAACAATTTTCCTGATCACTTTCATATAATGCCTGCATCTCTGCTGGGCTTTTTGAAACTATGCAAGGAACTGAAATATTGAATTGTGCTCTAAAGATTTCGATCGTGATGTACAAAATATAAAGATTACAAAATAAAACAATAGACACTCCTATTAAATTGCTCAACATAAGATCAAATTGTGCTAATCACTAAAGAAACTATTAAGAAAGTATAGTCGGTTAAGGCCGACCACAAAATACCGAGTATGTATATGAGCAAAGAGTGTTTTCTAGAAGTGTAAGCCATATGGGAGCTATGACCTATTATGGACCGCTTATCAGAAAATATAGTAGCATGACTTTTGTGCATATACAAATTATTTGCCTTAAATTTCATCTCGATATCAACACTGATAAAAGATTTATGCATGTTAAAGTGCTTTTTAAAATCAATTATCGACCAATCCGCCACCAAGGTTTCAAGTATGATTTATTTTTATATAAAGCGGATTTGTGGAGACATTTGCGTAAATACCTACATATATAAAAATAGATATTTATGATCGATAAAGTCATATTTTGGGAGGACATGAAATAATTGACCGATTTTAACAAATTTCAATACCAACCGAAAAAATAATCTACCTCATTTTATCGAAATAGCTTTTAAATTGCCATCTGTTGTATGCGCACAAGGTTTACATGTAGCTACATTTACACGAACAGTCTTCGTTTAATCGACTCATTAAGTGATTCTGAATTGATCGGTATGCTTTGGTGGACGTTAGTGTATTATTTTTGGGCGTTACAAACGTCAGCACAAATCAAATATATCCTCTCCACCCTAAATAGATGACAAAATGTTATTCCATTTTCCCTAGAGCAAGTAATTATACATATTTTATTTCAAAATATGTAATGAAGTATATTCGGTCTAGCCCGACTATAATGGGCGCTACATGGACTGGTAACGGGTAGCTGTTCTTCTTGGTGACGTTGTTCAGTTTTCTATAATCGACGCAGAATCTAGTGCTACCGTCTTTCTTCTTAGCCAAAGCCACAGGCGAGCTCCATTTGGTTTACCAGCTCTTTCAGTTCGTTTTATTAGAGGTATACTTTTGGGTGTCTGATTTATTGGTCTCGCTTCCCCAGTATCTATTTTGTGTTTCGCAATTGCCGTTCTACCCTGACTTTAACATTTTACGGCGAAAACGGAAACATGTTCCTTTAGAAGTTGTTTGGCCTTATTTTTATCTGGCGACACTGTACTGTTCGTAGTTGTAATTTGTGCTCATAAGATGCCTGTTCAAATATTCAACAAAGTTATTCCAGATTGATTTCTAACTTGGTATTTTATTTATCCATACAAGTTAATTGAACCCCTCTTCTCTTGTATTATATTTTGTTACCACATTAAGTAAAATTATTACCATTGAAATATACAGGTATTCTTACATAAAACATAACTATAGTTAATAGCGTTATCATTTGTAGCAGTAGTTAAATTCGTTGTTGATATAGTATTTTCTAATAAAAGTACTAATTAAAAAGCAGTGTTTAATTGGCATTAAATTATCGGTCAGTTGATATACGCCAAACCGTAGAAACGTACGCCAACGCATAGGATCGCATAGAAACGCATGTTAAAGCATGCTGGCTTCAACTCGATTATTCGGTAATCATTGTGTTTTCCAGAAATCTATCGAAGTTCTTTTTTTTTGCCTAACATATCTTCTTTAACTTAAAGAATACCGTTGAGAAATTCTTTTTCACATCTTGCATTGTCCGAGGAAGGTAGTGACTTCAACGCACATCAAATTTATAGTGTTACTTAACCGCAAATCATTGTTCATAAAGCAGTTATAATAAGTTCAGGGCATTTGTGTCAATTGAATTATAAAAAAAAAAAAAAAAAAAAACTAAATTCTAAACATAACTGCAGCCATAATTTTCCAACTTTGGCTTAAAATCATCCCAGCAGGAGCTCATAAATATATTTTAAAAATCTACGCCTAATTTTGTCAGCTTCGAGTAAATACTTATTTACAATAAAATTCATTTCTTTAAATTGTCCTAAATACGCCATATTACAAATAAATTTCAAGATTGTCATTCTGTCTATCAAACTTCACAAATTTCGATATAACAATTGGTGGACTTATTTAATGAGCCACCACTGTACTTTTCTCACGAGATCATATTACAATCTGGAAAAAAAAAACAAATTAAACAAAAGAAAAAAAAACTGTGATCTCGATTACTAAACTGGAAGAAAAAGAGGAGATAGAAGAACATAAAAAAAATCAGAAAACACATTGCCAATGTTTTTTACCACTTCAACATTGATAACAATACCTAAAGCGGACAGTTTGTGAGCTAAACGGCTAAATTATAGATATACCAAAAGAAAAAAAACTAAAAGTAAAGTCTGAAGACATTTCTCGAAGATCCCAATATCCCAAAAAGAGAATATTTCTATTTAACATCTCATCGAAGTCTAGTGGACCTAACCTTCTCCGGCTGCTACTGGTCACAATTCCTACGGTTTTCCAGAGTCGTGAACACACGAGCCACCAACATAAATTATTTCTCCTATGTTATCTAGTCTGGGTAAACTAAATCAATTTTTCTAAAATGCCGACAGGGCAAATTTAATTCGTAATTAAAACTTTAATATTAAAAAAACGTGAAAATTGTATTAGTGTCCGAAAAATAATAACCAAAATTACATGAAAAATTCGTCCAGACAATCTGGAAGTGCCAATGTCACATTTGCTTAAGATTTCAGTTAAAATCACCTTACACTATGATACTATAAACTAATATCTTACGAACTAATATCACAGAAGAAAAATTTTTGTGTCTTAAAACTAGTATTGCACTCCGTCTACATTGCCCTGTCAAAAGAAATGTATTTTAGAACTATTGAAATTTAAACAAATTCACTTATTCTATATTAAACAAATTCTAATCAAGTTAAATTTTATTTAGATTTTATAAGCAAGAGTTAATTTATAAGGGAAAAGCTATAATTGCAAAACCTATCTACCTTTTTGTTTTACACCTTTTAATCAGCAACCTACAGCAGTTTGAAAAGGCCTCTTCATCCAGCAGTTGCCGAAATGTTTATAGAATTGGTGAGTGATTATCGTTTTAATATATCCTCATTGTTTTGCAATTTTAACTGCTTTTGCTATGCATAATTACCATTAAGTACCTTGAAAAATTACCTATAATTTGTTGAGAATTTATAACTTTAATTTAACAATTTTTTTTTTTACACAAAAAGTTCATACCCTGCTTATTGAGGTATGTCTGTTTGCTAAAAAAAAAAAAAAACAAAATTTTTCGCTTCTTGATCTTTTTTTTTGTTGTTAAAATTTTTTTTCTGGTATCTGAACAACGACACCCGAAAAAAAACTAAAACAAGAAAAAAGAATACACTTGTTCTATTTATAGAATTTACTATGCTCATTCATAATTTATTCTACTGAGAGAGCAAATGCATTGATCAACAAGGAAAGCTTTTGTTGTTACAGTGTCTGTACTTTGTAAGTAGCTTTCGTTTAAAGTTATAAATTCAACTCGTTAATAAAAAGAAACAAATTTAAGACAGTAGTGAAATTACACATATATATTTAATAATTGTTAACATCAGTTATGTAAAGTTGTATAAGGATGTTTTAAAATAATGAATATAATAGATTAATATAGAATTAGAATTTTTTTTCTTTTACATGAATTATTCGTGTTACATATTATTTGAATAAATAACGAATTGAGTATAATGGAACTTTAAAATTTCTTAATTCTTACATAATGTGATTGGTTTTGAATAAGTTGCGTTAGGGATCTTAGACTTCACATCAGACGCTCTAAGATCACAGGTAGGGTGGGTAAAGAAGCGTCGAACCCCCAAAGACAGCTAGGGGAGGTACTCTACACAGTTGTATGACCCTGAATTGACCACTTTCTGTTATTATGTTGGTTAAACAGGGGTATCCTTCAACATCAATTATTAAATCAACATCCTAGTCCATTTCATAATTACATTTTTTTAAGGGAGTCTAAAATTATATTTATGTGTTGACTTCCCATCGGTAAGAGAGATTGACAAGACAAGAACCACCCCACCCGGCTGATTGCTAGCTTTTTAAATGGCTCCCGTTAGTCTTGACAATCTCTGAAAGCTAAAAGAAAATCGCCGATGCAATCTCTGAATTTTGTTGTCATTCTTTAGAGAAAATAGTCTGGTTCATTACATAAATTGGCGCCCAACGTGGGGCAAGAAAAACTGAGTTGCGTAAAACATTTAGATTTTTTTTTTGCTCTAAAAAACACCTCATTTACATGTTTTTTTTTATCATTAAATCATAATTTGTAAATAAGCATATATTTTAAAAGGTATTTGGCAAATATAATTTAAAAGTCTTCTGGATTTTCGATTAGTTGCGGGATAGATTCGACTAAATCGACCGAAGATCTATTTAAAAAATCTTTTACTAAATAACTTGAGATATGTATGTTGCTTTATATGTTGTGTAAGTTTTTAGAAGTTATTGCACTTTATAGATTGTTTAACTTAGTTACTGATATCGTAATTTTGATTCGGATTACAAAATATCTGCAGTTAGTTGGTTTTTGTCCAGTCAAAATTCGGTAATTTGAGTAGAAAAAAAAATAAAATAAAAATATAACGGTTGGTAAAACCTTCTTTAAATACAATAAACTTTTAAGAATTCCATAGCCCAATTAGAATACTTCTAGGTCAATTTATTTATTACAACATTTGATGGCTTATTCAAACCATATCACATTAATATGTAAGATAAATAAACCCATTTGATTTATTTTGAATTAATTGCTAAACTGTTATTTGTTAATTTGCTTTTGTAAATAAGTGAATTAATTCTTTTTAAACTTCTTTCATGAATATTCGCCTAATTATATACTGAAAAAAAACAACATAATTAATACTTTAGTTGTTGCATATTTTTTTAAGATACTGTGTATTATATCTTTTGAATAGTTTATGTTATCAGAAATTATAATGGAACGTTCACCTACAGGAGCTCAGGCTACGGCTTCACAAGTTCCTCTTCCAGAGGCATCTGTTTCACAGCCCTCGGCCACACAGTTATCAAAAAATAATCAAAATTGCAAAATTTGTAAGGATACAATGTCCGAAGGACAAGAATTTCTGATAATTTCTGAATGCAATCATGTTTTCCACAGCACTTGTATTGAGAACTATTTGTCTCAGTCATCAGAATGTCCAATATGCATGAGGCCATGTGCACTTTCTGAATTGAAAAAAATTCACAGTCTTAACAAGAATCAACCAACAGAAAAACAAAAGACTACCCGTGGTAAACCCCGTGGAGCACTTGCTCAACATTATAATACGCGTAGCTATAGTCGAAATTTGTTTACAGATTCAAATAGAAATAATTTCAATGATGTTAGTATTAATCCTGAGAATGAAAATCCTACATCTCCGATTTGTATACAATATCCTCCAAATTTATTACCCAATGTACAACAAAATACTCCCGTTAGAAATTTTTCAAATAACGTTCAACCTACTATTGATTATTCCCAGCTTGGCTACATGATTGAAAGTACGGTATCTCGGTTATTAAGTAATCTTAATCTGTTACCAAATACGTCAAAAAATACCACTGCACCGAACCAATTGTTGCAATCTCCGCCACAATTAGTACCTCCTATTCAAACACAAAATAATCGACCTTATGTTCAAACACATGGTAATATACCAGTTTCTCAAACACCATCTAATCCTCACAATATGTCCAATTCTCGGGGAAACTGTAGTAGTTCATTTGATGAACAATTTACTTTAAGATCTGACATAATAACGTCAATTATACAAAATTGGCATATCAAGTTTGATGGGTCTACTCAAGGCATAAGTGTCGATGAGTTCCTTTATAGAGTTAGAGTACTAACTCGTGAACATTTTAATAATGATTTTTCTGTCATCTGTAAAAATTTACATATTTTGCTGAGTGGACGTGCTCGAGAATGGTACTGGAGATACCATAAGCAGGCCGAAACTATAAGTTGGAATGAATTTTGCGAAGCTTTAAAATATCAATATAAGGATTTTAAATCCAGCTTTGATATTCATGAGGAACTTAGGAACAGAAAAATGAAGGCTAATGAGACATTTGAAGCATTTTATGAATCTATTTCTGCCATTTTAGATCGATTAGAAAAGCCCATCCCAGAAACTGATTTAGTCGAAATTCTCACTCGTAACCTTCGTCCTGAAATAAGACATGAATTACTGTACGTACCCATTTATTCATTGGCTCATTTACGAAAACTCGTTCAAATGAGAGAAAATCTGGTAGGCGATGAGTATTATCGTAGAAACATGTCTTTGAAAACTGCTCAATACCCTGCAGGACGTCGTCAGATTGCTGATATTACATACTCCGAAGAACAACCAGTTCAAGATTTTAATAGAGAACAAGAATTATCCATAAATGCTATACAACAACCTCCTAAGTGCTGGAACTGTGATCAGATAGGCCACTTTTGGGAAGATTGTTTGGAGAAGCGAAATGTTTTTTGTTACGGATGTGGTGAGAAAAATACCTATAAACCCCAGTGTACAAAATGTTCAGAAAAAAGAATATCTTCAAAAAACTTTCAGTCCCAAACTCTCCCTCGAAATCGACCTTAGAAAAATCATCTTCTAAATCTGATTTTTCTATTTTATCACCTTCTTCAAACCCCCCAACTCGAATCTTAAAAAATGATAACAATTCTTCTGTTAGTAAAATTGATCGAAAACCAAATTTATACCCAATATTACCTTTCCACAAAAGATGGGAAAGTTACCTGACTAAACGTAATGCTATTTTTAATGTATCTACCCTATCTGATAATGTTTCTAAGAAACAAAAACGCTCAACTATTAGGTTGAGGAAATATTATAAAAACCGTAAATTTACATCTAAGTTTATTTTGTCTTCAATCATGACTAATCCTTTTGATAAAAGATTTTATGCATCCGTAAAATTTCTGACTTTTAAAGAGCTCGGGTTATTAGATACTGGTGCCAATGTGTCCTGTATAGGATCTGATCTGGCTTGTGGTAACTTTTCTAATTTTAATGAATTTTTTGAAATTAACTCATATGTTAAGACAGCTGATGGCCAACCTCAAAAAGTTATTGGTTATCTCGATGTTGATGTTTTCTTTAAGGGCCAAAGCAATAGATTAAAAATCTTGATAGTACCTTCAGTTAGCCAACGATTAATTTTGGGTTTGGATTTTTGGCAATCATTTAATTTGGCTCCTGAAGTTTTCGGAGATATTGTGGTTGCATCTAATAATGATCCTGTTGATAAAAATCCAATCGAATTTTCTACTTGCAATATTAAGTCTGAAGTTTTAACTAGTATTCATGAAGAATCAAAACAATATTATTCTTGTGGCGAATATCCCTTAAATTCACATCAACGTCAACAGCTATCTGCCGTTATTGAGCTATTTCCTAATTTTGAGAAAGAAGGATTGGGGCGAACAAACCTAATACGACACACAATTGAAGTGGGCTCGAGTACACCCATAAAGCAGCGTTACTATCCTGTATCTCCTGCGGTGGAGAAAGTAATGTTCCAAGAAATTGACAGGATGCTTGCTTTAGGGGTCATAGAACCATCAAATTCACCTTGGAGTTCGCCCATGAGGTTGGTCGTAAAACCAAATAAAATACGCTTGTGTCTGGATGCCAGGAAGGTTAATCACGTCACGAAAAAAGATGCCTATCCACTACCAAGTATTGAGGGGATATTTTCCAGGCTGCCAAAGGCAAACATAATATCAAAACTCGATCTGAAGGATGCATATTGGCAAATTGCTTTATCGGAAGAGTCTAAGCTATTAACTGCTTTTACGGTCCCAGGCCGTCCCCTATATCATTTTGTTGTTATGCCGTTTGGCCTATGCAATGCCCCATCCACTATGTGTCGATTGATGGACCAGCTAATACCCTCAGACTTGCGACACTGTGTATTCGGTTATTTAGACGACTTAATAATAGTCTCCGAAGATTTCCCAACTCATTTATCAATATTAGTCCGCATAGCAGATGCTTTTAGGAAAGCTAATCTTACCCTGAACATTACAAAATCAAAATTTTGTGTAACAGAAGTGAATTATCTGGGATATATCATTGGTAATGGTGGTATAAAAACCGACCCAGAAAAGGTTATCTCTATTCAAAACTGGCCCGTGCCTAAAAATATAAAGCAAGTCCGTGGTTTTCTTGGATTAGCCGGCTGGTACCGCCGCTTTATTGAGAATTTTTCTACGGTTGTACATCCCATAACTGAGGTTTTGTCCACGAAGAGGAAATTTTGTTGGACCACCGAGGCACAAAGTTCATTTGACAGGATAAAGGGACTTTTAACATCTGCCCCCGTTTTAGCAAATGCTAATTTTGAGAAAAAGTTCTATGTTCACTGTGATGCCAGCGATGTGGGCATCGGAGCTGTGTTGGTTCAAATTGATGTAGATGGAAATGAACGCCCGATAGCATTCATGTCGCGAAAATTAAATAGTGCTCAACGCAATTATAGCGTTACTGAGCGTGAGTGCTTGGCGGCAGTTGAAGCTATAAAAAAATTCCGGTGTTATCTTGAATTACAGGACTTTGAAATTATTACTGACCACGCGTCGTTAATGTGGTTGATGAAACAGCCCGATTTATCAGGCCGCCTTGCCCGTTGGGTCTTTAAATTACAGGGTTTTAAATTCACCATATCCCATAGGAAGGGAAAAGAGCACATCGTTCCCGACGCTCTTTCCAGAATACCATTTGAAGAAGTTTGTAGCATAGAATTTTCGTTCCCGGAAATAGATCTCAATTCCGCTCACTTTGCTGACAATGATTATGTCGAATTGAAAGCTAAAGTGACCCAAAATATTGAAAATTATCCGGACATAAAAATCGTCGATAATTATGTGTACATTCGTACGGAGCACTATAACGGGGATATTGAAAAAGAAAATAATTGCTGGAAGCTCTGGGTACCTTACAATTTGCGAAAATCTGTTATCCAAAGGGCCCATGATAGTCCTACAGCTGCACATGGGGGTATGGTTAAAACCATCGAACTTATTAGACGTCATTTCTTTTGGCCCGGGTTAGTACGAGATGCACGTGACTATATTCGTTCTTGTGAGACATGTAACACTAGTAAAGCACCTAACTTTATCACCAAGCCGGAGATGGGTAACCCTGTTAAAACATTCAGGCCTTTTCAAAAAATGTATGTGGACATTTTAGGTCCATATCCTCGTAGCAAACAGGGTCACATAGGTTTATTAATTGTGTTAGACCATATGACAAAATTTCATTGGCTTTTCCCGCTAAAGAAATTTACATCCCGAGTTATACAGGATTATTTGTTAAAGGATGTATTTCACATTTTGGCGTACCAGAGATTTTGTTAAGCGATAACGGATCTCAATTCAAAGCAAATGAGTTTAACGCATTTCTCACATCGTTAGGTGTCAGTCACACATACACGGCCATATATTCTCCGCAATCTAATGCGTCGGAGCGCGTCAATCGCTCTATTTTGGCAGGAATTCGATCATATCTTAAGCAGGATCAAACTTTGTGGGATCAAAATATTAGTGCCATTAGCTGCGCGTTACGAAACGGATTTCACCAGTCCATTCAATGCTCCCCATATAGAGCTGTGTTTGGGTTGGAAATGATTACACACGGTAGTTCATATTCATTACTCAAAAATCTCCATGTGTTGGATGAACCCAGTATGAGAATTAATAGAGAAGACGAACTTTATTTAATTCGTAAAAACTTAAAGAAACACATTGCAAAAGCATATGCAACTAATCGAAATCAATATAATTTGCGTGCCAGACCAATTTCATATCAAATAGGCCAGGAAGTTTATAGACGAAATTTTGCTCAAAGCAATTTCGAAAGGAAATTTAATGCAAAGTTGGCCCCTCTGTTTTTGAAAGCCATTATTAAGGAGAAAGTAGGAAATAACTATTACATTTTACAGGATACTGATGGTCGAATATTAGGCACATATCATGCCAAGGATCTACGACCCTAGTATATTAAATTTCCCCCTAATACTGTTGCTCAATAAGCCAGTATTATGTGGTTTGTACTGTTCGTAGTTGTAATTTGTGCTCATAAGATGCCTGTTCAAATATTCAACAAAGTTATTCCAGATTGATTTCTAACTTGGTATTTTATTTATCCATACAAGTTAATTGAACCCCTCTTCTCTTGTATTATATTTTGTTACCACATTAAGTAAAATTATTACCATTGAAATATACAGGTATTCTTACATAAAACATAACTATAGTTAATAGCGTTATCATTTGTAGCAGTAGTTAAATTCGTTGTTGATATAGTATTTTCTAATAAAAGTACTAATTAAAAAGCAGTGTTTAATTGGCATTAAATTATCGGTCAGTTGATATACGCCAAACCGTAGAAACGTACGCCAACGCATAGGATCGCATAGAAACGCATGTTAAAGCATGCTGGCTTCAACTCGATTATTCGGTAATCATTGTGTTTTCCAGAAATCTATCGAAGTTCTTTTTTTTTGCCTAACATATCTTCTTTAACTTAAAGAATACCGTTGAGAAATTCTTTTTCACATCTTGCATTGTCCGAGGAAGGTAGTGACTTCAACGCACATCAAATTTATAGTGTTACTTAACCGCAAATCATTGTTCATAAAGCAGTTATAATAAGTTCAGGGCATTTGTGTCAATTGAATTATAAAAAAAAAAAAAAAAAAAAACTAAATTCTAAACATAACTGCAGCCATAATTTTCCAACTTTGGCTTAAAATCATCCCAGCAGGAGCTCATAAATATATTTTAAAAATCTACGCCTAATTTTGTCAGCTTCGAGTAAATACTTATTTACAATAAAATTCATTTCTTTAAATTGTCCTAAATACGCCATATTACAAATAAATTTCAAGATTGTCATTCTGTCTATCAAACTTCACAAATTTCGATATAACAATTGGTGGACTTATTTAATGAGCCACCACTGTACTTTTCTCACGAGATCATATTACAATCTGGAAAAAAAAAACAAATTAAACAAAAGAAAAAAAAACTGTGATCTCGATTACTAAACTGGAAGAAAAAGAGGAGATAGAAGAACATAAAAAAAATCAGAAAACACATTGCCAATGTTTTTTACCACTTCAACATTGATAACAATACCTAAAGCGGACAGTTTGTGAGCTAAACGGCTAAATTATAGATATACCAAAAGAAAAAAAACTAAAAGTAAAGTCTGAAGACATTTCTCGAAGATCCCAATATCCCAAAAAGAGAATATTTCTATTTAACATCTCATCGAAGTCTAGTGGACCTAACCTTCTCCGGCTGCTACTGGTCACAATTCCTACGGTTTTCCAGAGTCGTGAACACACGAGCCACCAACATAAATTATTTCTCCTATGTTATCTAGTCTGGGTAAACTAAATCAATTTTTCTAAAATGCCGACAGGGCAAATTTAATTCGTAATTAAAACTTTAATATTAAAAAAACGTGAAAATTGTATTAGTGTCCGAAAAATAATAACCAAAATTACATGAAAAATTCGTCCAGACAATCTGGAAGTGCCAATGTCACATTTGCTTAAGATTTCAGTTAAAATCACCTTACACTATGATACTATAAACTAATATCTTACGAACTAATATCACAGAAGAAAAATTTTTGTGTCTTAAAACTAGTATTGCACTCCGTCTACATTGCCCTGTCAAAAGAAATGTATTTTAGAACTATTGAAATTTAAACAAATTCACTTATTCTATATTAAACAAATTCTAATCAAGTTAAATTTTATTTAGATTTTATAAGCAAGAGTTAATTTATAAGGGAAAAGCTATAATTGCAAAACCTATCTACCTTTTTGTTTTACACCTTTTAATCAGCAACCTACAGCAGTTTGAAAAGGCCTCTTCATCCAGCAGTTGCCGAAATGTTTATAGAATTGGTGAGTGATTATCGTTTTAATATATCCTCATTGTTTTGCAATTTTAACTGCTTTTGCTATGCATAATTACCATTAAGTACCTTGAAAAATTACCTATAATTTGTTGAGAATTTATAACTTTAATTTAACAATTTTTTTTTTTACACAAAAAGTTCATACCCTGCTTATTGAGGTATGTCTGTTTGCTAAAAAAAAAAAAAAACAAAATTTTTCGCTTCTTGATCTTTTTTTTTGTTGTTAAAATTTTTTTTCTGGTATCTGAACAACGACACCCGAAAAAAAACTAAAACAAGAAAAAAGAATACACTTGTTCTATTTATAGAATTTACTATGCTCATTCATAATTTATTCTACTGAGAGAGCAAATGCATTGATCAACAAGGAAAGCTTTTGTTGTTACAGTGTCTGTACTTTGTAAGTAGCTTTCGTTTAAAGTTATAAATTCAACTCGTTAATAAAAAGAAACAAATTTAAGACAGTAGTGAAATTACACATATATATTTAATAATTGTTAACATCAGTTATGTAAAGTTGTATAAGGATGTTTTAAAATAATGAATATAATAGATTAATATAGAATTAGAATTTTTTTTCTTTTACATGAATTATTCGTGTTACATATTATTTGAATAAATAACGAATTGAGTATAATGGAACTTTAAAATTTCTTAATTCTTACATAATGTGATTGGTTTTGAATAAGTTGCGTTAGGGATCTTAGACTTCACATCAGACGCTCTAAGATCACAGGTAGGGTGGGTAAAGAAGCGTCGAACCCCCAAAGACAGCTAGGGGAGGTACTCTACACAGTTGTATGACCCTGAATTGACCACTTTCTGTTATTATGTTGGTTAAACAGGGGTATCCTTCAACATCAATTATTAAATCAACATCCTAGTCCATTTCATAATTACATTTTTTTAAGGGAGTCTAAAATTATATTTATGTGTTGACTTCCCATCGGTAAGAGAGATTGACAAGACAAGAACCACCCCACCCGGCTGATTGCTAGCTTTTTAAATGGCTCCCGTTAGTCTTGACAATCTCTGAAAGCTAAAAGAAAATCGCCGATGCAATCTCTGAATTTTGTTGTCATTCTTTAGAGAAAATAGTCTGGTTCATTACAACACTAGTGCTTCTACTCATTTCGATACATATTCCGCTAGCAGATCTTGTTCTTTGGTGGATTTATTTACAGGTTGCGGCTTTTCCTCACAATTGATTACCACCTCTGCTGAAGCATATTCAGATATTTCGGAATTCGTTGTTATAAGATCAATTTTTATTTATAATGGTTGTACCACCCACAAACTGTTGTCCTCACAATCTCCCTCTATACGGGCCCATACTGAAGTTTCAGACTGGTGGTGGTAATTTCTGATGCGTCATTTCCGACATCAAAGTGTAATTCAACATTTCGCGAAATCGTTACTTTTTGTCCCATATGAAGACTAATGCCCTGATCAATCATGAAATCTAATTGAAATTCAGGAAAAATGTATTCCAAAATAGACACATATCGTATTTCAAAATTCTAATATTATTATTATTATTTTAAGATCTCTTACATTCCATGATTTAATTCAATTAGATTTCTTTTAATGGAATTTTTAAAAGTCATAGGTATATGTTCACAAGTTTGCAACCACCTACGAACTTCAGACACATTTATGCAAAATGGTCATGAACATATGACAGCAGAGTGCATATGTATGTGTCATCAAAGATCTGCTGAACCGATGTGCTATTTCATACATGGGTGACTACAATTTAAATTTACTAAAAGTTTATTTCCACCTCTACAACATTTGTGTACACATTTATAACATTATTTTTACGATTGGCCCCAGTGTGTTATAGAAATAAATAACAACAAATGAGAGACTGACTGTTAGAGCAACGATGCCTCGTTTTCAGAAATGTGCCATTTTGTGTTGCAACAAAGACAAGTGACATATTTATATTAACCCAGTAAAAAATGTGCTCCAAAAGGAGCAGGTTTTATGTATGAATTCATACCTCAAATCGCTTTAAACCTGCTGATAGGATGCATGATATTTGTATGAGATTATCCCGGTTTGGAGGGCTACTTTCTGCTGACAATAAGCGCTTCTTTTAACCTAATCAAACATGCAAATAAAGCACTTTCCTAAAGTGTTTTACTACACTTCGCGCATACCAATCAAAGAACAAATTCTATCTGAATGTTTTTGTTTAAGGAAAATTCATAGTAACTGAGAAGCGCGATATTCGTTTTGTAATTGACTTTCGTTGTCATACGTAAATTTATAGGCTGTAATTTTCGTTTTTCGCTTTAAAACCTTCTTCGTTATTAGCACTAATAAAGCATCTTTTTTGTATATTTTATTCGTAAGCATTTACTGCATCAAAAAAGCGCTTTTATTGAAGCGCTCGATAATGCGCTTTTTCTCCTTAGTGCTTCAAAAAAACACGAATTTTTTTTACTGGGAAACGACAACCTTACATTACATTAATTGCAGTATATTATCGTAAATGGTAACATCTCTGTGGTTAATTTGAGTCAATTGTTTTAATTAAACCTTAACACCAGTTTATTTAAAATACATTGGACACATCACTTAGAAACATAACATAACAAGTGCTTTTGGGTGAATTCAGTGAGTAATATCCTTGATATAAAGTGTTGGAACTGGAAGCGGTCCGTATCACTCTTGATTAGATTTTAATATTATCGTTACCAAATATACTCCATTGCCATGAAAGCAACAATATATTGCACTTTAAGTAAGTAGATGAAATACAAGTTACAAAAATTTACATACCATCCACATACTTAAGGTGCTTATGGGTGACAGTAGAGTATCCAACTTTTAAGCAATACACGTTCTTCAGCAAGAGCTCATTCGTTCTTTAGCCGCAGCATCCTGATGGTGCCTTCGTGAAATATACTTCTTACTGAAGTCTTTCGGAACGCTTCAACTATAGGAAAGTAAGTCACACATCTTATGACATAACTAACAGTTAACAAATTTAGAAACATCTTAAATTTACATAAATAGTCACAGACAAAATCTTTTCAAATAAATTTGCTGAGAAATTTAAAAATTTTTATATCAACCCATTGTGCAATTTAATTTGTTTTCTGATAGTTCTATGCAGAAAGACATCAATTTGCTTGCCAAAATTTTAGCTGTATAAATATTTTCAGCCATGACGTTAATAATAATAAACTAAATATAAACAAATAGTAAGCAAATAAATAATTTGCATTTTAATAAGTTTCTTTAAGATTAAATCGTATGTATAGAAAGCTGTTGATCATATATAAAACAATATGATTTGATTTTGGGAGGAGGAGAATGCCAAAAGTCAAACCACTTTGATTTCACACATTAAATGTGCTAAATGCATTAACAACAACAACAAGAGGAAAAACTAGAATAAATTATACATAAATAATTTTGAAAAAGTCAATTTTTTCTCATGTTTATGTAGAAATAACACATGTGTGGCGGTTTTAAATTCTATAGATTTATAAATTAATATAGATAAATTTAAAATTTGTAAAAAAAACTAAACAAATTCCCACGCAATAAAATGCAATATTAAATTAATTGTAAAACCAAAATAATAAACATTTATAAACAAATGCCTTGTTTTTATTATTTAATCTAATTAAATTGTTGAAAATCAAATATGTCCAATGGAGAGTCGTAGTCATGGATGGTGAACGCCTTCTCCAATTTCACTTTGTGATCTCTGGGCTCTTTATATTTTTATCACAAAATAATTTCATTTTATCAGTTCTCTGTTTGTTTACGACCTGCAATTAAATTTATGTTAAATTTACATACAAATATAGCGACTAAATAATCACCCCTATCGTGAGTAAAAATTCCCCATGAAATTTGTTCCCTTTTCACATTTTTCCTATTAAAATTCAATGTTAAAAAAATAAAAGGGAACAAATTTCATGTGGAATTTTTATTCACGATAGGGGTGAATAATAAAAAACAGTACATATTATACCCTACACCACCATAGTGGGGAGGGTATATTGGAAAATATTGATCCAACACCCGATCGACTCAGAATCACTTTCTGAGTCGAATTTACGATGTCCGTCCGTCCGTCTGGCTGGATGGCTGTCAATGTAAAGCTTTGTTTGGTACGTGATATTTCTCGGCCTAAGGATGTCTGGGATTGAAACTGGTGTAAATCGGTGAATTATTTCACCTAGCCCCCATATAAATGTCTTCCCGAAATTGGGGTGTACCGATCATAAATATTTGAATTATGCAAGTATCCAAACAAATTTCATCACAAATGAGTGGTAAATGAAGTCAAATCACATCTACAAATTTTGTGCAGATCGGTCCATAATTACTCGTAGCTCCCATAAGGCTTACTTCCCAGAAATCACTTTAAAGAGCATAACTCTCTCAAAAATGTTGGTATCCAAATAATATTCAACGCAAATATATTTCATATGTATAATAGATACAAATAATGTGGTCTAATTTTATTATGATCGGTCCATAATTAGTCGAAATTCCATATAAGGCCCTCTCCGTAATTCACTTTAAGCTCCATAAATCGTTTAATAGTATTTATATCGAGATAAAGCTTAACACATATAATACTTATATTCACAGACATCTTGACACTAAATTTTTGGCTGATCGGTGCACAATAGGTTATATCTCCCATCTCACATATAACGCCCATTTCTGAAAAACTGTTTAATGCATATACTGGGTGTAGGTTATTAAATGGTCGGGCTTGACCGACTATACTTTCTTACTTGTTATTATTATTATTGTATCGAGTTTGGCTTTAGAATAATTAAATATGAACAGCGCAGTTTGCAGTAACTTTATATACTTGTCTGGCCAAACACGTACAAAATGCCATTTGTTTCAATGACTGGCTCTATTTAACGTAAATACATACGAGTGTAATTATAAATTATTTATTTAAAAAAAATCTGTAGTTATAAAAGTTAACTACTACTGGTCTGTTTAAAGGAAAGACTACAAACAATTATCGATTTATTTTGAAGTTTACTTTTTGAACTGGTAACTTTTTGTTTTAACTTTTTTAAGATAAAATGTTGACTGATGAACAGATTTTGTATCGGCTGAATGGTGAATTCTTTTTGTTACTTAGTTTCAAAAATTAGCCTACAATTTTGTCTGTACTTTCTTCGTAACACTTCACACAGCTGCCCTATATACTTAAGTAACTTAATTGAACCTGCTGTAGTGCTCTTTTTATTTTATGTCGTGATTTTTTTTTTCATATTACTAAAATATTAAGTGCATTTGATAAATACGTCATTGTTTATAATTGTTAAAGCAAAAAGCATTTTAATATTAATTAAAATAAAATAAAAATTCATCGCCATTAGCGTATGAATGCAGTTGTTATACTTTATTGCTCGCATACCCACCAACTAACTTACTAACGTTTACGCTCCTATTGTTCAATTGTTGGTCAGGGTAGTTCATTAATGGATTCTAGCCATAAATTGGTTACTATGGATACCATTGGTGTGGAATTTTATTGAGTTTTGAAAGCAACATTTATTGATTATTCATAAAATTTCAACAATGTGCTACATTGAATTGCTAATAAATGGTTATAGACAATATAATTAGAACGACAATGCGTTGAAAATGACAACCATAAGCTTTTTTGATTGGAGGTACTGAACTTTAGGCACCCCTCACATAAGTTTGTTTTACAAAAAAAAAAAAAAAAAAAACTCTTCATTTAGTTTTATGTTGAAAATAATTTCTTAGAATAATGCCTTTGCAATATATATTTCTTTGCTATAGTACTTATTGTCTGTGTACAGAACTTAGTATCCGAGATATATCCAAATTTTGGTAATCATGTTTTTCGCACATATCTCTGCCATTTAAAGTACTTATTGATTTTCAATATAAACATTTTTTGGGGAAAGTTGGTGCTGTAAAATTAAGTGTAGCCTAAATCTACAATAATTCCATGTACCCAACGTATATTTTGGAGCCAGGGATGGAAACAATATACATAAAATGTACTTTTCAGAACTCCTCGGTTCCACTTTTAATATTTGTTAAATAATAATAAAACTTGACCACAAACTTACTTCAACGAAAATTCAAAATTTAACATTTCCTTATATAACGAATGTTTAAACAACTAAAGGGTCCGCCAAATAACATTTTTTTTGAAAATGCTATAAAAAAACTATTCTCAATTTTCTTTTTTTATTTAAAAGTACAATCCTTCTGGTTAATAATGGAAAATAATTTCATTCAAATGACTGCCTCGGCTGATCTTGCAGTGGCGTACAAGATCGTTCCAATTTTTAAGCACATTATCGATTGTGTGTAGCTGTATTTCACCAATGGCTTCACAAAATCAAATGTTGCCAATATCATCCTCTTCGACTTATAATCACTTCCTGAGTCGATTTAACGATGTCCGTCCGTCAGACTGGCTGCCTGTGTGCGCAATTTTGAAGACATTTCAATACAATTTAATATTTTTTCAGCCCAAGGATGGATGGGATTGAAACTGGTCGAAATCGGTCCATTATTTCACCTGGCCCCCATACAAACGTCCTCGCGAAATTAGGGTTTAAAGATCATAAATCTTTGAATTATGCAAGTATCCAAACAAATTTTACCACAAATGAGTGGTAAATGAAGCCAAATCACATCTACAAATTTTGTGCAGATTGGTTTGCTCATAGCTTCCGTATAAGGCTCACTTCTGAAAATCACTTTAAAGAGCATAATTCTCTTCATCCAAATAATATTGAACACAAATATGTTTTGTATATATTCAAATAATATGATACAATTTTATGATGATCGGTCCATAATTAGTCGTAGCTTCCATATAAGTTCCACATCCGAAATTCACATTAGCGACCATAAATCTCTTAAAAATGTTGGTATCCAAATAAAATTCAACACAAATAAGTTTCATATGGAAACAAAAATAAGAACACCTAATTTTATAATGGTCGGCCAATCTCCCATATAAGACCATCTCCGTAATTCCTTTATACATTTTTTAAAAGTCGTTTAACAGACATAATATTTATATTCACAGAAGTCATGGCAATAAATTTTTCGATGACCTTATAGCGCCCATTTCTGAAAAACTGTTTATACATATACTGGGTGTAGGGAATTATATAGTTGGACTATACTATATTACTTGTTTTAAGAAGCTTTATCAATCTTTAATATTCTTTCTTTTGCTTTTAAATTAATATAGAAATTAAAGGCGAAATGACATGTTATTTTTGTCAATCTAACATTTCAATATAATAACTTTTAATCAATTTAAAATGTTTGTTTTCAAACATATTTACTATATTTATTAACCAATTTGTTTTAATATGAAACGAAAATCCCGCAAATTCCGATTCCAGGATTTGGAAAACCAGACCCGTTTGGCAATTCTATCACCAACTGAGTCTAAAATGTATCAAAAAAACGTACAATTGTTTGGAACTGAATATTTTTTTGTGATGGATCTCTTTAAAATTTAGCAAAAATAAAGAATAGTTTTATGTATCTTTCTAATGCAGCGTATATGGTCACGTTACAGATTCCATACAGTAAAATAGTTTGATTGTTGAATGGGATATATTTCCTGGACGTGTACTTCCTCGTTTTTGTATCAATTAACCCAAAAGAAGAGTGTGATTTGATACCTTACCACTTAACCACTAGTGTACGAGGGTTATGCAAAACTATTTAGATTCCAAAGACTCAATTCTGTCATCTTCAATCTTTTACAAATCAAAACTATTCTCTAACCAATTCCATTCATGTTCAAGTGTAAATATATGGATCCCAATGACTCAATTTAGATTTCTATCAACCAAAAACTCATACAAATCAAGATGTGTGTCTGACCGTAAGTGGTTCTCAGACTCTGTCTCAATCTGTCTACATATCTAACGAACGATATTTATTTGCAGTGTTATTGTATACTGGACAGTTTATCTTGATTTCTCAATCTACTTTTTTATTTAAACTTGCATTCAAAAACAAAACAGCATTGAAGTAAGCTAATTCTGTAAATAAATTTCAAGTGATTTATAAATGAATGAATGAAGTTCAAGGTAAGCGAGTGTATTTATTATACATACATATTTATTTAACGAACAAACATCAATATGGTTATAGTTTCGTACTAAGTTTAATTAAATGAAAGTAGTTTTCATTTAAAAACGAAAACAAAAAACTGAATTTTTTTAAAATTTAGAATTTAATTGGAAAGTAGGTTTCCATAAGTATAAAAACATTTTAGTTTCAGGTAAATAATTGTTGCTTTGCTGACCTTTTTTTTGCTCCGAAATTCAAGTAAATAGATTTTCTAAATGGAAATGTGAAAAAACTACTATATTTCCATTTCATTGTTTTGCTAAATGTTTTCAATCGAAATGAAAATGCTGCGGTTTTCTATTGCAATTTCCTACATCACATACAAGTTTGAGTAATATACGTAGAATGGCAATGTGCATTTCTAACATTTGTTTCTTTCTTGTTTTTTGCTGGAATCTCTTTCTATAACAATTCATGTTTAGTGATTTATTTTTATCAACACACAGCATGCTCAAGAATTTGTTCTAAAAACGTCTTCCTCTGGGCTTCCGTTAGAGCACAGAAACTACAAGGCGGCTGACTGGCAGTTGCCAGTTGTTTGATATTAAAGAAAAATAAAAATAAATAGTAAAATTAAAAAAAAAAAATCACTTAAGCTGGAACATGTTGCCGCAGTTTCTTAAAGCAGTTAGTTAATTTTGTACTTGCTTATATATAGTATGTACATATGTACATAGGTACTTACTTGTACATAGTTATAATTTGCTAATGGTCTTGGGGTCCGTGGTATTCCAGCTGTCAGGCTGTTAGCGTTCAGCTTAGTCAGTTAGTAATTTTAAAATGAATTTTTATCATAATCAATTTAAAAATGTTTAAACTGAAATCATTTTCTGTATTACGTGTACGAGTATACTTCTCGTACTTACTTGCTATTGAAAATTAAAAAGTTCTAGTTCTGCTATTTTTCTGGTTATTAAATACTTAAATGTTCCAATTTATGATGAATTTTTGCTGCATCTTTTTTATAAAATTGTATTTTTGGTATTAAATTAGATAAATCCAATAATATGTAGAGAAAACCAGGTTCAACGACCAGTTCTCTACATATAGAGGGGAAGAAAATGGCATTAGTCAAAAGGGAAGTATTTCCTGATAATTGTCTTTTGATATTCATGCATTAAAAAAGTATCTTTAATAAGAAATTAAAGAGCAATTGTTATAAAGGGTCCGCCAAATAACTTTTTTTTTTTTTTTTTTGAAAATGCTATAAAAAAAACTATTGAATATTTTCTCAAATTTCTTTTTTTATTTAAAAGTACAATCCCTTCGGTTAATAATGGAAAATAATTTCATTCAAATGGCTGCCTCGGCTGGCCATGCAGTAGCCTACACGATCGGTCCAATTTTTAAGCACATTATCGATTGTGTGCAGCTGTATTTCACCAATGGCTTCACGAATGGCTTGTCGGCATTACACTTGTCTTTGACGATATCCCACATATAATAGTCCAACGGTGTCAAATCGCAGCTCCGAGGCGACCAAACGACATCAGCTCTACGGCTGATAATGCAATCTTCAAAAACAGGGCGCAAAACATCGAGTGTAGCTTCGGCTGTGTGGCACGTAGCGCCGTCTTGTTGAAACCAAAGGTTCCAATAGCATGCTCTTCAATTTTTGTGAACAAAAATTCGTTCAACATGACCCGATAACGATCGCCATTGACTGTAACGGCAACTCCTTGCTCATTTTCGAAGAAAAATGGCCCAATTATGCCTCTGGACCAAAATCCGCACCAAACAGTTACTCGTTTTGGGTGCATCGGCTTTTCAGTGTATGCGTGCGGGTTTTCTGTGCCCAAATGCGACAATTTTGCTTGTTTACATACCCGCCAAGATCAAAATGAGCTTCATCTGAAAAGATGATTTTTTTTGACAAAATCGGCATCTTCTGAAAGTCGATCGCAGGCCCACTTAACAAAGCGAAAACGCATTGGAAGGTCAGTTGGCTTCAACTCCTAAACCATATTCGTTCAGCGGAAGGATAAAACTAATTATCTGTCAAATCAGACATGAGCTAAGTGTTTGTTACCATTCACGAAATAAGCACTAGTTGAAAAAAAAACGTTAGATGGCGGATCCGTTATTTACTTGTATAAAGGGTAAGTTGTAGGTATATTTCCCTGATATTCTCATACACTGTCTACGGATTCCATATGTATAACCTGATGTATTCCAATAATAATTATGGATTTATATCATATAATATCAGTTAGGTTCTGAAATAAATAAAATCCAAATACATTAAATTACCTTATGATATTGCAGAGAATTTATGACGTAAATGGTGATAGCTGTCCCCAACAACTTTCCCGTGTCGGCTTCACATATCACCCTTAACCTTCATGTGTGCGGCAAAACAAACCCCCCCTTCTAATGCGCTGCAAGGTACCTGGATACCTACAGATATGAAAAAGCATTTTCGCGTAGTTGGAGCGTAGTTAAGAAATATTTTATATAATTTTTCTTAACTACTTAAGGTTTGCAAGCTACTAACAACTTCAAATAATATACTTGCACTGGCCGCTTTCTCATAAAAAAGTTTCAGGTATACAAGTTAACAATTTCAATGAAAAAACTTTGACTGAAAACGCCAAAGGTACCTTGGTGCACACATAGGGTTAATAATTCATTACCTTTCCAAATGCTTACAAAGAGTATTATGATCAGTAGTGAGATTAATATTCATTAACAGTTGCTTTCTAAAAGCATCGTACGATTCTCGATTTTTGTTTCCCCCACTGGTATTTTGACAACTGTCTGATTTCAACGATTTATCTACTGACTTCAATATGTCTGTCTTATACGTTGAAAGATTTGTAAAAAGTAAAGAAAAGTTAACCAAACATATCAAATTCAATGTCTTCCAGAGGTAATTTGTTAATGAAATATTGGATAATTTTGAAATTTATTATTTTCCTGACTATGGATATTAAAAACGAGGCTCCATTGCGATCTTGTCCCACAAAAGAACTAATCTTCACAAACGAACTTATTCTAAAGATTGAATCTTGTATCTGCTTAGAAATTTAAATGTTTACCTAACATAAAAAATTTGAGAATAATCGGTCACAGATTCTGCCGCCTATATTAAAACTCTTAGAGATAAATCAAGCAAACACAATCCAAATAATTTTTTAAAGATTTAACCGAGGACGTTTGTAAAATATAAAAAGCGTGGAATTTGGATGAATAATAATTTTTCAAAACTTAAACTCGAATACTTCTTGGCTGCTGCACCAACATTAAATTTTATCTCGATGAGACCAGTCGATTTATTTCAGATTTATTTCAAAAACATTTCGATTCTGCTGCATCGGTAACAATATTTATGTAGGTTTTACACAAAGTATATGGCGGTGTCACCAGACGGAAGGTAATCAAGGTTTTTATTTTTCTTTCAGAACTTCCTTTTGTTTATATTTTTGCAGCGCGTAATGATTTACTTTGACACACAATAATTTAGATACCAAAAAGGCCAAGGAAACTGATTTTGACTTTTTGAAACTTTAGAATTGTCTCCTCTGTATGAACTGTGGTTATTCTCGAAAGTGTGTAGAATTTCATGATGGTATATGTAAAGAAAATTGCAAAAAATATCTGAAAAATGTCGAGGTTGTCTGAAACATTGGCCTATAACTCGGATCCTACTGAACCAATTTTGCTAATTTTCAATGCAAAACATTTTGGTGCATCAAAGAATGTTTGAGAAAATTTTATTGTTTTAAGTCTTTTTGTCGAAGCTCTATCTGGCCTTCAACAGACGGACTATATATACTTTTCAGTTCTACGACTATTATTTCGATATGTTACAAACGGAATGACAAATATAATACACCCCCATATTTTTGGTGTTGGGTATAAAAATGAGTTCATACACCAATGTAAAAGTGGGGAAGAGTATATATACTTTTCAGTTCTACGACTATTATTTCGATGTGTTACAAACGGAATGACAAATATAATACACCCCCCTATTTTTGGTGTTGGGTATAAAAATGAGTTCATACACCAATGTAAAAGTGGGGAAGAGTATATATACTTTTCAGTTCTACGACTATTATTTCGATGTGTTACAAACGGAATGACAAATATAATACACTCCCATATTTTTGGTGGTGGGTATAAAAATGAGTTCATACACCAATGTAAAAGTGGGGAAGAGTATATATACTTTTCAGTTCTACGACTATTATTTCGATGTGTTACAAACGGAATGACAAATATAATACACCCCCCTATTTTTGGTGTTGGGTATAAAAATGAGTTCATACACCAATGTAAAAGTGGGGAAGAGTCATTATTGACTCAACTCCACCATAAGCATTATTTCTGTGTCGGTACAGACATCACTGTAAACATCATCTGTTTATTTAACTCACCAGTTTAGAGAAATATAATACAGGACTAACTACAGAAAAAAGAATATCTGTGTTTAGTGATAGCGCTTATTTCAAGAAATATTTGAACAATGTGAACTACTACTTTGAAATAAAAAAATATTGGAAAAAAACATTACAAAAGTTGGTGAAATCTTTTTTTTGTTTTACTGCTGACTTCATATATTCGATTTGGTGTCGTTGTTGTTTTTTTATCATTATTTTTCGGATTCGTTCACAAAGATTTTTTGGTTGATTCATCATTTTGTGTGGTGAGGTTGTGAAGTTTTTTTTTGCGAGTTTTTTAAGTTTTTCATTTGTTACTTGTTCGAGAGGTTGCTGAGCTTTTTAAACTGTCTTAGCTAACAGGCTTTTGTGTTGCACGAGTATGTTGCCATTGCTGGCTGGCAAATGTTGTTTAGTAGTAAAACGTATTCGTCCGTCTCTTTTTATTATGAATTAAACTTGTTTTTTATCCACAGACTGGCTGCTTCAGTTTCGTTTTATGCAAATCCACGTGAGCGGTTTTTATATGTTGTACGCTCTTGCTTCACCTCACTTTTTTTTTTATTTTGCTGCGGTTGTGCTGTATTCATATGATTTCTTTTTTAGGTTTTTTTCTTTTGCAAAACTCTTTTTTGCTTGCCATTCAATGCAAAATTGTTTTTAAAACATTTTACTGCAACTCCATTTTCGACTGATTCTTCCTTTAAGCCAGAGTTGATATGCATTGAACAATATGCACGCATGCACGTTTTTTTTAAATTTATCACTCATTCACTCATTGACTCGGTCCATACTCGTATAACAGTGTGATTTTGTCTTTTGTTTGCTAAGACTTCATTCAAACTGGTTTCAAATTGTTGGTAATTATTTTGTTTTATGTTTTGTTGTTGTTGAAATATTATACGTCTTTTACTTTTTTTTTTTATTTTTTTTATGCATTTAAATAAATTTAAGATTTAATTATTTAATGTCATTTTTATTTACAAGTATTTTAGCACCTTTAGGTTGAGTTGAGTGTGTTCAAGTAAACGAGTTTAAGTGGTATTTTTCATAAAGGCTGACATTCTAAAAATAAAATCATATGATTTGTTTAGTTTTTCTTTCACACAAGAAAAAATCTAAGCAAATGCTTTAACAATAAACCTTATTTAATTATCTTAAATACGTACTTAGAAAAAAAAACTAAATAAGCTACTACGAAATTTAAAAATTCTAGATTATGGCTACTTAAAATCAATTAGATCGATATAAAAATGGCAAAGATATAAGCGATTTAGAATGAAAAATTTCAATAAAAAGCTTTAAAAAATTTCGTTTTTATTATTGCCGTTTCTTTTTAACTCGGTTATTGTCTTTAGTAACTTTTATATAAATCTTTTTGAAGATTACATATCTGTCTTTTATGTTAACTTAGTTTATAGTTAGTGTAATAGTTTACTTAGTCCGCGTTTTCACTATGTTTTCACTATGTAATTTTTGTTGTCAAATTGTCCAAATTGTTGGCAATTGTATGAAAACGGGTTGTCATATGACATTGCAATCATAGATGACGCCATATGACGACCCGTTTTCATACAATCGCTAAACATTTGACTACAAAAATGACATGTGAAAACCAAGCATTATAGTGTTAGCAACATTTTTTTTTGTTTGCTTTTGTTTACTTTTGTGCCAAGAAAGCTTAATATGCGGGAAGTTTTGCTTTACTGCTTTAATTTGTGACGCTGAAGCACACCGATTGCTTACCAAAGCTTATTGTGAATGTGTTTCATCGGTTGCAATGTGCGAAAGGTGGTTTGCACGATTCAGATGTGGTGATTTGGACACGGAAGACAAGTATCGCCCAGGAAAGTCAAAACAAAATTTAAGATCAATAATTGAAGGACAGGAACTTGTACCGAATGCAACTGTTTCGTTTGAAGTGAGCATTAAACTATTTAAGAAGAAGTGGTGATTATGTTTTGCATCAACCGCATTACCGCATTTTTTGCGATCGATGCAGAACGCTCTCTTGGGTATACGCTTGGTTTCAAAACAGGGTATCCGAAATCGGCATGATTCGTTCTTGGCCAGAGAAGATAAATAGTTGTTTTGGTGGCGAATCTATATGCTTGGCAAAAAGATGAGTGTTCAAAGTATAACTTCCTTTATTTCTTAAATTAAATTTCAAAACCCAGTTTATATTATTGTGATTGAATTTATAGTCCATAAATTAAAATTTTAGATTAATATATATTTTTGTAAATTTAAATAACGAGCCTTTGAGGTCCCGAGCGATATTTATTACCATTAAAAGTCAGTTCAATTAGGCCGGACCTCAACTGCTCACATCCCCATAACATATTTTCTTTAAAATTGCTCTTCAAAATGCTTCAAACTCGTGTAAACAGTAAAAATTCTTCAAAATTTATATTATATTTGGCAAATATTTACTCAAAAAAGCTTAACCACTTGTTTTAACACAAATTTGTTTGACGTTGTTTACCCTTACAAGAGTTTTGCAGGATCAACCAGCATCAAATAAATTAAAACTAAATAACAAAAAAAAAAAAAAAAAAACGCATGTGAGGGTACCTTTAAAAGACTGCAAAGATTTTCCCAAAATCTTCCTCTTTTCATTTATTATAAAACTCCCTTAAAAGTCTGAGATGATTTCCACAAAATCTTCCCATAGAACCAACTTCCAGTTATTTCACACAATTACATTGTGTATTTCACACAATTCTCTTTAACCAACATTTCGTTTGGTATTTTAATTCCTACTTATAGAGTGCAATAAAATTAGTTATTTCCCCAACTAATTCTATCCCCAACTAACCGTTTATTCAATGAGAAAAGGTAATAGATAATATAGCGAACAATGGGCAATACTTTGAAAAAACTAGCGGGCCCGTTGCCTGCTTCGCACGGCAAAACAAAATAAGAAAAGAAACACACTTATATATATAGATCTTAGCGAAGTCACGAAAAGACACGAAAATTGTTAAAAATATGCTGAAAATGTGTCAAAATTTAATTAAAAATTGGCCAAAAAATCTAAATAATTTTTGTCTTACCGTTCGGAAGCAAAAATGAAACGTTCGAGATCGTCTGTACTCGAAAAGCACCAAAAAGTGACGAAAAGACACGAAAATCTGCTGAAAATGTGAGAAAATTAAATTACAAATTGGCCAAAAAATCCAAACTTCATATAAACCATATATGGGCCACTGCCTACGTAGTTTGGTTGAAATCGCACGACGCGTTTATGATTAGTTCGGTGACGTCCATATGCGGACTTGTTTTTATATATATAGATTGTTTCAAAAAGCTAAAAGTTTGACTTTAAAAACATTTTGATAAAAAAAATCGGGTTTTTATCATCAACATCACTATAGTTAGAAGGATATTGTGTTTTTGTGCTGATGTTTGTAATGCTCAAAAAGAAAGGACCTGCATTTTAACACATTACTTGGGTTGCAAGTTTTTGCTGGGATATAAAGGCTGTGATTAAAGTACGTGACTCAATTTTAGTGCTAACTTGATACTTAAACTTGCTTTGGCCCGGTGAAGCCTTATTAAAATTGGTTGAAATCATGCAATTTTAATTAAGCCGACATGAAGCCAACATATTAAAATATTAGAAATATTAATATAATTATAAAATAAAAAATGTCATCAAAAAATTTCTAAAATCAATGTTATGAAGGAAATTTGTTCTAAATATCGATATACATAAATTTGTTCATACATAAATAAGTTTCTTACCAATAATACTTTTTTTATTAATGGGTCGAATACGGATGGCAATCGAACCTCAGTGGACTGACAACTGTAAGCTGTTATATTCAGTTGCCGAACATGGCAACCGAAAATTTGTGGTTGCTTTGATTTTTATGTTAAGTGTTAATTTTAAATGTTGCATGTCAGTTGCAACCCAACTCCAGTTTAGTTGCTATACATATCGCCAAATTAGTTCTGCTTTTATTCCAAACTAATATTTAAAAAAATCAGTATCGATATATACATAATTCTTTATTAATTTGTTCCAAATCTTCCAGCTAACAGCTTCCAAACATGTATGTTGGTTTCGAGGTAAAAATTATCAGAAATATGTTTATTTAACTTAGCCGCAACTATTATTATTTTATATCAAATTTTCGGAAGATTTGTACATCTGCTTCATTAATTAGCAAGCAAAAAAAAATATAGAAGTTCGGATCCTATGTTCTCATTTAATTCTAATTTTATGATATAATTTTGTTGTTGAAATCGGTCTAGAACCGACTGATATAATAGCAAAACGTACGAGTATTGTAACGAATTTTGAAAATATATTTGGCTGCACATATCTTGAAAACTTTGTTCTTTACATTAACATTTGCATATGCAATGAGAAGTAAACTGTGATTTCTATAATATTCCTTACAGACAGCTAAGTGAATATAACGATGTCCTTTTGTTCGTATGTCGGTTGAAATTAACTAAAAGTATTTTTTGATATCAAAGGTCTTACCACCGATTAGACAGTATTTAGTTTTTTGAATACGATTCCGTCTTACCTTTTATAATAACTCAGTTTTTAATTTATTGTATCTCTAATGGCCGAATTCTCGGTCATTAGTTAACCATTGGTAAACTAAAATACTAACTATTGTTTAACTATTACTTGTTATTTTTATGGCAAACTAAGCATTGCGATGCCTTTGTCATTAGCTAACTAAAGACTGTGAATTCGGCCATAATTGATTTAACTGGAGATTAATACCATAAATTTCTTCCACTCCTTGCATCTTCAAAAGCTTATTTCATCCATGTATGTACATACATATATGATGTAATCTCTTGGCAACTGCAAAAGTGCATTGACATCTTTTTTTTTTTTGGATGAGCTCATTGTTAACAAATCTCGAAAACCTTTAACATGATTTTCTTTTTAATGTTTCCATTTAAAAGACATTAAAAAGATTTCAAATACAGAAAAGACCTACAAATGAAGGCAATTATTAAGAAAACATTTAGTATCTGATGTCTCATCATCAATAACAAAATCCACAGAGAAAGAAGTAAAGATAAGAAATGTACATACATATATATATACATATGTACATAAATAAAAGGGACACATGAAAAATAAACCGACTAATGAAAAAACCAAAAAAACATGACACAGAACCTCAAAAAAGCAATATGTATGTACGTGTATGTACATATCATTTAACACTCTAATAGTTGCTTTTGCATCAATTCCTCTTGAATTGGAAAGATATTTGTCATCTTATCGGAAATCTTGTAGAAATTAAAAAATAAAACGAAAACATAAGTAAAAGAAAATAGACTTTCGTTGTAGTAACCAATTTTTGATAGATAGTTGGATCTACATCAAATGCAATTTACTTGTAGTGTACGACTTTGTTAGATAAACTTGCAAACAATTCTAATGTATTTCTATCTGTTTCGTTTTCGATTCATATGTCACAGTTACACAGAAACACAGGCAGACAAACAGACAATCGTACTACAACCACTTCATTTTCTTCATTCAACAACGCTACTTCTGTTGTTGCCATAGTCTTCATCATCGCAAGAGATTTCAAACAACAACATTGTTAAAAGGAGACCCCATTTTCCGCTTTCAGCATTAGTGTCTCTATAACACGATATACATACACACATCCAAATATATGTAGATACATACATATTTATGTATATTGATAGTACACAAACATTTCAGATACATGCAAACATAAATACTTGTAATTGTAAGTGGATGTGTCTACAAATGTTCTCTCATACATTCATTCGCTCTAACACACTTTCAATACGAATATGTACGTATGTATGTATGTATGTGTTGTATATGTTTGTAACTTTGTGTCGATGTACTTTATACTTTGTTGTTCATTTGTCTAAGCACTTTGACAAACTATAAGATACATTTAGTTGGTTTGTTAGTTACTTACAATCTGTCCGTCCGTCTATATGGTTCTGTTTTTATGACTGTTTCTATGAGTCTTAGTATATTAGTGACGTACCTACATCTCTCTCTGTCTCTCTTGTGCTAATATTTATTTGAAATGAGCAGCAGCAGCAGAAGTTACAATAACAACAAGTTCAAAAATTAAGAGACAAAAAAACTCTAAGAAGACCACAAGCTTCATTGGCTCTATTGACTTGTTGGTTTCGTCTATAAGATAAGTTTGGTTCAATTACACTCGAATATAAATTGTGTAAACCAAAATTAGCAACTCAACTATGTCGCGGATCTTAGAGATCATATCGATTGACGAGCTACATTTTCTTCGCCTAATTTTATTGGTCATCGGTAGGGCATCGTAGAGAATTATATATTGTATATAATCTCCTAAATGGGAAAAGCATTACGAAGCTCTATTGATTTTAGTACACACAGCCAGATTCTCTTTTATGCCTGTCTCCGTGATTATTATGTTCACCTATTGTATTAAAATCCTCAAGGATATCCCAATAAAACGAAACTTTATCTTTATTAGAAAGTATAAAATACCTGACTTTTCATGCAAGACTAACATTAATCCTGCAAGCTTCACTTCAAATATCATTCGCGAAAATAAAGTTTTCGAGTTTTTCTTTTAGAATTATTTTTTAGCAGAAAAACTAAAATTTAAGTACTGAAAAATTAACTTTTTATTATATTAAAAAAAAAATTGTTCAAAAAAAAAGTTGGGATGAAATAACTCAATTTTAGATCCCCATTATTAACTTTCTTAAATTAAGTAATTGATATGATTCTCTGAAAACATATTTTCAAGTTTTGAAGTAATAGTAGCTGAGGCACAGATCAGAGAATTACAGATGTAGAGTTTAACTAAACATATTCATAATTCAAGTTTAATTGCTTTAAAGTCAAATAGATATACAAATTTGATTGGATGTATTTCTTAAATTAGTTGCTTAAGATAGAAGTAAGTTTCTGAAGGTACGGTCCCAAATATTTGCCGAAAAAAACGTAACCACTAAATCAAATATATTTCAACTAGTTTATTTATTTAAAAAAAAAACTTCGTTTATGTAGGACAAGATAAACAGATATTCAGTTTTATTTTATTTGATGTTTTTATTTGACTCTTCTAAGAGTAAACAACGTCAAACAAATTTGTGCTAACACAAGTGGTTACGCTTTTTTAAGTAAATCTTTACCATGTGTCCGTTACGAGTTTTACGGAAACTCCAATTTAACTGTTCTGCCGAATATCAATTATTTAACATCTATTGCAGTTAATCACATCTGTTGTGGCGAAAAAAACATGTACAGATTGGCCTCAATATACTCGTATGTTAACCCTTATGTGTGTGGCAAAAAAACACCTTATAATGCGCTGCAAGGTACCTGGGTACCTACATATATGAAAAAGCATTTTCGCACTAAATGCATTGTTGGAGCGTAGTTAAGAGATATTTTATATAATTTTTCTTAACGACTTAAGGTTTGCAAGCTACTAACAACTTCAAATAATATACTTGCAATGGCCGCTGTAAAGGGTGTTAAAAGTAAATTGATCTCTGAGGGAAATTACAAAAAGAAAGTCAAGGCTGCAAAAAAACTAAATTATTTGAAAGTTAGTAGTTCTCAAAAAGTTTTAGGTATACAAGTTATCAATTTCAATAAAAAATTTTGACTGAAAACGCCAAAGGTACCCGGGTACCTTGATGCACACATAAGGGTTAATGGTTCTGAACAAAATTTACTAACATTTCTCTCCGCGTGTACAAAACATTATTAATAGAACTCAATATTTTGTTGCGGTTTCTTGTTTGATTTAATAGTAAAAAAAAAAAAACGTTGCATGTACTTCAAAGCTGTGGCAATATGGTTGCTGTTAGTTATTCATAACAAATACATAAATGAGAGATGAATGTAATGGAAAAACTTTAATAAATGGATAGAGTATTAAATTTTGCTACTATAAAATTAAAGATACTGAAATGAAACCTAAGTATGAATAAAACATCGGAAGCATTTGCCAAAACAGGAAAGTTGTTTGGTCACTAACTAAATCCATTGCTTACTTTTTCATATTCCAAATAAATATGATGGATTATTAGATATTAATTCATTGTTATATTTTCTTATAAATTTTTCTATGTATTTTATTATTTTTTTTCCATTTCTTGTCTTTTCTTTTTAAGTGGCGTGAATGAAAAGCGATTTCTTATTTTGCCATTAGAAATAGTAAAAATGTTAGAAAGAAATAGTTAGCGTTCGTTGGTTATTATATCTTTAATAGAAATTTAAAAAATCATACTTATACAGCCCAATCATGAATAAAAATTCCGCGGGAGTTTTTTCCCTTTTCCCATTTTTCCTACTTAAATTCAATGTTAAAAAATAAAATGGGAATAAACTCCGGCGGATTTTTTATTCGTAATTGGGCTGATAAGATAAATTTAATATACAGCAAATTTCTCTTTTTTATATTTTTTATGTAGAACTGGTCAAATTTAAACTGACATAAAATTTACTTAGTGCCCTTAGTCCCGGGTCTCACACTGCCACTTTTGCTGCTCAACTTTTAAGTTTGTAGGTGGTTATTTGCTATCACTCTTCTTTCCCCTCATGTTAAGAATAAACATGACGATTCCTGATACTTTCAGATTAAGTCAAATGGTATTACCATGTTTTTATACTAGTTGGTACTTGTTACTTATCTTCTTATTTATTTAATTAATTCCTTTATATTTCTACAGTATTTTCTTGTCATTGTTCCCTAATTTATAACAACTTTACACTGAGTTTTGTTTTGTACAGCTGTTTTGGAATTGTTATTTATTTCTTGCAGTCTAAAAATAGCAAACACTGATTTTAACAAAAAAAAATTTTCTTTTAAGCCATATAAATCAACTTAAAAGAACTATTCAAAATTTATGTGAATGATTAAACAGTTTTTTAGGTAACGAATTTCTAATGATGACCGTTTCATTTCAATTTATTTCAAGGATTATAAATTGTCTAGTGGGTCATGGTTTTGAGTATCTGTGTTGTTTATAATTTAGATTATATATACGAGGGCGGTTCCGAATTTTTTTAACCTAGCACAGAAACAGAATATTTAGTATTTCAAAAACATTTTTATTTTTCAATATAATCTCCTGAAACTTCAATACACTTAGTCCAAAACATATCTAGCAATTCTATCCCTTGTTTAAAATAGTAAATAGTTTTCCTCAAGGTTTTCAAAATAGTGAATTACAACTGTAATTGCAACTTCATTTGAAGTAAAACTCTTGCCAGCAACGAATTTTTTTTAGATGTGGGAACAGGTAAAATTCACTGGGACCTAAATCAGGAGAATAAGGTGGGTGGTGGTCAAGCAACTCGTACTTTAATTCGTTGAGTTTTTAGCCATTGTTAAAACAGTCATATACACTGGTGTCTTGATGAAAAAAGTTTTTTTAATGCAAGCCAGGACTTTTTTTTATCAAATTTTTACATTTTATTGATCCAAGATGTTGCAATAGTACTTTGAATTTATTTGTTTACCCTTTTGCAGAAATTCAGTCAATAAAATGCCTTTAAAAAAAAGGTTGCCATAACCTTACCAGCCGATTGAATGATTTTTGCCTTCTTTGGGGCACTTGCTCCAGCTTCAGTCCATTGCTTGGATTGTACTTTTGTCTCTGGAATATAGTGTTGGATCCATGTCTCATCGAGAGTTATGAAACGATGCTTGAAATCCATTAATGGAATTACTGATTCTTACTGTAATTTACAGAGTTTGTGTGATTTTCATAATAATCTTGAGTGTAATTTAATAAACAGAGTATAAAAATGGTAAGATATACGGTGAGGCTTTTTTGTTTGGATTTGCTCTCAATAATATTATTTACAAGAGATTTATGGGTGGCATAGTAGAAGTGGAAGAACAATTATAGACTGAGAGCTTCTAAATCTAGTATCCAGTAATATGATTTGGTTGAATTTCATCTTTACAAGAGTTGTATGGTTGGTTGGTGTGGTCGGAAGTGGACTTAATTCGGGAGCTATTGCTATTGTTGACTGACACCTCCAAAATCCAGTGACATAATGGCCGTATAACCGATATTAGTATGATTTCTGGATTAAAATTTCTGATCTGTATAAGAGTTGGGTCGATATCAATATTTATTAGACATCTTTGTGGGTTAAATTGTTTTTCGGAAACGGTTCTTATATGGCAAATCATGGGCAAATCATGACAAATTATCGGCCGATCTTCTTAAATTATTTAACAGTGAATTTTATGCATAACGTTGAATTTCAACATAATAACGTTATGTTTAAGATATATATTAGTATTAACGTAGATTTCGGAAGTGGACCTTATATAGGGGTTATAGTTAAATATGGACCGATATACTCAAAATCAAGCAGGTTGATTTTGGCATATATAAAAAAAATCCGTGTAAAATTTTGGATCGGTACCGTTATTTTTAAGAGATTTATAAGTATAAAAATAATTTTGGAATAGGGCTTTATATGGGGGATACGGTTAAAAATGGATCGAAACTCACAAAATTTTGTGGGATAATTTTTGTTTATATGTAAATGATTTGTGCGGAGTTTTGAGTCGTTGCCGATATTTATACGATATATATAAAGATAAATGGCTTTTTCGGATTTGGTCCTTATATGGGAGCTTTGACAAATTATGGGTGGACCTCTATAAAATTCAGTACGACAATTTATTTACCTATAAGGATTATTTGTGTCTAATATTAACCGTTTAAAGTTATTTATACCAGTTTTATACGTATTTAAGTGAATTTTATAAGTGGACTTTATATGGGGTCTATGGTTAAACATGGACCGAACTAAAAAACATTTCGTTTTGCGATTTATTTTTACATAAAACTTATTTTTGTTGAATTTTGTATTGATATTCCAATTTTATAGGCATTGATGTATAATTGAGCAATATTTCGGGAAGATTTTTGTATGGGGGCTATGAGAAATCATGGACCGATTCTTACTATTTTCCGCACACTTTTTCTTTTATCGTAAAAACAACGTATACAAAAAATCATGGGAATATCTGCAATATATTAAAAAAAAATTGAAAGTAAAATGTTTAAAAATACCGAATTTTTATGGAGGTTGTCTCACATTTGATCCATAGCTCTTGTTCCACTATACCGATTTTGCTGATTTTCAATACTAAACTGCTTAGGAGAACTCTAAGCGGTTTTTTGTAAACTTTGTTGATTTCGGTTGTGTCCTTTGAACAGACAGACAGACGAACATGGCTCAATCGACTTAGAATTCTATAAGGATCAGGAATATATATACATTGTTGGGTCTCAGATGAGTATTTCTCAGTGTTACACACGGAATGACATATATATATCATTCATCACTTATGGTGGTGGAGGGTATAAAAATAAAATTATTAAAATTATAAACATAATAGGTACAAATTCTTATTAATACGTTTTTTTTTTATTTCAGGTAAGCAAATATGTGACTTGTAAAATGTTACCAGAAATTGTTGTAAGTTTTTATCAAATAAAAAAAAAATCTTCATATGACTTGAATTTGAATTAAAGAGCTTTTGCTTAAACGAGTACAACAGATGAAAGGCATATTAAACTTTTTACATACACTTTTGTAAAAAAATACAAATTAAATTTTGTTTCAAGCTCTTTCTTCTTTTTATTTTGTTAATTTATATTTGTTGTTTCTAATTTGCTGCGAAGCATGATGCGAACATGCGTTACAAATTCATTTAAGAAAATAAGAAAAAATTACATGTGCGTGCCTAATTATTTCGTCTTCTTTTTCTTTCGATACAAAATTTAATTCTATTTTTCGAATTAAGAGTATGTGATATTCTAATGTTTAGTATAGTATTAGAATTTTGTGTAAAGTAACAGGAAGACGTGTAACAAATGTGAATTTTAAATACCCTACAATAGACAATATTTTTTAAAAACCTGTTCCAGACTGTTCAAAATATATTATTCATAGTACGAAATATCTATACTCTAACTTGTTTTAAAAAACATTCATAAATAATTTACGCTTGTATTCTTAAAATCTTTAGACATTTTTAAAAGGTTACACACCGTCTTCCTAAATCCATCAAACATAGAGGTGGGTGGTAGTGGTTAAAATAAATAACCAAAATACCACTCATATTTATACGATGATAAGTCAGTATGTACTTTGTTTTTATACACACACGTAACAATTTTTTAACATCCAGAAACAAATATAATATTTATTTTCTATACAATATTTTGGTTAGGTTTTTAAAAAACTATTTACAATAGTCTAAAGAAAATATAATGATTGATGATGTGTTAATTAAATGCCAACTGAAAATATAAAAACTTGCAACAAATCTTTAACAATTTGTTAAAAAAGAAATGTTTTAACATTCTTTTTTTCGGAATTTTAAACAAAAAACCTTATTACTCAATACATGTCCATCATGTCAAATGAAGTCATTAAGATGGGATGGTTTGTAAATTAATTTTTATTAATTATTTACAAGTCATAAAGTCAAAAGGCACTTTACATTGTTTTTTCATTTTCCCACAATTTAAATTTTAGTGATTTAAACTCATTTAAAAAAATCAAAGAAGAAACAAAATCCATTTGGCATTAACATAAACTTAACAAATATTTATAGTTCTTGACGTCTGTTCGAGACGATTTCGTGACATTCTATCCATAAACCGATAATCAAAGACCGATATTTTGTAATTGCTATATTTGATCTAATTACATTGGAAGTAAAAACGAAATGTTCAATTGAGATTAAAAAAAAAACTGAGTCGATAGCCCCAGTGCAATATTTCCAGTATAATTGATTGAAAATGACACGGATTGCATTTAATTGAAGATTTTACTTTTTAGAAATCGACACGTCTGAAATGATTGTCACGTTCTTTATAACTTGTTTACTTATAGTATAGTTTACAGATACAATTTGTTATGTCTTCGATGGTATGTGTAGAGTTTAAGATAAAGGGGAATAAAAAAAAACAGTAGTTCTGGTCGTTCGACGTCTTCATTTTTAACCACAATTTCTGATATACATTTGTGAAAATGCAGATAATGCACAAGTACTCCGTATACACATACAAATCGTTGTACTAAATTTCATAAATTTATCATAAATCTCTTAGCATAAATCTCTTATAAATATTACCAGCAAGTTGGAACAAAAAATGATGATAATCGGTCCATACTTGACCGTAGCCCCCATAAAAAGTCCATTTCCGGAAATCACGTAAATGCGCATAAATCTCTTATAAAAATCATTATTACGTTGAAATTAAACACAAATAATTCGCATATACATATAAATCATCGTACAGAATTTCATGACGATTGACCCGTAATAAGTCATAGTTCGCTTGTGAGAACTACTCCCACAAACTCATTAACCTACATAAACAACCATATCGAACCGAAACTTTTCACAATCAGATTAGTTATAAGTATGTATGCAAAAATAATACAATTGACTTTTATAAAAGTTGGTCCATAATTAGCCAAAGCTACCACTTCCGAGAATAATCACAGAGTGTACAGAGGTGACAATTTTATATTCACCACGCACACTATTTATAGTTCGCCCATGTTTTGTTAAATGTCATATAGATGTCAGAATTGTTCGTATAAAATTTGAGGACTCCAGCTTTAACAGTTCATACTTATTTCGTACGTAGATGTGTGCACGTTGGTGTTGTGGCAGCTCGCCCACTTGTAATTACAAAACAAAATATACCCTATGTTTAATTTGAGTTATGCAGAAATTCGCTTTAAAAATTTCAAGAAAATCACTTCAACCGTTTATCCGTCTATAGACTTTAAACAAACGTGCAAACAGACAAATGATCGACCAGAGTTATTCACACGAGACAAATTCCCAGTCGGGGGTTTATAAAGGTTGTTTGTAGTACTACCACATTCGTCAATACAGTACATTAACAATGTTCTGATATTAAATTATCAACTATTTGATATATGTATGTACATAAATGGATAGTAGTGGAAGATATAAAATAAAAACTAATTTAAAATTTAAAGATGAATATAAATACACCAATGAATTATAATATATCGTATTACGATCCGGAGAGTATATTTCTTATTGTTGAAAAGATTGTTTTAAATTTCCAGTTTAGACATAGAATCCGTAGTTGTAACTGATGGAACTCTAAGCTAAGTTGGGAAAATTTTTACATATTTTTTTGCTAATATTTATGGATTTAAAATTAAAAAATAGATCCAGATACCTACGATGTATTTGAATAATAATGAACACAGTAAACATTTTTAGTTTTTTCACATACAAATCTGAGATTGATTGATTTTACAAAAGTCAAACAGTTGCTCAAAACAGTAATTTTATTTACATTATTAAATACATATTTATACAATCTGAAAATATCTAAAGTAGTTCAAACTGTGAAAAAAATAAAAAGAAAACACTTTTTATTACCATTCATTTAGTAATCTTCGCCCCATTGTAATGTAAAATAATTAAGCATTTTGTTACGGCTATTTGTTATTGAGATGACAAAATACATACACATGTACGAGTATGTATGAATGTATGTACATATTAATTTATATGTATGTATGTGCATATGTATATCAATTTGAGTTTCTAGTAAATTTCATTTTTACGAAATTTAACAGAATTGTTAAATGTCTTTTAAGCTGGTTAGTTGTGCGAATTAAAAATCTTTATTTACAAATATTTATTATTGTTATCAAACTAACAGAACGAACAACTGCGAAGACACGCAACAAAAAAAAATTTGACATAAAAAATAAAAATTGTGACAATTAACCACTCACTCATTCAAAACGAACGCTCGCTCGTTCGCCGCTCTAAACGGTAAACACCTACTCCAACGTTAACTTGTTTTTTGATTTTCTATCTAGATACATACTAGTATACTTTTGTTTGTTATTGCTTTTGCTAAAGTTTTTGTTTTTATTTCGAACCAGTCTCTTAGACTACCTACTTTTTGGTCTCTAAATACATTTTTTTCAGTTTTCCTGTGTGTTTTTTTTTTAAACAGCAAAGTAAAATGTTTAAAAATACGTTTGAATGAATTGCCTGAATTGCCAGTTTATGATGCATTTTAAATAAAACAACAAGTACAAATAAACAGGCATTGAACAGGTACCACTACTACAATCACTGGTGGAGTTTTGTTAAGAAAGAGAGAAAAAGAAGGCGCAAACATATACACAATAAATAATGTTGCCTTTGCTAAAAAAAAAAAGAAATCTAAACATATGTGGGCAAACCTAAAATTGTATTAAAACAATAATTCTTTCAAACGCAATAATTGTTTTAGTCTCGTGATTTTACGAAAAGCAAAATACGGTTTTCAAACCTATCCTTCAAATTTACGATTAAGTTATTATTTAAAAGTTGCAATGAATTTGTGTCATATAAATCAGGTCGAACTAATAGGCAAATGTTTATACAAGATTTCAAGAAACCCGTAAATCTTGCAATCATTTTGGAGCAAAATGAGCATGAACTGGTTTAATTTTGATCCAAAACAAATGATTTTCATAAGGGAAGATCGTTCTTAAAATTGAAGAAATCAATTTTATTCCATTGCCCCCTCCCCCCATCCCTTCAAAACTAGGTACTGGCCCAAGAAAAACAATTTTAATTACTCTGTCGCACAGTTTCTAGTCTAAATCTGCTTCTTAGTCTGAGTTTGAGCTATGTGTTATATATGTTGATTATGAATTATCTGCATCCATTGTTTCCTAAGTACTTTTCAGACCGTCCTGGCAGAGAATGCACAACACATTTAAAGCAAAACAAATACTTATATGCTGGCACCCAGATACTAGTAGATCCACGACATCTAAACGCAACACGAAAATTGCTAACGGTATTATAAACTATAAACTAGTTTGAGTCAAGTGATGATTAAGAATATCAAACAAAAAAACATTTGTAGGAAATGAAAACAACAACTACAGCTAAGAGGGACTAAAACAAGTGGGACGGCAATCTACCAAAGGTTAAGGTCGACTATATAAGATCCTACGGAACAAATTTTAAAGACAATCAAATGTCAAAAAGTAAACTAAAGTAAAATTTGCCATTTTGTACAAGATCTTGGGGAGATCGAATTTGCCCTATTTATTTTTACTTATTGTTTAGTGTTTGAAAACAAGAATAGAAAATACATACATATATATTAAATTGATTACATTGATCAAAAAATCAGAAACATTTTTTCTCTTTGATTAAAAATATGTTTTATAAGTCCCACTATAGCGTTTTCATATTGCAGCTTAGTATTGCTGATTATTGTTGCAACCATCATGATGATGTGGAACTTTACAATTTTTATTTTTTTATATATGTAGATAAAAGTCAAGTTTTCTTGCTTTTAAAAGCTGTTTATAGAAATGAGGAATTATTGGTAATTAAATGTTTTCTTATCATGCTGCTAGCTAAAGTTTTAAATAGAAATTAGTATAAACTTTTAAGTTAAAATGGAACTGGACATTTTTGCTAGAATAATAAATCTTATATAGACATACAACTAGGAACTGATAAAACAAAGACAATAATAGAAATTATAAGAATATAAATAAATAATGAAATGTAAGAACAAATTCAACGTTAAAATTAAAAAACAAATTCAATACTCACTTCAATGGTTGGGTAAAGTTGTAAATTGGGCTAAAGTTTCCTGACACTGATCCGCCATCAGAAGAGTATACTGTAGAACACTCTGGTGAACTCATAGCGGTCCAAGTTCGTACTAATACGGAGAGACTGAGGTGTGTCTTAGAGAACTTTAACCCGTATAAATCACCGTATCCTAAAGTCGTATTCCAGCTGAACTATCCTGGACCAAGCCTTGCATGGTTTTATATAACGGAATACATGATCTGTCCTCTTTCTTCATGCAAAGGCTTGTGCGATCAAAGCACGCTTATATGAATATTAAATAGTCAGATATGTGCAAACGCTACTGTTTACAAAATAACTAACCGAGGCACTCCTAAAGGAAAAGTTCTCGCCATTCCTTTAGAACATTGTTATTAATTTTTGCTCATGCAACAGTGTATATACGCAACAGATATTGCTGTGACTGATTGTGGAAAACACTTGGCTCTTTCTAATTAGTTGCTGAATCACTGACAGTAGTCTTGGTCTAAATCATGGGAAAATTTACCTCGTACTTTATCGAGAAAGTACAAGATACCCGAAACGCTGGCTACTTACATCCCTGTATATATTGACTATTGCACAGCTACAGGCTGACATTCTTCTGAAAGATTTTAGTCTACCGGATCATTGCAGCGTTACCTAACTAACTGAAAAGGCGGCACACTACAGGTTATCCGGATATGTAGCGACTGTAAGCCTGCTAATAAATCTGTCTTTGGTGTGAGAGAGATGTTCTGGTTGGCACACATACAGATATATATGATTGCTACAATCATGTAAAAGTTAAATTTAATATATTATAGTTTCCACAATAAATAATTAAATCGACCATAATATTGACAAGTAACTTCTAAGTTTTTTTTTTTTTTTTTTTGAGAATTTAATTTAATTTAATTATATTTTTTTTTCTCTGCGCTCAGGTCATTCTAAAGTTAATGTTGTGGATGAATTTATAATTGGTTGCAGTCAGTTTTTGTCTTGCATGTCAAGAAAATTTATTGGTAGGTTAGAGTTTCGATTTGATTCTGTATGAATTGTTCTACTACGAATGACTTATTCGTTCATTTGTGTATCGCTTTGGTTTGGCATAGATTCGTTCCAGGAATAAAAGAGTGCAAAGAGTAGACATTGTAATTGCCCAGCAAACATTAATTATAAAAAAAACTTTTACCTTTAAACTTTAATATTCAACAAATAGTATTGAGACTTGTCCATGATTTCGTCTCTATTAATGCGGCAAAATTCATTAAATAATTTCCACAAATCATTTACTAAGACCGCCTGTCTTTGTTGGTTCTCGTTGTTCATTAAGGGGCTAAACTAACAATGAGCTTTAGAGTTTCATAATCAGTATTTGTTTGAGAACGTAATAGATTTCCGTAACATTTGTTCTGATTACGCTTTTCAATCAGATGTTTGTTTTAAAAAATGTCATGCGTTGTGTGTTGGAAAACTTTTCAATGCTAGAGGTTTCATTTAAATAGAACACAAATCAAACAAGAAAAAAGTTGTTGGTCATATATCTTAAACTTATAAATGTTCTGGTTGATCTCCCTTTAAATAAAAATCGGAAAACCCAAAGTACCTTAAAATAAATAGAAACTTCTAAACAATCATTTTATTTTTATTCGTCTGCTTCTGTGGCTGACTGCCTGCCGTTCTAACACAAGCAGAACAAATTATGAATTTTTGTTAATTTTCCTTCTCACAATGACTGTGATGATTCTTTAAGAAAAATTTTGTCATTCAGACGATGCAGTTGATGTTTGTTGTTGTTGTTGTTGTTAAAGCTGTAGTGCGGTGTGCCATTTTTAATGCTGGCTGCGACTCGAAACGCTTCAATGATATTACATTTTTGTGTAAACAATTAAATTTTTTATATTGAAAAGAATTATAGAAGCAATTTATAAAGACCCATACAGACAGACAGACAGACAAGCATACAATTTAAAATTGAACAGCTCACTCACAATTATACAAAATTAGATGTTTGATTTTGATTCAGGGTTTGTGTTTAATTTTGTTTCTGCTGCTTTGTTTCTGCGATAAAGTTTGTTCTTCTAAGAACAATTTAGTCATTATGAGTTAAAAACATAATTTAAAAAAATCATGCAGTTGTTTTAAAGTTTTAGTTTAAATTAAGCCGTCTGAAGGTAAAAGCAAACAAAAAAACGAGGTCATTACTCTAAACACATAAATTGTTTAGTTGAAGGGAAAGTTAATGACTTTAAAATCCTTGAAATTAATAGTTAATTGCTTAAATATAGGAGGCACTTATAGGTAGGTACAACAATATCAAAAAATTATGTTTAAACTGTAAAATGATTTTAAAGCAAAATTTTGTAAGAAATACTAAATATTATAAAGAGTAACATTACTAACTGATTAATAATTGCACCGCCCCAAACATCTGAAGAAATTTTTAGTATTAGAAACATCTTTCCCTAATAGATAGAGATTTTTGACAATTCGGATAAAGAAAGATTGAAAGGCATTTAATATTTGTTACCAAATCTAATATTTACATATACATATGGGCAATTTCACGTCAAGTGACCCAATTTTAAAATCGATGTCTTCCGTTTTGGATGAAATTTGCACCATTTTTGCAATTTTTTTTATAGATACCCTACTTGCATCTCATTAAGTGACCACAAAGCTCTTAAAGGAAATGGTCTAAAGTTTCTTTTGAGGAAAAATAAAAAAAAACGCCATTTTGAAAAAAAAAATTAAATTAAAAAAAATGATACATATGCCAAATATTGATAGATATCACACTTGCATCCCATTAAGCGACTATAAAGGCCTTAAAGTAAATTCTATAAGCTTTCTTTTGAGGAAAAAAGAGCCCAAATTGCAAAAAAATAAAAAAAAAATAATTTAAAAAAAAAATTAAAAAAATTTTTATTAAAAATTAAAAAAAAAAATATTTTTGGAATGATTGAAGAAATAGCTACCTAAAGTCCTTTCGAAAATTTTTGCTAGGACCAATAGGTAAAAAGTTACACTCATTTAAAAAAAACATTGCATGACCAAAATGTTCAACTTTGACCCCCTTTCATCTAAATCGGAAGACATCGATTTTAAAATTTGGTCACTTGACGTGAAATATACATATACATATAAAATATTGACCAAACGGCTGTGTCCGATTCTAAAAACCACCTGAATCTCTAGAAATGCTTACAAATCTCACTAAGTCTAATTAGTTGGTGAAACACTGACAGAGGTCTTGGTGTAAATTTCGAGATCTTAATTTGTATGATAATTAGGATTTTAACAAAAAACATTAGAATAAATAAAACAGTGTATGTTTGCTTAAAAACCGTTTACAATTATTCTGTTATTCTGTGTTCTGGTAGCTTGGCTCAATAAGCATTTTTGCTGGAATTCAAGTTGAAAACAAGTCTAGTTGTGGCCTTGATTCCAGTGTCAAGAAATTGAATGATAGTTGTGTTACTATTGATATCAATATTTATATTTCCTGTAAAAAGGAAATTTAAATTCAAGCCAAAGTTTTTTTTTTAAATATTAAATTTTTTCAAATACTTTTAAATTAGATTTCAAAATGCTGGATTTTTAGAGCTAAAATGCTTATTGAGTAATGGATACTCGTGTGGGGAGGAGATTCAATATACATATATTTAATTTTGCTGTAGACGTTGTCATGAGGAGGACCGAGTTTTTATAATACTTTATCTGTCCTGGGCCAGCTTTCTCTGGAATATTATTTAATAAGTCTGTGTTCACACGTTGTAAGCCTAATTATTATAATCATTTTGCACACATGTTCACACATAATTAAGAAACACTTAAGGTGGCTATACACTACGTGTTTTTGCTTATGTATTTTTAAGTTTACAACTCACATGTTTTTCTTTATGCCTTTACATATGGGTTCTAATTTTTGGTCACCAACTTGTATGTACAATTTCACGTGACATCGCCATGTTTAAAACAGCTGATACGCTTAAATATTATTCTTTTTTTACACATAAATTTCCATGTCGTTTCTTTAAAAAATGCGTTAAAGCCGCTACAAAGCGTCACTAAATTGCCGGCGTCAAAAATTTTGATTTAAGGTTTTTCGTTTTTTAATATACAAGATGTGGAGCTTGTATAAAAAATGTTTAAATAATTTATATCATTGTTATTAAATTATCAAAATGGGTTAAAAAAAATATTTAATTTATCACTTATGCAAATTCTTTATACGGCCGGCTAATCATAGCGCAGATTTAACCGTCGACAAATCTTTTCGCCTGGCATATACATTTGAAAACATGTGTTTGAACATAAGAAAATAGAGCGTGTTCTAATCGAAAAAATACATATGTATTTCCACATGTATTTTACACAAGCAAAGTTTTTGAGGTCACCAACTACATGTTTTTACTCCCATATGTAAAATTTGACATATACAATGTAAAAAACACGTAGTGTATATGCACCTTTAAATAAAAAGTCTTGCATTATGTACACGGCAAAGAAAGTCCGAAGAAGAAAATGTAAAATAGACAAACAAATTCTTGGCAAAAAGTTGTGTAAGCCTTTTCAAACTTCAAACTCGATTTAACATGGGTTAGCATTTTCTATTCTGCAGTTTTATGCCAATTGACTCGGACTGCTTAAAATTGCAAAAAATTAAGAAGAAAAACAGCATATAACAAACATAATAGATACTATTAAAGGATGGGAAATACTTTTTAAATTTTTTCTAGTTCTTTAAATATTTTTAATTTTAATTGAAAATAAAAGAAACTGGGGAAAAAATCCCATTACACTACATAACATACAGACATATTTCCTGCATTAAGAACAGAAAAACTTTTAACTACAAATTGATTTTTCATCTAGAAAAACTTCATTTAAAACATTTCCTTACAATTTCATTAATGTCTTAAGTCACGTTTTTCAATATTCAATAAAAATTTCATTATCCTTGAATGTGTTTCTTTCCGCACTCACTCGCACACCAAAAGCCCTACAATAAAAAACAAAATTAAAGAGAATATTTAATAAAAAGGACACAAACCCCAGCGAGGAAAAATAATAAATTTTAATATTACAATTGTAATCTCGTATACAATTTACCAACTTATAACTATTTTGTGCCATTATGTAAATCTCGAAAATAGGGAAAAACAACCAAAATTTTTTAAAAAAGGAAAAAAATAAGGCATGCAAAAAGGAAACGGAGATTCATTTCCGGCAAGAAAAACTACAACATTGAACGCACTTTAAATACAGACACACACATTTAAACTCACACTTACAATACAAGTTGATAAAAATATATGTATATAAAAAAAAAACATTTTATTCGTACTAACACCACAACCGCTAGGGGCCCCAACCACATCACGATATACATATGTATGTATGTATATAAAGAATAACAGCAACCATAAAACATCGTTAGCTTTCAATACTTGAAAAAATATTTTACAATAATGCCAGCAAGAAAGAAATTGAAATTGGAAAATCTTTTCTATCGTCATGAAACCGTAGTGTAGTGTGTGTGGTATGGTATTGAATGGAATCCATGTAAACCGCGTTCAATGACAACAACGACAACATTATCATAAAGAGCATACAAATGAAATAAAATGTAGCAAAAACTCTCTCACAACCATCCATCGAATCCCTACAATGACTGTGAATATCGAATTTGTAATAGTTTAGCTGGCTTGAGTAATGGCAAATTTATAGAATTTAGGAATATTGCATCTACATACAAAATAAAATGTAATGGGGAGAGTGATGGTATAGGGGAGAAGATAGACAGATGTTGTAGTAAGAAGAATCGCAACGAATTTCAATGGAGCTATTACAAAACATATATATGTACATATTTATTTTCCAAAGATTAAAAAAATATCTTAATTATAAAAGCTTCCGTGAACTGTTACAGAGTACCTAAAAGGTGCCAATTTATCCTGTCCTACAACTTGGCGATTTTAAAGTGACATACATACTTCCAATTTCAGAAATGTCTTAACGATTTTCAGAAATTTGAAATATTGTGAAATACAATCAGAAATACAGGAATTGGGTAATAATTTTGGTTTTACTTTTCGAAATTTTCGACTGTCGAGGATATAAAATGCAAATTTCACATTTCTTAAATATATCTCAGCCTCCAACTTTTTGACTGCAAATTGCAAAACCTTTTGACTTTTCTGAGGATACATTTAAAGTATTTGGCGGGATTCGGAACCCTCAGATTAATAGTCCAGCACACCATCTTCAAGTCTATCGGGGCATGCTTTAAATTTGTTCCTACAGTGTTGGAAACGAAAAATAAGAACAGCTTCCTCATTTTCCATAATTGAAAAAAAAAACATAAAATCAAATAACTTCTATTAAACTACTGATGCTGTTATGCTAAATCTATGAAGCTCTTAAATGATCATAAGTTATGTATAGATTATTTTACTAAAATATTCAATCACATTTTGGACAAATAGTGGGTCTCAACAGCCGTAAGTCGTGAAATTTTGTGATCGGGAAGTTTGGTTGGCACTTTCCTATTAAAACTACATGTCAGCATTATCTATGCATATTATCAATAATAGGTCAAAGTTCAGTTGTTAACATCACACGATAGCATGTTCCATTGAGCCTTACGTATCTTGTTCCTGATAAATTAACCGGATCTATGTCAAAGTGAATGTCAGACCGGCTTCAAATCATATACCAGTTTTACCTTGTGAATATTAAAAGCCAAATCCTTACGCGATTTGGTCGTTGTGGTCGTTCTGGATAGCCCAAATTGTTGAGAGTCTTTTTTAACAATACATTCCACGGGTGCGATAAATTCACTTGAACGCGCATTGATTACGTAGCAAACCAGTTGACTCAAATCTATTTGACTGCAAATATAACGCTATTTAGCTTTTTTAGATCCACTGTTTTCATAGTCAATTTTAAATATTTTAATAGGATTTTCAAGTGAAATTAAATATACTGTAAGAATTTGTCAAATTTCATTACAAATGTTACACCAATATTTTTTTAAAGGCTTTTTAAGGCCTCTTCTATTTAGGATTTATTTGAAAAATTTTAACCAGCTTATACCGATGATGTCCAGTTACTGGCTACTGATTGGTGCATACTTTTGAAGAGGGATGTTCAAAAAGATTTGAGACATATAATTAAGAGATCAAAAATTATTTTGTTTATGATTGTTTTCACAAATTAATTGGATTATACGATTAACATAGAATCTATAAGAACTAGACGTAGCTCCAGAGTCTGAGCATTACTTAGCTTTTTAGACAAACGTGTCGCTTTGAAAGTAAGACTCTGATATACATGTGTATATTATCATTTAAATTTTAAAACGAATACCTTCTCCTTTAAAGCATTTAAAGGATTTGGGTTGGCATTGACAATTTAAATTTTGACATAATGTTATTGCAAGAATTAATTACTAAGACGATTGTATAATATGAACGAAGGAGGGGCATATGTATGACAATCGTCATTCAGTACAAATGTCAGTACACATAGGCAATGCTTTAATAAATAGATCAGTATATCTTTGGTCCTCGGCACACTAATACTACTTTATTTTCCGATTTATTTTAGGGTGCCCCGATAGACTCTGATTGTTTTTCTGCAGATAAGCCAAAAGCTTCACAGTGTGTGTTTGTTAATTATAAAATTAAAAAAAAAAATTCACTCTATGCTCATTTATCTTGTTTAACATATTTTGTCGTTTCGAAAATGCTAAAATCAGTAGCCTAGGACAGTTCTCATAGAAAGAGAAAGAAAGAAAGATATTAATATAAAACATGATCATCTTCCGTCTCGCGATACCTGTGTATACTTTGTCTTCTTGTAAAATGTGTGTGCCAGGGTTGGCAAACAATGTACAACTGTATTTTTTTGATACATTTTAGAATCAGTTGGTACCGCACCAATCATTTGGTATAATTTCAAAATATTGCTACATCAAAATTTGTTATTCTAGATGAATTAGATTTAAGTTACTATTTGTGTAGTAGTAGCAAGGCGAGGAAATGCTTTAATTAAATTTCATAAATTTTGGAACTGATATCCATATGATCTTTAAACATGCATCTAGAAGATGGTAATAACTACAAGAAATTGTTGATTGAATAACTGAACAGTGAGAGCCTGTGAAATAACTATGTATTCACATTAAATTGTTTTAAGACTGACTCCAAAAACTAAAGCTTAAAAGCTTAGTTAATTAGGATTTCAAGAACGTTAGTTAGAAGTTAACCCTTCTATTTCTTCAAAATTATTCTTAAAATAATAAATCCAGTATATTTGGAAATGCCATCGAAGGCTGCATCAATATTCATAGATTATAGATTATTTTTACAAGGTAAATAACCTGATACCTACATAAATAAGAATGTTTATGGATAATCGTGAAAATAAACAAAAATAATGTTTTTAAAGATTCAGAAGTAGCCGTCTGAATATACATATATACACATATATTTAAACAAATACAGGCAAACCCCGAATGAAGATAATTTATAGGAAACATTTTATTACCAAACGAGCTGTTTCTTTGCCTTTCCAAGAACAAGAGGTTTAATTTTCTTTGTTTCAGATTAAAAAAAAAAATTATACTTTTTTGTCAACCATTATAAAGCCTTTTTTGTATTTCTATGGCTTTGATTGTTAAATCAATTCAATTAACTAAAATATTGTATGTTTTTTTCTTTTCTCGTGAAATCAACATCAAAGCTCCATTTCCACTAGAGCTTGACGATTTTTTGAGACATTCTTGTTATAATGGTTAAATTTTAAAAATATTGTCGTTCATTATATCGATTATACAATTGTTTAAACAATTGTTATATAAGGTAATGCTAACAATTTTTTGTGTAAATCTCGATATAGATTTGGTTAAAGTGAGTTTGTGGATAAGTTTTATTATTATTTCAAAAATATTAGAAATAGTACCGTGGAGGTCTAATAAGTACATTTTATTCATAGAGTTGGACAAAACTCAAAAAGCCAGTTTCCATCCCTGGTGTATGCTATTTACATGCAAGAGAGTGGCTCAATAGTGGCCTTATTTGCCTATGGCTGCTTTAGATCCATTTTTACAGATGTTATGTTAAGCACAACTATTTAGTCAAACCTATAGGTTTAAGCTAACTATTAATAGCAGGGTGTCCTTTAAAAATTAAGTTATTGATACCGAGATTTGCTATTCTTATACTTTGGTAATCGATGACAATGTTTTCTTTATGGCAGTATTAATTGATAACTGCATTATCTATGATACTAAAGTAATCGATAACTTTATATATCGGTTTCAAGTTAGGCACTAAATCTAAGCTAATCGATAACATACATACTCGTACATAGTTATCTACAGAAATGTTAACAATAAGTAACTCAAGTTGTCAATAAAAAAGTTTTCTTAAAATTCTAGCTATCAATGAGAAAGATTTCTTCAAAAAGTCATAAACAAATTTTTTGGTTAAGCTTAAGGTACGGTCACATTTGGCAAATATTTACTCAAAAAGCGTAACCTTTTATTTTAGCACAAATTTGTTTGACGTTGTTTACTCTTACAAGAGTTTTGCACGATCAAACATTATTTTTAAATAAATAAACAAGTTCAATGTTATTTATGTTGTTATGTTGTTTACTCTTACAAGAGTTTTGCACGATCAAACAGCATCAAATAAATTAAAGTATTTTTAAATAAATAAACAAGTTCAATGTTATTTAGTGGTTACGTCTTTTTCGGCAAATATTTGCCAAGTGTGACCATTAAATTTTTATAAAATTTTAGAAATCGTCACAAATGAATCTTCATTTCCTTGTAGCGCCCAATACAAACTGCAAAGAAAAATGTAAAAATGTTTACATAAAACCTGACAGCATGTTTCTGAGGGGAAAAAAGCAATTCTTGTAAAAAATATGTCTTTAATATAAAGGTTAAAAGAAAACCTTTCAGCTACACTATTAATTTTATCAATTTGTATTTGTGTTTTTTTTTTGCATATTTATTTATTTTGTAGATTTGTTCACACATTTAAATTCGAAAACAATTTCGATTTATTTCATTGTTTTTCATTTTGCCATTTCGATACATAAACTCCAATGTCAGGAATGAAGCCAAATAAGGGCAACAAAAATAGAATAGAAAAATTTGCATATGTATGTATGTATGTATAAATAAATGTTTATTGTCATCCTGTAAAAGAATTTTTATTCTCGTAAAGGGAACACAAAATACATATGTATGTACGAGTATGTATCTGTATAACTGTGTATCTACATATGTACTTTGTTTTCTTTATTTGTTTTCTTTACTTACAAGATATTTTCATTTTGTATTGAATTTAGCAATTTTCCAATAGGAATTTATTCTACTTTTGATTTAATTTGTTTTGCACATATTTTTTCAAATTCTCGGTGTAGTCAAGTAACAATATCAAGGATGTTCTTTGAGGAACAACACATTTACTATAGAAGAAGAAAACTTGAATAAAAGATAAATATTTTTGGGATTTATATGTAAATTGTTTTTGAAATATTTGTTGGTTTGAATAGATGTATAGTATGTATGTATGTATGTATGTATGTATGTATAGTATGTAACCCTACTATTTTGTTTCCCTCTTTGGGCTTTTATTTATATTTCTGTGTTTTATTTCTTTTAATATCTAAACAAATAACATGTGTTTTACATTTGCTTTCTTTTCCATCCGTTTAATATATGGAATATTGGAAATATGTAGTTTGTTTTTAGTTTTATTTGGATTTTACATATACGAGTATGTTAAATAATTAATACAAACTGAAAAAGTAAAAAATTTTATAGATTATTTAGGTCACTAGAGTTGTTTTTGTCAAATTTAAAATTCATAATCATCAACATAAACATAAACATACTTATAAATGTAAAAAATTTATTAAGCTTGTTTCTTCTTTTTTCTAACTAAAAATACATGCGAGTATGTACATATGTATGTACATGTGTATGTATGTACTATTGTTTTTTAAATATGTCTGCATTAATTATTTTTTCTTGTGCGTCATGGGCTTAAAACCATTTTATAAATATTTTAATATGTTTATAATGGTAGATCAGCGAAACATAAAATAAAAACCTAAAGAAACCCTTTTCCCTCAATTTCAATATGAAATACATAGAGTCTTGCCAAAAACACATACTCGTACATAAAAATACGTCTACAACATGTATCATTCATGCATTCATTCATTTATTTATTTTGTTGCTGCTGTTGTTGCTCTTTAAAGTATTTTCAATTTACATAATAACTTTTTTATATAGAATATAATATGTATATATTTATACATGTGTACATATGTCTATATATTATTTAGTATGTGGTTTATATTTCTGGTAAAAGCAATTTTTTTAATATCTTTGTATATATTTCTATGTTAAATTACATTGTATTAAAAATTATGATAAATGTAACCACATATTAAATCAAAAAGGGATGATTATGCACAAAACTGCAGGGTGCGGTTTTGAACAAAAAAAATTTTGGTTTAGAATGAAATTTGTTTAAATTGAATCAAAACTATATTTAAAACAGCTACTCTCTAAATATTCAGTTGGTCACACTTGCCAGACTTGGGAATTTGAAAGGAGTTTTGTGGAGATAAACGTATTTGGAATGGAAAATAAAAATTTTGAATTAGATCTAATGTTCTTTAAAGTATAGCTACATATATGCTAGTACGTACATTTCTATGACAATTATATTAAAGATGATACACGTTTTGGGTCTGTGCCTTGATTTAAATTTGTTGTGAGTGTCAAATTTATTGCGGGAATACCCTGATATTTTCGGTATTTTAAGTTGTTAAAAACTAGTCATAAAAGACATGACTACTTATTTAATACATTAATGGCCGAATTCACAGTCTTTAGTTAGCTAATGTAGCAAAGGTTTAACTAATGATTCTTTATTCGCAATGCTTAGTTTGCCATAAGAATAGCAAGTAATAGTTAAACAATAGTTAGTATTTTAGTTTACCAATGGTTAACTAATGACCGAGAATTCGGCCATAAGAAAACCCGAGGTATAAACTTATTTTATATTTTGATGTGTTTTATATGAGATATCTTAAAACTCATCCGTTCATTTGTCGTAAGTTATATGGGACGGGCGAATATTGACAACAGGTATATATTCTTTATGAGGAAACAAATGGAAATTGTAGATATTTAAAATGGCATAACAAACTTATATAGTTCTTAATACTCATGTGTGAGGGATATAGATAAGTCCTTTTTTAGCGCTAATTAATGTTATTGAAAACAATATTTTCTAAAAAACTCCAACTATCTTAAAAACAAAATTTATACGTACAAGAAACATGTCTAAACTATCGAACTTGCGAGAATAATGTTATTTTATAAATGTGAAATCTTTATGAAAAACTAAAGTTATTTAGAATATAACTTTCAATAAACAAAAGTTATCGATAACAAAGTTTTCTAGAGGATACTAGTTCTCGATAATAAAACTTCACCAAATTTACGTAATTGATTAATGAAATTATGAAGGGATTACAACCAGAATTTTATAAATACTAATTAACTTAAATAATTTCATAAAATTCGATCGATAACCAAGCTTTATACTAAAGTGAAATTATCAAGAACTATACAAACTCTAATATAAGTGTGTAAATAGAACATACCGTGAGCGTCAATATAAAGTAATCACCTAATATTTTTTGAAAAAATGTTTTCTTTTTACACGGATTTGAAGTTACACGGTTGAAAAAATAAATTTTTTTGTAAAAATTTTTTAATCTAGTACGGTTTCAAAATCACTGTCTTGTAATTACTGTTTGTTTTTATCACACTTGGCACCATTGCTGAAATGAACATACATACATAGTAACTGGGAAATCCCCTTATTCGATAACTCTTACCTACACATTTTGTTCGCATGTTTTATTCTATTCTAATTTTTGTGTTCTTAATTCTGGATTAACAGATTTATTTTGTTTTTTGTTTGCTCTACCAATTTTTCATTAAGTTTTAATCCTCAATAAAATGCCATCATTAATTCCATGTATGCATATCAGAAATTTTATAGTTTTCAACATTCTTTAAACGGTTTATAGTTCTTTATTTCATCTTACACGGTTTTCAGATGGCATGGAACGTATCCTTCGTTTTACTATAGAAACGCCTTTTTTACACGGTTTTTTACACGGATTTCTGAGGAACGTATCTACTGTGTAAAAAAAAAGAGTTGGGTGTAATACAAGTAAAAATTTATTTATTTTTTTTCCATTCATCCTGTATAAACTACCTTTAAGTTATCCATGCAAAAAACGTTTATTTGCCTAATTTTTTTGTTCAGATATATCTTTCACAATTGGGGATCATTGTCCGATTGGCAAATTTTAATGACTTGCACTTTACCGTTTAATTTTAAGCAAAGAAAACTTAAAAGAAATACAACTACGTTTGGAATGACAGGGGTTTTTTGCATAAGGATGATGTCACTGTTTACATTATTTTGACGCGTAAAAATTGTTCTTTGCAATATAATTACATAAAAACTATTTTAATAATATATTTTTTATTTAAATAATTATTTATTTTAATTAATTTATTTTAATAATATGTGGTGTTTACTTTATTTTAGCGCCCACAGTACATAATCGATCATCAATTTAAAATATATCATTGCTGTCGATAACCTTGGTTCTATAATAAAGCGTTCTATACAAATTTAAAAGTCTATTATAATATTTTCTTTAATACTAAGTTATTGTGTAACAGCCCTGCAAATAATATTGGTCTACGTGATCCATTTTAGATGAAATGGACTACTTACAACATGGTCCAATGTAATGCAGTCATGGACCATGTCATAGTTAAACAAGAGTTTGTAGTTAAACGACATGGTTTCGTGTTAACACGATTGCATATTGAGTTGTTGTTGTTTAAAACTAACCCTCTTGAGTACTCCACGGAGTAGAAGCATGGAGTAGTTTTGGAACTACTCCGATTGGTTATATGGTCCAATCCTAGGACATCGCAATGTTAAATCGACCACCTTTTTTTCATATATTTGGAGTAGCTTTGGAGTACTCCTACTCCTCTTTGGTCTAGTCTTTACATGCATGTATCGCGTTATTTGCAGGGAGGTTTATAAAATATACTCGTATAGTAGAAAGTTAACTATGTATCGATTAAAAAATATTTCGAACCCTGATATACCTATGTAATGTTCACGAACACACACTCATAGGCACATGTTATTTATTACTGTAGTCGATGTTTTTGGTTGTTGTACTTTTTCTTTTGATATTTTCTCTAAAACCATAAACCATAATTGCTCAAACGCAACAAATACAGTAATATTCTCTGCACATATACATCCATTCCTATTCAAAAATCACACATACTAATACATTTTTGGAATGTGTATGTAGTTGTAATATGAAACAAGTTAGAGTGCTATATTCGGCTGTGCCGAATCTTAAATACGCTCTTGTGGGGACCAGCATATCATTATTCAGTTTTTCTAATTCAGTTTTAGCATAAATTTTATTAGTATTTTATGTTTTAAACATGGTACTCTGTTCATCATTTCGTGCGAAATACTACCAAAAGCCCATATAAAAAAAAATTGATGCGAAATAAATGCGAACTAATGCTGCTGAAATTGTACTCTGTTCTTATTGTGAAAAGTTACGAAATGTTGCTGGCAGCATGTTTTTTCAACAAAAAAATGTATATGGCAACCTTTTTTTCCAACTGTGAAATAATGTAAGCGGCACTTATTTCGCACGAAATTGAAAAAAACAGCCAAAACATATGGTTTTTGTTTACATATAAGAAACAATGTTGCATAGCTAAGGGCAATAAGAACGACAATTTTCTTCTAAATCGCGGCATTGTCACCACTTGCTAATTGTCAAAATTTTCAAACGAAATAATTGATGTTGCTCAACAAATTTCGCAAATTTGAACAGAGTACCATGCTTAAAGCATGCTTTATTTGATAGACAAGCTTATTCACAATACATGTAGGGGATGCCTTTTCACCTGGGCTGTTTCTAATAAAATTGTCCAGGTTTCCCCTTTGTAGATGTTAAGTTTTTATTTTATTGTTTATTTATGATTTTATACATCACTTTAGCAACTCAGTAAAACAACACTTGAACTTTAGCGAATTCAAAGATTTATTATTTTATATACTTAAAACTAGAGTTGCTCAGTCCGACGTTAAATTACATACTGTGCTTGTTCTTTGTCCGTCCGTTTCTTACTATGAATCGTTCCCTTTTCCATATTCCTTCGAGAACAATCAGCTAACCAAGAATTAAAATAACTAACGGTGTTTAGTCAACAACTTATCTGGTAAATATTAGTCGACTTTAGATGATACCCTACATACATATAATTTATTTTAAATGTTTTTAAATATTAACCGTTTATATTTGTTGCAATTACTAATTCTTACTATTATTTACAGAGTTTGTATATTTATCATAACAATCTTATATGTAATGTAACCATTTATAAAACTAAAAATATGTTCAACATTTTTCCATATTCACCAGGATTTTAAGATGAGACTTATTTTAGCTGAATTTCATTTCAATGACGCCATTTACAAACATTTATAGATGTTATAGTGGAAGTGGACCAACTATGGTCTGATATCAGTAAAATTCATTAATGTGTTTTGTTTTTGAGGCTTAGAATTTCATTTTAATAACGTAGTTAGCAATAGTTAATTTTGTGTTTTAATGAAACTCGGAAGTTTACTTTATTTGGGAGTTATTGCCTAATATGGACTGAAAAATACAAAATCCAGTAGTATAATTGCCTTATGACTGAAATTAGTATGATTTTTTGATTTATATTACTGATCGATACCTATAAAATTTTGGTTTGATATCAAAATTTATTAGACATTTTTGTGGGTTTACTTGTTTTTCGGTGTTGGTGCTTATATGGGAGCTATGACCAATTAAAGACCGAACTTCATTAAATTTTGAACAGAGAATTTTATATATATAAGGATAGCTATATCATATCGAATTGCAATAAAATATTGTTGTTTTTAAGAGAGATATGAGTATTTATGTAATTTTCGGAAGTGGAACTCAAATATGGACCAAAATTCACAAAATCCAATCTGTGGAAAATTTTCGATCGGTACCGTTATTTGTAACAGATTTATACGTATTTAAGTAATTTCCGGAAATGGACTTTGTATGTGGGCTATGGTCAAACATGGAACGAACCGAAAGAAATATTGTTTTGTATTTTAATTTGATATTAAACCTATTTTAACTTATTTTCGTATTGATATGGTCATTTTAAAGTTACTTGAGTACTATTTAGCCATATTTCGGGAAAATATTGGTATGGTGGCTATGAGTAATCATGGACCGATTCCTACTATTTTCATTCTAGTTTATCCTTTTATCATAAAAATAACTGTTGTGAAATTGCATGGCTTTATCTACAAAACATTTATACAAATCAGCCAAAAATATGTGAAAAATATATTTTTTTTGTAGGTTGTCTCAGATTTTGATTCATAACTTCAGTTCTACTGGACCGATTTTATTGATTTTCAATACTTCAATAATTAGAAGAATTATAAATGTTTTTTTTTGTAAATTTTTCAGACATAATTCCATAAGGATCAAGAATATATATATAAAAATAAGAATATACTATGTTGGATATCAGGTGAATATTTCTCAATGTTACACACGAAATGCCAAACTTATTCACCACTTGTGGTGGTGAAGGGTAAATGAATGAATGACTAAATAATGTTGTATGTTTCTTTAATAAACATTTTGTAATATAGAAAAAAAGAGAAAACACTCTACAAAAACCTACTTAAATACATCAATCATAGTGTAGGGACGTGGTTTTCCATTTCAATCATAAAAAAATCCTTAAAAAGGCAAGTCAAAAATCATTCATGTCCTATATAAAAACATAAAATATTTACTCGGGTAAAAGCAAACAAAATCCAATCATTCTAATGTAGATAAACAATATTATTTATACAGGAATTACTAACTTTTAAATTAATATTTTATAATAAGAAAAAAGTGAGCAAAATACTACATATTTCATAAAACGCTTAAACAAAATCTGGAATTGTTGCTTAAAGTTGTTTTTATAGTCAAAAAACATATAAAATTGACTAAAGCAACAGCATTCTTAATGTACTTCCTTATTACTTCAGTGTATATTAGGGGGGTTCTTTAAAATACAAATTGGATTTTTGAATGGCTCACCTCGGAAAAACGTGAGGCGACAGACAAACATGAGATGTTTGTTTATTTTTCCCCTGTTCATATGGAAGATGAGTTTTTGGGCTTTGTATGAAGCTAACTATTTTAAAATAGTAATCGAGACAAACAAAATTTGTTTTGAGATTTCTCGTTGCATGAAACTTATTTTGTATGGATACTGCTTTTCTATAGACATTTAACCATATTTCGGGAAGGCATTTATATAGGGACTATAAAAAGTCGTGGGCCGATTTCTACTATTTTCAACAATATTTGTCCTTCTGTAATAAAAATAAAGTGTGTTAAATTTCAAGAAATTATACAAGTATGTATTATGTTTAAAGAAAATTGCAAAAAGTAGCTGACAAATATCGAGGTTGTCTGAAACATTTCGGTGCATCAGAGAATGTTTGGTGAAAATTTCATAGTCCTAAGTCTTTTTTTCGAAGTTCTATCCAGCCTTCAACAGACGGGCATGGCTAGATCGTCCTAGAATCTTGTAAGTACCCAGAATATATAGACCTTTTGATTCTACGACCATTATATCGATGTGTTACAAATGGAATGACAAACTTAATGTACCTTCCCACCATCTTTTAGGTGGTGGACATACTAAATAAATGTTATATGTTTGTTTTTCTAGTATTCTTCTTTGTTTATCATAAAATGTAATTATAGATATGAAATATTAATAAAATATTAATGCACATTTTCTCTTTTAAGTAAGTAAAGTGGTCTCCCAAATTTTGCATAAAAAGAGATCATTAACCATAGTCTTAAACAATTTTGTAACTTTATAACAAATAGCAAACATACAAGCAGAGAAAAAACATGGTTGTGGTAAACATAATCTAAGAGCAACATATTATGATAATATTTATGATTGTAGTCAAAACATTTGATGATGAATATAAGTGTCATGAAATATCATAATATGATCAATTATCATTGTAATATTTCATCATAATATTTTCTTATTAATCATGATTTGATATTACAACACCATATTATAACCCAATATAATCATAGAATTGTCATATTGATGATAATATTGTGACCCAATATGGTCTAAAGTAACTATATAATGTTTTAAAATAATCATATTATGATTTAAAGTAATCATAATATGGTCTAAAGTAATCATATTATGATCTAAAAGTAATCATATTATGATTGTACTTTATCATAATATGTTAAATTAATATATTATTATTTTTATTTATCATATTATGATTTTATAAGTATCATAATATGAATGCAAAATTATGCAGTGGTAGGTACCAGTTGTAACATTATTTCTAATGAATATATTTAGTAAAATGTCTATTACATTCTTTTAGCAGATCCGATATAATGTGGAATAAGAGACACCATTATTTTAGTAGTTTTTATTGTATTATTATTTATATGTGTATTTAAAATCATATTTTTTAATTATAATTACTACCTATAGATAGTAATGCAACGCAGTATACTTCTTATACACAAGTGTATTGGGAAGGGTGTGCTTATGTGTATAACGTCTTAGCCATACTATACCAATCAACTCAGAATGTTCCAATATACATAGATCTATTAAATATACTGACGAAATTGTTGCCAAAGGTATAAATTGCATTAAAAATTAGCTTTGTTTATGCAAAGACGAAACAAAGTACTACAATAATTTATTGAGATGACAGTTGAAGGATATCGTATGGCCAGACATGACCCGCTTTAACTTTTCTTAGTGCCAGATATCAACTACCCTAATATATATAAATAATATAAAATAACTTTACATTTATAAATTAGAATGCGTTTTAATTTCATATTTAAGTAATTAATTTTTTCATTTTTATTATATCTATTTTCAGGTAAATATCTCATGCTGAGTACTTAAATATAAATATTTATGGATGTACGAATGAGTACATAAATGTTATAGTACGAGTACGTATGACTTTATTTATTATGCGTTGACAATATTAATTTGTTTTTTTTTTTGTGGGAAAATATAAACATAGTATTTGGATTCGTATATATGTATGTACATATGTAATTATAGAAATAATGGCATAAACTGCAAAAAAAAAAAAACTTCAATTAAATGTTTTAACAGAAGCCAGAAAATTCATTGTGTTAAACAAATCTGTAACACAGTTGGCAAGAGACAAATTTAATATTAGAAGTTGACCAAAATAGTTTATCCCAAAAGAAAGTAGATAATGTAAATAATTTTGGTATTTGCCAAGTACCCTATGCCATTTTGTAGAGCATATGGACATAATCTTAAACGAAATTAGGTCATTGAAAGTAAAATTGCGTAAAAAAATTGAACGCATTTGAATACTGGTTATCAAAAACAATGTTTTTGTTAACCCTTTTATTAACGATAATCTTTTTTATATACTCCTGTCATGTGATGTGATTATCATTTAAGCTTCTCAAATAGTTATTTTTCATGTATAGACCTATAAGGTCGACGTTGTAACTCAACATTCCGATAACTTTGCAAATCTCAGCATCCCATGACAATGTAAAAGTTTGTAAACACATAAATAAGCATCTGCACCAATGCGAATAAAAGACAGAGAGACAGAGTGTCCTGCGTCTGTAAATTTGTAGGTTATTTACATAATAAATTAATATTAAAAGTAAGTTTGGTTTATGACCATATAAAATAATAAATGTAAAAAATGTTACATGAGTTTTTGTACCTTTTAAAATGAAAAAGTAAATGAAAATATGACAAAACACACAAGTAAACCCTGAATAATTTGTTTTACAAAAATTAGTGAAACATTTTTTCCATCATTTACGTATTTACGAACAATCAGAAAGAGACTTTCACACCACCCACCAACAAGATGTGGAAATCATGTTAATGTTGTGCTTTTGTTCTGCGTGGGTCTGTCTTGTTCAAGTTACAAAAATATTCAAAAAGTCGTTTTAATTGTAAATTTATGACATTTTGTACTTTTGATACAAACAAGTACAACTTGTACAACACAATTCATATTACGAATAAATAAATGAAAAATTTACAAAAACAAAAAACTTTTTAATCACATTTTGACGTAAATCGTGCTCATTTTATGGCATTTCCACTTTAAGAATTAAATTATTCAAAAGCAGTTTTTAAGAGGAAACAATGATTCTGTAATTGCGGTGTAATTAAATGTTGAGAATTTAATAGTAGCCTGACTTAGTTATGAATTTATATTCAGAGGATGAGTAAATAAATTCAAGTAAAACTGACTATACTTTATAAATAATTTATCCAAACAAGTAAAAAAGAATATCCTACACCTAGTATATATATGTATGTATGTATGTGTAAAAACATACCTCTTATGAATCGACTACCCAAAAATTTAGTGGTATTTAGTTCTGTGCATATAAATATTTTTTGTGTGGAAATTTATCTCGATATAAACACTTTTAAAAGATTTATACATTTTAAAGTGATTTGATTGGGAGCATTGACTAATTATAAACCGACCGTTACATAATTTGGTGTCATGATTTCTATATATATGATATATGAAACTTTCTTATGTTGAATTTTATAGATACCAACATCTTTAAGAAAGTTATGTTTGTTAAAGTGATTTTTAGAAGTGGGTCTTAAATGGCAGCTTTGACTAATTATGGACCAATCACCATAAAAATGGTCTGAACGATTTGTATCTACATCAAACATATTTGTGTTGAATATTATTTGGATGTTTAGGAAAGTTATAGTCTTTAATTTTAATTTTATTAAGTAGGCATTATATGGGAGCTTTGGCCAATTATGGACCGATCTGCAAAAAAATTATAAATGTGAATTAATTTGTTTTGATACATGCATTATGACTAATGGGGTGTCATTCTGTTTGTAACACATCGATATATTGATCGTAGAACTAAAAAGTCTATATATTCCGGGTCAGTCTGTTGAAGACACGCTTAGAAAAGAAGACATTGAAATGTTTAACAAACATTCTTTGATGCACCGAAATGTTTGGCAATGAGTTTCAAGTATTCATAGATCAATCTTTTATAAATCTCCATAATAGGTGATTTGGTGGTGCGTATATGAGACTAGGCACGGCTGAATATAAACTCTTACTTGTTTTATTTATTTCCGAGAAATATGAAAAGCTTTCCTTCTCGCCACGAAACTGCATGTGTATATACACTGGAGCTTGGATCCAAAATAGCAGGGAGTTTAGAATTTTTATTCTATTCAGAATCACCGTAGAGATTATGCACAATTATTCTGTCTGAAGTGACTAAGATCAACTATATATCTTCAAAACTATTCTGTAAATGAGTACGATAATATAGTAACTCATGTGGGTGAGAAGAGTAGGAGAGGTGAAGAAAGATTACTAGCTAAATTAATCTATGATCTAGGTATTGCATATGCTAGAAGCCTTGGGCTACCTAGCTGATTTTTGTAAACATTGTCCCATTGAGGAAGATGAAAAACTATAATTCATTATCTGCAAAAACTAAATGGAGGCATAGCTGGTGCCATTCTTTGGGTTATATATGCAAACTGGTTTATAAGGGACACTAACTTATAAATGAAGAGGGTGAATCTGGAGTACGCCCTTTATATCACTCAGTCATAGTCTTTCGGACATTTCTTATCACATTATTTATACATCTGATTGGATTAAACTCTTAGATTTCAACTTTGTTATCTGCTACTGCTTGACAAACTCTCTTTATATTATGAGTATTACTTGAATGAAACCTTCTGACTATTTTACAAAATATCTTCTTGAACCTAAATAAGGTACCTATAACACATAACATTATATATGTATAATTATTAGAGAACTCATTTTCTCTTTTCTTAAACTTAGTAAACTTTAAGCAATTCTAAACACTTAAAACAAACCCTATAATAATGCATAAATGGTTTATCCATCTCTAAATCAAATACAAACGATGTCTTTATTTACATCTCTAGATCAATCAAACAATTCACCATTTTTTGTACAGAGTTTTTCTTCAATAAGAGTCAATATTAAGCCTCATCTGCTCTATGGATATATCCATTTGATGACTTGAAAATATGTACATACATCTAAGTACATACATATGTATAAGAATCTATAAAGGAAAAAAGTAAGCAAGCAAGTAAGTACAATACATTCACTTATACATATGTAAATATGTATGTATATATAATGTGTACTCGTATGAGTTTTTTTTTTTTTTTGCTTACATTTCAAATATCATAAAATTGTTTGAGAGTTAAATTCCATTTAATAACCAGCCAGTCAGTCGTTCATACAGTCTATTGTCTATATAGTCGTTGCTGAAATTGCATTTAAATAGTCTTCGTTTTAGTATTGAACGTATCATTCATGTTTGGAATAGTACATAGAATGAAAATGTTCAATTTGAAAATATAAATGCGAAAAAACGAATATCAAAACTACAAACATTTTGGGTCTACAGGAGTACGATGTATAAGTAGAAAGAGTAGAAACAGGACAGACATACATTGTAACTAGTGCGCCGCTATACAAGTATGGAATGAACTACGGGTTTTGTTGTTCTATTTAAATGAGTTGTGTAGCAAAATAATACAAAAAAAAATTAAAACAATAAAATTGTGAGTAGATATGGCAACAAAATATCTGCTACACAAAGTGCATGTTGCATTTAAAACATAAAACTGTGATCTGAACCATTAGAATTTACATATAATTCACTCTATGGTCATACAATTCAGAAAGACATTGGCTAAGATATCAACAGCCTTCTACGTGAATTGAATCAGTCCAGCCATTTCATTAGTTCTTTTAAACTGTAATGCTCTCCTGATACCAATAAGTTTAGACCTAAAGTAGCACAACAAATAGCAATGTGATTGTGCATTATTGTTATAAAGAGCTTTGTGAAACCAATCAATCGCCTTTTCACACACAAAAAACTCACTTTTTTATTTACCAGATATTATTGTTGCCATAGAAAATTTGAAAGACCTTAGTTACCGAAAACTATAGACAATAATAATTGAAACGATATGGAAAATACTGCACACAAAGAAAAAACAAATAAAACGTATGTATACAGTTTTCAAGCTTACTAGTAAATATATTGGCAGAATGTTTTTCTAAACAATCACACGCAGATACCAACTCACATACACTCATAGACGGAATATCTACTCAGGGGAAAAAATTGCTAGGAATTAAATATGTAGGCCTTCTAAGAGACCTACATACTTACACTGCTATTGCCTTCTTTCAGAATATGTTCAAAAAGGATGCTGGTCCTTCTAAAAGCGTTCTACACATACAAATACTTATATGTTAAAAATCCAAGAAGAGTGGTTTTGTAGTTTTTCCCCTTGTAAGACAAGAGTATTTATGGCACAACTGTGTTCTGGATGGTACAACAGACTTAATACCTAACAGTTCCCACAAGTTTTCAACTGTACAGTTAATGCTACTTCACTTCATCTAATGGATTTATGGACCAACACAGGAGAAAAATTCCTTGTACTAAACCTCGATGCAGAATTAAATTAGAAAATTGTAGAGTGAAAAACTATATAATCTATATACATATATAAATAAAATAGGACAACAAACGGCTGAGGCGATTTTGATGAAATTTTCACAGCATGTTACTGTGACTCTGGAAGGAATAATAGGCTATATGAAGTTTTGATTGTACAAAGGGGGGTGGCACCGCCCATATAACCCAATAATTTAAATCACCATATTTTGGGCATTTTTTGACCTACGTCAATGATATGTGGTACATATGGTATTGGCATAATTAGGAATACGTACCAGGAGAACAGTGGGTGGGACCACGCCCATTTTTAGGAAAATTAAAAATCGTAATATAGTCTTAACTACTGGAACGATCGTCATTAAATTTTCACAATAGGATATTCTTACGAAATAATAAATTCTTGACTATGTAAGTGGACAAAGGGGCATGGCCTCGTCCACTGAAATGCATCGCTCATATGACGCGCTTCAGTCTCCAATTATTTTTCCACATGGAGAATATGGATATCACTTTGAAATGTGTCAAATCAATCAAGCAATCCGTAAGGCCGTTGAGTTCTTAAATTCACTCAATGTGCTACAACTTAAAATTGGAGTGCCAATTATTTTACTGCGTAATATCGATCACCACGGCTTTGCAATGGCACTCGACTTGCAGTAAAAAAAAACTGAGAAATAATTTAGAAGCGACCATTATAACAGGAAAATATAAAGGTACAGATGTACTTTTGCTACGCATTCCAATGCTACCAACAGATATACCATTCGATTTTAAATAATTCGGTTAGCGTTTGCGATGACTGTTAACAAAGCTCAAGGTTAATATGTGTATGCTCCTGCCTGATGGGGGGTAGCGAAGCACACCGGGTTTAGCTAGTCTTGTATAAATTAGAATTTTAACAAATTTAGCATATGAAAATGTAGATGTCATTTAACATCTTTCTTTAAGGTTTCATTATGAATTCATTAAGAATATTTTCCTTAATGTCCCTATTAAAAGACTTGCTTTAAATAAGCTTTAATTATGCTTTACTTTTTATGCTTTTAATTTCAATAGCAGGTACATGAACTCTCAAAAGCTTCAAAAATTCCATCATAAGTAGGCCTTCTATCAGACATCTAACAAGTAGCGAGTAGGCAAGGCCTGCTACCTGTGACAAGCCGCGCAATTGTTTTTTTTTTTGTGTCTGCAAAATAAAGCCTTTACGAAGGCCATTTTACTGACTGTTTTTACTGCTGGGTACAATTCCTAAATATATATTTACTACAAAAATACAAAAGTTAGTAGTAAATTTGCTTTTGCTTAAAATTATCCAAAAAATTTTACAACTCCAGGCTAAATGCTTTACGTAAGTAGTTTAATTTATGCTAGACATGCAGAAATTTAGGAGAAACAAATTTATTTAATGACTTAATTACAGCCACCAAATGTTTGCAAGTAGACTACGCCCATTTAAAGTCACGCCTAAATAAAAACTTTCAATTAGTTCTAAATAAAATACAATACATCGAAGCCGCATCTGTAATGCAAAGAGAGCTAAATACGCAGCAGTAATGGTTAAGCAACTGGAAAATTACTATAAACGTAGAAAAATGTAATCATATAACATTTACTTTAAGGAAAGAAGAGTGCCCTCCGATATATATAAATGGCTTATAATTACCGAAATCGAATTGCGTAAAGTATTTGGGAACGTCTCACATAAAAAGACCACATCAAAAGCAAAAAAAAATACCTTAATGTGAAAACCTAGAAAATTAACTGGTTACTTAAGAACAAGTCCCAACTTATTTTAGAGAACAAAATAAAATTATATAAAGCTATATTAAAGCCTATATGAACTTATGGCATTGAGCCATTCAAATATTGAGATATTGCAACGCTATCAGTCTAAAACCTTAAGGTATATTTCTGGCGCTCCATGGTTTATGACCAACATTCAAATTCATATTGATCTGAAAGTACCATTTATTTTAAATTAAATAAACAGATATAGTGCTAGGTATTTAAATAGACTAAGCAACCATCAAAACCCATTGGCGATTTCCTTATTAGATGAAACAAATGAAATTAGAAGACTGAACAGATTTCACGTGTTAGATCTCCAATATAGAAAATGAAACATAAAGTTAAGCTCTAAGAACACCAATCTTTATATGTATACTTATTTTAACATGTACATACTTACATATGTATATCCTATATAGTTTATTAAGCTTATTGTAGTTTAATAACACATGTGATGATCTTATTTAAATCATTGAATTTGCTAAATATTGTAAAATAGATTGTAAATAAAGTTGAATTAAAAAAAAATTATTTATTGCTATTAGCTGAATACATAAAAATATGTATATATATATAATATGTATTTATCTCATAGTAATAACTAGTGCTCTAAATATGTTATTTATGTATTTCTCTGAAAATCTTGTCATACATTAAAAATGTTTATTGGAAACAGCCAAACAAAACTTTTACTTTTCTCTTATTTACATATATGTATGTATGCACATACATATGTACATATAATATTTACTTTATTGCCAACGTAACGAAGATTACGTACAAAAAATCTGAGCTTCATTATAATCACCCCTTAAATACATACTCGTATGTATGTATGTGTGTATGAAAACAACAGAAAAATAAACTTTTTAACTAAATACTTGGTGGGTGTATGAATTTCAAATACAAACTACTTTAATGCTTTTTAACCAAAAAAAAAAAAAAAAATAGATAAATAACATGCACAACACACTCACTAATAGAAATTATTATCATGGACCCATGGTAACAGTAACAACAGAAAATAATATTTAAAGCTGCTACAACAACAACAACAGCTACAATGGAATCAAATCCATACAGTAGACATGCAATCATAACGGCAGCATGACAGATTTTATCCAACAACGCCATCCATCTCCTTGTGCTCCAGCTCTGATTTTAAATGAAAGGAATATTAAATTGCCGTCTTTGTATCAGCATTATCTATTATAATTCAGTTACCAGAACAACCAGAGAACAAGGGCACAGAGCTCAGGGTGTGTTAAAACAGTATAATAACAACATTACCGAAGGAAAACAGACATTTTTAAAAGGAACATAAGTTTTTTTTTTTTTTTTTAAACATACACCCACATTTACACATATCTCCTTGTACACAGGGATGATATAAACTAAAAGAAGTCTGCTTTTTAGTGCTAAAGCTTTAAAGGATTTAACAGTTGTTGCTGTTAAAGAGAGGTACGTGCACAGGTACTTTTATTTATAAAACTAATGAATTTCCCTACAAAATCCATTTTATTAAACTATCATACATTCAAAATTTGTTAAATAAGGATTTTACCAAATAATAAACTTACTTTTGGGATCTTCTTTATCTACTTATTCTTGTTTGTTTAATTATGGAAATTCTGTAATATACGAGACACAGTTAGACTTCAAAGAAAATGGAAACTGCTACGAGGATGCGAATGTTATTTAGTACGCGTGTCTACGCTATGAACACTTCAAACATTTTGAATTTGTTATAGAAATTCTATATAATTTTGTAATTTTGTAATGTAAATTTAAACAAACTACAATAATTAATTTTAATTTAATTTCTTCTTATTTTGTATACTTCAACGTTTTTGAAACAAAGGTTTTCTACAAGATTTTGCCATATTGCCCTAGTGGTTGTAAATCCCTGTTTTCATTGTATTAATTTCTCAATAAATTTATCGGCGGTTATGTCGGCTGGTCTGCGGGTTCTATTTAAATGTATATATTCGAAACAACATTATTTTGGATAATTTTGCTAAGGGCATGACATATCGATCTCAAACAATATTAAACTCTTCAAGATGTCTTTGTAGACCCTGGACTATTACTTTGTATACGGTGATTTTTTGGATGTATAGATCTTTAAGTCGATAACATTTTTAAACTGGCGTCTAGTTTGTCAGCTGTCAAGTGATTTATGTTTGAAGTCACTAGTCTACGCCGATAAGCCGGAAACGGAACTTGACGGACAATATTCGCCGCGTTATTGTCGGTATGTGGCCACTAATGTTGGTAAAAGTCGTCGAAAACTAGACCCCAGATTTGACTACGTCTCAGCCAATCATATGCCAGAAGTCATATTTAAATAATAATAACAGAAGATTAACTTTCGAATAAAGTAAATTTCATGTCAATTTAAAAAAATCATCTTTGTTTTATTCCATCTCAAAGTTCTATACATCTAACCCTGCCTTTACACATGCAAGTACTTGCATGCGAGTGCTGTGTACGTATTAAGCTAGATTTACACGATTGAAATTTTCTTCAAAATTGCTCTTCAAAATGCTTCAAACTCGTGTAAACAGCAAAAATTCTTCAAAATTTATTTATTTAATAGTTATTAATAGCTGTTGAATAAATAAATTTTGAAGAAATTTTGCTGTTTACACGAGATTGAAGCATTTTGAAAAGCAATTTTAAAGAAAATTTTAATCGTGTAAATCTAGCTTTATATACGAAAACTCGACTAGCTCTGCCAGTGAAAAAAATGTGAGTGTATTGAGTTTTTCGAACTGTTACTTGCATGTGTAAACCCCGGGTAACCTAGCGTTTACACATGCAAGTGCAAGTTCGAAAAACTCCATACATTCACACTTTTTTACTAACACAATTACACTTTAGGCACTTGCAGAGAACTTTCAACTCAACTGCCAAGGAATTTTACAAGACAGTGATTTTCGACACTTTCACGAAAGTAAAATGAAACAGAGTTGCCCTATTAAAACTTAGTACAAATTAACTGGATTGCAGTATAATATTATTACATTTAAAGCCAATTTGACATTGTTTTCATTAAATATTCATAAATTAAGCATTTACTGAAGATTTAAAACATAAATGTGATTGAAACAATACGAATAAATAGTTCCCTTAAAATTAAACTTCTTTATGCTCTCTGGTTCCCTTAAAATTACAAGTTTTTTATGATAGTGACAACACTGCATTAAAAACTAAACAAAATTAGAAATGGAGCCAAAATTAAGCCAAGAAAATATTGTTAAAGTAATTAATCCAGTTTAATGGGACATGAACAGCAAATTCTATTTATTTCTCTTTTTTTCTTTTCCGCACTTTTATTTTCAAGTTGGCACAAAAATTTTTATTGCCTCAGTAAAAGAGCAATATTTTTTTAATTGTTCTGCTGTCGCCGACATGTTTAGAATGAAGTTTTACCTGACCCTATAAACATTAATGCAACTTGCAAGACAGTTGCACACGAAATTTCTCGAAATTTCCGATGATAATACGTACATAGAGCTTGCATGCAATATTTGCACAATTTGGAAGCGCTGTTCAGGTGTCAGTCTATTTATATTAAAGTGGCCAAACTAAACATAAATCACTTGACAGCTGACAAAATGGCTGCCAGTTAAAAAAGTGTTGCCAACTTAAAGTTCTATACAACTTAAATAATTCACCCTATATAACTTTCACCATGCGTGTCAAATCATTTCCTTTAAGTTATCTACAATTTTTATTTGCAACCTATATATGTATGTGCTCGTATATTATGAATTCTTATATATGGCGATGTCCATCTGATCTGGATTAATGTATCAACATTAAAGACAACATTAAAATATATTGGAAATTAAACTGTATGTATTTTCCACTGGATCCGATTGACCTTAAATTTCAGAGTTTAACTCTATTATTGGTGGTAAGGTCTTAAGCACTAAGTTGTTCTTAGTGCTTACGATATTAAATAGGATTTGCCTATAGTTTTAATATAATGCTTGTGATCTGATTTGATAGGTAGTTCTTTCTATATATGTAGTGCTGATTCGATAGATTGATTGTTTGGTCGTTGACACAACTAATACATTTCTGCATCGTTTTGTTAAGCGTTAGCTATCGTTTTTGATAACAATTTTCGGAAGATTAAGTTTTATTTGTCTTATCTTCTGCAATCATTCCAAAAATCAGCGTTAACAACTACGGTTTCCATATCATAATATTTGGTATTTTCCGCTGGAACATAAAAGCATTGAAATGGTTCTTGTTCAACGTCGCTATTATAAAGATATGCAATCGTTGTCTCTTTAGCGATTTATTTTTCCGGATTTTTTTTGAAATGCAGCTTGTACTATATATACAAATCCCTGATATTCGATTTCCCCAGTTTAAGAAACTGTAGTTTCTAAACTTTGAATGCAGATTAATTACTAACATGATCGTGTAAACCATAACTTATTTAGCATTAAGAATTATTTTTGCATGATTATGCATGCATAAGCAAATAAAAACATGTTTGCAAAGAAATAAAACATTGAGATCTAGCAAAACCAAGAGGTCAGTGTCTGACCTTTTATTCTTTTAACTTCAATTCTTCTCCTGTCGATTTGAAATAATTTCTAATCGATTCAGCACATTTCATATACAGATATCGTGTTTATCTTTGTTTGATTTATTATCCTGAAGAAAAATTATCGAACTGCAATCCTTAACAATACTGGATTAAATCGAACGAACCCTATAAACCCCTCCAGATGTCCTAAAGACATGCCAAATATTTCAATGCTTTAAAATTTTGTTTCGAATTTTCCAAAATATGCTGAATTTTTTACATGTCCAAGGTAATTTTATTCGCGTTTGGGGTGCCCCGATAGACTAGGCGATAGTGTTCCAGATTATCAGTCAGAGGATTGCGGGTTCGATTCCCGACAAAGATTTTGGGTGTTTTCTGCAGATAAGCCAAAAGCTTCGCAGTTTGTGTTTGTTAATTATATTAATAAAATTTAAAAAAAAATAAAAAAACACTTTTGTTAAAGAAAACAATTTCGTACGATATCAAAAATTCAAAATAAGTAATAGTCAATTAATTTTTACAGATGTGTATATTCTAATATCCATATACGTATGTTTGTATGTATATGTAGCATAGCTTATTAGCTAGCCAAGAATATAAATAATTAGAAAATCATCGTAACTTATCTTTAATTACCAGAAACTTTATAAAGTTAAATCACAAACTTATGCTATTTTGCATCTAAATCATTAAGCTGTAGGTTACTCAAATCAGATAAATAAAAACTAAAATTATAACAAATAAATTCATACAGACATACTCGTACGTACTATGCAATAGTTTCCCAAATATTGTTGTTAATATTCAGTAGACAGTGTAGATGTGTTGTTGTTGTTGCTGCTGCTGCTGCTGTAAAAGGCAACATTAAGCTGTGGCAGTGGCAACAACAGATTCAGCTTCTTGTATTTAATATGCATAGCAAGTTTTTCTTTTACATACATACTTTTTTTATACTATGTACAAGAGTTTGTTGTTCTTAAAATCAACAAATCTTTTTAACAAATAAATGTTTATTGTAAAATCGTACAGACTCATACACACACAACAGCATATGTATGTACGTGTGTGTGTGTATAATTCGTATGTAAATATATTTTTTTACATAAATGAAGAAAAATCTTTACAATTGCATTTTATAACTTCTGGTTTAAAATAGAGATTTTTATTACATACATATACTGTTATTCAGACAATTCTCTCTCTCTCTCTCTCTATATATATATATGTATGTATTTTATACTTGTTTGTTGGTTAAAACAATGGCATTAAACCAACAACAACAATAATAATGATAATAATAACAATAACAACAACAACAAGGAAACCAAAACAGTGGTAGTCTATAGAAAATAAGTAACAAGACACAAAAAACCAAATCACAGCTTTAAATTTCAGTTAGAGGAGAAAGTTATTTTTTGTTTTATATTTCTTTGTTTTCTTGTGAAGATGCTTGATTCGTAATAAAAGAAGAAAAAAAAAATAAAAATAAAAAAACAAATCAAAATAAAGGTGGTTTAAAATTTCATTTTGTATTTTTTTACTTGCAGCATATAATTTGTGATTTTGTCAGATTGGCTGGTTACTTGTGTTTGGTTTAACCCACTAAAGTCATTTGAAGAGGAATTATATTGGCAATTTATAGAATTTATTTAAAATTATATGTCATGTCGTTATTACGTCCCCTCAATATAACAATAGCGTATGTGTTCATACGCTATTATTTTTTTATTGCATATTTAGAATCTCATCTCAAATCATTGATTTTATGTCTGGTCAAAATTTCGTTAAATTCTACCTCCAAAAAGTGGGTCAAAATGTCGTTGGAAAAAATTGTGTATAATTTTATGTTCAAAATTTTTCTTTAATAAGTGTGTAAGCTCATATATGCGCTGTTTTACTTGAAATTTCCACTCCAAAGTTGTTAAAAGAATAATAGTGTGTAGGTACGCATTATACTCCAGTTTAGCCTGTAGAAAAAAAATACAATTTATGAAAACTTGAACTCATAAAATAGCTATATTGTTTGAGAAATAGTTTCATTCCGACCATTTCGATATCCAAAATTTGTACAAAAAGAATGTAATTCCTCGTGGCTCGCAGTCATTTTTTTTAACTTACAAGGTGGAGAGGTGCGAAATTGTTTAGATGACCCAGATGTAGCAGAGGAAGAGAAAGAAGACGAATGAGTTTCTAGTTATTTTTGATTTACGCAATTTATACCTTAATTTGTCATAATTTTTTCTTTATAATAACCCAAATTGGAAAGTAATGAATGCCACTTTATTACCAAAACTATGAATTAATCACTGTTTTATAATGTTACAAATTGATATTTTTTGAGTTCAAATATTTTAATAAAAATACCGTAAAATTATTTAATAAAACAGCGTATGCCATACAAAATAAAATAGTGTATGATGTATCATCATACGAATTCCTTAAAAAATAAAATTAAATAAAATGGAGGACTTGCGCTTTGAATGACAGAATTATGGTCTTATAGGATGTGTAGAATAAAAAAAATTGGCCAATTTAAAGACAAAAACTGGTATTAGGTATTCGCCGAAAAATCCAATATGAAGAATTTTTATTTACCGCGCTATTGAGGTTTTAATAGATATCCGATTTGAAGAAAACTTTAAACTCTATTTTCTCAAACCCCCCAAAAAATTATACGTTATTGTTATATTGATATGTTCTCTACTGATTGCCAATTTATTACAAAGGTTATATGGGTATAAGTATTTTTTTGCAGGCAAGACATCTTAATAACAACGGGTGATTATTCCGTGTTTAATTCAGTTTGTCTGTCCGATTATATGTGGTTGAAATACATTTCTTGTAGGCCTCTGATATCTGATGGATCCAATTCATTCAAGAATTTTATTGATTTTATCTTAAAAAGGTCATATGTAATTATAAAATTCAAAAAAAAAAAGATACTTCAAATACATAAAATTAAAGAAGTTATTATACAACTATAAATCATTATTAGTATAATTTTGTAAAAAGCTTCCTTAATATTTGTTAAGTTTGTTCTATAATATTTTGTTGTAATACATACATACATATTTTTATAAAATTCAAATTTGAGTAGCACAGACAGATATTTACTAACATTGATAATGTTACAGTCATCAGACCACTGTTAAGCACTTAACAGTCAAATTTACTAGCATTTTGAAGAAGTAGCTGTTATGATGAAATTTTCTAGAAGAATTTTGACAAATATCGAGTTGCACACGTATCCCACTATATAGAAAGGGTAGTCCAAAGGGTCCTAAAAGAGACTACATTTGTTGAATTTCTGAAATAATTTTGGAATCTGAATAAATCAAATTTGAAAAAAATGTATGTAACTGGCCTTCGGAATTTTTGTTATTGCACGAAAGAATATTCTTTAACATTTAAATACTGGCCGCGACCACGTTATTGGTAGACTATTCGGAAGCTGCAATTTTCGTTTAATCTTTCCAGCATTGCTACCGAAATCTTGTGAATAACTTTTGATTTTCTATATGTAACTTCAAAGAAAACAAGTAAGAAATTGTAGTCGGTATCTGTAAACAAATTATTTTTTCCGAAATGGACAGATATGAACCGATCATCATAAAATTTAGAAAGGCACTAAATTTGCATATACATACAACTTATTTGCATTAACCCTCTAACTGGCAAAATACAATGCGTTAATTTTTTTATCGGGAATTTTACTAAGGGTAAATAATGGTCAAAAATTACGATTTTCAAAGTTTCAGGTAAAACAAATCAGCCGTTTAGCCGCCAGATAGCTTTTTATTTTGCGCTCCTATAGGGTCGCTTATTAGCTTGAGCGTAAAAAATAAAGATATGTAAGAACTATGTAACAATATATTCCAGAGTGATTTTTATTAGAAAATAAGAATAAAAAAGTTGAAAATAAACAATAACAAGGCTTGATAAGTAATGAAAAGATTAAACACGACGGTGATAGACGCCGAAACTATTTTTTGCAGTAGTTATGCAGTGATGCAAGTGACACTTTCCACAAAAAATTGTGAACAAATCGTTTATTTACAAACTTGACAAGACCACTGGCAATTTGTTCGCGAAATTCAGGTAACTGCAGCAATTTTTCATTCTGAACCGAATCAGTCGAATCACATCTCTTTTCAGCGTGAATTCGTCGAATTCGGCCATGTCAACGAAATGGTAGAAAAGCCGAACCATCATATTTCGTGTTTTCGCCCTTATATGGTAGCGTCCATTAAATCAACACCACCCATATGGCTGTTGTATTCACGTATTATTTGTGGACATTTCACTTCGATGAAAACATGTTATTACTTATGAAGGAACGAAACTTATGGTTAAGATTGTTTCATTATTTCACATATCCCCAATGTATGTACATATGTTATATGTTCTAATAAACATTGCACTTGGCGTATAAATGTTTTGTTTATAAACAATAAAATTATATACATATGTATGTATGTACCTATGTATGTATTTTTTTTAACATTAAATTATTGTTTAAAATTTAAATAAAACCGTCAAAGTTCTAGTTGTACGACATAATTGTTAGATGATCGTATGATGATTTCTTAATTGAGGAAAGAAAAGGAATTCATTCTCTAATGGCCGAATTCACAGTCTTTAGTTAGCTAATGACAAAGGTTTAACTAATGATTCTTTATTCGCAATGCTTAGTTTGCCATAAGAATAACAAGTAATAGTTAAACAATAGTTAGTATTTCAGTTTACCAATGGTTAACTAATGACTGAGAATTCGGCCATACTAGTTATTAGACCCTTTTTTCTTTTAAAAAATCCACCTTAAAGGTTAAACACTCTTTTCACAAATTTAGTAGCAATAAACTATCGAGTTGCATTTCACTCACTAACTTGACAATTTTTGTGGTTATTATGGTTTTTGTTTCGTGTTTTTTTTTTCAATGAATAAAAAACAAAGGAAAAACTAAAAACAACAACAATAATAAAAATTACCAGAAAATTATTATAATAAAGAAAACGTTTCCATTTTGCCAGCTGAATAAGAAAACAAACGAACAAAACATGCTCGAGCAGCTAAAGATGATTTATAATTTGTATAATTTGTTATGACACAGCCAACTACTAAAACTGACGCAACAATGTTTACTCTGCTTGCTAACTGTCGCTACGAGTACGACGACAATGTGGCTTGGACGTGAACATCATGCAACGATATTCCACCACCACCAACATGAACCATTAGACCCATGACTACTTGTGTACACTGCTGCAGCAATAACGACAATTATACGAACAAGGGGCTAAATATGCCATGATAATGGTTGCAAATTCATTTTCAACAATACGAAATACCAAAATAAAAAATAAAAAAACACACAAATTATATTGTTTAAGTCTAAAATATAATGTTGTGAGTGATAGAGAGATAAAGGAGGTCTTTGCATAAACATTTTGATAATCATAATCTGTATGATGGTTTATTTTAAGTATTGTTCATTTATTATTCCGGTTGCAATACATGTATTAATTATAAGTCCAAGAATTCATTTAAAAATTTATATTTTAATTTATTTATTTTGTACTATAGCACGTACATGCCCGATATTAAATAATATTTCAATTATATTTCTATATATACTGATCAATTCTGGATACTCTGTTTAAAAAAAAGAGAGTTCGATAGATGATAAAGCGTTTCCCTACTTTTTTTTAAAGAAAAAAAATACAAAATTCAAATTTAATGTTTATTATGTTTATTACCATTTGAAAGAACATTCTTTGGCATTTATTTTTTGAAGATTATGTCTATCAAATGTTGGCCGTTGCTACGTCGCAGATGGTCTATCCGTGGAGTCCAATTTACGATGACTCGTTAGAACATTTCGACTGGTAACTGGCGAATGACATGCGTTACGTTTTCGTCCAAGGCCTGAATCGAAGCGGGTTTGTCCGCATAAACTTTAAACTTCCAATATTCCCACAGGAAAAAGTCTAACGGTGTGATATCACACCATCTTGGTGGCCAATCGACCGGTCCAAAACGTGAAATTATGTGCTCACCGAAGTGTTTTCTCAATAAATCCATTGATGCGATGTGTGGGAGATGGCGACGTTTTCCTGAAAAAACAGTCGCCGAGATTACGAGCTTCAACTTCAGGCATCAAATAGTCGGTTATCATGGCGCGATAACGGTCGCCATTGACGGGTAAGTTCGCACCGGCATCATTTTTAAAGAAATATGGACCGATGTCTTCACAGCATGCTGGTCGAATATAATCCAAAATAATTGCTGGGTCTCAAAATGGGAGATAGTGTTACGAATAGTACTGCTCAGTAGGCCGATTATGTTGACCATAAGTTGAGCGTAATGCACGAAACACATTCCTCACAAAACGTGAATTTTCGTAAAAAAGTTGAACGATTTGTAAACGTTGTTCAGGCTTTGTTGTTCTTTCAATTATGAAATGCCAAACAATACTACACAAAAATAACATGACAGCATGACACGACTCACACTTGATCTGTCAAAAAAGGCTATTGAGAAAAGTCTCTCTACTTGAATCACCCATTATTTACAAGAGATCTTGGACAACTGAAGATATCTGAGAAAGCCTGTAGCGGGAAAGAAAATGCACACAGAAAAAAAAATCATGTTTTTTTTCAATTAAACCTTTAATTGAATTTAAAATAATTTTCAATTAAAATTTTAATTGCTTCAATTAATTCTCACATTTTTTTTAATTGATACTATCATTTTGTTTACAGGTCCGATTTCAATTAAATTTTTAATTTATTCCACAAATATTTTAATTGAAACTCATTTTTATTTTTTTCTGTGCACTGTTTTTGAATTATTGTTTCAATGTACACATATTTTGAATTACATATAACGAATACGTAAATATTTATTTTTTTATAATAATCAATATAAATTTCTGTATTGTCAGCTTAATTTGCAAACCTTTTCACAAATTTTACAGAAGATACACAAACTTTATAAAATCTCTTGTTTAAAATATTTTTTGAAGTTGTTTTTATACAGTTTTATCACTTAAGGCCTGTTTCACACTCATCAGTTCTGACTGTCAAGTCAAGTATTATTCAGTCAGAACTGATGAGTGTGAAACAGGACTAATTGGTATGATTATTTATAATGATAAATAATCACTGTTTAGAAGAAAGAATTTATCGAATACTTATAAGTTATTGCTTGTTTAGCACTAATTTTTCGAGAAACCAGAAAATAATTGTAAACATTTAAAAAGCAAATTGTATTTCTATATTTGTAAAATAATTTCATTTTTTCATTAAAATCGGAATTAATACATTTGCTCAGTAAGCTGAAATTTGATTGTAATTTCCTTTAAATTTATAATGCCCTTATTTATAAAAACTTACAACAGGTTTACAAAGTAAATTTCCATACAAAATTTGCTTTATAAACCTCTTATAAACCTGTTGTAAGTTTTATGAATACGGCAGTTAGTCTTTAAATATCAGTATGTTTATCATATTATGTACTCATTTTTATCAAATAGAATCCTTGATAATAAAGGACATATTTATCATTTCAAACATAATACACAATACAATAACCATGACAATGACAGCACATCATCACACAAGTACATGTATGGATATGTAAATAAGATAATTTAAATAATAACAATATGAGTATTTAAAGCTCTTTTCTTATTTTATTTGACACACTCATTCACATAATAACATTTTGTGAAATATAATTTATCATACCTACAGGATTTACCTCAAGACACACAATAAGCAAATGTATTCAAAATGTGTATTTCTATTGTTTTTCTTTCTTTCAATGTAATTCTGTTTATTTTGTATAGACTTTTATCATATTTTGCGTATTTTCTTTAAGGTGATTATAAATTATTTTAAATTATTCTTATTGTGTAAATATATGAAAAATTTCATTATAAAAATAGAATTACATTACATGTGTGCTACAACTGCTACTGCTACTTGCGCTTAAAGATTGTGAAAAAAAAACTGAAGATAGTTTCTGTAAGTAACAATAACAAAAAAAAAAAAAAATACAATTATTTATGTTTAAGTTAAAAAGGGTGTATACGAGGAAAGTTTTCTTCGCTACATTCAGAAATCTGAAACTATTTCAATTTAACATTGCAAACAAGCCGGTTAAATAGTTTGGAATAACGACTTTCGGTTATAGTTTCTGATTGTGGTAGTTTAAAGTTGTATTATTGTTTTCTTGTATAATATTTTGTGAAAACTTTTCAAAACTACTTACTACTACTGCAGCATTAAACAACATCCTGTTTTTCATTTACGCCATTTAAACTTAAAACAATAACACGCACATACACTATTATACACACACTTAAATCAACTTCAATTCTATACTCTACATCCTATATAATGCACACACTCTTTAAAACATTTAAACCAATTACGTATATATGTTAATTAGGATGGCTCACAAAAGTTTAGTTTATATTTTAAGAACGAATTTTTAAAGCTGTTTTCTAGCATTAGATGTTTATGAGCAAGTCATAATGTACATTTGTATCAAACTGTATATTCATCGCCGTCTTTATTATGTGTAATTCAATTTCATATATTATAAAAGGCTTTTCCACAAGAACTTTGTTTTTGAAAATAAAAATTTTTTATATGAAATAAATGATTTATATGATTGCATTGCAAAGAGTAACTTTTGACATTAATGTATGAAAAATAATATTGGACAGATGTCTATCATGACCACGCATACAGATGTCGATTCTTTTATTAAAATTAGTGCGCCAATTTCGTCAATCACGCCACATATTTTTTTTTTTTTTGCTTGGACCAGCACTCATGGGACGACCCTTACACATGCAATGCATTGTGTTGGAACTAGGAAAATAGGTTGTGGGAGGAGGATAGAGCGAGTAGTGTTTGTGAACATTTAATTTGAATTTTCGTATATTGAAAGTGGCATTGACTACTTCTGCTGGTAGTTAATTACACATACGGAAAGTATGGCTAAAGAACAAATTTTCCCTATAGTGTGTTGTGCGATCCACTGTCCAGTCGACCATGAATGGATGGGCCCTGACTGAAGAACGTGTATGACGTAAAAAACTACGTGTTTCGGGAACAAGTTCCCTGATTTCAGCAGAACACATTCCATTATAGTATCGATAGAACAGTGAAACACAATCCACTATCCACGATAAGTATCTTCGGCCTCTCCTGTACACGGTCGAGTAACGCCAACATAGATTTCGAAGAACTGGCCCATACATGAGAGTAAAAAATTTGTAATTTTAAGGCTGTTAGGCATCATCTGTAACATAGAGCCACAAACATTTATCACCTGATCGGGTCAATTAAAAGCTGAATTTCGTGTATTTATGCAATCGGGAAATTTGGTTTGTAAAAATTCATTTCGTATTACACCAAAGATGGATTCTCCCATTTGTTTCCAACAAAAATTTTACCCGAGAGTTTTTTGCAATACGATACATTCACTTCGAACGATTTGTCTGGAAAATCAAAGCTGCGATATATAAACAAAATCTATTGATTTTACAAGTGGTAATACCGAGGCCATTGAATTATTTTGCTTTGGTTTTTAAGTGTCAAAAAACAAATATTAAATTATTTTAAATTATGGTGTTTTCTAAATTAATGAAAAAAGAAAGTAGCTTCTTCTGATGGTCATGGAAATATGTACATAAGGTATTTTTATTTGAATGAAAAAAATGTAACCTATTCACAACTCAGTTCATTTTTGTTCAGACAAAATATAATTTTAAACCAATTCAAGCTGAGAGTTGTTCGTAAAAAATATTTTCTCTCTCTCAAAAAGCCAGATGTTCAGAACGAATATTTTGTTCGGAACAAATTGGTGAATCCAACTTAAGATAACAGTCTTGTTATAATATATAAACAGTACAATGTAAAATAATATACTTTTTCATAAAATCTGCTCACATTTATAAGCAGGTTGTTAAAATATTTTTTTGTCTCCATCCTAATGCACATCTGTGTGTGTATTTGATAAAATGTTAGAATTTATATTCTATAAAATATTTATCTACTACGTACGTATGAATATATGTTTGTTGTTTAACAATGACAATGTTAATAACTATCATGTTTTTGTTGGTGCTGCTGCTGTTGTTGTTAATAATGATCATAAATAACATTATGAAGTTTCTACGCAATTATAAAATTTTCTTCTATAGAATTTTTACAAGGGAAACATGCAAAGATACATATTATGTATCTATGTCTGTAAAAGTATATTGTATTGTATATATATTTGAATGTATCTTTTGTATAACAATCATCATAATTTTATTCATTCATGTTTGTACTACATAGCACACACACACACACACACATCCACTATGAGCTGCTGCTAACAATTATACCAGTGTTAGATACGAGTGTGAGTACAAAACAATGAATAACAAATGTTACAATGATGAACAAACGCACTTTTTCAGCGTAAAATTAAAATAGAAACAGCAACAAATAAAATTAATTGTAGAAAAAATTTAAAGGTTTCTATAGAAATTATAACTTAAAGAGAATAAGAAATGTCATAACTCAAATTTAAAGAAGTCGAAACGGATGTTGTATTTAAAATTAAAAAAAAAAAACAATAACCAACTACTATTTCAACAAGTAAGACTTTATATTCGGCTGTGCCAAATCTTATATACCCACCACCAAATCACCTTTTATGGGGCCAACTTCGTAAAATATTGTACCTTGTTTTCTATTTATTTAGGGTTTGTTTTAGTTGAATTTCATCTCAATAACGACATTTGTAAGAATTTTATGCATATTCCAGTTATAATGAGTAATTTACACTTTGTTTATATTTTTGCAGCGTGTAACGTAAATAGATTTACTTTAACAAACTATAAATTAAGTACCCTAGGCAACTAATATTGACCTCTGTGGTACTACTCGGAAATGGAGCTTGTACGGGAGATATGCTCAATTATGGAATAACTTTCACAAAAGTCAATATTATAATTTTGACATGCTTATAACTGATCTGTGTAAAATTTCGGTTCGAAATGGATATTTATGTAGGTTAATGAGTTTTCGGGAGTAGTCCTCATATGGGAACTATGACCTATTACGTCCAGATCGTCATGAAATTTATATATATATTTTTTAAGTGGTTTTTCAAATTGGAGCGATCATTATTAAATTGGGTTCGAATATGTATTTCTATATATGTATGGGCTTCTTGTGTCAAATTTAAGCTTGCTGCTGATGCTTATAAGAGATTTATGCGTATTTGAGTGATTTCCGGAAGTGAAATTTACTACGACAATTTAGATGTATATGCGGTTTACTTGTGTTAAATTTTGCCTTATTAGTGATTTTTATAAAAGATTTATGCGTATTTAAGGGATTTCCGGAAGTAGACTTTATATGGGAATATGGTCCAAATATGGACCTATGCAAACAAAATATCGTTTTCAGATTTCAGTTTGCATGAAACTTATTTTTGAGTAATTTTGTATGGATACTACTTTTCTATAGACATCTATGTACCATAAAGCCATATTCCGGGAAGACATTTGGGGGCTATGAGAAATCGTGGACCGATTCTAACCATTATCAACAGAACTTGTCGTTCTATAATAAAAATAAAGTGTGTAGATTTTCATGGTATTATCTGTATTATATTTAAAGAAAATAGCAAAAAATATCTGAAAATATCGAGGTAGACTGAAACTTTGATCTATAACTCGGATCCTACTCTACCGATTTTACCCATTTTCAATACCAAACATTTCGGTGGATCAAAGAATGTTTGGTAAGAATTTCATTGTTCTATGTCTTTGTTTTGAAGCTCTATCGTAATTTCAACAGAAGACAGACGGCCGGATATGTCTAGATCTTATAAAGACCCAGAATACATAGACTTTTTGGCTCTACCACCATTACTTCGATGTGTTACAAACGGAATGAGAAACGTGGGTATAAAAACAGGGGTCACTATTGTAAACTAGAAAAGTGTATAAACAAATTCTGAAACTTGTTTATGATAATTTTTAATGGACACAAGAAAATATATATGTATATCCCTATAATTTAGGACCTGTAGCTTAGGTTTTGATATCAATTTTCTGTTGCAACATTTTTTGTTTTTTTTTTCTTTTGATGGCCTAAAAAAGCTTTTATGTACATCTACATATGTATGTATGTATATACCTAGTTATTTTGTTATAACTTTTTAAACTAAAAACAATAATCATATACATACATATTTCCATTATTTCGTATCCAAGTCGTTTAAACTTAACAACAACAGTTTAATCAATTACAATAGAACTTTGTGTTAGAAATTGCCATTAAAAGACATTAATTTGGAAAAAAATAACTAAAAATATTTCTAATATTATTGTAACTAACAATAGAAATAAATGCAGAATATATTCATACATATACGAGTATGTAAAAACAATTTAGAGAATTTAATTTGTTGGAAAATTTTACAGACATTTGGACAGAAAAAAAACTAATAAAACAATTACAAATAAAAGTTGAAGCAATTATTTATTTGTTAGTTGGGTTTTAAATGGAGAAAACTAAAACTTGTTGTTATAAGAATTTGCCAAATTGTTCATAAAATACAAACAAAATAAGTAAATTTAATTAAAGTCGTAACAAACAGTAAAAGTTCCCAAACAAATTAATATATTTAAAGAGACTTTACTGGAGAAATATTTAACAGACATCCATTCAAACTTATAATTAAGCATTCTACTTCCGTGTTCTAAACGATTGCAATTTGGTTTAACGTATTATATTTAAATTATTTTCTTGAAATACATGTCAATACATTTCATAATATTAATAAGCTTCAACTAGTACCATTTTTTATGAAGTTTCATAATTTATTTCGTTTCCTATTTTGGCAGACATTTAAATTGATATTTTCACCTTTTTGCACAATAGTGCGATTTAATGTGTTTGTTTATTGTTTTATTCAAAAATATAATTTTTTTTTGTCTAAATATTATGCAAATTCTTTTATAGACTTTCTAATTCAAACTCACGTTTCGTTGTATTTAAATGGAACTTGAACCACAAACGTACATACACACACACAAATGAGTCTATAAATGTAACTAAAATAAACATTTTACACCAAAAATATGGAATAGAAAACAAACATGTACTTTTGATAGCGTTGGTGGGCCAGGCGTTCCTAAACGGAGCAATACATACAAATGTACTACATTTATTTGTTCATATACACAATCACAGTCAAATAGTTATTTTGAATATAACACCGTATTAACCAGAACTACTAATAACGGGTTTTCCAATAAGGACTTGACAACTTTTTTTTTAAATAAAACGCAAACCGTTTGAGATATTTCCAAAACTTTATTACCGACTTGAAATACATTCAAAACATTTATGAATGGAACTCGACTTCGTTCATATGGGCACCGCGGCCACGTCGACAGTGGTCGATTCGTTGGACCCAATTTTGGATGACTCGGTCACACATTTCGGCCGGAATGGCCGCTATTTCGCGTTCAATGTTGGCTCTAAGTTCTTCCAACGTTGTCGGCTTGTTGGCATAGACCAATGATTTGACGTAGCCCCAAAGAAAAAAATCTAGAGGCGTTAAATCGCAAGAACGAGGCGGCCAATTGACTGGTCCATTTCTTGAGATAACACGCTCGTCAAACTTACTCTTCAGTAAATCGATTGTAACGTGTGCTGTGTGGCTTGTGGCACCGTCTTGTTGAAACCACATGTCATCCAAGTCCATGTGTTCCAATTCGGGCCAAAAATAATCGCTAATCATTGCGCGATAACGATCGCCATTCACAGTAACGTGACGATCGTTATTGTCGACGAAAAAATATGGCCCAATGACGCCGCCGGCATGCAAAGCGCACCAAACAGTAATTTTTTGTGGATGAAGTGGTGATTCGTGAAGCACATGTGGATTTTCAGCAGACCAATAACGCATATTTTGCTTATTGACGAACCCATTGAGCCAAAAATGAGCTTCGTCACTGAAGATGATTTTGCGATGAAATTCATCATCTTGGTGCATCTTCTCCAGAGCCCAATCGGAGAACGTACGTCGACTCAAATGGTCCATCGGCTTCAATTCTTGAGTCAGCTTAATCTTGTATGGGTGTAAACCCAGATCCTTACGCAAAATTCGCCATAAAGTGGTCTTGGGGATGCCCAGTTCTTGAGAACGCCGCGGAATCGACTGATTTGAATCGTTTGCTACGGACGCCTGAACGGCAGCGATATTTTCGGAACTTCGACCAGGCCGTTGTCTCACTGGCACGACAGCATCACACAATGAATATGTAGACTCAAATTTTTGCACTAAACTTGTTATTGCTTGTCTACTAGGGCGATAATTACGACCGAAAATTGGAGTTAACGCTCTTAAAGTTGCGGTCACCGACTCCGAATTTCGGTAGTACATTTTTATAATTTCCAAACGTTGTTCCTTCGTGTACTTTACCATAACGAAAATGTTAAGTTTACTGAAAAAAAGAAAGCAACAATTAGATGATCAGTGAAATAGTGCGTTCACAATTTAAATTCAGAGTTGTCAAGTAGCTATTGGAAAACCCGATAATAAGAATACTGAATTGTATTCAGACTACACAATTATTTTCTTACAGTTATCTTATATTCAAACTAACGGCTTTGATGGAAAAAATGCATTATTATCTAATACTCACACTACCGTCTTATACCCAGACTAGCGTCTTATGCTCAGAATAGCGTCTTATACTCAGACTACCGTCTTATACCCAGACTACCGTCTTATACCTAGACTAGCGTCTTATACTCAGACTAGCGTCTTATACTCAGACTACCGTCTTATACTCAGACTACCGTCTTATACTCAGACTACCGTCTTATACTCAGACTACCGTCTTATACTCAGACTACCGTCTTATACTCAGACTACCGTCTTATACTCAGACTACCGTCTTATACTCAGACTACCGTCTTATACTCAGACTACCGTCTTATACTCAGACTACCGTCTTATACTCAGACTACCGTCTTATACTCAGACTACCGTCTTATACTCAGACTACCGTCTTATACTCAGACTACCGTCTTATACTCAGACTACCGTCTTATACTCAGACTACCGTCTTATACTCAGACTACCGTCTTATACTCAGACTACCGTCTTATACTCAGACTACCGTCTTATACTCAGACTACCGTCTTATACTCAGACTACCGTCTTATACTCAGACTACCGTCTTATACTCAGACTACCGTCTTATACTCAGACTACCGTCTTATACTCAGACTACCGTCTTATACTCAGACTACCGTCTTATACTCAGACTACCGTCTTATACTCAGACTACCGTCTTATACTCAGACTACCGTCTTATACTCAGACTACCGTCTTATACTCAGACTACCGTCTTATACTCAGACTACCGTCTTATACTCAGACTACCGTCTTATACTCAGACTACCGTCTTATACTCAGACTACCGTTTTATACTCAGACTACCGTCTTATACTCAGACTACCGTTTTAAACTCAGATTACCGTCTTATACTCAGACTACCGTCTTATACTCAGACTACCGTCTTATACTCAGACTACCGTCTTATACTCAGACTACCGTTTTAAACTCAGATTACCGTCTTACACTCAGATTACCATCTTAACCCCTAAAGACTATATTATTATACCTTTGAATAAAAAATTTAAAAGATTTGACGAGTCTTTTACTCTAATCATTTTCACATACTTATTTTATCCTATACTCCAAAATTCATTTGGGAATCACTGTCTACATACCAAATGATTCAAAAAGTATTTCGCAAACAATAACAAAAATTGAATGCCATTTTCCGTCAGTTTTTTATTTGCATTTAGTTTGTTTTGCTAGAAAATTCTACGCATCACAAAAAATGAAAGCGAAATTGAAAATCATTAAAAAATATTTACTTATTTTTCCCTACATACTACTTTCTTAAATTATTCGTAAATTCTATATGTAGAGGAGATACAAAAGTTAACATTCGTAGATACTTACTCTCATATATACATACATATGTATATACATAAATATGAATATGTGAACACCATGTTTGTGACGTGTATGGTGGCCAACTTTATTGAAAACGTGTTGAGGTGACTGAACAAGAAAAAAATCAAAAAAAGCAGAAGTAACAATATAAATTTGTAACTAGCTGTGTGTATATGTTTATAAGTATATATGTGTACTTCTAACATATTTGTTCAATATGTAAGCGAAAATTTCTTAAAAGGAACATAAAAAAAATGCAAATAAAATAAACAAAATCACAAATGTTTGACACTTTTTTGCAATTACTGTTTGCTATTTTTATTTTATATCCAGAGCTCTTAACTTTCGTTTTCAATATTGTGTATATTTTATAGATAAGAACAGTAGGGGTATTCAGTAATATGTATATTCATATACTGCTTTATATAATGGAATTAAAAAAACAAACAAATTGTTGTTTTCTTATTTCGGCTTGAGGTCAGATTTAAACAATAAATAAAAACTTTTTTCTTTATATTTATCTATTATTTAATTTTATTTTTCCAATATTTCGGTCAAAATCTTTGACCATCATCAGGGAACTGGTGTTTATTTAAAAATACAAAACAAAAATAACATTAAAAAACACGAAATATTTTATACAAACAAATTTAATATTTACATTTAAATAAATAAACAAAAATTGTTCTTATTCAAAGCTCCGACACATTCAACACTTCACTTTTAAATCTTTGATTTGTGTTTGTCTATTGCATGTTTATAAATTCTTGCACAATTTTCTGTGTCTCTCTTAAAATTTAGTGTCTTTTCTGTCTCTTGATCAACTATATGTAGCATCTCAAGTGTAAATCTCTTCCTGTAGTTATTCTCTCTCACTAAAATGTCTACATCATTAAAATTCGGTTTGTGCCCAGTTATAGTACAGTGGGCCGCCAGTGCAGTTTTTTGCTCTAATGGTTTATTAGTAGCCCTTTCATCTGACCTATGTGCTGCCAATCTGGTCTTCAATTTGTTTTTTGTCGTGCCAACATATACTTTTCCGCATGCATTAGTTTTGTCTCCATTACAGTGTATTCTGTAAACTAACTGTGATTTTTCTCCCTTTTCAATCCTAGACTTCATATTACTAAAAAGTCTCTTTGTAGTATTTTCTGCTTTAAAAGTCAATTCATATCTTTCCCGATTGTAAATGTTGGAATGTTTAATTCTTTCGGAAAAGTTTTTTACATATGTCATCGTCTTATATATTAATGGTGGTCGCTCTTCTCTAGTTGTTCCTTTTACTATCGTAGTTTTCACCTTGTCAATTAGTTCATTAATGGTTCTATTTGGAAAATCATTTTTACTCAATATGTTCCTTATTTTGCAGATATTTATTGAGTGGAAAACTTCGTCACTTATTTCTAGAACCCTATTAATGAAGTTGTTCACTGTATTCAAAATTGTTCTTCTTGGATGTTTTGAGTAGAAATTTATTAATCTACCAGACGCCATCGGTTTTTGGTACCAATCTAGTTTAAGTATGTCTCCGTGTCTAACTATAACCGAATCTAAATAGGCTAGTTTGTTATCTGTTTCCATTTCAAACGTTTGAATGATTTTAATAGACAAATACAATTTACGTTTGAAATGGAAACAGATAACAAACTAGCCTATTTAGATTCGGTTATAGTTAGACACGGAGACATACTTAAACTAGATTGGTACCAAAAACCGATGGCGTCTGGTAGATTAATAAATTTCTACTCAAAACATCCAAGAAGAACAATTTTGAATACAGTGAACAACTTCATTAATAGGGTTCTAGAAATAAGTGACGAAGTTTTCCACTCAATAAATATCTGCAAAATAAGGAACATATTGAGTAAAAATGATTTTCCAAATAGAACCATTAATGAACTAATTGACAAGGTGAAAACTACGATAGTAAAAGGAACAACTAGAGAAGAGCGACCACCATTAATATATAAGACGATGACATATGTAAAAAACTTTTCCGAAAGAATTAAACATTCCAACATTTACAATCGGGAAAGATATGAATTGACTTTTAAAGCAGAAAATACTACAAAGAGACTTTTTAGTAATATGAAGTCTAGGATTGAAAAGGGAGAAAAATCACAGTTAGTTTACAGAATACACTGTAATGGAGACAAAACTAATGCATGCGGAAAAGTATATGTTGGCACGACAAAAAACAAATTGAAGACCAGATTGGCAGCACATAGGTCAGATGAAAGGGCTACTAATAAACCATTAGAGCAAAAAACTGCACTGGCGGCCCACTGTACTATAACTGGGCACAAACCGAATTTTAATGATGTAGACATTTTAGTGAGAGAGAATAACTACAGGAAGAGATTTACACTTGAGATGCTACATATAGTTGATCAAGAGACAGAAAAGACACTAAATTTTAAGAGAGACACAGAAAATTGTGCAAGAATTTATAAACATGCAATAGACAAACACAAATCAAAGATTTAAAAGTGAAGTGTTGAATGTGTCGGAGCTTTGAATAAGAACAATTTTTGTTTATTTATTTAAATGTAAATATTAAATTTGTTTGTATAAAATATTTCGTGTTTTTTAATGTTATTTTTGTTTTGTATTTTTAAATAAACACCAGTTCCCTGATGATGGTCAAAGATTTTGACCGAAATATTGGAAAAATAAAATTAAATAATAGATAAATATAAAGAAAAAAGTTTTTATTTATTGTTTAAATCTGACCTCAAGCCGAAATAAGAAAACAACATTAACAACAGGTCAACTATACATAGGAATAAACAAACAAATTTTTAAGCTGTAGTCTTAAACACAGAATTTAGTAAATAGTAGTGTAATTATTATAATATGATTATTATTGTATATACTCAGGACGTATACTTACAAGAATCTTGTTTTAATGAAATTTTAATAGCATGACACCTAATTTTGTAACGGTCGGTCCATAATTAGTCATAGCTCCCATATAAGATCCCCTTTGAAAATTACTTTAACATCTATAAATATTTTAAATCTTATATCGATATAAACACTTTTAAAAGATTTATACATGTTAAAGTGATTTTCGAAGTGGTCGTTATTAGGAGCTGTGACTAATAATAAACCGATCATCAAAAAATTGGGTCATGTGATGTGCTATGTTAAAGTGATTTTCGGCAACGGCCCTTATATTGGTGCTATGGTCAATTATGGACCGAGCTGCACACTTCTAAAAATGACTTTAAAAAAATAAATTGCTTTAAAATGTTGATATTTAACATTTACAAATAGACTGTATGTAAGGTATTATATGGTCGGGCTGGACCGACTATAATTTTTTACTTGTTTATTTTAAGAGAACATAACAAAAACCCATTATTGTTATATTAGACCCAATTGCATTCGAAACATTAATAAAAATTCGTAAAAATATTGTCAAAAATAGCTTAAAAAACGAAGTCAGTTTAAAACATCCATTAGGGTTAAGTTTGTCAACTACGTTTATATTGCATCGTTTGAGATTGACATTTGCTGTTTCACAGTGTTTTATTACTCTCACACAATTATAATTTTGCTATAATCATATACACACAATACGAACTACATATACGATAGTTTAGACCAAGGATGGAAAAGTTGCTACTATCGTACTTTTTGATACTTTTTCATAAGTTCCAAGTTACACAAAGAGAGCAACACGAATTGCTAGTACAAACAAGTGTGTACTAAGACCCTCTAAAAGGTAATCAGCTAAGCTTAAAGATTACCGGGAGTAAACGTTCAAGAGTAAAATTTTCAATATTTTATGAAACATGATTTTGTGTAGAAAATCTTCAGTATAACAGCATTTTGTATATAAAATCTTTAGTATAGCAGTTATTATACATATAGAGAAAATATTCAGTATAACAGCTCTTTCTATCGAAAATCTGCAGATTATCTGTATTTTCTGAAGAAAATCTTCAAAAAGCAACTTTAGTTAATATCCCTACTGCACTCTTCTTCCTCAAGATGCTCAATATTGAACAACAACACATATCGATATTTGGGTTTCAGCGTATAAGAAAAGTTTTTCTTTAAGAGGATTTCGTTTTTAGTTCACAACAATGAAACACAAGCACAAGTATGTATATTGAAAAGTTTATTTTCTATTCTACACTTGTATCGCGAAAGTGCTTGACACTGGTATTAAATTTAACTAGTTACAATTATTTGGCAAAAAAATGTTTTTACACATGGTTTCTATTCATGTTCTTTACGAGCTGATAAAATGGGTGTTTCCACTTAAATTTTTTTTATATATTCTCCTCCCTTTCCTTTGGCTCCTTAAGTCATGTGATGTGATAATGAAGAAGTACAATTTGTGGTTGAGGGAAGAAAAAAACAGAACTTTATTTGCCATATGGTTTCATTTTCATAGTTTCGCTTTGTTGTGGGTGCTCTACATTTTCACATACTAATGGTTTGTTTTCGGAACTAACAAGATTCCAAGAGATTGCTTTTTGTTGATAAAAAGTTTTTTTTTTACAATTTTAACATTTTCAGCTTTTCATTATCTACAGCATTATTTAATTTTTCATTATCTGTAGCACACTCCCAGAATCATTCTTGACCACACATTTCGTTCCTCTATTCCTCCTTATTTGTTTATCACCGACAACTTTTGTGAGTAAATATAAGAAAGAAATCATTATGTTTTAATACAATTTTAGTATATTTTGCAATCATAAAACTGAATGAGAATTTTCATTATTGTTTGCAATAGTTTTTGTGTATTTTTATTTTGCGGCGTAGAAATGTTCCTGATATGATTTCTTTATATTTTTTGCTTTTCTGCTGTAATGTAATATCATGGGTCTGTTTTTTTTTGCATTGGCCATCTACTGATAATAAAATAGATGAAAAACCATAGCAAATGATGGCGATGAAAAACGAAAATTCATTTCCCTCACGATAACACAGAGCGTAAATAAAATGTAACTGAAATAAATACTTGTGCGCAAAAAATTGTTATATGTACAGTGTACACGTAATGAAATGTTAAGAATTGTAACTTGTATACAGTTAAATTGTATATATACAGTGGGAAGCAAAACTATCAGGAATTTTTTTATTAAGGATGGTGCTATGCCAGTAGTATTCTTTTTCATCAGATAGGTCTCGGTTGACTTTCGATTCGTCGCTCCAAATAACCCGTGTCCACTAAACCATTTATATTTAATGCGCGTTTAACGACCAGGAACTGATATCCTTACCAATACTTTTTGCAGCGTTTTGCGGTATCTTGATGTTTTTATTATATAGCAAACGTCGACCCCCTTGGTTATTATTACAAGCTACATTACGCCTCGTTTTTTATATCATTTACCGTGGATTTAATTAAGTTTAATTTTTCAGCAATTTTACGGCATGAATAATTATTTTGCAGCAAATTTATCACATTGTTTTCAATATCAGTTGGCGTTTTTCTCATTTTTAAAGATCTTTAAATTTTTTACTTAAAACTCAAGTTAATCACTTCACAGGTCAAACAATAATGCACAAATACAGCAATAAAGGCTTGATAACGAGATCGTAACAAACCAAAAAAGCAACGGGTCAAATACCGTTACAATTTAGATACAATTTCTTGTAGTGAATGTTTTGTTTTCTTTTTTTAATTTTTTTTTTATTTAGGATAAGGTTCAATCAAATAAAAAAAAATACATATAGGTACGAGTATATGAATACCTATATTTGTATTTTTTTCATTACCTTACTTCCTTAATGCAAAACATCCGAACAGTTTTGCTTCGCACTGTATGTAATTTCGAGAAAATCTGCCTACACTTATTATCATAAAGATTCCCGTATACAATGGAAACTAAGTACACTCGAGGAAAAAGAGTTTGTGATAGTGATATCGTTTTAATTATATGTAGATCAGAAATCAGAACAATAAAACAGAGGCCTGGAATGTGGCAATTTGGATTCTGCTGAAATCATAAACAAACATTGTAATAACAATGTATAACAATCATACCTACAAGAACAAAATAAGCTAAAATATTAATATTAGAAATTGTTTGGGAAAAATAAATTAATTTGGACGAGGTTGCGTCATATTTTAATTCATAACTTTTTTCTTCCACTAAACCTATTTTTCTCATTTTCAACACCAAGCTGCTTAAGCTATGTGTCCACGATCGTCAGATATTACAACGTTGTCATATCTAGCAATGTGCAATGTGCTAGATATGACATTGAAAAATTGTTTGCAAAAGGTAAACTGTCAGTTTAGATGACTGTAAGAAAACTAACAAATTCATTTGCACACAATTGTCACACATTTATCTGTCAACCGAAATTGTCAGTTCACACGGTTGTCAGATTGTTGTGTGGCATTGTCATATTCGTTTTGCAGCTCTGTGTGTGTGTTTAAAAATTTTAAATATTGTCATGGAACAAAAAAGAGCAATTAGAAGCATTTTATCTGCTTATGTCCTAGAAAGTAGCAAGGATGAAAACAAAATTACAAAATAACGTCGCAAAGTCTGGGTGACGGATTGGGTGCTTCAGCGACAACAGGAGGGTTTTTATGCAAAATTACTCATGCAACTGCGAACTTTCTTTAATTTTCTTCCACTTTTTTAAAAAATTGTATTAATGCACACTTTAATTTAATTCTTTAATTTTCTTCCACTTTTTTCAAAAAATTTTTTAATGTACACTTGTTTGTTTAATTATGTATACATATACAGAGTTGCATTTAGAAATAATTTCTATAACAATGCTGCCATTGGCAGATGCATAAACTTTGCACATATAACAATGAAAAGTGTTTGACAATTGTCTTAAAACAATGACAATGACAAAATTGTGTGTTTACACGATTGTTAGATGTCTGACAATATTTTTGTCTTCCTATGTACTGAAAATGCTTTTTCTTACAACGTTGGAAGGCAAACATTTTAAGTTTACACGGTTGTTAGACATTCTGAACATTTTTCGGACACCGTTGTAATATCTGAAGATGGAAGTGGACACATAGCTTTAGGAATATTATAAATATTTTTATGTAATTTGATGCATTTTGGCTATGAATTTTGAACACTAGAGTGTTTTACATAGATTGACACTCATACGTCTTAAGGTACGGTCACATTTGGAAAATATTTGCCGAAAAAGACGTAACCACTAAATAACATATATTTTAACTCATTTATTTATTTAAAAATATGTACATACTTTTCTTATTTCGGCCAAAGCACAACAAATATTTAGTTTGATCTTGCAACACTCTTGTAACAGTAAACAATGTCAAACAAAATTTGTGCTAATACAAGTGGTAACATTTTTTTGTGTAAATATTTGTCAAATGTGTCCGTACCTATAGATGAATCGTTTCCACAGTTACACATGGAATTACCAACTAAAATATATCCTCAATTATCACTATTTATGGTACAGGTTATTCCACATCAGTCCCCTGTCTTAGATTAACATTTAATTTCGTGTGTATACATTTGCAACATCACCCAATTGTGTAAGAGTAGATATACCCAGAAATAAAGCACATGAAATACGTATCGTATGGGCTTTAATCGTTAGCAGGAATATAATGGTCCCTGAACTACTTACTCAACACTCATCCACAGCACTGTGAAGCATCGCACCATACATGCTCTGCTCGTTTGTGCACAATCTTTTGGTGGGTTTCTGGTTTTTTCTGGCATCTTTTATTCCTGATGATTACACTGATGATGGTTGTGCCGTGGAGTGAATTATACAATCGTTCATATTATCATACATTGAGACAAACATTCTTAAATTGTGCACATTGTAAAGCCCAGCATAGTTTTATATTGTATTCACAGCAGGGCTGAAAAGGAATGCAATCTTAATACATAAGCTGTACTCGTATAGTTTATGTAGATCATTATAATGACCTCGTTGCTGAAAAAAAAATATTCTAAAAAACGTCAAATTAAGTTCAATTTTTAAATGATAATCAGCAATACTTTTTATTATCATCACTAATTACGTGTTGCTTTTCCTTTTAGTTTTCTATTACAAATAAACAGATGTTGTTTTTTCGAAAATTTTATTTTATGCCTCTGTACAAATATAATATTTATTTGTTAAACCCTCCACCACCATAAGTGGTGAATGAGTGTATATATACGTTTGTCATTCCGTGTGTAACACTGAGAAATAGTCATCTGAGACCCAACAAAGTATATATATCCTTGGTCCTTATGAAATTTTAAGTCGATTAAGCTATATCTGTCTGGCTGTGTAAAACATCCTCACGCCCAAAAGACACAACTAAAATCAACAGATTATACAAAAACCCGTTTACAATTCTCCTAAGCAGTTTGGTATTAAAAATCAGCAAAATCGGTAAAGTAGAACCAGAGTTATGGACCAAAATGTGAGACAACCTCCATAAAAATTTGATATTTTTACACATTCTTCTTGCAATTTTTTAAAATATACCATGCAATTTTGTACACGTTATTTTCATGATAAAAGAAGAAACTGTAAGGAAAATAGTAAAAATCGGTCCATGATTTCTCATAGCCCTCATACAAATATTTTCCCGAAATAGGGCTTAATGATAAATAAATACCTGTAAAATCGGAATATTAATACTAAATTCGGCAAAAATAAGACAGAGTTTGTCTGTAAATAATGGTGAGAATTGGTAATTACATCAATTTTAAATGTTCAAAATTAGATAAAATTTCAAAACATTTGATAAAAAATTATGTATGTTGGTTGTATTTGTCTTTGAAACAATATATAAAACACTAATAAAATTTGCACCAAGAATGAATAGAAAACACAGAATTTGGATATACTAGTCCAAAAGCCAGTGTAGTTTATGTATTTCTTATTACGTTTAGGTGGAGGGTATTAAAGATTCGTCCCAGCCGAATATAGCACTCTAACTTGTTTTTCTATAAATTACAACTTTAATGTGGCTGCTGTTGTTGGTGTTATTCCTCTATTACTTATTTGTTATTGTTGACCAAGAGTCTGGAGATTTTTTCCAACGCCAGCTTTAATTTTCATTCATAGATTGTTGTTTTTTTTTTTTTCTTTATATTTATTTATTTCTTTCTTTTTGGTTGATGTTGATGTTTTTTCCTTATGGGCGATTTCTTATCTTAACGAGCAGCATACGAGCATAATGATGAAAAGCGGAAACTAATAAAAAACGGAAATAAATGTAGATTGCACCCAAGTAATTTAAAGAGAAATATTTACAAACAATTCTATTTTTTCGTTGTTTCGTTATTTTTACCAAATTGAAATCAATAAAACCAAAAGAAAAATTTAGATAACAACACAATAAATGAAAACAAAAAATGATCGTAAATTTGGTAATTTCTATGTTACAACATAGAGGCTGGTAAATTGTTCGACAAAAATGTGGCAAATGTTAAATAAAACTTTTTCTTTCGAACAGCAAAATAAGGGGAGAGTTAAATTTTGCGAATAGTAATCTTACGTATGCCTTTGATTAATTATCATAATTAATATAAAATATCTCAAAAAATTGAGAAAAATACTCTAAAATTTTAAAATTATTTCAGAAATATTTTAAATATCTGTAAGTATGTATCAGTGGCCAATGGACCCGGTATTTTTAATATCACTATTTGTATAAGATTTTTCAATAAAAAATACTAAGGTACGGTCACACTTACGTAACCACTAAATAAATTATATTTGAACTTGTTTATTTATTAAAAACAACTTTGTTTATTTAGGACAGCACACAAGAAATATTTAGTTTTATTTTATTTGATGCTGTTTGATCTTGCAAAACTCTTGTAAGAGTTACGCTTTTTTGAGTAAATATTTGCCATATGTGACCATAGCTTTAGGATACAGAACAAATTGTTCTTCTAATTTTGTTGTGCAGCTTACTGCCTAATAGTTCATAAATTATTGAGTTCCATTTTAGTTTTAGTAGTGAAAGACCAGTGAAAGACAAACCATATTCCAACGTTGGTTCATCGATTCAATAGAGTGATGTATCCTACGTTTACTCCTCTATGCATTCGAGAAACTTTAAAAGCCAGTAAAGGCGTACTTGATGGATACAAATGAAGACAGCCAGTTGCACGCATTAGATTGACCCGAATTAAGTCGGCCCAGGGGTTTTCTACTCAGTAACCAATTCTTTGACAACAACGACAACAATATAAGAAGCTAAATTATCTGTGTGTTAAAAATCAACATTTGCAACCCACAATTCAGATTCTGATTAATTCATGTTTTGGCACATTGTCCCAACCTCCCATAGTCTGAACCCGTAATTAAATGTACATATATGCAAAACAAGTGCATCTGTAATCTGCAAAAGAATAGGTTGGATTGATAGTTTATTGAGGAATATAGTAATAAATAAACATAGAGTAGGAGAAAGAACAGAGACTTAGGGTATCCCAGATACCATCCACAACAACTTATATACTGCAATCTCGTGAAAAGCTAGATATAAATCGGGAAAGACAAATATAACTAATCCATAATTTTACATTCGCCAAAATATTTATATTTGGAAAAACTGATCTACTCTATATAATCTCTATGTTTTAATAATAATCAGACATTTCGGTTCACAATATTTTACCAAAAACTTATTTTACCATTACATTTTTATAATGTAGATCTACGAATAATTTATGCACATGTGTTCCAATGCCACCTTATAAACCAGAAACATAATGGAAATTTTTCTTAATTATGTACTTATCAATAAATTTGGAAACATGACATTAAGCCGATTTCTTTCCGATTTAAAATATATAAGAATGATATTGCGATATCTTTGCTTTCTTCTTATGAGAATAGCATTTACAATGCAAAGTAAAATAATGTTCCCCCATTTCGTAGTTTCGTAGTATTACAAAATACTATCGAACTTCCCTATAATGAATCTTGACGGGACCAGAAAATCACTTCATTATATAGAAACTTCATTATACAGAAATTATATTTTTTTTCCCACTTTTTATTTAAAATAATCAGGTATTTTAGTTTGGATTACACTCTTCCATTTCTCTTCCTCAACAAAACCTTCTATGTAATACTTTAAGAGATTTAAATACATTAGTCGGCACCAGTGTTGCCATTCTAGAAATAAAGAAAAGCGTCAAGTGTATAGTAAAAACGGTTAAAAAGGGTAAACAATTACAAAAAAAAGGGTAAAAAGCGCCAAAAAAAATTTTAACAAAAATTTTGGTATCGTTTTGTTTTCCTTTGCAAATAACGCATAAAAAAAGAAACTTATAATATCAAAAAGCATGTTAACATTTTTAAATAAATAATTAATTTTATTATCAATTCAGTTACCAGGAGTAAACAAAAAATTAAAATAAAATAACAATTCATAAAAAACAAAATATAAATAAAGTTTTATAGAAAAACAATTTCATTTAAAAATATTTCCATCTGTTTCATAATCATCACCATCGGGCCACAAAACAGATTTAATGAAACATTCAGACCTGTTATAAGTTTGATTTGAATTAATTTTTAAGTAAACACTTGAAGGTAATTTGTAATTGTAACAACAAACTTTTGGCTGAGTTGGCTGAGTTTAAAGAAAGTCGGTTTCTGATCTTTGGTTTAAAAAAATTCATTAAACTAAACGTTCTTTCGACTTCGGCATTTAAGTAAGGAAAAAAAGTATACGATAAACAAAGTCAGCTAGTTCATGAAAAGGATTTTCTCCCAAAGAATTTTTAAAATTGTAGACTTCAATCCAAAGTTCATCAGTTCTTTCCATATTTTTCCATTTTTGCAACGTTAGATTCTTTAGGGAAATTTCTATTTTATTTATTAGAGACGAATCATCAATGAAGTTTTGTATGAAATCAATAATATCCGCTTTGCTATTTTTAAAAATATTGTCAACACTAAATATCGATATTTTTGAAGCAATATAAATTTTGAAGGAATTCTACGTCTTAGTTCGAGTACGTGATATTTTCTAAATTCTATTAAATTGCATAGTATTTCTTGTTTCTCCTGATCAATTATTTTATAATCTCTGCAAGACTCTTCGAAATGATAGCCAAGATAACAAAATTCGTTAACGCTTTCATTTAAATTACCTTCTAGATAATCAAAGTTTTCTATAGGAACGATAATTCTATTTGTAATACTGACTAGCTGACTCGAAAGCTAGATTTACTTTTTGGACTTCTTCCAAAACTGCACCAAAAAAATAGAAAAAGCGTCAAAAAAAATACCCGAAAAGCGTCAAAATGGCAACACTGGTCGGCACGTTACTCCACATCTCCACAAAAGTTCGAAGTACATCTATTGATGAAGAAACGTGCTTTAATGTAGGTATCGTCTTATTGACGTCAGCCAATTCTTCACTTCCGATCACTGAACACCGGCAACTGATGTCAAAATTGTTATTGATGTGGCTTTCTTCTTTTCTTTTGTTCTTATTTTCCTCTTTTGGGAATCCCCTCATTATATGTGGCATCTTTCTCGGTACACAGAGTTGTTAGTATGCGTAACAGAAACTTGTTTGAAAAATTCATTATATGGAGACAAAAACGCATGTGAGTCAAATATTACACCTGCAAAATTGCTTCATTGTATAGAAAACTTCATTGTATGGAGATTCATTATAAGGAGATCAAAAACAATGAAATTGGAACGGAAAAAGTTGTGTGTTTGAAATCAATTCATAATATTGCATAGAAGTTCACTATAGAGAAGTTCGACTGTATTTTAAGTTTACCCTATTACTGGGAGGAATATACTCGTATTACCTAGAAATATTTAATTTCACTGTCAGAAAATTTAAATATTTTATAACCACCTCATTAACGAATAAACTAACCACGACTGATATTGAGTTTTTGCAGTCTTCAAACATTAATATGATTCCAATATTATATGAAAATTTTTGACTTTGAGAGCAAAATAATTTGTTTCTTTTTTGAACAATTTCCGCTGAATTTACTCTGAAAATTCCACTCATAATTAAATGTTCTTGAACATGGCTCATCAATAACATCACCTACCTACCTGTTTGCTTAAATTTAAATTTTGACCCTACAAAAGTTTTGTTTCCCGTTGTCTTTCTAATAAGTTGTTGTTAACAAAATTAAATGCCAAGAATATACTTTTTTATGACTTAAAACAGCCCATTAAAAAGGGCCCAACATCAAAAGCACTTTAAACACGAATTTTTACACAGCAACAACAAACATAATTTAGGCATAAACCAGAAAAAAGCGACATTTGCAGTTTGAAGCACGTTTTTAAAAATCTGTACACAAAGTACAATTCTTGGAACACATTTGATAGTTGGAAGGGGTAATGTTTTATTACGAGTATGGTTTGGTATGAAGTGTTTAGTTTAGGTCGCCATACATACATAAGTATGTACCGAGTTATATATCTACATATCGTCACCTAAAATGCCTAAAGACGTAACTCTCATTATCATAATTTTACAGGAGAAGCAAAAAACGTTATAAAATGAAAACTGTTTAATTGAAAATCGCGAAATGTACATATCGTCGCCTGAAGTTTGTCGTCTATCTTAAGACAAGATTTGAAGAAATCGGGATTTTCAATTAAACAGTTTTCATTTTATAATATTTTTTGCTTCTCCTGTAAAATTATGATAATGAGTGTTACGGTTTTGGGCATTTTAGGTGACGATATATACATTTAAGATTCTAAATATTTCAAATACAAAGTGTCTGTAAGATGGTCTGTCCGTCTGTCTGTTGTACTTTTGTTGTTTGTATCTGTATCTGACACATACGTCGCGTTCTTTTAATAAAGTTTTGCTCTGTTGATTATAAAAATGCCTTTTGTGCTGTCTTGCGTTAAACGTCATTTGCTTTCTTTTCATAAACACATTTTTAATTTTGGTTTATTCGTATTTTTATTTTATTCATATTGTCAGTATTTCTTTATATGTGAATTTGTTTTTTGTTAAAAATACTTTGACTACTTTACAAAGAATTGTCACTATGGGCTGGCGATAAATAAGATATACTCGTATTTAGTTAAATTTTATTTATTATTCAAAATTAAATTGCCGGAATTAAGCTTTATAAATTTTTTTACACCAATACCTCACTTTGCGCCGTTGTTACACTCCAAAAAAACACGACGCGAAGTGAATAAAGATTTTCTATACCAAACCATGCAAAGATCGATGATAGGTTCTAGGGTTACAAAAATATTATGTCGTCGGCTTTCTTTCAGAATTGATCCAATGTTTGCTGAACAGATAATTTTTAACGTAAAATAAATTTCCTTGTAGCAATTGTTTGTATTACTACATACCTCTAGTATTTATATTTGGAAAAACTGATCTACTCTATATAATCTCTATGTTTTAATAATAATCAGACATTTCGGTTCACAATATTTTACCAAAAACTTATTTTACCATTACATTTTTATAATGTAGATCTACGAATAATTTATGCACATGTGTTCCAATGCCACCTTATAAACCAGAAACATAATGGAAATTTTTCTTAATTATGTACTTATCAATAAATTTGGAAACATGACATTAAGCCGATTTCTTTCCGATTTAAAATATATAAGAATGATATTGCGATATCTTTGCTTTCTTCTTATGAGAATAGCATTTACAATGCAAAGTAAAATAATGTTCCCCCATTTCGTAGTTTCGTAGTATTACAAAATACTATCGAACTTCCCTATAATGAATCTTGACGGGACCAGAAAATCACTTCATTATATAGAAACTTCATTATACAGAAATTATATTTTTTTTCCCACTTTTTATTTAAAATAATCAGGTATTTTAGTTTGGATTACACTCTTCCATTTCTCTTCCTCAACAAAACCTTCTATGTAATACTTTAAGAGATTTAAATACATTAGTCGGCACCAGTGTTGCCATTCTAGAAATAAAGAAAAGCGTCAAGTGTATAGTAAAAACGGTTAAAAAGGGTAAACAATTACAAAAAAAAGGGTAAAAAGCGCCAAAAAAAATTTTAACAAAAATTTTGGTATCGTTTTGTTTTCCTTTGCAAATAACGCATAAAAAAAGAAACTTATAATATCAAAAAGCATGTTAACATTTTTAAATAAATAATTAATTTTATTATCAATTCAGTTACCAGGAGTAAACAAAAAATTAAAATAAAATAACAATTCATAAAAAACAAAATATAAATAAAGTTTTATAGAAAAACAATTTCATTTAAAAATATTTCCATCTGTTTCATAATCATCACCATCGGGCCACAAAACAGATTTAATGAAACATTCAGACCTGTTATAAGTTTGATTTGAATTAATTTTTAAGTAAACACTTGAAGGTAATTTGTAATTGTAACAACAAACTTTTGGCTGAGTTGGCTGAGTTTAAAGAAAGTCGGTTTCTGATCTTTGGTTTAAAAAAATTCATTAAACTAAACGTTCTTTCGACTTCGGCATTTAAGTAAGGAAAAAAAGTATACGATAAACAAAGTCAGCTAGTTCATGAAAAGGATTTTCTCCCAAAGAATTTTTAAAATTGTAGACTTCAATCCAAAGTTCATCAGTTCTTTCCATATTTTTCCATTTTTGCAACGTTAGATTCTTTAGGGAAATTTCTATTTTATTTATTAGAGACGAATCATCAATGAAGTTTTGTATGAAATCAATAATATCCGCTTTGCTATTTTTAAAAATATTGTCAACACTAAATATCGATATTTTTGAAGCAATATAAATTTTGAAGGAATTCTACGTCTTAGTTCGAGTACGTGATATTTTCTAAATTCTATTAAATTGCATAGTATTTCTTGTTTCTCCTGATCAATTATTTTATAATCTCTGCAAGACTCTTCGAAATGATAGCCAAGATAACAAAATTCGTTAACGCTTTCATTTAAATTACCTTCTAGATAATCAAAGTTTTCTATAGGAACGATAATTCTATTTGTAATACTGACTAGCTGACTCGAAAGCTAGATTTACTTTTTGGACTTCTTCCAAAACTGCACCAAAAAAATAGAAAAAGCGTCAAAAAAAATACCCGAAAAGCGTCAAAATGGCAACACTGGTCGGCACGTTACTCCACATCTCCACAAAAGTTCGAAGTACATCTATTGATGAAGAAACGTGCTTTAATGTAGGTATCGTCTTATTGACGTCAGCCAATTCTTCACTTCCGATCACTGAACACCGGCAACTGATGTCAAAATTGTTATTGATGTGGCTTTCTTCTTTTCTTTTGTTCTTATTTTCCTCTTTTGGGAATCCCCTCATTATATGTGGCATCTTTCTCGGTACACAGAGTTGTTAGTATGCGTAACAGAAACTTGTTTGAAAAATTCATTATATGGAGACAAAAACGCATGTGAGTCAAATATTACACCTGCAAAATTGCTTCATTGTATAGAAAACTTCATTGTATGGAGATTCATTATAAGGAGATCAAAAACAATGAAATTGGAACGGAAAAAGTTGTGTGTTTGAAATCAATTCATAATATTGCATAGAAGTTCACTATAGAGAAGTTCGACTGTATTTTAAGTTTACCCTATTACTGGGAGGAATATACTCGTATTACCTAGAAATATTTAATTTCACTGTCAGAAAATTTAAATATTTTATAACCACCTCATTAACGAATAAACTAACCACGACTGATATTGAGTTTTTGCAGTCTTCAAACATTAATATGATTCCAATATTATATGAAAATTTTTGACTTTGAGAGCAAAATAATTTGTTTCTTTTTTGAACAATTTCCGCTGAATTTACTCTGAAAATTCCACTCATAATTAAATGTTCTTGAACATGGCTCATCAATAACATCACCTACCTACCTGTTTGCTTAAATTTAAATTTTGACCCTACAAAAGTTTTGTTTCCCGTTGTCTTTCTAATAAGTTGTTGTTAACAAAATTAAATGCCAAGAATATACTTTTTTATGACTTAAAACAGCCCATTAAAAAGGGCCCAACATCAAAAGCACTTTAAACACGAATTTTTACACAGCAACAACAAACATAATTTAGGCATAAACCAGAAAAAAGCGACATTTGCAGTTTGAAGCACGTTTTTAAAAATCTGTACACAAAGTACAATTCTTGGAACACATTTGATAGTTGGAAGGGGTAATGTTTTATTACGAGTATGGTTTGGTATGAAGTGTTTAGTTTAGGTCGCCATACATACATAAGTATGTACCGAGTTATATATCTACATATCGTCACCTAAAATGCCTAAAGACGTAACTCTCATTATCATAATTTTACAGGAGAAGCAAAAAACGTTATAAAATGAAAACTGTTTAATTGAAAATCGCGAAATGTACATATCGTCGCCTGAAGTTTGTCGTCTATCTTAAGACAAGATTTGAAGAAATCGGGATTTTCAATTAAACAGTTTTCATTTTATAATATTTTTTGCTTCTCCTGTAAAATTATGATAATGAGTGTTACGGTTTTGGGCATTTTAGGTGACGATATATACATTTAAGATTCTAAATATTTCAAATACAAAGTGTCTGTAAGATGGTCTGTCCGTCTGTCTGTTGTACTTTTGTTGTTTGTATCTGTATCTGACACATACGTCGCGTTCTTTTAATAAAGTTTTGCTCTGTTGATTATAAAAATGCCTTTTGTGCTGTCTTGCGTTAAACGTCATTTGCTTTCTTTTCATAAACACATTTTTAATTTTGGTTTATTCGTATTTTTATTTTATTCATATTGTCAGTATTTCTTTATATGTGAATTTGTTTTTTGTTAAAAATACTTTGACTACTTTACAAAGAATTGTCACTATGGGCTGGCGATAAATAAGATATACTCGTATTTAGTTAAATTTTATTTATTATTCAAAATTAAATTGCCGGAATTAAGCTTTATAAATTTTTTTACACCAATACCTCACTTTGCGCCGTTGTTACACTCCAAAAAAACACGACGCGAAGTGAATAAAGATTTTCTATACCAAACCATGCAAAGATCGATGATAGGTTCTAGGGTTACAAAAATATTATGTCGTCGGCTTTCTTTCAGAATTGATCCAATGTTTGCTGAACAGATAATTTTTAACGTAAAATAAATTTCCTTGTAGCAATTGTTTGTATTACTACATACCTCTAGTATTATCGTTGGACAATGCTTTACTTTTTATGTCAACAAATAAGCTTTTTGCTTTTGTCTGAAATACCATTTTACTTCATGGTATTCTCTGCGCAACTTGATTTTCAATCCAAATAGAAAGCAAGGACTCCATTTCGATCATCAAAGCACTTCTTGTACGGGTCATAGTTTTAGCATCAAAGATGTTGTAGATTTTGCAAACACTTCAAAAAAAAAAAATTAAAGACAAGAACCCAAAACAACTCAATCTCGAAAATCTAACGACGCACAGTAAAAATTAGTACTAATTAAGCAGCCACGCAACTTCGAAAAAAAGCATAACGAAACGACACAAAACGAGGTAATGGTGTAGATATATTGCAAAAGTAAACAATATTATCGCAATTCACAATCTTTTGCAAATGGTATTGAATCATTGCATTTGCAAAAAATTTTAGCATATTTTTGTTCTTGCTGTATATTTTGTAAGTGTAGGGCAAAAATATGCTTAACCTTTTTGCAAATGCAACGATGCAATACCATTTGCACAAAATTGTGAATTGAGCTATTGTAAGCAATATTTTCATAAAAACTGCAATCACAAATCAAATCGGTAATGGAAATTTTCGACAAAACAAAAATCAAATGTTATGGAAAACGGACCATTATTGACCAAAAGTGTGTCGTATTCAAATTGTTTTTCTAAAACTAGAGAATCGTTAAATTAATGTTAATGTTATTCTGCAGTCCATTATGCAGCATTTGGTATAATTTGTTTTTGACATAAAAGTTCTGACTTGTTTGCAGTTAGTCTATCTGTCGTCTGCATGTACATATTTATTTCTGTCTGTCTGTCTTTCTGTTTGTCATTCAGTCATTTGCCAGTTCACATATGGGTGTAATGAATGAATACATGATGTGTTGCTGTTGTTCAGTTTGAGTTTTAAAAGCATCTTTTTGTTTATTTGTATTTCACTTTTCGTATGTGTTTTTTTCTTTCAAATTTGTTTTCTGTGCCGCCATTTGTGGGTCAGTAATGTGTGAAAACACTGAAAAAAAGTAAAACAAATACATATATTTATTTTTTATTCTTTATGTGTATTTCAATGTTTGTTTGGTTTAGTTAGTTTTTTAATAGTATGTACATGGTTTCTTCAGTTGTAGAAATGACTGAGACTGTTTTTAATATTTTAGACTTGTACAAAGTCGCGTTTATTGCATGTGCTACTCTACTGGTTTGAAACCGTCCTACAACTCTACTCTTTTCCAGTCTACTCCATTCAAGTTGCTTTCATTTTTAATGTACATACTCGTATGTATCTCCAACAATTGGGTGAATGTCATTTATTTTCTTTTTTTCTTCTAAAAGACAAGTTTTGGATTCTTTAGTTGTAAATTTTTTTTTATGATTTTAGCTGAAATAGAAACTCAACTTTTAATTATTTCTACGACATGGCAATGCATACACGCAAATGTAATACATAGTTAATTTGTTGTTAAAAAAACTCTCACATCATTTGAAAAAAAGTTCTAAAACTTTTAAATTTAAAATTTACTTACAATTGTTGCTAATAATACATGTATGTACTTGTAATAATCTGACTTTTTCGATAAACTGGGGATAATTATACCCTTCACCTTCATGAGAAGGGTATATAGGTATAAGTTTGTCATTCCATTTGTAATTTCCACAATATAATTTTCCAACCGTATAAAGTAAATATATTCTGGATCCTTATAGATATCGGAGTCTATTAAGTCATGTACGTCTGTCTGTCTGTTGAAATCCATTTTGTGAAGTCCCCAGATATCTTCGGGATCCAAAATCTTCAATAATTCTGTCAGACATGCTTTCGGTAAGTTTGCTATTTAAAATCAGCAATATCCGTTTATAAATAAGGGAGATATGAGCAAAAATCCGAGACAACCTCTGAAAATTTCTATAATTTTTAAGGAGTTTCCTTCAGGCTAATTTGGTCAATTGTTTGTTTCCAAACGTAAATAAAAAACTTGTTCGATTTTTATTTTATTTACCCAACGTTTCGTTAGTTTTATTCTAACTTCTTCAGGGGTCTCGTTCTAAATAATAGCTTTGATGTTTTTTATCATTGGATATTAATTTTTATTATTAATTAGTTACTAAAATACTAAAAAACGGGACATCACGAATTGAATTTTGGTATAAATAATCAAATAATTAATAAAAATATAATATACAATAAACGACCACAAAACTTAAGTCAAGTTTTACTTAAAGCTAATATCATCAAAAAAAAACTATCAAACAAAGTGTATTAATATAATTAATATAATAAATTAATTAATTAATAATTATGCATCCACTACAAAGGTGAAGGGTATATAAGATTAGGCATAGCCGAATATAGCACTCTTACTTGTTTTATTATAACTTTATTCAAGAGAATCTTAATTTGTAACAGAAAAAGAAATGAGCGAATTAATTAATTTATCATTCTAAAATCATAGTTATTTTAGATTTTAAATAATTAAGTCTAATTTTATTCCATAAGTTCAATTAATTTATGATATACTAACTTAAATCCGGTGTACTTCGCTACCCCCATTGTAATGAAATAAAATTGAAGAGTTTAAAAATATATTCACCCCTATCGTGAATAAAAATTCCACATGAAATTTGTTCCCTTTTACTTTTTTAACTTTGAATTTTAATAGGAAAAGTGTGAAATGGGAACAAATTTCATGTGGAATTTTTATTCACGATAGGGGTGATTATTTTATAATTATTATCCACACATTTTCTTACATACACATTCAAATGTTTTAGTTTTCATTCTAACTTTTGAAAGCAATGCCGACGATGAACCATTTCATTGTTTGCATTTAGAACAGAACAGGTCATATGTTTTACACATATGCGATATACAATATTTACATGTTATTAATCAAATATTTCTATGATTATTTATTTAGCAGACACAAAGGGTACAATAGGGTTCTACGGATACCAATTTTACTAGTTTTTACCCCTGTTCGGCCGCAGTTTTATCAGTTAGTTAAAAATAATTATGCCAATTTGTCATTGTAATTATTTGTAAGACCTGGAATTCGAGAATAATATTTCTAGATCTTTATTGAGAAAATAGGTTTTGAGAAAAAGTACCAAAAAGGAATACAATTTTTAGGCCTTAAAATTTTGAATTTCAAAAAAGTTCCTAAAAGATTTCTTCTTTCCATTGATTTTTTCTGTGTTTACTTATTTAGAGGATACGAATGGTACCAAAAGGTTCTCCGATACTATTTTTACCCATTTTGATCTTCAAAAATTGCAAATTTCCTTAAAGTACATTTTTTTTATTAAAGGCAGACAGTTACCATTTTTTACCCGTTTCGTGACCCTTAACGTCCAATATTCCAAAAAATCACTTAGTGGATGTATATGATGTAAAAGGAATCCAGTACCCGAATTTCAAATATCTAGCTTTAGCGGTTTGTGCATTTCCATTACGTCACAAGTAGCAGCAATCTTATAAGGGTAGATTCAGTCACTGACCTGTCACAGAAATTAATATGAAAACTTATTGTATTGATTTCAGTCTGGTAAGGGATGTATGTACACACTTAAAGTTTTTTCAGAAGTGTGAAATGAAGGATATTAATAATATGTGTGCCGGTCATCATTAAATTCCATGCTGCAATTTCAGTTCTTACACTATTTTTTTTTTAAAGAGAAATAACACTCAGGCAATTAATATGCCTATATATACTTGCGTTACATTCTTTATATCACAACTCTGCAATTGGGCATTATGTTTGTTTTTAGTGCAGCGCCTCTGGTGGTGAGTAGGCGCATTAATATTAAAGCTTGATTTTATAGCCTTTATTTAATTATTTTACTTCGGTGGCGTTTGAATGCTATACCACCGAAGGAGGGCGCTGTGATAAATATTAGTTATGATAGATATAAAGAAAACTAATAATTATCAGAAACTGATGTTGTTTGAGTGGCAGCGGCTGGGAATTGAACCCGGGCCACCAATACCAACTCATGCTTAATGATCAAATGCGCTAACCAATTAATCTACAGAAACTGATTCTGAGTCGATCGGTATACTTTAAAGTGGGTGTTGAACGAATATGTCTGGGCGTTACAAACATCAGCACAAATCCAATATACCCTCCCAACTATGGTGTTGTAGGGTATAATAATATCTATCTGTGTTTTTAAGTAAACTTAATAACATTTTATTAACATAGTGTTTTGTTTTTTTTTAATTAACTAATCCATGTATGTATGTACATATATTACATTCTATATATTGAAAGTAAAATTGCGAAGTTTTCATTTTCTCCAATAAACACAGCTGCCATTCAATTAGTTATTACTCCCTAAGACACTTAAAAGTATACGAATTTTATGATTTCTCTAATGATTTCCAATTTATTCTTATGATTTTTTTTATTAAATAAATCTTTTATTACTAAGTAGTTTTATTTACAAGATGATTATTATTTTTGTTTTGTTTTCTATTTCTATTTTCATATTAAATTTTCTTTTATGAGCAGAAAAATATTGCATTGGTTCTACATTTTCACTAATAAATTTATTTAGTTGCAATTGAGGGACTGGCTGGCTGGCTTCTTCTTTGTTTAAGGGAAATATGCCAATACCAAATAAAGTAATTATTCAACTTGTTACCACTTAACTAACTCTTCATAATAAACAAAAGCTCAGTCGCTTACACCCTCACGCACAATAAGTTCCAAAGAATTTTACTCGGGACTTTTAATCGCAACTATATGTAAACACACAAGTGGGGACTCTTTTACATACAGACATTAAAATACATACATATTGACGTTTTTAACATACATACTGAAATATTCTGAGAGTGATAAAAATGACCCTCTCTGCATCAATATAGCAGAGTAATTGACTAATACCAATTTACAGTTAAGCTGTGTGAAAAAAAGAGGGTGGGAAATTAAAACAAAAAACAAAACTTCTATAAACACAAACAGGGACTTTTTTGTGTTGTTCTGTCTGTGTGTGTGTGAGTGTATAATTAAGGAATTAGTGTTGCCAATGGGATCTTTTTCGATTTCCTCAATTTCATGAGTTTTAACTCCATATTCATGGTTAATACTAGTGCTACCGCAACTGGGAAACTTTGTTTTATATTAGAATGTGTATGAATGTATGACTGTCATTAGTAATTATGTTTATGCACGTGACTGCTTTAGACAGTTAGAGATAAACTTTATTTACGGGTGGTTGAATACTCATTCAACTTGTATACGAATTCGAGTTGAAAAGTTTTTTTTTCTGAGAATGAGTGAGTGAGTGAGTGAGTGAATGGTGGCGTGTGTTTGTTTATTTATGTTCCGGTTGTGGGTGATGATAGATGCAGTTTGTTAGAAAAGTAAATAACAACAACGGCAACGAAAACAAAGCACATACGAATTACTTGTATTCCTTCAGTAATTCAAGGGTAATTTTATGATTACATAACGTAAAAACAACAACAAATTTGAAGGAACAACATAAAAAGATTATTTTTGTAAAAAAGATTATTTGAAGTGTTTGAAGAGTTTGTTTGAATGTAATGATGATTGTTTTGTTGCTGGCTGCTGCTGGCTGCCTTCTGTAAGGGGAGCATTCGTAAATATATATATGTATATGGCAGATGATTATCAGTAGTGGGTAAATACTATTATTAAGTTATAATTAATAATGTTTGTTTAACAAAGTTATTAGAGTTTATTTACAGGGGAAGTTATAAGGGATTTGATTGAACTTATGAAATTATTACTTCCTTCTTAAATTAGCAGCACAATTGTGTTTCAAGAAAATTACATGCGTAATTAAATATTTAAAATAATGGTTTACGTGCATATCAATTAACTTATATACACGTAATAGGAAAACAAATTATAAATTGTTTAATTTAAATCTAGAAACTTTGTTAAAACGTCACTGCTTCTAGTAGCACTTCAGATTTCTTGAAAATACTCATACATCTATAACCACTTCTAGAAGATGTTCTATGAAATAGTTATGTTATACGTATGTTAGTAATTCTATAGAATTTGCTGGGATCTAGTTTAGTTTAGTTAAATAAGTTTTCTTGTTAAAATGAAATTATTACTTCTGCATTTTTAAACCATCGAATGATTCGTTTATAACTTTTACTCGTTACTAAACACTAGAACCATACAAATTAGGATTTAATTAAGCATTGTGATTTAGACTGGATCATTTGATTAGCAATAAATTTGGTTATATTCAATATAAATTCATATATATTTCCTCTGTGTTTCAACAATAATAAATGAAAATTGCTGATGACGCCCTTGGCAGGGTAGAAAATGCATTCCAGTTTGCCAATTGTTCTATTACTTTACAATAGTATTCTTTGAAATTATTTGAAAATTCGAACTATTAGCCTGAAGGAATAAATAATTTCTCTTAAAATGAAGATTTCTCTAAATAATAAAGAAACAAGCACATGGCCCCGTGTATCAAAGTACATATGTAGTCATCCCATCTCCGGTGTTTCGTAGTTACAAAAAATAACATAATCCACCAAGAAAATAGGGGAAGTTACAACAAAAACATACATGCATTGCTGTTATTGATCTACAAAAAAGTAGACGCAGCAAGAAAAATAAAATTGTAATAATACAAGATTTGTAAATAATAATAAAGAATACACATACACACATTGTAAACGTGCGTTAATTTCGTTCTAACTCAGAACACGTAACCCTGCGTTTTCACATGCAAGTACTTGCATGCGAGTGCTGTGTACGTATTATATACGAATACTTATTCGAAAAACTCGAATCATTTGCAAGTAGCATTACTGTTTACGCAGGACAGTGAGAGTTTATTTTCAAGATGTTGTCAAAGCGTAAATTTCTACCGGCAGCTCCATTTGATTTGCAATTGCTTCGTTAGGGAAAATTTTCATTCAAAATAATTATTTTAATCATATTTATTATCCAAAATTAAAACATTTTGTTTATCAATATTATTTGAAAGAAATTTGTTTACAATCACTCATAAAGCAAACTAAAATTTCAATTATAATAATTATATTATCCACTTTCTATTCATTGGAAAATATACATGGCAACATTATTTTTTTATTTGACGTTTACTTGCATGAGAGTGTCAAACATTCACTCGTATGCAAATTTAGCTGCGAGTAGCTCTGCAAGTGCGAAAAATGTGAGTGTATTGAGTTTTTCGAACTGGAAAAGGAAATATGGAAATTCGAAAATAAAGTTTTTTGTTTTAAGCAGAAAATGCTTCTGTCTCTTATAAATTTAATTAATATTCAATTCGTTCCACATTTTTATTTATGTACTTCTTAAGGTTTTTTAAAACTTGCAATCTTTTTTATCCTCCTTTAGTTATTTCTAAAAACACGGCTAACTGAAATTAAATACAAATTCTTAATACTTTCTCCCCTCACAAAAAAAAAAAAACTTACACAGTATTTAGTATTTGCAAACCTTAATAAATAGTTTGTTGTTTATACTTTTTTCACTCTAATATAAAATAAATTCCTGAAAAGAGAAAAGTCTTAAGATTTATTAGAATTTCTAAAACAAAGAAATGAAAAATAATAAAATTCCTAACAAACTTGTTCAGATAATTTGTCTCTGTGCCTCCATCTACTCTAACATCAGCAAAAAAAGAATGCCTTTCACTTTAACGCAATTTAGTCGTAATACGTATCACCACATCGTCTCAACCAACACTTTTTTTATTCACATCCTGGTTTGTGTAAAGAAATAAAAAAAATTAAAAAAAAAATAACAAATGTCTAGAAAATGAGAACAATCTGTTAAAGACTTAAAATACATTAAAACAATAAAAACAATATAGAAAAAAAAACACATACTTACTATATGGGTATTTCCATGAAATGGTCCACCGTGACTTAAAAAATCACAACGCTCGCATAATTTTTTTTAAGGAAAAAATTAAATTAGGTTAATTGTAGTAATTTTTATTTTTTATTTTTGAATAAAAGTTTAATTTTTTGGTAAAAAAAAAAATATATACATACATATATGTATATAAAATTACTAAAATATGTATGAAGGTAAAAAGTGTCACGTGCGTAATGTAACGTGCATAATCAACAAATTATTTTTTTCTTAGCAAATTTATGCATAGTTGTTTTTAAACAAAGCATGATTATAAAGGTCCATTATTAACCTTTATAAAAACATTTTTTCCGAAATAAAAATTTTCGCACTCTTTTTTACGGCTCTAAAAGACACTTCCATTTTTTGTCACGTGCGTAAGTCAACTTTGATTGCATGGAACTTGGGTACCCAGTGCTCAATTTTCTAATATATATACTTTTTGAAAAGTCTCATCACATACAATGAACGATTCTATAATTCCATTCTAAAACTCCAATCCATTTCCATTTTCACAATATTCAAAGGCAATTAAACGTGTACAAATGTCGCGTGCATAACCATGGAAACACCCATATATAACAAGACCATCTCGCCATCAAAGTCATCATGCCTCATCAGCATCATTATTATCTACAACATTAAAATATCATTGTCGCCAACTTTTCATTGCAGAAACACATGTGACACTCACTCGCTTGCTGGCTGGCTTTCCAATGCCAAAGACATAAGAAAGCAAAAAGAAACAAGAACAATGTGATAAAAAAAACTATATAGCGATTCAACAATAAACGATTCTCATAATATACACCAAAAAACAAAGCGATATAAGAAAAACTAAAAGCAGAATTTACAAGCAGTGTGTTTTTTGTTTAGGCTCTTTTGAATTTCTATTGAATTTTACACTTAAAGATGATTTGCATAATAAAATTGAAACTATTATTTATTCCAGTAGTAAAAGACTCGATTGCCCAATTTTTATTAAAACTTTAAAGTACCTTTAATATGATCATAAGTTTAATAGGCCTTTCTGTTTGATTTGGAAGTTTAACTCAAAGCCATCGAGGCCATTTTTTTCTATACTGAATTATAACAAGGGAGACTTTGTGTTGTTTCTTTTCGAAAGGATTAGATTAGATATTAAGTGAAAGATAGGTAGGAGTTTTCAACATTGCACAAATAGAGACTCATTTAAAGAGTGAGAATAATATTTGGTTTATTGAATTTTACACAGAGGAACAGATTCATTGTGTTACTTTGCTTTGCTACTAATCATTTGATTCGACTGGTTTTAAATAGAATATTAAATAAATATATTTTGAACAACAAAAAAAATATCTCTAAATATAACACTGCCCTTCCTATGTCATCACAAAAACTCAAGAAATTTATCCGTGCACTAAAATGGTTTCACATGGTGCTGAATATGGTCAGGTGGCTTTTTCAGTTGTCAATAATAAACCAAATAAATTATTCTGCTAATTTATTGTTGGAATAGTGACGATTTAACCCCCTGCCTTTTACGAGATAGCTTTGAGTTCTGGAAATTGTATCAAAAATCGACAAACCAGTTGGTGGTATTGTAAAACCTAATTCTAAACCTGGAATTCAGCATCGATGTCAAAGCCAGTGATAATCTACTGGATTACTCCTTTATAATTGGACACGACTTTATCTATGAGGAACGAGTAAGCATTGAGTCATCCTGATATGCTTGGCAGGAATCTCCAATTCTACCTATATGCTGTTCTAACTAGTACTATTTCTTCCAGCAGCAAACATTTTTCGACATTTATTTTATGTGGTTAGTAGATAAATAATTTCCTCATGTACTTAAGTTGTGCTTAATGCAGCATTTCAGAACTTTGAATATTTCAGCTAACAATGTTTCTTTATTCACACCCAAATACTTCCGAAAATTTGTGGAAGATTGTAATGGAATGAACTGTGAAAGTAAAGAGGCTCTTAAAATGTTCTCGGGGTTCATCGATCCCATCGACTTGAAATGGCTCATAGTAATTCTATTGAATTTTATTGCTGTGATTTGCATTGTTTTGGCTATTTATCCAATAGGTAGGAAATAATACTGGGTTTTGCAGAATTTAGCATATAAAATGTGATATCGATAACATGTTCAAATATCCTATTTATACCCTACACCACCCTTGTGGGTAGGGTATATTGGGTTTGTTCTGATGTTTGTAACACCCAAAAATATTGGTCCAACACCCACCTTAAAGTATACCGATCGACTGAGAATCACTTTTTGAGTCGATTTAACGATGTCCGTCCGTCTGGCTGTCCATGTAAAGCTTGTACGCAGAGTACAGGTCGCAATTTTGTAGATATTTCGTTAAAATTTAGTACGTGAAATTGTTTCGGCCCAAGGACGGATGGGATTGAACTTGTGAAATCGGTCCATTATTTCACCTGCCCCCCATACAAATGTCTTCCCGAAATTAGGGTTTAAAGATCATAAATGTTTGAATTATACAAGTAGCCAAACAAATTTCATCACAAATGAGTGATAAATGAAGCCAAATCAGATCTACAAATTTTTTGCAGATCGGTCCATAATTTATCATAGCTCCCATATAAGCCCACTTCCGCAAATCACTTTAAAGAGCGTAACTCACTTAAAAATGTGGGTATCCAAATAATATTCAACACAAATATGTTTCTTATGTATAAAAATAATATGGTACAATTTTATGATGATCGGTTCATAATTAGTCGTAGCTCCCATATAAACCCAACTTCCGAACGATCATAAATTTCTAAAAAATGTTGGTATCCTAATAAAATTTGACACAAATAAGTTTCTTATATACAGAAATGTCGACACCTAATTTTTTAATGGACGATCAATAATTATTCGAAACTCCTATATAATACCATCTTTGTAATTCAATTTAAGCTTCATAAACCTTTTAAAAGTATTTATATCGAGAAAAGGTTTAACACATATAATATTTATATTCACAGAAATCATGACACTAAATTTTTGGATGATCGTTCCATAATAGATTATATCTCCCATATACATATAGGTGTAGGGTATTATATGGACGGGCTTGACCGACTATACTTTTGTACTTGTTTCTTTTATAAAGATTTATAATTCTAATTACAAAAAAAAAATCATTAAAATCAATAATATCTTATTATAACAACTTTTAAAAAACTTTATCAAGTTATTAGAATGATTGTAGGTAGATGTGGAAACTTGTTACAATGGAAATCAACTGACCTAATATAGATTTACCACAGTTAACTTGCAGTTCCTAAATACTCATGAATCGATTGTTTTACAACTCTGCTGCTCCCATGTAGTTACAAACAGAAGAGCAAAAAAGTTTAGATATTCTTAAAAATATTAACTCCATATTCTCGTACACTTTCAAACTTCTACTCTGTAAACATAATTATGTCAAAGATATGATAATAGAGAATTGGCTGATAATAATGATCATTATTTTAAGTATGATTTTTAATGATGTTTAGTTTTTAAGTAAATTGAAACACTAATTGTATGATGATTTTATTGTACCAACACATTTTTTCATCCAAAAGAAAAAATATTTTTTTTCTAACATTTTCTCCACCAAATATAACGTAAAGACAATAGACCGTAGTTTTTTATGGCAGTTGAGTATAAATAAATGGAATTTTAGAAAATTAAGAGAAGAATAACTTTAAATGCTTGAATTGAATTGTATTGTACTGCAGGAATCACGGCCCCCACAACATACGAGTATGTATAAAAACTTTTAATTTTAAACAATTATTATATTTTACTCCTCTTTTGTTGCTTCTTTCGTTGTCTTCTTTTTATTAGAAAATGTGGGAGTCTTAAGTGTGTGTTTCTGTTGTTTTCCTTTATAGTTATACATTTATAGAGTTTTTTATGGTTGAATTTAAGTATTTACTTGAATTTAGTGTTTGTCTGCATATGAGCCAATTTGTAGTCATTATTTAAATGGAATGGAGAACAGCCAGTGGGGTACTGATACATTTTAAAAAGGGGAGAATTACGTGATCGTTATTGTTGTCTTATCCTTAGTTCTTATTTTGTGTTGTAGATCTCGTAATATATCCCATTAAAACCCAGATGACATATTAAAGTTTTTTCGTACATATTGGCAATTTTTAACAGAAAACTACAGAACTGACGTTTTATATAAATGTCATGTTTTTATCAGGACAATTTGTATTTATTAAGGGGTTTCCAATAAGTGGGAGAGACCTATGCTGCCATGTTGCTTTGCAAAAAAAAATATTTCGTTATTAACTTCATTGGGAATTCCGTTAATTGCCACATAAATTTGTATTTGCAATTTAGTAAGATTTCTTTTAAATTTTTAATTTTTCTGAGAGAATTATTACAAATGTTTACCTACGTTTCTGTAATTTTTCCATTTAGTGGTCTTTGGTGGCTTGACAATAGAAATGATGATGTTGTCGATGATAAAGATAATACTTGAGCTACTAAAACTTTTGATTTTTATTCATTCTCTCTTTTATTTACATGAATTGTATTGTTCTACTGTGCGTTATATATCTATTAAACTTTATTGCCAGTCTTGTCTGAACTGGTGTGTGTCATTTATTTTATTCTACTTATAAATTTAGGTCATTTACAATTCATTTGTTCTAGACAAATACACGCATACATTCATATGCCACTTACACACATTTGTGTTGCATTCAATAGAGTCATGGCGTATATGCACTTAAATAGAGCTTTTAAGTGCTGTTGATATTGCTAGCAGACTTGTCATATACTTTTCTTGCACTTGTTTAAAGGGAATTACAAATATCCCAATAATCTACAAATACTGGTATTATAAATTGTTAATAAATGTGAAAAAAATCCCCAACCACTTTTTCGAGTAGAATTGGAACCTGGTAATGTTAAACTAAAGAAAGGTGAAACACATCAATTTTATGATCTGAGGTATTTATTGCACCGAAGAATAACTGTAGAAGAATCACACAAACGATCTGGCCCCGTTCAATGTTGAATCTGCCAAGAATATGGTCATAGTAGATCATAGTGTAAGTAACCACCAGTTTGCGTCGCATGTGTTGAACTACATTGTTCAACTGGTGTTATAAACCACGAGATGATTCGAACGTGAAAAATGTAGTAATTGTGGTTGTGAAGCGCTCTCTATCACTTAATAATTAAGTACCCTCGGTCATATACCGAACCAAATTTCACACAAAATGAGAAGCCGACAACCAAAAATATTCTTCAGAATCCGTTATAAAAGCCCATCTCTTAATTTTAGCCGACTCGAGGCCATAGTACCCTTGTACAATCTGTTAATAATTTTACGAATTATATGACAAATATTTGCAGGAAAAGCTTTAAATGCAATCCATTATATTACAAGCTGTATTTAATAGGCCATGAACTGTTTGAAAATATGTTTCTGGAAGGCAAACACTTTCGCCAACTTTAAAACGAACTCGAGTATTTCCTAAAAAATATCATTTTGAAATGAAATCACATTTAACGTCTAGAAGTTTATTTCGTATACATGGGTATCCCATTTATGATACTAGGATCCCAGAGGCTCAGCGATTTTAATTACGACTCGAATTAAACACTACTTAATATTTAATTTTTGTGAAGATTATATTCAAGCCACTACGATTTGTATTGAAGATGGTTATCGAAGTTTAGTGATTTAATTTAGTATATATATAGTATTCACCCCATAGATTTCAAATAACAGGCAGTCAATACAATATTTTTTTAAATCACTAGGCACCCGTTTCCTAGCAGTTGGCGACTATAACATTAAGCACACATTCTGGAGATCAAGACTGATCACTCCGAAAGGTCATGTTTTGTTTGATACAATTACTAAAGTGGGATTGAATGTGTTTTTGAGCGGAAAAACTTACTGGCCTACTGACAGACAGACGATACCGGATGTAATTGATTTTGGAGTGATAAAAAATACCCCGAGAAAATTGACTAAAGTTCAATATTTTTTAGTATTGCCATCAGATCAGTCATCCACAATTGTTACTATATCGAACAACCGATTTGTAATTTAGCGCTGACAGGCACAAGTATAAATTGGACTAAATATAGAAAATATATATATGTATACACATTGTTCTGAAAACATACCGCTAAGTACACCAGAAAATATCGGTTACTCTCTTATCAATTTGGATAATGATCTTATACTGGTTGCTCAACTTGCTACCCAAACTCCCCGACTAATCGGATATAATAGAATACATTCTGCAGATGTCGAACGGCTCTTAAGTGGAAAAAGAAGAATTCGCAAAGAGAGGCAATTGCACAGATCAACTCATATCTAAGCTAAAAGATTACATAAAAAGGCTTAAAGAGCGCTTGCGATATCGAAAAACTGAATCAATAAGTAAATATTTAGAAAATCTGGACGCAACTCTACAATCGGATTACTCATTAGAGAAATTTAGGTGGTGGTTGGGCAAGAAATGACACTATTCATTTGAATAGTCACACACCATTTGGGAGCAGCAAAAAGGCTATTATTGACTTAAACTCTAAGAAAGCAAAGCAGTATTGACAAAATCAGTAACAAGATACTTATGGAGCTACCCCGGATAGCAATAAAAATAAAGCTATTATACGCTTTGAATATTATCCACCAGAATGGAAGTTTTCACTAATTATTAGGCCCGGAAAACATCATACAAAAGTAGAATCATATAGACCCATCAGCCCACTGTCAATTTGGATTTAGAAGAAAACACAGCACCATTGAACAAATCCTCTCTGGTAAATATCGTAAAAAAAAATAAACAAAATATTGATCTGCTCTATTTATCGATATTTCTCAAGCTTTCGATAAAGTATGGCATGGTGGTCTAATAGACAAGTTGAAATTAAACATACCCGTAAACACCATGAGCTATTTAAAAGCTACTTAAGTGAGCGAACATTTAAGCTTGAAGAAAGAGATTTTTTAAGCTACGCACGACTTATTAAAACAGGGGTACTTCAAGGATGTATCCTGGAACACTTCTTATACTTGATATACACATCTGAATATGCCAATCGTACTTACACATCTACATTTGCTGATGATGCTGCTAATATAAGCATTCATGAAAACCCTCAAGAAACATCTCGCTACCTACATACAGATACAGTCACACTTGGCAAATATTTGCCGAAAAGGACGTCACCACTAAATAAAATATATTTGAACTCGTTTATTTATTAAAAAAAACTTTGTTTATTTATTTTATTTGATGCTGTTTGATCTTGCAAAACTCTTGTAAGAGTAAACAACGTCAAACAAATTTGTACTAAAACAAGTGGTTACGCAATGGAGGATAAAAATTAATGGGTAGAAATGCACACACATAACCTTTACATTGCATAGAGAATTATGCTCTCCTGTTTACATCAATTATCAAACAATAACAACAATCCGATTTTAAATACTTTGGATTAAACCTGGATTAAAGATACAAAATTGACTGAAATTAAATTGAAATTAGTTGGCTCATTGGCAGAAACTCTATCCTTAGTTTAGATTTTAAACTTCTTCTTTATAACTCAATCACAAAACCTGGAATACAGCTATGGGGAACAGCGTCAGATTCAGATGTAGACAGAATTCAAAGACGCTAAAACAAATTGCGACGAATGGTCTCAATTACCTCCAGGTATATAATAAATTTGAATATTCATAAAGAGCTAAACGTGCCTTTGGTAAAAACTAATTTCAAAAAAATTTATAAAAAAGACTTAAAAAAGCTTGAAGTACACCTAAACCCATTAGCCCAAAACATATTAAGGGATACAGCGGATCTGAGCCAAAGACATATTATCAACAATAGTCAAACAATTTTCATCCGGCACTGGCTGGTAGAGTTGTGCCCAGTCGTTCATTTCACTGACCGGTCATTTTCGTTCATTAATCCAAGACTGATTCATTCATTCAAATCGTTCACTTTGAACGATTGAATACAACCCTTATTGAATGTGATTTTCTTTTTGTCTTTTGATAAACAGCAGATGAACGTAATTGATCCGTATACTATTGAACGAAAACCGTTCAGTTAAATGACTGGCTCATTCCGTTCAAAGAAGTGATCCGTTCATTTTAACCCGTTTGTTCATGAACGACACAGCTCTAATGGCTGGACTAAACATTAAAAATTCATTAGATATAGTATTACAAATACTTATTGTTGTTAGTTCGTTTTTAATGAAGACACAATAAATAAACAGAAGTATAGAAAAATACATTTGAGGCCTCTCAATTCAATGTTGTTCTTTTTTATATTCGTAAATACCGAATTATTTCAGAATTGTATTTCGTCAAGGTAGTAAATTTCTTTTTTTCTTTCGTTCATTAATTGGTCTTTGCGAATTTAAGAATTAAATTGAAAAATTCGAAATTAATTCGTAAATGAAATTATCTAGCGAAAGTACTGTGTATTTGACAATCTCTCCCTAAAAGCCTTTAAAATTTTCCCCAACTTTTGGGACAAATCCCCAAGTCTGGCAAACCTGATTGCAACTCACACAGCTACGACTGCAAGAAATGAGGAAAACTCTAGTTTTTTTTTCACTGTGTGTGTGTTATAATTGAAATTATTTTTCATTTATTTTTCTATTTTATTTTCAATTCTGATTTTATTTACATTGGGTAACATTTGCATGCATCATGCTGCTGCTTTTTATTGAAAATTAAAATTTTACTTTCTCTTTCATGCGGTTGGGTGTTTTTGTCTCATATTTAATTGAGTCTGCTTTTATTTTACAATAATTTCAATTATGGAATATAATAATAAATTTAGTTTTTGGTTCCAATGTGTGGGATAAATATTTAAATTGTATTAGATACAACTTTTTTTTGATAAAGTCGGTTAAAGTAATTGTGGCTGCTTTGTGATAAAGATGAATAATCAAATTTTATCAGACTGGTTAAGAAGATTATTTTCTTTGTGTGATAGGAAATTGAAATTTAATAGTGAGAGTTTAGCTTTTAATTTAATCTTGGTTCAGGTAAAATCAGATTGCTACAAATTTATTGATATTTATGTAACAAAACAAACGAGTGAATATTTCTGAAGCACAAATTGTCCCGAACCTGGGGACAATTAATCGACCAGATTTCTTCTTGACAGGGAGCTAAATCGGGCAAAAAGAACACTTGGTAAGACGGTTGGATTGGCATCGTTATATCTATATACATACATACATACATACATACATATATAAAAGAGTAACTTGACTGACTGACTGATTCATTCATCATCGCACAACCCAAACCGCTAAAGCTTGAAACTTGAAATTCGGGTAATGGGTTCCCTTTACAACTTGTAGATCCACTAAGAAGGGATTTTTGGAAATTCGATCGTTAAGGGGAACAAATGGGACAAAAACGGGTACAACCAGTACCTCTATATCTCCAAAACAAATAAATTTAGAAATAATATTCTAAATGCGTCCGCCTTTAATCAAAAAAAAAGAGCCGACAGGTGTCTGGTGATATTCAAGTGACCATATAGGCTAAAAACAGTCCCCGTAGAACGATCCGTTAACATATATATCTCCTACATTAATAAACATAGAAATACTATATTAAATTCTTCTGGCTCAGATCAGTAAAATCTAGAAATTTTTTTGGTACTTTTTTGAAATTCTAATTCCTATGGCCTAAAAATTGTATTGTTTTTTTTGTACTTTTTTTTTATCAAAATGCATTTTCTCACTAAAAATTCCATGAACTATTATTTTCAAATAGTACTTAATACGGATAATTAATAGGTACTTTTTTGAAAATTATTTTTTCACGGGTGACAGAAAAGGGACAAAAAAGGGGTATTATTTTTTCAATTTAAAAATAAGAAAAGGATAAAATATTCTTCCATCCACACAAAAAAAGAACCCACAACATGCTATGCATGGGTCAAATATAAAGGTGTAAAAAGGGCCAAATTTCACTTATATTGGTACTTTTTTGAAATTCATTTCTACTATTCTATTCTCGCAATCTATGCATCTGATCATGTTATTACCTTCGGAAAAGTTGTTCTGCATGAGCCCGGGAAGGTTTCTAAGTTGGTAGGACCACGCCTACTTTAAAGCCCACTTTTTTAAATTGATTAATTGCTTCTGCATGGCTTTTTACAGATTTACTTCAAACAATTTGTATACACATCTTAGTGAAGGCGAGGTAAAAACAAAAATGTTATGTGCCACGCCCACTTTCATGCCTATCTCAAAAAATAAATGTTTGTATGTATGTCCTTTATAGAATCGTATACTATGTATTTGATTATGTGATTATCTTTGGCAAAGTTGTTGTGCATGAGCCCGGGAAGGTTTCTGAGATGGTATGAACACGCTTACTCTAACGCCTACTTTTTTAATTAATTAAAGCGCCTGCCGGGAAGACCAGACCGATCTTACTGAAACTGACTTTTTTCAAAATGAACAGAATCAATAAAATTACTCAAAATCAATTGACTATTTGTGCAATGCCTTTCTTTCAAATTAATTTTAATTGGTGGCGTATCCTTATGAAAAATGACTATTTTTGACTTTAAAAAGTCTTTGTATTCTTTTTATAGACAACGAATTATTTTCTTCAAAAAAAAGCAATTATACCAAAAATTTATTAGATTTCACATATTTTCATAATTTTATGAATATGACGAGCAACATTTTGTTTATTTTCAAAAATCTTGGGATGCCACCATCACACGAATTTCGAATTTAATAGTAATGACAGACTTTGATAACATTATTACTTCAAAGTTTGTTACTTTAGAATAAAGTCCAGAATTTACCAAATAAATAGCTGTGAACAATTTTCTAAATAAATATTTTTTCTAAAAATTTTTTAAGCAAAATAAACAAAAAAGTTAATAAGAAATACTTAAAAACTTTTGAAATGTTCTCTGTGCTTCCTAAAAAAATGTGGCATCACCGTTACCAACCAAACATGTTTTTGACAACAAAAAAACGTTTGGAAACAAACATTTGACCAAACTAGTCTAAAGGAAACTCCTTAAAAACTATAAAAAGTTGTATGTTGCTTTTATTGACAAGCTATTTGTTGAGGTGATTTAAAAGTTCTTTGCGCGTAAAATTGAAAAGTATCAGAAAAAATAGTTTTGTTAGTTAATTAGTAACTAAAAATTTATCTACAGTACAGGTACATGTGCATAAAATAATCAAATTTTTGTTTAGAAGAAAGCGTAAGAATATAGAACAAGAAGAAATCCTTGTGAGGCACGAGGTTTTTCTAAGGGCGATAGGACATCTCAAGAGGAACTATGGTCGACATTAAAAGACGACCTCAATGCTGCCGGACCCCCAACAAAAGCTTTATCCAAGAAAATATTCGTAACCACAAACGCATTAACACCTGATATGCTGGCAAGGGCTTTGTATTCCGTATCTTTTCTTACAATTTTTGAGCAGTCCAACTCGAACTTCTTTTTGCAAATACTTGTAACAAAACAAGCACACCTTCAATTAAATCATCACACATGTTATTTATATAGAGTCTATATTATAGACCTTGAATTAAAACTTTGCTTAACTCTACCGTAGTACATGGAGAAACTTCAAAGTGGATTTAAATGAATTGAAATAAAACACAGAACTACAAAGAAGCCAGCAATTAACATACAGCCCAAGAGTAACTTCGTATGGACTACAAACTCAAAAGCAACTTGAAATGAAATACAACATTTTGAATTTTGTACCGTATTAGCCTACAATTAGTCATGATTATAATACAAAATACTTTGCTATTTTAAAATAAAAAAATAAAAAAAAAAACAAAATAAAACATCTAAGTTTATGTGCATTTCAAATAAATGTAGTTCAAGGGTAACATTCGCACTTTTTATACCTAAAAGAAAAAAAAACAAAAAACAAACAAACGAAAACTAACAACTAACAACACTGAAACTAAAACTCATTTACAATAATTTTTAATTAATGCTTTTAATGCATTAGAAACGAGTAATTTATTTGTATAGAAGACAAAAACGAACACAACATCAAATGCATTTAACATTTTATAGACAGACGGACAACATTGCATTTAATTTGCATTGCTTAATCATGACTTTGGTTATTTTAAACAAAAGTGCTAAATCAAATTGAAGCATTTCGTAAAATTGTAAAATTTCTTTAATGTAAAAAGCAAATAACAAAATCAAAGAAATGTTTATGTACATAAAACATACCAATTCAGCTTTGAAGGGTATTAATGGATAAATGAATGAATGAATAAGTTGTTTTTCTTTAATTTACTCCAGTTTTCTACATTTTAATTGGTTTTAATCTGCTGCTAGCCACAGTGTATTTATATATTTAAAAACAAACAAAAAAAATCGATATTATTTTGAAAATTATTAACTAATCATGGTTTTTTTTTCTTTTATTTTCAGGTAAGCAAATATTGTGATAAACAAAATTTTTGAGTAAGACAATTAAATTAACTTTTTAACGTATGTAAGTCAATTAAGGCCGCGATTACCGTTCACAACACTAAGGCCCGTTTTCTCAATGTGTCGACAAATTGCCTGTTACTAAATGTCGACATAAATTTATTAGACTGATAATATGTCCGTTAACAATTTTGGTTTTCTCAATATATGTACCGACAAAAACATTATTTTCATTTGGCAATACCTCTCAAAATCTATGTGAAAGTTGGGAACTCTGTTTTCAAATGACAAGTTGTTAACATAAATCAGCTGTTTTCCAAATGTGAAAAAATAACAAAAAAATAAAATCAAGAAAACAAATATTTTAAATAATGGAATATTAAATTAGCATCACATACAGCCTGGACATTAAAAGAAATATATCCTTTGCGCTTCCGGAATATTTCCCCATAATCTCCTCCCGGTGATTGAATTCGTACATGTCTACAGTCGATCGTACCAACCACCTTTGGAAATTTGGATATTCGAAAAAATGCATCCACAGTGCGGTTCATTAAATTTAATAAAATCTCCGGAGAGAGCTGCTATTGCTCTTACTGCACGGCAATCAGAAGATACGCTTACTCCACAAAAATCTCCGACCGTTTTAAGAAAAATGCAAGTGGCATAATATCGTAATGTTGGCAATAGTTTGATTTCGGATGTAAGAGCACGATTTCTGTCCGCCATTGAGAAAATATCAAGAACCATTTTAAATGTTGCCTTTGACAGTCGGAATCTTTTAGAAAAATTCATTATCATCTATCATCAAATTAATGTTTATTCCTCTATTAAACATTTTTTCTAAAATCTATTTAATTTTTTTACAAAAAACTGAAGGTATTGCCACATAAAAAATATGAACAGCAGTCAGCTGATTGAATTTATCTGTACAACAAATAAATAATCGGCAGATGAGGGCTGGTTAGTTTTGCGACAGAATAGAAGGAAATGAGACATTGCGAAAACCATGGTGAAATTAATTTACAAGCTGACAGCATTACTACAACAATTACAACAAGGCAAGAGTAACAAACATTTTTGTTTATGTAATACTTTCGTTACTGTCAAAAACATCTGGCATAAAATAAAGAAAACAAACATACAAACATGGATAAAAACAGAAAACAAAACAGAAAACTCAAAAAATAAACACACTATTTAATATAAAATAGTTCTTTAACACTTTTAAACTATTTTACGCAGATAAAACGGCGACAAAAACTCACTTTTTCAAATACATAATAATTTTTTAACGTTTTTATGTAAACTTTGACTATTTGTAAACAAGTTTTTGACATTTTAAATTTTAACATGAATAGAGCAAAAAAGAATCAGCTAGCGCTATGCTGTCATCGTGTAAATTAATTTCACCATGGCGAAAACCAAATTTCTTTAATCGGCAGTTTTTCGTAGGGAAAAAAGATAATCAATCGCCTAATGAGAAAACAGCCCTAAGTCCTTTAATGTTGTATGTTGTAAACTGCCATTACGATTCACAACTCTTATCGGTTTAATCTTAATAAAATGCATGTTGTGTTGTAGTTGAGACAACACAACATTTTAGTGCTGTGAATAACTTTATTATTTAAATAACTTTATTATTTCAGCAGCATAAAAACCGAAAAATATGTTTTAAAAAATTTAATAAAATATGATCTGAAAAACAAAAATCTATATAATTTTTGAAGCCAAAAAATATTAGTTGTAATAAAATACAGACGTTTCTATACTAAAAAGTTCTTTTGTTTATTCTTACTCGCCCAGTGTTCAACAAGACATTATAAATATCATTAGCTTAAGACAACAAAAATGCTAATTGTGATTTTAATATGAAACTTAAGAATATATAAAAATACACTGTTTCCTTAAAAAGTTTATCATTCGACTTGTAACATTGAGAAATATTTAACTGGGATCCAACAACGTATGTATTTTCGTTGTCCTTGTAAAATTCTAAGTCGATTGAGTATATCAGTTTACAGAAAACAGTTTGTAATTCTGCTAGGAAGTTTTGTATTGAAAATCAGTCAAATTGGTGCAGTAGAACGAGCGTTGTGGATCAAAAAGTGAGACAAGCTCCAGAAAAGTGAATATTTTTTTTTATAAAATCACTTAAATACGTATAAATTTACTCATATTATAAATATCGTTGTTATTAGGGGAAAATTCGACACAAATAATTCTCACATATATTCAAATCACTGCAACGATTTTTTGTTTGGTCATTTGACGACTTTCGAAAATCGTCTAATAAATATCGATATTGAAGCAACATTTTACACAGATCAATAATTTATAACGAGAAATCATACAACTGGATTTTGTGAATATTGGTACACAATATTCTTATGATAAACATTAATTATATATGGTTAAAATTAAACAAAAAATTAAAAACAATTCTTACCTTCAGTTAATTTAATGAAAATTAAATTTAATGAACTCATGCCCAACTAAATAAATATATCAAGAATTAAGAGTTCAACTATAACAATTACCTTCAAACTAAAGCTACGGCACAAGCCCTAATGTTTGCATTTGTACTTGTTGTACACATAAAATATCGACTAAAGTGAACAAAACAAACATAATAAATAAAATGTATTCAGGTTTTCAAGACAAAGTCTTGACGAAAGAATACGAACTGAAGAAAAAGGAGACAATATGTAACATAAATTGAAAAAGAAAAATGATAATTACAGCAAATTTCGAACCACCAGTACCACTGGTTAAAGATTGATGTTTGACTGTTGGCTAGCAGGCACCGCAGTGGTGCAGAGGTTAGAACGCAAAGAATTCTGATGAGAGTGAGAGTGATTCTCGAAACATGTAAATTCGACCCAGGTTCGATCCCAGCTCAGCCAAGAAAATTATCAATAAAAAAGAAAAAAAATAAAAAATTTCATATTGTAAAAACAATTCTTACCTTCAGTTAATTATATAAAATTGTTAAACATTTGCAATAAATTATGTTATGCGTTAACTTGTCTTTCAAACAAAATATAAAATACTTGTTTCTGCATTTCTCATTAAATTTAAGATTCGGTACAGCCGAAAAATGAACTCGAACTTATTTCTCATTTTTATACTGCAGTTTGCACAACTTTTTTTCCTGTCAAAATTTGCCAGATTAAACACAGTCAAATGAAATTGATTAAAAACTATTATTAAATACATATATATTTGCGCCCAGACTTTTATAATTATTAGATTATTTATTTAATTTTAACTTAAACCAAAATGTTAATAAACGAAATATTGAAAATTTTTTTTGCATCATTGCCTTTTGAAAACAATTATAGACTTTAAATCAAAAAATCAGAGTTAAAACAATAATAGCTAAGAAAATATGTGATAAAAAGGACTTATAGGTCGAAAACGCACTTCTTCAAACTGTGTTTTTTTATCCTTATAAATCATAGCAAAAAAGTAATAAAACTGCATTAGTAGATTTCAAAAATATTTGAGAATTTCTTTGTGAAAAGATATTTGAATTTTCGATATTCGAATGGAAATACACACAGAAAACAAAAAGAACTTTTATTTGAACCACCAAGAAAAAGGTTGTCACTATTAAGATTAAAACTGGCGTGAATTAATTGAGAATATCACAAAAGCTATATACTTGTGATTTGCCTGCAATACTTAGCTGCCACGTAAATCCCATTTATATCCGGTGCGTGGAGACATGGCTAAATACTGGGCGAATGCAAATAAATTTTGAACTCAAAATTCAACACATTTTCACTCAGAAGGGGATACTGTCCATCTATCACGCTGGATAATAAAAATATTCCACTGTTACTTATCTTTGTATTCATTTACATATGTATGCTGATAGATTTTACTTGGCGTCGTCCTAAGAAGCCCAAACTGTAGGGGTTAATAAAGGATAATTTTAAATTAATTATACATGATACGGAGCGGAGAGTTGTAAAAAAGAAATGAAAATATTCGTAGGGTCTTGAAGATAAAGGTGAATTCTTTCAAACGTTTGAAAGAAGATGAGATTCTCAAAAAAAGCTAATGTTTTTTACCACAGAGAATTTTACGTATAATAGTATTTTTTGTAGAAAATATTGCATAAAATAGCATTTACTTGAAAGTGAAAAACTTACAAACCTGATGCGTAAAGCCGATGCTAAATTGTATGGAAGAAACTCAAATGAGATTTGATAATGAGATTGTAAGGCCTAATATTTTGAGTCACAAACTCAACAAAGTGTCGAACAGTTTTCTGTAATACATTTTAGATTAGCAGTGACTATAGTCAACCTTGTGAATAGATAATTCGTTAACTTCGAAGTTTTCACAAAATTCGGCTCCGCTAAGGAACCAACGTCTTTAATCCGAAAATACTTAAAACTATCTCTAATATGATTCTTTGCCCAGCTCCGAAAGATTCACACAAGCTCTGTATAAGCTTGGACTTTAAAAACTTCTAGATATACAGAATTCGCTTTCACGCCGATAAGTATTCGACTATTGTAACGCACCTCCGCTCCTTGAAAATCTGGTTTTGTTCGTTAGCAAGCACTTTACAAAAATGTCAAGAAAAAAATTTCTGCCGAAACGAAAAATCAGAATTGAGAACCATATTTGCAATGAAGAAATTTTTGCTAAAAATTTACACTTTCAGCCGCCTATGCGCAAAAAGAAAAGGAGTTGCAATTTTAGCAAATTCACTAAAAAATTATTTTTAATATTGGAAACGCTTTCTCAAAATGGTATTTCGAAACAAACCCGAAACAAATTATTTCAACCAACTGTCAATTATAAAATATAGTTTAATTTAAAAACAAACGTAAAATTACACCATTTATTGCCTATTTACATATTTGTTGGTCTTAAAACCACAAAGGACTAATGATACTTTTTCTGTATTAACTTTAACTTTAACATTACTTTTGAATTTTTCCCTTCTAACTGCCACAAATTTCGTACAATTATAGTAATTTTTGAAGCTTGAAGTTAAATTTACTTTTGACATACATGCATACGTACATACATACATAATTGCTATTGTTATTTTAGTTACTATTTTATTATTATTACAATTATAGTTTGGTTATTGTTAGTTAATTGCACTTAATATTTACGGTGGACCTAAAGTTTTACAAATAAAACTTTCTATAAACGGAAATGCAATAAAACATGACCCATCATCATATACATACTATACAAATGTACATAATATATACATACATAATAAATGGATGTGTATGAAAATTAAACATTAATACAGTATGTGAGAAAAGTATTGAAATATTTAAATTAAAATTCGTTGGTAATAATTTAATTTTCGAATAATTTTACGTTATGAAATGCTAAAATTATAATTACTTTTTAGGCATTTCTGCTAAATCATTGTACATGTACATACTCGTATATGATTTTCTAAGCAAGCATTAATTTGCTTCTTTCATAGATGACCTACTTTCAACATACTACTAATCAAGCTTAAAGCCAGATTCTTTAATTTCGTTCAATGAGAAAGGAGTTTCCCAATCAAATGACAAGCTAAATACCCCCATTACGGTTTACAACTCAACTCTACATCTGCTGAAATTTTACAATTTCGTACTATCGATAACCTGTAAAAAAATTGTAAGCTGGTTTTATATCGTCTTCCATATTATTTGTGGTATTGCCGTTTACAACTCCGCGTTAGTTGAGTTAACAAAAACTACAACTACAACTCATTTGCAGCAGTTGTTTTAAAAAATTATTTGTAAAAAAAAATGGGAATGGGAAAATGGGAAATGGGAAAAAAGAATGGGAAAATAGAAACAAGTAAGAAAGTACAGTATATGTATAAAACAGTTTTTCAGAAATGGGAGTTATATGGGACCGATCATCCAAAAATTTAGTGTCATGATGTCTGTTAATATAATTATTATATGTGTTAAACTTTATCTCGATATAAATACTTTGAAACGATTTATGGAGCTTAAAGTGACTTTCGGATGTGGGCCTTATATGGGAGCTACGATTAATTATGGACCGATCTGCACAAAATTTGTAGATGTGATTTGGCTTCATTTACCACTCATTTGTGATGAAATTTGTTTGGATACTTGCATATTTCAAACATTTATGATCGGTAAACCCCAATTTCGGGAGGACGTTTGTATGGGGGCCAAGTGAAATAATGGACCGATTTCCACCAGTTTCAATCCCATCTATCTGCAAAAATTTCACGTACCAAAGCGATTCTGAGTCAATCGGTATCCTTTAAGGTGGCTGTTGGACCAATATTTCTGGACGTTACAAACATCAGCACAAATCCAATATTCCCTCCCAACTATGGTGGTGCAGGTTATAAAAATAAAGAGAGAGAGATCAACTTGTAGGTTTCGATATTTTGAAAAGAAAACTTGCCAACAATTGCGGCAATCATCTTGCAACTGGGAGAAGGCCCTCACAAAAAGTGTCATTAACTGTACTGGAAGAAAACGTAGTCCAACTTATACAAATAAGGGAGCATGCTTTCGGGGTGAAGAATACACAATTGGCGATAAGTGACAAAAGAATGAAGGACTCTTTCGTTGCAGCCTCGTCTTCATTAATGCTTTCTTATGTAAACCATAAAAATTGAAAAGGTACGGTAACACATGTCAAATATTTAACGAAACTGACGTAACCACTAAATAAAAGTTTTTTTTTAATTTTTATTTTTGTTTATAGTTTGTATTTTACTACGGAAAAATCAAAATAGAAATTACGTTTATTTTTATATGATGTTAGTCGTTTTTACAAAATACATCGTCAAATAAATTTGTACAAAAAATATTGGTTACGCTTTTTTGAGTAAATATTTGCTAAAAAAATAATAAAAATCAATTCAATTATTACAAACGCTGTTTGAAGTTCCAAAGGATTAGTGCAATCTCGTCGTTGTAAAATAAACCAAGACTAATATGCATTTTAATATTTATTTAAATAAAACGATATCTCAAATATTAACTAAATTTTTTTGTTTAATTGTTCGTCACAATAGCGTTAAAGTGAATTCACCCAATTGTTCCGGACAAAAATTTTTTACTGAGAGTTTTTTGCAACACGTTTCACCCATTTCGAACGTTTTTTTTTTTTTTGGAAAATCAAAGCTGCCATATGCAAATTTGTAAAGAAAATATATTAGTTTTACAAGTGGTGATACTGCGGCCGTTGATTTATTTTGGTTTGATTTTTTTTAAGTGTCAAAAAAGAAATATTAAATTATTTTAAATTATAGTGTTTTCAAAATGAATGAAAGAAGAAAGTTGCTTTTGCTGGTGGCCATGGAAATACATAAGGCATTATTATTTGTATGAAAAAATGTAACCTATTGGCAACTTAGTTCATTTATGTCCAGACAAAATATAAAATTAAACCAATTCAAGCTGAGAGTTGTTCGTAAAAAATATTTTCCCTCTCTCAAAAAGCCAGACGTCAAACTTCATATGAAAAAAAACTATTTTGTTTCATTCTCATCGCTCAATCATCTAAGTACTAGAAAAAAAAATATTCTATAGACTCAATAAAAATTGCAACATTTCAATGATGGATATTTGTATGTTTTACTTCTATTGCCACTCACTGTAGCCTCACAAATGGATAGCACATTTGTAACTACATACATACATACTTACGTTTGTTCATGCATATAACGGCGACTTTGAGATGCACAATTTAGTTTTATTTATACAAATAATTTGCGAGTAGCCAGTCAAAGCTGTTTAGAGCCATATTTGAAATTGTTCATGGCAGAAACAACATCATTTACCAACCAAGACCAAAAAATAACAGTCCCATACAGAGTTCAGTGCGGTATGAGTAAGTGTGGACGAAAAATGCATAAACATTTGTTAAACCATGACCATTCAACCGAACCAAATAGACAACCTACCAAACATTCACATAAACTTAAATTAAACTTACTTACGCATATACAAATGCTAACAGATGTACAAGTATGTAAGTATGTACATATGTATATGTTGCCGAGAGTGAGTTCAAATACATATAAATACTCGTATAACCCTGCAGTTCTGATCGTGTGCACATAAAATATTATTATTATAGTACACCAAATTCTGTTTTTACGCGAATTTTTTTTACGCGAATTTGATTTAAAGCGTTTCCAAATAAATCTTTCATTCTGTTTTTATGCGACGAGATTTGATTTAACGCGATCTAAAAATGTATGTATTTTAACCAGAAAAACGTTGTTTGCACTGGTTTTGGAGAATTTTAAAGTAAACACATAGTTGACAGCACTAAAAATCGTCTGGTACGAAAAAAAACCGCGAAATTTCAACGTGAACTGAAATTATTAATTGGTAGTTATCGTGAATTACATAACAGTCTTATAAAAACTGTAAGTCAACGATTAATAACGGAATTTGTGACCAAAATCACTGAACCATCACCAGCAACTGATCATGATTTCGAAAATATTTCTAGCGATGAAAGTGATGTCTTTCGTAAACAAATGCGATTATCAGAAAGCGATGCTGAATAAAAAATATAAGTTTATCATATTTATATAACAAAAATATTTATTTTTAAGTTTTATGGTTTTTTGTGATTACTTTTCTAAATGAATTCTTTTTTTATTGGTTTTGTTTAAAATATGTTTGTGTATAAAGCAACATGAATTTGAATTATTTATCTTATTTTACCTGATATTTCATACGTGGAACCAATTCTATCTTTTTTTACGCGAGTTTTCGAGTTTTCCAAGTACGTATCTATCGCGTAAAAACAGAATTAGGTGTATGTATATATGAAAAGCATCGCATTTTTGCTTGTCTGCTTGCAACCCGCAACTCTCAGATTGTAAACACAGAAAAAAATAAAAATGAGTTTCGATTAAAATATTTATGGAATCAATTTAAAATTTTATTGAAATCGGACTAGTAAACAAAATGATAGTATCAATAAAAAAAATATTGAGATTTAATTGAAAATATCAGAAAAATCAGAAAAAGTAATTGAATCAATTAAAATTTTAATTGAAAATTATTTTAAAATCAATTAAAGGTTTAATTGAAAAAAAAATGATTTTTTTGCTGTGAAAATATGACATTTGCTGTTATTCTTATCATTTTGCTGGATACGGTAGAAGGGTTTCATCAAAGATTTCGAATGCAAAATATATTTAAGACATTATGAATTGTATTATACACATTGTATTGGGGATCTAATATTACAGTTGCGTATTTAAGGATGTTTCTGACTAATTGTCATAAAAGTATCACTAAATTTATTTACCCAAAATGCTTAATCAACAGTCATAATTATTTATAATTTATTGTTCAGTTTTCTATCAAAATTGATTGCAAAACCAATGATATAGCAGATGGATTTTAATGAAACAGTCATTGGTTAGTGGATAATACATCGAGAAGGACATGCACGTTTGGTTAAAGTTAAACTTTGAGTTAAAATTATCAAAATAAGGTTAACGATAAATTAATGCAACTTTCTGTTTAAGAGAGGAAACATTGGATGTAACAATCAGGGCTGTCAGATATGGCGATTTTTTAGTGCTTGTGGCGACATAAATTTCCATTTGGCGATTTCTTTGCGGTTTTTAAATGAGATGGCGATTTTTTTTGGCTAATATTTCTTAACAATATAGCAATAACGTTTTTATATATCTGGCATCCTTAATATTTTTTTTTAAAGAGAAGTAACCTCAGGCAATTAATATGCCTATATACATAGTGTTTCTTTCTTTGGAAAGGGGATATATTGAAGAAGTAAAGTAGAAAGTAGAAGAAAACTTTATATTACAACTCTGCAATTGCGCATTAAGTTTGTTTTAGTACAGCATTGCAGCGCCTCTGGTGGTGAGTAGGCGCATTATTATTTAAATCTTGATTTTATAGCCTTTACTTAATTATTTTACTTCGGTGGCGTTTGAATGTTATACTACCAAAGGAGGGCGCTGTGATAAATATTAGTTATGATAGATAGAAAGAAAACTAATAATTATCAGAAACTGATGTTGTTTTGAGTCGCAGCGGCTGGGAATTGAACCCGGGCTACAAATACCAACTCATGCTTAATGATCAAATGCGCTAACCAATTATGCTACAGCACCAAAATATTTTAGGAAGCTCGTTCAAGTTTCTGGAACTCGTTGGTTATCATATTAAACCGCCGTCAAAATAATTTTGGAGCACTGGATAGAGTTAAAACATAATTTTTCATTAATGTAAACTGTTTAAAATGACAGAAGTTCCCAAAATATATATGTATAACGAGTTATGTGACGAAAAAATCGACTGTTTCAAGTATTTATCAATCCGATTATAAATAAACTTAAGCATTTAAATTTAGATTTTCAATTGTATCACATGGATGCAGGAAGCATGTACGAATAAATTGTTTCTGTAATAATTATTTTTTCAACAAAAATTTGTAAATGACATTGAAAATATTGATGATTTTGTCTGCACCTTAAAATCAGCTATCTTTAAAGTAGAGGGAGAATTTTCAATATTGACACATTCTAAATTTTTATTGAGGAGAGCATGAACTTCGGTGGTCAAAATTGGCTTAGTATATTATTTTAAAGTAGAAATGCCAACAAACTTACTAGACTTCTGGTCTAAAGTTTACAACTACAGCGATGCAGCGGGAACATTTCATTTTAAAGAGATTGCTTTGGCCATTCTAAATTTGTTGATCATTCCGACTAGCGTGGAAAGGGTGTTTTCAATTATGAATTTTGTTTTTTAAACCTCGTTTCAATCTATATGAATGTTAATCAAATTTGTTGCAACCCATTTGCACTTACACAGTGTGACAGATGAAGTGTATGAAAAAGAGGTTTACGACCTTATAAATATATGTATAGGTATATGTGTGTAATTAAAAGTACATACATACATATATATTATATCCATATTGATCTCAAGTTTTATGTTTATTATACATATGTATGTTAATAAACTGACAAAAAATAAAAAGAAATTTTATTTATAATCTCTACAAATGGAAAATAAAATGTTAATTTTAATAATTTGACTCTGGCGTAATTTTTAACGAACGGCGAAGTAGGTGAAAAAAAATCTGACAACCCTAGTTACAATGCTTGTCTACGATCGCTAGCGTACACAATTATAAAAGGTAACTGAGAAACCAAAACTATCTAACTTCATTATTAATAAATGGTGCTTAAAATGTTTAAATGCTATTAATAAATTGTGTAAAATATTTTAATAAAGTCAATATAGGTCTCGTATACACGATGTTGGATCTATAAGTTTTGTTAATTTTGAGTGTTGGCAAGTTATAAACTTGGTTGGACTGGTTGCGCTAGTTTTCAGTATTTGCTAGGATGCTAATTTGTTTAATTAAATAGACTCGATATATTTATTATAATTAAGGAATAAAATTTCTGGATAAGTTCATCAAAGTTACTTCCATCATCATAAATGTATAGAACTTCATAACAATCAATTCAAATTTAAAGCATAGATAATATTAGAGACTTTGGGAACTAGTTCTTAACGAGCTATTACTACACGTACATTACTTAGCTTGTCAAGTACCTTACAACGTAACCAACACATTGTGACTTTATTTACAGTTTTGAACCGGCGATAACATTGCCTATATGTAAACTGTAGAGGGTCATGTTGAAATAATTTATCATATTGTGGAGATATGGCAAGTTTGTGGCGATTCTAAATTGCTAGTAATATCACTAGATTAGAAACTATCTGCAGGGTTTTGGGTGCCTTACTTACAATTTATTTCTCCAACGTAGACTTTAACATAAATTAATAGTAAGAACATGAATTTATTATATATTTTCTTAATTTTATTTTTTTTTTATTAATTTTTATTTAGTTTACATTTCTTGACATACAATTGTTTGAAATCATTCATGTATAAACTTTAAGATAAATTGTTAAACTAAAAATCAATGACAAACTAGACAGGCAGTTTCTTGTTGGTTCAAATACTCGTAAATAACAAAAATAAAAAAAATACAATATTGTTTTCAAAAGAAATACAAATAAAATGAAAGGAAAAAATAAATAAATTATTTATGTGTTTTGTTGTTCCAATACGAGTGCATTTAAACAAGTTCGAATATTGTATTGGATTTCCTATCACTTCCTAACTATTATCGATTGATGTGTTGTTAGATTTTAAATGATTAAAGACACTTGAATTTGTTTTTGGTTTTTATAAATTTATTGGCCAGTATTTGTTTAAATAAGAGGTAGGTGGGTTTATGATAAATAGATTAATGGGTTCAATGACTTTTATTTTCATCATTTCATCTGAGCTTTGTAAAGGGTGAGCCATTTCGAAGTTCCATACTTTTTTAAAGAAAAAAAAACATAGAAAATTCAAATTTAATGTTTATTATCATTTGAAAGAACATTCTTTGGAAGTTATTTTTTGAAGATTATATCTATCAAATGTTGGCCTTTGCTACGTCGCAGATGGTCTATCCGTTAAGTACAATTTACGATGACTCGTTAGAGCATTTCGACTGGTAACTGGCGAATGATATGCGTGATGTTTTCCTCCAAAACCTGAATCAAAGCGAGTTTGTCCGCATAACATTTAGACTTTACATACCCCCAGGAAAAAGTCTAACGATGTGATATTACACGATTTTGGTGACCAATCGATCGGCCCAAAAAGTATGTGCTCACCGAAGTGTTCTCTCAATAAATCCATTGCTTGATGCGATGTGTGGGAAGTAGCACCGTCTTGCTGAAAACAAGTGTCGCCGAGATCACGAGCTTCAATTTCAGGGATCAAATAGTGGCTTATAATGGCACGATAACGGTCGCCATTGACGAATGGACTCTCTACGGTCTTCGTGTACACTCTCAGCTACGGCCGCTATATTTTCTTCACAGCGTGCTGGACGTGGTTAATTCGGTCGAATATTATCCAATAATAAATGCTGGGTCTCAAAATGGGTGATGGTGTTGCGAATAGTACTGCTCAGTAGGCCGATTATGTTGACCATAAGTTGAGCGTAATGCACGAAACACATTCCCCACAAAACGTGAATTTTCGTAATAAAGTTGAACGATTTCTAAACGTTGTTCAGGCGTAAGTCTTTCCATTATGAAATGCCAAACAATGCTAAACAAAAATAACATGACAGCATGACACGACTTACACGTGATCTGTCAACAAAAAAAAAAGGCTATTGAAAAAAGTATTTCTACTTGAATCACCCGTTATGTTCCAAAATTTATAAATTTAGTGGCTTCTTGTAGGCAGAGCAAAAACTTATAGATTATCTGATATGTGTAGAATAATCTGTGACTTAATGGCTCTAATTGCCGGCCAATGTTAATTATTGTTTCTTTCTCTTGATGAAACAATTTCCACTTGTAACACATTTCAATTCACACAACTATGATATATTTCACATGCTATTAATTTTTCCTCTTTTCCATTGAATTTGCATTTTTCATATGAGAGACATCCGTATTTGTTCAAATTTAAACACTTGATACTGGGTTTGATTTAGTATTTTTTTTTTTTTTGCTTTGCCTCAATATGGTTGTAATTTTAAACTTGATTTACGGCAAGATTTCTGTATGAAATAAATAAACTATTTATTACGAATTACATATATGTATATGTATGTATGTTTGTTTTGTTTATTTTTTCAAAATTTGTTGTATCTATTTCATGTTTGTTTTCATTATCTATGAACTAAAAACACGGTTTCTAATTATTTTTATTCACTTTATTTTACGTAATACTCATATTAAAACGTACAGAAACAAAAAAAAAATCAATTTAAAAACCTAATGATTTCATTTGCTATTAAAGATGGAAGAGGAAAACGAAATTGCACAGAAATAAATTAAGAAAGTCGAAGAGAAAGAAACAGACAACATACGGACGGCATGTATGCAGTATTATGTATGTATGTACATTAGGGTGGCCCCAAAATAAAGTTGCGGATGTTCCCAACTAATATGAAAATTTGATTCATTTTAAGACTACGTTTCTCAATGTTTTTTATCCTGGGGTCAGTATTTGGTGAGCTGGATCAAAGGATAAAAATGTTCTTTTTAGAGTTTTTTTGCACATTTCTTCCAAAGGAACTATATGTAAATTTGGTATCATATGAAAGGTCTTTGAGAGGCGCATTCAATGGGTTATCAAAAATTAAAAAAAAAATATTGAAAAATTTCAAAATTTCAGACAAAATTTTATTTATTTTTTATTTTTTCATAGAATTTACTTAAATAAATAGTTGAAATTTCTTGATTATAAAAATCATGCAATTTAACCCAAATGGTTTTTACCCGTTTTTTAGATTATAAAATTTACGTTATTTTAATACCCATTACATTAACGAATTGAATTAACAGAGATTGTCAGATAGGGAAGAATTAAGGTTTAAAAAAATTAATAAAAATTTAAATAGATAGAATTTAAAAAAACGAGAAAAACCAATTGGGTTAAATTGCATGATGTTTATAATCAAGAAATTTCAACTATTTATTTAAGTAAATTCTATGAAAAAAATTAAAAAAAACTAAAATTTTGAAAATTTTTGAATTTTTAAAGAAATGTGAAAAAATCAAAAAACCTCTAAAAAGGGCATTTTTATCCTTTGATCCAGCTCACCAAATATTGACCCCAGGACAAAAAAATTGAGAAAAGTAGTCTTAAATGAATCAAATTTTCATATTAGTTGGGAACATCGATACCTTATTTTTTCTCCATACAAACGGGCCACCCTAATGTACATACATTATTAAGTAAATTGAAATATTATTTAGTTATTGGCTTAAGACACGAAATGTTGGACATTTTGATGTAGAAATGCTAAAACTGGCTGTTAAAACAAATGACCATAAAGAGTGAAAGAAACAGAAATTAAATTTAATTAAAAATGCTAAAAAACGAAAGAAAAAAAACACACAATTTCCTAGGCTTCACACCTAAATTAATGTTTGCAACTAATTACCTGAGAAAAATCATTAAAGAAAACAACAAATACAGTGAGTGCCAATGTTAATGACACTAGGACATTTTTGCTAAGACTTTAAGTAAATACTCGTAACTACAAATTAATACTGTGTAGCTCTGTTCACTCAGCAAAATCTGCTGTTGCAACAATATAACAAAACGAGAATAGGTATGGGCTAGTTATTTCACCCATCACAATTAGCCAGTTTTCGGGACGATTAACAGATAATATGATTTGACAATGCAGTGGCTTATCATTTGCAGTTTTATTTTTTCTCATTTTATACTTATTCTAGTTGTTTAGTAGTAATAAGTAATCTACGTACACTAGAGCCCCGATTTGCGTCTATCCTATTTGGGTCGTTTCGATTTGCGTCGCCTTTCTAAATGTGTCTTAATCCGCTTTGCGTCAGCTTATAAATTTTGTATCAATCTGCTTGGCGTCGTTTTGCAAGCAGATAGATTTTTTCCTCCTTAAATATTTTTTTATTCCTTGTTTCAAAATACATATACGAGTATTTTCAATTATTTCTTTATAATAATAACAAAGACCTGCTGAAATAAATAAATATAATCAAACGTAAGACGTTTTTTAACAAAAAATATGATTTTGCTTGCTAAATTTTTTACATTTGTATAAAAAAAAATTGATTTGATTTGCGTCGTCTCGGTTTGCGTCGCATTTCCCCTATTAACGACGCGAATCGGGGCTCTAGTGTACTACTAGATGAAAAATCTAAAAACTTTTTTTTAAGAAAACTTGCAAAAATTAAAAGCTAGAACAAAAATGATTAAAAATACTATATTAAATAAATTTAACTATTATTTGGCTTTTCTATTTCCTTTCCAATTATAATGTTATTTTTTCATTGTATTTCAAATTCTTTTTATTTGTCACTCACTGTATTTCATCTTAACCATAAATAAAAACAAATCCACCTAACAAATTACCCAAACCACAAATAAATAAAAAACTACACGCAATTACTTCATAAATGTTCGTCGTCGTATCTCTATATATTTTTAGAACTTTGCGGCATGTTTTCTAATACACAAAAAGGTGTTGAAAATTATATTTAATTTAAATAATAAACCTGGCCCTCGTGTCTCATAATTTTTAGCCAATAAAATTTCTTTTATTTTATTCTTTTTTTGGTCTTTGTTCTGCTAAGTCAACAATTAGTAAAGATTTTAACGTGTTTTTTTTTCTTCAATTTTTCATTATTTTAATGACCCCCTGCTTTGTGAGTTATAGACAACAGCTAAGCGAAGATATACTTCAGGCAATGTAGAATTAAATGTACACTTTAGCATTATTAGTTTGAATACAGTTTCTCATGAGAGTGAAGAGTATACATAAGTTTGACATTTCTCATATCCAATCCTATTAAGTATAAATGTTCTAGATCCTTTTTGAGTGTTTATTGAAATACGCTTCCAGAAGCCTCTAGTTTTTTGCAGAGTTGGTATATAGTTTGTTTTGTTCGACTCGATTTTTAGAGAATATGTTTGCCTATATTTTGAATACTAAGTTATGTTAATTAACAATATGTATATAAAATATTAAGTACAAGGCATTTTAATGAGTGTGAGCTGTGATCAATTATGAACCGATTCTCAACAAAATTGGTAATGTGATTTCTATTTAAAATTATTGTGTCGATACCAATATCAGAACAATATTAACAAAACAGGAATGAAATCTGTGTCGAAGCTAAGTCAAAATATAGACATATTCTTATCAATTTATATAGGTTTCTTAAGGTATGGTCACACTTGGCAAATATTTACTCAAAAAGCATAACCACTTGTTTTAGCACAAATTTGTTTGACGTTGTTTACTCTTACAAGAGTTTTGCAAGATCAAACAGCATCAAATAAATTAAAACTAAATATTTGTTGTGCTTTAACCTCAATAAGAAATTTTTTTTTTAAATAAACGAGTTAAAATACATTTTATTTAGTGGTCACGTCTTTTTCGGCAAATATATGCCAAATGTGACTGTACATTTACTTTTGAACAAAAAATGTTTCGTCTAAAAGCCTTATTGCTTTCACACAGCTTCCCACAATATTTTAGCGCCCAAACCGGTAAAAATATGCACTTTAGTTAGTGTGACCACCTCAATTTTGAGCGAAACCGGGACATTTTTCGAAAAAAAATACTAAAACCCGGAACATTTAAACTTAAAACCGGTCAATTTTTTATGGGAAAAAAACTTTATTATTCAAGTGAAATTGAGACAATTATAATCTTATAAGTAATTTGTATTTATCCTGTGATGAAATTTGCTTCAGCAATGTTGGGGATTCTTTCAAAAAATTGTAAAATTCAACGCATTCGTACTTTAAATTATATTTGAGAAATAGCATATGTTTCAAAGTATCCAGCTTGAGTTGCGATTTTTCTTTTGTCCATAATTTTGCGATCAACGAAAATGAACGCTCTACACTTGCAGATGTTGCTGGGAAACAAAATATAAATTCAATGATTTGCGCGAAGCGAGTGTACGGAACATTGTTACTTTGAAAATGTTTGAAACAGTCCACCCAACGTTGATGTGGTTTAGTAAAACGTGACTTAATAGGAGGATTATTTTTATTCAATTCGCTGATTTTCTCTGGGGTAATACATTTCAATATGTAACCAAACTCGTTAAACAATTCTACATTGTTGTCTTCAGGTTTTAACCAATTCTTTTCAACCATAAATTTGATCGTCGTTTCTACATCTTTCCAATTCGGTGCAGCAGCGAGTCCCTTTTTGTTTAAGTAAAAACAATTTAAAACAATAATAAATGCGATCTTTAAATTTGTTGTATTTAAAATTGCAATGAATCTTTTTTGACATGATGTAACAGCTCTTTTTGAGCCCAAAAAACCCCTCATAAAAGACTCTTTTCTGACATTATCTAAGAGCTGTTTATGACTGACCATTTTCGAATGTAATGAAGGTTTTCGGAGCAATAATGATTGTTTTTTGGGCTTATAAAGAGCGCTCCGGAAAATGTGTCAGAAAAGACTCTTTTCGGACTCATATGGCTTGCTGGGGATATACATAGACACATGATTTTAAAATGAATCATTCAAAAGAATTAATTTTCATTAAAATATTATGCGATTGTGGCAAATTTCAATGTTTTGTTGTTCAAGTCCACATATTTTTTATTTAATTAAATTCAAAATAAAAATCCGGGCCATCCGGGGGATGTCACCGGGACACCGGGTCATTGGTTCCAAAACCGGGCTATGTCCTGGATTTTCCGGGCCAGTTGGTCAAACTAACTTTAGTGCATACATAACATAAATTTTAGCACTTGCAATTTTCAGAAATATTACATGATTTTTCTCAAGACTCTATATTAATTGGATTTAGTGCTTCCTGGAAGCAGTAGGCAGTTCTACACTATTTTGAAAGCTGAATAATGTGAAAAGCTGTATAAGCCTCTTCGATGTCATTTTTACTTGAACTTAGCTGATTGACATAATTTAGTTTTAGGCCCATCTAGCTGGTGTAGGGTAAACATGTCACCAATAATTTAATGCCGTAACCAAAATCAGTCATAATAAAAAGGCATTCATTTTACATGCACATACAAATGTTGTTTCCATAAAAAATCCCAATTACTAATTTGTATTTATTCTTATTGTAGCTGTACAATCAGTACAATACCCTAATTAGGTGTTTTAACACATTTATGTAGCTTCTTTATTATGTTAATTAATTTTGAATGATATCGTCAGTTGTTTGTTGTATTCTAATAAAAATATTCATACGAATGTTTACCCAGACAATATTTTGAAGAATTCTATAAAAAAGCATACAAAAATATTCAATACTTACTAAATTTGATTTATGTTAGAAATTGTACAATCCAACAAACATTTCTTTTTAAGTTTATAATATTGTCCCACCTTTAATTCAAATATACATATTTTATGTAATTGTTTATTTGGAAAAGAAGTCTTGTAAGTGGAATAGGATAAATTCTTTAGAATTTTTACATTAAGCCAACAAACAAGAATTTTTACCTACAACAGATTAATATTTTATTTTTTTAAATTTCTGGTTTAGAATTTTTAGAAAAATTGTTTACTGGGTAGTGACATATGTATGTAAGTATACGTTAGTAGACGCATATACTCGTACATACATTTGTATTTGAACATAAGTGAATATATGAATAACATACATATCACGCATAATTAAGCAATATTAATGTTATTATTTTGATGTTTTGTATGTTAAAAATCTTTGAGTAAATGTATCACATTACACTGGAAAAATTACATGTTTATTTCTAAACTGGTCCTGTATGTTTATTTTTTACTAATGCATCCAATATTTTAAATATCCAAATGCAAATACTTTGATTATAAATATTCAGCAAATACACCACGCTACAAAATAATTTTGAACGGATTCAATAACACTGTGCTCGATTTTGACAATTTTTTTTTTTTTACCGACAAACGAGGCATCTAGTAGGTATAGCTAAATCGTAGTACGCTGAATCCAGTGGTAGCCGAATTTCGATTTTTTTGTTTATTTAATTAAACAAATTAAACAGTTGTTGAGTTAAGCGGATATTTATTGCGCATCCTCCTCCATTTCTTAAATAACGCTATATCTCGAAAACTAGAGCTAACCTAAACAAACGGTTAGCACCACAGTGCAGTTAATCAGCTTATTCTTTTTAATTTTTTAAATAGAAATATTCCCAATATTTGAAGATAAGATGAAGTTCACATAAAATCTGGTCGTATATATATTTCAATATTTATGTAACAAAAAAAGCTTTTAAATACTTTTTAACCTTTGATACTGATTTATTTATATTTCAGAAAAGCTAAAAGCAGAAACTAATATTCAATTCTTCTTATAATCCTATCCTTGTTTTTGTTTTCATGTATCACATTAATTGTTGTACAACATTTCAAATTGAATTGGATTGGCTCAAAACTTTAATGCAGAGTACTGACGCCTATAACAATATCCGAATTAACATTTTTGTAATCATTTAATTCGAAAATGTCGGATTTTCAAAGTTTTTGTGCAAGATTTTTTTTTCGATTTTGATTAGTACTTATATCTACAAATATATTCCGACCGATTAAATTTTTTGACAGAAACCGGTACATATGTAGATATAGGTAACAGTTTTTTAATAGTTTACTGCAAGAAGTAATTAATAAATTTTAGAAATATATGAAAATAAAAAGCACTGACGTAAAACACTTACATATTTATGTTTACATTTCAGAATTTTGTATATTTTTGATCATTTGAGATTTATATGGCTTAAATAACCAAGTGATTTATTGTATCTGTAATAATTTTTGTCAGTGTATTAATTGTCACTTATAAAATATGCAGGAATTGATAGACATACGCACTCACATATTTATATTTTTGTAAGAGTCTAGTATAAATTGTCAACATGTCACTTTATTAATGTTATGTTCGCTAATGTAATTTTTTAGTCAATAGTCATATTGTTTGAATTTTTGACAAGTGTAAATGGAAGAAAATGTTTAAGATAAATTAGAAATATGTAAAAAAGATTTTATTTAAACTAAAACTCTTCTTAATTAAGGCGTATTACTATTTTTATCGTTCCCAACACATAGGTTGGCATCCTTGTGCTTAGTATTCCATTTTTGCCGCAATTTTTGGCAAATCACAAAACAAGTTTAAAAACAAATATTAAAAAATACTCAAAACAATGACAAAAATTATCTATTCTACGCGAGCTAAACAGCTCAAAGTAAGTCAATAATGGCCGAATTCACAGTCTTTAGTTAGCTAATGACAAAGGCTTAACTAATGATTCTTTATTCGCAATGCTTAGTTTGCCATAACAATAACAAGTAATAGTTAAACAATTGTTAGTATTTTAGTTTACCAACCGAGAATTCGGCCATTAGTGTCAAAAAAAGCGATCTGTTGTTCCCAAACCACAATCTAAAAAGCTATTTACGAATGCGGATGCAAATCTTATAATAACACAAATGAAAATAGAGAAGTGTCTAACACCAAAAGATGCTGCCATAATAATAGGTGAATAGGCCTGTTAGTCAATGGATAGCAAGTCAAGCCCTGCGCGATATTGATTACATATCAGCATTTAAAAGTTAAATCCTGGATTTTCGATAAAAAAAAACGTTAAGGCATGGTTAAAGGTTGCCTAAAATTACACAGTAGATGACTGGAAACATGTAATCTGGTCAGACGTATCCAAATTTAATCATTGTAAATCCGACTGGTGTTTTTATATTCTTTGGGCTGTTCGGCGCCAGGCTAATTCTAGTGTTAAGAAATACTTTAAAGAAGTATTGGTATTATTCTATTATCTCTTATAAGGCGGATAAAAGCCAACAAATTAATTTTAAAACCAATTCAAGTTCCTAACCAAGAATCAGCTGAAATAGAAATCAAAGTTCCTATAATTAAAATTATGAGAAATATAATTTTTAATGAACTATTAAAAATTAAAAAGAAAATGATTAGAACCCTTATAATTGGGTTATGAACCCAGTAGCTAAATATATTTTGGTGTATGATTAAAATGACCATACATCCCGCTTTTGGTGGGATTCTCCCGTTTTTTGAAGGCTGAACCCGCTTAAATTTTATATCCCTCATTTTAAACCAAAATTCCGCTTTTTGCTAATCTAGAAGAAAATATAAAAACTCAAAACTATGATCGTTGGCCTCTTCTTTAAACATTTGAATTTAATTGAGGTTATTTTCCTAACAGATTCTAATGACCGTTAAAGTATTTTACCAGCAACGAGTAAAAAGTAAAAAAAACATTTATTGGGATTTTCGTTCTGAATATAGCGAGGTTATTCTTGTACATGTAGCTGATCGGACCAGCTATTTAGAAATGACAGATTTATTTGCAAAAAAAATTTAGTTTCTGACCATTTAGATTTTAACGTTTCTTTAAGAATAACTCAATTTTTGAAAAATGTTCAGATTCATGTTTTTGTTTAAATTGTGACTGGCTTTTAAAGCAATGTTTTTTGTTTCAAGAATTTTGTAACTTTAATAAGTTCTAATTAAAAAACATAACTTTTAACAGTTTTTAAAATACTAATTTGCTAGAATCCTTTTTGTAAAATAGATGTCATTTAATATTCAGCAGTGAGTCTGATTTTACTAGTTTTAAAATTAATGATCCCGATTTTTCCCTATATTTACTTCGCAATCCCGCTTTTTCATCCTGATTTACCAGGTAATCGTTTTTTGAATTGCACTTTACATTCAATGAATTGCCTGCTAAAAAGGAACCGTTGTAATGATCTAAACTAACTGTCATTCGATTAGTAATAAATTTGTCATGACAAAGATCCGAATATTGTAACTTGAAAAAGAAAACGTATAAAGAATTCCCGGTGCCATTTTTTCGCTTAGGAACCCTGGATGATTGTTAGATCGAATACTTAAAATGTTGTCCACAATAATCTAATATTCCTGGAAATTATCTGCTATTAAAGTAAGACATACCTAGATATTAAATACGTAAATGTATAAAACATACACTTTAATTTCTTGCCTTCGAAAAATATTTATTATCATATCTGTGTACATATCTTGTTTTTTTTTTTCTTGTTTTCATAAAATGAAATATTATAATATTTTCATGTATTTGTGTTAGTATGTTGACACTTGCTCCCCAAAGTGTCAACATTGCCCAAAAAGGAAAATAAATGATAGAACTCAGTCATGAAGAACCAAGAAAAAAGAAACCATAGAAGCCAAACTAACTAAAATATACACGAAGAAGGCAAAGAAAGAAACAACGAAAGCTCCTTATTCTATATGATCTGCATGTAAAAATTACCATTTATCAAAGGCAGCAACAAACAACAACAATGACGATTCTTGCTTTGGTTCTGAGAGACAAAGGAAACAACAACGACATCAAAATAACCAAAAAAAAGAAAATTGTGATACAATAAGGATGAGTTATGTCTGTGTAAAATGCTATTCATGGAATTTTCTTTTAAAGTTTTTCTTTCAATGAAATAAAAGTTACAGCAGAGCAGGAGAAGAGAAGTATATGGAACAAAGTTTAATTGTTTTCATTTATGATTATGGTAATGCTGTTGTTTTTGTGTTTGTGTTTGTGTTCTAAAAATATCCAAAGAAACAATTTGAATATTTATGATTTTTTAAAAAGATATTGCTGCAAATAAATGTGAATGGAAAAATGTTTCCATAAAAAACATTAATCATAAAATTTATTTCGGTGATTTTGCTTGACGTTTTACTTAAGTATTTATTTTAGTTGTTGTATCTGCTGTTTTGGTCTTTAAAATTTATTTCCGGTGGCCATGCTGTGTTTTATGAAGTCTCTGTTAGGGAAACTGGCCACAGGTCTGCACAAAAAGGGGTTTGAATAGGGGCCCGGTTGGTAATCGGTTGAAATATGTTTGTATGAGTGCTAAGCAATGAAAAATTAAAATAGAAAAAAAATTATTTTAAAATCCGAACTAGAGCATTCAATGATTACTATAATATGTAAATCTTAAGCATTAGGAAATTGCAAAGAAAATAATACTCTCAACAAACAAAAAATCCGGATGTAAGTATAGCTAGAAGAATATTTGTGGAATGCTGGTTTGTAAAACTTATCGTGTAAATAAATATCCAAAACGTAGAGAAAACTCTATTTTATATGTACAATTTAAATATACAAAAATGGATAAAATTGTTCACTTAAAATTAGTTTTTAATTATGACTTAAACGCATACAAATTTACATTAATTAAATTTATTCACAAAATTAAACGTCAGCACTTCTAAGTACAGTTTTCACCCGTTTTAGTATTTTGTCATTACAGTCGGGCCTCGATTATCCGTGATGGACGGGACCAGACGTATTACGGATAATCGATTTTCACGGTTAATCGAATTTTTAATCGAAATTTTGATTATACAGTTTTGAAATATGTTTATTATTTAACATTGGTGTACATATGTACATACATATTTATATTAAAACAAATTAATTCTTCTTAAAACTTTGTAATTTTGAGCTAGCATTTTAAAACTCACATTATTTTTGAATGCTCGGTAATTATTTTGACTTTCTCTTCAATATTTAAAATGTTTCTTTGTCTTTTTACCACTGGTAACGATGCCATACTAAATATATTTACATAGATCTAATCACCCGTACTTCCCAAATTTCAAAATTAAACTAATCACTTTAAAATGCTTCCGACTAATCGTATGCAAACAAGGGAATTCCCCGTTTTCATGTTTAGTAATTGTACTTATGAATTTGAAGTTAAAAAAAATCTGCCATCACGGATAATAGAGCAAACACGGTTAATCGAAGCAAAAAATTTGTAAACATTACAAACAAAAAAGAATAGACTGATATTTTCCCATCACGGTTCATCGGGGTTACCGGTTAACCGAATCACGGATAATCGAGGCCCGACTGTATTTAAAAACTGCAATGTATAGCAATAAAATAAATCAGAATGAAGGATGGTTTATTTCCTCTAAATAAACCGGATTCCTTTTAATTGCAAAATAAAAGCTTCAAGTAGTTTGAAGAAAATATAACGAGTCTTTATTAATTTAAATGTACACAAAAAGAATCGTAAATGAACACTCTGTCTTTTACACACTTATATTACTCCTGTTTCACACTCTTCAGTTTTAGTTGATCAGTTCAGTGTTCAATTCTTTTTTGAATTTGCCATTTCGTTCACACGAAAGAAAAAACAAAAGGATATAAGAAAATTGACTCGTACCGTCAAGTTTGTAACCCTTTTATTGTTTTTTCCCTTCTCAACAAAAATTCTTGCCTTGACAAGTCAGAATTGATTTGTTTTATTTGTTTTAAATTACTGTTTGAGAACACTTTGATGTTTACTCAACGAAGACTCACAATAAACTCAACTCATTTGAGTGGCTCTGTTCGTCTATTTATTTATTTTATTTTCATCTGATGATTGTTTTATTGCATTACTACCACTAAAACTATCAGATTTACCTATATTACGTATTTATATTTTCAATTTTATCTTTAACACATCTTTAAATTTTATTCCAATTAAATGAATTAGCCGTTCTTATTATTTTAATTTAAACTCTACGACTATATATGAAGATTTACAAACATTTTTTGAAAGTGGTATGTGCCGATCCCAAGAATACAATCCAGATTTGCCTTGCGTGCCTTGGATGGTACACCTTTAGATAATTTATGAACAGATGATGACAAAATAAAAGCAAATATTATTTCAAAAGAAAATTCTGGCCAGAATAGCAAAATCTAACAGCTTCATCTTAAGTAAGCTTTACACTATATGCCTACACAACTGAATTTAATGTCAAAAAATATGTCTAAAATTATCTGTGCCTTAAGAAATTCTAATAAATAAATCAGTAATTTTTTTACAGATATAAAATAAACCTAAACACTTTTCCACTTTTCCAACTCTAATGAAAACTATGATAGTGTAAAGAGGCTTTCAATGTTTATTTGAAAGATTTTTTTGTTTTGTCCGTCTCATACTTCAAACTGTCTGTAGGTGTTTTCCTTTAGCAAGGTGTTCGTTCGTTGGTTCCTTAATTTGTTTTTGTTTGTCTATGCAGACGAAAAACATTACAATAGATAAATAAAAAATTCGCCAGACTTTCCTAAAAACAAGACAAACAAACAAAAAACCAGCATAAAAAATTAAAATCATTGTCACAGATGTTTAGTTTTTGCAGGTACTCGTACATATTTTCTGCCATGACTACAATAAAATTGTTGCGACAGCAACAACAAAGAAACTGAAAGAAATTCTAGACTGAATAAATTGCAAGTACATTCCTACACTAACGTACATACTTACTGGTGAGTGTGGGTGAGAGTGCGTGAGTTAGTGTACGTGTGTGTGTTCAATGTGTTTATCCTTGACAGAAAAACTAACGGTGCAGAAATATTAAAAATGTTCTATAGTTTAGTTTATTGTTTACAATTGTTGCTACTGCTGCGTGCTGCTGCTGTTGTTGGCTATTTCTGAATGAATTCACACCTTGCATAAATAACTACATACATGCAAATATGCATATGTACATGCATACACACTCTCACACAATAGACTGAGCGTGATGCATAATAATTTTGTTTTTCTGTTTGAATTTGTATTTAACCCCTACAAGGTTGTATTGTTTTCTATTTAAAGGAAATGCTTTGAAAGGCAAATACAAAATGCTTTAGGCGTAGGGAAATCACAGATTTCTGTTATTGAGGACTTCTGTCCTTGAAGTTCGGGAGGATAATAATTCGGCAGATAATATTAATAAAATGTAGATCCTAGCTAAAAATACATAATTATAGAAATATAGATGTACATACATACTGTGAGCGTCAAAATAATGTCAACATATTATTTAAAGAAAAATTTAAGTATATTTATATAAATAATATTGTATTGACAAATTATATTGCATTTTTATACATATGTACATACATAGTTACTTAAGTAGAATTAAGTTCACAAAAACAAAAACAAATGCCTATACAGTGGTATCATCTTATGCAATAAAACCCCTATTTTTAGGGGTTTTTCTTATTCGAAAATTAATGGCAATTCTTTTAATTTTTCCAATATAATTCTAAAATAATTCCAAGTTTCATATTTTTTTTTCTTGGACCAGGTGACGACCCCTACTTATGCAATGCATTGTGTTGGAACTAGGAAAATAGGTTATGGGAGGGAGAATAGAGGGAGTAGTGTTTGTGAACATTTGACTTAAATTTTCCTATATTGAAAGTGGCAGGGAATACTTCTGCTGGTAGTTTGTTCCACATACGGACAGTACGGCTAAAGAGAGTAGTCACGTTTTGTAGTGAAAAATTTACAATGGGAAGATAAAAATCAATTGAGACTGGGCACATCATAATAGACTTACATGGAAAAGGTAAATCGCTGTAGTTGAGCACCTATGAGAATATCTGAACAAAAAAAAAATTTGGCAAAGGAATATTGCTTGAAAAATAATTGTTGAACAAAATTTTTTTGCTAGAAGATTGCCAACTGTGTTAAAGGCAAAAGGATTAATTAACAAAATATTATTTTCAATATATTATATAATAATTTTAATACTCCTGTTTACTTTATTTTGACCGGCAAACTCTGGTACTTTTCCGTTAAAATTGTATTATTTTTTCGTGTTCCTTATTTTCCTAGTTTTGTTATTTTCCTAGTTTTGTTAATAATGCAAAGAGTGCTAAATACGCTGCAGCAACGGTTAAGCAACTGGAAAATTACTATAAATGTAGAAAAATGTAATCATATAACATTTACTTTAAGGAAAGAAGAGTGCCCTCCGATATATATAAATGGCTTACAATTACCGAAATCGAATTGCGTAAAGTATTTGAGAATGTATATAGACACATGGAAAGACCACATCAAAAGCAAAAAAATTTACCTTAATGTGAAAACCAAGAAAATGAACTGGTTACTTAGGAACAAGTCCCAACTTAGTTTAGAGAACAAAATAAAATATATATTAAAGCCTATATGGACCTATGGTATTGAGCTGTGGGGAACGGCCAGTAATTCAAATATTTAGATATTGCAACGCTATCAGTCTAAAACCTTAAGGTATATTTCTGGCGCTCCATGGTTTATGACCAACATTCAAATTCATAGGGATCTGAAAGTACCATTTATTTTAAATGAAATAAACAGATATAGTGCTAGGTATTTAAATAGACTAAGCAACCATCAAAACCCATTGGCGATTTCCTTATTAGATGAAACAAATGAAATTAGAAGACTGAACAGATTTCACGTGTTAGATCTCCAATATAGAAAATGAAACATAAAGTTAAGCTCTAAGAACACCAATCTTTATATGTATACTTATTTTAACATGTACATACTTACATATGTATATCCTATATAGTTTATTAAGCTTATTGTAGTTTAATAACACATGTGATGATCTTATTTAAATCATTGGATTTGCTAAATATTGTAAAATAGATTGTAAATAAAGTTGAATTATAAAAAAAAAAAATGTGTGATATATTCAATAAATCATTTTTTTGAACAATATTTGGTGTTTGCTTTATATTGACGCTCACAGTATGTGCATTAATGGCTTGTATGTAAACATTCATATATTTGTCCTTATACATATACATATGTATAATGTACATACATATGTATATTAAATGATCGCTATGAAATATTGTCATGATTTGATGGGTCTCATAGTTTATTTTACATGGTGGATGTAATATTGAGACTATGATAAAATAGGAACTGATAATCACTGAAACCAGAGTAGTTTGATTTTTGCATACGTATAACTTATCTGTGTTAAATTTTTGATTAATGTGTTTTCGAAAGTGGTCCTTATATTTAATCTAGGACCAACTATGGGACGCTCTCTATAAAATTGGTGCTACCATTTTAACCTGTCGAATTTCAAGTTGATACCGATTTTTACAAGATTGCAGAAGTAAAGTTTATATACGAGCAATAAACAAATTTCATACTAAAATTTCTACATCTATGAGTATTATTTTTCTGGAATTTTAACATAATAACGATTACACGTATTTATGCTTATTTAATTTATGATTAAATATGAACAGATCAATGAAAAATATTTACATGTGATTTCTTATTTGAGAAAACTTATTTTTACTGACACCACTATTCCATAGCCTATTCTTCTCTCAATATTTACAAACACATTTTAGAAAGATAGCGGTTCTATTTCTGTAATCGATTCGATTCACTCTATATAAAATTTATCTATAACATAGCCCCACAATTAACAATTGAACTTCTTGAAATAATGCGATCTGGAAATTAGTTTTAAACATCTCCCCATATTGTGATCCATTCACCGTTACAGCATATACAGCGAAAACAAGTAAAAAAGTATAGTCGGTCAAGCACGACCGTATAATACCCTACACACAGTATATGTGTGAAACAGTTTTTCAGAAGTGGAGCTATAACCTAATATGGATCCATCATCCAAAAATTTAGTGTCTTGAATTCTGTGCATACAAATATTTTTCGTGTTAAATTTTGTATCGATATAAATACTTTTAAAAGATTTATGCATGTAAGTGGTTTTCAGAAGTGGGTCGTACGTGGAAGCTATGTCTACTTATGGACCATTACCATTTTAAAAATATGAGTTATGATTTCTGTATACAAAATGAATCTAATTTGTGTTGAATTCTATTTGGATAACAACATTTTTAAAAGAGTTATGCTCTTTAAAATGATTTTCGTAATTGGGCTTTATATGGGAGCTATGGTCAATTATTGACCGATCGGCACAAAATTTGTAGATGTGATTAGACTTCATGTACAACTATTTTGTGGCGAATTTTATCCGATAAAATCCTATTTCGGGAGAGTATTTGTATGGGGGCTAGATGAAATAATGGATATATTTCCTTAGGACGAAAATATACCATTATCTATAGAAGTATCTAAAAATTGCGACCTGTACTTTGCCCATCCAGATGGACGGATATCGTTAAATCGACTCGGAAAGTGATTCTGAGTCAATTGATTTAGTTTAAGGTGGGTTAGACTAATATTTATGGATGTGAAAAACATCAGCACAAATTCTCTGTGGTAGTGTAGGGTATAAAAACGATCCAATTTCACATAAAGCCCAAATGCGGAAATTTTACCAGGGAACTTCTGAACAGTGATCTCAAAAGGACAATTATATTGACGGAAAATATCAATAATTTTACAAAATGTAGCTTTTATAAATTCATCATTTGAAAATGGTGATCTCACACATTCTAACTCAGATTTTAATAATACAGCTGCATAATTTGCCCCTTCTGACTCAAGGAGGGTTAATAAAGGTAGCACACCCAGAAAGTATTTGCCATATTAAGTAAACAATAGATGTGACACAGGTGTTTATTGTGCTTGCAGTTTGGGATGTAGACACATGCACATCCCAACAATTGTTTACAAATTTTATTTCAACTATAAATCATAATCCTGTTTAATATTTCGTTAAAAAGACAATAAGGAAAATAAATTTCCTTACAATTCTTTAGCTAAGTCCTTGGCGAAGTCCTTTTGTTTATTGTACGCATTTAACAAATTAATAATAAATTGTTGACTTTATTGTTTGTCTCTGTTTTCCCTCTACTTACAGATCACCTTCGGAACGTTCTGGCAAAGGTTGTTGTGGTCAATGGTTTGCTGGCCCTCCTCTGCGTGCCTTAATAGCTGTAGTAGCTCTGGGTGGAGTGGCTTGTGCTTTGGGTGGTGCTGCTTTGGGGGCTACAGGTTTGGCAGGACCTCCTAGTTCACATTTTACAGCCGCTTTATTAATGATTGGTAAGTGTTTGTGTATATGCTGGTTTCTATAGGATTTCTTCATTTACTTGTTGTTTAAGGTGAAAGTTAAAGTAAATTTGCTTACGATGAGGTTTAGTTCACCACGGTTACATCATACAAAACAAAACAAAATATTTTTTAAGCTTTTAGTGTGTTTTAATAAAATTATCTCACAATTTTTCTGTGGTAAAACAAACACAACCATTACAATCATAATTGTAATGACACGTATATTTTTATTTATGTATATTTATATTGTTTCGTTTTTGTCTTTTGGCAACAAGTTGTATGAATCTAAAAAAATTGTGAATACACTACAACAGATGTTCATGGAAAATATACCTGAAAAACTAGTAAGCTATTTTTGAAACTAGTCAAATATATCACTTCTACATTTCTGGATATAAGTATTCTCAAAATCTACAATATTTATCAATATTTTTAAAATCTAGCAGTTTATTAGTGTGGAAGTCCTTTTATAGGGTTCTCATAAGTCCACTTATGAGCACTCAAAATCGCCCTAAAACATTTGCTAGCATTATTTAAGTGTGGACTTTAATTGTTGTTTATTTGAACATTTTTACATAAAATGTCACGTTTAAAATGTACGCAAAATGAGTCCGTGTTTATTTATGTATTTAAATACAAAACAAAACAAAAAAAAATCGAATACAACAATGAAATAAATAAATAAAACAAAAATTAAATAAACCTACTTTAGCTTAAATTTTGACCCAAATTAAATATTTAATAACAATGTCCAAAATTGTTCACTTGTTCACGCAGACATTCACTAAATTATTTCAGACCAATTTAAGTGTCTCTTTAAGTACCTTATACGAGAAGTACTATTTTTGGTTCTCTTGTGTATATTTAAATTGTTGTTTGGTTTTTTTGTAGTGCTAATAATAAGTATTGTATCAATGTTGTTTTTTGACAATTATTGCTGAACATTTTAAAAGTTGTTACGATTGTAACCAACTGTTTTAATTTTAATCATCTTAAAGGTGTGAAAATTGTGTTTGCTAGGCCAACGTTTGGGTCTTGGTATTTTTATGGGTTGGTCTATGAAAAACAATCGTGTATTTTTTTTTTCCTGTTTCACCCATTCTACTTAATTGGATAAACCATTTACTAAAGGTCGCTGCCAGTCTATTTCCATTGATGGCATTTTGAAGTGTTTTTGGGGAAAGGTACTTAACATTTTTTTTGTACTAGATTAAAGAAATATTTAGGAAATTTAAGGTTAAGAAATAATTACAGAGCAATAGAAATATTTATAAATTATAAACAAAGGTTTCAAAGATTTCATTTTTATTTAAATTTTAAAAATCAATTAAATTGTAACGATCACAAATTAGTATTTTTAAACTGATTGAATTCATTTCTTTGACAATTCATATTTTATATAATTGATTCCGTATTCAATTATGTTCAGTTCAAATATATTGAAATCTACTTTATTATTTTTTTTCAGTTCAATTTTATTATAAACTAGCTGACCGCCGCGGCTGCGCTCGGTATTTACTAATGATTTGTATTTCATATAGAATAGAAGAAAAAATAACAAAAATTTGTATTAATTTATTGCTTAAAAAGTTTCTTCAAAATTCGATTATTATTATATGCAACAACAATTATTAATTAAAAAACAAAAAAAAAAAAAATTATTTTAAAGCTTGATGGTAAACAATGTTTTTTGTTCTTCTATTGGGGCAGAAAATGAATAGTCCTGACGGTGTATCGACTCTCGAGCACGCAACATACAATTGAACGTGGGAAAAACATTGGGATTCTAGATTTAACCCACACACTCTTACAGATTGTCCTTGAGATTTATTTATCGTCATTGCGTATGCAAGGCGAACTGGAAATTGGACGCGTTTAAAATTAAATTGTAGATCACTTGGTTATATAGGTATCCTGGGGATAAGCACTTCTTCGCCTTTAAACTTTCCTATATTATCTTTGCTTTAATAGTGTTTGGCATCAACGTTTTAACATTTAATCTAGTACCATTGCATAGTGTTGGCTGATTCAGGTTTCGTAACATAACTATTACTGATCCAACATTAAGCTGCAAGTCATGCGGTGGCATAACTGGTGTCAGTTCTTCAAGTTTCTTCAAATGTCTCTTATTAAGAAAAAATGAGAAGTGAAAATGAGGCAATATATTGTAAACTTGAAATTTCCGAGTTTTACCAGAAATTTTTTAATTTTTTTTACAAACCATATCCTGAAAATTTGGAATAGAATAAAAAAAATCAGCCAAATGGCTCCAGCCGTTCTCGCGTGATGCCATTACATACATCGACCATTTTATTTTTATATATATAGATTATTTTTCTTTATTTTAAACATAACTAAAAAAATTCTAACACATACGAAAATGGATCCAATTAAATGTGCAAGGACATTTGAAATGTTACTGTGGTGTTCGGCAAGTCTACTATGAGCACAAAACAAGTTCAAATGTAGTATAACCGGTTTAAGGAAGGCCGAGAAGATGTCAATGACGATGCTCGTCCTGGTGGCCCGAGCACGTCAACAACCGATGAAATTATTGAAGCAGTGAAGAAAATCGTCGAATCACTATCAGAGAGGATGCTGATGATGTTGGCATATCGTTCGGCTTATGCCATGCAATTTTTTCGAATGTTTTAGGCATGAAATTTTTGAAATTTTGAAAAAAACCATCGTCCCTCAGGAGCTGTTGAACATCGTTAACGACGATCGAGATTTCCTCACACATCGATGCTTGTGCGTGAGTTTTTTGTAAAAAACAAAACAAAGCCTCAACTATCGTATTCACCGGATTTGGCCCTCGCTGACTTTTTCCTCTTCCCAAAACTAAACACACTGATGAAAGGAAAGCGTTTTGATATGATTGAGGAGATTAAAGAAAAATCGAAACAGGAGCTGTTGGCGATATCAAAAAACGCGTTTCGGAAGAGTTTCGAGGATTGGAAAAAACGCTGAGGGGGATTACTTTGAAGGGGACAAGATAGTTATTGATGAATAAAGAAATACTTTTTGAAAAAATTTAAAATAACAGTTATTTCTTGATCAGACCTCGTATATAGAATAATTTTTTAAATTTGGAATTTAGCGAAAATTAGACCTACCGAATGGAACACTTGCATCCTAGTCACGGACAATATTTGAATGGAATTATATTTAAAAGTAAATTTCAGAAAATGTTCTTTCTTGTAAAAAACAAAACTATAATTGGACGACCACCTTATATAAACGATGACATATTAATAGACAGAGTTATGCTCTTTAAAGTGATCTTCGGAAGTGGGTTTTATATGGGAGCTATGGTTAATTATTGAACGATCTGCATAAAAGTTGTAAGTGTGATTAGTCTACCCTTCCAATAATAAACAATGAAGCCATATTTCGTGAGGGCATTTGTATGAGGTCTAGGTAAAGTAATGGAACGATTGCAACAAAACTGAATCCCAATCGCCTTTGGACAGAATAAAATTTTCATACTAAATTTTATCGAAATATCTGCGGACAGATGGACTTCGTTTAAGTGACTTACAAAGTGATTTACAGGTGATCGGTATACTCTAAAGACTAAAATTTTTGGCTTTGGAAACAACAGCTCAAATCAAATTTACCCTCCCTATTATGATGGGGAAAGTTATTAAAAGGTAAACAAAACAGCCAATTTTATAATCCAACCATTACTAAACTACTGCTAATTAATTTAGATGATAAAGCGTGATCCATTTCCAGCTTCCCTTCTTTTAACAAAAAAAAAAATACACAGAAAATTCAAATTTAATGGGGAATGTTTATTATCATTTGAATGAAAATTATTTGGCATTTATTTTTTGAAGATTATGTCTATCAAATGTTGGCCGTTGCTACGTCGCAGATGGTCTATCCGTTGAGTCGAATTTTCGTTCGTTTCGATATCATTTCTAAAGAAATATGGACCGATGTTTCCACCGGCTCACAAACCACACCAAACCGTTGTTTTTTCTGGATGAAGTGGCAGTTCTTGAATCTCTTCAGGTTGCTCTTCGTCCCAAGTGCGGCAATTTTTTTAGTTTACGTACCCATTGAGCCAGAAATTAGTCTCATCGCCGAACGAAATTTGCATCGAAAACGTCGGAATTTCTTGGAACTTTTTTTTTTTTTAATATAATTAACAAAGCGAAGGTTTTTGGCTTGTCTGCAGAAAACACCCAGAGTCACTATCGCCAAGTCTATCGGGGCACCCTAAAGAACCCATAGAGCGAAGCGATGTCATTGCACAAGCTGTATTTAGTACGCTTTTAATTTAGATTTCGACGTAAAATGCGCCAAATCGTTCCAAACGCCAGTCCAAATTGCTGCGAACGGCGCCGAATCGACTCTCCACGGTCTTCGTGTACACTCTCAGCTACGGCCGCTATATTTTGTTCACAGCGTGCTGGACGTGGTCTATTCGGTCGAATATTATCCTATAATGAATGCTGGGTCTCAAAATGGGTGATGGTGTTGCGAATAGTACTTCTCAGTAGGCCGATTACGTTTACCATACGATTACCATACGTTGAGCGAAGTGCACGAAACACATTCCTCACACAATGTGAATTTTCGTAATAAAGTTGAACGATTTGTAAACGTTGTTCAGACGTAAGTCTTTCCCTTATGAAATGCCAAACAATACTAAACAAAAATAACATGACAGCATGACACGACTCACACGTAATCTGTAAAAAATAGGCTATTGGAAAAAGTATCTCTACTTGACTCACCCGTTATAAAGTGGTCATATAAAAGTATTTAAAACAATATGACATGTCATTTTTAGTATTTTCTGGCTTATTTAAAATCTTATTCTCTACTTTAAATAAAACAATTGTAAATGGTAAACTTTACTAATGCTCTTGAAAAACATTTGCTATAACGTGGCAAACCAAATATTTCCCATTTAATTTCATACAGAAGTTTATTATTTATTGGAAACATGATTCGGGTAGACTTATATTCTAATAATAGGGGCATTATTTTTAGGAAATACTAATGTATGCACACGATTCAGCTTAACCTTCTGCGACTGACGTGGTAGTCTAACAGACAGACAAATTATTATATTAATAAGAACTTACCTCATGACTAAGAAACAAAAATAGTTTTAAAAATTTTACGAAACAGTATTTGGAAAATATGGGTCATGAAAATGGTGTCTGGTGTACACCACGTCCATGGAATTGTGAGAACGTCAGTCACAGAGGGTTAAACAAATAAACCATTCAACCATGTCTCATTTTCAAAGAAACAGTTTATTTGTATTTTCCTTTTTCAAAATGTGTTTATTTTCCCACACCCTTTTAATTGCTGGGAATATGAGCAAAATTTTAGCGGAAACATGCAGTTTTCTATTTCTTATAAGACAACCTAAAGTTAAATAAAATTTACACACGAAAATGTTTCCTTCAGTTTTGATAGTGACAAAGTCTCCCAGCAAATTTCACAAAATGTCAATATAGTATAATTCTGAAGTATAAATTTTGGCTAATTTGGCTTTTATGTGTACTTTGTAATTAGAAAAAATCAATTGGCACCATTACACATATCAGCTAGTGTTGCGTAGAGTTATTTGTCACTTTACTGTTCTTAAGTAATCTACAGAGTAGTTAAAGTTCCAATATTTGTTTGTTTATTTTTTTATTTTATTCTACTTTTGGGATCAAGTTTCTTTATTCACTGCTATTTATATTAGAATTGTTAAAATAATTTAGTGTAGTCAAGCTGAATCAAAACGTATTTTTAGGAATTTAACTACATAACACATCACATAATTTTGTAATTTTTCTTATTATTGTCCCTTAAGGTGGATTCACCCATTCGTTCTTAACAAAAAATTTGTTCGAACAATTTTTTTTATATGAAGTTTGACGTCTCTCTTTTTGAGAGAGAGAAAATGTTTTTTACGTACTTGAACTGGTTTAATTTTATATTTTTTTCTGGAAAAAAATAAAATTAATTGAGTTGCCAATAGGTGGCACTTTTTCATACAAATAACAATGCCTTTTATATTTCCATGGCCATCAGAAAAAGCAACTTTCTTTTTTCATTAATTTTTAATTTATATCTGTGATTTTGAATACACAATACTTTAAACTAATTTAATATTTGTACTTTGACACTTAAAACCCAAAGCAAAATACATGAATGGCCGCACTTGTAAAACTAATAGATTTTGTTTACAGCTTTGATTTTTCAGAAAAATCGTTCGAAATGGGTGAATCGTGCAGCTGTCAGTAAAAAATTTTTTCTCTGGAAAAAGTTTTGCTAAGAACAAATGGGTGAATCCACCTTTAGAGTGAGTTTGTAAATAATATGCCATTTCAATTGAGTAAGAAAAATTTCATTTATGTCAAGTAATCTACGGTCTGGTCACTGGTAATTTGTGTGACCCTTAGTAGATAGAAGTGTAGTCACTTTAATATATGAAGGTTCAGCTAACTTCCTGACATATTTAATTATTGTTAAATGGAAGTTAAAATCTATTCTATTCACCAGAACCGCTGGAATTTTCTCTACAAACTAAACACTTATGGTCAGTTTTTAACTTGATATTTAAATACGAAATAAGTTAATTTTTTCCCCTTAAATTTAAGTTTTATTTAAATGTGGTTTCATTTTTGCAAATTGCGTAAATGTCAAAAAAAAAAAAAAAAATATAAACAACTTCTGCATTTAACAGCTGTTTAACAATTTAAGGTACGGTCGCATTTGGCAAATATTTGCCAAGAAAGACGTAACCACTAAATAACATACATTTGAACTCGTTTATTTATTAAAACAAAACTTTTCAAATAATAAAAAACAACTTCAATGCGCAACTTCAATGAACAACTTAAGTTGTATTTAAATGGATGTAGTCAGTGATTTAAGTCATATTTAAATATGATGTATAAAAACGAATTTGGTATTTAAACAGAACTTATGTTTAAAAACCCTTTGATGGTTAAGTTAAAAACTGGCCATTAGAACGTAGAATGTATTTTTAAGTATTTCACATACCTTAAAGAGTTCAAAGTCATGATGTAAACAAACAATAAACATAAACCCATTTCAATATTTATACACACAAACCCTATACATACATATGTATATAAATATCACATCACTAAATACAACACATACATACGTTGATTGTCTTCAACATGACAGACAGGGGCGTTTTCCGCTATATATTTTATATTTTATATACTTAATTCAATACACAACCTAATATTAGTCTTACACCTGCTATATGTGTGCTATTGTTTTTATACAATATTTACACCAAAAGATACTTCGTAATAGAAAATATATAAAATGTTAAAAAAGTGGGTTTTTTGTTCGTTTTCACAAAACAATGTGTTTATTTGTTTGTATTTTGCGACATGAAAAATGGCGTGTGAATATTGTGCATTACGCTTAATTTGTTTACAACATTTTTTTTATTTAAGTCGCTTTTATTTTTTATGTTATTTTCTCTGTCCACCTTTTGCTGAACAATTTGAACGCAACTAACAAGCAATGAAGGTAAAAATACAGTAGCAACTAACTACCATGCAGTTTTAATGGTGGCAACTTTAAGTGATTATAACTCACTAATTTATAATTGCTTAACTGAGCCTTTTGTATATTTTTACTCACATGACAAACGTATTGTTGTTTTTTTTTATGCAAAGAAAAGTTAATATATTACTTTACAAATCCTAAGTAACACAAAACGAATCGTCACTTTATTGTCCCAAAGTAATCTTGATTGTATCCTGTTTGCTTATTTTTTTTTTTTTTTACTTTAGAAGTTGTATTTTTCTCACCAGATATAAAATGTTGTATAGTAAATTGCTACTTAATGTCCTTTTATAAATTTATTTGGATGCGTAGGTAATCTAGAAGATAATATGCTGGACCATAAATATAAGGGTTGTGTGTTCAATACCTGGGTGTATATAGGCTTGTCATTCAAAGCTGATGTTGGTCTTATTAATATATATATGTGTATGATGCAAGGACAATCACATTTTAAAATAACTAGTCAAATAGCTAAATCGGGCCAAAATGCCATATTAATCACCAGTTCATAGCATTTACTGGAATTGCTGGGTAACAGCACCAGCAAACACAAAATTCATAATTAATGTATGAGTATGTGTCATACGTGTAATATATATATACGTTTACATACATACTATATATACATACAGTCTATAGTAGTGTATTGAACAAAAATAGTACATGAGAGTATATATTGGACTGAAACAGTTTATAATGTTTATATGAACAGTGGGCGAAAGAATAAATTAATTAGTTTGCCTTTAAGTACTTATTTTTAATTTAATAGTGCATATTGTTCTGTTTTTAGAGCATAATTTTTATTGGAAAGTATGTTGCACTTTAATAACGTGTACAGTATTTATTTATAATCTGTTTTATATAAAATATTTTAAATACTGCTGTACTTCTACTTATATTTATACATTAAACATATGTACATAAGGGTTTTTATTATTTTGACATTTAATATATTACTCCAACTCTGATAAATTGAGTCAAATCAGATAACGTTAACTCTTGACGTATCGGCTCTCAAGTTCACAAATACCTTTAAAATTACAAAAATTAATGATATATTTATATCTTGGACTACAGAATCACTTTCTCAGATGATTTAACGATGTTCCATCCGTCTGATGCTCACTCCATGTGCACAAAACACAGGTCGCTATTAGGAAGATGTGTTTTTTTTTTTGCTTAAGTACGAATAAAATGGTTTCAAATCGGTTCATTTTTTCATCCACCCCCTGTGCGAATGCCTTTTTGAAATAAAACTTCATCGAACTTATAAATGTCCACTCATAAATAACTGAACCATAGCACCCATATAACTTACACTTCCGAAAATCACTTAAATAATCATAAATGTCCCACAAATGTTGGTACCCATATACAATTAAAAACTAGTTTTATGGTGATCGATCCATAATTAGTCGTAACTCTGAAATAATAAAAAATAAATTTTAAAAGAAAAAAAATTTTAAAAGTTTTGTTCATATCGTTAAACTTGGCCGATATATATTTTCTTATGTTGATTTTTGTTGAAGTTGTAAAAAAACCCAATTGCAGACACATAGCACTTTGCTGTACATATTATAGTGTCAATCAAAAATATTTAAAATTTTTGATTTTATATTTTAAAGCTGAGTTTTAATAATAGAGAGATATTTTTCTAGTTCTTATCGGTTTTTATTTTCGAATGTAATTTTAATAAAAACCTAAAATTTAACCCCCTTATTCATAAAACTTATCAAAGGTTTATAACTGGCTGATAAAGCAAATTTTGTATGGATATGTGCTTTATAAGCCTGTTATAAACCATTGATAAGTTTTTATGAATTAGACTGTAATTCTTTAATGTATGTATAGACATTTTTTTTAACAAAATTTAAAAAAAAAATCGAAAAATGTGTAAATTTACATTTATTAAAAAAATATTATCTAGTTGCATATATAAAACTTCATAACAGATCTAATTATCATTATTCTTACAAAGATTAGATTAGAACAACTTTTTAATAATCGTTTTTGAATAAGGGGGTTTGTCTTTATAGAAAGATAATTCTTTAGTCATATACCGAAGTGATAGTATTAGCTATTAACAATTGTTGCAATATTTTAAAACATTAAATTTTCCCTTGTAAACTCATTTCCAAACTACCCACAACTCGAGTATACATATATGTAAATGTCTCTATATAGTGTTGGAACAAATAATTTTTCAGTGTTCGCTTATATTTACAATTGTATTGTATTTATTAAATACAAAACTTTAAATATCGTTCTTATCATCTTTTCAAAGCAATTTAGGCCTTAATTTTGTAAATCACTTGCGTTCAACGCATCACCTACGCTTTTGCAAACGCATCACCAAAAACATGAAATTTTGTAAATTACTGCGTCATTGCGTTTAGTGAACGCAGAAATATTACGTTGTTACAATAATGTCAAATCATTGATTGGTTAATGTTACTATTGTAAATGCTGATACTGAAATTTAAAATAAAAATTTACATAAAGCTACACTTATTTTGCATTGGCAACAATAAAAACCTATCAGCTGTTCAATAACTTTGTTTGGTTATTTATTAAGAAAATATTTCAAATTGTGAAGAAAAAAGCTTTTAAAGCAAATAACTATAAAGACAAAGATATTAAGGGGTATAAAAAAATGTTGGCACTTATGGATATGTCTTCTTCTTGGGATGATCCTAGAACATGTCCTACACATAACTATTGAAAAAAACCCAATTGCGCTCTACTATCAACATCATGAATTTAACGAATAATGAGTAAGTAAAATAACACTGTGTAGATTCACAATATTTTAAATTTACTTTTTAAAGGTTTCAGATGAACTTCCGAATGAACAATACTATCAATTGCTACTTCAGCTGGTGTTAGTTCGCAATACTCTGATGGACCACCACCAGTTTGTCAAATACTAGATTTATTCCCCGAAATTTTTGTTTTGAGTTTGCCTCTGTAGTCAGTCCAAAACTAAGGTAAGAAGGTATATACATAAGTACATGTAAAATATTTGCTATTTCAAAATGTTTACAGCAAACCTTTTCAACTTCGCGGGTGTTCTAATTTTTCCATTTCAGCTATCAACAATTAAAATTGAGCTGCCATTGTGTCTTTTTTTTTAGTCCTAAGAAAAATTTTAATAGTATTTTATACTAAATGAATATGTTTGTATATATTTGCTTACATCGAATTAATAAAGTTCCTATAAAATATTAAATTAATTGAATAATTTTGTTTTTTAATAATATTTTAATTCAACTTTTAAAATTAACCTCAAGAAAATGGAGGCGTTAAATTTGACAACGCAATTGATAAAAAATTCAGCGTTGCGTTTAGTTCAAACAGTTGTATTAACAACATCGTAAGAATCAGCTGTTACAACGAAAACAATCATTTGCTTGATCGCCGTGATTTGCAGATCATTAAACAAATGTTTTACTATATTCAGTGTAGATTCATCATAATATTATGAGTTATTTGACAATAAGAATTAACAAAGTTATTCCTTTTTTTAGTCTTTCTCAATCGCATGACTGAAAATTAAAAAGGCCGTTCTCATTATTATTTCCAACACTGTACATATAAACCCATATGCATACTTACATTTATACAAGAATATTTAAATATTGTTTATATGCACCATTTAGCCAGAGGATGATGATGACCAGTTTAAGTGACATTGTGTGTAGAAAAGAAAGAATACATTTGTTCATGTAGTCGTAAAGGTATATGCCCACGATCGTCAGATATTACAACGTTGTCAGAAAAATGTGCAGAAATTGTCTAACAACCGTGTAAACTTAAAATTTTTGTCTTCCAACGTTGTAAGAAAAAGAATTTTCAGTACATTGGAAGACAAAAATATTGTCACACATCTAACAATCGTGTAAAAACACAATTTTGGCATTGTCATTGTTTTAAGACAATTGTCAAACATTTTTCATTGTCATATGTGCAAAGTTTATGCATCTGCCAATGGCAGCATTGTCATAGAAATTATTTCTAAATGCAACTCTGTATATATATAAATAAACAAACAAGTGTGTATTAAGAAAATTTTTCAAAAAGTGGAAGAAAATAAAAAATGGATAGCGACATATTTTTTGATGAATCCTGTTTAATAGAGTGCAGATAAAATATTTCCGAATTTGACAATGCCACACAACAATCTGACAACCGTGTAAATTGACAATTTCGGTTGACAGATAAATGCACTATGTGACAATTGCGTGCAAATGAAATTGTTAGTTTTCTTACAGTCGTGTAAACTGACAATTTACCTTTTGCTAAAAATTTTTCAATGTCACTACATTGCTAGCACATTGGTAGATATGACAACGTTGTAATATCTGACGACCGTGGACACATAGCTTAAGTTAACTTGTGTGTGTAGTGTGTTAATTTTGTTGCCATGTAAATAGTTTTTGTTTTATTTAAATTTTACTTTTTTGTAGAATTGTCTGCAAGAAAATCGTAATTAAGTGGGTACTTAATGGTTGTAAATATACATACAAACTGAAAAACAACAAGGTAAAAAGTATGATATTGTATGTTTTTAAATATTATTTAAATATTATTTAAATATTATTACCGAACATACAACAAATAGAACAATAAAACACACACACACACAGATTTAAAACACGTCAAAACGTGTTAAATGTATTTATTTGTACAATTTACTAGATACATTCATACTCTGATATTTTGTATGGACAAACATGGCGAACATGATCTGAAAACCTTACAATTAATTACAATTACAATAATATAACTCAGGAATTAAAGAAACTAAAATAAAAAATTTAATGATATAATATTATGTTCTTTTTTTTAAATTTTACTCAGAAAAAAATTACATAATTTTAATACAAAGCAATTTAAATTACTTTAAAGAGAAACTTTGTGTGAAGATACATTAAAAAGTTAAACAAAATCTTAAAAGAAGCACGAACATCTTTAAAATATCAACAACACAATAACATTTACTTAATGGTTGTTTAGGCCAAAAATTTGTCTCGTAAAAGTACGATTAGATTCGTAAACTGTTAACCCTTCACCATGAATGGTATTCAAAGTGGCATTGTATATTCTACAATATTTATTTAATAAATTCTGTATCTTAATATAAACAGGAGTGGAAGGATGGACTGTATGGACATGCTAGTATTATCGAAAGTATACGTAATCTTCCAGAGAACATTGACTACTGCACCTCTAAACCGTTAATTTCCAGAAACTTTAGTTGCTCTATTCCGAATGCAATGTAACTACTAAAGAATCCGCTCCTTGACATTATAAGCCTCTCAGTAAACACGGATGGCTCTGAAAAGTGGATAGAATTGCGGAAGAGTCAATGAATTTGGGATACTTATCCCGCAGAATTCCTGGTTCCTGGTATCCTTCAGAATTCCTGGTTGTATGTAGTATTATTGAGTCTTATATATTGGCTATCTGTAATAGCCAGGAGGAGGTAATTGGCTCAGATATAACAGAATAGCAAGAAGAGATATCCGTATATCAAGCTGCAATACATAGTAAGGGGAACGTGGGAATAATACTGAAAAAAATACCCATTCTGATGAAATGCTGAAGTAGTCCCAGGGTGGTGGTATATAGTTATTCACTGAAATGCGTAACTAAGAGTGGGGCCACTAGTTGATAGCGCGCTATCACTACGTCCAACAAAAAAAAAAGAAAAAAAAATTAAGCTGCAATAAATACTAACAGATATATACCCAACATCAAGCTTGGTCCAGGAATGTTAGGCATCCTTCAACAGGATGGTCAGACATTCAATAGTCACACTAATATTGATGAAGGGACATCATTGTTGGTGATGAACTGGCGAAAAAAGGCTCCATGCTGCTAGAAGGGGCTATAGACTTCCTGTGTGGCATGACGTTATCAACATGTAAGCAGCGAATTAGTGACTTTTACTACGAAGTTGCTCAAAAAAGATGTTAACATGAACCCACTAGCACAAACACATTATAGATAGATTAAATCGCGAACGAGACGAGTACACACTTGATTGTACTAGCAATTCGTGTTACTCTCTTATTCATATTACTTATGAGTATACAAGTGTGTGTATACTCTCAAATAAAAATACGAAAGATTTAAGCAATAAGAATTGTGCTGTGTGAACACCGAAGAAATTTCAATTTGAAAATTGTATCAATCTTTTCAATAAAAACTGATTCGTGTAAATTGGGACTAATATTACAACGCTATCAAAAAAAGCAACTTGGTGTTAATTAACACTGGACACTTTAAATTTGTTAATCATGTAATAAAGCCAGGATTACCCTTCTGCAGATGTTGCCACAAGAGGAGGAAACTATTACTTACAATCTCTGTCACTGTCTAGCACTGAAAAATATACGTCTTAGGTTTTTGGAACAGTGCTCCTATCACAATCTCTCTGAACTATCGGACATAGAGTTAGAGCGAATGGGCACCTTTTTTTAGAAGCAGTAACTGGTTACCGCAATCAGTCATTTCGATTCTCTCTGCGGGTATCTCTAATTAAACAGTCAGGTGATTTGGAGCAGTTTATATTTTTAGGCAATACTAAAGGGACCAACTTTGTGGGCCCAAGTGAACTGTACATCTATAAAGCAGCCTGTCAAACTACACTAACTAAACTAATGTAAACCTTGACATCTGAGTTAGTACACAATATTATATCGAATGAATAGGCCAATTTTGGAAACAAATAATTGAATCCAAATTATTGAAATACATATAAAATTGTTTTAGACAAAAAAAACATTTTCGCAAAAGTGTAACGGGAATTTTTTCCCATATTACATTTATGTGAATCAAATAAGTATAAATAAAAATTGTTGCGAATTAAGTAAAATGTAGGAATTTTCTAATATCATTTTTGATATACAAGCATCTATTTTCGAATTTCAATTTGTTGTTCTAATATCACCAGATTTCATTTAGTTAAGAAACTACCTAGTGCTCTGCCTTATTGCTTCTATGAAGTATGAATTTATTGTCCATGCTTTATTGCACTTTTTCAAGATTTTGTAAAAGTTAAATATTGTGTAAAGTTGAAGGGAAGCAAAAAGGATGCTGTGCAAATCAGTAAAGTTTTTGCTGAACATTATTAAATGAAATTATTTTATTAAAATAGAGGCACATGAATTATTATTACGCTAGGAACTAAATAATTACCAACACTACAAAATCAAATCACAAATACGGCCAAATTATGAAAGTCATTCGCTCAATCTTTCTTTGAATTTACACTTTTATAGATTCTTGATATATTCCCAAAAATATAAATATTTATAAAATTCTGCTAACAAATTTATCAAAAAAAAAATTAGAGTGCAAAATTCGGCTATGCCGAATCTTTAATACCCTCCACCTAAACGTAATAAGAAATACAAAACCCACACTGGTTATAGGACTAGAAAATTTCGTTCTGCGATTTATTTTGATATTCCAGTTTTATAGGCATTTATGTATAATTGAGCAATATTTCGGGAAGACGTTTGTATGGGAGCTATGAGAAATCATGAACCTATTTTTATATTTTCCTCACACTTTCTTTTTTTATCATAAAAATGACGTATACAAAATTTCATGGTATTATCTACAATATATTAAAAAAAAATTGCAATGAAATTAAGAAAAAAAAAATATCAAATTCTTATGGAGGTTGTCTCACATTTTGGTCCATAACTATATACCGCCTCTGCTGATTTTTAATACGACCGTTACCTATAAAATAAGAAATATTTTTCTGGAAACTTCGTTTAGTTAATTTGTATAGTTTGGACGTGAGAGTGTTTTACACAGACGGACATGGCTCAATTGTTGGGTCTCAGATGAATATTAACAAAGTTTCACACGGAATGACAAACGTATTATACCATCACTCACCACTGTGGTAGTGGAGGGATAAAAATTAAATTTTTGCCTCAAAAATCAAATTTTTGTAACTAATTTTGTAATTTTTGTCAATGAGTATTTGAAAGAATATAATTGTTTAAAAACTTTAATTATTTTGTACTTTTGTACACAATTGTTTCTTTTGTAAGTCGTTTGTTTTTTATTTTTACTTCTGTAATGTCATGTTGTTAAAGTGTTTTACATACAATATGTATATGTATTTGTGTATTTTTTTTTTCTTTTATGTTGGTCCCACTTCAGATTCTTTTATTCATTATGACTATTTTCTTTTTTGTTACCAATGTCTCCACCAATAGCACAATATAAAAGACTAAATAATTGAAATTTAACCCACTTAGAGGGCTTAAAAATGGTAACGCTTGAGGTCATATTTATAGACTGTTTAGTGTTTTTTTTTTTTGTAGTTTAGTCACTGCGTACCAACAATATAAAATCATAAAAGTACCACATTGTTTACACTTACCATATGTATGTATGTAATACACTTTCTCTTTTGTTCGTTAAACTGTTAATTACTTGTATTTCTTAAATAAATAAATTCATTTCTTTTGTATATTAGAGATTTTTATGGATTTCAAACTGTTTCATTTGCTTTTTATTTTGAATTTTATTTTTGTTTTGTCATGTCTTCAAACAGGAGATTATCTGTATTATTTCATCACAGCACGCTTTAATGAATTTAAAAATTTTAAAACATTTAAAGTTGTTTGTTTAAAAATTGTTTAATCATTTAATTAGTTTTTTAGTTACGATTTGGGAGCAAAAATATTTCAACTCATAAAAACCTTAAATCTACTATATTAAATCTCTACATCATTAAAAAGGGCTTAAATTAATATTTGAAAATTTTAGTAGTCGAAAACTTCATTCACAGAAAAACTTTCATAAGTTTTGCTTTGTGTGTAAAGTAGGCCTTTGGAAATACTTCCCAAACATTCGACATATTTAAATCACTGTTATTAAATGTTGTAAAATTACACTAATAGTGAACAAAAAAGTTCTAAAATTCTGTGATGTTTAACAAAAGTCTTTCTTATTATAAAGAATTGTTTAACAAATTATGAATTAATTTTATATATTTTTCCATTTCAGGTGTTGGTGTTGTCTTGGTTACAGTTAGTGGTGCTGCCTGGCGTATGACAGCACCAGGAGGTCCGCCTTGTCTAGGCTTAGGATCTAGTGTAGATTTAGGTAGATGTGGCCGAAGACCCTGCAGTAGAGGAGGAGGAGCGCCGCAAGGACTACTTTATCCAGAATTTCAGCATAGACCACCACCGCCCTCATATCAAGCCAGTATGCAAGAATATCGTTTAAGGTTGGTATAGGTCATCTTTACATAGAGCATGAAAATCTAAATAAAACTAATTACAAGTTAATTCGAAAGGGAACTATCTTTTTATTTTAAAAATTTATTGCACTAAACTTTAATTTATAATATTTCCTTTAAATTTTTACGAATATCATATACGAGTACTGAATGTAAACTATGTTGCCAAAAAACAAATCACAATTTATAAGTTAATTGGAACAGATTCAATGTTAAGCGACCTACATATGTAAAATCTTGCCTCCTAAATTATTTAAATGAATAGTGTAAAGTAATTATATATATTAGCATTTTAATGCATTACTTGGTAATGGAAGTTTGTTGCAAGCAGTATACGGACAGATAGATAATGTTAACATTTTGTAACTTAGTTCAAATTTACACGAAGCAATTTTTATTGAAAAGATTGATACACTTTTTCCCAGAAATTTCTTCGGGGATTTATTGCTTAAATCGCTCGTATTTTAATTTGAGAGTAACTATACACAAATTTGTATACACATATGTAATACGATAAATGAGCTTAAAGAATTGCTTCGTGTAAATTGGGACTTACAGACTGGTTAATAAACTCTGTCTACAATCCTCTACAATAAATTGTAGATTTTCCTTAAATATGACAATACCACTAAGAGTTCTTTTTTAGGTATGTTTGCAAAAATCAGCGATTATTTTCCTTAACTTGTTAAATAGCATGTTCTTTAGGAGTTACTAAAGTTTTATAATGTTAAACAAGATAATACTATGTACTACTATGTACCTACTAGTGGCAGCAGAAAATAATTGAAAGTCTATACATTTAAGGATTGCATGTTCCAGTGTCATTTACGAGTATATTGCAATATACATAAATTCAGTTTTGTTCATTTATTCTGGTGTTTTTTTTGTGCAAATTTTTTTTATAGTTTAAAACTAAGAAAAGAACTACCGAAAAACAATTAATTTATTTCTCATGTTTTATTTATGTTCATTTCACAGACTACTTTTACTGGATAGAGATCGTCAGAACGGTGTTGTCAGAGGTAGTTCACCACCACCCACTTATCGTTCACATGCCGGAAGTTTGCTAAGGTAAGGCTAAACAACGAGTTGTAGTGTTTAAATGAATGAATTTTAGTTAGAAAATATATTTGCATAGAAATTAAAAACGTAATAAAAATTTTAATAAAATGTAGAAATTATCAAACACCATATAAACTATTTTTCAACATTTTTAACCAACCAACCAACCAACCAACCAACCCCATTTTATCTATAATAACTGTGGTAGTACTACATATTATATACAAAAGTCAGCCAGGCAATTTGGCTGGTGTTTTCAAGAACATACATGAGTATATACATACATATATGTATATATACAAGACAATCTGAGAAGTTGTTTAAAGGTCTAATAATGCACTGCAAACTGCACAAGCGTTAGTTTATTGTACAACGTTAACAGAACTACTGCCGTATTTAGAACAAAAAATAAACTCTGAACAACGAGTGTAAATATTCCCTTCATAGGATTTACATTTTAAAAAGTTAGATAATAATTGTTCAGAGTTTAATTTTTGTTATAATTAAAACCATTACTTAAAATTATATTATTTCTAAGGTTTTTATTTTTTTATTGTATATTTATAAATCTTTAATGATAAAGTGACATTTGTATACCCTACACCACCATGGATTTGTGCTCATGGTTATAACGCAAAAAATATTAGCCCAACAGCCACCTTAAAGTATACCGATCAATGTCCGCCCGTCTGTCTGGCTGGCTGGATGGTTGTTCATGTAAACCTTGTGCGCAGAGTACAATTTTGAAGATATGTCGATAAACTTTGGTACATGATATTCTTGGCCCATGGACGCTAGCGATTGAAAGTGGTTCAAATCGGTCCATTATTTCACGCATCCCCCATACAAATGTCCTCGCGAAATAGGGGTTTATCGGTCATAAATATTTAATTTATGCTCGTATCCCAACAAATTTCTCCATAGCTGCCATAAAAGGCCCGCTGCCGAAAATTACTATAAAGAGCATAAGTCTCTTAAAAATATTGGTATCCAAATCATATTCAACATAAGACTGTTTCATATATACAAAAATCATTTGGCACAATTTTCTGATGATCGCTTCTTAATTAGACAAAGCTCACATATAAGTCCCACTTCCCAAAATCACTTCCATAAACATAAATCTCTTAATAATGTTAGTATCCAAATACAATTGAACACAAATAATTTTCATATATACAGAAATCATGGAAACTAATTTTATAACGGCCGGTTCATAATTAGTCATAGCTCCCGTATAAGATCCCCTTCAGAAATCACTTTAACATCTATAAATGTTAAATGTTATCACAAATAATATTTAAGAAGTCATTCCAATAAAGTTTTGGATGATCGATCCATAATTGGTCATAGCTCCATATAGAGTCCATGTCTTAAAATCTGTTTTTACACATATACTGAGTGTAGGTTATTACATAGTGGGGCATGAAAGAATATACACACAGCTTCAATAGTGTGTAAGTACCAGTGAATTTTTTGATTTTTGTAAGATTATGAAAAGCATTATAGTTCAACTTAAATTTTTTTCATAACCGAATCTATTATTCAACCAAATATCCAACAAAACGAAACTTTTAAATTTCAATCGATGGATAGATTTTAGGATTTTCATTATCTTAAAAAATCAAATAATTTGTTGTGTTTACTCACTTTTGAGGCTCATAGTACGTTCTTATTTGTTCATTATGAACAACACTAGAAGATTTGTTTTGTTTGGAAATAACTTTTCAGCCTGTCCCCGTATATAAATACGTATGCATAGAATGAGACCGAGCACTGAGTGGTTTTTATAGTGTTACAATTGACAACTTTGCCCTTCAAAAACTGAAATCGCTGCAAAAACTCAAAAAAGCTGAAAACTTTTTATTTAAAACTTTTTAAAACACCCGAAAACAAAAAAAAACATACACACACACAAAAGTACCCCTAAAACTCTTCTACAGTTAAGCCAATTCGTGGCTATTATTGTTGTCATAGTTAATTCTCGGCAGAAAAACAGAATACACAGACAGACATGAAGTGTTTTCTTGACTACATATATATTTGTTTTTTTGCCAGAAAAACACATTAAATACATGTAAAAACTTTGTCGTTGAACTTTGTAGACTGTTTTTAGTTCAATATGGGTTGGTAAAATACAATGCAAATCATCTACATACAAAGGCCGCCCCCCAACCCCCCAAAAAAGCTATAAATTTACATTTTTATATAAACAATAACAACAAGAAAAGCGACATCAGCATGTAACCAAAAAACCAACCGACAACCAAAAACAACAACAACAACATCAACCAACAACTATACAATAACCACAATAATTTCTCTTTATTGTAGTTGGTATAAAAGTAGGATGTTTAAAACCAACCCCACACATGCTGAGAGAAGAGACCAAACTTTCATGTGTGTTGAAAATGTTTGTAAAAAATTTAAAGATTTTATTTCCGGTTTAATTTATGACTTGTGAAAAGTGTTTATGGTAGGTATCAATGTCATGCTGGCATATGCCGGTATAGAATGATGTTCTTTTTGGAAAAAAAAAATTAACGAAGAATTTAAGCAGCATATGTTTTCTTTAAGATGAAACGAATTTTTAGGACACAATTAATGATATTCTTATGTTTAAAATAATGTTTTTTTTTTTAAGAAAATTTGTTTCTAACAATTAATGTTTATATGGAAATCGTGTGAATTTAAATTGCTTTAATAAATATCAGGCAGAGGCCTATATACTTTCAAGAAACTCTTTGATATTGGAGTAAATATTTATCGAATTGCTTGGTTTGCGATTATTAAATTTAACAAACGTTTATTAAGCAAATTTTTATATGCAAATCTGTCTTAATAAACGTTTGTTAAATTTAGTAATCATTTCTGAATAAGGGGGATAACTTATATACTAACATTATTATATAATGCGAACTAGCCATAAAGGAGTTATTTTGGACTTTACTATATAAATTCATATCGTTGTCGTACCAACAAAATTTGTCATGTGTAATTTAGTAGAATTTCATTATTATAAAACTGTTGAATAGCGCAAAGTATTTTTATGAATGTTTATGTTTGGCTATACTTTTCCTTTAACACCAATATACCTCGTAGATATTGGCGTTGAAGGAAAATCGGCTTAATTTATTCAAGAGATGAATACATACTCAATATTAAATTGAACCTACATACATATTCTCTGTTTATCGCCCATGTTTTGAAAAATGCAAAACGCTTAAAATTGGCGTTTTCCAACCGCTAGTGTATACTGAAGTGATCTGGCTTATTTTATTGAAACTGCACTTTAAACACAAAATGAAATGATGTACAATTTAAATTTAATATGTTTTCTTTTATTTAAGCTAAAGCTTGTAACATTTTTCCACGATTTTAATTAAAAATATGCAATTTAAAAATTTTAGTTAAACTGTTTTCTTTTCTATCCATCATAACTAATATTTATCACAGCGCCCGACTTCGGTGGTATAGCATGTAAACGCCACCGAAGTAAATTAATTAAATAAAGGCTATAAAGTCAAGATTAAACATTAATGTGCCTACTCACCACCAGAGGCGCTGCAATTCTGCACTAAAAACAAACATAATGCGCAATTGCAGAGTTGTGATATAAAAAGCGTTCTTCTATCACCACCTTTACTTCTTCAACTATCCCTTTTCCGAAGAAAGTAACAAGCAAGTACTATATATAAGCATATTAATTGCCTGAGTGTTAGAGTTGTGCCCGGTCGTTCATTTCAGTGACCGGTCATTTTCGTTCATTTATGCAAGACTGATTCGTTCACTCTTTTTTGATTTTCCTTAACTTGATTTTCAGTAAGCATTGGATTTGGAAAGTGCACAAAATTCCGGAATGATTAATTCTATGATTAAATTCAATCCCGAGAAAATTATTATTATTAAAGAAAAATTATAAAATTTTTCTAGATGTAAACATAATCCCATAACTGGCTCCAAATACTAATAAAATACGAAAGCCTTACCGATAGTGCCGTTTGTTTATGGTAAAATAGTGTGATTATGTGACAAGATGCAATCAAATCAACGCTTTCGTTCCACAATTGCTTTGACAATTTGCGATAATTTACCAATTTTAATGTTTGCAAATGACACTGTCATTCTTAGTTTAGACATAAATTCAAGCATAGAATCTGGATAACTAGATTATAAACTCAGGCATGGGGAGACCTAGTTGAAATCTAAAAAATGCGTTAAGTTACTTAACAATGTGTTGATTCAACGGTCTGATCATTTCACGTTGGTCATAATATAGCTGAATAGACGTTTTACTTGGCGTCGCCACTGAAAGCTTAAAATCTGCGCTGGCTAATCAGTTCTGACTGCAAAGTCAACCTGTATAAGTCTGTTCTAAACCCAATTTTTCCACACGCAGTCCAATTATGTTGAAGCCCAAAGCTATGGTTGTATTACTGACTTTCTTTTTTGACAAATTTGTCGTAAGTTTTTAAAACATAATAAATTATAGTCAAGTACTTATTTATTTAATTTCATATTACTTAATATACACAAAACAAGGCTAGACTCAGACTTTTTCGGAATGAGGACTTTAACCGAGATGGAAAAAGATTGTTTCTAGTACCAACAAAAAAAAAATGGGATGAATCAGAAAGCTTAGTTATCGGAATCTGCGGTCAGAAAAATAATTGCTTTGTATAAAATAAGAAACTTAAACAAAAGCCTAAGGAACTTATGTGACAGAAAACGTAAGACCACGAAGCTAGATGATGATCATATTGCAATTCTAGCAAAAATAAATTCTTTTACGACAGCCAGAAATATAAAGGGGGAACTAGAATTAAATATTAAGAAGACTTAACGAAGGCGGTCTAAAAAGTATGTTCGCTAAGAAAAAGAAGTACATAAATATTAAATAAAATAGTAACTGAAATAAAAATAAAACTTTAATTTATAATTATTAGAAAATGTTTTAATAAAAAAACTGGAAATATTTAAACCGCATTTATTTTGTCCAACAGTGTAGATTAAAGCCTAGTACTCTGTTCAAATTTTGAAAAAATGTTGAACAACATTAATTATTTCATACGGAAAATTTGTAAACAAAACACATACATATGTTTTTCTTTTTTGTGAATTTAAATCGAAAATAAACAAGTTAGAAAAGTATATTCGGCTGTGCCGAATCTTTAATACCCTCCACCTAAACGTACTAAGAAATAGAAAAACTACACTGGTTATAGGTCTAGAATATTTTTATTCTGTGTTTTCTATTCAGTCTTAGTACAAATTTTATTAGTATTTTATATATTGTTTGAAAGACAATATACCTGTTGGTCGTAATTCACTAATACACTGGTACATATTCCTATAACCGCACATTGATTTTTTTTTTAATATAGTAAACAAAAAGCTAAAAGGTAATTCAGAAAACACAATTTTCTATAAATTAAAACTTTATTGACTTCACTAAAATATTATTAACAAAAAACATAAATTATTTATTTATTTCTCGTTTTTTCTTTGATTTCAATATTTATATCTAATTTTTAAGTGCGTTTTCCTATAACCGCACTTTACATAATTGCATTTTTTTAATGGGTCGCTGATCCGTTTTTTTGTATAACTTCAAAAATGCGATGTGGCATTAATTCCACTAATTTATTTAGAAAATCACGGTCAATTTATTCCCAGGCTTACTTAATTTTAAGCTTTAATTCGGTGACGGTAGTTATTGTGTGATTTTGTGCATTATCTGCGTTAACTTTGCGCGCTATGTATCCCCACAAATTTTTCATTGGATTTAAGTCCGGACTGCAAGCGGGCCAATACAATAGGGAAATATTACGCAGATCAAACCACAATTTCGATTGTCTGGAAACGTGAATTGCTGCATTGTCCTGCTGAAATATGTAATCTTCATCCATTTCCTCATCCATAAATGTGATGAGAGCATCTTTTAACAGCTCAGTGTAAATTGTGCTGTACATTTTTGTGAGCACAAAACAAATTTTGGCTTTTCCAACAGCAGAAAAAGTCGCCCAAACCATAACGCTACCTCCGCCAAAATTACGTTTAGACATACGAACTTCGTTATGTCTCAGATCATGCCAAAAGCAGGAATATGAATCGGGACCATCCAGATTGAATTCTTTTCATCTGAAAATACTACTTTTTTCACTCATCTGACCAATTCATATATTTGCGAGCAAAATTTAAACGGCTTTCTTTATGGTGCTGTTTTAGCATTGGTTTGCATTTTAGCTTCTTCCATTTTATGTTACCATCTGCTTTCAATAGGTGTGACATGTGTTTTGAGGCAACGGGGAGTTCAAGTTTATTCCTAATTTGCGTTGCATTTAGTTTATTGCAGGTAGCTTCTTGTCTTATCATGTTTATTTGCCATTTTGTAAGTTTTTTGTTGCCCTTCGTTGGTTTTTTTACTTCATAATTTTGCCTTTTCTTTAGAAAATTGCGAATGACGCGTTCGGAACGATTAATTTTTCGCGCAATTTCACTTTTAGAATAACCTTCCTCATGAAAGAACTTGATTTAAATTTTTTCTTGGTCGGTAAGAAATTTAGCCCTTGTCATCCTAAAAAATCATTACAATTTTTAATAAAAAAACAAAAACAAAAAATTTGTAACCGAATTATTTTTTCAATAATATACCTTATTATAAAAAATACTTAAATGGCAAAAATGTTGATTTTTTTACGTCCAGAAATATTTTTTCCTGTCTGTGGTTATAGGAATCTTTCTCCAAATTAAGAAGAAATATCATACGAACGCAAAATACGCAAAAACAATAAATGCAGCAAAAAAAAATTTTCGTTTTTAGGAATTATCGTTAGGTGGCTACTAAATTTAGTTACTTAGTTTAGTTGTTCGTTTATAATTACGAATATATAACGAAAAGAAATTTAAAAAATGTCTGCGGTTATAGGATCAAGCACCAGTGTATGATTTTATTTTAAATGTTTTTAAATTTTATCTAATTTTGACCATTTATAATTGATGTAATCACTGATTCTTACTGTAATTTAAAGAGTTTGTCTGGTTTTCATAATAATCATAATTTCATAATTTTCAATGTAATTTAACAATTTATAAAATTTAAAGAACATTTGTCCATATTCACAACAAGTTAAGAAACAGAGTATAAAAAAGGATAATATAAAGGATATAATTCTTTTGTTTGAATTTGATTTCAATAACATTATTTACATGAGATTTTTCTGTGGCATAGAAAAAGTGGACCAATTATGGACTGATAGCTTCCAAATTCAGTATCCACTAATGTGATTTCTATGTATTTTAGGATTATATTGGTTGAATTTCGTCTCAATAGCGTTATTTACAAGAGTTTTATGGTTGTTTAGTATGCTTGGAAGTGGACTTAATTCGGGAGCTATTGCCAATTATTGGCTGACAGCTATAAAATCCAATAGCATAATTGCCGGATAACCGATGTTAGTATGATTTCTGGATTAAAATTTCTGATCCATATAAAAGTTGGTTCGATATCGATATTTATTAGACATTTTGTGGGTTTATTTGTTTTTCGGAAATAGTTCTTATATGACAGCTATGACAAATTATGGGCCGATCTTCTTAAATTTTGAAACAGTTAATTTCATGTATATGAGGATATTTCACGTCGAATTGTCAAATACGGACCGATATTTTCAAAATCCAGCAGTTTGATTAAGCATGTGTGTAAATGATCCGTGTAAGATTTTGGATTGGTATCCTTATTTATAAGAGATTTACGAGTATTAAAGTAATTTTCGGAAGAGGGCTTTGTATGGGGCATACGGTTAAAAATAGACCGAAATTCATAAACTTTTGTGGGATGATTTTTGTATAGATGTAAATTATCTGTGCTACGTTTTGAGTCGGTACCGATATTTATACAATATATATAGGGATAAATGTCTTTTTCAGATGTGGTCTTTGTATGGGAGCTATGACCAATTCTGGCCCGACCACCATAAAATTTAGTAGAACAATTTATTTGCCTGTAAAGATTATTCATGTCAAATTTTAGCCGTTTAACATTATTTATATCTGTTTTTTACGTATTTAAGTGAATTTTGGAGTGGACTTTATATGGGGTCTATGGTTAAACATGGACTGAACTAAAAAAAATTTCATTAATTTGTTTTTGTGACCAATGTTTATTTTCGTTTTACAATTTCTTTTTGCATAAAACTTATTTTTGCTGGCTTTTGTCTTGATATTCCAATTTTATAGGCATTTATGTATAATTGAGCAATATTTCGGGAAGATTTTTGTATGGGGGCTATGAAAAATCATGGACCGATTCATACTATTTTCCTCACACTTTCTTCTTTTATCATAAAAACAACGTATACAAAATTGCATGTATAATCTGGAATATATTTCAAAATATTGCAATAAAATGGACAAAAAATATAAAATTTTTATGGAGGTTGTCCATAACTCTGGTTGACCTAAACCGATTTTACTGATTTTCAATACCAAAGCTACCTGCAAACTAAGAAATAGTTTTCTGTAAATTTTGTTTAGTTAAGTTGTATAGTTTGGACGTGAGAGTGTTTTACACAGACAGACAGACGGACATGGCTAAATCGACATAGTGTTTCATAAGGATCAAGAAAATAATTACTTTGTTGGATTTTAGTTTCACACGGAATGACAAACGCAATATACCCTAATTCACCACTCTTGGTGGTGGAGGGTATAATAAAAGTTAAAATATTTAAAAATCTGTGTTGAGTCGAAATTGTTAAATAAAAATGAATAAACAAATATTACTGACCGCTTGTGCAGCAGCACAATAAGTAATAGATATTGTTGTTGCGACAGAAGAGCTTTTGGATGAAAATTCCACGTGAAACAATTGCCACCCGCTTTAATTATTTCGCTGTGAAAAAATAACATTTCATATATATGTTTTTCACAAAATGAACAACATTTTTTCATGAAAATTTCATGTGATTTTTTTTGAAATGTATTTTGACAGCATTCCACTTGAAATTTTGAACAGAGTACTAGGCTTAAGAATTATTTTTTTAATTTAAATCCGCTAATTTGATATTAAAATTCGTATGTAAGAGAAATCGTGCCCTCTTTGCAATATTTAAACTAGATTCTCATTTAAATATTGTTGACTCCTGAAGTGGGAAACAGTAGTGCTTTGCACCATTTGTTGAAATATTAGCGCAATTGACAATCTTGTGCAAATGGTATTGCATCATTGCATTTGCAAAAAGATTTAGCATATTTTGGCTCTACACTAACAAAATACACAGCAAGAGCAAAAATATGCTAAAACTTTGCATATGCTAAAACTTTGCAAGGATGCAATACCATTTGCACAATATTGTCAATTGCGCTATTAATTATATTTAAAAGATTATAAAGGAATACTAGATTTTACATTTCTACAAAACATTTCCATAAAAAGAAACACAAATCGGATAGATTTCATTTCATTACAGTTGGGTTTCATATTCTTTGTTAGCACAAAAAAGGAGTCGTAAAAACCAATAAAAATATTTTTTGCCTTTATCTTAAACGTGTTCTTGTTTAAAAATAATAAGATTAAAACGTTTATAAATGAATCCTTTCTGTTTTTGTGTTTGTTTTTGATTTTCCACGACAATACAGAAGTTTAGTAGCTGTTATTCTTTACCAACAAACTGACTTTCACTTTAAGCCAATGACTTGTGTGTTTGAGTGTTTGGGTGTTTTATTCCCCAACTCCTTACATATAATTTCAAAGTTTCCCTTTCCAGTATTCCTTTTGTGTTTGGTAATATACTTTTAGTCCTATTAAATGATTAAGTTTAGGCTGATTTAACTCATAATTGCTACTTTGATCTCTTACAATAATGAGTAGTAATTAGAAAAAGTTTATATTATCTTTAGTCTGTGGCTGTTTCTATTATAAGCTTTACATTCCTTTTTCAACTGATACATATATATTCATGTTAAAAGTTGACTGTTGATGATGATGATTATAATGATGCGAAAACTTTGCCTTTTATTATCTTTAAGTTTTAGTGGAAAATTGGAAGATAATTTTACTTTGGTAAAAAATTTGGTTTTCCGTTCCTTTCTTTTATTTGTGTGCTAGAAAATTGATGTGTTTGTTAAATGTTAAAAGTCATAGGAAGAAAATTATGATAAATTCTAGCCATTATAACTGAAAAAAAGGTTTTAAAAACATTTCTACAAAAGTTTTCTGAAGAAAAATGAATTGTTTTTATTGTACGATATAATTGTAAGACCTCTAGCAGCGTAGCCGAGGAATTGTATGGTTTTGTAATTTTCCTAACATATTTAAATTAAGACTCAACAAATGTTAACTACTTTAATTTAAATACGTTTTGTCACCTGTTTTAATTGCAATCGTTCTCAAACTTTTAATTCTTAAATAAACAAATGCAAATAGAATTTTGTTTTTTAAACATCCTTTTTTAAATGGTATGACGACTATCATAAACTTGTCAACAGCAAACTTTTAAAATTCTAAAAAAATATCAAATTATCTACCACAACACAGACACTTAACAAGGGTAAATCTACTCAGCAAAATTTGATTGGAAAAAGTATTTTTTTTACATATTACGTATCTTGGGTTACAGATTGACTTAAGTAAATATAATCAATCAATATGTAAATTTCAACAAAAACAAAACACAGAAAAAGGTGTTGGACTATGGATTAAATTGAAAAAAGTTATATACGAAAACACAAAAAGGAAAAATATTTAAAGAAAATTAAATAGTATCTATTTAAAAAAAAGTTGTAACGGGTCCGCCATCTAACGTTTTTTTTCAACTAGTGCTTATTACGTGAATGGTAACACTTAGCTCATGTCTGATATAACAGATAATCCTTCCGCGGAACGAATATGGTTGTGTATATGCTTGAACAACGCTGGGTAATATTGCGACATTATTTTGAAAATCATGGTAATGTTGCAGAATGTGTGCGAAAATTGCGTACGGATTTTGGAAGAAGAGAAGCACCATCAGATCCGTATGTTTGTTATCTGGTGAAAACAGTGAAAGAAACTGGCATCCTCATCGATAAACCAAAGCGTGAAAAGCCAAAAACAGTGCGTACATTTCGGAGACATCATTGAGACGAATTTTGCATAAAGACCTTGGTATGACGCCATACAAAGTCCAATTGGTTCAAGAGTTGAAGCCAACTGACCATCCAATGCGTTTTCGCTTCGCTAAGTGGGCCTGCGATCGACTTACAGAAGATGCCGATTTTGCCAAAAAAAATCATCATGAAGCTCATTTTGATCTTGGCGGGTATGTAAACAAGCACACATACATTGAAAAGCCGATGCATCCAAAACGAGTCACTGTTTGGTGCGGATTTTGGTTTAGTGTCATAATTGGGCCATTTTTCTTCTTTGACTGGCCGTTACAGTCAATGGTGATCGTTATCGGGTCATGCTGAACGAATTTTTGTTCACAAACATTGAATAGGAAGATATTGGCAACATTTGGTTTCAACAGGACGGCGCTACGTGCCACACAGCCGAAGCTGCACTTGATGTTTTGCGCCCTGTTTTTGAAGATCGCATTATCAGCCGCAGAGATTATGTCGGGTGCCATCAAAGATAAGTGTTACGCCGACAAGCCAGACACAATTGACGCTTTAAAGGACAATATTCGTGAAGGCATTGGTGAAATACAGCTGCATACAATTGATGCATGGTCAGCCAAGCCAGCCATTTGAATGAAATTATTTTAAATTATTAACCGGAAGGATTGTACTTTCAAATAAAAAAAGAAATTTGAGAAAATATTAATTAGTTTTTTTTTATAGCATTTTCAAAAGTTATTTGGCGGACCCTTTAAAATAGTAACACATTCTCCATTTTCTGGCCCAAAATGTTTTAGGCCGTAAATATTTAATATCAATTGAAATTTCTTTTCTTTTTTTTCCTGTTTAGTAATTGAAATGAATTCCATTATTTTAATAAATTTTACTGTAATGAATCATCATTTGTGGAGAACATATTTATTTGGTTTTGGCAATAAAATAAATAATTATTATAAATTATGATTATTAAAGGTACAAGTAGTAATATTTGTTGTGCATTTTGGATTTAGAAATTAAAAGCAAAATAACTTAAAATAAAGTTAGAATAATTAAAGTCCAAGAGAAAAGGAGTATATCGAAATATGTTCATACTAAAAGTGAATTGTATTAATTTAAATTTTAGAACATTTTCAAATAATACCAAGTTCGAGTAATTATGAAATGTAAAAGCTTTAGCGATAAGTATAGAATTTTCTAAAATAAGTAGGATTGTAGTTATATTGTTCGAATTAAAATTATTTTTGGAAACTGAATCACATCGAATTTCGCTGTGTTAAAAAAAAAATTAAAAACGAACAAGAGTGTTTATATTTTTAATAAAAGAGACCTCAAGCCGAATTAATAAAATAAAAAGATGTGTAAATAAATTTAAATTGATTTATTTTTCGTCTTATTCACTCTTTCCAGAGCCCCCTTAACATCAACAATACGCGGCACTAATGGTGGTGGTCATTCTGGCACACGCTGTGAAAGCAGTATTGGCGGTTCCGAATACAGTTTTCCGCCCAGTTATCGTTCGCGCAACACCACACCCGGTACAATTAGCAGCGAGCGCAGCATTGAGACCGAACCCTCAGGACGTCTTTTGGCCAACGAAGACATACCCGAACCCTTAAGTGTTGAACAATTATCGGAATATAATTCGCTACAGCAACGCTGCAACAGCAATCCCTCGAATGGTAATGGGCAAAAATCGGAACAGAAAAGAAATTCCGTGCAAATAGATACAAATATTTTAATATCGAAAACCGATACTAATCTAAATAATTTGAACAGTGATAAAAAAGATGATTTAGTGACAATTGTCACCATTACACCACAAAATAATGACAATGTAGAAGCCAGTGAAAATCGTAACAATAATGAAAATAGTGGAGTTGGATTCAACACAGAGTCAAGAGAACAAATTGAAATATTGGCTCATTTGTAAAAAGGAAATTTATGGTTACAAAAAAAGAATAATATTCAGAAAAAATTCAAACTATATTTGGAATGTAAGAAATTTATACTATACTAATTATATCATTTTGGATGAAGAAATTTTCTTTTCGTTTTGAAAGAAAACTTAATTTTTGTGGAAATGTGAGAGGTATGATTAATTTTTTTTAAGCAGAGATTTTTAAGAAGTTGACTAAATTCTTATGAATAGAGTCTCAACATGACTGTTTCTTTAGCTATCCCAGTTTGAGATGTTTAAGTAATTATTGTTCTAAAAATCTAGTATAAACATTTTCCAAAATCATACCACTCTGCTTGTATGCTAAAAATGTTTAATACATTTTTGTCAGCATTTTATCAATTTTATTTCTTACTTTTATTTACTTTAAAAACAATCTTAATTTTATTATTAAACAGACAAATATATAAACTCTTATATTAAATGTTTTCCTTCTCATTATTAATCCAAAGGTATTTATTTTTATATATTTACAAAATTAAGAAGCAAAAACACACACACACACACAAAATTGTTAATTTTTTTATATTATTTGTTAAGAATTTATATTGTAACTAAATGAAAACCAACAAACAAACAAAGAAAGAAAATATAAAATATAAAATATATTTTAACTTTTTGTACATAATCAAAATGCGAAATAAATTATAAAATTAACAAAAGAAAACAACAAACAAAAACAAAAGTAAAGGAAAGTTAAATATAGCAAAAACAAAATTATATATTCATTAAAAAAATATGTATAAATGTTTTTATGTAATTTATAAGTCAACATGTATTGTCTGTATATAAACAATAACAAAAATCAATAAAGCAAACCATCACCAATATAAAACTTAAATAAATAAATAAATAAATGTATAAAAATTGTTAGAAAAAAAAACAACAAATTGTTCTTATTATTTATTCGTAAGAAACAAAGCAGTAGTAAGTATGACGAACAAAAACAAAAGTAGGCGAAAAAATATTTCTAGGTACTTTTCTCATGGAATAAATAAAATATCAACTTCTTTTTAACATTTCACAGAATTATAAGTCTTGTAAATGAAGATGGCGAGAAAGTTACAGCAGAGTTTCGCAACAATGAAACCAGGAGACCTTCTTAATAAAATTATATTTATAAAGAAAAATATAGTAAAAGAAATGCTTACCATATACTCTAAAGCTTGGTTTTCACTATGTCATTTTTGTTGTCAAATTGTTGACAGTTGTATGAAAACGGGTTGTCATATCATGATTTTCATGATTGCAAACATAGTTGACGCCATATGACAACCCAACAACTTGGACAATTTGACAACAAAAATGGCATAGTGAAAACGTGGTCTAATAAATGCATATGATTGATGAGGCTTCCTTCCCTCTTATTTCATTTCCACATTGTGAAAAGGACTCCAAGTCGTTCTAAAGGGTATAGACCCAGATGTTGATCCTGCCGAGATAAAGACTAGTTTAATGGAAAATGGCTTCAAAATTAAGAGCATAACGAATATTAGAAACCGTGAAAAGATTCCTCAGCCTATGTTCAGGGTGGAATTGGAACCCGGAGATATAGTCTTAAAGAAAAACGAGTCCCATCCCATCTACAATCTGATTTACCTTCTGCATCGTAGAATCACCGTGGAAGAACCGCACAAGCGTCAGGGACCCGTCCAGTGTCTTAATTGTCAAGAATTTGGTCACACTAAAGCGTATTGTAAATTGCCGTCAGTTTGTGTTGCGTGTGGGGAACTACATACAACTGCTCAATGTGATAAGTCGAAAACCGACTCAAAAATCAAAAAATGCAGTAACTGCGGAGGTAATCATACCGCAAATTATAGAGGTTGTCCAGTTTACACTCATTTGAAAGGCATAAGGACCAACAAGACGTCAGTATTACCTGTTCATCCTCAACAGCCTAATTTTGCATCGAGTAACAATTTTCCTCAATTGTTACGGCCCACTAGTCATGAAAACGCGCCTAGTTCTAGACAAGTTTCTTACGCTAACGTGGTTAAATCTAATATGCCAGGTTTGGAGCAGGAACCTAAATCTCAATATTACGAGCCTAATATTAACACTCTAGAGACTACTTTGCAGACACTTGTCCAAACTATGAACACTTTTACGACCACTATGACATCCATGATGCAGGAAATGCTGAAAATGCAATCCACTATCTTACAAGCAATTTTAAAGAAATGATTTGTTTAAAAATTTGTTTTTGGAACGCGAACGGCCTCCGCCAACATAAAAACGAACTGGAACACTTCCTGATGGCTAAGCAGATTGATGTCATGATGATTGCTGAAACTCATTTGACGGCGACAGGGTACTTCAAAATTAATGGCTACGTGTTGTATGATACTAAAGATCCCCGCGGAAGAGCATGTGGAGGTTCGGCAATTCTTATAAAGAACAGAATAAAACATTATTTAATGAACAACATATGTGAGGATTACCTACAAGCAACAAACATTTGTATTGAATTCTGTCAATACAACTTTGTTTTATCATCAATTTATTCGCCGCCTCGATTTTCAATAAAAGAACATCAATACTACAGCTTCTTCAATTCCCTTGGAGCTAGATTTTTGGTTGCTGGTGACTTTAACGCCAAACACACATTTTGGGGTTCACGTCTAGTGACCCCGAAGGGTCGTGAACTCTTCAACACCATTGCCAAAATGGGCTTAGATGTACTCTCAAGCGGGCATCCCACCTACTGGCCGACGGACCGACGGAAGATTCCCGATATTATTGACTTCGGAGTAGTGAAAAATATCCCTGTAGAATCGATACAAGTGGAGCCTTCATTAGACTTGTCTTCAGATCACTCTCCTTCTATTATTTCAATGCGTTTCCTTCAAGGGTATGGCTCTCCATTTCGGGACATATCGAAATCCAGAGTAAGTTGGATAAAGTATAAAAAGTATTTAAGTTCCCACTGCACGGAAAATGTAGTGTTGAGAACTACCGAGGATATTGATGGGTCGATTGGCAAGTTTACTGAGGACATACGAAGAGCTGTGCATCACGCTTCCACATATGACGTTGAATGCAGAAATAGGACAAACAGAACTTATTTCGCTGAACTCGAACATCTCCTGACAGAAAAAAGAAGAGTTAGAAGAGAGTGGCAAATTCACAGGTCTCCTCAACTGAAAGCTAGGCTACGAGAATGCAGAGATATACTAAGAAATTTCTTAGAAACCCAAAGAATGGCTTCACTTAAATCATACTTGGAGGGAATTGACAGTTCCCCACAATCTGACTATTCGTTATGGAAGGCGGCACGAGGTTTAAAAAGACCAGTTAGAGGAAAGCCTCCTTTGCGAAATCCGACTGGTGACTGGGCTAGAAACGATTCCGAGAAGGGGACTTTATTTGTTAACCATTTGAGAAATGTGTTTACTATAAACAACTCAAATAATGCAACTGATTTGCCACCACTCGTTATTAGACCTCCTGTACCTCTAAGACTTAGCTTTAATGATATTCAAAGCGCTATTGGTACTCTGAACCTTAAAAAAGCTCCAGGTATGGATAAAATCAGCAACAAAATGCTTGTGGAGTTACCTCGTGTAGCTAGAAGAATTATTCTCTTTATCTTCAATGCTATTTTACGCCTAGAATACTATCCTGCAGATTGGAAGGTATCTATGATTACCATGATTCCTAAGCCAGGGAAGGACCTCACCAAAGTAGAGTCATATAGGCCAATTAGCCTACTGCCGACAATTTCAAAAATGTTTGAAAAATTGTTAATGGCTAAGTTGATTCCAATTCTGAACGACACTGAATGCATTCCTAATCATCAATTCGGCTTCAGAGCTAAACACAGTACCATCGAACAAACACACAGATTAGTAAATGTGATAAGACGGTCGTTTGAAGAGAAAAAATACTGTTCCGCGCTTTTCATTGATGTTTCCCAAGCGTTCGACAAAGTCTGGCATGAAGGTTTAATGCACAAAATAAAATTAGCTCTGCCTGCTAACACCCACAAACTTATGAAAAGTTATTTATATGGTCGCAAATTTACAATCAAAGAAGGCGATTTTTTAAGCCCCGCTCAGCCAATTGAAGCAGGAGTACCCCAGGGTAGCATACTGGGTCCTACTTTATATTTGATTTATGCATCCGATATGCCGTCAGACCCCAATATACATACTTCAACTTTTGCTGACGATACAGCCTTTATTAGCGTTCATAAGGACCATCAAATAGCATCACAGAATTTGCAGAATTATATTTATAAACTAGAGAATTGGCTTGAGCTTTGGAAAATCAAGGTTAACGAACAGAAATGTATTCATATAACTTTCACATTGCGAAAAGATACCTGCTCGTCCATCAGAATAAATAACCAAATTATTCCGCAACACAATGAAGTCAAATACCTCGGAATCCACCTCGATCGTCGTTTAACCTGGAAGTCTCATATTGACGCAAAACTTACACAGATGAGATTAAAAGCAGTGCAACTTAATTGGCTAATCGGCAGAAATTCTACATTAAAGTTGGATTGTAAACTTTTGTTGTACAATGCAATTCTAAAGCCAATATGGTGTTATGGAATTCAATTATGGGGTACTGCCTCAGCATCCAACATTGAAAAAATTCAAAGAGGTCAAAATAAAATTCTACGTATAATTACTGCAGCTCCATGGTACGTTAAAAATTCTCGAATTCACAAAGATCTAGGCATTCCTTTGGTGAAAGACGAATTTACAAAATACGCCTCAAAATATGTCAGCAAACTTGAACACCATCCAAACCCACTTGCACGAGACATCCTTAACTTTAGTGGCCATGTTCGGTTGAGAAGGAGGGATACCCTTGCTTTAACTCAAACGCAAAACAGATGACTGGATCAGTGGATGTAAATTTTTTTGTAGTATCATAATATTTTGTCTAGCACTGGCTGGACTTATTATTTTCTTTTAGTATTAAGATTCGAAAACTTATTGTCATTTCAATATCTGAAGATTCAATAAATAAATATAATGTATTATAAAAAAAAAAAAAAAAAAAAAAAAAAAAAAACATTGTGAATGCTTTCAGTTTGCAATTTCCAAATTTTTCATTCTTGACCCCAAAAAGTGTATACATATTTTCTAAATAACGGATTCGATATAACGATGTCCGTTTGTCTGCTGAAACATTAGGGCGGCCCAGTTTGTATGGAAAAAAAATAAGGTATCGATATACCCGACTAATATGAAAATTTGATTAATTTAATTAACGTAGTCTTACGTTGCTCAATTTTTTTGTCCTGGAGTCAAATTTGGTGAGCTGGATAAAAGGATAATAATGTCCTTTTTAAAGGTTTTTTTATTTTTTGACATTTTTTCCAAAGGAACTATATGTAAATTTGGTATCATATGAAAGGTCTTTGGGTTATCAAAAATTAAAAAAAAAGAAAAGTTTTTTAAATTCAAAAATTTTCAAAATTTCAAACAAAATTTTAGTTTTTTTTTATTTTTTTATAGAATTTACTTAAATAAATAGTTGAAATTTCTTGATTATAAACATCATGCAATTTAACCCAAACGGGTTTTCCCGTTCTATCTATTTAAATTTGTATTAATTTTTTTTAAACCTAAATTCTTCCAATTTTTAAGGAGTTTCCTTCAGGCTAATTTGGTCAAATGTTTGTTTCCAAACGTAAATAAAAAACTTGTTCGTTAGTTTTATTCACAGAGAGTTCTGTGATATTAGCTTTAAGTAAAACTTGACTTAAGTTTTGTGGTCGTTTATTGTATATTATATTTTTATTAATTATTTGATTATTTATACCAAAATTCTGTTCGTGATGTCCCGTTTTTTAGTATTTTAGTAACTAATTAATAATAAAAATTAATATCCAATTATATAAAAAACATCAAAGCTATTATTTAGAACGAGACCCCTGAAGAAGTTAGAATAAAACTAACGAAACGTTGGGTAAATAAAATAAAAATCGAACAAGTTTGTTATTTACGTTTGGAAACAAACATTTGATTTGATCAGCCTGAAGGAAACTCCTTAAAAATTATAATAATTATAAACATTGGTCACAAAAACAAATTAACTAAATTCTTCCCTATCTGACAATCTCTGTTAACTCAATTCGTTACTGTAATGGGTATTAAAATAACGTAAATCAAGGACACCCAAGGGCACATGGTAATCCTAAATTAAACACATGTGTTCGTCAGGGTTATAGGAACTCACAAAAGATACATGTCTAGAAGAATTCAAATAAGAATGTCACTCCGTATTGAAATTGATGTGGGTTTTCAGAAACTGCAAAGGTTTGTTTTACCTTGCAAGAACTTTAGTTTATTTCCTTTAAAAAAATTGGATTCATTTAAATTGCAAATAAAAGCTACAAATGCTTTATTTATTTAAATTCCCATAACAACAGGGAGTAGCCCTCTTATCTCAAAAAAAAAAATACAGTTTTAATAATTTACTTCAATAAATACACTTGAATTATTACTCATTTGATGGTCACTTAATCAAGTCTCACAATTAAATGGAAGACAATGTCATCTTTTAGTAATCTTCTTCAAAATGTATATCTTCAAAAATCGCTAAAATTACTATGGTCCAAAATAATTCAGAACATGTATGCAAATAATAAATACGTATTGAAATTAAAATTGTCGTTTATTTAAATCGGTTAAATTTCAATTAGCAATAAAACCTTAAACTAGTTATTACATTTAATTCTCCTTATCCCTTTCATTTCAATCAAATCCATTTACATTTAGAAGAGCTCGATTGCACACAAACAAATAATAACAAAAAACAAATCGTATTATTTATCATTGATTTTCGATTGATTCTTAATAAAAATAAATAAAATTACAAAATCCTTAGTTATTAAGATGAACCTTCTGCAATGACTTCCAGTCCTTGTTCTGAAGTGATTTTTGGCATTTTTTTTTCTCAACTAAATAAAAAACATAACATTTCGGTGGTAATTCAATATCCTTTTTGTGTATTTTCTTCTGTTTCTTTTTTATGGTTATTGTTGTTAAGCCTAATCTAGTGGAAACCTTTTTCCATTTTTTGTTTTTTTTTTTTGCAATATTTATTCAAGTTTGTTTGAATTGCTTGATGAGGGAATGTGGTTTAACCATTTTTGCATTTGTTGTATTCGGTGCTGGAGTATAAAACCCCAAAATCAAGTGTTAAAATCGATTAACACTCTAATAATGGCCCACAGTAGAGGGAGTTTTGTGTTGTACTTTTATACACTCTACCGTTGAGTTCCTACTTTGTTGTTTTATTTGAAACGTAGTATGTAAGTTAACGTGTTTTGAATAAAAGACGAGTTTATGCAGTGTGCACTCAGACAAGACTAAACTTTATTGACAAATTCTTTAATTTAAATACAATATATTTTTCTTAGGCTAAATACAATTTTGCTAACTATTTAAAATATATAAATATAATTGTGTGAGAAAGTTGACTTGAGAAAAAATGTGCTTATTTGGTAACTTAAACTAGGCTGTAACTTTATTCTTCTGTTTGTGTATAAATTTGGATTTTTAAGTGTCGGTAAGTATTTAGGTTATTGCATTGTGTGCCGTAAGGTATATTTTAAATGAGTAGTGGTATTCACCATATGTGTTAACTTGTATATCAGCTAAAATATGGTTTTAAGGCAAGTTCTTATTTATATGTCATAGACCTTTCGACTGAATCTTTACAATAATATTCGCGTCAGTATAATATCACCTAATTTATCCAAATGCATCAAAAAGTTGAAATTTTTTAATAAATTGAAGAATTACTGTTACAAAAAAAGAAGGAAAGAAAGTAAAAACATTCTCTATTATTTATTAAAATTAAGCAGATAATATATGTAAAGAAATTGAATTCCTTTATTTAAATACCTGTCTTAGCTGAGAATAATACATTCTATTAGACTCCTGATATATAAACATATGTTTTTCCATAAATGTAAAAAGAAACTGAAAGAATTATTATCTTAAATTAATTTGCTTAATTTTATTATAAAAATTAGTAAAAATTGTAAAACAAAACAGGAATTGGCATCAAATTATAAACTTAAATGTCGTTTCTTTGTTTGCAGGTAAAATAATAAAAGTTATAGTTTATAAGTATTTAATATCTTACTATTAATCTAATAAATTCTTAAAATACTTTGTTTGCAGAGAAACTCAGTTTTGTATATTTAATTGGTGGATAATTCCAAAACCTTGTCTCCGCCTGATATAAAATATCATTATATATATATAAAATATGCATTTATTTAACCATTCAAAATTAAAAGTTCAATATGGTATGCGGATTTCAAGTACTAACTGATACAATAGATCTAATTCTAGTACACATATTTAAATATTTTTTGCAATTCTTTTTCTTTTCACTTTTAGATACTTTTATTTGAATGTTTTTAATAAAATTTGTTGCACCTGCTCTAAGACTCCAACACAGACTGTTCGTCTTCAGTTTTTTTTATTTCCAAGTGACGAATTTTATAATGACGAATTTGAAAATAATGACTTCAAAAAAATTAAATTGGGATACATAATATATGTCTATATGTAATTCTAAATTCTAATGATGAAGGTCTTAAATTTTGTCATATTTTACACTTAAAGTAGGAATCTAGATTTCCAAAGATTAAGTCATACTCCATTCCAATGCTATTTATAGCATAAAATGCAGATTAACCTTCTATATACAATAAAAATTAATATGTGTTTGTTTGAAATATATAGATGGCTAAATATCTGAACCGGGTTTCTTGCAATTTCAACAGTCTATATTATACAAGAATACATTGTTAATATTTCAAGCTTGGTTGGAAACATAGACTAAATTTTGTTTTATAATTGTAAGTAGGCGAGATGCCACGCCCACGCACGATTATCTAGGAATCTGTAACTTGTTAGTTACTTTGAGGTTCATACGATTGTGTGGGTAAAAATTTGGCAGACTAGCAGGAGCGGCACCCCGCATACGAAATAAATACTAAAATTAGTATATCTAACTATAACAAAATTTATAATATGACAAAGTAATTCTAAATATGTATATCTCAAAATTGTATTTTAGAATACTCGAAGAACCATAAATAGTTAAGTTTAGAGAAATATGCGATGCAAAATAAATGCTGCAATTCGCATATCTTGAACGGACTAGATCTTTTCCAGATGCTAGTATATAATGGGTACTATATCCAGACTGTCGCGTTCAGGTATCTGATGAAATCGCACCATCTAATACCTGATGACTCTGCCAGGTTGTTTAGTATATGATTGTTGAAAAATTTTAGTCTAGAGTTTTGAAGAGCAATACTGTTTGCTCTTTCTTCCGGTCCTGGCAACTGCGGCAGTGATCATTGAAAGGAAGTCCGAGTCTGCTCGCATGCTTACCAATCGTCCAGTGACCGGTTAGCACCACTATGATTCTCGAGATGTCTTTTCGTTTCACATTCAATAGCTGCAAACTGCGCTTCTCATTGTATGCTGGCCACATATTTCTAGTGTCTCGAAGGTATCCAAATTACGCCATCTAATTACAACCTTTTAAAAGTAGTGTTTGAAGATTTCAGTTTTAATAGTCCTAAGTGGTGTTGCGAGGCTGCTGTAGCTTAATTGGTTAGCGCATTTGATCATTAAGCATGAGTTGGTATTTGTAGCCCGGGTTCGATTCCCAGCCGCTGCCAATCAAACAACGTCAGTTTATGATAATTATTATATATATATATATATAAATATATATATAAAATCAAGCTTTAACATTAATGCGCGTACTCACCACCAGAGGCGCTGCAATTCTGCACTAAAAACAAACATAATGCGCAATTGCAGAGTTGTGATATAAAAAAGCTTTCTTCTTTCTCCACTTTTACTTCTTCAATCTATCCCCTTTCCAAAGAAATTAACGTAAGTATATATAGGCATATTAATTGCCTGAGTGTTACTTTTCTTAAAAAAAAATAGTGCGATCATCATCAAAAAGAGAACAGTTAGAGCAATTGAACTTGCGCCTTGAAAAAATCGCAATAAAATGCTTTTTCGTCGGATTGCCTTTCACAAGATAGAATAAAAACTAATCTGTCTGGAAAAAAAAAGTCTGGATAATAATAACAAAATAATATTTTTGGACTATTTTATTTTATTGAATTACACCGGATTTTAGCTAGTAAAACATAAATTTCGAATAAATTGGTTAAACAAGCTTTTTGCTGTTGCATACACACATATCTTCCAAACTAATTACATATCCATATACATATATCATAGTTCGAAGTTCTATTTCGAACTTCAAATCTTTGTGTTAAATTAGCTATTACTGAGCTTAACATATCTTCTTAAATATTTTGGTGCAATCTATTTGTTGAGTATCTTCTAGGAAAATTAAAAATAATTTTTAAATTTTTATTCTGGATTATTTGCAATTTTTATACCCTACACCACAATAGTGGGGAGGGTATATTGGATTTGTGCTGATGTTTGTAACGCCCAGAAATATTGGTCCAACACCCACCATCGGCTTAGAATCACTTCCTGAGTCGATTTAACGATGTCCGTCCGTCCGTCTGGCTGGCTGTCCATGTAAAGCTTGTGCACAGAGTACAGGTAACAATTTTGAAGCTATTTCGATAAAATTTGGTACGTGATACTTTTTTGGCCCAAGGATGGATGGGATTGAAACTGGTGGGAATCGGTCCATTATTTCACCTGGCCCCCATACAGAGGTCCTCCCGAAATTGGGGTTTACCCATCATAAATCTTTCAATTATGCAAGTATGAAAACACATTTCACCAAAAATGAGTAATAAATGAAGCTAAACCACATCTAAAAATTTCGTGAAGATCGGTCCATAATTAGTCGTAGCTCCCATATAAAGCCTACTTCCGAAAATAACTTTAAAGAACATAACTCTTTTAAAATGTTGGTATCTAAATAATATTGAATACAAATATGTTTCGAATATATACATATAATATGGTAGAATTTCATGACGATCGGTCCTTAATTAGTCGTAGCTCCCATATAAGGCCCACTTCCGAAATCACTTTAAGAACCATAAAAATGAGTCTTCATAAATAGTCAAAACTCCCATATAAGACCCTCTTCGTAATTCACTTTAACCTCCATAATTCTTTGTGTGTTAAAGGTTTAACACACATAATATTTATATTCACGGAAGTCATGGCACTGAATTTTTGGATGATCGGTCCATAATAGATAATATCTCCCATATCTGAAATAGCGCCCATATCTGAAATACTATTTATTGATATACTAGGTGTAGGGTATTATATGGTCGGGCTTGACCGACTATACTTTCTTACTTGTTTTAAATAGGGTTTTGCACATCGATGCGCCCAAATTTGACATCTATAAGTCATAATAGGATCTTATTTTTATAATTCAAAGTTGATTTTCGATTTAGTAATGGGAAAAGAGCTCTTCCACATTTAATCGCCTTTTCACAGCTTTTAAAAAACATGATGTCTGAAAGTCAACTTTTTATCTAACTCAATATTTATTAGTATCGAGAAGAGGAATTTCAACGTCTTCTACAGATAATGGTATCGAAGGTATTCTTTTCGGCGACTTATTGAAAAGAAATATTATTGCCTGGGGTTTGTTTTCGTTTATTTTTATTTTCCATTTCTAAAGTATTTTTGAGCATGTACGAGACCTTTTTTCATTCTTTTTACTATGTCGTTTGAAACGATTTTCTCAATTAAAGGATCTAGAAAAATTATTCTCTAATTCGAAGTCTTACAAATAATTACAATACACAAATAATTAAATTATCCAAAATTATTTCTACCGTAAATTTCTATGGTACCCTTTGTTTCTGCTAAATAAATAAATATAGAAATAACAAGTGAGAGTGCCATATTCGGCTGTGCCGAATCTTAAATACCCTCCACCTAAACTTAATATGAAATACAAAAACTCACTGGTCATAGCACTAGTATATCCTAATTCTGTGTTTTCTATTCAGTCTTAGTGCAAATTTTATTAGTATTTTATATATTGTTTGAAAGGAAATTTTACGACCAACATAATTTATTTGAAATGTTTTGAAATTTTATCTAAAATTGACCATTTATAATTGATGTAATTATTGATACTTACCATAATTTACAGAGTTTGTCTGATTTTCATAATATTATTTACAAGAGATTTATGGGTGGCATAGTAGTTGGAACAATTATAGACTGATAGCTTCTAAATCTAGTATCCAGTAATGTGATTTGGTTGAATTTCATCTCAATAACTTTATCTACAAGAGTTGTATGGTTGGTTGGTGTGCTCGGAAGTGGACATAATTCGAGAGCTTTTGCTATTATTGACTGACAGCTAAAAAATCCAGTAACATAATTGCGGTATAACCGATATTAGTATGATTTCTGGATTAAAAATTCTGATCTGTATAATAGTTGGTTCGATATAAATATTTATTAGACATTTTCGTTGGTTAAATTGTTTTTCGGAAATGGTTCTTATATGGCAAATCATGACAAATCATCGGCCGATTTTCTTTAATTTTGGAACAGTGAATTTTATTTTCACCTATACATACATACATACATACATACGAGTATGTACATATGTATATAAAGCATATGATAGGTACTTACTGTTTAATTCAATAACATTAGTTTTCATATAAATAACAAGATTTTAACGCGCAAAGAGAGATTTCATCAAAATTTTATTGATTGATACCAGCAAAATATGTTGAAAATATTACATAATAATATTAAAATTTTGTTGTAATTGTAATAATCATTAAATATAATTGCAATTTTATTTTGTTTTTATACAGATAATAATTTTTATACAACAATAATATAATAATAATAATAAATATTTAGATATTTTAAGTAAAGTAAATTATTTAAAGCCAAAACAAGGATTGAAGGGTTGAGAATAAGAATAATAAGAATTTTGAAATAAACATTAAAATCATTCAAAAAGAAAAGAGACAGCTATAGAGATTTTATAGGGATAAAGAACAAAATCGAAAAACCTAACAATTTACTTATTTAACCACTAACAATTTCATTTTTTTGTTTCCTAAAACTGTTTTCAAATAATTTAATTACATACAATGAAATCTTTACGCGTTTTTTTGTTAAAATAAAATTCGTCTTTAATATGTATTGTTAGGTTTTCGTCACAAGACTTTCCTTAACAAGCGTAATTATTTTAGAAAGTGCTAAGGAAGAAAAAGGGGATCGTTGATCGTTAACGTTCGTTAAAATTATACAAAAATCAAAACTTGTAGGGTATGAATTAAATTTTTAGGATTTCAGTTTTATAACTTTAAACGCAGAAGACGCAGAAAAAAGTTTTCAAAAAACAAAGTATTATTGTTGGTAATTAAAATTATAAGCTAAGCTTGTTGTTTTGTTTTGTTTCATTAAATTAATATTAATAGTTTTTTATGTAGGTTTTTATGAGTAACTAAATAAAAGAAATATATAATTGTTTTTTTTTTTTTTTAATCAATTTTTTATGCATTAAATGATCCCTGATGAAAAGGTGCGTGGTTTAGCGTTAATGTTTTTTTGTTGTTGTTGCTGTTATAGGTTGCAGCTGTTGCGGATTTTCCGTTGCCAGCAACTTAAATTTTAACGAGCATGATTTTTGCAGAAGGGACGACCGCCCTTGTTGTAGAAACTTTGGCCTTCCAAGTTTTGTTTGCAGTACTAAAATAAATGAAAAGAAAATATTTTTAATATAAACTCTTTTAAAATAAAAAAAAATCACTCCTTAAATACGAATTTTTCTGATTACATAACAAAACAGATACAAAACCAAAAAAGAAGGTGTGAAAATCTTTACCCTCTTTTACCACTTTTTACTGTAGATATTTAAAATTTGATGTTCGTAGGTCTACATGTTTTAACTTAAAAATAAATCAAATACTTACAGTGCAATTGAAACATTGGCTATGATAGTTGTGGTTCAAAGCCTCGACCCATCTATCGCCAGCTTCAACGGGGAAACCGCAAGCGAAACATTTAGTGGTGAACAATTCATTCCAATCGGCTTCACAGTAGGGCATACCATCCTCCAGAAAGAATGGAGTATTGCCAAACAATTTGCCGCAATGGCCACAGGCGAAGCATTCAGGATGGAAGTGTTTGCCAATGGCATTCAAACAGTCGCCCTAAAAATATATGTAAAAAGAACACACAAAATAATAATTAATTCGGAAAACAAAAATAACCTTAGCTTACCTTAATTTTACCAGCACACTTGCTGCAAGTGGGAGCCAAATATTTCTCAAAGCAATATTCACAGTAAAGATCACCCTTCTCCTCAACGAAGCCAATGTCTTGCAAGGGACGACGGCAGTTGCCGTTGATACAGTGAAAGTGCTCGGGACACCAGATCTTACCCAAAGCGGTAATGAAAGGACCCCTAAGTAGTATTTCCAAAAAAAAAAAATAAAGTTAGTTTAAAAGTGTTTAATATTTGTCACTAATGCAAAACTTTATTTGAAAAACTGTGAAGCAGAAAAAATGACACACTTACGAGGTTATTTCAACATTGCACTGACAACATATGGGTTTCTTACCATCCTTAAGCAACTGACTTACTATCTCCTCGTTTTCCGGAGACATGGGTTTGTTGGGATCTTCGCCCGGCTTGCCTAAGGCTTTAACACTTATACTAAATACTGGCCCATCTTTGGGCTGCTCATTTTGTGTGTTTGTTTCAATGTATGAACGTCTATCGGTGGCATGACTGGCTCTTCTATTGGAACGATCATTATTACGATATATCACAGTTTCTGATTGTGGCATTGTACTGCCAACGACCTCAGGTTTGGCTGGTACAGCCAAAGGCGATTGAGGTTTTGCCTTATTATCACATAATTCCAAAACTTTGCCCATGGGATGATTGAGGGACAGATCTGTACTGTGCACTCCCTTCGGGGATTGATGTTGTGGCTTGAACTCGGGCTTTAGTTCAACATTTTGATGCATGGCAATGACTGGTTTCAAGGCAGCCGGTTCGGATGGATTGATGTCTTTAAAGTCATCCAAGTCCAAGCGTTTGCGCACTACCATGGGACTGCGGGAAAGATTTGAACTGCTGTTGCTGAGCAAACTCAGTGAACTGCTGCTGTGCGGTGAAGGTATACCATTATTCCCGTTATTGGCCAAACGAGCCTCCAACATATTTGATATAACTTTACCGGCTTCGGCCATGAAATTGTCCATTTTTTGGCCCATATTAATTTTGCCAATCGATTCGTTCAACATGGCAGTGGGATCATCGTTGGGTAAGTCAGTCTGCTGTACGGAGGCATTGGCATTGACAAAGGAAGCATTGGTTTTAGGCTTAGCGTTAGTTTTGCGAGGCAAAGTGTCACTTAACATGGATGGTTTTATTAAGGATTCTGGAACGGCATTAACACAAGAAACAAGGCGGTAAAGAATAACAATTGTTAGTTAAAAACAAAACGAAAGCGTTAACGAAAAAAGGTAAATATTGTGGATAAATAATAAATAAAAATCTAAAGTATATAACGAAATTTTTATAAAACTAAAATATAGGAAGGAACTAAAAATAAATAAATAAAAAAAGAAAAAGTTCATGCTCATGCTCATGTAAACAGTCCAAGATCATTGGCCATTTTATCTAGATCTTGAACTAACAAATAAAGAGAAACAACATTTTAAACGCTGACAAATGTACAACAATTCCAGAATCTTTGCGTAACGTTTATTCAGTTGTCTAACCTGATGTGGGTGCTGCAGCTATTGCACAATGGTACACGTACACCGGGACTGACGGCCTTGTTTAAAATACCGCGACCACGTTTGGGAGCCGAAGTAGCACCATAAGCACCGCCCTTAGGAGCCATACCACCTGTAGCAGAATCATTATTGGTATTATTAGAAGGAGCTGAAACACTTGGAGTTTTTGAAGCGGTTGGTGCTGGTGCGGCGGCTGCTGTAGATTGCGATTGCATATTAGCTGTAATATTAGAGGAAGCTGGAGCATGTGGTGGCTTACAACCAGCTGAACCTAAAGATGCAGTCGGTCGTGAGCCATTATTATTTGATGTTTGTAATAATTGCTGCTTGCAGCACGTATGACCGGGACGACAGAATGTACCCGTTACTGGGCAAACACCCGAGGGTGCAGTGCCAGTTGCAGATGAAGTAGTGGCAGAAATAGAAGTAGCATTAAGGTTAGAGCCAGCTGTGATCGATTGATAAGCTTGATTATTAGTAGAAGTAGTAGCAGAAGCTTTGGTTAGACTACAGCTAACAATGTTAGCTTGTTGTTGTTGTTTTTGTTGATGTGAACATGATTTTGTTGATAATGTAGTTAATGATTTCTGTTGTTGTTGTTGCGATTGTGATTGCTGCATAGAAACCAATGATGATCCATACGTAGTTGATGGTGGGTAGGTCGAGTTAGCCGGTTCATCCAATTTTTTAGTAGTGGTTCCAGAAACGATATAGCTCGGTGGCTGAGGTTCATTGTGAGGAGCAAGTACTGGTTTTGTTGGGAATTTCGACTGACCATTCTCAGAATGCAGTTCGGGAAATTTCGTATCTGTCAAAGTTGCCGCTCTAGCACTAATGGCCTGTGACTGGCTGGTCAAGTTAGTGATCTCTTGTTCAAGACCAGATAAACGTCTAGCCTGATTGGCCACATAACCAGTTTTTCCATATGACTGTCTTCTTTCTGTGCTCGATTGTGAACCAGTACGTATTTCTATTGTCTTAGCCGATGAAGTGTGTTCAAATTCTTCGGTTACTTTGCGTCTACGTTCGATTTGGGTGTTGCCCACTTGTGTTTTGGTGTGTGATTGCATTTGACTTTGTTTTTGTTCCTCCAAACAGGAAGCCTTCTCACTTCTTTCCACGGTCATATTGCCAATTTGCATTTGTTCTTTCTTCTCCGGCTGTTGGGTAAAACTTTGCATGGCCGATTGTGTGCCAGTGGCTGTCTGAGAGAGCAAACGTTCTTGTTGTTGTGCTTGTTGAGCTCCCAAATAACTTTGTCCAGTGGTAATAGAGCCGGCTTGTAGTACGCGTGGGCTTAGTGGTGACACTTCAGATTCCTTCAGGCGTGGAGCATGTATGGCAGCCAAGGGGTTTGGTGGTGGTCCAGGAGCTGGAGATCTAGCGCGATCTGGAAAAGGAGAAGCTGAGCGACGGTCATATTTACGAGCATGAGAAGCCGGACATTCATCAAAGCATAATTTTTCAGGCGTTTGATAGTATGGAATTACGGGAGCTGGTTTATTTATCATGGAAGGCGTATATGGCCGTGAGGGTGTTTGCGATTGATCTCTCACCATATGTTCATCTAAAGCTTGAAAAGCCATGGTAACTGGTCCCGAGCGATCTTCAACAATAATTGGTATAGTGGGTTTAGTCAACTGTAGCTGTTCTTTAGCGGAATCGGAAGCGGTTGTGGAGGAAGAAGTGACTTTTGAAGACATTTGCTGCTGCCTCTGTTCGGTTTTGCAACTCATAGCAGATGAACTGTAGGCAGAAGCAGATGTCTGCTGTTGGTGCGATTGTGATTGCTGTTGGCTGACGGAGCGTGCAGACATTTGAGCCACAGGCTTGTGTACAGTATTACCATTGGAGCCACTAAAGGCAGTAGGTGTTTTGGGAGTATCTACAAAAGCCAGGGGAATATTCTCACGCAATTCTGGTGGTTCCGGTGTGCGCGCGGGACTTTGAGTGGGCAGCACTGTCCAATTGCGCTGATATTTCGGTATAGATTCTGGTCTGTGGAGACCTGACGATGTGGATTTTTGTTTCAAATGACTAAGGGGTGAGGGTGGTGGAAATATAACCTCAGAATGTTCAAGTTCATCGGTTACTTCTTCGATTATTTCATGTACATCTATTTTTGTGGAGGTGGAAGCGGAGGAACCAGCTGTCGCATAAGCCATTGATTGGGATGATTTTGTAGCTTGTGTTAAATTCGAAGCATATGTTGCTGAGGTAGTTTGCTGTTGTTGGACTGCGGAGAAGGAGTTAGAGGAAGAAGAGCTAGCTTTGGTAGAGGAATACAATGAGGACTCTTCACGTGTATTAGTCTGTTGTTGTTCTTGTAGTTGTGAGGTAGTGTTGGTTTGCTGTTGTTGTAGGAGTTCTTGCTCCTTTTGTGAAAAATAACTACGTCTTTTTTGATAACGCTCATGAGCATCATAATATTTTTTATACTCGAGATCATTTTCGGCTTTTGTGTAGGAAATGGAGTGTCGAGGTGTCGTTGTGGAGGATAAAGGTTGCGAGGATGGTTGGAATGCTTGCATGGCCGCAAATGCTGATGTTGATGATTTACGTTTTTCTGTGGTATAATACTCCACCTGTTCCAATGCCTCCTTAGACAAACCCAATTCTTCTTCTCTGTCCAAAACCTGAAATTCTTTCTTTTTCTCTTCTTCTTCTTTTTGTTGCTCCTCAAACATGTGAGTAGCATTTTCAGGATCTAGTGGAGTATAAGGACGTTCGGGAGCTGTGCGCAATGCATCCTTCATTGATAGATGTTCTTTGGGTGTAGGCAAATCTAGAATGTGTATGGGAACATCACGATCAAAGTGGGCTTCAAAAGGTTTTTCAGGTGCCGTGGTTAGGGCACGTAGTAGAGGAGTCTTTGGTCGATAATCCTCGCGGATATAGGGCTTAATTTCGATGGGTGGAGGCATGTAAGGCTCAGTCTCCTCAGGCAAGGGTATGCCTTCGGAGGCAGGTGGAGCAAATTTCAGTTCAAACTCTGGAGCAATAGTCATTGCTTTAGAAAGTGTGGGAGTATCCCATATGTAATTGATTTGCAGTGGTTCGGGTTCTGGCGAAGGTGGCCGTTCATAGGGTTCTGGTATTGATTCTTTTGGGGGTTCTTCAGGTATTTCCTTAGCAATATCTGCCTCCTGATCTACTTGACACGTACATTCGCACGGTTTGGGACACAAACAACCTACCATATGAAAGGGGGTTTCAGGGGCAGTGGTCAAAACCCGTACCATAGGGTTTATCCATTCTTTGGGACAAGGATTAGGAATTTTGGTGGGGGGTATTTGTTTTACTGGGGCTATTTCGAACTTAATTTCAGGAGTAGGTTGGAAAATACGTTGAGTTTCTAGGATTTGAGAACGATCATCTTTGACGAAACCTTTCTCTTCAGTTTCCTCCTCATACGAGGATTCGTGTGTTTCTGTTGTGTGTTTTTGTTGAAGTTTTTCTTCCTCTTCATTACCTTGTTCTTCACGTTGATGATGTTCAGAATATGAATCGACTTCTTTGACTTCGGGATCTTCTAGAAATACCACATGGCGCGATCCCTGAGTTGATTCGGGTACAGGACTTGGAGTTACCGATCTTACCATATCTACTAGTCTGTATGTGCTTAATGGATGAACTAAAGTTTCTATAATTTCTTGAGCACTTCGGCGGCCACTCTCGGAATAATTTGACGAGGACAGTTGCAAATGATCTTGTTGCTGCATAGCGGCTACTTCCATGTCCATGTGATAGTCAAATTCAGAACCAGACTGTTCGTAAGCCTGCTGCATTTGATAGGCCTGCACTTGTGCTGCATACATGCGTTGATATTCCTCCGATGTGGTGGTGGTTGTAGTGCTGGTGGAGGTATACGAATCTGATCCAGATTCAAACTCCTGTTGGGCAACACCACTGCTCAATTGAGGAGCTGAACGACTTTGCCATTGAGATTGTTGTTGTTGCTGTTGTAGTTGCTGCTGGTCAGCCTGACCACTACAATGACATTGACCACAGGCAGTTGTATTACCCGGTGGAGGAGGCGGAGGATTTTCTAATGGCTTTGCCACCACGTGTTGTGTTTCAGGTGGAGGTATATACAAAGGAGCTGCTGTAGGAGCACGACTACAATCGTCTTCAGCAGGTGGCCAACTAAACTTCGAACAGCGTCGTCTATTGGCCTCCTCCACCTCAAAGTCCTCCTCGAAATAACATTCAGCATATTGCGGTTGCAAGCCTTCATCATTGGCTTCTATTAAAAGCCATCGTCCAACCAAGTTTTTAACGAATTTAATACACCAGCACGACAAATGTATGGTTGATTACAATAGTTACAACAACAGGTTCGATGGAAACGGATGGTAATGGATTTGTGTGTTTTGTATGTAAGTTTGGGTGGATTGTATTTTTATGGGATTTTTTGTGTTTTGTGGTTAGTTTAAGAAGGTTAGTGATTATTTTTTTCCGGGAAAAAAGTTTATAATTTTATTTTTTTATGGCAAACAAGAGCATATTTTTATATGTTGGGTTATTTGTTTGTTTGTGATGTTGTTTAAGAAAAAGAAGAAAGATAAAAAATGTTGATACATGTTAGATTTGTAGCAAGCAGCAGTGTAGATTTTTTATCTATATACAGCTAAAAGCTTAAAAGTTGTTTGGCCGTTGTTTAGTAGGTGTAAATATTTGTGTATGTGTATGAAACACAAATGGACCCTTTGTGCGTTTTTAATGTGTTTTTTTTTTTTTTGTTTCTTCTTTAAGAAAAGTATGAAATTATAAATAACGTTTAATACATTTCTTGATATTTTGGAAATAATTTTAGCTACATGGTGACTACTTACAACTTTTTCTGAGCAAGAGATAAAATTACTACCGAACTTTAGCAATCGGTCACTCCTATATTATTTTTTAAATAAGTATTAAATAATTTTAAGATTGCAGTCTTAAAACAACTCATAATGATGACGCTTGGAATTCTTGTCCATTATTTAGGCAGCTATAGCTAAACTAGGTTAACTCTAACATAAGATTTCGCTTAACTAAGTTTTAAACCATTTGAAATGAAATTGGATAGACAACACATGCATGGAGCAGTACATAACAAAAACAATATTTGTGAAAATTAATTATGTATATAAAAACTTATATTAGTAAAAATCACACAATCTGGTCTACAGCGAAGTGTTCATTTGGGGATAGAAGTTAGAAGATAGTCTTGTTAAAATCTTAATTAATTGAAAAATAAATATGAAACAAAATCAAGTAAATAAGATATTGATAAAGTATACAAACTAGTTGATGAAATACAAATAAATATTTCCAAAAATTATACGATTACTGGGATTTGTAGTTTCCGGTAATATTTTTATTTAAAACCAAAACAAATAAATTTTCTGCTAAATCTTGTAAAACATTAAGAAAATGTTTGACAATTTCAAACACAATTTAACACACATATTTCTATTTGTCTATTATTATTACTGTTTAAAATATCCTTGTAGTCCTGATATTTCTTAACAGGACCAAGTAAAATATGTCTGTGTTGTAGACGTGGGGAGTTGGGTTTATTGTTTTTTAATAGTTATAATAACCTGGAAAAGGGAGATTTAGAAAGAGAATATGGGATTTATTTTTTGTATATTTATATATTTAGAAAGGAACATTTAAAAAGTATAAAACAGTTAGTAAAAGGGCATTTGTAAGCACAAGTTTTAGTAGTTAAAAATGGGGAACCCTTGCATTTATTTAAAAGTGTGTGTAAAGGAACGAAATTTTATGTTGCTCTTACAAACTCGTAATTAAGACGACAAAGAATTATTATTTTTGCCAATAAAAAAGGTTTTTTGATGGTCTTTATAATCTTCAGCAGGGGTCTAGGAATTTATATTTAAAGACAAGAATATGTCAAATACCTTCACCTTACCCAGAGAGAAAGCGAAAATGGCGTAATCTCTCCAGAGCGTACAATGTACCGTATTTGCGGCATATGTATGTATACCCAATTCTAAGGGTATGGAACTTATGAATGAATTACTAGAATGCTGACTTTTCCTTAAAGTTCTAAAGAAATCTTTTCATATGTATTTCGATTGAAGGACATTTTATCAAACAGTTTCTTTTGAATGAATATATGTACGTTTTCTTTTTTATTCCAAATTACAGTATTTTATACAATATTGTAAAAGTATTGTAAAACGGATATCCTCTGTTATTGCCAGAAAAGGAAAATTTCTTTTGAAAACAATAATAATACGATACTTTTCATCATACATATCTGCCACTTTTATACATACTGATTTAAATTGTTACCTCTAAAAGATTTGTAGTGGTTGTAGTACAAATACATATGTATGCCGTATGTCTACAAATTGCTATTTTATTATAGCCCAACGAAGCGTTTCTCATAATAAGCAGACTATATACCAAATCAGATAATTTGAATCTAACTTGGAAAACCAATGTTTTGAAACATGCACTGACGGACATCGTTATATATATAATATTTATGTATATTTTTTACAACATGAACATTCTTCAATTAACAATTTTGAGTACACACTTCTACACCAATTAACTCGCTGGATTATACATATCGCTCCTTAAATACAAAAGTCACACATTTCAAAAAATATCAAAAGTTATTATTTTGCATAAAATGCTTCTTAAACGATGAAACTTTCATGTTTCGCTATAACAGCCGTCATTTTATGATCGAAAACACCCGTAAACGCAAAACCGTTAGTTTTGTTTTGTAGTAAAAATCATAAAATAATTAAAATTATTTTTAAAAATGACGCTCCTGCATAATTTGCTTATTTTGACTTGTGGTGCTTTTGTATTTAAGGAGCGATATGTAGTTTTGTACACATATTGATTACATATTGTAAATCAGCCAGCGGGAAAAATTTAAAGTGCTTCCATTAGCAGGCCTTCTAGAAGACCTGTTTACACATTCTAAAAGATTTCATACTCATTATTTTACTCACTTTGTTATACGAGTAATAAAAACGAATAAAAAGAGCGTCTATATTTTATTATTAGTCTTTTATGAAAGTTTGCAAATAAAAGTACGCATGAATAAGTACTTGACATATATCAATGTGATTTTTTATTTAATTTATTTTAAATTAATTTAAAAGCCTTCTTTTATTTAAAACCCCTACTTTCACTTTCTTCAATGAAATTATTAAGTTAACAGACCCTTAATTGCGCCTTTTATGTGGCATCAGTTTGTAGACCTTCCAATTGCCCTTCTGAAGAAGGTCTTCTAGCAGGCATGTAACCAGTAGCGTGTAGGCAAGGCCTTGACTAACAATGACACGCCATGTAAAATTGAAACGATTTGGGAATGCGGCTGGAAGTACTTGTGACTGCCAAAGAAGGTCTTCTAGAAGGCATGTTTACAGCATATTTTTCCCGCTGGGCAAATAAATTATATTTAAATGTGTAGCAACGAAAGTACATATGTATATTGGATAGTCAGTATTTCGAAATTGTTAAAACTTTTTTCATTTTCGAAAACCAAGTTCTACTTTGAATTACAGGACAAAATGTCAAAGTTTATTGATTAAAACTTAAATTTCCTAATTTTTTTTTTTTTTAATTTGGAAAACCATCTGTTGTATCTCTTGAAGCAAATGTCTGAAAATGTAATTTATATTTACAAATAATTTTTTAGAAAATTTTTAGTAATATTCTACAATTGCTGTCCATTGTATGGTCTTGTATTTAGACACATTTAATTCTGTATGATTGAAGGGATTCTATACAAATATTTATATTTATTACAAAAATCAGTAATTTCTTAATGTTATCAGAATATTTAAGAATATTGCTCTTTGTACAACAATTTGACTATTTTACATTGTATGTGTGTTCATACTTTGGTATATATGTACACAAATAACATGTAAACAATTACTGAAATTTCAGCTTTTATTTAAACATAAATGCGTCTGACATTATAAGTAAGAAAAAACAATATGGAAACCATGTCTACTATAAGTATTTTTTATGATTAACAATTCGTAAAGAAAAATATGATGTATGCGGAAAAAATGTGAGTCTATGACAGAGGCGTGAGAATGCTGCAATTTATAAATTGCAATTTGCAGTGAAGAGCAACGAATCCTATAATATGAAATTGTTCTCAAAGTTTTTTGTGTGTATGAATATAAACCCTTTATTATTACTTTAGCACTACGCTCTTTATCGAGTAGTAAAAATATAATTGAAATACGTATACAAAGTTTCATACATATGCTATATAAACAAATGAATAAAACAACAAAATAAAAATTATTATATACAACGATTGTTGATGTTATGTACTCAATCCTTATACATTTATATACATATTCATATATAAATACTTATGTAAATTAGGAAGGTCCCAAAATTAAGAATTCGTCTTCTGGTATTGACATTGTCGTAAAATTTTTACTATATCTAGTGTTAAATTGTCATTTCATTAATGTTTATTATTTTAGTATATTCATATTTTGGAAAGAAATTATACATTATTTTCTTTAGAGTAAAATTTACAATTTAAAGTAAACTATAAATTTTAGTATAAAATTTACGTTATCAAGTAAAATTTACAATTAAAAGTAAGTAAGAAAGTATTATCGCTAAGCAAGACCATGTAACGCGCAGTATATGTGTAAAAACTTTTTTATCAGGGAGCTCTGACCTATCATCCAAAAATTTAGTGGCATGACTACATATTTTTTGTGTTAAATTTTATCTTAAAGTGTTCTTCGGAAGTGGGCGATGAATAATAATGAACCCTTCATCATAAAATTTTGCCGAATGATTTGTGAATATATGAAACATATTTGTGTTGAATATTATTAGGATACCATAAATTTTTAAGAGAATTATTATGGTCAACTATAGACCGATCTGCGCAAAGTTTGTAGATATGATTAGGCTTCATATACAACTTATTTGTAGAAACATTTATGGCCGATAAACCTCTATTTTAAGATTTTTATGGTGGCTTGGTGAAATAATGAACCGCTTTCAACGAATTTTAATCTCAACCCTTATTGGGTTAAACATTTTATTTTATAAAAATATCTTCAAATTGAAACCAGTACTCTGCGCACAAGTATTACATGGAAATTCAGTCAAATGGATGGACGGTATCGGTAATCGACTTAGGTCGACCGTTACACTCTAAAGTGGTTGTTGGACTAATATTTTTGGGCATTACTTACATTAGCATAAATCCAATATACCCTTCTCACTATGGTGGCGTAGGGTATAATTATATTTTAGTGTAAAATTAAAACTTTAACTTGAAATTTAAATTTAATTTTAGCTTAAAAATTTCAATTTTAGTGTAAAATTAAATTTTTGCTGTAAAATCTAATTTTCAAATTTTGATAGCGAAATATTGGAAATAAATATATATAAATAAATTAAATATTTTTATATAAAATTCAAGTGACCTTATTGCTTGTAAAAAGAAACTAATAAACATTAAAAAAAAGGTCAAATAAACGAACTAAATATTTAATTTTTACTGTAAAATTTACATTTAAGTGCAAAATTTCCATTTTAGTGTAAAATTTACATTTTAGTGTAAAATTTACATTTTAGTGTAAAATTTACATTTTAGTGTAAAATTTCCATTTTAGCGTAAAATTACGCCAAAAACTAAAATTTTAATCTGAATTTAAAATTTTATGTTGCAATTTAAGCGCAAACTTTACTTTTATTGTAAAATTTATATTTAAGTGTAAAATTTGCATTATGTTGTAAAATGTACATATTTGTGATTAATTTACACTATTGTAGTTTCTTTTTTTCTTTCTTTCTTTTAGTGTAAAATTTATATTTAAGTAAAAAATTGGCATTTTAGTATAAAATTATTATTTTTACTTTGAAAATTGCATTTTTTGTGAAACATTTATACTTTAGTGTAAAATTCACATATATTTTACAATAAAATGATTAATTTAAAAAATTATTTTAGTATGGAATTCACAGTTTAGTGTTAATGTACGTACATTTTGAAAAATTTACGTTACAAAGTGAAATTTACACAAAAAATACCATAACGACAATTAATTTAGGGATATTGAAATTTATATTCTATAAAATTGGGTCCATCCAATTGCATATAACTATTTATAAACTTACATAGATATATTAAAAAATGTTTAACATACTGCTGTTACCAGTTTCCGTTTCCTGTCTGGCAAATATTTTTTATTTTTTTAATATTATTGTTACCGATTGTTAAATGTTGGAAACATATACATATGTATATGTACATAAGTATGTATGGATATGCCACAAATAAATGTTTGAGTAACTTGTATATTAGTGTGCGTAATTTTACTCACCCATATGTAAATATTTTCATAAGACATTATATATCTGTGTATGAAACAGATCAATACAATACAACAAGTAATAAAATAATTTAAAATTCATTGTAGTAAATAAAAGCACAACAGGAAAAGGAAGTACATAATTTTTATAGAAAATTTTGTAAAATTTTATAAAATCTGTAATTTCAAAAATACTTTTGCTGGGCAATGCCTTAAATTGCAATCAATAAAAATAAGTACGATTAGCAATAACATTCGGAAAACAAAAACTCTTAATAGTGTACAATGTAGAGTTTAAAATAAATTGCTTTATGCTTAAAATAATGAGAAGCTCAATTTAGTGTTTAAAAAAAGTTACAGCGAATTTTATTTACTTTTCCACGGAGTTGCTTAAAATTATTTCCAAAATGTATCTTTCAATTTTCTAAATTTATGAAGATTAATAGTTTTATAATAAGAATTCGAAAACGTCAAACGTTTTAAACTACAAAAGCATATAGTGATGATGAATTATTTGCAAAACTTTCAATTTCATAAAAAAAACAGCATTTTTCTTGCAGTATTGTGCATAGAATTTAACAACTTTCATTTTCTTTTCTTAACATTTCGTTGAGATTTTACCTTGATTGTTGTAGTAATTACTGTAGTTGTTATAGGAAGTTGTATTTAAGGAAGAAGGCATAGTTGAGTACCTATTGGATCCAACAACACTGGGATATTTTTTATTGTATTGTGTAGATGTGCTATAATTGCTGCTGTAATTGTTGTGATAACTGTTGTACATAGACTGGGGCTTACGACCTTTTTTGTTACAATTTTTTACACAAAAGTGTCAGTGATTGTTTCGATATTTCATATACAAATTTACATTTTCAAAAGGTAAATAAAAAATAAATATCGTTAATATAAATATGATCGGGATAATCGAGTATGTATAAAATTGTATGTTAAATTTCATAAGAAAATTTCAATAAGAAGCTGGGCCATGTGTTTTCAAGTATTTTTGTTTGGGTTAAAATTTTGTGTTTCTGCGAAGTTTAAACAATTTTTAATGGCAATGATTCTTTTTAAAGATGGGTTAAAATAATTTAGATTGTATTTAAGCATAAAATTGGATATTGTTTAATTTTTTATTATTATTACTTTTTTTAAATAATATTAACAAAATATTTGTTTATCACATCAATATACATATGTATCTGGTCACATTAATATTGAGGTATTTAAATATGTTTTACTATTTTTTTTCCGAATTGAGCTTAAACCCAATCGCCTTGATTTTGCAAATAATCTATAACCTCTTTGTTAAGCTGATCATTAATCTTACCTTGTTGGCCAACATTGCTGCGTGGCAAAGTAGCATAGGCATTGCCACCAGTTGGTTTGGGTTGAGTTGGTGGTGGTTGATTCCATTGTTGTTGTTGCTGTTGTGGTGGATAAGAGACAGGCGACTTAGGAGCAGCAGCTGGTGGAGCAGCACCATAAGGACGAGCATAACCGCCTTGATTAACCTGCAAATTGTTTGGGAAAAATAAATGTTTAAAATTATAACACAAAACTTTTTATACTTGAGATTATAAAACGTTTTTAAAAAAGAAATATGAGTAATCTTTGTGGGAATTTTATTTCATCGGTTAAAGTGACATTTACTTAAACCGATAAAGAAATTAGCAATATATACATTGAATGCACAGTTAATTAAACTTGAGATTTTAGTTACATTTTTGCATTTTAAAATTATTGTATAATTATAATTTTAGTTAAAAATATACATTAAAGTTTAAAATTCACATTTTCATTATAATAGTTGCATCTGAATGTAAAAATTATACTTTCTTATACTTTATACTGTAAATTTACATTTTAAAGTAAAATCAACGTTTTAGTGTAAAATTGATATGTTAGAGTAAAATTTTGATTTCAGTGCAAAATTTTGATTTTATGTTTAAATGTAAAGTTTTGTTTTTTATGCTTCATGTACGCCAATAATTATCTTGAAATTTATAGAAATTACAGTTTATTTGCTCAAATCAATATTATTTAACTTTTCTGAATAAACTTATCAATTTCCACATCAAATTACCGCTCATACATATTTCACAAAAATACTAAACACATGTTTGTAAACATACGTGAATGTTTAGCAACATAATAACTTGAATCTAAACAAAAAACAAAAAGGTTTTCAACATGCTTTGGCATAAAATAACATGCAGGTGCTTATAGTGCTACATCTACTTGGCATAATTGAGAATTAGAAAGAAATTTTGAAACAAAACAACTAATTCCAAAGTTAAGTTCAGTTGTTGTTGCTTGTGGGAGAGCGTGTGGCATGACAACTTACCTTATAATTAACATTACCCTTACCGGGTGGCACAACACTACGTATAACATTACCCGTTAAAGTGACATATTCAAATGGTTTGTCACCACTGGGCCCCGTGGCCATGGTCGTGGACATTTCGTTAGTTGTTGTGGTGGTGTTGTAGTTGTCGTTGATTATTTGACTGTTGCTACTATGGCTATTATTAAAAGGACTCTTATCTACAATTGATAAATTGCTACTAGAAGGTGTTGTTGCTGTTGGTAGAGGTGGTGCAACCTGACATGAATCAAATTTCAATTGATTATTTAGTGTTGCTGTGATGGCAGCAACACTGGGTAAACTATTATTAATAATGCTGTTGTTGTTATTATTATTGTTAGTTTGTTGTTGTTGTTGCTGGAGATAATGATTATGTTGTTGTTGTGTTTGTTTGGGATTGGTATTTGGAGTAGCAATGAAGGGTTTTGGTGTACCGTTATTTATAAATGTATGAATGTTGCTGACATTATCGGAATGTTTAATAGTGTTTGTATTCGGATTGGAATTAGAATTATTGTTGTTATTGTTACCCTGAATCAACAACTTATTGGAATACTCTTTTAAAAACTTATTGTACACTTTTTGTGTTGTGGGTATAATGGGTGTTGTTGTTGCTGCATCTGTAGCACCTCCTACCCCACCTGGTGCAATTGGTGCTGGCGTTAATGATGACACATTTGTTTTATTGTACGAATTCAGATCATAGTCATTTTGTTTTGTCATCAACAATTTTCTATTGTTCGTATTGTGTTGCTGTTTCATTGTATTTATATACAAGTCCTGGTTGTTGTCCTCTGGCAGTGGTGGTGGCGGCGGTGGAGGTATTGCTATTGTTGTTAATGTTCCATAATTATCGTTATTACAGCCATAATTCAGCGAAGTAGATGATGATGATGCCTGTCTGGAATGTAGGGGTGAGGTGGAGCCATACTGGTCCAATGACAAACTGGAGTAGGTCGATTCACTCTGTGGCTGATAGTGGGTCATTTGGTTTTGTTGCTGCTGCTGTTGTTGCACTATTGTGTTATTGTGATGATAATTGTAGGGTGTTGGTGACAAGGATTGGGTGGAGGAGTGAGTGGTATTTGAACCAGTTGACATTGATGACAGGCTACTTAATGTACGTGTATGTAGTTGGCTGTCATTATTATTATTAATATTATTATTGTTGTTGTGGCTGTAAATTTCAAATTGTTGTAGTTGTGTGGGTGATGGTGGTGGAGGCAATGGTAAATCATTCATATTTTCTTCTTGCTTTAGTTTTTACGTTTTTTGTTGTGGAGTATTTTTGTTTGGTTTATTTGTTTAGCAGTCGTGGTTAATTGTTTAGCAGTGCCAGGCAAGCGAATAATGGCAAAAGCATTAAAATAAAATTAAAAATAAAATAACACAAAAATTTAATAAAAAAAAAAACATAGAAGAAATCAAAATAATGTATGAGTTGGAAATGTGTGTCCAAAATATTTTAAATAATATATATTTATATGTAGTCAACTAATTCTACAGTCTTGAAAAAGATTTTATTGGCATTCTGGATTGAATATAAAAAGTTTAAGGTTAACATCTATTTAAATGTTTAAAGTTCAATTCTGATTATGTTTCAGAAAGTATTTTGAAAGCTAAAGAAGCATGTCCTTATATTTATGATATTTTGGCATAACCTTCGAACAACATTTGAAAGAAATGTTGTATCTGTTTTTAAAAAAAGTCTTTATATCAAATATATACAACATGTTTCTTTAATTATAACCTTTTTTTGTGTGAATAAGGTTTAGAAGAATTCTAAATTTATTGCACTGTATTGTTTAAGGATTGGTGCTAGCAACATGTTGCTAAACAATTATTTTAATTTATTAAAAACATTTTAAAAATGTTTATTAAAATTTTAAATTTATAATCAAATAAGCTTTGTTCTAAATCTGCTTTTAAACTTCCTGTATTTTATTATTTCAGACGTTATATATGCTTTAAAAGCTAGAAAATTTTTTTCGGATTTTTTTTTATGAATTTATATACATAACTAGAAACTCAAATACTTTTTTCATTATTTATTTCATTAGTAGGCAAGTCTATATAAGCAATATGTCGAATAAAAATTACTGGCAACACATCTTTTATAACATTTTCAAAATTGCTTTTGGAAAATTTATTTTATTTTTCAAAACAGTTCATAAGTTTATGGAATTGTGAAATTATGTAAATAGTTTGATTTAATTGCATATACAATTCTATTATTATCATTAATGTTTTGCAACATGTTGCGAAACAATAATTCATAGCCAAATAGTTAAGATTATTACAAAACACTTGAAAAGATTTTAATATTGATTTGAATTAGAACAGCAATTTTCATTTAGAAAACATTAAAAGCAACTATTAATATTTTATAAGTTCTTTTATATATTTCAAAACATTTGTTGACAAATTTATATCTGCAGATTTTCAAATATAAACATGAATGCCAACATTTTCTTTAGCAACACTTGGTTAAGGAATTCTATATTAGCAGCATGTTTCATAAACATTATTGACAATGCACTTTTTATAAAATTTCTGATATTTTTAGATTTTACAAAAAAAAGAAACAAACGATATAATACGATATTTTATTTTTGATGCTAATACAACATGTTACTCACAAATTACTCCTAACCTAATTGTTTTCATTTAGGATATTTTTAATTTATTTATCTTTATATAGTAATAGGTCAAGGTCACTTTAAATACTTTTCTTAAAAATTTGAATTTATTTAAAACGAACTTCTTGCCATAAATTCACAATTCCAAAGAAAGAGTATTCCAATAATTTTTCAACAAGTTACAGAGATTAATTTATTATTTATTTTAAGATGAATTATGTAATGTATAATAATGATCAAAGATTGTATACTTCAAAAAAAAATCGCTTTAATATTCGTTTTTTTAAACAACACCACTAAATTAAATTTTTTTCAGTTTAAATATTCGAGTTTGTAAAATAAGTCGTTAAAAATTGAAAATAAAAATTATTAAAAAAAATTATAAATCCGTTTCTTTGTCTTAACAAACACCAACCGAACTGTATACGTTGACTATAAAGAAACTAAGAAATCACACTGATAAATTAACGAAATAATCAAGTGGCAACATTAAGTTTGACATACTCATTCACTCAGACATGTTGTACGAGTAATCGATGCACATGTGTATGCGATTTACACATACTTAAGCAAAGATAAGTAACAAAGTGAGTAAGTGGAATGAACGATCCAACCAGATCAATGAGTAACCCTACCGAAATTATCAAGAAACTTGGTTGGCTTCCAACTTTCAAATCAATCTCAACTTAAACAATCGAACATGTTTCAAAGCCAACAAAATATTTGTCTCTGACTCACTGCATATTCAAAGAAACCCAATTTATGATTATAATACCCTTGTTTCATTTATACAAAATCGTTTACCATTTTATCCCGAATTTGTTTTATAAAACAGCTGTCTATAGGAATGTTTTTAACAGTTGCAGAAAAAAATCAGAAAAAAAATCAATTAAATTTTATAAATAAATAAAAATAAAATCAATAACTCATGGCATGTAGCATGAGTTGTTTGTAAATATACACACCTTAAGTTTAAATTTACTTGTTGTGTTGTTTTTATTTTATTTTCAGTAGTGCACAAAAAAATACGGTTGATATAAAATCAGTGCAAAATTTCAGCTAAATTTAGAAATGCATACTTTGGGAATGAGTAAAAGTAAAATGAAAATAAATTTACCTAAATAAAAACAAAAATTTTATTAAAAGCTGCATTTGAAATACATATACATACTATAGAAAGATCAATAAGAACTTTCAATGCGGTACAGTCAAAATGAAATAAAATTAGCAAAAATTACAAATATTAACGAGTTTCTAATTTTGCGGTATCTATAATCGAATACCAGCGAATACGTTCCTTTATACATATTTTGTCAACATTTAGAAATGTATGCGTCAGACTTCAAAAGTCACAAAATAATAAGAAAAGTGCTGTGTTAATTAATTGGAAAAGAGTGCTGTCACAAACTTAATTCATGAGAATCCATTCCCAAGAACTTTGTTATTTTTGGTAAAATAACGTGAGAGTTTTTTTCAAATTTTATTAATACATATTAATAAAATATTAAATACATTTTTTAATCTCAAGAAATTTTCATATATCGTTCCTTGAAAACATACAGAATATTTATATGAACTTAGGTGTAACAAAAAACTTGTGTTGTTAATAATATTCGTTAATCTAATTGCATTAGAAAGTTGAAACACATGTCATCATATTCATCATATTAGTCAGCAGAGACAAATGACATTTTTTTTTGGCAACATGTTGCTAAAATACAAAATTTTTATAGAATTTAAAAGAAAAAGTTTTTTTAAAAATCTGCAACAACTGATAGGATAGTAAGCTTTGTGATTTATATAGCAGTATAAATATATGTATGTATAAAAAAGAATGTTGTTGCAAAGAGAATTAAAAAAAAACTATACTTTTAACTCTTTCCATAATTACCTAATATAGCGCAACAAGGTTGATTAAAACTATTTTTAAATTGATAGATCAAACAGACTACACCTACAATTTTGGCATTCTTTACACAAAATTAAATGCACCAGGAAATGAAAATGCTATTACTTTATTAATACTATAGTGCACTAATACATTTGCACCTATTAGAATAGATATTTTCAATGATATTTTATAAAATTACTCTAGTGGTTTAGATACAATGTTAATTTTTTTATTTAGCAATAGTTTAATGAAAGGTAAAAAAAATTTAGAATATATTTAGTGTGTTGTTAACTACAGTCGGGCCTCGATTATCCGTCATTTGGTTAACCGGTAACCCCGATTAACCGTGATGGAAAAATATCAGTCTATTGTTATTTGTTTGCAATCTTTTTAAATTGTTTGCTTCGATTAACCATGTCTATAGAGGTACAATTTATGATCTACTTTTTGTAACATCTAAAAATAAATTCATTTGTTTTGATTGTTCAACAAATATTATCAGTAAACTTATCAGCAAAAGCATATAAACAATGGTCAATCAATAAAATATAATTACGCAATATATTGACAATGATAATTCCGTTGTTTAAAGTTAAATAAGGCCAGCAATTCGTTTATGAATATATTATGAATCATTAAATTATTCTAATTTTTATTAACATTGAAATATTAATCTTTTGTTAGCTGACTGCAATATTCAGGCACACATACACCCACTTTAAACATATCCTGAATTTTAAAATTGTAATAATCCCTTTTTCGTGATTTTCGTGAGAAAGTGATTTGAAATCACTGAAAAGGTGTTCTGTGCACAAAAATTTGTGAAATCTCGTGATTTAAAACCGGTCATCTAACAGCCTAATGATTTCAAATCTCTTAGAGTTTTTCAAGCATTTTTCATTGAACTCTTGTAATAAAATTATCACATACACTTAAAATCATTTGTTCTTTATTTGTTTTTGAAATAAAACTAACTATTTTACACAGAAAAAACTTAAAATTTACAAATTTAGTAAGACGTTGTATTTTTTGCTGACCATTTTTTTTAGATTTGTTCACATTTTTCGTGATTTACTTTTAGTTTTTAGTAGTCAACACAAAGAAAATCAGCTGTTAGCTCGTGATTTAGAACAATTAAAATCACTACAGTAAAACTCCCCATTGCGGACACTTCTTATAACCAGACACCTTCAATAACTGGACAAATTTCGTGGACCCAACCATTTTAATAGTTTTTCAATACAAATATGACTCCAATAGCACGAATTTGTGTTGAAAAGCTACAAAATCATTTTTGGCAAATTGTTTCAAATTCGTGTTTATCAATGCAATGTGAAAAGGGGAATCACCAATTTTGGTTTTATCAGCACAAATGCGATTTCTTTTGTAAGGATTACCAGATTTTTAAAAAATTTGTTTGGGATTTTTTAAATTTTGTCCGTTTATGAGGGATTTTTTGGTCAAAATAGTTTTAAGAATAGTTTGTCCGCGTCCGGTTATTAGAGTACATTGTACAGTGCACATACAATGTATTATTAAATATTATTCATAAATTCGTACAAAATATTAAATAAACGACAACTTCTACTGATTTGGAAGCTATTTAAATAAAATTTTTCTGAGCCCCCTTCGATCACCCTCCCTATAAGCGGACATCTCCCATAACCGGACAAAAACACTGCGACGGTGAGTGTCCGGTTATGAGGAGTTTTACTGTACTTAAAATTAAAAATCTCGTAATTTTCAGACCATCAAAATATTCCTCCCGTGATTCCAAATTCGTTCGTGATTTAAAATCACCGTGATTTCAGAACATACCTGAATGTCTACAATTATAATTTAAAAGCACACAAAATCCGTAGGTATTTCTCAAACATTAAGTATTTTTAAACTGTGTGTCAAATTTCGTTGAGATAGTAGCAGAGACTTGTTATTTTGCTATTAAGAAATATACTTTCAATTTTTCAACTTTGATATCACAATTATCTTAAAAGATGAATATATTTATATATATTAATATATAGATTTTATTGCGTAGTTTATTTTGAATACAAAATTCATATATTATTTAAATCTATTAAAAATATTAAAAGTTATATGTAACTTTAAATAAAGCGTATCATATATTTCATACGTATGACAAACATTAGATATTTTTCATAGCATAGTTTTAGGCGGCGCAATTAAAAATGGAATGATAAAATATATCGTACAGTTTTTAAACGAACTGAAAAAAATAAGTTAATATTAATCGGAACTAATATTAACTTCAAAATTAGTATAAATCTATATATAGATACTTTCATTGAAAAAGTTAGAAACTAAAGAAGTCAAAGTGGACTATACCAAAAATAATAAAAACAGTTTTTAGATATGGTTGTCGGTAACTGATGAATACATCTTAGAATCAGTTACATTTTAATGAACGTTTAAAGTTAAGGATTAAGTTAGTTTAATTATTTTTTTTCACCCCATACGAGTACAATGGTTTTAGAATTTAAATAGATAAGATTTGGTTAAAAATCTTAAACTTGGACATTTTTAAAAATAAATTTAAATTTTAATAGCCTTTTACAGTAAAGAAGCAATTAACTTTTCGTAAATTTGAATTAGATTGTTTTCACGACAAGGCGGATTGAGATAAGGGAAACAATTTAGTTTAGGGTTTATTAAATAATTTTAGAACAAATTGTGTACAACTATACCTGAACAAACGTAAAAATTAAAATTTCAAAAGAGAAACTTAAATATATTTCACACTATAAGAGATAACTAAGCGGGGAAACAACGTATTCTTTATTTTCTTATTTACTTTATAACAAGGGAAATACTTTATATATAAAATGTATATTTATTTGTATAAATTTCAAGCTGTACAATATTTTGGTATCCAGAAAGTGTGGACTTTGTTGCGTTCTAGTCGTTACGTGTAATTAGTTTTTCCATAGCTATCAAAGTAAGTAATTTATATGTAAGTGGTCATGGTAAGTAATTGTGATCAAAAATAAAATAGTGAGTTATTATATTACCATTTTATGGTAAATAGCTAATGAATGTAAAAATACATTATGTAATAATATATTATTAAGTGTTGCAGATTAAAAAAAAAAGAAAAGAAAAAATTTATATGGAGCACACATTTTAAACTTAAACAAATCAACAAATATTAATAAAAAAACCCCAACAAACTAAAACTGAATTAAAAAAACAAACAAATAATATTCAAAATCAACTTTAAAACACAAAGAAGTTAATTTATGCGTTCTTCAAATTTATATTCTTACTCATCAGCGTCATCAACATTTCATACCACAAAGAATACAGACATAAAATTGGCTTTAAAATATACATATATTTTTTTTAACTATTTTTTTAAAAAACTTTTGTAAAAAACTTATACGATATGAAATAAAATAAAAAAATCAGCAAAAAATAAAGAAAAGAAGCTTTTTGCCAACCCAAACACATTTTTGCATTATTTGCAAGCACCGACAATAACAACACAGCCTTTCAGAAAAAAAAAAACTACAATTTTTGTGCAATACAAAATGTTTTTATGTTTTTTGCAGGTATATGAGTACTATATATGTTGCAGGAGAGAGAGAGAGAAAAAAGGTTATTATTTTTTTGTTTGTTCCCCTTTTATATACATATGTATTAGTTTTGAAATTCACTACCCTGTGTTTGTATTTTTATTTGCATTATGTTGCATATTTCGTTTTGTTCTGTTCGTTTTATTTGCAACACAATGTTGTTGTTGAAGTTTTGCTTGTGTGGCTCTACAGTGTAACATTGTAACAGAAATGCAACTTATTCTGCTGATTTAGCAACAGTCTCTAAAAGTGCACATACATATTTACATATGCATGTAACATGATATTACACATGAACTTACATACTATATGCATTACATAGCCACCAGGCGGAAAAAGATGGCTTATCTTTCCTAAAGGCTTTATATTAAAGCAGGGAAAAGCAACCTATACTATTACATTTTGCAATTGGATTAGTAATATATCTCTTCCCTCTTAACACAAATCGGTGTTGCCAAAATACTTTCGTCACTTATCCCCAATTAAAAATTTAAAATTTCCAAAAATCTCTATTTTATTATTTGCGAAAAATTAGAAAATCAGTCAGGAAATTGCATTACATCTTCAACATTTATTTTATATAGGCAACAAAATCACCAGTAATACTTTCGTATTCCTTGTGATATGCAAGAAAATGCATTTGCATGCTATGTTTTTTAGTGCGTGATAACGCACGCTGGCAAACCAAGCATTCTGGTTTCTCATAATAATTTAAAGAAAATAAAAATTCATATCATATTCATCACACATTTTTAAAAAAGTTGGGAAAAACTTTTTTTTCTGGCAACCTGTCCGTTTGAATGCTCAAGCTAGACTGATTAAAGTGTGTTTATTTCTTTACAATGCGTGTGCATACGTACGTAAGAGAAGAGTAAATGAAAAACGCGGCGCCCATGTTTTGCCTTTCCCTGTATTACAGACACATAGACCCTCAGCCGCAAAATGGTTTCAGTTCATCTGTTGAGGACCTGTAAGTAGACTTGCTCAGTAATGCCTCATAAAATGGCCACATATGTCCACAAGGCTCGAAATAGAAAACGGAATTAAAGACTGCTATAGCAAACTTTTTAAAATGTCTTTGGATGATTTGGTAGACCTTTTTAAAAGCATAACCAAAGACCTTCTAGAACACCTTCTATGTGCAGGCAGTGAAGAATTAGTATCGATACTACTTTTAGAAGGCCTACAAAGTAAAGCTCTGGCAATTTATTCCGCTGAACATTGTTGCTTGCATTTATTCATTGCTTTAAATCAAACACACATATGTTGCTTTTGTTGCTTTTACGCAATACAAAAACAAAAGTTGTTGTTTTCTTATGTGTTCTCTACTCTCTATACTACACATGTAGATGTTGACTAGTTAAGTGTTTTGCAACATTTGGAAGGTGGTACAAAATATGAAGTTACATTTACATTTAAATATATATGTATATACATATTTTACTGTAAACGAACAGTATTACAGCAAATGTATATCTAAGTAAGAAATGAGTTTAAAAAAATAAATATTAAAATTATAAAAAAAAAATAAAGAAGAAATTAATTCAAGATATTCTCTTGTTTCCGAAAGTATTATAACAATTTCAATTTCCTTAACCAATAGAATACAACTTGTATAATAAAAAAATATGTTGCAATTGCTACAAAGTATTTAAAATTCGATTTACTCACTTAAGCTAGATTTACACGATTGAAATTTTCTTCAAAATTGCTCTTCAAAATGCTTCAAACTGGTGTAAACAGCAAAATTTCTACAAAATTTATTTATTTAATAACTATTAAATATAAATTTTGAAGAATTTTTGCCTTTAACACGAGTTTGAAGCATTTTGAAGAGCAATTTTGAAGAAAATTTCAATCGTGTAAATCTAGCTTTATACTACAAATATGCTAACTTGTTTTCTTTCTCTCTATGTCCAACTTTTTATTTATTTTTTACGAGTGTTGTATCCCTTTTCTAATATAAAGAGGATACAGTAGCAGTATTTGAGTTTATATATATGTGTGTGTTTGCTTATTGTTGTGTTTGTATATTTTGGTATAAAAAAATAAGAATTCTCTTTGCTGATTTCTGAGATGAGAAACAATATGAATTTGAAGAGTTTATGTTAGTAGGACGTTTTCTGTAGCTTTGTTTATGTTTCATTTTATTTTTTATTTTTGTTATTATTGTTACAACATAAAACATTTAAACATTTATTTGCATAAAAAAGTTTTTATGCTGCTAGATGACTTACCGGAGCTGGGGTAGAGCTACCGTTGGATACACCATTATTGTAGCCGTGAGCATTCAAGGCTGACGAAATGGTGGTAGCACTCAATTTGGTGTTACTGTAAAAGAAGAGAAAGAGTGTGTTAAAAAAATTAAATTGTTTAAATTTTTTTTAAGGAATTTAAAGGAAGCAGAAGTAAAATTTGCATAACTAAATATTTTGTTTATGATTTTCTTCCCAGTTGAAAATCGTAAACAAAATTAATATATGTTTAAATAATTTTTATAAAATTAGATTTTATAATGTTGAATGCTACAAGGATCGATTAACCCTCTATCACTCAAGTACTTCAATTAACAGATTTTCTATGAATTTAAATAGAATCTGATAAATAATAAAACATGTAACTTTTAAAAATTTTTATTAAAAAGAAACAATTTCATAAAAACGCATTGTAGCTTATACATAGGCAACAATAGGTTAAAAAGCATAAAGCTATAAAATTATTTTTTATTTCTTTATTTTATTTCAACGTAGCATCTACACAAAGTGGTGGTTCTAGCGAAACTTTTAAATATTCTTCATTTATATCATCAACTACGGGACGAATTTTGAAGATTCCATCAGAGTCGGGATTGTTTTTTGAAAGACATTTGCTGTTGTCATTATAGTGCAGATTCTGTCTTATCTTTTCAAATTTATTAGCGGGCACCGTCTTTTGTATAAGCGAAGTCTAAGAACGGAACTCCAATGGTTGATTACTCTCGGCAGTTGAAAGAGTGACTGACTGTATGTATATTTTTGGATTTCCAATTCATACGAGTATATAAAATTATTGTTGGGATATTTTTGTGTCAAATACAGATTTATCTCTTCAGAAATTTTCTTTATAAGTTCCCTTGGAAATAAATGAGCTGCTGTGCATTAAAGGTTCAGCTTTTTTCACTGTAATGTTTTTTTTCAGGCTTTTGTTGTTTTTCGCTTGGACTTATCGAATTTAAATTATTGGAACTGGAAGGTGTTGGTTATTCTTCAGGATAAGAAATTATATCGTCATTGTTCAGCATAGATTTCTTCAAGAAACTCATCTAAATCCGGAGCAAAATCGGGATCAGCCAAGATGTCACCATCGAAATCAATACCATCTTCACTTTCTTCGCCGGCTTGAAGTATTCGGGGGATATGTTCGTCATTTAGCTTATATCGGCGAGCCATTCTAAACCAATTCTAAACCAAAATAATACTCCTATAAATGTTCCTATTATGTATATAAAGTAGGTCCCTTTTCGCATATTGTAGCTCACAAGACACAAACACTAAATTCCATGTTCTATACAAATAACTATAAAATTCAAAAATTCCTGGATTAGTAACTAATCCTTAGACACTTACCTTGCGTATATATGTAAAACAACAAAACAAATGTAAAAAAAACTATTTTTTTTTTATTAATTATTTACTTTTATCAAATGTGCACTTTTTGCAATTACCCAAAATACTAATAAGATCGCAAAATTTCAAACGAGAACAGAAACCCAACTTATGGTTTACAGTTGACATAGTATGATAGGCCATAGTAACTGTTACTGTGACTGTTAATAAGAGATGACCAGTATGTTGCCTGTATAGAGGGTTAAACAATGTATTAAACTTTTATAAGCAAGAAACAATACATTTTATTTCAATATTCAATACATAGTTTGGGACCTAATTATTGTGATTTTATTATTATGATTTTTTTATTATTATGATTTTATTAAACCTTTTCTAATACAGATAATTTGTTTCTATGTGTTAGTGAGTGTGTATGTTAAAAAATGCGAAAGAATTTTCAACTTAATTTCAAAAAAAAAATTGTGATAAAACAAAATATTTCATAAACAATTTACCCCCTTATTCAAAAACGATTATTAAATTTAACAAACGTTTATTAAGCAAATTTTTATATGCAAATCTGTCTTAATAAACGTTTGCTAAATTTAATAATCGTTTTTGAATAAGGGAGTTAATGCACAAATATGATTTATTGATTGCGAAATATGTCAGCCATATATGTATGTATATGACTGTATTTGTATGAGTAGTCTGCTCACAAACATAATTCTTGCATGTGGCGACTCAGCATTCAAAAGTTGTTGCAAACATACTCGTACATACATTTTTGAAGGGCCTTATTTAATAGAAACATTTATATTTTACACATCATGTCATGGAGTAAAAAGCTTTATAAAACTTGACTCTCGACTGGATGCTTAGGGGATCTGTTCTAATATTTCATATAAAGAGGATCGGCCACTTTAACACTAATTTGTGATGGGGCCAATTGACACCGTACTGTTTACTGCTTGGATGAACATTGTCTTGTAAAATGTGTTATATTGCAACTTTAAACATTCTACTAACAAATAATTTTACATTTTACTAACAGAGGTGCATCTGGGGAAAAACCTTCCAATTGATCGCTGAGTTGACAATATTTGGTCGAGTACTTCCAAAGCGAAGATTCAATTGACGTGAAAAGAGGTATATTTCGTCCCAGCTGGTGGTTTTGATTTGAAATTTTATTTGCAAATGTATTGCAAAAAAACATGATGAATACACAATAATGAAAATAAAATATTACGTTTACTGCTTTGCTCATAGTTCACTAATGCACCGATAAAAAAAGAAAGGGAAAAAATAAATGTTTAAACATATTCTGCTACAAATTTTAAAGGGAGTTTCTAATACTATGTTTCCACGATGATTTGAATCACCTGCTTCGCTTTCTCAATCATGTTTATGAATCATGCTGTTAACATGACTAATAAACTTGCTTCGATTTGCCAGTTATTTTTAATAAACAAACAAACATTAATTTGTCCGTAACAATATTAATACAGTTTGTGTGATCAACGCCATCTGTTGATGAAATTATTCGTAACACTTAGTTGTTTGATGAAATTTTCAGAGCTTGTCTCGGATTTTTGCTCATATCTCCGTTATTTATGGACGGATTTTGCTGATTTTAAATAGCAAATTTCTCGAAAGCATGTCTGATAGAATTATTGAAGATTTGGATCCTGAAGATATCTGGGGACTTCAAAAAACTGATTTCAACATCCAGACAGACAGACAGACGGGCATGGCTTAATAGACTCCGCTATCTATAAGGATCCAGAATATATATACTTTATAGGGTCGGAAAATTATAATGTGGAAATTACAAACGGAATGACAAACTTATATATACCCTTCTCATGATGGTGAGGGGTATAAAAACAGAATTTACAGTTTGTGTAATATAATTTTTTTAATGGTCAAAAAAAGTGTGTGAAAAAAAACATATATTCGTACTTCCAGCAACAAGAAAGCAAATAAGCCAAGTTATTTATTTTTAAGAGGCTCATTCCTGAAACCTCCATAACTCTGAATTTAGAGGATATCCTTCTTGTCATAATAACGTTTTTCACAATTTTTTTTTTATCCATTGTTTATTTTAACATCACTTTAAAATCAACCAGCTGTTTATGCAAAGAACAAAAACTGGATGTGTACAAAAATGTAAAAAAGTAGAAAAAATTCTCTTTCTGCAGTAGCCCAATTCGGCTCTCTTTCTCTTTGTTTTTTATGTTCCTGTAAAGAGTTATCAAAAAATCAACGCCAAAATAGCCTAATTATGATATTAATCTTACCTTCTCCATTTCTCCACCGCAAACAATTTTCTGAATTCTTCCTGCTTAATTTTATTATTTTGCCGATTTTTGTTTTTTTTTTCATTTTTCAATGACAGCTGTTTAAAGCTGCCACTTGCTTATTTTTCTTTACAGTTTGTATGAAATAATTTTCTACATATGTGATGGCACTCAGTTAAAGTCGGTTTAACTTAAAACAACCTTAAATTTTGACTACAGTTACAAAATAATTAAAAGTAGGTTTTAAGTTTAAAGTTGTTTTTAAAAAGAACTGACTTTAGTATTTGTCTATGGTTATGGCCCAATATGAATTGTACTTGATTCGCTCTTAAAATCTTGTTTGTTGAAGCAAGTTGTTTCACTCATGATAGGGGTGTGAAGCATGAATGTACCGTGGAAACATAGTATAAATATTTTGTACGCAAAATGTGGAGAAGAAAATATAAAAGCTGTAACTGGGCCCTTTCATTGTTTAAGCGCTGGGTATATATCGCTATGAAAATATTTTTATCAATTTGACAATACAACGATGGTGATTGTAAAAGTAAATAGTTAAATCGTCACTATTATGAAAAGGCATAAGACACTTATTATTTTTGGAAATTATAATTAATTGTTACAGATTTATATCCATTAATAACTATCGTTAGGACCAAACGTTTTAATGTCAATATAACCTAAATCTAAAGGTACCCGTCATTGTATGAAAGCCGCCACCAAGAAAAAAACTAATATTTTGTGGGAGAATTTATTTCTAAATGTTTTATGAAGATTTCTAAGGCAGTAAATATATAAAATCTAAAAATTACCTTGGCTGATATTTTATGTATTATATGGAAAGAATCCAGATATTCAAAACATTTTTTTTTAGATTTTGTGGAATATACATATGTATGTATGAGAAAATTAGAATTTGTAGCACAGGGAAACAAAGGTGTCACGAAAAGGCAGATAATAAAGTTGCATATATGTATGTCTCTTTCTTCGAGAACTGCCTTTTTGTTTTCTTTATGTTATTATTTTTCTTTATTTTGCTGGAGCAATAAAATTCATTTTTGGCACAGACCATTTTTGTATTTAAAAAAAAACTGCGTTTATATCATCTAACAAATGCACAAACTCCACAATGCATATCACAAAGTATAAAAATTATTAAAATACAATTTAGATTTAAATATTCTAACTCAAATTGTTTTGTTTATTTTGTTTTGTCCACAAAATTCTTGTTGTATATGCTTTGCTTTTTCACATTACCAACATAATAGAACAAAATATTTTCTTTCTCTTTTTAAGAGAACTGCCTTATGAGCTGATTGTAGTGCTTTTGAAACTTCAAAATTGTCACCTCTGTATACTCTGTGATTTGTTGTTAATCAATTTGGCAAATGAGGCATTCTCTAATTGTAAACATACTTATCACACATACTTCTAGCACATTAATATGTATCTGCAACTACTACCGTATTTATCAGATTATCAATGTTGACATTTCTTTTACATGAATGCATGTAAATGCACACATACTTTTGTATATATTTACCCCCTTATTCAAAAACGATTATTAAATTTAACAAACAGATTTGCATATAAAAATTTGCTTAATAAACGTTTGTTAAATTTAATAATCGTTTATGAATAAGGGGGTTAATATACAGTATCGGACATAAAATGCAACGCTATGCTATATGATCTTCAATCGCTCTGATTATATCGCTCTGTATTGTATTGTATGTTATTTGTGTATCTAAGGAAGGATAATTATTAAATTTTTAGGAAATACTGTGGTAAATTCTATTAAGAGCCAAAAAAAAAAAAAAACGAATTATTAAAATTGTCTAAAAAAGTGCCCTATGGCTAAAAAAAGACACAAACACAAACATGTGGAGAAACTGCTTCCCATTCATTCAAAATCAGTGCGAATCGAGATCACGTAGCAGAGCTTTGCATTTTGTATGTTCGTTACTGTACATACATACATATAAAATAATATTTGTATAAATTTAATTTTGTTGTAGTTGTCATTTTCATAACATTTTGTTTAGATTTGTTTTCGTTTTTATTTAAAACATACATGATTTAAAAATTTATTCCTATTGACAGTATTATGTATGTATGTATGTATGTACTCGTATATGAATTTATAATGTGTTGCTCCATTGGCTGCTTTCAATACTATATTTAATAGAAAAACCATTTCACCATCATTTTGTCAAATTATTTCAAATACTTTTTGTGTTTAAACAATTTATAATAGTTTTATGTGTATGACATTTTCTTTTCATTGATTTTTTCATCGTTATATATCCATCGTAAAGCTAATATGTATATATTGATTATGCCATCCATTTGTAACAAAAGATAACTACATATAAACATTATTATATTTAATTGATCTACGGGAAATTCTTTTAAATTGTTTTAAACTTACCTAATCATGTCAATGTACAGAATATATTATATATATATATATATATATATATATATATATATATATGTATTATCAAAGTATCAATTTCTTCGATTCTAGGACAAAGCAATTTTGAACAAATAGGACTCATTGTTATCCATTTTTAGAATTTAAATCGTCTAATCGTCAAATATTAAATTATGAGTTTCCTGCTCAAAAAGTATTAAAAGTAAATTTATTATTATTATTTAAATGTCGAAATTTAAGTATTGATATACAAAACAATATCAATACAATACCCTATATACAATATAATACCCTACACCTAGTATATGTATAAAACAGTTTTTCAGAAATGGGCGTTATATGGGAGATATCACCTATTTTGGAGCAAAATTCAGTGTCATGATTTCTGTGAATATAATTATGTGTTAAACTTTATCTCGATATAAATACTTTTAAAAGATTTATGGAAGTTAAAGTGAATTACGGAAAGGGTCTTATATGGGAGTTTCGACTAATTATGGACCGACCATTACAAAATTAAGTGTCATTATTTCTGTATATAAGAAACTTATTTGTGTTGCATATTATTTGGTTACCAACATTTTTACGAGAGTTATGCCCTTTAAAAAGATTTTCGGACGTGGGCCTTATATGGGAGCTACGACTAGTTATGGACCGATCATAATAAAATTGTACCGCATTATTTGTCTATACATGAAATATATTTGTGTTAAATATTATTTGAATACCAACATTTTTGAGTGAGTTATGCCCTTTAAAATGATTTTCGGAAGTGGGCCTTATATGTGAGCTACGACTAATTATGGACCGATTACAATTAAATTGTACCATGTTATATGCATATACACAAAACATATTCGTATTCAATATTATTTGGATACCAACATTTTTAAAAGAGTAATACTCTTTTAAGTGATTTTCGGAAGTGGGCCTTATATGGGAGCTACGACTAATTATGCACCGATCTTCACGAAATGTGTAGGTGTGCTTTAGCTTCATTCACTACTTATCTGTGGTAAATTTTGTTTGCATACTTGCATAATTCAAAGATTTATGACCGGTAAACCTCAATTTCGGGAGGACATTTGTATGGGGGCCAGGTGAAATAATGGACCGATTTGCACCAGTTTCAATCCCATCCATCCTTCGGCCGAAGTAATATCATGTACCAAATTTTATCGAAATATTTTCAAAATTGCGACTTGTACTCTGCGCACAATCTTTACATGGACAGCCAGCCAGCCAGCCAGGCAGCCAGCCAGACGGACGGCAGACGGACATCGTTAAATCGACTCAGAAAGTGATTCTGAGTCGATCGGTATACTTTAAGGTGGGTGTTGGAGCAATATTTCTGGGTGTTACAAACATCAGCACAAATCCAATATACCCTCCCCACTATGGTGGTGTAGGGTATAAATATAGTTATGAGATTTTTGGTATTGAAAACCAGAAAAAACGGCTCATAAATGGCATAGATGTAAGCCACAACAAACTGAAATTTTTCATATAAGTTGTAGACCTTTAAACGTACATATTGTTACAAATACTGAATTTTCTGTCTTGAAAGCACCATCGAATTTCGTTCCATAAATGAAGAAACCCGGTTTGAAAAAGAAGCTTCGAATAGTTTTTCTGCAAAATGATTAAAACTATTAGACGAGGCTTTGAATTTTTGCACATATCTCGGATATTAATGTCTGTATATAAACTATATTCATTAAATGACAGTTATTTCTAGTACACCAATACCTCGCTTTGCGCAGTTTCGATTTGCGTTTTTTCGACGATACGTCGCTGCTTAATTTTCTGTACTAATTTTCACTGTGCGTCGTTAGATTTTCGAGGAATCGTTGTTTTGGGTTCGAGTCTTTCATTTTTTTTTAATTTTGCAATATCTGTATCATTAAAAATATTATTAGATGCTAAAACGATGACTCGTACAAGAAGTGCTTTGATGATCGAAATGGAGTCCTTGCTTTCTAATTGGATTAAAAATCAAGTTGCGCAGAGAACACCATTAAATAAAATGGTATTTCAGACAAAAGCTAAAAGCTTATTTCATGACATAAAAAGTAATACAGACAATTGCTACAAAGAAATTTATTTTACGTTAAAAAAAGGTTTACAGCAAACATTGGCCCAATTTTTTGTGAAAGAACGCCGGCGATTTAGTATTTTCGTAACGCTAGAACCTATATTTGATCTTTACATGGTTTGCTATTTCACTTTTCGTCGTCTAACCCCGACGGAAAGTAAGGTAGTGGTGTAATATGAATGTACATATATGGACATTAGGTCAATTTCGAGTAATATATAAATGTGGCTTAACACCTTTATATATCAACATCTCAATAACAGTATGTGTATACATACATCAAGCTCTAATTGAATGCATAATACGACTCTTAAAGTTCTCAACTTCCGTACACTATTCACCGAACAAACATAAAATCTAGGTCGCACAAAACGTATTACCCAAAAAAATGTTTGTTCTATAAATACTCTACAAGTACGTTTCCGATATATTTACATATTTAAATTAAAAAAAAAAAAACAGAACTACTTATGTTTCTATAACAAAAAACCGTAAATTTCTTATGCCATGAAGAGTATATGAGATTCGTTACAAACAGACACATACATATATTAATCTGACTTAACTAAATAAAAAATATATTTTTCAAAAAAATATTTTGCATATTTTTTTCTGCTCTTAGTTTGATTAGTACATTAAACAAATTTTAGTTGATAGTATTATATAGAACGAATTATATAAAAAAAAATATGTAAATTCTTTGATAGATAGTTAATGTAATAGAAAAATAGATAAATTTTATGAAACAAACATTTTTGAATAGTGAAAACTAATTGCAAGAATATTTCGTTTTTGAAAATGTTATAATGCTGCTATATCTACTTTTACAAAAAGTTGTTTAAGATTTTATTTAGGTTAATTTTATTTAGTTTAACCTTCAACGATTAAGTACACTAGAGCCCCGATTTGCGTCGCCTTTCTAAATGTGGTTTAATCCGCTTTGCGTCGTTTTTGATCCGATTTGCGTTGGCTTTGAAATTTTGTATCAATCTGCTTTACGTTGTTTTGCTTCTGATTTGCGTCGCTATACACCATAATTCCATAATTACATGTGAATAGGGGAATTCCCACATAGGATTCACACTTTTTTTTTTAAGAAAAAAAGTTTCTTCATTACTAAAATTACATATAATAATAAAAGAAATAAAAAACAGTGCCTAAAAACCGGTTTAAACAAAATTAAAATTTTGGACGTACGGTATAAATTTTTTATATGGGGACAGGGAAAGGGTTAATAATATATTGTCAATTATTTCTTCATAATTATAACAAAGACCTGCTGAAATAAATATAAACAAACGTACCATAAAACGTTTTTTAATAAAAATATGATTTTGTTTGCTAAATTTTTAAATTTTGGACCAATTCAATAAAAAGTCAGTATGTACATATGTTTATTTGTATATGTAGAAAAAAGTGATTCGATTTGCGTCGTTTCGGTTTGCATCGCATTTCTCCCGTTCCTATTAACGACACAAATCGGGGCTCTAGTTTAATTGTTCCCAATAACTTTAATAATAATATATGTACATTAGGAATATTCATGAAATACATGTTTTTTAGCTCTCTCTTTTTAGCCGTTGTCGATTGTGAAATTCTTGAGAATATTTGAATATTTGGGATATTTCATTAAAATACATAATAAAATAGATTGAGTTCCGATTTGATTAAAAACTAATGCCGGAAACTGTATCAAATGTAAAATATTTGTGAATCTTCAGGAAAGTATTTTTCATTAAGTTTAAATAAAAGATTGTAAATCAAATGTACCAAAAACAAATTAAAGACATTTTTCATACCAGAAGCATAAATTAATTAAATTTCATTAATTTCTAATTTAGTTTAAAAATCATTTTTAATCATACATATTAAGGTAATAAAATGAACATTTTATTTTGAATGCACCTCTCAAAACCTAATTAATCAAACATCAGTTTCATTTTAAATCAATCACTCACTCTAAGCTACAAGTTAATTTTTTACAATTTTGTGCACAAATGAAAAATACTTCTACGCATGTTAAATACATACACAACTCCCTTACAGATACATTAATATGCCAGTCATTTATGGCTGCTTTCATGCGTGTTTAATGCAAAAAATATATGTACACATGTATGTATATCAAATTGAATATAGTAATTTCCAATTCATGATGTTTTTTGCATTCAATCAATTTAAAAACATGTCCATTGTATTTAAGAATATTTGATTTATGCACAAATATTTCAGTATCAGTTTTACTATATTTATTTTTTAAATGATGTTTTAATAATTGGCAGAAATAGTATTTAATATAATAAAAACGAATTTGTGTAAACTTACGGTTTGATGGGTACGGGTACATAGCCCTCAGTGCCAGAGGGGGGATTTTGCATAGCAGCCAATTTAGCATGAATGTCACAGTACAATTTGTTATTGAAATTGTAGTAACCTTGATTTTTCAATGAAGTGCCACAAGTAGCACACTTGAAACATTCAACATGTAAATTTCTATCCTTGATGCGTACAAAAACACCACTAGATTCATAAAAAAAGATTATTAAAAAAAAAAACAACAGGAAAATAATATTAATTAAATTGTTTAAAAAGTTAAATAAAAAATACTTGATGAACTTTTAATTAAAAAACACAAAGCAAAGTGAACAACAACATTTAAAATTTGTTTATGGCATTGATAACTTAAAACAAATAAACAAACAAATAATAATAATAATACATTAAACATTCGTCATTGTATAATAACAAAATTAGAAGTGGTTTATTGCAGAATTTGATACATCATCCTTCACTTTAAAGGAAAACATGAAATTTGGCAAAATAGGCAACAATGTGTGGGCTTCTAACTTAGCCAATCAGGGAAAAAAATGTTGTTGATTTTTAGTACATAGTAGCAATTTATGAGGTCGTCGGGACTTTGATTTAAATATACAGAAGTTCGCAGGATCCTCTAGTAAAGTATATATATATATTCTTGATCCTTATGGAATTCTAAGTCGATTGAACTTTGTTCGTCTGTCTGTATGTATACAGGTTTACCTGCATAAAACACCCTCACGTCTAAAATACTTAACTTAAATCAGCAAAAAACATTTATAATTCTCCTAATCAATTTGGTATTGAAAATCAGTAAAATCGGTCCAGTAGAACCGGAGTTATAAATCAAAATCTGAACCGCCCAAAAAAAATTACATTTCTTGCTAATTTATTTAAATATTTTGTAGATAAAGTCATGCAAATTTACACAAGTTATTTTTATAAAAAAAAGTACAAACTATGATGAAAATAGTAAGAATCGGTGTATGATTTCTCATAGCCCCCATACAAATATATTTACAAAATATGGCTAAATGGTACATAAATGACAATATCAATAAAAAATTCAGCAGAAATAAATTTCATACAAAACAGTATGTGCTTCGCTTCTGTCCATGTCCCCATACAAAGTCTACTTAAATACTCATATCTGTCTTAAATTTACCGGTATTTTGTTGAAATTCGACATGATATATCCGCATATATAGAAAATGCCAAATTTTATGAACTTCAGTCTATAATTGGTCAAGCTCCCATATAAGTACCAACTCTGAAAAATAAGTAAACCCACAAAATGGATGCTAATGGATTTTGTAGTTGTCAGTCCATATTTGTCAATAGCTGCCAAATAAGCAACCATAGCTCCCATAATAACAACCATTAAACTTTTGTGAACAACTTTATTGAAATAAATTCTACCTAAATAAACCTCAAATATTTAGAAATCAAATTACTGGATACTGGATTTTGAAGATATAAGTATAATATATACATATGTATATATTGAACCTACATATAAATTCTTGTCTTTTTATAGTCTTTTCCTTTACCTAGTGAATATGGAAATATGTTAAACATATTTTTAGTCTTATAGATTCTTAAATTACATACAAGATTGTTATTATAAATACATATACAAACTCTGTAATTAAGGGTAAGAATTGGTAATTACATCAATTCTAAATGGTGAAAATTAGATAAAATTTGAAAACATTTGAAATATTTTGAAACATGTTAATAAACTTGTCTATCAAATAATTAATAAAATTTGCGCTAAAACTAAATTCAAAATACTGAATAATGATACTCTGGTTCCAACAAGAACGTAGATTTTGTAATTTTCATTATATTTAGGTGAAGGGTATTTAAGATTCGAACTCGTTTATTAAATAATTCTCATTAAACTACGTAAATTAAATTCCATTACTTTGCTTAATGTAATTTTATTTAAATTCAATTCAATTGTATAATTTCCCGAAGAAGCTTTTATCCATATTACTTTCAATTTGTAACATACTCGTATGCCACAAATCAAACCACATTTATTTTCTTAATTTGTGGTTAATTTTAAAAATGTAATTTGCCATAAACATTTTACGAATTTAATTTTTTTCTACATATTTTTTTTTTGTTTTAATAAAAATAATATGATTGAAAACAGCCATTAATTTACGGTTTATTAATCATAATGAGTATTGAAAATAGCTTGATATGTTTGCAGACATGTATGAACATGGTTAAGCATGTTTTACTTATAGGGATGTACATACATATATATATATAGTATGTATGTATATAGTAAGAGTGAAAATATAAAATAAATTAAATAAAACCGGAAAAATATGAAAATTTATCAATTAAATATTAAAACCTTAATAAATAATAAACAAAATGACCACCAACCAATAAACAAAGTGTATATACAAAATACACAATACTTTTGTATAAATAAATACATATTAAAGCTCTTACACTTATACATACATATGTATGTATGTATGTATACAAACGACAGTGAGTGACAAAATGTTTTAAATGTAAACATGTTTCAGTGATTATAATTATAAACTTTTGATAATTATATCCTACACCACCATAATGGGGAGGGTATATTGGATTTGTGCAGATGTTTGTAATGCCCAGAAGTATTGGTCCAACACTCACCTTAAAGTATACCGATCGACTCAGAATCACTTTCTTAGTCGATTTAACGATGTCCGTCGGTCCGTCCGTTTGGCTGGCTGTACATGTAAAGCTTGTGCACAGAGTACAGGTCGCAATTTTGAAGATATTTCGATAAAATTCGGTACGTGATATTTTTTCTGTCCAAGGATGGACGGGATTGAAACTAGTGTAAATCGGTCCATTATTTCACCTGGACCACATACAAATGTCTTTCCGAAATTCGGGTTTACCGATCAACAATTTTTGAATTATGTAAGTATCCAAACAAATTTCATCACAAATGAGTGGTAAATAAAGCCAAATCACATCTGCAAATTTTGTGCAGATCGGTCCATAATTACTTGTAGCTCCCATATAAGGCCCACTTCCGAAAATCAATTTAAAGAAATAAATAGTCGAAATTTCATATAAGACCCTCTCCGTAATTCACTTTAAGCTCCATAAATCTTTTGAAAGTATTTATATCGAGATAAAGTTTACCACATATAATACTTATATTCACAGACATCATGACACTAAATTTTTGGATGATCGGTCCACAATAGGTTATACATATCTCCCATATAACGCCTATTTCTGAAAAACTGTTTTATACATATACTGGGTGTAGGGTATTATATGGTCGGGCTTGACCGACTATACTTTCTTACTTGTTGAAACGTCAAAATTGTCAACCCTGTATACTCTGTGATTATTAGAAGGAGTAGAGCTTATAAGGGAGCCATAGTCAATTATGGAGGAACTTTTACAAAAATCAATAGTATCATTTTTTCATACTTATAACTGATCTGTATAAAATGTTAGTTCCATATGTATGGTTATACATATATGTAAGTTAATGAGTTTTCGGGAGGATATGTGAAATAGTTCTGTTGAATTTCAACTTGATATTTATTTTTATAAAATATTTATGCGCATTTAAGTGATTTTCGGAAGAAGTGAACTTTATATGTCAAAATATAGACCGATTAAAACCAAATATAGTTTTGTGATTTACCTTTGCATGAAACTTACTTTTGCAGAATTTTGCGTGGATAATGGTTTTTTATGAACATTTATGTACCATGAAGTCATATTTCGGGTAGACATTTGTATGGGTGCTATGAGAAGTCGTCTACCGATTCCTACCATTTTCAACAGGACTTGTTCTTTGATAACAGAAGTAAAGTGTGCAAAATTGTATGATATTATTGAAGAAAATAGCAAAAAATATAGAGGTTGTCTGAAACTTTGAACAATAACTCGGATCCAACTGGACCGAGTTTGCCCATTTGCAATACCATTCGACGTGTTACAAACGGAATGAAAAACTACTATACCCATCTTTTTGATGGTGGATATGAAAATGATTGTAAGAAGTCGGCTAGTAATAAAACTATTTTATTAAAAAATCAAAATTGTTTTGTCACTCACTGTCAATACATAAGTATGTATGAAGTGTGTGTGTTTAAAATGTACACAACTGCACTATTTCACACAAACAAACACAACATGGCCATAAAACATTGTTTACAGTATAATGCGAGTGAGTACAAAGAACACACACAATCACTTAAACATAGATGGATATGTGTTGTTCGTGAAATAAACACTATAGTACAGTGCAGTACAGTACTGTAGACACTAACTGTCTGTGTGAATTTCTTTTATACACTTTTATATGCGGTAGCGTATGTGTGGGTAGGTGTGGAAGTGTGTGTGATACTGCACATACAAGTGCATATTATGAATATTTCAATTTAAATGATAATTTGTTGAGTGGCTTTGTTGTTGCTACTACAGTTGGTTGAATGGTTGTATTGTCTGTGATGCAATCAACAACAGTAACAAGGACAACAACAACTGTTGAGCACAGAGCAAAGCAAAGGGATACAAAAATTATCATCATTGGAATTTTTAATGTTGTTTTGTGTGTGCGTATGTTCTACGTACATACTACTGTAATATTATTTGGTTGAATGTGAAAAAGAGGTGGCTTTAAAACAACAATTTTCAACATTGAACATAGCACATACACAGCAACAATAAGTTAAGTACACAAGCACACATACATCTATGTATCTATGTATACTCGGATACTCTTAACATATGTAGGTATGTGCGTGAAAGCATAAACACATACATACATACATATGCACATATACATATGTACTTTTATATGCATAATTTCCTTACACAATGCCAACACCACACATTGCACATGGCGGATGTCCGCTAGCTGATAATGGTCTTGGTTGTCCATCCGGTCCTAATTCAGCTGCCTTTGCAGCCGCTTCCATTTCTTCCTTATACTCTGGTGTCTGCAGAGCCGGACACACTGGCATAACAATTAGTCTGGGATCAGGTATTTCTGCAACGATGGGTTTTGGTGGTTCTGTGGTGGCTGTAGAATTGGGTGTTGGCAAGCTGGGACGATGTGTTGCGGCCGGTGCCAATGTATTCTGTTGTAATTGTGTACCAATGCGTTCATCATCGCCGTCATCCTGCTTATGATGACCAATGGCATGACTTCGAGTCCAATAGTAGTTGGATGTGCTATGAGGTTCTAGATTTAAGGATTTTAGAATTGTAATTAGGGTGTAAAGAAAAATAAATAAACTCAAATATGTAGTATATTTATTTTATTTTTGGACAACTTTATTAATTGTCATACTCAAATACTCTTTTTAAATAATCAAAATTATTGTCCACATTGTAAAATCAAATTTGTATTTCCTGCCTAAATATACGCAATTTACAAAAAAAAAACTATTTATTTTGTCTTATAATTAACAATTTCTAGCACGATTGGCTTTGAATTCTTCTATGTATGTATATACATATTTAAATTAATTTGCTTTAATTTTAAACAGCTAAACATATACAGTGAACTCGCAGAAACGTGAACTTCCAGTAACATGAATTACACAAAAACATGAACATATTTTTTGAACATTGACTACTCTAAAACGTGAACATAGGCTGAAGCCTCTAAAACGTGAACTTTTTACCGAACGTTTAAATTCAATTTTCTAAGCTATTTAGTTCTTTTATTCGACCTTTTTTTTATATTCTATAAATTGTTTTTTCAAGCAATTAGGTCACTTTTAATATTTATATAAAAATGTTTTATATATATCCAATATGGATATTAAAATATATAAATATATAAATATTAAAAGTGACCTAATTGCTTGAAAAAACAATTTATAGAACATTTCTAAGCTTATTTTACAATTTTGGGATTCCCCGCAGAAGATTTTCGTGATTTTTTTGTTGTAAACAACTTTTGTTGCATGATAAGTAGCTTCTTTTGTAGTTGCTCCTTTTCAATAAAAACTAAATTAACAAATTTATAATTCTAATAGTTTATACATACAAAAAAAAATAAAAAATAAATATTATAATAGTTTAAATTCAGCTAACCCCTATCTTTGATAAATTCAATAACATAATTTGGAAATTAGTATATTAAAACTTACAAAAAGTAGCATCAAAATAGGTTTCATAGGTAAAAAATAACGTAGCTACATACTTTATTTTAAATTAAATAAAAGATAAGAGACTAAAATATGTTATAGAAAAATCGAAAACGTGAACATCCTCGGTAAAAATTAGTTCACGTTTCTGCGAGTTCACTGTAATGTACTGACGGTCTAAAATTTTCGCCTCTGTAGCAATGAAAGGTTATTAATTAAGAGCATCGCTTAAGGTTTTGTTAAAAATAAAGTATTTTTTTTAACAATATGATAAAAATTCTATCTATCTATGAATATCACAATATGATAAATTTTGGATAATCTAACATCATTAACTTTTTTGACACTTGATCGCTTTAGTAAATTACCATAATTATTATACATTATAAATTGTTTGTGGCTGCGATGAAATGGCTTGTTAAGTAATAAATAACAACAGTTTTTGTTAAATCTTCACGCAATGACTTAAATTGAATTTGTTAATATGTATAATTAATGAATATAAAATTTAATAGTGCTTAGATCACAATAACATTATAACTAATACAAGTTCATAAACATTTACAATACAATAAATAATAATAATAAAATAATGAGTTAAGGTCTCCTGAACTATAGAAATATATGATGCGGCTTCAAATTTGCATGATTTGCTGTTAAAACTGCTATAAACAAACATGAAATACAAAAATTCTAAAGTGAACTATGAAAATTTGTAATTGTTTATTTTACATTAAAGCCATAAAGTATGCTATGAATTTTACACAGGTATTAAAGAGACCTCAACAAATGACGTTTTAAACGACCACTGCATGGTGCAAATATACAAGGTGAATGCAGTAGCCCAGTTGACTGACTTTGTTTACAATTAACTTATGTCAAAAGTAATACTTTTTCAAGTTTTTTGACAGTACACAAAATGCCTGTTGTTTCTGTTTTGTGTTGTATTTGTTGTCGATTTGCACTCACCTTGTATAGTTGCACCATGGACCACTGTGTTAAACAGGTTTGTTTCTGCAATGACGAATGACTTTGTTTGTTTTCAAATTTTAATTGTTGCTTTTCGTTTGTTTGTTTTTTCTTAAATATTTTTTAAAGTACATATTTTTAGTTAAAATTTCATTGTTTTTTGTATGATTTTTGCAACGAAAATAAAAGAAAAGGAAAGAAGTAGAGAGAGAGAGAAAGAAGGAGAGATAAATAGTAAACTTACGTAATGAGACGTTCACATTCAACACAGATATTTTGACCAGTTGGCAAACCACCAGTACTTGGGGGTTTTGGTTGGGTTACTGGTGCAGTAACGTGTCTAGTGCTTGATTGTTGTTGTTGATGATGGTGCTGTTGTTGTTGAGGTGGTTGATATTGTTGTTGATGTGGTTGGTATTGCTGTTGTTGAGGTTCTTGATATGGATGATTGTTGAATGCTGTTGTTTGTGGCGTTTTTTTTATTTATTTTTTCATGTCGAAATGAATTGTGTTTAATTGTTTGACGTGATGCAACAGCCAAAATGTTTGTTTTTGTGAAGGGCATCATTATTTGATCGCATGATTTGGACATGAATAAACAATTCAATATATTTGAGTGATAAACAATACAAAAGAACACATACAGCCACAAAACGAGAATGAAAATACAAGAAAAATGTTTAATAAATAAAAACTGTGCTAAAAATAATAAAGTGCATATAATTAATTTTAATATCTGTCCAAATTTTCAAGGTCTTCTTGTAGAAATTTTAAAAAAAAATCTACTTATTATTCACACAAAAGCTAACAAAATCTTTATTGAACATACATATTCTATCCATTTATGTAAATACTTTTGAAATCACTTTTTAGCCACAACATTTTGTTTAAAACAAATCTTTATCACAGGTATTGTTTTTCCTAAAATGTTTGTGGTACTTTACAATTCAATACCATCATCTAGTCTGAACAGATTTTGTCCATTATTAATGCAATATAGTATAATTGCTAAATTATAGTAATCGCTTATATTACCTGGTGTAGAGGGGCCAGATTCTTCTTCGCGCAAGAATTTCAATACTTCAGACTTCTCGGCCTGGTATTCCTTTTCGTTTTTCTTGAAGTTAACACTGTGGAAAAGAAAATATAAAAATTATACAAATTAATTAATCACACCCTTAAAATATGCTATAGTTTAACTAGTTAATTACAAAACTACAGTAAAGAACAAAATGTCTTACGCACACTGTGCCATATTTGACGATTTTTGGTGTCAAAATGGATCTTTGACGTCTTGACGATAATAATATCGAATGTTTTTGTGTTTATGAAGTGGATCTAACATTAACGGATTTTTTTTAATTTTAAACATTTTGAAAAAATCGATTTTCTTCTGCCTGTGTCTAGTGTAGACAATCTTTATAGGAATTATTTTTTAAAGGAATTATTATTTTTTATGTTCAAAAGAATTGTAGTACTAATTTGAGAATCTTCAGAAGAATCATTTTATACGGCATGTTGAAGTAGTATGTAGAAAATAAACTCTAAGTATATTTTTGAGAAGTAGTCATCTTTTAATGAGTTAAAATTAATTTCCAATTCGATTAAATAATCTCAGATCACTATCTATTTCTCTTACATATAAATCTTAATTTAAATTTACATAATGAAATCTTACTCAGTGGAAACTTTCTTAAAAACGTAGCTTATAATTACTTCAGAGTGGAATATGCAAAAATGCATAGTTGAAATGATATAATAATAATTCCAGTAATGGACAAATGAATATTACCACTTATTAAAACTATCATGACAAAAATTTAGTACTACATTGTGGAGCAGAATCAAATTGTTTTGGAAATAACTCTGCCATTTTAACTGGCTTTTCATATTTCATATTTATAGTTGAAAAACATATATTCCCTTGCTTTTGCATATTAAAATTGTACATGTATACGCATTCCTTACGCATTCCTTACCTTAAAAGATTACGCATTCAAATATTAAAAAATGTCATTCATATTTGCTATTTAAATAATTTTCATATCATTAAAAAAGATTTTGTAATTTTTTAATTTTATTAATTAGCTTCATTAAACTGAATTAATGAATTTAGAAAAAAGTTTAAAAGTTTTTTTTTAATATTTCTTGTTGTACGGATAAAAACTGAAGTCAAATTTTAAAATAAAGTCGACTTTAGCAAAAACGATTTATAAAATTTGTTTGGCTATAATTGTTTGTTTATTAATATTTATTATTTACATATTAAAATTGTTCAAAGTATGAATTTTCTATGCAATAAATATAACAATATGATATTATTAACAATAACTAAAATAATCATACTTTAAAATTTTAATTTTATTTGCTCTAAATTCAATAAAGTTTTGCGTACATTTCTTCTCTATTTTGCCGCAAAACGAATTTATAATACACCACAGTTTAAAAATTTATTTAACAAGCACTTTAAATACAAAAATTATGTAGCATACTTTAAGACACGCACATATTTTAAAACTACCCCAAACGCAAATAGCATTCGTGTTGTAGCCTACTTTTTATTTTGTTTGCAACAATTTTTTTTAATCAGTAACAAAACATGAAGAGAATATTTCTAGTGCAGCCATTAACGCAAATACGTTTACACTGGCACACTCACCTACAAGAGACTGAAGCTTAAAGGCATTAAGCAAATTAATTTAAGTTTATGGTTTGGAAAAAAACGCAGCAACATTTACACAAAAATACTTTAAACTCATGTTCCATGAAGTTGCAACCACCAGCAAACTACAATGAGATACAATGAAAGACTTATACATCCATTGCTAAATAAATACAGCTGTATGTATATGGGTATTTATGTATTTATGTATATGCAGTTGTATTGGTTGTAGAATATACTAACTATGAACCTAGTTACTCGTACTAAAACAATGTGTTCTATTGGTGTAATTTAATTTTTTTATGTTGTCGAGTTTTCTAGGTTAAGCTTTAGTTATTGCTATTGTACCTATTGTTGTTGTTCGCGGTATTGTTGTTGGTTAAAATTGTCGAGGGTAAAACTTAGGGGAACTTCACTTTAATATTTGAAAATCCTTAGAGTCAAATTTAGAAGAAAAACAACAATGGAAACACAACTAAACACACATCAGAGTTTCGTATCCGCCAACACAGAAAGTGAGAGAAAGTTTTAGTTTCTTTTTTCTTCATGCTTTTCAAAATGAAAACAAACTTTAGCAACATTTTAACTTTGTCCCTTTTATGTTGAAAAAAAAACTTACGGGTGCAAAAGTGCAAATACGCGATTTGAAAATTGAAAAAAATAAACAAACAAAAGTTCTGAAAAAATATGGAACCAGGTCCAAAGCTAAATTATAGATTTAAAGGGACTGGGGTAATATTAATATAATTGGCCACTTTGTTAATGTTTCGAATAAATTAATTAACAAATGTGTACAAATTAAACTGTTTATGTTTTTGAAAAAAAAACCCACACATTTTTAAAATAACTTGCATACGTCCCTGGTTAACACCCTAAATTGTTGCAACAATATAAGAAAACATATTGCATAACAATATCCCAAAATAACTTACAATGTTGTAAAGACTTTTATTTTGCAATTTAAAATTATTAACAAGTGTGCAATTTTTATATAAACTTTATTAAAAACTATATAAGTTTGTTTTTTGTTTTGTCGAACTTACCCAAGGACACCACCAGCCAAAACTTCAGCCTGAGCCGAGAGGGTTTCTGCAATAGATTCATCGCTATAAATGCCAACTGGGCTGTTGTATTGTTTATTGACAATACTCTTAACGTTGCCATCAACGCCATTGCCCTAGAATGAGGAAAGCAAAGGATAAAGTATAAAATAAATGATAAATTCACAAGATAAACACAACAACCAGGAATGAAATCAGTAATATTTTATAAAATAAAATTGCAAAGGCAGTGCTTTATAATGTTAAAAGTTTATTAGATGATTTGGTTTCTGTTTATTTTCTGTTCTGAAATGGGGTCATGAAGTATTTTACTTAAACGAAAGCGAAAAACCAAAATAAAACGAAATATGCCCAAGAGCAAAATAATCAACAGCAGAATATAAAGTTACAAGTTTCCTTCTGCTTTTTTTGTAATGCTTTTATAAAGTGATAAAATTATTATATTACTCTCTCTCGTTTGCTTTTACTCTTACTTAGTAAAAGATTGAACTATAAAGGGATTTAAAAATTGCATTTAAAAGTTTCAAATAATTGATATACTTAACAAAGTTTTTTAAAAGCTTTATTATTTACAGACACTTTACACAGATTCATTAAATAAATGCATCAGTAGTGAAGTACATCATACATATGTATGTATGTATATACATATTTAAGAATAGTTTTTATTCAACAGTTTTACACGTAATCATTTTTATTTGACATGTACATATGTGTGTGTGTGCTCTTTGTAATATAGAGAGAAGTCAATTGGTTAATATATCACAGGTAATCTAGACTGAAGTCAATTGACACTTAAGTAACTCAAGTCAGTTTAGCCCGACCATATAACTAATACCCTACATGTGTAAGTGCAAAAATAGTTTTTCAGAAATGGGCAATATATTATGGGTCGATCATTAACAAATTTAGTGACATGACTTCTGTGCATATAAATATTGTTAGTTATAAGTTTTATCTCGATATAGAAACTTTTTAAAGATTTATACAGTTAAAGGAATTTTCGAGGGCGGCCGATTATTATAAAATTCGGTGTTATGAATATATATGTAAATATAAACTTATGTTGAAGTTTATTAGGATATAAAAATTGTTAGGAGATTAATGGTCGTTAAAGTATGGGAGCTGTAGTCAATTATAATTATGAACCGAACTGCACAAAATTTGTAGGCTATGTGCAACTTTTTTGTGGCCAAAATTTGTCTGCATAAGTGAATAAATGACATATTTATGGCCTATATAGAGTTATACATATTTCGCAAGGACATTTGTATGGGGGGTAGGTGAAATAATGGACCGATTTCAATTCCTACCGTTCTTGGGCCGAAAATAATATGTAGCAAATTTTTTCGAAATATCTTTAATAATGCGACTTGTACTTGTTTTTGCTAAATTTTTAAAATACTTTCTTCAAATAGTATTTTACAATTTGAGGTACGCATAATTAATTAATTACTTTTTATTTGGGTTTTTAATTTGGTTTTTAACTGTATCAGGCTGTAATTAAGTCTTAAAGTATACCAATCGACTTAGAATCACTTTCTGATCCAATTTAATGGCTGTCCACGCAAAGTAAGCGTCGCAATTTTGAAGATATTTTTATTGTTGAAATTGGTTGAATTTGATATATTCTTGCACTTAACCTTCATACAAATGTCCTCTCGAAATAGGGCTTTATCGATCATAAATGTGTGATTTATAAATGTATCCACATAAATTTTGTCACAAATAAGTTGTATATGAATCATAATACAAATTTTGTGCAGATCGGACAATATTTAGTCATAGCTCCCATATAAGAATCACTTTAACATGCACTAAAATCGGGCTTGACCGACTATAGATTTTAGCTTGATTTTTATAGAATTTATTCCAATAAATATACGTTTAACTTCTGAATTACTAAATGGCAAAACTAAAATCTTCATAACAAAAGACGAAAGCGGGTTTTCATGAAACGCATTTTGGTATTCACAAACTTGCTTTCAAAAATCTACGGTTGAGTTTGGTTTTTCCGTTCTAGGTCAAGAGTTGTAGTAAAGCTATTTGGAACAGAAAATAAATGTGTATTCTTAAATTTTAAATTGCTAAATAAAATCCCAAATACTAAATGTAAAATTTTGCAAAAATGCTAAAATGGTCACACTGCGCACAAGGTTTATATGGACTGCCAGCCAACCAGCCATCGTTAAATAAATAATGATTCTGAGTCGATCGGAATATTTTAAGGTTTGTGATGGACTAATATTCATAGGCGTTACAAACATCAGCACAAATCCAAAGGTTACATTGGATTTACACTATGTTAGTGTATAAAAATTTTATCTGATTAAATAACCATGATTGAACGTAGACTCAATAGTTGACTTTTGGGTGGAGGTATGAGAGTTTAAAAATGCTTTGCAAGAAAATCCATTTACGGAGTTGCTACATTTAGTGTTTAGCTGTTTAGTACTAGCTATCATTAATGCAGAGATTCAAAGGCTTTTTAGTACTATGAAAATGGTGAAAAGAAATTGAATTGAAGTTAAAATGTTAAATGCGTTATTACATTAAGCGGTTTTCAACAGGGACGCTACAAAAATAGACCGATAGTGACAGCAAACGACGCCATATTTTTTGCCGCTCTTTTGATATTTCTCTTCAGTAAGGTTTGCCATTTCATGATGGAAAGATATACGAGCCAACAACGAGTCGAAATTATTAAAACTTACCTACCAGATTAACAATTGAGCGTCTAGTGGAAAAATTTGAATCCACAGGCACGGTACAAAATGTTTCCGTGCCAGTAAAATAAAGAAGTGCCCATAGTGTCGAAAATATTGCTGCCGCTGAGGCTTCAGTTGAAGAAAGCCCAAATGTGTCTCTCACACGTCGTTCTCAAGCGTTGGGCTTCTTTGTGACGTCGTTACAAGAACAAATTGACGCAAGAATTTGGCTGACCAACAACTTGAAAAAGATTCGGATTTTCATGGAAAAATCATCTTTAGCGATGAGGCTCATTTCTGGCTGAATGGCTTCGTCAATAAGCCAAATATGCGTTACTGGTCAGACAGCAATCCACACGTACTCTATGAGTCATCATTGCATCCCGAAAAAATTACAGTTTGGTGCGGTTTATGGGCCGGCGGCGTCATTGGGCCGTACATCTCCCGTGATGATCAAGACCGGCATGTTACTGTGAATGGGAATCGCTACCGTTCAATGATAACAGAATATTTTTGGCCCCAGTTGGATGATATGGACTTGGAGGATATGTGATTCCACAAGCCACACAGCGAATGTCACAATCAATTTATTGGAAACCAAGTTTGGAGAACGTGTTATCTCACGAAATGGTCCAGTCGATTGGTCGCCTCGGTCGTGCGATTTGACGCCGTTAGACTATTTCTTGTTAGGCTACGTCAAGTCTATGGTATATGCCAATAAGCCAGCGACGATTGATGAACTTCGTACGAATATCGAACGTGAAATTGCAGCAGTATCAGCCGATTTATGCTTGAAAACCGTCGAAAATTGGGTTTAGCATCTGGACTTCTGCAAGCGTGCCCGTGGTGGCCAAGCAAAAGAAATCAAGTTCCATGCATAATGGCATCGAACGTACTTTCACATGAATAAAGAATTTCATTGATATCCAAAACCGTTTTTGTTTTATTTAAAAAAAAAACTCTTGTAGCGCTCGTATTGAAAAACCCGATATATGCTTAAAAATATTTACTTTATATATTTCATAATTATATGATATAAACAATTCCACAAACAATAAACAATTGGAATCTATTTTCCAATATGAATTTATAATTTTCAAAATAATATACATATGTACATACACAAATTTATTTTCATATTTATTCAATAGTGTTGCTTGAACTGGTCGGACGTGTTATTTTTAGTGCGGCTGAATTTTCGTAATAGGTGAAAAAAAAATAAACAAACAAAAAAAAAACTTGTAATAAGTGAAACAAAATATATATATATATAAAAAAAAAGATATCGTAATAGGTGGAAAAATATCTATAGTGGTTTTTCGGTAATTTAAAAATTGCATAACAACTGCATGAGTGTCCCGCTCAGATGTAATTCTGAGAAAGAGCTAAGCTACAGTAGAAAAAATTTATGGATCTCTGAGGAAGAATCCTTAAGAAAATCCGTGGAGTCTCTTCTCACTACAAAAGCCGAAATACGGCGCCGTTCCTGTTCGCCCAATATAGTTATCTCATCCGATGAGAAATCATCATCTTCATTAAATAGTGCAGTCAAACCCACAAAACAAGTAGGCATGGATAAGTACATCACCGTTCTCAAGCGACAGAGGAGCCCGACATCTCCTCAAATGTCTTCCAATTCTAAAGTTCCTAAGACCGTCAGCAGTGATAAGCCAAATGATCAAAACAGATTTGCTCTACTTCAGACGGATGACCCAGAAATACCGAAAAAGACGTTTAAGCCCCCACCAATTTACCTGAGAGAGCCCACTTCCAATAAACTGGTACAAGGAATTGTTGCTGTAATAGGTGAGAACATGTTTAGCGTAACCTCAATTAAACATGGAAAAATCAGCGAGACAAAGATCCAAGTGAATAGGGAAGATGATTTTCGAAAATTGTCCAACCAGTTGGAGAGGGAGACCAGGGATTTCTATACCTATCAGCTCAAAAGCGCAAAAGGACTCCAAGTCGTTCTAAAGGGTATAGACCCATGTGTTGATCCTGCGGAGATAAAGAACGGATTAATGGACAAAGGGTTCAAAATCAAGAGCGTAGTGAATATTAGAAACCGTGATAAGATTCCTCAGCCCATGTTCAGGGTAGAATTGGAACCTGGAGATGTTGCCTTAAAGAAAAACGAGTCCCATCCAATTTACAATCTTATTTATCTTCTGCATCGTAGAATTACCGTGGAGGAACCGCATAAGCGTGTTGGACCCGTCCAGTGTCTTAATTGTCAAGAATTTGGTCACACCAAAGCGTATTGTAAATTGCCGTCTGTTTGTGTTGCATGTGGGGAACTACATGCAACTGCTCAATGTAATAAGTCCAAAACGGACGTAAAAATAAAAAAATGCAGTAACTGTGGAGGAAATCATACCGCTAATTATAGAGGTTGTCCAGTTTATACTTATTTGAAGGGCATAAGGACCAATAAGTCGCCAGTATTACCTGACCATCCTCAACAACCTAATTTCACGTCGAGTAAGAATTTTCCTCAAATTGTACGACCAACTACTCACGTAAACGCTCCTACTTCTAGACAAGTTTCTTACGCAAACGTGGTCAAATCTAATATGCCAGGTCTGGAGCAGGAACCTATATCGCAATATTCTGAGCCACATATCAACAATCTAGAGACAACATTGCAGACACTTGTCCAAACTATGAACACTTTTACGACCACCATGACATCCATGATGCAGGAAATGCTGAAAATGCAATCCACTATCTTGCAAGCCATTTTAAAGAAATGATTTATTTAAAAATTTGTTTTTGGAACGCGAACGGCCTCCGCCAACATAAAAACGAACTGGAATACTTCCTGATGGATAAGCAGATTGATGTTATGATGATTGCTGAAACTCACTTGACGTCGACAGGGTACTTCAAAATTAATGGCTACGTGTTGTACGATACTAAAGATCCCCGCGGAAGAGCTTGTGGAGGTTCGGCAATTCTTATAAAGAACAGAATAAAACATTATCTAATGAATAACATAAGTGAGGATTACCTCCAAGCAACAAACATTTGCATTGAATTCTGTCAATACAAATTTGTTTTATCATCGATTTATTCTCCGCCTCGATTCTCAATAAAAGAACACCAATACCATAACTTCTTTAATTCCCTTGGAGCTAGATTTTTAGTTGCTGGCGACTTTAACGCCAAACACACATTTTGGGGTTCACGTCTGGTAACCCCAAAGGGTCGCGTACTCTTCAACACCATTGCTCAAATGGGCTTAGATGTACTCTCAAGCGGACATCCCACCTACTGGCCGACGGACCGACGGAAGATTCCCGATGTTATTGACTTTGGAGTAGTGAAAAATATCCCTGTAGAATGGATGCAAGTGGATCCTTCATTAGACTTGTCCTCAGATCACTCTCCTACAATCATTTCAATGCATTTCCCTCAAGTGTGTGGCTCTCCATTTAGAAACATGACTAAGACCCGAGTAAGCTGGATAAAATACAAAAAGTATTTAAGTTCCCATTGCACGGAAAATATTGTGTTGAGAACTACCGACGATATCGATCAGTCGATTGGCAACTTTACCGAGGACCTTCGACGAGCTGTGCATCACGCTTCCACTTATCACGTTGAATGTAGAAATAGGACAAACAGAACTTATTTATCTGAACTCGAACATCTCCTATCAGAAAAAAGAAGAATGAGAAGAGAGTGGCAACTTCACAGGTCTCCTGAACTGAAAGCTAGGCTACGGGTATGCAGAGATATACTAAGACATTTCTTAGAAACCCAAAGAACGGCTTCACTTAGATCCTACTTGGAGGGTCTTGATAGTACCCCACAATCTGACTACTCGTTATGGAGGGCGGCAAGAGGTTTAAAAAGACCAGTGAGAGGAAAACCTCCTTTGCGAAATCCGACTGGTGACTGGGCTAGAAACGATTCCGAGAAGGGGACTTTATTTGTTAACCATTTGAGAAATGTGTTTACTATAAACAACTCAAATAATGCAACTGATTTGCCACCACTCGTTATTAGACCTCCTGTACCTCTAAGACTTAGCTTTAATGATATTCAAAGCGCTATTGGTACTCTGAACCTTAAAAAAGCTCCAGGTATGGATAAAATCAGCAATAAAATGCTTGTGGAGTTACCTCGTATAGCTAGAAGAATTATCCTCTTTATCTTCAACGCTATTTTACGCCTAGAATACTATCCTGCAGATTGGAAGGTGTCTATGATCACTATGATTCCTAAGTCAGGGAAGGATCACACCAAAGTAGAGTCATATAGGCCAATTAGCCTACTGCCGACAATTTCTAAACTGTTCGAAAAATTGTTAATGACTAAGTTGATTCCAATTCTGAACGACACTGAATGCATTCCTAATCATCAATTCGGCTTCAGAGCTAAACACAGCACCATCGAACAAACACACAGATTGGTAAATGTGATAAGAGGGTCGTTTGAAGACAAAAAATACTGCTCCGCCCTTTTCATTGATGTGTCCCAAGCGTTCGACAAAGTTTGGCATGACGGTTTAATGCACAAAATAAAATTAACACTGCCTGCTAACACCCATAAACTTATGGAAAGCTATTTATACGGTCGCAAATTTAAAATCAAAGAAGGCAATTTTTTAAGCCCCGCTCAGCCAATTGAAACAGGTGTGCCACAGGGTAGCATACTGGGTCCTACTTTATATTTGATTTATGCCTCCGACATGCCGTCAGACCCCAAAATCCACACGTCAACTTTCGCAGACGATACAGCCTTTATCAGCGTTCATAAGGACCACCAAGTAGCATCACAGAATTTGCAGAATTATGTTTATAAACTAGAGAATTGGCTAGAGCTTTGGAAAATCAGGGTTAATGAACAGAAATGTATTCATATCACTTTCACATTGCGAAAAGAAACTTGCTCGTTCATCAAAATAAATAATCAAATTATTCCTCAACATAATGAAGTCAAATACCTCGGCATTCACCTCGACCGCCGTTTAACTTGGAAGTCTCATATTGAAGCGAAACTTACACAGATGAGATTAAAAGCAGTGCAACTTAATTGGCTAATTGGCAGAAATTCTTCACTAAAGTTGGACTGCAAACTATTGTTGTACAATGCAATTCTAAAGCCAATCTGGTGCTATGGAATTCAATTATGGGGTACTGCCTCAGCATCAAACATTGAAAAAATTCAAAGGGGTCAAAATAAAATTCTACGTATAATTACTGCAGCTCCATGGTATGTTAAAAATTCTCGAATTCACAAAGATCTATGCGTGCCATTAGTAAAAGTTGAATTTACAAAACACGCGTCAAAGTATGTCAGCAAACTTGAACACCACCCAAACCCACTTGCACGAGACATCCTTAACTTTAGTGGCCATAATCGGTTGAGAAGGAGGGATACCCTTGCTTTAACACAAGCGCAAAATAGATGACTGGATCAGTTGATGTGAAATTTTTTTAGTATCATAAAATTTTTGTCTAGCACTGGCTGGACTTATTATTTTCTTTTAGTATTAAGATTCGAAAACTTATTGTCATTTCATTATATGAAGATTCAATAAATAAATAAAGGCTAAAAAAAAAAAAAAAAAAAAAAAAAAAAAAATATTTATTCAATATCTCTTTTTACAAAAAAAAAAAACAAAAAAATAATAACAAAATTAATAATCCTTAAAATACACACAAGCAAATCCCAATGCATTAAATATTTAAGTATTATTCTCTGGCCCCAAAAGGGAAATAATGCATATTTCATATTTTGACCCTTTTCAAACAAAAAAAAAACAACAATGAATACAACTATCTGTCAACCATATACTAAATATTAACGGTTACTGAAAGACAACGAATGGAAGGCCAGCAAAAACAATAAATACTTGAGGGATATTTAGTAATATTCTTGGAAGGGAAAATATGAAGAAATATACGAAGATACGTAGGAGAGGACATAAGAAAACTTAATCAAAGTAAAATATTACAGAAAATTTCAATCATTTGTCATATAATTTTATTAAAATGTCATAATAAACATTGGAATTATAATATAATAATACATATAATGATGTAATGGAAGGAAGACAGGAAGGAAATAGCACTCTTATATACATATACATATGTATATGGCCTTAAGGGTATTTATGGAAATACATATAAACATTACAAACACACAGACACATACAAGTGTGCTTTGAAACCCTTTTCAAAAACGAAAGAGAGATTTTTAACACTTTATGAAAAAGCTAATTTACATGATTATATTTTGCAAAAAGGGGAAAAGAGCATGAGTGTTTAAACTAAGAGGTCAGTCGCATAAATATATTTATGTATATATACCTAATATATGTATGTATGTATATTTGGGCTACACCAAAAGGATTAGTATAATGAATATTGAGTTGAGTTAAAGTTCTACAAAAAAGGATTGTTAGTGGCGTTTTGTGGGGTCATGGCTGGGGTTTAGTTTTATTTCTATGAGTTTTATTTTTATTATCATGTATATGAACTTACAAAAGGTTTGGCCGCATTATTGTAGCCACAGCCGATATGCTGAGAGTCTTGTTGTTTGTGAGCCAAAGAAGTTTTCGTCACTGTTTGCAAATAAGGTGAATTCGGTTGGGGCATTTGGCCAGTGGGTGTAACATGTGGACGCCAGGTAGAGCCACCTCTGTAAAATTATTCAAAAGGAAAATATGTTATAATTATTATAATTTTGTTTATATCAAATGCAAATGAGCTTTAATTAATCGCTTAATCTAATTTAATGCGAATTTAGTTTTGATTGCATAATAAAATTGCAGAATTTGGAATTATGGTACATCTAAAGAAATTAACCAAAGAATATCATTTTAGCAATCAAGTAGAAAATAAAGTATATTCAGACATTTGGATGCTTATGATACCCCGCATAAGTTTTAAGTATATAATGAAAACTATTTAAATAAATTATGACATGGTTATGACAGATTTCTAATACAATACTCATTACAGCTTCTTGTAAGTGTATCTGCTATAGTTCTGTACAACACTGTATTTCGTTTAGTGTAACATACAATTTTGTTTTGTAAATAAAAGAACTTTGTTTATTACAAACATTAATACTAGTCGCAGCAAATAAGATAATGTAAACGAACTAGATGAAGATTTGTACAAAGTATTAAAAAATAAGTCTATAAACTTAAGATTTTGTTCAATAAAACCAGAATTAATCTTACTTTCAATTAAACAGTTGAATTTAATTGATTCCAATGCGGCAAGAGTGCTTAGAAAGTACTCAAATCCTTAAAAAACTAACTCCAACATATTTTTTAAACATTTACTACAAGATCCTTTTCAATTGGACTTTTATTACAAGCCTTTATTAACCATTCAACACTTATTACATTCTGCTATAAATAATTTATGCCAAAGGACTAGTTTTATACTGAAAATTATTTGTCAATAGATTTTACATGTATGTAGTAGGTAGGTCAATAATGTGGAAGTGGTAAAATTGTTATACGAGGACGGTTCGGAAACTTCTTAGCCTAGCACAGAAAGAGAATAGTTAGTTTTTCAAAAACATTTTTATTTTTCAATTTTATCTCCTCAAACTTCAATACACTTAGTCCAACGTTTATCTATCAATTCTATCCCTTGATTAAAATTCTTTCCCTCAAGGCCTTCAAAATAGTGGTTTATTGGTGTAATTGCATCTTTCTTTTTTAGATTTGGGAACAGGTAAAAGTCACTGGGAGCTAAATCAGGAGAATAAGGTGGGTGGTACTTTAATTCGTTGATTTTAGCACATACTTGTGCGCTGGTGTGTTGTCTTGATGATAAATTATTTTTTTTTTGTGTTGTATGCCAGGACGTTTTTCTTGAATTTTTACATTTAATTGATCAAAAATGTTTCAGTAGTAATCCTAATTTATTATTTTACCCTTTTGCAGATAGGCAACCAATAAAATACCTTTAAAGTCCCAAAAAATAGTTGTCATAACTTTATGGGGCACTTCCTCCAGCTTCAGTCTCTGGAGTATATTGTTGGATCCATATCTCATCAACAGTTATACAACGACTCTTAAATTCCATTTTATTTTTCTTAAAACGATCCAAACAAACTTGAGAAATTTTCGTTCTCATGCATTTTTGGTCGACTGTTAACAAATCCGGCACCCATCTTGCAGAAAGTTTTTTCATCTGTAGTTCTTCATGCAAAATTAAAGTGGACTCGATCATTTGAGATCCACATGATATTAGCTATTTCACGCACTTTTATTCGTCGATCATTTAATACCATATCATGTATTTTGGCTACAATTTCTATTGTTGTTGGTGTTTTTGGACTCCCACTATGTGGTGCATTCTCAATTTTTTACTGTGGCATATAAAGGAACACTTTCACCTAACACATTCATCATATCATTATGAATTTTTTGTCCGGATAAATTGATTTTATTTAAATATTTAATGACACCACGAATTTCTAATTTTTCCATTGTAAAAAAATCGCGGATGCGTCCTTTTTCAACACCTGTTTCTATATGAAGGAGTTGCCAGATCGATAAGAAATTTAACATGCGTTCATTGCACAAATGGAAGTTTCCAAAACACTTGACTTTTTTCTGTTTATACCACGCTTTCTGTTCTAGGCTAAAAAATTTCCGAACCGCCATCGTAATACAAGATCCGAGAATTGTTTGACACTTGTTTCGTATAAGTGGTATATGAAACGCATTTTGAGTCGTGGTTACACTTCCGCTATGTAATTAAAATTGATTTTGATTGTAAATTTTGGAACCTTACAGAAAATTAAACTCGATTAGTCCACGATTTTGAAAATATTTTTTTTTAGTTTACAATTAGTAATAGCTCAGAATTTACCCTCCCTGCAACACAATCTTGACAAATGAAAGCTTAAGTGAGGAGAGCCTGTTCGTATGCAGATGTGAGAACAAAAGTAAATAAAGTTTTTTAACTTTAACTTAATCTTATTTATTTATTTTTTGGCCAATATGTTATATTTTGTAGTTTTTGGTAATTATTTCCCGTATAAACTAATTAGGCCTAAATTATTCTATTCTAAATTAAAACCACATTTAATTACAATTTTTTCCCAAAGTTTGTTTTTCTTGCAGTCTTTTGAGATAATAAAAAAAAATCCAAAGCACTGATTGAAAAGTATTTCAATACTAGAGGTAAAAGTAAACAAAATTAAAGACATTTACAAATATTGATATCTTCCTTATAGTGTAGATAAACCTTGGTATGTTATTTTAAAGGTCACGGCGTATTGATCAGGAAATTATTTGTGCGATATATAGTTTTTGTTAACATCTTTGGATATGGAATGTTTCTATGATCAGAATTTTTTGATGGATGTTGCAGAAAGTAAATTTAAAACTGAAATCGAAATCGATTACACTTAATAGATAAACAATTTTCTATTTGTATCTTTCTAATTAAAAAACACATGTAAGTTGTAAAGCTAATTGATATTTTATTTGATTTCAATATTATTTACCTTTGTACAGTAATAACAAAATTATTGCCGGAGCGCACCACAATATCTTGGGCATCTTTGTGGCGTAAATTGAAAACATCGACATCGTTAATTTTAATTACAGCATCACCGGGCATTAAGCCAGCTTGTTCAGCTAAACTGCCACCATTAACCTTTAAAAAAAAACGTAAAACAAAATAACATTAAAATCAATTAAAACTGTTTTCATGAGTATTAAACCTTTTAAATGCAATAAATTTAATTTGAACACCAAACAGGGTGCAAACCCTGCTACAAGTTAAAGGTTATAATGGAGATGGGTTAAAAATATATAAATTATTTAATTCAATAATATATTTTTTATTTTATATCTTCAAAATAGAATGTTTTATATTTTATTTACCAAGAGAGACTGACTATATTTTACAATTATATAAAATAAACATTTGAAACTTTTTCTCAAATCTCAAATTTTAAATGTTTTTAAATTAAATTTTGTGCTAAAATGCTTTATTAAACAAATCTAAATATTAAGCAATTTATAAACGCAAATATTTAGAAAAAAATCTGTTTACAACTCAATTATGCTTAAAATAAATCATGATGTTTTTATGGTTGTTTGTTAATTTTTCTGTTAGAGACCAAAAAACAACCCGAGGGTCTTTCTATTTAAAAACAAACGATAGAACAAACAAACAAACAAACAGACAAGCAATGGTTTCAAATAAACAATTCAATAAAACATTTTAGACGAAAATATGCACAAAAACAGTTTTGTTTTAACTCCTGCCACTAAATTTGTTTTATTTTAGTTGTGAGTGTTACGAGGAAAACTAAAGCAAAACAATTGTGGTCTAATAGGGGCAATCACTAAAAGGTGCAGATTTAATTTCAAAAATTTATATAGATTTAAACATATAAAGCGTGATCCATTTCCATTTTTTAAAGAAAAAAAAAAAAAACAAAAAAAAAATTCAAATTTAATGGGGAATGTTTATTATCCTTTGAAAGAACATTCTTTGGCATTTGAAGATTATCCCCCTTATACAAAAACGATTATTAAATTTAACAAACGCTTAGTAAGACAGATTTGCATATAAAAATTTGCTTATCAAATGTTGGCCGTTGCTACGTCGCCGACTATCTATCTGTTGAGTCCAATTTTCGATGACGCGTTCGAACATTTCTGCTCGAATGTGGTGAATGACACGTGCGATGTTTTACTCCAAGGCCTGAATCGAAGCGGATTTGTCGGTATAAACTTTAGACTTAACATATCCCCACAAGAAAAAGTCTAATGTGATATCACACGATCTTGGTGGCCAATTGACCGGCACAGAACGTAAAGTTATATTCGCAATAAATCCATTAAATGATGCGATGAGTGGAAAGTGGCACCGTCTTGCCACCAAATATCGCCGAGATCACGAGCTTCAATTTCAGGCATCAAATAGTTGGTTATTATGGCACGAAAACGGTCGCCACTGACGGTTACGTTCGCACCGGTCGAATATCATTCAATAATGAATGCTGAATGCACAGAAAAAAAATCATGTTTTTTTCAATTAAACCTTTAATTGATTTTAAAATAATTTTTAATTAAAATTTTAATTGATTCATTTGATTGATATTTTCAATTAAATCTCACATTTTTTTTAATTGATACTATCATTTTGTTTACAGGTCCGATTTCAATTAAATTTTTAATTGATTCCACCAATATTTTAATTGAAACTCATTTTTATTTTTTTCTGTGTGGTTGCGATTATGTTGGCCATAAGTTAAGCGATGTGCACAAAACACATTCCTCACAGAATGTGAATTTTCGTAATAAAGTTGAACGTTTTGAAAACGTTGTTTAGGCGTAAGTCTTTCCATTATGAAATGCCAAACAATACTAAACAAAAATAACATGACAGCATGGACAAGACTCACACGTGATCTGTCAAAAAAAGGCTATTGAAAAAAGTATCTCTACTTGAATCGTAAGAGATTTAAATTTTATCAAACACAAATAAATTCATTATGAATAAAAGTGAGAGATGATAAGGAACTTTTATTTTAATTGAAGTGCATATCACTATTAGTAGCAGTAGTCTGTGTTGTTTGTGTATTTATGCATATACATACATATGTACAGGTATGTGTATAAACATTTTAGTCAACAATGGCAAAACATTTACTGTCAAGAGTTTACATACAGGTCCCACAAAACAAACTCACCAAACGACCTACCTACCAACCAACCAACAAACAAACAATGCAACTTCGCAAATACCAATAACAAATACTCAACATTTCCACAAAGTCACAAATGAATTTATTATTGCAACTAGCGGAAAAATTATGAATCAACCCAGATGCTGCTCCAGCTACTGTGTGTTTCTTTGTTTGTATATTTATTTGCTGCATTTGAGTCGGCCGTGATTGCTGCCATTGTATTATTGCCAATGATTTTTTTTTGTTCTCGTTTTTGTTGACCGACACTATCAACGATTTTTAAAATTTTAACAAACGACAAATTTGGTTTATTTGTTAAAGCCTTTGACTATCTATACTACGTATGTTGTACATATGCATGTAAGTATACGTTTTGTACTACTAGCCACTCACTCGTCCATCCATCCATCCATAAATCGAACTAACTGTCTGGCCTTCCATCCGTCCGTCTGTATGTCTCTCTTCACGTCTCTCTAACTCTGTTAATGTTGATTTTTACTGTTCCTGCAACAAACAAATGATGCTCGCCATGGCAGTTGCCAAAAAATCTAAAACCAAAGGGCCGACAACAACAACAACGACAGAAATCAAATCTATTGCATGTGGCGGTTTTAATGGTTTCCATAGTATGTACGGTATATACATATGTATGTATTTACATAAAAGTATTAAGGTTGGCCTGATGTTGCACTATTTCGATTTTCGCTTCTCCATCATCAAAAAACAAGATGCTGAAAATTTTTGAAAAATCGTATAACTTTTTCTGAATCAAATTAGCAATTTAAAAAAATGTTTGATGTTGACAATAAAATGCAATTAAAACTGGTTTTTGCATTTCATTTCATTTACTTTGACACATAATTCAGAATTTTCAATAAAATGTGTAACCTCAAAAATTTATTAGATTTTGCTTAAATTTTTACGATTTGGTTTTTTATTAGGGCCACCTTAATAAATATGTATATAAGAGGCTGTATATGTGTGCAACATAAGACCATGTAGAGAACTTTTGAAAGTACAGTAAATCTGGGTTATAACTAACTTCGTGCTATTAGGTAAATTAAATCATTTTAAGTCTAATTATTGGCAACAGCAAAAGCTTGGTGATGATATAAATGAAACAGTCAACATACATTAGCAATGAATGATCTACTATATTGTACAATTATCTATTTATTTGACATCTGCATGCGATCAAAGACCTATAGCGTGTGATACATTAAATCGATGAAATTTCCATTATACTTAACTCTACCATAAAGGCGAGGACATTATGGTTTTATGCAGATCTTTGTAACAACAAAAAATATTGTCAACCTTTTGCTTTCTGAGTCGATTTAACGAAGTCTGCTTTTCGGACTTTATAATCAGAATACATTTAAGAGTGGGTTCATACACTGCGACTTTTTCCTGCAACAATTCTCCTGAGACTCGAGTTTATAGATGAAATACGTAGTGGAGAATACGGGGTAGCTAGTGCGGCAGGTATCGCGAAACAAAGCGACAAATTTGAAATTTCTCTTTTACACCTACTTCTCTCTTGTATTATTTCGAATTCATTTACCTGCAGTGTTGCCAGTGTTGTTTCTTTACGAATACCATGTACATAAAATACATATAACAAACCTTTAAATATTCGCCTTTTAAAGCTCCTAGACCACAACATAAAAACAGCTGTATGCAAAAATATATTATTACACATGTTTTGCACATATTTTTACACATAAATTTGCAAAACACATCTGCGAATGAGCGAAATAGGAGAAATGAACAATTCAATGTCAAAATGTCACAAATGTTTCATCATGTAAACAGACGATAAATTTAGAAGGGACAACAAAAGAGAACGTCAGCAGAGTCGCGGCGACAAATTGCAGCGTTTGAAACCACTCAAACAAATTTTGAATATATGTACCTATAATTTAATAAAATCTATTAGTTAATGTCCCCTAAGTTTAATAAGTTTAATGAAAATCGTAACCACTCTTCTTAATGCCCGACTTAAAAAACAAAGCTTTTTTTAAGAAAATTGCGTTGTTGCTGTTGCTGAGTTGACAGCCCTTGGCCGAATGATATCAGCTCATTCCTATGCGTAGAATCGGCTGTCGTGGGTAGAATTATGTTTTGTTTACAATAATTAAGAATTTGTTATAAGCAAGTTTTACTGTTAAAAATATATGAATACAAATCCATTGTGCGATTGAGTAATTATTTTTATTGTCTGTCTGGGGAGTTTCTATTATTTGTTCCATATAGTTTCCTGTTGACTTGTCCGTCTGCCTGTTTACTTGTTTTCCTTATATTTTTGGTACCTTGATTGTTTTGCTGCAATTTCAAAGTTTTCTATTGAAAGTCATATACATTTGTTCGATTAAAATCACAAAAATTAAACAATTGGCATAACTAACGTGTATAAATGCAGATTTATTTGTTTTCAAAAAAAAAAAATGCACACAGAGATTCCATCGCAAACAAAATGTTTGTAAACGCAAAATTTAAACAATGTTGTTTAGAACAAAAAACTGTATAAAATGTATTGGAGCGGTTCATATATACATATAATAAAGTTTTAGATTTTTATGGACCTCAAACATTTTAAGATTCGTTTAGAAGTATAAAGATGTACATTTTAAATGTTCCAAACCAAAAATAGAAACAAACCTTTATGAAAAAATATTTAAAATTATTTTTTTGGTGCACCTTAATTGTACTTGCAAATAAATAAATAAAAATTTTTGAAAAATTAATCAAAAGTACTTGCAAAACAAATCCTTATATTTTAAAAATGTTTTGTTGAAAATATTCAAATTAAACAAATACTTTAAATTTCACACATTTTTAAGAATTTCACTAGAAATTGTAAGCTCATAATAATGTATGGTGTACTTTAGACTGGTTGGAAAAAAAAGTTGTGTCAGTAACCCCCTGGAATTAAAACTAATGTAAAAACAATTTCACAAATAATATTTTTATTTTTTTTTGCCACGCCCACAAATACCGCCCTTCTAGTATTTTGTTCACTGTGTCGCTATTTTAAGTCCGATCATAAAATTTTGTATACCGGCTCTTCATGTCTCTGTAAGGGCTACAGTCCTGTCCTTAAACATTTTTTACTACCACGTCAAATTCTAGTCATTATTTTTAAAAACTCGTACAAACATATTTAGCATTATTGTGGTTGCGGAACCGAGTTTTAAAAAGTAAAATCTGTTAAATCTTCATAGCAAATGTAATTTTAACTTGCGCATAAAACATTAAATACAATTCAGTAATGATGAATTTTATGCACTTGTTGTTATTTTGGTGTTATGGCTGTAAGACATTAATATGAACCTTCATTATATACAAAATATTTGCTAGCAATGAATATTTTTGCCCTTATTCATAAAACTTTAAACAGGTTTATAAGAGGTTTATAAAGCAAATTTCCATACAAAATTTGCTTTATAAATTTTGTAATCCTGGAAATTGCTAGAAGATAACGCTGATGGATAAATAGTGGCAACAGGGGCATCCACCAGTGAGTTGATCGTGAGTAGTCTTTCAGTTAACGTTAAACCGTGTATGTGTATTAAAAGAGTTTTGTAAATTTGGATATATAAAGAGTTGCTACAATTTTTTAACTACTTGACGCTTTGTTTGCAATTGAAAAAGCCCGGTTTATTTAAAGGAAATTAACAACTATTAAATAAATAATTTTCTAAGAAATTTTGCTGTTTACACGAGTTAGAAGCATTTTGAAGAGCAATTTTGAAGAAAATTTCAAACGTGTAAATCTAGCTTTACAGTATTTTGCAATTTTGACAGTAATGCAAAATAAAGCTCTATGCTTTCATCATATTATTATGGTGTAAGCATGTTGTTTGAAGCCCAATTTACATGTAATAATTTATGAGTGTTTCTCTAACTAGAGAAAATAAATTAAAAAAATATTTACAGATTGGCTACATGTGTTTGCCTGTCACTGGTAATACCATTAAAAAATTACATTAAAAAATTATTTATTTGCATTTTTAATATATATGTATGTATGTACATATTTTCAAAACAATGCTGTATGCTGGCATTATATTTATTGTTTTATAAACAAGAGAGAAAAATAAAATTAATTTTTATGTACAATTTTAATACTGTTTAAATCCTTTAGGGATTAATATGAAAATACAATTTTGCAAATATGTATCGCAAAAAATTAAAACAAACGGAATAACATAAAGTCCAATAACAACAAATAAAAGCGGCGCTCGTTTGTTGTACAGCAGTAGTTGTGTGTGTGTGGATGGCAATTTATCATGTTATGGGTACCCAGGTGCAATGAGCCAAGCACGTTAACAATTTTTGTACACCCAATTTTGTCCGCTTGTGTATTTTTTGTAAGAATGTTGTATGCAAAAAGTTTGGCACAATTTTTTCCACCTTTAATAATCGTGTATACAAGGTACACACATACGGACACATGATAGTCTGTACAGAATATATTTCTGCATACATAAATATTCATATAAACAATTATATATTGTTATATACATATGTATGTATATGCAACAAATAGATATGTACATGTATACTTAAACATGTGTATGGCTGCAATGACAACAGCTAAACCAACAACACTAATTGTATTTTTCACTAGTGGTCCTTGGCTCGTGCCTCTGCACAGTAGCTGGGCTTCAAGCAATACTACTGTGTGTTTTGGCCATAAATATTCATACAATACTATCACATAATAATATATTGTATATACATTGAGGGCGATGGGAAAAGCCATTTCCAAATAGTGGACTTTAAAATTTAAGAGTGCAAGGTTATATTATAAAGGCAGCCAGCCTATTAGACGGCTGTCAATTGGGTCTATAATATGGCTCTTTTATGATACCCGATAAGTGCGATTGGATGCACGAATCAATGAATTCATACTTCTAATTTCACTCTAATATATCCATCAGGTGGTATAGAATGGTGTAACTCGATTAAAACGGTTTTCTTTTGAATTTTAATTACAACGTAAAAGCCGTGAAAGCAAGCACCAGCAATTACAAAATGTATATAGAAAAATATCAGCTGTCATGAATGCCTCAAATAATCGTTGATCTCTAAAAAATGGTGAGTAGCTATTCCCTGATGAAAAATGGTTTCACTAGCAGCGGAAAAAACATATTCCAGTTAATGAAATTGCTTTAAAAACTAAAGCAATACAAAAATCAAGTCTTTATAGTGGTGAATTAAAAAAAGTGTAAGACTTCTTAAAAAACATGGAAAAAGTGTTCATCCCGAGTTGTTAAAGTGGAGCCTTTAAAAAATTCAAGTAAATTATAGTTCCGCTGATGTTATTTTATGAGGACAACACTGGAATTTATTAGAAAAAAACTATCAGATAAAACGTTTGTTTACGCTAGAGAAACTAGTGCTTCAGTAAGAAAGTTAGCCAAGGAAAGCCCCAAATAAAACTCGCCGAACGGCCGAATAATTTTTGGAGCCTAAATCCCTTGCAATCATACCGAAATCATCCTCCTAAAGGACTAGGAAAAATTGCAAAAGAGGGATAAAATGTCGTACCACATAAAACTGGGTGTGAAGTTCCCTGGGGACCTTTTTAATTTTCAAACTGAAATTGCTCTTTGATAGTCTATGGGAAGTATACACGACCCCCACATGTATTCCTAGGAAATTTTATCTAGAATCGTATAGAAAAAGTTCAAAACGATCCGACCAATAGTTTAGTTTCTATTAAGATATAAACTTGTTTTGTACGGCAACGCGTGAAAAGGTCCGCTGGGAGCTTGTACTGAAATTTCAACAAATCATTAATGAATTCACTTTCTTCTGGTTTGTTTTATTGTTTCAAGACATCACAAACGTGTTCTTTGAATTTTTGTTACTTTTTGGATTATAATATTGTGCCTTTACTAGAAAACATAATAAACTTTCCGTCCCTTTTTTAATTTTTGTTACCAGCTTTATGTTTGAACTTTGAATTTTAGTCACTTTTGTTAAACAAAAATTATATTAAATAATTAATTAAAAATTAAATAGAAATTTCATTTATATTAATTACACATCTATTAGTAGTAAATTATAATAATATATAATATAAATAGGCCCCTGTGGACCTTGTGCATCGTATACAGCCAACGGATGACTCACCCACCCAGCAGAGGGTTAAAAAATTATCTGTTTATAAGAAATTCTTTGATCTAATGAGTGAGCTTGACAAGAAATCGTTTGTTATATAAAAAATTCATAAATTTTAAAATAACTTTTCAGTTGGCCCTGTTATATACATATGTATGTATGTGGACACTGCCACATAAAAAAATTTTAAATTGAAATCTCTGTACAACAAACGGAAGGAAGGAAGCTTATTTGGGTAAAATGGTAAAACACAAAACTAAATTATTTGTTTTTTTTTTTTGTTATTGTTAGAGTTGTACAACCAAATAATAAAAAATATAGAAAACTCTAGCAAAAGGAAACATTAACAGCCCAAAAAAAAAAAACCTGTATGCATGTTCCCCATACAAACCAGGGCCATGCTACATTTGTTGCCAACTATGTCAGTTTGTGATTGATAAAAATCTTTATATAAATTTTGCAATAATAAAAATATAAAACAACACAAAAATTACCATATTTCTTTGTTTTATTACACTATTTTGGGGTTTAAATTTTTACTTCTTCTTTTTCTTGCTTGTGGCACAACTAAATCATTCATTCATTTATTGTTCACTACCAATTTGGTAGCATTTGCTAGACAGAATAAATGCAGTCGAGGTAAGTAGTCCGAGTAAATTTTCACATAAAACAGACAGAAAAAAAATTAAAACCACAGGGGAACATTTATCAAGTCAATAATATATTTCCAATCGACAGTTTTATGACCACCTCGGGTTTTGTGATGTTGGTATGGACGTGTGTGCTTGTGTCCAGAGTGTAAGACAAGACAAATTTTTAAGTTTAGCCCACGTGTTAGATTTAACAACAATTGGGAGCACTTAAAGAAATTGTGAAAAGAAAAGTCTTAAAAATCAAAAATTTGACATGAAGTCGAACTGTTATATGTGTATTTTAATTATATTGCAGTTTTGAGCCAAGCACGAAAATTTCTTAAATTATCTACAAAGTAAAAATGTTCATTACGAAGTAATGAGTTCAGCTTATATTTTAACACGGTGATATCATTGGTGCCCCGATACACTAGGAGATATTGTTGTAGACTATCAGTCAGAGGGTCAGAGGATTGATTCCTGCTAACGACTCTGGCTGTTTACAGCAGACAAGCCAAAAGACTTCGCAGTTTGTGTTTGTTTAAAAAAAGTGCTTGCCACCGAATTTTCGCCAATAAATACATAGATCCCATATAACGATTATCTATTCCCTGAAAATAGTTTATTGTTTAGATATACTTATCCTACAAATGTTGTTTCACCCTTCAGGAGTGTTAAGAGTTTTTCATTCCATTTGTAAGTTCTGCAATCTTCACTCATATGTACATATGTAGGTATTTAGAAATTCAGAAGTGAATACAGTATGTAAAGAATATTGTTTTACAAAAAAATAAAATAAAAGTTTTCCATTATTTGACTTTGAAAAAGTAATTGTTATTTCATTAAAATAAAAATTTTTAATACAAATTAATTCAGGAATATGTTTACTATTATATAGCAAAAACAAAAGTAAAGTAAATATAAAAATGTATGCCCTTATTCATAAAACTTACAACAGGTTTATAAGAGGTTTATAAAACAAATTTTTTTATGGAAATTTGCTTTATAAACCAGTTATAAACTTGTTGTAAATTTTATGAATAAGGGCATCAATTTTATGTTTTTGTATCTTTTTTGAGTAATCGTGTGGCACCTATGACAGACTTTGTTGCGATTTTTTTTTTGAGTGTGATAGAAATCGGTCAGATTTTCCAGTGAATGAATTGTACGATTGTGTAGGATAGTGTATCATGACCTTAAGCAGTTACGGTAAATATCCATAAACATTCCAAAAATGTTACAAAAAATTTGCAACAAATATAAATTGTAAAAACAATTTCTAGACAGCCGAATAATTGAGTATTTGTTGTTTTTGTTTTATTTTTTCTCAATTACATCCATTATCAATTTTTTTTTTTGCTAAAGCACTTTTCAGAACAATGTAAACAATAAATTCAAATGGAATTTTATGTGAAAATTATAAAAAATTCGGGATTTTCAACAATTAGTATAAAATAAAGAGTTTTTTCCATTGTCAAAACATACCCTTGATAGACTGTACATATTTTTAATATAAAATATATACTATGTTTTTTTTAAGTGTATTTTAGCTTTGTTTAAATTTGATTTAGATTTAGATTTAAAATTGTATTTTGCTTCAATGATTGAGAGCAAATGGCGGTTTAGGTGACACATAATACTGTTAGTAGTAGTTGAAATATCAGAAGGAGGCGGTAGTTTACAGTAATTGAAAGTCTGTTTAGATACATGTCAAGTGGTGGCAATCGTGCCAAAATGTCAATTTGTTTTCACAAATAAACATTTAACTACACAACACTTTGAATGCCTAACAGTTCTCCAAGACCGTCCCAAACAAATAATCTGTTTGTTTAGTTTACAAATACAGTGTAATAACTGATCCAAAATTATGAACATATTCAAAACACCAACAGGTTACAATGGGTCACTTGGCACTAACTGGTTATTTAAATTTAATTTATAATGTTGATCTATAAGAAAGCGACCCCTCAAAGTTACTGTAAGAGATTATTTATTTTGAATACTAATCCTACAAAGAATGACAAACTATTTAAAACTCAACAGATTACAACAGGTAAGAAAAATAATTAAGTTCAAACTGATTTAGAGACAAAAGTCTATATTGTATAGATTACCTGGGATGTGTTAAGTAAACATTTCTGACGTATAATCTAAATGAGAATCATTGTCACTATCAGAACAGATGGGGCATACATATGCATAACATAGATATAAATTACTAGAGTGACAAACATACACACATAATTTAACGGTAACTAATTGTCTTGCAAATTTGTCATGGATCGATTGTCAGGTTATTTATTATTTTTATTGTATCTTTAAGGCAATAAAACAAAATGTCTGTATTTAATTTGTACGAGTGTGTATTTCTTATGCAAGTTACGTTCATACTAGTATGTACGTAAAAGAAATGTAATTGACGGAAACAAATTTTTGAATTAGAATATCTAAATCAAACAAATGGAAATGTTATTGATATTTGAAGGGAATAAATATCATTAATTACATTTAATAGCTGTGGATTCGTTTAGTTAAGCACATAAATATTTGCCTAAATGATTAATAAATATTTGACTATTATAAGAAAACCATAATATTAAATCTTTTTAATTTTTACATGTATATATTTGTAAATTAGTTTAATATAGAAACTTTATTAATTATTTTTAAAATATTCATAAACTTATAGCATGCACAAATATTTCTACTTTAATTAAAATAAAAGAGTATTTAAAGCTCTGTTCACATTATGTGTATTTGTCATGTGGAATGTCACTTTTCTATATGTGATTTCATGTGTATGTCAAAATTTGAGTTTTACATGTTCATATGTTGGTTATATCACATACATATGTACTTACTTTTGTTAACTCCTTTTCAATTTTTTCCTCCATTTTCAATAATAAATTTGTGTGGTTTTTTTTCTTGTATTTTTGTTTTACTATTAGGTATAAATTATATTTATTAAAATTTCAATTAATTTTTGCCGCCACAAAATTTTGGTTATAAAAAACAGCTGATGTCAGATGGTTTGTCACTTGAAAATAGAACTCGTTCTAAATACAAAAATGTCATAAGTATTGCACACAGAGAAATAACACATGATATTGTATGAAGGTGTTCAGACTATATGTACAAATTTGACATGCGAAAAAGTGACAGTCGACATTACAAATACACATAATGTGAACACAGCTTAACTAGGTTTCTTCGTGTGTGTCATTCTCTTTTCAATTTGCACATTCTAATTTATACTGGTTTTTTATACATTAGCGCAATTCACAACATTGTGCAAATGATATTGCATCATTTTTTAACTATTGTTTTAAAAGCGGAAATAACGACAAGTTTTGCTCAATATTTAATGCGAAAGACACCCATTTGATTATCTGAAGAGCTCAAAATTGATTTATAGGCATCTGTTACTAGACGCTCAATTAGAAATTGGCTTTAGGAAGCTAAATAAAGACCCTCTCGCTGAAGGTACCTTTATTGAGAAAACAGAATGTTAAAAATAGGTTGTGAGTTACTAAACACTGAATTCACCCATTCTGTCTGAATAAAATATTTGTTCGGACAAAGTTTTTTTCATATGAAGTTTGACTTCTCTCTTTATGAGAGAGAGAAAATATTTTTTACGAACAACTCTTAGCTTGAATTAATGGTCGCATTATTACCAACTGTAAAACTAATAAATTTTGTTTACATTTGGCAGCTTTGATTTTCCAGAAAAATCATTCGAAATGGGTGAATCGTGCTGCAAAAAACTCTTAGTAAAAAAATATTTATCCGAAGAAAATTTTTGTTCGAAACAAATGGGTGAATCTATCTTAAGAAACATTTGTTTGATTCTAATGGCAAAACCTTCGTTCCAAGCACACTTCCAAACTAGTTAGATAAGTCTTGGTTTAAGCAAAACAAGTCTATGGAGTGAGTGTCCGTCACAACTCCCGGACTTAAACCCTTTGGTGAGTTCTAAGAAATAAAATATCGAGATATAAACCAAAAAACTAAAACGATGTGTAGAAAAAATTATGAAGAAGTGTTAAAAATAGATGGATGTTCAAAAAAATATTATGTGAGTCATAAATGTTGATTGGTAGGAAGTTATAAATAATTCTGAATAAAATATATTTTCAGCATCTTAAGTATAAAATTTTCCATTATTAAAATATTAATATTAATCTAAAATTTCTCACCGTATTGGTAAAGTACCTATATTTTAATTTATTTTAAACTGAGTAACAAACCGTGTGAAATACTAATAATAAGGTGTGCAGATTTTTGTTATTTTTTACAGAAAGTAAAAAAGTAGAGAAAAAATATTTCAAAACAAGAATGAATGGATATTTTGCTTATAGCTCAGCCATTTTTGGACCGATTTTGCAGATTTTAAATACCAAAATTCTCATAAATATATCTTATATATAATGGCAATCACATGTAAATGATTTTCACAACAAAAATGTATGTAAATTGCAAATGTAAAGAAAAACGTATATATAACCATACAACTCATGGTGAATGCTGTAATAATAAATAATATAATCTTCAGCTGAAATCCTCCAGTGTGTATTCAGGTATAATGAAATTGTTTACACAGGCTTTTGCAATTATTTTCTTTAACACTCTCTGCTCACTGGAATCTCTAATGAAAACTTGTTTAAATCTGCAAAGTCCTTTTTCTACGTATAATTAAAATAAAGAAGCTTAAAAAGGATTATCACACGTACCCCTCTTTATATGGCACATACACATATCTAGATGATTAATAAATATATAAATGAGTGTTAGTAAGTGTAATACAAACACCTGAAAACAACAATAACAATAAACTTCACACAATATGACATGATGACAATTAGAACAGAAACATACTCCTACAGCAGCAGCAATCGACTTTTCACAAACAGTATGGAAATGTAAAAGTCGAGCATATAGAAAATAACCCTAGGCCACACATAAACGTACGTAGGTGCGATGATAAGTTTTGAATCCGCTTAAGGAATGGCGGAACATTAAATAAAAAGTAAATATTAGAATTTGCCAGCATATCGATTCATTCTCGCTCTCTCTCTAAAATGTTTATATTTGAAATAGGTTAAAAAGTTTTCACATTTTATAAAACACAACTTTTCTTAAAAATTTAATCTACATATATGTATGTAGTTCAAACTTGAAATAATCCTGCCTTAGTCTGAATTGCTCTGCCACTCTACGCACTCTGTAGTTGTGATTATAACGAATTGTGAATTTAGCCAAATAAGGCCAAAATGAAAGATACCGGAGTAAAGAAAAAATAACTAACAACAATAGAGTGTTGAAAAGGAAACATGTAAAGCTTAGAAAAGTAAAATATATGACCAACATACATCTAAAAAAATTCTTCAAAATACTTGTTAAACTTAAATCCTCAAACATGGTAGATGAAAACATAAACATAAGATAAAAGACACTCACATACTCTAGCAAGGACAGCTAGGAAAGAAGGTAATAATTTTAAAATAAAACAATAATTTTTTTTAACGAACTTTTTCTCTTCCCGCTCACACACATAAGTTTTGGTAAGAAACAATGTTTTGTCTAGAATGAACATGTGTTTGGTCCTTATGGTTTTCTTTTTGAGATAGTGTTAGTAAATAGTCAACTTAACATTTATTTGTGTGTATGTATGCGTGCGAGTAGTATATGAGTAAGGATACGTAAAAATGGTTAAATTTATTTTACATATTGTTCTTGATGTTGTTGTTGTTGTTTATAAGAAAACATTATAAGTGTGTTTTGCCTTAAATTTAGTGTCCATCAGGTTTTCCAATTTATTTTGATATGTGTTCACATCGTGTCTGATAGTAATGTAACCAAATTTTTAAATACTTAAGCAACAAACAAATCGGTTGAAAGTCGTTTCACTGAAACTATATATATCCGAGTAGTTTCTTTAAAAAAATATAATAAATATAATATAGCCTAAAACTTATTTCAGCTGTCAAACTCGAAAGTGAAAAGCGGTGATATGAATTTAGCTTGTGTATTTATATAATTGGTTACAAAGGTTAGGTTGAGAACAAATCCTTGATAGGCTTTATATATAGTTCTTTATCTCTGATGCCACTAAATGCAGGACTGTGGCAAAGGTATTCTGTATTCTTGTACTTTGTGTATCCAGTTAACACATTAACTAGTATCGCGAGTGTTATCCAATTGAGGTTCAGAATCTCCTTTTTTATCTTTATGTTTGAGATTCCCCAAATGATAATGGACGTTCTAGAGGTAGATTTTTACTTGTTTGGAATATATATAGTAAATAATTTTTCAACAAAAAGTTTGTTTCACAACTGGGGCATATTGGAATGACATGAAAGTTTTGTCATTTAACAACAACATTTTGGGCTATTATTGGTGATAAATATCACTTTTAAGGAATTTGAATGGATTTCCCGATCGAATAATTTCACGAAATTTAGCTGTTGGCCCATCATACGATTTAACACCACTGGATTTTTAAACTAAAATTTCGGGAAGTGATTATCGCCATTTTTCCCAATTCTTTTTTTAATTTATAATTGTCAAATCTTACTCTTTTTGCAGTCCATTCCCGTGTACTTCTTGGTGTAAATATACAAGGTGAGTGCAGTAGCACAGCTGACTGACTTTGCTTATCAAATTAAAATTGTAGAAGTTAGAAGCCAAATAACAAGTTTTTACTTATCTGTCTTTTATAATCTCAGAAGTCGCAGTCAAGAGCAGTAAATCTCTCCGTATTCACAAATAATAAAGTAGGCTTTTAGACAAAATTTTCATAAAAATTTTTCTTAAAGTACGCTTGAAGACTACTTTAATTTTTTCTGAATAAGACTGTTAAATGATGTTTTCAACATTAATTAATTTAGTATTCTAATTTTTTGTAAATAACATTTGAAGAAAACAATCTATGTCCTCTAAAACATTGTTGGTCATATTATAGAAACTTTAACTTTCGCACACATGTATACGAAAGTACATACATACAAATACATTATTAACATAGTGTTGGTTGGCAATGTCATAGAATATTTTATATTTCCCCAGAGTTAAGAAAATGAGACGAGTTGTTAGTACATCGTGTGTGATGATATTTTTTTTTATTATTTTTCATCTCCTGTTGTTGTGTGTTTATGTATAATAAAATTCAGCCCATGTGCATAAACACTGTAAATTGTATTACTAGGAAACTTTCGAAATAAATTGTAGATGTGCATGTGTGTGTGTAAATATATTTGCATATAAACCCACAAGCACACACATACACAGCTGAAGCAAAGTCGCTGCATAAGTAGGATCGTAGTATGTAGCTTGATAATGTATTTGTTTGTCTACATCTTGGCGCTTACTCGTACATGTTGACCTCATGTTAATAATAATGTAAATGATGATTTACGGTGGCAAAATCGTTGAAGAAATTTTATTTAGATCTCACTTTAGTAGAATGTATTCATAGGATGTAAGTGCGTAGGTTTGTACTATGTTTAGTGTAAATGTATGCATATACATACATAATCGTATGTACATAAGTATGTAGGAGATTCAGCTTGTATGTAAGTTATATTGTGTATAGTCGTCGTGTGTATTCGATTGATGATGATGATGCAGTACACACACTATTAAATTTCAAAGTATTTATTTATGTTTGGCATGTATGTATATGTGTCAGTAAATACTGTATTTATGAAAACAGTGGGAATCAAAACTGAAAGCATTTTTCTATCTATTTAAACACTTTTTTTTATATTTAATATTATCAACCTGGTTTAAACTTGGTTGCGTTGATATACCATGAATTTGTATTGTATCAATACAACGTTCTAACTAATTTTGCACCTTACTGTAAAGATATACGTACATATATATTTATTTAAGTATGTTTTAGTATAATAACAAGTACATATGTATGTAGGTGAAGAACATTACAAATATTTACAAATACACGCACTTATGTACCTACACCTGCACATATACTTACATACATACATATGTACATATACACACACATACATATATTGTATGTACATTTACTCTCAACCTTATTTGTTTGTTTAAGTTATTAAAGCTAGTGGCTTGGAATTTATGGTTACTACAACTGCTACTCTGTACGTATGTCTTATTTTTTCCATTTTTTTTTACAGTAATTTAAAATTTGACTTTATTATTAAGTTTGCCTTTGCACATACTTACTTACACATATCAGTATACAAATATTTGACTACTTTTACTTTGCTGAAAATTTTAATGACCATTCAGTATTACTACTTATTACACTCTGTATTATGTCTCATTTTATTAAATCTCAAATTTATATTTTAAGCATCTTTGTCGTTCATTACCAAGAAGAATGAATATCTTAACTACGGTTAGCAGGGGTAATTGTGCAAATGTTTGATAAGACTTTACATACTCCTTTACTTAATGAAAATGCATAAATACATATGTATGTATGTACATATATATATGTAGAATAAGTTGTATATATGTAGAATAAGTTGGTGGAATTTAATCAAACAAATTTAATTAAAATTATGCATTTGACAGGTATTTAAATTTGTAAGTACTAATCAAGAGTAGTGCTGGCAAATTCTATTACTTTCCATTACTCAATAATATTCAATACTTTTCATTTGGGTACTCAATACTACTCGATACTTTTAACGGATTTTTTGAAATTGTAACGCATAGTTTTTATCTGCAAATTGAAGTAGTTTCTTTAAAAAATAAAAATAGATCTTCAACTATTGGTTTTGTATGTCTTTTATTATTAAATCAAAAATAAATAACTTAAGAAATAATAGACAGCTTTATTTCGGCGGTTGGTTTAATTTTGTAGCTTACACATTGTTTTATACAGTGATGTATTTTTATGCACTATTTTACCCACTCAACGTGCTTAAAAATACAGCTCAGAAAGTATCGAGTAACTACTTTTGAGTATTGAGTATCCAAAGAAAAGGGCAAATACTCGATACTCGGTATCCATTACTTAATACTTTGCCAGCACTAATCAAGAGTAGAAAAAGTTCAAGTTTTTCAAATAAAATCCTAGTTTACCTTTGTAAAGCTAAGTATAGACGATATGTTGAATTAGCAAATTTATGCTGAAAAATTTGTTACAAGTGCTTACATATCGTGTAAACGCAAAATTTTGTTCAGCATACGTATGTTTAACAACATTTGGTAACACTTTTTTAACAATGCCAACAAACGTATGTTGGTAATTTTAGCATAAACTGTAAACAGCATATTATTAGTGTTTGACAAATTTCCTGCGTATATTGACAGATATGTTATTTGTTGAAAAGCGTATGGAAGCTTTTCAGCATATGGCAAATTCATATGCATATGCGATAGTGTCTATGCGATCAGAGGTGTATTCATTGATTTAAATCACAAATTATAATCTAAAGAACAGACATTTAAAATTTTTTAATTGTTTGTATAGTTTATATAATTTATTATATTCACATATATCAACACAATAATTGAACACAAATATTTATTTGAATGGCGGAAAACTGCGTTTGTTTACATTAACAAAAACATATGTTTTTGCATCTTTTTTGTGTACTAGTGTGGCACCTATGACATACTTTGTTGCGATTTTTTTTTGAGTGTGATAGAAATCGGTCAGATATTCCAGTGAATGAATCGTACGATTGTGTAGGATAGTGTATCAGGACCTCTAAGCCTAGCCGCCGTTAGTTTTTTTTATGTAAATACACTTCTTGTTGCATATGTACCTACAAACATACACACACAAGAACACAAAATGCAATATAGTGGCCGGCGGCATTGTTCAAATTAATCGACACAGGTCTCTGGAAATAAACAATAAATTATTATAAATGTTTTCGTGCATTATTTGCATATTTAGCTCGATTTGGTTGGTAAGTTCTGCAATATGTTATTATTTATTATTATTGCTGTTTTTTACAATAAAATATGCTCTATTTTTTATACCAATTCCTTGTATAATTTTACACAGTAACTTTCTTCCTCTCTTCCTCTTCTTTTGCCAAACTCTGCGTCTTTTTGCTTTTAATTCCACTTCATCGTCATCCAAAATCAGCACTGTACAAGCGATAGTTACACCAATTTCCTCCCACGTCATCATTTATGTTTTTTTTTTATTGATATTATTTTTATTATTTAATTTTATTTCAAAAATTACACATAAAATACAGAAGTTGAATAATAATTAAAAAATGTTGTCAAACTGAATAATTTCAGAAACAAATGTTTATACGACTCAGCATATGTAGCAACACATACAATTCAACATATCGTATAAACACAAAAATCGTATGTTAACTCTTATGTTGACATTTCATTTGCTGACATATGCTGACATCAAAAAATTTGCTACTTTCACCATATCGTGTAAACGTCTAACATATGCCATAGGAATTTGCTGCTAATTGTAATCATATGGCTGTCAGCATATATATTCTGATTCAATATATTGTCTAAACGTAGCTTAAGACAATATGTATGCATGTGTATTATTTGAGTATATTGCCTAGTTGTAGGCAACATATTTTTCTGTTATATGTTTTTGAGTCTGATAGTCAGACTAGTTAGATTGACAGCAAATTTATTTTTGACGGATTTTAATTAAGAAAATTAATAAGGATTTTTAGAGAATTAAAAAGATACTTTTGGAAAATTTTAAAACTAAACTGGTTTCAAAATTTTGTTTTTATAACTAACTCCACATACTTACATATGTAATTGTGTTTGCAAAGACTTTTATTTGCATAAATATTCGAAAATAGTATTTATTGTGAATGAAATAAGCTATTGCTCACTTAATTCGACTGTAAAATTAAAACGTTGTGGTGTCTTTTCTGACTACTGAAATTGAAATTATCTTGATTTTTATTTATACTATCCACCCAGCAAGTAATTATTAACATGGGCTTGCGATTACTTAACACCTTAATTTTCAATGACTACTACATATCAGCTGCATTACTTTAAAGTGGTCTTATAATGATACATATATTTATTATCTGTTATATAACTTACTTATTTGTATGAGCAATTTATGTTGGTACTGATAACGACTTCTATGAAGTCTAACTAAATGGGTTATTTAAGTCATAACTTGAAATTATTTTTATTGTTTGTTTGTAGGGCAGGTGAACAATTTGTATTTCAAGCTGTCAAACCAATAGCTGACGAAATAAAAAAAAAGATTTGGAAAAAAATTAAACTGTTCATATACCCAGCAAAAACTTTACTTACATTTTTAATTTTAATGACTTCCAGAATTCATAATTTCGTAGCTTTATTCGCCACTTTTTGTATTACTAATTATGTATTAAAGAATTACTTTATTTTTATCTTAAAAAAGGCATAATTATAAAATCAATACATGTACTTCAAGTAGATAGGTTTAAAGAATTTAGTCCGCTTTCATCCTTTTCAATTTTGACTCTTTGAAGTAAGTATTTTCTAGTAAGAGGGGAAAGAGAATAAAAGGGGTACACACTTGACGGTGCGGTGCTAGTCAATTTTCTTATTTCCTTATGTTTTCTTTTTTTACTTTCTCCGTCTTTTCTACGCGAAGTTGTTTACATGTAATAGTAGAAACTCAAAGGTAAAGAGCACGAAAATTGAAGATACGCGTGTGAACTTTTCGAAACAGAATTGAACAAAAACTGGCCAGCTAAAATTGAAATGTGTGAAACAATACTTATTATATGATTATAAATCTTTATTAATATCATTTTGCAATAAGTTTCCTTAATGATTTTATAAAGCTTTTAAGTATAAAAATAAATTATTAACTTTTTGGTTAAAAGTGGCAAAATTATATCCGATTACTTTTGGGACATTGCGAACAAAAATAAGTTGTTTTTCTAGTAGATTTGTAAGTAGTCTGGTAGACAAATTCCTATTACTTTTTTGCTTAATTTATAAGTGAAGTTTTTGGTGAGTACTTTTCATTATATGGATTTAATTCACTTTTAAACATAGATTCAAATTGAATTTTTTACTAGTGATAATTGTGAAACAAATTATTTGTTTTAACTCTAAGCGAACTAGCAGAATTAATTTAGCAGTTACACATTAATTTAATTAATTGGAGCAGTAAACATTTTGTGAGTTTCATTGTTTTCAGTGCCAGAAATAATCTTAAAATGGTTTTTTTACTTTGGAATATGTGGCATGTCAAGTTATATAGTGTCATTTATAAAGGGAAAAGGGAGGTGGTTTGTAAAGAAAAAAAAATTCAAAAATTCTGGGTAAAACTCGGAATTTTTTTTGTGAGTGCAGTCAACTTTAATAAAAAAAAGTCCCCTAAAATATGCTGTACAAATTTAGATACAAATATAGATCTTATTCTATATCTATATACATATGTATATAAAAATTAAATGGCATCACGTGAAAACGGCTGGATCGATTTGGCTGATTTTGTTTTATTCTATTCAAAATTTTCAGGAGATGGTTTGTAAAAAAAAAAAAAAAATTAGAAAATTCCGAACGAAGCTGACCGCCCCAGCTAGTTAAATATAAAATAATATATTCGACCTTATGCGTATTGTCTAATCAATAATTAAATCATAGTTCTGACATACATACATACATCTAGTTTTATTTTTTGTATAAAAAATCCTATTTTCCAATAATTTATGTAATTTCAATAATCTATATTACATTTTACAAAAAAGATGGGGATATATTACATTTGTCATTCCATTTCTATCACATCGAAATAATGGTCGTAGAGCCAAAAAGTCGATATATTCTGGGTCCTTATAAGATTCTAAAGATGTTATAGTCATGTCCTTCCGTCTGTCCGTCTGTTGAAATCACAATAGATCTTCAAAAAAAGACAAAGAACAATGAAATTCTTACCAAACATTATTTGATCTTTTGTTTGGTATAGAAAATGGGCAAAATCGGTCCAGTAGGATTAGAATTATAGATCAAAGTTTCAGACTACCACAATATTTTTCAGATTTTTTTTTTGCTATTTTCTTTAAATATAATGCACACTTTATTTTTGTTATGCAAGAATCGTTTCACGATTTCTCATAGCCCCCATACAAATGTCTTCCCGGAATATGGCTTTATGGTACAGAAATGTCTATCATCGGTCCATATTTTGACCATATACCCATACAAAAACCACTTCCGAACATCACATGGTGTAAAAAATGTATAGTAATTCATAAAATGAGAACGGCTGGGCCGATTTCTGTAAAAATTGTTTGTCAGTTGTTCGCATTTTCGAGGAGAAGGTTTTTACGGAAGAAAATTTTGCAAACTCCCTCCGGAAGAGTTGGAAAATTGGAAAAATCGAAAATCGAGTTTTTGTATAAAATTTTGTGTGAAATTATTCCAAATCAAAAAATAGAAATTTCTTAGTGTAAATCATGAAAATTGGATAAATTGTAAAATTGATTTTTTTTTGTACGAAATTTTGTGTGAAATTATTCCTGTTGTATTATTTTATTACTCTAAAGTTTGTCTGAAGGCTTCAAATTGGGGCGAGGCGAAGTTCGCCGGATCCGCTTGTCTTTTATAAAAATCAGTAACAAGTCAAAATTTAACACAAGTAATCCGTAGACAGATATAAATTGTCGTACTAAATTTCATGATGATCGGTCCCTATTTTGACCTCGATATAAAGTTCAATTTAAAAAATCACTTAAATGCGCATAAATCTTTTATAAAAATCATTATTACGATGAAATGCAACAAAAATAATTCGCATGTACATATAAATCGTCGTATAGAATTTTATGACGACCGGCCCTTAATAGGCCATCAGTATTCTAAATATTCAGTTTCCGAATTTATTTATGGAATTAAATATTTAAATTAATGTAAGTGCTAAATAAATTCTAGGGGGTTGAATATATTTTAAGCGTAATTTTAACCGTCGCATTATTGTTGGGGGTCTATCTTCGATTTTGAATTTTTCAAACAACGATGGACTGATAGTGGTGATTTCAATTCAAAGCAATATTTGTGAGATGGTGTCAATAAAAATTTAAATGAAGAAGTGCAATCGAATTGTCTCAAAGTTGAATCTATATATATATTCGTTATTTATATAAAACTTATCCCGGTCGATTATCTCATTTGGACCACTTTATTTCAAGCACTATTATTATTGTTACAGCACTATTGTTATTTGACAAATTTTCGGATCACAGTCCTTTAAGACTTATTTTGTTACTAAACAGAAGATTTCATATTATTTGAACTACATACTTACAATCTAATTTTGCTACGTAAGAAAACAATTATTACCTGTAAATAAAAAAATAAAATATAATTAATTAAATATAATAAATGATAAATCATAGATTTCTTTATATTTAAAACATTGTTGAATTCTTAAGAGTTTTGTAAAACTGTTTCTTTTGTATGCCCTATAATATACAGAATGTTTTAAATATTTAAAAATACATGTTCTTAATTTTCTGCAAAATATGTGTTTGTATATTTTATTTTAGTTGAAAAAAATATAGCAATATATTTATCTAAAACTTTTCTTCTCTTCTTTTGACAAAATACAATTTTATTGGTTGTTCACTTCCAAATTTTCACACATTTATAAATTTGTTATTTATTAAAAGTTTTTCGTTATTGTTTGTCGCGTGTTGCGTAAAATACAAAATACGAGCGAAAGAACAACAACAAACTTTTATGTTCAATCCCCAAACTCTCAAAAATTTTTGCCAACATTTTATTATTTGCGATTTTTAGAAAGACCTGACCGAAAAAGTATTGTGTGCAACAAAAAATTTAGAGAAAAAAACAACTTTAAAATTTTTCATTAAATTGTCAATTTAAGCATGAACTCAATATCCGTTGCACACATACAAGCTCATCATCATCTCTTCTACACTGCCACACATACACGCATACGTACATCCATTTAGCAAACATTTTTTCACTAGAACTTTATAAAATATATGTATGTATTCAGGTGGGCTCTGTGTGTTTGTGTGTGTTAAATTTATCAGTTTTCCTTTAGAGGATACCTTTAATGGCCGTGTTGTGTAGTCTAGTGTTATGGCAATGAAGCAGGTAAAACAACTTTTTAATAATTGTTGTATGTATCTATACATTCATACATACATACATATGTACATATGCATGAATGTGTATGTTTTTAGAGAGTGGTAGAAAAAGTGTTGCTACTCTCCAAGTGTTGTTGGAGAATTTGTTTGTTTTTTAGATTATATGGCGCTGATGTTGTGTGAGTGGAATTTTTTGTGTTCTGGTTTTTAATGTTGTTGTTATTTTCGTTGTGAAAGTATGCATGTGTTGGAATAAAGTGCATTTTTTTGTACGGCGTTTTTTTCTTCGTCAGTGATATAAGTTACATTAGGATTCATGTATTCAAATTTGGAATAGTGCGAGGATGTGTCCTCAAGCCTTAAGGTATATTCTAGTTTAATAGAAAAAAACAAGAACTCTAAAATGTGAAAAGAATTTTGTTAAATAATTATGTAATTTAATCAGCAAGTCAACTACAAAAATCTTTGTAAAATAAATTTCTTATCAATATTCTCAAAAAGCGTAGTTAGCATATTTGGCTACTAACCTACCGATAGATGTACATATATTCTTTTGAATGTATATAGTTTAATTAAGCATATCACAAGAGCTATGCAACAGTTATTTGCAATATCATTTTTTTATTTTTTAAATTTTAGTTCAATTTGTCACATTTTTTTGTGTAAACATTGCTAAATAAACACAACCAAACTGTGACAATACTACTTTTTATTTACTTTGCCATGGTGAAATTAAACTGAAAAAATAAATTTCTTTTAACAATACAAACAATAGAACGAAATCATATAAACAACAGAAAAACCTAAATACAAACCATCAAAACATTTTAATTTATGTAGTTGGTCTGAATAGAAATTCATTTTCAGAATAGAAAAAACTTTTCAATTAAAAATCCAAAATGAGAATTTTAGCTCAGTCCTGAAACTTTCGTTTGCTAAGAACTCTAAAATTGTTCATATTTTTGCTAAAATGTCAAACCAATTTAAATAATAAAAATCCTGAAAAAAAACTGATTTTGTCTCTGAACTGTTTCCGATTATACTCGTTTTTGAACAGGTTCTAAAAATTTGCTTGCACAAGAGGTATTTGAAATACTTTTAAATTAAATAATATAATAATATAATACACATATACATGTATCTATGAACAGAACTTCATATTTGAGATACAATAAACAAGGTATTCCTATTTTTTGCTTATGTCTATCCATTTATGAACCGATTATATCTCCTTCGCTATAATTTTAAACTCCGATATGTACATATTTCCAGTATTATTTTTATAATAAGTTTTAATTTTAGGTTTTGTCATTATTCAATCCCTGGGATAAAATTTTCGTTTGATTTCGTATATGAAGCAAGTTTTATTTGCTCACTAAATTTTATGAATATGAAGCCATTATAAGTAGCAACTCAGATAACACCAAAAACTCACACAATAGCAATTTAGTTAAGTACAATTTTGTATTAGTTTGTGGCCTTATATTTGTCCAATTCATATGTGATATTGTATGTTGTGAATTGTATGATACAACTATCTAATTGTGAACACAATTATAAGCAAAGAAAAATATTTTAAAAACAAATATACAAAACATAAAATTTAATATTTTCCAAAATTAAAACATACCTTGAAATTTTCAACAATATCCATTATTAAAATTTTTTTGTTTATTAATTTTATTTTATTGTTTTGTCAATTTGTCAATCAGTTTATAATTAAAGGGCTACCATTTGGGTATTTTTTTAAACTAAAATGAGAAATTATTTTAACTTTTGGCAACACTTAAGCCTTCAGCCAACATTAGAAAGTCAGCTTTTACACTCTTCCATTCTGACTCGTTAAGGATGAGAAGGGAAAAGAGAATAATTCATTTTGTTTTTTTCTTTCATACATATTGATTTGCATTAAAAGGTACGAAAATTCAACGTGTGTGAATGAAATGACAAGTTCAAACGAGAATTGAACAAAAACTGGCCAGCTAAAATTGAAGAGTATGAAACAGGATAAAAACATATGTAAAATGTCGTAGGTGTTGTACAAAATATTTATATCGAAATTACCAACAAACATTTGTGCAACTATTGTAAATTCAGACGACGTATAACTTCTAGGACACTACAACATTAGTAGTAAATTAAAAAATTGTTTGCTGAATTTCAGACAAACCAATTTGATTAAATCACAGTGCAACATAATTTTTTTTAGATTTTCTTTGAAATATTTGTAGCCATTTGTTTAAACTTCAGTATGGCAACAAACTGAAAATAATATGCGAAACAATGGAGTAGGTTTCTTTCCTATACCACCATAGTGGGGATATTAGATTTGTGGTGATGTTTGTAACCCCCAAAAATATTAGTCTAACAAGCACCTTATTATACCTCGATTTAACGATGTCCACTTGTCTGGCTGGTTGTCCATGTAAACTTGTGCCCAAGAATGATTTAGATTGAAATTAGTTAAAATCGGTTCATTATATATCCTAGCCCTTATACAAAATAGGACTTTAACTGATTTTTATAAATTTTGCTTCCAATTACTTTTATATAAAAACCAGAACGGCCTGTAATTGACAGTAGCTCCCATATAAGGCCCACTTCCGAAAATCACTTTAACGATCATTAATAATTAAAAATGTTGGTATCCAAATAAAATTCTAAGTAAATAAGTTTCATAGAAAAAGTAAAAGTAATTTCACCTAATTTTATACAAATTGGTCTATAGTTAGACATTGTTACCATATGATACCTTCTTCTGAAAATCGCCTTAACATTCATAAATCTTTTACAAGTGTTGATAGCAAGAAAAAAATCATTCATATAAATACAGAAGACATGCTACTAAATTTGTTGATGATGGGTACATAATAGGTCATTGCTTACATATTCAGGGTAATGTGTTATATAGTCTGGCTTGTCAGACTATATTTTTTTACTTGTTTATATTGAAACTTTTATATTTTAATTTTAGAGCTTGAATTTGCTTTGGTGTTTAAATTTTAGATCTTTTATCATTGTATCCACAAAGTGGTAATAACAATTTGTAGCCAAACTTAAACAATAAAGAGGCTGGCTGAAGACTTTAAGGATTATAGTTTGCGTGCGTACAAAATACATATGTATTTATATAGAAATTTTATTTTTTATAACACTATTCGACTTAATAGAAATGTATTTAATAACGTTAGAAATTGCACAGAATTTATAAAGAAATCAATATATAACAAAATAGAAAAAAAAACAAAAACTACTAACATGAATTAAAAAACAAAGTGCAATATAGGAAAATTAAATTTTGCTGTGTGAGCTTAAATTTGGTATTTTCCAATACTATGTATAGTATCAATTTCCTTTCAATAGTTATTTAATTAAAAAAAGCTTAGTTGATACATTGTATGTATTTGAAAAAATATATACCTACTAAATATATGTATATGTCTAATTTTTATAAATATCGTTTAAACTAGTAAATTTAAGCCCAAGTTTAAAATGTAGTTTAGTGTATTTCAATATGCTAGTTCTTTGACGGGTTTCTCTTGTACCCAATTAATTACGTTATATTCCTTGTTCAGTCACTACTGACTTAATTTCCCAGAAAAACTACAAAACTTTATTCTTCTCCTCTGGGTCCTATGTAGATGAAACATATAAATTCTTATCATATTATACTGACGTATGTATACAATCAGCTAAAGAGAAGTGTGTATGTATAGTAAAATCCTTTAAAAGAAAACTTTTTTCACTCTCTATATTTTTATAACGACTATAGATGGTAGTACATTGTATATTGAAAAGTTTGCTAGATGATGATAAATAAAAAAAGAACAAACAAACACAAAAAATGAAAACTAAAACTGTTGTAAGACTTATCTTTCAAATTAGGTAATGTTCTTTTTAAAATGTTGATTGGAAGTATGTTGTTAAAATATCCTCTCTTAAAATTTAAGAAAAAAAAAATAAGAAATAAGCAGTGTAATATCAGCAGCAGTAAAAGTGTAAAAATATCTTTTTGCCATATATTATATAAAGTATACTTTTAGGCAAATTTTTTTTTAAAAATAAAAGTATAATTTCTGCAACATTCTGTTCTATATAAGTAGTATTTTTTAATAGGGCGTTTTCTTTAGTAATTCTATGGAAAAGTTAATATAGATTTTCATGTTGTAATTTTGGTGCATAAAGTTTTGCAAAGAAGATTATTAATTTAATGAAGAGTTGTAAAAGAGATTTCAATTCACCAATATATGTTTGTAATATAGACTATTTGAAAATATTAAATATATATATAACGAACTATAAATGTTGTAAATACAAATTTAAAGTTTACTTTTAGGGTTTAAGCACAGGATTTAATCAGTTAGTTATGAATAGGATTTTATTGAAATGAAATGAAGTATTATTTTTAATGTTTAATTATGTGTCATAAACTAGATATTAAAGAATTATATTAGTCGATTTGATTTAAAGTAATTCAACTTTTAGTTAACTATTGCTTTATGTTAAAAAAAAATTTTGTTTTCTGTTCAATTATTAAGAGCCTGTTTCAGTAAAACATTTTAATTATATTTGCCACATGTAGTTATTTTATATTTTACAAAAACCAACCCTTAAGCAGTTTTAGAAAGTATCAATTCAAATAAATTGGATTTATTTATTAACATACGGCATTGAAAAATATAACATTTCTGAAAGCCACAGCCTACTATTAGGCTTCCAGTGCAAATAATTTATATTTTAACATATTTTCGTATTACTTCTATTAATTTCCATATATTTTTCCAATAATTTAGAGTAAATGCATTTAAAGGCTTATTTAAAACAAACCCACACAGTCAAAATTTAACACATGTAATTACCCAGCATACCATTCTAGGAGCGCTCCGAAAAAAAAGTCACAAAAGAGTCCAACAAAAAAAACATTTTCGGAGCGCTCCGAAAAAAGGAGTCAGAAAAGAGTCCAACTAAAGAACATTTTCGGAGCGAAAGAAAAATTTGCTTGTTACTGTCCTGAGTCGGCACGCAGTATGACTCAGAAATTCCACTTAATTATGTGTGTACCAAAGCGTTGTTGTCCTGTTATTTGTGCTTTGAACACACAAAAACAAAACCTAGCTGTACCACACAAGAATGATAAAAACAAGATTACACAGAGAACAACAAAAACCTCATAAAAGACTCTTTTCTGACATTATCTAAGAGCTCTTTCTGACGGACCATTTTCGAATGTAATGACCCTCTTTTCTGAATGTTTTAGGAGCAATTATGATTGTTTTTTGGGCTCATAAAGAGCGCCAATGCTCCGAAAAAGGTGTCAGAAAAGACTCTTTTCGGACTCATATGGCTTGCTGGGTATGTATGCAGATGTAATAAGCAAATAAGTATTTGTGTGTATGTAAATTAAAATTTACTTATAAATTATTATGTAAGTATTTGTTTCTCATGAAAAGATCTTTAATATGAAGCCGTAGACACATGCATAGAAGTGTATAGATAAACGAATGCATAAATTTTGTAAATTAATAGATAAATCTCATAGGAAAAACACACATAAAATAGTAAATATTGCCTTTGTTGGATTTAAGAACTGCGATCAGATATACTAATGCAAAAAGTTAAACATTTAAGCTCTTATTTATTCATTATAAAAGCTTTTCATTACATGATTGTAACAAAATGAAAATATTTGTTTTATAAGGCATATTAAAATTATCTACAACATATCACATGTTTACTAAATAAAATATATTAATATATGTTTACACTTCCCCACAAGGGGTTAGATTTTATATAAGTTTTAAATTCTTCTTGTAATTTCAACAATATAATATAATGTATAATGTTGTTAAATGTCCATTAAGACTTTTTTAACGGATACGAATATTTTATATATGTTCCAGAAATTTGATTATCAAAAAATTGAAGAGATATTTAAAAAAAACCAATACTTTCATTAAACATTGCTCATTTTTTTAAAAAAATGTGGCTTTAAATTATCTTTATTCAAATAATGATGACGATTTTAAGAATCATTGAGAATGAGAATGCCCCAAGACAATCTGCCGAAGAATATTTAATAAAAACTACAAAATATGGACAAATTTGGACGATAGCCTCTTATTAACGAATCGCTTAAAATTTGTCCAAAAAATAATTATTTTGTTAATACAATTTGTATCCATTTTGGGATCGATACTTCCGACTGCCTAGTTTTATAATTATCAAAAAAGTTCAGGAAATCAAACTCATGAAATGACTTTCATAACGTTCATAAATAAATATTGATACAATCAGGCTTATTATGAGTGTCGTTTTCTTTTTACGACAACGACTCTTTCGTAATAGATTAAAGATAAAATTAGGTTTGTTTCTTTAATCTATTACGACAGTCGTTGTCGTAAAAAGAAAACGACACTCATAATAAGGCTGAATATTATTAAGCATATACCTTTTCCATATAATACAGTTGAACAATTTAATCTTCTATTTTACAATCTCAGTCGTAAAAAAAAACAACAGGAGAGCATTTCACTGCAACCGTAAATATTATTTATTTTAAATTCACAATTAATTATTTACTATCAAATATATTTTAAATGAAATTTTAATTAACATTTATTATAAAAACATTTACTACACTAGTTTGAGTGATCGCTTTCATAGATAAATCTGAAACATGTTTAAATGAATAAATATATATTTATTTATTTATTTGGAATTGTAAATATAAAACTAAAAAATCTGCCAGTTATGATGAAAAAGTACATTATAGTTAGATGTAAAATTATGCACATTTCTAAAAAAAAAACGGCTTTTCGATTTCAGTTTTGGATACTCAAATAATGAGGAATATTTTTTTGGGCACATTATTCTTTAATTAAAATTTGATTTAATATGATATATATATTTAAGTGAAACATGTCACTGGTACTTTTAGGCTTGAAATTGTAACACAAAAGGTACCTAACAACTTTGATATTCCTACGCATTTACATATGAAAACTCACATAAACATATGCATACACATACATATATTGTTCAAATATGTGTGTAGTTTTCTTTGGAAAGTTTATTCGTGTGTATTAAATTTAATACCATAAATTTAATTTTATTTTATATACAAATAAACAGAAACAGAAACACAATTACATTTATACTTATACCTATATATGTATATACAAATATACGTATTATATATAAATAAATAACAACTCACATACATAGTAGTATGTATGTTTTTGCATTAAAGTTTGTAGAAAACATAAGTGCGTTCGTTGCAATGTGTTTCTGTTGCAATTTGTTCAAGTGTTTATATGCATCATGTTATGGCATTTCCTTTTCAAACTGCTTTGTATTCATCATGTTCTTTTTCTTTTGTCATAATTTACCACATACTAAATATTAAATTTTAGACATTGTTTTTTTCAAAAACTATATTTTAATATGTACCAACCAGTATGTATATAAATCAGAATTTTATTAAACATTTGCATGCATTTCATAAAACAGAGCAACAACAAATGCGTTTAGGCTTTAAATTAAAATAACACTTGCAGATATATTGCTTTAAATTTGATTGGTTTAAATTTTTAATTAAAATAATTGATTTTATAGAGCTTCTAAAATATATTTATTATTAATAGGAATCTTAATTGAATTTAATTATTATATTTAATTTGAAAAGTTTAATAACTAAACTCTATTAAGGTCGAACTGATTAATTTGTTTAAATAATGTACTTAAGTAAATACATAAATACAAAATTACTCATGTGGATTAAAATTAAATAAACTGCTTATTTTATTACTTTCTAATACAAATTGAAATTAAAGTATAATTCTAGAAAATTTAAGCAGTATTAAAATATTGTGTTAATTCATTTGCTCAATGTTTGGTTTCATATAAATCTGCGCTCTAATGTTTATATTCTTTATGATTATCAGCCCAATCATGAATAAAAAATCCGCGGGAGTTTTTTCGCTTTTCCCATTTTTCTTATTCAAATTCGATGTTAAAAAAATAAAAAGGGAAAAAACTCCTGCGGAATTTTTATTCATGAATGGGCTGTGTATGTATATGAAGGAATTTTCCTTTCTTTTAATAACTGCATGCAGGTGAGTCTATAAGAAATTGTATTTTGATTGAGATTTTGTTTTAAACTGAACATTTTTAACTTTTAACTGGTCTATTTAACTGGTGTATAAAGAGATTTCAGATTTACATTCTCCAGGACAGTATGAAATTTTATTATTTACAAGTGTTTGAGAATCATTATTGTTTCTAGTATTATTACTTTCCACAATTTTTTCGGAATAAAGCCTAGATATGCTTAAAATTAAAATTCCGCATATCAAATTAAAAGTGGTTTCATTTTAAAAAAAAATGTTTCGTTTTTTCTATAGAAGCAAAAAACTGAATTAATTCCACTTCCGAACGGAATTAAATTCTGTGACATGGCTGTGTGTTATTAATTGACTTTCCGGCTTCTACATTCAAATTTTCTAAAAGTGAATGCTTATTTATGCGACTTATCTGATTTTATAAATTGACATTTTGTTAAATCATTTTTTACGTCACTTTCGAAATTTTTTTTTTTTTTTTGTCTTTTGAACTCTCATAAATTATTCATCTAATGAGGATATTCAACATTCTTCATTCTGAATTTTCCTGTTCTTTAAAATTGTTGCTTCTTGTTATTACATTCTAAGGGCTTTTGAAAATCACTGTTTAATTGAGTTGTTGCTGAATTTTCTTCAAAAAAAATCTGTAGTTTGTTTTCGAAGTTGGTATTTCTTAACAACTTCTGTATTTTTACAGTTTCTTTTTTTTTTTTTTTGAAGCTTGTTCTCTTGATTGAGCGCCAGATAGTTTTGTCTTCATTTCGCCATTGGCAATTGCTGATGTTTCGTCATTAATATTTGTTGATTTTGTTGATTTGTTTGCATTGTTAGGAGGTCGTTCTCCAAATTAAGAAAGTAAGGGATCTTTTGGCATTTGAATTGGAAAATTGAATTGAAACAATAAAAGCTTTCAAATGCTTGTTTTGGCCAAACATTTTAAAAGTTTGTGTTTTCTTGACTAAAAAATTAAATTATTTAAACATTTTATTCAGAGCTTTTTTTTTAATTTTGCGATACACAATGAAAATTTAAAGATAAAACAAGTGGAAGTGCAATATTCGGCTGTGCCGCATCTTAAATACCCTCCACCTAAATTTAATAAGAAATACAGATACTACATAGGACTAGTAGTTATATCCTAATTCTGTGTTTTCTATTCAGTCTTTGTGAAAATTTTATTAGTATTTTATATATTGTTTGAAAGACAAATACGACCAACATAATTTATTTCAAATGTTTTGAAATTTTGTCTAATTTTGAACATTTAAAATTGATGTAATTACCAATTCTCACCATAATTTACAGAGTTTGTCTGATTTTCATAATAATCTTGAGTGTAATTTAACAATTTAAAAAAAGAGTTTTTTATATTCACCACAAATTAAGAAACAGAGTATACAAAAGGATAAGATATAAGGTGAGGCTTCTTTTGGTTGAATTTGATGTCAATATTATTATTTAAAAGAGATTTATGGGTGGCATAGTAGAAGTGGACCAATTATAGACTGATAGTTTCTGAATCCAGTATCCACTAATATGATATCTATGTATTTTAGGCTTATTGTGGTTGAATTTCATCTCAATAACGTTAATTACAAGAGTTGTATGGTTGGTTGTTATGCTCGGAAGTGGACTTTATTCAGGAGCTATTATTGACTGACAGCTACAAAATCCAATAGCATAATTGCCGTATAACCGATATTAATGTGATTTCTGGATTAAAATTTCTGATCTATATAAAAGTTAGTTCGATATCGGAAATGTTTTTCGGAAATGGTCCTTATATGGCAGCTATGACAAATCATGGGCCGAACTCTTTAAATATTGGAACAATTAATTTTATTCATATGACGATATCTCACATCAAATTTCAGCGTAATAACGGTATATTTAAGATACATATTATTATTAAAGTGAATTTCGGAAGTGGGCTTATATGGGGGATACGGTCAAATATGGACCGAAATTCACAAAATTTTGTGGAATTATTTTTGTGTTTATTTGAATGATATATATAAAGGTTTGAGTCGCTACCGATATTTATAAGGTATATATTAAGATTATTGACTTTTCCGTATGTGGTCCTTATCTGAGAGCTATGACCATTTATGGACCAACCATCATAAAATTTAGTACAACAATTTATATATCTATAAGATATAAAAATAAAAAATATGTTCCATTTAATTTAATATATACACATATTATGTTCCCCTGAAGAAGTCAACAAAAAATTGACGAAACGTTGGGGAAAAAATTGTAATTATAAAAGGCATCGATAGTTCTGTTCCTACAGAGGAAATAAAATCTGCCGTAGAGCAAGAGGGGTATGAGGTAAAATCAGTTCATAACATTTTGAACAGGAATAAAGTTCGTCAACCAATGCACCGCATTGAGATATCGTTTGATTCATTCAGTTCATCCCATATACAACTTGCGTTACCTACTCAACAGAAGAATAACTGTTGAGGAGCCATTAAAACGAAAGGGCCCCTCCCAATGCACAAACTGTCAGGAATATGGGCATACAAAAACATATTGTAAATTGCCTCATGTATGTGTGGTTTGTGGCGACGCTCATAAAACCGCCGAATGTAATCGTTCTAAAGCTGACCCGAATGTTAAGAAATGCAGCAACTGTGGTGAAAATCACACGGCAAACTATAGGGGTTGTAAAGTCTTCTTGCATTTAAAAAAACCTGCTTTAGTTCAAAAATATACTCACTCCCAATATGGTCCGTCATATGCGCCCAGCCAAGCCGCTGTTTCTGTTGCTAGTAATACACAAACAAACAAACAAAACCAATCATATGCCCAGGTCTTAAAAGGAAACCCTAATGCGAAAAATCCCCCGTATACTTCTAACGTAAAGCAGCCTTCATACGCTAATGTTCCTAGGGAAGGTCTACAAATGCCTTCTAGCTCAATTGAAAATTTAATTCAAACTATGAATAACTTCATGGCCACTATGCAGAACATGTTTCAGGAAATGATGCGAACGTAGAACATGCTCCTGCAAGTTCTACTCAACAACAAATCAACCAGTTAAAAATATGTTTCTGGAATGCAAACGGGTTATCCCAACATAAACACGAAGTTGCAAACTTTCTTCATAGGCATGAAATCGACGTACTTCTTGTCTCTGAAACACACTTTACTCATAAAAACTGCTTTAGGGTAAATGGATACCTTATTTATGACACAAAACATCCCAGCGGACGGGCTTGTGGTGGCACAGCCATAATTGTGCACAAACACATCAGAACTTACCATTGCCAAAATTCGAAGAAGATTGTATCCAGGCCACATCTATAAATCTTACTGATTTCAAAATTACTTTGTCATCCGTTTATTGTCCCCCGAGGCACAATATTGTACACGATAAATTTCGCAACTTCTTCTCTACATTGGGCCAGAAATTCATTGCTGCGGGCGATTAAAACGCTAAACATACGTATTGGGGCTCCAGACTTATTAATCCTAGAGGTAATCAGCTATATAATACCGTAACTGCAAATAATTTTGATGTCGTATCGAGTGGTGAGCCTACCTATTGGCCAACCGACTTCAACAAGCTACCAGACCTTATTGACTTTGCTGTAATTAAAAACATCAAGCGCGACCAGGTACTAGTTAGTTCCTCCTATGATCTATCGTCCGATCATTCACCTTCAATACTCATTTTAAAAGGCAACTCCGACGCCGCAGCTGAAAATTTTATTTCCTATCCAAACAGAAACACAAATTGGTTAAAGTATAAAATGTATGTGAGCTCTCACCTATCACAGTGCATTCCCCTAAAAAATTCATCTGACATCCAAATAGCTGTCGACCGTTTTACAGAAGTCTCAAGCGGACAATTAAACGTGCTCCTTACAATACATCGACGGATATAGAGACCTTTATCAGAGAAAACAGGAAGTTAAGAAGACAATGGCAAAACAGTCGTTCCCCAACCACTAAGGCTCAACTACAATTATGCCTGACAACTCTTCGCAACAAATTGAGACAGAATCACGAGTCTGCAATAGAAGGCTATCTAAACAGCCTAGATGCCACAAACAACTCCAATTACAGCTTATGGAAGGCTGTACGGCATATAAAATACCCTATAACCCAAGAATCTCCATTAAGACTGGAAAACCGCACTTGGGCCAAAAACACAAATGAAAAATTAAACGCTTTCGCGGGCCACCTTGAGAAAGTTTTCACGCCACATGATGCACATACATGTTTCTGTCGTCCAATCATTCCTGATAAGGTAAACCATCCAATAAAATTTAACATGAATCAAGTAAGATCTGCAATAGAAAAAGTGAATATTAGAAAATCTCCCGGACCTGACCGCATCACAGGGTCAATGATAAGGAACTTACCATCGGCTGCTTCGTACCAGGTTGCGTCGTACAGACCGATAAGCTTATTATCAATCTTATCGAAGCTTTTCGAAAAAATATTCGTTTTAAGTATAACTCCTCACCTAAATGAACACGAAATCATCCCGGATCACCAATTCGGATTCAGAACGAAACATGGTACAATAGAACAAGTGCATAGAATTGTCACCCTAATTAGATCGGCGTTTGAGAAAAAGCAATACTGCTCAGCCCTGTTTATAGACATTTTCCAAGCATTTGACAAAGTTTGGCATGATGGGCTACTTATCAAAATAACACGAATGCTTCCTCAAAACACTCACAAGCTTCTGGAGAGCTATCTAACATCACTGTTCCGGTAGAAAACCATGTTAAGTACTTGGGAATTCATATAGATAGACGCTTGACCTGGTCTCGTCATATTGAAGCGAAAATAACGGCTATGAAACTTAAAGCAGCTCAACTACATTGGCTTCTCGGTCGAAACTCAAACTTGTCGTTAGACAACAAAATTCTCTTATACAAGTCCATCATAAAACCAATATGGACATATGGCATCCAATTATGGGGAACTGCATGCTCATCTAACATCCAAAAGCTTCAAAGAAGGCAGTCCAGAATATTACGACAAATTGTCTGCGCCCCATGTTATATACGTAATGATATTATCCACAGAGATCTCAACGTTCCTACTATCCAGGACGAAATTAAAAAATATACAACTAGCTACATCGATAAACTAATGGCCCACCCTAACTACCCAGCTCGGGGTCTGCTTCAGTTCGAAGGTCACCAGAGGCTAAAAAGAACCGATACTTTGAGCCTAACTAGAAGACATTTTTAAAATTTGAATACAGCAGTTAGTGGTTACATTGGTAACAACTAATAAACAACAAGTAGAATTAAGATTTGAATACATATTGTAAATTTCGATAAGAAAGATTCAATAATAAAAAAAAATATATTTACAAAAAAAAAAAAAAAATATTTGTAAAATATATATTGACAGCAGAAAAATGTATTAGGACAAATATGTATGTGTTACCCTTCTAGCCATTGCATGTTTAATTTACTTTCTAAGACATAAATTTCCTTAAAGCAACCAAACGATTACCCTTTTAATTACTCTGCTGAGAACAAAAATCAATTATTTACATGCTTTCACACAAAATTTGAAAAGATCTTGACAATCAAAAAAGTACAGGGAAGCGAATCCAAATGATATCTATGTATCAGAAAATAAATGACCTGTGACAAATAGTTTGAGTCAAAAAAAAAAAAAAAAAACCTATTTTGTAATAGATAGATGGTCAACTAATGAAATGACTGACTTCCATGAAGTTCATAAATAAATATTGATACAAAATGATTACACATACACATTTGGCATATAATACAGTGGGCCTGTTGCACAATTTAATGTACAATTTTACAATCTAAGGTTAAATGTTCGATATATTATCAATAATTAATTATCAAATATTATTATTAATTATAAATAAATTTTTTAGTTAGAAAGCCTTTTGCAACAATAAAATAATATTACACATATTTTGCTGTTTACACACTGTCCGCATGTACAGCAACGTACTGTCATCCTATGACTTTGTAGATTTTTGACCGTTTCTGTAAATATTACAAAATAGTAATTTTAACCACCCACTCTCTCTCACTTTGATTGCACATAAATATATATTTGATTGTTTGTATTAGTCCAAGCTACACAATGATGACTTTAAACAAAAATCCGGCAACAAAAAATGGTTGATGATACCAGCAGCAGTAATAAATTCTACCATTTGTGTATCTTTTGCCATTCATATGAATTTAACCACAATACATGACCAGCAGCAGTCTCATCATCATCATCAGCAGCAGCAGCATCAGCATGAAAAAAGGTGTAATCGAGAATTGTCAGGAAATGCCAAACAATTGTACAAATAGTCATACATATAATTTTTTCAGCACAATCTTACGTAGACATAAAAGCAATAAGAGGATTAACAAAAGACCTTCCTTTAGTTTTTTTGTCATAGTGCAGACACCTACATACAGTGTTATCATGGACGTATTGCATTTCTCTGCCATATAAATTTTATATACGTACAATGTTTTTTTTTTTATATTCCTTAGCTTTTTATCATTTTCAATATAACTATGTTCCTTTGGCAGACAGATGGCCAGACAAATGCCTAAAATATACATTAAACATTCTGTAAAAATGAAGATGCTGATGCAACTGCTATTACATACAGTTGATCATTTTTCTTTAGCTACAAGTATAAATTGTTGCTGCAAACAACTGCTGAATAAAACTAAAGAATAATATTTTTTAGACAAGATTTGTTCGATATTTGATAGTTTCCTTTGATTTATGTACATATGTATATGAAACTATTAGGTAGATGTAGACTTTTTTCATACAGTAAGTTGGATATATTACAGAGTAATGGTTCCAGTTACATCTATACAAAATACCAAATAATAAAATAAACAACAAAGGACCCATGTGCTTAAAGCTGGAGGTCCACAACTAGCGTTTTGGCGTCAACGCGTTTTAAGCTTTCTAAATGTTTTAAGCGTCAAGTATTTCAAGTTACATGCGAAGATTTTTCGCGTCAATCATTTGTGTTTTATATACATATGTATATGTATGTACTTTCGGAGATGATGCCGTAAGCCCAGCTAATTTTGTTTTTATATGAAGTTTTTTTTATCGGTTTGTTTGTCAATTTCATATAAAAAATGTTTTTTCAACTGTCATTTTTTTTTGTGACATCACCTTTTAAATAAATTTGCATTTGTCAATATCAGCTGTTCGCCGCTTGCGAAGCGTTCAAAAGTAGAAAGTAAACGAACTTTTCGCATTTCAAGCGTCAACGCGTCCTACGCTTTTGAGTGTGTAACTTAAAACATACAACTACATTGATTCTACTTTTTTGGCAGTTGCTTAGACGCTTGGTGTGGACCTCCAGCTTAAAGCGTTTAAAAACCCTTCTTCAAGACTAAGAGGCCACTAGTAACTTTATTAGTTAATTTTTATGAAGACACATTCAATTGAGCCCTTTGAAATAAAATGCGCCTGTTGATGGTTTTTAGCAGTTATTACATTCGGCAACGATAATTTTTTTTCCAACTAGTGCAGAATTGTGAATAAGATCTTTGCAGTGTTTAAAATAAGAACTTTCTTTACATTTAATTTACAATAACTAAAATAAATACTTTAAATTCTTTAAGCTCAGACCTTGTTTATCAGTGTTTGCATGTATGAAATATTATTTTGCAACATAATATTTTTTTATATTTTTGTAACACACACTGTGCGTCTTTCCTGTCCCTGTCGCAGCAAAAATCTGTGGAGTACGTGGTCCATTGTAGGTAAAATGTAGTGACTACATCATGGTCCTATGTAATGCACTCATGGACCATTTAATTTTCAAAGCAGAACTTCTTGTTACACGACAATTATTCGTGCTTTAACGACCGTAATCGTTGTTGTTAAACATTTGAAGTAGTTACAAGGAGTAGTGACTAGTCTCGTGTTATCCAGTCCTAGGACATCGTAATGTTAAATAGACTAGTTTTTTTTTTTTCAAAAAAATGGATTATGTTTGGAGTACTCCTGGTCCATTGTGGAGTAGTGCATACTGTGCGTTTTTTTTTTTGCAGGAATGTAGTTTAAACTAACAGTTATTTTAACCAACAATAACACGTTTAAACGACCAAATAACCAACACGTACATAACGCATCATTTTAGTGGGTTGTGTAGTTTCTTCATGAAAGTTGAAAGTTAAAATCTCCCAAAGTAGATTAGATGATATCCTGTGATATGCTCCTTATCTCTATAAATGTGAATATACTACAAAGTATTCATACATACATACATACATATATACTGATAAACAGTATATGAGTATGTGTGTTGACTACGTGCTGGCTGTAAAATTTAGTTTATTTGTAACATAGAGTTACAAAGTATAAAATTTTCTCACACAAAGTACAAATCCAAAAGAAAATAATATTTTTCACTTCACTTCAACATCTGACAGACTCAATGTTACAGGTAGTTAGTTTTGATGTGAATTTATACTTTCAGTTCCTTTCAGTTAGTTTGTTGCTGTTTGTGTGAAAGTCCTTATAGTTGTTCATCTGTCTATGTGCTTTAGTTTATAAATGTTAATGTCAGTAGTCAGTAGTTTTGTTGCCATATTTTTTGACCTGCAGCAAATTCATTTCGGTTTGATAACATTTGAGTATGTCACTTGTCGCTTTGTAGTTAAATAATGAACTTTTACAATAGATTTTCATTAAGAACTTGTTGCCTTGCTATTAATGAGCACTAGTGTAAGCCGAGAGACTTAACCAGAAATGATAGATGGTTGAGTGTAGAGTTTTTAAATATTTTCCATTTCATGATAACGACAGTCCCTTAGAGTAGGCTAAGGAAAACATAAACAGTTTGTGCCTCTTAAAGGCGAAGCAAATTGCTTGTGAACTGAATGTTTTAAGGCTGGGATATAAAATATTGTTTTTAAATTTTAGTTACAGTTTTATTAAAGTATGAATACAAAATATCTATAACTTATTGCCGTTAAATGTTAAATGTGAGAAATACTTAAGCATACCAAAGTTGTGTTTTGTTGGTTTTTCATCAACAACTTGTTGCTTGGTTGATTTTTCCAGCCTCTAGCCAAAAGTTGATGTAAATGAAAATGTTGTATGCTTAATATTTAGCCTTGAGTGTATATAGATGAATATAGATTTTAAGGAAAAATATCTAGTTTTATACTTGTCATAATGCGTGGTGTGTTTTTATACTCTATGAATGTTTATACGTGAGGAAGTTTATATAACGTAGTTTGTGCAGTTAGTAGTTTCTGGAAACTCTCTTATAGGGACACTAGTAATATCGAAATATGAGTTACATATATTCAGGTGAAATTTGAAATCAAACAAGTTAGAGTGCTGTCGTAATTCAGCTCTGGGTGGAGAAAGAACTCGCGCGTAATTGCCATTATCGCTTAAGGGCAAACAGGGCGTCCATTTTCCGCTGCCTTAGAGAGATTTGCGTCCCACTTTTGCATTGGTTAATGCTTGGCGTCGTCTAACTGTACCACATTACGATTTTTCGAAGTTGTGTATTAGTCACATGCTAAATTTTTTTAATACAAGATTTAAGCGTTCCAGCTTCATATATGTAGGTATAGGTCGACTTGGCGGATTAATTCTCCGCCAACCAAATTTATATATAAAAAAAAAAGTTAAAGTGCTATATTCGGCTGTGCCGAATCTTTAATACCCTCCACCTAAACTTAATAAGAAATACAGAAACTACACTGGTCATACCACTAGTAGTTATATTCTAATTCTGTGTTTCGAATTCAGTCTTAGTGCAAATTTTATTAGTATTTTATATATTGTTTGAAAGACAATATACCTGTTGGTCGTAATTCACTAATATGATTTTATTTTAAATGTTTTTAAATTTAATCTAATTTTGACCATTTATAATTGATGTAATCACTGATTCTTACTGTAATTTAAAGAGTTTGTCTGGTTTTCATAATAATCATAATTTCATAATCTTCAATGTAATTTAACAATTTATAAAATTTAAAGAACATTTGTCCATATTCACAACAAGTTAAGAAACAGTATAAAATAGGATAATATATACTATAATTCTTTTGTTTGAATTTGATTTCAATAACATTATTTACATGAGATTTTTCTGTGGCATAGAAAAAGTGGACCAATTATGGACTGATAGCTTCCAAATCCAGTATCCACTTATGTGATTTCTATGTATTTTAGGATTATATTGGTTGAATTTCATCTCAATAGCGTTATTTACAAGACTTATGCTCGGAAGTGAACTTAATTCGAGAGCTATTTCGAATTATTGACAGACAGCTACAAAATTCAATAGCATAATTGCCGGATAACCGATGTTAGTATGATTTCTGGATTAAAATTTCTGATTCATATAAAAGTTCGTTCGATATCAACATTTATTAGACATTTTTGTGGGTTTATTTGTTTTTCGGATGTGGCCTTTGTATGGGAGCTATGACCAATTATGGACCGACTACCACAAAATTTAGTACAACAATTTTTATAGCTATAAGGATTATTTATGTAAAATTTTAGCTGTTTAACATTATCAGTTTTATACGTATTTAACTGAATTTTGGAAATAGACTTTATATGGGGTCTATGGTCAAACATCGACCGAACTAAAAACAATTTCGTTTTGCCATTTCTTTTTGCATGAAACTTATTCCTGCTGAATTTTGTATTAATATTCCTATTTTATAGGCGTTTATATATAATTGAGCAATACCTCTTGAAGATTTTTGTATGGGGCTATGAGAAATCATGGACTTATTCTTACTAGTTTTCTTACACTTTCTTCTTTTATCATAAAAACAATGTATATAAAATTTTCCAATATATTTTAAAATATAGCAAGAAAAATGTTTAAATATATCAATTTTTTATGGAGGTTGTCGTCTCTATACCGATTTTGCTGATTTTTAATACCAAACTGCTTAGAAAAACAATAAACGGGTTTTTGTAAAGTTTGTTGATTTCGGTTGTGGGCTTTGGACGTGAGAGTGTTTTACACAGCCAGACAGACAGATCGACAGGCAGACAGACAGACGGGCCCAATCGGCTTAGAATTGCATAAGGATCAAATATATATATACCTCGTTGGGTCTCAGATGAGTATTTCTCAGTGTTACACACGGAATGACAAACTTATATATACCCTCATTCATCACTTACACGAAATTGCTGTATCTTTGACTTTAGATTTATGAATATAGAAAATATGAATATGGTTGCAACAAACATGTACTTAATTACTACAATTATATATATAATGCCGTAATTGTATAAATAATTACAGTAAACATTATATTATTTAAAAAACTTGTTATTATTTGGAAATGATTGAAGTGATCATGAACAACAATATATTTTCTTTGTGTGCATCTTAAGGTGACAGTTTTGTTTCATAGTAACGGTTCCATATCCTCTAGAGTGCGTATAATTTCCAGAAAACTTTAACATGACACTGCTATTTATCATGGATTCTGAACTCTTATGTGTGGACTAAAGTACCCGGGTACCTTTGGAGTTTTCAGTCAAAGTTTTTTCATTGAAAATGATAGCTTGTATATCTGAAACTTTTTGAGAACTACTAACTTTCAAATAATTTAGTTTTTTTGCAGCCGTATGCCTTGACTTTTTTTGTAATTTGCCTTAGAGACCAATTTACTTTTAACACCCTTTAATGCGCATCCAGGCACCCGGGTACCTGTACGTGTTTTATATAAGAAAGAGGCCATTGCAAGTACATATATTATTTGAAGTTGTTAGTAGATTTGCATGAATAAATAAAAGTCTGTATAAATTATACACAAAAAAAAATCAATAAGTAATGAAAACAAGATAAATAATATTTTAGCGCAAATTTATTGTATATATTGGTCGACTAATCGAGAATTGATTGCAGATTGGCTTGGAGCAGCCAGTACAAGATTCACATGTCTTTCTCTGCTTCACGTAACAACTTCCTACTACTGGAATGCGTCCGCTTGTGTCTTTTGTTTGTAAAGAAGATGTTGCAGTTTCAAAGTTTGGGATATAGAAAATTTGTATTGCAAATGATGTCGATGACTATAAATTTATTTTTGTATTTGCAGCCCGATGCTCAATATTTTCCTGACACAAACCCATGCTTAGATCTTTTAAGAATTTTCAACGACGATAACAGGACTGATGTTGACTCCATATTATCTACTCCTCCTTTAGTTTTATTATTTTATTATATTATAATATCTGTTTACTACGCTCCAACAATATATTTAGAGCGAAAATGCTTTTTCTCATAGGTAGCCAGGTAGCGCATTAGAAAACGTTTTTTTTTTTTTTTTGCCGCACACATAAGGGTTAATACACTGTTTCTCATTTACTCTGAAATATCGTGTAATATGAAATAATTTACAGTCATTAACTTAATAGAGCTCAATATTAAAGTAAATTTAAATAAATACTCACTGCTTTTAATATTTTTAGTAACAAACTTTTTGTTTTAAAATTTATTTGCATAATACGTGTACGTAGTAGTTTATTTTTCTCCCCTACGTCTTAATGAAAATAATTAAAATCCTGCTTAATTTCACTGATAATATATCTGCCATTAATACTGTTTATAAACTGGAAATAAGAAGTGTCTTTGTAGCAGTTGTAACTTTGTTTTTTGTTTCGTTGCAGGATGGAATTGCTGACAATTTCAGATTTGGCAAGAATTACAAAAAAAAAAAAAACCCAACAACAGTAATGTTGAGAAAAACAGGCAGATGCGAAACAAACATATTGACATGATGATGGCAGAATTAACACATAAACAAACTATGTATGTACTCGTATGTAGTTCCCTCATATACAAATACATACTTGCTTTGAAAAAAAAAACATATGATAATAAAAGTCCTCTTTTGCTCCTTTCAATTATAATGCACACAATACAGGTTTACCAAAATGTCTAAATATATACATATGTATGTATATTGTCAGTATGTACTCGTATACTCGTATACATATGCTGTCTATGTTAGTCAAACTAGGTTAAGTATGCCTTTATGGTGTATATAAGCAAGTTTAGGTTTCCAGGTTCCTGGCTTATTTGTGTTCTCCTTATTCTTTAGTGTTTGCAAGCAATTTGTATAAAGCCAAAAAAAAGAAAAATGAGGCAACTGGAAACTTTGTAAAATATCTAATAAGTAGTACAAGTACTCGTATATTTAATAAGAAACAAACTGGCAGACTTTCGTAGTAACTTTGTAATACTCATGTAAATTTAAAGTGGTTGACGGCAATTGCCAAGTCTTAAAATAGTATTGTTAATATATAGTCTAAGTCTAAGAACGTGTGCATGCACTCTACATGTGATCATAAACCCATCATACATAGGTTCGTATTTGAGTTAAATAGAAACTTTAAATACTTATTTTTAAAACAATCTGAAATAACAAATTGTACTTAATTAATTTCAACAATTAGTTTAAAATTACTATCATTTGAATAAAGTGATTAAACTTATCTGACTTATTCTGAATACATATAAAATTATTAATTGTTAATTTTAAGTTAATTTCTTTTTATTAAAATTTCTTGACTATTTTGATCGAAATAATTAATCACATTGGAATGGAAAATACTTACGATAACAAAAAAATATAAAATTAAAAATATATTACCCTGACTACATTAACAATTATTTACAAATACAAAACTTAGATTGTTCTTAATATAATCTAAAAGATTTACTTGGACCTTCTTTTAAATCTGATTCACACTATATACAGCCTTACTTTAAGTCTTCTAGAAGGCCTTTATTCCGACACACATTCCAATTATCTTTCTATTGTAAATCACACATCAGTAAATATGCAGTGAGGCATGCAGCCCTTGTGTGTGCTTCATAAGTACTTTTAGAATTCCTCTTTCCTCCTTCTTTTAAAGCTGTGTAATTCAAATTTGGGGTGCAGGGTATTTAAGATTCGTACAGACTAATAAAGCTTTCTAACTTGTATTTTTCGCCTTTTATATTTAATCAAAAAAAAAAAAATTCTTTAGCATTTTGAAGCAAAATTTGTTTACTGCCACGTGTTTTTGTGTCGCTCTGTTTTTTATCCAAATTTGTTTTGTGGAACAAGGAGGTAATGTGTGATAGGATTTTAATTTTTTGAACTATTCTGCAGCTCATGGTACCACACAACAAAAACAAGATTAATTAAAGTATGTAAATTTTCTTTGACAAAGAAAAATAAAAACAAATGAAAAAGTAATTGAAGGTGGATTTGAGGGAATAAATTGGAAATAAAATAAACAGTGGGTAATGCTATGGAAACTTGTAGTAAGAATGAAATATTTCTAAAAATAAACTTATCAATTTTATATGTCTTGGTGAAAATATACTAAAATTAGTTTTAATTTGAATTTTCAAAGCAAATGGTTTGAAACTTTTGTGGTTTTATTTTTTTTAAATAGTTTTATTCAGTAACATAGAGTTTTAAACTACATGTTCCTATCCCCGAAGCATCAGTCGCGTTTTTTAGTTATTTTTAATTTTCATTCTCTATTGCTACTACACGGAAAGTCCTTAAAGAATGCTTTAAATTTTTGGTTATATGTTAGTAACAATAACCAGCTGGATATTAAACGCAATAATAATGAAACAAAAATGTTCATAGAAATTATTTAAAGCATTTAGTTTAACAATTCTTCTAATTAAATTTCTTGTTAATTTTGCTTTCATCCCACTGTACCTTCCGTAATGGGTCATAAGTTATGGCAATTAAATTTTTTATGTGTTGAAAGGATGCCAGAAAATTTGTGTACAAATTTCTAGGCAAACACAACAATTCTTTTATGAACTTGCGTGTACTTCAATCTTAAATATTCTACGCCAACAAAGTCATCAATGGTTCTTCACCCCCAGGCTGGATCATTGATAGCGTAACAGAGAGGGTTAGATAATTTATGCTATAATTGTAAAGTTCATGTTTTTTGATGTTGTTATTGCTGCTGATATGTATTTGATGTTTTGTTGTTTACCAGGCAAACAACCAGCCAGCAACTTCACTCAATTTAGACAAACGCTCTCTCTCTCTTATCATGAACATAATGAAGAAACAAAGTCACTCGCAGAAAAAATTATATAAATTATTAACTGCTGAATTAGGGATTTAATTACAAGGTTTTTAGCGGTGGTTTTTGACTGTTTGCTGTTTTTTGTGAGATTTCATTATAAACTTACACTTAAAATTCAATTTCGTTGAGTGTAAAATTTTACGATTTGCAGAAGAAAATTACCTGTAAATAAAGAAGAAATAATGAAATTAGTAAAACGGAAATTTGGCTCAGAGGAGTTTATTTAGCTTAGAAAGAGAATTTATTTAATTGTTGGCAGTTATCGTAAATAGTAAATTTTATGTGGAATTGAAATTAAAATTATTTTTTTGTAACGAGAAAAGAAATTTTAAATATTAGAAAAATCATAAAAACCACCAGATTTGCTCATAATTTGAGAAAAAATTCAGTAGAACAAAATGAGAATATAGAGAAATGTCACATACTCGTTTATATTATGCAAGCAACAATTTTTCCTCAAAAACTTTTAGAACGCGTGCATGTATTTAGAAATAGTTTTTGTTTGGCGTTAGGATTATTGTTTTATGTTTTTTGTTTGAAATTGTCAACTAGTTCGAACTAGTATTAGGGAACTAGCACACATTATTTAAAGCGTATGTGTTTTTAATGCCTATACAAAAATGTATCTTAGGTAGATTCAGCCATTCGTTCTTAACAAAAAATTTGTTCGAACAATTTTTTTTTTTATATGAAATTTGACGTCTGCTAAAGGTGGAAATAATTTTTCCTATAGTAAACAAATCCCTTCAAAATTTTAATTTGACAATAGAGCTTGAAATGCGAAATTAAAAAAATGGAAAAAATGCAAAGAAACATTTTGAAATAAAATAGAAACGAAATGTTTTTTTTAACAATTGTTTCAAGAGAGAAAATAATATTAAACTGTAGATACATATATAAAATTTGGGTTAACAATATCAAAACATATATATCTATTGCATTTAACCGATAATAATTAAATGAAATGAAATAACTATGTACTTTTAATTGGAAATTTGTTTTAACATTTAAATGTTTTTTTAAAAATATTGCTATCAATATCAATACCCAAATGATGAATCTTAAAATAAAATATACAACGTTACTTGGTTTTTAGACAAAGAAAAATCGATACATATCAGTTTAGGAATCACCCTAATGTATTTGTCTGTATAACATTGTAAAAAATGTTATTGTTCTTGCATTCCATTATGGCAATAATAAACTTCACATATTGCAAATGAGACAGACTCTTCCATCATTTGAAGCTGCATAATGACAGTAATATGATAAACTTCAATTTCATTATTAAAAGTTGAGAGAATGAAAATTCTTTCCACACACACCTTCTTCAGGTTGTGAGTTCCACAATTTAAATGGCAAAAGAAAAGTATGCAGGGAGTAGCTGTAAAGTATATCAAATAAAAATAAGCAAAAAAATACACTCATCAAGGTAAATTTAATACACATAGAGAAAAGAAATTTGACTATTAAATTTTTTATGTTGTAGCAATATAAACAAAAGTTACAATTTATAGTTAAAAGAAAAAAAAACGAAAATAAATGCTAGATAACCAAAAACTACGTTAATCGCAACCAAACCATTCTTTTTCTGTATAAGTGCGAGAACATATTTTGAAACTACTTTTTCATTTACAATAAATCATCATATTTTGCAAAGAAAACTCAAAGTATAAGTTTGTTTTCCCTTGAAGTTTTTCCCAGATTTTTATTACGTTTACATTGATGTCAGTTACAAATGATGTTCAGGTTGATGATGACGATGATGATAATGATAATGCAGTACTTTTTCCTTAATGTGATAATAAAACTACAATATTTTATTTCACAAAAATAGTTTATTTTGTTTTTGTCTTTTGTATACACACAGAATTACATATGTAAATAAATACATACAATATTATCACAGCGAACAAAAACATAACAATCTGGTAATAAACTGCAGTAAGAATCTTAATGTTGTAATTCCTGGGGCCAGGGTGGCCAGATTTAATATTGCAGTGATCTATTTTATGGACAACAAGTCTATGAATGTTCTTTAGTAATACAATTGATACAATTGTCAAAATCAAAACTCTGTGGGTTTATATTTTATTTTCTTTTTAATTTTTCGCCTTTAATGTCAGTTTTGTTTAATTTATTTATACTTCTTTAAATATATTAAAATAATATTGTAATTGATAATTATAATCCTCTGAATATTATAAAAGTTATTCTAAATCGTAAAATCGGCGTTGTCAACTTTGAAATTTCAAACCGCACCGAGATGGAGAAAAAAACGCGTCATTTAAAAAAACGCACCAAGTTTAGAATTTCTTTCTTATTTAAAATGTTTATTGAATTAATTTTACATTACAATAAAACAGTTCACAGTTCAGTTCAATGTTTTTAGATAAAAATAAAACTTAACAAAAATAAAAATTACACTAAACAATTTTGTTTGTATTCCTTTGTACCTAGATATGTAATTATTTTTTTCTTTAATTTCATAAATTCTATATAAAACTTTTTAAAAATATATCAATAATTAATAGTAAAAGTAATAATAGTAAAAGCCTTTTTTTTTGATAAACGAGCTAATAAAGGTAAAATAAGCATTTACCCACTCAAAATTTAACTTACAATATGCTATTCAGAACTGCAGTACTAATTGGTGAAAATGGGCTAGTTTCAGTACATATTTAGTACTTTTCTAATTGTTTTTATTTTCCATTTTAAGTATGTACTTCTATATGAATTTTTTCAATATAATTTGTTAAGGCTTAACTGGGAATCTAACCCTAGTTTTTCGTCTACAGTATAATAGACCAAACCATCATGTTTATGTATAAATGTTTCCATGTTTAAAATGTTAATTTTATTTTCAAGCAAAGATTTTCATTCTATTCAGCTTTAGCAATAACCTTCATGTGACGAATGTTTGATTATCATATATTCGTATATAATGATAATGAATTATTAAAAAACTGCAATTAAAAATTAGTAAAAATAATTTAATTAGTAAAAATAAAAAAAGCACCAATAATGGTGCAAAATGCACTAAGTTGACAACGCTGCGTAAAATACCTTTTTATATAGACACATACTATTTTGTAGTATAATTTTAGGTGTAGACATGAAAATTATAAGGGAAGTAAAAGCCGTTAGAAACAAAAAGTTAAATAAGTTTAAACACTTTTATTAGATTTCAAAATGTAAAAGAATGTTATATTCAGGACAATCTTATCTTTCAAATTAATATTTGAATATTCAAAGAAATTGTATGAAAAATAAAATTCTTATATACATATTTGTACTAAATAATAAAAGCTTAATAATTTTCATTTTTATACTGTTTAAGAATTAATAATACATATACTGTGAGTATTTTGAAATTAATTATTTTATTAAATAATTTTTAAGCTTGAGGTCACTTTTTTGTTTTTTAATAATTTTTTTTTTTGTTAATTTTTCAACTCATCTTTATTTAAAATTATATATACATATGCAATTAAATTTTCGGGATATTATCTAAAGATTTTTTTATTTTTATATACAACTAACTCAATATTTCGAGTTAATGTTTCAAGCTTAAAAATTATTTAACAAAAATCATAAAAAAGGTCGAAGAAAATAGAATAAAATTATTAATTATTTTAAATAAAACATTGGTTATGCTGCGGTTAATCTTCCTCATCATAATTTCAGATGTGCGTTTAGTTCGAAAATTTTAAATAATTGTTCTTTATTTAACACTATTACTGTTAAAAACTAAACAAAACAAAACTGAAAAAAGTAATGGCCACACAGCTGACTTTGAAAATGTAGAAATTTTAGATAGAGAAAGAAAGGAGAAAAAGAGATACACTTTGGAGAGTTTAAGAATACAACAACACATAAACAAAAGAATGAATTTAATAGAAGATTCAGCAAACATCAACTCGAGCTACAGAGCGGTGCTAAATTAAACCTTTACTGTGATATTAATTTTAAGACGTGGTTAAATGTATCTTTACTGTAAACTTGTATGATGTATGTTATTTGGTTGCACGTTGAATAATTATAAATGTGATTAAAATACTATTTTATATAAGTTGTTGAAGTTATGTTTTGATGGTAACTAAATTAAGTTTTTATTATTTAAATAGATGATCCCTTGAAAAAGTAGACAAAACATCTGCGAAACGTCGGGAAAAAATATAAATAAAAGTTGTTAAATACATTGGAAAAGTTTAGGCCTAATTAGCTTAAAAAAAGGAACATTCAAAACACAATATTTAATATATGTAGCACATACATAGTTTTAAAAGCTTTTTTAAATGTTTTCCACTCAAATTATCTCAACAAATTTTGGTTCGACATAGAAGAATTGAGAATAAAAATGTAGTTATAAGCAATTTCATACTCGTTTAATTTTTCTTCTATAGGCAGTTTAATTAAACTTGTTTTTAGCTGCAGAGTTTCGTAAAACTTGCCTTTCAACATTTACTTCCATTGGGGAAAGGAACTAATTCACGTTACAACGAGTAGTGCTGGTTGTAACGTTTTATGTGAAAAATACCTGTCAATTTAACATTATACTCAACTCAAAGGACTTATATTAAAACATATTCTGTTTTATCTTTAATAGTTTTGGTCTACAAATGTTTTGTTCTGTAAAACGTGTTTGTTTGAAATAGAAATTGAGAAATTCTTTAAACCGATCGGTTTTGTAGATTGAAGAAAGTTTGATTACTCGCAAGTAAAATGAGTTAATCATGGATTCGATTTACATAACACCAACATATGTGCATTTGTTTTAAAAACGAAAACGTTACCCGGATGCGGTTTGCAGAACAGGAGGATATACTAGTAACACACTCTTGGATTTCATATTTGTTTAGAAAATTTGTACATTTATATTAAATATTTATAAAAATGTTTGATATTTATTTAGTTAGGCTCGAGTTCATTAAAATTAATTTTCATTAAATTATTTTTACTGAAGGTATTAATTGTTTTACAACTTGAAAAATTTTTATTATTACAATTTTTATTGATAATTTTCTTGGCTGGGATTCGAACCCAAAAACGAAAAAAAATTAGTTACACAAATTTTAATATAATAACTACAGCATCTGACAAGACTGCTATTAACACTACAAACATTTCCTAGTAAAATAAAATGTAGTAGGGAATGGTTGCTACAGCACATGCAGTAATAAACAAATTTGTTTATCTGACCAACCAATAATCAGCACTAATAGTTTTTTATCAGATTTCTACTCTCATGATGCCTTAAAGTAGGCTACATATATTCTTTAAGCAGTGTAATTTGGCACTACAAAATTACAGAATATTTTACATGAAAAGTATATTAGGAATAAAATTAGAATAAATATTTTTATAGTTATTTATGAACAAACAAACTATTTTGTCTTGAGCTATTCCAATTAAAAAATAAAATTGCATAGTTTCAGGGTTTTTTTGTAATACTAAATAATAGTTTCACAATTGGGGTATATGACATGCCTTTATAACTCTTACTCTTCGTAGTTACGTATGCAACTAAACTTTATTTGTCGGATTAAATTTTTGTCCTACAGATTTATTTATATTAAACCCAAAATAGTTGGATGTAATGCAGATGAGTGTTGTTTTAAGAATATATAAGATATTAAAAAGTATATAAACTTTAAATTTATATATATAGAACGGAAAGAAAATGAAAACAGAACAGAGATATTGTTTTAAGTCATAAGGATGAAACATTTGAACTCAAAAATATAAAGGGAATTGAAATAATTAAAAAATGTAAGGCTTTAGTTTCTAATAATATTTTTTAATCCTTTAATGGACTTATTAAAAACTTTCATTTATACTCTACTTCCAGATGTTTGTGTTTAAGAACAAAATAAGTACGTTTGCGTTAGTTTCGTGAGCTATGTCACAGTGTCCAAAATGAGTAAATTTAGGTGAAATGCACATGTTCATTTCATATAAATCTATACTCGTATACTATATATATATGTATGTAGGTATAAAAGAGTAACGTGACTGACTGACTGCTTCATTCACCATTACACAGCCCAAACCGCTAAAAATAGAAACATGGAATTCCTTTTACATCAAATACATCCACTAAGAATAGATTCTTGGAAATTTGGACATTAGGAGGGATAAAACGGGCAAAAATGGTAACACAGTATCTCCAAAACTAATAGAGCAACAATACAAATTTGAAGTTTGTCTGTCTTTAATCAAAAAAGGGAGGATAGGTGTCCGGTACTTTTTGAAAATTTGAAATTCTAGATGATGAAAACGGGTAGAAACGGTACCCAAGAACCGGAGAAATAAAATTTAAAATGCATTCAACTAAAACAAATGAAGAGCAGAAATCTTTTCGATACGTATTACTAAGAATTAATATGAACATTTTCGAAAATTTTATTTATACGTGGGACAAAAAAGGGCCGAAAGTGATTAAAAAATGACATTTTCTATTATTTATTAAAATTAACAAGCTAATACAAACAAAATATATATTTAATCATTCAATATTAACTCTTAATATTTTTTTTGTACTTTTAGACATTTATACTTTTTATGTTTTGTACTTTTTTTAAATTCATAATTTTTTGTATTATAAGTACTTCTACTTAAATTTTTCAATAAAATTTGATGAACCTCCACTGAGACTCGATCCGTGGTTGTTTGTCTACAGTTCAGTAGACTTAAACCAAATTCTTGAGGCCTAAAATTACCTCTTTTTGGTACTTTTTTGTCGTTACAAATTGTTTTTAATATGTTTATTTAGAAATAATATTCTCTAATTACAGGTCTTACAAATAAATACAATGACAATTTTACAAAATATTTCAAACGGACAAAACTGTGTCGAAACAGGGCTCAAAACCGGTAAAATGGTAACCATGGAAACCTATGGTACCCTTTGTATCAGCTAAATTAATAAGCATAGAAATGCAAATTAAGCCTCAATCGGCGTAAATCAATAAAGAGTAACCATTTTGGTACTTTTTTTTGGAATTCGAATTCTTAAGGCCTAGAAAACAAAATTTACATGAAGTATTATTTTCTACGTATTACTAGGAATTAATAAGAATAAATTGTAAAGCTTAATTAGAGTTAATTTAAAAAATTACACTGTTGGGCTTAATTTTGATTTTGCTCAACAAATATGTTTTCTACATACCAGTTTATCACAGATAAGTAAATAAAGTTCCTTTAATAAGTTTTAAAGAATTTGTTTGACTTTATCTTTAAAAAATTGGTTTCTTCTTTCATATTCTCCTACTTTCCTCTAAAACACTTCATTGCGCTGTTGCTTAATTTCCGCTGCAGTCGTAAAATTATAAAATTATAACTCTTTTGGGTTTGAACTTGGCAAATAAAATGAAGTAACAAATGAATGAAAATTTGCAATAGTGTTTGGAAAATCAACAGACAGACTCCCCAAAGACTTCGAAAATATACAAACGAACCCAAGAACAAATAACAAGAATGATGTGTATGGCTGACTTCAATTCTTGCATACTAAAAATGTGGCTGTTCAATAACTACAGACAGCAACTATAAAATCACACAGATACTCAAAAAATACTCCAGTCTAACGATACGTTCACATTGTAGAAATATACTTTCTTTGCAACAAGTATGAATTTCATTTAATAATCTTTAGTTTAGAAGAGATTCGTTACTTGTTCTTACAAAAGTCATGTATGATCAAATAATGGTTTCCTTTGTTTAATCAAATATTGGATCAATGTGAACGCATCTTAAGATACAAATTATGTGGCCATGAAATGGCTGGTTTTTCATAGACAAAGGCCAAGTTATGTAAGCAGCAGCACAACAAAGTAACAATCATAAAATTGTGCAAATAGCACTAACAATACTCATAGTGGCAGCAATACAAAAATTATATTATGTAGTCGATTTTTTTCGTTTTGTCAGTTGGCCATAAACAATAGAGTGTTAAAGGTAGTACTACAAGGGTCTAGAACTGTACTAGTATTTGTTGCAGACATTTGCAGCTACACCGTTACGGGTAAAACGAATAAATAAAGCAACAATCATAAAAAAATAATAGATTTCTTGATTTCAATTGTTTTCGAAAATGTTGCAAATGTTGCATGTTCAATGCAAGAAGAGGCTAAAGGAAATAATAAAGGAATTCTCTAGTGGCCAAGAGAGAACGATAGAAAAATAATACCCAAAATACAGGAATACTTAAAAGAAAAAGGATTTTCAAATTTCCTGTTTGTAGCTGTCTTTTTACAAAGCAAAGACAACAACAATAATAATGTTTGTCTGGCTTGGAGTTGCTAAAGAGTAAAACATACTCTTCTATACAAGTCATTAATTTAACTATGAAAAAAGCAGACAGACAAACAGACAAACAATAAGAAGTGCAATTGATAAATTGTTGGTTAAGTCATTTACAGACAACAACAATAATAACCACAACAAAGAACCTCCCGTTTGTACAGGAAAAAAAGGCGGCTTTGATTTGTTTGATTTTTGTTTTTCGTTGAATTTGATTTTGTGAAAAAACAACGAAACCAAAAGAATTTAATTCCTCAAGAAACAGAGATTATGAATGGTTGGCTTTTAACATGAACACTGAGGTGGAAGTTTTCTGTTCTTATTTGTTGGAGAAAACCATTATAATAGGAAAAATTTTATTTTGTGGAAATACAATTTTTGCTTGTAAATTTTTTTGAGAGACTTATGGCCACTTTTTAACTTGATATTTAAACACGAAATTAGTTAGTTTTTCCTTAACTTAAGTTGTATTTAAATACGGTTTCATTTTGTTCAGTCTCTAATTAAGTTTTGTATTTTAATTATGATAAAAGTATGGTAGCACTATTGAATGTCAAAAAAATATTAACAACTTCTTCATTTAACAGCTGATTTACTATTTAGTTTACAAATTGTTGTAAACTAAATGGACAAAAGCTGCATCATTCATATCCTTTTCATCTAAATTCATTGCACAATGTTTTTATTCGAGGCGAGTTTATTTATTGAATATTTTTATCAAATAATAAAAAAAAACTTCAATGCGCAATTTTCATAATTTATACTAAATATTATAAAAGCAAGTTTTTTTTTGTCAATAATAAGAAATTTACAGGGTAAACAATTTCTAAACTGATGGGAATTTGTATTTAAAACCACTAGTTCCGTGATTTATGAAAAGATGTCCCATATGTCAAAAGGTCTACCATTTATCAATGATTTTCAAAAACATTGGGTAAAAAAATAATATCAACAGAACATAACAAGTTCATTCGATTTAGTTCAGTGTTTATTTACAGATTGTCTAAAAAATATAAATTTAATGCTTTCAGGGATTTCTAATGATAGGATCCTTGTGTTAGAACTACAAGCATGATAGGCCTTAGAGGGAAATACCTAGAGGGATGAAATATTTCTGTCTATTAATTATGGCGTCAAGAAAACAACAAAGTAAATTTTGGTTTTTATATTAAAAAAAAAATTAATTTGAAAGAAAGGCATTACACAAATATTCAATTCATTTTAGGTAATTTTAATGATTTTGTTAATTTTGAAAAAAGTAGGCGGCCGAAAAAAGTATTCTTAGTCGTGCGGAGTCTTTGTTATATCCCGTCAAAGTTTTAGTAAGATCAGTCCAGCGGTCTGGCCTTCCTGACAAGCATTGTAATTAATTAAAAAAAGTGGGCGTTAGAGTAGGCGTGTTCATACCAACTCAGAAACCTTCCCGGGCTCATGCACACCAACTTTGCCAAAAATAATCACATGATCAAATACATAGTTTACGATTCTATAAAGGACATACATACAAACAATTATTTTTTGAGATGGGACATGAAAGTGGGCGTGCCACATAACATTTTTGTACTTATTAATTATCCGTGATACGTACTATTTGAAAATAATAGTTCATGGAATTTTTAGTGAGAAAATACATTTTGATAAAAAATTACCAAAAAAGAATACAATTTTTAGGTCATAGGAATTCGAATTTAAAATAAGTACCAAAAAGATTTCTATTTTATATTGATCTAAGCCAGATGCATTTAATATAGTAATTCTATGTTTATTTATGTAGGAGGTATACATGTTAACGAAGCGTTCTATGGCGACTATTTTTACCCCTTATGTTCACTTGAATTTCGAATTTCAAAAAAGTACTAGATACCTGTCGGCTTTTTTTTTTTTTTTTTGATTAAAGGCGGACGCATTTAAAATATTATTTCTAAGTTTATTTGTTTTGGAGATATAGAGGTACTGGTTTTACCCGTTTTTGTCTCCCTTAGCGACCGAATTTCCAAAAATCCCTTCTTAGTGAATCTACATGTTGTAAAAGGAACCCATTACCCAAATTTCAAGTTTCTAGCTTTAGCGGTTTGGGCTGTGCGATGATGAATGAGTCAGTCACGTTACTCTTTTATATATTTGAAATTTCTTTCCCAAAATGTATTTTTATGAAATTATTTGGGCATATGTTTAAAAACTAAAACCATTGATACACAATTTGTCTAGTTACAATAGAAATTTATTTAATGATTGCTTGCTTTTCAAAATATACTTGATTTTAATAATATTTAGTTAAAATTCTCGGAATTAACTACAGGTTAATGTTTATTTGTTACACACATAATTCATCATATTCAGGCAATCCAAATAAAAATTCAACTTAAATTCATGATTTTTTATTCATGTATTTGTGTAACATCTTTCAATTCCATTTAAATAACCAAAATTTTAAATTAATTATAGAGAATGTGTTTACAATGTTTTGCTTTAGCTTCTTCTCTAGTAATTTGTAAGTACTAAATAAAAGCAGAAAATTTAAATAATTTGCATTATTATAACACGTGCGTACTTTATATACAAACTGAATGTACAGGAATAATTATAGAATAATAAAATTATATGTGTAAAATTAGTACCTACAATGTAGTAAAATAAGTACAACATTTACTTGTGGAGACACTTAGAACTACAAAATACAATTATTTATTTTTGTTTGCTTGTGTGTTTTTAAAAAAATAGAATAAGAAAACATTAAATACTAATTATGCATGTGGCACAAATACAAACTGCACGGTACAATAATAGAGCAGCAACTGCAGCACCAAATGTAGTTAATTGTTTTAGGGGTGTTCCCATCAGAACTTTCAACAAGTTCAAAATAAAATAAAGTTTAATTGGTATTAAATGCAGACTATTAAAGAGGTCATTAATTCTAAATTCAGTTTATAATGATTTGTTATAAAACTATTGTGCCTCCCTCAGTTAACACCCCTATTAATCACTGGGTGTAATCATCGTCACAAAACTGTTTGCAACATGCAATTTAGACATTATTTTATTTACGTTACAATTTTCCTATACACAATAATTTGTTGCTCTGTTTTTATGTTCAAACAGTGTCTTTATTCTCTGTTTGCACCAACTGACACCATCAAAAAAAAAAAAATAGAACAGGTACGCCAACTGCTAATGCATTTTTGGCTGTAAGTGTATTTTTTGTTGGTTTGTTCTAAAAACCATTGAAAAAACAGAAACATTTAAGAAGAGCATAAAACACACAACATTAAAAAAAGGCATTTAAGCGTTTAAACACCTTGATTTTGTGGCCCAGCACAGGCCATTAGCTGTGAATGAATGCAACAAACGGAATACAAATATTTATTTAAGAATATCTAATGCCACCAACACCAAATAAAATTTATTATACCCTACACTACCATAGTGGGGAGGGTATATTGGATTTGTGCTGATATTTGTAACAGCCAAAAATATTAGCTCAACACCCACCTTTTAGTATACGGATCTGAGTCGATTTAACGATGTCCGTCCGACCTTCCGTCTGGCTGGCTGTTTATGCAAATCATGTGCATAGTATAGCAATTTTGAACGTATTTGGATAAAGTTTGGTATATCACACTTTTTTTTGCAACAGAATACAGTTTGATATTGGTTCATGATTCCACCTAGCTCCGATACAAATGTCCTCCCGAAATAGGTGTTTATAGGACAAAATTTTTTTTTTTTTTTTAAAGATAAGTAACACTCAGGCAATTAATATACCTATTAATTGGAAAGGGGATAGTTGAAGAAGTAAAGTAAAGAAAGCTTTTTATATCACAACTCTGCAATTGCGCATTATGTTTGTTTTTAGTGCAGAATTCCAGCGCCTCTGGTGGTGAGTAGGCGCATTCATGTTAAAGCTTGATTTTATAGGCTTTATTTAATTATTTTACTTCGGTGGCGTTTAAATGCTATACTACCGAAGAAAGGCGCTGTGATAAATATTAGTTATGATATATAGAAGAAAACTAATAATTATCAGAATGGCAGCGGTTGGGAATCGAACCCGGGCTACAAATACCAACTCATCCTTAATGATCAAATGCGCTAACCAATTAAGATACAGCACCCTCAAATTAACAAATTTAGTGCAGATCGGTCCATAATTGACTTGTAAGGCCCGCTGCCGAAAATCACTACTCTCTTAAAAATGTTGGTATCCAAATCATATTCAACGTAAGCCTCTTCGGTATATACAAAAATCATTTATTTGGCCCAATTTTCTGATGCTCGGTCCATAACTAGTCATAGCTCCCATACAAGACCCACTTCCCAAAATCACTTCAACAACCATAAATCTCTAAACAATGTTAATATCCAAATAAAATGGAACACAAATAATTTTTATATATACAGAAATCATGAAAATTAATTTTTTAACGGCCGGTGCATAATTACTCAAAACTTCGATATAAGATCCCTATTTATAAATCTTTTATAAGTGTTTATATCGAAGAAGTCATGTGACTACATTTTTGGATAATCGGTCCACAATAGGTTATATCTCCCATATAACGCCCATCTGTTTTTACAAATATACTGAGTGTAAGGTATTATTGGGTCGGGCTTGACCGACTATACGTTCGTACTTGTTTTTGAAATTATTTTTATTTTTTTTTAATTTTTTTTTTTTTTTTTGGTTCAAAAGTTAATTTTTACGTTTTGAGATTAATGGGGATAATTAAGGGAAACATTATTCAATCATTCGTACAAATGATTGTTCAATGGCATAGTGGGCAAGAAGATTTTTATTGAAATGCGAGAGTGATTCATTATTTTTTGGGTGTCTTTTAGAGAATATATGCATTCATATATGTTAAATGGGTTACAGCGTAACAAATTCCTGAATGTTTAGAACATTTATAAAAAATTTCTTTGTAATTTTATGAAATGACAACACTGCGGCGGCAAAATATACAAATATTTTCTATTTTTTTCACGAATTTGTTAATTATTAGTTGAATTCATTTCTGTCTACCTAATCCCTAAATAATTTTCCACTAATAAAATTAACGTTTAAGAGGTATGACCGAAATTTACAATACACCCGTCACACATTTGAAACTTACATTTAACTATATTTCTACCATAGATTATTCGTTCAGAAAATACAGATTTATTTGAATTTTTTTTATTCTCACCACTGTGCACCCGTTGTGAGTTGGGTGAGTTATTAAATTTCGAACATACTTTCGATATTTTATAATTTCAGCATTTTAAAGTATTTAATAAAAATCTTATTTTATTTTAGAAAATTCTATACTTATCGCTACAGCTTTTACATTCCAAAATTATTCGAACTTGGTATTATTTGAAAAGTTTCTAAAATTTAAATTAATACAATTCACTTTTAGTATGAACATATTTCGATATACTCCTTTTCTCTTGGACTTTAATTATTCTAACTTTATTTTAAGTTATTTTGATTTCATTGTTACAATTGGCTCCTTTGCCTTAAATGTCTAAATCCAAAATGCACAACAAATATTACTACTTGTACGAGGCATTACCTTTAATAATCATAATTTATAATAATTATTTATTTTATTGCCAAAACCAAATAAATATATTCTCAACAAATGATGATTCATTGCAGTAAAATTATTAAAATAATGGAAATGAATTAAACGAATTTCTAAATAGGAAAAAAAAGAAAAGAAATTTCAATTGATATTAAATATTTACGGTCTCAAATATTTTGAGCCAGAAAATGGAGAATGTGTTACTATTGTATTTCTGCCGCTATGGCAATAATGCTCATACTTACTGCCAAATAATCGATAATAATGTTTCATGATGAGTACGAGTAGTAATTACAATATAAATGTATAATTCATATTGCAGTATAGTTTTACATAGATATTTGTACCCATTCAACAAGGACACCAGTTAATAAATATGTTGAAGGATACATGTTTGTTTTTTCTTGTTAATGTTTCAAATATTTTGGACTATCAATAAGACAAAAGTTTATATTGAATAATTTTGCAGTATTTGTTAATCGAAATTGGTAGATTTATTAATTTTTGCTAAGTGGTGCTATTTTGTATTACAATAACTTAAATAATTTATATTTTTATTTTTTGGGAATATTCTAAATTAAAGTTAAGCAGTAATATAGATTACTTACATCAGAAAACTATTGCAAAAAAAAATTACCTGAAATTAGAAAAATAAATAAAAATTAATATTTAAAAATAGTAAACTTTTGGGTTTTCAAGCTTATCATTTTCAAAACCAATTAAATGTATATAATATCGTCACTTAAGTTCATTTATTAGTAGAAATTCAATGTATACCTTGGAAAAGTCTTTCAGTACTCGTATATAAAAATAAAATGGTTCATGTATGTAATGGCAGCACGTAAGAACGGCAGTACCAATTTGGCTGATTTTTTTTATTCGATTCAAAATTCTCAGGAGATGGTTTGTAAAGAAAAAAAAAATCAAAAATTCCGGGTAAAACTCGGAAGATTAGATTAGTTGTTAAAATGCTGATGCCAAACACTATTAAAGTAAAGCTATTGTAGAAAAGTTTAAAACTGCAGGAGTGCTTATCCCCAGGATACCTATGAAACCAAGTGATCTACAATTTAATTTAAAACGCGTCCAATTTCCAGTTCGCCTTGCATTCGCAATGACGATAAATAAATCTCAAGGACAATCTTTAAAAGTGTGTGGGTTAAATTTAGAATCCCATAGTGTACCATCAAGCTTTAATATGATTTTTTTTTTTTTTGTTTTTTAATTAATAATTGTTTCAATTATTGTTGCATATAATAATAATCGAATTTTGAAGAAACTTTTTAAGCAATAAATTGTTACAAATTTTTGTTGTTTTTACTTTTACTGAAATGTTTGTGTCTTAATTTTCAATTCTATATGAAATACAAATCATTAGTAAATACCGAGCGAAGGTGGGGCGGTCAGCTAGTAAACAATATTTAAATGGATTTTCTAATCCGCTACAGACGGTCTACGCTTTCAAAACTTAATATTATTTTAAACGAATTTCTTTTTACTCACGACTTGTAAAAATTTTATAATTTTATGCTTGTGAAATCAGTCCCGAAATCTTTTCCTCGACTATGGTGATTTGTATAGATAATGTTTATACATACAGCAGGAACAACAGGAGACTGCTGGTTCAAGTGGGACAAAAAATCCATTTCAATTTGTCTCAACTAAGTTTTCAAAGTTATCTTTGAATTATTACAAATAAATAAGTATTTAAAATATTTTTGCTGTACTATATATAAGTAATTTAGAAAATATTTCACTAAATTAAATTCCTAAATTTCCGTTCTAAATTCAATTCTATCATAGAAACAAAAATATTTTTATATGAAATAGTAATACTCAATACATATCATAAATATCTTAATTTCTTCGTAAATCCTTTTCTTTTTTTGCTTTTTTTTTCTGTTTGTTATTTATTGTCCCACAAATTAAATCCTTGTAATATGACCTCAAAATGCATTGAACATTAAATAATTGTTCACATTCTTTCTTGAAATGGATTGATGACATTAATCCTGTTCCTTTTTGTGTTTCTATACCCTCTTTCTTTTTTCATCTTCTTCGTTTATAGGTACTTTATCAATACATATGTTTGAAACGTTTGTAAATACTACAATACTTTTGGTACTTTCGTCTCGTTCTCATCATCTTCCTCCATGAACAGAAATTATATCTACTCCAACATGAGTGAGTCCTTAATATCCTGTTTACATAAATATGTCGAAACAAATAACTATGAATTCTTAATATTGCTCCATACATACAAATGTACGTCCGTATATTTGTACATATTATATATGTACAAATTTACATGGGATTCAGTAAATATGTCAATGTTCTCATACTTGCATGAAGTGAAAAAGGAAGATAAAAATAATGTATTTTTCAAAGTATTGATTCTCTAAAAATTAATGTGCCGTTTATATTTTTTTTCGAAAATTTTACAAATCTTCCATTTTAATTATCTGACATTCTTGCTATTTTTATTTTATTTAAGTAAGTGTTTTGTTTATACATACATCTGTGTGAGTGAGTACAATTCAATTTAATTGTAATTACATTTCTATTCCAATTTCTTTTAAATGTCTACTTTGTACACCCTTCAACGTGATTTGCAAAGTTATAGGAGGAAGGGGTATAGAAGCAAAGTCAGTAAAATCTATATTTTTCTGAAGTTATCTGAAGATACCATTTAGACAATATGAAAATACCAAATAGGTATCAAAAACTGAGCATCCCTTGGAGATAATTTCTTTTGCTTAGCTCTCATTATAAGGTCACAATGTTAATTAAATAAATTCCTTAGATCCATCACTAAATACTTGCGGTAAGCGGCACGTTTTTTTACGCTGAGCGTTAACGCTGGTACCCCATCTCTAAACAAAAGCGGCAACGTTATGTCAAAACGATAAAAACAGGGTTATTAAACAAATAAATAAAACGACCCTGTTTATTGTTAGAGCTGCACATTGTTGTTATCTATTTTTTTCTGTTTTGTTTTCTTCTGCAACTAACTGCACTGTGAAGGTTAGGTTAGGTCAGAAGGCCGGTGTGAGGTTGTCCCCACACCATCACCCAGATACCAATGCGGTCCATTGTGATGCCTTGCAGAAATAGTAGGAGACACTTAGTATATTCCAAGAGCGAAACGCTTGAGCCCTCACAAAGCCCCTTCTCCTGTTTCGCAGCAAGGTCATATTCATTACGAATCCTTTGAGATCCCCGAGCCTACAACCCGAGATATCCCCTAATTTGCTTATGAATCTACTGCCTAGACATCTCAACCTGCTAACTTGCAACCTGGGACAATGGCACAAAATGTACTCGATCGTCTCCAGTTCCTCGGGGTCCTCGCATAACCCGCACATGTCTGACAAATCAGATCCCATTATCCTTGGCATTATACCTATCATACAATGGCGACGATTCCGAGTCGGACTTCCTAAGCACCGGCCATATCGTCCTTGACACTCGGCAGTCCGTTCGGTTTCCCTAGGCCCTATTTGTCTCGCCTAGAATCCATTCCCTGATTTTCCCAAAATAGAAACCTATTGGAGGCCTGACCGCCGCCTGGCAATCAGGATCCTCCGAATCTGAGCCGAGTCTCGCCAATTAATTCCCACTGATATTGGAATGAACTGCACTGTGAAACGCCTTGTCAAAATCGGATTTTGCAATAGCAAAGCATTGCCGCCGCGTTGTTTCGGTATGCTCCATACAAAATGTATGAGCATGAGAAGTTTTGACAGTTAAAAAAACGCTTGCCGCCGTTATTTATGGATGGCTCTTAAGATTTATTTTCTGTCCAGTTAAAAAACATTAATTGCCGTATTTATAAAAAATTAAAGTAGACTTCAAGTGTACTTTTAGAAAATTTTGTACTTTATTTTTTCTAAATACGGCAGTATATTTCTATTACTGTATGAATATTTCCTGCAAATTAAATTGCTATCAAATTAAAAATATTTAAAAGACTTTGAAAAATTCAGATTATATTTTCAAAGAAATCGTATAACTTTGAAACATTTCTCATGATATTCAAAACGACTTTGATTGAATAGTTTTCTTGTTCTGGACCAATGCCCATTACTCTACATATCAGGCTTTCTAGAAAAAGAGGACGAAAACGACAGGTACATTTTCTGTGTATGTAAAAAATATATACATACATATATAATATTGCATTATCAGTCAGTTGTTTTAATATAATTCTATATATGTATGTATGTATATCACGGCGAGGCCGATAACAAAATAAATGCTAATAATTATCTAGCTTCTAAACAATTGGTAAGTTTCCTTTGAATCTTAGAACTTTAATAGATGCAGTTTTGTATTTGGGTAATATTATCTATTAGAGAATAAATTTTAATCAGGGATGTAACTATCATGGACCATGGCCAGCGGAAATGGAAAAAGTATTTCCGTCCTTATAACTTTCTAAACCAATTGACAAGGAAGAGTTGTCTGATATTATTATTTTAATTTTCAATTACCAATGAAATTTCATCAGCAGTTTAGAAGTTGTATAACTATTACCACTTTTTGCCATATATGAATCAGATATTAATATTTGTGTTACTATATGACATACAATCTGTGAACTAATTTTCTAATTAAAAAGTTCAAGTTCTTTCTTAATTTTTAATCCTTATTTTTTTTATATTTATATTCCTAAATAAACGTTTTTTTTTTGTCTTGAATTTGTCTTCATCTATTGCTGTTTGTTTTACACAGAAAAAAAATCATGTTTTTTTTCAATTAAATCTTTAATTGATTTTAAAATAATTTTCAATTAAAATTTTAATTGATTCAATTACTTTTTCTGATTTTTCTGATATTTTCAATTAAATCTCAAAATTTTTTTTAATTGATACTATCATTTTGTTTACAGGTCCGATTTCAATTAAATTTTTAATTGATTCCACAAATATTTTAATTGAAACTCATTTTTATTTTTTTCTGTGTATAGTTTTATCAATTAATCTGTAGTTTGCCAAAAGGTGTTGTCAAGCAGTCAGTATAAAGTGCGCTTTAAAATTATTTTGGTATCAATACATACAGATTAGAACAAATTTACACCACTTTGAATTAATTTGTTATTATCATTCGTGGGAACTGTTGGATACATATATATAAATATGTATGTATGTGCGTTTGAATTTTTTGCTTGTAATACTTAGAAATATTTAGTTAGACCTCCTTAAATAAATGAAACCTTTTTGTGACAAAATTTATCTAAAGATGAGGAAAGCATATTTTTTAAGTTTTTTTTTTAATTTTCTTATATTTGAATTTCGAATTTCAAAAAAGTACCAGATACCTGTCGGCTCTTTTTTTGTTTAAAGGCGGACGCATTTAAAATACTATTTCTAAGTTTATTTGTTTTGAAGATATAGAGGTACTAGTGTTACCCGTTTTTTGCCCGATTTGTCCCCCTTAACGACCGAATTTCAAGTTTCTAGCTTTAGCGGTTTGGGCTGTGCGATGATGAATGCATCAGTCAGTCAGTTACGTTACTCTTTTATATATATAGATTACTCTGGTTATAAAATTAATTTAGCTGTAATAATCAGCCCAATCATGAATAAAAATTTCCTTTTCCCGTTTTTCGTATTCAAATTCAATGTTAAAAAAATAAAAAGGGAAATATCTCCCGCGGTTTTTTTATTCATGATTGTGCCGAATAAATAAATTGTAGCCATTAAAAATAAAAGACTTTTCATGATCCATGATATTAGGACTTAAAATCCTTTTTTTATGTCAAATAATAAGTTAAGAAGGCTTTGACTCTGTGACACTAAAAACCATAAATAATCCTTACTAACTTTTCTCTAAAAAACATTTCTTTTAGAAATTTTCATCAAAAAGAACACAAATACAATAAAATACAATTACTTAAGCTTAATTGTAGAAAATAGAATATATTTTTGAACAAAAAACAGCCACACATTTATTTTTGTACAGGGAACACTTAAGATAAATTACTATTTATTAGTAACTCACTTATACACACGCGTACACAAGTGTAACCAACGAACAATCTAAAACACTTGAAGAGAAACACACGGCATCATTACACACATTTGGAAAGGAACAACAGCAGCACTACACAAACCTGTTTATTACACATACTACTGCAAACAAAAACCATTTTAAGTAAAACAAACTCTCGCAGCAATAAAGGATAGGAATAAAGGAAGAGACAGAAAAGCTGACAGACAAACACATACTCGTATCTAGAAATAAGGAGTGTGAGCAAAAAACCACAAACATTTTCGCAATACTTGCTAAATACCTAAAGCTGAATTTAAGCTACGCATACACAGATTTAAGTGATAATTGTTCTTAGATGTGTGTTTGTGTACACTCATGCACAGAAACTTACACGCATAGATACATACCTACATACATAAATATATATATATAATGTTAATAATTTACTGAAACAAAAACAATTTGTTGGCAAATCCTCTGATATTTGATTCCAGCTAAGAAATTAAGAGCTTCCAAAGAGGCTACAAAAGGATTATAGTGATTTTTATTTATAGATATATACATATACATATATATATATATACATATATACCTATTGTATACATTTTTAAATCTGTTTGCGTGCCCAAGATTTATGATACATAAATTTTCATTTGCTCTTTTATTTCTTGTGCTTTTTATTTATTTGATCTTTTGTTCTTGGGTGTTATACTATTGCTACTATTGTAAACTACTATTGCTAGACAAAACGTGATGAAATTGTCTATTTGAATTAAGAAGTTATAAAAACATTAACAGCAGATTTAAAGGAAATTTGGGGAAAACAAAAATAAATAGAAATAATAATAATAGTCAAGGAATTTTCTGAAGTGTGAATGACTAAAGGACATTTTTGTAGAAACAAATAAATTGAAGTACATATATACGTATGTACGAGTATGTATGTATGTTGATGGAAAATATAGGAATGACAACTCAATATAAACTCGCAAGAATTTTATATTTGGCTGTACTGAATCTTATACAAAATATGTATATGTAGTTGTAAAGTGATCAAAGTTCTTTATATATTTTGAAAAAAAAAAACTTTTTTAAAGCTTTTTACTAATTCAGCCAATGTGGGCATTGATATTAGCATTATTTATTTGTAGTATCTTCTCTTAGAGCCTATAATTTTTTAATTGTGTCTACGTTCAACGTTCAAATTTTTTAAGACTATATATCAATATTCGCATGTGGTCCTTATATGTGAGCTATGATCTATAGTGGTGCGATAAGGGATTTATTATATATTGGCCTGTATGGCAGCTACGACCAATTTCGCACCGATCGTCATAAAATTAATTACTTTAATGTTTTGTGATTTCTCTTTAAATGAACATTATTTCTGCTTAATTTAAATTTTCTATAGGCATTTAAGTACATTTAAGAATGGTTGCTACCAAAGGACCATTTTCAATAGACCTTGTCTTTTTATAAATAAAAAAAAATTGTGCAAAATTTCATAATATTTTTTTCAAAACGTATCAAGATTGTCTCAAATTTTTTTCAATAACTCTAGATCTACTGAACCGATTTGGGCCACATTATATCTGCCTAGGTCTTTTCCTCGAGATTCTATCATGACTGTAACAGATTGACAGACAGATGGACGTAGCTAAATCGTCTTAGAATTTTATGAGCACCCAGAATATACATATATGTATATATATGTATATATGTATATATATGTACATACTTTTTAGTTCTATGACTCATATTTCGATGTGTTATAAACGAAATGACAAACTCAATATTTTTGGTAGAGACATATAGAAAGGAAATACATACTTAAATAAATTTAAGTAAAAAATTAGTTTAAAGAATGACAATTTTAAAAAATTAGATTATATTATAATTGTCTCCGTATAATATAATTAAAATTTAATTGAAATCTATTATTTTATGTGAAAATATCAAAAGATAAATAAACATGTTGTTAAAACATAGAAATTAAAAATTTTGGTTGGTCTGTTATTAAGTTTCCAAAGTATTGAGTATCTTTATTCAACAAATTTCTTCAATACTAATTTGCTACAATTTACTGCAGTGTCAGTATGTTTCGGATATTTGAGCCAAATATACAACATGCCTTTAAGCTCTACAGAGAAAGCTATTTATTTATTTGATTTTCATTTACACTTGTGCGGTAGTGTGAATAAAAATTTACTTTAATAAACATTATTATATTTACGTGTCATTTTCGTAAAAACAAAACTAAAATAACAAAATCTCTTTCATGACCCAGAGAAATTTTGAAAAAAAAAACAACATGTGGACAGACAGTCAGCATTTGGCAAGAAAATATAAATATTTGTATGTTGAAAAAATACATATTCTGTACTTGACATACAAATGGGCTAAGTCCATTTCAAATGAACATTTTAAATTTAAATACAAAATTATAAATTATATAAAAATATTTTCTTTACAAAAAACTCGGTTATAGTGTTGTATGTTAAAGAGAGAACTCTATTTTTGGTATCAAAAATTAAAAATGTCTGATATATATTCTTCTATAAGTTGAACTGAGAACAAATTGTTGTTTATTATTAACTTATTAATCTACTTTGAACGAAAATATTGTTAATTTTATAAGAAAAAAATAATAATGTAAGAATTTATTTGAAAGTTTGTATATCTATAACTGAGAGACTTTGTTTGTTTGTCTCTCGTTTAAAGTTTATCAAAATGGAGTTATCATCTTTGGATTCTTAGCTAACGATACACATAAATAGACAATTCTAATCATTGCAATAAGCACTCATGCGTATGAATAATATTATTTAATATTTTTATTTATATTTTATTGTATTGTTTACGTATGAGTTTCTGAAGAGCATGAATGCAAAAATATTAGACTGCTCCAAAAAAAATTTGTTATTTAACACTTGTGTTATTCAACTTTTTGTTGAAAAACAAGTTCATTGGAAAATATGCTTAAAACGTTCCCCAGGATGCGCTTGATAATTTTGCTAAGAGAATCGACATTTGTACTCGTATGCTTGGACGTGATCGACATTTCATTTTGAACAATAAATTATAATTCGAAAAACCCATTTGAAATATAAAAGTAAGGACTAACTCATGATCCTGTTTTATTGTTTATTTCTCTATTGGTATTTTTTTAGTATATTGTATAAAAGAGAATCCACAAAGTAAGACTTCAAAGTCCTCTTATATAAAAAAACAAAAACTTAATTACTTAATTAAAATAATGGATTACTAGCAGTTACTATAAAAACTAACAACTTCATTTCATTGAACCAGCCTAATATACTCGTATGTATACAAACACATAAAACTAATAGCATAAACAATAAAACCGGAAAAAGGAAAACAAACACATTCAATACTCTGGAGTATAAACTTATTCATGAGAGAGTGTGAGTAAGAATTTTATATGTATACATATGTGTCTATTTATATAAACGTTACTCGGGTTTATGTATGTCTGCAATCTTATTACTTATTTACTTGTGGTTAAAGTTCTATTTCAATAAATATCATTATTTGTATTTGATTTGTATTTTATGAAATTTACTTTTGATCAAGAGTTTATTGTGTTAAGCTTTTTGTTCATAGAAACGAGAAAAATTAAACAATAAAATGTATTTAATTAAAATAAAATCTTGACTAGTTGCCTTTGCACTTAAACTAAATTGTTTTTGGAGTTCGTGTGTTTAATTTTGCTGTCATATTCGTTTGTTTAAAGACTTAAATTGAATAAAACTTAAATTTTAAAAACCATTAAACGTGCTTAAACTTAATAACATAATATTTTTAAATGCGTTTTCTTCTTTAACTTACATTCTTGTGCGTTGCTGTACACTTTACCAAAAGTGCTGATTAATGGAATATATACTCTACTTAAATATTTTCGTTTTTATTATGACAAAACCAAGCAAATCATATTAAAGTATTTCCAGTTCAAAGTATTTTTATATGAATTATAGAAAAGAATATTAAATAGTTGCTTTTAAAATGTCAAAAATATTAGAAATGACAACAAAAAAAAATATTACGTTATTAAGAAGAAAAATGCGTGGATTCTGGTTTTCAAACCTATCGTGCAGATAATTATACAAATAGTGGTGAACGGCAGATTGATTCAGCAATTAATATTTAAGTCACGCCTAAATTTGTTGAAAAGGTCATGGATTGTGATCAGTAGAGAAGATCGAATTTTGATTCATGACATTGGTATCAAAGAAATCAGTTAAAAATCAATATACGAGGTGGCGCAAAAGTAAACTTCCAATCAGGCGATCTTGCTGGCCAGTGCAAATCGCAAAAATGGGAGATTAGGCGCCCGAGAAATGCATCCTTCAGCATATCGGTTGTGGCACGTGCAGTGTGTGCCGTTGCACCGTCCTGTTGGAACCACATGTTTTCCAATCCTAATTCATCAAGTTTTGAAAAATTTATAGCATTTTCTGATAGGAGGATTACTTTTGCGCCACCTTGTATTAACTTTGTTTATGATACAGGGTATTGAATATTCGACTTCATCAAATATAGCATGTTTTTCCTTCAAAATTCAATTCAAAACCAATTTGACAGATTAGATTTCTTTTTTTTTTTTTTGTACACAAATTCTCCTCCTCCAAATAGAAGTACAAGACCAAAATAAACTTAAGCTCTTTTCTAATTGAACTTGTACTCGTACATCTTTATAATCATGAAATGAAATGGAAACAAGCAGAACGTCAAGGTTTGGCTAACAATAAAAAACAAAAACAAAATATAAAACCAAAAAAAAAAGATTTTTTGAAGAGCCCTTCGAATACGAATACAATTTGCTACGCACCGACACATTTACTTAGTTCAACTAAAATAAGCTTAAGAATTTGAAAAAATTACTTCATTCGTGTTTTTTTTGTGTTTTTTTAAAGAGCTTTAAAAATTTCCCTTAAAAAGAAAACAAACATTAAATTTGGAAAAATAACAAAAGATTGAAGTATGTAGAGTAGCTGAATATACATGTAACTGAAATATAAAAACAATAGTAGTGTTTTTTTAATACAAATGAATTTTTATAAAGTACTATGTACTAAGCAATATGGACTGTGGAATTCAATTTGAAACAGGTTCTTACATCTAGATCCAATAATTAAAAATGTTATTTAAAATATTTGAATTTATTGGGATAATAATACCCTACATCAGCATAGTGGGGGAGGGTATATTGGCTCGGTAGAGCGACTCAGAATCACTTCCTGGGATGATTTAACTATGTCCGCTCGTCCGTCCATGTCTAGGTAAACCTTGTGCGCAAAGTAAAGGTCGCTATTTCCATAAAATTTGGTAAATTCTAATTTTTCTGCCCAAGAACACAAATGTCCTCTCGAAGTATGACGTTATGTCGAACATAAATATCTGTTTTATGTAGATATCCAAATAAATTTCGCAACAAATCTGTTTTATATAAAACAAATCATATTTGAAAATGTTTTGCGGATCGGCCAATAATTGATTATAGCCATAAGGAAAACTTGCGAAATTATTTTAATAACCATAAATCTCTTAAAAAACCTAAAAAACAAAACTAAATAGTTCACTTTAATTAACTTTAAAATTGTGACATCCAAATAAAATTCAATGCAAATAAGTTTCATATAAACAAAAGTCATGTCACCTTATTTTAAAACGATCGGCCCAGTCATAGCTCCCATATAAGACCCTCTTCCGAAAATCACTTATAATGATCGGTTCATATAACGCCTACTTTTAAAAAAGGTTTTTGCTTACCTACTCGGTGTAATACTTTCAATATTTTCCTATTTGTTTTAAATATATTTTGTTAATGAAAAAAGTCAAATGCGTTGGAAATGCCTTTGAAATAAATTTATTTTGATATATATTGTCTGTGTACAAAACCTAATCACCCCTATCGTGAATAAAAATTCCACATGAAATTTGTTCCCTTTTCACATTTTTCCTATTAAAATTCAATGTTAAAAAAATAAAAGAGAACAAATTTCATGTGGAATTTTTATTCACGATAGGGGTGAATATGTACTGTAAAAATGACGTAGTCGTAGGTTTTGTTCATATCTCAGCTATTTGTCAACCGATTTTCTGGTTTTCAATACTAAAATTTAAACGTCTGTACATATGACATATTGATAAAAATATGGTTACGTCAGATATGTGGGTCTTCCAGAAAATTCAGTTCAACAAACAACATCATCCTGTTTAAAGACACACAGTTTTGTGTAGTTTACTCTTATTAAACTTATATAAAAGCTTTTCCAGACCATACCATGAGTGCTTGAGTGTGATAAAAAAGCTGCTTACTACCTCATAACCATATTCATTAGATTTGAATAAATATTAGTAGATATACATAAATATATATAACTATCTCCACCCTTATCGCCAGCCCACAAATAGCTTACTCCAAAGGCCTATAGACTCTGCCTGTTTTTTTATGCGAATATTTTGATTTGATTTTTATTTCCAGTTATTTTTCCGTAATGGTTATCAAATCTAGGGATTTTCCCCCACTCATACTCGTTGTCTCTCTATTTTGTTTTTAATACTTGAGGCAATTTCTCTTACTACTAAATATACTATGTTGTTTTTGTTTTCAGCTTGTATTAAGCTCTAGGACCATAACAACCTTCACCTGTATTCTAACATTCAAAAGCAAACAACTGTGTAGGTGGTGGATGGGTGGATGTCTAAATGCTTTTATATGGAAAAAACTAAACGTATTTAGACTGTATAGGTGTTGATTTGTGTGTGTATGTTCTTAAGGCAAAATATAACAACAAGAGGAACAACAAAAGTATTTCTAACATTTAGCCAGAGGGTCTGCAAAGCACCAGATTATTTTACAGTTTTTCCCTTCTTTTTCGGTTTTTTTTTCGTTAATTTTTTATTGAAAGGTCTTTGGTAAAAGTTATTTTTTAAGGTTTTATTTCACTTCCTTTTTGGTATTTAAGACAAATGTGTAAAATTTATAAGTGTTTTGTTTTTGTTGTTGTTATTTTAGAAACGATAAAGATGTTAATCTGTCAAGGTATTGACTGAATGTGAGAGGAAACAAAATTAAGTTGAATAAAGTATTTTTTTTTTTTTTTTTTTGGCGAAAATATGTATTAAGATTTTCTATTGAAATGTTTTGCTATAAAATGAAGTTGTTTTGGAAAAGTTTTAAGTGCAAATTGGTTAAGATCTTTAAAGATTAGTTAAAATTTGTTAAGATGAATGTATGAACGAATACAGATTTACAGTCTAATTCATAAAAACTTATCAAGGGTTTATAACAGGCTAATAAAGCAAATATCGATACAAAATTTGCTTTATAAGCCTGTTATAAACCTTTGACAAGTTTAATGAATAAGCGGGTTAGAAATTAATTAATTAAGGAAAATATCGCTTTTAAAAGGAACGACGAAGACTATGAAGTAAAGGCAGATTCAAAAAATAAATAATAAAAAAGTTACAAAAAAGGAACGAGAAAAATATGTTTAGATCTTTAAACTTTTCGACCTGCCAAAAAAGTTTGAAAGCACCTCTTGGCAAAATGTTAATGAAAACGTATGTTTTCCGTTTTCTATGATCTTATGGCACTGCTACACGTTCAATAAATATCGTGACAATTCTAGTATGACGATATTTATTAAACGGGTTGCATGCAATATTGATGGATCGCGATCCATATCGCAGAATAGCCTAAAATATGAAATCCAGATCGCGGATCGTGGATCTCGTGATCTTCTTCCAGTAAAAAGTGACAAAAATTAATAATTGTATCCATTAAACTTAAGTGTGTATATTTTTTCCGATCCTGCAACCACTTTTCGCTCCAAATTTTTCTTTCCTTTTTTTCTTTAATGAAAAAGCAAGCAAAATAGCTAAACAGGCTTTCTTTTGGTTTTCTCGCGACATTGATAAACGACCCGCACAGCACAAAAATAACATAAATACTGACGCGATAAATATTAAACATGTAGCATACACTCGTGATCCATCAATACTTTAAAATGGATCGCGATCCAAATAACACATAATTTATTGAACGTGTAGCAGTGTCCTTAAATGCAACTTTAGTACAAAAAATCGACGGTTGTTTTTGCAGTATATTTGCAATTCAAGCTTGTTAAATACTCTAATTCGTGATATAGTTAGGCAGCGCTGCCAACTTTGACGATTTATCGTCATTTTGACGATTTTGAAGTCAAATTATTTAAAATGACGATTGACGATTTTTCATTTTTCCCGCGAACAAAAATGACGATTTTTTAAAAGCAAAACATATAGTAACCTTTTTTCCTAAAATTCAAATTTTGTAAGTCCCCTTTTGCAATGTAGAAATTGAAAGACAGACAGACGAAGTTTGTTGCCGAGGGCTTGAAGAGGTAGAGTGTGTAGTACACGACTATCTGTACTGGACATTTTTTTTGTAGAAGAATATTTGGTTAATTTTGAAATTTAAAGTTTTAATAACGAAGACATATTTTTAAATAAAGATGAAGTGTATCTTGGCATTTACGTGAAGGAGAACCAATCTAGTGTAAATATTGAATATAGTCAATATAATATATTTGTTGAATTCTGCGTCCAATTTTATATTGAATTGGTTTCACAAATTTTAAAACGTTTTGATTTTGGCGATAAACTTTTAGAAGGATTAAACTCTATTGAACCAAGCGTAGCTTTAGACAAAAAAAAATAATTCAATTTTACAATTGGCCCAACTTTTTCCAAATTTATTAAATGGAAAATGATATCAAGAACTTGATAATGAAGTTCGAGAATTACGTAATATGAAATTCACCGAACTCGAAACATTGGCGTTTTGGAAAAATGTTTCTAATTTAAAGAGAGTCAATAACGCAAAGGCCTTCCCAATTTTAACACAATTTGTTTCGAGTTTAATGGCACTACCACATTCGTCGGCCAACGTTGAAAGGATTTTTAATATTGTAAAAATTTAAATAAAACAAAAACCAGATTTTTCAAACGATTATCTTAATTTAAATAATTCTCAGTGTTTAAATATATCAATTAAAAATGACTTATTAAAAATATGTCCCACAGAAATGTACCAGAGTAAAGTCACATAATACCAAAATTAAATTAATTATTTTTTTTTATTAAATAATAACTTTATTTACATGTAAATAAAATAAAAATATTTAAAAAGTTAATAAAAAATGTTTTTGGTATTTTTAACGTATTTTGGTCTTGACGATTTCTTGACGATTTTTTTCTTTTTAACTTGACGATTTTGATGATTTTTTTTTAAATTGACGATTTCTCCAAAAAAAAGAGCACTGAGTTAGGGTTTTTTGTTCATAGGATGAGAAGCGAGCGGTCCTGACGATATGGATGAAGATTGCGCAATGTTAGTAACACCTTTTACGGATAATATATGGACGGTAGACGGCAATAGCAGCCGCGAAAAGAATTGCCTCCAGCATACAATTCGTCTGTGCTTTGTGATATTAAGCGAAGCTCTAGTGAATTGGAAGTTTTTTGGAAATTGATTTTGCGAAGCCTGCTCATATGGATAAGCCAATGCATAAACGAAGGAATTAATACCGTGAAAAAAACTCAAGGTGCGTACAAGAAAAATTATCGATCCATTCATCAGACAGACCAGCACGAAATTTTGGCAATGATTGTGACTTTCTACAATAGGCTACCGAAAATTCCTATGTACTGGTCCAAGACAAACCCATAGCTGGACTCGAAATTTTCTCATAAGACAAGAAGGGTGGGGAAAAACGCTAAGCGCAAGACATGCGAAGTACTACTATGTTTTAAGTGTTTTACGCCATATCATATGTAAATTGTTTTTATAAATCAATAAAATTTATAAACTTTTACTAGTGAGTGTTTTTATTTGTATATAATATTAATATATGCCCCAGGTCACCCAGCGCCCCCGAAGGCGAAATCTGAAATTCTGGTATGATAAAAACTTTAATTTTTACCTATTCTTTCAGGTTCAGCTAGTGCCAATATTGCATCTCCAGCCGTTTTTTTTTTTTGTTCGAAAGAATGAACCGAATTCTGTGAACTTTATGCTTCAATAACTTTATGATAATATACTCAAATATATTGTTAAAGCATTGAACTTCAAAACAAAAACTGAATACATACATAATTCACTTTTATTATAAATTTTAAAATATAATAAAAATAAATAAATTTTTTAGTATGTCGCACACAATTCCTATAAAAAGAGTTTTTCTTTTATATGTTTCATAGACACTTGTGGTTTAGCAATTTAACAATTGATTACACAACAAATATATCAAGCTATTGGAATCATATTTATTTATTCATTTACTTTTGTTCTTTTATTGTGCAATAAATTTAACTAAACTTAAAACAATAAGAAATAATATATTTAAGAAAATCTACATTAAAATTGTGGCAATGACTACTCTTAACAAAACCATATTTACGAACAACTGCTAGTTGTGTCATCTCAATAATTGAGCCACAAATGGCTTAAATGTATGAACAAATGTATGTATGTATATGCCGAGAATGATTCGACTAGACAGCAGGTATGTCTGTCTGTCTATCGTCTTTCAGTCAGAGAAAACCACAAAAGCTAGACAGATTTTTTCTAAATTAACAAAACGAGTTCAATTGCGGTTGAACACAACTCAAGAAAACTCATCAACATCAACATAGACAGTATTTCGGCAATATTTTAATTCATGTTAAAGAAATATATAGAATTGTTTGTGTCGTAGAGAGAGAGAAAACCTGGTACGGTAATAAATATTCGTTGAAATAACTGGGCAAATAATATAGAAAACCACCAGCTTTGGGACAAACAATATTGTGCCTTTATTATACCCTACACCACCATAGTGGGGAGGGTATATTGGATTTGTGCTGATGTTTGTAACGCCCAGAAATATTGGTCCAACACCAACCTTAAAGTATACCGCTCGACTCAGAATCATTTTCTGAGTCGATTTAACGATGTCCGTCCGTCTGGCTGGCTGGTTGTCCATGTAAAGCTTGTGTGCAGAGTACAGGTCGCAATTTTGAAAATATTTTAATAAAATTCGGTACATAATATTATTTTGGGCCCAAGGATGGATGAGATTGAAACTGGTAAAAATCGGTCGATTATTTCACCTGGCCCCTATACAAATGTTCTCCCGAAATTGGGGTATACCGGTCATAAATCTTTGAATTATGCAAGTATGCAAACAAAATTTACCACAGATGAGTAGTAAATGCAGCTAACGCACATCTACAAATTTTGTGCAGATCCATAATTACTCGTTGCTCCTATATAAGGCCCACTTCCGAAAATCACTTTAAAGAGCATAACTCTCTCAAAAATGTTTTTATCCAAATAATATTTAACGCAAATATATTTCATATATATACAAATAACACGGTAAAATTTTATTGTGATCGGTCTATAATTAGTCGTAGCTCCCATATAAGGCCCACTTCCGAAAATCACTTTAACGACCATAAATTTCTTAAAAATTTTGGTATTAAAATAAAATAAGTTTCTTATTTACAGAAATAATGACACCTAATTTTATAATGGTCGGTCCATAATTAGTCGAAGCTCCCATATAACACCCTTCTTGTAATTCACTTTTAGCTCCATAAATCGTTTAAAAGTATTTATATCGAGATAAAGTTTAACATACATAATATTTATCTTCATAGACATTATAACACTAAATTTTTGGATGATCGGTCCACAATAGGTTATATATCCCACATCACGCCCATTTCTAATAAACTGTTTTATGCATATACTGGGTGTAGATTATTATATGGTCGGGCTTGACCGACTATACTTTCTTACTTGTTTGATTTGTAGAAATGAAAAAATGCGATACCGGCCAGATACTCTGGCCTGTCGTTTTGCTTATATATATCTCAGCCACTTATGCAGCCATCTTGCTGATTTTCATTAAAAATTTCTAATGAATATATTTAATATATTCATAACAACCAACAAATTGATACAAGGCCTAACGGACATCGTTATATCGACTTTACTTCCAAAATTAATTTAATCTATACGGTCGCTAATACGAAAAAAATTATATAAGCTCTTAATTGTGACAGGAAATTGCATTGAAATTGCCATTATTGACCACAATTACAAAACATATTACGGCCAAGAATTTTTCTGTACACTTAAGTTAAACTCAGTTCTACTTTTGCATAAATTGCAATTTAACATTACAATATTTGTTTATTTTCTTCTCACTGTCTTCGCAACAATAATTTATTATTCATCTCTGGTATCCTTTGCTGCAAACTGCATTTAAGCACTACAAATAATTGCTCATTTCTACACTCTCATGATCTTTCCACACATTTCAAGCAAGTGAATGTATAACGCTACAGTTGATAGAGAATTTTTTGTATTTCCTTTAACCGGAAACCAAATGCGAGTATAAATAACAGAATTTCAATTTCAACAAACATTCATTTCTATGAAACTCCTCTATTTATCTACACAGTAAACCGAAGCAATAGCGGCACTATTGCCATACTATTGCCTGCAAATATAAAGAAAAGAGTGGTGTGGGAGTTAAGTACATCTTTATTCCTTTAAGATGTACATTTTTTTAAGAATCAAATGGATATTACAATTACAACAACAAAAATAGAGAAGAAAAAAAAACGAAAAACAGAATAGTAAGACGTTAGGAAAGAAAGAAAATTTTAAATTTATAGACTGAAGTGTAAATATAAATAGGATGCGGAAAGAAAATGTTCGATATGCAACGACTTTTGGGACAGCTAAATGTAATATTATTAATATTTACCGTCAGAAAGTCTTTTAACACTTACTAACAATGACAATTTAACCAGAAGTTACCAATAACTTAAGTCAAGTTTAGAAGTGCACTCATGAATTACAATAAAATGCATCATATAAGTAATGGAGGCGGTAATTTAGTAATTTCAAGTTGATATGTAAGTCCGCTTTCACACGTTTCAATACTGACACTTCATGGCAAGTGTTTTTTGGTGAGAAGGGAAAAGAGAATAAAGAAAACAAAGAAAAGAGAATATGTACACTTTCATACTTGACGGTCATATTTGACGATTTATCGTCATTTTGACGATTTTTTTTTTTAAAAATAGCAAAGTGACGATTTTTCATTGAAAGAGACGTTTTTATAAATTATTAAGTATTTCTATCATTTGTTTGTTTTATTTATATTTTTGTTCCAAAATTCTCTGTTTTTTGAGACACAATTATTGTTCTAATTTAATATCATAAATATCATGGTGTAACTATACAAGGTGAGTGCAGCAGCACAGCTGACTGACTTTGTTTACAACTTACTTATGTCAAAAGTAATACTTTTTCAAGTGTTTTTGACGGTAGTATATTAATGTACACAAACATAATGTCTGTTGTTTCTGTATTGTGTTGTATTTGTTGCCGGTTTGCACACACCTTGTAACCTGGTGTAACTAACCATGATAAATATTAAGAAAAACATGACATATTTCAAAAACAAAACTAAGTAATTGTAGTGTTTTTTTTTTTAATTATTGACCATTGTTAAGTTTAAGTGTAATAATTGGAAATAAAATTGAGTCAGGATAGTAGAAATTACTTGTCTATTGATAAATATGAAAAAGGAAACAATTTCTGTATTTCAAGGGGAAAATTCTACAAAAACTTCTCCTATTTTAACAAAACGTCGGAAGAATATTCAGCCAAATAAATTTAAATAAAACAAAAATACGTAATTTTTTGAAAATAAGTATGTACCTGTATGTACGGTTGGATGAATTAGATTCTATACTCAAAATATTATTCAAAACTAAATAAACTAAATTGTTTTGGCATTGTAATTTAACCTGAATTATTAAAATATGCTAAATTCAGATATTTATTTATAAAATACTGAAAGTCTTATTTCACACTCTTCAGTTTTAGCTGACCAGTTTTTGTTCAATTCTCCTTTGAACTTGCCATATCATTTACACACGTTAATCATGCATGAAAACAAAACAAAATGAAGTAAGAAAATGGACTAGTACCGTCTTATGTTTTTGTTCTCTTTTCCCTTCTTATCCAAAAATACTTGCCTTAACGAGTCGGAAATGAAGAGTGTAAAAGCGGACTAAGATATTATAAAAATATTACACAAGTTGTGTTTGACATTATATTTTTGTGATTTCTTATTTAAAAAGTTAAACTTTATGTATTTTGATGTGTATTCTACAAGAGACTATATAAACTTGAGTTTTTATGATTTCGTTTAAATAAAAATTTCAAAATACTATTACAAATATGACTTTTTTCTCGAGGGTCGGTCAAGCGCGACCATATAATACCCTACACCTAGTATATGTAAATATAATTTTTTTTTTCAGAAATGGCCGTTATTTGCGCGATATCACCTATTTTGGACCAAAATTCAGTGTCATGATTTCTGTGAATATAAATATTATATGTGTTAAACTTTATCTCGATATAACTATTTTTTAAAGATATATGGAAATTAAATTGAATTCCGGAGAGGGTATTATATGGGAGTTTCGACTAATTATGGACCGACCATTACAAAATTAGGTGTCATTATTTCTGTGTCGAATTTTATTTGATTACCAACATTTTTTAAGAAATTTTTGCCCTTTAAAATGATTTTTGGAAGTGGGCCTTATATGGGAGCTACGACTAATTATGGACCGATCATAATAAAATTGTACCGTATTATTAGTATGCGTATGGAATATATTTATGTTAAATTTTATTTGGATACCAACATTTTTGAGTGAGTTATGCTCTTTAAAATGATTTTCGAAAGTGGGCCTTATATGGGAGCTACGACTAATTATGGACCGATCACAATAAAATTGTATATGGGGGCTACGACTAATTATGCACCGATCACCATAAAAATCTACCATATTATATGTATATATACGAAACATATTTGTGTTCAATATTATTTGGATACCAACGTTTTTAAGAGAGTTATGCTCTTTTAAGTGATTTTTGGAAGTGGGCCTTATATGGGAGCTACGACTAATTATGGGCCGATCTTCACGAAATTTGTAGATGTGCGTTAGCTTCATTTACTACGCATTTGTCGTAAATGTTGTTTGCATACTTGCATAATTCAAAGATTTATGACCGGAAAACCCCAATTTCGGGAGGACATTTGTATGGAGGCTAGGTGAAATAATGGACCGATTTCCACCAGTTTCAATGTCATCCATCGTTGGGCCGAAAAAATATCATGTACCAAATTTTATCGAAATATCTTCAAAATTGCGACCTGTACTCTGCGCACAAGCTTTACATGGACAGCCAGCCAGCCAGCCAGACGGACGGACGGACGGGCATCGTTAAATCGACTCAGAAAATGATTCTAAGTCGATCGGTATACTTTAAGGTGTTGGACCAATATTTAGGGGTGTTACAAACATCAGCACAAATCCAATATACTCTCCCCACTATTGTGGTGTAGGGTATAATGCGAGTTGAATTTCACTTGTTTTCAAATAATCTTAAAACAGTTGAGTTTTTAAAAAAAAACATGTTAACGTTTTTCTGAATTCAGCTGTAACCTAAATAGTACAACTCATTAAAAATTTTACTTTTTAAGTTCAGTATATGAAAAATTGAAACTGCTAACCCGAGAAGTCGCTTGAAACTTGTTCGGTTCGAAATTATTTGCTGAGTTGTATTTTTTGAAGAAATTTAAAAAAAAATGTTATTATACTTTTTAAAATGTTATTTAAGAAAGGAAACAAAATATTTAAGACTTTCAAAGGCTTTTATGGATTGCGCTTTTAGGACAATACTTTTGAAATTTATATTTAGAAATTTACAAACAAATATTGAATGTTACATAAAAATGAGAAAACTAATATGCAGACTTTAAAAAAAGTTAAGTACATAACAACAGCAACAACAACCATCAATAAGCAAAACAGCTCCATTCAAGCAATTTTTTTTTTTTGTAAAAATAATACAATGATGCAAATGAGGAAAGACACCTAATAAAACTTAAATTTATTTTGTATATTTTGGTAGCAATAATTTGGATTACTAATGGGTAAACTTGAAATAACTATTTTAATCTATCTTTGACATGAACAGTAAGGGTATCTATAAGTTTGAAATATCTAGATTTCGCATTTGCGACCCCATAACGTATATATATTGTTGATCGGAGCCGATAAAAAAAATTAAAGGTACATCAATATATCAGAACTGGTTCGATTGCTATTAAAAATCGGACAAACTGGTGCACATACTACCTTGAGTTTTTGAACTATTATCTATTGAGTCATGTACACCTTAACCTTAACTTTCTCTCCAACGAGATATGTATATAACTCCTTGAAAATTATCAATGGGTATTTTTAATTTTTTGAAATACATATCCCTTGATATAGATATATGTATATATCGTCTTAAATATTCGGTTTCAGAATGGTCCAGTTGTAGAAAAGAAGCAAATTCTAACTACATTACAACATATTAATTTTTTTTTTTGTATAATTTATAGAATAATTAGAAATAATATTACTAGATACAAATTCTAACTAAAATTCAATATTACTAGTTCCTCACATTGGCATACCTTCATACTCCCTCCCAATAAACAAACCACTAACAAAACGAAGATACTTCAACCATAAACTTTAATACAACTCTAGAACTAGAACCAATTCTCGTTCCATTTAAAAGGAAGAAACCTACAAACAGTAAACGTGTAGTTTATGCATGCATGCATTTTAATAGGTATGATAAAAAAAAACAATATTCCTTTGTATGCATGAGTCTGTGTGTGTGTGTGTATGTGTGTGTGTGTGGGAGAAAGGAAGTAGATAAGTGGTGATGTGTGAGTGCATTTGTAAGACCGGTATGCATTGAAGCAGCAATTTAATAGTGAAGGATTTACGTTACTTTCTTCCTATTCTTATGCTACTTATTCTTAAGGAAATAAATGTGAATCTATGAAGCAGAAAAATAACTTGTTCTTTATAACAAAATCTTCTTATTCTATAATTCCAAGTTTATTGTTGTCATGGTGTTTGTTGTTGTTGTTGTTGTGAAGAAGAAAAATACAACTTAGTAGAGATCCCGAAATATTTTGGCTCTGGATTACAAAAAAAACCACAATTGTAAAACACATGCTGAGACAAGGATTACTTTAACATAAATAACAACAATGCTTAGATTAATATATACACACAGATACACACACACACATACATATGCACACGAACTTAAAATCTTTAAAGTGTAAACACAGTAAGCGAAAGTGCTGGAGAAAATAGATGGTGTCCTTGATGAGAAAATCAAAATGTATTTTACTTGAAATATAGCGACCAACCAAATGCTCTAAATTCGGAAGTATTGGCACTTAAGTTCTTCTCTCTTTGTGTTAACAGACACATTTTTAGTAAGATTTTTAAATTTCTATTGGAAATATTAGAAAGTTTTAGTTATTTACACATTTTTAATATCGTATAATTTATTTAACACGAAAGGGCGCAATATTTATCCAACACTGTAGTTAACAGTGCCTATATATATTCAATATATAATTCTCCTCCTAAACACTCGCCACTTATTGAATGCAGTTGTTGAAAATCTCCTTATATGCCGGCTTGAAATATGGATAAACAGTTTTTGTACCTTTTGTAATACTAGTAGAGCTAGGATAGAGCTTTATGGTCAATAGAAAAAGTAAAAAAGAATAACAACAAAAAAAAAACTTAACCATTGAGCATATTTACGAAAAGAAAACTGCAAACGGAAACTTCTACCAAAGATCTAGGAAATCCAGTGGTGTGAACAATTTGTTTGTTTGTTTGTAAACAAATTGTTTATTTTTTACGTTCTTTATTTGGGTTTATAACAAAAAATATTTGTGTAAAATTTTTTGCACTCAAACAATGTTAAGGAAATTCACAGTCTAAGGAATTAGCTGTACGCTGTTGCCCAATTCAGTTGCACTAAAAACAGCCGCTAGTTACTAGTCTTTAGACGCCGAATTTAATAAGAGGCTTAACGTTTACTTAGACAGAGCGCAATTTTTGCCTCTAATGTTGAAAATATTAAAGATCTAAATAGATTGCAGCGAGAAACTTGGCATCCCAGAAATTCGAACATATTTAAAAGGACTAAAAAGTATCTCATGACAACAAGAACGTCAACTCGTTCTTGAGTCTTGAAACTTTGTTAGCACAGTTTTATCGTCTAGAAACTGCACTGAGGTGTCAAACTTGTACGTTCAGTGTATAACAAAAGATTTGAAATCCCATCTCTTTCAAAAGTTTTTCTTAAAAACTTTCCGAATGTTACCATTTAAACGTGTTGCCTTTATCATGATTCATCAAACTGTGATTTGCCTAAATATTAGTTTTACTTTCTTTTTTTAATTAAATAAATCGACAACTAAATAAAATACTTCTTATATACATAAACATTAGCATGGTTACCTTAAGAGTAAAATTCTCCACCAAACAAAATAAAATATCTCAAATTGAAAACCAGCAAAATCTATTGGTTCAACATCTTTTAAATACAACCTCCCTAATGCATAGACACACATATGTTTGTTGTAGAGCGGAAACCGGAAACACACCCTTTAATAGATGATAGTTTTTGGTTTTTGGGTCATTTTTCTTTATTATTTTCTTTTTGCTTTTGTTTGTGTTTTTGTTTATTTCGTTTTTCATTTTTTAACAACTGTAAGTAAGAACATCATTGTTTTGGTCAATGATGCTCTAACGATTTGTAAACACAACAATCTACTAGATAAATTTATTTATTTTTGTTGACGTGAAAGAAAGAAATAAAAAATTGCCAAGAAAAATAAACAGTTTAAAGGTCCATAATAAAGTGATAAATCGTATAAAATGACTGTACTGTAGAGTGGTTCGAAAAAAATGTTGTGTCAATCACACCCTAAGATTAAAGATAATGTAAAAACAATTCCAGAAATTATTTTTTTAAATTTTTGCCACGCCTGCAAATACCGCTCTTTTAGTATTTTGTTCACTGTGTCGCTATTATTACTCCCATCATAACCTTATGTATACCGGTATTCGTGGCTCTGTACGGGCCACAATTCGTCCTTAATCAGTTTTTACTACCACGCCAAATGCTAGTCATATCTCTTAAAAATTCGGTGCGTACAAAATTTTTTTATCATGACTAGAATTTGACGTGGTAGTAAACAATAATTAAGGACAGGTATATAGCCCTTACAGAGCCATTTCATTTCAACACCATAAATAATTGTCTTCCTTCTTTGTAATTTAGTGTAATATGTTATAATTTTTGTCGAGCAGTACAACTTAAAAAACATTCCCATTAATAGCAAAATTTTCTTTATTCTAATCAACATTTCCTTTTTATGTTCAAAACACCACTTATCTATCTCCCCCTTTATTTTATTGCCAACAGTTTCAAATGTATAAAATGTGTTCAATGAGTAATGCTATTTAATTAAAATAATTTTTAGTAAAATTCCTTAATATTCCAAATTCTTCACACATACGAGTACATCGTGTTTCCCCTCTTCACAATTATTATTAACATGCAATATTGCAAGCATCACGTTTACAAAAAAAAAAAAAATTAAACCAATCCTGACTCATTAATGGAATATGTTTTTGTATTGGTTTTGTTTTTGATTATCGTGCTACAGTAAAATTTATAAATGTTTTGTTGTTTTTTATTGTTTGTGTTTGTACCTGATAATACATGTGATGCCATTTAAAAAACTATAAATCTTTTAAAGATATACATACATACATACATGTATACATGTATGTATGTATGTATATGTATGTTGCAACGAAAAACAAACGCTATCAAAGGTTTTGTTCCAGAAAGACCCATTCATAGTGATTTCATGTGTAAGTGTGTAGGAAAGCAAGTGCAATTTTTTAAAGAAAACATACATAAATTGTAAGTATGCACATAAATACAAACATATAAATGTATGTACGAGATTAGTATATTTACCAAGGCATTGCTAGAGATACTGAACATTCAATACAAGCCTTTAATTTTTTAGCTCTTTTACGCTGCCATTTGCAGAAAAACACCTTTAATGTTGCAGTCTAAAACCAATGAATGAAGGAGGTTGGATAAAAACCAAATGCCGATCAAATTAAAGTGTAACTAAAGTAGCAGCACCAAACACAATGAAAGTGGGGAAGCATGCATACCTAATTTTGATACTACACACTGTTGGACCGTCAATTTAATTTTCTGAAAATATGCTTTTCTATTTTGTTTTTGTACAACACTTATTTTTACTGAACTTTCTACATTAATAAAATGTCATAATAGTATCTGTAATATGTTTAGAGACTACCAACTTGAAGACTGTAATTTTTTTTTTTTGATGCTTCTATCTCACTTATGTCCGAATTCTCGGTCATTAGTTTACCATTGGTAAACTAAAATACTACTTATTGTTTAACTATTACTTGTTATGCTTATGGCAAAGTAAGCATTACGAATAAATAATCATTAGTTAAGCCTTTGTCATTAGCTAACTAAAGACTGTGAATTCGGCCATTAGATCCATAATTATGATTCTACTAGAAAATGTTATCACTGTAAAGGTATGGTCATACATGGCAAATATTTACCCAAAAAAGCGTACCCACTTGTTTTAACACAAATTTGTTTGACGTTGTTTACTCGTACAAGTGTTTTGCAAGATCAAACAACATCAAATGAAATGAGACTAAATATATGTTGCGTCTTATCCTAAATAAACGAAATTTCTTTAATAAATAAACGAGTTCAAAAATAATTTATTTAGTGGTTACGTCTATTTCGGAAAATATTTGCCAAGTATGACCGTACGTTAAGACGAACGAACATAGCTAGTGCGCTAGTGTTACAAACAGAGTCACAAAATCAAATTAATTCCTATTTCTTTATCTAAATAAAACTGCACGAAATCTTAAACGTTGCTATAATTACTTGGTCACAATTACATTAGACAATGAATTTATAAAAACTTACATACTTTTTAAAAAGTGTGTGTAAAATTACCTGAAATAGAGAGAAAATATTAATATTATTAATAAATTAAAACGTGATAAAAGAAATCCAAACAAAAAAACAAAAATATATAAAAAAAAATATATATAATATATACGGCTGATATCAACATACAATATCTTTATCAACACACGGCATGTTTATCAACATTCAATTTGTCTAGCAACATTTACATTTGTAGAGATTTCTAATAACTAACATTGTTGATACCACCCTATTATAAACATAACTGAGCAATATGGCAAAATTGGCTGAACATTCTAGACACTAACATTTTAGACTTGCAGTCATGAGCATTCTAGTATCTTAGCTCCGAGCCTTCCAGAAATTATGATTGTGTGTATATAAGTGTATAAATAGACTAACAGGGTAGGGTTGTATGTTGATAAACATGCTGTATCTGGATACCGGCCGTTAAATTTAAATTGGAATACAATTTCGCAACAATATGTATTATTAAAATAAAGAAACAATAATATAAACGAAAGCTAATTATCTATTTTGGAATACCTTATAAGGAGTGTTTGCTAGGACCATGAAATTGGTAAAGTTAATTTTAGCGGCAACGATCTTCAACATTCCCATAAGCTGGGTTTTGTCAATTTTTAATATGGTTTATAAACTTAAATTATGATATAATATGGCAACTCATTATCAAATTGTCTTTTATTATACCATTCACCTTCATGAGAAGGGTATATATAAGTTTGTCATTCCGTTTGTAATTTCCACAATATAATTTTCCGAACCTATAAAGTATATCAATCAATTTTCTGAAGTCCCCAGATATTTTCGGGATCCAAATCTTCAATAATTCTGTCAGAAATGTTTCCGGGAAGTTTGCTATTTAAAATCAGCAAAATCCGTCCATAAATATCTGAGATATGAGCACAAATCCGAGACAACCTCTGAAAATTTAATCAAAAAAACTAAGATGTATATACATAATATAATTATGCATCCACAACTAATGTGAAGGGTATATAAGATTCGGCATAGCCGAATATAGCACTCTTACTTGTTTTTTTTTTTATTTAATTTTCTTTGTTAATAATTAATACAGCCATAAATTCGTAAAACAAAAACTAATTTATTTCCTTATTGTGCAGCAGAAAGTTAAAACTTTCTATATTCATATATTTTTAGACGCCAGATAAATAGGCAATGTCCATTGCTAGACTATAATGTTTTATAGGCCTATGTAAAGGGTTTGCTACTAACTTTCTATAAGTTCAACATACTGTACCATATATGATAGAGCACTGCATAAATACGAGTACATATATGTAGAAGCAAATGATGTGAAATATATTTAAACAAACAGATAAATAAAATAATAAAACCCACAAACAACAGCAATGAACATCAATCGCACTCTTGATAATTTCAAACACTTGAAATGTTGTACGTATGAATGACTGCCGATCAACATGACAGCAAGCAATATATAGGGTCACCGAGCCAATATTTTGTTTTCTTCATGATCTAAACTAAAAACTAAAAGTTTTATTTATGAAGGGATCTTTCTATATTCTTCTTCCAACTTCTAAATGTAGAACAATTAATTTTTTTTTCTTTATTTTATTGGTGGAAACGTCCAAAGATTAAGAGTTTCTTAAGTTGTTGTGTTGTATTGTTTGTTTATGCTTTTAATGGTTTCTTAAGTGTTGCAATGTTTAGTAGACAACATACATACCAGAGGATGTGGATGTGTTGCCTGCATGTGCATCTCGGTGTGTGTGTGTGTGTGTGTGTGTTTGTGTGTGGTAGCAAATTGTGTTACCTTTACAATATGGGTTAATTGCTTGTAAAAACCAGAAGGTATTTAGTGATTTCTTTATTTTTTTTCAAATATTTTCATATGGTATTTCTGTTAATGATTTTGTAATATTTATGGAAGGCCATTAGGAACTAATGAGTTATAATTTAGTTTGAAATAGTTTGATGAAATAAATAGCCTGGCCTAGTAATAAACAAGGTTATATGTCGCATAAATATGTTTGCAAAATTTCTATGTATGTATGTAGTTGAGTAATTCATAAAAATAATTTATTTCATAAACACTGCCAACAAATTAAATATTCACCTTGGTTCTACATTTGTTAAATAAAGTGGAAGTGAAATTTTCATTAAGTTAGTGTTCTAAATTTTGTGAAAATGATTTGAAAACTAAAATATCTTTTTTAGTTTGGCTCATCGTAGTGTAAAAGTTTTAAGGCTTCATTAGAGTTTCCTTTCTGTTGCTGTTCTGTTTCGTGTCGTTCTGTTGTTAAATTTTTGTAGTTAGTTTTTCCGTATAAACGTATCAGTTGTTTCAGGTAAACAGAAAACACATACCGCGATAATAATTCAAAAAATACAAATCAAAGAGTTTTTCTGTTTGAATAAAACAGTTGTTTTCTATAGTTTTTGTGGAATTTATTGTAAATACAATATGTCATTACTTTCGACAAAAGTAATTCATTTTTCGTCATCCATCGTTTATTTTTTATATTTTTATAACTTTTATACAAAAACTTAATTAAATTCAAAGAAATTGAAAATGTTTGTAATAAACCAAAAATTTTTTTTGTTGTGCGAATGTCAGCTGTTTTGTGCTGTCACTTACAATTACGTAGCAAATTTTTGTTTTCAACAGGTTCGTCCGTAACGGCACGACACAACTAACGACTTCTACACATTTTCTATTTAACAGAATCAAGTCAGCTGATTCGGAACGGAACAGAAAGTAAAGACTAATTCTGCCTTTAGAATTTCGTAAGGACCAATAATATACATATATACTTACACACGGAATGACAAACTTATATATACCTTCATTCACCACTTATGGTTGTGGAGAGTATAAAAACAATAATATATATTTAAGAAATCAGAGAAAGTATATTGAGTAGTGTCATAGAAAACGAACTTACTGGAATTGGATTAGAAATCGAATGGTATCGGTTTTGTGCTCGAACTTGAAATGTTATCGGGCTTGTTATTTGAATAATCCAAGCAGCAAACAGCTGTCGGTTTATGTTATTGTAAACAAATTAAAAAAGCTAAACAGCTATTATTCATTCATTTAATTCTGTTTTTTGATTTTTTTGAAAAAAGTAAGTATGTAAATTGAAATTATTTATTTAAAATAAGCATTTCTTCATAAATTTTTAATCCTTAACAGGCGAAAGCATAATTATGGTATTTATGGAAAATTATCCAGATATTGCGCGGGGATATTGCGCAGAGTCACTTAACAACGCAGGTCCACCGCAAAATGAAGTGAATGATTGCAAAAAGGTAAGCACAAGTTGCGAGCACACAAGACTCTTGTAAAATTGTGTTGTTTTAATCGATGCAGGACTGAATGGAAAAGTGATGTCAAAAGAGAGCTCGTCCAAAAGAAGGAAGAGCCCAGAGCAACTGGTAGAGAAACGTTTTCTAAACATCAAATTACGAACAGCGAAGAAGCAATTATTCGCATTTGTAGCATTGCGCTATCGGTTGAAGGTGTTTTTAGCAGCTCAAGGGGATTGCTATAATCATCTATTATTCATCTTTTTACCTTTTCTGAACGCTCTATCTCTAATAGTAACAATGCAAGAACAGCTGAGGCCATTTTATTTACTTACTTATAAAGTTCTTTAATTCGTCAATTTTATTAATAAAACCACAAATTTCTAATATTTTCAATAAACACTCTTTGTATTTCATTAAAAAAAAAAAATAAAACTGTAAACTTTTATACATACAAAAACAACAGCTGATTCGAACATCATTCGAAAATAACAAAACCGAATTGGTTTCATGACACCAAATGAAACCAATATTGGTTTGCAAAACCGACAATCAGTAAAACCGACTTGGATTCTATGACACCCCTGATTGTTTTCCTATTTCATAACTATCGCGTTATCAAATTTGCCTTAAATTTTAAACCAAAGAGTTTTTAGTTACTAAAGAATAAAATAATACCCAACCGATGAAAATATAAACTTGGATTTGAAATATAAATAAAAAATTAATTTGTTCCAAGCAACGAAATCAGTTAAGTTCGTCCAATTTAAAATTCATTTTATTAATAAGAAATTGTCATAACAGTAAATACAGAGAATTTGTTTGTGTAAATATGTAAATCAGCTTTTGTAGTACAATTATTTTGTATAATTTATATAATTATGCTTATGTTTGCTGGGTAGTTCGCTCACACATAAACCTCATTTTACGCTATGCCTACCTCTGATGTAAAGTTTAAATCAGAGTTTAAATTTTAGTGGATGCATCTCCATTCTCTGGACGTAAGTTGATGCTAAAGATGGCTTTGGTGGCGGTGTTGGGCTGGAAGTTGATGCTGGTGCCGATGCCGCCATCGACAATGATGTTTGGTGCTAGTGTTTGTGATGGACGATTACCGTTAGATCCCATGGCACGCGGATAAGAGAAAAATAAACCAAGCAAACTAAATATAGTGAGAATTTCATTCTCGTTTTTGTTTAAAATTCAAGTTAACTCTATTAAAGAACAATTGTAACTGATGCTATTGCCATAATTTACAAAGTCTTTTATAATGCCTCAAATTTTACACGTATGCTAACAAGTTGTAGAGTGTAAGAAACATTTGTTTAAATAAAACAATAGTTTCTGTAGCTTAAAATATGATATTGATTTAAGACTGACCTACTTCTTTATTAGGCAGTCTTCAAATGTTGACATGTCAAGCTATGTTTGTCCACATAATTTCAGAGTAAGAGGTTTGGTAAGTAACCTAGTTTTTTTATTACAAATATTTGTTTTTAAGCTACATTTCTTGATGTTAAGAAATTATCATTTTAGCCTAAAACTGGGGTTTCTTAATCATGTAATGAATATGTATGTATATGCATGAATACTGTCTAAGACTTCTAAAGTACATTATAAATGTTTTCAACATGAATAATTATGTTGATTTAAACAATGTTGATTCAGCTGGATCGCACAGTTATTCCAACATGAAATTTTATTCTGTTTTAAATTGTTTACATTTTATTTCAAAATGATTATTTATGTTAAAATAATAAATAACAAGTAAGAAAGTATATACGGTCAAGCCCGACCACACGAAGTATATCTATAAAACATTTTTTCTATATACATAGTATGTACATTACGGTGGCCCTTAGCTGTATGGGATTTTTTTTTTATTTATTTTCTCTACTCTCACCCCCAGGTTGGTGACTTTTAGTAAAAAAAATATACTGAAAAAATGTCAGGTCAATAGGTTGGGGCAAAGACGTGCCGGAAGCCCGCTCAAATATCGGAAAAATCATAATTTTAAAAAAAAATCTGATTTTGAAGTAATGTTACGAGAAGGCTATAAATATTACAACAAAACAATGTAAGAATTCCAACACATGTTACTTGAACAAAAAAAAAACTACCAAAAGTTCTATTTATTAAAAAAAGAATATATTCCTGGTCGTTTATATAGAATACCGAAACAGGCATTAAAATATTTCTCTCTTTAAATTATTCCTTTTAGTTTTACTGTAATGCAAAAAAACTATTAAAATTCTCTCTTTTAAAATTATTATTCTTTTAAGTTTGCAAATAAGACATTTTAAAGTATGGAAAAGCTTATTCGTGCTAAAAACAATTACGAATTAGGTTCAGTATGTACTCGTATGTTAAAATTAAATCCACCGCACCACAATTTTTTATTGTAAAAATTTGTGATCCAGAAAGTGAGCAATTCACTCCAAATGAAATAATAATCTCAAGTGAGTATTGAGTAATAGTTGAATTTATTGATATGACCCAAACGCAACAAAATCTTTGTTGAGTCTGTCAAAATATTACAGTTCTTTCTTTATGGTAATGCTATGAACCAAATTGGCCATGTGCATTTACATTACGGTCTTTAAAGTGATTTCCGGAAGTGGGCTTTACTCAGAATCTCTCAGAAGGTGATTCTGAGACGATCGGTATACTTTAAGGTGGGTGTTGGACCAATAATTTTGGGCGTTACAAACATCAGCACAAATCCAATATACCCTCCCCACTATGGTGGTGTAGGGTAGAAATACTAATACTACATACATACTTCCGGATGGCATTAATACAATTCCTATTTGTTTTCAAAATAACACTTTATTCGGTATAAAAATTATCCAATATGGTATAACAGTAATTCTTTTAACGTATTAATTATATATTATTATGGTTTAATCATAATACCAATAAAAAAAAATTAAACGTTATCTATACATATTAGTGTTATTTTAATGCTGTGAAAAGAAGAGTAAAAATGAAATCTCTCTTAATGTTTCTCATTTAATCTCTTTACATTTATGCTATAGTGGAGTAAATTTAATTAATTTTTGGGTTTGTTATATATAGACTAGGCGATAGAGTGCCGAACTATCAGTCAAAGGGTTGTGGGTTCGATTCCCGCCAAAGACTCTGGATAAGCCAAAAGCTTCGCAGTTTGTGTTTGGTAACTATTAACTTGGTATTAAAATTACCGTAAATTTTTTTACTGTGTATGCGATTATAAATGATTTTTGAACGTCTTACCAATCCGGCAAGTTTTCGAGCGTATGTTTGAATAAATCTATTTGATAATTTAGACTGTCTAATTATATTTTATCATATTAAGGAATGCCAGTAAACACAAGTTATTTAAATGTCACAGCTCAAATACTTTAAAGTGATATCTGCCAGTTCAATATTTCTAAAATATTCCCTACCATGTGTATGACTGTTGATTGTTGGTTTTGCTGTATTTCCATTTAATCTCACATGCGAACTTTTACAGTTTGTTTAATTTAAATGCTTGTGTTCATACCAAAAGGATAAAAATAAAATAAACTAAATAAATGAAAAAAGAAACAACAAAAAGCAAACAAATCACCAAATGTCCTTTTACTAAATTACTAACAAATGTAAACTGTAGAGCTAAAGCTACTGAAAAATGTTACCACAGACAAATAAATAGTGCCGAAAATAAAAAAAAACAAATTAAATATTAAAAGGACGGAAAACAAAAAGCGAAGAGCCAAAAAAAAATTAACTAAAACAACACCAACCCACATATCAACAAACATAAAGAGGCTAACAAGGATATATCTCTCTATGTATGTATATGTGTATCTGTGTTTTTACATGAGTGTTGAAATACATAAAAGACTTTTACATGTGAATGCTGGAATGCAAAAATGTCTGAACGTAAAATAAGGCTAATAACCAGAATGATATGTAAAAAACTTAGACAGGAGTAATTGGGATAAGATTTATTTTGTTACTTATGTGCTGGTTTGTTTTAAAAATAACACTGAAATTATGATAAAGTATTTGTTTTGGGTATGGTAGATGTGTTTTGTACCTTACACAATTTAAACAACGAAAATGTATCAAGAAGGAAACAAATTTGTACTCAACATATGTGAACCTGAAAATCATTTAGATTTAATCAATCCCATATAGTATCATAGAAGGCTAAAATTGTCTACAATGGATTTATTTATGGATACTTAATTAAATTCTACGTTACTAAAAACAGGGAATTCGGAGAGCGAACTCACAATGATCACATGGTATTTTCCATGTCCCAGAAAGTGATATTCTTACGAATTATGAGCGAAAAAAGTTAAGAAATCTTAAATATTTTTATTGTTAGAACGCTACAAAAAATTTAAACTCGTTTTCGACTGCATCTACACCATTTTAGGTTGAAATTGAAAATTTATGGAGATATTGAGCAAATCAGTGATGTTTTTTTTTTTCAATATTAAATTTCATTCCTTAATACAAATTTTGTATTTTCTCAATATTGATTTGCTTTTCTGAATTAAAATTTTGTATTTTCTCAAAAACAAACTTTAATTTATTTGATCCCATATAAATTCGGATTTCCTCAAAATCATTTTTTCTAAGCAATTTTTTTAAACTAACTAGAATATTGGAAATAGATGCGTACATTTTTAAAACTTTTAGTACGATTTCAAACGCGATACTTATTTAAGTATTCTCTAATCTAACAATAGCGAACGTGACATAGTTTAAAAATCAAAATATAGTGTTTAGATTTCCTAAATTTGTAATTGAATTAACACCTTCAGCCACTTAATTGCAACGATCGCGGAATACTGGCAACAAACCAGTATTTATGTATCGAAACGCTAAATTGAAACACGAACAAAACCAAAAATAAAAACTTTCTTCTGCCTTTTTTTTAATTTTTTGTTGATAGTAAGATTTTATAAAATATATAATACAATATTAGCACAAATTCTTTGTTTATTGACATTTAAATTATCAGACCCGGTTAATCTAGAGAAATTCCCATATCAGTAAATGGCATGGATCTTCAATTGGAAAAACGACATACATACGATTGCAATTAAGTTGTTCAAACTTATTGTAATCAAAAAATTACAAATATTTTAGAAAAAACATGCATGGCCATAAACCTCATTTATTCGACTCTATTTTCTATTCTAAGACATGTTGGTAGACAAATAATAACCGAAATGAGTAGAAAGGGAGGAAAAATCATAATTTAATCCTATTTAAGCGGATGAGTAGTTTATTTTTGAAGAATGTATTTATATAGGACAGCTCTCTAGCTCTGTTGCCATGGACAATATTCTACAGACCTTAACAAGCAGTCTACTACACATACATATGAACGTAAATACTCATGCCGGTCAAGTCAAAGAAAGGTTGGTAACGAACTTGAAAAATAAACGAACAAAAAATTACGAGTATAATAAAAATTGTTTTTCTTTATATTTTTTATTTACAGCCATATTTAAGCTTTTTCTACTTTTACTATAAAGCCATCTATACAATTTCCATTTCATAATTTATATGACTATTTGTTTGTGTTTATGTATTAAGTATTAAATAAAAAGAAGTACATGTGGACCAGTGTATCTGGGTACTTTGGCCTGGCCAGCTTAAACAAACCTACACTTACAAACAAACAAACACTACTGCATTCACATTTATACCCAGTTGAAAGAATTATACAAGTAAGAGGCCTTTCTAAAGGCCACAGTTTGCATTTTTACATTGCTGATAAAATACGTACTTAAGAAGTGCTGATGATGAATAATAATGGCTTCTAATAAAATGTCGGAAAAAGAAATCCTAATTGAAAATTTGCTAAATCAAATATTTTAAGGGGTCTATTAAAGATTTATTTTTATATGTATGTATATAAGAAATTACTTTTTTTATAAAATAAAATAAAAATGTACGAGTAGGTTTTTTACTTTCTTCTACACAGAAAGACAAATGGCATTCTAAAATTAAGTTTATTTTTCTTAGTTTTAGCCTGAAATTTTCAAGTACGTTTTTACTAGTTCATACTTCAAATAAGTAAAAATAGGGATTGATTTGACAAATCAAGCGCAGATTTTCTTAAAACAAGAAGAGATTTAAGTAAAAAGCTCTTAAATTAAGTCCAATTTGTTCTTAAATTAAGAAGATGAATCTTAAAACGAAAACAAAGACTTATTTTACTTAAATTAATAAAAAATATCTTAAATCAATCCCAGAGAAGAAATGAGCGAAGTTAAACTTACTCTCTCAGAAGCTCTCAAAATCATTTTTTATAATTTATTGAGTAAGAAATTCTTATTTTAAGTCCAATTTGCTCTTAAATCAAGAAGATAACTCTTAAAGCGAAAATTAAGACTTACTTCATACGTTAAAATTCACTATTATAATTCTCAAATAGTCTATGTGAATTTTAATATAAGATATATAAGAATATCACAATAAAGCAAGTAAGAATAGGAGTACCGATCCAGTTATAATCTGTTCCGAACGAACAAAATATAACCAGACGAGGCCTTGGTTCTTACTTCATAATATTGTAGCCGTAGTTAGCCGACCGAGATCCGAAGTATTTATCTCGTATTATTTAGCTCATTTCAGGCTTAATTATATCTCGGGCATTCTTAAATCAATCCGATTTAAGGATTACATCAAATATGAATTAGAGCTTAAATCTAGTTCAAAATTCTTGAACCAAGCTCATTTTACGATTAATTCAAACTCGGACATACTTAAATCAGTCTCATATTTGGCTTACATCAAGTACGAATTCGTGCTTAAATCTAGTTTATAATTCTTGAATCAAGCTTATTTAGGGATTAATTCAATCTCAGCCATTCTTAAGGAGAGCTAAAATTAAGATTTTTTGACTTGATTAATCCGTACTTGAATCAAGTATTTTGTGCTCGGTATAAGAAAATCTGTACTTACCCTACTATTGACACCGCTACGGATTGATTTAAGTACGGATTATTCAATTTTTTTTGAGTGTACGGTTACCAAACGTTTCCTTCAATAAATTAACTTTTGGGACGAGCAGTGAGACATGTTGCGTCGTCTTGTTGAAGCCACAACTCCTACACACCACGATTCTTCAATTGATTAACGAAAAAGTCAGTAATAATGGTTCTATAGCGGTCACCATTGACTGTAACGTTCTGGCCAGCTTCGGTTTTTAAGAAATACGGACCAATTATTCCACCAGACCATTAAGTGCACCAAACAGTCAGTTGGCACGAATTGGATTTTATAATCACGCAAATTAAGATCTTTCCACAAAATCTTCCATAAAGTGGACGCACGATGGGGATATACTGATTCGGATCTTCCTCTACACTACGCTCTAGAGCAGCAATGACTTCTTCTGTATGCACTGTACGACGTCTTTGTGGATGCGTTTCAGCCTATTCAGTTTATTCATGTTGAAATGCCAAACCAAACTAAACATACTCGTAAATCATTTGACACCTGCCAAAATGGTCGTCAGTTACAAAACTGTTGCCAACATTAAGTTCCATACATTAAAAAAAACACCCTTTATAACATCTTCGTAGAGAAGTCAGTTTGGAATGAGTATAGTATCCTTTAAAATGTGTAATCATGACTTTTAGAAGGCCTACAAAGAGTAGCCCTGGCAATCCTTCTCGCTGTGTACAAACAAAACATACAAAGAAACGAAAATGAGTTTAATGAAAGAAACTTAATGGTTAAGGTCAACGAAGAATTGTTTGTTTGTTTTTTTTGACATTTTGTTTCACTCTCTTTTCTTCCACAACTCTCATGTTAGCCATTTTTTGTTAGACGGTTGGTATTGCTGATTTTGTTTCCTTTTCCTATAAATACGACTCTCTAAGATGACATTATTATGAAGCAAAATATTAACAGACACTCGCATTGCTTTCAACAAAAAAAAATAGAACATAATAAAGACTTGCAAAAGTTAAAAAGGAAAAGCTTTGGATTTTACTTTTGTTTTTTTTTTGTTTGTAGGAAAGAACAAACATTTCAAAGGCTTAAATTTAATTAGCCGCCGAAGGCAGAGTGAAATTTTAGTAACAAAAAAGACTGCTAAATTGTAATGGAGAAGAAAAATAATGGGTTTAAAATTTTAATAAAAAATAAAATTAAGTGTCTTTACTAAGTTGACATAAAAGGTTTAATATTATATGAAATAAAGTTCAGAAGATAATATTGCAGTTTTGCCAAATGGTTTCACATTTGTAAAAGTTGCAGATTCAGGGAACCCAGTAGCTGTTATTATATACAAACTGATATTTTGTGTTTCGTAAATACCAAATTTCTGATAATTCATTAAATGTGTGGATAATAATTAAGTATAACTCGTAGTAAAGAAAAGAAATTAACATTTGATAATATTATATTTGCATTGAATTTAATGTACTCAATTCTAAATAAATATTTACTTTAATTAAATTTTAACTTCTGCTATTATCTTTGTAATTAAAAGAAAATACGAATTATAAATCCTGTGTAACGCATTTAACAAATACTTCAACTAGCAACTACAACAAATTGTATAATAAAAGTAATCAACAGCAAGTAAGAGTATTTTATTGGGCTGTGACGAATCTTATACACCCACCACCAATATTTAGTGAAGATACTGGATTCATGCATCTTTTTTATATATTTTAATCTAAAACTTTTTACCATTCCATCCAGCCTATGTTAGTCCCGGTTTACATTATGAAATTTTTGTCGCTGCGATTCTTGTCGTATCTTCTTTAAAAATGTATTTGCGTCTACATTGTGAGATTTTTGTTGCAGAGAATTTTTGTGGATGTATACATGTTTTTATATATTTTGTAGCTAGCACATCCATACATACATATGTACATGTATGAAAATAAAAAACAATGAATAAGTGAACAAAGCATGACGCACGAGTGCATGCATATGTGTACCCCTTTTAATTCGGCGGTGATCTCGCCTACAAAGCAAGAATCGCAGCGACAAACATTTCATAATGTAAACCGGGACTTGTCGTTTTTGGACTTTAATATTATCTATAACTATTTGCTGCAAATTAATTTTTGTTTCAATATCGATATTTATTAGATAGATATGTACATATGTAGGTTAATGTATGGACCTTATATGGCAGCTTTATAAAATTTGGTATGACAATTTTTATATACATATATTAGGATTATCGATGTAAAATTTTAACTTGATGATCTTTTAAAGTAGTTCCTATATGGGAGCTATGAGAGAATGCAAAAGGGTCACAACCAGCGTTGCCGTTTTGGTTACTTTTAACCAAAATTGGTTACTTTTTTTCCAATGTGTACTTGTGTACTTTTTTTCCGTTTTGGTTACTTTTTTTTAATACAAAAGTAACCATTTTTTTAAATTGTTTTTACTTTGAATTAACACCAATTTTGGTGATAAACTAAACTAGCACAATTTAAACGTTTTTATAAAGTTATAATAACAACACTGTAACAACCGTGTGAACTTAAAATGTTTGGAAGTTGTAAGAAAAACCATTTTCAGTACATTGGAAAATAAAAATATTGTCAGACATCTAACAATCGTGTAAACACACAATTTTGTCATTATCATTGTTTTAAGACAATTGTCAAACACTTTTCATTGGCATAGGTGCAAAGTCTATGCATCTGCCAATGGCAGCATTGTCATTGAAATTATTTCTAAACTCTGAAAAAAGTGCAAGAAAATTAAAGAATTAAATTAAAGAAAATAAAAATTGGATAGTGACATATCTTTTGATGAATCCTGTTTCATAGAGTGCTCGTTTTGTTCCATGACAATATTTAAAATTTTTAAACACACACACAACGCTGCAAAACGAATTTGACAATGCCACACAACAATCTGACAATCGTGTGAACTGACAATTTCGGTTGACTGATAAATTCATTGTGTGCCAATGAAATTGTTAGTTTTCTTAGAGTCGTCTAAACTGACAATTTGCCTTTTGCTAACAATTTTTTCTAGATCTGACAACATTGTAATATCTGACGATCGTGTATATATAGCTTTACAAGAAAATACATGCCTGTCTCCAAACATAACAAACACAATCATTGTATTGTTGAACGAGTAAGGTTCTTCAAACGTTAAAAACCATCTACAAACTGAAATCAATGGTTAATTTATATTTTACATACATATATATTTTTCAGCTAAAGTATAAATAAAATTTTAAATATATTTTTTTGTTTTTGGTTACTTTTTTTTACATATTGGTTATATATTTTTTTTGGTTGTGTGTGACCAGAACTCAAAATACTAAAATTTTCAGGAGAGAAAAATAAACAGTTCATCGTGCACAAGCAACACACTTAACATAAACATAGACATAATTGTGTTTTTCCAGTTAAAGATGATAGTGATGTGAAATAAATTTTTGCAGTAGTTAGAGATGTGTACTCTGAATTAATTTATGGAAAGAAGTCAGTTTTGGAAAATTTTTTGTTGTGACTCTTTTCTGTTTAGGGTGCGATATGTACATGAGAATTGCTGGTGTCTAATTTCAACTTGATAACGATGTTAATAAGAGATTTATGCCAACTTATATGAGAACTACGAACAGTTATAAACCGATCGTCATCGTATCGTACATCGATTTTTTCCCCTCGAGTGATTTTCTAAATGGACTTTTATATAGAGAACATGGTCAAAAATAGACTGTTTGAAACTAAATACCGTTTTGTGATTTCTCTTTTTTAAATGAAACTTGTTTTTACTGATTTTTTATGGATACTGCTTTTTAATAAGCATTTATGTACCATTGAGGCATATTCCGAAAAGACATTTGTATGGAAGCTATGAGAAATCAAACTAATATGTACAAGAGTTAATGATATTATTTGCAATATATGTAAAGAAAATAGCAAAAATAACGAGGTAGTCTGAAGCTTGTGCCTGTAAGTCTGGTTCTACTCCACCTGTTTTGCCCATTTTCAGTACCAAACCTTTCGGTGAAACAAAGAAATTTTAGGAGAAATTTTACTTCTCTATGTTTTTTTTTCTATCGTGTCATCAACAGATGGACAGAGATTTTTGTATAAGGGCCCAGAATATATACTTTTTGGTTCTACGATACGTTTTTCGCTATGCTATAAACGGAATGACAAACTTAATATATCCCCCATCTTTTTGTTGGTGGATATAAAAACTAAAGATCCATAAACAGTGACACAAAACATGTTAATTCCATTATAAGTTGCATGTTTAAAGATCATTGTTCATTGCAAGAATTATAAAATAAAGATTACGCCATGCGCATGATTTCCCGTTATGTGACGTAGAAGTTCCATTCTAAGGGTTACCAAGAATGTTTCATGTGTTAGAATTAAAATTTCTTGCGTCAAATGTATGTTTTATGTGATAGCTGGCAACCTTGAAATCGAAATCTCTCTGAGAGTTCTAAAATAAAAGCTGTTTAAAAAAGAAAAACAAACAATAAAAAAACAACAAAACCTATAAACATGAAGTGTGCAGTGACCAAATGCAAGCAAAACAACAGTAAAAAAAAACAAGTGAGAAAAAATTAGCCAATAGAAACACAGAACGTGTGACGTCACAGTTCCAAAATGCGCAGAACATTTTAAAATTTTACGCGCGTTGGCGTAATCTTTATTTTATCATTCTTGGTTCATTGTACATGCAATACATATAACAGCACTAACACAATAAAGGGGGTAAACAACAACAACAACCACCACCAACGACACAAATTTAGCAGCCAAAGTACGCATAACATTTAAAATAACAACAATAAGGCAGTACACGACACATACCCAGCACTTCTGTGTAATTGTCTTGATTTGAGTGACTCTACCAAGATTGACTACCGATTCAAAATGGTTAAAAGTTAACGATAATTTCGATTATATCACTAACAGTATTTTAGCGGTAACTGTATTTGCTGTTATTTCGGTAATGGCATTTCAATTAAATTATTAATATTAAGGTTTATACAAATTACAAATAAGCTGTAGATTTTACCAGTATTGGTACCTATCGCACTGAAAGGACTAACTTTGGATTTTACTTATCAGAATTAGCTATGTGAGTAGATATTTTATAATATACGTACTCGTATGCTCAATGAATTGTACATAGACTACAACGACTAAACTCGGGGCTATTAAGGACAGATGTTTTCAATTGACCCACCATTAATTCCCCTAGACTAGAAATGAAGTTAATGAAAATTACTGACTAAAAGAGATATATTATTGACTACTTGTTAAACAGCAGGGAATTTAATCGTTGAATAAAAGAGTGAAGCGTAGAGATTGCTGCAAAAATAACTGTTGGTAAATTACTAATGTTAGCATGGCATCATCTGAATGCATCTGAATGCAATCTGCAAAGAACTTCACTCTTCCCATTTGAAAATATTTGCTAAAGGTAGCAAAAGGTTTCTCTCTAAAAGATGATAAGAAGATTTTAAATTTTGATTGTTGATAACTTAGAAATTGTGCTGAGCACAAAACATACAAAAGACTCAAATCGGTTGTCAACTAGTCGAACAATACCAACATTTTGTAGAAATCAATAATAGTATCATTATATACTAGGGATAGCAAATCCCGATCCGGAAAATCCCAAATGGGATTGCATTTATGAAACCCTGAATCCCGCGATTTAAAAAATCAGTCCCGGTTGGTATCCCTATTATTTACCAGACTTTCAAAAGACTTCCGGCACAGGTTTATGTTATCCGATTGGGCCCAAATTAGTTTCGCCATTAAATCACAAAGTAAGACTCATCAGACGCACGTTTCGTGTTTTGTTTCACTGTCAAACATCTTCAGTTTGGTCTATAATTTAACCGTGAATCGTCTTACAAACGAACAACACTTGCAAATTATTGAATTTTATTATCAAAATGCGTGCTCTGTTAAGAAAGTTCATCGCGCGCTTCTTTGTGTGCAGCGACGAAGCTCATTTTTGGCTCAATGGGTACGTAAATAAGAAGAATTGTCGATTTTAGAGTGAATATCAGCCAGAAGCATTGCAAGAGCTACCAATGCATTCAGAAAAAGTCAGAGTTTGGTGCGGTTTATGGGCTGGTAGCATCATTGGACCGTACTTCTTCAAAGATGATGCGAATCGTAACGTAACTGTGAATGGTGAGCGCTGGCGCATTTTGCCCAAAATGCAAGAGCTTGACTTACATGACATGTGGTTTCAACAAGACGGTGCCACATGCCACACAGCATGCGCAACAATGCACTTATTGAGAAGTGAGTTCGCGTTCGGGACCAGTCAATTGGCCGCCTAGATTGGGCGATTTAACGCCTTCATGTCTATACAGACAAGCCCGCTTCAATTGACGCAGTGGAAGACAACATTGAAGCATTTATTCGTGAGATACCGGCCGAAATGTTGGAAAGAGTATGCCAAAATTGGACTAAGCGGATGGACCATTTGAGGCGCAGTCAAGGTCAACATTTGTATGAAATAATCTTCAAACATTAAATTATATCGATTCAAATAAATATTTCATGCATTTTTCTAAATTTTATGTTTTTTTTTTTTGAAAAACTTTCCTATAGCTTTTAAAAAATCACCCATTATATAAGAAATATTAATAGAAAAAACTTCAGTCGCATCTACTCTGCCAAAATTGTGTCAAAGTCGTTTTTTTTACCTTATTATACAATTTACTTCTGCATAATTTAAACAATTTTTATTGTAAAATGTATGAGTATGATATTTTGAAATAATAATTTTAAAATCTCAATCATTTTTTTAGGAAATCTATTATAAAAAGAATTCTCAGCAAAAGTGTGACGATTCTTTATTGAGTTGATTGATAAAACGGAGTCCTCTACCATATTCTTGTGTAAGTTTTGAGAAATGTTTTAGTGATGTTATTACTTGTTCCTAAAAGGTTTATAAAATTTGAATGGCTAGTAAAACAACATAATAGATGTACATGTAGATTTAGAACATGAACTTAATCATTGTAAGTTTTTCGGAGAATTTATTTAAATATAACTATTACAAATAAATTTTAATTTTTTTACTTTGTAATTTTAATATATGTAATTAACAAACACAAACTGTGAAGCTTCTTGGCTTATCTGCAGAAAATACCCAGAGTCTTTGGAAGGAATCGAACCCGCAATCCTCTGACTGATAGTCCGGCACACTATCGCCTAGTCTATCGAGGCACCCAATTATTATTGGACATTGAAACATTTAAAAGTTTTAGCTATATGTTGTAGTATTTTTCAGAATTTCCATTTTTGAAAATTAAAGCACATTTTGTCTTACAAATTATGCCATCCTAATGTAAATCAACAACAACATTTACAAAAACGGCAACAATATTATAAACTTAAAATTTTCCTTAATCATTAAAAAAAAAATCAATGCCTAAGTGTATGTGTGTTTATACTCGTATGTGTTAAAAAGAGTTTAGGAAGAGTATGTGTGAGATGAAGAAAGAGGCTTATCGGTGATACACTGGAAAAAATATTTCTGAATTTAAGGACATTCGTCTATCATTGTGAATTAACTTACTTCCGAAGAATGATAAAAAATCTTACGATACAGTTTTTGGAAATTAAAAGAAATTTATCTACTAAATATGCTGCTGACTCATCAACAAGTAAAATGAAAATGTTTTCAATTAAGAACACTTTTTTGCAAATATGGTCGCAACAAATATTGATTGTGAATGTAATTTTGCGAGTGTATTTATTACATTCATATGTATGTACGTACTCGTATGTATATATTGTATGATATTTATAGCTTAAGTCTTAAGCTTTAAGAGTCTTTGTTGTTGTTGTATTTTCTATAAATCTGTGTTTATGTTTCTTGTCGGTGTTTATTTTTGAGTTGCTTGGTACTAAGAAGGAGATTTGTGGGCAGAGGTTGAAATTGTTGAATGGAAACAGGCTGTTGTAACAAGATTTACTTATTGACTTGTTTTATTTTATCCTCTAAACAACTGAATAGCTGGTTTTCTGGTATATTCACAAGTGGGAGTCTGGGGGCTTGAATACAATAACGAAAAAAAAAAAAACAATACTAAAACAACAACGACAAAGAAAAGGATGAGTAATAAACTTTTACATAAATAAACATTAATAACACATTTACATTACATTTGCTAGATGTTTTTCTCATATCTAGTTGTTCGCTTTTTATTTAAATTTTATGTATTATAAAAAGTACACAAAAAGAAAACAGCAAGCAAAATAAATATGTTGAGAATTCAAGCAAATAATCGGCAACTGCATGCCATTTAAAATGCTGGTTATAATTCTGTAAACGCAAAGAAATGTGCGTGTGTGTGTGTGTTCGTTTAATATATTATCCCAGCAAGCCATATGAGTCCGAAAAGAGTCTTTTCTGACACCTTTTTCGGAGCGTTAACGCTCTTTATGAGATCAAAAAACAATCATAATTGCTCCGAAAACCTTTAGAAAAGAGGGTCATTACGTTCTAAAATAGTCCGTCAGAAAGAGCTCTTAGATAATGTCAGAAAAGAGTCATTTATGAGGTTTTTTTTGGGCTCTGTGTAATCTTGTTTTTGTCATTCTTGTGTGGTACAGCTGTTTTTTTTTGTTCAAAGCACAAATAACAGGACAACTACGCTTTGGTACACACATAATTAAGTGGAATTTCTGAGTCATACTGCGTGCCGACTCAACACAGTAACAAGCAAATTTTTCTTTCGCTCCGAAAATACTCTTTAGTTGGACTCTTTTCTGACTCCTTTTTCGGAGCGCTCCTAGAATGGTATGCTGGGATCCTTAAGTTATTTAAATATGTTGTCTGCATGTTAAAATTAATTTTAACACAGATATATTTGTGTATGTTGCCGCAAATTGTCTAGCAAATAATTTTGCATTTCTTCTGTTGCATGTGTATTTAAAAAAAAACTACATGAAACTATAACAACATAAGAGAGAAAAACTTAGTTATATGTATGGATGAAGAAAGACTTAGATGTGTTAAAGTTTTTCTATGCAGATTAAACTTGCAACAAGGTGTTGAAATACTAAAGGATTTTAGGTTTTTAAGTGGTAGATTTATGGCAGATTATTATGGCAAAAGATTTGCTGGAAATTTAGATTTTCTAACAATACTTAGTATGTAATACTGTTGAAAATTTTACTTTTTTTACATTAAAGTTTAGAGAAGAAAATTAAGATTTTAATTAAGTTTTTTTTAAGCAACAGCCCCCAGCTTCTCGATGCGATATTATTTATTATTTAGTAACTGATGCCATATCAAGTTACAGGAAATGTCACTAAAGCAAATATTTGTTCGCAGAAACCATTGGTTCTTTTTCAAAAACAACAATGACAACATCATTTATTTTAATCCGAATAGAACGATATCGACATGTGTTAAGTGGCAGATTCAAATGTCAATTCCAATATAACCCAAGCAATCGCTAGTATTCAATGCGATTTATAAGGCAAATTAAACATCTTGCAACCATAAATTTTAACGATGTAAAATGTCATATATGGCTCTTGAAAATAAAAAGTAATTTCGTCAATAATTCACAAACAGCTGGCTATAATCAGGGATGGGCAGTATTTGAAATACATGTATTTGAAATACGTATTTAAAATACAAATACGTATTTTGTATTTGTATTTTAAATACATGTCAAGCAAGTATTTTGTATTTTAAATACATACAATAAATAGAAGTAGTTTGTATTTTGTATTTTAAATACATACCTAAAAAATGGGAGTATTTTGTATTTTAAAAACATAGTTTACAAAATATATTTTGCCAGTTTATTGATGGTTGTTTGCATTTTGATCTACCCAAAAACTTCATCAGATGATGAAATTAGACAGCCACATTTGCCCAGACACATCAGATGTGCCAGCCACATATTAATGAACATACATATTTATATAAAATAAAGTAGGCTTGAAGTGTGCTTTTAGACAAAATTTGCATACAAAATTTTACATTTGAAGTCTACTTTAATTTTTTTATAATTACGGCAGTAAGTCTTTTGGCCACTACAGATATGAATATTCATATAAAAAACTCACACGTTAGTAGAATTCACTATTCGGCAGTTGGTAAGTGTACTTTATCTGTCTAGAAGGCCCAAATCGGCAGAAATCATAAAGATTGCCGTGGTCATCAATTAATATATCCTTGCCTCACAAGATAGAACTCTCTGTATGATTTTATAGCACAACTTATGAAAAGTAAATCCAAATTAAATGAATTATTTGGTAAGCTAAGTAAGGTGAGCACTATCACGGCTATAGAACCGGAATAATTAGAGGAATTCATTGTATTTTTGAAACCAATTGCCACTTGAATGGAAACAATTTAAGACATTTATGTCCTTTTATACCACTACTAAAAAAAGAGCTTGGAAAAAAGATGCAACAAGTTTTTTACATTATCACCGGAAATAAATAGAGCTATTTTGGCCTCCTGTTATCATCCTGATTATAAGATGTCAGATGGGTGTCAGAAAACATCACGACAGAAGAAAGGCTAAGAATCCAAAATTTTGAAATTTATACTCTGGAGGAAAATTACAAAAAAACTTAAAATGACACCTGGAAATAGGAGAAGTAGAAGCACCAGTAAAGAAGACGATGATTTTGTTGTTTTCGTAGATAGTGATGATGGTGAATCTAGGACATCAAGTTGGAGTTGGAATTTGTCAGTTTCCTCAGTGACAAGAGCAAAGACATTATCACTCTTGACAGTTTTCCAAATATAAAAAGAGTTTTAATAGAATTTAATACAAGTTTGTGCTCACCAGGACCTGTAGAAAGATTATTTTCTTCAGCAGGTTTTAATTATTCTCCAACAAGAAACTGTTTGTCTGATGCTAGATTAAAAAATCTGATATTTATCAAAGGAAACAATTGTTTTGTTAATTTAGTTTTATGTAATGTATTTTTTGGTTTCAATAAAAATGGCGTATTTCGTATTTTAAATACATATGTACATGACGTGGAAGTACATATTTTGTATTTGAAATACCGCAAACCATGTATTTTGTCTAACACTGGCTATAATCCACTTGGTTGCTTTAAAGATTTAAAGTGCAATATTCGGCTGTGACGAATCTTAAATACCCTCCACCTAAATATAATGAGAAATACAAAAACTACACTGGTTATAGGACTAAAATATCCTTATTCAGTGTTTTTTTTAATACAAATAGCTTAGCATTTTATGCAGCCGCTGCCACTCAAACAACATAAGTTTCTGATAATTATTAGTTTTCTTTTCTATCCATCATAACTAATATTTATCACAGCGCCCTCCTTCGGTGGGTTAGCATTTAAACGCCACGGAAGTTATATAATTATTTAAAGGCTATAAATCATGCTTTAAAAAAATAATGCGCCTAATCGCCACCAGAGGCGCTGCAATGCTGTACTAAAACAAACATAATGCGCAATTGCAGAGTTGTGATATAAAGCTTTCTTCTATTTTCACCACCTTTACTTCTTCAATCTATCCCCTTTCCAAAGAAAGTAACGCAAGTACTATATATAGGCATATTAATTGCCTGAGTGTTACTTCTTTTTTTTTAATATATATATGTATATGAGTATATTGTTCAAAAGACAAATTTACGAATTTTATTTAATCTCAACAACTTTATTTACATATCTCTGTGGGTTGCATAGTAGAAACGGACCAATCATAGACTTGAAGCTTCTAACTCCAGTATCCAGTAATGTGAATTGGCTGAAATTCATCTCAATAACGTTATTTAAAAGAGTTGTATGGTTGATTGTTGTACTCGGAAGTAGACTTAATTTGGGAGTAATTGCAAAATATGGACTGACTTGTACAAAATTTAGTAGCATAATTGCCGTTTAACCGATATTATTATGATTTCTGGATTACAATTTCTGATCTGTGTAAAATTTTGATTCTATATCGATATTTATTAGACATTATTGAGGGTTAACTTGTTTCTCGGAAATGGTACGTATATGTGAGCAATTACAAATCATGGGACGATCTTCTTAAATTTCGGAACATAGAATTTTATACATGTGAGGACATCCCACATTGAATTTAAATATATAATAATACATAGTACATTTAAATACATATTAGTATTAACGTAAATTTTGGAAGTGGACCTTCTATCCCCCATAGATAGTCATATATTGACCGATATTTTTAACCTCCAGCAATTTGATTTTGGCACAGATGTAAATGCTCCGTGTAAAATTTTGGATCGGTATCGTGAACTGATGTTCGCAAAAGCGCTTTAAATGGTTAATATTGTCAAATATGGACCGAAATTTACAAATTTCTGTTGTCAGATTTTTGTGTATATGTAAATGATCTGTGTAAAGTTTTGACTCGATACCGATACTTCTAAGATAAATATAAAGATAAAGGACTTTTTCGGATGTGGAGCTATGACCAATAATGGACCAACCATCATAAAATTTAGTACAACAATTCATATATCTACAAGAATTATTTGTTTCGAATTTTAACATGGTCCTAATATTTTTACCAGATTTAAGTGAATTTTAGATGTGGACTTATATGGGGTCTATGGTCAAACATTGACCGAACAAAACAAACTTTTCTCTTTTTCGCTTTTTGCCCAAGTCTGTAATAATATACCAATTTTATAGGCATTTATTTATCATTAAGCCATATTTCGGGAATATATTTGTTTAGGGGCTATGAGAAATCATGGACCGATTCTTACTTTTTTCCTTACAGTTTCTTCTTTTATCATAAAAATAACATGCACAAATTTTCATGGCAAAATCTGCAATATATTAAAAAAAATGGCAAGAAAAATGTTGAAACATAACAAATTTTTATGGTGGTTGTCTCATATTTGGTCCATAACTCTGGTTCTAAAATACCGATTTTGCTGATTTTCAATACCAAACTGCTTAGGAGAATTATAAACGGGTTTTTATAAACTCTGTTGATTTTGGTTTTGTCTTTTGGAGGTGACAGACGGACAGACGGACATAGTTCAATCGACTTTAAATTCCACAAGGATCAAGAATATATACTTTGTTGGGTCTCATATGAATATTACTCAGTGTTATACACGGTATGACAAACTTATAAGTATATTATCTTATTCACCAGTTATGGTGGTGGAGGGTATAAAAACATGATTTTCAAACAAATTTTAATAGTTATTTTTTTCAAAATTTCATTTCATGAATAAATACATATGCATATATGTATGTATGTATGTATGTATGTATGTATATATGTATGAATGAATATAAATATTTTGAAGCAGCTACTTTAAAGCCATTTAGTCATAAACAAATTCTATTTAAATTTATTTTATGATTCACTACTAAAGACTCATGTGTGCGTGTGTCTGTATAGATTAATTTTTTTGTATAACCCACTTCGCAGCGAAAACAAATTAACTGACCATCTCTGACACACCACCGCGAAAACTAAAAAAGTGTGTAACTTTGACCATCATTTTATTATGAAAAATATTTGAATAATTCAAAAATTACCAGCAAAACCAGCCAACCAAACAAAATATGTGCAGAATAAACAAAAAAATAATAATAATTTTATTCATTTGTTTGATTATTTAAAAGAGTGTGTAAAAGTAGCAGAGGGAATTTGCTGATTCATCAGTGAACCATGTAAATTTGTACAATACTATTCATTGTAGGTTGTATTTTTTTTATTTTTCTTTATCAAACTACAGCTCCAACTGAATGTCTTTCAGAGTGTCTATCGTTTTGTTTGACAGCCTTATAATGTCTGTCCATCTTCTGGCCGCATTAACAAGTTGTATTCAATTGTTTCGCTTTTTTTATACCATACACCATAGTGAGGAGCGTATATTGGATTTGTGCTGATGTTTGTAACACCCATAAATATTGGTTCAACACCCATCTCAGAATCACTTTCTGAGTCGATTTAACGATGTACGTAAGTCCGACCGTCTGGCTGTCCATGTAAAGCACAAAAAAAAAAGATATTTCGATAAAATTTGGTACGTGATATTTTTTCGGCCCAAGAACGGATATGATTGAAACTGGTGGAAATCGGTCCATTATTTCACCTGGCCCCCATACAAATGTCCTCCCGAAATTGGGGTTTACCAATCATAAAGGTTTGAATTATGTAAGTATTCACATAACTTTAATCAAAAACTTGTGGTAAATGAAGCCAAATCACATCTACAAATTTTGTGCAGATCAGTCCATAATTACTTGTAGCTCCCATATAAGGCCCACTTCCGAAGATCACTTAAAAGCGCATAACTCACTCAAAAATGTTGGTATCCAAATAATATTTAAAACAAATATATTTTATATATACATATAATATGGTAAAAGTTTTTTATAATCGGTCCATAATTAGTCGTAGCTTCCATATGAGGCCCACTTTCGAAATTCACTTTAACGATCATAAATTTCTTAAAAATATTGGTATTCAAATAAAATTTGACACAAATAAGTTTCTTATATACAGAAATAATGACACCTAATTTTATAATGATAAGTCCAGAATTATTCGAAACTCCCATGTAAGACCCTCTCCGTAATTCAATTTAAGCTTCATAAATCTTTTAAAAGTATTTATATCGAGATAAAGTTTAATTTTTTATATTCATAGACATCATGACACTAAATTTGTGGATGATCGTGTAACAATACGTTATATCTCCCATATAACGCCCATTTCTGGAAAACTGTTTTATACATATACTGGGTGTAGGGTATTATATGGTCGGGATTGACTATATTTTCTTACTTGTTTTTTTGTTGTTTCGTTTTCTTCTTTTTTAAAACCTTGAACAAATCTTTCACTTCTACCCTCAACGTTGTCATTTATGAAGAAAATCAACAACTGCAACATCACCATCTGCTGTTGCTGTTGCTGTATCAGCTTCAGAAACTTCAACATCATCATCACTATTGCACTTTGTTTAATTATAAATTCATATTTAAATAATGGGCAAATTTAGTTTTTATTTTCTTTAAGTTTTATTTATAAATAAATATGTACACAGTTGTATGTTATTTCTAGTTAATGGAGTATAATTTGGTTTACCAGTAGCTAAGAATACCCTATATGTTAGTTAAAGCCGGTTAGGGGGTTACCCTTATTCAAAAACGGTTATTAAATTTAACAAACGTTTATTAAGCAAATTTTTATATGCAAATCTGTATTATTCCAACAAGTTTTTAACAGCTATGAATTGCTTAAACTTTTTCCAAATATTTCTAGAACAAAATCAGTAGGTTGAGAATAGTGGAAGGTAAAGATGTTGTCATACTGTTGACAACTTGAAAAGCATGGCGTGCTAAAAAATACCAACCCTGATATATTTATCGGAATATTATTAATTCTTAATTATTATTTTATTGTGCCCCAGAGAATTTTATGAACTCAATTACCTCTAAATATAAAACAATACTTAAAGCACGGTCATATTTCGCAAACATTTACTCTAAAAAAGCGCAAACACTTGTTTTAGCACAAATTTGCTTGACGTTGTTTACTCTTGCAAGAGTTTTGCAAGATCATTCAGCATCAAATAAAATAAATTATATATTTATTGTGCTTTGGCCTAAATAAGAAGAATTTTTTTAACTAAATAAACGAGTTTAAATATATTTTATTTAGTTGTCAAGTGTGACCGAACTCTTCAACCGAAATCGTAATTAAAATATTGTTCCTTAAATATTTGAAAGCTTTTAGAATATTAGAAATTTTAACCTTAAATGACCTGTCATAAGTTTCCTTTGTAAACCTAGACAAAAGGTAGTAAAAATAGTAAAAATGGGAATCATATGGAAAACGTATTAATGTATTATGTTGCCACCAGTTGAACTCCAGCTTACAGCAGATCTTAGCCCATATTTTGAGATTTGAAAAATGGGAAAGGCATTGATTTAAGCTCAAACATAAGAACCTGATATTAATGAAATAAGTATCAAGAAAACATAAAACTAAAATAGAATCGTATGGGCCCATTAGTCTCTTAGCTAATTTAGGATGTACCAAAATATGACAGTCAAATTTTTAAACTTTCAGCCTATTTGTTTTGGTTGGCAACTTTTTACTGCGCAAATTGGCGCAAAATCATTTATGTTAAGGTGGATACACCCATTCGTTCCGAACAATGTAGAGATTCATATATGTAGAAATATTCATATAAAAATTGGGTGAAGTAAAGCTTGAAAATTTTAAATTTGGTATACTGAAAATCAAAACATTGAATCAGCTTGTGGAATTTTTATACCCTACACCACAATAGTGGGTCCGTCCGTCACACAGGGTAAAGAAGGCAACGGTGGCCTATTACACCTGTCGTATGATGTTTGGTAGAAAATGGGGACTTAGTTAGTCCCAGCATAGTTAAGTGGATGTATACGGCTATAGTAAGTCCAATTTTTACTTATGGATGTCTTGTATGGTGGACTGCAACTATATTGCACCTTATGCCAATTGACCTTAACATAATGGCCACTTCTGCCTGCAGCGCAGCGAGGCTTCAAGCGTCCGGTTATTGGAGATCGAGAATATATGGCCACGCGGGGATTCTTGGCCAATTGCCTTCGAACGTTCTCCAACCATCTGACTATATTACTCCATACACGGATTTTGATAGGGTATTCAAGGTCTTAATTCCCTTCAGGAGTGAGTGGAATAGGGGTAATTTCCTACACAAATATGACACTAGGATATACACAGACGGTTCTAAGATGAGCTGCGGTGTTGGTTCTGGGGTCTTCTGTGACGAACCTGAGGTAGGCATCTCGTATCGTCTTCCGAATGAGTTTTCCAGGCGGAAATCTTTGCAATCATGGAAGCTTGTAATACACTACATGAACATAACATTATCGGCAATATAGGTATTTTTGTCAACAGTCAGGCGGCACTCCTCTCACTTAATGGCTACACAATTTCATCTTCACTAGTTTAGCAATGTAGGAATTCTCTGTCAAGGCTAGGTCGTCTGTCTGACAATACCTTGGTCTGGGTGCCTGCGCATAGGAACCACTACGGCAATGAACGGGTAGACGAACTAGCCAGAACAAGATCTGCCTTGGATATTTCCGATGGGGTCTCAGTAGGAATTCCACTGGGGACTATCAAAGGTATTATCTTCAGACATCTTCTTACAAAGGCTGAGTATAGGTGGCGTAATTTAGACACATGTAGGATAGCCAAGTTGATGTGGACATCTTTTAACGAGAAACGCACTAGGCAACTGATAACCCGGAATAGGAAGGATATATCAAGGTTGCTGGCAGTATTAACGGGACACTGGACGTTAGGCAAGCACGCAAATCGCCTGGGACTCCCTTTTAACGACCATTGTCGTAGTTGTAAGGATACGGAAAAAGAGGAAACGATTTTCCACCTTCTCTGCGAATGCCCAGCCCTGAGTGTCACGAAACATAAATTATTGGGAAACTATACATTGAACAACCTTGTTGAGGTAGCCGGGTCAAAACTCAATGACCTACTGAGATATCTCACAGCTGCAGGTTGGGTCTAGCAAAACACAACTTTCTATACACATATTAGCTACAGTATGTTGTATACGACACTAATTCTGACGAGTGGTGTGGTCCTTTAAAACGGGTCCCTTCGACTCTACTTAAATGTTCGCACGTAGTGAACTACCACGTAAACGAACCAACCGGGTCCGACTGGGTGGCTGGCTGTCCATGTAAAGCTTGTGCGCAGAGTACAGGTCGCACTTTTGAAGATATTTCGATAAAATTGTGTACGTGATATTTTTTGACCCAAGCATGGATGGGATTGAAACTGGTGGAAATCGGTCCATTATTTCACCTGGCCCCAATACAAATATCCTCCCGAAATTGGGGTTTACCGGTCAGAAAGCTTTGAATTATGCAATTATGCAAACAAGTTTCACCACAAATGAGTAGTAAATTAAGCTAAATCACATCTACAAATTTCGTGAAGATTGGTGCATAATTATTCGTAGCTCCCATATAAGGCCCACTTCCGAAAATCACTTAAAAGAGCATAATTCTCTTAAAAATGTTGGCATCCAAATAATATTAAACACAAATATGTTTCGTATACATACATATAATATGGTAGAATTTTATGAAGATCGGTCCATAATTAGTCGTAGCTCCCATATAAGTCCCACTTCCGAAAATCACTTTAAGGACCATAAATCTCTTAAAAATGTTGTAATACGAATAAAATTTAACAAAAATGAGTTTCTTATGTACAAATAGGATGACACCTAATTTTATAATATTCAGTTCCTAAATAGTCAAAACTTCCACATAAGACCCTCTTCGTAATTCACTTTAACCTACATAAATCTTTTAAACGTATTTATATCGAGATAAAGTTTAACACACATAATATTTATATTGACGGAAGTCATGGCATTAAATTTTTGGATGATCGGTCCATAATAGCTAATATCTCCTATATAGCGCCCATATATGAAAAACTGTTTTATTGATATACTGGGTGTAGGGTATTATATGGTCGGGCTTGGCCGACTATACTTTCTTACTTGTTTTTTTTAACTTTCCGTGTCTAGTACAAATTTTACTTAAAAATTTACAAATATGTTTTTAAGTAGTACTTTTTTTATTTTCATTATTTTTCAAACTCTTGTAAGTCATTACCATTATTTACCAGCCTCGACGATTTCTATGATTTTTATTCTTTAGTTTTTACGAATAAATTTCTTTAAATTTTTATTATTTCAGCTTTTAAATGTTAAATAAACTTGTAAAAAAATTGTTTGTTTATTTACACAAGTACATATATTATTTAATATACAAAATAAACAAATATTATTGTTCAGTTTTACTGTGGCTTAAATACCCCAATTTGTAAAATTTACTAATTTACTTGAAAAAGAAATTATTATTGAATTTTTTCTTGTTTTTTTATTTTGTTTTCAGTTTTAAAACTTGAAAGATTTTATTTACACAGCTGCTTTGCTGCTGCATTAAAAACAAAAGTGACGAAACTAAACGCTAAAGCTGGAGGTCCATAACTCGCGTCTACGCGTTCTAAGCAACTGTCAAAAAAGTAAAATCAATGCAGTTGTACACTTAAATAATTCTGTACGTAAAATTAACTGAAATTTTAATATAAAATAAATGAATATTCAGTTAAAAACCGGTCTACTTATTATTCATTTAATTTTAACGAAAATTTCATTTAATTTTAAATGTCAAAAATTCAATTCCGATTTCCGTAAAATCAACAGAATTTTCATTTCTTTTATGTATTTTAACTATCAAAAAATTAACCACAAATTCCGTAAAATCAACAGAATTTTCATTTCTTTTATGTATTTTAACTATCAAAAAATTAACCACAAATTCCGTAAAATCAACAGAATTTTCAGTTATTTTATGTATTTTAGTTATTAACTAAAATAAAATAACCGAAAACTTATTTTATGTATTTTAGTTATTAACTAAAATAAAATAACCGAAAATAACTAGAAATAATTTTCTAAAGGTCGGTCTATACATAGTCATAGCTTCCGTATAATATGTACATATACATATCTTATATTAAAATTCAAATTGACTGTTTGAGAATTATAACATTTAAAATTAAATGAACTTTTTGTTAAAATGAAATGCAAAATAAGTAGATCGGTTTTTAAGTAAATTTTCAGTTATTTTAAATTACAGTTTCATTTAATTTTACATACAAAATACTTTAACGCAAGCAACCGTCAATATCAAATGCAACTGAAAATCCGTATTAATGTGCACTTAGTTTTTTGAATAAATGTTAGATTCAGTTAAAAATAAATTATCTTAGAATACTTCCTGAATAAACTACATTCCGTTACTGTAATAATATTGTGAGTGTATGTTTTAAGTTACACACTCAAAAGTGTAGGACGCGTTGACGCTTGAAATGCGAAAAGTTTGTTTACTTTCTACTTTTGAACGCGTCGGAAGCGGCGAACAGCTGACATTGACAAATGCAAAGCAAATTTCTTTTAAAGGGGATGGTACTAAACAAAATGACAGTTGAAAAAACATTTTTTATATGAAATTGACAAACAAACCGATAAAAAAAAAACTTCATATAAAAACAAAATTAGCTGGGCATCACGGCATCATCTCCGAAAGTACATACATATACATATACAAATGATTGATAGAAAGCTTAAAACGGGTTGACGCCAAAACGCGAGTTGTGGACCTCCAGCTTAAAGGGAATGGGTGCTTTGTGTTTAAATGATTATTGCTATTATAGTGTTAATTAGTTGTTCTATATTTTTATAGCAATTTAAAAAGAACTGTAAATTTTGTACTAAAACTAAATTTTAAGTAGTTGATTTTTAAAACTATCTATAATTCAAATGGAACTTGAGTTGATCAAGATAATCACAGCATACTGCCAGATGTCCTTTGTAAAATTTAATTTGAAAATATCATTTTCTATTATTATTTCTCGGGATAAAATATTTATATAAATTACGATTCAAAATTGTATTTGTAAATTTATCTTCCCTATATTCTAAGTTTATTAACTTTAATTAAACCACAACTATTAGTTTCTAAAAATTAATTGTTTTTTGCATGTAGTAACATAACTTACCTTTTGTACAAGAAGTGGAGCAGCAAAATCAGTGCCACCTTGTAGACGGAAGCCCCAGGGTTGAGCATCGAATCTGGACAATTTAATTTGCATCATTTGTGGTTGGGCCATGTTTCGTAATTAGTATTTAACTGCAAAATATAAAGTAAAACAAATATAAAATTAGGCATTATTTTTACAACAAAGAGATAAACTTATATTAAAAAATAAAACTTAAATTCCTGGCTAAACAAAGAATTTTTATAAAAAAAATACAAATACAAACACAAACACAGATAATTTCAACATCTTACTCCGTAGCTTATATACAAAAATTGTATCATTGTTTCTGATGACTAATTAAGTAGTAAAACCAAAAAAGTACTACTGCAGTATTTGCAGAACGTACAAAAAAAAAAAAAAAAAATGATAGTAATTGAATATAAGTTTTTAATACTCTTGAATTTAAGTTTTTGTTCCTGTTGCTAAAAATAAAAATACTGGTAGAAGAGAGTGCAAGTAATTGAAAATAGTGTAAGTTGACAGTTTGTTAAAGTTAGATGACAGGGTTGGGAATTGAGACTGTATTAAAATGTAATACTTCATTTGATTTGATACTCTTTTAAAAATTGATAAACTTCCATAAGACCGAAGTTACAGCTATACTTGAAATAACGTTAAACGTTAAAGGGATAAGAAATACTGTTTTCTGAACTGTAATCATTTGACAGTTTTGAATTGAAATCCAGCCTTGGATTTTATTTATTTTATGTTATAGCTTGCATAAACTATCTTTTTCTGAAACCTGCCTTTAAGGCTCACTGGTATATTCAACACAAGGCCCTTAAATAAGCAATTTTTTTTTTTTAAAGAGATGTAACACTCAGGCAATTATTATGCCTATATATTAATTAATTAATTCTGTTACTTTCTTTTGAAAGGGATAGGCAGAAGACGAATAGGTGGTGAAAGTAGAGAAAAGCTTTTCATATGACAACACTGTAATTGCGCGATACGTTTGTTTTTAGTGCTGAATTGCAGCTCCTCTGGTGGTGAGTAGACGCATTAATGTTAAAGCTTGATTTTATTGCCTTTATTTAACTATTTTACTTCGGATGCGTTTGAATGCTACACCACCGAAGAATGGCGCTGTGATATATATTAGTTATGATAGATAGAAGAAAGCTAATAATTATCAGAAACTGATGTTGTTTTTGAGTGGCAGCGCCTGGGAATCGAACCCAGGCCACAAATACCAACTCATGCTTAATGATCAAACGCGCTAATCAATTAAGTTACAGCACCTAAAGTAAAGAACACGTACTCGTTGTTTTGTTAAACTAAAATTATTTATTTACTATGGTTTTTTGTTTATCTATCGGAACTTTTATTTGAAGTTAAGTACAACGTTTTATTGGCAAGAGGTAGTGTTACTGGACCTACCACCTATTTAATTTGCATCTCCGACTGGGTTACATGCAATATATTAACTATCTCTACATTATACATCTACATTTAAACAGGTGGTCGACACTTTTGCCTGTTAACAACACGATTCTCTAGAAAGTTCATCAAACAAGAAACAAAATGAATCAAGGAATAAAGTAAATTACATGGTATGTTTTTTTTAAACTAGATTCTAAACAACCATATAGCCACCTCAAATGTGTGAAGACATGACTTAAAAACTGGCGAATATGATTATGAGTTTAAAAGGATTAATTTTCTCTCTAATGGCACTCGATAACTCGAATATATATTTCTGTCCGATTATATTGTCTTACTTGGCGCCGTCATGTGGAAACCAAGTTAAAATTATATTGTCTCCACTGAAAGACAAACTGTTACCATTTAAAAGTATTTATGTCAAAACTCAATTTGAACATATGGAATTCAGTTGTGGGCCAGCAATTTCATTATGTATAGGTATAAAGGTGCGGTCACTTGGAAATATTTGCTGAAAAAGACGTAACTACTAAATAAAATATTTTTGAACTTGTTTATTTATTTAAAAAAAACTTTGTTTATTCAGGACAAGACACAATAAATATTTAGTTTTATTTTAGTTGATGCTGTTTGATCTTGCAAAACTTATGTAAGAGTAAACAATGTCAAACAAATTTGTGCTGAAACAAGTTGTTACGCTTTTGGGAGTAAATATTTGCCAAGTGTGACCATACTTTAAGAAATGAGAATTTCCACAGGGACCCGAAAGCGCCATTAGTGAAAAATTAGTTCAAGGAACTTGATGAAAAATATATTCCACGCCACCCGAAAGCAGTACTTTTCGTATAGATAAAAACGTTATTAAGGCTTCGTAGAGCCGATATAGTATTCACTTAAATGAGGCCTATTTTGTTATCAAATGTATCGATAGACAGCAATTAGTTATAACAAATATTTAACACGTTTCAAAATATAATAAAAGAGCTTAAGGAAAATGGTAATGAAGTTACCACTTAAATTTGTTCAAAGTGCATTAAAACTAAAGGTCTTTATCATATAATGTTTTAAACTAGAACCGATACAGTTCTGTTCCATCCCCCTTTAGAATTATTGGAAAAAAATTATGTACAATCCTGTGCAAAGAATAAATTGATCACTTAAAAGGTCGGGCAGAGCTGTGGTGTCTCAAATTTAGTGTTTTAATTAAAACGATTTCAAATGGAATTGTTTGACATACAAGCTTATTTATTATAAGAGCTCAAGGATGGAAATCGCAAACAGAATACAATTTTAGATGCCCAATGCAGAATTCAGCCTTTAAGGAGCAAAGTACATTTATTAGTTAGAGCAAAACTTTGCCTTCTCTGCATTTCTGGTGTATGAATATATTTCATCACAGTATTCCTTTTTAAGTGTAAATGTAGCTGTAGCAGTAGCTTGTGTCTTTTTTTTCGATAGTACGTGTAGTAAGTTTTTATTGTCCTCGGTACACACTTGTACATGCAGTTTTTAGTTGCCACATTTGCATTGCAAATTTAACTAAAGTTTATCTATTCTACATACACGTATGCAAGACAATGTTGGTAGGTACTTGCAGATAGAGCAAACAAAAAAAAAAAAAGACTAGTAGAAAAAACAACACATAGAAAATGTTGCTACAATGTGCATGCAACAATATTACAAGCACTAAACCAACGAGGGATGTTTCATAAAGTTTCCTGATAATTTTAGCAACACAGGTTACTTACATGAGTTTATAAATAATACTTTTGGAAACTTAAGCTTCATTTCTAAGCTAAGTTTCATCTTAATTGTCTTAACACAAAATCACCTCACACATCCCTCGTCTCTTCGTCTCACACTATTAAAACGACAACTTGTCGGTTGAACAAAAAACGTACAGACACACACACACACACACACACTCACAATTTAGTTAATCTATTTTAGCAGTTTTATTTTTGCCATTGTTTCTTCTCATTACTGCTACATTTTGACCAATTTTTGTCGTTGTAATAATGAAGACATTACAGCCGTAACTACGTACGAGTTTGTTGCATTAGGTATTTTGTTGCACAGTGTTTGGGATACTTTGAGTACATATATAAAAACCAACAAAAAAGAATTTGGAATTATAATACCACTAAATGTTAGCCTGTGTCGATTTTGTTATTCTACCATTATAGAGGCAAAAAAAAAAACTACCTACTCGTACATACGGGTGTTTTGCTTAAATACGCAAAATGTTAAAAAGAGGAAATGTTCTACAACTGGCAGTTTGCTTGTCTCATAGAAAATCAAGAGAGTGTGTTAAAAGGCATCAACTGTTGTGGTTTTTATTGTTGTTGCAAAAGTGTGGCAGCAGTTAGATACTGTGGCATGTGTGTAGATTATTCTATTTGAAGTTTTGTTTTCCTTTTTGTTTGTTTTAATTTTTTTTTAGCTTTTTTTCAGGTTTTCTTGCATGTTTCTGCCATGATAATGCACTCACGTTTTAAAACTATAAAATAAAATTTTACTACAATTAAAACAAACAAAGGAAAAAAAAAGACGAAAGAACTAAAGTTGCAGCAGTTAAGGATTTTAAAGATGAAGTTACAAAAATAGTTTATGCTTTGCTGCATGTGAGTCTGTTATCATTTTTGCAACAAAACATAGTTTAAAATGTTGTTGCACAGATAAAATGTTGAGCTTGTTATACCCTTTAACATGCTGGATGGTTTTACATTGTTGCAGGGATTTAAACTTTTGGAAAACTAAGAATTTAACCTCAGGCTACAACAATAACTGTATTAAGCTTATTTTTTTTTTTTATTATTGAATCTGCCTTATTTCCTTAGGCCTAACAATAAGTATTCAAATCTTTAAACTAAAATTAAATCTAATTACTCTCTAACAGAGCATTAATTTCTTATTGGCTGATAAGCTTTACGAAGCTTCGACTGCGTCTGGTTCTGAGCACCCATTTCCAGCAAGAGGATTTGGGTGGGGTTGTAGCTTTTTGATTAAGGTCATTTATTCAATAAATTGTATTGAAAATAGAAATAAATTCCAATTTATGCAGCAGTTACTGACACTCACTCACCTGTGTTATTATAATATTACATGCACCCATAGTACTCAAATAAAATGTGTTGCTTTTTTTTAAACATTTAAATCTTCTAACTGAAGGCTTTCAGATATAACGTCTCTGTACAACAATTGGACTTTTTTTCTTTAAAATTTTATAAAAGATACTTGGGTTATAATGTTGCGAAGATAATGTAAAATTATTTCATATACCAAAAGGATTTTTCTTTAAACGATGCAAAGGCTGTTAGATAGAGGCTGATAATAAAACATCCTACTACCAACCAAAATAAAGAAAGGAGAAAACGACCGAACAACACAAAGTATTGGTACAAAAGGTACTTTAATTACGTTATACCTGGCAGTAACACCTCCCACTTCTAAGAGTATGTTTGCATATGTACATTAAATTCAACATAGAGACCGTATTGAATACATGTAACTCGGTTACCTTTTTTCATCTACTGTTCTCCATTAAGCCATTAAAAATGTGTCTCAATGTAATAGAGGCAGTGGAGTAAGGTTACTTTCAAAAACTTACAGACCCCACATATTATCATGTACTAGGGGTACTTCATGTTCAGTGATTACTCAGAATATTTTTAGCACACGTTACCGTTTTTTACAAGCACCCTTTGCTATTGCTGTCAATAAAATAAAAGACATTTTATGCTCAAGTTTCAGAAAAGTTGGCGGAGGTGGTGTGTGGTTGGTGACAATAAAGAATTTTTGTAAGTGGTGATATAGGAACACACAACTTTACAGGTTTAATTAATGTTTAAAATGTGTTTAGTCAAGAAATTACAATACAGACTTAGTCAACAAAACTTTATTATTTACATACATACTCGCACATACATGTACATATGTCTATTAAGAGACAATTAAAAATTATTTTAAAAAGAATTTTGAATAGAATATGTAGGACACATGCAAAAGCAAACGTTTGTATATTGTGCAATAATTCTCTAAGATATTGGATAGTTTTTTCCTTAATTGAAGTAAAACCAGTGAATCCACAGTTAAAAACTACTATTACATGGGTATACATATCTGGGTATGACTGGGTCTGACCAAGTTACGCTCACTATTGAGCTTTATTTTAATTGCCTTCTGGTATATAGTGTGCCTTCAATAACATGAAACGCAGATTAGTGATAAAGGTCATGAGGAATCTTTATGTCCTATTATGTCATTTGTTGAAAATCTCATTACCTTCATATAAGAATAGTGGAACCGAGATCAATTAAAAATGCCAAGACAAATCTAAAAATACTTAAAATCTTCTTAAATAATTATAGTAGTTAGTAAAACAATGTATATCGCGAGGCAGTTTTTCCAACATGGTTATGGATTAATGATGTGAGTCCATGGCTATAAAATAAGTTCTGAAAGATTTGCTCGAACTCTTAACTAAATATTATAAAAAATGCGAATTAATAACACAAATTACAGCGGATTTATTTATTACTGAGAAAACTGATTTTTTAGATATGTTATTAAACAAATTATATTTTATGAGACTTCTGAGTAGCGGAGTGGTGGATGGTGTTGACTGGTTATCACTAAACATTTCCGCAATGCATATTAAAGACAAGTGCAAACCGGAATAGACTTTACAAACTAAATATTTGTTGTAACTTGTGCTAAATAATAGAAGTTTTCGACTGAACTTTAGCGATATAATATGGCATTTAAGAACAATTTTAAAATTACATATAATCAATTTTGATTTGTCTTTAGAAATGGAAACTTTTCTAATAAGCACCAATACAGAATACTTATAATATTGTCATTGAAACAGTTTTGAAATCTTAAATAAAAAACAAAACAGACTTCTAATTTTCAAAATTTAAAATTTATCCACCCTATTTTATACCATTTCCCCATCTCTTTGGTGGTTTACGTTTATCATTAAAATCAAAAAGTCTATATATACTGGGTCCTTTTAAACAAATAGTTTTTATCAAACATTTTTTTATCCACCGAAATGTTTGAAATTGAAAATGGACAGTTATAGATCAATGTTTTAGACTACCTCGATATTTTCTAGATTTTTTTTTTTTTTTTGCTATTTTCATTAAATATAATGCAGATAATATCATGAAATTTTACACAGTCTATTTTTATTATAGATGGAAGAGTTCTGTTGAAAATCGGTCTACGATTTCTCATAGCCCCCATACAAATGTCTAACGGAGTATTGCCTTATGGTAAGTAAATGTCTATAGAAAAACCGTATCTAAACAAAATTCTGCAATAACAAGTTTCATGCAAAATGAAATCTCAAAACAATATCGGTCCATATTTTGACATACAAAGAAAATTTCCGAAAATCACTTAAATGCGCATAATTATTTTATAAAAAGCATTGAGTCGAAATTCAATACAAGTAATCCGTATATGCACAGTCGAATATAAACTCTTACTTATTTCAAACATGTTACATATTTGACTTCATAAGCCCTAATAATGAGGCTGTATAAAAAGGCCTTCAAAATAACTTTGTCTAGCTATATTGACACACAGTAGTTTGGTGGGGAGTTGGACTTAACAGATAACTTTATTTAATAGTTAATTGTACACCAGACAGTTTAAATATTCACTTGATATTTTCTTCACATTCCATTGCCTTTCTGCTTTTTTATAATTTTAAAGGACTTTTATTACAATACAGACTTTCTTCACATCACCTAATAATTTCCATTAAATTTTATTACTATTACCATAAATTGCAAACAATTATATGTATACGTATGTATGTATGTTTTCCTTGGACAATTATTTTAATGATTTAGTGCATAAACCGAAAATAACAACAACAAAAACAATAACAATACAATAACAACAAATAAATTTTAACATGTCAATAATCAATTCTACTTTTGAACAACCTTTAATTTATTATAAATCATAAACAACAACAAAAAAAAAACAAGCCAGCAAAAACCGAACCATTTTCGCATATAGTCGTAAATATAAAAAATAAATAATTGTATGTGTGTATGTGTGTATGTATGTATGTACATATGTACTTGGGTAATCAAGTTATTAGATTTTTCTTTTCTTCAAATGAAACGAATAATTCGAATAAGAGATTTTAACTTGTGCGAAAAATTCGATTACACATTTGAAATTAATCGAATTATTCGAATAATTCAAGAAATTTAAATAAAATAAAATAAAATAGAATAAGTCCGTTTACACCCTCTTTAAATCTGAGTCGTCAAAGCAAAAAACTTTGGATGAGAAGGAGAAAAATATGAAAATAGAATAAAAGGGGTATTCCTTGTCGATACTAGTCAATTTTCTTATTTCCGTTTGTTTTTATACCCTACACCACTTTCTGAATTTGAAGATATTTTGATAAAATTCGGTAAGTGATATTTTTTCGGCCCAAGGACGGATGGGATTGAAACTGGTGGAAATCGTTCCATTATTTCACCTGGCCTCCATACAAATGTCCTTCCAAAATTAGGGTTTAAAGATCATAAATGTTTGAATTATGCAAGTATCCAAAAAAATTTCACCACAAATGAGTGATAAATGAAGCCAAATCAGATCTACAAATTTTGTGCAGATCGGTCCATAATTTATCATAGCTCCCATATAAGGCCCACTTCCGAAAATCACTTTAAAGATCGTAACTCACTCGGTATCCAAATAATATTGAACACAAATAAGTTTGATATATACAGAAATGATGACAACTAATTTAATAATGATCGGTCCATAATTAGTCGAAACTTCCATATAAGAGACCATAATTTACTTTAACTTCCATAAATCTTTTAAAAGTATTTACATCGAGATAAAGTATAACATACATAATATTTATATTCACAGAAATCATGACACTAAATTTTTGGATAATCGGTCCATAATAGGTTTATCTCCCATATAGCGCCCATTTCTGAAAAACTTTTTATACATATACTAGGTGTGGGGTATTATATGGTCGGGCTTGACGCACTATACTTTTTTACTTGTTTTCTTTCAGGTATGATGATTTGCATTAAAAAGTACAAAAATTGAGTTGACGTGTGTGAATGAAATGGCAAGTTCAAAAGAGAATTGAACAAAAACTGGTCAGTTCAAACTGAAGAGTATGAAACAGGACTAACAAGGTTTTTTTTCATTCATCGAGTACTACAGTACTCTAAAGTCACCTTTAGTGATATCACTTACTAATTATGCTCTTTGTCTATTTCAGCGTTATCATCAATAAATATCGGTTTCTTTAACATATTCAGCATCTCATTCACCACCACCGTAGGCTAAATTAAAAACCAGTGTATTTATTTATATTATTTATTATGTTTTCTTGTATATGTACTTACATATATTATAGATAGTATTTTAAGTCGATGGTTGATATGTTCTAGTAATATTCTTATGTTCTGTATTTGACATTGGATTCATGGCATATTATACAGTATTTTTTATGCAAACAATTTCATATGCTTTATATAGCCTAGTCAATATAGTATTTCGCCAAAATGTGGACTCTAAAATCTGTTTCGAATTACATTTCAAACTCAAACTTTTTTTTTTTTTGACTTAATATCAGATTTATTTTAAGAATTATAACTTATTGCAATAACATTAATATACTTATGTATATAACGAGCTGACAGAGCCACACAACTACATATGTACAATCATATTTTGATTAAAAAACTTTATGTATATTTTATAATAAAAACTCTATTTATAATTTAGACTCCTGAAATTGTAAAATGTCACCATCAACAAAAATTTTTAAATAATTAAATTTCTATATACCGTTTATTAAAAAATAAATAAACTTAAAATAGCGTTAATTTATTTCTTTTCAAATTTAAAATTATGAAAATTTTTAAACAGAACCTACAAATTTACTAAACATATTTCTTAGTTTTATTCGATCATTCTTAGTGAAATTATTCGAATTATTCGTTATTAGAAAATGGTCATTTTGAAAGTCTTCGAATAATTATTTGTAAGAAATTGTTCGATAATTATTCGAATGGATACCCTAATATGTACGAGTATACATATACATATGTACATACATACATATGAACTTATGTACATATGTATAGGTAGTTATAATTAATTTAATTTCCTTAATGATTATTTTGAATTTCGTCGTTTGCCAGATTGTTTGTTGCTTTTTATTTCAAACCACCAATCAACAATTTACATACATACATTTGCACACTGCACAACATTTGCAATTATTCATAATTTATTGGTAGTTTAGTTATTCATTATTGGCAATATTTTTTATAACATTTAACAACTTTTTTTATTGCTGCCAATTGTTATTGTTACTGAATGTGCGCTGTTGTAATTGTCATGCATATTCGCTTGGTTTTTTTTTTTATTTAATTTTTTATAACAAATTGATTTTTTTTTTGAGTTGTTGTATGTTTGTTGTCGCAGTTTTGTAGACTTTCCTTGAATTTGCAATGAATTGTAATTGTACGGATATTTTACGAGTACATGAGTATTGATTAAGGTGGCAGTGACTGTGACAAAGAAATTTTTCACTTAAAAATGTTTGTTTCATAAACAATTCATACTCGAATGTGGAAAGCGGAAAACCCCAGCAAACAATTGGGTGTAGATCACAATTGTATATATAGCGGCGGTTGTGGTAAAACTACCCTCTAGCGCTTTTAGAATTAAATTTTCACTAATCACTAATTGTCGTATGTCGATTTATATACATACATACATACATAGATATACATTTTTGGGTTATTTGACACGTATGTATGTGATATTTGTAAAGCAAAATGAAGACAATTGGCTCCATTATACATCGCAGTGTGTGCCTCTTAGTAGTCTAGGGTGTAGTAAATTCCAAATTTAGTTGTACAGTTGTTTTAGCAACCAGAAGAGTTGGAGTCTGTTGGCGAGCCAATTCCCTAAATGTACTTTTGTAATGCGCAATTTAGTCTTTATAATTTGTTACCATTAATAATACGCACTGTTAGGAACACAACAGGGACGAAGGACGAATTTAGCCCAACACGACGAACTATGTAGTTTGTGAAAATACGCTGTGTAAATTCATCGCATGAAGTACAAAATTTACGAAAAATAATAAATAATTTTTAATAATTTAATGGTTTTGTTTTCGTATAACAGCTGATAAGTAGTATGACCATATTAAACAAATTATAAAAAAAAAAAAAAACATTAGCAAAAACTCAGGTAAAACCAATTTTTATAGTTAACTGTTTTGTATATTTATTTTAAATAATATAAAGTAAAAAATAAGACAATAATTAAAGTAAAAAGTAAAAATTAACAATCAGGCATGTGATGGAAATCGAAAACGAATGAGTTTTAGAAGTCAATTTTTTCGTAAAATTTCTGTATTGAAAAACTTTTATCACATAAAATATAAAGGTATTGGGCTACTAAAGAGAATCTTAAAACAAAAATTTTAAAACTTAGATTATAAATGCATTAAAATGTATTTCCAAAACTGATTCGTTTTCGATTTCGATTTCCATCACATGCCTGATTATTTACTAAAAGATTAAAAACTAAAACGAAACATAGTCACCCGGTATTGTTTGTTCAACATTCGTTAGCGTAAGAAATAGAAATAGCCTCTCTTTCAGAGTTAGCCGCATCTGACGAATTCTGTCGACGCCTTTATTGTGTATATTTTCATATACACAAATGTGTTTTATTTTTAGAAACGAATATTGGCGACGAAAAATTCGTCTTTCGTTCCAGTTGTGTTTCTGGCAAAAACCTACTAGTTTCGTAGAGTCCCCCAGAATAGTTGGGTACTTTTATTTTTAAAATTTGTCAGTGTATGATTTGATTACTTTCATGGTTACCTTCTAAGTTGAAGCATCGAAACAAGTTTAGCCAGTATTTCGGTTTATTAACATTTTCAATAAGCTTCGTAGATTAAATAATGAATGAATATTGAATGCGGAAAACACAGTTGATATAATTATTGAAATCTTAGTTTCATAGATATTTGAAATATACTTATCTACATTATAGACATATACTAGAGGTTTTTGTTGGTTTATTATCGGTGGTTGTATGGTCGGTGTTCAATTAAGACTTTTGTGTAGGACACTATAGGCCAGTCAAATTTAGATATTTTGGTCCTATTTCTGCACAAAATTTTTATTTTTAAAGTTTATCAGTGTTTGAAAATTACTTTAAAAATGTTTGCTTGGCGATCTATATATAAATATGTACGTTCATGTATATATATATGTATGTAAGTATATTTCGGATTGCTTTCAATTACCAGGCGTTAAGAAACGAAGATAGTAATTATCGACTTAATTATTTGTATATTTTACAGTACTGCTTTAAAGAAGATTTTCATTCTTTACAAATAGAACATAAAGCCACTTAAACATAAGAAATAAAAATGAAGGGTATAATTAGGAATGAGTTTGCAGATATTCACAAAAGTTCTAGTTGTTTGGATAATAGCATTCCAATTGTTCGGCTGTCAACCACTATAATTTTAAATCCTAGCCTTAAGAATTTTCTTATCTTTATAATAAAGTTGTAAAATACACAGATATTTCTTTGAACATGATTTTTTCTTAACTCTTTACAATTTTCAAATGATAAATGTTCCATTAAGCTCCACAAAATAATAAAGGTGTGCATTATAAAAAAATAGGGAAATGTAGTGAGTGGGTGATTAATCTTAAAGCAATAAATCAAGATATATAATCAAGGCATCAATATTACAAAATAATAAACAAGGATTTTTATGTAATTTTCTATAATAGATAATTATTTCATGGCTTTAAGTGAATACCCCTATTTATTCGGGTAACTTCTAAATGCACACCTTGGTCTGGTTTTGTTACTATTTATAGAAATATTATATAAATTACGTATAAATATTTCTTTCTCTCTTTTTTTTTATTTAAACATTTTATTGCCATAATTTTATCATATATTTATTATGATTTATTACAGATTGTCTTAAAGTTCAGCAAAATATACGAAATGCAAAAAAAAAAAAATCTTAATAATTTTTTATTACTGCAAATTGAAATGATGGTAGGCAGTTGTGAATTCCTGTCAGTCTGGCTCCCTGTCTGTCTGTTTGGTTTATTGCAAAATACATTTTTTATTATTTTCAGCTGATACTTGTTTTGTTCTATGTTAAATATAATAAATAATATTTGATGAAAGACATGTAATTTAATTTAATTTCAATAGGGACTGGAACCAAAGATGACAAAAATAACTTTTTTTTCATAAATTTACTAAACATAGTAACGATTATATTGAAACAGCAGACAGTCTCTGATAGGTACTGCCTGTCAACCATGGAACTTATTTAGGTTTTAAAAGTTATTGTGAATAATTTTTTATTTTAAGCCTTAATAATTATTGTTTTAAATATATTCCCCAAAACTTGGCAAATATTTACTAAAAAAAAGCGTAACCGCTTGTTTTAGCACAAATTTGTTTGTCATTTTTTACTCTTACAAGAGTTTTGCAAGATCAAACAACCTCAAATAAAAAAAACTAAATATTTGTTGTGTCTTGTCCTAAATAAACGAAGTTTTTTTTTTTAAATATATAAACGAGTTTAAATATATTTTATTTTGTTGTTACGTCTTTTTCCGCAAATATTTGCCAAGTGTGACCGTACCTTAAGTGTTGTTTTGTTTTGTTTGTTGTGTAAATTTACTAACTTTTTTACATCAGTTAATTGAACTTGCAGAATTTCCGTTAAAAACGTAACGTTATCATTTCTCTTCAACACATTTGCTTATTTTTAAACAAATATTTACTGTGTTTTTGTTTGTTATAAATTGAGCAAATATTTGTGTAAACTTATTCAAATTCAAGTGCTTTCAATTGACCAGGATTAAATCATTGATTATTTTATCATTACTTGTGCAACTTGTCAACAATTTATGGTTTGACAGAGATAAAATTAATAAATTATTTACGCTATTAATTTTATAATTGTTCAAAAACCAAAACAAAAAATTTAAAAGTTAAAGAACCACAATATAGTAAATATTTAACAAAAACATAAACGATACGAGTGTCGTTTGGAAATTTTGAGCAAATTAGACTTTTACTTAAAATTGGAAATATTCAACTGTATTCGACTGAGTAAAATGTCCTAAACAAACAAATTACGTTTTGCTGTTTTTTTCATACCACATAAATTATTAAATTTAACAAACGTTTATTAAGACAGATTTGCATATAAAAATTTGCTTAATAAACGTTTGTTAAATTTAATAATCGTTTTTGAATAAGGGGGTAAATGTTTATCAAATAATTGACTAAAATCGAAAACTATGAAGAACTGTTTTCGTATTCATGTCAAGACTTCGTTGCGAAAACCTGAATACATTTGTTTGACATGAATACGAAAAAACTGAAGAAAAGGAGGCAACATGTAAAATAGAAATTAATAAATAAAAAAATGATAATTACAGCAAATTTCGAACCACCAGATTGATGTTTGATGTTTGTCTGTTGGCTAGCAGGCACCGCAATGGTGCAGAGGGTTAGAACGCAAAGAATTCTGATGAGAGAAAGTGGTATTTCTCGAAACATATGTAAATTCAACAACCCAGGTTCGAATCCCAGCCAAGAAAATTATCAAAAAAAATTTTAATAATAAAAATGTTTCAAGTTGTAAAACAATTCCTACCTTCAGTAAAAATAATTTAATGAAAATTAAATTTAAAGAACTCGAGCCCAACTAAATAAATATCAAAAAATTTATATACATAAATGTTAATTATTAGTGAGACTTATTCATTGAGACTTGAGTGTTACCCTCGTAACTCATGATTAATTCGAGTAATAAAATTTTAAATAAATAAATATTTACTCAACATAAAATCGTCTAAATAAGTGTGTAATTAAAACAAAATCTCTTTCGCCTTTGTGTTTTTTGCTGATCACAAAATTTATTATCACACCTTTGGCCTGTTGATTTTTTTGCATTTTATTTTTTCATTTATTCTTTATGTTGAAGACCATTTCGAAAAAAAAAAAATTGAAAATTAGTAACATGACATCATCAAATTTGAAATCGTGTAGCTTATTTATAAGAAAAAGAAATACATTTTTCTTATAATTTTTGCTTTCTAGATCAATGGGATATTAATTGTTTAATATTTTGTTGTTGGTATTTACAAATACCAAGTTTAATGCTCTTGGTGTGATATAAAACAAGGTTAGGGGGCCATTAATTTTGATTAAACTCTGCAGAATTTTAAAATTACATTTATGTTATATTTATAAGTATTAAAACTGAAATAGAATTCTTTTGCATATGTTTTCTTCAAAAAAAAGTTTATTTTCACAAATATATGAAAATTCATCGTTTGGTATCCCCCTAATAAAACTGTTCACAAGTAAAATGTTATTCAAACTAAAAGAATCACTGCCACTTAAACCCCTAAGGGGAAACCTTATGAGTAGAGATCATATTCGTACAATACGGTTTAATAAAATCGGTGTAAATACACACAATACATTGGTATATACCAATACATATGCATACATTCAAATATATGTACGAGTATGTATGTTTACGAAAACATTCTGGATGAAATATGATTATTTATTTATTTATTTACGAGTATTTTATATTTTATATAGATTTTTTTAAATAACAATACAGGCTAAACTAACGAGCAAAAAAGACAAAATGAAAAAATCGAAATTAAATAAATATATTTCTTAACAGTCTATAGTGTGGGAAAATTAAGAACTTTTAAGTATTTTTAGCTGTAAATACAACTAAACTGTAGTTGCACCCGTATTTAAGGCGATAAGATGTGGGGACAAGTTCAGTTTGTTTGTTTTTAGTGAAACATTATTTAAATTAGCGTGATAAGTTATTTAGTGTGTAAATAAAAACCATTAAACGCTTAAACTTTGCCATTAGGTTGTAGTCATATATAGTAGTTTTATGATACATTTATATTACAACATTGTTATTATTTTGTATTGAAAATAGAAAAGTGTATCAACATTAATTTAATGGCAATTGGAATAAATAGCTTAGTGAACTGAGATAAGAAACTGAATTATTTAGGTGTTAATCAGACATTCACTACTGTCTGCTCAGTTTCCTTTGGATTGCTGATAGTTTCGTAAACTGTTTAATAAAGCTTTATGAACAGAAAACTGGTCTCCGTTCTCCGACTATAAGTAACTATGAATGCTAAACGAAAACCCTGAGACTCCTTTCTCTCCTCTGTCGGGGCAGTCGATATTAATCCGTTCAAATCAATGATTATTAAACCTGTATATCCGCAACACAATATAGTTTTTATCTCACATGAATGCAAAGGACTTTAGAACGCTAAATTCAACCTTTTTCCTTGTTCAGTAAGAACATTGATTGGACATTATATACTACCCAGTAAAAAAAAATTCGTGTTTTTGGAAGCACTTAAGAGAAAAAGCGCATTATCGAGCGCTTCAATAAAAGTGCTGACAACGAAGGTTTTAAAGCGAAAAAACAAAAATGAAATTATAGCCTACAGATTTACGTATGTCAACGAAAGTCAATTACAAAATAAATATCGCGCTTCTACTATGAATTTTTCTTAAGCAAAAACATTCAGATATAACTTGTTCTTTGATTGGTGTGCGCGAAGTGATGTAAAACACTTTAGGAAAGTGCTTTATTTGCATGTTTGATTGAGTTATTGTCAGCAGAAAGTAGTCCTCCAAACCGGGAACACCTCATACAAAAACCATGCATCCTATCAGCAGGTTTGAGGTACGAATTCATACAAAAACCCTGTTCTTTTTGGAGCACATTTTTTACTGGGTAACTACCTCTCAACACCCCGATATAAAAATGAAATCTGTTTTAACTGCACTTTACCCACATTACAAGTTGCTTTTATTTATTAAGAGAGCTTTTAATTAACATTAATTCCGAGGCGACCACATCGGCTCTAATCGGAATATATGTTGAAAAATCCACTGTTACTTTCATAGACATAATTTTTAAGCCGACGAATAATTACCTCTAATTTTTGTAGCAATCACTATCTATCTCTAGGATGCCGAATTTTTGTAATTGACAAAAGGGAATCGTAAAAGCGATACTGAGGTCAATCAAAGCTTGGAGCAATACCTCTTTTGAGTTGAATCGATCTACATACTATGAGCCTCAAAAGTGAATAAACACAACAAATTATTTGATTTTTTTAAGATAAGGAAAATCCTAAAATCTATCCATCGATTGAAATATAAAAGTTTCGTTTTGTTGGATATTTGGTTGAATAATAGATTCGGTTATAAAAACAAAAAATTTAAGTTGAACTATAATGCTTTTCATAATCTTAAAAAAATCAAAAAATTCACTGGTGTTTACATACTTTTGAAGCTGTGTGTATATATGTATTAAAATAATATTAATAAAATAATGATATATTTTAAGATGTCTATACGATATCCAGTTTCTTCCTGAATGCTACCCATCTCTCAGCGAAAAATGTCTTAATTTCACACATGGACTCTACTGGAGGTATATATGGGAAATTTTCCGATAAGTCAGTATTCACCTTTTATAATGTAGCGAATGATATAGATAAGACTAAAACTTAGCGAGTTAGTGAAATAGAATAAACAGAACTTATTAAAATTACAAATATTTTATTATCTCTGAAATAAATATCGAAATCGTTATATATATAATGCTGTGATTTTACAAAAAAGTAGTGCTTCCAAGTGGGAATTCGCCATATAAAAATCATGCCTCTTGTAAGCAGGTTTGTAAGGGGGAATTGTGCTTCTCTCCCTTACAAACCTGCTTACCAGTAAGCACCATTTTTTACTGGGATCTGACTTTGTTTTTTCTTAAATATATATATTTTCTTCTCAATTATCTACTTACAGTACAGTGGCTTACAAAATTTTGATTTTTTAAGAATTTACCTGTAACGAGAAAATAAAAATAAATAATTAAAATTTTAAACGAATATGGAAATAAAAATCGAAATAATAGGTTTCAAAATCAATATTTAAGGAATTACAGGATTTACAAAATTTGAAATAGTATGATATTAAAAGCCTGACTTTTTATTTCGAACAATTTTGACTACAACTTAGACATTAGACAATTTAACAAGCAATAAATAATTTCAATACATACACGCAGAGAAGACACATGTTTGGACATGGTTACAACAACTACACTGTGTTTTTGGTAACAATGTATAGTTGTGGTACACAAATAATTGTTATTTTTATTTGATTTTAATGATAATTTAGTTGCTATAAACATTTTTATGTTTATCACAATTATACAATTGAAAATGTTTCAGTGAAACGTAATTATTTTTAAAAAAATGTTTACCATAACTATTGCATAATAACTATTCAAACATATTATATTATTTATAACGATTTAAACTTACAAATAACCATTAAATGATAAGTTTCTATATTTGTACTCCTATTATGTTTAATATGCAAACAAAATATGTTTAATTTTAATAGTATTTTGTTTGTACCATTTGTATAATACTTTTGCATTAGTTCAGTAGTTAATCGGCGCGATATTGGATTGTTTATTTGGATTTAAATGTTTCCATATTTGGAAAAAAAAACAATTCGTATTTAAAATATTACTACTGTTAACGCCAAAAACCCTAATTCTGCTTTGGCCTTAATATTAGTGATGAGCAAAGTTTTCCCTCTTTGTATCATCATACATATATAAAAGCTGAATATTTTAGAAATTAAATGCCTAAACGGTCTGTCAAAGATGTGTCAAAATGTCAAAAATGTGGTTTCCGGTATGTAAAAATACTAATTTGACCTTCTTGTTAATCCAGCTCCCACACAGAAAGATAATCCTGATCCAATAAATTCCATATTATAAATCCTAATATCATGTTTTCTTTTTATTTTCGTACGATTTTCTATTGGGGGTTTGTTTATGAGAAAAAACAAAATGCGCTCACATATTTCGTTTACCGGCTCCGAGAATAATTTAATTTTCCATCCAGATTCCCAAAAGAAGCTTTTCACACAAACAACTACAAAATACAAAAATTTCAAAGAATTGTAAAAGACCTAAATAAAGAGCACATAAAAGAAATAATTTTAAATATCACAAAATAAAATTCTATTAAACATAACTAAAAGCAAATGTAAATTTGCATAAATATTTATGTATTTCTATTTACAAAAAAATATCATAATATGATAACTTTAGATCATAATATTATTACTTAAGATCAAAATATGATTATTATATATCATAATATGATTACTTTAGATCATATTATGATTACTTTAAACTATAATATGGTTACATTGGGTCATAATATGATCATGTATGATCATGTATATTTTATGAATATTAGGTTATAATATGATGTTATAATATCAAATTATGATTAACAAGAAAATATTATAATGAAATATTACGATCATAATATGTTTTGACTACAATCATATATCTTATCATAATATGTTGCTCTTAGATTATGTTTGCCACAACCATGTTTTTTCTCTGCGTATACATATGTATAAGAAAAGTTCAGAGAGGATCTCAATCTTTCACAACTTACAGCCATACATAATTTTTCCTTTTCAAACCACCAACTATTTAAGAAACCAAAACTTATAAAAGCTTTCTAAACAATCACAAAGTGTTGCAATTTTTTTCAGCCTTTTTGCAATTTTTTCTTAAAATCATCAAAAAATCATAAAAGCTCACAAAAATAAATAGTACATAAATGTGTAATCCTATTTAAAAACCTCCAAAACATACATTTTTAAAAATGCTTGCTCTTATAATTCTCAAACATTGTTCATAAATTGTGTAGTATTCATGGAAATGCAATATAAAAGATGAAAATGTTGAGTGGTGGGAAATAGGATTAACAATGTAAAAAAATAAAAAAAATAAAACACAGACAGAAAATATATGGAGACCTTAAACGCAATTGTGAAAACAGTAACAGCCAGTACTTTGTCATACTAATTGCTGCACTTTGTAAGTGTCACAACAGACTCTAACTAACACAGATACAAATATTGCAGTTCAACATTTACACATTTGTATAGATACATGCATGTGTAAATGTTGAACTGCAATATTTGTATGAATAGTAAAAGTGAAAATTAGAAGAAGACTGTGAAACTTTACACTTCAAACTTCAGAAATACTAAACACACATTTAAAATTTCTATATACGAGTACGAGTATACTACAGTACTCGCATACATATCTATATAGTAACGAGGGTTGAATGAAGTTGTGTTGGAAATGGGTATTTTTAATTCAAACAACCAACGACGAAGGTATAGGTTTCCAACTGATCAGGATGATGGTATGAGAAATGTCAAGCAAACTAATATGCGTTATTGCACGTTCAAATAATATTTGATATATTGCAAAGTACTGATCAGATGATCAAAGAAATTACTGATCATGTGCCTGTACTGATCATCTATCATTGATCAGTACTTTGCCTGGTGCTTTTGAATGTATTGACTTTTTCCACTTTTTGATGGTTTCTTATATGTCATGGGATACGACTGCAATCTTTCACCGATTATTTTCTATTATTAGTCAGACGATACCAGTCTGCGTGGTATATATTATAATTAAAAGTATTACCGAGTAGAGTGTTAAGACTTTAAATTATGTATCCAACCTTGGCTTCCAATATGTTAAATTTTGAATACGAGCGATTAGATACTTAAAGGAGTTCATGGGAAGTGCAGTAAAACTAGAAAGTTCTTTTTAAAATTGTATGGTAAACCTTGTGAATGTTCGTGCCACTTTAAAAAAAAAAAAAACAAATGTGTCTGAACTATAGTGGTCGGCCCTCTGATCAGCGATATTCGTCAGATGATTTTTATTGACGAGTTCCCTAACTTTCAGTGCTCTGATTACGCCCACAACGACTACATGAATCTCGCTAGCTGATGAAGAGCAGATCTATCAAACATCCAATGGGAAATATGTAATATTAGAGATATTGACAAGTTGTACGATCAGTTATAATATTCCTAAACCCGTATAACTGGTTAGAAATGTATAAACTATACCTGTTACATCTTTCCGGATATCTTCGTGGTTAAAATTGTTGGAATTAATCGCAAAAATTATGAAGACAAGCGAATAATAATGCTTCTTGAGAAAGAAGTAGAAAGGGAAAAGATCAAGAAGTGCAAAAGACTTCTAAAGCTGAGATTAATTAAACCAAATTAGGCCAAATGGCGAGCTAGCATCCTGAAGTATATATCCTGAAATAAAGAAAATGGGTGAATGTGTGATAAAGATTTGAAGAACCCAGACACTTCGAACTACACCATGAACCTAGGGATACTGCCAATTTTTGAAGTTGCCTTGTATATTTAACTTAAAATTCCATAAATTTGCAAACGAGCTTCCTAATGCAGTTGATAGGGGCATATTATTTAATAATGATGATAAGGATGATAACGATGTAAAATATAGTGTATGAAGAGTACAACTCTTCTCTATCTAGTTATCTTTACAATGTGACACACTGAAATTACGTAAATAAGTGTTTAAGAAAATATGGTGTCAGTTGTAAGACATCAATTACTGCAATACTTTTGCAACAACTCAAACACTTTAAATATGTATGTTACTATCCTGCGTGTATGAGTAGGAGTATAAGGATGGTCCAAAAAAAAAAACAAATATTTATACTCATATTTTTTCACAGGCAACTTGTGTATCATAAGACAGATCTTTAGATAACCGAGCAAGTCCAATTACTTTCCAATTTTACTGGTTCTTAACACACATATTACATTTTTGCTTATATGCTTATATGGATTTACTAGTATATGCAATTGTTGGTTTAGAGTCTCATACTCTATTTTAGGTTTGGAAAAATGGGGCCATTTTACTATAATATACATAAGAATGTTGGCATACATAATTGTAACATTAACATCTATGCACTTATGTATGTTTGTACAGTACACATGTTGAGACTTTATTATAATGAATAGTGAAGAAGGAAAAATCCTTTTGCCTTTTAGACTAAACTCAAAAGTGTTGTGATGTTTTACAACTCATACAAAATGTTGCAAATATCAAAGACTTTGTAAAAGTGTAAATGTTTGTATGCAAGTATGTTTTACAAATACATACAACAGACATGGGTTCGTATTGGTATTTGTGTACCTTGGCTTAAGGGTACAGAAACAACAGTTTGCTAACAAAGCTCAATTGAAAGCAATCTCAGTTAACCAGCATCAACAAAAGTAAACCCCTGCCCCACAACCTGCAACACCACAACAACAGCTACAATAAGAAGGAAAAACTCTAAATGCCGGCAACTGTTCTGTCTTCTCATACAAGAACTTTTATGTTGATTTAAGTGTTAAAGTGTGCAACAAACAACAACTAACTATTGTAAGAAAATGAAGAAGAACACAAGGCACACACACACCCGCCATTGGCGACAATGATGACAACAATGTGTAGCAACAACAGCCACACTAGTGACTGATGCTGCTGCTGCAAGAACAATAATCTAGTACTATGTACATAAATATATTTTGGTATAAATCTAATTTTAACAACATGGATGTTTGCTTTTCTTTTTGGTTGAAAAAGCTTAAGAGGATGTACGTATGTATGTATATTTTTACAAAGTTACAACATGTGCTTGTGTGGTTGCAAGTGTTGATGTTGTATTTTGTTGTTCTTGTTGTTATAAGTGTTGGCATAAATTGCACAATTTGTTTTCGCTTGAAAACTATATGTACTTTGTATGTGTTAAGAAAAAGGACTAAAGTTGTTGTATACTAACACACACACATACATATACATATGTATATGTGTATGTGTATATATAAATATATTTTATTGTATTTTGATTTGTAGTTGTAATGTTAACAAATTTAATTTATTTGTGTTTTAAATATGGGTGGCAGGTTTGCGAATTCGTTTAAAGAATTTGTGGCAAAGTCAACTTTTATAAGTTAATTAGCAAAATTTTCCAACATTTCATTTGTATTTCTATACAAATTAGAAGTTTTTGTTTTTTGTAGCATTTTCCTCTCTTTTAACATTTTTGATTTATTACCGAACTTTCGGGGAACTAGTTTCAGTTCTAAACGTTCTTTGCCATTGAATGGAGATAATTACATATTCAAAATATTGCTAGCAGCAATTCTTGTAAATTTTAGGTAAATGAGTTTGAATTTTTCATAAATAACTGGATGTTGTATTTAATTTCATAAGTTTAGCCAACTAAATTTAATCGGTTTATAATAAAATTGCTTTGAATGTTTGTATACGATTCTATGTTAAATCAAGCTGATGCACGAATAAACAAAACGATATTTCGAATATATGTACATCTTCGATGGACGTATTCGGTGTTCATATGCGAACTGTGCAGTGTCGAGGTGCAGCCCACATAGAGTCCAGCGCATACAAAATATCGATTTCGCCTTGCCTTTTTTATTAACAGGTAAATTCAAACTCCTCGTATGAGAATCTATCAAACAGTGCCCTGTCAACACAAATATCACAGCCCTTTGCTGATTCCGTAAATATCCACGACAATCATTTAGTGGTAATGCAGATCCAAAAACAATTCACAGCATGATAGTGCAACTTCAAACAACTGGTATTGCAGTCGAGAACCGGCTTTAGGCAGTTTGACTCCATATCTGACATGACTCGGTAGCCTGCATAACTCCAATTTAGAATGTCTTGTCATTTCATAAAGTTACCTATATTGACATAAAGGAACGTTTACATCATGTAATATTTTTCTGATTATACATGAGTCAAATTAGTCATGTCCCAAGCACTTCTATAATCCTTTCTATATATTGGTTCTATGCTAATACTATAAATCACCTTTCGAACTACAAGCTTTTTTTCTCTCCATATACTGCACGCAGAGCAAATATACCACAACAATTTTAACATTTTTTTAAAATATTATGCTCACTGTAATATTTATCTGATTTCTGCAACCACGATATGATTAAGTTTACCATTATTTAATGTTGATGTTGATCAATTTTATGATGAAAGATTATACCATATTACGTTGTTCTCTATCATAATCAACGAACAACAAATTATTATAAACGGATTCATCATAAATGTGATGGAAAATATATATACATACAATCATATATATGATTATAGTAATCATCCGAATTGCAACTCAACTATATTATGGTTACCGTTGCATAGTTACTACAATTATATATCTGAATTGTAACTGAACCATATTATGGTTACCGCAATCATATAAATAATTGCAGTGACCAAAACATTGTTGAAAAACTTGTTGTGGTAAACATGTAAAACTATATTTTTTCTCTGTGTGTACATAATGCAGTTACTTATCAAGCAAGCCCCGCTAGATAACTTTAGCAAGTGTTGATTTACAACCATTAAATTAAAATAAATTTATATTTAGAAATCAAGAAACCACATAGTGTATGCAGAGAGTGTTTGGCCAAGATTAAAAGAGCACTTAAGAATTGTTTTGATACTCCTAACCTAGAAAATTTTGTAAATTATTGGCTTTTTGTTTTTGTAGTGGTTGTTCTTGCTGCAGTTTATTTTAAAAGTTAACGCAATCATTTCGTAGTTTTTCAAATTTAGCTTGAATGTCAGGAGAAACGTTTTTTTTTTCTACTTTGTTACAAAATAAAAAATTAACGATCTTTTAATAGAGTTAGAGGCGTCAATTTGTGGTCGAAACTGAAATGTTTTGTTACGTTTTTTTTTGTGAGATTTCTATATTTTAGGGGTGATTATTTGTACATTTGAGATCTGATGTTAGGTTAATAATGATTTTCTGGTTTTTGGTATATTTGGGCAATCTTTAACAATAAATCCTATTTTATAGTTTTTTTTGCTATAAAGTTTTCACAATAGTTTGGTTGTAGTGAACTTGTATGTTGTAACGCTTAGTCTAAAATATTTCACAAACATGTTTTATTAGTTTTTTCTTAATACATATTTGCCAGTAAGGATTTCTGCATAATACAGAAAATCTTTAAATCTTGAAGCGTTCAAAGTTTTATGAATTTTTTATTTGCCTTACGTATCGAAAGTTTTTTCTCATTTTATTTGCCATTTTTTTGCAGTCGCTTATATCTTGCCTTCATTTTCGTTATTTGTTGCATTTAATTTAGTAAAGTCTTCTCACATTTTGATTACAAAATAAAGTGAGGTGATTGTAAATGTCTGGCTCAGTTTTATTGTTAAAGATTTACAGACCAACAAAAGGAAAAACTAAAAATGATTTGCTGTGTTTGTGTTGATTGCAAATTCTTACAATAGACACTCAAATAAGTAGACTACTGCTAAAGCATTTTAAATACAGCTGAAATGAGTTTAATTTGAGGTTTAACGAGATTTTGCTTTTGACTTCTAAATCCAACATGATATTTCTTGTTACAAATTTGTACGATAAAATTAAGGAAATTTATAAACTATTTAATTTCATATTAATTTTAAAAGTTTTATTCTGAGAAAAAATATTTATTAAGAGCAAACCACAGACAATATAAATTTTTTTGAAGCTCGAATACCAATATAGAATGAACTGTAGAAATAATTTCATTAGTTATGGATAGTTCTACATGGAAATTAAAACAGATTTGTCACTTAAAAATTAATCAAAAATTTAACAAGTAAGAAAGTATAGTCGGTCAAGCCCGACTATATAATACCCTAAACCCAGTATATGTATAAAACAATTTTTCAGTAATGGGCGTTATATGGGAGATTTAAGCTATTGTGGACCAATCATCCTAAAATTTAGTGTCAGGATGTCGGTGAATATAAATATTATATGTGTTAAACTTTATCTCGATATAAATAGTTTAAAAAGATTTATGGAGCTTAAATTGAATTACGGAGATGATCTTATATGGGAGTTTCGACTAATTATGGACCGACCATTATAAAATTAGGTGTCATTATTTCTGTATAAAAGAAACTTATTTGTGTCAAATTTAAATACCAACATTTTAAGAAATTTATGATCGTTAAAGTGAACTTCGAAAGTAGGATTTATATGGGAGCTATGACTAATTATAGACCGATCACAAGACAATTGTACCGTATCGTTTGTATGCATATTAAAAATATATTTGTGTTAAATATTATTTGGATACCAACATTTTTGAGAGAGCAGTAGAACAATCTGCGCAAAATTTGTAGATGTGATTTGGCTTCATTTACAGCGGGTTTGTGATGAAATTTGTTTGGATAGTTGCATAATTCAAACATTTATGATCAGATCAAACCCCAATTTCGGAAGGACATTTGTATGGGGGCCATGTGAAATAATGGACCTATTTCCACCAGTTTCAATCCCATCTGTCCCATCATGTACTAAATTTTATCCAAATATCTTAAAAATTGCGACCTGTACTCTGCGCATAAGCTTTACAATGACAGACAGTCAGACAGACGGACAGACGGACATCGTTAAATCGACTCAGAAAGTGATTCTGAGTCTGCTGTTTCTACATATTATGTTTCATTATAACTGCTGTATAACTGTATAAATAAAACCACATCGAACTCAAAAACAAAACAAATTATTTATTCTCTTAAAAAATCGTAAATTTAAATTATAAAACAAAAATTAAAAATATATATTTTTCAGTATTTATATATATGTAAATAGATATGTCAATATATATAAATACATAAAACAATTTTGGACAAAAGCGACCATTAATTCATGTATCATTTTATGTATTTTATGTGTTCTGAAATGTCATAAAATAAAAAGGAACAAAAGTATTTGCTATTTAATAGCATTTGTATTTTCTTCACAAATAAATTAGTTTAAACAAAAATAACAACTTTTGGCTACATATTAAATACTTCATCAAAAGTGTATTCTTCACTTTCTGAGGGCTCTGTTATAATATTATATGTATATGTATCACCTTTTTGGATTAATTCTTAAGTTATTTGAATACTTTGGCAACATTTATTCAATCTTTTCTATCCACATCTTATATATAGGAGTGAATTCATTGTATTTAATAAATGGAAAAACTAAATATTTCATAACAAAATCGGACAATTCCTTGAAGAGATTTTCATTCACAACATTCCTGTATTCATAATGTAGAATTGTATCCAAAACTCAATAGTTGAGTTCTGATTTTGTCACTCGTATGAATTTAATTTTTGCCATTGTAATTCTAAAGTTGTAATTTCATCATTTGCAAAATTTATCATTTCTTCTTTGAAATTTTCATATAACTTACTTTTATTTTAATTTTTAAGGAGGAAGAAACTCCTTAAAAATTATAATAATTACAAACATTGGTCACAAAAACAAATTAATTACTTTTATTTATTTTTAAACTATTGTCAACAACAAAAAAGTTAATATATTTTAAACTTAACAAATTTTTGGGTAATCTTTGCCTTAGTTGACATATTAACCCTGCGTTGAAATTTCTACATATTATTCTTATTTCTTTTTCAGTTTCAGAATTTATATTTGTTCTTGTTTTCAAAAAATTTTCACAATCATAATTAAAATATGGTGTAGGTATATTTTATGTTTAATTGTAACAGGGGTAAAAATGAAAAATAAATTGAAGCTAGAAAATGCTAAACAAATTATTAACAAATGCTAAAAAAAAATGGCAAATGCTAAATCAAAAATTTGCAGCTAAATCAAAATAAAAAAATGCTAAATCTAGCTGCAAAAATGCCAAAATGGTCACACTGATTACAATATACCCCTCTCATTGCCACTTGCAGTTTGACGATTAAAACAATTCATTGCATACTTTTTGAAGTATTTGAGAATGCAACAATTATATTGTTAAAAGTACAACTATGAAGCTATGTGTCCACGATCGTCAGATATTACAACGTTTTCAGAAAAATGTGCAGAAATTGTCTAACAACCGTGTAAACTTAAAATTTTTGTCTTCCAACGTTGTAAGAAAAAGCATTTTCAGTACATTGGAAGACAAAAATATTGTCACACATCTAACAATCGTGTAAACACACAATTCTGGCATTGTCATTGTTTTAAGACAATTGTCAAAACTTTTCATTGTCATATGTGCAAAGTTTATGCATCTGCCAATGGCAGCATTGCCATAGAAATTATTTCTAAATGCAACTCTGTATATACATAAATAAACAAACAAGTGTGCATTAATAAAATGTTTAAAAAACGTGGAAGAAAATTAAAGAATTAAATCAAAGAAAATAAAAAAAGGATAGCGACATATCTTTTGATGAATCCTGTTTCATAGAGTGCTCTTTTTTGCTCCATGACAATATTTAAAATTTTAAATACACACACAGAGCTGCAAAACGAATTTGACAATGCCACACAACAATCTGACAACCGTGTGAACTGACAATTTCGGTTGACAGCTAAATTCATTGTGTGACAATTATGTGCAAATGAAATTGTTAGTTTTCTTACACTCGTGTAAACTGACAATTTACCTTTTGCTAAAAATTTTTCAATGTCAGTACATTGCTAGCACATTGGTAGATATGACAACGTTGTAATATCTGACGATCGTGGATACATAGCTTGAGTCGTGTTTCGAATACAACAGAACATGACACAAATGCAGCGGCAACAAAATGCTAGGTACTCAATCTGTAGGCCTTCTCTAAGAAGTTTAAGAAAAATAATCTGATTATCCTTCTGAAAGATGTATACTCGTACACATTACAACTTTCTTCATACAAATCGAAATTATTATGTAATTAGTGGTTTAGGAACTTACATGTACATTCTAAATATATGTAAATACAGATATTATGATGGTCTTCTTCAACCGAAAACCCAGCCCTCTAACAAAGCACCCAAAATAGAAATCCTTTCTTCTTACGTCTACCAAAGCCTTTAGAAAGGCCTTTTCAATGCATATTTATCCCGCTGGGATAAATAGTTTTTGTTTCATTAACGCCTGTGGTATTTTTCATTAAGACTTTCAATGGGAATATTATTTTCAACAATTTTTATTCGTTCTACATGTTTTATTTATAACAATAAAATGCATTGATTGTGAAGAGATAAATACATATTCTTTTTTTCCAGCATGTCGACAATTTAACGCATTTACAATAACAAAAGTCGAGATTTTTTTGTAGTTTTTATTAAAATTTATTTGAAATGTATTATTTAATGAAAAAAAAAAAAACAATAATGGCCGAATTCTCAGTCATTAGTTAACCATTGGTAAACTGAAATACTAACTATTGTTTAACTATTACTTGTTATGCTTATGGCAAACTAAGCATTGCGAATAAAGAATCATTAGTTAAGCCTTTGCCATTAGCTAACTAAAGACTAACCCCCTTTTTTATATGAAAATCTGTCTTAATAAACGTTTGTTAAATTTAATAATCGTTTTTGAATAAGGGGGTGTGAATTTAGCCATAAGTAAAATTTTTGTCAAAAGAATAATTGAAATATTTTTAAATATTTACAAGCAAATAAAATTTTGTCGATTTGTCGCTCTGTTTATGCTTAAGTTAAATGAAATGGCATAAATATAGAAATATTTTTGATTTTGCATTTAACAAGATTATTAATTTGAAGTTCAGAAATTCGTGCTGCGAATTTGTATTTAAAAGGGAAATTTCGATATTTTATATTTAATTAATCGCTATGGAAAAACAATATGCACAGCAAAATAAATTTAACTTATTAAACTTTTGTTTTAAAATAAGAAAGGCACAAAACGTAATAACTGCGAAATTTTTTTTTTCTTTTTTGGACGATTTTTCCTAAATATATATTCAATGTTGTAATATGAAATGTAAAAAGTGAATGATTGGTCTACCGTTGTACTTTTCAGTCAAAATTTTCAAAAGTAGCAATTTTAACAATATTATACAAAAAGGAATATTATATCAAAAGCTGCAGCTGAAAGGTTGTCTATTCCAAATGCAATTGCTGTTTTTATGAATCTTTTTTTATAGAGTCATGCCAATTTTGGCATATTGTGAGTTCAAAAATTGTGCAATAAAATAGTACTTAAATCAAATAAATGTATTTTTTTTTGTTATTGATTTGTTTATTTGCAAAAATAAACTTTTAATTTCATTCATAAAATAGTTTAATTCTTTAGTTTAACAATTGTTTTAACACTTTCCAGCCATTAATTCAAATTTGAATATTTCAAGTACCCTTAACCTTGATAGTCTCACTATGTGCTCTACACGGTTATTTTAATAAAAAAAAACCTTACAATTGGCAAGAAATATAATAAAATGTATGAAAACTTTTAAAAATAAACTAGAAAACAAACTAAAAGACAAAATATTTTCACTTCATTATGAAACCTAAAAAAAATAAAGAGGTATTTTTCTAACTAAATTTGTTTTTCGTGTTCGGACCAAAACTATTTCTATTTGCTAAACTGCTAACAAATATAAAAATCTAATGTTAAAATAATATAGAGACAACAACAACAAATACAATTTTAAGAAATATGACGTTTTTCATGGCAAAAAGCAAAGTGGTGTGTGCAAAATTTTAAAACGCCTACACACACTTTCAGAAATTATTTTAACTTTGAAAATCTTTTAAAACAAAAACAATAAAAGACTGTTAATCAAAATTTCTGGGAAAATATTTTGAAAAGGAAAAGCCCACCACTGCCGAAGAAGTTAATTTTAGTTTAGTTTTTCTTTTAATATTATTTTTAGATTTTATTTAAACAAATGTTTGTTAAATGTTTTGAGGTCAACTGGAATTTCATTGACAATGCTCCCAAAGTTTTCTATTGATCTTTTTTTCCATTTAGCAGCAGCTCAAAATTTATTTAAAGAAGGAAAAATAAAAACTATCTATTAAATATTTTAAATAGACTTCTGTTATATATCTACATACATACATATGTTTTTTGGACAAGAAATTAATTTGTATGACCAGTCAGTCTATAAGTTATTAGCCATTGTTAGCATAACTGGTTAACTGACTGGTTCATGAGGGTAGAAACCGGTTTTTGTTCTAATAATATTAATAGAAATTACTAAATAATTTAATTCAAAGATATAAATAAAGCTCCAAAATCAAATCTTTCCGAAATTGTTTGTTATTAAGTCCCAAATCACACGAAGCAATTCTTGATTTTAAAGCGTGATCCATTTCGAGATTCCCTACTTTTTTAGAAAAAAAAACACAGAAAATTCCAATTTAATGGGGAATGTTTATTATTACATATTTGAAAGAACATTCTTTGGCATTTATTTTGTCAAGATTATGTCTATCAAATGTTGGCCGTTGCTACGTCGCAAATGTTCTATCCGTTGAGTCAAATTTTCGATGACTCATTCGACAATTTCGATTTGTAACTGGCGAATGACACGCGTGATGTTTTCCTCCAAGGCCTGAATCGAAGCGAGTTTGTCGGCATAACATTTAGACTTTATATACCCACAGGAAAAAGTCTAACGTCTTGGTGGCCAATTGACCGGCCCACAACGCGAAATTCTTTACTCACCGAATTTTTCTCTCGATAAATCCATTGATTGATGCGATGTGTGCGAAGTAGCGCCGTCTTGCTGAAACCAAATGTCGCCGAGATCATGAGCTTCAATATTAGGCATCAAATAGTCGGTTATCATGGCACATGGCACGCCATTGACGGATACGTTCGCACCGTCATCATTTTTAAAGAAATATGGACCGATGATTCCACCGGCCCACAAACCATGTGGGACGTGGTCTATGCAGTTTTTTTTTTTAGCAATTTGCGTTTCTGTCTTATTCGTATTACATAAGTCTATACAAATGTGTGTATACTCTAAAATAAAAATATGAACGATTCAAGCAATAAGAAGTATGCTGAAGAATTGTGAACACCAAAGAAATTTCAAGGAAAAAAATTGTATTTATCTTGTCAATAAAAATTGCTGCGTGTAAATTGGGACTAAGATAAAGCCATTGGAATACAGAGTTGAAGGAACACTTTATATACATACATATACGAGTATATATTCAAATATTTGCAGTATTGCTTTTCACTTTTATTGCTACTGATTTTCTTAGTCGATTCTCATCATATGAAAATGTTGTCTATACGAATAAAATGTTAACAAATATTTACATTCACAAAGGAATGGAAAAAACGTGCAATGTAAATAAAACCTTAAAAAGTAACTAAATTAAGAGCAAAAGTTCTATATTAAACTTATTTGAAAAACAAAAAAACACTTGTGTGCTTTTTAAAACTATTTTTTATGTTTTACCTTTATTTGGTTTGGTTTTGTTTACACAATAAATTTAAGTTAAATTCTAATTTAAAATATTTTTCAAAAAACTTCTTATTGTGAGAGTCAATATTAGGTAACCACCTAATATTGTATAAAAAAATGATGATTTTAAAACAAAATATATTGCATCTTTCATAAATTAAATATACATTTTATCAGATTTTTCGCTTCAAAATAAAGTAAACATGTACTATCTATATGTATTTTGAAAGATTTATGTAAAATTTTGTATTTCATATTTTGTTTGTAGTCATTTTGTTTTATCACAGCTGATAATCTTCTAGTCATAGAATCATATGTTAATAGAGTCTAATTCCAACGAAGGCATCACTTACTTTAGTTTTTGTAAGAAACTTTGGTCATTTTGCATCAGGAAAATTTTTACGGTATTGTGTTTTGTTTTTTTTTTTTGTACAGTAATGCCTTCCAACGGTTTTATCCATTTCACGTAGGGTTTACCTTTTCGATGTAAGTTCATTATAATTTGCCGAGTCTCAATTGATGCTTGTCTTCCGACTGTAAATTTTTCACTACTCAACGTTACAACTTAATCACGTTTGATAATAAATTATGAAACTTGCATTTACTTTGAACGGCAATTTACAAAAAAAAAATGAAACGAATTGTTACAATTTTTTTTTGCATAAGAATTGGTATATTTCAGTAATAAATAAATTAAATTTGTTTAAGCTTTTGTTTTTGTTTCTTTTTTTATGAATGCAATTCTATTGAAATAACTATATAAAATAGCAATATCATTTAGCTTTTCTTTTAATAATATGTGATGTTTACTTTATTTTGACACTCACAGTATGAAGAGAGAATTGAAGTGAATTTTCTAAACGTTAATTATTTTCAAAATGTAAAACTACGAAAATTAGATTATCATATATTTAATATTGTCTATTTTTACCTTTAAACAATTAACCAAAATCCTTTTATTAACTACATTTGGTTTTTATACCCTCCACCACCATAAGTGGTGAATGAGGGTATACATTAATAAGTTTGCCATTCCGTGTGTAACACTGAGAAATACTCATCTGAGACCCAACGAATATACTTTATTTGAATAATAAATATGTAGGGGATATTTTTAAAATTTAGGAGTATTTACCTATTTAAAATTATTAATATAATAAATTGTTTGATTTAATAAAATATTAATAGTATATTTTATAGTATTAATTTATATATATATTAGACTATTAAATTATTGATTCTTATGGAATTCTAAGTCGATTGAGCTATGTCCGTCGACTGTGTAAAACACTCTCATGTCCAAAAGACACAATCAAAAGCAACAAAGTTTACAGAAAACGGTTTATAGTTCTCCTAGGCAGTTTGGTATTGAAAATGAGCAACATCGGTATAGTAGAACAAGAGTTATGGATCAAAATGTAAGACAACCTCCATAAAAAATTTTAATTTTTAAAAATTTTTATTGCTTTATTTTTAAATATATTGCCGATACTGCAATTTTGTATACGTTTTTGTAATGATAAAAGAGGAAAGTGTGAGGAAAATAGTAAGAATAGGTCCATGATTTCTCATAGCCCCCATACAAAAATCTTCCCGAGGTTTTGCTCAATTATACATAAATGCCTATAAAATTGAAATATCAAGACAAAATTCAGCAGGAATAAGTTTCATGCAAAAAGAAATCGCAAAACGAAAATTTTTGTAGTTCGGTCCACGTTTGACTATAGACCCTATAAAAAGTGCACTTCCAAAATTCACTTAAATACGTATAAAACTGATATTAATAATGTTAAATAGATAAAATTTCACATAAATAATTCTTATAGGTAAATAAATTGTTTTATTAACTTTTATGGTGATCGGCCCATAATTGGTCATAGCTCCCATACATCCGAAAAAGCCATCTTTATATATATCGTAAAAATATCGATATGTACCAACTCAAAACTTTGCAAAAATCATTTACATATTCACAAAAATCATCCCACAAAATTTTGCGAATTTTGGTCCGTACACCCTATATAAAGCCCTCTTCCGGAAATCACTTAAATACTCATAAATCTCTTATAAACAACGGTACCGATCCAAAATTTTACAGGGATCATTTACTTACATGCCAAAATCAAACTGTTGAATTTTGAGAATATCGGTCCATATTTCTCCCATGTAAGGCCCTCTTCCGATATCCACGACAATACTAATATATATCTTAAATATACCGTTATTATGTTGAAATTCGACACTGTTTCTAAATTTAGGAATATCGGACCATAATTTGTCATAGCTGCCATATAAGAACCTTTTCCGAAAAACAATTTAACCCACAAAAATGTCTCATATATATCGATATCGAACCAACTTTTATATAGATCAGTAATTTTACCCCAGAAATCATATTAATATCGGTTATATGGCAACTTTGCTACTGGATTCTGTAACTGTCAGACAAAAATTGGCAATAGCTCCCGAATTAAGTCCACTTCCGAAGACACTAAACAATCATATAACTCTTGTAAATAACGTTATTAAGATGAAATTTAATCAAACTACGAAGAAACCACATTAGTGGATACTGGATTTAGAAGCTATCAGTCCATAATATTATTGAGATCAAAAGAGCCTCACCTTATATCTTATCTTGTTTTATACTCTGTTTCTTAACTTGTGAATATGGGAAAATGGTCTTTTAATTTTATAAATTGTTAAATTACACTCAAGATTATTATGAAAATGAGACAAATTCCGTAAATTACAGTAAGAATCGGTATTTAAGCCAATTATAAATGGTCAAAATTAGATAAAATTTCAAAACATTTCAAATAAATTATGTTGGTCGTAAAAATGTCTTTCAAACAATATACAAAATGCTAATAAAATTTGCACTAAGACTGAATAGAAAACACAGAATTAGGATATTCTAGTCCAGTGTAGTTTCTGTATTTCTTATCACGTTTCGGTTGAGGGTATTAAGGATTCGGCACAGTCGAATATCACAATCTAATATGTTTTAACATATGTACATATGTATGTTATTATGTTATTTAAAATTATATACATAAAAGAATAATTAAATTAGCGCATATTTTCAACACTGAAATTATTAAACAAATTTATTTAACAATGATTTAAAGTGTGATTTTAATAGAATAAATTAAAATTTGTTTTATATAAACAATGGACACCAAAAAGGAAACAACTTAAATTAACAATAAATTCAATATTTTATTAGCAACATAAATGAGTAAAAAGAATATAATGAATTATTTTCAATAATTTATGTATAATTGCAAATAAAATAGTATTCTCATGTATATAACTACGTATGCAAATTAGGGTAGCTGTTTTTCTTTTTTCTTTACTTTTTTCCAATATCGGTGAATGGCAATAAAACTGCAACGCTGAAGATATCAGCCATGTCACAGAGCTTAATTCCGTACGGAAGTGGGATTAATTCCGTATTTTGCATCTGTAGAAAAAGTAAAACGAAACATTTTTTCGGAATGAAAGTACTTTTAATTATAAGTTATTTAATTATTAATTTAATTTAAAGTGATTTCATTCCGAAAAAATGTTTCGTTATACTTTTTCTACAGATGCAAACTGCGGAATTAATCCCACTTCCGAACGGAATTAAACTCTGTGACATGGCTGTATAAGTCAAATCGGATAATGCTAACCCGCGCTCTATTCAAGTTTTTGCAAAAATTTTATTAATTTTAGTAATCGGTTTAGAGTTGTCCAATAATTCTAATCGATTGTGTTTATAGTACAAGCAAAGTAAAAGTTTGTGCTGGGCTTGAGGCCAGTAGCCTGGAGTAAATTATGGGCAAAATCGGAAAATAGTTCCACATTATTTATTAAAATCGAATATTTATTTTATTGAAGCAACCTAATATACATAGATATTTGTATATAAATAATATATTTAACTATTAAATATCATATATGTAATTAATAATGCAGAATAAAATTTGTGTAAAACAAAGCCAATTAAATAGAGAACGATTTTAAATTTTAATTACAAGAAAGGTAGACAATAAATGTATAGAAAATGATTTATAATTTTTCATTTTTAAATTTTAAAACAATTTAAAGCTAATATACAAGAAACTTTAAAAACAACTTAATCAAATTATTAGTTAAAATATCAAAACATTTTCAACTAATTGATTAAAAATATTAAGGGGGCTCATGAAATTGCTTAAAATTGCCGTTTGTGCAATTGGGCAAACTTGCGAGACTTGTTTCATGAAGCCCATTTTTATGTTTTGTGCAATCTAACAGCGTCAGTTTGTGAGAAACGTCAATTAAAAATCGAATAAAATAAACTTAAAATTTGTGTTTTAAAAGAGAAAGACTAAATTAAGGCAGAATTAGTCTTTACTTTCTGTTCCATTTCGAATCAGCTGACTTGATTCTGTTAAATAGAAAATGTGTAGAAATCGTTAGTTGTGTTGTTACTTTCCGTGCCGTTGCGAACGAACCTGTTGAAAATAAAAATTTGTTAAGTAATTGTAAGTGACAGCACACAACAGCTGACATCCGCATAACAAAAAATTATTGGTTTATTACAAAAATGTTCAATTTCTTTGATTTTAATTAAGTTTTTGTATAAAAGTTATAAAAATATAAAAAATAAACGATGGATGGCGAAAAACTCATTATTTTAGTCGAAACTTTGCTTTGTATTTTTTTAATTATTTTCGCGGTGTGTTGTCTGTTTACCTAAAACAGCTGATACGTTTATACGGAAAAACTAACTAAAAAAAAATTAACAACAGAACGACACGGAACAGAACCGCAACAGAAAGTAAAGACTAATGAAGCCTTTATTCAGATTATTTGAAGAAGTTACCGTTTGTGGTATGTTAACACTTGAATGAAGCATAAATCCTTTTGTGTATGTCACTATGTTACTCCTCTTTTTTGGTTGTTTGTAGATAATCCACGTAAGGCGGAAGAAGAGATTTTGGAAGCTTTCACGTATGTTCTTGCAGCTGGAGAATATTTTCGCTATGCACTGCCATTTGTTTATAATTCCGTCCCGAAATCACACAGTTTTCTTTTTCAAATGCCTTTTTTTTTTGAAGTAAATAAAAATCAGCTGTTGAGTTAAATGCACAATTGAACAACGCAAGCTTACGAGCCAAAATTGTTGGGCAAATTTACGAAGTATGTGTAAATAATGTTTCATGTAATTTTTTAAAAATTCATTTACGAGGGCGTTAAAATACGCAGTTTGCACAGTTTGCGTGACTTTTAAACAATATCATGAGGACCCTTATTATGATTAATTTAATGCTCAACAATTGCAAGCAGTTTTCATATTTAAATATTTTGCGTTACTGTGTGTGTAATTGGATTGTGACATACACCCGTTAACATTAACATTTATGTTGCGGTCATTTTCAATTAAAGAACTATTGAAATGACAAACATATAATTGGGAACACTAAAAACTATATTTATGTTTAATTAATGTTAAAAACAAAATATGTGTATTCACATACAATGGTACGAGTATATTAAACTTGTGTTTTAAACTAATTATGTTCATTTTTAAATAACATACATACAGACTTATTTATGTACGAGTATGTACAAATGCCAAATATTGAAAATGCCATTTATTAAAATTTCTTTTAATAAATCTCGTACAAGCAAACAGCCGCCAAAATATATCAAAACTAAATAAATAAACAACAATTTCATTATAATTCACTTTTTTTAAACAAAAAACAAAACTAAAGAACAAAAATATAATACAACAAATAACTAAGAATTAAATCAAAAATCAACACAAACATTTGTCTTACACCATCATTAGTTTTGGCGTGAGTGTATATGCGTGTGTCTTTTTAATATTTTCTGGTCGAATTTATTTAAAAAACATCTTTTTTTAAAAATAACGTAATACAAGAAGGTTGCACACATATATTTTTATTTAGTTTTGTTGTGTTTTCTTGCATGTCTCATTTACAGACAGTGTTGCCAGAAAATGAATTTCAAAAAATGCTAAAACTTAAAAAAACTATGTAGTAAAATGTTCTACAAAAGAAAAAATAAGTGCTAAATTTTTTCAAAGTAACAATACAATTTTTATTTCAAATGTTACAAATATAAATTATAGTTTCTTCTAATTTTGTTCATAACAATTGTTGACTTGTTTTAATAGATTACATTTCATATATTAATTCAAAAATTTCCTTACCACACCGAAAGAAATTTAGTTGAAATATTAATAAAAGTTATTTTTTTTATATTTCTTCAAAAGTATTTTTGGAGTAAAATAGTAACAATTTTTAGCATTTAGCATAATTTGTAAAAATTTCAATGCATTTTCCGGAAACAAAATGCTAAATCTAGCACTGAAAGTGCTAAAATGGCAACACTGTTTACAGACAGTCGTCAGAAAAAAGTTCGAATTTAAAACGAATAATATACAAACGGGAATAAAATCGCATAAGATGAGTTAGCGGGAAAAGACTAAACATATTGTACCCTACGTATTTTTGAAAAAACATAAACTTATGTTAATATGCTTAAACTGGAGTAGGCTGCAGTTAATACCAACTAGTTATTTGATCTTAAAAGCATTTAAGCTGTGTTCACATTATGTGTATTTGTCATGTGGAATGTCACTTTTCTACCCATATGTGATTTCATGTGTATGTCAAAATTTAAGTTTTACATACGGTTTATAAATTACATGTTCATACTTTTGTTAACTCCTTTTCAATTTTTCCCTCCATTTTCAATAATAAATTTGTGTGTTTTTTTTTTTTTGTATTTTTGTTTTACTATTAGGAATAAATTATATTTATTTATATTTCAATTAATTTTTGCCGCCACAAAATTTTGGTTATAAAAAACAGCTGATGTCAGATGGTTTGTCACTTGAAAATAGAACTCGTTCTAAATACAAAAATGTCATATATATTGCACACAGAGAAATAACACATGATATTGTTTGAAGGTGTTCAGACTATATGTACAAATTTGACATGCGAAAAAGTGACAGTCCACATGCCAAATACACATAATGTGAACACAGCTTTAGTAAGAGCAAACAATGCACAAGATTTATTTATATGTTTGTAGGTATATCCGAAAGGGATACTCCGCGTCTAATAAAACTTATCAAGGCTAAGGCCCATTATTACAACTTGGCAATAGTTAAAGGTATGATGTTATCGGACAGATAAAAAGTATTTGGTTATTATAAGTTTACATTAATCTAAAACCAACCGATAAGCTAAAGGGAAGATCATCTTGCCTTTAAATTTTATAGTAAGGTTTATGTATGAAGTTACCATAACAACTTCATGAAAAATAAATTAATTTGCCAATAAATAATTTGATAAACAAAAATGGAAAGCAGACGTTTGATTTATATTTTTTTCACAAACAAATATTTTCACAAACACAAACAATTTACTGTTTCTTGTCAGTAATTTGTCAAAAGTAATCGGTTTTTCACTGGTATTGCCATATTTCAGAAAAAAAATTATTTTTTTTTACAAGGAAGTTGTAATAACGAAAAATTTTAAAGGTCACTTTATTCCTCACTTTAATTAAAGTTACCTTTTACTATTAAGAACATTAGAGGCAAGTTGTAATAATGGCCCTAAATAGAAGAGGTATAGTAGAGTTTATGTTTTGAATTAGGTAACAAGCCCTAATTTCCCTATATGCTGGCATCTTAAAATTTATATACATATATCCAAAATAGCAAGCAGTACATATTTTGATTGACAGTTTATTTATACATAATGACAGGAATATATGTACTACTGAAGATTATTTTTGTATTTATTCGGGGATAATTTTTTGTTGCTTAAAACAAAAAACGGCACAATCTTATAAAGCTGGAGTAGGGCATTCAAATTATAACACATTGCAACATAACAAGTGTTGTTGTTTGTTATACGTAATATATGTAGGTAAATATTGCATTTGTTAGTTTTTTCTTTTTGTTTGTAAAAATAAGAAAAAATAATATAAAGACAAGAATATAAAACAAAAAACAAACTAAATACCACTTGATACTCATTTAAACAAAGTATAAAATCAAATAAATAAAAAGCAAACAAAACCAATCAATGACAAAAAAAAAAGTGTAAATGTCACCAACCATTACAGCAGACATAAATTACCAACTTAATAATTTCTTAAGACATTATTTCATTTGTTGCACTTATTTTATGTTGTTGTTATTGTTGTTCTAGCTGTTTGTAAAACAATAATCAACAACTAAAATAACAATGCTAAAGTAAAATACATACATATGTATATATGTATGTATGTATATAATATCGATTAGTTAACACAATATAATCCATCAAATCCACATTTTATGTTTAAGTATTTAACAAAATGAAACGGAAAATTTTACATGATTTCTGAGATTTATGGGACATTTTAGTTGTAAGAAATGCGGGTGAGATTTTGTCAAATTAATGTCTAGAAAAATAGGAAATAAATTATATACACATAAAGAAATGTATGTATGTATGTGTAGAAATTTTTAACAAATATCTAATTGTTAAAACTTAAACAAAGTTGTTGGGATAAAAAAAAGTTTAAGTGGAATTATGCCAAATAGTGTACAAAAGTTGTACAAAGTTTTTAGAAAAAAGTTTTACTTCATACATTATTGACTAATCGGGTGTAGACAGCTTGTGTTTATCTCGGAACATTATTGTGCAATAATATTTTAAAATAAGCTACCACTTTGTTTTATGCTTGGTTTTCACTATGTAATTTTTTTTGTCCAATTGTCCAAATTGTTGGCAATTTGACTACAAAAATGACATAGTGAAAACCAAGCATTACTTTTTTTTTGCAGTTGTATTACAATTTCTGTTATACAGAATTTTTTCCATAGAAAATCTTCTATATAATAGTATATTTCTTCTGGTATACAATCTTGGCGTTCGGTTGATCCTTGTAAAGGTTGTAATCAGGGCTGCCGGATGAATTTCGGAAAAAATTGTCAAAATCCCAATAAAAAAGAAAAAAATCGTCATTTCGAATTTTAAAAATCGTCAAAAAAATCAGAAAAATGAAGAGTCGCTGTTTTTAGTAGAATTTTTAAATTTTTATTTAAACGAAAACATAAAAATTCAAGTTTATATTGTGTCTTGTACAACACATATCAAAATACATAACTTTTTAAATAAGAAATCACAAAAAATATAATGCCAAACACAACTTGTGTAATATTTTTATAATATCTTAGTCCGCTTTCACACTTTGCAATTCTGACTCGTCAAGGCAAGTATTTTTGGATGAGAACGGAATAGAGAACAAAAGGAGTAAAAACTTAACGATAGCAGTCAATTTTCTTATTTCCTTTTGTTTTTATTTTCATGCATGTTAATTTGCATGAAAAAGTACGAGAATTGAATGACGTGTGTGAAATGGCAAGTTCAAAAGAGAATTGAACAAAAACTGGTCAGCTAAAACTGAAGAGTGTAAAACAAGACTTATAGTATTTTATAAATAAATATCTGAATTTAGCATATTTTATTTATTTAGGTTAATTTTCAATGTCAGAACAATTTAGTTTACTAAGTTTTAAATAATATTTTGAGTATAGAATCCAATTCATCCAACAGGTACATACTTATTTTCAAAGAATTCCGTATTTTTGTTTTATTTAAATTTATTTGGCTGAATATTCTTTCAATGTTTTGTTTAAATAGGAGATGTTTTTGTAGAATTTCTCCGTTGAAATTCAAAAAATGTTTCCTCTAAAATTTTTAGTTCATGGAATTCAGCATTTAAAATTGATTTTTATTAATTAGTAATTGGATTTTTATATTTAAACTTAACAATTGTCAATAATTAATTTTGTTTTTGAAATATGTCATGTTCTTCTTATAGTGGAAGGCCACATACGGCAAAAGTAGAATTTTTTCAACTTTGCCGCTTAAAACGATGTTGCCATACACATGTATATAATGTGTTACATATGAGTTTAGTTAAAAATTAAAATTTATTTCCATTTTCATAATTCCTTTTACACAATGTACACACTAATAAACGTTTATTTAGGCTGATTGCCGCCCGCGGTCGTATGCCGCTTACATTGGCCTTCTACTATTAATATTTGTGGTAATTAATGAAAAAATAGTTGTTGTCTCAAAAAAAGAGAAAATTTGGTAACAAAAACATAAATAACATTAAGAAGATCGTCACTTTCAATGAAAAAATCGTCAAATCTGGCAGCTATGCTTGTAATCAGAAAGATATATTGTGGTGTGTGATAGATAAATAAGCAAATTTACCTATTTAGACAACATATCAAACAGAGGATCGTTTGACTTTATTAGACACCTCATTATCGCAGGTTAGATCTAATACTTTAACATAAGGAATTCAAGACTTTATTTATTTTTATTGGCTAACCGATATGAAAAATGCAAAACGCCATAAATACACCCTCGTCTTCAGAGTTATTTTTGGAAACCGGTCGACCTTGTATAGCTTCGTATAGGAAGCTGCGTCCTTAAACTATTCAAGCAAATCTGGAGTTATTTATGGAACTCTATCAAACACTACGTTATATTAACCCCATAATGGAATATAAGTGAATAGAGCGCTATTGACTCGTAGAGTTCTGAGAATTTGCAGTTTGAGGGGGTAAATCACATTAATATGTAGCTATTCCCATAAAACCGAATAAAGTCAAGTAGAAACAAGTAAGAAAGTATAGTCGGTCAAGCCCGACCATATAATACCATACACCCAGTATATGTATAAAACAGTTTTTCAGATATGGGCGCTATATAGGAGATATGACCTATTATGGATCGATCATCCAAAAATTTAGTGCCATGACTTCCGTGAATATAAATAGTATGTGTGGTCACCCTTATCTCGATATAAATACGTTTAAAAGATTTATGTAGGTTAAAGTGAATTACGAAGAGGGTCTTATATGACTATTTATGAACTGACTATTATAAAATTAATTGTCATCCTATTTGTAAATAAGAAACTAATTTTTGTTAAATTTTATTCGGATAACAACATTTTTAAAAGATCTATGTTTCCGAAGTGACTTCGGGAAGTGGTCCTTGTATGTGAGCTACGACTAGTTATGGACTGATCATCATAAAATCCTACCATTTTATATGTATATGTACGGAACATATTTGTGTTCAATATTATTTGGATACCAACATTTTTAAAAGAGTTATGCTCTTTAAAGTTGTTATGTACCGATCTTTACGAAATTTTTAGATGTAATTTAGCTCCATTTACTACTCATTTGTGGTGAAATTTGTTTGGATACTTGCATAATTCAAACATTTATGATCGGTAATCCCCAATTTCGGGAGTACATTTGTATGCGGGCCAGGTGAAATAATGAACCGATTTCCACCAGTTTCAATCCCATCCGGCCTTGGGCCGAAAAAATATCACGTACCTAATTTTATCGAAATATCTTCAAAATTGCGACCTGTAATCTGCGCACAAGCTTTACATGGACAGCCAGCCAGACGGACGGACGGACGGACATCGTTAAATCGACTTAGAAAGTGATTCTGAGCCGAGCGGTGTTGGACCAATATTTCTGGGCGTTACAAACATCAGCACAAATCCAATATACCCTCCCCACTATTGTGGTGTAGGGTATAAAAATTAACATTTTAAAGTTCAAATTTAACCTCTTTAGAATTTTAAAATACCTTAGAATACCTTTTGATTCAAAATCCTAAAAATAACAGATAATAGTCATTTGGGGGTAATGTATCTCACAAATAAACTGAATTATTTAAATTCTGTATTTAAGAATTGAAACTTAAACAAAGAATATATTTAGTTTATCTTCATAAAGAAAAGAAGACTGCAACAATTTAAATCGAACAAATCAATTACATACCACACTCTTGTCTTTGGTATCTTTTTTATATTCATGTTCAAACCACTTACAATACTTTCTTCAAATCTCTTTAAAATTCCAATTGCGTTTTAAATGAAACACTTTACTTTTGATTGTTTTTTAATGAGATTTGAAATGATTTTTAATTAAATTGTTGTTTTTTTTTTGAGTTCGATTTCCCTGCAAAAAACAATACTGAAACCCACTAAGTTGTTAAAAAAAATTCCAAGTATATTGTGGTTTTGTTTTGCTTCTGATTGTATGAAAGTACACTGTGGCAGTGGGCGCTTTTTTGAAAAAAAAATTGTACTTTCAATTGTTCAGGTGGCGAAAATAATGAAATGCAAAAAAGTGTATTACACAATTTTTTCACAGCAATTAATAAGACGTATAGGAACAAAAAAGCCTCAAAATCGTGACAACTTTTTTAAAAGTAGGAAGATGTTGTTAAAATATGTTTTTATTTTACATATTTTGACTTCAAAACAAGAATCTTTAATGTATATTTTTACCAACAACATCTGCTCCAAATTGGCTTTATATTTTACTCGATACATATTTAAAAAAAAAAAAACGCAAAAATCTTACTGACAGAATCAGTGCACTGAGCACAACCAACCAACAAAAAAAGATAGATATTAAAAAATCTCTTTTTTTCGTAAATTATCTTAAAAATCTTTTTTAAATGAGGTTGCAATGTTTTTTTTTTTGTAACTTAAACGTTAAATTTGTAGCACAGATTTTCCTATAATTGCGGCATATAAACACAGACAGATCAACACAGTCTGACTGTAAGACAGACGAACATGATGTTTATACAATGTAAATAATTTGTTAAAAATAAAAGAATCAAATTACTCTGCCAATTTTATGATGTTTTTTTGTCGGCATTCGTGCTAAAAATCTACAAAATGCGGGTGTTTAGACAAAAAGAAATTTTAAAAATTAAGGCTGATATTTTGTGCTTTGAATAGCTACATAAACAAAATCTACAGTGGAAGAAAATTTATATACAATTTACTTTAGATTTATCAACGGGTGTGGTGTGAAAATAATACATGTAAATAAAATAATCGCTATATTGACAGAATTAGCCTTTTTAGCTTCTCCGAGATATTTTCAAGTTAGTCTCTTTTCCCTACTAAATATTGGTTCAAAAAAAATATTCACCCCTATCGTGAATAAAATTTCTACATGAAATTTGTTCCCTTTTCACATTTTTCCTATTAAAATTCAATGTTAAAAAATAAAAGGGAATAAATTTCATGTCGAATTTTTATTCACGATAGGGGTGATTATTTCGTATGAGCGTCTTTATACCTATTTTACTTTAGTCTATTTCTAAATTAAAAAATTCACACATTTATTCATAATACTACAACAAATTAAACCTAATTCAATCAAAAATATTATTTTCAATAATAAACAAATAAGAAAGTATAGTCGGTCAAGCCCGACTATATAATACCCTACACCCAGTATATGTATGAAACAGTTTTTCAGAAATGGACGTTATATGGGAGATATAATCTATTGTGTACCGATCATCAAAAAATTTGGTGTCATGATGTCTATGAATATAAATATTATGTATGTTAAACTTTATCTCGATATAAATACTTTTAAAAGATTTCTGGAGGTTAAAGTGAATTACGGAGAGGGTCTTATATGGGAGTTTCGACTAATTATGGACCGACCATTACAAAATTAGGTGTCATTATTTCTGTATATAAGAAACTTATTTGTGTCAAATTTTATTTGGATACCAGCATTTTTAAGAAAATTATGATGGTTAAAGTGATTTTCAGAAGTGGGCCTTATACGGGAACTACGACTAATTATGGACCGATCACAATAAAATTGTACCGTATTATTTGTATATAAATGAAATATATTTGTGTTCAATTTTATTTGGATACCAAAATTTTAGAGTCAGTTATGCTTTTTAAAGTGATTTTCGGAAGTGGGCCTTTTATGGGAGCTACGACTAATTATAGATCGATCTTCACAAAGTTTTTAGATGTAATTTAGCTCCGTTTACTACTCATTTGTGGTGAAATTTGTTTGGATACTTGCATAATTCAAACATTTATGATCGGTAACCCCAATTTCGGGAGTACATTTGTATGCGGGCCAGGTGAAATAATAAACCGATTTCCACCAGTTTCAATCCCATCCGGCCTTGGGCCGAAAAAATATCACGTACCTAATTTTATCGGAATATCTTTAAAATTACGACCTGTAATCTGCGCAAAAGCTTTACATGGACAGCCAGCCAGACGGACGGACGGACGGACATCGTTAAATCGACTCAGAAAGTGATTCTGAGCCGAACGGTGTTGGACCAATATTTCTGGGCGTTACAAACATCAGCACAATCCACTATGGTGGTGTAGGGCATAAAAATCGATAAATACTTCAGTAGTCAATTTTAATTTAGTCAATCGTTTGGAAACTAAACCTCATCACTTTGAGTGACTGAACGCCTAATTGAGGTGACTCATGAATGCATTTCTGTATTTAGAAAATTAATGTTTTTTCACTAGTATCTTGTTAATGTGTAGTAGTTCTGTTTGTATCTGGTATGATAAGATAGCTTTGGTAACATGAGTGTAGATTAATTTGTTATTTTTCCAACAGACGCTCGCTTATCAAAAAAGTTTAGACAAATAATTAAAACAATATTTACGAGTATTAAAAAAGATAATAATATCTATATGAACATAATATTTGGATACAAAAATTGTGTGACTGGAGTGTCTATAAATTTTTTCATATTTTTCAGATCTTTTTGAAAAAAATTATTGTAATATTAATTTGTTTCAATATAACTGTTTTAGATTTAACCATATAAACATATTTTTTTTAATAAATTTTTACTTACAGAAACAATTAAATAAAGGCTTGAGATTAACAAATGTGCATTCTTACCTGAAAATAAAAAAAAATATATAAAAATTTAAGAATAATATTTCTGTACAAAAATTGGTAATAATTCCCTAGTTGGTGGCATGTATTCGAAAAAAGATTTATAACAATGAAATTTTTCTCAAACATTATTTGTGTTACCGTATTTTGAAAATGTGCAAAATCGTTCCAGTCCGAGTTATAGATCAAATTTTCAGACAAGCACGATATTTTTCAGATATTTTTTATATTGGTTTTAAATATATATGAAATTTTGCACACTATATTTTTATTATAGAGGGTCTACGATTTCTCACAGCCAACATACATACTATACATAAATGCTTATAGAAAAGCAATATTAATAAAAAATTATAAAAATATATATTTTTCATACTAAGAAAATTCATAAAAATTTTTTTGTTTGCACCCCTCCATATTTGACCATAGCCCCATATAAAGTTCACTTCCGAAAGTCACCTATAGCACAAAATTATTTTATAAACATCACTATCAAGCTGCAATGCAACACAAATAATCCACATATATAGGGTGTTTTTTTTAGATGTATATAACTTTAAGTTGACAACACTTCTTTAACTGACGGCCATTTCTTTAGCTGTCAAGTGAATGTGTGAATGTTTCAAGTCGCTAGTATATGCCGATAAGACCGAAACGCTTGACCACTTGGAGGTCAGCAATCGCAGCGTAATTGCCGATATACAGCAACAGATGTTGAAAAAAATCACAAAAAATTGGACCTCCAAATTAGACTACGTCCGAGCCAGTCATATACCAGGTGTCATATTTAAATTATAATATCAGAAGATTATCTTTCGAATAAAGTCAATTTCATATCAATTTAAAAAAATCATCTTCGTTTTATTCCATTTCAAAAAACACATGAACCATGATTTTCAAAATAAATTTGCACAATTTGGAAGCGTTCTTCAGACGTCAGTCAATTCATGTTGAAATGCCAAACCAAACTTAACATAAATCACTTGACAGCTGATACAATGGACGCCAGTTAAAACAGTGTTGCCAACTTAAAGTTATATGCATCTGAAAAAAACACCCTATATGTAAATCATAGTAACGAACTTTTTGGTGATTGGCCAATAATTGGCAATAGCTTCCCACTTCCAAAAAACACATTAACCTACGTAAATATTTTAGAAATTAATAGATTTCGAACTAAAATTTTGCACAAATCAGATATATGTAGGTAAAAATTATACTATTGGATTTTGTAAAGGTCTGACCATAATTGGACATAGGACCATTTCCGAGAGTAACGGGAATTCAAAAACAAGAAACTCTAAAATATATCGTTATTGAGATATGAAATTCACCAAAAGATTCAAATGCAGTAAAATATTTATGACAATCGTCCCATGTCCCAAAATCGTTATCAATACAAAATGTGACAAACAAATATATCACACTACTGATATATAGGTGGTGGGTATATAATATTCGCCACAGCCGAATAGCAGCTCTAACTTGTTTTGTTAATAAAAATTATTTCTAAAGGCATAGTCAAGTATCAAGTTAAAAAATTTTATTATACCCTCCACCACCATAAGTGGCGAAAGAGGGTAGACGTTATTTTTATGGTAAGAGAAGAAACTGCGAGGAAAATAGTAAGAATCGGTCTATGATTTTTCCTAACCCCCATACAAATAGCTTCCCAAAATAAATGTAAAATGTAAAATTGGAATATTAGTACAAAATTCGGCAAAAATTAGTGTCATGTAAAAAGAAATCGCAAAACGAAATTTTGTTTCGTTCGGTGCATGTTTGACCATAGACCCCATATATAGTCCATATCTAAAATTTACCTAAATACGTATAAATCTGGTACAAATATTGTTAAAATTCAACACAAATAATTCTTGTAGATATATAAATCGTTATGCCAAATTTTATGAAGGTCGGTCCATATTTGGTTAGAGTTTCCATATAAGGACCACATCCCAACAAGTCATTTATTTTTATATACATATGTATATCTTATAAATATCGGTACCGACTCAAAACTTTGCACAGATCATTTACATATACACAAAAATCATCCCACAAAATTTTGTGAATTTCGGTCCATATTTGACCGTATTCACCATATAAAGCCCATTTCCGAAAATTACTTTTATACTCATAAATCTCGTATAAATAACGATACCGATCCAAAATTTTACAACGATCATTTACCAAAATCAAGCTACTGGATTTTGAAAATATCGGTCAATATTTGACCATATCCCCCATATAAGGTCCACTTCCTATATTCACTGTACTATTATTATATTGAAATTTAACATGGGATATCTGCATATACATACATATGTATATATAAAATTCTGTTAAAAATTAGATAAATTTTCTAAACATTTGAAATGAATTATGTTGTTCGTAAAATTGTCTTTCGAACAGTATATACGAGGTCTGATCAAAAAAATAACCGTTATTTTAAATTTTTTTTCAAAAAGTATTTATTTATTTATCGATAACTATCTTGTCCCCTTCAAAGTAATCCCCCTCAGATATAATACACTAATTACACTTTTTTCCAATCCTCGAAACACTTCTGAAACGCATTTTTTGGTATCACTAACAGCTCCTGTTTCGATTTTTCTTTTATCGCCTCATTCGTAGCTGTCTTCAGTTTTCAGTAAGTTATTAAGCCATTAGCATTAAAAATTATTCTAGTCCTATAACCACTGTAGTTTCTGTATTTCTCAGTATATTTGGGTAGATGGTATTTAAGATTCGGTACAGCCGAATATTGCCATCTAACTTGTTTTTAATATTATAATCCGAGAAATTCAGAGTGTTTGTTGAGTTTTATTGATTGTTATTGATGTTCTAATTGTACGAGTACAGTTTGACATATTTGCAATCAGTAACGATATTTTGGACCTTATGAAAGTTTCTTGTCGGTAAGACGGTGATATGTCTGATTACAAAGATATATTTGCTGAAAAATTTAAACTTTATTAATCAGTTGGTCACACTAAGCATACTAACTCATAAATACATTTACTTCTTTATAATGCTTCAAGTTTTATGATTTCGTTCAATCATTCGCATAAAAATATTATATTTACACAGAATTTTATTTATCTTTCCAACATAATTCCTTAATCTTGATGAATAATTGTTCATTCATTTTCCATTTTTAAAAATAAGCAGCAAAAATCTCTATTTAATCATCTTAATTAAGCATGACCAAATATAACACGATAGTTTTGTACCATTATATGAGATGGCACTTGCAACTGCATGTGTTTGGTTTCTAGACTGCTCCGCAATATTAAAAATTAATGATTTTTTGGAAACCAAGGAAGCTGCACTCAAAACAAAATGTTAAAAAACAAACAGATTTATTTATGACAAATTGTTGTACAAAGACAAAACAAGCCTATAAAAAACGGAAATAAAAGAGTATATCTCATTAATTAATAATTAAGGATGTATGTATGTGGCATTAAAAACAACATTAAAATAAAAATGTTGCAACACTAGGTTGCATTTAAAATGTATGACTCATGTCAAGTAATTTTAAGGTATTTTACTTTTTTGCAAAGTGATTGTTTTTATATATTTCCTTTTATTTATAAAAGTTTGTAAGTGTCGATAAGTTTCTGACATTTTAGAATTTATAATGGATTTTATTTTGTTTTTAGTTTATTTCTAAGGATTGTCTATTAGTTCTATAACCGATTTATAAGAACCAAATTAAATTTTTGCAGTTGTATGTTCCATTGAATAAGCGCCAAATTTGTGCTCATTAAAATTTTTGTGCCGAAACTATTTATTTTATTTATTTGTTTGCTTTTATTTAGCGTTTCTTATAATTTATAATTTTTTATAGTCATTATAATGCATGTAGGTCTGCCTATAGTATTTAGGAGATACTTTTAATTTATCATTTCGTATGTGACAGTAGAATTTTAGTTGTTAAGTGGATCTTCTCCAAAAAAAAAAAGAAAAAAACAGGGAACGAGCGAGCAGGTACATATGTAAAAATTGATGCAATCGCATTAGTTATGATAATATTTCAAACTCAAAAGTACCAAAGTACTTCCGGCTCATTTAAAACTTTCAAACTCTGTATTTTTGCAGTTTTTTTATGCAAAAATATTCCTATAGACTCAGAATCACTTGGTGTTTGATAGTATAGTGTCATAGGGAAAATCTGATGTCAGATTACTACAGAGAAGCAAATTAAATACATGCCATTATATATAATGTTCTATGTTATTTTTGTGCCTAACGCTGATCTAACGCTACGCCTTGATGTGTCATCGTTCTTCTTTGTGGGGAAAACGTGTAGATGTTTATATTCCTAGTTTTCTTTGCCATTTTTTTAAAAGGCGATCTTTTTGTGTGAAAATGTCATTTAATGCCAGACATAGTTGTGCGAATAAATGAACCCATTTGAACAAGTATCTAATATAGACATGAGTAGTCCACACGAGACAAATTCGCGTGCGGACCACAAATTGTTGGCCAAATAAAGAAATTGATGGCTTATCAAAAGCGTGTAAATAGGAATCCGTGTTAAATTAATTGCATTACTTTTTGAGTAAAAAACTACGTTGATATATTATGTAATATATGTAGTTCTTTATGTTCATCTCTAGTCGTACCAACTGCTCCATTTGTCTTAAACTTTTTTTTTCTGTGATCAGTCAATCAGTTGTATGAGTGATACAATTATTCTACTTGTACTCGAACCCATAAACATACATTACTTTAGCTCACAATTAAATTGCATGCTAAATACAATTTTCATTAAGAAATAAATACGTAGAACATATAAAAAAAAAACATTTTTAAAAATCTCTAGTATTTTGTTGGCGTGTTGAAATCATTTATTTTCATGATTTTGTTGCATTTATGGTGTCTGTATCTCGTTTATTTGTACGTTTTGCGGTTTTTTTTTATATTTCACTCTTATAGAAACATAAAAAATACACTTTAAACTCTTAGTAAAAACAATTTTATTACAACAAAGAATGAAACCGTATTTAAGCAACAATTTTAATAAACATCATTAAACGCGATAATGATAATAAGATTTTCATTATGTTGAATTTTAATATCCGCATTAACAATTCTGAATAGTTTCTTTCGTTCGCACAACAGCAAACAAACATTTTACAAAGTAACTGGTGTAAAATTTTAATTAAGTTTAGGCTGGTTATTAATTGTTAACAATTAAATGTTGTACGTGTATTAAATGAGTAATAATTTAAAATACTCTTGTTGTTATTGCTGTGTATGAATGAGTAGGATTTTTAACAAATATGTAGTAGATCATACAAATTAATTGGAGCGTATTAAAATACAGTTTTTGCTGCAGTTCAAATGATGTAAATGAAATGAAAATGAAGTGAATGCACTTGAATAGAAATTAAAAAGAAAACATTTATCTTATCTAAAGATAAACATGTAGGTACCTATAGAAACTATTATTATATGTATATCGATGCGTACTTTAGTGACAGTGATGACGGCTGCCAACCGAGTTAAATACCTCCATTACAACAGAAATAGTGTAAATTTTTGAGAGAGAATTTTTGTATTAAACCTTAAAGTAAATATTTTTGTTATTAAACATACTCATTCATTGTGACCATCATTGTGAAATTTTTTGTAATATGTAATAATTTTCAAAATTTACTAATTTCCGCCAGCCATAACTAACTAACGAAATAATTCTAGACATTTAATGTCAATTAACGAAATTTAATACCAAAAGAGCAAAATACATTTCGCAATAAATTTTATTTCTTAACGGCAAATAATACAAACACAACCCCACCACAACGTCATTAAATCATATTTCGAAAACATTTTCCTTGAGCAAAAAGAATTTTATACATTATTCTGCTGGCCCCACAAAATCCCATATTTTCTTTTTTTCAATAAAAAATCCTCAGGTTTCAAAATGTTGTGCATACATACACAATCATAAAATTGAAACACACACGTTTGCAAATAATTCCGAAATTAAAATAAAGCAAATAAATTTCTTCTCTAAAAAAAAAATCTCATAAAAAGAATTTGTTTGAAAAGAATAGAAAATTGCAAATGTTGAAAAACAAGCACACATTTGAAAAGATTTCAGACTGGGTTAGCAGAACAGTTGAGAAACACACAGGCACAGACCGTAAAAAAGAAGCAGAAATCTTAAAAGAAAACTACAAATAAAATCGAAATTCGAAATTTTAATATTTTTTTTTTTTGCAAAATAATTTCGAAAAGCTGTCTATTAAATAAAAGAGAGAGAGAGAGAGAGAGACAGTAAAAGAGAAATTGGATTTATTGAAATATTTTCAACGACCTTAAAGTTTATTTTCTTTAAATTTTTAATAATTTTGAAATAGCTTCTGTCATCAGAAAGAAATGGTCTCAACATGATAAGTTTTATATTTACACATATCTGTAGCATAAATACATATTTATTTAGTAGTACATACATATCTATGAGCTGGTTATGTGTGTTTATGCCGCTACTGGCTGTCTGTCTAGCTTTCAGTATCATATATAGTAGTGTGTATATATTTATTTATTAAATAAAGAGTGCAAATTTATATTGTGTTTTTCGTTTTTTACTTCAGATATCTTGTGTTTCTAATTGTCTTGTTGAGAAATAATTATAAATTTAGCATATCTAAACGCCTTGCTAAGTGGCCAAAAACACTTTCGCAATTTGTCAAACTCAAAAAGGGAATGTGGGCGCAACCATAGGCACCTCCACCATTCATTTGTTCTTTCATTTAATTAATCCACTGTTATACACAGTGTTGCCAGAAGATTTTGGAAAAAAAAAATCATATTTTTTTAAATTTGTAGTTTTTATTTGTAAAACATTAAAGAAAATAACAATTCAAAATTTAAGTTTATTACGTTGATTGGTTGTTGTTTTTGTTGTTGTTGTTGTACTAGCAGTAATTGCTGAGTTGACAGCCCTTGACCGAGTAATCTCGGGTCATTCCGGTGCGTAGAACCGGCTGTCGTGGGAATGACTTTTACTAAATATACTATTTTTATTCATATGATATGATATGATATGATATAACCCAATAATCAACCAATTTTTAACAAACTACATGTTTTACCAAAAATATTGTATATACATATGTACATATACATAAGTATATCTATAAGGTGCAGTAAAATACATACACAGATGGACAAAAGTCACCGTCATTTGCCTTCTTGAATGTTTGGAGAGCTCCAATGCTTAAAAAATAATTTAAATAAAAAAAAATTTTAACTCTACATAAACTATAATTTATTTAAAATTTTTTTTACTAGCCTTATTTAGAAAAATAAATATTTTTGATTTTTAGTATATATTTCTTGTGGACAAAATTCACCGTCACTACATCTTAAATTCCTAAATATTAATAAAAATTGTAGCGATTTTGCTTCTAAAAACGTTTTTATCAAATTTTCTGTAACATGGCTACTACAACACTGATCTGGCACGATTTTATAACGGTAAATCGGTTAAGAAACTTTCTAGAGCCACGCTAGTTTAAAAATGAGTGAAAAAAGGAAAGAAACTACAATTGAAGAAAGAAAAATTATTTTAAATGCCTATAAACAAAATAAAACAATTCGGGAAATATGTACATTAGTTAATCGTCCACAGACATAATAAAACTCTTTAAAGATGACCCATCATGCGTATACCAGGCAAGAAGTGGACGACCGCCAGCACTATCTGTTCGGGAAAAGCGGGAAATAATAAAAATAATTAAAAAAGAACCCAAAACTCCATCATCTGAAATTGCTGTCATGGTAAAGGAAAGCACCGACACAGATGTCCACCCTCGTACTGTACGCCGAGTGCTAAATTCTGCCGGTTATAATGCCAGAGTTTGCAGGAAAAAACCACAGATTAGCAAGGTAAACCAAATGAAGCGGATTCCTTTGCAAAAGAGCACATAAGCAAGGGAACAAATTTTTGGGACAAAGTAATATTCTCTGATGAGAGTAAATTTTGCATATATAAATCGGACGGACGTGTTTTGACATGGTGACAGAAGGGCGAGGCGTTACAAGAAAAGCATATTCAGTCGACTGTTAAACATGGTGGTGCTGGGGTCATGATATGGGGTTGTATGTCTACAGCAGAGGTCGGGGAACTTGTATTTATTGATGAAATAATGGATAAAACACTTTACTTGAATAGCCTCAAAGAAAATTTAAAGAAAAGTGCTCAAAAACTTGGCATTGACTCTGAATATTACTTTTAACAGGATTTGTGGATTTTGTATAACACTCCCCACAACCTAAAGACTCCTCCGCAATCACCCGATCTTAACCCAATCGAACATTTATGGCACCATTTGGATCGGCGTGTTTGGGAGCACCATATTACCTCAAAAAATATGCTCAAACAAAAACTACTGGAAGAATGTCACAAAATTGGTTCAAATGTGACTCAAAAATTGGTACATTCGATGCAGAAACGTTTGAACGAAGCTTTAAAAAATAACGGCAAACATACTTCAAATAATATTTTCTTACACTGATGTATAGTACATTTTTATGTGACGGTGAATTTTGTCCAAGAGAAATATGAACTAGTTACTTTATTTTAATTTTTTTTATTAAATAAGTCTAAGTAAAAAAAAATAGTTTTAACTGAAATAATTTTTAAATAAATAGAAATTTATGTTGAATTTAAAAAGTTTTGTGTTTCAATTATTTTCTGGTCGTGGGGACTAATCAAACATTCTAAAGGCTTCATGACGGTGACTTTTGTCCATCTGTGTATGTTTGAATAACTAAATCTACTCCACATTCAAATATACTACAAGCATCACAATTATGAACCTCTATTAAAATAAAAAAAAGAAATCTTTCACAAAATTATTAGCGGTGATTTTTTATTCGCTATATCATATCATATCATCAATGCATAAAGAAAACTTCTGCTAGCGAAGTAGTGGAGAGGGGGGCTCGTTTGAACACGGGGCACCTTTGAACAATGTTGATAAAATCTCAGTTTAACATTTTTTCCGATCCTTAACCGAGTTTTTCACATTACAACCTTGTTTTCTAGCAACGTCAACAACTTTTGCTAGTTTTTTCAGTCGTCGACCGAATGTAGTTGGGTGAACAAGTTTTCGCAGTGCCATTGTAAATTTTTTTTATATTTTTTTTGGAAGTCCAAAATTCATTTCAAACAAAATTAAGGTAAGTTATTTGATATTTATGTAAAAACAAATATTTATTATAAATTTCCGTGAAATGGCAAGCCAGTTCAGGTTTGAACAAAGAAAAACGGGCCACCTTTGAACATGTTAATTTATCAACCGAAGTACCAAGCATTGTTGATTCTCTCTTATTTTCTGAAAATGACGAATCCAATGCTGATCATGATGCTTTAAAGGAAAATGTAATGTCACCTAAAATCGCAAGGCCTTTTCCATCTTAATAATATAAAACTTATTTTGATCTGATTTTTTTTTTATTTTTTAATTGTTAATGTTTATGTTTTTCTTAATAAATAAATCGAATTTATTATATATATAAAAAATATATGTAACTGTTTATATTATTTTTGGACATAAGCGGTACAAGAAAAAATTGCCGTTCAAAACTGCCCCAGCAAAGTTCAAAGCTGCCCCGTATGGGGGGCACATTTGAACATAAACAAAAAAATATAAATCGAACTAAAAATAAGTTACTTGTAGACTTTAACTAAACTTTATTTCCATACATATTAGTTAAATTATGTAAAAAGTCAATAATTCAAAAATATAAATTTTTATGTGGCTTGAAAGCAAAAAGTTTTCAAAGGTGCCCCCCCCCCCTCACCACTATGTTGCAAATAAATTAAAATTGAGTTCGACATAAAAAATTTTGGACCAGACAAGTGCTTTTGGTTCTGCCACATGACACTTTATGAGTTACCATTGAATCAGGAATAGACGTTTTCTGAAAAAGAGATAAGAGGTCCATACAGGAAAATGGCAAATTATGTACAGCGCAAAGCTGTATTTCCAAAATTTGTACGCACCGCGATTCAGTTGTAGCTTCGCCAAATTTTTCTTTAATGGTAACTTGAGATTTTTGTAAACAACCTGCTCGTTCTTGTTCTCTGATGATTTAAAAGGTCTGGCTTTCCAGCACTGACTTTTAAAATGTAGTTGCAAATGTTACAAAATAGCTCATCTTCAAATGCCTGAAATGCAACTAATCTAAATTATGTTATATGTCTAACAAATTGCATGTCTTAGTTGTTGTATGTAAATCAAATTGCTACTGATTTATAATGCGTAACTGCCACTCGAAAAGAATAAGTGTTGCATTTTTGGCTCACTCCATATTATACATAAAACTTCACCTCAACTAGCATTAATTATAAAAAATTATCCATCTTTTTAATTTAAAGAAAAAAAGCTTAATTAATTAAAAAGCTTAATCATCAAATCATATTTTAGGTAAAAAATCATCAAAAATATGATAAAATCATCATTCTGGCAACGCTGGTTATACATATGTAAATTAGGAGACGGTTGGCAGTAAAAACGTTCCAGCTAACATTATTATATTATGTCCGACATTTATTTATTTATAACAGTCAGCATTGGAATGACCATGACCAAGACGGATTATAAATAAACACTATTTTAAGGGTTTCGTTTTTTAGCTTAGCTGTCATTCTGTATGTAATTTTCATAATTTTCAATTTGAAATACAATTTTCAAAATCTTTCAATCAACATCAAATCCATGATGTGAGTTAAAATAATTAAAAGTTATTCATCATCTACTACGACTACTTTTGAGCGAATCTGGCTTTGTCTATATCTCAATACGCGAATATCTGTATATATCATATGAAAAGTATTCCTAAGAGGGATCAATTTAACAACAAAAAAAAACGAAAATAATTTTTTTTCATACAGAATATTAATGTTTAAAAACTCTTCGACTAAAACAACAATAACATAAACTGCAAGCACTAGTTTAAAGCTGTCTGTCAAATTTGATAGAGTTGTACGTTTTTGGACTAAAAAGCTCCTTTTTAAAGATATCTTTAAATTGTTGTACTTCAACTACCAAAGAATTACAAGACATCAGACATTTTATTTTAATATATTACACATCAAATGATAACAAATGCTAAGCAATCTCCGCTAATTAGCTCCAAAGATGTCAAAGTTGACATTGATTAATTCAAAAAGTGTACTGACGTCCGCACTTACACTTTTGTTTATTTCGATTTTCTTAATAATTCGTTCCGAACAGAATATTTAACTAATTGAAAACTAAATTGAACTAAAACGAGTAAAAAAGAAAATTGGGCCATGACATTACAGCTGTGACAAATAATGGACAGATCGTTATGAAATAAGGTGACATGTGTGTAGTCGTCCTTATAATAAGGTTTGGTCAGTCATTGGCCGATCCGCAGACAATTTTTAAATGTGATTTATTTTTTTATATATTTGCAAGATCTGTAATTGAAATAATAGACGAAGTTTGTATAGAAATATTTAAAAAAATACAATTGGTACTTTGCGCACAAAGTTTAACGGGCAACGTCCTTCAGAATCACTTTCTGAGTCGACGTGTATTTTTAAGATTGGTCTTAGACTAATTTTTTCTATGTTGCAATGTAGAGTATAAAAAGAGTTAGTAATACAAATATGTATATGTTTATATCAGGGTTTCTAGCTTATTTATTTATTTATTAAATTATTATACCCTCCACCGCCAAGAGTAGTGAATGAAGGTATATTTCGTTTGTCATTCCGTGTCAAACTTTTTTAATATTTATCTGAGACCGAAAAATATATATATATATATATATATTATTGATCCTTATGAATATCTAAGTCGATTCAGCCATGTCCGTCTGTCTGTCTGCGTAAAACACCCTCACGTCCAAACTACACAACTTAACTAAACAAAGTTTCCAGAAAAATATTTCTTATTTTGCAGGTAACGGTCGTTTTGAAAATCAGCAGAATCGGTATAACACCACCAGAGTTATGTACCAAAATGTGAGGCAACCGCCATAAAAATATGCTATTTTTAATTAATTTCATTGCAATATTTTTAAATATATTGCAGATAATATAATGAAATTTCGTATTGTGGAAAATACTAAGAATAGGTCCCTGATTTCTCATAGCCCATATACAAAAATCTTCCCGAAATATTGCTCAATTATACATAAATGCCAATAAAATTGAAATATCAAAAATAGCAAAAGGAAATCGTAAAACGAATTTATTTTCAGTTCGGTCCATTTTTGACTAGACCCCATATAAAGTCACGTATAAAACTGGTATAAATAATGTTAAACGGCTAAAATTTTACATAAATAATCCTTATAGGAAATTAAATTGTTGTACTAAATTTTATGGTGGTCGGACGATAACTAGCCATAGATGGACCATTTATCTTTATATATGGACCTTACATGAGGCCTATGGTCAAATATGAACCGATATCTACAAAATCTACATATTGGCATATTAATTGAGATTAATGTATTTTTTTGCTGTGGTATTATATGGGATCTATGACCAATTATGGGCCTATCACCAATAAATTAAGTGCATTGATTTGTATATACTATATATGGGGATTATTTTCGTCGAATTCTAATCTGATACCGATGTTTATAACACATTTATACGTATTTAGGTGATTTCCGGAAGTGAACTATACTACTGTCAAACAGGAACTTATCTAAACAAAACATCGTTTTGTGATTTAGTTTTCTATGAAACTTATTTCCCCTGAATTTTGTATGGATATTGCATTTTAATATGCATTTATGGGGGCATCTGATACAAATATGAAGTTTTTCAGAGTAGTCGCATATTTTTGTTAATAATTCTGATCCTACTAAGCCGATTTGGCTGATTTTCAATACCAAACTGCTTAGGAGAATAATAAACATCTTTTGGAAAACTGGTTAGTTGCGGTTGTGTATTTTGGAAGTGAGAATGTTTTGCACAGACGGGCTAAATCGACTTGGAATTTCATAACAATCAGATGAATATTTCTAAATGTTTCACATGGAATGATACATTATTCACCTTTTATTTTGGTGGATGGTATAAAAAACAAGCACCATATGGGTACATAAATAGGTTCTTCTAAATATTCTAACAAACACTTGGTAATATCTTGCAATTATTAATTAACATAATTTTCAATAAACTACATACCGTCTGCATTACTTAGAAGTAGTCAAATAATGCCATTATTATTATCTGTTATATAACTGCTTCTAATGGCCTTTGTGAGACCTAACTATAAATGAGTTATTCAAGTCATTACATGCAACTATTTTTAGTGATATTAAAGTGTAAACTTTCCTCGAACAACATCACCGTTTTAAAATATAAACTTTTTAATTCTGTAGCTAGTAATTGTCATAATATTTGCATAGCAAAACATTGCGTTCATTTTTTAATGGTATGTTAATAAACAAATCAATCCTTAATACCCTCCACCTGAAAATAATTGCAAAAACTACGCTGTCGTTAGGACCGGAATATCATTATTTAGTATTTCTTATTCGGTTTTAGTGCATATTTTATTTTGTTTGATATACGAGTACAAGTTTACGCACAATATAATTTATTTCAAATGTTTTCAAATTTTAACCATTTATGATTGATATTGGTAATTATCATTATTTAGAGAGTTTGTATATCTATCATAACCATCGTATATGTAATGTAACAATTCAGGTTAAAGAAAAGTGTAAAAAGGGTTAAGGTTATAAGGAAAGGTTTATTTTGAATGAATTTTATAGGTGTTGTAGTAGAAGTAGACCAATTATGGAATGATATCTTCAAAATCCAGTATCCAATAATGTTAGTTAAGGAACAGTCACACTTGGCAAATATTCGACGAAAAAGACGTAACCACTAAATAAAATATATTTAAGCTCGTTTATTTATTTAAAAAAAAAACTTTGTTTATTTAAGACAAGACACAACAAATATTTAATTTTATTTCATTTAATGCTGTTCGATTGTGCAAAACTCTTGTAAAAGTAAACAACGTCAAACAAATTTGTGCTAAAATAAGTACATTTATACGAGTTTTATTTAGTTTGAATTTCATCTCAATTACGTTATTTACAAAAGTTTAATGATACTCAGAAGTTTACTTTATTTGGGAGCTATTGCCAAATATGGTCTGATAGCTACAAAATCCAGTAGGATAATTGCCGAATAAAGGTGGTTCGAACACGATATTTATTAGATATTTTCATGGCTTATATTATTTTTCAAAATAGTCCTTATATGGCAGCTATGACAAATCATGGGCCGATCTTCTTAAATTTCGGAACATCGAGTTTTAAGCATAAGCAAATATCTCACGTCGAATAACAACTGTATATTTAAGTATTAACGTCAATTTTGGAAGTGGACCTTATATGGGGGATATAGTCAAATATGGACCGATATTCTCAAAATCCAGCAGTTTGATTTTGGCATGTATGTAAATTATCTGTGTAAAATTTGCGTTAGGTACCGTTATTTATAAGAGATTCCAAATATGCACCAAATTTTAAAACATACTGTAGTATGATTTTTGTGTACACATATGTAAATAAATGATCTATGCAAAGTTTTGAGTCGGTGCCGACATTTATAAGATATATATAAAGTTTAATTACTTTTTCGGTTGTGATCCTATTATGAGCCGACCACCATAAAATTTAGTACAACAATTTATAACGGGTGATTTTTTAAAGGCTATAGGAAAGAAAAAAAAAACACATAAAATTCAGAAAAATGCATGAAATCTTTATTTGAATCGATAGTACGATCCATATAATTTAATGTTTGAAGATTATTTCATGCAAATGTTGACCTTGAGTGCACCTCAAACAGTCCATCCGCTTAGGGCAATTTTGGCATACTCTTTCCAACATTTTGGCCGGTATCTCACAAATAAACCCTTCAATGTTGTCTTCCAATGCGTCAATGGAAGCGGGCTTGTCTTTATAGACATGAACTTTAACATAGCCCCACAAACAAATAGTCTAAAGTCGTTAAATCGCACGATCTAGGCAGCCAATTGCCCGGTCCCGAACGTGAAATAATATGTTCACCGAACTCGCCTCTCAATAAGTCCATTGTTGCGCGTGCTGTGTGGCATGTGGCACCGTCTTGTTGAAACCACATGTCATGCAAGTCAAGCTCTTGCATTTTACACAAAACAAATTTGAATATAATCTCATGGTAGCGCCCACCATTCACAGTTACGTTACGATTCGCATTATCTTTGAAGAAGTACGGTCCAATGATGCCACCAGCCCATAAACCGCACCAAACTGTGTCTTTTTCGGGATGCATTGGTAGCTCTTGCAATGCTTCTGGCTGATATTCACTCCAAAATCCACAATTCTGCTTATTTACGTACCCATTGAGCCAAAAATGAGCTTCGTCGCTGAACACAATTTTTCGGCAATTCAATAATTTGCAAGCATTGTTCCTTTGTAAGACGATTCATGGTTAAATTATAGACCAAACTGAAGATGTTTGACAGTGAAACAAAACACGAAACGTACGTCAGTTGTTCTAACCAGTGTTGCCAAAAAGATAGTAGCTAAAAAATCACCCTTTACATCTATAAGAATTATTTGTGTCGAATTTTAACCTGGTAACAATATTTAAGTGAATTTTGAATTTTAAGTTAGAGTGTTTTATACATACGGACAGATGGACAGACAGACGGATATTGCTCAATCGATAAGGATCATGAATATATGTATATACTTTGTTGGGTCTCAGTCGAATATTGTCAAAGTTTGACATGGAATGACAAACCACTTGTCCACTTGTGGTGGTGGAGGGTATAAAGATATGGAAAATAGCCTTAACATTTATAAAAGTGATTAATTGTTTTAATTATTTGTGAAAATATATACCTATCTTATGCAAAGAAAAGTCAAAACATATTCAAAAATATTACATGTTTCCCTAGAATAGGTACCATTATGTACTCTCTCTCTCTCACTCTCATCAATTAAAGCAAAAGAGAACATCTAACGAAAAGCTTCGGAGAAAATTAACGCGAAGACAGTTCGCTCTATTAAACAGAAACAGGTGGAAGAGAGTTTTTAAATAAGTTCAAGAGCAACACACTTAACTTAAGGTGAAAACCATGACACATGAAATAAATCGAAAGCATACTTGTGGGCGTAAACCGATCAGTACAGATACGAATAAAGGGTGTATTAAAGGATTAACAAATGAAAATGTGAACGTAGTTGTAATAAAGGTCGTGCAGCTCGGAATATTTATTTTCATATCAGTGCTATTCTTTTCGTAGTTTTTTTGTTTAAACAAATACAGAAGGGCCTATATTTGTATCTGTGTATGAGTATTTTATTTATTTATTTAACTTAGAACTAACACTCATACACAGATACATATATGAATTTGAAATGAATACAATACAATAATACATTTAAGAATATTTTTCTTAGTTGAGCAAAAAATATTTTCTAAAAATATACTCACCTTGAAATGTTTTCGATTTAGATTTAGATATAGATGAAATTTGTTAATGCTGTTTGTTGTTGGTTTTTTGGTTGTTTTATATATTAATTTTGATAAAAATATATAAAACGGCTGTTGGACGACAACGACGAAAATGTTAAGATGTGATGGCTGTTGTTCGATAAATGTATTCCGAAATAAAGTTTTGTATTTTTTTTTTTTTTTTTTTATTCGAATTAAAAATTAACAGTTCTCCAACAAGAATCTATGATGAAAGGCAAGCAGCAGATGCAAGAGAGAAGAGAAAAAAAAAACAAAATTAACTAAAAATTTTGAAGAAGATAATGATGATAATTTGTTGTAGTTGTTGCGAAAATTTTTTTTTAAAAGTGGGTGGTTGTTATAAAAAGATTTCATTTAATTGTGGCTGTATTTGTTTCATTCGAAAAAATTCATTCGTTCATATAAAATAAACACTAGGATTCAGAATAGAATTTTCTTTCTTAATTTGTTGCTTTAAATTTGTGGTACTGTTGTTGTTATTTGGTTTCGTAATGAAAGATAACCTTCAAAATTATTTCATATACAGATTTTTTTCTAAATATTACGATTGCGAAATGAAATTGAAAGCACTTGTTAGTTAAAAATTTCAAAAAAAAAAAAAAATATAGTAGCCAGTACAGATTTTTTAGTATCTTTAGCAATAGTTAAACTTTTTGTTATTTTTTATTTTTTCAAATTTGCTCAATATTTTTTGCTTTTAATCAATTATTATTATTTATTTTTTTTTTCATTATATGTTTAAAAATTACACACTTCTTCTTATTAAAGCTCCCTTGAATATCGATCGTAAATTGGCTCAAATTGCGTCCAATCGCTTAATTTTTTAGTAGGTATATTTTTTAATTTTAATAAAAATAAACGTTTAGAAAATTAAAAGATCTTTGCTCGTTGCTAAAAGAAATTCGTTTGGAAAAAAACTAAGTTTTTTTTTCTTACTAAAAAAAAGCGACGTTAACCAAGCGACGGGTTTCTCTCAACTAAAGAAAAATTCAGGAAAATTTAGAAAAAGCACAAAAAATTATTTCGAAAATCAGTGTTTTTGTCTTTCGAAAATTTCTTCTATTTCACATTTAGTTTTGCATTTTGTGTTCTTCACAATTCTTTCAGTTTTCTGTGTGGATTTTCATTTCTTTTCGATTTTTGAATTTTCTACATTGCTCTACAAACATCCAAAATACTCGTACACCACAAAACTACACAAACAGATTATTCAGAATTCCTATGCGATTTGTTGTATGTACATACATGTGTGCTCGTAGTCGTATTCATTTTCGGTGTGTACTTACATATTTATTTATTTATTTACATTGAATTTGTTTAGATAATTTTGGCTTTTGGCCATTAGTTTTCTAACTATTAAACATTTTCCGACATTTTCTTTTTAGATGTTTTTTTTTTCGTTGTTGTAAAAAATTTATGTTTATTTATCCTAATCATTTTTTTGTTGTTTATTGTAGGTAATGGTTAAATTATTTTCTAAAGTAAAACAGAATTAGAAATATAGTAGCACGCATGGTGCAACTATACAAGGTGAGTGCAGTAGCCCAGCTGACTGAATTTGTTTACAATTTATTTATATCAAAAGTAATACCTTTTCAAGTATTTTTGACAGTAGTACATTATTTTACACAAACAAAATGCCTGTTGTTTCTGTTTATTTGTTTGTCGATTTGCACTCACCTTGTATAGTTGCACCATGGTAGCACTTGTCAGTATTTGTCACTATTTGTTTGTCTGCTTTCTTCTATTTCTATTGTAAAACGTTTATTTAGTAATAAATATAAAATATACTTGTTAAAGTCGATCTAACGACAGAAATTGTAGAACCATTAACAGAAATGCAATGTCGAAAATGACAGTTTACAAATTTTGGATTGTTCTTAAGCGATGATAATTCAATCCAACGAAATATTGCCGATCGGTTGCATAAAATTAGAAGTTTATTCACAGCAATTTATAGATTATGCAGACGTTTTAGTTTTTCTAAGTTGTATAGCTTAATGTTGCTTCATGAATGAATATTTACATGTATATTTATTGCAGGGTACACTATTTAAATAATCGCCCATGATCTGAAAAACGCAGCGTTTTCAAATCGCATACAGTTTTAAAAACGCAAAACGCATTTTGACCTGTTCTGAAATCGCTACGATATGCTAGCGTTTTGCCATCTTTCGAAGCTATGTTCGAACAATAAAAACAGATGTAGATATGGCGGGTCTACGCAGGGTCGAAATTTTTTCTAAAATATCGGCAATATTTGTGATAAAATTGAAATTGAAGAAACTTGCTAACAATTACCTCGCCCCTATCAAAAGTTACAATTATCCAAAGTTGGAACATGTAAAAAGGGCCATATTTTTTATGTTTTTTTCGTAAAAGCCTTTATATTTTTTTTTTATAAAAAGAAATTTCTGTAAGACTTTATAAAATTTCTACCTAATCTAGAAAGAAAACTTAATGCATAAGCGTGTAAAATTTAATTTAAATCAATTAAGTTGTTATATCCCTCCCCAGCCCTATCCATAATTTGCCAATTTTGATTAAAATAATTTAGGTTTGAGTAAAAAATTATAAAAACGCAAAGCACTAATCCTCAAAAAAGCTGCTTATTTATATTATTTTATATTTATTTTTCTTTAAAACGTACAAAGTTGTTTCACTTTTACATGGTAACTAACGTCAAAGTGTTTATTTTATTAAAAATAAACTCAGTTTTTTGGACACATTTTACCCGTTTTAGGAATTTAGGTATTTGAAAATAAATAATAGCAAATGATTTAAGAATGTTTGAATCTAATTTAGTTTTAAATTTTGGCATGATTTTTTTAAATGTTAAAATTTTACCTTAATTAAAAATTTATATTATACTTCATGGAGAATCACCATGTTATAATTTTTTTCAGTTTGTAGGTAAATTTATTATTTATATTCGAAAAATTTATAAAATTATTTCATATTACTAAAATATCAAGCTTTAAGTCTTTCACCAATACCAAATACTTATATAACAAGTTTATATTTACTCTTTAGAAGCCCCATAAACCTTTTCCCCTGTCAAAGATTTTAACGTTTTTTTTTTATATTGCCTGAGTATTCAGGGTCCTAGCTATGTTCATCCGATTGTCCATCTATCTGTTTAAGGCCTAGTTGAAGAACATAAGGTAATGTAAGTTTTTATTTTACTTTTTTTTTTAATAAAAAATTTTGTTTAATGACTGAAAGGTACAAATTGGTATAAATAAAAATTTTACAGAAGACCACGAAAGAATTTTGCATTTTTCCTGCAAAAAACATTTCGTTGCCTATTATCTTATATTTAATTTGCGATTGTTTTTAAAATGTTCAAAATATAATTGGCGGAAAGAGTAATCCAAAATTGGACTTTAATAAAATTGTTTTCAAAACAACAAAGATAAAGACTCCGACATCTAGTTCTACTTTAAGGGTTTTATTAAAAAAAAAATTTAAATCAATTTTTTGTTCTTTTTTAAAGTAAGTTACAAAAATGTTAACCAGAAGACAAAAGTAACTTTCGAATATACTTATGTATGTATATAATTAAAGCTATTAATATTGTAGAGTACTCTGAAATTGTATTCGAAATTTATTTTTAGGCCATTAATCAATTTAAAGTTTTATTGCCACAAGAAACTCTAGTTTAATTTACATACTTTGTATCGCAAAACTATTTTGCACACTCATATTTAGGAGAAATTTTATTTTCATTCATGCCTAAAAATGCATGTGTTCGGAAAGGTACAAAAACCGGTTTTTAAACCGTAAATCCTGATTTTGGAGGCGTCCGGCATATTTCACTATGTGAATCTTGTTTTACCCGACAAGCCCTACAAGAAAAATAATATCCGGCCCCAGGTTTTTTGGACTGTCGCACCGTGTAATAGATATTTTGTAAAATAGAAAAACACAACAAAACTTTAAAAAATATTTATTGTTATTTTGTTGTTGCTGCCTTTAATTGATGTGCATCATTATTTGATGATCACAAAAGTATTTTTCTCTTTATTATTTCCAGTTAATTTTTAGAGTTTTTATAGATAGGGGGTATATTACGTTTGTCATTCCAAATGTAACACGTCGAAATATTAGTCGTAGAACCACAACGGGGTCTTTATAAGATTCTAAGACGACATAGCCATGCCCGTTCTTCTGTCTGTCTGTTGAAGGCACGATAGAGCAATGAAATTTTTACAAAACATTCTTTGTTCCATCGAAATGTTTGGTAGTGAAAGTAGGCAAAATCGGTCTTGTGCGATCCGAGTTATAGACCAAAGTTTCAGACAACCTCGATATTTTCAGATATTTTTTTGCAATTTTCTTCAAATATAATGCAGATAAAATCATGCAATTTTTTACCTGTTTGAAATGGTAAGAATCGGTTGACGACTTTTCATAGCCCCCGTATAAATGTCTTCCCGGAATATGGCTTTCTACATACATAAATATCTATAGACAAACAGTAGCCATACAAAATTCAGCCAATATAAGTTTCATGCAACGAGATATCTCAAAACGATATTTTGTTTGCATCGATCCATATTTTGACATAGTCCACTTCCGAAAGTCACTTAAATTCTCCATATAGTCCATACATATATAGATATATTCATACCCAATTTTTTGAAAATCGGTTCATATTTGAGCGTAGTCCCCATATATAGTCCACTTCCGAAAATCACTTAAATGCGCATAAATCTCTTAGAAACATCACTAACAAGTTGAAATTCAACACAAATCATGCATATAATTATACATATAAATCACCGTACATAATTTCATGCTGAACGGCTTAAAATGGGTCATAGCAACCAACATGAACATCCAGTATGCAAAATTTATACTATTGGATTATGAGAAAATTAGAACATGATTGGCTATGGACTCCCATACAACGTCCACTTCAGAGAGTAACCACAGAATATACAGAAGAAACAATTTTCACGTTTCAAATACACAAAATCTGATTCCTAGGGCTTTTTGGTATCTAATTTATTGTGTGTCAAAGTAAATCGTTTATTGTGTGTCAAAGTAATTTATCTCCTTCTGAGTCCAATATTATATGACAATCGCCTTATAATAGTTGATAGCACTCAAGTAAGGGATTCGCAAAATAAAATAGCCAGTATAATTATCGTGACCAATACAAAATGCAACAAAAAAGAGTTTCAAGTATTCAAAGTTGACACTACATACTGTGTGTATAAAAGATTCGGCACCGTCGAATATAAATTCTTAATTGTTTTCTTTACTCTCATTTCAGTATTGGAGCCACAAAACACATGTGTATACATATATCGTCAGGCTGACTCATAATAATTGATTAAATAATTTGTTGACCCTGGATTTCTTACTCATTTTCTTGTGCCCATTCAACCATTAACACATTTTTTAAAATTATTGTTTTTATTATATTTTCATCAAATCATTAATGAGAACAGCAACAAAAACACATTTGTTGACAGCAACGCAATAGATTAAAAGAAAAGCAAACGAATTAAAGACCAAATTTACAAACACATTTCCACATTAAATATTTCAAGTAATAAAATACGTTAAGTAGAAAAACAATAAAAGGAAAAAAACTGACATAAATTTGTTAACAAAGTACAGCCAGACAAAATGCAACGACAATGCTTGAAAAGCGAACTATACTGGATATTAAACAAACTGAAATGAAAATTTCTGAGAAAAACTAAATGGAAATTTGTGTTAAAAAAGTTTTTGGAAATATTGAAAAACATCACTTCAAATTTATATTAAATTACATATTATGTTTTTCTTTTTTGCAATTCATGGAAATGACTTTTGTTTATAATTAGTTTATGATTTCTAATTAAGTAATTTATAAATACTGATTTGAATAAATAGAAAATTGTTACTAATTAATGCAAATTTATTTGCAATATGCTGTTTATTATGGTGAATTGGGTAAATAAAATATTAGGTTTATATAAAAATAATTAAAATGTAAATTAGTACAATTGTAGTGGTATTTGTTTAACAACAATTTAAAAATGTATTTTGGCCAACAGCTAAGAGTGACGGCAAAGTGTAATTAGTGGAGGGTAAACAAATATACCCTACAACATCATAGTGGTGTACCCTGGATTTGTGCATATGTTTGTAACGCCCAGAAATATTGGTCCAACACCCACCTTAAAGTATACCGATCGACTCAGAATCACTTTCTTAGTCGATTTAACGATGTCCGTCGGTCCGTCCGTTTGGCTGGCTGTACATGTAAAGCTTGTGCGCAGAGTACAGGTCGCAACTTTGAAGATATTTCAATAAAATTTGGTATGTGATATTTTTTCGGCCCAAGGACGGATGGGATTAAAACTGGTGCAAATCGGTCCATTATTTCACCTGGCCCCTATACAAAAGTCCTCCCGAAATTGGGAATTACCGCTCATAAATGTTTGAATTATGCAAGGAACCAAGCAAATTTCATCACAAATGAGTGGTAAATGAAGCCAAATCACATGTATAGATTTTGTGCAAATTGGTCTATAATTAGTCGTAACTCCCATATAAGGCCCACTTCCGAAAATCACATTAAAGAGCATAACTCTCTCAAAAATGTTGGTATCCAAATAATATTGAACGCCAATATATTTCATATGCAGACAAATAATACGGTACAATTTTATTATGATCGCTCCATAATTGGTCCCATTTCCGAAAATCACTTTAAAAACCGTAACTCTCTCAAAAATGTTGGTATCCAAATAATATTCGACACAAATAAGTTTCTTATATACAGAAATAATGGAACCTAATTTTATAACGGTCGGTCCATAATTAGTCGAAACGCGCATATAAGACCCTCTCCGTAATTCAATTTAAGTTCCATAAATCTTTTAAAAGTATTTATATCGAGATAAAGTTTAACACATACAATATTTATATTCACAGACATCATTACACTAAATTTTTGGATGATCGGTCCACAATAGGTTATATCTCCCATATAACGCCCATTTCTGAAAAACTGTTTCATTAATATACTGGGTGTAGGGTATTATATAGTCGGGCTTGACAGACTATACTTCTTACTTGTTTTATTTGACGAATTCCTTTAAATACTATTTTTGTATTCAACAGCCCAAATGCACCTATGTCTGTTGCAGCCGTACACAATTTCTCGCTTAAAAATTGTTCGCCACTGTAATCAATTAAAATTGAACCCCATATCTTGTCGAGACACAGTTTTGTGCGTGCAAGAATAAAACTTCGGCAGGTTTACGAACAGTATCAGCCAGAACTTTTTCCAAAGGGAAGAACTTTCGACGACAGCAAAACTGCTATAACAACAACAAAAACTTATGTATCAAATCATTAACTAAAGAAATTCATGGCCACAATGATCTCTTCATTAATTTTGATCAATATATGTAATATGTTTTCTTTCAGTGAAAATTGTAGCATATTTTAAATATTTTAAAATTCTCCGAATATCACTGGAACCATAAAGATTTTCTTAAATACTAACACATAGTGTTGCTTGAACTGGTCGGACGTGTTATTTTTAGTGCGGCTGAATTTTCGTAATAGGTGAAAAAAAAAATAAAAAAAAAAAAAAAACTTGTAATAAGTGAAAAAAAAAAATATATATATATATATAAAAAAAAAGATATCGTAATAGGTGGAAAAATAGTGGTTTTTCGGTAATTTAAAAATCGCAAAACAACTGCATGAGTGTCCCGCTCAGATGTAATTCTGAGAAAGAGCTAAGCTACAGTAGGAAAAATTTATGGATCTCTGAGGAAGAATCCTTAAGAAAATCCGTGGAGTCTCTTCTCACTACAAAAGCCGAAATACGGCGCCGTTCCTGTTCGCCCAATATAGTTATCTCATCCGATGAGAAATCATCATCTTCATCAAATAGTGCAGTCAAACCCAAAAAACAAGTAGGTATGGATAAGTACATCACCGTTCTCAAGCGACAGAGGAGCCCGACATCTGCTCAAATGGCTTCCAATTCCAATAAAGTTCCTAAGACCGTCAGCAGTGATAAGCCAAATGATCAAAACAGATTTGCTCTACTTCAGACGGATGACCCAGAAATACCGAAAAAGACGTTTAAGCCCCCACTAATTTACCTGAGGGAGCCCACTTCCAATAAACTGGTACAAGGAATTGTTGCTGTAATAGGTGAGAACATGTTTAGCGTAACCTCAATTAAACATGGAAAAATCAGCGAGACAAAGATCCAAGTGAATAGGGAAGATGATTTTCGAAAATTGTCCAACCAGTTGGAGAGGGAGACCAGGGATTTCTATACCTATCAGCTCAAAAGCGCAAAAGGACTCCAAGTCGTTCTAAAGGGTATAGACCCATGTGTTGATCCTGCGGAGATAAAGAACGGATTAATGGACAAAAGGTTCAAAATCAAGAGCGTAGTGAATATTAGAAACCGTGAAAAGATTCCTCAGCCCATGTTCAGGGTAGAATTGGCAACATCTCCCTTAAAGAAAAACGAGTCCCATCCAATTTACAATCTTATTTATCTTCTGCATCGTAGAATTACCGTGGAGGAACCGCATAAGCGTGTTGGACCCGTCCAGTGTCTTAATTGTCAAGAATTTGGTCACACCAAAGCGTATTGTAAATTGCCGTCTGTTTGTGTTGCATGTGGGGAACTACATGCAACTGCTCAATGTAATAAGTCCAAAACGGACTTAAAAATAAAAAAATGCAGTAACTGTGGAGGAAATCATACCGCTAATTATAGTTTATACTTATTTGAAGGGCATAAGGACCAATAAGTCGCCAGTATTACCTGACCATCCTCAACAACCTAATTTCACGTCGAGTAAGAATTTGCCTCAAATTGTACGACCAACTACTCACGTAAACGCTCCTAATTCTAGACAAGTTTCTTACGCAAACGTGGTCAAATCTAATATGCCAGGTCTGGAGCAGGAACCTATATCGCAATACTTTGAGCCACATATCAACAATCTAGAGACAACATTGCAGACACTTGTCCAAACTATGAACACTTTTACGACCACCATGACATCCATGATGCAGGAAATGCTGAAAATGCAATCCACTATCTTGCAAGCCATTTTAAAGAAATGATTTATTTAAAAATTTGTTTTTGGAACGCGAACGGCCTCCGCCAACATAAAAACGAACTGGAATACTTCCTGATGGATAAGCAGATTGATGTTATGATGATTGCTGAAACTCACTTGACGTCGACAGGGTACTTCAAAATTAATGGCTACGTGGTGTACGATACTAAAGATCCCCGCGGAAGAGCTTGTGGAGGTTCGGCAATTCTTATAAAGAACAGATTAAAACATTATCTAATGAATAACATAAGTGAGGATTACCTCCAAGCAACAAACATTTGCATTGAATTCTGTCAATACAAATTTGTTTTATCATCGATTTATTCTCCGCCTCGATTCTCAATAAAAGAACACCAATACCATAACTTCTTTAATTCCCTTGGAGCTAGATTTTTAGTTGCTGGCGACTTTAACGCCAAACACACATTTTGGGGTTCACGTCTGTTAACCCCAAAGGGTCGCGTACTCTTCAACACCATTGCTCAAATGGGCTTAGATGTACTCTCAAGCGGACATCCCACCTACTGGCCGACGGACCGACGGAAGATTCCCGATGTTATTGACTTTGGAGTAGTGAAAAATATATGCATTAGACTTGTCCTCAGATCACTCTCCTACTATCATTTCAATGCATTTCCCTCAAGTGTGTGGCTCTCCATTTAGAAACATGACTAAGAGCCGAGTAAGCTGGATAAAATACAAAAAGTATTTAAGTTCTCATTGCACGGAAAATATTGTGTTGAGAACTACCGACGATATCGATGAGTCGATTGGCAACTTTACCGAAGACCTTCGACGAGCTGTGCATCACGCTTCCACTTATCACGTTGAATGTAGAAATAGGACAAACAGACCTTATTTATCTGAACTCGAACATCTCCTATCAGAAAAAAGAAGAATGAGAAGAGAGTGGCAACTTCACAGGTCTCCTGAACTGAAAGCTAGGCTACGGGTATGCAGAGATATACTAAGACATTTCTTAGAAACCCAAAGAACGGCTTCACTTACATCCTACTTGGAGGGTCTTGATAGTACCCCACAATCTGACTACTCGTTATGGAGGGCGGCAAGAGGTTTAAAAAGACCAGTGAGAGGAAAACCTCCTTTGCGAAATCCGACTGGTGACTGGGCTAGAAATGATTCCGAGAAAGGGACATTATTTGTTAACCATTTAAGTAATGTGTTTACTAAAAACAACTCAAATAACGTATCTGATTTGCCACCACTCGTTATTAGACCTCCTGTACCTCTAAGACTAAACTTTGGTGATGTCCAAAGCGCTATTGGTACTCTGAACCTTACAAAGGCTCCAGGTATGGATAAAATCAGCAATAAAATGCTTGTGGAGTTACCTCGTGTAGCTAGAAGAATTATCCTCTTTATCTTCAACGCTATTTTACGCCTAGAATACTATCCTGCAGATTGGAAGGTGTCTATGATCACTATGATTCCTAAGTCAGGGAAGGATCACACCAAAGTAGAGTCATATAGGCCAATTAGCCTATTGCCGACAATTTCTAAACTGTTCGAAAAATTGTTAATGACTAAGTTGATTCCAATTCTGAACGACACTGAATGCATTCCTAATCATCAATTCGGCTTCAGAGCTAAACACAGCACCATCGAACAAACACACAGATTGGTAAATGTGATAAGAGGGTCGTTTGAAGACAAAAAATACTGCTCCGCCCTTTTCATTGATGTGTCCCAAGCGTTCGACAAAGTTTGGCATGACGGTTTAATGCACAAAATAAAATTAACTCTGCCTGCTAACACCCATAAACTTATGGAAAGCTATTTATACGGTCGCAAATTTAAAATCAAAGAAGGCAATTTTTTAAGCCCCGCTCAGCCAATTGAAACAGGTGTGCCACAGGGTAGCATACTGGGTCCTACTTTATATTTGATTTATGCCTCCGACATGCCGTCAGACCCCAAAATCCACACGTCAACTTTCGCAGACGATACAGCCTTTATCAGCGTTCACAAGGACCACCAAGTAGCATCACAGAATTTGCAGAATTATGTTTATAAACTAGAGAATTGGCTAGAGCTTTGGAAAATCAGGGTTAATGAACAGAAATGTATTCATATCACTTTCACATTGCGAAAAGAAACTTGCTCGTTCATCAAAATAAATAATCAAATTATTCCTCAACATAATGAAGTCAAATACCTCGGCATTCACCTCGACCGCCGTTTAACTTGGAAGTCTCATATTGAAGCGAAACTTACACAGATGAAATTAAAAGCAGTGCAACTTAATTGGCTAATTGGCAGAAATTCTTCACTAAAGTTGGACTGCAAACTATTGTTGTACAATGCAATTCTAAAGCCAATCTGGTGCTATGGAATTCAATTATGGGGTACTGCCTCAGCATCAAACATTGAAAAAATTCAAAGGGGTCAAAATAAAATTCTACGTATAATTACTGCAGCTCCATGGTATGTTAAAAATTCTCGAATTCACAAAGATCTATGCGTGCCATCAGTAAAAGTTGAATTTACAAAACACGCGTCAAAGTATGTCAGCAAACTTGAACACCACCCAAACCCACTTGCACGAGACATCCTTAACTTTAGTGGCCATAATCGGTTGAGAAGGAGGGATACCCTTGCTTTAACTCAAGCGCAAAATAGATGACTGGATCAGTTGATGTGAAATTTTTTTAGTATCATAAAATTTTTGTCTAGCACTGGCTGGGCTTATTATTTTCTTTTTAGTATTAAGATTTGAATACTTATTGTCATTTCATTATATGAAGATTCAATAAATAAATAAAGGCTAAAAAAAAAAAAAAAAAAAAAAAAAAAAAAAAAAAATACTAATATAATTTATTTCTTATAAAATACTATCAAATTGTATTTAATGTTTTATTAAAAATTCTATTCTTTATAAAACATACATACTATATATTCTAAATGAATGTCCGGAAAATATTCTACAACTTTGGCCCAAAAACTAAAACGAAAAATCTAAAAGAATTTTTTAAAGATAAATATAAATAATACTAATAATAAAATGTATTTTGTAGTAATAAAAAAACATATGAATATTTTTTTATAGATTCTATTATTTCTTTTAATTTTTTTTTTGATTATTTAATCACTGCTCAGACACACAAATTAAATTTGTCTATTTCTTTTTTAAAATATATGCATACATATATTTTTTTAGACAAACGATAATTTTGTAGCAACTTTTCTGTTCACAACAATTTTCATCAAAATCAATATAAATTTCAAGGTTTTTGCGTTGTCTTTATATTTTAGTAACAAAATATTAGATCGACTCGGTAGTGAATGAATAAAAAATAAATAAAAATTAAATTAGGTCAATTGCATTATGTTCATTTTCAGAGACGATCAGTACATACACAGATATTCATACACATTTCTATGCTGGTCTGTATTTTGAATTTGATTGATTTTAATATTAAACATTAGCATATGGTCAATTAATATGTTTTGCAAGGTTTTTCCATGGAAAATTGTAACGTAAATGTGAGATAATTTAAAAAATATACACATAAACGTAACTGCAGGCATTTAATTTAAGTTTGACGGATAATTTAAGAAGACATTAAACTTTAAACACAGAGAGAAAATGCCGCATGTAAGTGAATATACTGAAAGACAATGTTAACCAGATTTTTTTATCTGGCACTTGTTTTTTTTTTGTCATATGGAGTATGAATTGAAAGTCCATTAGTACCGGACGTCTATGATTGTTAATAATGTCATGATTACCTCTGACAAATTACATTACCTTTGATTGTTCGATACTACTCAATAATTTTCAGTTAGCCATATTCGATCCTTTTAAAATTTTTTTTTATTTTAATTCGAGCTAAACCCGGTGTGCATCGCTACCCCACCCCCCTCCTTATAAAATAAAACGTATTTATATATTTACAAACATTTATTTATTTAATTTTAATGTATTTATTGCAATGCTTTAGGATATACAATATTTTTAGTTTGCCCACCAGGAGCATACACATACATATACACGGGATATTAACCTTGAGCTTTGTTAACAGTCATCGCAAACGCTAACCGAACAGGAAACAATTGTTAAAAATCGAATGGTAAATCTGTTGGTAGCATTGGAATGCGTAACAAAAGTACATCTGTACCTTTATATTTTCCTGTTATAATGGTCGCTTCTATTAAATTATTTCTCAGTTTTTTTTACTGCAAGGCGAGTGCCATTGCAAAGCCGTGGTGATCGATATTACGCAGTAAAATAATTGGCACTCCAATTTTATGTTGTAGCACATGTGGTGGAAAGCCTGGCACATCGAGGGAATCTAAGAACTCAACAGGATAATTAATGGCCTTACGGGTTGCTTTATGGATTTGACGCATTTCAAAGTGATACCCATTTTCTCCTTATGGAAAAATAATAGGATACCGAAGCGCGTCAAATAAGCTATGCATTTTAGTGGGCGAGGCCATGCCCCTTTGTCCACTTACATAATCAAGAATTTATTATTTCGTAAGAATATCCTAATGTGAAAATTTAATGTAGTAGTTAAGACTATATTACAAATTTTCTCCTGGCACGTATTCCTAATTATGCCAATACCATATGTACCACATATCATTGACGTATGTAGGTCAATGTAACATGCTGTGAAAATTTCAGGCAGATCGGTCCAAGGGTTTGGCCTCCTATTAAGCACAAACATACAAACTCACATTAATTTTTATATATATAGATTAAAAGCAGATTAATTATAATTTAAGGTAAAATGGGGCGAAAACGGCGAATTTGGTAATAAAAAAATGTATGACTACCTTATCTGTATATAAAAAGTATATAAAACTTTAGGTAAATACATATTACAAAAAAAGTATTTTGTATAGCAAACATTGTTAGTGGTATAAGTAAGTATCTGAATTAAAAAAGGGGGCGGTGAAGTGGGCGTGGCTCATAGTTAGGAAGGAACAAATTTGTATAGAGAACAAAAAGTTTAAAACTTTCAAACAAAATTTGGCAGGAAAAGAAGCGTGGCGTAAGAAATGTTTATATCCTCGCCTGGAGTATACAATTTGAAGTAAATCTGTTAAAAATTATATGGGAGCAATTACATAATTTTAAAAAAGTGGGCGTAAAAGTGGGCATGGTAAACAAAGTACCCTATGAATTATACCAGAGTCCCAGTTAAATGCTGTGAAAATATCAACAATATGGGTCCAGAGGTTTGGTCTCCAATTACAATATTTTAAAAAAAGTGGGCGTGGTCAGAAAAAAAGTACCCTATTAATCATACCAGAGTCCCAGTTAAATGCTGTGAAAATTTCAAAAATATCGGTCCAGAGGTTTGGTCTCCTATAAGGTACATACAAACAAATAAAAATATATATAGATGGTATATATAACAAAAGCTTTTTGAACAAGTTTCATTATTTTTCCATAAAAATCCAAGAAATTCTCTCTTTATTAAATACTGCCAATGATTAATTTCCCTTTAAGAAACATTTACTTTAGCAAATCAAAATTATAATATTTTATGCCAGATGTAGATGGCAAATTGAAAGATAACTCAGAGCCAAAACGCTATTTCATGAAAATTGCATTACTCATGTGTTAAAAGAGGTGAACTTTGTTGTCAGTTTCACTAACATATCTCTCTTCTTTGTGGTGTAATATGTTTAACAGATGTCTTGAATAATATCTAACATTTGTGGACTAAAATAGTTAAGCTCGCAAGTATGTTGTATTCACTTTTCTTATTTCTATACCCAGAGAAAAATGAACACATTCGTCTATGATTTGACAACGCGCCGTGTCAATTTATTGTCGATTTTCTTTCTAAACCCACCCAAAAGAAATAAAAATTAGTTTACTTTTTTTTATACCCTAAGAAGGTAACTTAACCACCATAGTGGGGAGGGTATATTGGATTTGTGCTGATGTTTGTAACGCCCAACCAGGTAATCAGGCCGTCCTTGTTTCGCTGCCTTCGAGAGTCTTGCGACTCACTCGCATTGGCTAATGTTTGGCGTCGTATAACTGTACCGCGTTACAGTTTCTCGAAGTTGCATTAACCACATGCTATATTTTTTATGGTTTTATAACCTATAAGTTTGTCGTGGTGGAGTACCAAACAAAACTCATTTTTGATATTGGTGGAGACCATTAAAACTCAGGAGTGGAGTTCAGGAAGTCCGGTTTCTCATACGAAGGTATAGGTCGGTGGATCTTCCTTGACGAGACTCCTTTAGGCGTAAGCCGGATATTGGTGATGGCGTTATGATTTATATCAAGGCCAATTAAATCCTCCTGGTAAGGAGGTAACTTAAATAAATACAAATACGTTGTCGATTCGTGACATTGGTAACATGGTTTTTTGCTTTGTATACTCTGGTTATAAAACTGTCCTCATTGACTTTGAATTTGGAGCATTGGTATTTTGCCAACAGCAGGCGGCTCTTTTGTCACTTAATTCCAATACTGCGACAATGTAAGGTTGACCTGACCAGGCTATGATGTCTTTTTAATATGTACTTGCACACAGAGACTACTACTGTAATAAGGAGTAATATTAGTTTGTCAGAAAGGTATCTGTTGCAATATTCTCGTTTCTGTCTTCAGAAAACTGAAAATGAATGGTCCACATAAAATGAAGAACATTTCAAGGTTAAAAGCAGACTTAAAGGGGTTATTACCACAGCTGCCAGTGGTTTTTCACCTTCTCTTTTAATATATTAATTTGTTAATATATGACGAATGATCTTACTGAGACATCGGGCACTATACTGTGTGGTCTTATTGGATGAAGGCGACATATTTGATCCACTACTAATTTTACTAGCATCTAATATTGATGCAGTTTCACCGATCACAGCTAAATGTGCTCCCACATTACATCGGAGTCATATCGATTCCACATAACCAACCAACTTGTTGGTATTGAGTATCCAATAATTTTCGATAATTGATACCCATCACTCAATGTTTTACCATCAGTAATATTCTATAATTTGCAAGAATTTTTAAGCATTTAAGCATTAAGCATGTATTGCAAACATCATGTTTCAAATATGATAAATAAATAAATACGGATTGGCCACTAGAAAATATTTGATCCCACAAAACTCATTTAAAATCCTCCAATTATAACCAACGCTGCCATATGTACATGTCACAGCTATGTAAATGTGGGCCCACAGCTCAGAGCTTACAGAGGTGACAATTTAAACGTTTCCAAAAAGCTTAAATCAGTTTCTGGTGCATCTCTCATGGACAGAGAAAAGTACCGTCATTTTTGGTACCTGATTTCTTGTGTGTTAAAACAAATCGATGTATGTTAAAAACATAAACTCTAGCTTTAATTAATGCTTATTATTCTGATAAAATTAGAGTGCAATATTCGGCTGTGCCAAATCTTAAAATATACTGAGAAATACAAAAACTACACTGGTTATAGGACTAGAATATCCTTATTCTGCGTTTTTTAATGCTAATGGCTTAACATTTTATTGTTTGAAAGACAATTTTACGAACAACTTAATTCATTTAAAATGTTTTGAAATTTTATTTAATTTTGACCAGATTTTTATATTTATGAAGATATCCCACATTGAATTTCAATATTATAATAGTACATGGAAGATACATATTAGTATTAAAGTGAATATCGGAAGTGGACCTTATATGGGGGATATGGTCAAATATGGATTGATATTTTCAAAAGCAAGTAGCTTGATTTTGGTATATATGTTAATGTTCCTTGTAAAATTTTGGATCGGTATCGTTATTTATACAAGATTTATCAGTGTTGAAGTGATTTTCGGAAGAGCGCTGCATATGGTGAATACGGTCAAATATGGACCGAAATTCACAAATTTCTGTAGTATGATTTTTGTGATCTGGGTAAATTTTTAAGTCGATACCGATATTTATAAGATATTTAAAGAGACTTTTCTTGGATGTAGTCCTTATATGAGAGCTATTACCAATTATGGACCGACCATCATAAAATTTAGTACAACAATTTATATATCTATAAGAATTATTTGTGTCGAATTTAACCTGGTAACAATCAGGTCTATTCGGGAATACGCGCTTCACTTCTTCCTCGTCGAACGTTCACTTTCGACATTTCGTCGTCGAAATATTCTAAAATACGAGTGAAGAATTATCGTTTGCAGTAACCGATTTTTTGTAATCTCTTATGAAAAACATAAACATTGAAAACAGCTGTCTAATTAATACACAGAAAATTTTAAAAACAAAAATATAATTTAAAAATAAAAATTGAGATGGATTCGATTGCAATCTTAGAGGAGTAATTCAAAATTTAAGAAATAACACGCCGGATATATTTAATATGAATGATGCTAGGTAAATACAGTTTATTACAAATTTAAAATCAGCTCTTCTAATAACAAAAGTAATTTTAAGAACAATTTTAGAATCAATAAATATATTTTATCTGAATTGAAAGACAAAATCAAACAGAAATCACGGCAAAACAAATTTTTTTTAAATAAATTGTTAAAAATCACTATTGTTTTATTTATTATTTGTCTATTTTTCAATTTTTAACGCGGAAAAACTGGCGTCGAGCAAAAATGACAGATAAATGTGGTGATAATGTATTTTAGAATACATTTGAGGTGAAAAAAACATATGTTTTCTGTTGCACATCTCAAAATCATATGGCTTCTTGCATGCACATCACTAACGACGTATTATAGAATAGCAAAAAGTGAAATAGGCACGTATTTGTAGTGAAAGTGAGAATAGGAATAGCTACGAATATTTGTACCAGATTTATACGTAGTTAAGTGAATTTTAGATGTGGACTATATATGGGTTCTATGGTCAAACATGGACCGGACAAAACAAAATTTCGTTTTGCGTTTTCTTTTTACATGACACGTATTTTCGCTGAATTTTGTATTAATATCCCAATTTTACAAGCATTTATTTATCATTAAGCTGTATTTCGGGAACATATTTGTATGGGGGTTATGAGAACCGATTCTTACTATTTTCGTGTACAAAATTTCATGGCAATATCTGCAATATATTTAAAAAAAAATACAAAACAAAAATGTTAAATTTTTATTGAGGTTGGCTCACATTTTGGTCGATAACTCTGGTGCTACTAAACCGATTTTGATGGTTTTCAATACCAAACTGCTTAGGAGAATTATAAAGGGGTTTTTGTATAATCTGTTGATTTTGGTTGTGTCTGTTGGACGTGAGAGTGTTTTACACAGCCAGACGGACAGACAGACGGATATGGCTCAATCGACTTAGAATTCCATAAGGATGAAGAACAAATATACTTTGTTGGGTCTAAGGTTACACATGGAATGACAAACTTATATATACCCTCATTCACCACTTATGGTGCACAGTGGGGAATCTGCAAAAAAAAAGTGGAAATAAATCTGTAACTTCTAAACGAATAGCTCGATTTTAATAAAATTTCCCATGGCTATAGAGGAGGTGTTGATAAGTTTTGAATTTGGGCTTAAACAACCAAGGGGGGGTAGAGCCACAATGCCCCAAAGTGGGGCACCTCGGGTATACCAAAAATTAAAAATGATGCCAAATTTTTGTTTGCGATCCGATTTGAAAGATTTTTATATATGTGGAATCTACTAGACGATATCTACAAAAAACATTGCTTTAGCCATATATTATCTCTTATAGTTTAAGAGTTATTCGCATTTTAAAAGTAAAATTTTATTTTTTTTGCCTACCTTAGTCTGCTATTTTGCTAATAACGGATCCAATTCTTTCCCGATTGTGTTTCCCGTTAAGTGTCTTTTTTTGAATTAACAACAAATTTATTAATAATCTTAAGGAAGAAATGTTAAAAAATGTCTACTGAGTCAAAAGTTATGTGCATTCAAACTTTAAAAAAATAAAAAAGTCATTTTTCCGCCATTTTTTTTTTTTCGAAAAAAGTAACTACATTAATTTTAAATTATACAGAAAATGAGAAAAAGATAAATAATGTGTTTATATTTTTCTGAAAAGCAACATTTCGGGAAATATTATAAAAGCAAAATAATATTACCATTTTTATTATTGCGTTGTCCAGAGCCTTCCGAAGTAGACCTATTTTTTATGAAAATTTCAACTTTAGACAACATATTCTAAAATCGCATAGCTGCTTTCAAAAAACTAAGACCTGTTTTGTATGTCCCAATCTGTTCTTCAATATTATGCAAAGGGATTTCATAGCCCCAAGCTTGGTGCCTGCAATAGATCCAAAAATAAAAAAAATCCCAAATTTGGGATTTTTGAAAAGTTTTTTGGGAATTGTGGGATTCTCAATAACAAATCTAAATCCAAATTTTCACTTTTGCATTTCGACAAAAGATGTCTATATAACTGTGAAATTTGATTAAAAATATTCATAAACCAAAAAGCTATAGCAGTTTAAATATTTAAATTTTCAAAAAAAAAATAAAAAAAAAATATCTTTTTTTTGCAAAAAGTCTTTTATGAAGTTTTTAATTTTTAATATATTTAAACATTTTTGAAAAGAAGATACAATTTCCAAAATATTGATGTATAATATGTCTACCTTATTTTGTCCACGTGCCACAGTAATGAACGAATGATTAACATCTCTAGTGAAATTTCTTCACCAAGTTATTTTCGGAAAGCTAGAATTGGACTCTCCACTCTACTCGAAAATACAGCATTAAGGATTGCTTGCGACTTTTCTGCAGGACAGCTAAACAAAATAAATACTTATGATCTGCAACTAATCTGTAATCGTGTAAAGTCAATATCCCACTTCTAAAATACAATAAATATATACGAGTATATATGCCGTATTCATAAAAAATAAAGTAGGTTTGAAGTGTGCTTTTAGACAAAATTTTCTTAAAGTACATTTGAAGTCTACTTTAATTTTTTATGAATAAGGGCATATATGTATAAGTATTAACATATGTATAATTACATTACATATTTGGCTGCAATACTTACATACATACACACATATGGCCAAAACGAAATCTGCAAAACATTTATTCTCGGACGTTAAAATCACAAGATTAAACAATTCATGTGTAAAATAAAATATCTTTTTGCGATTTTTATACGTGGTTTTTATAGCTTATTTTGTTATATGTACATATATGTATGTAATTTTAGGCAAAAGGGTATAAACGAAATTCAGCATATAAATAGACAGTTAAAATTTCACATAAATGAAGTTACAGCTTTGCGAAGAATTAGAAACACAGACGGTAAAACTTTAAAGAGCAAAAGTATATAATATAAATGAAATTTCTGGGAAATTCTTGGAACATAACCACCATCGAAACAAAAAAATATTTTTATAACCACAAATAGGTACCACAAAAATTACACAAAATTAAGCGATATTTTACTAGAAAATACTAAACGAAGTGATCAATCGTAATTGCTATGTACATATATGAAATCTCATACAACTATTTTTTGTGTACCATAGTGATATTTTTAGCACTAAATTACAAGAAATGGTTGTTGCTGTGTAAATATACATACATATACACATCACTATAAATCAATCAAAAATTTAATTTCCTCTTTTGAATACGAACAAGGAACAACATGTACATTTAAATGACAAATTAAACTTAGATAGCAACAAAACAAACTGCAAAAAAATATTCAAATCCAAATAACTTCAAATGGTAACAAACACAACTGACATTGCACTGCATTTTTTAAATCAATTTCGTTTTTACTAGTGCAACCATTGGGTTCTTTGATGGCCGGTCATCGATTCTTCTGATATTAATATAATTATTCGTAAAAATATTAACCATTCATGTCCACACTATTGTCATGATAACAAAAAATTACATGTTTTATAAAGGATCAAAAAGCAAAGACAAATGTATCTGTAACCAGGCAACACTGGTTTATACAATATTGAGGGAACAGAGTTAATTGTTTGACTTTAACTTTGAGAGAGTAAAAGAGAGTCACTATTGACTGGATCAGTGATGGAAAAATGAAAAATTGAAATGGTACTGACCGTCAACAACAAGAGTACTTTTTTCAACATTTTGGTACTCTTTAGGCAACATATTTTTATTCAAAAATAAAATTAAAAATCCATTTAAAACAGTGGTGTTCAAAAATAACAATGAAGATGTATTGGTGAGAGATTTTTCCCAGCAAACATATTGTCAAACGCTTAAATTAATAAAAAAAAAGAAAGAGTTTTGCCAGATATAAACACCTTAAGAAAAAATATCAGGGACCATTAATAACAATTATCAATATCAAAAAACAATTTTAGAGCAGTTATTTTCAGAAAAAAACAAAAAAAATTTCATCTAAAACAGTTTTTTTATTTTTGTGTTCAATTGTAATTGAATCGCGTGTGTTTGCTATGCTTCGTTCATCAAGAAGCAACAACAATGCTTAACAATTTTCTGATAAAAATGACGATAGTCCGTCGCTTGCTCAACGACGACCGAATGAATGTTTTTTAAAGAGCATAACAAATGTGTGTAAAATTTTTGCACAATAGTGGTATGGGCTGAACATCTCTCAGTGTTGCCATTTTGACGCTTTTCGGGTATTTTATGACGCTTTTTTGTTCTCGTCACCCTTTTATTTTTTTCAAATACCCTTTTTAAAAAAAGGGTATTTTTTGACGCTTTTTCTATTTTTTTGGTGCAGTTTTGGAAGAAGTGGCAAGTATTACAAATAGAATTATCGTTCCTTTAGAAAACTTTGATTATCTAGAAGGTAATCTAGATGAAAGCGTTAACGAATTTTGTTATCTTGGCTATCATTTCGAAGAGTCTTGCAGAGATTATAAAATAATTGATCAGGAGAAACAAGAAATACTATGCAATTTAATAGAATTTAGAAAATATCACGTACTCGAACTAAGACGTAGACTTCCGTCAAAATTTAAATTGCTTCAAAAATATCGATATTTAGTGTTGACAATATTTTTAAAAATAGCAAAGCGGATATTATTGATTTCATACAAAACTTCATTGATGATTCGTCTCTAATAAATAAAATAGAAATTTCCCTAAAGAATCTAACGTTGCAAAAATGGATAAATATGGAAAGAACTGATGAACTTTGGATTGAAGTCTACAATTTTAAAAATTCTTTGGGAGAAAATCCTTTTCATGAACTAGCTGACTTTGTTTATCGTATACTTTTTTTCCTTACTTAAATGCCGAAGTCGAAAGAACGTTTAGTTTAATGAATTTTTTTAAACCAAAGATCAGAAACCGACTTTCTTTAAACTCAGCGAAAAGTTTGTTGTTGCAATTACAAATTACCTTCAAGTGTTTACTTTAAAATTAATTCAAATCACTCTTATAAAAGGTCTGAATGTTTCATTAAATCTGTTTTGTGGCCCGATGGTGATGATTATGAAACAGATGGAAATATTTTAAAATGAAATTGTTTTTCTATAAAACTTTATTTATATTTTGTTTTTTATAAATTGTTATTTTATTTTAATTGTTTGTTTACTCCTGGTAACTGAATTGATAATAAAATTAATTATTTATTTAAAAATTTTAACATGCTTTTTGATATTATAAGTTTCTTTTTTTATGCGTTATTTGCAAAGCAAAAAAAACGATACCAAAATGTTTGTTAAAATTTTTTTTTTGGCGCTTTTTACCCTTTTTACCCGTTTTTACTATACACTTGACACTTTTCTTTATTTCTAGAATGGCAACACTGACATCACTGATTAAAAAATAATTCAAAAATAAAATTAATTCAGTTTAATAAAAAAAAAACTATTATAACAACAAACTAAAAATTAATTCATTTTTATGTAAAAATATATGTTTCAAAAATTGTTATTTGTTGTGGGTTAAGATAATAAATAAATATGCATTTTGTTAGTGTTAATGCCATATCATATCATATGGGACACAAAAAATCTCAAACAAGATATGAGAATTAAAAAAATGTCCGAAACATAAGAAATTTAAAAAATTTGTTTCTGCATCTGTTTACTTTTGTAGATTAGCTCATCCCAGATCAAATAAATAACATAAATAACGAATTTGGGCATTCCTTATGTTCTTGTTTTGAAGCCAATGTTGTCAATGATTATAAAAATAGTAACGCCGAATTTCTAAACAGGGAACAAAGAAAACAAACAAAGAGTACTAAATATGATGTGGGGGTACTGTGGTATTTTTGTTGTGAAAAAGTACTGAAAATAGTACAATAGTATTGAATTTTCCATCACTGCTGCATCACATCAATCAAATTCGTAAACAAAGAATTAACGATCTTTTATTTTGATTACCAACCATTTAAATACAATTTCAAAAAGCAACAACAACATGCATATAATAATAAACGATAAAACTAAGGAATTGAAACACAAGAAAATATAAAAAAAACAACAATAAAGACGATTATTTGCCAAAAACAAACCGGCTTTTAAGGTAAACGAATTTGTTTATGTTTTTTATTACAAGTAGAGAATAGTGCGAGCTTTAGGTCAAAGTATTAATGCCCTACAGCAAGTAGTTTTAGTGTTTGTCAGTACGATTAACAGTATTTTCTTGCTGTATTTTGAAATTTATTATGATTTAAATTTAAACCGTGTAGTATATGAACACACTCCGAACTCACATGTATTTTCAAATACATCTTCGAGAAAGCAAAAACTAGAAAGTCATGTTAACATACACATAAATCTTTTTGATAATTTTGGAACTAGTAGACCTAATATGTGATGCATTCCACATAATACAGATCAGTCTCATCTTATTTTTATTCAGTATTATTTGATAATTAATCAACGGAATACTCAACTCACACTGCAACAACGTCTACAAATTATTCAGCTGCATAACGAAAATCAGCGTTTTATGATGAATGTTTTTTGTGCACAATGGCTTCATTTAGAAATCTCTTTGGTGAGCAATTAATAATGCGTTCCGGGCCTATGATCTGGGCGACCAGATCGTGTAATCTCTTAGTTTTTTATATGCAGTCAAAGACATAATTTGCAAGATATTGCTTCGCAAAACTGAAAAGGGTGATGGAAAATTAGACCCTTCAAATTCTTTAACGAGTCTTGCTCTTTGTCGTTATTCTATTTATTATTTAAAGCTTATCCTCCGTTAGCTTTTTTTTAATTTGCAAGATTTTTTAGGGCCTGATACGGACGGGAAAAGTTTTTAAAATTAGTACAGGATAGGCAAATTAATTAATACAGTTCAGACGCCAGCTATTTTTACACAATTGTAAACCACATTTTACAAAAAACGTTTCGCTTGTTCTTGCGTTAATGCCGCTCCGAATATCATCTTTTATAAAAGCATAAGTTTGTTCCTCGTCACTAAATATGATTTTGTTGAATGATGAAGCATGTAACGGTTGGCATGCGTAAAAGCATTCCATTATTAAAACTTTTCATAGCTTTGGATAAACGGTCCCAAATTTATATTTATTCCAAAGTTTTGGACGTTAAAATGTTAATATTATTGACATTTACAATTTGTTAAAGTATACATAATACATATATGTAGCTTAAACTTTGTTCAACTGAGAATCTTTTGCTCTCATTTGACACTTGTAAACGAAATATTGAATATACAGTGGCTGACAGCTAGAATTTGGAATTTCCCGGACTATTTTCCCCCGGGAAACGGAAATCAAAAATTGCATTGCCCGGGAATTTAATTAATGGTTAACAAATAAGTAGAAATGTTAAGTATTTTATATAATAATATAATTTTATTAAAGAAAAACAACACATTGAGTGGGAACCAAATTTTGAGATGATTTGTTAGCAAAAAAATGTAATTATATTTTATTTTATAGAAATAATAAATTATTCTTAGTTCGTCTAGCAAAATTGTTTTAATGTACTTTTAAAATAACTAATTCATTTAATAATACTTGCATCCAATTTAGTATTTTACTGCCAAAGTTTTTAGTCTTTCGCACTTTAAAGATTTTTTGATTTTTTTAATAGTGAAAGTCCGATGTAAGCGGCATGCGGCCGCGGACGGCAGAAGAAGAATTTTTTTCAACTTTGCCGCTTAAAACGATGTTGCCATAGACATGTATATAATATGTGACATATGAGTTTAGTTAAAAATTAAAATTTATTTCCATTTTCCTAATTCTCTTTACACTCACTAATAAACTAACGTTTATTTAAGCTGATTGCCGCCCGCGGCCGCATGCCGCTTACATTGGCCTTCCACTATAATTGTATTGTTTTAAATTTTTAGGTAATTTGTCAATGATATTAATATTGTAATTTAACTTTACATACATAACTGCCATCAGGTAACAATTTCAATATTTTTTCTTTAAAAGAATGTAAAGTTTCTTGTTTTAAAAAAAGTTTTTTTCTGGTAATTTTTTAAAAATAAATTTTTGGTGGAGGTAATGGTTTTGTTGCGTTTAGCATAAGTGGTACGTTGGTGGCATGGTTTCCCTCAACAATAATGTATAGTGTGAAGTTCCAACTCAATCAATTTGGAACAACATCGCAAAATAAGAATTATTTTCGAGCAAAATAACCGTACAATCCATGTGTCCAAAACAACTAAAATCGGATATGTGCCTGTTTATTCTCAAATATCTTTTGATTGGTTAAAAATAACAATTTTGGAAGATTAGCGGCATATAAGAAATAAAAATAAACATTTTTGATATGTTGGCATATAAATAGAAATAAACTACAGTGGAAGTAAGATAGTTGTTCCGTTAACCTTTGAAGGCCACTGTAATATGGTGTATTGTATTATAAAACAAGTAAGAAAGTTTAGTCGGTCAAGCCCGACCATATAAAACCCTACACCCAGTGTATGTGTAAAAACAGATTTTCAGAAATTGGCTCTTTATGAGAGGTATGACCTATTATGGACCGATCTTCCAAAAATGTAGTAGCATGACTTATGTGCATATAAACACTTATAAAGGATTGTTAAATTGATTTTTGAAGAGGATCTTATATGCGAGTTTTGACTAATTATGTACCGACCATTATAAAATTAGGTGCCATCATTTCTGTACGAGTATATATGAAACTTATTTGTGTTGCATTTTATTTGGATACCAACATTTTAAGAGAATCAAAGTTTTTTAAGTTTTTAAAGTGATTTTCGGAAGTTAGACTTATATGGGGGTTATGATTAATTATGGACCGATCTACATAGATGTACATGTGATTTGGCTTCAGTTAGAAATTATTTGTGGACGAACGGACAACGTTAAATTGACTCAGGGAGTTTCTAAATCGATCGGTATACCTTCAGGTGGCTTTTGGACCAATATTTATGGGCGCTACAAACATCAGAAATTCAATATACCCTCCCCACTATTGTTTTGTGGGGTATAATGAACAGAAAATATTTTTATCTGAACAAAGTTTGAGCAACAAGTATTTTACCCAATAGTACCAATCAATACTATTTGTATCGTTTAAAGTTGATATCACACTTCTAAAATACAATAAATATATACGAGTATATATGCCGTATTCATAAAAAATAAAGTAGGTTTGAAGGAAGTGTGCTTTTAGACAAAATTTTCTTAAAGTACATTTGAAGTCTACTTTAATTTTTTATGAATAAGGGCATATATGTATAAGTATTAACATATGTATAATTACATTACATATTTGGCTGCAATACTTACATACATACAAACATATGACCAAAACGAAATCTGCAAAACATTTATTCTCGGACGTTAAAATCACAAGATTAAACAATTCATGTGTAAAATAAAATATCTTTTTGCGATTTTTATACGTAGTTTTTATAGCTTATTTTGTTATATGTACATATATGTATGTAATTTTAGGCAAAAGGGTATAAACGAAATTCAGCATATAAATAGACAGTTAAAATTTCACATAAATGAAGTTACAGCTTTGCGAAGAATTAGAAACACAGACGGTAAAACTTTAAAGAGCAAAAGTATATAATATAAATCAAATTTCTGGGAAATTCTTGGAACATAACCACCATCGAAACAAAAAAATATTTTTATAACCACAAATAGGTACCTACATATCTATTAAATGATGAAAAACTTATGACGTTTAATAAAAATTGTATGAAAATAAGCAAATAATAATTACTTTGGTTTACTCTCGTATCTGAAAATTCCTTTAAAATGCAAAAAAAAAAAACTGTTATCAGTAGTTTTTTTGCTGCTGCTACTGCTGCCGTTGTTGTTGTTGTTTACTTGAATATTCAGTTTAAACTTTATTTAGTTGTTAATTTTAACTTGTTTTTTTTTTTTTGCGTAAGATATAATATAAATTTTTTGCATTTGTTTGTTTATCACACAACAACTTGAATAATAATAATTTTTTGTCGTTACTTTTTTAATAATTTTTTTTTGCTTTTCTTATATTTAATCTTTATTTTTTAATTGTTTTGTAAATTAATATTTTGTTGTTTTCTGTGCCTCTTCACTAAGATTTTTGATATATAATTATAATGAATGATCTTCTTTGTTTGAATTGTATATTTTGTAAACAAAAATTTTGTATATAAGATATTTTCTTTCTTGCGTGTATAAAAAGAACCTCTGACATGTACCGAGCGCGTTTAATGCAAATAAGCGAATGAAGTTTAAAAGATCTTTAAGAAATCCAGCAGTACAAACTACTTGACTTGTATGATATAGTCGAACGTACTGTATGTAAGAGAAATAGTACGTAATTTTTCAATAAGTAAGTACGTATGTATTTGTGTGTTTAAAGAGTTGCCATGTTTGCTGATTTATTAAAATTCCCAATTAGTGGTGAGATAATAGCCAACAAATAAATAAATATTTCAATTGACTACGAGGGAGAATATTGTATATTAAGTCCACTCTGAATCAAATTGATTTTATACCAAGTTTAACAGTTGTGTGTTCATTTTTAACATACAGTTAAGTTTTTAACTTTTAAAAACGGTGATTTATTTCCTTTAAATAAACCGGATTCCTTTTAATTGCAAAATATAAGCGTCAAGTAGTTTAAAGAAAATATAACGAGTCTTTATCAATTCAAATGTACAGAAAAATAACTTTAAATTACCACTCTGTCTTTTACTACACTTTTACGGTCTAAGAACACACTTAAAGTACAGTTTGAGGACGCTTGATGTTCACATAACGATGACTCACAATAATTGAAAATGGCAAAATAAAAATAAAATTTACTACTTTTTCTAGCATTGGAAACATATCTAACCCCAGATTATTTTTTAATTTAAATACCTTTGCCCAATAAACTTCAGGTTCTAGATCACCATGAAAACTCATATTTATCGAAATCTAAGAACCCATGCTGGTACCATTCATTATCAAGCTTTTGCATATCTATGTATGTATATTAAACTATTTTATTTGGGTAACTACTTAAAAAACACTTAAAGTTAAATGTTTTATTTTTTTTTAAAGCAAACTAAGTTAAAACAGATTATATTTTGTCAGTTATGAATTTTATAAAGTGCTGGTTTGATACAACAAACTCTACAAAAATTACACTTGTATTTTGCATATGACATATAAGTAAAATAAACCCACTTGTTGTTGTTGTTATAAACGTTGTAGTAATTCATATATCAATAGCTCAATTCCAAAACATGCTAAGTCGAAAAAGTGAGTTTTGCAGGAAAAGCTCCTAAAGTTTACAGGCGATATCTAAAAAACCATATGAGGTAGAACTTTGTGGTTTATAACTATTGATCACAACCAAAATTTGACAGAATTTAAGTTGAAAAAATCTAAATTCAAAAACGCAAAAAAATTAAAAACATGCTAAGTCGACATAGCATGGTTTGGAATTGAACTGCCGATATATTTATTCTAATATAATATAATCCATTTAGTTAGGCAGAAAAAGAAGGATATATGTATGTATAGCTTAAGTGTTAAAAACGAAACATTTTAAATGGAAAGGTAGTACATATTTTAAAAGAATTTCAAATTATATCTAATCTACACCTATAAGAAATTACCCACGCTCAACACACGACAGTAAAAATTACATCTAATTCGGGTAATTAACCACGAAGTGGCAACACTGACACCAAGCGAATATATCTTTTAAGAGTAAAACTCTTTTTATCTCTTTTATACTCTTAAAAAAGTAAATAGAAGAGTATGATCTTAAGGCGAAATATATAACGAAGTTTTTGCTGTTGTTGCTATTTACCTGTTGATTGTTTTGTTTTTATCTGAAAAGTAACAACAAAACGCAAAAGTAAAAACTAAAGGTATGTGCTGAAGAGAAACAAACAATAAACAAATAGAAAAAAAATTGAGCACATAATGTGATTTGGAATTTAATTAATCGTAGTGCAACCAAATTGGTACCACACTGGCCCAAGGGCTGGCTACTTTTACATATATTTTATGTTTGTACGTAAACAATGGAAGAAATAAGTTAAAAAGTTTAAGATATTTTAATTGTCCAGTGTGTAAAAAAAACAGAGGCAGGGAAGAATTAGTACTTTTAAAAACATGTATTCAGAGAACACCAAATATACAAATGCTGAAAATGTTTCCAAAATTCGGAAAATATATAAAATTTGCAGTTTCAAAGTTTTGGGTAAAAGTAACAAAATTTTCAAAAAAATAAAACTTAAAAAGAAATATCAAATAAAAGTAGTTTATTTAATTTACCTATACATATTTAAATATTAAACATTTCTTTGTCTAATACATATAGTCTAATATATGTTTCTAAAAAACACCATAATATTAAATCTCTATGGCATATACGCTTGAATATGTTATACCGAATTGAACGAGAGGTCTCCAAAGAAAGCGAATTCTAATTAGAAGAGTTAAAAACACATTCGCTTAGGACTTTAATCATCTGCTTCCATACACTCACACAATCATAGAAATACCCACCCAAAATAATCTCCTGCTGTAATTGTAAACAAATATCTAAAACAAGGCAGCACCTCAACAAATGAAAGCTTCTAGATACAAAAACAACAACAGTCCCATGGAACCCAAAACAAAACGAACTAAAACTAAATAAAATAAAATTGTATACACATAAAATAAACATTGAATCTACTATATAGTTTGTTGGCCAAAATCGACCAAAAAAAAAAATTGAAAACCAACAAAAAGTACAAAAAAGCTGAAGAAGAGAAGTAGAAGTATTTCTGTAATGTTCTAAATTTAGGCTGCTCAAACTGGTTCCTCCAGTTTCCTGCTAATCTGAGTGACGACTACGCCTAGCTATGGCAAAGTTTTCGACGTCGCTGCAGATCATGATGATGATGGCATGATCTGTTTTAAAACATGCAACATACGAGAGTACATCAGACGACCAACCAGCCAACAAACGACATACTACAACATGACGAGCCTTTAAGGAGTGAATTGATTGAATCTTAAGAATAAAACAATTTTTTTTTATTAAATTTGTGTAATAATTAGTGGTTTTTTTATCGACTACTTGTATAAATGATGTACTATGGGGAAGAAGAATAATACTGACATAGAACTAGTTATTCGACAGGTTCTTTGGGGGGTAGAGACCGGTACTTAACCGTCTTAAGTTGAAGTTTGAAGAAATTCTTTATTTTGACTTGTCTTTTCTCATTATTATTATACCCTACACCACCTTAGTGGGGAGGGTATATGTATTGGCTTTGTACTGATGTTTGTAACGCCCAGAAATATTGGTCCAACACCCACCTTAAGGTATACCAGAAAGTGATTCTGAGTCGATTTAACGATGTCCGTCTGTCCGTCTGGCTGGCTGTCCATGTAAAGCTTGTGCGCAGAGTACAGGTTGCAATTTTAAAGATATTTCGATAAAATTTGGTACGTGATATTTTTCGGTCCAAGGACGTATGGAATTGAAAGTGGTGGAAATCGGTTCATTATTTCACCTGGCCCCTATACAAATGTACTCCCGAAATTGGGGTTTACCGATCATAAATGTTTGAATTATGCAAGTATCCAAACAAATTTCAACACAAATAATTACTACTCATGGAGCTAAATCACATCTAAAAATTTTGTGAAGATCGGTCTATAATTAGTCGTAGCTCCCATATAAGGCCGAAAATCACTTTAAAGCGCATAACTCACTCAAAAATGTTGGTATCCAAATAATATTTAACACAAATATATTTCATATATATACAAATAATACGGTACAATTTTATTATGATCGATCCATAATTAGTCGTAGCTCCCTTATAAGGCCGAAAATCACTTTAAAGCGCATAAATTTCTTAAAAATGTTGTTAATCAAATAAAATTCGACAGAAATAAGTTTCTTATATACAGAAATAATGACACTGAATTTTATAATGGTCGATCCATAATTAGACGAAACTCCCATACATAAAGACCTTCTCCGTAATTTACTGTAACCTCCATAAATCTTTTAAAAGTATTTATATCGAGATAAAGTTTAACACATATAATATTTATAGCCATAGAAATCATGACATTAAATTTTGGTCCAAAATAGGCGATATCTCTCATATTACGCCCATTTCTGAAAAACTGTTTTATACATATACGAGGTGTATTGTATTATATAGTCGGGCTTGACCGACTGCACTTTTTTACTTGTTTAAATTTCAATTTGTTTATCATTTATTAATTTATAACTACCCAGTAAAAAATGTGCTCCAAAAGGATCAGGTTTAATGTATGAATTCATATCTCAAATCGCTTCAAACCTGCTGATGTATGAGGTGTTCCCGGTTTGGAGGACTACTTTCTGCTGACAATAAGCGCTTCTTTTAACCTAATCAAATATGCAAATAAAGCACTTTTCTAAAATGTTTTACGTCACTTCGCGCACACCAATCCAAGAACAAAGTCTTGGTCTACCCCCTTGGTTGTTATTGCAAACTACATTACTTCTCTTTTTGATATCATCATTTGAATTTTTTGTTTTTTTTTTAATTTTTTTGAAGCAATTCATGTGAGTTTTTGTGCTTTATAATTAAGAATAAGGTTCAATTAAATAAAAAAATAAATATATGTGATAATATACCTATATTTGTATTATTTTTATTACCTTACTTCCTGAAAGCAAAACATCTAGACGGTTATATTTGCAAAAATCTTAAACTTCGAACTACCAGAACTAACACTGGTTAAAGGATTGATGTTTGTCTGTTGGCTGACCGGCACCGCTGTGGTGTAGGTGGTAGAACGCAAAGAATTCTGATGAGAGAAAGTGGGATTTCTCGAAACATATGTAAATTCAATAACCCAGGTTCGAATCCTAGTCAAGAAAAATTATCAAAAAATTTTTAATAATAAATTTTTCAAGTTGTAATTCCAAACTTCAGTAAAAATAATTTAATGAAAATTAAATTTAATGAACTCGAGCCTAACTAAAATTTATCAAGAAGTAAAATTAACAGTTCGATTATGAAATTAATAATTATTCTATAAAAATAGCTAGGGCACAAGCCATAATGTTTACATGTTGTACGAAAGTGGACAAAAAACATAATAAACAAAAACAAATGTATTCAAGTTTTCGAGACGAAGTCTTGACATGAATACGAAAAAACTGAAGAAAAGGGAAAAAACAACTATGAATAGAAATTAATAAACAAATGATAATTACAGCAAAAACTTCGAACTACCAGAACTAACACTGGTTAAAGGATTGATGTTTGTCTGTTGGCTGACCGGCACCGCTGTGGTGTAGGTGGTAGAACGCAAAGAATTCTGATGAGAGAAAGTGGGATTTCTCGAAACATATTTAAATTCGACAACCCAGGTTCGATCCCCAGTCAAGAAAAATTATCAAACATTTTTTAATAATAAATTTTTCAAGTTGTAATTCCAAACTTCAGTAAAAATAATTTAATGAAAATTAAATTTAATGAACTCGAGCCTAACTAAAATTTATCAAGAAGTAAAATTAACAGTTCGATTATGAAATTAATAATTATTCTATAATGCTGCAAATATTTAATAATACGGCACCAAAAGTTTAAATTTATTATAAACAAAATTATAAAAGTAACAGAAACCCAAAATATCTATACATTTCGAAATCCCTTACTTCACGTCTTGATTAGCCGACGTTTTGTTCGCACAAGAATAAACAACCGGTAGAATTACGGACACAAAATTATAAGGCATGACTTTTTTTGAAGATGAACCACTTAAAGGTTGCACATATAGTGGGTGTATGTAAAAATGGTATATATACTATACTTTCTTTCTTGTTTATATTGCATACAAAATGCGAATTATTATACCCTTCACCTACATGAGAAGGGTATATATAAGTTTGTCATTCCGTTTGTAATTTCCACAATATAATTTTCCGACCCTATAAAGTATATATATTCTGGATCCTTATAGACAGCGGAGTCTATTAAGCCATGTCCGCGTGTCTGTCAGTTGAAATCAATTTTTTGAAGTCCCCAGATATCTATCTATTTGGATCCCAATCTTCAATAATTCTGTCGGACATGCTTTCGAGAAGTTTGCTATTTAAAATCAGCAAAATTGGTTTAGGCCAACCAGAGTTTGATATTTTTTGTCCATTTTATAGCAATATTTTGAAATATATTGCAGATAATACCATGAAATTTTGTATACGTTGTTTTTATGATAAAAGAAGAAAGTGTGCGGAAAATAGTATGAATCGGTCCATGATTTCTCATAGCTCCCATACAAAAATCTTCCCGAAATATTGATCAATTATACATAAATTTTGTGAATTTCGGTCTATTTTTAACCATATGTCCCATATAAAGCCCTTTTCTGAAAATCCCTTTAATACTCATAAATCTCTTATAAATAAGGGTACTAAATTTTACACGGATCATTTACATACATGCCTAAATCAAACTGCTGGATTTTAAGAATATCGGTCAATATTTGACAATCATCAGCATCAGCTGTTAGCTGCTGACCGCCAATCGCGTTTAACATACGCTCAAGCCATCCTTAATCACCAACAAGAGGAAGATGATTTTTCATCAAAAATAATCATGAGTGATGAGGCCCATTTCCATCTTAGCGGGTACGTAAATAAACAAAATTTACGCTTCTGGGGCACTGAAAATGCACGTGTAACCCACGAAGAGCCATTACACCCGCTTAAAGTATGTGCTGTTTTCGCTGGAGGAGTGATCGGACTTTTTTTCTTCGAAGACGTCGCGGGCCAAACGGTTACTGTGAATGGTGAGCGCTACAGAGCAATGATCAACGAGTTCTTTTTGCCGCAACTTGATGCATTGGGATTGGAAAACATGTGGGTTGAACAAGATGGTGCAACTGCACACACTGCACGTGCCATAACCGATATGCTGAAGGATGCATTTCCCGGGCGCCTAATCTCCCGTTTTGGCTATTTGCACTGGCCAGCAAGATCGCCTGATTTGACCGCTCCAGACTTCTCGACTTGATGTAAAAAAAATTAAAAGATCAAATAAAAATAATCCACAAGAAGAATCAAAGTTTTTCATTTTTTTATTAATTACAGCCAAAAAACATCGGAAGTTTACTTTTGCGCCACCTTGTAAATCTTAAATATACCGTTATTATGTTGAAATTCGAAGTAAAATATCCTCATATGCATGAAAATAAATATTGCAAATTTTAAGAAGATCGGTCCATAATTTGTCATAGCTGCCATATAAGAACCATTTCCAAAAAAAAAAACCAATAAACCCACAAAAATGTCTAATAAATATCGATATCGAACCAAGTTTTATATGGATCAGAAATTTTAATCGAGAAATCATATTAGTATCGGTTATACGGCAATTAAGCTACTGGATTTTGTAGCTGTCAGTCAATAATAGCTTTTGAATTAAGTCCACTTCCGAGCATAACAACCAACCATACATCTCTTGTAAATAACGCTATTGAGATGAAATTCAACCAAATAATCCTAAAATACATAGAAATCACATTAGTGGATACCGAATTTAGAAGCTATCAGTTCATAATAGGTCCACTTCTACTATGACACCCATAAATCTCATGTAAATATTATTATTGAGATCAAATTCAAACAAAGAGCCTCATCTTTGAATAGCACTCGAACTTGTTGCAGGCCGTCAATGTGTTCCTCACACGAATTTGTTCGCCGTATTTACAAGTGTTGTCGATAATTATTGATGACGATGACAATTCATATGTTTTGTACTCCGTTATGCAGCATTGAATCATAGAATGAAATCTGGACCTTATATTGGACCTTGTGTGTTATCAGTTTTGCATGAAGTATACCTATATTCTTGCACCAAATTTTTAGTATACTTTATAATTACTTAGCATTTACTTCTGGAATTTATTGTTTCGTTGATTATTTTTGTAGGACCACAACAACATACGTACCACTAGAAGTGGTTGTCCACTTCTAGATGTGGCTAAAACTAGTCAAGACATGGAACAGACGAACTGACGGAATAGACCAATCAGATGATTGATGTACAAAAAATGACAATTAATTCTTTCATAGATCTGCTCGTACACATATCTATGTACATATATACTTGTACAATACACAAAAATATCCAAATAAAAATAATGTCTATGGCATGATGATTATTATTATTCCTTTTATTTTCTGTTTGTTACTTATCGCCAAAATAAGAACATGATGGTCAAAAACCGGGCGTGGTATTGATAGGGTAAAGAGGGACAAAAATATATGAACAATAAAATCAGCCCAAATGTTATTTTTGGGGTTAGAATTGTAATAAAATTAAAAGTATCTTTAAAATACAGGACAGCACAAAATTAGAACACATTTTCTATTTCTGATCCTATCTGACAGATTGTACTACATATAGAATATAATAATTGGTGTTTTATTACAATTGCTGGGAAATGTCTCTTTTTACGTATAAGTAAATAAATTAATTAATATTTGAATAAGTGCTAAATCCATTTCATTGAAATTAATACTAAAAATTACTTAAAATATTCCTTCCTGTCTACGTTTATTTTGCGTAGAAAGCTCATAAAAACGCCCCTGTTTGGCCAACTCAGTCTTCATCAGCCAACACTTTTTGGCCAGTGTGGTAGTTAATGTCGTTCTTGACTGTCCTTCTTTGTTGTTTTTTTTCCTTTTTTTGCGTTACTTTATACTTTTCTTTATTTGCTGATGTTGTATGTTAGCAAATTTTTTAACTTCTGCCCCAATGATTTTGACTGAGAAAGTGGTTCTGTTTATTTTATTTTTTGCATTCAAGAGTTTCAGTTTCTTTTTGCACTGTTTGCTTTTTGTCGCCGCACAATTTTCGTCCACAAACTGGTTTCATTTGGCCCTTTTTTCAGGTTGATTAATTAAAAAAATAATAAGTGAAATTTTTATCTCAACAGTTTTCAAAATAAAGAAAATAACTTTTATGCACAAAAATTGCATACATTTAAGCAATCCTTTTTTATAATTTTCTTTGTAAATTTCCATTGCAGAAAGGAAACGAACCAAAATTATACTTCTATAGAATTTTATATTTAAACGGGACACCTCAATTGTCATAGTGCTTTTCACGATTTCATGATTTAATTTAAGTTTTTTGGATTGCAGGAAACTAAACTGCACAGAAAATGATGACTGTGATCAGTGGTACGTGGCATGTTGCTAAGTGTGAATGGAAAAATGGTGAAAATAAAAATTATTATTTTGTGTTATACCTAATTTATGTTTTTTGTGAAAGAAATGGTTAATAAAATAAAATTTCATAGTTTAGTACCACAAATTAAGGTACAAAAATCATGAAAACTTTGATTTGCCAGATAGGCTTACAAGGCCGTATAATCCAGCGTTAAAAGAAGACTGATAGAAGATGATATGCATACAAATTGCTATTTTAACCCATTTCGAATAATAGACCCGTTTCAAATAATAATAGAATTCATTTAAATTAAATATTAACTCTTGTCGCAAATGCTCTAAAGTTTTGGAAATGCGTTAAAAACTGAATTTTTAAAAAACGATGGCGTCCAATCCTCAGAAAACCAAATATATGCTGAACCCTTATAAAATTTTATGATTTTGCAATGTCCGACCGTATGTCGGTTGATAGCCCGATTGGGCACAGAAAGATGATACATTGCTTTTTTTTCTCTGAAAATATTAGTACGGCAATGAAAATGGAAAAATCTGTTCACCAGAAAAACAAGTTATACAACCTTTTCATTAATCGGACTAGGATATTTAGTCAAGTTGGAAATATTTGCAAACAGAACATGTGACCATAGTTCAAATTCATCCACATTTAAAAATTTTACAGTCAAAACTATGTTAGATTTATATTATTGACCTACCAACTAACAAATGTTTTCAAAACGATTGGAAATGCAATTCTTCTTTTAAATATAATTAGAAGTACCATTGCAAAATCAAAATTTCTAATGCTTGACATATGGGTCAATTTCATAAAAACACTATTATTTTAGGTAAAAACAAAAACAAAAAAAAAACAAAAATGTGAGAATGATCAGCGAGGAATATGTAACAAAAAAACGTAATTCTCAAATTTGTATGTTTGTTTTTTTGTTTATTCAGAATGGTATTTTGTTTCTTCCTCTTAGAATTTTTAGTAAACAAAAAAAAAATAAAATCAAGAAAAAAAAATAAATATGCAACTTTTAATAACAGTTTTCGAATTAATGCGTTTCTTTCTTGTGTTTTGATTTGTTATAGTCGTCCAAACTTAATTAGTGGGAATTTGGCGTTGCAATGAAAGGTTGTCCCCACAATTTGCATTGAGCGTCACGTTTTTATAAATCAAGTAATATTACTAGTTTTCAATTTCAAGTTTAAATAAAGTAAATAACGTAAGGAAAGTACAAACTTCAATTATTACAAAAGTGAAAAAGCGAAAAAAATCTATTAAAAAAAGTGTGCATTTGCCTAGTTTTTGTGAACACCATGGTAAGGGCACCATAATTTCATGAGCGTCATGCTAATTTTTTTAAAAGTGATTATATTAAATGTAAAAGATTGAAGTTGACAATCATTGTTTACATGGTTTCAACACATTTTTTTATAATTTGTGAATTTCAGAAATAAATTGCCTACGAAAAAAAACAAATATTTCATGAGCATCACTTTTGAAATATATTGCTTCATAGCTTAAAATGCTTGATTTCGATTTTATTTTTTAATTATTAAGAGTAAAACAACAAAATTAACGGCGGCTGAAAGAGCACGGAAATATCGAGAGAAAATAAAGCTCGATAAAGCGCGTAATGACGAATATAAAAGAAAAAAGAAAGAAAGGTATAATCATGGTATATTTGAGTTTAACTTTTATTGTTACTGACTGATTCTGTTTTTGCCACAAACTTAATTCGAAAGTGGTAAAAATAAATGAGAATGAAAAAACAAAGACGCTTGTCATTTCATGAAGTTTATACAGATTCAGAATAAGAATTCGAATGAAAATTTATAAATTAGTTAAGTTAAGTTATTGTTTTGTATCAAATATTTACATATGTGTAAAAGTTTCTTCAAGAACTACTTCCTTTTTTCCATTTTTGTTAAAGACAGCAAAGAATATGTACATGTTTAGTTTTGTATGAAAATTTTTGTTTTTTGAAGAATTTTTTTTTTATTTTCTTTTTATAAAAGAATAAACTTTTTTTCGTTAAACTTAAGATTTGGCATTATTTCTTGTTTAAGTGCAATAAAATCTCTTGATCGTCACAAAATATCTTGAGCGTCACACTTATATTTTTTCCCTTAAAACGCTTATAATTGCAGTTTTTTTAAATACATTGTTACAAGCCTATTACTTTGCAAGTAACCTATAAGTTCAAATCTTTTTTTTTAGCAAAAATTTACATATTTTCATCTTACAATTTTAAAATAACTAGTCACTTTAAAAGAAAATAAAAATCAATGTATATCATGATTTTGTGTTTATAATCGAAAATGTGATTTTCGCAAAAGCCAATCTTGAGAAACAAGAACATCGTAGTAAGTCTGAATTTCAAATAGTTTTGCATTTTTAGCGATTTTTTAAACATATTTGGTGTGTGACGCTCAAGATAGAAATCGTAGAAAACCTAAAGAAAATCCAAAAATATTGATTTTTTTGAGAGCCTAAAAGTACCACCGGTTACTTCATCAATTTCTACATAAATTGGCCTGTCTTACAGGCGAATTGAAAAAACTTTAAAGCAAAACAAAACACGTTGTGTACGTTTTTTTTAAATTGACCCATATAATTGTTACCATTTAACATGAGGATAATTTTTAATGATCAAACTTATTAGTATAACACCCACCTTATAGTATACTGTGCGCCCGTTCGGCCGTCCGATGTAAACCTTGTGTGCAAAGTGTAGGTCGCAATTTTTAACATTATTCGATAAAATTTAGTATTCGAGTGTTTTTTGAAACAAGCATTATTGACATTTAAATAGGTTCGAATTGATTCATTATTTCAACAATTTTCTCATACAAATGTCCACCCGAATTAGAACTTTATCGGTCTTAAATGTTTAATTTTACACATTCCCAAACAAATTTCAAAACAAATAATTTGTATGTTAAACCAAATCACACCCAAAAAATGTATGCACACTATAGCTCCCATATATGTATCCCAATAAATATTTTACAATTGCTACCAAAATAAATTTCAATACAAATATGTTTAATATAAACAAAGGATATGTCACCTAATTGGTAAATAAATATTTATAGCTCTAATATAAAGCCCACTTCTGAAAATTACTTTAACATAAATATCATAAAAATGTATGTATCCAAATAAAACTGAACATAAATAAGTCATGATACCGATTTTCATAATAAGCCAGAGTAGCTCCCACATTAGACCCACTTTAGAAAAGTTTCAAATAAAACTATTTTTGCTCATATACTCGGTGCGGGGTATTATATATTTGATTTGTCCTGATGTTTGTAACGTAACCTTAGAGTATACCGGTGTCATATAACTTTCTGAGTCGGTTAAACGATGTCCATCTGTCCGTCTGGCTGGCTGGTTGTCCACCTATATTTGTGCACAGAGTACAGATCGCAATTTAGAAGACTTTTCGATAAATTTTAGTACGAGAATTTTTTTCAGCCAATGTCTTTTTAATAACACTTGCAATCCTAACGCCAACAAACCTTTAATTAATAAATAATTACATTTTTTTTATTGCACGGTATATTTTATAAAACATATTTTTCATGGTGTAACTATACAAGGTGAGTGCAGTAGCCCAGCTGACTGACTTTGTTTACAATTTACTTATGTATGTCAAAAGTAATACTTTTTCAAGTGTTTTTGACAGTAGTATATTAATGTACACAAACATAATGTCTGTTGTTTCTGTATTGTGTTGTATTTGTTGCTGATTTGCACTCACCTTGTATAGTTACACCATGGTATTTCTTGCGTTTTAAAATTTGTATATTTATAATATAAGGCCTACTTTTAAATGTCTCATTTTAAGTTTTAAAACAAGAAAAAAAATAATTTCAGGGGATTTTCCGTCTGGCTGGCCGGCTGTCTATGTAAAGTTTTGCGCAAAGTACAGGCCACAATTTTAAAGATAATTTGATAAAATCTAGTATGTGATTTTTGTAAACATACTGTAACAATGGGATGAGCTCTAGTTACATTTTAAAAAATTTAAAAACTCGGATAAACAACGAAAAAAAGAGATCGAAATTAGAAATAACTTCAATATATTTTCTAGCATTGTTTTTTTTATTTTTTTTCTGAAAATCAATTACTATTAGTGTGCCGGAATTTCAGTCAGAGGGTTGTGGGTTCGATTCCCGCCAAAGACTCTGGGTGTTTTCTGCAGATAAGCCAAAAAAAGCTTCGCAGTTTGTGTTTGTTAATTATATAAAATAATGGATTAAAATGCAGCAAAAAGTGCATTTTGAAATGATGACCGGAATATTGATTGTAAACACAATTGAATTCTCAAAATCTAAAAATGTATTTCCGTAATGTCATAACTTCTATATTTGTTAACATGTATTAAAATGTGGCAAAACTTGAGTTTAGAAAATTCAACTTTCGATTATTTTCAAAAAATCGAGTTCACAATTTATTTATGTATTTTTAGTTTTACACAATAAATTTGCAAATAAATAACAAACAGATCCATTATTTTAAATTTTTTGTTCTTTATTTTTGGTAACATTTTTTTTTTTTTTAACAAAATCTAATACTTTTTTCCACTGGGCTTGACCGACTGACTATTTTTCTTGTTTTTGCTTTGCAAAATGATGCTCTTAGATTCACAGGGAATAATTTGATCAAATTATTTATAAAAATATGTATCAAGTAAAATCTAATTGAAAAAGTATTAAAAAAGTATCTTAGATTAATGCAAAAGTACCAAAATGACAATTCAAATTTGTTTAGGGTAAAAACGAAAAATTGTAAAATGTTTGTGTTACATGCACGTAATGGGAGTATGAGTGGGCGGTTGGCTGGAGAGGAAGTAAGTGAGCTAGTTAATGAATAGTGTTGGGTTGAGGAGCACGTTCTTTCGTTCGTTCATACGTATTACGTTGAATTCGTTTTGTATGTATGCCACCCTGCTAGCACGTTTTATTACATTTTATTTACGCTTGCAACATGTTGCAAAAATTCCAATTTTACAATTGTGTACACTTTTTATATGTTCAAAAATATGTTTGTGTTTATTTTTGTTATTTTCTTATATTGTTGTTATTATTGTTTTAAGTTTTATGTATCTTTTATATACACATACATATGTATGTACATATATATTGTTGTTATTTTTACAGGGCAATGTTTCATGTTTTTTTTTATTTTGAATTTTATTTTGTGTTTTTGCTTTTATTCTTGAATATATCTGTAGTAAGTTGCTCTTTTTATTCGCCTGCGGTCTATACTCATTTACACATGCACACACACATACAGCCATAGACACATGTACACATGTGTTTTATTTATCATCATCTAGTTGGCAGACGTACACACCACTCACTAGTGTCATCATTTATACAAACTCATCCAATTCAGCAAACAGCCAACCGGCCAGTCATTCATCCATCCAGCCAACCAGCCGAGCCATACCATGCCAAGCCAACGATCCAAGTAACCATTTGTTCATGCATGTACTCGTACGTGCCTTTTGGCTTTAAAAATAGTCCAAGTCCAATTTGTGTGCGGAGTAGAGTAAATCATTTAGCCCTTTTTCGTTCTTCCCTTGGCAAAGGTGCACAATACATACATATGTACATACATACTTGGGACGAGTTGTACGTACAGTTGAATCAGAAAGTGACTGCTTACCCATAAATTAAATTTGAAAGTACATATTTTAAGCTAAATATATTGTACGCAAAAGAAGTTGATGCCGCATTTTGAGCGGTTCTTTAGTAATATTAAAAACTAATACAAAGACATAAAAAAAATTTTTAATTAATTCAAAATCATAAGGCATAATTAAAATTAGTTTAGTTTTTAACTTCAAAAACTGAGTGCTCATTTCGAATTTTTTGTAATAAAATCGCATAACAAATATTTTAGTATTTTGTATGAGAGTCCTTGTTTTTAATTATGGCTTGTAGTGTTATGAGAATATAATCCACTTAGTTTCGGGTCACCAAGGGTGGAATTTTATTCTACACTTCCTGGAAAGGTTTTGTTAGATAAGTCTATTTTTTTTCTTGAACCAGCACTCAGGGAACGACCCCTACTTATGCAATGCATTGTGTTGGAACTAGGAAAATAGGTTATGGAAGGGAGGATAGAGGGAGTACTGTTTGTGAACATTTGACTTGAATTTTCCTATATTGAAAGTGGCAGGGAATACTTCTGCTGGTGGTTTATTCCACATACGGACAGTACGGCTGAAGAACGAATTTTCCCTGTAGTGTGTTGTGCGATCAACTGTCCAAGCGACCACAAATGGGTGAGTCCTGACTGAAGAACGTGTATTACGTAAAAAACTACGTGTTTCAAGAACAAGGTCTCTGATTTCAGCAGAACACATTCCATTATAGTATCGATAGAACAGTGAAACACAACCAACATTGCGACGATGATCCAACGAATCAATAGAGTTAGATACCCTACTGTCGAGTAACTCCAAAATAGACTCCGAAGCACCGGCCCATACATGAGAGTTGCATTCCAGTTTCGTCCGAATAGAGATGGTGTAAATAGTAAGAAGATTAGATGGAGTGAAGTATTTTCTACACCGTTTTAAAAAACCAAGGCACTTGAGCGCTTCTTTTGACACTTGAAAAATGTGTTTGGTCCAGCTGACATCACACTGGATTCTCATGGCTAGAACGTCAAGAGCGTCTGATTCCTTAATATTTACAATACTATTTACACCGCCCATATTTCTTATTTCTCTCTCTAAGTTTTCTGTCTAAATGATTCCACAAGTTTTCAATAGGATTAAAATGGGGAGATTGGGGGAGGGGGTTAATTAAATGGTATTATGAGCCATGTGCTTGGGTTCGTTGTCTTGTGTAAATTTAAGTTTTCTGAAATACCCAAGAACTCACTTTTTGAAGTAAAAATTAAGGACTCGACATTTGCTTTTAGTGTTAAATTTATGCGGCTTAAATGCTAAACAATTGAAAATATATGAATCACAAAAGATTTTAGTTACCAGAAAGAGCATCATAAAAAATGTAAGATGGGCACTCACTTTCTGAATCAACTGTACATGTTCTTCTCTGTACATCAGTGTGATTCTGCTGTTTTGTTTTGTTCTGTTCGGTAAGATTCTTGTTTTACTTCTTAACATTTTTTTATTTGATTTGATTTGTTGCACAATGTTGTTGGTTTTATTGTTGATTGTTTTGTCCGTCTTTTTATTTATTTTTATGGTTTTGTTCTTGTTGCTTCGTTTCGTTTTAATTTTTTTGCAAAATGATTTCACCGCCACAGGAAGGAAGGTGAAATTATTTAAAAAATGTCACGCATGCGTTGTTGGCATTTAAGTAATTGTGCAAATAAATACAACAGCAACAATAACAACAATAAATAAGAGAATTTGTATGAGAACATAAATAAAGCAGAACAAAATAAACAAGAGGAGCTGAGCTACATTATGGAAAGACCTTTACTGAAACGTTGTTATTTTCTTTAATGAATATTTTTTATTTGATTTTCTTATTAAGTTAAGCGAATGATTTTACAATTATTAAATAGTTATTTTGTAAACTATAAAGTTACAAATGTATTTGGTGGCATTAATTGCAGTTACTACAATTGAAGTGTTTGGGAGGAATTCTACTGTTTGAAGAAAAATAATTGAAAAGAAAAATTTATTGTGTTAAAGAGATTTTTCTAACTGTTTGAATTAATTCTCGAAATATGTGCTATTAAGGGTCTTATTTTCTAAAGAGAAACTTTTTTACATATGTATCTGATTTCCGTCGTTGAAATTTAGCAGACGACTTTTGTTTAACTCTGTGTCGAGTCCTTTTTTACTTAAAGTATATCAAAAATACAATACATTTCATTTTATAAAACGACAAATGTTTGAAACGATTTAAATGGACACAACTCAGACATTTACCAGATATGTATTTTACATTAAGTTTCTTACGTTTCAAAACATTTCGATTCATAAAATCAGCCAAAAATGGGAATTGTAGTAAAACAAACCTCTCAAGGTCCTAACTCTCAAGAGAGTATGACCGCGAAGAAAAATGCAACAGATAATTCCAGATGTTTCCCTTCCAAATATTTCCCTGTGTAAACGGGGACTTACATAATTATTTAAATATTTCTTTTTAAATTTTCTTAAAAAAAATAATAAAAATTATTCACAAACCAAATACCATGGTGTAACTATACAAGGTTAGTGAAAATCAGCAACAAATACAATACAATACAGAAACAACAGGTATTTTGTTTGTGTAAAATAATGTACTACTGTCAAAAACACTTTTGACACAAGTAAATTGTAAACAAAGTCAGTCAGCAACATGTCAAATGATTTTACGAATTAAAATTTCAAGGCGAGAATAAATGAGAATAAATTAAACGAATTTCCAAAAATTTGAAAAGGAGCCAATAGGAAATTTTGTTTATTCTAATAGGCTCACAGAATCTAAATATAATTGGGAAGAACACCCACAAAAGGCAAGCATTAATCCCTTAAATAAGTTTTTATAGAATTAATGAAAATTAAATAAAATAATTATTTAAATTTCGCTCTAACTCATAACGTGTTAAAGAAATATGATTAATTCTTGAAGTCTAAGTCTCAATAATATATGATGTTAACAAGTAGATCTTGGACAAGAAACATTGCTGAATGCATTCCAATCTGCCATTACTTCATAAATATTAAAAGTTTTATTTATTTACTGAATCTGCCCTATGTCATTAGGCCTAACAATAAGTACTTAATTCTTATAACTAAAATAAAAACTAATTGCTCTCTAACAAGTGCATTGATGGACAAATGGAGGTCATCTTATCAGGGTGGTAAATCGATTCCGCGAAGCCTGGTTCCCGTTTAGCTCTGTGCCAGAAGTCTACCAAGCGGGTTTGGGTGATATTGCAGTTTTAGTGTAGAAATATTTTTAATGGAGTTTCTTGAACCCATCCCTCACTAGAGGTACATACTTCTAAGTCGCTGTGGATGTTCCCATTTTTTACGTACTATCATGCACCCGTCATGGTCCTCGCCGTTCCCAAATTAATTTTAAAATGCATTTATGCAAATAACTGTATAGACTGTAGCTAATTACCATTACTCGTTGTACTTAACTGCAAATAAACGGGTTAGATTCCATTTGTTCATTAAATTAAATACCATACTCAAGGCTTATTTTTTAACTTCATGTAAAGTCTCTTGGTTTGATAATGACGACTCCAAGTAAGTCGTCTGTACAAGTAAATACCAAGTTATGTAACATAGTCTGACTGAGATATATGTACATATTTACATTGCTAAGTGTGACAAATGGATAATTTCCTCTCTTTAGCGCAAAAGTCATCTAGTTATCTAGATGCTATGTAACCGCTAATGATGGCGGTATCATCAACAAATGTTGAAATAGTTAATTTATCACACGTAGGCAAGTCAGAGGTGTAAATCAAATAGAGGGTAGGTCCAAGAACACTTCCTTGTGGAACGCCAGCTTTAATATTATATTCTCTTGTCACGTAATCGTTGCACTTAACTTTATATAAACGGTCCGACAGATAAGACTCCATTAGTTTATTGGTACATGGTTTCACCAAACATTCAATTTAATATACCAGATACTTTGTCGAAGGCCTGAGAAACTTCTAAAACCACTGCCGAACTATATTTCCATAATTGAAAAGATTTTCTTATCTCTCTACTTGTACAATTAACTTGTTCAATTGTTTCGTGATATAATATTTAATATTTTTCTCATTTAAAATGGCACGATTTGGAATGTCTGTTCGAATAGCTTTGATACTTATATGTGCATGGAAGTAAGCTATTAGGACGATGGTATGGTCATGTTTTTATCTGGCTTTGATATCATTTTTATCTGAGAATATATTTCACTTCTAGTTTAAAGATCGCATTAAATATTACACATAACATTATTATTGCCACATTCGGTAGGATTTCAACAGTAATTGGTGTTACTGAAACGTTTTTTGGTGATTTTTTGCAAGTTTATATTCTCTTTGGTAGCTTTCTTTATATGATCTGGGCCTATAGTTATTATCTGCTTATTCGGAAGTGAAGAAACAGGTGGGTCTTCAAGTTCAAAATCATTTGTTGGATAGTTTAGTTAAAAGACTGTATATACTTTAGAGATATTGTGCCGTCAAGTTTACAATATTAATTTCATTGTGGTCATTATAAATATAGGTATTTCTTAAATCAGTAAAATAACAAACTGCGTATCATATATACGGTCTATCGGCCCACATACTAATATTGTACATGGGCTCTTTAAAGATATCGAAATCTGCTGATTCAACCTACTTAATCCAGCGGGAAGTATTTCAAGAGCTTCCATTTGTAGGCCTTATAGAAGACCTGTATACACACTTTTTCTCAGACGGTGTTTTTAGAAGGAGTTTTATACACATTCAAAATTGCATTTCAAAAGAAGGTCAACAAATCATGTTTTAAATATGAAACATGAATGGTTTTGCAATTATTCCTGTATATCGTAACTAAAATAACCAACATTATTTTACATACTTTGTTAAACGAGTTATAAAAATTACAAAATAGAGAGCATGAATTTAGTATTTTATTAAACTTTATATATAGTAGGTACAAAAACACATGCAATTTTTATACCCACCACCCACCAGTTTAGCATTCCGTTTGTAACACATCGAAATATTGGTCGTGGAACCAAAAAGTCTATATATTCTGGGTATTTATAAGATTTTAAGACGATCTAGCCATATTCGTCCGTCGGTGGCAGGCACGATACGAGTAGGGCATCAAACATATGTCTATGAGTTTAATATTTATGTAACAAAAAAGCGTTTTATTACTTTTGATGCTCATTTATTAATATTTAGGAAGAAAGTAATAGTATTTTTCCCTTGTATATTGTTACGAGTCATTAACGATGTGACCCGGATTTTGCTTTATTGAACTTACTATTTTCATCTTTTAACATATTTGCTCTACTTAAGTATTATTTATTTTTAACATTGGAGATAAATTGAATACAATTTTTATGAATAATATTTCAGTTTTACAGCACAAGTTCAGTTCAAAAACGTTTCGTGTTTTAAATGTTTTGTGCTGCCATCTGAATGTCGAATAATCTACTACTTAGTGGTTGTTGCATTTAATAAGTTTATTTAGCTCAGACATGAATCCTTAAACAACAAATTTCCCCTTTTTATGAGTCACCATGTTCTAAAAATTGATTATAGGAACAACTGAATATTGAAAGACGTTTTTAAATTTGCTTTTCAATTTCCAAACTTTCATTTATTTTTCCCAATACCTTTTGATTTAATTTGTGTTTTGTTACATTTTCTTTACCCCCTTATTCAAAAACGATTATTAAATTTAACAAACGTTTATTAAGCAAATGTTTATATGCAAATCTGTCTTTGTTAAATTTAATAATCGTTTTTGAATAAGGGGGTTAGTTATTGAATCTGCCTTATTTATTAGGCCTAAAAATAAGTACATACTTAAACTTCTTATAACTAAAATTAAAATTGTTTTGTTTTTAAGGCGAAGAGGAATTTTAAGTATCTGAGTTCCGTCGAAAAATATTTCCAACTGGTCGTAATGACTGATCATCGAAAATGTGAAATGCATTGCCAAATCTATTTCATCCACATTAGAGTCTTCAAAAAAAAATTTCATTAAAAAAAACCGGCTTCTAATACGGTTACAACTGAAAAACGGGGTCAACCGGTTTTGTATTATAAGCGGTAATATTTAAGTTTTCTTTATTTTGTGTACGCGTTCGTGATATATTTTTACATACAATATACAATGAACAATTTAAAGAAAAACAAACAAAAAATCGAAACGAGTTTTAAATTAACAATTGAGCTTTACGTCAAAGAGCGTTAGAAATACTGCATAATAGTAAAATATGCCAAAAGTATTTCCAAAATTAAGACTTTTTGAAGACCTCAAAGGATATCTAAATATTCTTAATAAAATTATAAAGCAATTAATATATTAACGCCATAATATATGTACGTCGCAAATATGACCTCATAAGTTGAAATCGGTTTCAGAGCCGAAAACTTTTTTTACAAATGGTCTCTGTTCAGTTCTAAAAACTAACAAAGATTTTTTTAGAACATATTTTATTTAGCGAGAGATTGACGATTCAAAAATAAGAATATAATGTCAAATTATATTATAAGCAGGTAAAACATACACAAAAAGTCACAAAATTTTGGTATTTTATGGCAAAAATTAAAAACAAGTTATTAATTATAATCGATCAAAAAAAAAAAAAAAAAAAAACGGATTGAATAATACGGAAATATAAAATATTCGAAATTAACCGGTTTAGGTTTTTATTTGTGAATACCCTAATCCACAGTTTGGAACAAAGCTTTTGACCGAACTTATTATTAATTTTTCAATATACGTATTTGTGCTTTTTTATATTTTCCAGAAGTTTCGTCAAAATTCATCTATAATAATTTATTCTTGGTGGATGTTGCCAAAAAATAGCAAATAATAAAACATTATACTTTTACGTCGCTAGTGTAAGGAAAGGAATAATAATATTCTGAATTTATTTTATTAATTAACACTGAACATAAATTTATAAAATGTCACATTGTCAAAATTGTCGTTTTCTTTCAATATTTAAAGTTAAGACCGTAGTAACGCAAAATTATGAGAGTTATACTTTTTTTCGCTAAAATTTAAAATTCAAATGTTTCCCCTTGTAAACAGATTTTCATACATTTACGCGGATAAGTTAGCATCTTAACTGGATTTTTATATATATGTAATTTATATGGATACATATGTATATACTCGTAAATCACACATTTATGACAGATAAAGTCGTATTTCGGGGGACATTTTTGTATGGGAGCTGGTTGAAATAATGGATCGATTTAAATAAAATTCAATAACATTCTTATTCTAGTTGAGGAAATATGTAAAGGGTGTTTTTTAGATGTATATAAATTTAAGTTGGCCATACTTTTTTAACTGGCGACCATTTTGTCAGCTGTCAAGTGATTCATGTTTGAAGAACAAAGTAAATTTTTTCTCAATTTAAAAAAATCATCTTTGTTAATGTTCCATTTATTAGTTCTATACATCTAAAAAAACACAAAACCATGATTTTCAAAATAAATTTGCACAATTTGAAAGCGTTGTTCATTCGTCACTCATGTTGAAATTCCGAACCAAACTAAACATAAATCACTTGACGAATGAAATGGCTGTTATTTAAAAAAAGTGTTGTCAACTTAAAGTTCTATACATCTAAAAAAAACACCCTATATGTATATGTATTTAAATTTAACGGCCGGTATCAACATACAGCATGTTTTTCAACATACGAGTATAACATGCTTATCAACATGTTTACATTAGTAGAAGTTACGATTTACAAGCATTGTTCATAACACGCCGTTAATAATATGCTGTATGGCAACATTAAGTTTTAACGGCCATGGAAAGGAACTTTGGATTGTCTCTGGAACTCTAGATGCCTCCGAAAATTACTAGAAGAAGACGCTGTTGTATAAATACATCCAACAGGGCCACTCAAGTTAGTTACCCCCTTATTCAAAAACGATTATTAAATTTAACAAACGTTTATTAAGCCAATTTTTATATGCAAATCTGTCTTAATAAACGTTTGTTAAATTTAATAATCGTTTTTGAATAAGGGGGTTAGTTTATTGTAAGTCATCGTTGAAAAATTGAGTACTATGTATTATTTAAAATTGATTGAAAAAGCGAGTACTATTAGAAGATCTTTGCATCAAAATGGCCTACATAGTAGAGTGCCTCGTAAGAAGCGTAAGAATTTCGTAAAAAAAATAAAGGAGATATTTATTATGGAATAATATTTGTTCAATTCAGAAGTGATGTATGTTGTATGTTGTACATTTTATGATACAACTATCTGATTGTAAACACAATTTTGAGCAAAGTCATATGTTTATGTTGTCAAACTCTCAAAATGACAAAAGAAAATATTTTAAAAACACATATACAAAACATGAAATATAAATATTGTTACATTTTTACCTTTTATTTCCTTTAAATAAGTTGGATTTCTTTTAATTGCAAAATAAAAGTATCTAGTAGTTTGAAGAAAATATAACGAGTCCTTATTTATTCAAATGTACACAAAATCAATTTTAAATGAACTTTTTTTTCTTTTATTACACTTTTATGATTTAAGAACTGACTTAAATTACAGTTTGTGGACGCTTGATGTTCACACAACGATGACTTAAGGTACGGTCACACTTGGCAAATATTTGACGCAAAAGACGTAAACACTAAATAATAGATATTTGAACTCGTTTACTTATTAAAAAAAAACTTTCTTTATTTAGGACAGGACACAACAAGTATTGAGTTTTATTTTATTTGATGCTGTTTGATCTTGCAAAACTCTTGTAAGAGTAAACAACGTCGAACAAATTTGTGCTAAAACAAGTGGTTAAGCTTTTTTGAGTAAATATTTGTCAAGAGTGAGCGTTTCTTTACAAAAACTAAAGTTATGTGTCCACGATCGTCAGATGTTACAACGTTGTCAGAAAAAGGTGCAGAAATTGTCTAACAACCGTGTAAACTTAAAATTTTTGTCTTCCATCGTTGTAAGAAAAAGCAATTTCAGTACATTGGAAGACAAAAATATTATCACACATCTAACAATCGTGTAAACACACAATTCTGGCATTGTCATTGTTTTAAGACAATTGTCAAAACTTTTCATTGTCATATGTGCAAAGTTTATGCATCTGCCAATGGCAGCATTGTCATAGAAATTATTTCTAAATGCAACTCTGTATATACATAAATAAACAAACAAGTGTGCATTAATAAAATTTTTGAAAAAAATGGAAGAAAATTAAAGAATTATATTAAAGAAAATAAAAAATGGATAGCGACATATTTTTTGATGAATCCTGTTTAATAGAGTGCAGATAAAATGGTTCCAAGTGCTCTTTTTTGTTCCATGACAATATTTAAAATTTTAAATACACACACAGAGCTGCAAAACGAATTTGACAATGCCACACAACAATCTGACAACCGTGTTAACTGACTATTTCGGTTTACAGCTAAATTCATTGTGTGACAATTGTGTGGAAATGAAATTGTTAGTTTTCTTACAGCCGTGTAAACTGACAATTTACCTTTTGCTAAAAATTGTTCAATGTCAGTACATTGCTAGCACATTGGTAGATATGACAACGTAGTAATATCTGACGATCGGGGACACATAGCTTAACTGTTCAGCATTAAACACATTCGAGACAGCAGGCTACACGACTACACGAGTGCGAATGCCGCTGGATACTTATGCCGCTGGATACTTATGTTTTGAAAACGATGGCTACATAGTCAGCAGCTGTTCCCGAAATCTGACGTTTTAATAAAAAATAAATTTGTTTTTTGAATTTTTTAAAAACAAAATAGTTGAAGAGAATTTTGTTGATTTACTAGAAGCTATTACTGAAATACCACAAAAAAGTAAATAAAAGCATTAAAAATAATAAACCTTAAACAATAAAATTCCTACAAACTTTAATCAAACAAAACAGCTGTTGACGCAATTCATTTATATTTCAGTGGTGTCACGAATTGTATTTTTTTTAAGTAGCGTTTTTTTTCATGGAATAGATTAAAGACTAAAGAAAACTATTAAATTTTTTTTTGTCGATCAGGCTTATAACATAATAGAAATATAATATAGTAACATAGTATAATAATAAATATTTCTAAGCACTAATTTGTTATATGGTCAACACTGTTTATGTTTTGTCGCCAACAAAAATAGAAATTAGTTTAATTTGACAGCGAGGAAAAAATCAGCATGGACAACAACTTGCAGTCATCTTGCCTGCTGTCGTCAATATAGTTACTGTCAAATAAACGTGTGTATTTTATTTTTGACATATTGTAGTCGGTAGAATGCTGTCTCGAATGTGTTTAATGCTTTACGCTATTTATACATAAATCATAATTTCTGGATGGTTCAGAGCTAAGATATTAGAATGTTCAAGTCTAGAATGTTCGTGTCTATAATGTTCAATCGAAACCGTTAAAATGTTAATGTTAAAATGTTAAAGTTGCCATATTGCTATGTTTACAACAGGATGCTTATAAATAGAAACTTCTACAAATGGAAATGTTGCTAAACAAGTTGTATGTTTATAAACATTTTGAATGTTAATAAACATGCTGTATGTTGATACCGGCCGTTAAATTTAAATTGAAATACAATTTCGTAACAATATTTTGTTTTAAATTTGTACTTGTTGTATACATATGTACATAGACATAGAATAAAGCATATTTGTAAATATGCTAAATACTAAAATAAATACAAGTCGTTTATATTCAACGATACTCCAAATATTTGATATAACTCATATGTTCCATATGTGAAAAGGCATCTTATTTCAATTAAAACTACTAATTACATTTATTGTTAATTAATTTCGAGCTGTAGTAAAGATTCAAATAATCATATTTCGTTGAGTCCGTCTGTATTAAAAATAAGGAAAGTTTTTATTTTACACATCCCTTAAAACAAATCTCAAATATTCAATTGTGTATTAAAAGATGTTGACTTAAATTGTGATAGACAGAAAATAAAATGCTGAATATTTAAACTGGCACTTGCGTTAGTGTTGGGAAAATGTAAATGTATATATGTATATTTATATTTTACGTATACATTACACACAAACACACCGATGCAAACACTCTTGTAAATTTACATACACATTTATAAATATATTTATATCTATTTAAATAAAATGCTAATGTTTTATGTACTTGACAACATTTCTTTTTTACGGTGTTTTTTCTTTGCACTTTTTTCTTTTTTGGCTATTTAACCTCACGCAATTGTGTGGTAACAACAAAAATAAAGAAAATAAAGCTTAATACATCATTTTAGGCTAAAGACGAGGAAAACTCGAAAAAAGCCAAAAGGAAAATATAAGTGTATTTGTGGAAAAAAATGGATAAAACCAAAATAAATATATAAAATTCTTCAATGAAATTATGACAAATTTGATAACAACGAGAGTAAATCAAGGTAATTCTGGAGAATGTATGCCAAGTGAGGGGTGACGGGCAGTCAAAGTCGATTCTGATTTTGATTATGGAAAGCAGATAGATAAATTTCATATTTATGTAACAATAACGACCCAAATTAAGTTATGGATGGTTGAGAGTCAACAAAAAAAATCTGAACCAAAAACGAAAAGGCAACAAATTATTTGCATGCGGTTTAGGCCAATAATTTTGCCATTGTTTTTTTTAATGGTTTATCTCTGTCTTAATCAGTCACATTTGATTATATTTTACAAAATACCTACATACTGATATCATGAAAAAAATCAGTGTGAGGTTGGTTATTGCATTAAGTAATGTATAAAATTTGCATAAAATAAGGAAACAATAATATTCTACTTATCGATAAACAATTATAATTAAATTTAAAAAGTTCCAAAAAATTGTTGTTTAATAATTTGTTTGTATGTAGGTTATTGAGATATAAAGAAGATAATAGATAAATTGTTTCTATTAAATGTCTGCTTATTTCTCTAATTAACTTTAATATAAAAATCCTAATATATTCAGATTTTTTGAACTTTTAATTACCATTTTAAACATTGTTCTTGATAGTAGAAGAACCAAAATGTATATTTTTGGTAGTTATACCCTACACCACCATAATGGGGAGGGTATATTGCATTTGTGCTGATGTTTGTAACGCCCAGAAATATTGAACCAACACCCACCTTAAGGTATATCGAGCAACTTAAAATCACTTCCTGAGTCGAATTAACGATGTCCGTCCGTCCGTCTGGCTGGTTGTCAATGTAAAGCTTGTGCGCAGAGTACAGGTCACCATTTTAAAGATATTTGGATAAAATGTGGTACGTAATATTTCTTCGGCCCAAGGATGGATGGGATTGAAACTGTTGGAAATCGATCCATTATTTCACCTGGCCATCATACAAATGTTCTCCCGAAATTAGGGTTTTTTGATCATAAATGTTTGAATTACGCAAGTAGCCAAACAAATTTCATCACATACGAGTGGTAAATAAAGCCAAATCACATCTACAAATTTTGTGCAGAACGGTCTATAATTACTCGTAGCTCCCATATAAGGCACACTTCCGAAAATCACTTTAAAGAAACACAACTCTCTCAAAAATGTTGGTATCCAAATAATATTGAACACTAATATGTTACGTACATATACATACATATAATATGGTAGAATTTTATGACGATCGGTCAATAATTAGTAGAAACTCCCATATAAGTATTTTCAAAGAACCGACTTTTATGAAAACCGGCTTTTCGGTTACCCGAACTCGAAAAAACCAGTTAATCGGGTAATCGATTAACAGAATAAATTAAACGTAAAAAACAATTAATTTTAATTAAAAAAAAAAAAAAAAAAAAATAACGTGAAAAATAGCATTTGTTACACAAAATTTGTACTTTGTGGTAAGAAAAACAAAAATAGTGGCTAAAAGAAATTTATAAAGACTAATGCCCTTATTTTTAAAACTTTCTATACAAATCTTGCATTATAAACCTCTTATAAACCTGCTGTAAATTTTTATGTATAAGGGGGTAAATAAATGTGAATTTTATGAAATTTTTTTAAAGTAATATTTCAAAATCAAAACACAATCCAAATGTCGCCTAAATTCTGTTTTTCAATTTGGTTTTTGTTAGTGTTGATACCGAGAACACTCATTCACTGACAGTTGATGTCGGATTAATAGTAAGAAGAGCATGTTTAATTTTTCCGTTCTCTTGTTAAATTTTTCCAAATATTCGAAGTCATCTGTAAGGTTATTGAGATTAACACGTTTGCATTTATTACTCAAGTCTTGAATAGATTTTAACGTCAAGTTTAGTTGTTATTCTAAACTTTCGGAAAAAATAACAAATTTACGATTTTTACAGATATAAAAAATCGGTTAACTGGGGTGGGGAAACCGGTTTCCTAAAAAATGTAAATTTGCTCAAAAACCGGTTTTTCGGTTAATCGGTTAACCGAAATTGAAAACACTATATAAGATCCTCTTCGTAATATATATCGATTAATAATTATATAATTATTATATCGAGATAAAGTTTAACATACACAATATTTATATTCACAGACATCATGACACTAAATTTTTGGATGATCGGTCCACAATAGGTGGACCATTTCTGAAAAACTGTTTTATAAATATAATACCCTACACCCAGTATTATATGGTCGGGCTTGACCGACTATACTTTCTTACTTGTTTTTTATTCATATTTAATATTAATATTTCCCTGCAAAAAAACGCAATTACTCCATACACGCATGTATGGACTATTCCACAATGGACCAGTAGTACTCCAAATATAATCCATTTGTTTGAAAAAAAACTAGTCCATTTAACATTACGATGTCCTAGGACTGGACCATATAATCCAGCTTTGCATAACACGGGACTAGTCCCAAAACTACTCCTTGTAACTACACAAATCAAATGTTTTAAAACAACGATTACGGTCGTTAAAGCACGATTAATTGTCGTGTAACAAGAAGTTCTGATTTGAAAATGAAATGGTCCACAAGTGCATTACATAGGATCATGATGTCACTACATTTTAGCTACAATGGACCACGTACTCCACAGATTTTTGCAGGTTTAATTCAGTATCCATAGATTGGCATATTTATTTATTTATTTATAAAAAATCCAGCTACAAATATTAGTAATAGCTGAGCATGATATGAAGTGCAATAATTAATTAAGTACAATACTAATACTATCAAGAACAATCATAGTTACATATATTCATTTGAATTCAAGTAGTACGACATTATTTCCTCAGTTGTATCAGAAAAATCAATTAAATCGTAGAATTTGTTGAATTCTGCACATATTCTTCGAATAGGATCAAAATTAATAAAGTTCGATCTATGGAATTTCAAATACAGTGGAGTTAGATATTCGGAATCAAAAGTACCATTAATTAGGTTCAATAAAAAGGTAACGTTTGCGATTATTCTTCTACTTCTTAGTGTTGGGAGCATTATGAGTGCCAGTCGACTTTGATATGGCGGAAGGTTTATTTCAGGATTACAACGTAGTTTCCATATACGAAATTGTTTTTTAATAGATTCCAGCTTTTTTATGTACACATTGTATTGCGGGTGCCAGATTACAGATGCATATTCAAGTATCGGTCATACAAACGCCGTGAATATATTTTTTGTCACATATGTGTCATTGAATTCCTTTGTCCAACGTTTTACATAGCAATTATAGTTAAAGTTCAGTTTTCTATCAAAGTTGACACCCAAATCAATTATAGAGTCAACGGGTTTTAATTTTGAGCTCCCATAAGATATTCATGGATGGACGGGGAATATCTCAAAAAGGACATAAATTGACACTTTTTCAGGTTTAATTCCATTTTATTATACCCTACACCACCATAGTGGTGTACCCTGGATTTGTGCATCTGTTTGTAACGAACAGAAATATTGGTCCAACAACCACCTTAAAGTATACCGATCGACTCAGAATCACTTTCTGAGTCGATTTAACGATGTCCGTCCGTCTGGCTGTCTGGCTGTCTGGCTGGCTGTCCATGTATAGCTTGTGCGCAGAGTACAGGTCGCAATTTTGAAGATATTTCAATCAAATATGGTACATAATATTTTTCGGCCCAAGGACGGTTGGGATTGAAACTGGTGCAAATCGGTCCATAATTTTACCTGGCCCCCATACAAAAGTCCTCCCGAAAATGGGGTTTACCGATCATAAATGTTTGAATTATGCAAGGAATCAAAAAAATTTCATCACAAATGAGTGGTAAATGAAGCCAAATCACATATACAAATTTTGTGCAGATCGGTCCATAATTAGTCGTAGCTCCCATATAAGGCCTACTTCCGAAAATCACATTAAAGAGCATAACTCACTCAAAAATGTCGGTATCCAAATAATATTTAATACAAATATATCTCATATGCATACACACAATACGGTACAATTTTATTGTGATTGGTCCATAATTAGTCGTAGCTCCCATAAATGGCCCACTTCCGAAAATCAATTTAACGATCATAAATTTCTTAAGAATGTTGGTAATTAAAATATATTCAAAATTTTCAGAAGATGGTTTGTAAAAAAAATTAAAAAATTCCTGGTAAAACTCGGTAATTTTAAGTCTTTAATATATTGCCTCTTTTTCACTTCTCATTTTTCTTACTAAGAGACATTTTTTGAAGAAACTTGAAGACTTGGCACCAAAGCCACCTTTTCACTTCTCATTTTTTTAAGTATGAGACAATTTTATGAAAACTCAAAGAACTAAATTTTACTGCCTCATTTTCACTTCTCATTTTTCTTAATAAGAGACATTTTTTGAAGAAACTTCAAGAACAGACACCAAAGCCTCCTTTTCACTTCTCATTTTTTTAAATATGAAATTATATGAAATACCAATCATTAGTAAATATCGAGCGAAGCCGGGACGGTCAGCTAGTTTATAATATATTTGAATAGCATTTTCATTACCTTATTGGAGAAAATTGTTTTTAATAAAACCATTTTGTCTTCATTCAAACAAAAATATGTAGATAAGCAAGAATATGGATAAGTAGTTTGAAAAGTTTTTGAAAACAAAACAGGAGTTGGTACTTTTTATACCTTACACAATGATTTCAAGTTGCTCCCATACGAATCACTTCCTAAAATAGGACTTTATGGGTCATAAATAAGTATCTGGTTTATATTGGTATCCACACCTATTCCATCACATTAAATTTTTATATAAATAGAAGTCACTTTTAAAAATTGTTTGTGAATCGGACGCTAATTCCTTCATAGTAGAAAATCAATGTAACGATCATAAATGTCTTAACAATGTTGGTATTCAAATAAAATTCAACTTAAATTCCATATAAACTTAAATATTTGGCATTCAAATAAAATTCAACGTAAATAAGTTTCATATACATATCGCACCCTAAATACAAAAGGGTCACAACTCAAAATTTTCCAAAACGGACTTTTTTCCACAAATTATTTCAGAATACACAATGTGTACTACACATCTCTAACTACTGCAAACATTTCTTTTACATCACCACTACCTTCTTTAACTGGAAAAATACAATTATGTCTATTTTTATTTTAAGTGTGTGTTGCTTGTGCACGATGAAGTTTTTTGTCGTCTCTCCTGAAAATGTTAGTATTTTGAGTTGTGAGCCTTTTGTATTTAGGGTGCGATATGTACATATATAAATGTCATGTCATTTAATTTTAAACATATCGGTCTAAAATTAATCAAACATGTCACCCATACAAAACACAAACAATTTTTGCATGTACTGAAGTCATGCCACTAAATTATTGATTGAATTGTTAAACGTTTATTGCACAACTAAATTTCTAGTTTTCTTATGAAAAACAATCTACTAAATGATTTTCAACATGGCGAAGGCCCAAGGATTGTGGGATTGAAGAAGCTGCTATTAATGTGCAAAATTATATTTGTAGGGGATTAGATGAAGGTTATAGTGCTATTGCAGGGACCGTACTAAAACCATTAATCTCAGAATATATCCGCGTAAACAAATTTTTTTTAAACCGTGATAAAACAGAACTTATAAGGTTTAAACCATACCTTGGTTTCAGTACAGATTTCAGCATTTTTGTTTAAGGAAAGGAAATTCGAGAGGTCTCACCTGTTAAATATCTGGGTAATTGTTTGCAAGGAAATCTTATGGGGTTTAAGCATATTAAAAATCTTAATATTAATATGTCTCCTGCTTTCGGTTTATTATACAAATTAAGGAACAAATTTTATAAAAAAAAAAAAAAACAAAATGTTATTATTATTTATCAAGTTTTAATTTAAAGTCATTGTAATTATCTTGCAACAATATATGGCTTCAACAACAACACCGAGCTTAAATGGCACTAAAGATTGTAGCCGGTTTCTAACTAACTAATGGGTCTGAATTGATTTTTTTATCTCATCTGTGTCTTGTATAAAAATGTCTAAGGTTGGCTTCGCAAAATTAAGGTTTCTATGGATATCAAGACTAACTAAAAATTCCCAACTACATATAATATGCATAAGTGTTGTGGAGGTATAGTTGATCTGTCAATAAAAAAAAAATTTGCGTGCGAGTACGCTAGGGAATGACGTCGGGAGGAGGTACAAAAAAACCTGGAGTCCCTCACAACAATTGTATTATATAGGGTTGGGACCTGCCTGAGAAGAACATGCCAAAGGTAGCTGAGAACCTCGCCAGACAAAACGATCCGTAACATAAACAAGCTTAAGCAAATTGCAAAAGTAAACAGAAAGGCTGTCAAATGCATAAGCAATTCAAAGCTAACTTTTATAGCCTTTTCACACTTGCATACATTTAGGAGGAACGTATGGAAGATGTTGAAAATGTGAAACATGCATTATTCACACTTGCAACATCTAGACAAAGTTAAGTGGACAAAATAAACAAAAACCACGCCGCTTTTAAAAAATAAAATGAATTTTGAAAAGGATTTAATAATAGGATTGATTATTCGTTTGAAAGAGCAAACACAGATATTCTTGCATTGTATAGGGTTATTAATGTTTACTGGAGAATGATGATGATGATTTGTAAAATTCAAATTTCATTTTGTTTGTTTTTTTTGTTGACTATAAAAGTCAAATTAGTTAGTGATGTAACTTAAATTTCATTTTCAATATTAGTTTTGCTAGTGATGACACTAAAAATATCGGTAGATGTAAATGGAAACAAAATGAGTTAGGAACATCTTGTGAAGATGTTGATTTTCAGCTCTGTACATTTCTTATGGGAAAATTTCAACATCTTCGCAAATTGATGGTAGATGTTAGATGTTGACAAGTGTGAAAAGGCTATTAGGTGGCTACAATGTACTTACGTGACTTTGAAATTTTATGCACATTTGTACATTTATGTTTAAATAAATGTTTTTATTTTAGCAAAAAGCTATTAAATGACTATAATTTATAAATATTAGGTTAAAATATACATATATATATACATAACATGTATTTTATAATTGAAAGAAAACTTTAAACCCGAAACGGTATACTTTTTCCTTTTTTTTAATTTATGGACAAAAGTACTAAAATGTACAACTGTGGCAACACTAAAATGTAAATAATAATAAAAAATTTATGTTTTGTTAATTTTCGTATTGCGTATTTCGAATTGTTTCTGTTGATTCTAAAAACAGTAGTTATTCTAAAAACACAAAGAGAGTCATAACGGGATTTTTCACGGAAGAGAAGACAATCAAAGGGAGATTTTTACAGTGGGTAGATATGACCTCCGTGTTTTTTTTTTTTTTTTTTTGCAAAAAGTGAAAATTTGAAAATTTCGAGATGCTACGCTTTTAAGGAACAAGTGGACCATAAAGAACTAATTTTTATTGTACCTATGTACATTCTTTATCATTTATTTTTTAGCTATTATCTTTTTGGCAACACTGGTTTAAACAGCTGACGCACGTTTCGTGTTTTGTTTCACTGTCACTGTCTTCAGTTTGGTCTATAATTTAACCATGAATCGTCTTACAAACGAACAACGCTTGAAAATTATTGAATTTTATTATCAAAATGCGTGCTCTTTTAATTGTACCTATGTACATTTTTTATCATTTATTTTTTAGCTATTATCTTTTTGGCAACACTGGTTTAAACAGCTGACGCACGTTTCGTGTTTTGTTTCACTGTCAAACATCTTCAGTTTGGTCTATAATTTAACCATGAATCGTCTTACAAACGAACAACGCTTGAAAATGATTGAATTTTATTATCAAAATGCGTGCTCTTTTAAGAAAGTTCATCGCGCGATGAATTACCGAAAAATTGTGTTCAGCGACGAAGCTCATTTTTGGCTCAATGGGTACATAAATAAGCAGAATTGTCGATTTTCGAGTGAATATCAGCCAGATTCGCGGTCTGGACCGGTCAATTGACCGCCTAGATCGTGCAATTTAACGCCTTTAGACTATTTTTTGTGGGGTTATGTTAAAGCTCATGTCTATACAGACAAGCCCGCTTCAATTGACGCATTGGAAGACAACATTGAAGCATTTATTCGTGAGATACCGGCCGAAATGTTGGAAAGAGTATGCCAAAATTGCCCTAAGCGGATGGACCATTTGAGGCGCAGTCAAGGTCAACATTTGCATGAAATAATCTTCAAACATTAAATTATATGTACCGTACTATCGATTCAAATACAGATTTTATGCATTTTTCTGAATTTTATGTGTTTTTTTTGAAACTTTCTTATAGATTTTAAAAAAATCACCCGTTACATACATACATAAATATGTACTACATACAACTTAAGGAAACAGCTGATTCCGTACAGATTGTGCGATCAGTTTCACGTTTTGCTTAAGCAAATGACAGTTAGAAAAAATTTAACGAAAAGTTTCATTAAGTACATTATAGTTTGCCACCTACAATTTATATGTGTTCGCACGTTTGCTTAAGCTAGCACATGCATATTATAGTTGGGCCTTACCTCAAATCAATTTCGGATAATCTGTTCGCAAGTAAAGCGTATCCCAGATAGAGCATTCTGTATTAATCGAAACAAATAGGTCTGGCGGGTGGGGTAAAACTTCCCAACCGTTTCTTTCTAAATAGTTTTTTACAGGTTTTTCAACATTTGGTCTAGGAATAAAATATTATGCTTTCATGTCTTGATATTTTGGATATTTTGAATCACTGTGAGCTGATTTTGCAAACTCTGGTTGAGTTTCACAACAATCTTCATAAAGTAATGCCTCCAATTCATGGTCTTCAAACTTTTTTGGCTGGCCTAAGCGATCTTTATCTTCCGTGTCAAACCAGCTCTCGCACATCGAAACCGATAGAACACATTCACCATAAGATTCGGTAATAAATTAGTGTGCCTCAGCAGCATTTTTTCCAATTTAAAGAATTAAGCCTAGTACTCTGTTCAAAATTTCAAGTGGAATGCTGTCAAAATACATGTTAAAAAAATTCACATGAAATTTCCATGAAAAAATGTTGCAGAAGTAGTACTCTGTTCATTTTGAAAAAAACATGTGAAATGTATCCGGCAACATTATTTTTTCACAGCGAAATAATTAAAGTAGCAATTGTTTCACGTGGAATTTTCATCCAAAAGCTCTTCTGTCGCAACAACAATATCTATTACTTGTGCTGCTGCACAAGCGGCCAGTAATATTTGTTCATTCATTCTTATTTAATGATTTCGATTCAACACAGATTTTTAAATATTTTAACTTTTATTTATTTTCGTTTTAAATTCACAAAGAAGCAAAACATATGTGTTTTGTTTACACAAGTAAAACAATGTGGCGTACGTCAAATTATGTAAATTCGCGTGATAGGCAACATTGGCTACACGTCAAATTTTCCGTATGAAATAATGTTGCTCAACATTTTTCCTAAATTTGAACAGAGTACTAGGCTTTAAAACAAAAATTATTGCATATGACAATTCGAAATTTTTGAAGCAAAAAAAACCTTTTTGTTTGCACTCTAATGTTCAATAACTAAGTGAGAATAAATGACAGATATTCACACTTCAAAACAATATCAAAGTTACTAAAGACAAAAACTGCGTTAAAAAGATATGCCATCTGTTATGAATACGTAAAGCATTTTTAAGTTATACTCCCAATATAATAGTCTCCATGAGCATTATTCCCCTAGATGCTATGAACCGCCATCGAAGATTTAAAGTTGTATTTCCATCATTGGACGACTAGATTAAGGAAAACGTAGGATAAATGCAGCTCAAGCCCATTTGTTATGACTTAAATAATAAAGATTATGATCATTAATACTAAATTACGACACGATGAGTATGGGATGCTGTAATTTGTTGTGTTTGAAATAATGTTCTTCTTTTTCGGCCTTTACTTTGATTAGCAATTGCTTTTTAAAACAAGCGATTAAACACCTTTATGTTTTTTTCTGTTGAGATGCTGCAATATCAACAACAACAACAACAGCAATATAATACAATACAAAAATGTAAAATAATAAAGTGTTAGAAAGTTATTTGAACTCCTACAAAAGAAACTGAAAATTTTCTTTTATAGATTTCGAACACAAAACCACACTTGCACTCACAAACCAAACAAACCAACCGACCGAACGGCCATCAAACAAACAGTCGAAGATGATGACGATAATAATAAAGAAATACTCGTGGGGAAACTAAACGAAAAAAAAACTTAATAAAGAAAGACACAAAATAAAATGTCTAAATGCCTCATAAAACAATACAACAAATAATGGCCCATTCAAAGCTGTATAACCTCTTCAGGCCTCTGAGTTCTTTAAGTTTGAAAAAAATATATACAAAAACAACAACAAAGCTGATGATGAAAAAATTAAATGAAGGATAAACCGAGTAAAAAACGACTACAACAAATATTATAAAAGAAAAGCTAAATAAAAAACAAGTAAGAAAGTATAGTCGGTCAAGCCCGATCATACAATACCCTACACCCAGTATATGTATAAAACAGTTTTTCAGAAATGGGCGTTATATGGGAGATATAAACTATTATGGACCCATCATCCAAAAATTTAGTGTTATGGTGTCTGTGAATATAAATATTGTGTATGTTAAACTTTATCTCGATATAAATACTTTTAAACGATTTATGGAGCTTAAAGTGAATTACGAAGAGGGTCTTATATAGTGTTTTCAATTTCGGTTAACCGATTAACCGAAAAACCGGGTTTTGGGCATATTTACGGTTTTTAGGAAACTGGTTTCCCCACCCAGTTTTTATATCTGTAAAAATCGTAAATTTTTCTTATTTTTTGCGAAAGTTTAGAAGAACAACTAAACTTGACGTTAAAATCTATTCAAGACTTGAGTAATAAATGCAAACGTGTTAATCTCAATAACCTTACAGATGACTTCGAATATTTGGAAAAATTTAACAAGAGAACGGAAAAATTAAACATGCTCTTCTTACTATTAATCCGACATCAACTGTCAGTGAATGAGTGTTCTCGGTATCAACACTAACAAAAACCAAATTGAAAAACAGAATTTAGGCGACATTTGGATTGTGTTTTGATTTTGAAATATTACTTTAAAAAAATTTCATAAAATTCACATTTATTTACCCCCTTATTTATAAAAACTTACAGCAGGTTTATAAGAGGTTTATAATGCAAGGTTTGTACAGAAAGTTTTAAAAATAAGGGCATTAGTCTTTATAAATTTCTTATAGTCACTATTTTTGTTTTTCTTACCACAAAGTACAAATTTTGTGTAACAAATGCTATTTTTCAAGTTATTTTTTTTTTTTTTTTTTAATTAAAATTAATTGTTTTTTACGTTTAATTTATATTGTTATTTAATGGGCGGTTACCCGATTAACCGGTTTTTTCGAGTTCGGGTAACCGAAAACACGGTTTTCAAAAAAGTCGGTTTTTTGAAAACACTAGTCTTATTTGGGAGTTTCGACTAATTATTGACCGATTATAATAAAATTGCACCGTATTATTTTTAGACATATGAAATATATTTGCGTTAAATATTATTTGGATACCAACATTTTTTTGAGAGTTGTTCTATTTAAAGTGATTTTCGGAAGTGGGATTATATGGGAGCTACTACTAATTATAGGTCGATCTTCACAAAGTTTTTAGATGTAATTTAGCTCCATTTACTACTCATTTGTGGTGAAATTTTTTTGGATACTTGCGTAATTCAAACATTTATGATCCTTAAACCCCTATTTCTGGAGGACATTTGTATGGGGGCCAGGTGAAGTATTGGACCGATTTCCACCAGTTTCAATCCCATTCATCCTTGGGCCGAAAAATATCAGGTACAAAATTTTATCGAAATATCTGCAAAATTGCGATCTGGGGCCAAATCACCGCATTCGTGATCGAATGAGCTTTCGTATCGAAAAATATTTTCGATATCGAAATTATGATAAAATGTACTAAATTTCTTGCTCGATATCGATTGCCATAATTTCAAATAAGAAAATTACGATAATTTTTACTCGATATCGAATGCGGTGATTTGGCCCCTGTACTCTGCGCACAAGCTTTACATGGACAGCCAGCCAGCCAGACGGACGGACGGACATCGTGATTCTGAGTCGATCGGTATATTTTAAGGTGGGGTTCAGGGCGTTACAAACATCAGCACAAATTCAGTATACCCTCCCGACTATGGTGGTGTAGGGTATAAAAACAGACTGATAGTCAGTGTATTTAGTTGTATTGTGTAAAAAGTACTCATTCGTATTTGTAGTACAACCAATAACTAAATATGTACACTACATTAATACTTGCACATGCAAACAGTGACTGACAAAATAGAGTACATAGTTGTGAAATAAAAACAAATTCGCTTGACAGTATTGTTCTTCACTTTAAGTACATTCAAGTGGTCTGAGACACGCTAATGGCCTGGGGAATACTTTATAACTTTAAAATTTGTTAACCGATTTTTGTCGTTTATATCTTATTAAAACGATTATTTCGTACACATTTCAGTTTTTTACATTAAAATGTAAAAACAAATTATTTATTGGCAAGATTTTTGCAAAAGCTTAAAAAATGCATATTTCTCTTCTACATTTCAGAGCCGATGCGACGCCAGTTAACGCTATTATATTATCCTAATATTTTTCAGAACGTGTTTCTACAATCCATAGAATAATTCTAGGGATGGGAACGGCCTATAGCTTGAAATTGTTTTTCGTTCCTAAAATTTTGAATCTTTTTTGTATCTACCTATATAATATGGAAATATGTTGAAAATATGAAATTTTTATTTTTCATATAGAATTTTATTGAAACGTATATCGTTTCGTTGTATTTTAGAAATATTTGATATTTCTTTGGAGGGAGACGAGACTATAGTCTAAAATTCTTGATTCTATCTTCAGATATGATGAGAAGTATTTACTTCTATTTTTTTTTTGAAAATTCTTGTCATTATGCCTGAAACACTAAAAGGTATTATGTATTTTAATTTAGCTCATTGTTGAAAAACTCATTTTGCTAAACAATTAATTTTGTAAAACTGTATACGAGTATTGTCTGTCACTGTTATTTGTAAATATGAGTATTAATACTAAATATATGATGAAGATGATGACTAAATTGTACGACTACGAGCGTGTGTATCTATGTATATTGTCTGATAATGTTGTTGTCGTTTATGTAGTAGCTTGTGGGAAAATATAAAGCTACCTGCCAAGACTAGCAGACAGTTGGGGAGTGGGCGATTATTTTCTTTCCATTCAGCTGTTTTTATTTTGTTATTTAAAGATTTTCTTGCTGGCTTTGGAATTGGGTGTGAGTAAAAGTATGTTGATTATACGAGTTCGTAAGAAGAATAAAAAGAAGTGGAAGATGATGAAGCAGTAGAAGAAATATTGAACGCATACTTGGAAAATAAAACAAAAACATATACAAAAGGACAACATGTATTTTTCTTTATCGTTTTGTAGTTGTTGTTTGTACCAACAGTGTGTGCTTTAAATGTTGAACGAGCTAAGTAATTTATTAAGGCACATCATGAAATTTGAAAATTACATACATTTTTTATATATTATATTCTAAGGCGCAACTCTTACGTATCCCTGTGCAAACAAATCAATGAAAAATAGGAATCTGAACTAAACAAAGGTGTCATAAGGTCTGTACTGTGGGTCTTGAAAATTGTAATAGGGTTGATGAATACTTCATTGAAGAGAATTCATCGAATATTATGAATAAAATCTTATTGATGATTTGAGATGATTTTTTATTAAAATCTCTGACAGTTAATTTGCTTCGCTGTCATCCATTATCTGGTAATATATACATATTTATTTACAGTAATGCGGTTAACCTCAGAATGTGTAACGATTCTTTGTAAAAGTTTTTCTCAGATTTGGGAAATACAGTTAACCTGGTCCAGGCTTTGATGAGTATTAGGATGCAATTTGCTACATATCTTCTACAGCCACCCTCTACGACATATCTATTATCAGCCCTATAAATGTGTAAAATAATATTTACACAAATCTGCCCCATATTATTTTTTTCGCCTTTCGTAATTTTAATTTCAATATTTTTGTCGTTTTACAGAACATAACATAAGATAAATATTTTTTTATAACAGATGTTAATTAAACAATAATCTAATTATAATAAAGTTCAAAATTTTCAATTATTAATAAAACTTATAGTTAATAAAAAATCAGTAGAATTGTCATTTTAAAGGAAATATAGACCACGGTCATAACATTTTTTAAAGACAAGTTTTACGATTAATGCATATTTTTTATTTTAACTATAAAAAAATCATCGTATACTGAGAGTTTTCACTGTTCTGGCTACAGGCGAAATAAAAAATAAAAATTTGTTGAAACTTTCAACTTGAAAGGAAATTTATGTTTGAAAGACTTACTTTCCTGCAAACATTATTGAGATTTTCTGGCGATGATTACGCGATCCTTACGTATCGCTAACTATCGCCTACGCCTTACAACTAAGCGATGAATACGCGAGCGTAAAAAGTAAGTTAATTTTTTTTTCTAAAAACACTTTATGCTGACAACAATTTTGATGACTTTTAGGATGTGAATCGCGCGCCATCGCCTACGCCTTACACCTAAGCGATGAATACGCGAACGCACACAAGTAGCGAGAAATATAGTGATGAGTCATCAATATTTTCTCGGTGCATTTTTTCTTGTTGTTTGCCATCGCTTAATTGTAAGGCGTAGGCGATAGTTAGCGATTCGTAAGGATCGCGTAATCATCGCCAAAAAAAAAAACAATCGCCAGAAAATCTCAAAAATGTTTGCAGGGAGTGAGTTACAAGTTACTAGTACGGCTCGTAGAATGAAGCCTTATTAAAGGTCTGAGTTTCTATTTGTTTTTTGTTTTATATTGTACAACATTTTAGTTTTTTGTTTTTTTTTTTGAATTTTTTATTGGATGTTTTAAACACTTTTTATTCTATACTACCACGACTACTAGCATATATCACTGCGTGTATGTTGGTGTTCCTTTATATTTTTGTTCTCCTTCCTAGTTGGTTTTTATTTTTATACCCTCCACCACCACAACTTTTGAATGATGGTATATTGCGTTTGTCATTCCGTGTGAATCGTTGTTAATATTTATCTGAGACCCAACAAAGTATATACATATATTCTTGAAATACGAAGTCCATTGAGCTATGTACGCCTGTCCGTCCGTCTGTGTAAAACACTGTCACGTCCAAAATACTACACAGCTTCCTTTAACGAAATTTCAAGAAAAATATTTTTTATTTTGTTGCTAAGTTTGGTATTGAAAATCAGCAAAATCGGTATAGTAGAACCAGAGTTATTTACCAAAATGTGAAAATAAAAATAAAAAATTTGATATTTATAAAAAATTTATATTTTTATCAAATTTTTTGCAATTTTTTTAAATGCGATAATTCTATGATAAAAGGAGAAAGTGTGAGGAAAATAGTAAGAATCGGTCCAAGTTTTCTCATAGCCCCCATACAAAAATCTTCACGGAATATGGCTTAATGACAAATAAAAGCCTATAAAATTGAAATATTAATACATTATTCGGCAAAAATAAATTTTATGTACAAAGAAATCACAAACCGAAGTTTTGTTTAGTTCGGTCCATGTTTGACCATAGACCCTATATAAAGTCCACTTCCAAAATTCACTTATATACGTATAAAACTGGTATAAATGTTGTTAATAGGTAAAAATTCGACATACAAAATTCGTATATTTAAATAAATTGTTGTACTAAATTTTATGCTGGTCAGCCCATAATTGTTCATAGCTGCCCTATAAGGACCACATCCGAAAAGGTCATTAATATTTATATATATATAATAATGTTGTTCGTAAAATTGTCTTTTAAACAATATATGAAATACTAATAAAATTTGCATTAAGACTAAATAAAAAACAGGATTCAGAATAAGGATGTTCTAGTCCTATAACCAGTGCAGTTTTTGTACTTCCTATTATTATATTTAGGTGGAGGGTATTTTAGATTCGGCACAGCCGAATATTGCACTCTAACTTGTTGGTATTGTATTTTTGTTTTATTTTGGGTGTGTGTGTGTGCGCGTAAGTGTGATGCATGTTGTTGTAATTGCTTCTGTCACTGTTGTTGTTTATTTAAACAAATAAGCTCAATTTAGTTTATAGGACTAAATACATTAGGAAAATTTCCCTATGCCCATTTAAATATTATATTTATTACACAATCATTTATGTATGTTTGTTTTGCATGAGTGTGAGTAAGTGAGTGTCTCTGTTTGTGTCCATGTGTTTGTTTAGTTGTTTGCTGTATGAATGTGTATGTGTGTCATACAGAGTATTTTTTCCTTAATAGACATGTAAATGAATTATGAATAAATGATGAAATTAGTTAATGATACTTCCGTTTCCTCTCTATCGTATGCTTTTAAGTGTTTGTTTGCAAGAGTATTTATTATATGTGTATGGATGTGTGAATATTTGTGCATGTGCCAGTGTTTGTGTCTGAGGTGTGGCATTAAACCAATTTATGTTAAAATATTAATGTTTAGGCAGCTATAAACATATTAAAACCTTCCCATAGCTAAATGTGAGTTAATTGCACAAGAAATTAAGATATAAGCCATAAAACTAGCAGGAAGTTTCTTTTTATTATTTATGTTCATTAAATTTTATACTTGGAAAATTAGTTGATAACAAATTGTTAGAATGGAATAATTTTGTTATTAAATACATGCATAGATCAACGGGGAATAGAGTAGTAGCCCAGCAGATGTAAATAAATATAATGTAAATGATTCATTGCTACCTGAATGTCGCCAACTATTGTCTTAGATTGCGGAGTAGTTATTATTTGTATATCTATTTCAGTACATTGTAATCTCTACAATGACTTTCTTGTTCCCAGTCCCTGTGTTTCTAGGATAATTGCACTGTTCAGGATCCTGTATTTTACCAAAACTTTATAGCGGTCTATTAATTATCAGTGTTTCCAAGAAGCATTTTCATGGCTCCAAAATCTGTAAATAAAATTTCATGTACAATTGTATTAAATTCTCGATTGTCTATTTATCGTGGTGTAACTTATTAAATTATTTCTTCTTTGATCACGTGTTTATTAAGCTCACACAAAGTTTGTGGCCTACAACATCATTTAGTGGAATAAGTGTGTTATACCGTAAAAGTACCGGTCCCTCGTAGTTAGGTATTTAACCATCCTGATGCATGAATTAACGAATGCATCATTCAAATATGTATGCGCAACTATTGCGTCTTAGAAACACGTCTACCATAATCCCTTGCCGATGCCGAGATAATCTTAACATGACTACCGACATATGGCAGTCATATAGGGACCATGTCAGCTTTAATATCATCTGATCTGATCGTAAAAGCGGGATGCCAGCCATTAGTTCCCTGACTCCTTACTGTTCGAGAATGCCAGTCCTATCTGAATTAAAGCTTTTTTTAGTAAATTTTATTTTGAAATGACTATAACTTTTTTCTTTTAAAAAATTTTTAATCATATCCGCATATCCGTTGTATATCGAACCGATTTTACCCGTGGAAAATTAATTAATTCTTAAATAAAAAAAAGACTGTATGTTTAATTTCTTGACATTTTTACAGAATTTTCCTGTATGTTTAAAATAGCCATAGGCTACTTAATGTTTCGATAGCAGAAGCGGAAGCGGTACTTTCATAGGAAGTACATATTAAATATCGTATATACCGGCTTAGAACCCTGAACTAATATATCAACAGAAATTGATGTATAAATGAAAATAAAATTCCTTCTATAAAAAAGTATTACAAGCCATTAAAATTATATACAAAAAGGAAATAAAAGATATCGTAACTGAAGAAGTTCAAAAATTAAACATAACTGAAGGAGTTCAAAAAGTACTGCAACCAGTATTATTTCCATTTGATAACCAGGACATCTAAGTAAATTTTAAAATGTAACTTTCAACGATTGATGAAAAAGTTGCTCAATCTTTAACCGAAACTAAGTCCTCGTCTAGTTACATCATATGAAAAGACATCCAGTCATTATACTTATTTGCTTTTGGAAAATAATCGTTCATTGTAATATTTGTTGTTTATTGAAAAATATTATTTTTTATTTGTCACTCGCATTCAAATTCGTCACCATCACAATATCACAAGGCTCTTCATTCACGTTGTCAGTTGAGGCTAGCCGAGACGTTTGTCGCCTGTTTCTTCACCACCATATTGCAAACTACAAATTTCTTGTGCCGATGTTTCTGAAATTGGTGACATCTCAACTTCAACAAAATCCTGCTCCATTGACATTATATACATACATATGTACATATGTATATTACAAAAAAATTGTACTTATGGACAAAAATATTTCGTTCAAATTTCGGTGGACCATTATTTTGGTTAACGTTGAAAAGCCAATTATTGATATGGATTTGCGAAAATCATTTATTTTTAGACCTATAGCAGAAATGTGTTGTGTCTGATGGGAAATTTTATTGCTTAACAAAAAAAATAGAGGAAAATCGGTCAAAAATTCTGCATGATGTTCAAAATAAACCGGACCGGGCTTTGGCAAAATATTGAAATTTAAATTTTCAATAGCGTATAACTGGAAAACTAAAAAAGCACGCGTTTTTACATATTACATGTCAATGTGAACTATTCATAATTTGTGCAGATCTTCATATATTAAACTCGAATACTTCTTATCTCGATAGGATCAGCTGTTTACTAATAATGCCAGATATATTTCCAAAAAATTTCTATTCAGCCCCACTGTGCACAGTTGTAAAATATGTTTAGATTTCTGTTGCTCAAAAAATCGGATAAGTCAGATAATAATGACCAGTGTTGCCAAAACATGTGTTGCCAAAACATACATAGCCAGAATGGATAAAAAAACGCCAGAAACCGATAAACGTTAAAAATGAACCAGTTGAAATTTGGCCAAATACTACCATGTATAAACCTTAACTCTTACATGTACGAACATATGTAAGTAGGCTTACCCATAGTCACTGAGATAAAAAACATTAATTCTATGTACAAATCAAATTAGATGTTCTTTTTTAATATTTAACAAATATGTACATATGTACTTCGTTTGCTCTCTTCTATTACTTTTTTCACAGCTTATAACCAAAAACACTATGACTGTTGTAAGTTTCTTTTTTGAATAAGGGGGTATACCGTTAACGTTTGTAGTGATGTGCAATGCACTTGTTACCGATCACAAGCAAAACAAAGTAGTAAAAAATACATCGCAAAATTAGAGTGCTGCCCACTAGAAAAATCGCTAGAAAAACCCAGAAATAAAAAAAAGTAGCTAAAAATTCAGCTGTTTTTTCACAAACTTTCCTGTAATTGACAAAATAAAAACACTGAAATGGCAACGCTGATAATGACATCTAAATATCAGTTCGATTTGTCTGAAATATTAAATGTATGTACGAGTATATTTATTTTATTAATTAGAAGAGGGAAATTACATACATAAGTACCTCTCCAGCTTTTATATTCTTGAGGTGCTGACGTGCAACCTATCATCATTGCATTTTCGTAACTATGTGAGTATGTATGTATGTACATATGTATGTATGTATATTGATTATACTCTCTAAACATTTGTTTAATGTCAATCATTAGGATAGACAGGATTAATACAAACACACATTATAAAGCACACTTATGGTGATAGTAAGAAAAAGAACTAAAATAAAATAAATGTCCATATATTCGTACATATGTACATACACGCATACATACAACTTAAAATAACTTCATTTGTCATCATTTATCCGTAGCAACAAATTTTGTTTGTTATTTATTTTATTTTTTGTGTGACAGCAAACAAAGTTTCCTAAACAGTTATAAAAACATGGCCTATTCTCTACACACATACATACATGTATGCACATATACGAAAAGGAAAAAAAAACTAACATAATATCTAATTCATTCAAACACATACAAATAAATAAATTTTAGTTGTATGAAAAAAATGAATGAAAAAATAAAAACAGATTTAATAAACAGTGACAAATTTAACAAATCGTTGAAAAACTACTTTTTATAAAAAAAAATGCAGGCATGATTTCTTGCTGTTTGTGTATGTATTAAGGCAAAATAGATCAAAACCATTTTATTTCTTTACATCGCATGTCATTAAGGTTTTGGGTCTGACAGATGATATACAGTGGAAAAGCTTACAAAATATAAATTACTTCAATGTCATACTGTCAAATTGTAACTTCAAACAATTAAACATATAAAAGTAAAAATTTAAAATATTTGGAATAATAAACAAATTTAATACTGATGAAAAGCTTAGAAAATTTTAAAATTTCCAACAGTAAAACCACTTTTTCATGATTCATTTATATCATACATATCATGAAACAATTAAATTAAAAAAGAACATAGTTTTCACAAAAATAATGGTTTTATAATTTGTAGAGTCCAACCAAAACTGAAACCGAATCAACACAAACACATTAAAAAAACTTAAGTATTTTAATTTCGAATCATGCTTTAACTCAGTTATCGCAGTGGATAGCATAGTACTTTTCATTGTGAAATCTATCAGTCACTTTTCATTTTCAAGTGAAAAGCTCTTTTAAGGGAAAGGTTTAGAAATTATGTATGGCCAGATTCTGACTAAATACTGGTTTTAGGCTGGTTTTTGGCCTGATCCGAAATAGTACTGAATATTCGGTAGGACTCTAATAATTTTATAAATTGACGTTTGTGGGTGCGATTTCCTCCAAAGAATTTTGGTGTAAGTGTAGATAAGACAAGGCATCCCTTTCTAGTTTGCTAATAAAAATATATATTAAAGCTTAATAGGAAATATTAAAACCGCAAGTATTTGTAAAAATTAAAAAATATATTTTCGAAATAATTTATATACAAAAAATTTGTAGTAAAGTATGCCTTTACGTCGTTTCTATCGTCCACTGTTAAAAATTCTATATAGTTTTTACACCTTACGGTCACACTTGGCAAATATTTGCCGAAAAAGACGTAAACACTAAATAACATATATTTGAACTCGTTTATTTATTTGAAGAAACACAACAAATATTTAGTTTTAATTTATTTGATGCTGTTTGATCTTGCAAAACTCTTGTAAGAGTAAACAACGTCAAAGAAATTTGTGCTAAAACAAGTGGTTACGCGTTTTTGAGTAAATATTTGCCAAATGTGATCGTACCTTTAGATACTGTTACGAAATTATATTTCAATCTAAATTTAACGATTTGTAACGGCTGGTTTAAAAATACAGCATGTTTATCTACATACAACATGTTTATAAACATTTGCATTAGTAGAAGTTTCCAAGTACAAACATTGTTGATAACACGCTGTTATAAACATAATGGAGCAGTATTGAGACATTCTTTACAAGAATTTTCTTTTGTCTTAACTTCGAACCATCCAGAAATGATGTTAGTGTTCAGGGTTGGCAGATTTTTTTCACTTATGTCGCCAAAACAATTGCCAGATATCGCTAAAATATAAAAAAATCGTAGAAAATATCGCCAGAACAAATTTTTTTAAAATTAACATTTCATTTTATAAATAAAATTTCTTTTTACTTTTTGTCAGTTTATAAACATATAATATGAACAAAATTGAGATCAATATAGATATAATATCCATTCATGTAAGTATGTACATATGTACTTTTAATTACGCACATATATTTATAAGGACGTCAACCTCTTTTTCTTCATCTGTATAATTTGCATCATTGTACATTATATTAGCATTTAATATTTTTAACATACATATGTACATATTTTGTGTAGATACAAATGAGTTGCAACAAATTTAATCTATGTACATATATATATAAAATACAATGTTTGTATGTTTGTCCTCTATAGACTCTAAAATTATCCAACCCAAACCTGTTTCATTTGAAAGGTTAAAGTCCAAATTAGGCTTTCGGCTATATATATTTCAAGTGGGCGTGGCCCCTCCCACATAAATTGAATAACATCATATATCTTGACTATTGTGATAGCAGGAGTTTTGAAACTTGCAGCATCCCATATATTACTAATTTGAATAATCAGGAAAATAATGGGCAGAATCGGACCAGTGTGGCAGCTCCCATACAAAGTAAATATTTAATATGATATATCTACAGTACTATAATAGCCATAGCCTAAGAAATTTGTGCACTTTGATTATTTGTTAATGTGAATAGTCATGAGAATAATGGGTGTGATCGGACCAGTGGGCGTGTCAGCTCCCATACAAAGGAAATATTTAATCTATATATATAAAAATGAATGTTTGTATGTATGTCCTGTATAGACTCCTAAACTACGCATCTGATCAGGTGATGATCTTCGGCAAAGTTGTTGTGCATAAGACCGGGAAGGTTTCTCAGTTGGTACGACCACGCCTACTCTAACGCCCACTTTTTTAAATTGATTAATCTTTTCTGCATGGGTTTTTACAGATTTACTTCAAACAATTTGTACACACATCTTACTGAAGGCAAGGTAAAAATAAAAATTTTATGTGCCAAAGCTTCTTATTTCTTTCGACCACTTCTACTTTTTTTAAATGTGTAATTGACCCTTGGACCGCTCTTACTACAATTTGTACAGCATGTTACTGTGACCCTGGAAGGGATGGCTATATGAAGTTTTGATTGGACAAACGGGAGTGGCACCGCCCATATAACCCAAAAATCTAAATCGCCATATTTTGAGCATTTTTTGACCTACATACGTCGATGATATTTGGTACATAGTTGTGGGTAAAGATAGGGGCGTGGCCTCGCCCATATAACCCAAAATTTAAAATTGTCATATCTTGGGAATTTTTTGACCAACACCGGCAGTATTTGCTATATATGGTTTTGGTATGAATAGAAATACGTACCAAATAAAAAGTGGGAGGAGCACGCCACTTTGGTTGCGATATATTGGAGGCTGGATCTGCTAACCGATCTTAAATTTTCACAGCGTGCAGCTTTGACTCAGAAATACTTATTACATGATAATATTTTTCGATCATGCAGACTTCTGCACCTTCTGTTTTACAACGTTTATTAAAGGCTTTACCTCAAAGGGGGTAGCGAAGCACACCGGGTTCAGCCAGTTAACATTCATATAGATTCAAACGAGAAAGAAAGAAATCACCATGTCGCCAAATTGAAATTTATGTCTCCATAAGCCCTAAAACGCCTAAAAGTATGTCTAACTCTCAAGATAACATAACCCAGCAAGCAAAAAGAAAGAATCTAGAATTATTACCAGAAAAATGTAATTTGGTAGGCAGCATGCCGATAAATGATTTAATGAGCATGATTAAAGACACCATTAACAACAACCTGGTTGAAAAAATGAAAATGTTAGCTACCAAATCTGATGTAGAGGAAATTAAACAGGAAATAGGAGCAGTAAATAATGAAATGGCTGCGTTGAAAAGCGAAAATGAGCAACTAAAAATGGAGGTAGAAAATTTAAAAAAAGAAAAGGAAACCAGTAAGAAAAATATTGTATGGCTTGAAAAACAGTCGGGTAATAAAAAATTAATTTTTAAAGGCTTAGCCAAAGAAAATTGCCCCAGAGCCGCCATTCGAAAGACTTGCAAAGACAAATTAAATATCGATATTAATATTATTTCTGCTTGGCAGATTTTTTAAAAAAAGATGAGAAAATTAATGTTGCAGTTGAGTTTGAATCTACTGCAGACATTTCAAAAATATTTCAAAATACCAAAAAACTCTCTGGCACATCAATCATAGTGGAACGTGACCTAATACCATTTAAACAAGAAAAGAAAAAAGTTTTTTTGCAATTAAAGAACAAATTGGTTGAGATGAACAACGAATACAAAGTTTTGGTAAGAGACGACAAACTCAAAGTCGGAGAAAAATGGTTTATATGGAATACGGAAAATAAATTGGTGTGTGGTAAAGAAGATGGCATAGAAACTTTGGCAAAAGTATATGGAGATGAGGTGAAATTATTAGATTTTAATTATGAAACATTGTTAAGTAATTCGAAGTCAAAAAACTAAAACGTGTCTGTCGACAAACATATCGTATAACATAAATGACATTGAAAATAAACTTATATTTCCACCATTATTTAATTACATAAAACAAGCTGACATTTTCTTTCTAATAGAAACTTACTTAATTGAAGAAAAAACAGAAGGTATTCGGAAATATTTCCAGGGTTTTACATTATACTTTGTACCAGCAATAAAAACCAGTCGTTTCGGTAGGGCAGTTGGTGGATGCTTGTATGGAATACGAAACAGTTTAAAAGGCGAAAGCTTTAGAATGGACATTGTCGATGAAGGATATGTTAAATTAGCTAAATTGTATATACATGATACACAAATTACATTTATTCCATTGTATTTAACAGGATGTAACTGGCAAAATGAGTTTAATATTGTTGAAAACTTTTTTGAGGAAAATCATATAACTAACCCGTTAATTATTGGTGATCTTAACATCAGAATCGGTAGTATTCAACAAAACGTAAACGATTTGCATATGGAAATTTTTAAATCGGGAAGAGATGTGAGAAGATCAAAAGATGTTATTGATAACAATAAGGGAAGACAGTTTATGAAATTTTGCCTAGATGAAAATTTATTTGTGCTTAATGGTCAAACTGATGGAGATGAAGAAGGTTCCTTAACATATGCAAGCTCAGTTGGTGAGTCAGTAAATGATATTTGTGCAGTTCATTTTGAAAATTTACAACATGAAATGCATTTTTGTGTGGACAATGAAGTATGGTCCGATCATTTTCCTATAAAATTAACATTAAACTTGGCCTGGGATAAAAATTACATTAAGAGCATCAATTTATTACCCAAACTACGATGGTATTGTAAAGAAACGGCTAAATATCAATCAAATCTGAATGCTAAAATCGAACAACATCCAAATAATTATACCTTTAGTTTACAAGAGTTGCAAAATATGATCAAGGTATCGGCGGTCGAATCTAAATACCGAAAATTTGAACCGAAGAATAAATGGTACAATTATAAATGTAATAACGCCAGAGTTAAGGCTATGGAATGTTTTAATAAGTATAGGGCTACAAAAAACACAGAGAAAAGAAATTTAAAGAAATTTATCGATCAAAATAAATAACATAAATGATAGTAGGCAATGGTGGAGGTTTGCGAGAGAAGTACGGGGTCAAAATCATGCAATTGGCACTCAAATATCATCATCTATCTTTAAAATTTACTTTAAAAAACTTGTAAATTCACTGCATACGTCACATGAGTTTATTTATGCACCAATATTTATCAGAGACGATAAACTCGATTAAAATTTTACACTTGATGAGTTAAAATACGTTGTAAAAAACGCAAAAGTAAATAAAGCCCCTGGAGAGGATGGAATCACATACGAGTTTATTATAAACTCGTCGGAAGATTTCCAAATACATCTGTTAAATTCTTTTAACAAAATGTATAAGAATGGTAAAATAAATTAAGTTTTTAGCAAGTCAGTGGTTTTTCCTATATTCAAAAAAGGTGATCCAAATATACCAGAAAACTACAGAGGTATATCCTTCATGAATACCTTAGCAAAAGTTATAATGGGAATTTTAAACAACAGGTTATATAACTGGATGGAAGATAATCAAGTTTTAACAGAATACCAAGCTGGTTTTCGAAAAAATTATTCAACAGTTGACAATATATTCAATCTGGCTGGCATATTTAATATAAAGATTTCCGAAAACAAAAAGGTATATGCATTTTTTGTCGACTTCAAAGCAGCCTTCGACAAAGTGGCTAGAAAATCACTAATATATAAATTGTATTCAGTGGGTGTTTCCTACAAATTTCTAAAAATATTGGAGGATATTATACAGATACAAAATCCACTGTATGGAATGGCCAGGAGTTATCTGAGTATTTTCAAACAAAGTCAGGTGTTAAACAAGGATGCTTACTATCCCCATTTTTATTTTTGCTTTATATTAACGATTTACACGACTCCCTGGTGGCATACTCATAGAAGATATAAATATCCGGTTACTTATGTATGCGGATGATATAGTTATACTGGCTGATGATATAGGTACTCTACAAGAAATGATCTTTAACCTGGAAAAATATTGCGATTTATGGAACCTAGAGGTAAACTTAAATAAATCGGAAATATTTGTATTCAGAAATGGTGGGAGACTAAAAATACAAGAAAAATGGTAGTTTAATGGAAACGATATCAAAATTACCAATGAGTACAAGTACCTAGGAGTAATTCTTACACCGAAAATGAAATTTATAGAAATACACAGGCAAAAACAGCTATTAGCTGTACCTGGAAAAACTTTATATCTAACAGACAAATTAAATTGAGACAGAAGTGAAACCTTTTTTTAGCTGTTTGTAGGTCGATTCAAACATATGCAGCACAAGTTTGGGGTTATGGGTATTTTGAGGAGATCGATTTACTACAAAGATATTTCCTGAAAAAAGTATTAATGCTGCCAGATTTTGCACCTAATTATGGTCTGATGCTCGAAACTGCCGCCGTAAACAACCATTTATATACCTTAGAACTACATCTACTGTACATGTCTAGAGTTATGTTTGAATACCCGGCCAATAGGTTACCTTTTAAAATAGCACATATACTTGCCGAAAAAAATTTGTTTTGCTTTAAAGAATTGCAAAAGGTTGCAGACAATTTAAATATTCAATGGTCCAGTACTTAACCAAGTAAACAACAATGGGTCACTCAAAATAAATAAAGCTACAACCTCAAGAATTTATAAAGATTTAGATTTCGAAAGAGGTTTCAATTATTTTATTGACAACATAAATCAAGCTAAAATAACGTGGGTATTTAAAGCAAGATGTGTTCTTATTAAACTGAATTACAACACTTTCGGGGCGACAACTGAGAGTAAACTATGCAAGCTTTGTAATATGTGTATAATGGAAACATTTGAATATTTCCTAGACGTTTGTCCAGTTCTCAAGGAGTTCCGAATTGTTCATTTTGAGAAACCGAATTTACTTTACACTGAAATGATTAATATACTTAATGATGAAAAAGATACAGACTGGGAAACACTGGTGGCTTATCTAAAGTCAGCATTACAATACAGGAAATTTTTGATACTACAATATAATTGATTATTTTGTATAAGAATTTTAAAGTTTATTTTTTCCTTTTTTGGTTAACGACAGATGTTTTTTAAAACATTGTCAAATATTACTACCAATTTTCTAATTTTCAATAAGAATTTATTTTATAAATTAAGATGAAAATTGTAAACAAAAAATTTATTGTAAATAAAGAAAATCTTACTACTACTACATAAGCACTAAAAAATCGCCACGTTTAGCAAAAAATCGCCACATCTCACAGCTCTATTACCCGGAATTTATACATGCAAGTGCAAGTTCGAAAAACTCAATACACTCACATTTTTTTACTAATACACTCACATTTTTTTCACTTGCAGAGCTAGTCGAGTTTTTCGAATAAGTATTCGTATATAATACGTACACAGCACTCGCATGCAAGTACTTGCATGTGTAAAGGCAGGGTTAGTGTTAAAATAGACTAACAGTTCCACTCAAGTTAGTTAGTTTACTGTGAGTCATCGTTGAATGAACATAAAAGCGTACTCAAATTCTAATTTAAGTGTGTGTTGAAGTATATTGTACATTTAAATAAATAAAGCCTATATTTTTATTATATTTTCATTAAACTACTTGACGCTTTTATTTTGCAATTATAAAGAATCCGGTTTATTTAAAAGAAATAAACTACCGTTTTTAAAAGGTAAAAACGTAACAATATGAAAAACGTATTATGAGTTTATTTAAAATTAACGTAAATCTAAATCTAATTTTACTAATTTATTAAATGCACCTGAATAGGCCCACTGTATTATATCGTGTGTGTTTAAGTAGGAAAAGTATGCAGTAGTAGATGGTTATTTTATTCTACTACAAGCACGGTCACATACATACATATTTATTTCGTATAGTGTTGTTTTTTTTGTATATATATATTTTTTTTTTGGTATAAAGAAAAATACAACATTAAAAGTGTATGCATGTACATACATATGTGAAAAATATTAGGGGGACATTTGTAAAAAGGCGTTTTTCTTTATATTGCACAGTGACAGTTTCCATTGCAGCTGACTAAGCATTTTAAAATATATTCGTTTTACTGTTTTGAAATAGATTAAGTACATTTTTTAAACATACATACATATATAAAATAGTTTAAATAAAGCAAAAAAAAAAAAAAAATTAAGAGTGTTTTATTCGGCTCTGACGATTCTTATATACCCATTTTATCTAAATTGTAGTTTCATACATTTAAATGTATCCCAATAGATACCAATTCAGGTCATTTTTGGACATTAGTCTTCTGATGTTGGTCCTATCCAGTTTTGATTGTTTTTTTTAATGACGAACGGCGGGTATTTTGCTTAACATTTCTTGGTTGACCTGATTTTGCAAATATAACTATATAACATTTTTTCGATATCGATATTTACAAGATTATGATAAGTTTAATGCTTTTTTTGGAATTGGCCCTTATATGAGAAATATGGCTAATAATGGGCCGATCTAAGTATAATAGATTAATGCGTATTTAAGTGATTTCCGAAAGCTATGATCAAATATGAGCCGATATTGATAAAATTCATTACTTCGATTTTTATGTACACATACATACATATGAACATAGTAACTTAATAATGCCAAACGATTCCAACTTAAAAATTATGTTTATATGAGATATATGTATGTGTATTTACATGATTTTTGTCCTTTTATTTGAGCTATAACCAATTATGGGTCGATTGTCATAAAATTCGTCACGTCAACTTTAATATATGAGAATTATTTGTCTTGGTTTCGGTTTTATAACAGATTTATGCTTATTTAAGTGATTCTCGGATGTTTTTGTCATATATGAACCGATTGCAACAAAATACCGAATTGGGATTTGTCTTTACATGAAACTTATTTATTGCTGAATTTTGTACGGCTATTCCGGGAATACACTTGTATCGGAGGTAAGAGAAATCATGAACCGATTCTTGCGACTGTTTCTTTTATAGTAAAAATAAAATGTACACAATTCATGATATTATTTGCAATATTATATTATATTGAGGTTGTCTCAAATTTTGGTCAATAATTCTGATTCTACTGAACCAATCTAGCCGCGTTTGGGAGAAAGCCCAGATTAACAAAGAATATTTTTGGAAATTTGTATCCCCTAGTTCTTTCCTTTGAGGCTCTATTGTGTCTACAACAGACTTACAGACGAAAGGACATTGCTAGATCGTCTTAAAATTTCATAAGGACGCACACTGTTACAAACGGAATGAAAAACTTAATATACCATCGTTTAAAATACCCATCTTTTTGGAAGTGGGTATAAAAAATTACCAATACAGAAGCGGTAAGTAGTGGTCGTCTATTGACTACTACTCCCTCAAAATCCTTGAGTTTTCCTCTCTAGCACATACTCGTATATGAAATAACTTATACAATGTGTCTTAGATGCCATTGTACTCCCAACAGTGCCACGTACTAACTATGGATTCAAATTAAAATAGTCTCCCCTAATGTAAGCGTCTTCTTAGATGGATGATTGTTATTGTTGTCGTACTTCTTATAGTAGTAGTTCTATTACTACTGTCTATTATAACAGACATACATTTATACCCAAACTGACAACCACTCTGTGTACACATAGAAACTTTCCCAGCAAGCACATTGAAATTTATACATATCTACTAATAGAAGAAGAAACATCACAAATGGATGAGAAAACTATTAATGAAGTATGTATGTATTTGCAAATCATTATCTTTCATTATGATTATCTTTTTCTAAAACGTCAAACTATTGAATTAAATGGTTGTTATGTCATAACGTCAATATTATACACAACGGTATCAAAAAGTTCTTTGGTTGCAATTAATCATGATGCCTAGAAAAATTTTAACAAGAAAAAGCCGGGGTTTGATTACACAATCGTCATTCGATTTGACTTTAAGGCCCGTTTTCTCAATGTGTCGACAAACTGCCTGTTACTAAATGTCGACATAAATTTATTAGACTGATAATATGTCCGTTAACAATTTTGGATTTCTCAATAAACCGGCAGAAACATTATTTTCACTTGGCAATATCTCTCAAAATTTATGTGAAAATTGGGAACTCTATCTTCAAGTGACAAGTTGTTGACATAAATCAGCTGTTTTCCAAATGTGAGAAAATAACAAAAAACAAAATCAAAAAAACAAATATTTTAAAAAATAAATAATATTCATGTCTGCCAAGTAGTTGCCACATAAAAAATATGAAGAGCAGTCAGCTGATTGAATTTATCTGTACAACCAATAAATAAATGGTTAGTTTTGCTACAGAATAGAACCAAATGAGACATTGAGAAAACCAAATTTCTTTAATCGGCAGTTGGGAAAAAAGATAATGGCCTAATGAGAAAACAGCCCTAAATCTGTGTGTTTGCTGGGTCTGTATTTAAATATATTTCGCTATAAATCTGTATTTGGCAGTGTTGCCCGAAAACGAATTTCAAAATATGCTAAAACTTAAAAAACTAAGTGCTAAAATGTTCCACAGAAGAAAAAAAAGTGTTAAATTTTTTTAATGTAACAATACATTTTTTTTCAAATGTTACATATATAAATTATGGTTTTTTATAATTTTGTTCATAACAATTGTTGATTTGTTTTAATAGATTACATTTATTACATATATTAATTCAAAAATTACCTCACCGAAAGAAATTTAGTTGAAATATTAATAAAAGTTATTTTTTATTTCTCCAAAAGTATTTTTGGAGATAAAATTGTTTTTTATCAAGCAAATTATGCTAAAAAGCATTACGCATAATTTTTTCAAAATTTCAATGCATTTTCCAAAAACGAAATGCTAAATCTAGCACTGAAAGTGCTAAAATGGCAACACTGGTGTTCGTGTGTTTGCGTATAAAATATTAAAGTGTACATTAGTTATAACAATAACATTGAATAGGCACTTCAAAACCTACAAATAAAACAACAACAACTACACCAACAAATACATACAATATGTACACATGTATCTACATTTGTACATATGTATATGTATATAGAAAAACGATAACAAAAACAACCAGAAATGTCATGGTACATTATCCATGTTCATAATTTTAAAGAAAATAAAAAACATAGCCACACAAATACGAGTACAAACAAACATACAATATATAAACATATACATATGTACATATGTATGTATATAAAAATTTGGACAGGATAAAAGCCAAGTCGAGGACGAATTCAAACATACTAAACTAATGGACATAAATGTAGTATGTAGGTATTCATCAAATTTTTTCTTCCTAAACCTAAAAGCTTTAGAACTTTATGTTGAGCAACAATTTTCAGGAAAAATTTTATTTAATAATATTTTTTTACTACATTAACGCAGGGGAACTTTTAGAACTTTGTGAATGGTCATAATAACTTTGATTCGTTGCCTCCTATTTTGATATATCGCTAAAGCATCTTCTGCGATTTCTCAAGTATAAAACAGTTAAACAAAAAATTAAGTACTTTTTAGGCTCATACTACATACAAAATATTTTACACTTTGTGTCATTTTAAAACGACTTACCTCAGTTATTACTGTTACTGTTGTTGGCATTCGTATTTGAGGTGGTAGCCATTTTTTTAATTTATTAATAATTCTTCATTTTATACCGCAACAAACATAAAAAACCATTTTCTGATTTAATATAATATTGAACATTAATATACACCTAATTCTGTTTTTACACGGTAATTAGTTAAAGGAAACTTCGTGTGGAAAAAACTGTGTAAAAAAAGACATTGATCGTCTGCAAAATAGCTGATTGTTTCCTTATCTCTAAAACCTATTGAAATTAGTGAAAGGCAAGGATTTTTTAAGAACAACTATTCAGGTTTATAATATTAAATAACATACATATGTATGTGTGGGTTTATTTGTTTTTCTGAAATGGTTCTTATATGGCAGCTATGACAAATTATGGGCCGATCTTCTTAAATTTTGGAACAGTTATTTTCATGCATATGAGGATATTTCACGTCGAATTCTATTAGTATGGACGTAGATTTCGGAAGTGGAACTTATATGGGGATATATTCAAATATGCACCGATATTCTAAAAATCCAACAGTTTGATTTAGACATGTATGTAAATGATCCGTGTAAAATTTTGGATCGGTACCGTTATTTATAAGAGATTTATGAGTATTAACGTGATTTTCGGAAGAGGGGTATGGTTAAAAATGGAAAATATTTATACGATATATAAAAAGATAAATGTCTTTTTCGGATGTGGTCCTTATACGGAAGCTATGACCAATTATTGGCCGACCACCATAAAATTATAAAAAATATAAAATTAAGTACAACAATCTATAAGGATTATTTATGTCAAATTTTAACTGTTTAACATTATTTATATCATTTTTATACGTTTTTAAGCGAATTTTGGAAGTGGACTTTACATGGGGTCTATGGTTAAATATACACCGAACCAAAAAATTCGTTTTGCGATTTGTTTTTGTATGAAACTTATTGCTGCTTAATTTTGTATTAATATTCCAATTTTATAGGCATTTATGTATAATTGAGCAATATTTCGGGAAGATTTTTGTATGGGGGCTATGATAAATCATGGAGCTATTCTTACTGTTTTCCTCACGGTTTCTTCTTTTATCATGAAAGCAACGTATAGAAAATTTCATGGGAATATCTGCAATATATTTTAAAATATAGCAAGACAAATGTTTAAAAATATCAAATTTTTATGGAGGTGTTCTCACATTTTGATCCATAACTCTGGTTCGATTAATATTTTAGATTAAATGTATTAATCGTAGGATTATTTTTAAAAAATAAATTAATCCAAATAAATCCTTTTTAATCCTGACCTAAATTTAATCCTAATCGATTATTAATCTATAAAAATTAAATTTTAATTAATCGATTAAATTAAAAAAAAACAAATTAATTAATTGATTATTAATTTTAATCCAAATTTAACATCTCTGATCAACATACAACATCTTTATCAACAGATGAAAAATGTAAAATGAAAAAATGTAATTTATAAACATCCGATTTATTTAACAGAAATAAACCACCGTTTTTAAAAGGTAAAAACGTAGTTATAATAAGTATATAAATAAGTATATATACTTGTTCACCACTTATGGTGGTGAAGGGCATAAAAAGATATATGCACTTTAATATGAAAAAATGTATGACAATTTCATTGGATTGTATGTACTAAAAACGAATTCCCCTACATTTGTGCAATTTACAATTGCTTTGACCAGTAAATTTGCTGGTTGGTATCCACAAGAAGGGAATTCTCCTAAATTTGTGATATGAACATATTTTGTAAAAATTAAATTTAACAAAAAAAAAAAGCCCGTAAAAGCCGTGTATTAAAATTTAAAATTTGTTTATTTTTAAACCATGTTAAATCAAAATCGTGTAAAAACAGAATTAGGTGTACATATATGTATGTATGTATGTACATATGTATAGATATGTCATCCTAGGAAACCATATATTGAATTGTACTCCGTTATTATTAAAAATGAACTGAGGAAATCAAAATGTGTATGTGCAAATTGTTATTAAAAGTATGTATTATAATTATATGAATATCTATGTATGTCATAAAGTCTAGAATAAGTGCTTTGAAAACATACGAAAATTTCTTGAATGATCCAGAAGATTTTACTTTTACTTAAAACTTAAAGAATACAAACTCTTGTTTGAGTAAATTTCAAATTACTATCCATAATACATCTTGTATAAAATACTGGAAATCCTTGAATCGTAATATTGAAGGAGTGAAAATAGCATAAAACGTTCAGTTTTCTGTGAGAATTCTAAGGAATTCATGAAAACATTTTCAAACAAAAATATTTATACTCTGAAGCTTTTAGTTTTTTTTTTTTTTAATTTACATTAATTACGTATTATTCTTTTAAAGAATAAAGTAATTTATTCTGACCAATAGCATTCATTGTCAGGTAGATGGTTCGTAAAGCAGTTGCTCCAATAGTTTTATGCGCGAAATTAGGTGCACAGATACTTTGGTAGTTTGCTTTGTTTGTTCTGTAGTGGTGCTTGTGTAGCCCCAAACTGAAGATTCCGTGATTATCCCGAAGGTGTTCAGTTTAGTGCGCCGAGCGTAGTGGTGTGCTCGTGGTTATCCCGCATGTATACGATTACGAGTGACTCGACACATCGTTTCCGTGGTTATCCCGCAGATTCGTTGTCGTTGGGTGGCTTCACTGGGCCTCAGTATAGCCGATTGCAAATTCCGTGGTTATCCCGCAGGTTTACAATCTGGTACTACAACCACAGCAAAATCCAAGCGTAGTAGTGTGCCCGTGGTTATCCTGCAGGTATACGACTACGAGTCACTCGACACATCGTCTCCGTGGTTATCCCGCAGATTCGTTGTCGTTTGGTGGCTTCACTGGGCATTAGCAAGCGTATACCATATAGACTTACCACTGTTGATGGGGTCAAGCAGGCCAACCGCACGACCATCGTTTGTCCGTGTAACTGGATGATAGTGTCGAACCATAAATAATAAAATTTATTGTGAGTGAACCCTGGGTAATCGGCGAGATATACCCCAGCAAAAAGGTTTGTTACAACATTGATGCAACGTTGTATAACTATTGAATGGATTCAATATTACATTTATTGTATAATGAAAGTTTTAAGTCTATTGTTCTCAAACATTATACCTTCTATTAATCGGTTGATTCTGCACAGAAAAAAATAAAAATGAGTTTCAATTAAAATATTTGTGGAATCAATTAAAAATTTAATTGAAATCGGACCTGTAAACAAAATGATAGTATCAATTAAAAAAAAAATTGATATTTAATTGAAAATATCAGAAAAAGTAATTGAATCAATTAAAATTTTAATTGGAAATTATTTTAAAATCAATTAAAGGTTTAATTGAAAAAGAAACATGATTTTTTTTTCTGTGTGTAACCAATCTTTAAAAAAAATTTCAAAATTGACAATACTTTTTAAAAAGTTTATAAACTCCATTTAAAAAATCGACCGACTTAAGTTGTTAAAGGTTTAATTGAAAAAGAAACATGATTTTTTTTTCTGTGTGTAACCAATCTTTAAAAAAAATTTCAAAATTGACAATACTTTTTAAAAAGTTTATAAACTCCATTTAAAAAATCGACCGACTTAAGTTGTTTGGGCGTTACAAACATCAGCACAAATCCAATATACCCTCCCCACTGTGATGGACCACCAATGAACATGTCCTTTAAATATTAAAATATCCTTTGTACTAAGTTAAACATACACATTGTATTTGTGTTTTAAATACCATACAATAAATATATGTATTTAAGTACTTGCTGTACATTTGTCACAATTATAATTTTATGACTACTTAGTGTTTGCTTGTGCCGTCTTTTTTCTGTCTCAAGCTTAAAATATTTATGTTTTTGTCAACCTCATTAATGGTTGTTCATTAACTGGGTCGATTTTTTTCTCTTTCAGTAAAGATTAAGGTCAAATCTGTGAAAAGTGACACTTAATAGGAAAATTTGTTGTACTCGTAATCGCACAAAATATGAAACGTGAATGGAACGTATAAAGAGCAAAAAAAAAATAAAAACAGAAAATGAAAGAAATAAAAAAGAGATTTTTTTTTTATAAAATAAGAAATGAATCAGTGACAAATCTCGCCTACATTTAAAAATTACATTTTTATTTGCAGTTACACTCATAGAGTTTATCATAGATATTTATGTACATTCGTTTATACATATAACATTGTGTTTAACAGAGTTATGGATGCTAGTGGGAATGCGATGCAAACAAAAAATAAATAATCAAGAATTGTCCTTTAGTAATCGTTGTTCTTATTCTTGTTCGTGTAAAGAAATGTTTAACATCTTTAAATGTGCGTAGAGTCCATGATTATTAAAGAATATTCGCGAAAAAGTGACAGAATACGTTTTTAAACCATCAGAGAGTACCATCCGGAGTTTGTTGCCTATTGGTATTCATATGGGCTATTTTTGTTACATGATTATTCCAGGAATTCATTCGGTGAAGAGTAATAGGATTGGCTGAGCAGTTGAATATGTGGGGTGACATGAGGATTACATAAGCTGGGTATATATTTTGGCGTAGGCACGGTTTACGCAGGTCGTTAAGTCTGGTGCTCCATTCGAATCGTAATTGTGACTGAACAGCTAAGTGACTACTCTAGATCAGTGTCATTAAACTCTTACCAATCAGTCGTTCTGCATGTTATATTTATTCATAACTAAATTTCACTGACAAGTATGTCAGCCATTGATATCCTTCTTAATCTGATGTTGAATGCTGAGTTTTTATTACATTTTTGGGTCAAGAATAATAGCTGGATATTTTGCACTAATAGAAAAAGTTCACAGTCCAGTAACCGTAATAATTTGAAGCTTGGTAAATTACTTGGTTCACTTGGATCTGGTAAACATAACCACTTCTGTTTTGTCGTAATTAACTTCAAACCTAATCTCTGTAGCCTAGTTGCAATAAACATTCTTGGAATCATTATTATTATTATATATATATATATATTATATATAGATTTTTTTTATGTTTAAATAATGCAATTTTATTATCTTAACAATTATTGCCAAAAAGACATTTAATTTTGAAAAATAATTTCATTCAGAGTTGGCCGTTACTGCGCTCTTGATTGTCCATTCGGAAGGTATAAGTTTCGATCACTCTTTTCTGCATTGCTACTGCAATCTCTCGATATACCTCCGTGACTATACATCCCAGCTAACCATATGAGTCCGAAAAGAGTCTTTTCTGACACCTTTTTCGGAGCGTTAACACTCCTTATGAGCCCAAAAAACAATCATAATTGCTCCGAAAACCTTCAGAAAAGAGGGTCATTACGTTCGAAAATGGTCCGTCAGAAAGAGCTCTTAGATAATGTCAGAAAAGAGTCTTTTATGAGGGTTTTTTTGGGCTCTAAAGAGCTCTTAGATAATGTCAGAAAGGAGTCTTTTATGAGGGTATTTTTTGGGCTCTGTGTAATCTTGTTTTTATCATTCTTGTGTGGTACAGCTGTTTTTTTTTTTGTTCAAAGCACAAATAACAGGACAACAACGCTTTGGTACACACATAATTAAGTGGAATTTCTGAGTCATACTGCGTGCCGACTCAGGACAGTAACAATTTCGCTCCGAAAATGCTCTTTTGTTGGACTCTTTTCTGACTCCTTTTTCGGAGCGCTCCGAAAATACTCTTTTGTTGGACTCTTTTCTGACTCCTTTTTCGGAGCGCTCCTAGAATGGTATGCTGGGATTATCCTAAAGAAAACCAAGATGACTTATAGCCATTGTGCATAAAAATCATTTCTCACAGAATGCTGACTTTCGTAAAGCGGCTGAAGAGTTGGGAGACGTTGTTGAGTTTTGAACCTTTTGATAATGAATTGTCAAACAATATGGTACAAAAATAAATTTACAGCATGACACCCGTCATGCGTGATCAGAGAAAGAAATGTCTAAATTACATCGTCCGTACAAGCAACAGAACAGACTTATCGAATTATAATCCCACCTTGGGATATATCACGACTTACTCGATTACAGCATCTTAATCCTCAAGACTGAGTTAAAATGCTATAATTGATATCTAGGAAAGCTGTTATTTTAAATTTCTAATGATCTTCCAGTAGTTCTTGCAACCGTAATGGCAGATCGAAAGTGGCAAAGTTTATTCTGCCAATGTCTTCCGGTCATTTCTATTCTAGTTGACTTCGAAATGTGGTTCACTGTGAACCAATTCACCTTTCATCATCCATCTCCGTACAGCGTGGAAAGTCGGAATTGACTGGAATAGCTAGAAATCCGCTGCAAATTCTGACCAAGAGTTATCAAACCATTAGATATAGATTCTTTTGGAGTTGCCCTTGTTCAGAGTCTTGCAAAATACCAGATGTCCCGGCATAGAGTTAGCGAAAAATGTATAAATTTAAGTTCAGTATTGAATTATACAATATTAAGAATGGGAGCCAAACAGTAAATTACGATGATAATGATAATTTGCAAAAAAAAAAAAAATTAAAATTATGCCTACAAGTGCGTTAGTGTAAGTATGTGTATATGTTTGTTTACGTGTGTCTTTATGTATGTATTACGTACATATATGTATGTATAATATGTGGGTGTAAAAATGAAGGACGGAAAAGTTTGTTGTTATGGAATTTTCATTCACAAAAATTTAATTTCTTAATATGTCTGTATGTCTGTAAGTATGAGTGTTCCCAACAAACCAAATGACTTGAGAAAAATATTATAATAAGCTTATCAACACAAGCGTTAAGCTTGAAAAAGACTTGTGAATATATTGAAAAAGACTATCGAAACAATTGTAGAAAAATCAAAACGGAACCCTCGTGAAAATATTGTGTATGTACTATTAATATAAGCTTATCCTTGTAATTATATAATAAGTTTACGAAAATAATATTGTATTAACTTTTGTATAGAAAACCTTATACATCTCAATGTTTTTATAAGCTTTTTTATATAATATTAGAATAAGCTTCACCAATAATATATTATTTGGTATCGAAAAATAAAAATCTTTATTTTTGCTTTTAATTTTGTTTAATTATTAATATCATATTTATTGTTTATTATTATTTGTATAGGTTTCTCGTAGTTTAATGCGATTTTTCGCAAACTGGAAGAAAGTTCAGGTGTCCTCTGTCAAACCCACTGACAAAGCTGCATCTATGAAATATAGAAATTTTATAATTATTTTGTTTTAATTAAATTTTTTTATTTAACTTACTTCTTATTGCCTTTGCTGTGCTTAAATTTCGCACGCTTTTCTTGGTGTCAGTGCCTTTCCAGCATAGCTGTTCTCCTAACTCGTCAGTGAATATTTTCCTCCAACAATTTTTTATAAAATTTGGTGTCTTGGCAACCATTGTCAGTTCATTTTCCTGAAAAAGGGATAAGAAAAAATATGTTGCTTTCATTAACATGATTTATAGGCTACGAATAAAACTTACAAAAGAAGCAAGATTTTCGCCTTTTTCTTGTAGGCGTGTTTCAAAGTCAATGAATACCTCCATTTCTTTAAATGGCTATGCAGGCATGACGACGTGTTTTATTTTTACTTTTTCTTTTTTCAGTTCCTGCAACTCCTTGCGCAAACTTAGCACTTTATTTGTCAGTCTAGTCAACATCGGCTGAATTGCTGCAAGACTGAAATTGAATTAAATAATACATTAAATTGTTTTTCTTGCAGACATTGAAAAATGAAAATATGAAAAATAATTATTACCTTCAGAATTTGGTAATTTGGTAAATGCGTGTGTATGACATTATGTTGGTTTATTCCCAGCAAACCATATGAGTCCGAAAAGAGTCTTTTCTGACACCTTTTTCGGAGCGTTGACACTCTTTATGAGCCCAAAAAACAATCATAATTGCTCCGAAAACTTTCAGAAAAGAGGGTCATTACGGTCCGTCAGAAAGAGCTCTTAGACAATGTCTGAAAAGAGACTTTTATGAGGTTTTTTGGGCTCTTAAAGAGCTCTTAGATAATGTCAGAAAAGAGTCTTTTATGAGGGTTTTTTTGGGCTCTTAAAGAGCTCTTAGATAATGTCAGAAAAGAGTCTTTTATGAGGTTTTTTTTTGAGCGCTGTGTAATCTTGTTTTTATCATTCTTGTGTGTTACAGCTATGTTTTTTTTTTGTTCAAAGCACAAATAACAGGACAACAACACACATAATTAAGTGGAATTTCTGAGTCATACTGTGTGCCGACTCAGAACAGTAACGAGCAAATTTTTCTTTCGCTCCGAAAATGCTCTTTAGTTGGACTCTTTTATGACTCCTTTTTTCGGAGCGCTCCGAAAATGCTCTTTTGTTGGACTCTTTTCTGACTCCTTTTTCGGAGCGCTCCTAGAATGGTATGCTGGGTTGTAAATGATTCTTGTGTTGTTATGCTTCGTTGAGATAAACTATTTTTTATATTTATTTGGCATTTTTGTTGTTTTTTTATTATATTTTTACCAGTTATTTGAAAATTACACGTCCACTCGCTTTAAAATTTATGACAAAATTTACACACAGAACACTTTTAACAAATTTACTCAAAAAAATGTAACGGTACTTGTTTACACTTTTCGCGTGTCCCTATATATTACAAGTGTAAAACAAAGACAACAAGACTTGAGAATATATTGAAAAAGATAAATATTTTTCAATCGTCTTATTGCGGCGTTCTACATATATACATACATACAAATGCATATGTATATGTCGTTTAGAAGCATTCTTTAGAAACAGTTGCGTATAATAAGAGTTTCTCAAGCAGTATCAAAAACTGCTTGTGAATTCCCATTTTATAAACATTATTATAAATTATATTAAGAAAAGCTTAAAACCTACTATTAATATAAGCTTATTATCAAGTTGTATTGTGGTTTGATTACTATATGGTTTGTTGGGTTGTGTATATTTCATTTGACTACTGTGTATTCAAGTGTGCGTGTGTGTGTGTGTATGTATAAATTTGTTTGGATTTTTAGAAATATGTATGCATGTGTGCATGGGTATTGGTTTTGCAGATTATTGTTGTTGTTTCTGTTGTATAACCCACAACAACAACAACAACAAGAACAACTGTAATATTATCATTAATCTTCTCCGTGTGGAAAGTTAAAGTCTTAACGCGGTACAAGCTGCACACATACCGCCAAAGCAACAAAAACTTTTACAATGAAATGAAAAGTACTTTGCTCGAATAAACCTTACTTCGAAATTTGTTTCAACAGAGCACCAACAAACAACCAAAAGGAAAACGTCAAAACGAAAAACACACGTACAAACATTGAAAAATAAAAATCTCTGCACAAAAATAATGAAAATTGTTTGAATATCTATTTTTTGTTGGCTTTACATGGAGAGAGTGCTTGTGCGCAAAATCAGTATAACGAGATCTGAGGATACACTTGTATACTTAATTTATTTTGTTTTTGTTGTTATTGTTATTTTTGTTATTTTCAATACTTTGACTGGCTTGTTTTTACCAATAGTTTATGGTATTTTGGGTAATTTTTGTATTTAGACGTAGTTTTTTTCAGTTGATTGTACGAGGATGTGTTTTTGTATATGTGTATGTATTATAATACCCAGCATACCATTCTAGGAGCGCTCCGAAAAAGGAGTCAGAAAAGAGTCCAACATAAGAGCGGAGCGCTCCGTAAAAAGGAGTCAGAAAAGAGTCCAACTAAAAAGCATTTTCGGAGCGAAAAAAAAATTTGCTTGTTACTGTCCTGAGTCGGCACGCAGTATAACTCCGAAATTCCACTTAATTATGTGTGTACCAAAGCGTTGTTGTCCTGTTATTTGTACTTTGAATAAAAAAAACATAGCTGTACCACACAAGCACGATAAAAATAAAAACAAGATTACACAGCGCCCATAAAAAACCTCATAAAAGACTCCTTTCTGACATTATCTAAGAGCTCTTTCTGACGGACCTTCTGAATGACCCTCTTTTCTGAAGGTTGTCGGAGCAATTATGATTGTTTTTTGGGCTCAGAAAATACTCTTTTCGGACTCATATGGCTTGCTGGGTACAGACTAGTTTAGGAGTGTATGTTTAAATACATACACACCTAAACAAATATGTATGTTTGTGTGCTAAGCATTCATAATTCGATTTTACTTGTGCATGTGTGTGTGTTACGGCTGTGTTTAACGTATGAAATGTTTGTTTGGCTGACTTGACTTGGTCGTGCTTTGGCTCAAGTATTACTGATGTGTTACTGTTCACATCATAAACACATTGCCAGAGGTGTCCACATCTATTTAAACAAACGTGCATGAAACTTTTGCACATACATATACATACATATATTTAAATAATTGTACTTGAAGTTAATATTATGCTAACACAATGAAATGGTTGATCCCACCGGACTACTTCCGAAGCTAAAAAAGAAAACTGTTCTTGCTGGTTATTTCTTGTAAATGGAATCCCCAACTTTGAAAACGATAATCAGAATGTGTTGCCTGCTATTATTAGCATATAAAAACAGATAATACGATTCATGGTTACAAGTGGAAAATGTTTAATTTCATATAAATTTTCTTTGATCCAAACACTTTATTTCTGCACCATTGTTAATCATTATATTTCCTAATAAGTCCAATGTATAGTCAGGAAAATTAAGTTACAATACATATTTCTTTTGTTAATATAGTAATCACGAAAGGCCCAAATAACTCGTCAAATAAAAGCATATTGATGAAAATGTGTTTTTTTTTTAAATTCCCATGTATACAGAGGAGAAAGATTCCTTTCAAATCAACCTTGTATCACATGATTATACATCAATTATAATTTATTAATTTTATGCTAACTTGAAGGATAAAGATATCAAGGCATGTAATTGCAATAGGCCTTCGATTCGATGAATATGGTTATCTCATTTGGCATGGAGTCGAACCATATTACTTATTAGTAAAAACCAGTTTTATTTTGAATTGGGCCTTATGTAGCCACTATGATTAATTAGGACCTATGATTTGTCTATATAAGAAACTTTTTCGTGTTGAATTTCATTTGGATAGGAATATATTTAAGCCATTTAACCCTAGATGGTTTTAGCGGAAACATTTTTAAAGTTAAAAATAAACAAAAATATTTTTACTTAAGCACTTTGTTGAAGAAATATTTAAAAAAATAGAATATCCCTTATTATTTCTTGTTTCTGTCTTAAAACTCAATTTGAATTTGAGCTCTTTTTTTTGGTTTTTAAAATTAGTTATTTTTTTAACACAACAAAAACTTAAAACATAAAAAAAATTACTTGTTTCATACACAATCTTTAAAAATAGTCAGTCAGGTGTTACAAATGTAAAAAATATTTTGTTTTTATACTTATTTTATACATGAGGCACAAAGTTCAACTTTGTGTTCTCGACAGATACTTTTCTTACATATGGATGTATATTGCATGTAGTTTTCATCACTCTACGCTTGTTATACGAACATAGATGACAAATTTTACGCTTTTTTGGTCCTCTATCAACATTTTAATATTCTCATAAATAATTTCAGAAGTGATGAACAATTTAAAGCATTCAAGAGGGTCTTCCACTCCTTTGCAATCTTGTGACGGACCCGTAGCCTTATGGACATAGGTGATAGCTCGGCGATGTGATATTCCTTTTTATGTGGGCTATTTATGAAAATTTTCGCGCAGATTTGTTTTGGAAAGCCCAATAATATTCGCTTTTGAGTGAAGCACATTGAGTGGTATATTATCTTCATCTGAAAATCTGAGCCGACAGTGGTACGTTATCTACACACAGAGAAAAAATAAAAATGAGTTTCAATTAAAATATTTGTGGAATCAATTAAAAATTTAATTGAAATTGGACCTGTAAACAAAATGATAGTATCAATTAAAAAAAAATGTGAGATTTAATTGAATATATCAGAAAAATCAGAAAAAGTAATTGAATCAATTAAAATTTTAATTGAAAATTATTTTAAAATCAATTAAATCAATTAAAAAAAAACATGATTTTTTTTTCTGTGCAGTAACGCATATACATATATTCTCTGCTTCTAAATTACTGCTTTCGCTACTTTCGTGGATGTTATCTTCTTTCTCTGAAACATCTAAGATCATACATCTAATCTATCACAAGAATCTCTCTATGTCAGCAGCATAAAGTACCCTTTTAGGTTCCATTTTATATTCTAAAAAACCTTAACGTTTTTACAATAAACAATAAAAAAATGTTTAAACTAAAATATTTTATAACAAAAATAACGCAATTTATTCAAAACTATAAAACAACATAACAAAATAAAACTACTTCTATTACACTAGAAACGTAAAAAGTTACACTAACTAACTAGAGTAACTCTTCGTCGTTGCGACTAATACAAACTTGCGAATATTAACTTAAAAAAAAATGAGTAGCCAGCGTACGTCCGCTCACTCCAAGCTTTCGACCTCAACATCCGTTGTTGGCAAAAAGATCGAAATTTGAGCAAACATAACAGAGTTATATGACAAAGAGTAAATGACCTTCGTCGATTTGACGAACAGTAACCATCCAGGGTTAAGTCCGTTATAGTGTATTTCGAAATTGGTCCCTATTTAGGAGCTATGACTATAAACCGACTGTTATAAAAATATGTGAAATAATTTCTATATGTATTAGACTTACTTGTGTCGAATTTAATTGGATAACAACATGTTTAAAACATTTTTGATCCTAAAAATAATTCTCGGAAGTAGGCTATATATGGAAGCTATGGCAAATTATTTTACTGTCTTTTACTACACTTTGACGGTTTAAGAACACAATTACATTATAGCTTGATGTTTACTTAACGATGACTCACAATCAACTAACACATTTGAGTGGCCCTGTTAGTCTATTTACACAAATCATAATTTCTAGATGGTTCGGTGCTAAGATACTAGAATGTTCATGACTGCAAGTCTACAATGTTCGTGTCTAGAATATTCAGCCAAAGCCGTTAAATCTTAATGTTGCCATATTGCTCAGCTATGTTTATAACAGGGTGTTATCAATAATGGTTATCAAATAAAAAACTTCTACAAATTCAAATGTTGTTAAACAAGTTTTATGTTGATAAACATGCCGTATGTTGGTACCGGCCGTTAAATTTAAATTGGAATACAATTTCGTAACAATAAATATAATTTATTTTTATATATAACTTAGTTTTTGCGAAATTTGTGTGTATACCTATTAAAACAGACATTTATAAGCCGATAAACTTCTATTACGAGAGGGCATTTCTTGGTGAAATAATGGAGCCATTTCAAGCAGTTTCAATATCAATCGTCCTGTATTTGCAAATATAATTTGTTTGTTGAAATGTTTGAGAAAGTCGTGTACTACTCTTGGTTTTCTTACAAAAACAAGCTGTACCTTAACCTGTTGCAAATTACATCATCTTAACAACGTTGATCTTCAAATTTATTTTGACTAGTGCGCTATAAAAAAGATTCAAAATTTCAAATTCTATAAATTTAATATAAACAAGTAAGAGTGATATATTCGCTTATGCCGAATCTTATATACCCTTCATGTTTATTGTGGATGCACAATTATATTATATACATACATATATATATATTATATTGTTACGTTTTTACCTTTTAAAAACGGTCGTTCATTTCCTTTAAATAAACCGGATTCTTTTTAATTGCAAAATAAAAGCGTCAAGTAGTGTGAAGAAAATATAACGAGTCCTTATTTATTTAAATGTACACAATACCAATTAAAAATGAACACACTGTCTTTCTACACACTTGCATATATTACGGTTTAAGAACAGACTTAAAGTTTTCGAACACTTTGATGTTAAACACGCCATCTGTTGATGAGTTTATTAGTTTTTTTGATGAAATTTTCTCGGATTTCTGCTCATATCTCCGTTATTTATGGACGGATTTTGCTGATTTTATACAGCAAACTTCTGGAAAGCATGTCTGACAGAATTACTGAAGATTTAGATCATGAAGATATCTGGGGACTTCAGAAAATTGATTTCAACAGTCAGAAAGACAGACAGGCAGACAGACGGACATGGCTTAATAGACCCCGCTATCTATAAGAATCCAGAATATATATACTTTATAGGGTCGGAAAATTATATTGTGGAAATTACAAACGGAATGACGAACCCTTCTCATGAAGGTGAAGGATATAAAAATGTAATGGCACACGTATTAGACCCTATCAGACAATAATTAAAATCAATAGATTGCATTTTGCTGCACATTTCAGACATTCTTTGTATCACTTCAAATACGACATTGTTGTTCTTCTCTGTGATAAACAATAAACTTAATGTCCTTGTAACCGTTTATAGTATTTTGTATATTAAACACAAACAAGCATGTGTGCGTATGTAATGTACAATAGTGTATGTGTCTATGTTTTATATGTGTTTATATATTTAATATACATATGTATGACTGGTTGTGATTTCATTATTTTGATGCTGATGTTTTTGCTGTTGGTTTATATCATCCAATATGTAACCAACAGATCCAAACAATAACATGTTATATGAACGCGTGCCCGCTCGTTTCTATGTATTGTACATACATATGTACATTAATATGCTGTTATGCACGGAAAAAGTTTTACTGTATAAATATTCAACTTTTTTTAAGTTTTCATATTTTTTTTTATATTTCTGTACAACTAACAGATGTTCGACTGATGCCATCATCTACAAAAGTGACAACGAAATTGTAGCAAAAGAAAGGAACAAGATATGGGAATAAAACAAAAAAAAAAAACTTCAAAAACTAAAGAAATATGAAAAAAGTTTAAGTTTTTTAACAAAATAAAAAAAAATGTGTACGAAAAATCAGACAAAAACTGCTTTTGACAGTAGTGGAAAGAAGTAATGTTGGATTTTAGTTGTAGTGTAGTGTCTTGCTTTGTTTTGTGTGTGTGTTTTTTTTATAATTTTTCTTCACATACTTTTATGCGCACCCACTAGGGAGTATGGATCAGGTTTGGGGAATGAAAATTAAAGTGTTTACCAAATGGGAAATGGTACTTTTCGGCATTCATAGTTTTAAAAGTTAATGGGCCATAACCATAGACAAACACTAAAGTCGGTTCTTTTTAAAAACAACTTTAAACTTAAAACCTACTTTTAAATATTTTGTAACTATAGTCAATATTTAAGGTCGTTATGTAGAAATTATTTCATACAAACTGCAAAGAAAAATAAGCAAGTGACAGCTTTCAACAGCTGTCATTGAAAATTGAAAAAAAATCGGCAAAATAATAAAATTAAGCGGAAAATTTAAGAAAAGTGATTGCGGTGTAAAAATGGAGAAAGTAAGATTAATATCATAATTAGGCTATTTTGGCGTTGATTTTTTAATAACTCTTTACAGGAACAAAAAAACAAAGAGAAAGAGAGGCGAATTGGGCTACTGCAGAAAGAGAATATTTGCGGGAGTGTATAAGATTGCACCTGCATATTGTCGAACACAAAGGCAACGACACTTCTATGATTCTTAAAAAAATACCACATGGAAAACAATCCGGGCTTCTATGGCTTCCGCAGGCTATGATCAGGAAATTATATTATATTTTTGTACACATTTTTGATTTTAAAGTGATGTTAAATTATTTAAAAGCAACTTCAGCTGGTTTTAAATTAAAAGTACGTTTTAGCGGGTAAAGTATACTTGTACGTGTCTATAGTTAACAAAAGTCAACTTTTGAACTAATAAAGTACACTTTTTTTGTGACAATGCAAATAAGTAGGTTTTAGTGACCAATAATTTTTATGGTGGTGTAGGGTACCATCATAGTGGGGAAGGTATATTGGGTTTGTGCTGGTGTTTGCAACGCCCATAAATATTGGTCCAACACCCACCTTAAAGTATATCGATCGACTGAGAATCATTTTCTGAGTCGGTTTAACTATGTCCGTCCGTCCGTCTGGCTGGCTTTACATGGCTGTCCATGTAAAGCTTGTGCGCAGAGTACAGGTCGCAATTCTAAAGATATTTCGATAAAATTTGGTACGTGAAATTTTTTTTTGCCCAAGGACGGATGAGATTAAAACTGGTGGAAATCGGTCCATTATTGCACCTGGCCCCCATCGATCATACATAAATGTTTCTCTTCTGCACGTATGTAAACAAATTTCACCACAAATGAGTAGTAAATGAAGCCAAATCAGATCTATATACTCCCGAAAATCACTTTAAAGAGCATAACTCCCTCAAAAATGTTGGTATCTAAATAATATTAAACGAAAATATATTTCATATATCTAAAAATAATACGGTCCAATTTTATTACGATCGGTCCATAATTAGTTGAAACTCCAATATAAGACCCTCTCCGTAATTCACTTTCTTTTTTTTATTATTTTATTTTATAAATCTTTACATATGCCAGCCAACTCAATATTCTCTTCGCTCACAAAACTTACAAACTTGTGTCACGCCGATGTGTTTTAAAAACAGGTCCTAATTATCGTCATTCTAAAATCAGGAAAGGTGCACAAAACATTAACTATTTTTGGGCACATTTTTTAAGTTCTTTCAATCTTCAAAGCCGGATGTCATGATATCGTGTATTAAAATATTAGGCAGTAATCTGGAATCAGAAAACATTTCGAAAGAATGGAGAGAGTTTACGCTGGTATTTATTCCCTAAGTTCAGTTTATGATCTCCTTCTTGGCGTAATTTTGGAATCCTAGGTCTCTAGTAAATTTCAATACGAAATTTACTACACATCTAAAACTTATTACAATTAACCACGTAAAAAGGCATTGTTTCGTGAATTTTCTCTGATTCACCTGGTCTCTTGGTTTTACTCAGATCGCCAGAATCGACAATAGTGCATCTGTGGAAAACAAATTCGGTCATTCTTTACGAAACTGTGGCTCAAAAGGACATTCGTATATCATTGTATAGAATATGATTGAATAGGTTACTGAATTGCTGAAAATAATAAATAACAAGCATTGGAGATACCCTACGCAGCTTCTTCACAGTGAAACTGATTATGAATTAATTAATGACTTCATTAAAAGACTAATAGATAAATATCATGAAAATATTGAAAGTTCTTCTTATCAGTTGAGAAGCGAATGTAGAGAGTCGGCACTAGACTAGCTATTAATCGAAAATCATCAAATAGAAAATGCTATGTCGGTTCCTCAAATAATACAATTATATACATTTATATTTTCTAATTATATTTGAATTTTTTCTCTTTATCATATAAAAGTTTTCCTGTTTTTCCTTTAAAGAATGTTATAATAATATAATAATTTTCAATATCGCTGACTAAAAAACTAATTCGTTGTAATGTCAATAGATAAAATCTCGAAAAATGTAAATATGTATTTGTAAATAACCACTGTAAATAAAGATGTATTTATAAATGAATGATGAAAATGGTTACTGAATTGTGAATAGTGGCCTATGATTACCATTTGTAGAATATAAAATCTTCTTCATTTGGTGTTTTTAAAAAGTGATATTTAACCTATGAAAAGTTCTTTTCAACACTGAATAATACATACGAGTAAGGTCAATAAAAAGTTATTGTTTAAAATACGGACATAAATTAATTAGTACCAACAGGTATTGATTAGAAACGTGTACAATTGTAGCATAATTTTCATCCCAGATATGGATATAATGTTGATAATAACAGACATGTTAGTGTCACACTAGGGCGTTATTGTACGTGGAGTTGTAGTGATGATGATGGTTGGTGGCAGCAGTGGTAAATAGTAGTGGCTTTTAAATATTCCCTTTTATCGTGCAATAAATATATTTAAAGCACATGTTCTTGGCGTAGTTGTCATCATTTTGCCGAAAGTAATAGCTGGGGTAGTGGGGTTGGTGACTGTATTGGTATTGGTTTCAACGCACACACACACACACACACACACACTCATGAATACTTTTTGTAGGACAAACATTCTTATACAGTCAAGGGATAAACCTAAATACAAATGTATGTGTAGTTGATTATTGTTGTTCTTATTATTGTTTTCTTTGTTGATAATGTTGTGTTTCGCTGTTTGCTTGTGAAGGGTGGGGTTCGACCTGACAAACAAGAGACAGTGTCAAGGGGGTTTTTTCACTTATTTGAACAAACAATATTTACTACCCTCACTGGGGACATTGATAAAAGTAAAGCAATGTTCATGAAGAGAATACAACAACATTTTTTTTTTCAGAAACACTAACTTTTTCTCTTCTTTTCTGCTAGCGCTTGCTAACTAAATGTTGCACCCATTACAAAGTTGGCTGTGTCTGCTGCTTACGGCCTTTAAAGTCTTTAATTTAATGTTTTTGTCGCAGTTGATGTCGTCGTCTTCGTCGTCATCTTCCTTATTTTGTAGTTCTTGTGCTTGGCTGTGTTTTAGGAAAAAAAATATTTGGAGATAAATTTGCGTTTGCATGTACAATGTATTTGTGAGTTTGTTTCAATATGGGTGTCTGTGTTCTGGTCATATAAAGAATGAAAGGCCAAACATCAAATAACAATAACATTGTAGTTTACAAAGACGCCGAGTCAAGAATCTTAAATCATTCGTTCAGTTTATCCGCTTTTTTACATATTTACTTGTGTAATTTATTATTTTTTTATTCCCTCCACCACCACAAGTGGTGAATGAGGGTATGTATAAGTTTGTCCTTCCATGTGTAATACTAAGAAATATTCATCTGTGACCCAACAAAGTATATATATTCTTGATCCTTATGGAATTTTAAGTCGATTGAGCTATGTCCGTCTGCCTGTCTGTTCGTATAAAAGACTTAGAGTTATGGAATGTGCAACAATCTCCATCAAAATACAATATTTGTAAACAGTTTTTTTGCTATATTATTTAAATATATATTGCAGCTAATAGGTACCATTAAATTTTGTACACCTTATTTCTACGATGGTAGGACAAACTGCAATGAAAATAATAAGAATCGTTCCATGATTTCTCAAATCCCCCATTTAAAGTTTTTCCGGAAATATGGCTCATTGTTACATAAATGCTCATAAAATTACATATGAAAATAAATCACAAAACGAAATTTTGATTAGTTCGATCCACGTTTGACTATGCTATCACTTAAATACGTATAAACCTGTTATAAATAACGGTACCGATCTACAATTTATCACAGATCATTAAACTGTTGGACATAGTGAATTTAAGTGCATATTTGGCATATCCTCCATATAAGGTCGTCTTCCGCAAATTACTTATATATTAATATCTCTCTTAAATACACCAATATTTTGTTGAAATTCGACATGATACATCCTTATATATGTATATAAAGTTCTCTGTACGCAGTTTTATGAATATCGGTCCATAGTTGGTCATAGCTCCCAAATAAAGTAAACTTCTGCGTATCACTAGAGTTATTGAGATGATATAAGCTTCACCTTATAACCTTAACCTTTTTATACGCTCTTCCCTAACCTTTTAAATAACTATGGAAAAATGTTGAAAGTATTTTTATACCCTCCACTAAAAAGATGGGGTTATATTACGTTTGTCATTTCGTTTCTAACACAACAAACGGTCGTAGAGCCAAAAAGTCCTTACAAGATTCTATGACGATCTAGCCATGTGCGTCCGTCTATCCGTGTGTTGAGATCATGATAGAGCTTCGAAAAAAATACATAAAACAATGACTTTTTTTACCAATTTTTACATTCTTTGATCTACCGAAATGTTTGGTATGGAAAATGAGCATAATCGGTTTAGCAGGCTCCGAGTTATAGAACAAAGTTTCAGACTACCTTGATATTTTTCAGTTATTTTTTGCTATTTTCTTTATATACACAGAAAAAAATCATGTTTATTTTCAATTAAACCTTTAATTGATTTTAAAATAATTTTCAATTAAAATTTTAATTTATTCAGTTACTTTTTCTGATATTTTCAATTAAATCTCACATTTTTTATTAATTGATACTATCATTTTGTTTACAGGTGCGATTTCAATTAAATTTTTAATTGATTCCACAAATATTTTAATTGAAGCTAATTTTTATTTTTTTCTGTGTATAATACAGATATTTTGCATATTTTATTTTTCAATTATAAGTTCCATTAAAATAACGATGTTTTCTTTGCATCGGTTCATATTTTCACATGGCCCCAAGCAAAAGCGACAGTTCCGAAAATCATTTAAGTGGGCATAATTATTTTATGGAAATCACTATCAAGGTGAAACTCAGCAATATTCCAGTTCCGAAAATCATTTAAATGCGCATAAATCCCTTATAAAAGCCACTATTAAGTTGGAATTCAACACAAATATTAATGGCAAATAATTTCATTCAAATGTCTGCCTCGGCTGACCATGCATGCAGTAGCCTACACGATCGGTCCAATTTTTAAGCACATTTTCGATTGTGTGCAGCTGTATTTCACCAATGGCTTCACGAATATTGTCCTTTAAAGCGTCAATTGTCTCTGGCTTGTCGGCGTAACACTTATCTTTGACGGCACCCCACAAATAATAATCCAACGCTGTCAAATCGCAACTCCGAGGTGGGCAAACGACATCAGCTCTGCATCTGATAATGCGACCTTCAAAAACAGGGCGCAAAACATCGAGTGTAGCTTCAGCTGTGTGGCCCGTAGCGCCGTCCTGTTGAAACCAAATGTTGCCAATATCCTTCTTTTCAATTTTTGTGAACAAAAATTCGTTCAACATGGACCGATAACGATCGCCATTGACTGTAACGGCCACTCCTTGCTCATTTTCGAAGAAAAATGGCCCAATTATGCCTCTGGACCAAAATCCGCACCAAACAGTGACTCGTTTTGGGTGCATCGGCTTTTCAATGTATGCGTGCGGGTTTTCTGTGCCCCAAATGCGACAATTTTGCTTGTTTACATACCTGCCAAGATCAAAATGAGCTTCATCTAAAAAGATGATTTCTTTTTTTGGCAAAATCGGCATCTTCTGTAAGGCACACTTAGCGAAGCGAAAACGCATTGGATGGTCAGTTAGCTTCAACTCCTGAACCAATTGGACTTTGTATGGCGTCATACCAAGGTCTTTATGCAAAATTCGTCTCAATGATGTCTCCGAAATGCTCAATTGTTCAAAACGGCGGTGAATTGATGTTCATGGCACTTCACGCACACTTTTTGCCACAGCAGCTATATTCTCGGGTGTGCGCACTGTTTTTGGCTTTTCACGCTTTGGTTTATCGATGAGGAAGCCACTTTCTTTCACTTTTTTCACCAGATAATAAACATACGGAGCTGACGGTGCTTCTCTTCTTCCAAAATCCATACGCAATTTTCGCACACATTCCGCAACATTACCACGATTTTCAAAGTAATGTCGCAATATTACCCAGCGTTCAAGCGTATACACAACCATATCCGTTCAGCGGAAGGATAAAACTAATTATCTGTCAAATCCGACATGAGCAAATTGTTACCATTCACGAAATAAGCACTTATTGAAAAAAAAAACGTTAGATGACGGACCCGTTAACTGGTATATGCAGAAAATTTTTGTAAATATCGTCATTGAGCTGAAAATATATTAATTAAATAAACCTAAAATAAATTGAAATTACGGCACAATATTTTGAATAGGTGATTTCGACAGCTTAATTCCAAAACATGCTAAGTCGAAAAAGTGAGTTTTGCAGGAAAAGCTCCTAAAGTTTACAGGCGATATTTAAAAAACCATAAGAGGTAGAACTTTGTTGTTTATAACTATTGATTGGACTAGCCAATCACAACCAAAATTTGACAGAATTTAAGTTGAAAAATCTAAATTCAAAAACGCAAAAAAATTAAAAACATGCTAAGTCTACATAGCATGGTTTGAAATTGAACTGTCGATTTGGTGGTAGGTATATAAGATTCGGCATAGCCGAATATTAAATTTTACTTGTTAGTTTTATAAATAGTTAGATTACACATACGATTGTTATGATAAATGTACAAACTCTGTAAATAATGCAAAGAATTATAAATGGTCAAAATTAGATAAAATTTAAAAACATTTGAAATAAATTAGATTGTGCGTAAACTTGTCTATCAAACAATATTTAAAATATGTACTAATAAAAAATGAGCTAAAACTGAATAACGATATTCCGGTCCTAACAACAGCGTAGTTTTTGTAATTATATTTAGGTGGAGGATATTTAATATTCGGCACAGCCGAATATATCACTCTAAATTGATTTATTTTTTCTGTGCTGTTTATAAAATTTTGTTCAATATATTTCATATGTACATACATATGTAGTTCAAACAGTAGTTTTAGGATTTCGAGGATTATTGTGACGATTGATATATTATTCCATTTCTGAAAATTCGAGTCAAATTAGATAATATTAACACGTGCCGCAAAGGCACTGAAGATTAAAAATGAATTTAAAATTTTAGAAATGGGGGTTTTTTTAGGGTATAAGGCAAAGGCAAATATAAAACTTTATTATCTTCCTTTCCGTGAGATCTCTATTACATCTGGATCGTCGCCTTACATGTGAAATTAATCCAAACTAATTGGCTCATTGGCGGAAACTCTAAGCTTAGTTTAGATGGTAAACTCCTACTTTATATCTAAATCATAAAACCTATGTATGTATGTATGTATGTATGTATATGGTGTTATGGAATACAACTACATATTGTGAATAATCACAATTGCAACCTGGGGCCAAATTACCGCATTCGTGATCGAATGAGCTATCGTATCGAAAAATAATTTCGATATCGAAATTATGATAAAATGTACTAAATTTCTTGCTCGATACCGAATGTCATAATCTCAAATAAGAAAATTACGATCAATTTTACTCGATATCGAATGCGGTAATTTGGCCCCTGGTATACATATTTAAAATTCAAATATTTACAAAGATCTAAATGAAGCTTTTGCAAAAACTGAGGCCTAAAAATATATAGAAAAATAAAATATTACTAAAGCTTGAAGTACATCCAAACCCATTAGCGCGAAACATATTATGAAGGAATACAGCAGATCTGAGCCAAAGAAAAGAAGGAATAATGTCAACTTAATAAATATAAATAACACTGAATAAACAAATTTCCTCCTGCACTGGCTGGATCAAATAATTAAAATTTATTAGATACACCTAATTCTGTTTTTACACGGTAATTGGTTCCGGAAAACTTTGTGAAAAAAAAACGTGTACAAAGAGATATTGATCGTATGCAAAATAGCAGATTGTTTTCTTATCTCTAAAATCTATTGAAATTATTGAAAAACAAGGATTTTTTAAGAACAACTATTCAGGTTTATAATATTAAATCACATATACCTAGCTACGATGTGTTTTTACAAAAGCTATTTATTAAAGAAAAAAAAAGGTTAGAATACCTTAAAATTAATGTAAAAAATTGTATTTATGTGTGCCAAGTTTATTTGATTGTATGCACTAAAAGGGAATTCCCTTAAATTTGTGCTATTTGCAATTACTCTGAAATTTGTGATATAAATATATTTCGCAAAAAGTTAATTTAACCCAAAAGATTTTGAATCGTAATCGTGGGTGCTGTAGCCTAATTGGTTAGCGCATTTGATCATTAAGCATGAGTTGGTATTTGTAACCCGGGTTCGATTCCCAGCCGCTGCCACTCAAACAACATCAATTTCTGATAATTACATATTAGTTTTCTATCATAACTTATATTTATCACGCCTACTCACCACCAGAGGCGCTGAAATTCTGCACTAAAAACAAACATAATGCGCAATTGCAGCTTTGTGATATAAAAAAGATTTCTTCTTTCACCACCTTTACTTCTCCAACCTATCCCTTTTCCAAAGAAAGTAACATATTAATTTTGCCTGAGTTTTATTTCTCTTAAAAACAAAAAAAAATGGAATAAAATCGTATAAAAAGACCGTGTAAAAACAAAATTAGTTGTATAAGATTTCAAATACTTATTGTTGTGTAAAATGGTATTAAATAATTTGTCCTTTCGTTATAGAAAATACTTGAAACCAAAATTACTTAAAAATGTATTTTTAATTGCTATTAAGTACAATGACATTAATGTGTTAGTTTACATTTTTGAGTTCTAAATTCACTGTAAGTTTCTTTAGAAAACGTTCACATTGTTCAAATATTTGACGAAATAAAATTGCTTACTTTAATTTCTAACAATGGACCCCATTGTGTGTTTTATCACTAGTTTTCTATCATAATTAATACTTCAAACTAGTTTTCATTATAATACGAAATTTAATTTTGGCATTTTATTTAAATGACACTGTATAATATTTATAATACATATTGTCATTGTTGCCTGTCTTTTAACGTTTCTTTGGGGAACAAGTAATTTCTATTCTGCTTTAACATCTTCTTCGTATCATCCCAGCATACCATTCTAGGAGCGCTCCGAAAAAGGAGTCAGAAAAGAGTCCAACTAAAGAGCATTTTCGGAGCGCTCCGAAAAATGTGTCAGAAAAGAGTCCAACTAAAAAGCATTTTCGGAGCAAAAGAAAAATTTGCTTAAAAAATGAATTTTTTTTTTCATTTTTATATATTTTATTTAAATGAATTCCATTTTATTTTTTTTTTTACTGAAAGTATAATTTATTTACTTTTTTCCCATTTCTAATTTAGTTTATTTGTAAATGAATTCCCTTTTTGTTTAAGTAAAAAAAAATAAAAAAAAAAAATAATAAATGTGAACTTTTAATTTTTTGTATTTAAAATTGCAATGACTCTTTTCTGACATGATGTAAGAGCTCTTTCTGAGCCAAAAAAAAACCCTCATAAAAGACTCTTTTCTGACATTATCTGAGAGCTCTTTCTGACGGACCATTTTCGAATGTAATGACCCTCTTTTCTGAAGGTTTACGGAGCAATAATGATTGTTTTTTGGGCTCATAAAGAGCATGAACGCTCCGGAAAAGGTGTCAGAAAAGACCCTTTTCGGACTCGTATGGTTTGCTCGTATGTATGAGTTTAAATGTAAATACATCCCAACAAAACAAAACGATTTAGAAATAACTTATAGCAAGCTTACTAACATAAGTGTTGATATTAGAAAACTGTTGTGATAACTATTATAAAAGGCTTGTTAAAAATAGTTTAATAATGAAAACTGAACCCCTGCGATAATGTTACTTGTATATAATATACAGTAAACTTTAAAGTCTAATTATAAAATAAGCATACAGAAGAATAGTTTTCTAATCATGTTTGTAATAAGCTTACATGGTAATATTTTTTGTAAACTTAAAAATACAACCTATTAATAATTTTACACTGTACTACGGTAGTAAATTTTTTCATAAGAATTTCATTTGGTTTTAATTTAATAAAATTATATTTAAAGTTTTTTAAAAAAAAAAATTTTATTCGAAGTTTTACTATGTGAAACATATAACAAAAATAAATTGTAGTGTATACAATTGTTTTCAACCAATTTGTATATTTAACTTGAAGTAAAACTTTGAATAAAATTTTTTTTTTTTAAACAAATTTCAAATCTTGTTTTTTATTTCAATTAAACCTTTAATTGATTTTAAAATAATTTTCAATTAAAATTTTAATTGATTCAATTACTTTTTCTGATATTTTCAATTAAATCTCACATTTTTTTTAATTGATACTATCATTTTGTTTACAGGTCCGATTTCAATTAAATTTTTAATTGATTCCACAAATATTTTAATTGAAACTCATTTTTATTTTTTTCTGTGAAGAGGAATAATTTTCATTTATTATATTTAAACATTTATAGTATCTGTATTTTATAAAACATTTAAAATTTATATACTATTATTTTTCTTTTGTTTGGCCACATAGTTTAAGCAAATTGAAAAAAGATTTAGTTCTTCGTAATTGCAGCATCTGTAAAAAAATATTAATATTGTAACCACTTAGTATTTATATTTATATCATTAATTACTTTTCCAACACCAATAACATTTATTTAAGATGGCAACGCTTTGATTGACCAACACTAACAATATTCATTTTATATGGCAATGTTTTCATTGACCAATGGGCAAAGAGATTCTAAATAGAAACTTAACGCTAACCCGCTATCGGCCAATCAAAACAGAGCTTCTAAACTTCAGCTTATGTTATAACTAACTATACTGTAGTAATTTTAACAACGAGGCATTGCAAAAAGAGATGCGAAAATAAAAGCACACTTTTTGCTAATAATTAAAAAAAAATTAATTAAAGAAAAAAAAACACAAGATTATAATATATTAATTAACAAAATAAGTGAAACATTTTACTTCTTATGACTTTAGCTGCATTTAGGCTACGCTGCACTTAGGCTCACTGAAAATACACAAGGACTGAAAACTTTAACTAATGAATCAAAATTGAGGCACATGTCAAATAACGGTACTTCATTTTCAGAAACACTTACAAAACTATTGCGAGAATAAGTCGTTTGCAATCATACCTACTTGTTAAATTGTTACCTAAACAATTGTATAGCAAGTATTATTGTAAAAAGTATTGTCATGTAAAGCATTTTTGAAACACTATTAAAAAATTTTTACTTTTTTGTACTTTTTATAAGCAGACTTACAAATAAATAGTTGTAGAAAATCTCTTATGATAAGCTTATTATACAATATACCTATGTTGTTACATTTTGCTTAATAATTGGTTTGTTGGGATATAAATTGTGTGTGCGTGTGTGTGTGTGCTTAGAGTAAGTTTTTGTATTTCTTATTTTGTACCCAAAGTGTTTTTCATTTTATTATTATTTTACTACTTTTTTTATTCTTATTTTTTCTGTTGTTGTTATCAATTGCTTTGCAAATAAGTTTGACATATTCATTCCGGTTTCCTGTAATCGTCCCATATTTTATCCCTTATACCTCAGCCACTGTGGGCCCCAAATATTCACTCACACTCACATTCACTAACAGAGACGCACTCACACAATATTCTGTCACCTCTGTCCCTGCTGTCTTCACCTCAGCAACGACTTCCTTTTCATTTCCCAAGTTTCTATTGTCGTCGTAGTCGTCTTTGTTGTTGTTCTTGCTCTTATTATTATTACTATTTGATTGTAACTGGTATTGGGTTTTTGTTGTAGCTGGCGTAATTGTAATTGTTGTTGCTGCCATTTGTTATTGTTGTTGTTGTTGTCATTGCCTTCCTTGTGGGAGCATGTGACAAAAGTATTGATTTGAATGGCAATGGAGACTTTCAGTTACAATTCAGACTGTGTGTGCGTTTTACAACAAAAACATGAAAATATGAGCAGAAAACCAACAGCAAATTCTTTATGAAACGCCTGAATACTCTTTCGCGTTATTTCTTCTATTACCAGTACAACAATAATATTTATAAAAAACAAGTAAGAAAGTATAGTCGGTCAAGCCCGATCATATATTACCCTCCGTCTAGTATATGCGTGAAAAACGTTTTTCAGAAATGGGTGCTATATGGGAGCTATGACCTATTTTGGACCGATCATCCATTAATTTAGTGGTGTGATTTCTGTATAATAAATTATTTTTGTGTAAAATTTTTTTTCGGTATTAACACTTTTAAAAGATTTAGGGCCATTATTACAACTTGCCTCTAATGATCTTAATAGTAAAAGGTAAATTTAATTAAAGTGAGGAATAAAGTGACCTTTCAAATTTTTCGTTATTAGAACTTCCTTGTAAAATAAAATAATTTTTTCTAAAATATGGCAATACCAGTGAAAAACCGATTAGTTTTGACAAATTACTGACAAGAAACAGTAAATTGTTTGTGTTTGTGAAAAAAATATAAATCAAACGTCTGCTTTCCATTTTTGTTTATCAAATTATTTATTGTCAAAACAAAATTAAAATTAATTTATTTTTCATGAAGTTGACATTTTTCCAGAACATATGGCAACTACAAATACATAAACCTCACTATAAAATTTAAAAGCAAGATGATCTTCCCTTTAGCTTATCGGTGGGTTTTAGATTAAAGTAAACTTATAATAACCAAATACTTCTTATCTGTCCGATAACATCATACCTTTAACTATTGCAAAGTTGTAATAATGGGCCTTATACGTATTAAAGTGATTTCCGAAGGGGATCTTATATGAGAGCTTTGACTAATTATGGACCGACCGTTATAAAATAATGTGCCATGATATCTGTATATGTAAAACATATTTGTGATGACTTATATTTGGAACACAAATAAATAATGGTTGCTAGAGTTATTTTCGGTAGTGGGCTTTACATGGGAGCTATAGTCAATTATAGATATGATTAGGATTCATGTACAACTTATTTTTGGCGAAGTGTGTTTGAATATTTAAATAAATCATACATTTATGACCGATAAACTTTTATTTCGGGACGACATTTGTATGGGGGATATGTTAAATAATGAACCGATGTCAACCAATTTCAATCTGAACCGTCCTTGGGCTAAATTAATATTATGAACCAAATGAAAATATCTTCAAAATTGCGACCTGTACTCTGCGCACAAGATTTACATGGACAGCCACCAGCCAGCCAGCTGGACGGTGGAAGTAATTCTGAGCTGAGAGGTATACTTTAAGGTGGGTGCTGAACTAATATTTATTGGCGTTACAAACATCAGCACAAATCCAAAATAACATCTCCACTATGGTGGTGTAATGTATAAAAATAAGTAAAGGAAAAAACCCAACGGAAATTATTTGATTACCTCGTCAATACCATGTGTATGCATGTATGTATGTATTTGCATAAGTGTGTGCTTTTGCATATATACACCCTGCAGTCGTGGAAACGAGTTACGCACGCATTAAATGATATGTGACGTATTGGTTACCCATCATGGCTTTTAAATGGACACTTAAATACACAACAAACTGCATAAGCTTTTACTAGTGAATGGTGATCACACAAGGATAAGCCTAACCTTGTGGCAATACTGTAATACTTAAGAAAATGTTTCTGATATTTAATTTACGTTACACTACCAAAGTAATTACATAGATCAAGGGTAAAGTGGACAATTGCAAACTTTAAAACCGCACGGTTTGTTTCTATACACACACACACACACACGTTTATTTCAGCATTTTTACACACTTGCATATATTTATATTTATTACACACATAAAGCCACACTTACTCGCATGCAAACACATACTTGTAATTGTGATAAGAGTAATGATGATGGTTTTATTTCCTCTTTTAATAGGAAAAAAGGATATTTTCCGTTTTCTTGTATTTGTGACATATAAAGCATAGATTTGTTGTGTTTGTTTCAAGATGCCAACGTGTAGTTGGAATTTACTATTTAATGTAGATATTTAAAGGGTGATCGTATGGATAGAAAAAATTAACGAAACAAAAACTGTGCCTTCATTTCAAAAACCATTAGAAAAACAATTTCATTTTATTATGCCAAAACCAACGCCCTGGGGATATCTTCTACTTATGAAGGACAAGTTGCCATAGGAAGGGATAGTTCTTGCTATAGAGAGAGCGTGTGTGTGTGTGTTAACTTGCTTACAGTCTTAGCGCTTGATGGAATGTTTTTGAAAACTTTAAGTCACATAAAGCTTGAAGAATATATTTTGAATTCTTGTATGCCAATAAATAAATGTAGGCAAATACAATCAATTTTAATCAAAACTTAGTCAATAGTTTTAAAAATATCATTTTCAAATCATGAAACTCTTAATTTTTATAATAAAGCGTCTAGGAAACTAGAAACGTTACAACGAAAGCGAGTATATTTTTTATTTCAGAAGTTATTTTAATTTTTGAGTGAAATGTGTCACCTATTGATTATGTAATAGTTAATTATATTTCTGAGGAAATGTAAGTCCCGGTTTACATTATGAAATTTTTGTCGCTGCGATTATTGCTTTGTAGGCGAGAGCGGTGAGTCGTATAAAAAGGGGTACACATATGCATGTACTCGTGAGACACGCTTTGTTCCCTCATTCGTTGTTTTTTATTTTCATACATGTATGTATGTATGTGGTAGCTACAATCAAATACATCCCAGCATACCATTCTAGTAGCGCTCCGAAAAAGGAGTCAGAAAGAGTCCAACTAAGGGGCATTTTCGGAGCGCTCCGAAAAAAAGAGTCAGAAAAGAGTCCAAGTAAGGAGCATTTTCGGAGCGCTCCGAAAAAGGAGTCAGAAAAGAGTCTAACAAAAGAGTATTTTCGGAGCGAAAGAAAAATTTGCTTGTTACTATCCACAGTCGGCACGCAGTATGACTCAGAAATTCCACTTAATTATGTGTGTACCAAAGCGTAGTTGTTCTGTTATTTGTGCTTTGAACAAAAAAAAAAAAAAAAAAAACAGCTGTACCACACAAGAATGATAAAAACAAGATTACACAGAGCCCAAAAAATACCCTCATAAAAGACTCTTTTCTGACATTATCTAAGAGCTCTTTAAGAGCCCGAAAAAACCCTCATAAAAGACTCTTTTCTGACATAATCTAAGAGCTCTTTCTGACGGACCATTTTCGAACGTTATGACCCTCTTTTCTGAAGGTTTTCGGAGCAATTATGATTGTTTTTGGGCTCATAAAGAGCGGTAACGCTCTGAAAAAGGTGTCAGAAAAGACTCTTTTCGGACTCATATGGTTTGCTGGGATGTGTTTATTTAATTTTTTTTTTGTTTATTTTGAAAAGGAATTGTCAAAAAATATATAAAATCATGTATACATCCACAAAAAATCTCTGCAACAAAAATCTCACAATGTAGACGCAAATACAATTTGAAAGAAGATATGACAAGAATCGCAGCGACAAAAATTTCATAATGTAAACCGGGACTAAATGGAAATCATCCGTTAGAAAATATTTAAGCTATTCAAAACTGTTTCAATGCTTCGAATTCTGTTTTTAACCATTTGGAGAAGAAAACTCCAAATCAAATGAAAATATTATATTGGATTCCTATTAAAAGTTGAACATTCAAACTTAATGATCCTTAATTTGAATATAATTTCATTTGAAAATGTTTGATTTATTTATTTATCGAGATGATAAAAGAAACAAATTTGATTATTTTTATCAAAACTATTAAAAAAAAAAACTAAAAACTTATTTTTTTTAAGTTTCTATGTTAGGTTTTCAGTAATAATTAACACAGTATTAATTAAAACAATTCCATCAGTTAGTTCTTTTAAAAAGTTATGAACGCAAGAAAAAAGGAAGTAGTTCTTGAAGAAACTTTTAGACATATGTAAATATTTGATACAAAACAATAACTTAACTTAATTTAATTTCTAAATTTTCATTCGAATTCTTATTCTGAATCTGTATAAACTTCATGAAATGACAAGCGTCTTTGTTTTTTTCATTCTCATTTATTTTTACCACTTTCGAATTAAGTTTGTGGCAAAAACAGAATCAGTCAGTAACAATAAAAATTAAACTCAAATATACCACGATTATACTTTTCTTTCTTCATTCTTTTATATTTGTCATTACGAGCTTTATCGAGCTTTATTTTCTCTCGTTATTTCCGTGCTCTTTCAGCCGCCGTTAATTTTGTTGTTTTACTCTTGAAAATTAAAAAATAAAATCGAAATTAAGCATTTTAAGCTATGAAGGAATATATTGCAAAAGTAATGCTCATGAAATATTTGCCTATTTTGGTTTTTTTTCGTAGGCAATTTATTTCTCAAATTCACAAATTATAAAAAAATGAGTTGAAACCATGTAAACAATGATTGTCAACTTAAATTTTTTACATTTAATATATTCACTTTAAAAAAAATTAGCGTGACGCTCAAGAAATTTTATCGCGCCATTACCATGATGTTCACAAAAACTACGCAAATTCACACTTTTTTTAATAAATTTTTTTTCGCTTTTTCACTTTTGTAATAATTCAAGTTTGTACTTTCCTTACGTTATTTACTTTATTTAAACTTGAAATTTAAAACTAGTAATATTACTTGAATTATAAAAAAGTGCCGGTCAATGCAAATTTGCACTAATTAAGTTTTGACGACTATAACAAATCAAAACACAAGAAAGAAACACAATAATTCGAAAACTGTTATTAAATGTTGCGTATTTACTTTTTTCTTGATTTTATTTTATTTTGTTTACTAAAAAATCGAACGGAGGACACATGCTTTTGTATGGAAGCAGTCAGAGAAGGAAACAAAATACCATTCTGAATAAACAAAAAAACAAACATACAAATTTGAGAATTACGTTTTTTTGTTACATATTCCTCGCTGATCACTCTCATATTTTTGTTTTTATACCCTACACCACAATAGTGGGGAGGGTATATTGGATTTGTGCTGATGTTTGTAACGCCCCTAAATATTGCTCCAACACCCACCTTAAAGTATACCGATAGAATCACTTCATGAGTCGATTTAACGATGTCCGTCCGTCTGGCTGGCTGGCTGTATCCAGTATCCAAACAAATTTCATCACAAATGAGTACTAAATGAAGCCAAATCACATCTACAATTTTTGTGTAGATCGGTCCATAATTACTCGTAGCTCCCATATAAGGCCCACTTCCGAAAATCACGTTAAAGAGCATAACTCTCTCAAAAATTTTGGTATCCAAATAATATTTAACGCAAATATATTTCATATGTATACAAATAAAACGGTACAAGTTTATTATGATCTGTCCATAATTACTCGTAGCTCCCATATAAGGCCCACTTCCGAAAATCACTTTAAAGAGCATAACTCTCTCAAAAATGTTGGTATTCAAATAAAATTTGACACAAATAAATTTCTTATATACAGAAATAATGATACATAATTTTTTAATGGTCGGTCCATAATTAGTCGAAGCTCCAATATAAGACCCTCTTCGTAATTCACTTTAAGCTTTATAAATCTGTTAAAAGTATTTATATCGAGTTAAAGTTTAACATACATAATATTTATATTCATAGACATCATGACACTAAATTTTTGGATGATCGGTCCACAATAGATTATATCTCCCACATAACGCCTATTTCTAAAAAAAACTGTTTTATACAGATACTGGGTGTAGGTATTATATGGTCGGGCTTGACCGACTATACTTTCTTACTTGTTTTTATTTTTGTAAGAGTGTAAGAATATTTAGTGATCGTTTTCTTTCGTGAAAGAAATTTATTGCAGTCCAAAATTCTTTTCAAATAAAATTAAGGTAAGTTATGTGATATTTATGTAAAAAAAATATTTACCACCCTGCTGCTGAGCATCAGGATTATCCACTCGACCAAGAATAGCGGAAAGTTCAAATCCACTAGTGACTGTCTAATAGCCTCTACTTTCAGATTATTAAAGGCGTCCTCTATATCGAGAAATGCCGCCAGAGTGTACTCCCTGCTTCGCAAACCTCGTTCTATGTACCCCACCACATCATGAAGCGCACTGTCAACAGATCTACCCTTGAGATAGGCATGTTGAGAGCCGCTTATGATGCCGGTGTCAATCCTCATCCTCAGATGCGTATCAACCAGTCTTTCTAATGTCTTCAATAGAACAGACGATAGGCTGATTGGTCTAAAGTCCTTGGGTTTCGAGTGACCGGCCTTCCTTGCCTTGGGTATGAAAATAACCCTGACCTCTCTCCACGCTCTTGGTATGTACCTTTTCAGCACACACACTCTGAACAGCTCACCTAGTAACAGAAGCGTTGTTCCCCGAACATTCTGTAACATTGCCGGGAAGATACCATCTGGTCCTGCTGATTTGAAGGACCCAAAAGTATTAACTGCCCATGTTACCTTCTCTAAAGTGATCATATCTTTCACCACTCCCATAACCTCTTCCATCGTGCACGATTCGGAGAAGGGGTCCTCACTAATGATCTAACCCTCCGACCCTGGATCAATACACCCCGGACAGTGAGTTTCCATTAACAAGCAGAGAGATTCCGAGCTAGATTCCGTCCACGAGTTATCTGGTCTCTGAATAAAACCCGGGACTACCGGGTCCTTGGATAATATTCTTCTAAACCTGGACATCTCGTTTACGGAATCGACTGACTCGCTAAATTTTAACCACGAGTCCCTTTTTGCCCTCCTAATGTCCCTCTTGTAACTACTAAGACTGTTCGTAAAGTCGTTCCAGTCCTCAACCCTTCGCGTGCTTTTCGCTCTATTAAACAACTTCCTGACCGTGGACCTTTGGGCTTTCAGCTCCTCTGTACACCATCCTGGTTGCTTGCGCTTTCCCGGATAGCTAATCGGACAAGATCGTTCGTAACTTTTGGTCATCACCCTCGTAAAGGTGCCAACCAGCATATCAACACCGGTAGGACTTGACCTCCAATTGTGTGTAACTCTAAGGTTACCATCCACATATTAGTTAAATTATGTAAAAAGTCAATAATTCAAAAATACAAATTTGTATGTGGTTTGAACGCAAAAAGTGTTTAAAGGTGCCCCCCTCTCCCTAGGTATTTTACAAAATTTTAAAGTTATTTTTGTGTCAATGTTAAATGTTTTATTGTTAATTTAGTAAGATGCAAGCTCTTACTGTTTGTTTTCTAACTTGTTGTCTTATATAGTTTTTAATATACATATTTAATAATTATTATTGTTATGATACCCAATGTGCAACGATTATTTCTATACTTGTGCCGATGAATGATTTGATGTATTGTTTATTGATTTAGTGCCACCCATTTAATTCTTCTTTCTGTAATTTTTTCTTTACTATTTTGATTTGCTAGGCATGCCAATGCATTTCCTAGACACATATTCTAGTTGTTTTATATTTTAAGTGCTAGATGTGCTTATGCACTTTCTAGACAGATTATTTTTATACCCTTCACCATCATGAGAAGGGTATATATAAGTTTGTCATTCCGTTTGTAATTTCAACAATATAATTTTCCGACCCTATAAAGTATATACATATATTCTGGATCCTTATAGATAGCGAAGTCTATTAAACCCTATCCGTCTGTATGTTGAAATCAATTTTCTGAAGTCCCCAGATATCTTCGGGATCCAAATCTTCAATAATTCTGTCAGACATGCTTTCGAGAAGTTTTCTATTTAAAATCAGCAAAACCCATCCATAAAAACGGAGATATGAGCAAAAATCCGAGACAACCTCTGAAAATTTCATCAAAAAAACTATCAAGCAAAGTGTATTAATCTTTATATATATATGTATGTATATAATATAATTATGCATCCACAACAAAGGTGAGGTGTATATAAGACTCCTCATAGCCGAATATAGCACTCTTACTTGCTATTATTTTGTTTTATGTTATTTTAATTATTAGGTGTGCCCATGCACTTTCTAGTCAATTTTACAATTTTTCTTATTATTAACACACTTTTTTTTGAATTAATAAATACTTATGGCCTGTTTCTACATAACAAGTAAGTTCTCTGGCAAGTAAGACGTACACAGGCGAGTACGTAAGCAAATGAGTTTTTATAAAGTACTTGTCTGACTTACGTTAGTTACCTTGGTAAATTGCATTATTGCCAAATTAATCAATTAGATATTTTGTTTACTTTTTTCCATGTTAATATTCATTATTTTTTTTTTTAGGGGCAACCCTAGATACCAACAGCTGTGTTTTATTTACAATACAAAAATAATTTATGTATGTACATATGTGAATTGAAATTGGTATGCATTTTTTAATTTTGTAATAAATCGAACAAAAAATGCTTCCATCTATCGCAATAAACATTGAAAGTGAAAGTGTTGACAACCATTTTTATGCACAAATTTTTTTGACGTTGCTTACTCTTACAAGAGTTTTGCAAATATTTTTGTTTTCTATTTTGAGTCCTTCTAGTTCCTTAAGTACTGGGTTCTTTTTTCATGTATAGATTTTTCGCAACAAAACTTTAAAAAAGCACCAAAAATGGTGCGAAACGCACCAAGTTGACATTTTTAAAAATATAAAGAAGGGCCAGAAATCAGAAAAGAAACAGTTGCGGATAGTCAGTCAGTTAGGCCGGTTGCAAGGTCTAAAGATATAAAGTCCGGTTTTAAATAAACTAAAATAAAAATAAAATAAAATTGGTGTTTGCTAAGAAAACTCTTCAACAAAAGATTAAATTATAATAAGATTTTCATGATCTTTGAACTTGTGTAAAAACAAAGATTAAAACAATTTTATAAAAAAAAACAAGTAAGAGTGCTATATTCGGCTATGCCGAATCTTAAATACCCTCTACCTAAACGTAATAAGAAATAGAAAAACTACACTGGTTATGGGACTAGAATATCCTTATTCTGTATTTTTTATTCAGTTTTAGTGCAAATTTAATTATTATTTTATATATTGTTAGAAAGACAATTTTACGACCAACATAATTTCTGTTAAATATTTTGAAATTTTGTCTAATTTTCACCATTTTTAATTGATTTGATTACCAATTCTTACCATAATTTACAGAGTTTGTCTGATGTTCATAATAATCTTGAGTGTAATTTAACAAACAGAGTATAAAAAAGGGGAATAATTCGGTTTTAGTGACTGCTCAAAAAAAAACTTCATCAAATAGGACTTTTAGAGGAGATGCCAGCAAAAAAAATTTGTTGGCGATCACGCCTATTTTCGAGGGGGCGGGCCCGTAAAGTTGAAAATATATAGGCGTATATCTCGGGAACTACTGGGTGTCTGATAATTTAATACATTAAATGAAAGGTATTAAAAATACCTTTCCAACGATATATATCATGATTATAAAATATGGACCGAATATGGGTTAAATCCGAAAAGAATATTTTTTGACCCGAATTTATTTTCTTTTTGGAAATGGTTCTTATATGGCAGCTATGACAAATTATGGGCCGATATTCTTAAATTTTGGAACAGTGATTTTCATGCATATGAGGATATTTCACGTCGAATTTCAACATCATAACGGTATATTTAGGATATATATTAGTATTAACGTGGATTTCGGAAGTGGACCTTATATGGGGAACTTAGTCAAATATGGACCGATATTCTTAAAATTGTATATATGTAAATGATCCGTGTAAAATTTTGGATTGGTTCCCTTATTTATAAGAGATTTATGAGTATTAAAGTGATTTTCGGAAGAGGGCTTTATATGGGGCATACGGTTAAAAATAGACCGAAATTCACAAAATTTTGTGGGATGATTTTTGTATATATCTAAATGATCTGTGCAAAGTTTTGAGTCGGTACCGTTATTTATGTAATATATATAGAGATAAATGTCTTTTTCAGATGTGGTCCTTGTATGGGAGCTTTGACCAATTCTGGGCCGACCACCATAAAATTAATACAACCATTTATTTGCCTATAAAGATTATTCATGACAAATTGTAGCCGTTTAACATTATTTATATCTGTTTTATACGTATTTAAGTGAATTTTGGAAGTGGACTTTATATGGGGGCTATGGTCAAACATGGACCGAACTAAAAAAAATGGTTAAAGGATTGATGTTTGTCTGTTGACTGGCCGGCACCCCAGTGGTGTATGTGGTTAGAACGCAAAGAATTCTGATGAGAGAAAGTGGGATTTCTCGAAACATATGTAAATTCAACAACTCAGGTTCGAATCCCAGTCAAGAAAAATTATTAAAATTTTTAATAATAAAATTTTTCAAGTTGTAATTCCCAACTTCAGTAAAAATAATTTAATGAAAATTAAATTTAATGAACTCAAGCCTGACTAAAAATTATCAAGAAAAAAATTTCGTTTTGCGATTTATTTTTGCATAAAACTTATTTTTGCTGCATTTTGTCTTGATATTCCAATTTTATAGGCATTTATGTATAATTGAGCAATATTTCGGGAAGATTTTTGTATGGGGGCTATGAGAAATCATGGACCGATTCATAGTATTTTCCACACACTTTCTTCTTTTCTCATAAAAACAACGTTTTCAAATTTTCATGGTATTATCTCTAATATATTTCAAAATATTGCAATAAAATGGACAAAAAATATAAAATTTTTATGGAGGTTGTCTCACATATTGGTCCATAACTCTGGTTGGCCAAAATCGATTTTGCTGATTTTAAACAGCAAACTTCTCGAAAGCATGTCTGACAGAATTATTGAAGATTTGGAGCCCGAAGGTATCTGGGGACTTCAAAAAACTGATTTCAACATCCAGACAGACAGACAGACATGGCTTAATCGACTCTGCTATCTATTAGGATCCAGAATATAAATACTTTATAGGGTCAGAAAATTATATTGTGGAAATTACAAATGGAATGACAAACTTATATATACACTTCTCATGAAGGTGAAGGGTATAATAATAAAAAAAATGTCAACTAAATAGAACAGGAATAAATTTAATATGGCCTTGTAAAATATGTATGTGAGAAAGCAAGGGATAAACCGGTTACGCATTTAAGTTTAAAAAGACAAAAATTATATAAATCTAATTTTGAACGTTTACAACAACTGAAAAGAATTCTAGTAAAACAAAAAGAACACAACGTTTATTACTCCTATCCCAAATTACAGTGTCGTAGGCTATGTAAAAAATTGTTTAGTCAAATTTCTAAATCTAAAAGTAAGACAAAAACAATTTTGATTTGAAACCAAAAGAAAAGAGAAAAGATAATAAAGATAAAGCAAAGAAAACCACAAAACACTAAGCCAAATACAAAAAAAAAAAAGACAAGTAAGAAAGTATAGTCGGTCAAGCCCTAATACCCTACACCCAGTATATGTATAAATAGTTTTTCTGAAATGTGCGCTATATGGGACATATGAACTATTATGACCGATCATCCAAAAATTTACTGTCATGATTTCTGTGAATATAAATATTGTGTATGTCAAACTTTATCTCGATATAAATACTTTTAAAAGATTTATGGAGGTTAAAGTTGATTACGGGGAGGGTCCGATATGGGAGTTTCGACTAATTACGGACCGACCATTATAAAATTAGGTGTCATCATTTCTGTATATTATTTGTATCGAATTTTATTTGATTACAAACATAGTTAAGAAATTTATGATCATTAAAGTGATTTTCGGAAGTGGGCCATTTATGGGAGCTACAACTAATTATGGACCGATCACAATAAAATTCTATGGTATTGCTTGTATACATATGAAATATGTTTGTGTTAAATATTATTTGGATAACAAAATTTTTGAGTGAGTTATGCTCTTTAAAGTGATTTTGCGAAGTGGGCCTTATATAGGAGCTACGACTAATTATGGCCCGATAGGCACAAAATTTGTATATGTAATTCGGCTTCATTTACCATTCATTTGTGATGAAATGTGTTTGGTTATTTCATAATTCAAACATTTATGATCGGTAAACCCCAATTTCGGCAGGACTTTTGTATGGGGGCCAGGTGAAATAATTGACCGATTGCCACCAGTTTCAATCCCGTCCGTCTTTGGGCCGAAAAAATATCACGTACCAAATTTTAGCGAAATATCTTCAAAATTGCGACCTGTACTCCGCGCACAAGCTTTACATGAACAGCCAGCCAGAACGGACATCGTTAGATCGACTCAGAAAGTAATTCTGAGCCGATCCGTGTACTTTAAGGTGGGTGTTGGATCAGTATTTCTGGGCGTTAGAAACATATGCACATATCTAATATACCCTCCCCACTATGGTGGTGTAGGGTATAATAACAAAAATTTTTTAATACGGATTTAAATTTAAAGAATTTAAACGAGATCTTAAGCAAACTAGTAAAACTAAAATATAAAAAAAAGGAAATAATATTATAAAATAATTTAAAGAATTAAGATAAATTTTACATGAAACTAAAGAAATTAAACGACAGCTAAAAAAAATTATAAAAACAGAATGGAGTAACTAAAATGTTGTATTAAATTAAATCTAAGAAAATAAAAGAGAAAAAAATAACAAAATCCAAAATAAGAGTATTTAAAAATGTTCCCATTTTACGATATACAAAAACATCAAAAACTACAACAATATTAAAATTACAACAATTACAACAATATCCAAATCTACGTCATAAACAACAACCGCATCAACAACAGCTGCCACAATAACAACTACCATAACAATATCAACTGCTTTATTAATCGGGCATCACACGTGGGCATCACTCATCAACCGAGCGGATCTAGCAGCAGGTATTATTGTTAAGTATCCATTAAAGTAATTATAAGCCTATGTAAATCTGTATAGATTTTTTTATCTTCTTTCTAATTATAAATATTTACCTAAAAGATTTTTTTTTGTATTAAAAAAGGATTAAAATATGAGTAATTAGACCTGTTCTTTAATAAGGACGTCAAATATGCAGGATAAGTAAGAGATCACCCACTCACATAAGGGACAGATTTGTAAATTGTAGGGTACCCTTCTGTCATAGATTGGGGTAGGAAACAATGTACCCTTATATGGCGCAACACCTTGCCGTATCATCACCCGTGTGATGCAATCTTATTTTTAGATGATGAAGTATGTTATATGCTTACGCGCCAAACCCGGGTTAAGATAAATGTTGCTTACTTAGCTAGCGGGCCAGCTTTTATACCCCCTTAACTGGTAATTTGGCATAGTTATTTAAATTTTCTTTGAAATTATTTAACGGCGCGTAACAATATCCTTATTCTGCGTTTTTAATGCTAATGGCTTAACATTTTATATAGTGTTTGAAAGACAGTTTTACGAACAACATAATTCATTTGAAATGTTTAGAAATTATATCTAATTTTGATCAGAATTTTATATATGTATATAAAGATATCCCACCTAAAATTTCAATATAATAATAGTACATTGAAGACACACATTATTATTAAAGTGAATATGGACCTTATATGGGGGATATGGTCAATATTTTTAAAATCCAGCAGCTTCATTTTGGTATATATGTTAATGTGTAAAATTTTGGAACGGTATCGTTATTTAAACGAGATTTATTAGTGTTGAAGTGATTTTCGAAAGAGCGCTTCATATGGTGAATATGGTCAAATATGGACCGAAATTCACAAATTTCTGTAGTATGATTTTTGTGTATATGTAAATGAACTGGGTAAAGTTTTTTATATATAAAGATAAATGACTTTTCTTGGATGTGGTCCTTATATGGAAGCTATGTACAATTATGGACCGACCATCATAAAATTTGGTAGATGGATTTATATATCTACACGAATTATTTGTGTCGAATTTTAACCTGGTAACTATATACGTATTATTAAGTGAATTTTAGATGTGGACTTTATATGGGGTCTATGGTCAAACATGGACCGAACAAAACAAAATATCGTTTTGCAATTTCTTTTTACATGACACTTATTTTCGCTGAATTTTGTATTAATATTCTAATTTTATAGGCATTTATTTATCATTAAGCCATATTTGGGGAAGATATTTGTATGGGGGCTATGAGAAATCATGGATTTCTACTATTTTCCTCACACTTTCTTCTTTTATCATAGTAGTAACGTGTACAAAATTTCATGGCAATATCTGAAATATATATTTAAAAAAATAGCAAGAAGAATGTTTAAAAATATAAAATTTTTATTGAGGTTGTCGATTTTGCTGATTTTCAATACCAAACTGCTTAGGAGAATTATAAATGATTCCTTGTAAACTCTGTTTGATTTTCTTTTGGACGTGAGAGTGTTTTACAGAGACAGAGAGACAGACAGACGGACATAGCTCAATCGACTTAGAATTTCATAAGGATCAAGAACTTATATACTTTCTTGGGTTTCAAGTGAATATATTTCAGTGTTACACACTGAATGACAAACTTATGTATACCCTTATTCACCACTTATGGTGGTGGAGGGTATAAAAACTAAGTTTAAAATACATATGCAAAAAGCAACCAACAAATGATTTTTCAAGCCAGATAAAGCGATAAGAGATTTTCGAGAATGTTTTTATTGGAGACTTTGATCTATTATGATCCGATTTTGAAATATAAAAAATTTCCAAAATTTACTTTTTAAGTCCGAAGCCAAACTTAATTTTTCTGGAGGCCAATATCACCGCATTTACTTAGCGAATTTTTGTAAATTTTTTTATCTTGTAACTTTATTTTTAACAGAAAACTCAAATATATTATTGGTTCAAAAACTTACAAATTCTTAGCTATTATGATACATATAAATATGTAATTAATTACACATTCGATTTTAGTTATACGACAAATTTTAATTATACAATTAAAATGTGTAAAGCAAAATATTCAGAATTATGCCTTTGTTATGAAATATTCAATAATATTTAAAAAATATGTATGTATAAGTAGAGCTAGTAGAGTATTGGGTAGTAACCCAGTAAAAAATGGTGCTTACTGGTAAGCAGGTTTGTAAGGGAGAGAAGCACAATTCCCCATTACAAACCTGCTTACAAGAGGCATGATTTTTATATGGCGAATTCCCACTTGGAAGCACTACTTTTTTGTAAAATCACAGCATTTTTCATGGCTTACATTATTCCGTGAAGGAAAAGCTTCCAGAAACCGCAGCTTGCATACCTGTGATGTATTGCTTCTATACTATATACAAGAAGCGATTCTTTCATGTCTCTATTTATATAGCAATTTCATACCTTACCCAATGCTATTACTGTGTTTGTTTACTGGAAGCATTTAATTCATGCCTCCTATATAAGCTATGAAAACATTACTATTTTTTTTAGTTTTGTACATTTAATTTTTATTTACTAAAAAAACACAAATTAATATGTAAATTCATCGATAAACTTAAAAAAAAAACTTAAAATACATACATTTGTAAATAGGAAACATTGTGATATGATATTTAATACTATTGCTTTAAACTGCAATATAATATGTGTTTTAAGATGCTTGAACTTAATCTAGTGAGGTATTCATTGGAGTTTGTTCTCTTCTGTCCGGAAATATATTTTCCGCATCAGACCCTTCATCACTGTCAGATTTCAAAAATGAGTTGTTGGACTTGCTATGTTTTCTCAAGCTTTTCTTTTTGTAACAACGATTTTTGTTTAGTCTTAGTGCTGTACGGAAATCGTTAATAAATTTCTTCTTCGAAAGAGTATTATCAACTTTAAGTGCTTCTATAAAGAAAAAATGTTATAAGGAATGTTTATCTATATGTATACTATATTTAAAAAGTTTACCATATATAGCGCTTACAAATTTTGGAAAGTCCAATAGTCGATTTTTGCCTTGCTTGCCATCTACATTATAACTAACCAAAAGTTTTATATCAAATATACTTGTAAGGCATTTGTTTAACCCGCCTTGACTTAAAATATTTTTGAGTGTCGCCACCTGTAAATACAAATTACAATTTTTAGTTAAAAGTATAAGTTTACAATGTGGCAAGTGAAATGTGGCTAGTGAAAGGCAGACAGACGAAGTTTGTTGGTAAGGGGGCGACGCTGTATGTGTGACACACTTTACTTCTTTCCTCTCTCGCCAACAAACTTGTCCGACTGCCTTTCACTTGCCACATTGTAAAAGGGGACGAAGTGAATAATTAATGTTTTTACCAATAGAATCGAATAGAAGGCCGAAATTTAAGATACCATTCTTTAATATTTTCTTTAAAACTTTCTGTTTCACTAATAGGCATTTGTTCTATATTTTCCGTCTCATCAATAGAAGCAACATCGATATTTGTAACATCTTCTGAATTATTAACCGATGCCTCGGAAAGAGCTAACAAATTTTTACACCTTTCTTTTTGCTTTAATTTATTAAGCTGTCTTTTTCCAATCATTTCTTTAAACTATTTTTTTCTCCTACAATTTACATGCAACACAAAAACTTATGTAAAAGAACGAAAAACAAACACACAAAACAGATAATAATTCTTAAAATAGAACAAACTGTACGCAAATTAAAAAGAAAACAACAACAAATCAAGTAATTGACCACACAAAAATAATAAACTAAAAAAATTTATGTATGTATGTGTTATTGTATTTAATAAAAATACTTACTGTTAGTTGTATTTAATTTTTATAGGTTTTTTATATTTTTTGCAGGTATGTATTTTATATATTTTTATATATATTTCATTATCACTTTTGTTCAATTTGCGTGCGTCCTCTCTGCTCAAAAACAATTTGATAACTGATTTCGTAATAAAAAAGAAGTAATTTTAAGCATCTTTTGTTTTCGGTAACTTGTCGGGAATAATCGTAAACACATTTTGAAATCATTGCAATACAACGTGCTTCCACGTAAGGGATAAACAGAAGCACTTTGAACTTTGGTCGTCATTTTTTCTTTAAAATAATCATTTAAACTATTCCCTTACAACCTGCTTACTTATAAGGGATTATGCGAAGCTATTAAACAATTTTCATTTACTTATATTAAAAATTCACTTCAATGGTTTTCGCTTCTCTGTTGCTTCTAAGTAGTATGTAATAGCCAGCGCATATATCAGCGCTCTTGTACTTTTATGGCTTCCAAAAACATTAAAATTTTTTACTGGGAAGTAACGAGTATTTACACATTTATTGGATTCTCGATACGAAAAAAACTACTTGATTGATTGCAATTTCAGTTGCAAAATCAGTTCTTTCTTAAATACAATTTGGAAATAATTTTTTTTTTCTGAAATAAAGTACTCGTAAAACCTCACTAAACTGTTACACTCAAAATCCAAAAATTGCTCCTATTATGAAACATATTTTTAATTTACGCTGATCACAAATATGGTAAACATATCAAAATCGTAAGGTTAGTTTTTGAGGTATTCCCTACAGGTTTTAAAAATAGTTACGAAATCTTAATTCTAAGTAATTATATTTTCTCTTTAAAATTACTTAATTTCTAATTAGATACAGTAAGTAATAAAAATTAATAGTTAGTAAAATATATATCGACAGTTCAATTCCAATCCATGCTATGTCGACTTAGCATGTTTTTACATTTTTGCGTTTTTGAATTTAGATTTTTTCAACTTAAATTCTGTCAAATTTTGGTTGTGATTGGCTAGTCCAATCAATAGTTATAAACAACAAAGTTCTACCTCATATGGTTTTTTAGATATCGCCTGTAAACTTTAGGAGCTTTTCCTGCAAAACTCACTTTTTCGACTTAGCATGTTTTGGAATTAAGCTGTCGATATATAAAAGAGTAACGTGACTGACTGACTGACTGATTCATTCATCATCGCACTGGGCTAAAGCTAGAAACTTGAAATTCGGGTAATGGCTTCTTTTTACAACATGTAGATCCACTAAGAAGGGATTTTTGGAAATTCGGTCGTTAAGGGGGGCACATGGGGCAAAAACGGGTAAAACCAGTACCTCTATATCTCCAAAACAAATAAACTTAGAAATAATATTTTAAATGCGTCCAAAAAAGAGCTGACAGGTGTTTGGTACGTTTTTGAAATTCGAAATTCAAGTGAAAATAGTCCCCGTAGAACGCTCCGTTAACATATATATCTCCTAAAAATTGTATTCTTTTTTTGGGTACTTTTTTGTCAAAATCTATTTTCTCACTAAAAATTCCATGAACTATTATTTTCAAATAGTGCGTATTACGGATAATTAATAGGTACTTTTTTGAAAATTATTTTTTCACGGGTGACAAAAAAGGGACAAAAACGGGGTTAAAACGGACATTTGATATTACTTATTTAATTTAAAAATAAAAAAACAATAAAATATTCTTCCATCCACACAAAAAAGAACCCAGAACATGCTATTCATGACTCAAACGTAAAGATGTGAAAAGGGCCAAATTTCAGTACACTTATGTTGGTACTTTTTTGAAATTAATTTCTACTATTCTATTCTCGCAAACTATGCATCTGATCATGTTATTGTCTTCGGCAAAGTTTTTGTACATGAGCCCGGGAAGATTACTGAGTTGGTAGGACCACGCTTACTTTAACGCCCACTTTTTTTAAATTAATTAATTGCTTCTGCATGGCTTTTTACAGATTTACATCAAACAAATTGTATACACATCTTACTGAAGGCGAGGTAAAATTAAAAATGTTATGTGTCACGCCCACTTTCATGCCCTATCTCAAAAAATAATTGTTTGTTTGTATGTATGTCCTGTGATTATCTTTGGCAAAGTTGTTGTGCCTGAGCCCGGGAAGGTTTCTGAGTTGGTATGAACACGCCTACTCTAACGCCCACTTTTTTTTAATTAGTTATAGCGCCTGCCGGGAAGGCCAGACCGCTGGACCGATCTTACTAAAACTTTGACGGGATATAACTAAGACTCCGGCATAACTAAGAATACTTTTTTCGACCGCCTACTTTTTTTCAAAATGAACAAAATCAATAAAATTACTCAAAATGAATTGAATATTTGTGTAATGCCTTTCTTTTAAATTAATTTTAATTGGTGGTGTAGCAACGCGCGCAAATGCCATCTAGTAATACAAGGTGGCGCAAAAGTAATCCTCCTATCAGAAAATGCTATAAATTTTGCAATTGGCTCCTAATGTCAGTTCTGTTTTGACATTTGTGTAGTAGACACATGCGAAATACACGTTAATAAACAATGTTACGCTACACTGCTCCAGAACGCGGAATATTGCTGACTTTTTATTTGACCAATAATCGGTCGGTGACTTTGGCACAATGTGAATTTCGTCGCAGATTTTCTGGCCGTCCAACGCCAGGTGAAACACTGCGACGTTTAGCCGCTCGCCTCGAAGAGACTGGCACAACACGAGATGCTGCCAGGCGTGGCAGATCCCGGAGTAGCCGTTCGGCAGAGAATATTGCTGCTGTAGCCGAGGATGTCATGGAAGCGCCGTCGACATCGACCAGACGACGTGCCACGTATTAGTCGACGGTCTTGACAGCGAATTTTGGTACGAGATTTGAAGATGTTTCCGTACAAAGTCCAGACGGTGCATCAGCTGTTAGCTGCTGTCCGCCAATCGCGTCTAACATACGTTCAAGCCATCCTTAATCACGAGCAAGAGGAAGATGATTTTTCATCAAAAATAATCATGAGTGATGGGGCCCATTTCCATCTTAGCGGGTACGTAAATAAGCAAAATTTACGCTTCTGGGGCACTGAAAATTCGCGTGTAACCCACGAAGAGCCATTACACCAGCTCAAAGTCACTGTATGGTGTGCTGTTTTCGCTGGAGGAGTCATCGGACCTTTTTTCTTCGAAGACGTCGCGGGCCAAACGGTTACTGTGAATGGTAAGCGCTACAGAGCAATGATCAACGAGTTCTTTTTGCCGCAACTTGATGAATTGGGATTGGAAAACATGTGGTTCCAACAGGACAGTGCAACGGCACACACTACACGTGCCACAACCGATATGCTGAAGGATGCATTTCCCGGGCGCCTAATCTCCCGTTTTGGCGATATGCACTGGCCAGCAAGATCGCCTGATTTGATCGCTCCAGACTTCTTTTTGTGGGGCTTTTTGAAGTCGCGGGTTTATGTCAACAAGCTTCAGACTCTTGCAGCTCTTAAAGACAATATCCGTCAAGAATGTGAGGACCTATCGCCGGAAGTTTTGGCCAAAGTGATGGAAAATGCCATAAAAAGTGCTCAAATGACAATCAACTGTGGCGGCGGCCATTTACATGACATCATATTCTCGACTTGATGTAAAAAAAATTAAAAGACCAAATAAAACTAATCCACAAGAAGAATCAAAGTTTTTCATTTTTTTTTTAATTACAGCCAAAAAACATCGGAAGTTTACTTTTGCGCCACCTTGTAGTATAAAACCAAAATAAAAAATTGGATTTTTACCTATCATTTCTTCTGATTAAGATGATACATATAGTAATTTTATTAAACATGTCTTTTGAACATAAGTTTTCGATTTTAAGAATAATTATGCAACGTTTAAAAATTGTTTTAAGTTTAAAAGTTCCAAACTAAAAAGAGTTTAAAGAAGGATTTATATTCGACTGTGCCGAATCTTATATACCCACCACCAATATATAAGTAGTGTGATTTTTCATACTTGAAACTAATTTCTGTTACATTTTTTTTTTTTGTTATCGATAACGACATTTATGCTCGAATGAGTTATTTTCTTTTTCAGATCCCTCACATGGAAGCCATCACCTATTACGGGGCAATCATTGTAAAGTATTGTACCATAGTTTCTATGTATTTTATGATTAAATTGGTTGAATTTCATCTCAATAACGAATTCTTGTAAATAGAATTTCATTGGTATTCCAGTTTTTCTCGAAAGTGAATATTATATGGGAGAAATTTATATTAGAAGATTTTTACGTACGTTATTGAGGTTTTCGGAAGTAGTGGTAGTGATTATATGGGAGCTATGATTTATTATGGGCCGATCATAATGAAATTCGCCGTGACAATTCATATACATATGGGTCAATTAAAAAAAAAAAAAAAACGTACACAACTAGTTTTATTTTGCTCATTTTTAAAGTTTTTACAATTCGCCTGTAAGAGTGGCCAATTTATGTAGAAATTGATGAAGAATCCGGTGGTACTTTTAGGCTCTCAAAAAAATCAATATTTTTGGATTTCTTTTAGGGTTTTCTATGATTTCTGTCTTGAGCGTCACACACCAAATATGTATAAAAAATCGCTAAAAATGCAAAAATATTTGAAATTCAAGTTTACTACGATTTTCCTTTGTTTTTCAAGGTTGACTTTTTCGATTATGAAAAAAAAAAATCAAGATTCAACTTGATTTTTATTTTTTTTAAAGTAACTAGTTATTTTAAAATTTTAAGATGAAAATATGTAAATTTTTGTTAAAAAAAAGACTTGAACTTAGAGGTTACTTGCAAAGTAATAGGCTTGTAACAATGTATTTAAAAAACTGCAATTATAAGCATTTTATGGAAAAAAGAAGATATTTTGTGACGATCAAGAGATTTTGTTGCACGTAAACAAGAAATAATGCCAAATCTAAAGTTTAACGAAAAAAAGTTTATTCTTTTACAAAAAGTAAATAAATAAAAACAAAAATTCTTCAACAAACATAAATTTTCATACAAAACTAAACATGTACATATTCTTTGATGTCTTTAACAAAAATGGAAAAAAGAAAGTAATTTTTGAAGAAACTTATACACATATGTAAATATTTGACACAAAACAATAACTTAACTTAATTTCATTTATAAATTTTCATTTGAATTCTTATTCTGAATCTGTATAAACTTCATGAAATGACAAGCGGCTTTGTTTTTTTTCATTCTCATTAATTTTTACCACTTTCGAATTAAGTTTGTGGCAAAAACAGAATCAGCCAGTAACAATAAAAATTAAATTCAAATATACCACGATTATACCTTTCTTTCTTCTTTCTTTTATATTGGTCATTTCGCGCTTTATCGAACTTTATTTTCTCTCGATATCTCCGTGCTCTTTCAGCCGCCGTTAATTTTGTGGTTTTAATCTTGAAAATTAAAAAATAAAATCAAAATTAAACATTTTAAGCTATGAAGCAATACATTTCAAAAGTGATGCTCATGAAATGTTTGCCTATTTTGGTTTTTTTCGTAGGCAATTTATTTCTCAAAATCACAAATTATAAAAAAATTAGTTGAAACCATGTAAACAATGATTGTCAACGTCAACTTTTTACATTTAATATATTCACTTTTAAAAAAATTTGCGTGACGCTCATGAATTTTTATCGCGCCCTTAATATGGTGTTCACAAAAACTACGAAACATGCACACTTTTTTTAATAAATTTTTTTCGCTTTTTTACTTTTTTAATAATTAAAGTTTGCACTTTCCTTACGTTATTTACTTTATTTAAATGCAAATTGAAAACTAGTAATATTACTTGAATTATAAAAAAGTGACGGTCAATGCAAATTTGCACTAATTAAGTTTTGACGACTATAACAAATCAAAACACAAGAAAGAAACACAATAATTCGAAAACTGTTATTAAATGTTGCATATTTACTTTTTTCTTGATTTTATTTTGTTTACTAAAAATTCTAACGGCGGACAGATGATTTTGTATGGAAGCAGTCAGAGGGAGAAACAAAACACCATTCTGAATAAAGGTGGGCTATACACTACGTGTTTTTGCTTATGTATTTTTAAGTTTACAACTCACGTGTTTTTCTTTATATCTGTCAAAATTGGTTATTTTACATAAGGGTTTTAATTTTTGGACACCAACTTGTATGTACAATTACACGTGACATCGCCATGATTATTTACAACAGCTGATACGCTTAAATATTAAATATTATTCTTTTATCACACATAAATTTCCATGTCGTTTCTTTAAAAAATGCGTTAAAGCCGCTGCAAACATTTTTGGTAGCGTCACTTAACTGGCGTCGTCAAAAATATTGATTTAAGGTTTTTCGTTTTTTAATATACAAGATGTGGAGCTTGTATAAAAAATTTTTAAATAATTTATATCATTGTTATTAAATTATCAAAATGGGATAAAAAAATATTTAATTTATCTCTTATGCAAATTCTTCATACGGCCGGCTAATGATAGCGCAGATTTAACCGTCGACAAATCTTTGCGCCTGGCATTTACATTTGAAAACATGCGTTTGAACATAAGAAAATAGAGCGTGTTCTAATTGAAAAAATACATATGTATTTCCACATGTATTTTACGCAACTAGATGTTTTTACCCCCTTATGTAAAATTTGACATATACAATGTAAAAAACACGTAGTGTATATGCACCTTAAACAAAAAAAAAACAAACATACAAATTTGAGAAATACGTTTTTTTGTTACATATTCCTTGCTGATCACTCTCACATTTTTGTTTTTTTTTTTGTTTTTGTTTTTATTTTTACCTAAAATAGTGTGTAGTGTAAATAGCGGGACACCAGTGTTGCCATTTTAGCACTTTCAGTGCTAGATTTAGCATTTTGTTTCTCGAAAATGCATTTAAATTTTAAAAATATTAGTCAAATTTATTTTTTATATCTCCAAAAGTATTTTTTGGAGTAAAATAGTAAAAAATTTTTTTCTCAAAAATTTTATCAACCAAATTATGCTAAAAAGCATTTAGCAAAATAAATTTTACTAATATTTCAACTAAATTTCTGTGGTAAGTAAATGAACACGGAAATTTTTGAATTAATAAATGAAATGTAATCTATTAAAACAAGTCAACAATTATTATAAACAAAATTAGAAAAAACTATAATTTATATTTGTAACATTTGAAATAAAAATTGTATTGTTACATTAAAAAAATTTAGCACTTATTTTTTTATCTGTAGAACATTTTAGCACTTAGTTTTTTAAGTTTTAGCATATTTTAAAATTCATTTTCTGGCAACACTGGGGGACACAAAAATTGCGTTTTTTTTTAATTGACCCATATATATGTATGTATATGTACATATATATACAATTAGGGACTTAGGTCTTCATACATATGTATCTAATATTTTACATTCTCTTCAATTAAAGAGTACGAGAAAAATAATTTATAAATCAAAAACTTCAATTCTATTTTAATTACTATACGAATAATCCGTAAATAAAACTCGTTTCCAAAAATCAATGCCTTTATTTCAGATATCAAGGGTTTTTGCGGGAATTCTTTATCCGTAGAATTTTCGATTCTTTCCTATTTTATGTTCTACAATAAGATTTTTTATGTCTACACTAACTTCTTTACGCGTGCTCATCTTGTTAATTTGTAACAACTTTTTTTTTTTTTTTTTAAGAGAAGTAACACTCAGGCAATTAATATGCCTATATATAATTGCGTTACTGTCTTAGAAAACGGGATAGTTGAAGAAGTAAAGGTGGGGAAAGTAGAAGAAATATTTATATCACAACTCTGCAATTGCGCATTATGTTTGTTTTAATGCAGCATTGCAGCGCGCCTCTGGTGGTTAGTAGGCGCAATATTTTTAAAGCTTTATTTTATGGTCTTTATTTAATTATTTTACTTCGGTGGCATTTGAATGCTATAGCAACGAAGGAGGGCGCTGTGATAAATATTAGTTATGATGGACAGAAAGAAAACTAATAATTATCAGAAACTGGTGTTGTTTGGAGTGGCAGCGGCTGGGAATCGAACCCGGGCTACAAAAATACCAACTCATGCTTAATGATCAAAAATGCGCTGATAAACTGCTAAAAAGCAATTCAGCAGTCACGTAAACTACCTAAATTGCAAAAATCTAACGTTATTTGAACTGCAACTCTTTTTAAATTTTAAATAAAGCTAAAGAAAATGTAGTATATGTACACTTTTGTCTTTGATTAATGAATATATGAAATTTTTGGAATGTAGACCAGTGTGACCATTGCATTTTATTATTTGGCATATTAGAATTTAAGAATACTAATTAATTTTCTATTGAAAATAGCTTGAAAATAAAAAAAGTTAAAATTATATGTATAAACATTTTAAAAAATAAATGACAAATTTATTAACGGATGAAATTACAAGTTTTGAACTAAAGTGGCAAAAGTTAACTTCATATGAGTGAGAAAATCAAAATTCAACCGTAGAATTTTGGAAGCAAGTTTGTGAATGCAAGAATGCGTTTTATAAAAACCTTTTTCATCTATCTTTTGATATGAAGATTTTAGTTTTTCCCTTTAGTAATTCAGAAGTTAAACGTATATTCTTTAAAAACCAATAGAGAATGTATAGTCGATCAAGCCCCATTATAATGCAAGTTGAAGTAATTTTCAGAAATGGCTCTTATATGGGAGCTATAACTAATTATCGAGCAATCGTTATAAAATTAGGTGCCATGATTTCTATATACATATATAAAGCTTTTTTTATATCGAATATTATTCATTTTAAGACAGTTATGCCCTTCTAAGTGATTTTAGGAAGTTGACCTTTTATAGGAGCTATGCCAATTTATTGACCGATTTGCACAAAATTCGTAGGTGTGATTACGTGTATAACTTATTTGTGGCAATTGATTTGGACACGTTTATAAATCATTTTTATAATCAACATAGCCCTATTTCGAGAGGAAATTTGTATGGGGGCTAAGCGAAATAATGGATCAGTTTCAACCAATTTTAATGGACAGCCATAAAATCGAATCAGAAAGGGATACCGAGTCTATTGCTATACTTTAAGGCGGATGTTAGACTAATATTTTTGGGCGTTTTTATGGTGATGTAGGGTATAATAAAATAATGAACATAATGATTTTAAATACCATTATTTCTATTCTTTATATTAGATGTGGATTATATGCCTTCAAATTAGAATTTAATAAAAAAATTCTGAAAATTTCTTAACACAAATAAAATTACTTACAGTTATCCTTAAGGTTAGATTTCTTACGAGAACATAATTTACTTTTGTTCTTGAGTTCAAAGTTATACCATTTATATAAAAATTTTACTTTTTAGTCATGCGTACCTCGAATTGTTAAAAATTGTCAGGCATGTCACAGAATTCGATCGGAATGGTTTCAATTCCGTATTCGCAAATCGATCGTTTTTACTTTGCGTTCTCTAGATTCCGATCGATTTTGTTTATGCCCAAAAAATTTTAAATCTCGGTTTTTAACTTAAATATAGTAACGTTGTGTAACCAAAACAAAAAAAATATGATTTTTGTAATAAAAAGTAAACAAAAGCGAACAGAAAGAGCGCTAACAAAGAAATTTTAAATAAAAGTGAACAAAATTTTTAAAAAATGCCTGGAATTTAAATGGTTGCTGTTTTAAATGAACAAAGACATCAAAACGCAGTTGAAAAGCTACGAAGAAGAAATTTAAGGGATGCTTCTGAAAACGACAAAAGTTTTCTTGTTGCTGTCACCAACTTTGAAATTTTTAACATTTTATTTAACTATCAATGAGATAATTAAAACAACAATGAAATAATAAAATGAATTATTTAATTGTGATTATAAATTAGTAGTATGAGTTTTTTTTTAGTATAAAATAATAAAAATTCCACTTTAGAAATCTAAAGTGGTTTCATTCCGAAAAAAAAAAATTTGGCATTTTAAAACAAGTTTTAGCATATTTTAGCAATATTTTTAAACTTATTTAGCCCTTTAACTTTTTGAGATCTGGTCAAGTACCTAACTGTATATGGGGGGTAAACATTAAAATCAGTGATATTTATAAATGTATGCACATTTAAGATATTCTCGGAAGTCTTATTTATATGGGGGCTACGGTCAAATATAAACAGGGTTTAATATTTAGTAAAACGTTTTTTCCAACTGACTATTAACTGCGCAATAAATATGTACCACTTCCATATTTATATGTAAAAATACTAAAAATATACAAACTATTAACCAACGAAATATATTCACTAGCTTCATGGTAGAAATATTTCTAGTAGTAATTCTAAAAATATTTTGCCATACAAAATATTTCTAGTAGCAACCAGAACACAAAATGAAAATTTTTCATTTCCAATATATTTACTACTAGAACACACGCATACTTTTTATAGTTTTCTACCGAACCATAAACCATGCAAAGAAATAGTTACTTGAAAAACCACTAACAGCCAGCAATATGTGAAATCGAAAAAACAAACTAAACAACAATGGCACATGAAAAATAAAAACTGACAAACATACGAAGTTGAAATATGTTAAAAACGAAAATGTGCATATAGAAGATTTCTTCGCCGCATAAATAAACTATTTTCGTCGCATATGTGGAATATTTACGCCGCATATATGCAATGTGCAGAAAACTGGGGGAAAAAAACTAGAAATAAGAAAAGGTTCATCATACATACAGTATACGTTGATTTGTGGTTATAAAATAATAATTTGTATAGAATTGTGTGTTATTAAGATAAGGAATTAAAGTACATGAAAATATAAGATGCTTTTTCAAGTTAATGATTTATTTTTTGTAAATTTACGTATTTAATTATGCGGTATGAATGTTGTTTAAATAAAAAAATGTCTAAATTATCCCACTTAACTTTCCCATAAATAAAACCCAAAAATTCTAAGGAACAATTTTTATTATACTACCTATTAATACATATGTATGGCTATATGTATGTATGTGTTCATACAAAGAATTTAACTAATTTATAACAAATAAAATAAAAAAGTGCTACATGAATAGAGCCAAAAAAACACTTGAAAAAAATGTGTCATAAAAAATTATCTATGTATACCTATATGTATGTATAACGGTAGTCATAAAAAACACTTCTACATATACAATGCAATGCACTCATCCGCTATCCTATTTTCATACATACATAGTCTTCTTTAATGCACTTTCACCGCATTCCTATCTTTCAAACCTCAGATTCTTTATTGTTGTCGATCATTTGCACTATCACGTGCTATTTATTATTCATTTCATTCAGAATACAAACAAGTTCAAACAACGTATGTATGTATGTATGTTTGCAAATCGTATGAATACATGTTATTATTAAAAACTTCTTCTGAGTTGTTGTTGCCTTTATTTTAAAACACTACCTATACATGCATACATATGCACATAATGTGTCTAAAAGTAAAATTTTCTCATTGAAAAATTTCGTTTTCACCAAGTTACTGTTTTTTTTCTTACATTTTTTTTCTTAATTTTCTATAATTTTAAAAATAATTGTCCTCACAAATGTTGGTGCATTTCCATTCTTCCTATACCATTCTTGTTTTTGTTGGTATTATTACATTCATACCGCATAATTAAATACGTACGCCCACAACTTTTTAATTTCTTAGCTACATCTTTATTTTGGAATTTTCTGAATTTCTATTACAAATAGCACGAATGCATTTGAAGACTCAATAAATAAATAAATAATAAAATCAATAATTAATCAGAATCGTTATTAAAAATCATAAATCATAAATTTACAAAAAATAAATCATTAGCTTGAAAAGGCACCTTATATTTTCATCTACTTTAATTCCTTATCTTAATAACACACAATTCTATACAAATTATTATTTTATAACCACAAATCAACGTATACTGTATGTATGATGAACCTTTTCTTATTTCTAGTTTTTTTCCCCCAGTTTTCTGCACATTGCATATATGCGGCGTAAATATTCCACATATGCGACGAAAATAGTTTATTTATGCGGCGAAGAAATCTTCTATATGCACATTTTCGTTTTTAACATATTTCAACTTCGTATGTTTGTCAGTTTTTATTTTTCATGTGCCATTGTTGTTTAGTTTGTTTTTTCGATTTCACATATTGCTGGCTGTTAGTGGTTTTTCAAGTAACTATTTCTTTGCATGGTTTATGGTTCGGTAGAAAACTATAAAAAGTATGCGTGTGTTCTAGTAGTAAATATATTGGAAATGAAAAATTTTCATTTTGTGTTCTGGTTGCTACTAGAAATATTTTGTATGGCAAAATATTTTTAGAATTACTACTAGAAATATTTCTATACTTTTAGTATGTGAAAGGTTAAATATTATTTTCTTAAAATATTTTTCTAGTTTTCCTATAAAATTATGAAATATTTTGCTATTTTTTACATAATATAGTAGTAAGTTTAAACTCTGAATATAAACCGATCATCATGAAATTGCGTACGACAATTTTTGTATATATATATATGGATTATTTGTGTAGAACTTCAAGTTGATAGCAACGTTTATAAGAGGTTTTTGTGCTTTTAAATTATTTATTTTTAACATAAAATTTGCCATGAGGATTTTCACATATATGTGAATTTTTTGTAGCGAATTGTGATGTTTATGAAAGATTTATGAGCATTTAATATGGAAACTGATATTCTCTAGGCATTTATGTATGGGGACTATGAGAAATCGTGGACCGATTCTTATCATTTTTAACAGGACTTATCCTTCTATATTAAAAATGAAAGTGTAAAAAATATCTGATATTGAGGTTGTTTGAAACTTTGGTTTATAACTCGGATCCTAGGATGTACAGTTTTTGACTTTTTTCAATACCAAACATTTTGGTGAAATACAGAAGATATATATATTAATTAGAGAAGGAATTGAACTAATATTTATCTTTTTAAGAGAAAAGTTTTTTATTCAGTACTGGAACAATTGGCATCATGTAAACATCATCTATTTAACTCAACGTTTTTTGAGAAATAGAATACACTAATACCCCGATTTGCGTCGACCCGATTTGCGTTGATTCGATTTGCATCATCAAAAAAAAAAGTTGCGTGGCTTCGAATTGCGTCGTTGATGTTTCGTTTTGCGTCGAAAAAATACATAACTGTGTCGTTTTCTATTACATTTTGTGCATAGAAAGGGGATTTCCCATTTTACCTCGTTTTAAAATTTTTGGTGTCAGTTTACAAGAAATATTAGTGCGATAAGGTGTAAGAGAAATTTATGTACAAAAAAAAAATCAGTTAAAGTTCAACGAAAGATAACCCGATTTTTTCAGAAAGGTACGCAACCCTGATGTGACCATTGCCTTGGAGTAACACAAATTATTTTGTATGTAATTTATTAAATTGAATTACATAATTATATGTTTATGTTGATTTTTTACATGTATGAATTGGCTTTAATTTATTTTTTTACTTTAAGTTATCTTTTTGTTGCAATATATTTTAAAAAATATACCTACATATGTATACATTTATTTATAGTAAAAATTTTCAACTTTTCTAAAAATTTTCTTCTGGAACGAATTAACGAAAAATCCATACAAATATATGGAGAAAAGTGATTCGATTTGGGTTGTTTCGCATTGCGTCCCGTTTGGTCGGTCCCAATTAACGACACACTTCGGGGTATTAGTGTAAATTACAGTACCGAATTTTATGAAGGTCGCTATTTATAAGAACCACTTACTTAGTCGAGATGATAATGAATTTCAAAACAAAAAAAAAAAACACACTATTCCTTAAAAATGTGTGATTTTTTTTATTTATAATATATAATCACTTAAACTCCATTTCATTTGACTGAGAATTTATGAAATTTTGACAAACAAAAAAAGGATTTAGCTTCTTTGCAAACAGCAGTACAGCAATAATATAATTAACGAAATAATTCTAAACATGTATTTTTATTATTAGGAATGAAAACCTCAAATTCCTTAAGAGTGGAACAACTTAACAACACAAAATTTCACGCAGTTTACTTTTTTAAGACTTAAATAAAAAATAATGAGAAAAAAATGTTTTAAAAAGTTTAAGCCTGAGAATATATATGTTAATATAAAATTTTTATGACGTAGTTTTTGAATAGGAACTTTTTATTATGCAGAGTAAATGTTTCTATTTAAATTAATATTATTATTCGAAATAATTAAGTAATTTTAAGGACACTTATAAAGAAATTCCCAGAACACTCCTCAAATTCAAAAAAAAAAAAAAAATGTTCACGATCAAACCAACTACAATCAAAGTCAATCAATCAGCCTACCAAACTGAAAAAATCCTACCCAAACGGCAACGCTATTCCGAATGTAGCACATCAAAAAATTGGTCGTAGACCCACAAAAATATATATATATTCTAGGTTTTTTTCTGTTTGTCTGTTCTGCTATGTCCGTCAATCTATTAAACCACTTAAATGAATTTAGAGCATTAACAATCCAAACTGTGTGACAAATTTTAATTTTCAATTTACTTTGGTAGTAACACGACTTAATACAATTTAAAATTTTAAGTCTTAAAGGAATTTTAAAGAGAAAATAATGACAATAAATAAAACATTCAGATTTAAAAAAGTTCACCTTTGCATTAAATTACGCCCACATTACAGAAGAGTGGGTGTGGCTGAAATAATATTTATAATTTATACAAAAAGAATATCGTTACAAACATTAAATATTATCATCATATCCATGAAGCATCAAATGATTTGAAAGGACCATCGCGCAAGTAACCACATACAATAATCTGGCTTATTAAACGATATTATTTTGTCTACAAAATTAAAACATTAAAAAAAAACATTTAACTAAAATGTATACACCAACAAACTTTTAAGCTGCGGCATTAGAAACATAAACAACAACAACAACAACAACAACTAAAAACAGAAATACATAGAAATAAAAACAAAAACAACATAAGTAGGATTACAAAAGGTTTAACGATGATTAGGCATATAGGCCAAGTGTTAAAAGCATAAACTACAAAATATGTATGTATAAAATACTTATAAACAAGTAAGAGTGCTATATTCGGCTATGCCGAATCTTAAATACCCTCCACCTAAACGTAATAAGAAATAGAAAAACTACACTGGTTATAGGACTAGAATATCCTTATTCTGTATTTTTTATTCAGTTTTAGTGCAAATTTAATTATTATTTTATATATTGTTAGAAAGACAATTTTACGACCAACATAATTTCTGTTAAATATTTTGAAATTTTGTCTAATTTTCACCATTTTTAATTGATTTGATTACCAATTCTTACCATAATTTACAGAGTTTGTCTGATGTTCATAATAATCTTGAGTGTAATTTAACAAACAGAGTATAAAAAAAGGGGAATAATTCGGTTTTAGTGACTGCTCAAAAAAAAACTTCATCAAATAGGTCTTTTAGAGGAGATGCCAGCAAAAAAAATTTGTTGGCGATCACGCCTATTTTCGAGGGGGCGGGCCCGTAAAGTTCAAAATATATAGGCCTATATCTCGGGAACTGTAATACACTAAATGAACGGTATTAAAAATACCTTTCCAACGATATATATCATAATTATAAAATATGGACCGAATATGGGTTAAATCCGAAAGAATATTTTTTGACCCGAATTTATTTTCTTTTTGGAAATGGTTCTTATATGGCAGCTATGACAAATTATGGGCCGATATTCTTAAATTTTGGAACAGTGATTTTCATGCATATGAGGATATTTCACGTCGAATTTCAACATAATAACGGTATATTTAAGATATATATTAGTATTAACGTGGATTTCGGAAATGGACCTTATATGGGGAACTTAGTCAAATATGGACCGATATTCTTAAAATTTAGCTGTTTTATTTAGGCATGTATGTAAATGATCCATGTAAAATTTTGGATTGGTTCCCTTATTTATAAGAGATTTATGAGTATTAAAGTGATTTTCGGAAGAGGGCTTTATATGGAGCATACGGTTAAATATAGACCGAAATTCACAAAATTTTGTGGGATGATTTTTGTATATATCTAAATGATCTGTGCAAAGTTTGAGTCGGTACGGTTATTTATGTAATATATATAGAGATAAATGTCTTTTTCAGATGTGGTCCTTGTATGGGAGCTATGACCAATTCTGGGCCAACCACCATAAAATTTAGTATAACAATTTATTTGCCTATAAAGATTATTCATGTCAAATTTTAGCCGTTTAACATTATTTATATCTGTTTTATACGTATTTAAGTGAATTTTGGAAGTGGACTTTATATGGGGGATATGGTCAAACATGGACCGAACTAAAACAAATGGTTGTTGACTGGCCGGCACCCCAGTGGTGTATGTGGTTAGAACGCAAAGAATTCTGATGAGAGAAAGTGGGATTTCTCGAAACATACGTAAATTCAACAACTCAGGTTCGAATCCCAGTCAAGAAAAATTATTAAAATTTTTAATAATAAAATTTTTCAAGTTGTAATTCCCAACTTCAGTAAAAATAATTTAATGAAAATTAAATTTAATGAACTCAAGCCTGACTAAAAATTATCAAGAAAAAAATTTCGTTTTGCGATTTATTTTTGCATAAAACTTATTTTTGCTGCATTTTGTCTTGATATTCCAATTTTATAGGCATTTATGTATAATTGAGCAATATTTCGGGAAGATTTTTGTATGGGGGCTATGAGAAATCATGGACCGATTCATAGTATTTTCCACACACTTTCTTCTTTTCTCATAAAAACAACGTTTTCAAATTTTCATGGTATTATCTCTAATATATTTCAAAATATTGCAATAAAATGGACAAAAAATATAAAATTTTTATGGAGGTTGTCTCACATATTGGTCCATAACTCTGGTTGGCCAAAATCGATTTTGCTGATTTTAAACAGCAAACTTCTCGAAAGCATGTCTGACAGAATTATTGAAGATCTGGGGACTTCAAAAAACTGATTTCAATATCCAGACAGACGGACATGGCTTAATCGACTCTGCTATCTATTAGGATCCAGAATATAAATACTTTATAGGGTCAGAAAATTATATTGTGGAAATTACAAACGGAATGACAAACTTTTATATACCCTTCTCATGAAGGTGAAGGGTATAACAATTAAAATTAAGAGAAATATGATATTTAACCTACCAAGCAAAATTCTTTTGTCATACTAACAAATTTAATTGTAACAAATTTTTAGCATAAATAATTGAAACTAAAACATAATTAAAGCAGAAACAATGTGGATTAATACACAACCACTTGTCTTTTCAATACTTTGGTGAATTAAAACTGCTGCGACCAGACGCAGCATTCTAAATAAACTGGGAAAAATACACTAAAATAAGGACTTAGGAAATTTTAACAAATATAAAAACATAATAGATTATCTCCATCTTTCGCGCAAAGTCACAATTTTTAAGATAGTTTGACAAAGTATGTACATACATATATAAATTTAAATAGGAATTTATCGGCATTAAAAGTTTCAGTTATACACGAATTCAAAAAATTCAAATGAAGAGCAGAGCTGCTTAGAGCGAAATATGGTTTGCATCACCGTTATTTCGAGCCCAGCTTTTCGCGTTTCCTATAATAAAAGATCTTAATCGTTACTAATTCGCAAAATTCGTGGCAACTATGCGGCAAATAATGATCGAAAATTGGGCCTTTCGAATGGACCAACTACAGCCTACACGCCGCCAATATTTAAGTTCAATTTTAGATACTGTTCTTCAGATCACAATAAAGATGCCGCATCAAATTTTATTTTAACCCTCCGTCGTACACATTTTTTGATTTTCACATTCGTAACGTATTAGGTCTAGCTGGACCCACTCAGTTTTTCATGTACTTAATTAAAAAAAAATATTTTTAATCAAATGTCAATGTAAAAGGACAAACAAAACTTTCATTATCATCAACACAAACATAAAGCAAAGGTGGTGAAAAGTGTAACGAGAGTTTCAATAAAACTTGTACCTTATAAATTAACTAGATGAAGTTACTTGTTACTACTCGTATATTTATTGGTTTTTTTCCCCGAATTAACATAACCTAACCTTGTTTAATGGATAAAAAGAAAGAATAATAGTTAACTGGACAAAAAATAATTAAAACCGCCATATAGTATAAACAAAACAACATTTACAATACAAAATATATATGGGCCTGACCACATCCATGTATTACAAATGTGATGTGTGCAGTAAAATATTCAAATAAGTGTCCTTTACTGGATATATGTTTTAGATATTTATAGCGAACTAAATTGTAGAAGGGTGCCTGAAATTTCAAGTCTCTAACTAAGTATTAAATATATTACTCGTATAATAACATTTCAAATTGAAAAAGGTCTGCCCAGACTTATGCGTAAGACGAAGGGTTAATAATCCTTACCATACTGGCAACTATTTTATACGTTGACTCCTGATAAGGGTACCCGTGTACGTTAATTTGTCCACTACGGTTTAAATATCTATACAATGCCTTGTATTGCAATTAAGGGGGATCCCAAAATTCATATTTTAATGTAAAATACAATTTTTTGTATGTGTACGTAGGTTTTTTGCATTATCAGTTCCTGTTTGTTGTTGATGCGTGCAGTTGTGTTTCTTAGCTGTTTTTGAAAAACTACTCTTACCTTTACTTTTTATTAAAAAAAATGCTTTAACTTATATACGGGTACCCGGATACCCTTATCAGGAGGGTTACATATAATCATGAAAACATTTCTTAAATTATTCAAACGTTATACATAAAGAAAAAGTACTTAATCTGCTGAGAACACAAAAGGACTTTTTTTTAAATGAAAAGCAACGAAAAAACTACAAAAGTACCGAGTTATATAAAATATTGTTCCAATTCACACCAAACCAAGACTTCTGGCAAGATGTAATATTTACTAAAGAAAATATGTTCAACACTTTCGGGTTAGATGGCTGGACATTTGTGTGGCGTTAAGAAAATACCGTTCTTGAATTAAAAAATAGAAAAGCAACAGTGGTACATGGCGGTTGGCTTAATGTACATACGAGTACATAGAACTAGCTAGTAATTTAACTAGCAACTGTTGTAACAAGTGTTGCAACTTATACAAATATTTTCTACTTTTATAAATAAGCTTAAAATGTCATGTAATAAGTTAGTTTGAAATACATATTGGACATACTTTGATTTAGACTTCCTACGCTTTACCTGTTATATGAAAATGGCAAAGCGTTTGGAGTCTGAAACAAATTGTTTCCACTTAAGCGTCGCCTCTAAGTGTTCAATTCTAAACTTTAAATGGAAAACAAAAAGGAAGTGAAAATGTTTAACTTTTTTGTAAAGAAATTTATTTAAATTGTTTTCAATTGTGTTTTTATTTGCTATCTACTGTTTTGTGCAAAGTCTTAATCAGCGTTGAATATAATTATGGTTTTAAACACACGTTCTCGTTTAAGTTTTTTTCCTCTCTCAATTTGTTTATTGTCGAACATAAGAATGCTGGCTGCATTCATTATCATTTGCATAGTTCAAAATATTGCAATAAAATGGACAAAAAAAATAAAATTTTTATGGAGGTTTGCTGATTTTAAACAGCAAACTTCTCGAAAGCATGTCTGACAGAATTATTGAAGATTTGGATCCCGAAGGTATCTGGGGACTTCAGAAAATTGATTTCAACAGACAGACATACGGATAGGGTTTAATAGACTTCGCTATCTATAAGGATCCAGAATATATGTATATACTTTATAGGGTCTGAAAATTATATTGTGGAAATTACAAACGGAATGACAAACTTTTATATACCCTTCTCATGATGGTGAAGGGTATAAAGAGAGAAAAATTAAAAACTGATAAAATAAAAATATAATAATTGCACTACCAGCAACTAGAATCAAATTCTAATGCAAATAACAACGATTAAGGAATAAAGAAAAACAGCAACAACAACAACAAGAACGGCACACTTTCAAAAGCACATGATAAAGTGCGTGAACATCTGTCAATGGGGGAGAAAATACATAAAACGAAAATCAACCAAACAAAGCAGGATAGATTGAATCGATAAACAGAAAGTAAAAAAAAAGGAAATCAAAAATTGGGGATTTTTTTATTAAAAGCAGAGAGAAAAAAAAACGAAAAAATAAACAAGAAATCAAACAACAAAAAAGAAGCATTGAAGTAAACTGAAAAAGAATTAAAAGAACAAAGAGAAATAGAAAAGCAGAGCTTTTTTTCTCAAAATTAACTATAAAAGTAGAAACAGGAAAGGGAGAGTGGGAATGGGAGAGAGATTTTAAGAGTCAGAGTTAGCACATATTGTATGTCAGGGAAATAAGAAACAAATACTGGAAAATAAGAGAATTTATTAGTAGAGCAGAGCGTGAAAGCTGTTTTCTATTTATTCGAAAATGGCGTAGTATAGTATTTTAGTATTGCCTTCCAGTTAAGCGCCATCTGCAATTGTGTTACAGTCAGTGCCATTTGGGGCCATCAGCCAAGAAGCAGGATAGTACGGTTAAAATCCTGCGACGCGCAATCCTTATACTTTTCTTTTTCTACTACACCAGCCAAAAAATGGAATACCTACAAAATTGTTTAAATAAAATTCAAACAAAATCATTTGTTATTTAAAAACCAACCTTAAAAAGCTATAACCTAAAATAGTAAATTAATTTGAACAAATTATTCAAACTTAAAATGTAAGATTTGTGAAATTCTTTCAAATAAAACAACAACTAAACTATAGTTTATATAACATAAAATTTTTAACTAACAAAAAATCTTTTCTATAACAAAAAAAAATAAAAAAAGGAAAATTGTGGGTGAAAACGGAAAAATCTGAAAAAAAAAAATTTCGTATAAGAACAAAAGAAATTTTCGCTTGCGCATCTCCATATACACGTATAACGAAAACAAGCGAAAAAAATTTTATACATCAAAACCCTGAGATTATACAAAAAAATAAAATACGAGAAAAAGTTATATGAAGAAAAATTAAATAAATATGACAAGTCGTTAAGTAAATTATAGTTTCAAACTAAAACCACAAATTGAAAACATTTTAAACACGGAAAATTTAAGAAATCTGGGAAATTTAACATGATTTTACGTTGAAACTTTGAGTTTTTAATATTTTTCCGTTGACTTGAGTTGTTTTTGGCAAGAAAAAAGAAAAAATTGTGTTTTTTTTTTTTTTTTGGGAAATAGCAAAAAAGTGGCATAAACAAGAAAAAATATGCTGATTTTGTTGCACGGTAGTAACTGTTATATAATTAAAGGTATGTTGTTAACAAACAAAAACCTGGCTGTAAAACTAAAAAATTTCAATTATGAATACAGTTTGAAAATAAATTAACAAATAAGATTAAAAAAAACAAGTGTTTAAATTTGTAAAAAAAAATTATAAACGTACAAATTAAAGACTTTTATAAATCCTAAAGATAAACGAACGAAATTAATTTTTAATAATTCAAGGATGTTTAAAATGAATTAAAAATAACAGCAAATGGTGAAACCAACTTGCTATTTAAATTTGTTTAACAAAATAGCCTAAAATAAATAAAAATACTTAAACAGTTATATTTTCTGTTCGGAAAGCATTCTATATTACAAATTTAATATTTTGTAAATTCTTCTTAATATTTTTGAGATGTCAAATCAAATGTAAACGTATTTGTTCCTTTCTTTTTTTTTTCATTTACTTTCTTTCTGTTAAATCTTCCTTAAATTCCCTAATATACACATACCGTTACTCGTTGTAAAGAAGAACCAAAAAAACCGTTAGTTCGTTAATTTCGTATCTTCAGTTTTTGACAATTCGTCTGCCATCGTTAATTCGTTTTTGTGCTATCGTAAAATTCTAACAGTGAAAGAAAACAACCAAGATAAATTCTAAGAAATACTTATAAGCTATTCTTATGTAGAAAAAAAAACACATACAAATAAGAAAGCACCACAAAAAAAAAAGAGAATATAAATAAGAATTAAAGAAAATCAAAAGTAAAACATATGGCAACTCTAAGCACTGGAAAGTTAAACTAATTTAAGACATTTACACGCTCTCCCTCACTTTGTCCTCATAGAAAATCAAGAAAGCTTTTACTCGCAACCCTGCCAGTGAGAAAGTAACCGTTAAATTAAGAGTAAACAGAAAATTAAGCTTCTAGGCAGAGACAGAGAGACAAAGAGAGGGTGAGAAATGGAGCCAGTCATTGAGAGTAATAGTAATAGTTAAAACCGTTATATAAAGCAAACACCCAAAAAAAAAAAACGTGCAAGTGAATGATAAAAAGCTCTCTACTTGAAAATACCAAAAATTAAAAAAAAAATAAAATAAAAGAAATAATTCATAAAATTATTGCGTGAAAAATATCTAAATAGTTTGAAATCTAAAATGTTTAATATGTATTAAAATATGTTTTTTTTTACTTTTTAAATCTCTTCAAGGTTACTATAAAATAAAACACACCAGCAAATGCAGTAACATAAAATTAAAAGAATGAAATTTGCAAAGGAAAGGTGATAAAATTGACAAGAAAAAGGAATAAAAAACTAGTCAAAAAAATAAAAATCTAATGCAAAGTGAGAGAAATTTCGACAAACTACAAAAACTTTAAACCCCCTATTTAGAAAACAAAACACCATCATCTAAGCCACTACTACAACAAACACCTCTCCTTATAAAAAAAAAATTACAATGAATAATAAAGATTACTAAATTTATTTAACAACTCAAATAAATAAGAAAATAAACCCCTAGAAGTATACTACATATATACTACATATATACTACAGCAAAGTATACTAAATCAAATGCAATTACAATTAACTGCATTAACAGCATAAAACCAAAAGGAAAAGACTTACAAACAAACAAAAACTACTGTAGAAGTAACAAAAATATTTTAATTTTTCTGTTTCAGTTTGGTTTGTTGTGTTACAATTTTGAACTTGTAGTTTTTTTTTTTGTTTTTGGAAATTGTTATTAAACTTCTTATAGTATTATCTTAATAATAATTCGTTGTCGTTTTTGTATACTTGTTTTGTTATCATATTATTCGTTGTCGTCCTTAACGTCGTCGTAGTTATCGTCCTTCTTGTCGTGGTCTCTGTCTTCGTCCTCGTCGTAGTTAATCGTTGTTGTCGTTATATATTTACAATATGTGTTATTTCGTAAAAACCACAGATATGCTTTTAATAATAAAATAAATAAGAAACAAATTATATACATACATAAATACTTACTAATACAAATTAAAAAAAAAATATTTAACCCAAAGGATAAGAAAAAAGTATTCCTTTTTTTTTGTACAAGTGTGTATCAATTAGTGTGCATTGAATTCCATACAGATTATTTTGTATTTATATTTTGTTTTTGCTCTAAATTCAAAAGTGTTTGATTTCTTTTCCATAAGTTCGTTTAAATACTAGAATCAATACAATGGATAAAACAAGTTATTTTAAAACTTTAAAGGATTAACAATACAAAACTTTTCTCTGGAAATAAACAACTTCAAACGAGTGTAAGTATTCATTAGTATATATGTAGTATGTGTACTGTGTGTATGTGTATTTATCCGTATCGATACTCAGAATAAATACAGCGCTCCAAGTAGTATGCTTTAAAAATTTATTTAGCAGTTGATTGAACGGAAATAATAGACTGTGTACAAATTCATTAATGTAGAAAAAATTATGCTATCTGAAATTTTAATAAATTTAAACACAGACAAAAATAATTTTTTCTATGAAAAGTTATATTTTATCAAGGACTCTGCCCCAACTAGTTACGAAATTTAATTTATTGAAAACTTATATGCTACAAAAAAATCTAAATTTAAAACAATTTTTGTATTATTTTTTAAGAGCAATTAAACTTTTACATACTAAATTACATTCCAAATTGAAAATTATAAATTATGTTCTGGGAAATCGTTGAATATACATAACAATTCTATAATGCGTTGGAATTAGTGCTCGTTATGGCCATACCATAATATTAAGCGCCTCCATCATTTAACTTACATTTGAAAATCATCAGAACGCTGTACTCGTATTGTAGCATCCAACCATGAATTTAATTCTGCAATAAATGGCCTCAAAGAATAGTAACTGTTTATGTGAAATTACAAAAACTTTGGATAATATCCCAGCAAAAATTTTAATTGCAAATAATCAGTTGAAATGCTAAATTCTGGAACGGTTTTGTCATTGGAGGCAACACACACTGCTTAGAAATATTTAATATTTAGTTCGCCATTATCTGTAGCAAAAAGCTACGGTCGCACTTATCAAATATTTGCCGAAAAAGATGTAACCTTCAAATAAAATATTTTTGAACTCGTTTATTTATTTAGAACAATACACAACAAATATTTAGTTTGATTTTATTTGATGCTGTTTGATCCTGCAAAACTCTTATAAGAGTAAACAACGTCAAACACATTTGTGCTAAAACAAATGGCTACGCTTTTTTGAATAAATATTTGCCAAGTATGACCATACCTTTATGAGTAATGAAGATGAATTGACCAAGCCTTCTCACGATTGATACTCCTCTAAAAAAAATATCTTATTTTTTTAAGAGAAAGTAGTGCTAGTTTGGTAATATTAAATTGTTGAAAGAAAAATTACACACTTTCTCGATACCTAAAGAAGTTAGTAGATAAAATGTGTCTAAAAAAAAGTCATGAATAATCGATGACATTTTACAGCATATTTATTTAGATAATTAGTCTTCAAGGTATTTTGACATTTATAATTTAATATTGGTTAGAAATTACCTGCTGTTTAAATAAATTGATACCAAGACCACATCATTTACTGATATGCCGAAAAGCCGATGCTGAAGATTCGAAAGCAAACATATTCGAAATACAATGTGTTAGGCAGGAGTTTACTTTCGAAATTAGTTACAAAATAACCCCCCTTTATCCTCATTTTCCCTATTCCGGCAGCTTTGACAGCAACTGTTGAAGGAAAGTCGAACTCTATCCAGACTTAGTATAGCATGAACTTTCTAACTAACTAGGATGTAATTAACATAAATGCTACCGGAGATTAGATAAAGATAATAGTATGCCTCAGTGATAGTGATCTTTATAAAAACCATGATATCCCACGATACAGTTCATCTCTAAACAATCCGACATCATTAGGTGCAGCTTTTTGTCCATTCTTTTTACAAGCATCGTTCTAATACCAACTATCTATTTGTGACGATATTACCAAGATTTTCAGTAGCAACATATATTTAACACGTCATTTCAATATAATTTCAATAATCTTTACATAAAGCTTAGCACGAACTTTGGCGAGCATATGCAGATGATTTGGTAATTTGGTAATTTGGTAAATTTTATATAGGGCCTCGAATGTTTTAACTTATTCACTGAAATTGTTCTCTGCGTGTGGACAAATGTGGACATAATGTGAATCTAAATAAAACTGAAATAGTGCTCTTCACAGAGAAAAGAAAATAATATAAATCTTCCCAAACTAATTACAATAACTCTTGTGTTATCGAACTCGAAAAAATTCAAATTCAAAATAACTTATGCAGCCTGCATTCGTGGCAGTAGCATTTACATTTACATATAAAACCTTTCACTAGCGTTAAATATATGTACTCAAAGTTTGGATATATTGATAGGCAGTGCAATCAATTAATTATAAATAATCGTTATAAGCCTCATTTTATCAACTATTGAATTTATGCACATTTAACTAATGACTAATTACTCAGCAGACCTAGCAAACTTATTATGGGGGAAACCACTTTATTAAAAGCGTATAAAGGAGTGTAAACCTAATGAATAATTTTATAATGATAAAAATGACATATTTTATTTACTTTTTCCCATATTACATAAACATAAATTAAAGTCAATATTCAGAGAACAATTGGAGTCAAAAATTTGTCAAAGTTGGTAGTCCAAGTTTGTATGAAATGAAATATGTAGTAAGTGCATTTATTTATTTTTTTTGATTTAATTTTTTTTAATACAAATTTTAAAGGGTGACACCAAATGAACCATGTACGTCTTTAATCTGATACAGAAATGTCTGATATTTTTAATAAAATTAATGTTTAAAATAAATTTCTTGTTTATGCGGCAATCTATTACTTGTGTAAGAATTACCCAACTATTAGAAGACTATTATCAAAATATTGTCTTTTTAACTAACACAATTGAAAGATAACTGAAAAGAAAATGCGTTTTTAATATAATTATGGGTATGTGTCCTTTTGTTGGTCATACTTTCCTAAAACATTATTATGCCAAAAACTATGTCTTTGAAAAAATGGCCTTTACGCACATTTGTGTCGATTAAAATTTTAGTATAATTTATGTACGAATTTTAATTGTAACCAATCACTAAGGATTTTGTTAATTGTTTTAGTTAGCTCATTTTAATTTTTTTTACAGTTTTAAAAGTAAAAGTTACATGGCTACTTTAAAATACTTTATTTAGTATTTTAACCTTGCAACTGATATTGTGGAACTGAACCATAATGAAAACTATAGGTTTTAATTATCTCGCTTTTTACTTTTCCACAGTAGGAGAAGATCACAATTTGGCAGTAATAAATTAAATTAATACATACATACTTCATTCTTTATTATTAAAGGTGGATTCACCCATTCGTTCTTAACAAAAAATTTGTTCCAACAATTTTTTTTTATGTAGTTTGAGAGAGAGAAAATATTTTTTACGAACTTGAATTGGTTTAATCATGGTGAAATTAATTTACAAGGTGACACCATTTCTACAATAATTACAACAAGGCAAGAACAACAGGCATTTTTGTTTGTGTAATACTTTCGTTACTGTCAAAACATCTGGCATAAAATAAAGAAAACAAATATACAAACATGCATAAAAACAGAAAACAATAACATAATACAAAAAATACAAAAACTAACACTTTTAGTAAAAAAAAAACTCAAAAAAACAAACACACTATTTAATATAATATAGTTCTTTAACACTTTTAAACTATTTTATGCAGATAAAACGGTGACAAAAACTCACTTTTTCAAATACAAAATAATTTTTTAACGTTCCTGTATAAACTTTGACTATTTGTAAACAAGTTTTTGACATTTTCAATTTCACCATGAATAGAGCAAAAAATAATCAGCTGGGGCTTTGCTGTCACCTTGTAAATTAATTTCACCATGGGTTTAACTTTATATTTTTTCTGGACAAAAATGAATTGGATTGAAAATAGATTGCATTTTTTTCATACAAATAACAATGGCTTATGTGTTTCCATGGCCATCAGCAAAAACAACTTTCTTTTTTCATTCATTTTGAATTTATATCTGTGATTTTGAATACACAATATTTTAAAATATTTAAATTTAAATATTTTAAATTTTTAAAATTAAATATTTAAAATAAAATAAATCAATGGTCGCACTCATGGTGCAAATATACAATATACAAATATATAATTTACTTCTGTATGTCAACAGTAATACTTTTTCAAGTGTTTTTGACAGTAGTACACTATTTAACACAAACAAAATGTCTGTTGTTTCTGTTTTGTGTTGTATTTGTTGTCGATTTGCACTCACCTTGTATAGTTGCACCATGGTCGCACATGTAAAACTAATAGATTTTGTTTACATATGACAGCTTTGATTTTTCAAAAAACTCGTTCGAAATGGGTGAATCGTGCTGCAAAAAACTCTCAGTAAAAAAATCCCTCCGCAAAATGTTTGTTAAGAGCAAATAGGTGAATCCACCTTAAGAATTTACGATATGATTAAATGTCTACCAAAAATTTTAATTGTGTAAAATTAATAAATTGAAAAATGCAAGTTAAACTTGAAGTTATTTTAGTATGAAAGAATTCGTTAATATTATTAAAAATTTGTTGAAAATTTCAATGTTTCAATTGAAAAATTATATAAATTATGAAATTATACTACATATTTATGTGTATAACCTATGGTGTAATTATACAAGGTGAGTGTAAATCGGCAACAAATACAATACAATACAATACAGAAACAACAGGCATTTTGTTTGTGTAAAGTAATTTACTTCTGTCAAAAACACCTGAAAAGTATTACTTTTGACACAAGTAAATTGTAAACAAAGTCAGTCAGCTGTGCTACTGCATAGCATACCTTGTATAGCATACTTCGTTGTACATTGTATTGAGAAAAAATAAAAATATTCAAAAATATAAAAAAAAGACTCGAACGATTAATTATACTTAAAATATCATATCATAACAGAGCGATAAAAATTAACTTTTTTCCTCTTTATTCCAAATAGGTATAAATAGAGTTTTGCTCTTTTTATACCCTCCACCACCATAAGTGGTGAATAAGGGTATATACTCGTATAAGTTTGTCATTCCGTGTGTAACACTGAGAAATACTCATCTGAGACCCAACATATTATATATAATATTGATCCTTATGCAATTCGAAGTCGATTGAGCAATGTCCGTCCGTTTGTCTGTGTAAACCACTTTTACGTCCAAAAACACAACCAAAATCAACAGAGTTTCCAAGATACCGTTTATAATTCTCCTAAGCAGTATGGTGTTGAAAATCGCAAAATCGGTATAGTTATGAACCAAAATTCTAGCAATTTTTTTTTAAATATATTGCAGATATTGCCATGGAATTTTGTACACGTTACTTCTATTACGTTACTTCTATAAAAGAAGAAAGTGTGAGGAAAATAGTAGAAATCCATGATTTATCATAGCCTCCATACAAATATCTTATCAAAATATGGCTTAATGATAAATAAATGCCTATAAAATTAGAATATTAATACAAAATTCAGCGAAAATAAGTGTCATGTAAAAAGAAATTGCAAAATTTCGTTTTGTTCGGTCCATATTTGACCGTTTCCCTCAAATAAAGCACGCTTCCGAAAATCACTTTAATACTCATAAATCTCTTACAAATAATGGTACCGATTCAAAATTCCATACGGATCATTAACATACATGCCAAAATCAAGCTGGTGGATATTGAGAATATCGGTGCATATTTAATTATATCCCGCATATAAGGTCCACTTCCGAAATTCAATTTATTACCTACCTTTTTCACTTTATGATGTATCTATCCGTTATTACGTTGAAATTCGATATACGATATTGCACTGTTCCAAAATTTAAGAAATCATAGCTGACATTTAAGGACCATTTCCGAAAAACAATTTAACCCAAAAAATGTCTAATAAATATCGATATCGATCCAACTTTTATATGGATCAGAAATTTTAATCCAGAAATCATATTAATATCGGTTATACGGCAATTATTCTACTGGATTTTGTAGCTGCCAGTCAACAATTGGCAATAGCTCCAGAATTAAGTCCACTTCCGAGCATAATAACCAACCATACAACTCTTGTAAATAACGTTATTGAGATGAAATTTAACTAAAATAAGCCTAAAATACGTAGAAACCACAAAAATCTGACAAACTCTGTAAATTATGGTGAATTATTACCAGTGTAGTTTTTATATTTCTTATTACATCTTATTACGTTTATGTAAAGGGTATTTTAGATTCTGCACAGCCGAATATTGCACTCTAACTTGTTTTTATTATTAATATTAACTAATTAGCTACATCTAATTTTCTAATAAAGGTGATAGCTTCCATCCGCATATATATTATTAAAATTTAAAGATAAACTATTAGATATATTTAAAACTTTCAAGAATTGCACAATAAACTTAAACACGTCCGTACATGTGAAAGAAATAATTTACAAGAAATATTAATTCACATTAATTCACATGTGTCAATAATCACCCCTATCGTGAATAAAAATTCCATATGAAATTTGTTCCCTTTTCACATTTTCTTATTAAAATTCAATGTTAAAAAAATAAATGGGAACAAATTTCATGTGGAATTTTTATTCACGATAGGGGTGAATATGAAGTTTTGTGTAAATCGTAGGCGTATAATTAATATTTTTTAATTCAAATTTAAATAAAGCATACTTTAAGTTGTTTTCCTTCCTTTCATTTATCTATTATTTATTTATTTTTATACCCTACAACATCATAGTGGGGAGGTTATATTGGATTTGTGCTGATGTTTATAACGCCCAGAAATATTGGTCCAACGATGTCCGTCCTTCCGTCCGTCTGGCTGGCTGTTAATGTAAAGCTTGTGCGCAGAGTACAGGTAGCAATTTTCAAGATATTTCGATAAAATTTGGTACGTAATATTTTTTCGCCCCAAGGATGGATGTGATTGAAACTGGTGGAAATCAGTAAGTTATTTCACCTGGCCCCCATACAAATGTCTTCCCGAAATTGGGGTTTACCGATCATAAATGTTTGAATTATGCAAGTATCCAAATAAATGGTAAATAAAGTCAAATTACATCTACAAATTTTGTGCAGATCGGTCCGTAAGTACACGTAGCTCCCAAATTAGGCCCACTTTCGAAACTTTTTTTTTTTTTTAACAAACACAAACTGCGAAGCTTTTTGGCTTGTCTGCAGAAAACACCCAGAGGCTTTGGCGGGAATCGAACCCGCAACCCTCTGACTGATAGTCCGACACACTATCGCCTAGTCTATCGGGGCACCTAGATTTACACGATTGAAATTTTCTTCAAAGCTGCTCTTCAAAATGCTTTAAACTCGTGTAAACAGCAAAAATTCTTCAAAATTTATTTATTTAATAGTTATTAATTATTTAATAGTTATTAAATAATCATGTAATCATGTGGCAGATTTTGATAATGTTAAAATAGTATATATAGAAAGGAAGGAAATCAAAAGGTATACACTGGAGAAGACAAGGACAACACGAAACTTCAATACTCCTCTGCAATTAATAATTAAATCAGTTGTGTGATATTAGCTTTAAGTTAAACTTGACTTAAGTTTTGTGGTCGTTTATTGTACATTATATTTTTATTAATTATTTGATTATTTATACCAAAATTCTGTTCGTGATGTCTAGTTTTTTAGTATTTTAGTAACTAATTAATAATAAAAATTAATATCCAATGATAAAAAACATTAAAGCTGTAAGTAAAACATAGTCTATAAGTTAAAGCTGTGCAATAAACCAACAAATTTTGTCACTATATTATTTAGAACGAGACCCCTGAAGAAGTTAGAATAAAACAACGAAACGTTGGGTAAATAAAATAAAAAATAAAAATCGAACAAGTTTTTTATTTACGTTTGGAAACAAACATTTGACCAAATTAGCCTGAAGGAAACTCCTTAAAAATTATAATAATTAAATAAATTAATTTTGAAGAAATTTTGCTTTTTACACGAGATTGAAGCATTTTGAAAAGCAATTTTGAAGAAAATTTCCATCGCGTAAATCTAGCTTAACTCTCTTAAAACTAGTGGTATCCAAATAATATTGAACATAAATATGTTTCGTATACAAACACTCCCACATAAGACCCTCTTCGTAATTCATTTTAGCCACCATAAATCTTTTAAAAGTATTTATATCGAGATAAAGTTTAACATACACAATAAAGTGCATGATATGGTATTAAATGATCAACGAATAAAAGTGCGTGAAAGAGCTAATATCATGGGAATCTCAATTGAACGAGTCCATTTAGTTTTGCATAAAGAACTACAGATGAAAAAGCTTTCCGCAAGACGGGTGCCGCATTTGTTAGCAGTCGATCAAACGCGCATAATAATGAAAATTTCTCAAACTTGTTTGGATCGGTTTAAGAAAAATAAAATGGATTTTAAGCGTCGTTTCACAACTATGGATGAGACATGGATCCACCACTATACTCCAGAGACAAAAGTACAATCTAAGCAATGGACTAGAAGAAGAAGTGACCCAAAGAAGGCAAAAACACATTCAATCGGCTGGTAAGGTTATGGCAACGGTTTTTTGGGACTTCAAAGGTATTGTCTGCAAAAAGATAAAACAATAAATTCAGAGTACTATTGGATCAACATTTTGGATCAATTAAATGTAAAAATTCGACAAAACAACACAAAAAAAACTATTTTTCATCAAGACAATGCACCAGCCCACAAGAGTGTTTTAACCATGGCTAAAATCAACAAATTAAAGTGCAAGTTGCTTTACATTATTCTCTTGATTTAGTTCCCAGTGACTTTTACCTGTTTCCAAATCTAAAAAAATTCCTCAAATGAAGATGCAGTTACAATTATAAACCATTGTTTTGAAGGCCTTGAGGAAAACTATTTTAATCAAGGGATAGAATTGCTAGATAAGCATTGGACTAAGCGCATTGAAGTTTCAGGAGATTAAATTGAAAAATAAAAAAAATGTTTTTGAAAAACTAACTATTCCCCTTCTGGTTTTTAACATTTAAATTAGTATAAAGAGTATAATTATAATGACAGTTTTATTGATGAGAAATGAGTTTCATTAACTCCAACATGTTTTCAATCTGACTTTTATAACAATAAATCTCTCACACCGAAAATAATCTAAAAAGATAAAACACCGGAAATTATGAAACGCTAAAGTGCAAAAGACGGAGTATTGCTTTGCTTGACAGTTTTCACTAATATCTAACTATATTGATGGATTGAAAAATTGTCCCAAACTGCTCAAAGATTACTAATTTGGGTAACACACAAAATAGGACAAATTTAACTTATAATTAGTTAATTATTTGTACAATTGACTACTAGTACTGATGTAGTAATTGTAATTTGTCTGAATTTACAATAGTTGTATAAATGTTGTAGGTGATTTCTCTATCAATGTTTTGAAGAGCACCTACGATATTTCTATTGTTCTATTAACAACTGATATTGTAGTGTCGTCTAGTTGTACAAATATCGTATACTTACGACATTTTTACATATGTTTTTCAAAAGTTGTATGAAAATTTATGTTTGGCCAAAAGTTCATATTCATATTTGTAAACAATAATTTTTTTTTTTAAATTATTTTTATTATTGAATCTTTCTTATCGAAATTTACAATAAGTATTTAAATCTTAATTCTACTTGTTGTTTATTAGTTGTTACCAATGTAGCCACTAACTGCTGTATTCAAATTTTAAAAATGTCTTCTAGTTAGGCTAAAAGTATCGGTTCTTCTTAGCCTCTGGTGACCTTCGAACTGAAGCAGACCTCGAGCGACAAGAATGAACATATGCTCCATCGCCTGATGACCATATGCGGAAGAGGAATATTTTTAACTTCAGCTATGTTGAAAGTTGCGTCTTCAATTATCTAGTTTAATTATGTACATGATATGCCTGCATGAAATTGTACCAATTTAGAGATGGTCATCAAGTTTTTTAAAAATTTTTTATTCCATTTCGCAGATTTTTCCAAACCTAGATGAACATTACGGCAGTCTAACAGCAAGTAAGGCATACTTATTCGACAATTTTTCTGAATTTCATCAATCTTCATGATGAAAAAGAGAGATTTTTCATGCAATGCCGAAATTATTTAGATTTTTCGTTTCTATTATTAATTTTTTATATTTATTGCAAGCTTACTTTTGGCATTTGAAGGCTTGCTCAGAATTGTGTTCACAATCTGATAGTTGTATCTTACAATGTACAACATACAACAACAGTTGTGAATTGATCAAATGTTGGATGTAAATTTAGGTGTTGCAAAAATGTCATATATGTTTCTCAATAAAAAAATTTACTCCTTTTAATTGAAAAAAACAATCAAACGGTAACACTGCCATCATAAATTGACTGATCAATATAAAACAGGAAGATATAAAGATTTTTTTAATATTTTACTTTGGTCATTTTGAAAGTTAGCTTGACAACACAAACATATTAAGATAGCTGTATTATACAATGTATAGCATAACTACAACATTAATTGTGAATTTAAGATTTGTGTGTTATTATTCAATTCTCTAGTTTACAAGATGTCATGTGTGGGTTTTGGTATAACCAAATAATAGAGGCAACGCCAGACAAATTTATCACAAACACCAATTTATACTTAAATTAGAATTAAGGCCCGATAAATGGACCCCAGTAATTTATGAGCAGATAGGGGTAGTAAGTATTTGATTTTAATACAGTATGCATTGACAAAGCATGGTCAAGTATTATTTCTATAGTTTATAAAATATTTCCTAACACATCCGGCTTGTCGTTCTGTAGTTTCATGATCACTGAAACTAAATTGATGACATGAATAATATTTGAGAATTGTGTTTTTTCTGTGTATTTGATTGAAACTCTTCTTAATTTATTAATTTGAATAAATTCATTGAAATACATACATATCTTGTTGGTGATTTAAATAATTTCCAATCATTTATCGTATCTTATTTAATAGTGATGATTTTTAATTTGTTAAATAATAAATTTTGATTATCCTGTTAATTTAATATAAAAAATTTTACATTCTATCGTTGCAGGTTACACAAACGAAACAAAACAAAAATCCTTTCAGAATAAATGGCCTTACATCAAATAAAACTAGACCAAAATCGTAAATGTAATCAATGAAATTAATGTTAAAACGTTTCAATAATAATTTAATAAAAAATCCACGGAAATCGATTAGAAAATCTAGTGCAACAACTGACAGAAAAGAAATAAAATACGTGATTAATTCCTCACAAAGTGTTAAAAGTTGTAGACTAAACGTGTTGATAAGAAAATTTAACAATAAACATAATGATGATGGGGCCATGAGCCCATCATTACCGACATTGAGTTGGAGTCGCAAGCGCGTCTCAAGCGGGCCTGCACCATGCTAGCACCGCCGAACCCGAGGTCAATATGCGGCCAGGACCCGGGCTGGTCGTGATGGCGCTTGCGTTTATTTCGGGGGCTCGGCGTGGCAGCACCAGCAGCATCAGTTCAAAGACTACAACAACGTCGTCACCACCACCAACAACACTACAAGTTTTAACTACAACAACACCAGCATCATCATTAACTTTATTTCAAAGGACCGTAACAACATCGTCCACGTCAAAGTCAACGTCATCATCCTCTTTCTCATTAATTTCTTCTACCACAACCTCAACCAGCACCTCCACACCACCAACAAAAGGCGACACCATCACAACCACGTCATCACCATTACCACTACCACTACCATCACCAACACAACCAATAAATATTTATGAAAATATTGGATTTTTCAAGGAACAAGAAAACGACCATCAACTCCATCTCAGTAAACGGCCCAAACAACCAGTGCCCTTTAACTTTTTTAATACATTTTTTACTCGCAACTCCTACAACTCGTATCCCTCTACGTCCAACTATTTCGCATACACGTATCCGCTGCCCTCGCGCTTAACACAACATTACGACGATCAGCGTGCTCGTACGGAATCGAATACCGCTTTGCACTCGGCAAAGCGAACGCGTCGCGCGACCACAAAATTTCGACGGCGGCGAAAGAGAAGAACGCGCAGTGCCAACGTTAACTATAGGGGCAGCGGAACTGGTAGCAACGACGCTACAGAGAATCTCAACGATTCGGACGATACACTGACATCACTGACAACGGCTGTCGACAGCAGCAGTGATAGTGTATTAAGTGATCAAACAACACTAGGCCGCGGTCTACCCGTACACTTTCCTTCACTGACCGCCGCCGATTCGTCTAGATCCCTTTACGAAGACGATATATTTGCCTTAGTAGCCGAGGACGATCTTCTCTCCGAAGAGTCCTTTGATCATTTGGTTAAACTAACAAACGACAAAATTGGTGACACGAACGAAGAAGACTATAGCAGCGGCACGGAGACTGTAGTCGAGTCATCGAGTGGTAGCGGCAGTGGTGCTCCAGACAATTTACATGACACAACAGATCAGCAAAATGCCATTGAGGATTTCGTGCGTGTGCATCACCAACAGCAATATCAAGCACAAGATCAGCAGCGGGATCATAACGGACATCCTCAACTTCAAGATGACGATGGTGGCGCCAAGGCGACTAGAGAAAAGCCAAATGAAGTTCATGATTCAGAACAAGATGATGTTGATACTGTTTATACAGCTCATTTAGTGGGCAACAGCAACGAAAAAGTTGTTTCAGTAGCCGAAACAAACTCAACGCGCGCCTCAGATTCAGATAAGGGCGAGAAAGAGAAGAAATTAGTAACAGCGAGATCAACAACAACTACCACAACACATCCAAAGGCAGAGTTAGAAAGTCCAAATAGATATCATACGATATTGGGCAGTAATTTTGCACTAACACGCCTTAATCCTTGGGTATCAGCTTGTGATCTGGCACAACCTGGTCCATTATCAGCACCAGATTTGCAGGTAAGTTTTCTTATATGTATAACTACTCGTATAGGTATTTGCATTAACAACGACTTGCTTTAAAGTACGGATTAAAAAATTGTTATTCCGATCGGAATAGTTTTAGTTTCTATAGATTCCGTTCTGTTTTATTAAACCTCAAAAAACACAAAACACCTTTTTATGTCTTAAAAATGGCAACACTACAACGAATGCAACAAAATACAAAACAGCTGATTGGAAAGTAAAAAAAAAAATTAAGAATTATTTCTGTTTAGAGCCAAAAATCAAAATAATAAATAATTAAAGAAAAAAAAAAATATAACATAAAATGACCGAAATATCGATAATTACAGCATCAGAAGGAAATAAGAGTCTTAAATAAATGCATTCCTTTTTGTGACTTTTCGTTAATTTTGCGCGTTGCCACATGGGTAATTTTTGAGAAAACTTGCAAGAATAAAAGTACGGCAATACTAAATGAACAAATTCCTATTTTATTTTTTAGTTGCGTACACTCAATCAAGAATGATCAAATAAAGATTACGCCAACGCGCGTAAAATTTTAAAATGTTCTGCGCATTTTGGAACTGTGACGTCACACGTTCTGTGTTTCTATTGGCTAATTTAATCTCACTTGTTTTTTTTTTAACTGTTGTTTTGCTTGCATTTGCTCACTGCACACTTCATGTCAGGGCTGCCAGAAATTTTCAGCAAAACATCTTAATTTCACCAAAAAAAAATCTTATTTTTGAAGAAAAAATCTTATTTTTGGAAATAAGTAGTTTCTTTTTTTATTATAAATAATAAAAACCATTCATATTTTATTTAATACATACAATAAAAACAAAAAACAAAAAAACAAACAAAAAATTCAATTTCCTATACCTACTAAATTGTACATTTTTGAGATCACCCCAGGCCCACGATGTCGAACGATAACGTTCACTTAGATAAGACTTAAGAAACAAACTTGATTGTGGAATAAACAAACTTGATTGATTAAAAAATAGATACGATAAAAAGTTTGTGTCTTAAGTCTTATCTATGCGAACGTTATCGTTCGACATCGTGGGCCAGGCGGTAACATAACAAAAATTCATTTTCTTATACTAAATTGTACATTTTTTGAGATCGCGAATGTGTGTGTTAGCGGTTTTAAACCAACAGGTACATACATATGTACATAAGTAATAATAAAATTTCGGTTTTTATATTTCCAAAATCAAATACATATATAAAAATCATCTCAAGGTACCGTCATATTGAAGATTTGTTTGCTCGAAGGCATATGTATCAACAACAAATTAACAAAAGCAACGATTTATTCCATACATGCATCTGCACTTCAAGAGTGACATTAAAACAAAAGTACATAGAAAACCATAAATGCATGTTTTTGTTTTAGCAAAAATTTTATTTTTTTATGAAATAAGTTAAATACAAATTTCGACAACGTTGGAAACACAAGATCACCACTAGCTCTTGTAATTTTTGACATCGTGCGCCAAAAAACTTCTACATTTATATCTTCCAAATTTGAAAAGTATTTATTAAAGTCTATGTGACGGAGTTCTCTAAACTCATCGTCTAAATTTTGAACATCACTATCTACTAAGTTCGGAAAAAAGTTTAGGGATGAAACGTTTTTGGTAATAATATTATGAGGGTTAATAGAAGAAATCTCTTTTACAACTGCATCATTAAAGTCAAATCGTTTTGTGAGATGCTTACAAAATTCAGTATAAAATTCAACACAATTTTTAATGAACTCATTTAATTCAACAGCATTATTTTTTGTACTAGAAATTTTGGTTTTAACAAATGTGGTTAAATAAACGTCTTCATATTTAAAAAAAAACATTCTTAATTTTTCAAAATCTTTTTCACAATTGAAATTTGCATTTAGATACATTGGTCTCACAAAGTTATCTAATACTTTTACGAATAGAAGTTCCATTTCATCAAATATGTTTTGTATCTGTGCTTTTGGGCTTTGAAACATTTTATTTACAATGTTAAAGACATGAAGAATATATTTTAAAAAGCATAGATGCAATACATTTACATATATCATTTAACTTATTTTTTATGACTTTAGCGCTGTCTTATGGTCCACGTTTGATGCAAATGCGAAAAAAATTTAAGTGGCGCATACAATTCTAGAACTCTAACAACAACAGCTTCCAAAGAGAGCTATCTTGTTTGAGCTGGATGCAGCATTATTTAGGCTTATATTCTAATAAGTATTTAAGCATTTTTTTTTTGTCCAGTAAGGTTGCAATATTTAGTTTAAAATTTTTCAAATGGGAACAAAGAAGTTTTTTTTAAATTGAACCTTAAATCGTAAAAAATAAGGTAAAATCTTATTTCTGGCAACGCTGCTTCATGTTTATATTTTTTGTTGTTTTTCTTTTTTAAACATCTTTTATTTTAGAACTCTCAGAGAGATTTCAATTGCAAGGTTGTAAACTATCACATAAAACATACATTCTTGGTAACCCCTTAGAATGGAACTTCTACGTCACATAACGGGAAATCATGTGCATGGCGTAATCTTTATTTTATCACTCTTGCACTCAATTCTGTTTTTATGCGGCAGATACGTTCCTGAGCAAAACGCTCTCGAAAACCGCGTAAAATCAAATAAATAATCAAATAATCGCATAAAAAGAATGATGTTACCCACCTAAAGGTGTTTGAAGAATAAAAAACTAATTGAAATCACGAGTTAAAAATTAATTTTTTATTACACTTTTCTTAGAAATTAATTGATAATTATAGTCATTATCTTCACTTGTTAACAATGCACGTGACCATTCCTGAGCTAGTACGAAATCGCTATCATCGCTGCTGTAGCTAGTCAACAATTCGGGTGATACTAATTCTCCCTCATTAGACCCAGTGCTAGTTTCAACGACTGGTGGTTTTGATTCTTTGACAACAAAATCTATTATTAAACTTTGCGAAGATTTCGTGGTTTGCGAATCTTTTTTTCCATCGGATAAAATCAATTTAGAAATTTCTGAAAAAATAAATTTCTTTTCAATTTAATTTAAATTTATAAAAAAAAATAATTTTTGATATTTTTTTACCTTTTCTAATAAAAACAAAACACATTAAAATTACACCAGGAAACAGCTCACAAAAAACTTCACTGATATCGACTTAAATCACAGCAGACAGAATAGAAATGAGCACAACCGCCGTACATTATACAAGAAAAAATAAAAATTAAAAACTGGGATTCCCATTAAAAAAAGAAAATTAAAAATCATAAAAAACTGGATTTGCGTTTTACTACGTAATGAATGATTTGTATAAAGATGTGGTTACACTAGACGACTAATCTGTCAACTGCAAAATCTGATAAACTTTAAGTCTGCCACCGTTTAGCCCCTACACTATCAGACTTTTTTGTCAACTTGGATGATAATGTTATTAGGAAAAATACGAAAATGAAAACAACATTATTTATTAATAAAAATATACATATTTGAATTGTTTATATGTACACCTAATTCTGTTTTGACGCGATAGATACGTTCCTCGAAAACTCGCGTAAAAAACGCGTAAAAAAAGATAGAGTATTAATATTAAATGAGGGAATTGGTTCCACGTACATATGAAATATCAAGTAAAATTAGATAAATAATTCATTAATTTAGAAAAGCATATACATCAGTGTTGGCAAACATGATACATTTTAGACACAGTTGGTACCGTGGTACTATCACGAGTTATTAGCTACAAGTTTAAAATACTGCTGTATCTAAGTTTGGTATTTGTGCAAAAAGATTTTAATAAATTTGGAACTGATATCAATTTAATCTTTAAATATGCATCTATAAGACGATTATTACGACAAGAAATGTTTGGTTAAATTATCGATTCTGGCATATTAATTCACATTAAATGATTTTTAGGCTGAATCCAAAAACTAAAGCTTAAAATGCAGTTAGTCAGGATTTCAAAATCGTTATATTCTTGAAATAATAAATCTAGTAATTTTGGAAATACAATTGAAGGATGCAAATACAATTGAAGGATATATGTATATACATGTATATACTTATATATGTATATTAAACAAGGTTAATTTTTCAGATATAATCCGATACTTCATAAATAAGAACATTTTAGATAATCGCGAAAATAAACGTAAATAATATTCTTAAAGAATCAGAAGTGGCCGTCTAACTATATATTTAAACAAATACAGACAAATCTAAAATAAAGATAATTTACAGGAAGCATTTTATTGCGAAACTAACTCTGTTTCTTTGCCTTTTTTTCTTCCTGGAACAGTAGTTGTATATCGTGAACAAACGCTTTATCTGGCAGCATTTTTCAATAGAGACCAGTTTTGTAGCATTTATGTATATTATCACCAGAAGTTAGATAATGATTTTTTGAAGAAGTCTTATACCGTATTCTCTTTTATCACTTGCAATAAATCAATACCAGTCAAGTATAAATTTGCTTAAATATTCGTTATACATGTAAGGTAATGTTCAAAATGGTGCCGTAAGATATATCGAATTTTTGATTTAGTTAGTTTGTGCTTAAGCTTTATTATAATTTCGCAAATATTAAAAATGACACGGTGTAGGTCTAAGAAGTACGTTTTATTTATATAGTTGGTACAAAATCCATAAACCCATTTTCCATCACCGACATATGTACAATAGGGTGATAACTTTTTTTTTGAGTGGAAAATACCACTCCAGTACCATGTGGTGAATGTTGTTCTGATAATAAAAAACTGGTGTTTAGGTTGATTCGGTGAAAAAAGTTTCCGCACCGAAAGCGATTTCTAAAGTGCTTTTAATTTTTATTTTTTAAAAATTAAGATTTTTCATTATTGTACAAAAATACTAGGAATTATAAGATATAAACTTTAAGTTTAATGTGCGTATGGTTTTACACTGTGAATATATAATCTGCATCACTTTAATCGCACGATCGGCGCATATGTTGTTGCGCTGATGATCTTTAAATTTAGACGGCATTCTAAGCTTTCGTGAAGTTTTTTAAAGATTTACTTAACGCTTCAAAATCATTCTCTTTAAAGCAATGACCACCAAACCAAATTTCAAACCAGGAAGCACAAAAAATAGAACCAACCGTAAGAACGCGCATGGTTCTTATATTTAGCTTGGACCACAAATTATGTAACTCCTTAGTCATTTTAAAATACCTTTCCTCTTTATATTTATTTGTATTGCACAAAGCGATAAATCTTCCGATAATATTTTCTTCCTTTGGGATCCTGTTCAACTCACTTAAAGGTATTTGAACTTTTTGTATTTTTTTTTACATTTTTCAATACCATCCTTATTTTTTTGTAAAATTCTTGACCAGATTTTTGAGTTTTTTATAACAGATATTTTACATTTTTTATACTTCATTTTAAGAACCAACAGAAATAATTTGCGAAATTTCACATTTGTAATAACAAAGACTTCACTACCTACTTAGATATTTAAGACAATAGCAAGAGTGTTAATGGAAAAAAATAAATATGTAAATAAGAACAAAACTTGAAGCCGTTCGGTGCGGAAACTTTTTTCACGATGAAGGAAAAGTGACAGCATATTTTTTAATAGTTTTTCATGCCCCACACGGCTATGCGGTGGTATTTTTAATAATTGCAAAAATTGCAAAAAGTTATTACCCTAATGTACATACAATGTCTTTTCGCTTTTAACACTCAAATTTGATTGCATTCTTACACTCTTACTTTCAACTATATAAATTTATTTGAAATAAACAAGGGAAATTCCCCATTCCCCAATTCGACTTCAAATCCAGCGCAAACAACGTTTTTCTGGTTAAAATACATACTACATATGTACATTTTTAGATCGCGTTAAATAAAATCTAGTTGCATAAAAACAGAATAAAGTATTTAGTTGGAAATGCGTTAAATCAAATTCGCTTAAAAATAAAATTAGCTGTACTCCTAGAAATGCTTAGCAAATTAAAAGTGAATTCATTCCGAAAAAAAATTTCGTTTTACTTTTTCTATAGACGTGAGTACGTAATTATTTCAACTTTCGAACGGATTTAAGTTCTGTGACATGGCTTTTTTATTTTAAACTCTTTTTAAAATTAGTTTGCCAGTAATTTTACCGAATATATACATACATATGTACCTATCAATGTGTAGGTGTAAATGAGTACGTATGTGATTATTGTTAAACTTGATATACATAGGTTGGTTTATAGGAGGACCACGCAGCTAATATGAGCATTTCACAAGACATTTTAGATTAAACATAGTGGTTCCTCGGTGGCTGGTCATAAGTACAGTTTAGTTTCATTACCTCCAATATGACCTGGTACATACCAAAGTTTCACTACGTGCCAATAAGATGATGAACTCAAACTAATAATTCATATAATAGTCAAACCCTTATCGGTTCTTAAGTTTTAAAATTTTTAAATTAGGAAAGTCTATTTTTTCTGTTTCTGAATTGTTGTCAAATGTAGGACTCCGCTATTACGTTATTACGAAATCGTAATTATATTTCAAGCAATTATAAAAGAACAAATCGATTGAAAATATAGGGCAAAAGTAATAAAAAATTCAATATAATATTTCCATTTTACTAAGATTAATAAATACTAGAGCAAAGATTAACTATTCCCATCTGCTGTCATTTCATTTCATTTTAAAAGTATGTTTAACGATGAGAATTTCAGCTATGAAGAGTTTAAGGGAGTCAAACATATTCACCCCTATCGTGAATAAAAATTCCACATGAAATTTGTTCCCTTTTCACATTTTCCTATTAAAATTCAATGTTAAAAAAAAAAAAGGGAACAAATTTCATGTGGAATTTTTATACACGATAGGGGTGATTAATTCTTTTACCAGCGGGGTCAAATGTATTTTAAAAATCAACCTATTGAATTAAAGAATGTGTTATATTTTTCACTACTTTATGTTTATTTGAATATAATAGATTCGATATAAGAAAACATGCAGGTACTGATCTAGGTCAACTTTGTTCTAGATTACAAACATAAAATTGGTTTAGATAAATCATTGCCCAATTACATTACATGCTCTAAAGGTACGGTCACACCTGGCAAATATTTACTGCAAAAAACGTAAACACTTGTTTTAACACAAATGTGTTTGACGTTCTTTACTCTTATAAGAGTTTTGCAAGATCAAACAGCATCAAATAAAATAAAACTAAATATTTTTTTGTATTGTCCTAAACAAACGAAGTTTTTTTTTTAAATAAAAGAACGAGTTCAAAAATATTATGTACTGGTTAATTATTTTTCGGAAAATATTTGACAAGTGTTATCAAATTATAATCAGAAAGTGACTCTAGAACGAAAGAGGTTATAAAATGTTTTAAAGTTTTTATTACAAATGGTTGAGAAAAATATGATTTTTAGATATGATATCTAAAAATTATAAAAATTATCTTTAATCAAAATAAAGAAAATTCGATTTTAGATAATTTGCTAAACTCGTATGATGCGAAACCACCGAGGTATATCAAATAACAAGCAAATAAACGATTTTTGTGACCTCTGACGGTAAAGTATGGGTAGATATAATTTATGAAAGCTTTTACCACCATATTAAGACCAAGGTTTCTGCAAATTTTTATTTCATTAGACTTTAATTGTAATAAAATATCTCAATTTTAATACTTTTCATTGAAAATGATGTAAGTTGTTAAGGAAAAACTTCCATAATTGTAAAACGCATTGAGTTCTCATTTTGTAATCACATAATAATTATAGCTCCGTTGTCTATTTTGTGTAAAAATAAATAGGAAAACAAAAATATAATTTAAGGATAAAGAAAATTTTCCGGAAGATTTTTTGGTAGTGAGATGAATATTTATTATGCAACATTTGTAAAAATAAAACTGAATCATTGCAGACGACATCAACATTGTTAAAATCTTAAACATTTAATTAAACATCTAATTTTTCACAAAAATGTCAGAGGTGTCCAACTTTTAAGGGCTACAAAATATGAACCATATATGATATGATTTAAGAGAAAATTACATGATTTTAGTTTTAGTGAAATTGAAAAGTAGAAAAATGTAAACTCCCTTCTTACTAATCTCGTAGCCGATTGTATGCCTACTAGTTATAGTCACGTTCTAGTTAGCTGCATATATCTCTTCGAATTTTATCCGTAGCTAACTGTTTTCTTTAATTAGTCGTTTGCCGACTGAGAGCCAAAGCATTTATCTAGTCGGATTGTATTCCCTAGCAATTTACAGTCCTCAGTTAAGAACAAAGTAATTAATTTGAAGCTTTACTGCATTAATGACTGCATCTTATACTGTGTTAAGATGGATTTCAAAGAAAGCAGACCTCTAAAGATCCTGGGCATAACCTGGATGGAAACAGCAACTACATCAAAACTACTTGATGATTTATTTTCTACTTACATACATTTCTCATATTTTAAGGTACTACAGAAAAACCATATTATTAATAAAACTAAACCTAATTTCATTTCTTCAATATTTGTATAAGAGCCAATTTCAAAATCTAATGCAACTGCTGGCTTAATTTGTTTTGATTATATTCTTTAACAGAAAGTGAAAAACCTTACGCTCAGCTAATTAATATTAAATTTACTTTGTTTTTCTACATATTTATGTCCTTCTGGAATCCTTTATTTTATTTTTTAATCAGTTACATGTCAATTTACTTTAATTACTTGTGATTGTCTGTCATTTTGTCTGTATGTGTGTGTGTTCATGTAGTATGTATATGAATGTATAAGTGTGTTTTCACACGAATGAATGGGTATTCGTGTGTATTTGTGAATAAGAAATGAAAAAATTTATATATTTTTAAGTTTTTAATGTCAGAGTTTAGATAAATAATAACATGACCTTTTGGGTTTCAAGTTTTTATTTTATTTTTTGTTTATATTTCAATTCGTTGTTCTTCTTTAGAAAATTCCAAAAAAACGTAGAGCCAACTCTCCCATATACACAGACATACATTCGTACAATTTTAATCCTTGCTTGACTTTAATACACAATTTAGATCTACCAAATGCGAACATTATTTCCTGGCATACGTTACATTGTTGTTGTTGTGTTTGTTGTATTTTTAGTTTTTTTTTCATTTTATTTTCTTAAACTAATTTCTTTCTTATTCTTCGTTTTGCACTTTTCGCTTTTTATAATACTTGACAAAAATATTAGCGACCTTGTGCCAGGATAAGGCAAATTAATATTGAATTGCATAATGTTTATTAGGAGGGCCCAATTATAGTATAATAATGAAATAGTTGTCCAGATTTGCAACATAAATGAAAGTTTTTTGTTTCTACTTTAGATATAAATCTTAGATTTGCTAAATTTTTTAGCCTTTTTATTCTTGCATTTCTTGATCCTATGATTCTGCTTGTATTCATAATATCTGAAAGGTTTACTAGTCGTTATTTTTTTGTAAGTTTTCCTAATTTATATTTAAAAGTGTAGGTGTATAAGACACACATAAGTGTATCTGTGCATGTATAAAAAATGAATATGACTGACTAATCACTGTAAATGTGTGAGTAGAAACATACTTTTAAGCCATTAACAATGTCATATTTGTTGTTGTTTTTTATTGTTGTTATTAATTTGTGTGCACCTAATAACAGTGTGCTACAAAGAAATCATTACACTCACAGAATGAACCATCAAAATAAAGTTATCAATACTGATTAGCGTACCTTTCACGTACCTATACTACTACAATTTGTATCACTTAGAGGTGGTTTATCAGCATCAATTATATTATGCATCTATTCATACTGTTCTGAAATATAAATTCAGCTGTGTTCTGATCCGTTACCGTAGTGAGGTTAGTCAGGTTAAGTGTTTCTAAAAACAGAATTTTTAAACGGTTTATCTGTTACCCAAAAATGTGCCTCATTTTAAAAATACATTAAAATTAATTATTTTTGAAGCTTAATAGAGAAATCATAGGGAAGAATTTAGGTTTGAAAAAAAATTAATAAAAATTTAAATAGATAGAATTTTAAACAAGTAAGAGTGCAATATTCGGCTGTGCCGAATCTTAAATACCCTCCACCTAAACGTAATAAGAAATACAAAAATTACACTGGTTATAGGACTAGTATATCCTAATTCTGTGTTTTCTATTCAGTCTTGATGCAAATTTTATTAGTATTTGATATATTGTTTGAAAGACAATTTTACGACCAACATAATTTATTTGAAATGTTTCGAAATTTTATCTAATTTTAGCCATTTGTAATTGATGTAATTACCGATTCTTACTGTAACTTACAGAGTTTGTTTGATTTTCATAATAATCTTGATTGTAATTTAACAATTTATAAAATTAAAAGAACATTTTTACATATTCACAACAAGTTAAGAAACAGAGTATAAAAAAGGATAAGATATAAGGTGAGGCTCTTTTGTTTGAATTTGATCTCAATAATATTATTTACAAAAGATTTATGGGTGGCATAGAAGAAATGGACCAATTATGGACTGATAGCTTCTAAATCCAGTATCCACTAATGTGATTTTTATGTATTTTAGGATTATTTGGTTCAATTTCATCTCAATAGCGTTATTTACAGGAGATGTATTGTTGGTTGTTATGCTCGGAAGTGGACTTAATTCAAAAGCTATTATTGACTGACAGCTACAAAATCCAGTAGCTTAATTTCCGATATTAATATGATTTCTGTATTGAAATTTCTGATCCATATAAAAGTTGCTTCGATATCAATATTTATTAGACATTTTTGTCGCTTTATTGGGTTTTTGGAAATGGTTCTTACATTGCAGCTATGACAAATTATGTGCCGATCTTCTTAAATTTCGGAACAGTTATTTTCATGCATATGAGGATATTTCACGTCGAATTTCAACATAATAACGGTATATTTTAGATATATATTAGTATTAAAGTGGATTTATATGGACCGATATTCTTAAAATCCAGCAGTTTGATTTAGGCATGTATGTCAATGATCCGTGCAAAATTTTTGATTGGTACCGACATTTATACAATATATATAGGGGTAAATGAGAAATTATGGACCGATTCATACTATTTTCCGCACACTTTCTTCTTTTATCATAAAAACAGCTTATACAATATTGCAAAAAAATTGACAAAAAATATCAAATTTTTATGAAGGTTGTCTCACACATTGGTCCATAACTCTGGTTGGCCTAAACCGATTTTGCTGATTTTAAATAGCAAACTTCTCGAAAGTATGTCTGACAGAAGTATTAGAGATTTGGATCCCAAAGATATCTGGGGACTTCAGAAAACTGATTTCAACATCCAGGCAGATAGACAGACAGACAGACGGACAGACAGACATACATGGCTTAATCGACTCCGCTATCTATATGGATCCAGAATATATATACTTTATAGGGTCGGAAAATTATATTGTGGAAATTACAAACGGAATGACAAACTTATATATACCCTTCTCATGAAAGTGAAGGGTATAAAAACGGGAAAAACCATTTGGGTTAAATTGCATGATGAACTATTTATTAAAGTAAATTCTATGAAAAAATAAAAAAAAACTAAAATTTTGTCTGAAATATTTAGTTCGTTTATTTGACCTTTTTTAATATTTAATAGTTTCTTCTTTTTTCAAGCAATAAGGTCAATTGCATTTTATATACAAATATTTTATTTTATTTATATATATTAATTTCCGATAATTCGCTATCACAATGGATAGCTTCTTCTTTAAATATTTTGTAGATTACAAATATCTTCCAGAAATTTAGCTACATAGGTACATTCCTTTAAGAAAACAATATCAATAAAAAGCGGAGTAAAAATAACTTTCATATATAAATAAATAGCAAAACGATATTTTGTTTGGCTGGGTCCATGTTTAACCATAGCCCCCATACGAAGTCCATTTCAGATCTAAAAGTTTTCACATATTTTGTGAATTTTGGTGCATATTTGAACATAAATTACATATAAGATGCACTTCCAAAAATTACTCAAATACTCATATATTTATTTATATATTTATTAAATATACCTGCATTTTTTTTTTTTTTTTGAAATTCTACATCACGTCGAATTTGCAAAAATTCTGGAACGATCGGTCATAGCTCCTATATAAGGCCCACTTCCGAAAAACAAGTAAACCCACAAACATGTCTAATAATTATCGATATTGAACCAACATTTTATATCGATATGTAATTTTAAACCAGAAATCAGACATTTATGCTGTCAGTGAATAATTTGCCATAGCACATTCCGAATATCTTTATAGCAACCGCTGAAAAAATCACACCCACCTAATTTTTATACGAGTATATTTTTTGTCAGTCAATTTTTAATTTTATAAATTGTTACATTTCAGATAAGATTGTTCTGATAAACATAGAAATAATGTATATACTGGCAAGCATTGGTAATTACCTATACAACAATTATAAATAGTTAAAATTAGATAAAATTTAAAATATTTAATATAAATTATGTTGTGCGTAAACTTGTCTATCAAACAATACGAGTACTCGTATATATGTAGGTATAAAATACTAATACAATTTGCACTAAGACAAATCCTCACAGCCAAATAAATCACTCTAACTTGTTACATGCTATTTCAATCAAAATCAGTTCTTGTGATAAGGTGCCCAGACCAGCTTCAATGCGACAATGGTAAAAACTAATCCGTGTTACCAGATGGTTTTGGCGATTCTATGCATAGTAGCTAAGCAGCTTCATTAAATGCAAATAATTCATCCTGGAAAATGGTGTATTAGTCAATCAGTCTTAAAGATATTTTCTGTGCCACTGACTTTCTTTAAATCATTATCACTATTATAGTGTAAAGCTCAGTGTTAACCTGATCAGAAAACTATCATCAGTTTGTTATATTACAATTTACTTTAGAGAAAAATATGATTAGGAATGTATGTATATAAATTTCAGAATTTATATATGAAAAACGTCCTGTTTATGAAAACTAAAGCTGCAATTTTTTAGACAATAATTATAAATATTTATTGTATGTTTCTACTAATCACGTTGTTTCTATTTCTTTCGTGGGAGAAGAACATACTTTCAACTTTATTTATAAACTTAAAAGGTACTCGGTACTTTGTTTGTGTTCAGAATGTTACTTATTTATATCTTCTTGTAGTAGAGATAAATGCTCTATTTTTACCCGTTTTTTATACTCGTAAATAATTATTGAATTATTAAAAATCTAAAAATTTTAGATATATTTGGAGTGAAGTTTATTACAAAACAAGTTAGAGTGCAATATTCGGCTGTGCTGAACCTTAAATACCCTCCACTTAAATATACTGAGAAATACTGAAACTAAACTGCTTACAGGACTAGAATATCCTTATTCTGCGTTTTTCAATGCTGATGGTTTAACATTTTAGATATTGTTTGAAGTGGATCTTATATGGGGAGTATGGTCAAATATGATCATGCCACTAAATTTTTGGATGATTGGTCCATAATAGGCCATAGCTCCTATATAGAACCGATTTCTGAAAATGTGTTTTTACACATATGTATATTGTTTGTAGGGTATTATATGGTCGGGCGTGACCGACTATTCTTTCTTACTTGTTTAAATTTAAATTACTGTCTAAAGCTATCTATCTGCTCATTGATTGATTTTATTTTTAGAGGAAGAAGTTAAGGTTTTGTAGCGTTATAGTTAAACGGAAATGAATCTTCAAACTTTTAGAAACACAAAAATCCAGTAGTTTTAAAGTATGCCATGTTGAACTTACTTTTATGTTGTTAATGTCTGAAAATGGCTTCCATAAAGAAATCGTTATTTAAATAATAAAATATTTATAATAATTTTTACAATTGCTTACTTACATTTGTCATAACTATAATAACTTATGTTAATCATAATATCATTGTGGCTTAAGTGATTTTTAACACAACTTGTTACAATGTTGTTCACTTTTTTTTATAAATTATTGTCATAAATAAGCAGCAATCATTTCACAATCAATTCAATACACTCAGCAACAACGACAGCACAACTCAACAATCAAAAATAAATTGTCGTCCACTTACTTTTATATATAAACATACACACACGTTGTAGCAACCAAAGAATAAAGCAGCAATTGCTCAATAGTGGCAAGAACAGTTCACTGCATTTTGCAACTACCTACTGCCTCAACAGCCACATTGTGAATTTCATCTTGACAGGCCTACAAAAACAGCAAGAGTGCAATACGAGTACACACGTCTTTAGGTTTTGAATTGTTGCCAAATCATTATTGAGCTCGTGCAAAAAATGAAGAAGGAAGCAACATCACTTCAATGCAAAAAAAAAAAAAAAACAATTATTAATTCATAAAAGGCATCCAAATACAACGACTTGTATGTATGTATGTATGTATGTATGTACATATAGTATTTGGTTTAAATTTATTAAGCTTATCGAAAAAGTGCGCTTGAAATGTTGGAATTAGTTATTTCTGGTTTATTGAGTTAATGTTTTTAAAATCATTTTTAAATCATTTATTGAAATGGTTGTGATAAAATTTTATTTATGTATGTTTATTTATGTATGTTTATTTATGTATGTTTATTTATGTATTACCTCTATATACTTCCATGGATTGAGCAATAATATTTCGAATTTTATTATTAGAGAAAATTTTTCATTTGGCTTGAGTTAATTTTTTTAATTAATAACTCGAAGAATACCATTGTGAAACTATATTTTTCTAGACAAATGGCACTCTGGAATGTATTTTCTACCCTGCCAAGGCCGTCATCTGTAATGTTTATTGTCCAAGATCTACTTGTAAACATCATATATTTAACTCATCATTTATTTAGAAATATAGTTCGAGAATTAAACATATTTCTTAATACATATTATTAATTAAAAAAAAAAATGAACTCAAGCCAAATGAAAAATTTTCTCTAATAATAAATTATAATTGGCTAAACGTTAGAGTTTCAATCGATTTGGGTTTTGGGCTGGTTTATTAACTGTTATGATATTATAGATACGAACATCAAGCGTTTCTGATATCTTGTTAACTCGTAAAAGGCCCATTGACTCCATTAGAAGTTTTATCCTTAGGAGATGGTTTATTATTTATAGGTTTTAAATTATTGCTTATATAAAATTCTTTTATTCGAAGTTGCCTTCTAGTTAAATATAAAAATTTAATTTGAAATTTATTTTTGTATACTTCATTATATGTTCTACATTAGCTTTTCGTTGGAAAGCATAAATGTAAAATCATACAGAAATATACAAAGAGACACTAGCAAAATGTAACGGAGCTAAAGCTAATGTAGAACATATAATGAAGTATACAAAAATAAATTTCAAATTAAATTTTTATATTTAACTAGAAGGCAACTTCGAATAAAAGAATTTTATATAACAATTTTTTACTCGTAAGAGGAACAAATTCTCATTTAATTATTGCTTATAAAAAAATTATTAATATAAGGCAAGCATTATGGCAAGGAATCTGTCGAAATGGAATCAAATTCACATCAGTTTGATTTTAGACAAATTAAGCTTGTTAGAAAAATAGTTTCCGAGTAAAAACAAAATTCGTGTTTTGTGTTTCGTTTTAATAAAAGCGCTCTTTTGAACCACTAAATGCTTTTACGAATAAAATATACAAAAAAATATGCTTTATTAGTGCTAATAACGACGAAGGTTTTAAAGCATAGGTCGGCATCCTATAGCACAATTGTGCAGAGAGCACTTCACACACACACTTAATCTCTTTCATTCAGTCGTCATTGAGATAGCAATGTGTGCACATGCGGCGTATGCTTTTATATTTTTTTTTTCAGAAATACTTCCCACCAAACATTTCAAATTAATAATGAATTACAAAAAATATTTTATCATTGATAATGCATTTGGTAACATGCATGTAATCAGCTTTTGAAGTAGTAGAAGTTCCGTTTGTATATCAATATCGTTGTTAATTTCTTATATGTATATTACGAAAAATATATTGTGAGTATATGTTTCCAATCTAAATTTATATAATTATGTTTATGTTTGTTGGGTAGTTCACTTACACACAAAATCTCATACTACGCTTTGCCTACCTCTGTTTTAAAGCGAAAAACTAAACTACAGCCTATAGATTTACGTATGACAACGAAAGTCAATTACAAAACGAATATCGCGCTACTCAGTTACTATGAATTTTTCTTAAGCAAAGACATTCAGATAGAATTTGTTCTTTGAAGGGTGTGCGCGAAGTGACGTAAAACACTTTAGGAATGTGCTTTATTTGCATGTTTGATTAGGTTAAAAGAAGCGCATATTGTCAGCAGAAAGTAGTCCTCCAAACCGGGAACACCTCATACAAAAATCATGCAACCCATCAGCAGGTTTGAAGCGATTTGAGGTACGAATTCATACAAAAACCCTGTTCTTTTTGGAGCACATTTTTTACTGGGTTGTTTTTCAAAATGCTAGAATTAGCTGAAAGTATAATTGTCGGTTTACGGTTTTAAGGCAAGAAAAAACGTTGTTTTGTTGAAAGCCGCACCGAAAACGTTGTTTCGGTTAGCCAATAATTCATAACAGAGCTTTTATGAATGACTGAAAAGTAAAAATAGTCTTATCGTTTCTTTGGCATTTTCTTTACACGTGGTTAGGGCGTAATTTTTAATTGTTTTAATACTTTTCAATAAATTTTTGTCTTTTATATATTTTTAGAAAGATACAAATTGTATCTATAAATCAATTGATAAAGCATAAAAAAAGTAATCATGTGCATTTTACTGAAACATAAAATTATCTGTGTAAATTACTTTTCAATTTATTCTTTGAATTATTACAAAAAATGATCATAAGCTAGAATTTTAATTTTAGCTTATATCAAAAATTATCCTTCCTTATTGACTGAAATAAATATTTAGTTGCAAAATGCTTAACCAATATACAAATGGATGCAAACCCTTTTTGGAATAAATATTCATATTTATTAGTATGGCTCCATTTCATGTCTTTATATTTATACCTATTTACACCCTACACCACAATAGTGGGGAGGGTATACTGGATTTGTGCTGATGTTTGTAACGTCCAGAAATATTGATCCAACACCCACCTTAAAGTATACCGATCGACTTAGAATCACTTTCTGAGTCGATTTAACAATGTCCGTCCGTCTGGCTGGCTGGCTGTCCATGTAAAGCTTGTGCGCAGAGTACAAGTCGCAATTTTGAAGATGTTTCAATTAAATTTGGTACGTGATATTTTTTCTACGCAAGGACAGATGGTGTTGAAACTGGTGGAAATCGGTCCAATATTTCATCTGGCCCCCATACGAATGTCCTACCAAAATTGGGGTTTAACGATCATAAATGTTTGAATTATGCAAGTATCCACATAATTTTCACCACAAACGAGTAATAAATGAAGATAAATCAATTCTACAAATTTTGTAAAGATCGGTCCATAATTACCCGTAGCTCCCATATAAGACTCACTTCTAAAAATCCCTTTAAAGAACATAACTCTTTTAAAAATGTTGGTATCCAAATAATATTGAACACAAATATGTTTATGATGAGCGGTCGATAATTAGTCGTGGCTCTCATATAAAGCCCACTTACGCAAATCATTTTAACGACCTTAAATCTCTTAAAAATTTTGTTATCCGAATGCAATTTAACATATATGAGTTTCATATGTAGAGAAATTATAACACCTAGTTTTACAATTGTCGGTTCATAATTAGTCGAAACTCCCATATAAGATCCTCTCCGTAATTCACTTTAACCTCCATAAAGCTTTTAAAAGTATTTATATCGAAATATAGTTTAACACAGAAATCATGACACTAATTTTTTGAATGATCGGTCCATAATAGGTAATATCCCTCATATAGCGCCCATTTCTGAAAACCTGTTTTATTCTGGGTGTAGGGTATTATATGGTCGGGCTTTACCGACTATACTTTCTTAATTGTTTTAAATTATAATATGTATACAATACTAAATATAAGTTTATAAATTTAATTTGAATTAAATTCTAAAATTTTAGCTTTTTGTACCCGGCGCTGCCCGGGATATTATTGATCTTTTATTCTTGGCCGCTGATCATTTAACATTTTGGTAATCTGCTTTAAGAATGGCACACAAACGAAGCATATTTCGTATGTAAAGTGGCAGTTTATTCTGTAGGAGTAAAAAAAAACCATTCATACAACTCAAATTCTTTTATGGGACAGCATTTTTTCAAAAAAAAAATTCATTAACTATTTCGAAAAATAAAGTTTTGAACAACGCAATGTTGACATTCAGATTTAAAATCTCCGGTTGATGATAACTGTTAAATTTGTTTTCTTAATTATCCCTTTCAAACGTATATTTGAGCTTGCTAATCGTACATTATTTGATAATGAATAAACTTACATTTAAAATTTTAATAGTCTTTGTTAGTTTTACGTCTTTGGCCATAAAGACCTTAATTGCTATTGAAAATTGTGTTCTAAGTAAAAGTTCTTTTTTCATCATTAAAGGAACAGATGACCCGATTCCCCTTTTTAAGTATTTTGGTATGTAAGGCTTTATTTATATAAACAAATATCGGTGACATCAAAAAACATTAAGGTCATCAAAGCTATTAGACTATTCAACTTTTGATCCCTTAAATAAAATATATCTATGTACTTAAATCGTATGTACTTAATAATTCTTAAAGTTTGACTACCGAAAAAGACCTTTCCTAAAAAATATATTTCTGATTGCAGAGAGCGACACACACATTTTTTTTATTAGTTTAGAACAAGGATTCACATAGTGTTGCTTGAACTGGTCGGACGTGTTATTTTTAGTGCGGCTGAATTTTCGTAATAGGTGAAAAAAAAATAAACAAACAAAAAAAAACTTGTAATAAGTGAAAAAAAAAAATATATATATATATATAAAAAAAAGATATCGTAATAGGTGGAAAAATATCTATAGTGGTTTTTCGGTAATTTAAAAATCGCATAACAACTGCATGAGTGTCCCGCTCAGATGTAATTCTGAGAAAGAGCTAAGCTACAGTAGAAAAAATTTATGGATCTCTGAGGAAGAATCCTTAAGAAAATCCGTGGAGTCTCTTCTCACTACAAAAGCCGAAATACGGCGCCGTTCCTGTTCGCCCAATATAGTTATTTCATCCGATGAGAAATCATCATCTTCATTAAATAGTGCAGTCAAACCCAAAAAACAAGTAGGCATGGATAAGTACATCACCGTTCTCAAGCGACAGAGGAGCCCGACATCTCCTCAAATGTCTTCCAATTCTAAAGTTCCTAAGACCGTCAGCAGTGATAAGCCAAATGATCAAAACAGATTTGCTCTACTTCAGACGGATGACCCAGAAACACCGAAAAAGACGTTTAAGCCCCCACCAATTTACCTGAGAGAGCCCACTTCCAATAAACTGGTACAAGGAATTGTTGCTGTAATAGGTGAGAACATGTTTAGCGTAACCTCAATTAAACATGGAAAAATCAGCGAGACAAAGATCCAAGTGAATAGGGAAGATGATTTTCGAAAATTGTCCAACCAGTTGGAGAGGGAGACCAGGGATTTCTATACCTATCAGCTCAAAAGCGCAAAAGGACTCCAAGTCGTTCTAAAGGGTATAGACCCATGTGTTGATCCTGCGGAGATAAAGAACGGATTAATGGACAAAGGGTTCAAAATCAAGAGCGTAGTGAATATTAGAAACCGTGATAAGATTCCTCAGCCCATGTTCAAGGTAGAATTGGAACCTGGAGATGTTGCCTTAAAGAAAAACGAGTCCCATCCAATTTACAATCTTATTTATCTTCTGCATCGTAGAATTACCGTGGAGGAACCGCATAAGCGTGTTGGACCCGTCCAGTGTCTTAATTGTCAAGAATTTGGTCACACCAAAGCGTATTGTAAATTGCCGTCTGTTTGTGTTGCATGTGGGGAACTACATGCAACTGCTCAATGTAATAAGTCCAAAACGGACGTAAAAATAAAAAAATGCAGTAACTGTGGAGGAAATCATACCGCTAATTATAGAGGTTGTCCAGTTTATACTTATTTGAAGGGCATAAGGACCAATAAGTCGCCAGTATTACCTGACCATCCTCAACAACCTAATTTCACGTCGAGTAAGAATTTTCCTCAAATTGTACGACCAACTACTCACGTAAACGCTCCTAATTCTAGACAAGTTTCTTACGCAAACGTGGTCAAATCTAATATGCCAGGTCTGGCGCAGGAACCTATATCGCAATATTCTGAGCCACATATCAACAATCTGGAGACAACATTGCAGACACTTGTCCAAACTATGAACACTTTTACGACCACCATGACATCCATGATGCAGGAAATGCTGAAAATGCAATCCACTATCTTGCAAGCCATTTTAAAGAAATGATTTATTTAAAAATTTGTTTTTGGAACGCGAACGGCCTCCGCCAACATAAAAACGAACTGGAATACTTCCTGATGGATAAGCAGATTGATGTTATGATGATTGCTGAAACTCACTTGACGTCGACAGGGTACTTCAAAATTAATGGCTACGTGTTGTACGATACTAAAGATCCCCGCGGAAGAGCTTGTGGAGGTTCGGCAATTCTTATAAAGAACAGAATAAAACATTATCTAATGAATAACATAAGTGAGGATTACCTCCAAGCAACAAACATTTGCATTGAATTCTGTCAATACAAATTTGTTTTATCATCGATTTATTCTCCGCCTCGATTCTCAATAAAAGAACACCAATACCATAACTTCTTTAATTCCCTTGGAGCTAGATTTTTAGTTGCTGGCGACTTTAACGCCAAACACACATTTTGGGGTTCACGTCTGGTAACCCCAAAGGGTCGCGTACTCTTCAACACCATTGCTCAAATGGGCTTAGATGTACTCTCAAGCGGGCATCCCACCTACTGGCCGACGGACCGACGGAAGATTCCCGATATTATTGACTTCGGAGTAGTGAAAAATATCCCTGTAGAATCGATACAAGTGGAGCCTTCATTAGACTTGTCTTCAGATCACTCTCCTACAATCATTTCAATGCATTTCCCTCAAGTGTGTGGCTCTCCATTTAGAAACATGACTAAGACCCGAGTAAGCTGGATAAAATACAAAAAGTATTTAAGTTCTCATTGCACGGAAAATATTGTGTTGAGAACTACCGACGATATCGATCAGTCGATTGGCAACTTTACCGAGGACCTTCGACGAGCTGTGCATCACGCTTCCACTTATCACGTTGAATGTAGAAATAGGACAAACAGAACTTATTTATCTGAACTCGAACATCTCCTATCAGAAAAAAGAAGAATGAGAAGAGAGTGGCAACTTCACAGGTCTCCTGAACTGAAAGCTAGGCTACGGGTATGCAGAGATATACTAAGACATTTCTTAGAAACCCAAAGAACGGCTTCACTTAGATCCTACTTGGAGGGTCTTGATAGTACCCCACAATCTGACTACTCGTTATGGAGGGCGGCAAGAGGTTTAAAAAGACCAGTGAGAGGAAAACCTCCTTTGCGAAATCCGACTGGTGACTGGGCTAGAAACGATTCCGAGAAGGGGACTTTATTTGTTAACCATTTGAGAAATGTGTTTACTATAAACAACTCAAATAATGCAACTGATTTGCCACCACTCGTTATTAGACCTCCTGTACCTCTAAGACTTAGCTTTAATGATATTCAAAGCGCTATTGGTACTCTGAACCTTAAAAAAGCTCCAGGTATGGATAAAATCAGCAATAAAATGCTTGTGGAGTTACCTCGTGTAGCTAGAAGAATTATCCTCTTTATCTTCAACGCTATTTTACGCCTAGAATACTATCCTGCAGATTGGAAGGTGGCTATGATCACTATGATTCCTAAGTCAGGGAAGGATCACACCAAAGTAGAGTCATATAGGCCAATTAGCCTACTGCCGACAATTTCAAAACTGTTCGAAAAATTGTTAATGACTAAGTTGATTCCAATTCTGAACGACACTGAATGCATTCCTAATCATCAATTCGGCTTCAGAGCTAAACACAGCACCATCGAACAAACACACAGATTGGTAAACGTGATAAGAGGGTCGTTTGAAGACAAAAAATACTGCTCCGCCCTTTTCATTGATGTGTCCCAAGCGTTCGACAAAGTTTGGCATGACGGTTTAATGCGCAAAATAAAATTAACTCTGCCTGATAACACCCATAAACTTATGGAAAGCTATTTATACGGTCGCAAATTTAAAATCAAAGAAGGCAATTTTTTAAGCCCCGCTCAGCCAATTGAAACAGGTGTGCCACAGGGTAGCATACTGGGTCCTACTTTATATTTGATTTATGCCTCCGACATGCCGTCAGACCCCAAAATCCACACGTCAACTTTCGCAGACGATACAGCCTTTATCAGCGTTCATAAGGACCACCAAGTAGCATCACAGAATTTGCAGAATTATGTTTATAAACTAGAGAATTGGCTAGAGCTTTGGAAAATCAGGGTTAATGAACAGAAATGTATTCATATCACTTTCACATTGCGAAAAGAAACTTGCTCGTTCATCAAAATAAATAATCAAATTATTCCTCAACATAATGAAGTCAAATACCTCGGCATTCACCTCCACCGCCGTTTAACTTGGAAGTCTCATATTGAAGCGAAACTTACACAGATGAGATTAAAAGCAGTGCAACTTAATTGGCTAATTGGCAGAAATTCATCACTAAAGTTGGACTGCAAACTATTGTTGTACAATGCAATTCTAAAGCCAATCTGGTGCTATGGAATTCAATTATGGGGTACTGCCTCAGCATCAAACATTGAAAAAATTCAAAGGGGTCAAAATAAAATTCTACGTATAATTACTGCAGCTCCATGGTATGTTAAAAATTCTCGAATTCACAAAGATCTATGCGTGCCATTAGTAAAAGTTGAATTTACAAAACACGCGTCAAAGTATGTCAGCAAACTTGAACACCACCCAAACCCACTTGCACGAGACATCCTTAACTTTAGTGGCCATAATCGGTTGCGAAGGAGGGATACCCTTGCTTTAACACAAGCGCAAAATAGATGACTGGATCAGTTGATGTGAAATTTTTTTAGTATCATAAAATTTTTGTCTAGCACTGGCTGGACTTATTATTTTCTTTTAGTATTAAGATTCGAAAACTTATTGTCATTTCATTATATGAAGATTCAATAAATAAATAAAGGCTAAAAAAAAAAAAAAAAAAAAAAAAAAAAAAAGTTTAGAACAAAGTATACAAAAAGTACCAACTGTACAATTTTTCACTTTTTGGCCCTCTAATTTTAGGTTAAGCCGTTCTCATTTCATTTTTATTTATACAGATAATATATAATGAACGATTATAAATTAATTTTATTACTAAATATTGCTATAATGTTATCCTAATTTTTACCAATTTTGATAATCGTAGCATTTTTAAAACAATTTTCAATATTTATTATTCTTTACTAATCACAAGTAGAGCAGGAATTTATTAGAATAATTTCAAAATTTACTGAACTATTTAAACGAAACTAGCAAAACAAAATTATAATTTAATTAACTTATTGCAGATTAATATAAAAACTGATATCACTAAAATACTGAAATATCTGTCTTCAATAAAACCACTATTATCAGAGGACACATGTTACGAATATATATTTGGCATCATTTTAGCCACTTAAAGAGAACTTAAAGTTGCTCTTCTCATTAATGTTGCTACTGGTGCTGCTACTTCTATATTGTTGTTTAATACTTTCGTTGTATTTAACTATTCCTTAACAACGTCAAGGAAAAGCAGAAACGAAAAAAAAACAACCCCATGATGATTTGATTTAATTTAAAGAGGTTTTGTTGCCATGGACACGTGCAGCTTTAGGGTGGCATTTTTGAATACACATGTACATGTTTACATACAAGTACTTACACACCCATATATTTAAACAAACACATTAGCTAACAAACATATACATACATACATTTCAAAACGGCCTATTAAAACATTTTATAAACGCTTAAATTATGCCCCAAACGTCTTTTTATGTGTTTGTATGTGACTAAATATGTAAGTGCTTCAAGCAGGTTTTCGCCAACGAAAATGTAAAGTGGAAAAGCCTGCAATAAAATTGAATTGTTAAAATTTAAGTAAAACATTTTATAGACGATTAAGAACTGAAATTAAAATTAAAAATATGTAAATTAGTTTATATTTTAATAAACTAAATACTAATAAAAAAAATATACACACAATCACTACTTTGCTAAGCACATGTGCAGACATTACTAAGGAAATCACAAAAAAAATATTCAGGACATTTGTTGGCATACTCAGCATAACAACTGAACACAACCCTGTTCCCAAAAGTGATAAAATTATTTTAATAGAATGTTGAAAATAACTTTATCATCATCTTTGGGTTGAGTCAGGGAATTACTGCTAAATTACCACTTAGTTGTATTGAAAATACTTTTTTCAATGAACGGAAATTTTTATTATGAAAAATAAGTTCGAAAATTATTTTAAACTCGAAAATAGTTAATATGGCAAAGCATCCCCAGAACAAATTTCTGATGTCTAAATCAATCAAATGAACATAAGAGCATTAATTAATAAAATTTAATGAAAGTATGTTAAGTCATTCTTTCAACTTTTAATATAAACAGTAATATCATATGGTATAAAGCTGATGATTTAAAATTATGTCGTCAAAGATTTGAACTAATAAGAACTTCATATCCCCAGTTCAATTTACAGACTAGCCCAGGGATCTTAGACATATTGTGTAATACTTTAGACTTTGTCACGAAATGTTATTTGGGTTATATTCCTACCTATATAAATTTATTTCTTATTATAATTTATTTGACATTTTTCATTAATATTACTGAAATATATAAATTTATTCTAAAAAAATATAATAAAATGTGCTACATATTAGCTTTAATTTGTGATATCTGTCTGTATGTATGTAGATATATACGAGTATGTACTCAGTGGATCCATGTAAGAAGTGGAAATGGTGTTCAAATGTAATCGACTAAAAAGATGTTGAATGTTTGTAGTTCCCAGCAAAGAGTTTAAGAAACATACAATTTTTTTATATTTTTTTAAAATATCTTAATAAAGATAGTTTTAAAACAAATAACGTCTTAAGTTGGGGTTCTTCTATCCCCTTCCGATTTAAGTAATTTTTATACCATCCACTAAATGGATGTATATTAAGTTTGTCATTTCGTTTGTAACACATCGAAATATTGGTCATAGAACCAAAAAGTCTATAAATTCTGGGTCCTTATACGATTCTAAGACGATCCCGCCATGTCCGTCCGTCTGTTGATGGCACTATAGAGTTTCAAAAAAAAAACTTAGAAAAAAAAATTATTCCTAAACATTCTCTTTGTTTTACCGAAATATTTGATATTGAAAATATGCAATATCGGTAAAATAATATCCAAGTTATAAACCTAAGTTTCAGACAACCTCGATATTTTATAAATACTTTTTGCTATTTTTTACAAATATAATGCAGATATCATGAAATTGTAGGAGGACAAGTACTCTTGAAAATGGTGCGAATCGATCGACAATTTCTCATAGCCCCCATACAAAAGTTTTCCCGGAATGTGGATCTATGGTACATAAATTCTTTTAGAAAAGTAGTTTCCATACAAAATTCAGAAAAAATTAGTTTCACTGTATTTTGTTTGAATGGGTCCACATTTGTCCATAACCTCCATTTGAAGCCCATTTCCGAAAATAATTTAAAAATTAGCATCAAGTTAAAATTCGATAGAATTAATCCGCATATATGCATAAATGAACGTACCGAATTTTTGAACTCTCTTTCGAAAATCTTTTGGACGCATATACATCTCTTATAAACAGCATTATCAAGTTGAAATACGACAGAAATAATCCACATATCCGAAAAACATATTATCCGCATTATCAGTTTAATATTGAATTTTTTGAAAGTCAGTCCATTATTGGACACAGCTGCATTTCCATAAATAATTGGAATACCAAAAAAACCCCTGCAGATATCGTTATTTAGATATGAAATTCACCATAAGACTTAAATACAGTAAAATATTTTATAACGATTGTCACATAACATGTAGTAGATCCCACATCGTTATCGAAATTTTACACAAATTTTTTTCAAGTATGCATATCACACTACTGATATATAGATGATTAGTATACAAGATTCTATGCCGAATTTGGTTTTTTTAATTAAATGTTAAATTTCTGCTAATTGTTCTAAACTCCAAAAATGTTAAACAGTTACCATGACGTATTCCAGACCAATATAAATGGTTGGCGGTCTTTGACCAAATTTAGATTTCCTTTTTCTAAATCATGTATTTTTTGTTACCTTTAAATTTTCTAAAATGTATCTGTGTAAAAGATTTCATATCTCATATGTTTTTTAATAAGTCGCTTGTGTTATTTTTTTGAAATATCTCAGATAATTTTACCCCAACGTCAAGCAATATAAACGCTTTAATGAAACGTTGGTTCACAGTGAAAAAGTTTGAAATCAATCAAAAAATAGGTAAATTTAGGACATTTAAAACTGTATAGATTTCATTCAAAAGATTTAAAAAAAAAATATGTGCAGAAATGAACAATTTTTTTACAGAAATGATTTAAAGATAAAACATGTGTCCAATTCCTTTTAAATTTAATCCATTTTATGCCGGAATAAAATTTTATATTAAACTTTGGAAAAATAAAAAGTTAAGTCCTTTGTTGCTCTGAATTTTTTTTATACGTTATTTAAAGGTGGTGTGTCACAATGCCATGGGACATAAAACCATAATGGCGTTATGTCTCAATACAAACGGACATAAAGCCATAATTTGGATATGGCCTTAAGTCTCATACCAATTTTAGTGAAATGAGACATAAAGCCATTATGGTTTTATATCCCATTTGATTGCAAACACTATTTTATCGTTGGGAGTTATTTCATTTCTCTCAAAATTTCATTTTAGTGAATTTTGATGGTTTTGTAACGGTTCTTAAAACCGTCTTAAAGCAAGTAGTTGCAAATACAGGGAATCTGTACAATGCGAAGCCGGTGTTCTGTGTACCATGGAGGAGAAAATCCTTCCGCCCGGCCGTAGGGAGAATACCGACTTTGCATTGTACAAATTTCTTGTATTAATTTAATCCCAAAGCTTCACATTTCAAATTATCGTCGGAAAGCTGGTAAAATGTATAAAAATTCAAAAGAAATCGTGAAATATATCCGAACCCACTTACAGTCTTGTCACGAACCAACCCTTGAGTCGTTATTAAAAATGAATAAACATTTCATTCACTGTTTTGTTATCTTTTTCTGTTTTTCCCTTTATTTTACATAGTAAAACCAGCAACACAACTTAAAGTAGAAATAACAATAAAACTGAATAATAATAAAAAAAATAACTTTAATATTTAGTGGACTTCGTAAACTACACTCAGAGTTTGAATTGCATTGTGCAGGATAAATTTAAAGTGAAAAAAACGTATGGGAATTCCATTAAAGTGGTAAATTATGTTTATTTATTTCATGAAGCTACTCATACTTTCTGCAATAAAAATATAAATCAACAACTAAAAGTATTACAATGAGTTAAACACAAGTAAGAGTTAATATTCTTCTGTGCCGAATCTTATATACCCACCACCAAATCACCTATTATGGAGATTTATAAGAAATTTATGCGCATTTTAGTGTTTTCCGGAAGTAGGCTTTATATGGGGGCAAAGGTCAAATATGGACCGATCATCCTGAAATTTAATAAAACGTTTTAAATGTATATTTTAATTATGCTTGTTGAATTTCAACTTGATAGTCATTTTTTCAAAAGATTTGTGTTCATCTAAGTGATTTTCGGAAGTGGTCGATTCCTACCATTTTTAACATGACATGTCCTTCTATTATAAAAAAAATGTGCAACATTCCATTATATTATCTGCATTATATTTGAAGAAAACAGCAAAAACTATATTAAAAATATCGAGGTAGTCTGAAATTTTGATCTTTAAGTCAGATCCTACCATTTGCAATACCAAACATTTCTGTGGATCAAAGAATGTTTGGTAAAGATTTCATTGTTCTATGTCTTTTTTTTAAATTTTTTTTGGTCCTACGACCATTATTTCAATGTGTTATAAACAGAATGACAATCTTGATATACCCCCATCTTTTTGGTAGTGGGTATAATAATGATAATTCAGAGCATATTGTATTTTTTTAAATGTCTGTAAACTTCCGGTGGATATATTTATACCCTACACCACAATAGTGGGGAGGGTATATTGGATTTGTGCTGATGTTTGTAACGCCCCTAAATATTGGTTCAACACCCACCTTAAAGTATATCGATCGGCTTAGAATCACTTTCTGAGTCGATTTAACGATGTCCGTCCGTCCGTTCTTCCGTCTGACTGGCTGGCTGTCCATATAAAGCTTGTGCGCAGAGTACAGTTCGAAATTTTGAAGATATTTCGATAAAATTTGCTACATAAGATTTTTTTTGGCCCAAGGATAGATAGGATTGAAACTGGTGGAAATCGGTCTATTATTTCACCTGGCCCCCATACAAATGTCCTCCCGAAATTGGGGTTTACTGGTCATAAATCTGTGAATTATGCAACTATGCAAACAAATTTCACCACAAATGAGTAATAAATGAAACTTAATCACATTTACGAATTTCATGAAGATCGGTCCATAATTAGTCGCAGCTCCCATATAAGACCCACTTCGTAATTCACTTTAACCTCCATAATCCTTGAAACATATTTATATAAGTTTAACACACATAATATTTATATTCACGGAAGTCATGGCACTAAATTTTTGGATGATCGGTCCATAATAGGTAATATCTCCCATATAGCGCCCATTTCTGAAAAACTGTTTTATACATATATAGGGTATTATATGATCGGGCATGACCGACTGACTATACTTTCGTACTTGTTTCAATTCCATTAATATACGAGGATGTATGTATGTATACATCTACATATTATTCTGTTAATTTTTTCTCATTTAGTTGTATACACTATAAAATCTACTTGAAAGTGCTGGAACAAATAGAAATATACATTTTTGTATATAAAAGAAAAACCACACAACAACAATGCATTTTATAGGTCACCATAATGGGAAAAGAAAAACAAAAAGCAAACGAGCACAATTATACACATAAGCATTCTTTCATGCACATGCTGTAAGTATGCTGCACTTTTAGTTCAAACAACATTTAAAAGTTGATGCTCAATTCTACTACAAACTGCTGCATAATTGGCTAGCCCCATTTGTATCGAGCCAAAAAAGTGATCGATGTTTGTTTTCAAGCTCATTTCTAATGCTAATTGTTTATGTTATCAGTTGCTCAGCATCTTTAACACCCTTATTCATAAAAACTTACAACAGGTTTATAACAGGTTTATAAAGAAAATTACCATACAACATTTTAAATAAATCTTTAAATTTTCTTTTGATACAATGATACAAAATTTAAGTTGGAGAAAAGTTACAATTTTTATTGTGGCCTTCCTTGCTAATACATATCTATAGATACATATTTATACTTTTTATTGAGAGCAGTTAAGAATTGTGTTGTTGTTTTCATTCGTTGCTACAACTACAATGCACATGCATACAGTACAACTGACACGCAAAAAAAAAAAGAAAAATAACCACTTGTGACATTCAGTGGCTTATGAAAAATACTTCAATTCGTCTGCTCTGCAGAAAACAGTGTGAAAAGTTTTTTTTTAACATTTGTTCATATTAAGATACACCACCACTGTGCACTGCACTTTATTGCAGAGGGTTTGCTTGTGTATTTAAAATTTAATTTTAAGTCTTAAATTCATATCATATACATAAATACATACATACATACATTTAATTATATATGTATGTATGTATACATATGAGCAATTCATACCAGCGATGATAAATGCAGTACAATTACACTATTTTCAGTACAATTCGCATTTCGAAATTACGCTAGTACTCCAATACAAAATTAAGTACAATTTAAAAATTTCCCAAGACTATAGTTTCTTATTTGTTTCGTTCTTGGTAATATGGCAACCATTTTTAGTCCAACGGTGTTCAAACCAAATTAAAGGGTCTTGTACCAAATTTATTTACAAATGGGTGTGTATATGTCATAATTTGAATTTGGTTTCGCATGCTGCTTATAAGAATAGTATTCCTAACTACATTGATCAGTTTATAAAAGAAATTAATTACCACTTCTGCAATAGTTCCAACAGAAGGGACGAATTCACCAAGTTCCAAGAATATTTTGGAACTGAAATGCACATAATTTTTAAATATTCGCATACACGGTGGTTATCCCGAAAAGACGTAGTTTTGCGTATAGTAGAACAATGGGAGCCACTCGAGTACTATTTTACATTAAATGATTTTGAAGCAAATTACCAAAATTCTAGAACAAATTTTATTTTAGAAGGTTTTTCTACTCTTATATATAAAATGATATTTTATTTTTTGGAATATACATACATATATTAAAAATAGTGAATGATACAAACATAGAAATGCAATCATAAGATGCACGAATTCATGTACTTTTAGACCGTTTAAAATCCTTTTTAGACAAATATGCCGTAGTTTTTAAACAAGTAAGAAAGTAGAGTCGGTCAAGCCCCACCATATAACACCCTACACCTAGTATATGTAAATATAAAACAGTTTTTCAGAAATGGGCGTTATATGGGAGATATCACCTATTTTGGACCAAAATTCAGTATCATGCTTTCTGTGAATATAAATAATGTGTGTGTTTAACTTTATCTCGATATAAATACTTTTAAAAGATTTATGGAAGTTAAAGTGAATTACGGAAAGGGTCTTATATGGAAGTTTCGACTAATTATGGACCAACCATTACAAAATTAGGTGTCATTATTTCTCTATATACAAGAAACTTATTTGTGTCGAATTTTATATCATTACCAACATTTTGAAGAAATTTATGCTCTTTAAAGTGATGTATGTATATTATATATGTTTGTGTTAAATATTATTTGGATACCAATATTTTTGAGTGAGTTATGCTCTTTAAAGTGATTTTCAGAAGTGGGCCTTCTATTGGACCTACGACTAATTATGGACCGATCTTCACGAAATTCGTAGATGTGGTTTAGCTTCATTTACTACTTATCTGTGGTAAATTTTGTTTGTATACTTGCATAATTCAAAGGTTTATGACCGGTAAACCCCAATTTCGGGAGGACATTTGCATGGGGGCTAGGTGAAATAATGGACCGATTTTCACCAGTTTCAATCCCATCCATCGTTGGACTGAGAAAATGTCACGTACCAAATTTTATCGAAATATCTTCAAAATTGCGACATGTACTCTGCGCACAAGCTTTACATGGACAGCCAGCCAGACGGACGGGCGGATGGACATCGTTAAATCGACTCAGAAAGTGATTCTAAGCCGATCGATATACTTTAAGGTGGGTGTTGGACCAATATTTAGGGGCGTTACAAACATCAGCACAAATCCAATATACCCTCCCGACTATTGTGGTGTGGGGTATAAAAAATTTCTGAAATAAATATCTCCGAAAATCAAATTCTTTTAGAAGAAATATATTGCGGAACCGAAATCGACATAGTGAATGATATAGAATGATTTAGATTGAAACCTTAACTCATTTCAAAGAAATGGCCAAAAAGTTTTATGTAAAATTGTGTGAAGAATAAAAGACTAAAATTAATTTTGATAACAAAATGTTATCCTGGTTTAATAAATTTACTCCAGAGAATGTTGTTTCAGGAAATACACCCAGTATTGTACCCTTATTAGTAAAAATGTTCCCAAGGGAAAATAAATATTTTAATTCTATTAACACACAGATTAGAGCTCTTGCTGGCGTACAACACCTCAAAACTTTTAGAAAAGATAATATTACAACTTTTTGCTTTAAAGTTTCAGAACTAAAAAATGAGCTTGGTGAATTTATGTTTCCAGACATACATACATAACTAGAATTGTGAGAGGTATATTGTCAATTACAGATTCGTCGGCGAACGTGGAGCGAATTTTTTCTTATCAAAATATGATAAAAACCACAGAGAGAAGTCGACTTTATGTCAAACAAAAGATTTGCTGAAATCTAGTAATCTGTCAAATTTTCCATCTGTAAAAGTTGTACACATCGTTTGATACATATGAAACATTTGCATTTGTAAAATACATGTAGAAATACATACATATGTAATTTTTTCGATTAGAATACGCTCTATTTTCCTGTGACAAACATAAACAAAACAGATGGTTTGTTTTGAAACAAAATTGGTTGAAAAATTATATTGTAAAAAAAAATTAAAGAAAATGAATAATGAACATGGAAAAGTAAGTATTTTTCGATTTTTAATAAATTAAATTATGTTTATTATATTTATTGCAGTTAGATTGGCCAAAGGAAGCAATTTTTGAAATTTATACACGTTAAGAAGTCAGCTTTTGTTTACATTTATAGGTTATGTTATACGGAAAAACATAAGCAGGTGTGATAGCAAAAATTATGAATCGTATGTAAAATGGAAATTTTAACATACCTACGGAACTACATATAGGTAAGAAAAGTGACAGTACATATGTAAAATACATTCCGTCTGATAGCATTTTTACACAGGAACATTTTAACCCATTATTTTACAGCAGCCACTGTAAAAACCTGTTGATAATAAGACAAGTATTTTATCGTCAAATCGAAGGTGGTTGTTAAGCTTTCATTAATTTATTATTATACACTGGGTGTCAAACGGACCAGAATGAGCAGGAAGACTTCATTTTATTTACAAATCCTAAGCTAAAATAAACAATATACCAATTTCTTGGAACCATGTGGTATGTATTAATAGCATCTACACCTCAAACTATTTATCTCTTGTTGGGATTGTGGGATGAACTTATATACATATGTTCTATACACACAGCACATGTTGCTAATACATAGTCTTTTAATATAAATACAAAACAAAATTTAAAAAAATATTTTTCAAGATTGAACACTGGGAGTAGTTGTAAGTCACTCGTCCAATGTTAAATTAAACTCATGATTGAATTTATTTAATTAATAAAACTAAAACTTTACGAACGAAACTAGTCTAGTTAAGTTATCTAGTTATCTATTGATCTAATCAATGTGTGTTGTAAACAAGAACACGAATGATAAGAATGTATATCTCTCTTAAACGCATGTGTAACGTATCAGACATGGGTACACCTATCCAATGCAATTAAATGACAATTGAAAATTATGTTGAACAACCGCATATAAATACGACATTACTTTAAATTCACTTAAATTACGTTACATTTAATGACTTAAATAACTCATTGATAGTTAGATCTCAGCGTATTAAAGATATCAATATGAAAAACTTTTTAAGAGCACAACACTTTGCAAATTTGTGTTTTCTACATCCTATATTAGCTCTTAGGAATATTTTCTTGGTCCTTATGACATTTCAAGTAGACTTAGAGTTTTAGGTACATACGTCTGTGTAAACACACTCACGTCAAAAATCGAAACCGAAAGTATTGATCACTCTAATTCCCAAAGTATTCACCCTTAGACTAAGTAGATTGGTAAATAGTTTGAAACATAAATTTAAGAAAACCTCTATCAAATTTTATGTTTTTTTTTATTAAATTGTGAAGAGTAGTTGGTGGATTATTATAACACTTGACGACTCAAATCAGATAATGTGTCACTTTGCCATGGAAAACCGGCTCGAAAATAAATATTTTTTCAGTTTTTGACACGTGTGACGTTTTCCTCCAAGGCCTGGTATAAACTTTAGACTTACACCGCATAAACTTTAGAAAAAGTCTAACGGTGTGATATCACACGATCTTAGTGGCCAATTGACCGGCCCAGAACGTAAAATTATGTGCTCACCGAAGTGTTCTCTCAATAAATCCATTGATTGATGCGATGTTTGGGAAGTGGCGTCGTCTTGCTGAAACAAAATGTCGCCAAGATCACGAGCTTCAATTTTAGGCATCAAATAGTCCATACGTCAGTCCGAGTTGCTGCGAACGGCACCGAATCGACTCTCCACGGTCTTCGTGTACACTCTCAACTGCGGCCGCTATATCTATTCGGTCGAATATTATCCAATAATTTTTGCTGGGTCTCAAAAATGCCAAACAATACTAAACATTAATAACATGACACTATGACACGACTCACACGTGATCTGTCAAAAAAAGGCTATTGAAAAAAGTATATCTACTTGAATCACCCTATATTAACTATGATTTTCATAATTTCTATTTCCAATATCATTAATAATTTTTAAGTTTGATATTAAAAAAATTGTTCCTAAAACTTCATCAAAATGCACTAATAAACATATGAAATGTCACTGTATTTTAGTTAAATCCCAATTAGTAAAAAAATTGCAGTCTCTAGAAGATTTGCCATAGAATAATGTTGTAATACACTGAATTCGCTTCATTAAATGCAGCAAAATTATAAAATATATTTGAGAGCCCCGATAGACTACGCGATAGTGTGCCTGACTATCGTCAGATGGTTGCGGGTTTGATTTCCGCCAAAGACTCTGGGTGTTTTCTGCTGATAAGCCAAAAAAGCTTCGTAGTTCGTGTTTAAAAAAAAATATTGACCATATTAATTGTCGCTTTACTCGTATTTATCATAATGTTATAATAATGAGCAATCGTTTAATTTTTAACTTAGTTTTATATCACAATGTTTGTACTGAAAATAAAGTTATGAAAAATTACGCATTTTTTCTTTGCAAGAAATTTGTAATAATTGAAATAAAAAAACAATTCTTTCACAAGCTTGCAATGTGAAATATACTGGGCTAGACAAAAAACTACCATGTAGGGATCTAAATATATATTTTGGTGAAATTTCCACCTTACATTAAAATGATGTATTGTTTTTAGGCGGTTTGTATTTGGTCATATTACTGTCAGTCTATTCCAGGAAATAAAATGAGGCCAAGAGATATTTAAATAACATTAATCCTATATATATATATTCGTAACTGGGGTTATATTGCCATATGGTCGAATTATATTCTCTTACTTGTTAATTGTATGAATGTATGACCTTGAGTTGATAAATCACAGTTTCTAATATTTTTTGCTATGAAACTCCCCTTGTTATAATATGTATGTACGTGTTAATTTTTTGGGGGTATAATATGTATATGTAACATTAGGGTGGCCCCGTTTGTATGGAGAAAAAAATAAGATATCGATGTTCCCGACTAATATGAAAATTTGATTCATTTTAAGACTACGTTTCTCAATTTTTTGTCCTGGGGTCAATATTTGGTGAGCTGGATCAAAGGATAAAAATGTCCTTTTTAGGGTTTTTTTGATTTTTTTCACATTTCTTCCAAAGGAACTATATGTAAATTTGGTATCATATGAAAGGCGCATTCAATGGGTTATCAAAAATTAAAAAAAAAAATTTCAAATTCAAACATTTTTAAAATTTCAGACAAAATTCTTTTTTTTTTTATTTTTTCATAGAATTTACTTAAAAAAATCGTTGAAATTTCTTGATTATAAACATCATGCAATTTAACCCAAATGGTTTTTTTTTCGTTTTTAAAATTCTATCTATTTAAATTTTTATTAATTTTTTTTAAACCTAAATTCTTCCCTATCTGAAAATCTCTGTTAACTCAATTCGTTAATGTAATGGGTATTAAAATAACGTAAATTTTTTAAGCTAAAAAACGGGAAAAAACATTTGTGTTAAATTGCATGATGTTTATAATCACGAAATTTCAACTACATATTTATTTAAATAAAATTTAAATAAAAAAAAAAAAAAAAATAAAAAAAAATAAAATTTTCTTTGAAATTTTCAAAATGTTTGAATTTAAAAAATATTTTTTTTAATTTTTGATAACCCATTGAATGGGCCTCTCAACCCGTTTCATATGATACCAAATTTACATATAGTTCCTTTGGAAGAAATGTGAAAAAAATCAAAAAAACCCTAAAAAGGACATTTTTATCCTTTGATCCAGCTCACCAAATATTGACCCCAGGACAAAAAATTGAGAAACGTAGTCTGAAAATGAATCAAATTTTCATATTAGTCGGGAACATCCGCAACTTTATTTTGGGGCCAACCTAATATACATATGTATGTTTGTATGTAATTGTTTTCACAAGTGATAAAGTCAGTTAGTTTTACCCTTATGTGGTTAAATAAAAAATGAAATTATAGATAATGATGGTAAATAAAGAGAACAGTATATAAAAAATTTTAGTTGAAATTAATATTGAAATTCCCTAAAAAAAAAAGAACTACTATAAATATATAAATATAAATAAAATGTAAAACAAAGTTAAGGGTGGATCAACATTTATTCTATTCATGAAATAAAATGTTTTTGTTTGCAAAGCTTGAATACATTATTATATCGCAATTTACACGAAGCAACTCCTTAAGTTAAGCTGATTTCATTTTAGAGTCTAAAATTTAGACCAGTAATGTTCAGCCCATACCACAATTGTGCAAAAATGTTACACACATTTGTTATGCTGTTTTAAAAACATTCATTCAGTCGTCGTTGAGCAAGCGATGAGAACACATGTGGATGGTTATTGACAGCGTTGTCAACTTGGTGCGTTTTGCACCAAGTTGTGGCGCCTTTTTAAATTTTTTTGTACGAAAAATTCCTTAGTTGGTGCGCGGTGCGTTTTTTTTTTTTTTTTTGTTAATTTCGGTGCAATTTTTAATATTTCGATTGTATTTTAAATACGAATGTAGGATAAATGAATACATACTATCGAATTCGTCACATTATGGGTATTGCTAAAGGAGAATAGAATGAAAATCTTTGTTTGAAAGTAAAATTAACATTTTAAACATGGAAATAAAAATTCTGGTATAGCCTGATGGTTTGGTCTGTAAACTATAGCCGAACAACCAGGGTTAGAGTCCCAGTGGAGCCCTAACAAATTTTATTGAAAAAATTCAAACAGAAGTACTAAAAATAGAAAACAAAAATAATTTAAAAAAGTACAAAATATGTACCAAAATTAGCCCTTCTTTACCAATTAGTACTTTAGTTCCGAATAGCATATTGTGAGTTAAATTTTGAAGAGTTAAAGGCTTTTACTATTAATCGTTAATCTCTTTTTAACTCTTATAAAAAAATGCAAAACTCTAAACTTGTTGCGTTTTTTTAAATGGTGCGTTTTTTCTCCATTTCGGTGCGTTTTGAAATTTCAAAATTGACAACGCTGGTTATTGCATTGCATTGCTGCTTATAAGCATTGTTGTTGCTTCTTGTTGGACGAAACATAGCAAACAAACGCGAGTTAATTACAATTGAACACGAATAATAAAAAACTGTTTTAGATGAACTTATTTGTCTTTTTTCTCCAAATAACTGTTCTAATATTATTTTTTTATATTGATAATTTTTATTTACGGTCCCTGATGTATTTTCTTTAGGTGGTTATATTTGGCAAAAGCTCTTTTTTTTCTTATTTAACGCGTTTGATAATACCCAGCATACCATTCTAGGAGCGCTCCGAAAAAGGAGTCCAACTAAAGAGCATTTTCGGAGCGAAAGAAAAATTTGCTTGTTACTGTCCTGAATCGGCACGCAGTATGACTCAGAAATCCCACTTAATTATGTGTGTACCAAAGCGTTGTTGTCTTGTTATTTCTGCTTTGAACAACCACAAACAAAACCTTCTTTACTGACATTATCTAAGAGCTCTTTCTGACGGACCATTTTCAAATGTAATGACCCTCTTTTCTGAAGGTTTTCGGCGCAATTATGATTGTTTTTTGGGCTCATAAAGAGCGTTAACGCTCCGAAAAAGGTGTCAGAAAAGACTCTCTTCGGACTCATATGGCTTGCTGGGTATGTTTGCTGGGCAAAATCTCTCACCAATACATCTTCATAATTTTTTTGAACACCACTGTTTTAGACTTCCCCTCATCGGAGTGAAAGGAAGATAAAACGAGTACACACTTGATTGCACTAGCAATTCGTCTTACTCTCTTATTCGTATTACATATAAATGTGTATAAAAATTCTGCTGTGTGAATACCGAAGAAATTTTAAGCAAAAAAATTTATCAATATTTTCAACAAGAATTGCTTTGTGTAAATTGGGACTAGGTTTGTCCCTTTTAGGAACTTTTTTTCAATACAGTTTCATATACATACATACAAATTTATATAAACGTGGATATTACTGGTATTCATTAGTATATCTTAAGCAAACATCAAAAAAAAAAGAAAGAAAGAAAAACGAAAAAGGAATAACAAAGCGTAGACAAACTTTATTTTCCTCAGAATTAATTACAAATTTCTATGGCAATCACATGTAATTAGCTTTATTCTAGCAATGATAATTGCTTACCTTGTCCTAAATCATATTAAAACTTGAACTCGTAGCACTTCCACCTTCCCCTTGTTGTTCTATTAATCTCCGTCACACATACTTCTTCATTATATACATATGCATACTCGTATGGAGGAACATTTGCGTATGCATGTGTGTATATTAAACTGTATATTTAATTTCCCGTTTCTTTTTTTTTCAAAAAGAGCACGTGTTATGCCAAGGGGACAAAATGTGTCTTTAAAAACTTTTGCATGTCAGTGTTACCATTTGGTAACATGTTTTGCAATAAACTGTTTTTAATCGTCTGCTTTGAACTTTTTGTAGCGTTCAATGCGTGAGCTTCATCTGTCTTTATACAGTTATATTGAAAAGTGATTCAAAAAAAAAAAAAACTCGCTGGCAACACTTACATATACCTGAAATGGGGAACCTGGTTAAAGTTTGTTGTACTGTATCTACATATGTATATCTGCAATTATCAAAAAAAGGAAAGCATTGATAAATCAGTCATTAAAATCTATTTGATTTTTTTTTGTCATGAATATGATAAAAATGTACTTGGTTTGGTTGGTATCTAGGGAGCAAACCAAGTGGAAATTGTAATTGTTAACAAAAATAATTCGATTTAATTCATTTAAATTTGATTTAAGAATATTTCGTTTGCTGATTTTGACGGTTAACGAAAATACGAATAACAGAATTGCAAATAAAATGTACATATGTATGTATGTATGTATAAAATGTATCTATGCTGCGTCTCCTCTTTTTAATCGTAGAAATTTGGAAGTGAGAGCAAAATTGCTTAGAAAATGACATTTGTAAAAAATTTTAAAGGTTTAAGGAAAATGTACAATAAGATTTAATTAGACAATGTAATAATAACAACATTTTTGTAATTTATTGTAATTCATGATGAAAAGTCGTTCTTTGTAAGGATTTTTTAGTATATCTGAGGATTAACGCTCCGGTAAAATCTTTAGTAAGCAATATATCGCGTGTAGATATAGTCTTAATATTCTGATTTTTTTAAAAACTGAGTAACAGTGTTGTCAACTTTGAAATTTGAAAACGCACCAAAATGGAGAAAAAAAACGCGCCATTTCAAAAAATTTCCACCAAGTTTAGATATTCGTGTTAATATAAAATGTTTATTGAATTAATTTTACAAAAGAATATAATATTTTTGTATTATAAATATAACAATAAACCAGTCTTCAACAGTTCAGTATTTTTAGAAAAAAATAAAAAATAAACTAAACAAATTTATTTGTATTCCTTTGTACTAGATAAATATGTAATTAATGTCTTTTTTTTAACTTTTTAAAAAGAGATCAACGATTAATAGTAAAAGTAACAATAGTAAAAATATTCGTAATTAATTGGTAAAAAGGTCTAATTTCAGTGCATATTTTTTTAATATTTTTGTTTTCTATTTTAAGTACTTCTAGTACTCCGTTGACCCTAGTCAAAAAAATTTGTTAGGGCTTCACTGAGACTCAAACCCTGGTTGTTCGTCTACAGTTCAGTAGATTAATTTGGCTACACAAGAATTTTTATTTTCATGTATAAAATGTTAATTTTATTTTGAAACAATAACCTTCATGTGACGAATGTTTGATTATCATACAATCGTATATAAAATGCATTCAATGGGGTCCTTTTTTATCGTATAGATTTCATGATAATGAATTATTAAAAAACTGCAATTAAAAACTAGTATAAAAGTATAGTCGGTTAAGCCCGACCATATAATACCCTACACCCAGTATAACACATTTTTTCAGAAATGGGCGTTATATAGGAGATATAACCTATTGTGGACCGATAATCCATAAATTTATTGTCATGATGTCTATGAATATAAATATTACGTATGTTAAACTTTATTTCGATATAAATACTTTTAAAAGATTTATGAAGCTGAAATTGAATTAAATATGGCCTTATATGGGAGCAATGACTTATTATGGACCGATTAAATAAAATTGTACCGTATTATTTCTATACATATGAAATATATTTGCGTTAAATATTATTTGTATACCAACATTTTTGGGAGAGTTATGCTCCTTAAAGTGATTTTCGATAGTGGGCCTTATATGGGAGCTACGAGTAATTATGGACCGATCTGCACAAAATTTGTAGATGTGATTTGGCTTCATTTACCACTCATTTGTGATGAAATTTGTTTGGATACTTGCATAATTCAAATATTTATGATCGGTAAACCCCAATTTCGGGTGGACATTGTATGGGGTCCAGATGAAATAATTTACCGATTTCCACCAGTTTCAATCCCATCCCTCCTTAGGGAGAAAAAATATTACGTACCAAATTTTATCGAAATATCTTCAAAATTGCGACCTGTACTCTGCGCACAAGCTTTACATTGACAGTCAGCAAGTCAGCCAGACGGACGGACGAACATCGTTAAATTGACTTAGAAACTTATTCTGAGTCGATCGGTATACTTTAAGTTGGGTGTTGGACCAATATTTCCGGGCGTTACAAATATCAGCACAAATCCAATATGCCCCTCCCCACTATGGTGGTGTAGGGTATAATTAGTGAAAATAAAGATTTCATCACATTTAAGAAATTTTGCGCACCAAAAAATTAAAAAAGCACCAAAAATGATGCGAAACGTACCAAGTTGACAACGTTGCTGATTAACAGTGTAATATACATAAATAATTAAGGACGAAATTAAACTTTTTCTAGTTTTTAATTCACAAGTACCACAAACTTATGAAAGTTATTGACAGGGATGGAAAGTAACCTTTTAATGATACTATTTAATATACAAAAATAGCTTAGTACTCCCTCATGAAATACTTTCAAACAATATTTCGTATAAAATTAATATAGATACAGATTCCTATAGGAATGAATGATTTGCTGTTCGATATTATCATATAGGTTTATGTTGCGATGATTGTAATTTTGCTTTCCTTTCAAATCCATAAAGCATTGCAAAGATTTGCTAAGATATAATGGTGTGTTTATCTTGTACATTTTGTGGTTGATTATCAATAATTTTTATCAATTTAATAATTATTAAGTACATGTGTTATTTAAGTAAAACAACCTTAAGAAACTTGCTTCCTTTCTTGTAAATAACACAGTTATTACTCCCAATTCGCCCTCTCTTTTCGTCACATAAATCTTTTACAATTACAATTTATTTATTACACAAATTTAATTACTTTTTAATTTTGTTTAAAATTTCTCCTAATTTATGTAAACAAAATGTGTATTTTGAGAATATTCAAAAAATATTCATAAATGGAAGGTATGTTGTTTATTCCTAATTTTGGAACTTTTTTTACACCAGTATATCGTAACTATAAATTTTCACACATACCCACTCAATCAGTTTCTAATTTCCGGAGCAATGCAATAACAACAACAACAACAACTTTTTACCATATAAACTGCAAAAAATAGGAAACTTTGTTAAAGCCAACATTTTCTAAACAAACCAACACATCTCATCATAAATACTAATTAAAAAATTGTAATTGTGTAATAGCTGAATGAAATCGTCAATCTCGAAAATCTTGAATTTTACTCGAGGTAAAATCTGCTGAAATTTTCTTCAAACTCAAAATAAATCGTAACTTAATATGAAAGATGGCCTTGAGTGACACTATCCGCAGGGATAGTAACACATAAAGAAATATATATAACATAAAATAACCGAAAGTAATGTAAATCTGATCACATCGAAATTAATGTTGTTCATAAAAGACATTGACAAATGGGACATTGATTAATTTAAAATATTATTATTTAACAATAAAATTGATCAAAATTAAAAATCCTCCTCCAATAGGGGAGAGATATTAACTATTATATTAAGGGACTAAACAGTTTGTTATATAAACTGCAGGGTATTTATTAATAGAGGCACTATCTATTATTATATATGTATGTACCTACACACATAAATATTCATACATACATTTACATTAACCCCATTCATGCTGCAAAATAGTTTAAATGTGAATCGTAAAACCCACAAAATATTTCAACTTTCACATAAAAAATATTTGCTTGTAATGGAATTTAAGGTGAAACTAGTTTCTGTGTTTTACAAATTTATAAATGAAGCAGCAGCCACAAAATATTATTGAAATTTATACAGAACTTTTAAAGTGAGTTAAAAGCGACAATTAAATATTTAAGTTTAATCTAAATATTTTTAAACATTATCAAAGAAAGTTTTTTCATTTATCAAAAATATATACGAGTTTATTAAAATGCTTTGTAAATATCGAAATATTGCCATTGCAGAATTCAAGAGCCAACAAGAACTTTACTTACATTCATAATTTTAAGGACTTTCAGAATTTTTTATTTCGTAGCCTCTTTTGCCACTTTCTGTATTACTAATCTTAAGTCTTTAAAATTATTGAAAAATCCAAAAACAAAAAAAAAAAAATACTTCAAGTAAATACTCGTAGATTTAAAGAAGTACAAGTCATTATTAATATAATTTTGCAATAAGTTTCCTTATGGCTAAATTCACAGTCTTTAGTTAGCTAATGACAAAGGCTTAACTAATGATTCTTTATTCACAATGCTTAGTTTGCCATAAGAATACCAAGTAATAGTTAAACAATAGTTAGTATTTTATTTAGTTAATGGTTAACTAATGACCGAGAATTCGGCCATTAGAATTTTATATTTTTATTTATTTATTCTATAAAATGTTGTTGTAATCAGCTTACAACATCATGTTTTTATAAATCTTTACAAAAGTACAAAAATTAGTTATTAATGTTTTGGTTAAGAGTGGCAAAATTATATCCGATTACTTTTGGGATATTGTGTAGATTTCTAAGTATGTAGGGTGTTTGAAAATTTCCTATTACTTTGTAACTTAATTTGTAAGTGAAGATTTTGCTGTGTGATTTTGCATGTTGGAAAAATTGATTGAAATTTTTAAACTATGATTCTAGAATTTCAATATTGCCAATGAGTTACAACTTCTCGCATTTATAACAATTATAAATTTGTGGACGTAGCAGGTGGACCATTTATCTGCATTAAATAAAAGACAATGTTCAAATATTTGTAGACTTACGGAATCAAATATTGTTGCATATTAAAACGGGATTTTCAGCGAGATCTTTGCTTGTCACAGCCACAGTGATATCCATATCATTAATAGTAGACCAAAATTTAGTTGTTAACATCTCTCGATAGTATGATCCATGCACCATAAAGGCATGTGCCGTCGAACTTTCGAAAAAAAAAACATTAGCACATTTCACAATCTTGTGCAAATGGTATGGCATCATTGTATTTGCAAAAAGGTTTAGCTGATTTGTGCTCTTGCTGTTTATTTTGTTAGTGTAGAGCAAACATTTTTGCAAATGCAATGATGCAATACCATTTGCACAAGATTGTGAATTGTGCTAATGACTTTTCAACAATTGGTCTTAGCTTTTCAGAAGTCCAAATGCGCCAAAAGCTTTTTTTTGGAGTCCTAACATGCTCAAATCTCTTAAAAATATTATATAATGCTGCATATACTCGTATGTAAAAATCAAGCGAACTAATATTATGACGATCTTTAAAATCAAAAATTTCAATTTAAAATCAAATTTAAAATTTTAATTGTTTTTGATTATTAAGAAATAATTTTAAGAGATTTAGGTAAAAATATCCTACTTCAAGTTGATATTTGTATTACGGCTAAGCAAAATAATGAATAGATTTTAATCAGTTTTACATGGACAGTCAGATGTTCAGATATGGTTGAAACACAGATAATTGTTTTGGTAAATTGCATTTCTCTAGGTCCTCCGAGCTAACCTCTAATTTTTTTATCGTAGATGGGAATGGTTCAATGTTAACCCATATTCACAAAGATTACATCAGTTCATTACAAAATTGTCTAAACCGAGTACAATTCTTTTGAATCTGCCTATATGATTCTTAAAACACACAACCGTCAACTAATAAAATTGTTTTACAAACTTAAAAATCGATTTTCGTTGTCTGAAATAAAATGCAAAATGTATTCTGCCAATGAAAAGTTGTAGTTTTTCATTTAGATTTTTGTATGATATTGTACGCAAATCATTTGGCAACTATGCTGGTACGTATTAATAGCTAAACAATTCTTCAGTACGATGCTAGTTAGTTTTATATATGCGAGTAAATACTCCATTATATACACTAGGGATGCCCATCCCGAAATCCCAGTGAAGTATAATTGTTTTTGTCTGCTTTTTTGGCTTACAAAATACAAAAGATCTTAACAAAAATTAAAATTTTACAAAATTATGTTGAGGAATTAAAGGTGAAGGAATAAAAATTAATTCTGGACTACCAAACTCTAACGCACAATTTGTTTTACTTGAACTTTGTTTTACTTTTACTTAAATTCTGCAAAATCCCGGGATTTACATTTTCAAACTCCCGATTCCCGGGATTCGAAAATTCAGTCCCGTTTATCATCCCTAATATACACGTAGACTCACCTAAGGTTGCGCAAAAGTAAACTTCCGATGCTTTTTGGCTGTAATTAAAAAAAAATGCAAAACTTTGATTCTTCTTGTGGATTATTTTTATTTGGTCTTTTAATTTTTTTAGCAGCATCTCGTGTTGTGCCAGTCTCTTCGAGGCGAGCGGCTAAACGTCGCAGTGTTTCACCTGGCGTTGGACGACCAGAAAATCTGCGACGAAATTCACATTGTGCCAAAGTCACCGACCGATTATTGGTCAAATAAAAAGTTAGCAATATTCCGCGTTCTAGAGCAGTGTAGCGTAACATTGTTTATTAACGTGTATTTTGCATGTGTTTACTACACAAATGTCAAAACAGAACTGACATTAGGGGCCAATCGCAAAATTTATAGCATTTTCTGATAAGAGGATTACTTTTGCGCCACCTTGTATATGTGATTGTGAATACATACATAATTTTACTAAATCAATTATCATTGTATGTTTCCTACACAATTAAAATAAATGTATGAATATGTAGGCGTCTGAAGAAATCTACTTTCATATTATTAGAACTCATTGTTTGCATTGCATAAATTGAGAATTAGATTTTTTAGTCACCATAAGTTTGATTTAAATTAAGATAAAACAATTCAGTTTTGTTAAATGTAAAAATTTTTAAATTTGTTCATTAAATTGCAGGTTTTTACAGTCACTTCCAACTATAGCTTCACACTAAGTTATTATATTTTTTGATATTTTATATGGCTTTTGGAAAGTTACCTGTGCAAATTGGATTGTTCTTAAAAAGATCTCCAGTACGAAATACCTTGGCATTGAAGGTATCAAAACGGTATTAAAGTTTATCGAAACGCTTCCAAAAATGGGCTACAAAAGAAAGCAGAAAAGTTAAAAAGCAATACCATCAAACCCCATATGAGTCCATTAGTATGATTTCTGAAATTTGAAATTTCAATTGCAATTGTCAGAGACGTCAAAGTTTGATGATTTATGTAAGATATTATTCTCCTGTCGCTGAAGTTCTTTAAAACGATGATTTAATAGAAAACTCCGTTAAAAACTAGATTAGCGGCAAAGTCCTGAAAGTTGGCTTGTATTAAAACCTGTTGCAGTCAGGGAACACAACCATTTCTATGCTAAAGATTAAATTTTCTTCTATCAAACAGACAATACCTCTTTCATTTATTCTTTTAAAGACAAGAAGACCGACTAATAATGTAATTTTTTCTTCTCTCTTGAGTGTTGCCAACTATTTAGGTTATTAAACTGCATTAATAACAAGCTAAGATACGATTTCATGAATTTTGTCTATTTTAGAACCTTATTGGCGACAATATTAGCTGTATTCAATTAGAGAATTCAATTACTAAATGAGACAGTTCCTGATCGTGTAATGTCTCGTTTAAGTGTTTATGAATTGGCCGTAATCATGATCATGTAATTTAACAACATTGGACTATTCCTTTTGGGGTTCTTTGAGTATAATGCCGATTTTTGCACAATTATTATGAACTGCAAACTGAGCGACTTGTACCTTCCTAAATTGTCCACGACATTTATCGAAGAAGTTGTTGACAATGTATCTCATCGACGATTTGACTTTGTCGTGCACCCCTCGCGTGGCCAACTGGGTATTTATACATACAGACACATACCAGCACATTTGCAATATGTTCATTTATCTTTTCTACTAGTTAATGGAGAGAGGTAAAACAGTAAGTAAATAAAACCAAGAGCTAATAAGAGGAGTAACTTAAGTCAGAGTGCTAAAATGCCAAACTCTTAACAATTGCAATTAAAAACAAGTAAGAAAGTATAGTAGGTCAACCCGGACCATATAATACACTACAAGCAGTATATAAATTAAACAGATTTTAAGAAATGGGCGCTATATGGGAGATATAACTTATTGTGGACCAATCATCCAAAAATTTAGTGTCATGATGTCTATGAATATAAATATTATGTATATTCTACATTATCTCTTTATGGAAGTTAAAGTAAATTACGGTCTCCTATATGAGAGTTTCGACTAATTATGGACCGAGCATTAAAAAATAAGGTGTCATTATTTCTGTGTATATCAAACTTATTTGTGTTGCATTTTATTTAGATACCAACATTTTGAAGAAATTTATGGTCGTTAATAGTGGAAGGCCAAAGTAAGCGGCATGCGATCGCGGGTGGCAATCAGCTGTTCTTTTTGCCGCTTATACTTTTTGTAGGTAGGCAGATGTGCGCGACATATTTAAAGCGGCAAATGTCAAAAAATTAAATTGATTTGTTTTTTACATAAATAAATTCTTAAATAAACGTTTTTTTTTTTAGTGTGTACAGTATTAAAGTAAAGTATTAAAAAAATTAATTTGTTTTTATTTTTAACTAAACTCACATGTCACATATCATCTACATGTGTATGGCAACATCGTTTTAAGCGGCAAAGTTGAACAAAATTCTACTTTGTCGCACCGCCGCCTCTCACACCATTGCCAGATTTTAAATAAATTGCGATACTTCAAAATTTTTGTATGAATAATTGTGTAAAGAAACAAAACTTTTATTCACTGGTAATACTGTTGCCAACGGCGGCCGCATGCCGCTTATATTGGCCTTCCACTATAAAGTGATTTTCGGAAGTGGGCCAGACCGACGGCATCATTGAATCGACTCAGGAAGTGACTCTGAGTCGTTCGGTATACTTTAGTGTGTTGGATCAATATTTCTGGGCGTTACAAACATCAGCACAAATCCAATATACCCTCCCCACTATGGTGGTGTAGGGTATAAAAAATGTCACCATATCGTAACAATGTGCAGGAGAAAGTGAGTGACTAACTCAGTATGTTTATTTACTGTTGTTATTTTTTTGCATTTGTAATTTAAATGGAATTTAATGATTGAATGAATTTATAAATGCATTATTAATTTATTTGCACACACATATGTACACATGCAAAAACATTAATTGATTGACTGACAAAAGAATATTGCATTTTAATTATACTAAAATTGTTGTAATTTTGTTTGGTACTTACAGTTGTTTACACATAAATGCCAAATTTCTTCGAATTTAAACAATACATAACTAATTTTCAACACAAAATTAATAATAATAACTACATACATACACGTGCATTTAAATACGTTTATAATTACACCTAATTAACTACATACGCCTGTTCTTCGTATATTTACAATATGTAACTAAAATGGTCAATTGAATCCTTAATTAGAAATTAATTTTTAGATATCAAGTTTAGTAGTTTCATTAAATTGATTTTTTATTTTAATTTGTTAAGAATTTTTAAGCCTATATTATGTGGTGGACCTTAAAATATAATTTGAACCATGTAGTTGATGTTTTAATTGAAATTTATGCAAGCTCTATTCTTTTAAAGTTTTTTTGTATTTTTTTTAAGTGTGTAACATCAAAAAAAGTCCTCTTTCTTCTCCGAACTTTATTTTTCAAAAAAAGAAATTTAGTGCCATGACTTTCATGAATATAAATAGGGGTGAACTATCGTGAATAAAAATTCCACATGAAAATTGTTCCCTTTTATTTTTTTTACCATTTAATTTAAATAGGAAAAATGTGAAAAGGGAACAAATTTCATGTGAAATTTTTATTCACGATAGGTATGTATGTTATACTCGATATAAATACTTTTAAAAGATTTATGAAGGTTAAAGTGAATTACGGAGTTTCGACTAATTATAGATCGAGCATTAAAAAATTAGGTGTCGTCATTTTGGTATATATGAAACATATTTGTGTTCAATTTTATTTGGATACCGACATTCTTAGAGAGTTATGCACTTTAAAGTGATTTTCGGAAGTGAGGCTTATATGGGAGCTATGATCAATTATGAACAGATATTCACAAAATTTATAGATGTGATTTGGCTTCATTTAGTACTCATTTGTGATAATTTTGTTTGGATACTTTCATTTATAATCGTTAAACTCCTATTTCGGAAGGACATTTGTATGGGGAACAGGTGAAATAATGGACCAGTTTCTACCAGTTTCAATCTCATCCGTCCTTGGGCCGAAAAAATATCACGTACCATGTTTTATTGAAACATATTCAAATTAGCGAACTGTACAAGCTATACATGGACAGCCAGCTAGACGGACGGACGGACATCGTTGAATAGACTCTGAGTCGATCGGTAGACTTTTGGGTGGGTGTTAAACCAGCATTTATGGGCGTTACAAACAACAGCACAAATTCCATATACCCCTTCCACAATGGTGGTGTAGGTTATAAAAAACATAAAACAAAGAATGTATTTAGTAATTGTCTTAACTACTTCTTTATTCGCACAAATTCATTTATTCAAAAGTGACTTTTAAAATGCAACATTGTTGCGCATTAACTGTGTTCCTTAACTACTGCTTTCAAACTCAGCTCCTTTCTTAACTTTGTCTCCCTATTTGCCATACCTATACGTCACCTGTTACGCGACGTTTAAATTAAGTTTAATCTGTGGTTAGATATCACGCCCATCATATTTTGGCAATATATCACACGCCCATTTCGTTAATCACATCACGGATTTTGTGATGTTTTAATGCAGTAATCGATTTGATCGGTTTGTCATCCAATGGTGTTAAATCGCAGGGTCAGGATCGCATAACTCGTAAAATTTTGCCAAACCACATGTCAGACAGCAAAGCCCGAAAAAAACTTTAGATTTCTGTAAGCTTACCTATAATATAAGTCATGACTTGTACTGTTTCTATTGTTTCTAAGGACGATTAACTATACTAATTATTCAACAATAACTAATTCAGTAATGTCGACAACTAATAATATAATTAATTACAAAATTGTAGAATACTCTGAGTTTTCAAGCTGTATGCTAAACTTTGCTTAGTTTCTTTTTTCTTCTAGAACTACATTATTAGAGATTGATGCTTTGACTATGTACGAGTATTTCCGTACGAACATTGATTTTTATTAATTTATAAGAGTTTGTTGTATTCTAAATACATTAGAACGAAATGCATGAACTGTTAGAGAAGGGAGAAAGAGTAGGGAGATTGAAAATCTATTTATTTTTAATAAATATTGTAGTTGGTTTTGTATTACTGCATTAACATGCATATGTACATACTCGTACATACATATACAATTTATTTCTGTATTCACTTAGTACAGTGGGATTTTGAAGATTAAAATATTTTTTTTTTTTATTTGAAAACTTTAAAAAAAAACAGCGAATTTAGCTTTACATTTATGCAGATGTTTGACCGGAAAACTCCAATTTCGGGAGGACATTTGTATGGGGGCTAGGTGAAATAATGGACTGATTTCCACCAGTTTCAATCCCATCCATCCTTGGGCCGAAAAAATGTCACGTACCAAATTTTATCGAAATATCTTCAAAATTGCGACATGTACTCTGCGCACAAGCTTTACATGGACAGCCACCCAGTCAGCTAGCCAGACGGACGGACGGACATCGTTAAATCGACTCAGAAAGTGATTCTAAGCCGATCGATATACTTTGAGGTGGGTGTTGGACCAATATTTAGGGGCGTTACAAACATCAGCACAAATCCAATATACCCTCCCCACTATTGTGGTGTAGGGTATAAAAAAGAACATTAATGAAAGAAGAAGTTCTTAAACCCGTTTTTTTATTTCTTTCTCTGTTATTTATTTCTTTCTCTTTTAGAAAATTTGTTCTGAAGGCGATAATTTGAAACAAAAATCATTAATTGTAACGAAAAATTACTTTTTCCTCGATTGTTTCATACAACTATAATAAATTTAAAAAATTATTATGAATATAAGTTAAGCTTATACAAATGAGAGATATGTCATTGAGGATAGCCGCAATCATATACATACATATGTAATTTCAGTGACCATAATATTGTTGAAATGATTACGGTGATCATGTTAAAATATATTTTTACTCTGCCTGAGTGCACAAAATTCGATTTACTGATTCTCAGAAAGAAAGAAATATTTATTGACACTATAATGGATATTTGATCCCACTGTAAGTAATTTCTCGTTGGTATGTATGAGTGTTACAGTGTGTAGATGTAGCTAAAAACAAACTTCCAGCAGCTGCTGAAAGTACCCTGAAGGAAACCTGGGGACAAGTGTCCCCAAGTCACCACTTTTGTCTACTATTTTGGTAACGGTTTGGCGACATTGTCAACAACATTGTCACAATGGTTATTATTATACAATTATTTTTTTTTCGATTGTGAGCCACGATAGACTAGGTGATAGTGTGCCGGACTATCATTCAGAGGGTTGCGGGTTCGATTCCCGCCAGAGACTGGGTGTTTTCGAATTTATTTTTAATTAGATATTTTTTAGTATTTTATTTTTTTTAATAAAACGCCAAAAATTAGCAAAAAAAAAAATGCATTTTTATTTTCTATTTCAGAAAAGTACCAAAAGTGTAGACAATGTGGTCCCAAAAGAACTACCTTGTCAATAGTACCTATGTCAGTAGTGGATTTTCAATGACACGCACATGTTAAATGTCTTTAGTAATTAGCATTGTGTGGGGTATACTAAGTCACTAGTACTAGTGACTGTGTCAATAGTAAATCAGTACAATTTCACTATTGACATTTCCTGCAGGGTATTTTTCGTCTTGCAAAACCTACATACACACACACAAACACACATTTAAATACATACACAGATGCACAGTCACAAACATATATAATTGATTTTATAGTATCCTTGACATAAATACACTCCAAGAGTTTAGTAGTTTTTTCTTTCTGCTTTTTTCCTCGTTGTTCGTATTTTTTTTAGCTATAGGATGTTTTTGTGTCGTTTTTTCCGTCAGTTCGGGGTGTTTTATTTATTGGTGGTTTATGGTGGTTTTTCTTCAATTTGATTTGGCTTTTTCCAGAAACCATCACAAGCGAAAAAACACGTAGTGGGAAAGAGGGAGCCAGCATCGGAAACCTTTTTTTTGTTTGGTTAACAATTGATGATGGTTTCAAGTTTATTGTTTTCCATTTATATAATAGGACTGCATTTTTTATTTTATAATATTATATGAAAATATAAAATAAAAAATGATATTTTATTTTTTCTCACCACCGTTAAATTTGTTCCTAATTTTTTTTTTTTAACTTTTTCAAGCAGTTTCTGTCAGACTCTCCATTTGTTTTTTTATTCAAGAGTAGTTATTGGCATAAAGAACTAAACAACGGAATTTCTTTTCGCTTTGCAGCAATTGACCAAAATCGAAATTAAATTATTGCGTCAATTGTAATAAATAAAAGAATAAATTTTATATTTGCAAGTGTTTAATAAAAAAATAAAAAAATATACATACATATAATTTATGATTGAAGTTTTTTGCTTAATTTTTTATCTTAAACTCTGTCATTGAACGCAGCTCTAGAAGTTGTTGTTTGCATTTTTTGTGAAACCTTTTTTATGGACTTAAGGAAATGACTATGTAGATACATAAAAGGGAGCTTCTAAATATTAATTGTAGGGAAATGGTATGTTTTTAATACTCTTGGAAAATCATATAATTTTCTTTTGTAATGAATATAATCTGACAATGACTCAAAAACACTTTCTTACACCATAAAGTTTAATGTCTTTATGATTTATTACTTTCAATAAAACAACGTTTTTAACTTTTTTGCGAAATGGCTCAAGTGGCCATAAAATCTTAATGACCAGAAAAATATATGCAACGATTTTATAATGTCTGGCTTGTAGGCAGACGAATTTGAAGAATTAATTCGTTTTGAATTTCAGGTTTTAATTATAGAAAGAAAAGAAATTTTGTCAGTGTGTTTTAGGTTTAAGGTTAATGGGCGTTATTCATAACAATTCCAATCCCAGCAAAAACTTGTAATGACTTTCAATTACCCAATAAATTACTTTTCAATGACTACTATATACCTTTTATATTACCTAGTATAATTCGTATAATGACTTATTTATTATCTGTTATATGTCTACACCTACAGCTGCATACAACTAATTAAGGACAGTAGAATTAAATATTTAAATCGTTATGTTATTAAATGAAACGCTAAAATTTAATACTTTTATTGTAGTGTTTTTTATAATTTGTAAAATAAATTAATCGTGCTCTAATTTAGGACAGTGATAAATTTATTAATATTTTCAAAATCAGTTAACATTTAAAATTTAAATTAAATTAATAATGATTATGAGTTCTTAATACTGGCTTAAAAGCAAATCATGTGATGTCAGTACTCGAAAGATTATTGTCCAAATGCATCAGGATGGAAACACTTTTCGAGAAATCGCAACAGTCTTGAATGTTTCAAAAAGAATGGTTTTTCAAGCGGTGAAATATTTCAGAAAGCATTTGATTACATTAAAGCTGGGATAAAGATACTTTAATAGCCTATGTGAAATATCAGATGTGAAGTTAGAATGTATTGATGCCTCCTTTAGAGGAAGTAATTGGCTACAGCGATAGGATGCATAAGTCCTTATGGTAGAACTATTTGGTCATTAAATTGACTAGAAGTGTATACTCCCTCCTTTTCTCTGCTTATCTTATAGATCCGACATCATAAACTAAATTCTATTATTGGTTACTTCAACTTTCAATAATTAGATTTTACATATCTTTACACGATTTTAAAGACGTAGGATTTAAAACTTAAGACAATCATTTATATTTTGAATTTGTATAGTGCGTTTACTCAAAAACCGAAATTAATTTTCTCGCTACTTTTTACATGGCTATCAGGCCAAATTAAGAATGGCTACACTTAGAGAAACAATATAGTTGTGCATGTTTAGCACAGCTATTTCAACATTTTTAATTTTTTTTTTTAAATATTATGGTCACTGTAATTATTTATATGATTTGTGCAACGCAACCATGATATGATTAAGTTACCATTCACATGATTATAACAATTATATAATGTTAATGGTAATCAGTTTTATGATGAAAGATTCTACCATATTATGTTGTTCTCTATCATAATCAAAGAGCAACAAATTATGATAAATGGATTCATCAGAAACATGATTGCAACAAATATATATACGTTCTTACTACAATCGTATATATGATTGTAGTAATCATCTGAATCGTAACTAAACCATAGTGTGGTATTATGGCAATCATATAAATAATTACAGTGATTATAGCATTGTAAAAATGTTGATATTGCTGTGGTAAACATGTACAACTATATTTTTTCTATGTGAATATATTCCGTTGAAAGCATGTGAGTACACCAGCCAAGTAATACTCCTTTTAAAATATCGGAATAAGTAATTAAAGGTCTGTTTAATCACCTCTTTAAATTATCTATTAGTCTTAATATTATTAATAAATTCAGTATAAAGCGTATAACCTATTTTTATATATAATAAAAAAAAATATATATAAAATACAAAATTTATAGAAGATGTTTCATCCTTAAAACATAAATTGCATTTATTATTACATTGCCTGATAGAATGTAGTGTAAAAAAGTTACTAAACTTCAAGAATATGACATGACAATCATGACAAAGTAAAGACGTTCTGCCTTTACATACTCGTACACACATTTCGATTTGTTTTTAAAGCTTTAATTAGGAATATCATTGTTTTCTACACATCCAGTATATCGGGAATTACATATAAACTAATATAAATTTTAATCTATTCTTTTCTTTTTTTTTTTTTTTTGTTGGTGACTTTCTAAAGTCTGTTTTTGAAAAATCAGTATTGTAAGAAAACCTGCTGCATTCTAGTCTAAATTTTACCGCATAAAAAAGAATTTGAAAGGTTTAGAGTAAAATATTTATAAGACACAATTTTTGTTCAATATAAACAGTTCAACTTATAAAAAATAATACCTTGCTGTTTCTACGATGACGGCTTCTCTGTAAGTTTTCACTGTGAGTAGCTTTTATAAAAATCCCATCTTTCTAGATTTAGTTTAGAGTTCATCTTATATTAGGTTTTAACATGTTAGTTATCTTTAAAAGATAATTTAAATTTAAATGATATTTTCATTTAAAGAAATAAAAATAATAATATTTCTTTCTTATTATTTTTACCATAAATTCATTTTTAATTAATTATTACAAAATTAGGAAAACAACACACACATACACTCGCACAATTAATTGACAGTGACTCATGCAAATAACACTATGAACATGGAAATACACATATACTAGTATATATAGTATACAATAAATATATAAATGTATATGTAGTAGTATGTGGATGTTTATATGGGTGTGTGTAGTATTTATGTATGTATTTACCATGTACAAAACACCAACAACTAAATATTACCATAAATAGTAGCTACAGCAAGTAAACAAACAGCTCAACAACGTCGTTCTTGAACATTAGGAGGGTGACAGTTATAGGGATGCAAAAAATGTATATAATGTTACCGTAAACGTAACTACTATTTTCAGCAAACACTTAGTTCATCTTACATGACTGTTGTAAGAGTAAACAAATATAAACAATAATGAGCGTAAACAGGAGAGAGGTAGTTTATTTAATCTTGCTTAGGATTTATTCTCCTTACCTACCGGTTATATGCATATGTATACCTATGTGATATGTTGTGTTTTCTGCATTTATATATATATATGTTTCTCGAATTGTTTTATCCATGTTCTAGTTTAGAGCGTGTATGGAAGGAGCATTACCTGTCCTAATTAAGTTCAGAATCTAATTTCATATTTTTAGGTTTGGAATGTCTTTCTCCTAGTTTCTGATGGTGGCGTGTTGTAATAATCAATTTAATAATGGACGTTATATAATGTTTTATTTCGAACTGTGGACATCATCACTAATTGCAGTTCATGGACTTTGTGCACATTAAGCCATATTTTGTTGCCTCATTATATCCACGGACTCTATGCCAGTCTTTAGCGTGTCATAATATTCAGGGACGTTATGCCATTGGACATTATTACGTGCCGCCTTTTCTGAAATGCTCATTAATTCTTGTTTGCATAAGTTTATCTTAAAATATTGAGACAGGTTTTCCCATTTTCCAAGGTGTATTTTTTGTATAAATACATAATCTCATCCAGGATAGATCATAGCCTCTTAGTTTCCGTTAATGTTTCGGTACGTTACCCAACATATAAAAAGTAAGAAAAATACTTTGAAGCCAACTAAGTTTACATATTTTTAAGAACAATGCAATTCACTTTCTGGGCCATCCTAACATCCTATGAACATACATACATTTGTGGTTTTATTTACTAACATCCTTTTTTGTCGTTGTTAGAGAGTTTTGGTTGGTTTTTCGGTATGTAATATTATTATACCTATTTAACGGATGTTTAGTTTAGTTTATTTTATGCACACATACACGCGCCTATATTTATATAACTCATACAAATATTTATGGAGGTATAGAATGTGAAAAATTTAATGCGAAATAACCGGCCACACCTCTAAAACATACAAACTGTATGGAAATTTTAGTAAAAGTTAGTGCAATTAAATAAAATACTGGCATGTAGCTAAAAATCCATAACTTACGAAAACAAGCAGCAATTCTTACTATTACTTATTGTAATCGGTGTCTGAAGAAAATAGCTTTTTATGGTTATTATATCTAAAAGCTTCAGCTTCAAGGGGCAAATATTTCCCCTTTACTATATAACTATAACCATGTAAAAAAAATATTTCCTTTGCGAAAAACATGACTTTCCTTAGAACAAATTAAGACATAAATGAAAAAACATGTTAAACAAATAATTGCTGGAATTAGTATTCGCACTACTCATAAGCATTGTTAGGAGGGTTAAGCTAGATTTACACGATTGAAATTTTCTTCAAAATTGAAGCAAAATTTCTTCATAAATAAATTTTTAATAACTATTAAAAAAATAAATTTTGAAGAAATTTTGCTGTTTACACGAGTTTGAAGCATTTGGAAGAGCAATTTTGTAGAAAATTTTAATCGTGTAAATCTAGCTTTAGATGTTTGATTTTATTGAGCAAATCACAAACAAACGTAGCTTTTATAACAATTTTTGCTGGGATCCTACTGGCCATATCATCAAAATCTGTTTATTAGTGTATCTCAACTTTGTAAGTCCCTCAAATAATTTGCAAACATTGTCACATTGTTACAATAATATTGTAGCATGACTCAAGTTCATTATTACCAACAAGAACATTTTAGGCACATTTTATATAAAAAGAAGATCATGTTTTACAGTTTAATAAAAAAACGATCAACACACTTAACATTGTAAAACGTTTGTTGTTATTACAGCGTGTTAGACTGAAAATACCCAGCCAAACTAAGATAGCTTTTACTCTATCAATTGTTTAACAGTAAACCCTTTTAGTGTTGTATGCTGATCGTTATCCTGTACATTACAAAATCTAGTTAAAAGTGTTCTGTCAGTCACTACACTATCCACTATACATAGAATTGCCTTGTAAGCATTTGGTTACTATAAATATCAATGAAGTTGTTCAATAAAGGTAATTATTTGCTTAATCACTTGGAGTGCTACAAGCCTGTCCTTACCAGGCAGAAGAAAAATTATGATTTAAAAAACTATATATATATATATAATATATACAGTCTAATTCATAAAAACTTATCAAGGGTTTAAATTAAAAATAGTTTTCAATGGTTAAATACAATTTATTGTCTAATAAATACAATTTATTGTCTAATAAAGTTAAGAATATCTAAGAAATAAAAACACTTAAACATAGTTAACAACATTATTTTCACTATAATTCATAATATGTACCTCTATACCAAGCTTCAAACTTCCAAAGTTGAATAACTGCAAAATCCCCCTCTCGAAGAATGCAAAATATCTAGGCATCATACTGGATTCTACATTGTCACGGAAGCTAAATACTCAACATGGGGTAAAAAAAGCAACGGTGGTCTATTATACCTGTCGTAAGATGTTTGGTAGAAAATGGGAACTTAGTTCCAGTATAGTTAAATGGATGTATACGGCTATAGAACGTCCAATTATTACTTACGGATCTCTTGCCTGGTGGACTGCAACTCCAACCATCTGACTATATTACTCCATACACAGATTTTGATAGGGTATTAAAGGGTTAGTTTAATCCAGGAGTGAGTGGAATAGGGGTAATCTAGTGTACAAATATGACAGTAGGATATATACAGACGGTTCTAAGATGAAGTGCGGTGTTGGTTCTGGTGTCTTCTGTGACGAACCTGAGGAAGGCATCTCGTATTGTCTTCCGAATGAGTGTAGTATTTTACAGGCGGAAATTTTTGCACTAGATGATCATAATATCCGAGGCAATATAGGTATTTTTGTCGACAGTCAGTCGGCACTTCTCTCACTGAATGCCTAAACAATTTCATCCTCACTAGTCAGGCAATGCAGGAATTCTCTGTCAAGGCTAGGTCGTCTATCTGATATTGCTTTGGTCTGGGTGCCTGCGCATAGGAACCACTACGGCAATGAACGGACAGCCGAACTAGCCAGAATGGGATCTACCTTAGATACCTCCAATGCGGTCTTAGTAGCAATTCCACTGGGGGCTATCAACGGCATTACGCTCAGACGTTTGCCATCTTTTAACGAAAAACGTACTATGCAACTTACAACCCGGAATAAAAAGGATATATCGATGTTGCTGGCAGTATTAACGGGACAATGGATGGTAGACAAGCACGATATTCACCTGGGACTCCCTTTAAACGACCATTGTCTTAGTTGTAAGGATAGGGAAAAATTGATTAAAGCCTTTTCGCACGGTAATCCGATAACTGTAGTAACTCATATGAGAAACACGATTTCTTTTGGCATATTTTTTTTCAACGGTGCCATCCAGACTCTCCAAAAGGAAATAATATTGGATATTTCGTGAGCTCCAAGCTTGGATGAAGTATTTAGATACGTTCGGTACTGGCACCTTTTGGATCCGATGGATCTAGCTTCAAATGTATGAGAAGGTCACGTTCAAATGGAAGTTCTACGTACATGCTATCAAATATAGCAGCTACTTTCTTTACTCTTTGTGTTTTATACCTTCTGTTATCAAAAGATCTGTCGGGTTTTTTTTTGCAATGGTAACTAACGATATACGGTTGCCCCTTTGCCTATCTGCAGATTCTGCATCCAGCTCTACCTCGTGCAACATCTTCTAGGTCTTTGCCAGAGGATTGTGTTGGTTGAAGAAGTTTTCTTCTGTGGCTTCATCTGAATCAAGAATATACAATTGAGCGTATTTTCTTTTATCAGGATGAAGACTCAATGCCCTATGATAAATCTGACCATGTATGCGGAAACAATATCGAGCATAAACTGGCGGTGCTTTAATTTGAGCACCTTTTCAAATAAATATATAATTAAAAAAAAAAAAAATTTTTAATAATTTACAAATTTAATGTCCACACCCGCCAACCACAAAACAAAAAATAAAAATTTTGCCCACAGTGTTCATTCGGAGAGAAAGTGCTACAAGGCATACCAAAAATCATGTTTCTATGTCATCACACGTCTTTGAAAATTGCGAAAATATAAAAGTTCTACGGAAAAACAAAGAAAAATGAGACATTTATGACAAAATTCAAAAACCTAGATCTCCACTTACATAGTGAATATTGGAAGTCTGACTGTATTACAATATCTGTCAGAGAAAGTACTTTAGTTATTCCTTATTCGATTTTAGTCTTCGATCCCTAGTCTTGACACGCTAGCAATTTGTTCAGTCTGCGAGAAATTTTTTTCCCTCACATGAATTTCACTTGTGCAGGCAATGGTGTCAGGACACCATTTGAAAAAGTGTATAAAGAACATGTATTCCCCACACGGATAAAAAACAAATTTGCGTCTTACGTTTTGTTCTTGAGCACATAAAGGAAGGCTCACTAAGACTTAAGGTACGCTCTATTTATTTAATTTTTACGTTCTTATATATTCGACAGATCAGAAAACTTGAAATTAGTAAAAAAAAAAATAGTTACGAAGTCTTTATCCGGAGCAGCAAGTAATTTTTCACTGTACCGCAGATTAGTAATTAAAATAATAACAACCATAGGGAATATATAATTAACAATTAATAATTTAAAATCATTATAACATTTCATAATAATAATTATATGCAAGTTTTTAAATATTTTTATGACAATCATAATGATTAATTCGGATTAATAATGTTTTTTATGCTCATTTAAAACCAAAGCTATCGTAATATCTTGAAATGCGTAACTGCAATCGTAGTTGAGATGACTTGGATAATTTGTTTGGGTGCAAAATAAAGACAGTATTGTAGTTACTCATATGTTTAACAGAATATACATATTACTATGTAAATAAATATAACAACTGGCACTAACGCACACGTATGTATATACATATACATATGTATGTATGCCTATATATGTATTTGTATATAAATATAATATTCTGTATGTTTGCTATGTTTTCTTAATGAGTAACCCCGCCAAACAACTGTCATTTCAATTTTATGTTTACATTTCTTGATAGATGGATAAACATCATTCATTTTAATTTTTCACCATTTATCAGCACACGATTTACAAACATACTCGTACATACATACATACATTTCAGTTGAAGCCAGTGGGTCTAAAAATTCCCATAGATACTTACGTATGTATGTGTGTACACAAATATTTATATGTGTGCATATTTGTTTATATATGTATAACAAAATGGTTATCCAAACTTCACCTCATGCATACGAAAGTATTTATTAAATACATATGTATGTATGTATATATTTTTGTTTATAAATACTGGAAGTTTATAAACTAATTTCTTGTGTAAAACGATGGATAAACAATGCACCAACTTGGTCTAACATATGAATGGTGTGTACTTAACATTCCTCACTATTGTCTACATATGTATTATTTAATTTCTTAACTTGAACCTGTATGTCAATAGAAATTATTAAAGAAATACATACACACGAGGTCTGATCAAAAAATAAGCGTTATTTTAAATTTTTTCAAAAAGTATTTATTTATTCATCAATAACTATCTTGTCCCCTTCAAAGTCATCCCCCTCAGATATAAGACACTTATGCCAGCGTTTTTTTTTTTTTTTTGCAATCCCCGAAACACTTCTGATGCGCGCTTTTTGGTATCGCCAACAGCTTCTATTTCGCTTTTTCTTTTATCATCTCCATCGTAGCAAAACGCTTTCCTTTCATCGGTGTCTTCAGTTTTGGGAAGAGGAAAAAGTCAGCGGGGACCAATTCCGGTGAATACTGTTATTGAGGCATGATAACGGTTTTGTTTTTGGCCAAAAACTCACGCACAAGTATCGATGTGTGAGCTGGTGCGTTATCATGGTGTAAAATCTATGATTGGTTTTTCCACAATTCTGTGCGGAATTCATGATGCACCACGTCATTGCAGTCGAAGAAAACAGTGAGCAAAGCCTTCACATTTGACTGAACTTGACGTGCTTTTTTTGGTCTTGGCTCTTCTGGACGTTTCCATTGGGATGATTGGGCTTTGGTTTCAATGTCATAGCCATATACACATGATTCGTCCTTTCCTTTTTGAGGAAATCTGGATCGTCGTTAACAATGTTCAACAGCGCCTGAGCGATGTCCATGCGACGTTGTTTTTGCTCAAAATTAACCAATTTTAAAACAATGTTCTCTGCCGCATGTTTCATGACTAAAACATGCGTAAAAATTTCTTGGCATAAGCCGAACGATATGCCAACATCATCAGCAACCTCTCTGATAGTGATTCGACGATTATCCAAGATCCTTTTTTTCACTGCTTCAATGTTTTCATAAGTTGTTGACGTGCTCGGACGACCAGAATGAACATCATCATTGACATCTTCTCGGCCTTCCTTAAACCGGTTATATCACAATTTACCTTGTCTTCTGCTCATAGTAGACTCGCCAAACGCTAAAGTCAACATTTCAAATGTCCTTGCGCATTTAATTTAATTTTTTACACAAAACTTAATACAGTTTCTTTGATATATTTTTTTCGAATAGTAAAAAATCGAAGAGCACACCAAAACACGACTAACCTTTTCATATGTCAAAAACAAAAACTGACAATCCAAAATGGCTGATATTAGCAACATATCTATAAAACAGACATGTGTACCAACATAACAAAAAAAAAAATGCGATAATCGAACATACGTAAGTCACGAAATTTGAAAATAACGGTTATTTTTTGATCAGACCTCGTATATGAATTTTTCATATGCAGTTATTTGTTCTCCTAGAACGACTGACGTTATTGTCTATATAATTAAGCATATTATTACAGATTGAAATAATTAAACAAATTTAATAATTTGAGTCACTAATTTGAAAATAACGGTTATTTTTTGATCAGACCTCGTATATGAATTTTTCATATGCAGTTGTTTGTTCTCCTAGAACGACTGACGTTATTGTCTATATAATTAAGCATATTATTACAGATTGAAATAATTAAACAAATTTAATAATTTGAGTCACTAGTAGTAACCTCTCTTATATGCTGAAAATTCAAATTGATATATTTTGAACAACTTGTAGAACTCAGGATAAATCTGTTAAATATTTTCAAATTGTGCTGTAAGTTATCGAGATATTTTCACTTTTAGGTTTATCCTACAAATTATATTTTTACAGATATATGATAAGAAGCTGGAAATGGACAGTTTTTAAAACTATTTATTGCTTTTCAATCTATAAATGCAAACAAGTATGAAAACTTTTTTCTACCCAAATACATAATATAAGTTATTTTAAGTAAGATTTAATATTCAGAACTCACAAAATATTTCTTTTATTAAAACTAGGCAAAAGAAACCCAATAATGATCAACTTATTAACGAAAATTATATTTTCTCTAAATCCATTAAGAATAAATCGCAGAAATGGCTACCCAACAAAAAGTTGCTTTTCCATAAATTTTGTGTAAATAATTAAAATCGAATGTGCCCCAAAGCACAAGCACTAAGATAACTATGAAATGGCTTGAGGTTCTCAATATTAAGTGTTTAGATTGGCTTACACAATCACCAGACCTTAACCCAATCGAAAATATGTGGAATATAAATAGAGAAGAAAATAATAATCAGAACTTAAGGCCACAAAATCTGGAAAAGCTTTGTGTGACGCAACATTGCATATTTGCATACAATAAACTTCAGCTTGTCATTAAAGCTAAACGTGGTAATATCTTTTCGGAATACGAAAAATTGCCTTACATTCATTCATAAGCTTCCAAAAGTGTGTACTAATTTTTTAAATTTCTTTACTACTTTTTTAATAATATTACTTTTAATTTAAATTTAACCTGAATTTAAAAATTAAAGTGACGGTTAAAATTTCTGCTGAAATGAAGAGTTGAAATGAAATAGTAATAATTTATAATTAAATACCTAAACAGCTTCTCCTGCAAGTTTTATAGGAATCTTTAAAGCCAATTTTACCATTAAGCTATATAATATATTTACATATGTATCTGATAGCAGACTTTCTAGATGCAAATCCTCATGGGCAGAACTGCCTGAAATTCAGACGATAATTTAGAAGCCTATAAGGATCCATAAAATACATAAAAGTATTACAAAAAATAAAAAATAACTAACTCTTACTAACTAACTAACTAACAACTTATGTGTTATACAAAAATTATACCATAATATGTACATAAGTGAATGACTGATATGAATTGAGTAAAAAAGTAATTAACAAAATTTGGGGAGAAAAAGCTAAAAACCAAAAACTCTCTACCGTAAACTACTTACGGCAATTGTGTACATCGTGCTACACATATGCAGCACGAAAAAAAAGGTTATAACATTAAGGCGTAGGCACTCTGTATTATGTAAGTGTATGGGTTGGTGTCTGTCTGTTTTGCTTGTGCATAAGAGTATGAGTGTAATCATTAATGTTTGCATGCGATTACGTAAGTCGTTTTTACATTCAACGTGCTGTCGTTGTAATTTGTATTTCTGGTAAAGGAATATTATAAAAGGTTGGGCGCATCTTTTACTATTCTCTGTTACTTAAATTTGCTGCGGTTATCACTCAGTCAGCCAGACAGAAGTAAGTCAGTCAACTTGTCGATGTTTAAATGAATGAATGAATGAATGTATGTATTTATGCATGTGTAATACGTTTACTTTTTCTTTTATTCCATTATTATTATTATATACAATTCATATAATTTTATACACACAGTCATCATACACAGCAAAAGAGTTATGTTCATATAACAAAAATAAATATGTATGAGTATTAGTGTATGTATAGATATAAACATATGTATGTATAACTATGCCTGATACAAATATATGTATGTACATATATAAATTAAAATTGCTGTCAATGTTTTTCTGCTCTTTATTTCTTAGTGCTTTTTTCCAGTTTTACATTGGTTTTTGTTACTGTCCCAGCAAACCATTCTGGAAGCGCTCCGAAAAAGGAGTCAGAAAAGAGGCCAACTAAAGAGCATTTTTGAAGCGCTCCGAAAAATCAGTCAGAAAAGAGTCCAACTAAAAAGCATTTTCTGAGTGAAAGAAAAATTTACTTAAGAAATTATTTTTTTTTCCATTTTTATATATTTTATTTAAATGAATTCCACTTTATTTTTTTTTACTGTAAATACAATTTATAAAAAATTTTATTCGAAGTTTTACTTCAATAATTTTTTTTCATTTCTTTTCATTTAAGTAAAAGCAATTTAAAAAAAAATAATAATATTTGTCAGTTATTATTAAATTTGTTATAATTTGTTAAAAATTGTAAAATTAAGAAAGAAAAAAACCCTGACGAAGGCACTCAAGGAAGTGCCGAAATATTGGATTTAAATAAAAGATAAAAAGTTTTTTATATTTAAAAAAAAGACCTCAAGCTTGAAAAATTAGTAATAATTGAAAAAATAATAAATGTGAACTTTTAATTTTTTGTATTTAAAAATGCAATGACTCTTTTCTGACATGATGTAAGAGATCTTTCTGAGCCCAAAAAACCCTCATAAAAGACTCTTTTCTGACATTATCTAAGAGCTCTTTCTAACGGACCATTTTCGAATGTAATGACCCCCTTTTGTGAAGGGTTTCGGAGCAATTATAATTGTTTTTTGGGCTCATAAAGACAATGAACGCTCCGGAAAATGTGTCATAAAAGACTCTTTTTGGACTCATATGGCTTGCTATGAATGTGACCAGATGTTAAATTATAAAAAAAAAAAAAACAAAAATAAATCCAGGTTTATAAAATTCGTCTGTCATTTGCTATATTTTTTTACGTTTTGTACATATAAATATTATATATACATACTTACGTTGTTTTTATGCACACAAACATTTTTATTTTTTTTGCATTTGTAATACAGTTAAACCTCGATAGAACGACCCTCACTATAACGAATTCCTCGATTTAACGAGTTTTTTGAAATCCCCTACAACGCTCCATAATATTTAATACAAAATAAACCTTTCTATTACGAATACATTTGTCAATAGCCTCGTTATAACGAATTTTCATTCACTGCAGACTAACGAAATAGAAAGAATTGTTTACCTCTATTTAATGAATTTTGTCAACTTACAACCTTTTCATAACGATTCTAAAGGTTTATTCTAAATTATATGAAATAGATACACACAAAATTATTGTGTTTTCAACGACAACGTCTCCAGCAAACCTACATTCGTAGTCGACAGCAGCATGCATTAGACTAACGGCTGAAATATTCGAAGAAAATTTTATTGTTGCCAAGAGCTTGTACGCTTGTTGCAGCAGTTGTTGTTGCAATCTAACTAGTTAATCACTGGCTCAGACTTATTATTTTATAAATATAAACTATTTTTGAATTAAATACAATATTGTTTTTGAATTTCAAAACTACAAAATACAGTGTTTTCCTTTAAATGAGTTTTGATTTATTAGCGGACATCGTTCACTATAACATGGTAAGCAGATGATAATTAATATACATACAAAATTGTTTATTACCTCGTTATAACGAATAGAAGTGCAACTTCCCCCGTCGATATAACGAACCTCATTGTAACGAATTATTCGATATAACGTTTTTTTTTCTAATCCCCTTAAGATTCGTTATACCAAGGTTGAACTGTATTTCCATAGAATACTACAATTTGAATGCGTATGTATAAAATATGAAAGTATTTATTAGTCAATATTCATTTAACATGACGTATGATTCATATTTAATGCATATTAAACAAATTAAATATTAATCATACGTCACACGATCTTATCACTGCAGAGAAAGTAATAATTATGTTTGTAAAAATTAAAATTTTATTTCCTTTGACTAAGAAAAATTTATATAATAATTAATATATAAATTTAATTAATACGCTTCTATTTTTAAAATAGAGTTTAAATATTTAATTTAATATAGTTTTTTTATCTTCACTATGAGTGTTTGTAATTTCTCAATTCTTAATTTGCAAACCAGTAGATCAGACTGTGTAAGTATATTCTGAATTATCTCATAGACGATTAACAATATGCTGAGTTGTATGTGTCTGTCTGTCTGTCGAAATCAATACAAGTTCAGTAGTCTCTGTTGGTGACATTTTTCAGCAGTATTACAGTTTTGGTAATAGATTTGAAAAAACGACATCAATTGATTTTTCCATAACAAATTTGTCAATAACAAATTAATAAAAAGAAATAACAAATGACACCGTGTTTCCTGGTTGATACCAAAAACTTCAGTAACAACTTTAACATTTATTTATATAGGAGTTTCATTTAGACCTTTTGTAATTTTAAATAAAACGCTATTAAAGAACTGGATGTCGGAGTCTTTATTATTGCTCGAAACTTTGAACTTTTTTTTAAATAATTCCATTCAAATGTTGGCTCCGTCTATGCTTTAGGTTGTTCAATCAGAAAGCCCAACATTAATCGATCTTTCTATCATTGCTAGAGTTATCACGAGAATTACATGGCTAATATTGTCTTTCAAGTGTTTGAAGTCGATTCAGACTCATACTTGGGAATTGTATTGGTAATAGTGGGCTCGGAAAGTCGATGATGCAAACCATATGTTGCTCGAAGTGCACTAAACACATTACTAACACTGAATAACAAATTGCCAAACAATGTAACAATACCACAAAATTGATCTCAAATGCATTTAGTTATGAATGCGCTCTGGCAATGTCTATGTCCGCTAGATACCTTGTAAAACCGTAAGACAAATGTTCAAGATTTGGACATATTTGAGAAAGATCGGAAAGGTACTTGGATACTTACTGGCAAATACTCTTAATCTTTTGTGAAATTTGTATGGAGTTTGTATTGAGTACATTGAATTTAATTATGAATTTTATGATGACGGAACAAGTTCATTTATTACATTATTCCAATCAAAGTTGAACTGATTCGGATTGGAAACTACCGCTAGAGATATCAGTATCGGAGAGATATCAATTTGAACCTTTGGAATAACTACTATAAAGTTTCATTTGGAATTATGTTGGATAGCCGAAGTTTTAGTTGACTAGAATTTCAATAATCTTCAAATAATTATCGGGTAGCCAGCTAGACAGATGGACGAACATCGTTAAATCGACTCGGAAAGTAATTCTGAGACGATTAGTGTATTTTAAGGTGCACCCATCCCTCCATACTATGGTAGTCTAGGGTATAAAAATAGCTGTATGAAAAATCTCATCTCATCCAATATTATTCCGTCAACATAGTACTTAAGAGCTTATTGGTAATACTAGGGTTAACTGAAGAATAACGAGTTCCACGATAATGACGGATAACATACATATACTTAGTAGTTTGCTTTTTACGAAAACATATTCTGAGATGTGCATTATAGCTGTAAATTTGTAAAATATTTAATATATTTAGAACATTTCAATAGTTTTAGGAAACTATTATTAATACATATTTGTGCAATGTATTTCGAAAATTAAAATTGTGTAAATATTTTTTTTTTAACTTATCTAAATTTACTTGATCATTTCAACACTTTGTTTTTGTTTTAAAACAATGAAACAAACACATGAAAATCCACAAAAGACTGTGTGACTGTGGTTACATAAACCCAATTCAAGTGTAAGACTCCTCTGGCATATTGATACAATTAAGAGTTTCATTAAAAATTAAACAAGCAAAATTACATAGTTGTCTCAGTCTCATAGCTGTGAAAAACAATTTTTCAATGTGTATTCAGACACACACGCACACCAGCCTATTTTTGTGTTTGTAATGTTTTTGTGTGTTCATGTATGATTTTGTTTTATGAACATCATGCATGTTTAACGAAATAAATACATTTTACTATTTCCTTATTTTTTCCCCCCTTTTTATGCTTGTATTGCCATTTTTTTCTGCTGCATTTTGAAACAGGTCCCAGCGAAAGTTTCACTTATCAAATAATCTTAACTTAACTTTCACTAAAAGCAAAAATGATTTTTTTTGTGCAGATTCACCAATTAAAATATTTAAAACGTTTGATATTTGAACCTGCAAGTATATGGTTAGGACATGAATGATTTAGGTAAAGTTTTTTCTTAAATTTGTCCAAATTGTCCAACTAGTTATACATACATACATATATATATATATGTATTTTTATAAAAAAAAATAAATACAACTGAATATACATATGTACATATGTTAAGATATAATTACAAAAGAAAAAAATTCGTATTCTTTAATTCGTAAATGTATATTCAACCTTGAGAGCCAATGCGACATAAGTCAATACATATTTTATATCTTGGAAAAAGATTGTATCACACATGCTACATTTGTTTTGTCAAGAAATCTAAAACATGAAGAAAACATTCTTAGGCCCGTTTTCTCAATGTGTCGACAAACTGCCTGTTACTAAATGTCGACATAAATTTATTAGACTGATATAATGTCCGTTAACACTTTTGGTTTTCTCAATATATCGACAGAAACATTATTTTCAATACCTCTCAAAATTTATGTGAAAATTGGGAACTCTATCTTCAAGTGACAAGTTGTTGACATAAATCAGCTGTTTTCCAAATGTGACAAAATAACAAAAAATAAAATCAAAAAAACAAATATTTTAAAAAATAAATAATAGTCATGTCTGCCAGGTAGTTAGGTCTGGCATGATAAACTCTTTCAATATTCACTTGGAATTCATGTTCTTCGAGTTCATCCTCCATCAAATTAATGTTTATTCCTCTATTATTTTTTCTAAAATCTATTTAATTTTTTTACGAAAACTCAAGGTATTGCCACATAAAAAATATGAACAGAAGTCAGCTGATTGAATTTATCTGTACAACAAATAAATAAATAGCAAATGAGGGCTGGTTAGTTTTGCGACAGAATAGAAGCAAATGAGACACTGAGAAAACCAAATTTCTTAAATCGGCAGTTTTTCATTGGGAACAAAGATAATCACCTAATGAGAAAACAGCCCTTAACCTATATTATACCAAGACATTAAAATATCGACATTTTGTTATTTTTCTAGCAAAGAGCAGGGAGAAAATGTAAAAAAAAAATAATTTTTTTATACCTAGGTGTTTTTTTTGGAAGCGCACCTTAAATAGAGCAGTGGGATAATTTGCCCACGGGATTTGTACAAAAAAAAAAAAATAAAAGTTATCCACGAAAAAGTTACAATGTTCTCCGTCCGGAAGTTTGACAATTAGATTTGTCAAAACCGAACCTCCGACACCTAAAGCTGGTTTTGTGTTTCCCTTTTTAGCCTCTTGGTATGGCTTGCCATGTAAAAGATAACCTAAGCGTATGATCAGATTTTACATTCAAAGCGAATTGGTTTTCGTTGGATAGCTCCGTGTTTTCCAAAATAACGCACCATTGACTTATCTATGAATAGATATTTTTCACCGGAGAAATATTTAAGCCATCGTTCATTCATTTTGTCCCAGAGCGGTCTAAATTTTGCAAACTTGTCGTCAATAGGAAGGTTGCTGTTACCACAAGTATGAAAATAGCGAAGAAGTTCCTTTAAATCGGCTACCACACATACATACATGATGCTACTCCTGGGCGATGTGTGTCAACACTCTGATCCCAATACAATCTATAACGCGATGCACTATTGTAGCCAGACAATATCTAAAATTGAATTCACTACTCCCTATATTATGAACAAATTAAAATGCAAAATATACAAACTCAACGTGTTTGCAATGAAAACAAAAATTTAAATTAGTAAATAATTTTAAATAACGATTTATACAAGAAGAGTAGCTAATGGGAGAGCAAATACCAGCGCTCCTTGAATGGGGCGATTGGTTAATATGGGTTAATCAGAAAGAAAAAAACAGTTAGGATTTCATTTCCCAGTTTGTTGACAATCGAATGATTTAGACTTCATGACCAAATTTTCCACTTATTGACATAGTTATAGCTGGGGTGATAAATATTTGTTTATCTCAATCATATCAAATAATGTACGACAATTACGGTTGCTACAACAAATCTGTTTTTCAATTCACGTTACTGGTTCCAAGGTAGTAGAAATTAGATCTAGTTTTAATATGAAGACTGAACATAACGCTGACGTATTATTAGTTTATACCTTTAATACACTTGTTCTGGTTACGAAACTTAACCAACATTAACTTATTCTGTTACTATTTTAGATTCAGTAATTTTATATTAAAAAAATCATCGCCATCTAAAGTTAACAACGGATCAAATCATTGTTGCTATTTCCAAAATTTTATATTTAGGATTTGGCATTTCATTTAGCATTTCTTAACATTTTAAAATTTATTATTTTTTTGTTGAAAAAAGCTTAAAAATAAAATAAAGAAAATTAGAGGAACATTTTCAAGAATAAATGACAAATTTATTAACAGATGAAATTACAACTTTTGAACTAAAGTGGCAAAAGTTAACTTCATATGAGTGAGAAAATCAAAATTCAACCGTAGAATTTTGAAAGCAAGTTTGTGAAGGCAAGAATGCGTTTTATAAAAACCCCTTTCATCTTTTGATATGAAGATTTCAGTTTTTCCCTTTAGTAATTCAGAAGTTAAACGTATATTTAAAGCAATGAATTAAATAAAACCAATTAAGAATGTATAGTTGTCAAGTCCGATTATAATGCATGTTGAAGTGTTTTTTTCAGAAGTGGTTCTTATATGGTAGCTATGACTAATTATTGACCGATCTGCACAAAATTTGTAGATGTGATTAAGTTTCATATTCAACTTATTTGTGGCGTAATTTATTTGGATACGTTTAAAAATCACACATTTATGATGGATAAGTGAAATAATGGATCAATTTCAATAATCGAAATATCTTCAAAATTGCGTCCTGTAATTAGATCGAATCAGAAAGTGGTATACTTTAAGGTGGAGTTTAGACTAATATTTTTGGGCGTTAAAAACATCAGCACAAAGCCAATATACTACTATGGTGATGTAGGGCATAATAAAATAAGAAACATAATGATTTAATTACCATGAATTATATCCTTTATATTAGATGTGGATTAAAAAGATTAAATAAATGTTTTTAAAGGCATTAGGTCAAAACGCCCAAGGTCCAAAACCCAAAAATAATAATGGCAAAATGCCCAAATGCTATGTTATATCGCCAAAACGGCTTACAATGGCGTGTTGGGGCGATTAATACAGCCGAACGGCAATTTTTTTTAAATTTGTCCTTGCTTTAAATAAGGAAGAATTTGAAAAAAGGTGTAAATTTAACATATTTAAACAGATTAGATAGAAGGGTTTTCTCCTCCATGGTATACAGAAAACCGGCTTCGCATAATACAGATTCCCTATATTGACGGCCTACGGCCGGGCGGAAGGATTTTCTCCTCTATGGTATACAGAACACCGGCTTCGCATAGTACAGTAAAATAAAATTGTTGACGAATCAATGTCGTTTAGCCTAAATGGCAAAACGCTAAAATTTTTGGGCGTTATGACAATTTTGGTTTAGGGCGTTACGACTTTGGGCGTTTTGACTTAAAGCCGTTTTTAAATTACAGAAGACTTAATCCTGATACAATAAAAAAAAATTATGAAAATTTGTATGATAATTACTCAAAAAATATTGTGAGCCATCTTTAAGGTTAGACTCCTGAAGTGAACCTTAATTAGTTTTGTTCTTGAGTTCAAAATTGTATTATTTATATAAAAAGTATATTTTTTAAACATGCGTACCGCAAAGTAAAAAAAAATTATTTCAGAAAAGTATTTTAAAAAGTTACCATATATCACCATATTGTGGTCATTTCCAAATGGTTTGCTGCCAATAAAATTTCTCTAATTAAACATGCACACGTTTTTTCATCAGCAATAATAATTTATTAAATTATGTCTGCATTTTTAATGACCAGCAGTTTTTAAAAATTAACTACATCAACAACAACAATAACAACAACTAATTGTTTAAGGTTACTGAAATTTGCCATAATAATTATTAATATTAGTGTTTGGCTCTCACGGATAGTTATCGCGGTATAGGTATGCTTGTGTGTCTATTGGTATTTGTCAGTGCTTCAATTATAATTTTATTATTTATTATTAATAATCTTTAAGTGAAAATTAAAAATTGTGTAAATATTACACATTTGGCACAGTTTTAAACATACATATACATATGTACATTAGGGTTGGAGAAAAAATAAGGTATCGATGTTCCCGACTAATATGAAAATTTGATTCATTGTAAGACTACGTTTCTCATTTTTTTTGTCCTGGGGTCAATATTTGGTGAGCTGGATAAAAGGATAAAATGTGTTTTTTAGAGGATTTTTAACCTTTTTTCACATTACTTCCAAAGGAACTACATATATGTAAATTTGATATCATATAAAAGATCTATAAAATATATAAAAGAGGCGCATTCAATGGGTTATCAAAAATTAAAAAACAAAATTTTTAAATTCAAAAATTTTCAAAATTTCAGACAAAATTTTATTTTTTCATAGAATTTACTTAAATAAATAGTTGAAATTTTTTGATTATAAACATCATGCAATTTAATCCAAATGGTTTGTCCCACATCCGCAACTTTTTTTTGGCCCCCTAATGTACATATATATATTAAGCATTTAATTAGAGCTAAGGTGTAAACTGTTTATAGAATGGGTGTCATTATGGAGTTTGCAAAACTATCACCCCTATCGTGAAAAAAAATTCCACATGAAATTTGTTCCCTTTTCACATTTTCCTATTAAAATTCAATCTTAAAAAAGTAAAAGGGAACAAATTTCATGTGGAATTTTTACACCCCTATCGTGAATAAAAATTCCACATGAAATTTGTTCCCTTTTCACATTTTCCTATTAAAATTCAATGTTAAAAAAGTAAAAGGGAACAAATTTCATGTGGAATTTTTATTCACGATAGCGGTGTATATAATAGCGCAATTCACAAAAAAAGGTTTGCAAAAAGGTTAAGCATATTTTTGATCTACACTAACAAAATATACAGCAATGCACATGCTAGACTTAAATTTATATGCAACACTTACAACCAATAGTTTTTGTTTGCTCTGAGTAAAATTTCTTTCACTGCGTCATCATTACTTTCCATATCTAGAAAATATTGGTGTTAAATAAAGTAACATATATTTGTATGTATAAAATACCTTTAATACCTTCTTTTAATATAATTTCATCAGCAGCATTTTCTATAAAAAAAGTCCACCAACTGTTCCTTAAAGCTTTTATTGGACATATTTTTTTTGATTGATAAAATCAGCTGTTAATTTTGTATCTTGCAATAAGTAAATTAAAAATATTATTTGCAGTTTCATATATTTGCAATCTCAAATGCACAAGATTGTGCATTGCGCTAATAAATAATTATAATTACAAAATATAAACTGATACATCATTATATGCCAGTACAAATGACTGAACTATAAACCATATTTGTATGTACAAGAATTTTCAACGATAACTTTGTTTTTAAAAATGAAATAAGACTTTCATTGTTTGTTGCATTGGAAAGAGTAAAATTTGACAATTATAAATGAAAAATTATTTTAAACAGATGTCCGCAACGACGACGCATTCAATTGTCGATCGATTTTTACATCAACATTTTCCATTACATTTTGACAAAATGGAGGTTCAATTAATAGCCCAAAAAAAAAAAATATTCCAATGGTGTTAAATAGCATAATCGTGGTGGCCAATTAAATTCTAAGACCAGGAATTTTGGATTCATTGCTTCGGTGGCTGCGTGACATGTATTACATGTTCAAACTTTATGTCTGTCTTAAAGAATTGTAGTGAAACCTTTCACTTGTTTTACATACATAAATAAATAACTCTCAGCTATAGGTTATCGTCAAATACTTTCTAATCAACTTGTCTGTAATTTATCATTTATATAGTACATTCACATATTTAGTTCACACTTGTGAGCCACCTTGTTTCTATATTACAGGAAGAATTATAATCAATCAATGAAGGTTATAATCATTATGTTGCAGTCAATGATCAACCTTATAACAAAGAATTTTTCAGTAAATATACTATTAAAACCAATGATAAGACAGGAAGTAAATAAGCATACAAACATGTTTACATAAACTTCAGCAGAAGCGTATCCTTAAAACTCTGTAAACTATCTAATCAGCAAATACATCAATGTATTCATCGTAATAGTGGCAGTAGGAACAACAACATAATCTTATGTCGACGAGAGCAAAATGTAGCCATATCAGCTGAAGTTTACTTTTAATGGCAACAAATTAAAAACTTAATACATGTGTACAAACCACACTTACATATATACAAAACACGTAAGTGTGTTACATTCGGCTGTGCTGAACCTTTGTACCCACCACCAGAATAATACGAGTACGGATTTATGTGTAGTTTGTATAAAAACATCCCAGCAGGAAAAATTGCAAGTGCTTCCATTTGCATGGATTCTAGAAGACCTGTTTACACATTCTAAAAGATTCGATACTCATTACATTATGCCTTCTCTAAGAAGGCCTTCTAGAATGTCAACAAATCGTAATTTCAATAACAAATACCAATCCTGTGTATCCTGTGTATGAATAAAGAAAGCATTTATAAATTTGCAGTCTAATTCATAAAAACTTATCAAGGGTTTATAACAGGCTCATAAAGCAAATATCCATACAAAATTTGCTTTATAAGCCTGTTATAAAAAATTATTATAGAGTTGTATGAAATTAACATAAATGTAAATATTAGAAGATAGGTTAAATAAACATATTTTTTATTGATTTGTGAAGATGGCAACTCATTTCGGTAAATTATCCATAGTGTTTTTACTGGACTCTGGAAAAATTTGTGAAGATCGTTCAGGTCTTCAAAGCACATCGGAGTATCTCCCGGGTTAACTTTTACATAAACTAACCTTCGCAGAGTATTACGTATACGTAGCTATTCGATTTTTTTTACGAAGATCAATTGCTGCATTAAAAATTTTGTAGTTGTTTGATGTTAGGTTTTCATTGAGATACACTTTTGAGTTGTTGTAAGTGGTGAAGCCGATATGTTCAAGACAAAGTTGAGACTGGTTTGTTTTTTTGAAATATACTAACGACTTTAAAATAAAATTTTTGTCATACGCCGAACAGAGTTTCACAAGAATGACGGCATCCGGAGAGTTTACAAGTTTATTATTTTATAAGTTAATCGACCTTCTTTATTAATTATCTTGGTTTTTATAGAAATTATTTCTAACAGGTTTTTAAGGTCAGTTTTCCTCCTAAATGTAAATAAAAGACTTGATTTATTTATGCATTTTCTATCCGACGTTTCGTTGGTATTTTGCAACCATCTTCAGGGGATGAATTTTTATTAAATATATCTTTTCTTATTCAGTTTTACATTTAGTTTTAATTAAAAGATGTTTTTCACGCCACAAATAATACGACATATAACATATAATTTGAAATAAATGTAAAAATAATTAATTAGAAATATCACAGTAGATTGTCTCTTAATGCTAGGTATCACAGTTGTCTTTAAACTGTTCTGAAGACGGAAAATATTCAATGCGGAGCAAATACTATCAAAAATTTAATTTAGCTTTTCATTTTTCATTTACCATTAATACGTAAGTCGTAAGATACTGACAGATTTTCTTGCCGATTAATTTGGGATTTTAATATTTTTATTTCGTCTTTGAGTAACACGATTTCGGTAGACTGTGCTTCCAAGTAAGAAACACGCTCATTTAAATTATTTATCTGCTTGACTATATTAGAGATATGCCTTTCAAATGCATTTAAGAGTTTATTTTCCACTGTTTGTATTTGCTCATTTAATTTTAGCAAAATTCTTCCTTCACTTTCCTTGATCTGAGCAGCTAAGAGATCGAATTGCTGATCAATTTTCATAAACATTGACTCTAAACGAGATGGTGAAAACGACAGACATACACTCTTAGCACCATTTTTAAGAGGAGTTGTGTTATCTCTTTTGTTACCACTTGATCTTAAATTCTTATCCATGATATAACACTTTTATTTTATTCACAAGAGAAAAAACAAAGAGTTTTAACAATTACAGTTGTTTTGTTTTTGTTTTTTATGTTTAATTTTTTTCTTATTTTTGTATTCTGTTTTGGCAGTTGTTTTGCATTAAGAAATATTTTTGATTTAATATTTTTTGTTTTTTTGTTTTTATGTATTTTATGATTGTTTACTTTTCTTTTTAATAAGTTTAATATACAGAATTTCACTGTGAATATTTTGATACACAACTTGTATTATTTAGGATTGATGAATTTTTTAAAATCAGTATAAAGTCAGAGCTCAATGACAACACGTCTTAATTAGTTAACTTTTCACTCTTTCTGTACTGTGTGCAAATGACAAGAGTATATACTACTTCACTATAATAACGGGTGGTTAAATTTCAATAGATTTTGAATAAAACACAAACTATTTAGGAAATTATTGTAATTTTAATTTATTATGATATATTGGTATTACTCAATTATGTATAGAACAAAATATCGGCCAAATGGGCGCCGCGACCACGGTGGCACACCTCCATCCGATGGTCCAAATTTTCGATGACCCTGAGGCATAATGGAGGTTCTATGCCGTTAATGTGCCGAATTATCTCATCCTTTAGCTCTTGAATTGTTGCTGAATTATCGACGTACACCTTTTCTTTCAAATAACCCCAAAGAAAAAAGTCCAACGGTGTCAAATCACATGATCTTGGCGGCCAATTGACATCGCCATTACGTGAGATAACACGGCCATTGAATTTGTTGCGCAAAAGAGCCATTGTTTCGTTAGCTGTGTGGCAAGTGGCACCGTCCTGCTGATACCACATATCGTCCACATCCATATCTTCCAATTCGGGCCATAAAAAGTTCGTTATCATCTCAAGATAGCGAACACCATTTACAGTAACTGCCTCACCGGCCTCATTTTGGAAAAAATACGGCCCGATGATGCCGCCAGCCCATAAACCGCACCAAACAGTCACTCTTTGTGGGTGCGTTGGTTTTTCGACAATCACTCTTGGATTCTCATTCGCCCAAATGCGGCAATTCTGTTTATTGACGAATCCACTGAGGTGAAAATGTGCCTCATCACTGAAGATGATTTTCTTCGAAAATTGATCATCCACTGTTGCCATTTCTTGCCACCATTCTGCCCATTCACGACGTTTGGAATGGTCAAGAGGTTTTATGCATAATGTTCATCAACAACGAGCGTGAGATGTGCAATTGTTGGGCACGACGACGAGTTGAGGTGGACGGCTCTTCAGCCACACTATCGCGAACAGCAGCAATATTTTCTGCAGTACGAGCTGTACGAGCATGCACTGGTGTTCTCACATCTTCTACAGACCCGGTTTGCTCGAATTTTTCCACGATTTTTGGACATTTGGACGATCAAATTGACCAAAAAAATCACGAAGTGCACGATATGCATTTTGATTTGAACGCCCATTTTCATAATAAGTCTGGATAACTTTAACACGTTGTTGGATTGTGTATCTCTCCATGGTTCAAATTGAGTAAGTCTGAAATAGAGATATGTCAAATAAAATTCGGAAAAAAGCTTGGCGTTTAGGTGTGGTTCACATTCAACATCGGCCCTTACAATTTAACCACCCTTTATAATATAAGACAAAATTTTCATACAAAATTTTCTTAAAGTACACTTGAAGTCTACTTTAATTTTTTATAAATACGGCAGAAAGAAAATAAATTTAAGTCAAATCCATATTTAAAACTTGAAAGAAAATCGCTAACATTCTCTTTAAAATAATATAGTTTTTTTTCAGCAAATAACTAAAATTAATAAGACTTCGAACGCCTATAAAGACACAAAGATTTTGTAGCACATAAACATTAAGTTAAACATTTAAGTCTATACAATTTGATTTTGGTACAAATTTTACACCCGCCAACAAAAGTTTTCAATTCCGTTTGTACCACATTGAATTATTGGAAGAAGTATATACACTGTGCTGCATTACTATAATCACAGTTACAGTTATTTACCGAAAAAGACGTAACCACAAAATTTTATTTTTATTTTCTCATTTAGGCCAAAGCTCAACAAATACTTAATTTTAATTTATTTGATGCTGTTTGATCTTGCAAAACTCTTGTAAGAGCAAACAAAGTCAAACAAATTTGTGCTAAAACAAGTGGTTACGCTTTTTTAAGTAAATATTTGCCAAATGTGACCGTACCATTTACAAACATGTTTTTTAAAACATGTATAATTTTTAAGAGTATGGTTAACAATTTTTTTTTCTAAGATTTGGGAGACTACCAAAGTTTTGGAGCAATTACCAAAAACATAAACTTGTTGTAGTAAATAGTTTTGCAAATAATCCGAATTATTATGGTAAAAATAAAATTGGCGGCGCGAAAAAAAAACTTTCTGAACGGGACAATTGCAGAATTATAAATTGTGCCAGCAACACAAAGAAGATTCTTGGTCAGATTATTAATTAATGTGAAGTAAATGTATACAAATTAACCATAAGAAGAGTGTTAAAAATTCTCAGACTAATACTCCATATAAGCTGTTGTCTGCACCAAGGCTATTTCTAAGTCACAAAACTTCTAGATATGAATTGGCTAAAAGAAACGTAAAAACTAACTGTAAACAAGCTTGTTAATACGAGTGTTACACTATTTAAACATAAATTTGTTTAAGGTTTTGAAAAAAATTAATTTTTTACAGCAATTGGAGAGATCTGCGGAAGGAAAGACGATATTTCTGTAAAAGAAATTTCAGTGACTGTTCTTTGGTGGCTGCGGGAGCTTTTTTGAAGACAGTATACTCAATTTGACGTTTCCTGGAACCAGAATGAATTCCTTTGATTACACAAAATTTCTAGATGAGAAATTAGTGTCATTGTTAGAAAATAGAAAACAATAGTAAAAAGTAAAAAAATGGCCAGCATTTTCTCCAGATCAAAACTCCATTGATTTCCATTTATGCTTAAAACCCGCAGTATGAAAGCATATATCACCTGAATGAAAGCATATATCACCAGAAAAAAAACATCTTCTAATGCGCTGCAAGGTACCTAGGTACCTATATGAAGGTTAAGTAGAGAAAAAGCATTTTCGCATGAAATACATATATTGTTGGAGCATAGTTAACAGATCTTTTATATAATTTTTCTTAACATCTAGAGCTTTGTATAGACGGTTGTCAGATCTTACAACGTAGTCCGCAAAATGTTTAGAAAATGTCTAATCACCGTGTGAACTTAAAATGTTTGTCTTCCAACGTTGTATGAAAAGCATTGACAATTTACCTTTTGCTAACAATTTTTCAATGTCAGTACATTGCTAGATCTGACAACATTCTATGATCTGACAATCTTTAATATTTACGTAAGTTCAATTTAATATTTAACAGCTCCTTTACTGTATTTATATAAAAACTAACGCTTGTAAAACATGTGTAGTACGAATATAAAGTTGGTATTCCCCCCGTTCAAAATAAATGCAAAACTTCATGTACTGTTGTGCTTATTATTTTTAGTTTGAGTTGTATTCTGTACGGCGAAGGTATTTTTTTACGTAAAACAAACGCATGGTGCAACTATACAAGGTGAGTGCAGTAGCCCAGCTGACTGACTTTGTTTACAATTTACTTGTGTCAAAAGTAATACTTTTTCAAGTATTTTTGACAGTAGTTGTTTTTGTTTTGTGTTGTATTTGTTGTCGATTTGCACTCACCTTGTATATTTGCACCATGAACAAACGAAATGAATTCAATTATAATGTTTTATAATAAAACTAAATGAGGAGTAGATAATATGGATAAACTGTTAGGTGAATACACGTGCAAACGGAGAACAAGTCGATGGCCGTTGTCACTATTTTTTAATGCTATTCACATAGCAGCACTAACATCCTATATTATATTATATGGAATCTAATACACAACATCAGTCTAAGATCTAAGAATTTGGTTAATGTCAGGAAAATATTGAGCATCGGGCTAAAAATACAAAAATAAACTCACAGTCATCGACATCATCTGCAATACAAATTTTTTATATACCAAACTTTGAAACTGCAACGCATTCCAGTAGTAGGGAGTTGTTACGAGTGCTCGCAACTACGTATGAATCAGAGAAAGACTCGTAAAGCTTGCACTGGCTGCTCAAAGCCAATCTACTATCAGCACTCGATTAGTCGACCAATATGTACAAACTGCTCGATAAATTTGCGCTAAAATTTTATTTTTCTTATTGCGTTTTGTTTTTGTGTATAATTTATACAGACTTTTATTTATTCATGCAAATCTACTAACAACTTCAAATAATATATTTACTTTCAATGGCCGGTTTCTCATATAAAACACGTACAGGTACCCGGGTACCTTGATGCGCATTAAAGGGCGTTAAAATTAAATTTGTCTCTCAGAAACTAAATTATTTGAAAGTTAGTAGTTCTCAAAGAGTTTCAGATATACAAGCTATCAATTTCAATGAAAAAATTTTGACTGAAAACACCAAAGGTTACCCAGGAACCTTGGTTAAATAGTATGTCTGATAGAATTTTTGACTTGATTAAGTCTAAATATTTTGTGAATTTTGGTATTTTAAGTTATTTTAATTGCAGTGTATTTTTAGTTATGAAACTAATTCATTTCTTTATACATTTTTAAGAAGGAAAATAAAAACTAAAATTTTAACTAAATATGTTTTTGTTTCGACCTTTTTAAATTTCAAATAAATTAGGTAAATAATCAGTCTCGAGGTTTGTGTTATAATCAATTATCTTATTTATTTATTTTTCAATATTTCGCCTAGCTACCATCGGTAAGCATCATCAGGAAAATCTATACACAAAATAGAAATAATACAAATTAATTAATTTATTTTACGATTGTGACAGAATATAAGGATAAAACTTACCAAACAATGAGTTACAATCATCAAAAATTAGAACTTTAAAGTGAAACATTTAATATTGCACTACATTTTCTATTTTAATTTTAATTTTTTTTTTAAATTTTAAATACAGTATTACTTCTTCTATAACTAACAAAGTTGAGAAAAGTTGTCTGTATTTATACTTAGATCTTTATAAAATTTTGTTGAAAGCATGACAGGACCACTAATTAGAAAAATTATCCCAAGCAGGGAAAATTCTGAAATACAATTAGAATTTTCTGAAATATGTATAATTAAGTGCAATTAGTAAAATCCACTAGTTAGCTCTTAACAATTCAAATGATATTTCTAAAAAAAAAACTTTACTGCTATATCGACTAAATAAATCCAAACTCCCTATTGTTGAATTAATATGAAATTAAATTTTAATATTCAATGTCTAATAAATCTTAAGTGTTTTTGTTTTCATTGTACACTTCTTCATGCCCAGTTATTTATTATTTTTTTTACTGCCTCAAGAACAGTCATTTAAAAAGCACTACCAAAACATACTCGTACACAGAATTCTATTGTCTTTTTTTTTCTCTCAATGGTCTTGGATTATTGTTGAGGAGAAACAGAAAAAAAATATTTAAGTGACATTTACATTTGACATCCTTCACTCTCTTTCCGCATTGTTGTTGCTGCTACTATTGTTGTTATTGTTGTTGTTTTGTACAACGCAAACACTTTGCATAAAAATGCCTAAAATGACTGAATGTGTGTGTGAGAGTGAGAGTATGTGAGAAGGACCAAATAAAAAATACACATATATTTCTATGCATGTATGCATACATGTATACGTATGTATGAGTGCCTGCAGATAACCGAGTTGAATGAAAGGAAATGGCGGGAGGAGGAGTACAAGTAGACAGACGTTGTAAATTGTAAGGACCTCATCAAGTGACAAACAATTATGCTTATTCTTGGCAACAGCTACAAGGCAGTTTCGTTTAATTTTGCTTTTTCACCAACCAACAATGCAAACATACTTTTAAATATTAGTTGGCATACAGAAGAACTGGTAACAATGGGCTGCCTACACTTTTAGTAGCATTAGCAAAATATTTCCTTAACTAATATGACTTTGTATCGCTTATCATGTGCCACACGATATTTTGTTACACTACCAGCAAATAATTCTTATAAAACAAACCAACACTTATGCACAAACATACATATTATGCAATATACTACATATGTATGTATGTGCACACAATGTACAACTATAAACATGTTGCATTAGGCAACTCAAGCAAAGTGCAGCACAAAAAACTGTTATAACTGCAGTAGGGACAATCATGAGTTTTTTATTTCACATATTTTTATGTTTTTGCACCTTTTTTTATCCACCACCAAAAAGGGGGAATATATCAAGTTTATCATTTCGTTTGTAACACATTGAAATATTGGTAGTAAAACCAAAAAGTATACACATACATATATTCGGGGTTCTTATAAAATCCTTACATAATTCTATACATTCTTTGTATAGATTACTTGTCCGAAATATTTGGTATTGAATATGAGGTACCAAAATACGGAAAGCCTCGATATTTTTTTAAAATATTTCGCCTATTTCTTTAAATACATTGCAAATTCTAGAATGCAATTTCACGCATATTATTTTTAATTTAAAGGGTTAAGTTCTGTTGAAAATGGTAACAATCGGTGCATGACAAATGTCTTTCCAGAATATGCCTCAATGGTACATAAATGCCTGTAGAATAGCCGGGTTCATATTAAATTCAGCAAAACTAAGTTTTATGTAACGAGAAATCATAAAACTAAAATTCCGTATAATTTTCCGTATAAAGTCCACAACAGGTTAAGATTCGAGGCAAACAAATTATCATGTACTTAAAAGTCGATGTTAAAATATGACGATCAACCCACAATTGATTGTACCTCCCATATAGGGATCATTTTCGAAAAATCACTAAATTACGCATATATCTCTTATAGACATCGTTATCAAGTTAAAATTCGACATCGGTAATTATAGGCTACAGCTTTCATGGATATTTTGACCTCGACACCATTTAAAGGAATGAATCAAGGTGAAATTTACGTTAAATATTGGTGGAGGATGTATAACATTCGGTACATTTTGTTTTCGCTGAAGAAAAAACACATTTCAACACGTTGTTGTCGTTGCTTTCTAATAGCTTGCTACAAGTTTATATAAACATAGAATACATAAATATGTATGTATGCATGTATGTCTTTTCATATTTTATACACTTCATCCATCATCTGCAGAATTATCATCGTCATCGTAATCATGCCCGTGGAACGTTCCACAAGTAAATAATCTTGACATGTTTATAACGATTTTCATGGTACTCTACTCTAACAGTAATGATCATTACAAAAACTTCGGTGGGCAATTATTTAAAGAAAAAAAAAGGCTAGAATTGATTAGGACAATAAAATATATTTAGATTGTGATACTTGTGTAATACTTCATGCTATTGATTTATTAATTATAGATGATACAAAATGATTTATGTTGCATTTCAATGTTAATATAAAACGATATAATCAAGTTCCTATTCAAAGATTGATATAAGTTCGTTGTTACATATTCACATGGATATAGAATAATAAAGTAAACAGGACGATGATTTTATTAAGGACTTTAATTATTCCATTACCGATCCCAAATTCTATAGAGTGTACAATTTGCATTCCATTTGTTTAGGTTCTCATCTCGACTTCTGCAGCAATTAAGTAAAACAATAACACATTATTGCCATGTAAATATTAATTTACATGCAACATTCATACATGCATAAAACAAAAACTACAATACAATACATATACATAATACAATACTTAATAATCATGGAATTATGATGTTTTTTTTTTGTATTATCCTTTAATATACCCTAAACCACTGCAATATGCAATATATTGAATGTATTAATATGCCAAACCTAATAATTTCTTCATTGTTTTGTTAAAATGTTAGGAACGTGTTTTAAAATAACTAATTGTAGAAGGAGTGTAATCAGAACCATACCACAGAAGTACTAAAGGGCCATAGAGTTCTTTGAATCTAGATCTACTTCTATATGGGGTATTTCAAATTTTTTGAGCACCTGCTGAAACCGACATACTATAAATCTTAATTCTTTAAGTTGTATGAATTGAAAAAAAAACGTTGGACAGGGTTTGGATGACTATACTTGAAGGATATTACGTTGAAAAGTCTTCCCCTTAAGAATTGGTGGTCATCCAAAATTCGAAAAATTAAAAAACACGATTTGAAACTTTCATCCATTCCGTTTTCATTGTAATAGTTTTTAGCTTTCAGATCCAAACCAAAAGTTGCATGTGGTTTACAAGTGAAACGAAAATTTTCCGAATTTTGAACTTTTTGAAGATTTTTGGAGTTTTAAAAGCAGAATTAAAAAAAACTGCGTAATTTTGTAAAGGCTGAGGGGTATCAAGTTGGTGTCAGCGCACCAATAACGTATCACGGAGATCACAAAAGAAATTAGCGTAAATTTTGTAAAAATGTGTTTTTTTGCGTCTGACAATCTGAATTGTCTTTTAAGTTGGGTAGTGTATTACGTGATATGAGTAACTCATAAATGTGAGTAACTTCCGAGGCGAAAACGCACTTTAATATTTTTAAACTCAAACATTTTATGAACATTTTTGCGAAAGGACCATTTTTTAAGCTTTTTTTTATATCAAAACATGGCATGGGAACATGTTTAGGTATCTCAATAGATTCTTCGCGACGGACTAAACTGATAAAATGCAAAAAAAAAAAAAATTTTTAACCCGAGCGCGTGCAGCGGCATTTTTTCCCAAACACATATCGCTTTGTGACAAGTAAAGCGCTGTAACAATTGCGCTGAAACGTACATCGAATAGAAGACTTTACTGAGCTTGATGCTAAAATTGAAAACGCACGAACAAATTTTAAAGATTTAAAATTTTATGGAGGAAAAAAAATGTTTCCAACCTCAAAAACTGTAATTATTATATTTTTTTCTAACTTAAAACCGCAGTAAAAATGATTAACGCGAACGGATTCCACATTCTCAAATATCGGTTTATACACACGCAAATCGACATTGATGTCAGACAAAAAAAAAATAAAATTAAAAAAAAAATTCTAAGTGCCGTAAATTTTTGAAGTGTCCCATATTACTAAGTGATCTTAATGAAACAACTTCATGAAACCGGTTAAAAAAGTTTTGTTTTTTTTTTTTGGTTGGCAAAAAATATAAAATTTAATATAATACCCCACAGTGGGTACATGAAGAAAAACAGTTTTTCAGAAGTGGGCACATTATCGGAGATTTGACTACTCATGAATAAATTTAGAATAACATTTTTAAGAGGTTTATGGTGGGAAGTGCGACTTATTATGGACCAATCATCATAAAATTCGGAATATATTTAAATGCTTTGTATATAAATGTATGTATGTGGCATATTTGTGTTGAATTTTATGATTTTCGAAAGTGAACAGTAAATGTGAGTTATTGTCAATTATAGACTGGTCTGCACAAAATGTATGGGTGTAATTTGGTTTTAAGGCGAAATTTATTTGGATATGTCTATAAATAAAACATTTATGACCGATAAAGTCCTATTTCGGGAGGACAGGTGAAATAATAAACCGATGTCAACTATCAATATCAATCGTCCTTGGGGCATGTAAATTAAATGACAGAATTTATAGAGACTAAGAAGTACGAAGTTTACTTACAAAAACCCAAATTCCGACAAGTCTTCGTAATACTGATTTTCCACCTATTTGTGGCTCTCAGCTCACAGCTCACAGCAAATAAATATTAGTTTTAGTTATTCAATAAACAAATTTAAACTTAAAAAGAAAATAATTTTTTTGCAGTTTATTATTGTATTTCTAAACAGTTTTCTTGAAATAAGTTCCATGGAGTTTGTTGTGGACTGCTTCCGGATCTATTTCTATAAATCAGTTAGTTGTTGGCAAACAAATTCTTGGTACAGATTAAAAATCTAAAGTAAATGTTAATAAAGCGTAATCCATTTCGAGGTTTCCTACTTTTTAAAAAAAAAAAAACAAAAAACACAGAAAATTCAAATTTAATGGGGAATGTTTATTATCATTTGAAAGAACATTCTTTGTCATTTATTTTTTGAAGATTATGTCTAATAAAAGTTGGCCGTTGCTACGTCGCAGATGCTCTATCCGTTGAGTCCAATTTTCGATGACTCGTTCGAGCATTTTGGCGAATAACACGCATGATGTTTTACTCCAAGGCATGAATCGAAGCGGATTTGTCCGCATAAACTTTAGACTTTACATATCCCAAAAAAAAAAGTCTAACGGTGTGATATAACACGATCTTGGTGGCCAAACGACCGACCCAAAACGTGAAATTATGTGCTCATTGAAGTGTTCTCTCAATAAATCCATTGAATGATGCGATGTGTAGGAAGTGGCGCCGTCTTGCTGAAACCAAATGTCGCCGAGATCACGAGCTTCAATTTCAGGCATCAAATAGTCGGTTATCAGGGCACGATAACGGTCGCCATTGACAATTACGTTCGCACCAGCATCATTTTTAAAGAAACCACTTCGGTCGAATATTATAATGAATGCTGGGTCTCTAAATGGGTGATGGTTTTGCGAATAGTACGCTCAGTAGAACGATTATGTTGGCCATAAGTTGAGCGAAGTGCCGAAACACATTCCTCACAGAACGTGAATTTTCGTAATAAAGTTGAACGATTTGTAAACATTGTTCTGGCGTAAGTCTTTCTATTATGAAATGCCAAACAATACCTACTGTCAAAAAAATTCTATTGAAAAAAGTATCTCTCTTGCATCACCCTTTATTTATAAGTCTAATTTTTGCAGTTAATTTTTAGTTTCCTTCTCTCCTTAAACTTGGTCTCGAAATAAAATTCTGCATTAGAAGCTAACGATACTAACAACTATTTTAATATTAGTATTACTATATACATATGTATGTATGCATATAAGTACCCCCAACAGGTGTAGGGTATCATATGATCGTTCTTATGTCAAAATAAAACAAGAAAATAACTTGTTTTGTTTTGCCATTCTTTGCTGTCATTGTTTTTTAGTTCTTGTTATTTTTTGTTGGTTTGACAGTTTAAAGATTTACCTAAACCAAAGAAGGAGAAGACCTTTAGATCCAACACTATGAGTGGCACTACAACCACTTAACCATAGGCCACATCAAGAACAACTGCAACAACAAGAATGTATACACTATGCACACTTGTTAATGTACCATATCTACTACATGTACAATGTACATATGTTTGTTGTTGCATTAGACAAGTGTTGTAAGTGTGAATGAATAATGATGATGTTGTTATTGTTGTTTTTACTGGTCTTCAACATCTTCATTATTTAGTGTTCGTTAGGTTACGTTTTTATTATTTGTTTGTTTTCTTTTTTGATTTCTTTTTGTAAAGTGGCAAGATTTGTTGTTGTTTCTCGTTCATTTTTTTTTGGTGTTGATTTTTAATTGTTATTTAAACGTCTTAAAAGATTAACTAAAAAACAGAATGCGTTTTAACTAATGTTTTGTTACTTAAAATGTGCTTTGTATACATACATCTGTATGTATGTACGAGTATTTACATATATATTTTCAAGGATATTTTATTGTCCGCATATATGTAGATTTGATGACATGAATATGACTAAGATATGAAGTAAGAATTTTATTTTGTACTAGAAAATAGTAGTAAAAAAGCATTGTTCACATAAAATCCGGTCGCATAAATACTAATTTATTTATATCTATATAAGAAAAACTCATTTTAAAATCCGTTTTATTGATTTTCAAGCATTTCGATCCACCTGCGCTCAATACTTTTCAATTGTCCGACACAAATGACACCACTATATCTATTACGTCGACCTGATTTCTTTGATATTAATGTATATAGCAACCCTTTTCAGCTATTCTTACAGCACGAGGTGTTGGGTTTGCTCTTGCTTCTCTTACCATAGCTCTTACTTCAGTTTTTATAAGACGCTTTGGTTGCTTTGAACTAGGCAAATTTTCTACAGTATTATGTTTGGTATACTTTTCTACAATTATTTATTGTACAATTATGCCTTCCAACGATTTTACCTATTTTATGCAGGAATTTACCTTTTCTAATTTATTATATTATGATTTCCGAGTTTATATTGATGTTTTTCTTTCACTACTTAACTTCAAAACTTAATCTCTTTAAATTAAAAATTATGAAACTTCAAACAGTAAAAACTAGAAATGGATAGATATTTCGAAAAAAAACAAAATATATGAAAAATACGTGCAAGCATACGAGTATTAAAGTTTTATTGATTTATAAGTTTCGAAAAGTTCCATCAGAAGAATAAACGTAATTTTATTTTCCTCTCAAGCCTTATTTAATATACAGTGGGGAGTACAAATGAATGCATGTTTGCACTTTGTGCATTTGTTATTGTAAAGGGTGGTTAAATTGTAAGGGCCGATGTTGAATGTGAACCACACCTAAACGCCAAGCTTTTTTCCGAATTTTATTTGACATTTCTCTATTTCAGACTTACTCAATTTGAACCATGGAGAGATACACAATCCAACAACGTGTTAAAGGTATCCAGACTTATTATGAAAATGGGTGTTCAAATCAAAATGCATATCGTGCACTTCGTGATTTTTTTGGTCAATTTGATCGGCCAAATGTGCGTACAATCGCAAAAATCGTGGAAAAATTCGAGCAAACCGGGTCTGTAGAAGATGTGATAACACCAGTGCATGCTCGTACAGCTCGTACTGCAGAAAATATTGCTGCTGTTCGCGATAGTGTGGCTGAAGAGCCGTCCACCTCAACTCGTCGTCGTGCCCAACAATTGCACCTCTCACGCTCGTCGTTGATGAACATTATGCATAAACACTTGCATTTACACGCTTACAAGGTGCAATTGGCTCAAGAACTAAAGCCTCTTGACCATTCCAAACGTCGTGAATGGGCAGAATGGTGGCAAGAAATGTCAACAGTGGATGATCAATTTTCGAAGAAAATCATCTTCAGTGATGAGGCACATTTTCACCTCAGTGGATTCGTTAATAAACAGAATTGCCACATTTGGGCGAATGAGAATCCAAGAGTGATTGTTGAAAAACCAATGCACCCACAAACAGTGACTGTTTGGTGCGGTTTATGGGCTGGCGGCATCATCGGGCCGTATTTTTTCCAAAATGAGGCCGGTGAGGCAGTTACTGTAAATGGTGTTCGCTATCTTGAGATGATAACGAACTTTTTATGACCCGAATTGGAAAATATGGATGTGAACGATATGTGGTTTCAGCAGGACGATGCCACTTGCCACACAGCTAACGAAACAATGGCTCTTTTGCGCAACAAATTCAATGGCCGTGTTATCTCACGTAATGGCGATGTCAATTGGCCGCCAAGAGCATGTGATTTGACACCGTTGGACTTTTTTTTTGGGGTTATTTGAAAGAAAAGCTGTACGTTGATAAGCCAGCAACAATTCAAGAGCTAAAGGATGAGATAATTCGGCACATTAACGGCATAGAACCTCCATTATGCCTCAGAGTCATCGAAAATTTGGACCATCGGATGGAGGTGTGCCGCCGTGGTCGCAATTGAGCAATACCAATACCAATATATCATAATAAAGTAAAATTACAATAATTTCCTAAATAGTTTGTGTTTTATTCAAATTCAACATCGGCCCTTGAAATTTAACCATCCGTTAGTAGAAATATGTAGTAAAAAATTAAATAACCAAAGTAATATTTTCGAAATGTTTAAACTATAAAAACTCACATTTGAATGTAAAAGTTTTTTGTCAGTACAGTGAACGGTGTTGCTTGCCACCAAGGCCATTATATGCTGAAAATACAGATTATTTGGCTGTTTATGCCAAATAATCTACTATGTTTTTTGATGACATTTAATTGTGTAAATTCTATTTTGATATTAAATAACAAATGTTGACGAATAATTGAAAACTTATAATTAAGAAATAAAAATGTGACATTTGTCTTCAATGTAGTCGCAAAAACCATTACGTCTTCTACTATTATTCTATCGGCAGGTCGGGGAAATATTTTTGGTATTTGAACTACATATTTGATCAAACAATTATGCTCATATTGAAATTGTTTGTTACAATGTGAGCATAGGGTAAATCTATTAGTTAGTCAAATAAAAATCGCAAAGAAAACTTCAGTATATGAAAACAAAATTCAATATAACTCTAGTAAACATACTCTAGTAAACATATGTTCCCATTAGGAAAAGATTTTGTAAGTCGGCAAACAATTTTGTTTGACGAAAATCTTCTTTTTTTTTTGATGTTTGCTCTAAATTTTATTTGTGTTCCTACTCAAGCAATAAAATATTTGACAAAAAATGTAATGTTATGAGAAATGGGAAAAATGGGGCTTAATGGGACGTTATCTTTCTTCTAATCGAACACTTTAATAGAAAATCTCGATTTTTCTTGCATAATTTTTGTGAATAATACAATACTATTTGAATGACTTTCTGTATGGATGCAATCAAAGTTTAAACTGTTTTATGTAATATTTTTTTTTTTGTAAGAGTGGGTTCATATGCTGCGATTTGTTGCCGAAACTCCGCTGACGTTTTCTTTTGGCAACACTGCTGGTAAACGAAATAAAAATAATACAATAGAAAATAATGTCAAATGTCAAATTTTGTCGCTTCGTTTCACAAAACCTTCAACACTACAACAGCTACCCCGTACTCTCCACTACGTATTTTATCTGTAAACATGAGTCGCAGGAGAAAAGTCGCAGGTAAAAGTCGCAGCGTGTAAACTCCCTCTAACATAACTACATTTCGTTAAATTTCTTGTTTTTCTTTTGACTTGATATTCCATTGTTCTCAACGCAAGATGAATGTAAAAAAAGTTGAGCACAAAGTTGCTGCACTATTCCATTCGGGTTTAAGTTTTAAATATGTTTTTTTATTATTGAATTTACATAGCATAAGTAAATATGCATAAATAAGGTGGAAAAATCACAAATAAATGGCATTAACAATTTTTAATACTAAATGAAACATTAGTTATACAGTGGGTATTTATGTCTTTTAAATGTAATAATACTTGGATACAAAAAATAAAAAAATCGATTTAAAGTTTTTGTCTATTTTTATTTTATCAACTTTGGCGGTTATAAATAAACAGTGATATGACGTATTATATTATATTAGTTTTATCAATAATGATTAAGACTTGTTTAACATTTTGCTTTGTTTTCTCCATTTTCAATTAACAGGGTGAATGCTCAGCTGGTACACTGCCTGTTGCATGGGTCGATGAAGGCCCTGGTCCGCCAACGTGTCTCAAATCGTGTAAAGAAGAAACGCCATTTACAAATAAGTTAAATAAGGATTATATGATTAATAATTTAAATAATAATAATACCAACAATTCGAGTAATAATAAGAATAATAATAATAATAATAATAATAATAATAGTAAACAAAATAAAAATAAAAGCGATAATAAACTAAATAAATTAGTAGGTTATACAACAACAACAAACACCTTTAATATTAAGTTAAGAAATAGTCAGCCAACTATTAGTCATAGTATGAATACAAATAATAATAATAATAATAACAACAACAACAACCACAACAACAAAAATATCGATGATGAGAATAATAATAATAGCAACAACAACATGAATAATATGAAACTGTCAAATCCTTTTAATTATTATCAAATAAACAACTACAACACAAACAATAACAATATGGCTAAAACACGAAGAAATTCCAAAGAAACAACATCAGCAACATCAAATAACAGCGACGTTGCCACAAAATCAACAACTACGAATGTAACAACGCAACGGGACGAACACATTGACTCTCAGTCGACATTGCATTCGAGTGAAGATTATGAATTGTTGCATGACTTGTTAATGCAACAAGATGAAGCTGCCAAAAATACACAACAAAGTCAACATGAACAATACAATGATGATGGCGATCATATTCATCATCATCAGTTCAATGATGCTGCCATAGCAGCTGCTGCCGTTGCCATGCAATTGAATCAGCAGCAGCAACAGAATCACAACAATAATAATATTGTCAAGATGAAGCTGACAGCAACAAACTACAATGACAACAACAGCAACTACAATAATAATAATCAATTTGAATTGAAATATAATCATCTGAAACAACTTCATGTGGGCAATAGCAACAGCATCAACAATAACAACAACAACAATAGGAGGCATCAAAGCAACAACAATATCAATAACTCACAACTACGCTTTGACACCTCCTTCACCTTAAGAAGCCAAGCGATTGCTGCCAACAATGATAACAGTGATCAGTATTTGAAAATACCACCACCGGAGAAACATCAACAACAGTGCCTTGAATATTTGGGCGACAGTGATACAACAATGCCCACGCACTTGTGCCACCTTCTGACGCCCAGCGATCGTTTGGCTCAATTACGTCACCTGCGTTTGCGTAATTGCTGCGAACGTAACGTGTACAGTGCATTGCATACGATGGCATTGAATGCCACACTCAGTGGCGGAGCCGCGTGTTTGCGTGTCCTGCAGGACCTAATCGATTTGGATGCACTTGCATCGAGAATAACATGTGGTTTAACGGAAATACTTTTTCGTTTTGATTGTCGCCAAGTGTATTCGATTATACATCAGTGTGATGACTGCAAGGTGAGTGACAGATTTAAAAATTTATAATGGTACAGCTACACATTCGATAGGAAACACAAATTACTGTTATCAACAGAAACCTATGTAAACAATTTTATTTATTAATCAATAATTTAAATTTTATTGGCCTATAATGTTCATATGAAAATTTTCTATGGAAAATATTGTAGCTTGATTTTGAAAACCATGACTTGACTAAATAAAAATACACACTTATTGGAAAAATTTTAATTTTGCGGACATTTTTCGGCCCAAGGATGGTTGGGATTGAAATTGGTTGAAATCGGTCCATTATCCCATACAAATGTCCTCTTGAAATGGGAGTTTATGCATATCACCAAACAAATTTCGCCACAAATAAGTTCCACATGAAGCTTAATCACATTTAAAAATTGTATGTCCATAATTGACCATAGTTCCTATATAACGCCCACTTCTGAAAATCACATCAACGACCATAATCTCTTAAAAGTCAGGACACCAAATTAGCCATAATTAGCCAAAACTCAATAACGCCCATCTATGAAAAAACTATTTCACATATATACTTGGTGTAGGGTATTATATGGTCGGGCTTGATCGAGTTTTAAATGATATGTTTCTAAATTAAAATGAAATTAGGGATTTTTGTCTTCTTAAATAGAAGAGATTTTGAAGATTATTTTAAATTGAAAACGAAGAAAAATAAAAGCTTAAAATTAAAATAAGAGATTAAAAAATGGCGACAATTGATATTATAAACACTGATAAAAAAGTGTTTCCAACTTAAAGTTCTATACATCTAAAAAAAACATTCTATAGAACTATTGAGGCAGAGTTTAACCCTGCGTTTACACGTGCACATGCGTTTACACTTGCATGCGAGTACTGTGTACGAATTATATACGAAAACATATTCGAAAAACTTGAATTATTTGCAATTAGCATTACTGTTTACACAGGACAGTGAGAGTTCATTTTCAAAATGTTGTCAAAGCGTAAACTTTTACCGGCAGCTCCATTTGATTTACAATTGCTTCGAAGGCCTTACTTTTCAAATCGTTCCTCCTATATGCTTTATCACTCATATTCCACAGAAGAGGATGGAAACGATATAAATTAATTAATTTTATTATATTTTTTTAAATTTAATTTCACTTCCATTTTTGTTTTGATTGAAAAATAGAGTTGCCGAGTTGATCACATAAAAATTTTTCATGAGGGAACATTTTCATTAACAATAATTATTATGATTTTAATGATATTTATTATCCAAAATTAAAACATTTTGTTTATCAATATTATTTGAAAGAAATTTGTTTGAAAGCTAAAATTTCAATTATAAGTATTATATTATCCACTTTCTATTTATTGGAAAATATACATGGCAACATTATTTTTTTATTTGACGTTTACTGGCATGAGAGTGTCAAACATTCACTCCTATGCAAATTTAGCTGCGAGTAGCTCTGCAATTGCGAAAAATGTGTATGTATTAGTAAAAAAAATGTGAGTGTATTGAGTTTTTCGAACTGTTACTCGCATGTGTAAACGCTAGGTACAGATGCTCTGCAGGAAAATTCACTTGCTTTTAATTTCGATGAAGCTTTCTCGTACTACCTTTTAGCAATGTAACGGCTATTTAGTAAATCGAATTAAAGATAAAATAATAAATGCATTATTAAATATGCGATGGTCTTTAAAAAGACTACAGAAATGTTGCCACGATTTTGAAATACCTGCTGATCTCATAAACATCCTAGACACTTGTGATATTTATGCAAATCCTAGTTTAGATTCTTCTGAGGATGAAAAAATTATTACACCAATTATATTGTTACAGAGGTTTGTAAAATTAAAAAAATATTTAAATGTACATTACTAACTCCTAAAAAACTGCTTTTTTGGGTGAATCTTATGTCATTCTTGAGCGCCTAAAACTAATTCAAAATGTAAATCATGTCGGCCATGTCAAAAACCAATTGAACATTATTAAATTAGTTTAGCAACAAACTTTTATAATTGAAGTACTTTTTCATTTTATGAGTTTATGTTACTTTTAAATCGACAAACCAAAAAATTATAACTAAAATTGGAATTTAACTTTTTCTGGATTTTTCTTATGACCCAAAGAGTCGGCACACCAGTTAAGGGGGTTTTCGACCGTATGTATTTTGCAGTGTATTTGTCAGTTTATAATTTTGGCTTTCAAACGTCGGTTTTTAAGTTTTAAGTGACCCCCTATTCAAAAACGATTATTAAATTTAACAAACGTTTATTAAGCAAGTTTTTATATGAAAATCTGTTTTAATAAACGTTTGTTAAATTTAATAATCGTTTTTGAATATAGGACAACAGCTGTTTTTTGTTATGAGTATTTTTGCGGGAGTTTTGTACTCATATTCTTGCAAATATAGTTTAAAAAGATGGATTAAATAAATTAAATAAATTAAATAATTGTAACTTGCAGCATTATTGCGATTATAGCTCTTATAAAATATAAAAATAAAAAAATTAAGCAAGAGGTAAAGAGAAAATGTAACATATGTGAGCCAAAAACTGTTGTAAAAATTATAAAAAATAAAAATTAATATGTATAGCTAAATACGTTTTGTTAATAAATCTTTCAATACAAATTTATTGTTTTTTTTTTTTTTTTTGCTTATATTATTATATCAATATTTTTATATTTTTTGGCGTCATAAACAATTGACTTGCAAGAAAACTGGTTGCAGGTGCGTTGTCAAATGAAAATAGAACCTGCTCTAATTGAAAATTTTACACTGTAAATGCAGGCTAACATTTGCAGAAGCGTTTTTTTTTTTTTTTTTTGCTTTTACAGGACGCGTATGCATTTTGCAGTGGAAAATTTGACACGCATACTGCAAAATACATATCGTCTAAAACCACCTTAAGCATAATTTATTTATTTTTCACACCATTTGCCTCACAATAAACTTATAGTATGTGGAAATTGGAAATCTGTTCGTTTGTTTTTAATTAAAAAAGCAAATTTCCACTGGCAATCAGTCCAGACAGTTTGAGAACTAACCGAATACAGATAGTCAGTATATTGACATCACTTAACCATGAAGTGCTTGCGATACTGAACGAAATTTTTAAACTATTGACTTCAATTGTATATTGCAGGACTTTTTAAACGACCGCCTGAGTGTGTGATGTAACAAATTGAGTTTACACATTTTTAAACCTGGTTTCCAATTTTTTTTTTCATTACGCAATATTCGACAGTCCTATGAATATTATTGTGCTGTTCGTGTGTTTAGCACGTTAACATTTCCGTTTACACATTTTGGCAACATGTAACAATAATGGTAACAGCAGCATTCGCCTTCGCAATTTATAAAACTAACTGCGCTTGTAGATATGAAAATGTTACCGTAACACGATGATCTTGACACAATTTTCATTTTAATAAAATTTTATTAAATTTAATATTAATTTTATCATCTCTACTGGTTTTTATTGTTGTAAATGTTATTTATTTATTGCAACATTTCTAAGTTGTTTTTTTTTTTTTTAATTTTGTTGCTCCGATTTGCATGCAACAAAAGCAGTTTAATTAGCACTTAAGACTCGGAGACAGTTAAAATGAAATTGTAGAAAAATCTTGCTGACTATTTGGATTTAATTTGATTTTCTTTTTTCGGGAAAGATAAAAATGATTGTTTAAACTGTATAAAATTAAATTGAAAAGGAAGAAATAAAATACACAAATATATACTCGTACATATATTTATGGTAATTGTAAATAAGGAGTAAGATTTCGTTTTACATTTTGATATATTTTTCAAAATACAAAGGAAGGAGTAATAAATGCATAGCTTTAAAAGATTCTTATTAAGAGAGCTTGATTTATTAACAAATTAGAACTTTGTGAGGGATATGATATGATATTATTCTCTATTGGTTAGCTGTGCCAATATTGTGTCCAGAAAATATATTTCACTTGCAAATCTCACACATTTCATTAGCATACTTCCTGGTTAATATTTTAGTTATGAACTGTTGTATGTAGGATACATTAAATTTATCGTTTGCAGTAATTTTCTGTCAAATCAAATCTTAAATCTTGGAAAAAATGTTATTTCTCTTTTATGTTCATGTACTTTTTGACTCATTTCAAAAACTTTGCGCTGCAATTAATATTTTACTACATTTTTTTTTCTTTTTTGGGCCACATTGATATCTTCAGTTTCTTCAGTTTTATGGCCCTGACATGGTAGAATAAAAAAAAGAAGAAGTAAAAAAATTGCTGCTGAGTTGTTTTATAAATTTCAACATTAAAAAAATCCTAAAATTCATGATGCTAATGTTGTTGTTTCCTGTGTTTATGTTTTATTTATATTTCTACCGGATTTTTTGTTTGTTTGATGTTTTTGTCAAATGACCGTAAATATGAAACGTTAGTAATTGACTTAAGCAACTTTCATATGGACAGCAGCAGTGTTGGTACGTACAACTAAAATCAAATTTAAAGCCCTCCACCAACTAAACGAGTATTCAACCAACGCAAGACATGTTTTTGAGCTTAATATTGTTGATGTTCTAAAAAAAAATAATATTCAAACTCTCCAATGAAAAAAGCATATTTTTATATGTGCATCCTGTATTTGTATATGTTAGTGTTGTCTAGGCTGTGTGTGTGTGTGTGTGTGTGTAAATGTGTAGTATTTTATGTCCGACCATAAAAGTGATGTTTATGTTTTTTTTTATATTTGGCCCCCTTATTTAGACTATAAGTTAATTTTTGTGATTTTTTCGCTTTTTTCTATTTGTTATGTATATAAGGACTGAAATAACGTTGATTTTATGGGCATAGTTTTGTTACGCAAAATATACAGTGGGGGGCTATTATAAAATAAACGTTAAATAAAAATTATTAAATTAATTAACCTTTACATATCATCGCAAAATCCAGAGCAGATTGGTTGAGACAATAATTTTGGACGTTAGACACACCAAAATTCAAAATACCTATTTGGTAGTTTTAGTTCGAAGATTTTTCATATTCATAGAAAACGAGTTCTTTTTGTCGCATTCTTGATACCATGTTTAGTGCTAAATATTTTGGAAAGAACAAAACGTCAAACAAACTCTACCGAAAAATTTTAATAAGAAATAAAAATGTCAATATATTTTCTCTTAACCTGTTACTGTAGAGGCTAAGTGCAGATACATAATAGAAAATGTAGCATTTTGAGCAATAATTTATGAAATTTAAAAAAAAAACATTTTAATTTTACAATAAATGTTTTACATTTACAATTTTTTTATTTTATTTTATTTTATTTATTTTATAATGATATGTTAGTAATTTCCAACAGTTATAAGTCTCTTTTCGTCAGTCAGCTGTGCTGCTTGTATAGTTACACCATGGAAGAGTATATACTGTCAAAGCGTTGTATTTAAGGATGCAAACGGGACTGGATTTGCCAACCTCGGGATTCGGAATTTTTCGGGATTTTCGTTTCTTATTAAAACAAATTGGTTGCTTACTAATAAAAACTATTTATTAAAAAAAAAAATTTACTTATATTAACTATAAATATGTTAAAAAACAAACATTTTCTGTCCTGAAAGTTATAATTTTTAAATTTACTAAAAGTTTATAAATATAATTATATATTTTATAAACAAAATTTTAGAAACCATTAATAATTTAAAATTGAAATGTTAATGATAAAACAGAACTGGGGCTTAACGCTATTTTCCATACAGTTTGACATAAATTTTTGCCAGAGAATGCGGTCGTGAAATAGAATCTATTTTATTTTGATAGCGATTTTCTTATGCTCTCACTTTAAAACACAAATGATCTCAACAATAGTCCCGGATCACACAATGCAACTTTTGCTGCTCAACTTTAGAGTTTGTTGGTGTTGGAGGAAAGAAGAGTGGTCCCCTCTCTCTCTCTCTCTCTTTCCCCTCTCAACCAAAAACTCAAAAGTTGAGCAGCAAAAGTTGCATTGTGTGATCCGGGACTTATTTTTTATTAAATTTTATACATTTTATAAACAAAACCATATGTTTTTGAAGCTTTGGCGCAAGAAAAATAAAAACAAAAGAAAATCAAAAGAAACGTTTAAAAGTGAATTTAAAAGTGAGATTTTGTAATTAAAAAAAATTGAGTGATATTGTAGAAAAATTAAATGAAGAATCATGATTGCATATATAATTTGCAGTCGCCATTGTATAAAAATTCTGATTTAAAACGGCATTACAGGTTTATACACAGACGAAATATAAAAACATTAAATGACAGTTTGTGAAGCTGCAGCCGTGGTTTCAATTATGGGCCTGTTTTCTCTGAGAGTCGTTTTTGCATGAAGCTGCGGTAATGTTTTGTTTCAATATTTAGATTGACAAAAAAAATATATATCATTTCGCCTTTAATTTCTTTATTAATTTGAAAGCAATAAAATATTAACGTTCAACCTTAAAAAAGCTTCCTAAAAATATGAAGGCATCTAATGTAAAGAGAATCTGTTTTAATTTTGTTATCAATATATGAAGTTTGACGAAAAACATCATTCACAATCAACGTATGTGGCCAAAATGATTATTGTTCCATATTAGATTTTCTATCATTACAGACGTAATTTGGTGTTGTGTTTCATTGGTTTCGGAGTCAACGTTTTTAATAACAAATATTTCTATTTCATTATTAAATTCGCTCTTCAATTTTCGATTTTTTTTTTCAAAACATTTAAAAATTTTGAGTAAATCATCCTTGATTTCTGGTTTCCCCAATCCCTGGATTTTCGGGAAAAGGATTTCGGGATTGGCCTCCTTAGTTGTAATGCTTGTTGTGTTTCAATTATATTACTTGTGTTGTTTCTGTCGCTATTGTTCAAGTTTGCTGCTGTGTTATGAACAGTTTTTATAAATTATTAACTAAATTAATTGCAAAATTAATGCAAAAGGATTCAAATATACAAAACTAAACTACACAAGCTACACATGTACACTCCTGTACATTTTTTATAAAACGCATAAATATTCCATTTTACATACTGCAAGTAACTTGGAAAATTAATTATTAAAAAATTATATAATTTTGTTGATCAGAAATCATTAAGAAGCTGTAGTTAATTTTATAGGATGCAAAGGAATAATTGTTAGAATTGGATATTCTAAAACATTCTTCAGAAGTAAAGTAGAAAAACACATTGCATTTGAATTGTCGTCCGAAATATTCAAAACATAAAATAATCAAAAACATGATTTACAATGTACAATAGTAATTTAGGAAAGTTTGCAATATAAATTCGGTTTTAAAACTTTTGTTTACAGAATAGCACATTAGTATAAAAAAGTATTTATAGTTTCCTTCTCTTCTTCTGGCATATACTCTAAACCGGCTATCTGCAGAAATTAGCAAAATATATACAGTTCGCAACAAATTATGAGGACCTAAATAGCGCATGTACATTCACTATCTCTCTGAAGTCAAGTCATATCATACATACCAATTGACTATTTTACAAGAAGAGAATGGAATACCAAAGCAGCCAGCATTATCAGTGAAGCTTCCCTTCTTGCATCAGCAACATAATACCTCTCACTCATATTTGTCTTCCAATACAGTTATATATACTGTACTGACGTCCGGTATTCCCAGACTAATTCTGACGTAGTATAGACGCCAATTAACGACTTCATAGAATTCAGACTATCAGTAAAAATTCGAATATCCATCTATTCGAAATTCCATATATACAATAGTTCCTTAGCAAGTTTAACAAGCTTTTAATCGTTTACTTCTCACTCTGAAGAATACTACATCTAATAGCAAACTCTGCAAAGACGATGCATCACTAACTCTCCTTCCTAATTTGGAATAAGTGAAAAAACACATGCTGTTTTCTGTAATCAAAATTTTCAGGGGTTATAGGCAGCATCGTTTCAGTAATACAATTTTTTTTCCGGGAGAGGGATATTAACCCGCTGCCCAACCTGCTTGAGGCGAGGGACCTGTAATTGTCATTGGTTATTTAATGGCGCCAATATTTCGCCACGACGATTGGAGCCTCTACGGCACTCAGAACTTAAAGTCACATGTTGCCAGGCGTGTCCATCTGAGACCATCTTCTCCAATCCGCTGTCCGCCACTACTTATTTAATTCGCATTTACCCCGCCTACTACATGGTAGGGTTCTCCGCTATCCGCAACCTGCGGAGCCGTCTCGTAGCACCTCAGCTTCCCGAAAAGGTTCTTTTATATTTATATCTGCGTGGGAAGAAATTCCGACGAAGAAGAAATATAAAAAAAAACTGCGGGGGAAAAAAAATCCGGGGGGACATTCAAAAACTCCCTATGTTCAAAATGAACTTTTATATAATTAAGCGATATGTACAATGTCAATTCATTTATATAAATAACAGGAACTATATATTTATATAGGCAGCATCCCAAGTATCTTATCATATTCTATTCCTCGAGTGAATAGAATGTCAGTTGCCAAAGTTCTTAAAAAACTCATTGAAACCCACAACAATTTATAATTTTGAGTACATGTCCAATTAAAAAAAAAAAAAAAACTAACAAACAAAAGTACCATTTTTGTAAAGAATTTAAAGTGTCTTAATTTTGTCCATCAAATGTATTACGTTTAAAATTTAAATTCTCAACTGAGTTTTCTTTTATTATATATTCCATCTTGTATATGAGGTGGTTTCTGAAGTTCGGAATTAATTCAACTTTTGCAAGCTTAAATCCAAATTGATTTAATATGTGTTTATACCCTACACCATTATAGTGAGGAGGGTCTATAATGTAATTAGGCTGATAATTGTAAAAACCCAGTGGATCGATGGTATACTTAATAAATGTTTGATTGATAGTCGCATGCAAACAAATATTTTGTAAATAAAACTTAATTACGACCAACAATCGGAGATCGGTCAATAATTGACGATAGCTTAGATTCATGACAAACTTCTGAAAATCACTTTCATGTGCATAAATGGCTTAAATATATTCTTATCTAAATAAAATGCAACAGAAATGATTTGGCACAATTATTATTATTTATTATGATGATTGCTTCATAATTAGTCACAGCTCCCATATAAGTTTCATATACATATGGCTCATTTGCTGCAATAACGTCATAACTCAAAATCCGTATTTTTTGAACTGAGTAATACAAAATATGCGCCGTTATATAGTTTTATCAGTCAATTATTTTTTGTGTGAGAGTGTTTTTTGTTGTAAACATCAAAATAAAAATGCATGTTTTCTCGTACATATATTTGACAAGTAAAAATTTGGTAAATACAGATTCGAAAGATATTAACATCTACTATTTAAATCAGGTTTTATTTCTGAAATCGCATGATTTGTTAAAAATTTATTTAAGAAATAGTAAAATGTCATAAAACATTCAAAACCGTTCTTCTCGAAACGACTTTTTTTGAAATACTACGCTGTTGCAGCAAATGAGCGATATTTTATTTTAAAACGATCGCTATACTCATAATAAGGCTGAATTACTCATTGCTGCTATATAGCGCCCACTTTCGAACAATTCCTTAATATATACAAAACAGTTTATTTCCGATATAAATAATTTTGGGGCAAAATCGTATTCGAAGAATTATTATAGTCCTTAAGGCCACTACCGACTTTCCTATTTAGTCGTACGTTATGTCAAAATATCGTGTGTGTTCATAAAGTATTATAAGGTGGCCTAAAAATTTAACTAAATAACAGATTTTTTTGACAAGTCTGTCCGACTTGCAAAAGTTTTTAAAAATTTTTACAAAATGATAGTTTCTATGCGATCAGAGTTGTATTTTTTTTAATACAGCTGATAAGAAAACAACAATGTCGGCTTCATTGATTTAAAGCACAAATTATAATTTGAAAGACAGACGTTTAACATATTTTAATTGTTTGAATAGTTTATACAATTTATTACATTCACATATAACAACAAAATACAATGAATAAAAGTATTAAGGTGAGTACAATGGAAAATAAAAAGCTGGGTTTTTTTTTACATTAGCAAAAACATATGTATGTTTTTGCATCTTTTTTGTGTAATAGTGTGGCATCTATGACAGACTTTGTTGCGATTATTTTTTGAGTGTGATAGAAGTCGGTCAGATTTCCCAGTGAATGAATCGTACGATTGTGTAGGATGGTGTATCCCGACCGTTACTAACGTTTTAAGTCCCTACTTGTCAGCAAACGTGATAATGATTTATTAAACTCCTTATTTGTAAGCGTTAAGTACGTGCCTCCTATCAAATCAATGTGTTTAAATAATTAATGACAATACCAATGTATAAATAATGAAGAGTATCCAACTATTGTATTCTTGCGAAGCTTAAAGAACAAAATATTGATGGCCTCAATGTATAAATGAATTTTGTCAACCTGTCAAAGTGATTATAAATGTAGTCTAATTTTAGTATTGTTGTTAAACAAAACATAAACTATATCATTAACATTCATTAGCATTCACTGTTTAAAGAAAACTTTATATTTTAGAACACAATTTTTACAAGTACATATGTAGATATAATAGCGCAATTACTTATTAACTATAATGGAGTGAAATTTATACAAAAAGGTAATTTTGCAACATTTTTTTTCTGCAGTTTTAAAAAAGGATGCTTTGTTTAAGTATTGATATTCTACAAATCCTTGCAAATGACTTTAACAGAACCTTTTACTAGTTCAAAAAAAGAAATTAAGCAAAAAATGTTGTAAAACAGGAAACTTTAATACCGCTACTTTGTTTGATTTATTTATTTAAATTTTTCTATTTTTTCAACTCTGCAACTAAAAACAGAAAAACTTTTCCCTCTTCTTTTTTTTTTTTAAACAGCAACAGCAACAAAACATGACAAATACCATTTTTTGTTGTTGTAATTGTGTTGTTTTGTAAATGGGGAATAGTTAAATACTTAAAAACCTTACACAAATACACACACACACACACACACACTTAAATGAAATCCTATATACACAACATTAACCTAGTGTTTCATCCACATAAAAGAAACATGAAAATCCATCCTCGTGTTCTCTTAACACACATTTCTATGCTCCCGTTTTCTTTCCTTTTTCGTACGTTTTACACAAAGTTTTTGTATTTCTGATTTTTCTTGCTGGTATTATTATTTTCAAACCAGCAGCCAAAAGCAGCTGTGTGTTACTGATATTTTTAACAAAACGGGACGAAGAAATTTATCAAAAAAAAAAAAAGAAAAACTAACATCAGCCTGTTTGTGTCCTATTTATTACTCCCACATATTCGGTCCATGGCACATAATACCGAAAAAAAATTGCAAATTGAAAAAACATTTTCTTTTAAACATCTGAAATACTAAATCAGGTGATAGAGATACAAAAGAGAGCAAAACAATACAAAAAAAAAGTCACTCTCACTTTCATTTACACGAGCAGGCGCTTTAAAGCTTGGAGTTCAAATCTCCAAATGAATTAAAAAAAAGAGAACAGTATAAAGAGACATCATATGGAATAAAAGCAAAGAAAAGCTCATAAAGTTCAAATACTGGAATTTCGAAAAAAAATATAATTTCGATATTTAAAAAACAAGAACAAATTATAATGTACACAGGACATACAAAGTTTTATTGAACAAAGGAAAGAAAAGAGACAAAAAGAAACAGACTTGAAAATGAAAATTAGTTGCAGGGTTTACATAAGGGCGGAACTTAAACAAAAAAGTTAAACTAATAAATACTTTGGAAATTGAAATGTAAACTGTTTAAATAACTCGAAATTAAACAATTTAAAATGACTTGGTATTCATTATACCGTATGTATAGAAATAGCTGGGAATAAATATTTGATCAATCTATTTTATTTATTACAATTTAGTAGCTTTATATGAAACCAAGTATTTTTAGTTCATGTTATTGTAACCATTTTATTAATTTGATGCCACAATGCAATATGCTATGCATTGCTGTTGATTTCTGTTGCATGCGACCCAGTAATAAAGACTTGTCTTACAAAGTAATGAATTAATATGCTAATACTACTTACAAAAAACGCTTACAAATAGCAAGTTACAGATGTTATATATGTATAAGTTTTGTTTACTGGTAAACTATTGTTAGCACTTTCATAAGGACATTTCTTTCCATATTTGGTTGCATGAAAAAGACCTGCCACTTTAACATGGCGTGTGCCTGCGAAGGGGTAAATTGACACCTTTTAAACACTTTGAAATGTTTGAAAAATTAATTAAAATTTGAATAAAAATAATAACATTTAAATAAATTAAATCTGCCGTATTCATACAAAATAAAGTAGGTTTGAAGTGTGCTTTTAGACAAAATTTTCATACAAAATTTTCTTAAAGTACAATTAAAGTCTACTTTAATTTTTTCTGAATAAGACTGTTTAACTTTAGCTGAAAATGCGGCTACTTTTAAAGTCAATTGTAGTCAAATCCCGGCATAAATCGAAAAACTCGTTATGCTAATTATTCTTCGGGAAACGAACTGGGGACTATTAAATCATTATTTGTGAGGGATTTCGACAATAAAGATGATTCTTTATATGAATTGTGTATTAGAGTGTAAATAATTTACAGGCAACACTTTTTTAGGCAACATCTGTGAGGTTCGTTTGCCTTTGCAAAATGAAAATTATCAATTTTAATTGTTCCAGATGCATTAGTGCAAGCTTAGAGCGATAATTTGGAACACTGGTTTATTTATCGTGTGCAAACGTTTTATCAAGCATCTTTATCCAATAGGAAGCAGTTTCTTCCGCATTTATTTGCAATAACAGAATGTGATCAACGATAATGTTTAAAGGACGATATTATGCTTTCCGATCTTTTAGAACTTTTACACAACATATTTATACCCTACAGAGTATATTGGATTAGTGCTGATATTTCTAATGCCCATAAACCAACGTTAAACTCTACCGATCGACTTACAATCACTTCCTGAGTCGATTTAGCGATATCCGTTCGTCCGTCCGTCTGGCTGGCTGGCTGTCAATGTAAAGCTTGTGTACAGTTCACAATTTTAAAGATATTTCGATAAAATTTTGTACATGATATTTTTTCGGCCCAAGGACGAACGGGATTAAAAGTGGTGCAAATCGCTCCATTATTTCACCTTGCACCCATACAAATGTTCTCCCAAAATAAGGGTTTAACGATCATAAATGTTTGAACTATGCATGTATCCACACAAGTTTCACCACAAATGAGTGGTAAATGAAACCAAATCAGATCAAGAAATTTTGCGCAGATTGGTGCATGATTTGTCATAGCTCCCATATAAGCCCCACTTCCTAAAATATGTTTTGTATATATACAAATAATATAGTACAATTTTATGAAGATGGGTCCATATTTAGGCATAGCTCCTATATAAGGCCCACTTCCGAAAATCACTTTAAAGAGCATAACTCTCTTAAAAATGTCGATGTCCAAATAATATTGAACACAAATATGTTTTGTATATATTCAAATAATATGATACAATCTTACGGTGATCGGTCTAAATTAAGTCGTAGCTCCCCATATAATACCCTCTTCGTAATTCCTCCATAAATTTTTTAAAAGACAAAATATAAATACAAAATATTTATATTCACAGAAGTCATGGCATTTAATTTTTTTAATGGCCATATGGCGCCCATTTCTAAAAATCTGTTTTACACAAATACACAAGTACTGGTATTATACAGTCGGGCTTGACCAACTAAACCTTCTTCTTGTTGTTGTTGCCACCACTTGTAATGAAACCAAAATCGACAATTTTTTAAGACATTCTTGATAGCTTGATATAATTGCCAATGCTAAAAAGTTGGTAGTACGTCTGATTTTTTTTATTCCCACTACCAAAAAGATTGGGGTATATTTCGTTTATGACTCATCAAAATAATGGCCGTAGAGCCAAAAAGTCTATATATTCTGAGTCCTTACAAGATTCTAAGATGATGTAGCCATATCTGTCCATCCGTCCGTCTGTTTCCACCGAAATATTTGGTATTGAAAATGGGAAAAATCTGTATAGTAGGATCCGAGTTATAGATCAAAGTTTCAGATTACTTCGATATTTTTTTACATAGTTTGCATTATTTTCTTTAAATATAATGCAGATAATTCCATGAAATTTTACACACTTTATTTTTATTATAGAAGGACAAGTAATGTTGAAAATGTTTGGAATCGGTGCACGATTTCTCATAGCACCCATACTATTGTACGCCCGGAATATAACAAAGCCATATCTATACAAAATACTGCAACAATATGTTTTATGCAAAGTTAAATTGCAAAACGATATTTTGATTGCATCGGTCCATATTTTGACATAGCCCGATACAAAGGCCACTTCCGAAAATCACTTTAATGCGCATAAATGATTAATAAACATCACTAGCAAGCTGGAATTAAACATAAATTGTCCATACATATACAAAAATCGCCACTCTGAATATGATGATGATCGTTCCATATTTGATCGTAGTACCCATATAAAGTGCACTTCGAAAAATCACTTAAATTCGAATAAATCTCTTATAAAAATCATTATTATTACGTTGCAATTCAATACAAAGTCGTCGAACAGAATTTTATGATAGTTCATTAACTTACATAAATGTCCATATCGAACCGAAATTTTACACACATCAGTTATAAGTATCTAAAACTTATACTATCTATTGACTTTAGTGAAAATTGTGCAATATTTTATGAAGTATTTCGTCACCATAATAGGTGATTTGTTGGTGGGTGTATAAGATTCGTCACAGGCAATATAAACTCTTACTTGTTTTGTTTTCTAAATAGTAAATTTTAAACTTCCATATATTATTTAGGATTTTCCTCAAAATAGGATTCGTTGTACCGGGATTTGTATGTATGAATAATATTAAACGTAGACAGTCTCTAAAATTAAAAAATCTAATTTAGTCCTTATATTTCACTACTATTATTATTTTATGTGTACAAAGACTTTTATAAAGCATCCATTTATGTTTAATACCCCATGTTTAATAATCTTCAGAATATTAATTGACAATATATTGAAAAAACCCAAGATATCTATAAGTAAATGTTATTTCACCTTACAAACCAAACAATTCCATCTCTTAACCTCCAACCAACTCTAAATCTTATAATCACATCTTTTGTTTTCTGGCGAATAAAAAAAGTATATCAAATAATTGATCATTGTAATCGTTATCCCTTTTTATTTATCTCTCCCCCTACCAATTTCTTCTGAGTGAGTTCTTGTTTTTGTGTGTTTTAGCCTTTCGATATTCTCGTACCTCCATGTTTTTAAATGGAAAAATAATTTTTGTGTTTAAGTATTTTCTTTATCGTTCGCATTGTATTAAAATGTGACAAAATTTGACACGTGATTCATTAATAAGTGGTTGAGAGAGCTACTTACTAGTGAAACTGAAACCAAACCATCCAACCCAGGCAATGCAAAACGCACACCAAGCATCTATCCAACCATTTATGCAACCATCCAACAAAATTATACATGAGAAGAACACAACTGCGGTTTATTTTGTTGAGTTGTGTTTTATTTAAATTTCTCTTCCAACATTCTGTTTCGTTACAGTAGAAATATTACAAGTTTTACAATACGGTAGTAATAACAACAACAACAAAAGTTAAAGTAAATTTAACAAATAGTAACATAAATCCAACAACATCAACCAACTATTACTTACTACTACTTGCACAGCAGCAACAAAAAAAAAAAAAGTATAGTCGTTCAGGCCCGACTATATAATACCCTACACCCAGTATATGTATAAAACAGTTTTTCAGAAATGGGCGTTATATGGAAGATATAACCTATTGTGGACCGATCATCCAAAAATTTAATGTCATGATGTCTGTGAATATAAATATTGTATGTGTTAAACTTTATCTCGATATAAATACTTTTCAAAGATTTATGGAGCTTAAATTGAATTATGGAGAGGGTCTTATATGAGAGTTTCGACTAATTATGGACCGACCATTATAAATTAGCTGTCATTATTTCTGTACAAAAGAAACTTATTTTTTGTCAAATTTGAATACCAACATTTTTAAGAAATTTATTGGAGCTACGACTTATATGGGAGCTACGACTAATTATGGAACGATCAAAGAAAATTGTACAGTATTGTTTATGTATACAAATATATTATAATATATATAATATATTATAATTATTATAATTATAATTCAAAACTTATATTATCCCTGAAGAAGCTATCCATTGTGATAGCGAAATATTGGAAATAAATATATATAAATAAATTAAATATTTTTATATAAAATTCAAGTGACCTTATTGCTTGTAAAAAGAAACTATCAAATATATTTGTGTTAAATATTTTTTGGATACCAACATTTTTGAGATAGTTATGCTATTTACAGTCATTTTCGGAAGTGGGCCTTATATGTGATGCTACGACTAATTATAGACCGATCTGCACAAAATTTGTAGATGGGATTTGGCTTCATTTACCACGCATTTGTCATAAAATTTGTTTGGATACTTGCATAATTCAAACATTTATGATCAGTAAACCCCAACTTCGGGAGGACATTTGGACGGGGGCCAGGTGAAATAATGGACCGATTTCCATCAGTTTCAATACCATCCGTTCTAGGGCCGAAAAAATATCAGTTTGGTACCAAATATCTTCAAAATTGCGACCTGTACTCTGCGCACAAACTTTACATGGACAGCCAGCCAGACGGACGGACGGACAACGTAAAATCAATTCAGAAAGTGATTCTGAGTCGATCGGTATCAGCACAAATCCAATATACCCTTCCCACTATGGTGGTGTAGGGTATAAAAAAGAACGAAAAGCAAATAACTAAATAGCCACGCTTTGCTTCTCAGTAGTGAAATGTAAAAGCGTACAAGTGTACAGTACTGTGTATAGTAGATGCGTTCGTATTATTGTATGTGTGAAAATGTTTAAGTGTACGGAATAGTTGTATAAGCATGTGCGTGTGTCGTATTTGTAATATCAAGAACTCTAGTCGTACAACTAACACATGTGTAATTCCAAGCTGAGGAGATTTTACTGACTTTTTTTGCAGTAGAGAATAAAAAAAAATGCATGTAAGACCATCATAACAACAAGATGGAAGTGAAAACAACAACAACCACAAATCTTGAAAGAATTATATGAATATGTCAGTTATACACGTTAAGAAATATTTAATTGGACTTGTTAAGTTTTCTTTTAATATATATTAGTTTCGTTGATATTGTTAATACAATGAACCGAGAGTCGAACAGTGATTCTTTCGAATATAAGCAGTTCCAAAAATAGAAGCACCCTAAAGTATACCATATTATTTTTGAGTATACCTGATATTATTTACAAATATGGAAAATTTTGATTATTTTATCAATTTATATTTAAATGAAAATGTTAAATTGAAATGTGTTTTTTTGCTCTGATGGCGGAATCAATAATAAAGTTCTTTTTTCATCAGGGGATACTCACCATTCTATAGAGATGGATGGTTTTCTTTTTTAGACCGCCCTGAAGTATACAATATTATTATTGAGTATACTTAATATAATTAATAATTATTACTCATACGTACATATGTATGCATGGTTCATGCGAAATATATAGAATGTTTTTTTAGATATATAGAACTATAAGTTTGCAACACTTTTTTAACTAGCGGCCACTTTGTCAGCTGTCAAGTGGCAGCACCGTATACAACAGTAACGAACAATTATTTTCCTTAACCCTCTGTCTTACACATGTTTTGATTTTCACATTCATAACGCATGAGGTCTATCCAGACCCACTCAGTTTTGCATGTACTTAATTCCGAAAAAAAAACATTTTTTTTAATTAAATGTGAATAATATAGTATACTCGTATGTATTATAATTTTTAAACAAATTATAAATAAATATTCATATGCTAAAAAGGGGAATCACAACTTATGAATTTACTAGATGGAATTACTTGTTAGTATGTTTATTTGTCTTTTCCCGAATTAACCTAGCCTAACTTGTTTAACAGATATAAATAAATAAAAATAGATAACTGGACAAAAATTAATTAAAAACAGCAAGGAAAAATAAAAAAGAGCATTTACAACACGAAATATATATGTATATCGTATATGGGTCTGACCAGACTCATGTGTTACAAATGTGATGTGTGCAGTAAAATATTCGAAAGTGTCCTTTTTCATATTGAAAAAGGTCTGGCCAGACTCATTTGTAAGACGAAGGGTTAAGCTGAATTCCCGAAGAAAAAGCTTTTATTGAAATACATTCTTCTCTGTATTTATGAATTTAGCCTATATTTATTTATTTATATAGTTTGTCTATGGAAATAATTTCCTTACAGACTGTTTACAAAATATTATTTAGCATATGGGAATAAAATACATGTAACAAATAATAAAGAGTTAGTAATTTTTTAACGAAAAATCAATAAATCTGTACAACTGGTTAAACTGATTACACATTCTTCTTAGGGGATCAGCGTCAGCATAATTGGCTCTATAAAATTTCACAGATAGAGGTGTAAAATTACGGGATAAATGTTGCGGAATGTTAAAAGAGATTTCATTGATTAGAAAACCAGAGCATATATCACCATTAATAACATTCAGGATAAATAATATATATTCAGCATAGTTCTACGACTTTTTAATGTAGGAAGCTTAATAAGAGCAAGTCTCGCAGTATATGAAGGCAAATTAAGTGGGTTGAAATGGAGTACACGTAGGCAAAATATCAGGAATTGTTTTTGCACAGATTCAATTGAATTGCTGTGAGTAATGTAAATCGGGTCCCATATTATTGAACCATATTCCAGTATCGGTCGAACAAGTGAAGTATATAAAGTTTTTGCAATATATGGATCATTAAATTCTTTTGCCCATCGTTTTATAAAGCCTAGTGTACATCTTGCTTTATTTATTATCGTAGAAATATGTGGAACGAAGCTCAGTTTAGGGTCGAATAAAATGCCTAGGTCTACAAAATTTTGAACCATTTCCACTTGGTGGTATCCCAGAAAAAAATTTGTTGAAATTGAATTGTGCCTTGCAAAGCGCATTACTTTACATTTCTTTAAGCTAAGTTCCATCAAGTTGAGCTTGCACCATTCATAAAAAGAATCCAAGTCGGTTTGGAGACCTAAGTGATCAAAAGGTTGGTTATAGGCCAAGAAAATTTTTACGTCGTCTGCATACATAAAACTATTGGAGAATTTAATTATTTTAGGCAAGTCATTAATAAAAAGAGAAAATAACAGCGGACCAATGTGACTCCCTTGTGGTACTCCAGAGCAAACGTTAATTTTATATGAAGACGTGTTATTAAAATGAACGGTTTGTATGCTTTTCGACAGATAAGATTGTATCCACTGTACGCTAAGATCTGTGAATCCCAATTTTTGCAGTTTCCGTACAAGAAGTAAATGATTTATTTTGTCAAATTCTTTACTGAAATCCGTATATTTAACATCAGTTTGCATCCTTTGAATAAAGCCGCGATTGATGACTGTTGTTAGATGCAAAAGATTTGTAGTAGTAGAGCAAGATTTTTGAAAACCATGTTGAAATGAAGATAATAAATTTGATACTTGATGGTTTAAATGATCGGTTATTAATTTTTCAAAAAGTTTCGGAATAATACTTAGTTTTACGATACCTCAATAATTTTCGACATCAGATTTGCTGTCCGATTTAAATAATTAGTTAATAAATAAATTCAATTTTTAATGTTTTCTTATGGAATGAACCAGTTTGCGTCGGAACATTTTTAGATGAATTGCTGCGTTGATATGATAGCTAAATCTTATCGAGTGATGTGATCCTATTAAACATATTTCAATTTTTTCTCTAAGTGTATTAGTATATATTGTATATACATAGTATCTAAATACGTCTGTGTATTGAATACATTTAGAACCACTATGTAAACACTTGACTGTTACAAAATGTTTCACGTTTTTATTTTTATTTCTTTCAGTTTTTTTTGTCTTCATTTATTTTTTTCATTTACATGTATTTGGTTGGATAATAATACTGGCATTACTGGCACTACTGTCAGTATTACTGATCTTATTGTCACCACTACTACTACTACAATTGCTTGCCACTAGAGCCCTTGCCACTATAGTATGAGTAGTAGATTTTGATAAGTTACAGTGGGATTATTTAGTCGTAACTATTAAAAGCAAAACTTAATCGTTACGTTTAGTTTTTAAGTAAATTTTGACTATAAAACACAAGATTGATCAGATATTTTAAAGAACAATGGCATTATTCCAATTTTTGGTGACAAATTTATGAAAATAGATTGAAGTAATAAGGAATGTTATAATATATTTTCGCATAAACCACATTACCAAAACATTTATGCATTTAAACGATTCATAAGAAATGTTATATTTTTAGGAGGATCTTTACAAAAAACCTACTGTAATTTTTATGCAATGTAAATTATTTGGGTATAGGAAATATTTGTGCAATACTTGATCATTATTCTTTTAATCGGCCGATAAATTGATTCTAAGCAATTCTAATATAGTTGTGAGTGTTACGAACATTAGCACAAACATGTCATATATTGACCACCTGATTGTTTTAACAATAAAGTTGCATTTTCAAATTTTAAAGTAAATGATTTCTCTTAAATCTCCTTTTTATATTAAAACTAAATCCACTGTGCAGTGCCACTTCAATGATGATGTGACTTTAACAACACTACTATACATATACATACATATACACATACATACACTCTTAGAAGAGATACTTGAACATGATGTTGCTGTTGTTGTTCTTGGTACATATTTCATTATAGCTTTTTGTATATGTACTTTATATCGTTTCAGTTTTTTTTCTGATATTTTTATAGCTTCTTGATAATGTTATTTTCATATCCACTGCCAGCATTATTTTCATACATGTAGCATGCAGCAGCCAGCAGCCAGCAACTAACTACTTACAGAGTTATTCAAACATAAACACACGAACATTGAGTAAATAATAAACACATATAAATAATCCGCTACACTGACCAGTGTACATTGTTTTTGTTCTTGTCTTATTTGTTCGTTAAATAGTCGGTTAAATTTCTCATTTTCTCAAGAACACACGTACAGTAATAAAACAAAACAACGAATACACCAGCAGCAAAAACAATAACCAAACATATACATACATACATACATACATACATATGTATACAATAACATACATTTTGAGATACATAAGTAATATTTAATACATATTTGGTGGTATTTAGTGTTGGCATGTTTGTTGCTGATGTATTTGTAGGACAACAACCAACAGCAAATTAATTGCATATGAATATTTCAATAAAGATGTTAATAAAGTGATTTTAGTGCATCTTTTAATCGACCTATAAAATTCTACATAAAAAATTCTAGTAAAATGAAGCAAAACAGAGGAGCTATTAAGACGTATGTAAATAGTGATTTGACATGCACAAAAACTGCACAGCAAATGAATTCCAGTAAAGTAAGAATATATCATGAAAATTATTTATTTTCTTGTCGTAAAGTTAATTTGACTAAGGGTACATTCTCACTTGGCAAATATTTACTCAAAAAAGCGTTATCACTATTTTTAAGCACAAATTAGTTAGACGACGTTTAATCCTACAAGTGTTTTGTAAATGCAAACAACATCAAATAGAATTAAACTAAATTTCTATGGTCATTTGTCCTTAGTAAAAGAAGTTTCCCAAATAAAAACAAAAATTATAACACATTTTATTTAGTGGTTACGTCTTTTTCTACAAATATTTGCCATATGTGACAGACCTTAAGTCTTCAAGTAAATACCTACAATTGGAATTTAGTTCCACTAAACTTATACTAGTTCAATTATAGTATCATTTCGATAATACTGATAATAAGTCTTTGGAGTCACTCCTATAATTATTAAACTTACAAAATTCAATATCAAATTTATCTATGATTTCATTAAAGGATATCAATATACATTTTTCTGTTTATCCTTTTATTAAAATCTCTTTGTAATTATATAAACAATTAATGGTAATTAATTTGACGAGCGGATTAACTATTTTTTGTTTCCCACCTTAACATACCTGAGGATTTTAAGCTACATGCGTTATAATTTAAAACGATTATATTTCTTTTAAAGAACAATAGAAAAACAAATTTAGAACAACAAATTTTGTATAATTTGTATGCGATTGAATGAAATGCTAATGAAAATTCAACAAGAGATTTTTTACAAAACGTGTCCACGTTTTTGTGCAGAAGATAATATTTGAAAAACAGATTAATTTCAATAAAAATGTTTTATCTGTGAATAAATTTTAGAACCTCATTGTGACATTTTTTTTTGTTTAATATCAGAGCTTCTAGCATCTTCAGGTGAAAACAAGTAAAAAACTATAGTCGGTCAAGTCCGAATATATATAAAACAGCCTACACCCAGTATATGTATAAAACAGTTTTTCAGAAATGGGCGCTATATGGGAGATATAACCTATTATGGACCGATAATCCAAAAATTTAATATGATGATTTCTGTGTAAAACTTTATCTTGATATAAATCATTTTTAAAGATTTATTGAGGTTAAAGTGAATTACGAGGAGGGGGTTATATGGGAGTTTCGCTTAATTATGGACCGGCCATTATCAAATTAGGTGTCATCATTTCTGTATATAAGAAACTTATTTGTGTTGAATTTTATTTAAACACCCATATGTTTAAGAAATTTATGGTCTTTAAGTGGTTTTCGGAAGTGGGCCTTATATGGAAGCTACGACTAATAATGTACCGATCATCATAAAATTGTACCATATTATTTTTATATCAATGAAATATATTTGTGTTTAATATTATTCAGATGCCAACATTTTTGAGGGAGTTATGCTCTTTAAAGTGATTTTCGGAAGTGGGCCTTATATGGGAGCTATGATAAATTATGTACCGATCTGCACAAAATTTGTAGATCTGCTTTGGCTTCATTTACCACTCATTTTTGGTGAAATATGTTTGCATACTTGCAAAATTCAATCATTTTTGATCGTTAAACCCTTATTTTGGGAGAACATTTGTATGGGAGCCAAGTGAAATAATGGACCGATTTCCACCATCCGTCCTTGGGCCGAAAAAATTTCACGTACCAAATTTTAGCGTAATATCTTCAAAATTCCGACCTGTACTCTGCGCACAAGCTTTACATGGACAGCCAGCCAGACGGACGGATGGACGGACATCGTTAAATCGACTCAGAAAGTGATTCCGATTCGATGTTAATTTAAGGTGGGTGTTAAAACAATATTTCTGGGCGATACAAACATCAGCACAAATCCAATACATATTTCCTCCCCCACTATAGTGGTGTAGGGTATAAAAATAACAAAGTTCACAAAATTTTTACAGTAAATAACAGTTATTAAAAGCAAAACAAGGAGGTCGAACAATTAGGTTTAATAATATTTAATGATAAACGTAGAATATTGTCCAAAATGTTGGCACCCTGTATCACACTAGTAGTAATTAGTGATGAAAAGTGTTCTTGCTTTTTTGAATACTCAAATCAGAATATCCTAACCAACCTTAAAAAGACTTGGTGTTGTAAAATTTTGAAACAAAACGTGAAAATTTAGGAAATTATATAAAAAATATTCAAAAATTTGACGTCCTGTATGGATGTTTAACGAGTTTAATTTATTATATCAATGCTATGGAACAAGAAAAAGTACTATTGCATTTACATATTTAGTACCGTACATTTGAAGAACACATACACTAAAATTTATTATTAGTGTTCACACGCATTACACACGCATTAACCCTCCGATGAGTGAGAAGGTCCCTAGGGACCTTTTTGGCTTTTCAAACTGAAATTACTCCTACTTCGGCCACTACAACCCTCCCCCCTCCCCAAGAGTATTTTGTTGCGCATCTTTTGGAAAAAAAATCAAGCCGATCGGATCAATAATTTAGGAGTTATTGAGGTTTTAGTAAGAATAGTACGCGGACGTGTGAATAGGTCCGTATGGACCTTGTACTGAATTTCACTAATAAATGCATGTTTTTGGGCATCATTATAATTTTTTTACTGTTTCAAAACATAATTTACTTGTTCTGAATACAAAGACCTAAACGCAAAGACATTAGGGATGATGATAAAAACAAAAAATTCTAAGAAAAATTCGAAGATATGAACTTTATTGCTTTCAAGGAAAGGCACAATATTCTAATTTTATACTACTAGCAATAAACCAGTTCTTAGAATTTTTTGTTTTTATCATCATCCCTAATGTCTTTGAGTTAAAAAAATTATTTTTGTATGTAGAATTTAGTTATAAACAATAAAAACAAAAAAAAAAATCAAAAAAAAATTTTTATATGAAAAAAACATGATTTACAAAAAAGGTCCATAGGGACCTTTTCACACGGCCGTGAAGTTCAGAACTGTCACGCATCGGAGAGTTAATACTTCACAAATTAACAAGTGTACGCTAAGAGTGTTCACATGCTGCGATTTGTTGCCGCAATTTTGCTGGCGTTTTCTTTTGGTGTCCCTTCTAAATTCATCGTCTGTTCACACGATGAAACATTTGTTGCACCGTTCTTGCGGCATTAAATTGTTCATTTCTCCTATTTCGCTCATTTGCAGATGTTGACCTAGATACATTACAGGTACATATTAATATTCCTGTTATTTCACTATTACATTTTCTATTAAATTTTTGACCACATGTTATTTATTTATTTAAAATTAAACAACAATTTGTTTTCTTTTTAGTTTACAGTTATTTATTGGCAGTACTGCCAAACATTTTCTGTAATCCCATAAAATTAAATTTTAGCATGACAATACTGCTGGTAAATGAAATAAAAATAACACAAGAGAAAATAATGTCAAATTTCAAATTTGTCGCTTCATCTATAAACTAGAGCCGCAGGAGAAAAACCGCAGATAAAAGTCGCAGCGTGTGAACTTTCTCTAAAATTTCCGTACACATTCATTCAACACAGTGTATATGTACTTTGCTCCGTTCCTTATTCGTAATGTACGGAACATAGTCTCGTACATTTGTATATGAAAATATTCCGTACCGAACACTAACATACGGTACGTTTTTCGAACGCTGCCATATATGTAACTTAAGTTATCTAAACCAACAAATATTATAAAAACAACAAATTACATAATCTATTATCGCTTAAAAAAAACAAAATGCTAAAACAAATTATTTATTGTCATTAAAACATCCTGGACTTTTATTAAATTATTATGATTTCATTTTTATTATAATGTTTTATTTTCTCGTTTTTTTTTGTTTTTTTTTTCTTTGCTTTACTTGTGCCCCACATCACAATAAACATAAATTAATCATTTTCTTTTGACACGTGTTATAATATTTTCAGACACACCAATGTACACACCTACATATACATACAGCAAGAAATAAATATTTTGTATACACTCGCTCGGGCACCCAGATATACACACATATACACACATACATTAACTAATGCCTAGAAAATGTGAAAAAATAATGGCTAGAGAATGAGAGACAGTTATGGTGATATACCAGAAAAGGAAGACAAAAAGGTGTCGAACATACACTACCTTTCACAATATGATTGTGCAAATGTTAATAGGTTTATGACATTTACATTGACATAAACATATATATATATATACATACACATAGCATTTATGTACAATACAATATGAATGTATGTGTGTTACATTTATACACATATACCGTATAACTGCCGCTGTAGCAATAACAAACAATTTTACAAATTTTTTCCTGTGTGAAGTCAATATACTACTTATGGATGTATAATATATGTATGAATTGCATGAATATAAGTATGTATTGTAATTTCCGTTTTAAATCATCGAATGATTTTTTTTAATACACATATGTATACGAGTACTTACCTATACTTACATGAACATATGTATGTATGTATATACTTATTAATGTACATTTGGGTGGTTCACATGTAGAAAGTGTCGAATTTTAAATACCCTACATCTAGTTATTTCAACTTGATAGTGATATTTATGAAAGATTCATGCCTCTTTAATGGATTTTTTAAACCTTTTATTTGGAGCGAAATTAGAAGAGATTTATGAGAATTAAATTGATTTTTGGAAACTGAATTTATATAGAGGCTATCTATGGATGTATACATATTTATATATATGTATGTATATATAATAAGTGTAACTATATATATAAGGATATTGTTATTTTATAGACATTTATGTGCCATTGAGCAATATTTCGGGAAGAAATTTTTATGGCGGCTATGAGAAATCATAGGCGGATACTTACTATTTTCATAACAGATTTTTCTTTTCTACAATAGATACATTTTAACAAAATGCCATAAATTTTTTGTTAAACATGAGATTGTTTTACACCGACTGGACTGGAAAGCTGGACATAGCTCAATCGACTTAGAATTGCATAAGAATCAATAATATGAGATATACGGAAGAACGTACATATGTATATATACCATCATTCAACAGTTGTGGTGTTGGAGGTTATAGAATTGTATTCAGATTTATAAAATTATAGCGACTAGATTTATTCATGAAAGAAGTTTTAAGATACATTTGGGAACATTTATTTTTTGTTTAGTTTTTGTTTTTCCGCTTTCCCTTCATACTTTATAGAAAGAATCACCACATTCTTTCATCAGAATTCTTTAAGTTCTAACCTCTGCACCACTGCGGTGCCTGCTAGCCAACAGTCAAACATCAATCTTTAACCAAAATCACAATGGACCGTATTGGTCTCTGGGTGATGGTGTGGGGACAACCTCACACCGCCCTTCTGACCTTATAGAAAGAAAGACTACTTAGTGTCTTTTTTTTAATACGTAAACTTTTCATAATTGTGAAAAGAATAGTATAAACTAATAAAGTATTATTTAAAGTAAAGTTTTAAATGGAACCGAGTTTTTTTATGACTTAAACCCAAATTATTATTCTATGGATTTTCATTTTGTAACTGATTTTAACAAATGTAACATTTTATTATATTGTACGATAATTTCATAAAAATCAATTTTAATGAAAAAAGTTAACTTATTAATTTTAAATGCTGATGATTGATCAACCAATATATAATTGATTTTATAAATAAATTAAATTTAAGTGGTACAAGAAAAGTATTTATAATAGAATGAGTTTAAGTTTCTTAAAAGTCAAATCGATGTAAATATTTGAATTGATGGCTTTCTTTTATAATTATATATTGGCTGCCTTATGAGAGGCAAACCCCTCTAAGCTATCCGGGATTAAATGTTTTACATCCACAGTGGCTACAAATAACTTTTAATACACATAAAGAATGTTTTGCAGTATGACAATGAAACTTAAGACATACATTTTTTTATTACTTTCATTTGTTTATTATATCTCCATTAAAAAAACGAACTAACAATCAGTATTTCAGAGCTTATATCTAATGAATTTTATTTGGACGAAAATTGTTTCAAAATTGTTGATTTTATGTATTCGTATATACTCAAAAATGTTGGACTAATTTTATAATAATCACTTCATAATTCTTCGTAGCTCTCATATAAGACCATCTACCGAAAATTTCTTTAGCAGGTATAAATATTATAAACGTGTAGGTAAAATTTAAAACAAATATGTTTTATATATACAAAAGTCATGACACCTTATTTTTAAACGATTGGTCTATAATAGGTCACAGCTTCCATGCAGACAGCGACCACTTCTAAGAAACAGTTTTTGCTTATATAATCTGTGTAGAGTATTAAATGGCCAGCCTTTACCGACTATAATTTTTTACTTGTTTTAGATATAATATTACTATGCATTCTTTTCTTTTTTTTATTTATTTAATGAATTAATGCAAATACATTAATTACAATACATTTAAGAATTTAAATACAAACTAATTTTTTTTTCACAACCCTGAAGGAAACCTGGGGACAAGTGCCTCTAAGTCGCCACTTTTGTCTACTATATGGTTATTATTATACAATTATATTTTTTTAATTGTGAGCCCCGATAGACTATGTAGGCGATAGTGTGCCGGACTATCATTCAGAGGGTTGCGAGTGCAATTCCCACCAAAGACTCTTAGTGTTTTGAAATTTATTTTTAATAAAATATTTTTTATTAAATTTTTTTTAATAAATCTCTAAAAATTAGCAAAAAATGCATTTTTATTTTCTATTTCAGAAAAGTACTACCAAAATTGTAGACAATGTGGTCCCAAAAGAACTACCTTGTCAATAGTACCTATGTCAGTAGTGGATTTTCAATAACACGTACATGTTAAATGTCTATAGTAATTAGCATTGTCTGGGGTATACTAAGTCACTAGTACTGGTGACAGTGTCAATAGTACATCAGTACAGGTTCACTATTGACATTTCCTGCAGGGAATATCATTACTTTAGAATGTATGTATAATATGGTAACATTTGTTGAAGTTTTCACATATAGGGCGAAATGGGTCGTTGTTAGCATAAACGGATTTTTCTCAATAATTGAAAGTTGCATGTTGGTCTATTTGGTACATTAAAATTAATTTTACCAAGCAGAAACTTGGAATTAACATCACCACGAATTAACCCAAGCTGAAATTAAATACCCAACATTACTCGACGACTTCTTAGGGTAGGTAACATAATTAGACAACACATGGTACAACCATATTGTATTTTGTATCTAATTGTTTGTTTTCTACATCAGTTGAAATTATATATTTTAAAACTCAATTAATCTCGATTATAATGTATTCGGAGGATTTATTTACTGATTTAATGTTTTTACAATTACTAAATATGTCAAGGAAAAAAAAAACAAAACATACAATAAATAAATAGTCAGCTGTTGTCATTGTAAAGTTTCTTTTCGTACATGCTTGCTTGAGAAAGTACTAAAATGGCTTTAATAGGAGTAAAATTGTGTGTGTATGCGCATTTACATACATAATCTAGCAATTTGATAGTTATTTAATTTAATAATTTAAATTATTTATTAAATGTATGCATTAAATTTGTTATATTTATAATACAGCCCAATCATGAATAAAAATTAAGAGGGAGTTGTTTCGCTTTTTATTTTTTTAACATTGAATTTGAATAGGAAAAATGGAGAAAACTCCCCCGGAATTTTTATTCATGATTGGGCTGATATTGTGATATGTGATTGTTTTTTTATTATATACATATAAACATATTCATATATGCAGATGTGTATTATAGATATAAAACGTGTTGCTCGTTTTCCACAAATATTATTATTAAAGAAAAGTACCAAAAAATAGGGCGAATTTACCCCAATACAATTTAACATACAAACAGCCCACCATAGCTGTACAAATGTCACGTAAGAACGTAAGGAATTTCTATTTTATACAGGTTGAGATGTTCCGTCAACGTGATATTAATATTCGGTAAGCATTTACATTCATTTCAAATAACAAAACGGGATCAGCTGTTTCGTTACAGTACAGTACGGGACGTAGACGTTCGGCCATTCAAGGCCTCGTAAACAAAATATTTAAAATTGCTTTTGTACAGATTCAATACTATTAATATATATATTATAGCAAGGATTCCAAATAATTGATGTAATAGGTCGTCGTAAAAGATTTTCTCTAATAGCTTGGGAATTGTATTCAGCTGAGCAATTCCACGATAATTTGATACTTCAAGTTTGGTATCATTTTTGAACAAAGGAATTATAAACGATAATTATCAGACGCTTGGTAAATAACACAACTCAATAGATTTTTTGAAAATAACCGTAAGCGAAACGAACAAAGTTTCAGCTTAATGTTTAAGAAGACAGGTAGGTATTCCATCGGCCTCTGGATAAAAAGAAGTTTTTAATAATCTTAAGGTTGATAACACAGTTTCAGAATGAATAAATGAGAAATGTATGTATGTTCGATGAGTGGTTACGATGAAAAGGGTATAAAGAATTACTATCGTATGTAGTTTTGGAATATGTTGCAGCAAAGAAATCAGCGAACATGTTATTAATCGATATATCATCATCGGCGCTACGGGAACCAAACTTTAGATAACTTGGGTAATCGCAAGCTCGACGCTTAGAGTTGATAAATTTGTAAAACGATTTAGGGTTAGATTTCAATATTGATCCCATACATGCAATGTAGTTATCATATGCCAGTTTATTTATGTTATTGTATTCAGAACGTGCGATGCAATAGTTTTTAAAATCAACTATGGACCTAGACGTTTTATATTTCTTGTAAAATTTATTGTTTAGCTTTTTTTTTGCATTAATTAAATGACTATTATTTCATGGTGGTTACTTTTTATTACAATTTAATGTTTTATGAACAGTTTCCGAAATCAACTGATGAAGTATAGAGTGAAAACGATATTATCAAAATTATCTCCAGAAGCCATGGTCCAATTGACATTGAATATTCCTTTTTGTCTTCGGCTCAGATCCGCTGTATCCCTTCTTCTGAGTCGAATATAGCCACTGTTATTTTTGTGGATCTCAGATTTTACCAAAGGCACGTTTAGATCTTTGGAAATATTCAAATTTTGAATATACGTTGGAGCAATTGTGATTATTCGCAGTCATTTGTTTTGGCGTCTTAGAAATTTTCCTATATTTAAAGCTTAGGCCATTCCCAACAGCTGTATTCCATAACACCATATACATATGTTCTATGATTGATCTATCAAGTAGGAGTTTACAATTTAAACTAAGCTTAGAGTTTTTGACAATGAGCCAATTAATTTGGTTTAATTACAATTTTGTTTGAGTTAATTTTTGACCCATCTGGGATATTCATCTGAGGCGATGATCAAGGTGTATACTGAGGTATTTAACTTCGGATTGTTGTGTTATAGCTTGATTATTGATATAAATAAGAGAGCATGATTCTCTATGAAAAAGTAAATGATTATGTTACTTGGGTAGAACGCAAAGAATTCTGATGAGAGAATGTGCTGATTCGCGAAACATATAAATTCAATCTAGGTTCAAACCCCAGCTCAGTCAAGAAAAATTATCATGTTGTAAAACAATTCTTTCAGTAAAAATAATTTAATGAAAATTAAATTTAATGAACTCGAGCCCGACTAAAAAAATTCCATTTTCCTTTGATACTTTCGAATTAAAAGCCACTTTGGAACAGTTCGGACTTCGTCCTCGTTTTAAGAGAGTAATACCATTAAACTGGTTATTTTTGGGTAATTTTATCAGATTGGGCATTTTTGGGTATTGCACCCGATTTAGTTTTAGTATTTGTACTCCTTTCGTGTAATTCATTAGATATATTTTTAGGCATATTGAAAATTGTATTCACAGCTGTTAGTGACAGATTGGCTTTTGTTTACAAACAAAGCGGGAGAACAAGAACGTGCGCGGTTAATAGATTTGACAGTTAAAAATGCGCTGTCATAAATTCTTCTATTATTTTCTTTTATATCTCTCTCTTCTGCATTTAATGTAAGGTATGCATTTTTGCCATTTACTCTTAGCCTTTTTATTGTTTAAGCAATCTCTTATTTATTAATTTTCCGAATGTTTTTCAAAAATGTTTTGCAAATGTATTTTGTTGATTTTTTTTCACACGTTTATTTATTGTTTTTATAACCTTTTCTAATAAAGGTGATAGCGTTCATTAGCTTATTTATTATTAAGATTTTAAAAATAAGCTACTAGATATATTTAAAACTTTCAAGAATTGTGCAATAAACTTAAACACGTCCGTACGCGCGAAAGAAATAATTTACAAGAACTATTAATTCACATTAATTCACATGTGTCAATAATATGAAGTTTTGTGTAAATCGTAGTCGTATAATTAATATTTTTTAATTCAAATTTAAATAAAGCATACTTTAAGTTGCTTTCTTTAAGCTGTGTATAGACGGTCGTCAGATATTACAACGTTGTCAGATTTAGCAATGTGCTAGACATTGAAAAATTGTTAGCAAAAGCTAAATTGCAAGTTCAGACGACTGTAAGAAAACTAACAATTTCATTGGCACACAATTGTCACACAATGAATTTATCTGTCAACCGAAATTGTTTTTCCAAAATGTTATTAATGCACACTTGTTTGTTTATTTATGTATATATCTACAGAGTTGCATTTAAAAATAATAATTTCTATGACAATGCTGCCATTGGCCGATGCATAAACTTTGCACATATGACAATGAAAAGTGTTTGATAATTGTCTTAAAACAATGACAATGACAAAAATTTGTGTTTACATGATTGTTAGATGTCTGACAATATTTGTATCTTGCAATATACTGAAAATGCTTTTTCTTACAACGTTGGAAGATACAAATTTCAAGTTTACAGGGTTATAAGACATTTTCTGAAAATTTTTCGGGCAACGTTGTAACATCTGACGACCGTCTATACATAACTTTACTTTCATTTATCTATTATTTATTTTTATTTATAATAATAATTTATTATTTGTATATATATATAATTATACAATTATTTATACAATTTTCCTTTACTACATAATTTCAAAGAAATTTTGTAATTTAACAATAGATTAATTTATTAAATATTATATGTATGTATATTGTGTATGTTAATTAGAAAAATAAAGTTATTAAAAATACGGCAGATAAAATGCAAATATATAAAATCAGTTTGCTTGTTGTTCAGCAAACCCACAATCTTTTTAACCGCAATCTTACTAATTGGCAACATTTAGAGATATTGTGGTTAAAATATAAATGATGTTTTTAAATAAAATCACACAAACCCAATAAAATTCCATTTAATGTTACAAACTCACACTCATCTATTTAAAATCCAAATCAAAAACGAAAATAACTCAGTTGTTTATTTTATGAAATTTAAACAGCAAACAAATTGTTAATATTACTAGACAAACTCAGTTAAACCACACCAAAGACAAACTGTGCAAGAAAAGAGAAAAAAGAAACTACAATAAATTACAATGGACTTTGTAAATTATTTATGTGTTTAACACACAAACATATGTAGAAACAAATACTTACAAACAAATACTAATATCCACAAAGACTTGACTTGGAAATGTGAGTGGGTGTTAAAAGGAAATTAAAAAAGAAAACTGGGGGAAAAAATTAATTAAATGAATAAATGAATGAAAACAGCCATATGAGTAAAAGTAAGAGGAAAAGTAAATTATAACAACGTAAAATAACTCACTAATTTTATTTAGTGACTTATTAGACAAATTAAATGGAAAAATGGAAATTAAATTAACTTCACTTGACAACAACAACAAGTACTTTAATACATACATACATACAACACTTCCTGTGAATCCTTGTTTTCTTATCTTAAGAAAATATTGCGGAGAAAATTATACCAAACTGTGTTATTCATTGTATGTATGTGCATGTAAATACTCACATCAACACAGAGATCTACATAGAGAAATAAATAGGTTGTCCACATTTGTATGGAGTCAAAAAAAAGCTTTACATATTCTGGTCTATATTGAAAGTTTAGTTAAGTTAAGAAGTTGCAAGAAAACATATTATTCTTAAATTTATACCCGAATATAAGAAACTGCGGGTGGAAAATTGACACTCAACTAATAATGTAGTTGACTCTACAGTTTTTAGTACTTTATGTGAATGAGACCTATCGCATGGGGTGCCCTGATAAACTAGACCATACTGCACTATACTATCAGTATGAGGGTTGCGGGTTCTACTCCTGCCAAAGACTCTGATGGTTTCTGCAGACAAGCCTTCGCAGTTTGTGTGTAAAAAATGACACATTTTAGAATAAACTAAGTTCAATTTACACAAAGCAATTTTTATTGAAATGATTGATACAATTTTTTGCATGAAATTTCTTCGGTGTTCACACAGCATAATTATTATGGTTTAAATCGTTCGTATTTTTATTTGAGAGTATACACACATTTATATACACATATGTCTATACACATATGTCTTATCTTCCCCTCATCCCGATGTATAAATGTTAATCAGATTAGCTTAAAGAATTGGAATAGAGTTTCTAGGAAAGAAATTTCTAATAATGTTTTAATGTTTTAATCAAATGCAAAAATTTATATTTATTAACATTGATTTCTAAAAAAGAAATTTAAAATAACTTTTCAACAAATTTATTTCTTGGAAATGAATGTTACTTTCGTTCATTTATCCCAGACTGATTCGTTCACTCAATTCAATCGTTCACTTTGAATGAATGAATACAACCCTTATTGAATGTGATTTTCTTCTTGTCTTTTGATAAACAGCAGCTGAACGAAATTGATCGGTACACTATTGAACGAAAACCGTTCAGTTAAATGACCGGCTCATTCCGTTCAATAAAGTGATCCGTTCATTTTAACCCGTTCGTTCATGAACGACACAGCTCTACTAAATATAAATTTTAGCATTTGATTGCAACGTAATCGTTACAAAATAAAATTATTAAATTATTGAAAAAATCTTTAAAATCATCGACATGTAAAGAAACTGAAATGTTTTGAAAACCTTTTAAAGGCAATACTATTTTCACTTTTTGAGAATTTTTGCCTAACTAGCATTTACGGCCAAATAACTATAATTTATAAAACTCTATTTAGTTAGTTAGTTAACTTTATTGAGACATTAATTATAAGAAAACTTAAAACTATAGCGTATCATTTTAATTACATAAATATTCATTTGATTATGCGACAGGCTTATCAAAAGTAAAGAAAACTTAATTATATGAAAAATTAATTTGTAGTTAATAAATTGAATGTAACAATGTTTGCTCCCGACATTTAGCTAAACTTGCAGAGTTATATCTACCTTAATAAACTTAAAACTAAAAAACACTTAAAACTAAATCTTAAAATTAATTTAAACCAAAAATAATAAAACTAAATAGAAATAACAAATTTACCCCCTGTGTATTCCAGGAGTTGTACATGAGTAAAAGTTTTCACCAAGAAAATTATTGTGTTGTTCATATAAGATTCCCAACGTGGAAAGGTAATTAGTGTTTGACCAACTAATTCCTTGCTCGTCTGACAAAATATCTTGCATTATATTGCCTTCGCAGAAAGACAGTCTATCAACAAAACATTTCATCAAATGTAGAGCATAAAAGGAAATTGGAGATATTTTGGCCTTCTCATAAATAAATGTATTTGTAAACCTTTTATTATAAGTTTTAAAATTTTTCTCTATGTATTTTCTTAAAATTTTTCGTTCAAATATTTCCATTTTCGTCATTATTGTTTTTGAAATGCTAAACCATATTGGAAATGCATATAAAAGTATTGGTCTAATACTTACTTTATATAAAGGTAATTTAGTCGTAATTGGCAAAGTCCAACTATTAAATAGTTTTGAAAAGGCACCTTTAACCCGATTAGCCTTCTCCAAATTATATACAACATGTTTGTTGAACTTTAAAAGCTTACTAAAATTTACTCCTAGGTATTTTTTATTGTCCTTAAATATGATTTCAGAACCATTTAATTTTAATTTCAGATTTTTGCTCTCCGGAACAACAGTATTTTTACATTTTCCGGAAGCATTTCTTAAGCATATAGCATTACTCTTCCAGGCGTTTATTTTTATTACCCAATGAGAATAATATTCATCGACATATTTAAGATGTGCAGAAACATTTTATAGAGCAATTTTTGATGACTCATTGTGAGCATAAAGTAAATTTCATTAATTAAACTCAAGCATTCTTTTTTAGCTTGATCTCTTGTCATTGACTTGTAATTTCTCATAAAATTATCAATTTTATCTTCCAAAGTTATTGGTTCTGTGGCAAATATTGTTTTAGCAAGTTTCATGAATTCCTGAATTAAATGAGGCTTTTCAGGTTTGTTACATGTAGATACTTCATTCAAAACATTGAACATGCTGGCAAAAGATTTATTTGCATCTACTTTATCGGATGGATTCAATGCCATTGCAACATTTCCAGCAGCTGATATTTTCCTTGCCTTAGCTTCCTCAAGTGATTTCTTCCTAAAAGAAGCGAATTTTTTATAAGCGGGAATGCCCCTGTAATTGGATGTATGACCATTCTCTTTACAGTTCACACAGAATGGTAAAACATTACTTTCTGGGACAATAGTACATTCGCCAGGTGCGTGCTTTTCATGACATTTCACACAAGAAAATGGACGACTACAATTTCTTGAATAATGACCCCATCTTTGACACCTCCAACATTGAGGTATTTTTCTATTTGATTTTGGACGTTCCCATGGAACTACCTGATTAAGGATATACTTTATTCCGAGCAACTCGTTACCCTTGCGATTCGGTTTAAGGATTACCAAAAATAAACCTGTATCGATTCCCTGTTTCCTACAGTATTCCGTAGAAAACTTTGATATAGAATCAACGGTATCAGGGATAATTCTATCAATCTCAGACTTAATATCGTTAATATCAGATTTATGATACTAAGATCTGACGTTTATATTCTCTAGGAGTATATGTATATGAAGGAATTTCCCTTTCTTTTAATAATTGCATCATTTCCGTATGTGCAGATGAGTCTTTAAAATATAGTTTACTTTTGTATTTTGTTTGATTTTTTATTTTAAATTCTACATTTTTAGAATTTAACTGGTCTATAAGAGATTTCCCATTAACATTCTCCAGGAATATAGGGGGGCAGTATGAAATTTTATTATTTGCACGAGTTTGAGAATCATTATTATTACGTTCTAAATTTATGTAATTAATTGGCCTTTCGGCTTCAACATTTAAATCTCCTAAAATTGAATACTTATTTGTGCGATTAATATTATCAACTACCTGATTTTTTAAATTGACATTTTTTTAAATCGATTTTTACGTCACCTTGAAATTTTCGTTTTTTATTTTGAACTGTCATAAATTCATCTTCTAATGAGGATATTGAACAATCTTCATGATCTATATATAATTCTTCTTCCAGTTCCACATTCTGAATTTGTATGTTCTCTAAAATTGTTACATTCTTGTTGCTACATTCCACAGATTTGTGAGAATCATCGTTCATGAGTTGTTGCTGAATTTTCTGCAAAAACAGCATCGAAAAATTGTTTTCCAAGTTGGGAATTCTTGACAACGCCTGTATTTTTAGCAGCTTCTTTTGATGTTTTTGAAGCTTGACTTTTGGTTTAGCGTCAGATAGTTTTGTATTCATTTCGCCATTGGGAATTGCTGATGTTTCATCATGATTATTTGTTGATTTTGTTGATTTTTGGGTATTGTTAGGAGGTCGTTCTCCAGATTGGGAAAGTAATGGATCTCTTGGCATTTGAATTGACAAATTGAATTCACACAAAAAAGGTTCTCAAATGCTTGTTTTGACCAAACAATTTAAAAATTTAAATTTTATAGTTTGGTTTTTTTTTTGACAAATAAATTTTATTTAAAAAATTTTTATTCAGAGCTTTCTTTTTAAAAACGTGTGATACTTTTCACAGTGGACAAGAAACTCCAATATAAAAAAAAACTCTAATTTAAACAATTTTCAAGCTAATTTAAAAAAAAAATTATTTTTGCACTTAAAGATAATATTTAGATTCAAAAAAAATATCATTAATTTTTGAGACCATTTAACGTGATTGCTCAGTTTTAATAAAATAATAATGAACTTTAAGGAAACTTTAGTTCAGGTTCAGAAATTATATTATAATTGAAGGTGATTTTTATTAGGCCGAAATAAATAAAGGAAAATAAAAACATTTGCCTAAAAATACCACCAATTGGCTGTCCAAAGTCCTGTAACAGGCACTAAAAAATAAGTGGGAAATTCCCTTAACCGCTTACTAAAGTCTAATTAGATATTAATATAAAATCGTTAAGCAAAAGAAACAGCTTTATTAAAAGGCAACAGAATTTTTTATGCTACGCAATAATGCACCAGAGACCCATTTGATTTCGAACCTTGAATTACTTTCAGTCTACAAATAAATACAAATACTTCACTTTATAAATCTATTTCTTAAAATGTTTGTTCCATCAAGAAGTAACTGAAAAATACATCGAATGAAGTAAAGGAAATTTTTTGATCAAGTCTAATTATTTGCGAAACTTCAAAGTCCTAAAATGTTTATATAAAATAAGAAAACTTCATATGTCTTCTGAATAATGTCTAAATAACTTATGGTTTCTAAATAAATGGGCGAACAAGAATAAAACCCGGAAAAATCAACTCATACGAGTAGTTGGATCCATCTGAACAACATCGAACCTTAGAATAAACATTTTTATGTCCTACACCACCATAGTGGGAAAGGTATATCGGACTTGTGCTGATGTTTATAACGCCTAAAAATATTGGTCCAATACCCACCTTAAAGTATACCGGTCGACTCAGAACCACTTTCTGAATCGATTTAACGATGTAAAGCTTGTGCGCAGAGTACAGGTCTCAATTTTGAAGATATGTCGATAAAATTTGGTACATGATATTTTTTGGCCCAAGGACGGACAGGATTGAAACTGGTGGAAATCGGTCTATTATTTCACCTGGCCCCCATACAAATGTCTTCCCGAAATTGGGGTTTACCGATCATCAATGTTTGAATTATGCAAGTATTCAAACAAATTTCACCAAAAATGAGTAATAAATGGAGGCAAATTACATGTAAAAATTTTGTGAAGATCGGTCTATAATTGGTCGTAGCTCCCATATAAGGCCCACTTCCGAAAATCCCTTTAAAGAGCATAACTCACTCAAAAATGTTGGTATCCATATAAAATTCGACACAAATAAGTTCCTTGTATACAGAAATAATGACACCTAATTTTATAATTGTCGGTCCATAATTAGTCGAAGCTCCCATATAAGACCCTCTCCGTAATTCACTTTAACCTCCATAATTCTTTGAAAAGTATTTATATCGAAATAAAATTTAACACATATAATATTTATATTCGTGGTGGTATAACACTCATTTCTGAGAAACTGTTTTATATATATACTAGGTGTAGGGTATTATATGGTCGGGCTTGACCGGCTATACTTTCTTACTTGCTAAAAATGGTATCGTAGAATTAATTTAGGTAGGTTTAGGTTAATTTTGATTTAGTTTGTATTATCGATAAGTTTATTTTTGGTGCCTAAAAATAGATTTCGTTAATGTTGGTCACCTATTGAAGTAAGTCAAAATTCAAACCATACCAATGCTATGAGCTATTCATCCAACCATATTAAATATTTCAATATTTTTTTTATATGAAAGTCGATGTGCACGTACATATATTTCACCTGTACTTATTGTTTTAAGGGCAGGTCTAATGCATACTCTTACTGTCTTACTCACATTTATCATTAGTTGATTTACTTTATTTTGTTGTTCCGTTTCTTCATTATTTTCATATTCTTTAACGTCGACATCGTATTCTTATCAAATGTGTTTGTTCTTTACACAGTACCACATTCGCCTTACTGAACATTGATGTATTTAGAAGAGAAAGAACTGTGAGATGTTCCTATTAATATTAAAAGTATATGCGGTATTTCCTTGAATGTCTGGCCATTTCAATATACATATGTACATGTAAGTGAGTAAGTGATTGAGTGTATGTGTTAATTTTAAGTGGCTTAGAAATCACAAAGATTATTTCATATACATATGTATATGTATGTATGTACGTAACTTATGCTAATGTCTTTTTCAATTTTGTGTTAGGGAAATCCCCATTTGTTTGGATCCAAAAAAAAAAACAAGTAAGAAATACCCTACACCCAGTATATGCATACTACAGTTTTCCAGAAATGTGCGCTATATGGGAGATATGACCTATTATGGACCGATCATCCAAAAACTTAGTGTCATAATTTTTGTGAATATAAATATTGTGTATGTTAAACTTTATCTCGATATAAATACTTTTAAAAGATATATGGAGCTTAAATTGAATTACGGGGAGGGTATTATATGGGAGTTTTGACTAATTACGGACCGACCATTATAAAATTAGGTGTCATCATTTCTGTATATTATTTGTGTCGAATTTTATTTGATTGCCAACATTCTTAATAAATTTATGATCGTTAAAGTGATTTTCGGAAGTGGGCCAGTTATGGCAGCTACGACTAATTATGGACCGATCACAATGAAATTGTATCGATTTGTTTGTATACATGTAAGATATATTTCCGTTAAATATTATTTGGATACCAACATTTTTGAGTGAGTTATGCTTTTTAAAGTGATTTTCGGAAGTGGTCTTTATATGGGAGCTATGACTTATTATGGACCGATCTGCACAAAATTTGTAGATGTCATTTGGCTTCATTTACCACTTATTTGTGATGAAATTTTTTCGTTTCCTTGCATAATTCAAACATTGATGAGCGGTTAACCCCAATTTCGGGAGGACTTTTGTATGGGGAGCCAAGTGAAATAATGGACCGATTTCCACCAGTTTTAATCCCGTTCATCCTTGGGCCGAAAAAATATCACTTACCAAATTTTATCAAAATATCTTCAAAATTGCGACCTGTACTCTGCGCACAAGCTTTAAATGGACAGCCAGCCAGCCAGACGGACGGACGGACATCGTTAAATAGACTCAGAAAGTGATTCTGAGTCGATCGGTATAATTTAAGGTGGGTGTTGGACGAATATTTCTGGGCGTTACAAACACCAGCACAAATCCAATATACCCCCTACTATGGTGGTGTAGGGTATAAAAACAAGCCTACTGCAACTCGAAATATTTATATGTACATATAATTCGGATGATTTGAGAATTTTGTATGCTTTAATTCAGCTAGGAAAATAAATCTCTGAAATTGCAATTTAATATGATGCAAGCTTTCATGTTGGTTATAAAAATTTACAACATTTTTAGGAAGCCACCTAATGTACATGTGTGTAAATAATTGTACGTATAAATTATGCTCTTAAAGAATATTTTTTTTTTAATTCCTTTTAGCCTGAAATGAAACTAAATTGAATAAGAACATTAACCAACATACTATTTTATAAAACGCAGTTAACTGTATTTCAATTTCGTTTTACGCCCTTTCGATACAGTCTTCCTGACATCTAAAATAAATGTTAAAAAGGGTTTCATGAACAACATTAAACAAAATCAAAACAGGTTGTCGTTTTATCATTTTAAAACAAGGAGCTTTTAAACTATCAAAGAGCAGAATGAATAAAAAAAAATAACAAGAAGGTTTAAATAAACAGCACAACTTAATTAAAAGCAAAACAAACAAAGTTGACAAGAGAAAGGAACTATTTGCAAAAGTATTGACTTGAAAGAAAAGGTCAGCTCAAATGTGCGGGTTTGTTGCTGACTGCTAAAACAGCAAAGTGTTTTTTTTTTTTAAGATAAATATTTATACTTGTATTAAATGCAGTTTATTGACCGGTTTTGTTTACAAGAAACTATCTTTGAAAAGAATGCAAACACTTTGTTTGTAAATGATGAGTTTATTAGCTCCTTTTTCCAGCAATCAATATACATATTTTTTCATTTGTTGGGGAACGTGCTTGTGAATATTTTTTTGGATCAACAAAAGGCTTCGAAACTTTAAAGATAAAATCTCATAAAAGTTTGCGTGCTTTACTTAACATAACACTGTTTTCTCGTGGAGTCTTATAGTGTAATGGAAGATATGGCACTATATCAACCATTAGAGCGTCATAATGTCCATGGTTTGTAATTGGTCGTGACAACTATAAAACCTCCCCACAGAGAGTTTAAAGTTACTGCATCTGACCAAAAAGTCTAATGTACATGTACACTTTGACATTGAAAAATATGCTAATTATACAAACATTTCCTTAAGTTCTGTACAATGCTATAGAAATCTGCTTGATCAAACGTTTTATATACGAGTAAAATAAATTTAGGGAATACAACGGTTAATTTTGTATACGAGTATTTTGAAGTCGTAAAAGTATGTAGTTTCATTTCATGATAATTTTTCGAGTAATACATTTTTTATTTGAAAATATTCTAAAGATATTGAACAAAACACTGGGGGTTTTGCTAAAAACTGACTTGATTCGTCTAAGTCAGTAGTCGTCTTCAAATTATCGTAGTACTAGGGTTAAGCAGCTAACGGCTGGTTTGGGTTGTGGAGAAGAACAATTGCTCCACAGAAATATAATTTTTAGAAAAAAAAAAAATAACAATGAATTGTTTGATGGGAATTCAGTATAATATTGTTTATTTTAGTTATGCTCACCGCTGTGGTTGATGGTTAACAAACAAGTGAAGTAAAAAAATTTACATGTTAGTCAAGCTAACTTTAAACATACCTTTTTTTATAGTAAAGGGATATTTTTTTTTTGACGTTTAAATAAAAGATTCAATAATATTGGCAATACTAATTCATATTACATACATATGTAATTAAAATTATGGACAGATATTAATCTAATTGCAAATGTTAACACTATTTGTGTAATATTTCTAACCAAAGCAAATTTTAATTTCCCAGAAAAAAGTTTTATTAATTCTAAAACTTGTGATCAGAATTGGTTCTGGAAACTGTTTTTTATTAAATTCTTTATTTTTATTTGAAACATTCAGCTCTAGCTTCACGAAGCTAATACACATTCTAGAACTAGTTCTTTCATAAGTGATTTTTGTTCGAAACTAATTTCAAATAATATGAGATACTTTCAGCGTTGCCAGAATGATGATTTTATCATATTATTGATGGTTTTTTAACTAAAATATGATTTGATGATTTTTTTGCCAAAATATGATTTTTTTTCTTCCAAAAATATGATTTTTTAAATTAAGCTTTTTGTTTTCTTTTAATTAAAAAGTTAGAATATTTTTAAATAATTAATGCTAGTTGCGGTTACATTTTATGTATTATATGGAGTGAGCCATATTGAGTACACAAAAATGCAAAACTCATTCTTGTCAAATGGCAGTTACGCATTATAAAGTAGTGGAAATTTAATTTACATACAACAACAAACACATACAATTTGGTAGACATACACACAAATATAACATAATTTGGATTAGTTGCATTTTTGAGTAGTTTTATAAATAAAAAAGTAATAAATAAAGTTTTATAAATAAATGGTGTTTTTTAGCACTCCTAATTACGGCAATATTTTCATTGTTTCTTTGAATTAATTTTTGCAAGGGAAAAAAACAACTATGAATAGAAATTAATAAACAAATGATAATTACAGCAAAAACTTCGAACTACCAGAAATAACACTGATTAAAGGATTGATGTTTGTCTGACCGGCACCGCAGTGGTGTAGGTGGCAGAACGCAAAGAATTCTGATGAGAGAAAGTGGGATTTCTCGAAACATATGTAAATTCAACAACCCAGGTTCGAATCCTAGTCAAGAAAAATTATCAAAAAAAAATTATTAATAATAAATTTTTCAAGTTGTAATTCCTAACTTCAGTAAAAATAATTTAATGAAAATTAAATTTAATGAACTCGAGCCTAACTAAAATTTATCAAGAAGTAAAATTTTTGCAAACTTTAAACGTTATTCCCCTTATTCAGAAACGATTATTAAATTTAACAAACGTTTATTAAGCAAATTTTTATATACAAATCTGTCTTAATAAACGTTTGTTAAATTTAATAATCGTTTTTGAATAAGGGGGTATATCTGTGCTTTAAACGTTCCGCCAAATGTTTTGATTTTAGCGACACTTCCTTAAAATAAATTTCTTCTCTTGATCAACATAATATTATTATTAACAATGTTTCTTCATTTTCTCCGCTTATGGAAAGATTTCCAAAATTAATTAATGAAAATTATTCTCAAAATTTAGATGATGAATTTAAAGAACTTCGTTATTTAGATTTTACAAAATATTTTCAAACCTTAGAAAATGTTAACTGTGAAGATTTTTGGGTCACAATCTCTAAAATAACTCGTGCAAATAACGTCTTAGCTAGCTGTTCCAACATTGACGAAATTTGTTGCCAATATAATTTTTCTTCTCAGTTCATCAGCAAACATTGAACAAATTTTTTCCAAAGTTCATTTAAATAAAACTTGAAAACGCAACATTAGAAAGGATTTTATTTACACATGATTATTTACTAGTTAAAAAATGTTCTTGCTATAATTTAAATATTGATGAAGATATTATAAAAATATGAAACCTTCTCGTATTATAATTAAATTATAAAAAAAATATTAAAAGCTTTATAAAACTTTACTTTTACTAATTAGATAAAAAAAAATCCAAAATTTTTTTTTTTTGGAAATCGGAGGTGAGAGAAATAATTTTTTAAATATCTCCGACATTAATAGAAGCAATAACACAAAGCATGAGTAACTTAAACATTTGTATTTTACTGCACCTTATATGTAGATACGAGTATACAATATTTTTGGTAAAACATGTAGTTTATTAAAAATTGGTTGATTATTGGGTTATATCATGTCCTTATGAATACAAATCGTACATTGAGTAAAAATATGATAACAAACCCCGATAAGCAATCAACGTAATAAACTTCAATATTGAATTGTTTTTAATTTTTTACAAATAAAAACTAAAAATTTTAAAAATAATGGTTTTGTTTCACCAAAATCTTCTGGCACCACTGGATAGAACTAACCTTAGAAAATTTATATTTAAATGCTTAAACGATTTTTCAATATGTTTGACGTCCGTTACATTAGATACTAATCATTCGTTTCACAAATATTACTACTGAATGCAAAGTAGTATTATTTTTAACATTTCTTAGTGATTCAAGTTTCCACAAAGTTGTTTTGGAGCTAATAAGTGATCTATATGATCAAGAACTAAAATTTAAATGGTGCCCAAAAACTAGTTCCTTAAAAACTTTTCAGATGTACTTTAGAGTCACAAGTGGGGTTGATTGTGGTTTTGATCTAGAGCTTGTAGAAAATATTTTGAAAAATTACCTGTATAGATAATAAAAATAATAAATATGTTTAAAATACAAAAAAGTTACCAAAGTTATATTTTGAAATTTAGTACTTTTTTAAACATGGCTTTTTAAATTTTTTAAAAAAGTTCAAATAAGTCAGAATAAAATTCCAAAAATATGAAATTTGTTATATTCATATAAATGGTATGTAAACTCGGCCAAGTATAGTTCACCTTCTGGTTCTCATAAAACAGTTAACACTTGAAAGAATTATACTAAAGAAACGGTCACACTTGGCAAATATTTGCCGAAAAAGATGTAACCACTAAATAACATATATTTGAACTTGTTTATTTATTAAAAACAATTTTTTATTATTTACAACAAAGCACAAAAAAAAATTATTTTAATTTATTTGATGATGTTTAATCTGGCAAAACTCCTGTAAGAGTAGACAACGTCAAACAAATTTGTGCTGAACAAGTAGTTACGCTTCTCCTTGAAGTAAGAACTTTCACAGGAGAATATGCTGATTATGATATGATTATAACACTGTATTAAAAACCCTGAATTAGTTGAGCAAATGTTCCTTGGTGAAGTTAGAATTTTCACAGTGGGACATATTAACACTTCTTCTCTGAGAAATTACGCCCATAGACGAGCTGAAGATCATACAAAACGTGTCTTATTGTCAAGTCACGTGATATTTGATCCTTATAGATAGCGTAGTCGATTAAGCCATGTCTGTCTGTCTGTCTGTCTGTCTGTCTGGATCTTGAAATCAATTTTTTGAAGTCCCCAGATATCTTCGTGATCCAAATCTTTAATAATAATTCTCTCAAATAATTTTTTTTCATATATAGATGGCGCTGATCAAATAAAGTGTTTAAGTGTGTTCTTATATAAATGTGTAAAAAGACAGTGGTTATTTTTTTTTAATTGTGTTTGTGTACATTTAAATAAATAAAGACTTGTTATATTTTCTTCAAAGTACTTGACACTTTTATTTTGCATTTAAAAATAATCCGGTTTATTTAAAGGAAATAAACCACCGTTTTTAAAAGGTAAAAACGTAACAATATAATATATATATGTATGTATGTATATAATATAATTATGCATCCACAAAAAAGGTGAAGAGTATATAAGATCCGGCATAGCCGAATATACCACTCTTACTTGTTTAAGGTCAAAAGTTACTCACTACCCGAAAGATTCCTAATGGTATTGAGATAATATTTCTTGTTATTATACGCATTGTTACGTTATGCTGTTTTGGTTTCTTCGTGTGAACATTATTACGCCACACTGGGCCACATAATAAACCAAGTAAAAAAAGATGCAGATCTTATGCAAGCTTTTGGATTATGTTGTTTCATGTTTCAATTTTAGCTGTGGAATTATTTATATGTTTTTTTAACGACAATATCCAGTCCAATATTGTGCTGTGGTACTTATGTTTGGGTTATGATCTAAAGTTGCCCTGAGAAGTTTTAAAATGAAAGCATGAGACTTCTTTCTGTCTTATTATATCTTTCTGTATAGTTGACACATAGATGATGTCTTGATGATTAGATGTAACGAAAAACATTTTTTTTTGGTTAAGGCTAAAATAATAATGATAAGTTTGCTTCCAAGTGTGAATGTGAATTGTAGCTGTCTCAAAGACGAAGACATTTGACTTCAAATAACCCCAAAGAAATCAAGAGGTGTGATATCACACAATCTGGGCAGTCATTTGACAGGTCTGAAACGTGAAATCAGCTACTCATCAAAATTATTTTACAATAAAGAAATTATATAACCTGCGCATGTGCCGTGGCACCTTCTCTCTGAAGCCAAATGTTGATGATGCCGGCAAGGGCTTGAATTTCTGTCAACAAAAAATTTATTATCAGATATATGAAATATGCCTTGTCACTTAGCAAAATTTGGCGCGAAAATAGCGGATTTCATTTAGCTTATGTAGAGCCCATTGGCAGCATTCAAAACTTAAATTCATGTTTGGCGACTTCAGTTCTTGAACAAGTTAGATTTTATAAGCCTTTAAACCAAAATCCTGACGTAAAATTCTCCAAGTTACGAGATGCCAACATTTTTCCCACTGCGTCGAATGGATCAGTCGTGGTCTTCATTCATATTCTCCGCTAATGCTGTAATAACCTCCTCTCTACGAGCTGTAATGATCTATTTGGTCGCGTGTTATACAACAACATGCACTGAGACTAAAATTTACCTCTGAAGATCGATGATGCACACCAAAACTCATAAATAAAATTTCTCACAGAAAGCTGACATTCGTAATACAGCTGAATAATTTTGGGACGTCGTTGGGCTATGAGCCTTTCCATAATGCAGTTTGAAGCAATACTTAATAAAAATAAGATGACAGTATGGCACCAGCCACGCGTTACAAATGAGAATAAAGATTTAAATGGATCACCCATTGTGAAATTCACTTTTTTCATTTTGACTAACATTTTTTTAAAATAAGCAATGATACAAGAACAAATCTTAAAAACACTACATATGTTACCATTTATGTTACAATCATTCCACAGCATATAAATTAACGTATTTCCACTAAACTTCACTCACGCCAGTCAACATAATTGTAGTAAACATAATCTAAGAGCAACATATTATAATAAGATTTATGATTATAGTAAAAACATATTATGATGGATATAAGTGTAATGAATTATCATATTATGATCAATTAACATCGTAATATTTCATCATAATATTTTCTTGTTAATCATAATTTAATATTATAACCAAATATAATCATAAAATTGTCAAACAAACAAGATAACCATATTATAGTTTAAAGTTATCATATTATGTTATAAAGTAATCATATTGTGATCCAAAATAATCATATTATGAACTTTTTTATGCTGATCGGTCCATTACATATAAATCCCTCTTCCGAAAATCACTTTAACGACCATAAATCTCTTGAAAGTGTTGGTATCCCAATAAAATTAAACACAAATAAGTTTCACATATACAGATATCGTGACACCTCCACAAGATTCTCTTCGAAAATAACTTTAACACGTATAAATCTTTCAAAAGCATTAATATCGAAAAAAAAAATTAACACAAAGAATATTTATATGCACAGCAGTCACACCACTAAATTTATTGATGAGCGGTCAATAAGAAGTGATAACTCCCAAGTAGTGTCCATTTCTGAAAAACTGTTTTTACACATATACTGGCTGTAGGTATTATATGGTCGGGCTTGACCGATTATACTTTCTTACTTGTTTTAATTTCTATTGTTATATTTAGAAAGGACAAAGAAAAAACGCAATTCCAATTATGAAGACACATTAAAATATATCGCAACAAAGGACTTTGTCTTTAGACTGCTATAAAATATTATTGTTAAATAAGGACAAAACCTACATTAATATTATAACAACAATTTAAAACAAGAACATGGAATAAATCTTCACATGAATGACGTATGTACTCGTACATACCCGTACATTCAACTATAGATTTCAATATTAGAAATACATATATACAAATACTTTCACACACACACAACCACATATGTACATGCAAATTTACACTCGTAAGTGTGTATGTAAAGGCAATATTCATTCATAGATACTTTATGTATTGTACATACCTATTAATACATACATACTCGTATGTGTGTAAAGATAAGTATGTATCTATTTGTTTGTATTTGTTGTTTTACACAAAAACAATCATAAATTTTGAAGGAACGAGATAAAAGTGCGAGTGGGGCGACAGATAAAGAAAAACAAAGGACAAAAACACAGCGATAAAAGATAAAATCAAATAAAACGCCAAGAAGTAGAGAACTAAAATATAAATAGCAAACAAATAAAACAAAAACAACAAAAAAGAAAAGAACCCAAAGGTTGCGCCCACACAGTTGCACAAAGAAATACCGAAAATAATAGTAAAGAAATTGAAATGAAACATCAACGAAAAAAATAACTAAATAAACTGAACAAAATTCCAATAGACAAATGAAAAGAGGAATTGCTGTCATTCCACATGAAGTGCGTAGCAAGAATAGACCGATAAAGGTTGTGCTAAAGCAAAATGGACAAAAATTATAAATATTTAGAAATTAAATAGAAATTCAAATAGAAACAGAAAGAAGATAAACAAAAGTTCATATAAGAACTAAAATAACACAGGCAAACAATAGTGCGACTAGGGTGCCTATTATGAGTAAAATTCGATTTTCGACTGTGGTCGAAAATGCTTATCGAACGAATTTTCATTTGGTATTATGGTGCACATTCGATGAAAAAACGCTATTGTGAAAATCACTCTTTTTGGGTTATTCACAATAGTACATTTCTATCAGCTGGCGCCATATTTGTTTACAAATTCTTAAAGAAACATAAATTAAATTTTAAATTACCACCACGGAATTATGGTTTAATGATTCGTCTGATGAATAGAATTAAGCTTCTGTGTAATGCCCTCCCATTTTTTGACTGCCTGAACGTTAGACCTGCAGGATAGTATTTGGTTGACCAAAACCAAAAAACAAACAAATTCTTACATTTTCAATAAATTTTTCAGTTTTATACAGCGTCGACAACAAATTCGTTGAACAACGAAATTTTCGACAGCGATGCCAACTCATAATACAAATTTTATATTCGATAGTCGATTTTCGATAGCCAGCGAATATCGATTGTCGAATGCGGCTAATAATAGGGGCCTAAATGTTAAAAGAAATGCTAATAACCAGGACCAATAAATATACAGCAACACTGGCAAACAATTTATTACAACTACTATGGTGGAGAAATATCATTAAAAATTGTATATGTATAGAAATCGGTTCCATTAAATTGATTTGAAAATAGTTTGATATTTATAGATTCAATTCGGAATAAATACTTGACAAAATTTAAATACCTAAAGTATTGTTCACATAAAATTCGCCACACTACAGACACTTCTTTAAATATAGTTCGTTTTTTTTCAATGATTTGTTTCGTTAACATAGCTGTCGTTATTCTGTCAAAATATTTATTTATAAGCAAATAAATCTTTTATAAATCACATATCGAGAAAATCTAAACGTTTTTTTTTTTGACGGACAGAAAATAAAGATTATTATTGAAATTTAAAACAAAAAAATATCCAAATATGTTTATAAATCTACAAACGAGATGGGTTCGTTAAATTTAAGATTTATTTTCTATTTTTAAGCAATATTTATATAAATTTAGAAACAATTTATATAAACTATTAAAGATAAGTTAATGAAGTTTCCCACAATCAGAGCTGAGTTATTTTTGAATTTGATTAGAAAAATACATACTTGACAGCAATGTTTGTTGTTGTGGATTTTTTATATTTTTTATTCGGGTGTTATGTATATCCTTATTTTTAAAGTAGGTGCTCAAAAAATTTGTAACATGTTATATTTCATCCAAAAATTTATCCCAAACGATATATAGATTCAAGTTTTTTTTTTTAACTTATGTTAATTACATTAAACACTTTATTTAAATTAAATTTATTTAATTAATTAGGCAAATATTTATAACAATTGAAAATAATAAATACGCTTATTTGTTCCTAAGTTTAAATCGATTATTTGAAAAACGAACTTCATTTACTTTGGTTGATTGTATATGGGTCAATTTCAAAAAAAAAAACGCAATTTTTGTGTCCCCGCACTTTACACTACTATTTTATGTAAAAAAAACAAAAATGTGAGAGTGATCAGCGAGGCATATGTAACAAAAAAAAAACGTAATTCTCAAATTTGTATGTTTGTTTTTTTGTTTATTCAGAATGGTGTTTTGTTTCTCCCTCTGACTGCTTCCATACAAAAGCATGTGCCCCCGTTGGAATTTTTAGTAAACAAAATAAAATCAAGAAAAAAATAAATGTGGTTGTCCCCACAATTTGCATTGAGCGTCACTTTTTTTTATAAATCAAATAATATTAGTAGTTTTCAATTTGCATTTAAATGAAGTAAATAACGTAAGGAAAGTACAAACCTTAATTATTACAAAAGTGAAAAAGCGAAAAAAAAAATCTATTAAAAAAAGTGTGCATTTGCGTAGTTTTTGTGAACACCATGGTAAGGGCGCGTTCAAATTTCATGAGCGTCACGCTAATTTTTTTAAAGTTGACAATCATTGTTTACATGGTTTCAACTCATTTTTTTTTTAATAATTTTTGAATTTGAGAAATAAATTTCCTACGAAAAAAAACACAAAATAGTAATTTTAATTAGTTTAATTTTGTCAAGAGTAAAACAACAAAACTAACGGCGGCTGAAATAAAGCTCGATAAAGCGCGTAATGACGAATATAAAAGAAAGAAAGAAAGGTATAATCGTGGTGTATTTGAGTTTAATTTTTATTTTTACTGACTGATTCTGTTTTTGCAACAAACTTAATTCGAAATTGGTAAAAATTAATGAGAATGAAAAAAAAACAAAGCCGCTTGTCATTTCATGAATTTTATACAGATTTAGAATAAGAATTCGAATGAAAATTTATAAATTATATTAAGTTAAGTTATTGTTTTGTGTCAAATATTTACAAATGTGTATAAGTTTCTTCTAGACTTACTTTCTTTTTCCATTTTTGTTAAAGATATCAAAGAAAATGTACATGTATGAAAATTTTTGTTTTTTGAAGAATTTTTGTTTATTTTTTTATTTACTTTTTGTAAAGGAATAAACTTTTTTTCGTTAAACTTTAGATTTGGCATTATTTTTTGTATACGTGCAACAAAATCTCTTGATCGTCACAAAATATCTTGAGCGTCACACTTAGTTTTTTTTCCTTAAAACGCTTATAATTGCAGTTTTTTTAATACATTGCTACGAGCCTATTACTTTGCAAGTCACCTCTAAGTTCTAATCTTTTTTTAACAAAAATGTATATAATTTACAAATTTTAAAATAACTAGTCACTTTAAAAAAAATTAAAAATCAAGTTGAATCGTGATTTTTTGTTTATAATCGAAAAGGTGATTTTCGCAAAAGTCAATCTTGAGAAACAAAAGAATATCGCTAAGCTTGGACTTCAAATATTTTTGCATTTTTAGCGATTTTTTATACATATTTGGTGTGTGACGCTCAAGATAAAAATCATAGAAAACCTAAAAAAAATCAAAAATATTGATTTTTTGAGAGCCTTAAAGTACCACCGGTTTCTTTAACAATTTCTACATAAATTGGCCACTCTTACAGTACAGTACTACAGCTACAATACAGCTACAAAATCCAGAGCTATCTGTCAATAATTGGCAATAGCTTCCGCATTAAGTCCACTTCAGGGCATACTAAACAACCATAAGCCTCAAATATGTACGTAGAAAACATATTAGTGGATACTTGATTTAGAAACTATCAGTCCATAATTGGTCCACTTCTACTATGCCACCCATAAATCTTTTGTAAATAATATTATTGAGATCAAATTCAAACAAAAAAGCCTCACCTTATATCTTATCCTTTTTTATACTCTATACTTGTTGTGAATATGTAAAAATGTTCCTTTAATTTTATAAATTGTGAAATTACAATCAAGATTATTATGAAAAACAAACAATTACAAATGGTTAAAATTAGATAAAATTTCAAAACATTTCATATAAATTATGTTGGTCGTAAAATTGTCTTTCAAACAATATATCAAATACTATTAAAATTTGCATCAAGACTGAATAGAAAACACAGAATTAGGATATACTAGTCCTGTAACCAGTGTAGTTTCTGTATTTCTTATTATGTTTAGGTGGAGGGTATTAAAGATTCGACACAACCGAATGTAGCACTCTAACTTGTTTTTTAACACTTCAACCAATATTGATATTCACTGTTAAATATTTTTGTGTTTAAGTAAAAAAAACTACGTTGATTTTTTAAAAACGTTTGTTTTCTTTTCCTTGCTTTCAATATTATAAAATCTTTTGCAATTTTTTTATATATTTTTTTTTTTAAATTTGTTATTTTAAAACAAAAGCAAATGTTTGTTTGCCATATTAAAAGTAGTTGCTATCAATCATTTTCATTTCATATAGCTTAGCTTTGGCTGTGTACATTTAAAAAAGGATGTGTAAATGAACAAATACATATAAAGGAATAAAATTCAATAAACAAAAAATAAATACACATGTGTGGGTGATGGCTTTTGTTACACTCTTTTACGATTTGCAAAGCAAAACTAATAATAAACGTACAGCAATTTAAAGCAAATGAAACGCACATATAGCAAATAATTTTGTAAAGGACTCGTTGATTTTTTTGAAAGGAACAAACTTTATTTTAAATCAAGACAAATGTCAACAGAAAATATTAACACCCCTCACCAGAAAGACGTATACAAAATTCCAAGCATTTCCTTAAGAAATACATACATACATACGTTACAAGGATACATATCGATCATTTAAATGATTATCACAAATAGTTATTTAAAGTTGTTAAACTGATTATGGGCGCATTTCACTAACTAAAAATGTTAAGTTCAGCGAGTTTTAGTTTAGCAATTTTTAATGTAAAAATTTATGTTGGGAGATAGGAAAAATTGAAATTAAGGCCGTTCGAACAAAAATTATTTAAAAGATCACGAAGATTATACGGAGGGCTATTTGATTAAGATGGAAATGGGTTTAAAAATACATTTTTGGATACCATGAAACCACAATAAAAATCTGCATTATAAAGTAAAACGCTTGGAAATTGCGGAAGAAAATACATATATGGTACAATTCAACATGGGATACAATCTCAGTTTAGTTTTTTTTCAGTTGAAGAGCTCAAAGTGACAATTTTATATTTATGTATATGGAGTGTATAACTTAAAAATTAGCTTTTATTTTGAACAGTTTGTATAATATAAATTTATTGAAAGTATTGGCCATTGTTAGCTATGATCTTTTTCAATCCTTTTGGTAACACATGGGTTCCGAGCGAAAAAAACTGCTAATATTTCGAAACCTAGAACAATTCAAGCCAATTTTCCAAGCCAACTTTCTGTTCTGAAGAGAAGCGTATCCAAGATTGAGCGTTCTACATCGTTTGAAACCATTTATTTCTATATAGTTTGTCATGATGAAATATTACGCGTTCATTGAATGATCGCATATCCTGTTGGCTTCAAGCGAATCAGTTGTATTCGGTACAAGTTCCCTGTGATGGTCTGGCCAATTTTTATGGATTGCTGATCTTCAAACTTGTTTGGCTGGTCTGGACGATCCTTGTCTTCTGTGTCAAAATCACCACTTCTGCACAAACCACTTCTTGCACTTTGAAACCGATAAAACACATTCACCACAAGCTTCGATGTGCTTCAGCTGCACTTTTTCAAATTAAAGAAAAAAAGTAAAACTGCCCTTTTAGACGCTTTGTTGGCGAAATTAAATGAGAAAATCGGCGTTCAAACCACACGCTATCTATTATGATTCCTACATTTTTAAGTTATACACCCAATATTTTTGAGCAAAATATTGGTCCATGTAGCGGTTTCATCATCCATAATATTTCATTTGCTGAATTTTGTTACAACTTTGCCGTAAGGAGTTCTTTCCAGTTGCAACACTGCTATTCAACCGATGTTCAAACATTTTGTACGGGTTTAAACTCTACAAGTTGACTTTCAAGTTGAAAATTCAACAAGAAAATACAATTTTCATTTCTTAAATCCAAATTTATGTTGAGGAATAACAAATTTAAATTTAGAAAAGCAAATTTATATTGAGCAAAAAAATTTAATTCATAAAAGCAAATTGATATGATATTGAGAAATAACAAATTGAAAATGAGAAATGCAAATTTAAATTAATATTGAGAATATATAAATTGATATTGAGATATAATTTTTTTTTAGATTTGTAATTCAAAATCGTATTATGTAATTTATAAGTAAAAAAAAATTATTGAAAATTTTATACAAATTTTAATTTCTCAATATATGTATGTATGTATATGTTTATATTTTCAATAACAATTTGTATTTTCTCAGTATCAATTTTGATTTCTCAATTTTAATTTGCATTACATTTCTTAATTTCAATTTGCTATTTCTCAAGATTAATTCGCTTTTCTACAATTTCAATTTGTTTTTTGGTTTCTAGATTTTTAATTTGTTATTTTTCAATATAAATTTTGAAAATCTTAAATGCTTATTTTAAAGCTCAATCAATCAATGCATTATTTTTGCAGTACTTCAACTGGTGTTGAATTTTTTGCCCGGTCATTGTCGCTTTATTGTGCATTCTTTTTGTCTATGATCTGAGCTTAAGATTTGCTTGTATCTTTTTGTAGTGTCATTTCTAGTACTTTTCACATTATTTATCTCTTTTAAAACTATTGACAATATCGGAATTTTCGCACAATTTTCTTTCTGTTTCGAGCTTCCATTGTTCAGCATTAGTTTGGCTGATTAAAGTTTTCTGTCAAAATAACGATAGTTGTGTTAAAAAAAATCATTGAATAAAACTGAAAGCCACCAGGTTTAAAAAATAAAAACTTTTGTAATGTGTATGAATTTTATTTTTACATCCAACTGCTGTCCACTTTCAGATGGATCCTCTTTGTATGTAATTTAAATTAAGATGTAATAAAATAATATTAAAAGTTTTTTAAACGAAATAGTATTTTTAAGTTAGTCTGTTTTGCATTAAGAGATATTATACATATCTATATATTTACTTCTGTATATGTATGTTTTTGTTAGCCTGTATATATGTATGTGTCGAAGTTTTATTCTTCTAGGGCCATATGTAGATTTATTTGGTGGAATTCTTCTTGTAACGATTGAATATCAAATGTTATATATCGCATATCGCATCATTAACACATGTCCGAAATCGTTTATAATAAATTACATATGTATCTATACAATACATACATATGTAGGCCATACACTTACACATATAAAATAAATAAAATATTGTATTTTTGCATACTATTTCTTTTAAATAATCTCACGCACTCATATACATATTTAAATCATTAAATTTATCTAAATCCAGCAGACGTGGATGGCATTCATAAAATCATTTTAAAATCCCCATATTAATATTAAACGCCAGCTATAAATACTATTTATTTAAATATTTTACTGAAAATCTCTAGCCAAATAATCGGAGCTATACATTAATTTATCAAAGCTAAATATTTTAACAAAACACTTGCCTTAATTAAGTATGTATCTGAAACAAAACTAATTCATAACAATAAATATTTATGTGTCTAAATAAGTGCATGTGTTAACAGGAACTAATAACTAAACTAAATTTTAGTAAAAAGTATTTAATTGAAATTGTGCCATTGACATAATGAAATATTCAAATACACACGAATGAAACTTTAACTATTGTTGCATATTAAAACTAAACTTAACTAAACTGTTATTTATTTAAATAAATAATAAATTTTTCTAAATTATGAAACGGTTATGGGGGAATTATAAATAAAATCCATATTTTAAATATTAATGAAGTAAAAATTGAGAAAGACATTTTTATTTTCTTTATGTAACTAAAGGGTAGTTTTTTTAAAGCTATAGGAAAGTTTTTCAAAAAGAAAAAACACATAAAATTCAGAAAAATGCATGAAATCTTTATTTGAATCGATAGTACGGTCCATATAATTTAATGTTTGAAGATTATTTCATGCAAATGTTGACCTTGACTGCGCCTCAAATGGTCCATCCGCTTAGGGCAATTTTGGCATACTCTTTCCAACATTTCGGCCGGTATTTCACGAATAAATGCTTCAATGTTGTCTTCCAATGCGTCAATTGAAGCGGGCTTGTCTGTATAGACATGAGCTTTAACATAGGCCCACAAAAATATTCTAAAGTCGTTAAATCGCACGATCTAGGCGGCCAATTGACCGGTCCCGAACGTGAAATAAAATATTCACCGAACTCGCCTCTCAATAAGTCCATTGTTGCGCGTGCTGTGTGGCATGTGGCACCGTCTTGTTGAAACCACATGTCATGCAAGTCAAACTCTTGAATTTTGGGCAAAAAAAAGTTGGATATCATCTCACGGTAGCGCTCACCATTCACAGTTACGTTACGTTCTATGTTTATTTACCTAGAAGATATACATGTTAACGGAGCGTTCTACGGGGACTATTTTTACCCCATATGGCCACTGGAATTTTAAAATTTAAACAAGTACCAGACACCTGTCGGCTCTTGTTTTGATTAAAGGCGTACGCATTTTAAATATCATTTCTAAGTTTAGTTGTTTTGGAGATATAGAGGAACTGGTTTTACCCGTTTTTGCCTCATTTGTCCCCCTTATGGACCGAATTTCCAAAAATCCCTTCTTAGTAGATCTACATGTTGTAAAAGGAACCCATTACCCGAATTTTAAGTTTCTAGCTTTAGCGGTTTGGGCTGTGCGATGACGAATGAATCAGTCAGTCAGTCAGTCACGTTACTATTTTATATATATATAGATTACATTAGTTGCTAGAAAATTATATTAATCATAAATGTTACACTAAGCATAGTTCTTCTACAATATAGAGTTGGTAATTTAATCAATTTAAGTCTATCAATGTATGATGGAAGGTTAATGTCAGGATTCCAAGGTATACCAATGTACTGTAAAAGTTTCTATTTATGCTAAAGCGGATTTCTTCTGTACCTTATAAGCATTTAATGTGTTCAACTTTGACACTTAATCATAATCACCTACACTTATGGAGCATTAAACATTTTTTAATTCTAATTTAGCATCTTGTTTTGTAAAGCCTGGCAGCATAGCCAAATAGCGATTATGAACAAGGGTATATTTTGATATTTTCTGAAATATTCATGCTTCTAAAACTACGTTTGTAGTGCATATAATATATACATACATATATATTGGATCACCTAACTGCATGAAAAATAATTATAACTTGAAAATTATTGGTACTCTAACTTTTCAACTCGTCGGCAATTGCGTAACAGAAAAGTTTCTTTAACAAAATATATAAACTAATACATCTATAAGTACATATACATATGTAAGTATGTTTCGTTGTTTCGGAGACGAGTGATACGACCCTGATATTGTTTATATCATCGTTTCTATGGTGGCTCTTCTATTGGAAAAGAAAACATAAAACTTAAAAGCAACAAATTCTCCGTAATGTCTACACGGTCACTGTAAAATATATGTACTTGGTTGTTATCATATATGCAACTCAATACATGAACAAATGGAACAACAACAATGAGAGAAAACGAATTTTACATATCAGGTCATATACATGAAGACACGTACGTAATCAAACCAAAATAAATACACATGTATACGACTACAATCATTTACTTTTACATACACAATTGGATGGGTGGGTACATATTTAATAACTTTACTATTGTACAAACAAAAAACCATTGCGTTCCTTTTCACTAGGTGAAGTGGCATTCTTTTTCGCAGAAGCTCATTTTATTGCATAAAATGCAAAAAGGGTTAGTAGGAGGGTATCCACTCGAATTATGTTCGATTCATAAATCCAACAATTTGTAACAAATTTTCATTTCAAATACTGAACATATACATATGTACGAGTATGTAAGTGACGAACTCTCAAAATTCGATGCTGACCTTATATATGTACCTAAATTAACTTATTGAATGTTACCACAAAAGCCGTTACCAGGAGAAATAGAATATGTTCATGCAAATCATTAGAAAATAAGCAGTTATATAATGGATAATAAATCAGCCAATTTATGAGAATTTCTAAAGCCTTGAACAGACGGTTGTCAGATCTTACAACCTTGTCCGAAAATATGTTCAGAAAATGTCTAACAATCGTGTGAACTTAAAATGTTTGTCCTCCAACGTTGTAAGAAAAAACATTTGTGTAAATTGTAAGACAAGAATGTTGTCAGACATCTAACAATCATATGAACACATTTGTTTGTCATTGTAAGATCGTTGTAAGACAATTGTCAAACATTTTTTATTGTCATGTGTGCATCTGAAAATGGTAGCATGGTCAGAAAAATTATTTCCAAATGCAACTCTGTATATACTTACATACATACATAAATAAACAAACACACAAATGTGTGCATTAATAATATTTTAAGAAAAAGTGGAAGAAATTTAAAGAATTAAATCAAAGGAAATAATAAATGGATAGCGCCATATCTATTAATGAATCCTGTTTCGTAGAGTGCAGCTATGAGTACCAAAAAATCAAGGCTGAAACAAAAATCCTACCGCAGAAAGGTAGAAGATATGTGGTTACATGAAAGTACATATTATCAAACTTATCGAGGAAGTTTAGACACGGCAAAGTTTATGTGATGCTGGGTGCGTTGAGTATAAACTTACTAAAGATATTTTATGGCAAGAGCTTTCAGATTTCATAGCTACAGGTTAATATAAATGACTGAAAAGAAAAATGGGGAAGCCCGAGGTGCGCAATTTAGAAAAATTGCGTAAAATTTTTATTTTGTCTTCATCCTCGCTACTTTCTAGGACTTATGCAGATAAGAGTGTTTCAATTGCTCTTTTTTGTTTCATGACAATATTTAAAAATTTTAAACACTACCACAATGCCTGACAACGAATTGGACAATTTTTGCAACACAACAATCTGACAACCGTGTGAACTGACAATTTCGGTTGACAGATAAATTCATTGTGCGACAATTGTGTGCCAATGAAATTGTAAGGTTTTCTTTGCTAACAAATTTTCAATGCAGTACATTGCTAGATCTAACAACCTTCTATACATAGTTTAAGTTATGCAAATGGTCTTTAGTAGTTATTGAAAAGTAAGTTATTTCAAGCATTACCAACGTATTGCTGTGGTCTTCTTTTATTTAACAAACATGATAAGTTTTCATAAATTCTTTACACAGTTTTAGATTTTTTAGCTTCATATCTCTTTTTTTTTTTTTTGTTATTAATATTTAAATACATTTACCGTATACATACTCTTAGAAAGAAATATGGAAAATATTTTTCTTAATGTTGGCCTTTTGTTTTTGAAATTCCTACGTCATTTTATTTCACTTCAGTTTTCTCACGTTTGACTTTTTTTCTTGCAGTGCTTTAAGTACCGTTTAAAATATTCCCCAGAGCTGTATAAATAAAACATTGGCTTTGTGCTGGTTGGTCGTATTGTATTTTATATTGTGCAGGATTGCTAGATTTTTGTTTTATGCTGGCACATATATCAGCGGGTTATTGTATGAATGACTTTTTATGCTCGTTCTACAATGTAAAGTCTCATTTTTGTCATGTCCTACAAAATCGCAGCCACACAAAGAGATGAACGAATATCATAAAAAAAACACTTAAATATTTTGTCACTCGTTTTTAGTTAAATTTCTTTTCTGTCCACGGTATAATTAACTCTTGTTGTTCATATATATATATATATATATATATATGTATAACTATGTATATATTTTGTTAGTTTTAATTTCTTATGCAACCTTTTGTCTACTACCACATATTGCCAGTATGTTCAGTTGGTGTGATGTGGTTGCTGGCATCGAAATCCTTAAGGGATTGATTCTACACAATGAAAAACATGGTATATGAGTGAACAGCTGATGTATTCGTACAATGATATTGTGATAAAGTATTTAATGGTGATAAATTGATTGTACTTAAGTTGAACGATAAACTGTGGTATTATGAATGGCTGTAATGAGATTAAAGTTTAATTAAAAATCTTCACACTAAGAGAGAGGTTTCCATTTTAGTTAATTGAAAACAAATAATTTGAAATACAAAAATTAAATTTGAGGCCATAATTTAGTTGAAAACAATAAAACTTGGAGACCGTTGTAACCAATTTTATGCGAATTTCTTCTTGTACTGACATGTCTATTGTACATTTACGGCAAGATTTACAAGTTCTGGCCGGCCTATGGTATGACGAACTAATATTGTGTTAATCGTTTCTGGGATTGATCTACCTACTTTACTTCAAACAACATTAGTTTCTAGAGTCAAACGAATAATTATTAAAGAGCTAAGCAAAAACCAAAAAGAACCATTATAGACTTGGTCCAACTAACCAAATACTGACGACAGAATAAACATTTAAAGACATGGTCACCGCAAACAAACATATAAATAAATTTATGAATAAATATGTCTCTCAGAGTGATATTTAATATTACGTTCATATGTATGTACGTACATGCTAAATGGCTTTATTGTCATTTAGAATAAAGAATTTTACCTTCGACCACAGATATACATACATAGATTGTGATTGAGATCAAATGTTGAAAATAATTTCCTCTGACGTGTTTCGTAATGTATTAAAATTGGTTCATTAAAATTTAGACAGGCTAAATTTAAATCGCAATCACATCTATTTTGTACTATAATACAAATTTGAGAAAAAATTTTCGCAAATTTTTCAAGAATTTCTTACATATTTTGTTAGACATTCAGTCTTATTATGAATGTCGTTTTTTATTTACGACAACGACAAATTTAATTTGTTTCATTAATCTATTACGAAAGAGTCGTTGTCGTAAAAAGAAAACGACACTCATAATGAGGCTGATTAAGTAACAGTTTCTACAAATAATAATTTAAACAATAAAATCATTTGACCAAGTTACTCATTTAATGAACCATGAATTGAATCTATGTATGTGAATTTGGATGGCCCCTATAGATTCCAAAAATTCGAAATATTGAGATTATCATGTTTTATTTAATATAATTATTATTCATACATATTTGTTTTTATTATTGCTGTAATTGTTTTATTAATTTTATTATTATGTTTTTATTATGAAAACCGAGCGAGGAAAAACACAAACTCCAAAAACAACATTGCATACATTTCAATTTCAATAAATTGCATTAAACAAATGATTACTCGAATATAAATAATTCTTTTTTTTAACAATTTAATCTTACTAAATGGTTCAGAACATTTTCTTTTAGAAGCAATAGAAAGGAAATACCAAAAGCTCCAGAGCAATTATTGTCGGAATGTTTCTGGAATTACTTTGTTTTCTACTTGAAGTAAGAATATTCAGATTAGTTGTGATGATCAAATTTGTTGACAATCGAATGTTTTGAATTAACAAAAATATAATTATTCAACTGTTGAAATACGCCCTTGGCAGGGTAGAAAATGCATTCCAGTGTGGTATTCTTTGAGTGATTAATTAAATGAACTCAAGCCGAAATAATAAGAAATTTTCTCTAATATGAAAAATTTTCAAAGTAGAAAACGGTGATTTTTTATATTTTTTTTTTATTTGTTAAACATGTTCAGTTTGGTCTGTAATTGGACTTACAAATGAACAACGCTTGCAGATTATTGAATTCTATCAAATTCTTGCTTAGTTAAGAAAGCGAAGATCCACTTTTTTCTTGGAAACTTGTGTTCAGCGATGAAGCTCATTGTCATCTGATGTTACCGAACTATAATCGTATTTGGTGTGGTAACAGCACTGAACCGTACTTTTTCTTTAACTTTTTAAACACAAAAAATGTTTAACCGTAAATCCGGATTTTGGAGGTGTCCGGCATATTTCACTATTGGAATCTTGTTTTACTAGACCAGCCCTACAAGAAAAATAATATCCTGTACCAGGAGTTTTGGACTGTCGCACCATGTAATTGATGTAATTACCGATTTTTACTGTAATTTAAAGAGTTTGTCTGATTTTCATAATAATCTTGAGTGTAATTTAACAATTTATAAAATTAAAAGAACATTTTTTCAATATTCACAACAAGTTATAAAAAAGGATAAGATATAAGGTGAGGCTCTTTTGTTTGAATTTGATCTGAATAATATTATTTACAAGAGATTTATGGGTGGCATAGTAGAAGTGGACCAATTATGAACTGATAGCTTCTAAGTTCAGTATCCAATAATATGCTTTCTACGTATTTGAGGCTTACGGTTATTTAGTATGCCCGGAAGTGGACTTAATTCGGAAGCTATTGCCAATTATTGACTGACAGCTACAAAATCCAGTAGCATAATTGCCGTATATCCGATATTAATATTATTTCTTGTTTAAAATTACTGATCTATATAAAAATTGGTTCGATATTGATATTTTTTAGACATTTATGTGGGTTAATTTGCTTTTCGGAAATGGTTCTTATATGGCAGCTATGACAAATTATGAGCCGACCTTCTTAAATTTTGGAACAGTGATTTTCATGCATATGAGGATATTTCACGTTGAATTTCAACATAATAACGGTATATTTAGATTTCAAGAGTGGACCTTATTATGGACCGATATTCTCAAAATCCAACAGTTTAATTTTGGCATGCAAGTAAATGATCCGTGTACAATTTGAATCGGTACCGTTATTTAAAAGAGGGTACACCGCCCAGTCAAGAAGAGCTGAAAATAGCGATATCCCGGTTAAAAAACAATAAAGCAACAACTTATGAGTGATGAGTTGGAAAGAAGCATGCATCAACTTATATACAAAATTCGGCTGGAAGAATGCATGCCTGAAGATTGGAGTCTCAGTGTGCTATGTCCCGTTCACAAGAAAGGAGATAAAACTATCTGCGCCAATTATAGAGGGATAAGTCTCCTTCCTATCGCGTACAATATACTATCGTGTATTATATGTGAAAGACTAAAAACTAAGGTGAATGAAATAATTGGCCCTTATTAATGTGGCTTTAGACCTAACAAATCAACCACAGACCAGATTTTCACACTACGACAGATCTTGGAAAAGACTCATTTGAAGCAAATTGACAGCTAGCTAGCTAATAAGGCTTTGCATGATGACCTTAGCTGATACGAAATCATCAGTTAAAATAGGAAGGAACCTCTCAGAGCCGTTTATCACCAAACGAGGTCTCAGACAGGGCGACAGTCTGTCATGTGACCTCTTTAATATCCTATTGGAAAAGGTCATACGTGACGCAGTAGTGAATAAAATTTATTTAAAGGCCAGTTAAGGAAGTAATTTTCGGAAGAGGGCTTTCTATGGGGAATGGACCGAAATTTTGTGGGATGATTTTTGTATATATGCGAATGGTTTGTGCAAAGTTTTGAGTCCGTACCGATATTTATAGGTTATATTTAAACATAAATGTCTTTTTCGGATGTCTTCTTATATTTAAGCTATGACCAATCAAGGGCCGACCTCCATAAAATTTAGTACAACAATTTAAACATCTATAAGGATTATTTATGTAAAATTTTAGCCGTTTAACATCATTTGTATCTGTTTTATACGTTTTTAAGTGAATTTTGGAGGTGGACTTTATATGGGGTCTATGGTCAAATATGGACCAACATAAAAAGAAATCGGTTTACCATTTCTTTTTGCATGAAACTTATTTCAGATGAATTTTGTATTGATATTCCAATTTTATAGGCGTTTATGTGTAATTGAGCAATATTTCGGGAAGATTTTTGTATAGGGGCTATGAAAAATCATGGACATATTCTTACTGTTTTCCTCAGACTTTCGTCTTTTATCATAAAAACAACGTATCCAAAATTTCATGGTATTATCTGCAATATATTTAAAAATATAGCAAGAAAAATGTTTAAATATATCAAATTTTTATGTAGGTGTTCTCACTTTTTGGTCCATAACTCTGGTTCTAAAATACCGATTTTGCTCATTTTCAATACCAAACTGCTTAGGAGAAATATAAGCAGGTTTTTGTTGATTTCGGTTGTGTTCTTTGGACATGAGAGTGTTTAACAGAGACAGACGGACAGACAGACAGACGGACATGGCTCAATGGACTTAGAATTTCGTAAGGACCAAGAAAATATATACTTTGCTGGTTCTCAGATGAATATTTCTCAACTTATGATGGTGGAGGATATAAAAACAGTTGTTTATTTCCTTTAAATGAACGGGATTCCTTTTAATTGCAAAACAAAATCGTTAAGCAGTTTAAAGAAAATATGACGAGGTTTATTTACTCAAAAGTACATAAAAATAAATTTAAATAACACTCTGTCTACAGTTTAAATACCACTTTGAGGTTTACTTAACAATGACTAACAAGTAAGAAAGTATAGTCGGTCAAGCCCGACCATATAATACCCTACACCTAGTATATGTAAATATAAAAAAGTTTTTCAGAAATGGGCGTTATTTGCGAGATATCACCTATTTTGGACCAAAATTCAGTGTAATGATTTCTGTGAATATAAATATTATATGTGTTAAACTTTATCTCGATATAAATACTTTTAAAAGATTTATGGAAATTAAAGTGAATTACGGAGAGGGTCTTATATGGGAGTTTCGACTAATTATGGACCGATCATCATAAAATTCTACCATATTATATGTATATGTACAACACATATTTGTGTTCAATATTATTTGGATACCAACGTTTCTAAGAGAGTTATGCTCGTTTAAGTGATTTTTGGAAGTGGGCCTTATATGGGAGCTACGACTAAGTATGGACCGATCTTCACGAAATTTGTAGGTGTGCGTTATCTTCATTTACTACTCATTTGTGGTGAATTTTGTTTGCATACTTGCAAATTTCAAAGATTTATGACCGGAAAACCCCAATTTCGGGAGGACATTTGTATGCGGGCCAAATGAAATAATCTACCGATTTCCACCAGTTTCAATCCCATTCATCCTTGGGCCGAAAAAATATCACGTACCAAATTTTATCGCAATATCTTCAAAATTGCGACCTGTACTCTGCGCACAAGCTTTACATGGATAGCCAGCCAGCCAGTCGGACGGGTGAACGGACATCGTTAAATCGACTCAGAAAGTGATTCTAAGCCGATCTGTATACTTTAAGGTGGGTGTTGGACCAATATTTAGGGGCGTTACAAACATCAGCACAAATTCAATATACCCTCCCCACTTTTGTGGTGTAGGGTATGAAAATAGGTTCAATACATCTAACAATACACCAATCATAATTTTCGGATGGTTCGAAGCTAAGATACTAGAATGTTCATTCATGTCTAGAATGTTCAGCCAAAGGCATTAAAACTTAATGTTGCCATATTGCTCAGTAATGTTTATAGGTGTTATCAACAATGTTTGTTAATAGAAACTTCCAGTAATGCAAATGTTGCTGAAAATTACGTTTGTGGATAAACATTTTCTTTTTTATTTATTTATTTCATTTAATTGGATCTTTCTTAACGAAATTTACAATAAGTATTCAAATCTTAATTCTAATTGTTATTTATTAGATATTACCAATGTAATAACGAATTTACTGTATTCAAATCTTAATATTCTAAATAAAGATAAAAAATTTTAGTAGAGCCTTCTCACTAGGCTCTTTTTAACCTCTGGTGACCTTCGAAATGTAATAGATCCCGGGCGAGATAGTTGGCGTGGACTATTTTTAAATATATATTTGAGTATATGCTTTTTAATTTCCTCGTAAATAGTGGGGACATATAGATCTCTGTGAATTGTGTCATTTCAAATATACCATGGGGCGCAGACAATTTGTCGTAATATCCTAGACTGTCTTCTCTGTAATTTTTGGATGTTTGATGCGCATGCCGTGGCCCATAATTGGATGTCATATGCCCATATTGGTTTTATAAGAGAACTTTATTGTCTAGAGAAAAATTTTAGCTTCGACCTAAGAGCCAATGTATTTGAACCGCTTTAAGTTTCATAGCCGTTATCTTTGCTTCAATATGACGAGACCAAGTCAAGCGTCGGTCTAAATAAATTCCTAAATGTTTAACTTGATTTCCCACCGAAATAGTGGTGTTATTTATTTTTACTGTTGGGCATGATTTTCTTTTGAACGTGAAGGTTAGATGAGCACATTAATAAACATGTTGTATGTTGTTAAACATGCTTGATACCGGCCGTTAAGTTTAAATTGAAAGACAATTTCGTAACATTGTTAATGTATATATGTATATTCGAAAATTTCTTCTACCCATTTTTAATTTATAACGACTTGATATAAACTTCGTATTTCTTGGGAACTAATGCGAGTATATGGGAATTCACAAATTACTGAGAAAACTTGTAATTCAATAGTAGTAGAAGGAACATCGACCACATTCCCGGATCCGTCCTCATATTTTGGGTGGTGTATGAGTATGTTTGTCTTCTTGTGAGTGTTATAAACTTATGTTAATTTTGTTAATGTGGTTGTTGCTTTTTATGATTATTACTTATAGCGTTATATTAATAATTTTTACATACTTTTGCTTATTGTACCTATTCATTGACTTTTCTGCATTGTGTTTTGTTTTACTACCGAAAGTCCTTTTTATTCATTATTTGGGCTCTTTCGTTCTTTTATGTTAATTAATTTTTATTATCAGAAAAATACACCAGTAACAGTAACAGTAAGAACAATAAGAACATAAAATAATAGCTGAAGGATTTATTACTTACAAGTTCAATGGAATATTTATACCCATGGCAAGTTTTAATCATCATCGAAAGCACAACACAGAGACAGTACCGACTTGGTGTGAATTTCAATTCGAGGAATATGCAGTTTGTACTTTTGACAAAATAATTATTATATTTTACTCGTATATCTAGTTGTGTTTTCATGTAAATATGTATTAATATACAAGTATTGTTATACACATGTATATTATTACGCAGCACAAATTTAGTTCTAAATTATAATTTCAGTTATTACCAAAAACCCGCTTAAAGTACGGTAATGTTTATTTATCAAGCAGTACGACTTAGGGTACGGTCACACACGGAAAATAATTACTTTAAAAGCGTAACCACTATTTTAGTTAAGCACAAATTTGTTTGACGATGTTTAATCTTACAAGTGTTTTGTAAGAGCAAACAGAATCAAATAAAATAAAACTATCCTTCGGTGAAAAATTTTTGGTAACAGAAGTTTTCTTTGTTTAGTGGTTACGTTTTTTCATAAAATATTCGCCAGCTACGATTGCACCCTTAGGCTTTCAACTACAACTTTTTAAAATATGAACTGAAATTTAATATCTAAACAACAATGAATATTAGATAAATTTAAATACACTCCGAATTAAGTCATTAATAAAATCCACCAAAATTAAAAATAAATTTACAAGCTGTTAATTTATTACTTAGTAATTACTCTAGGTTTCAATAAATCAGCTGAAATTTTAATTTAGGGGTATTATTGATAGATTTACGGTAACGGTTGCCAACAGCTTGCATTACCACGTAATTAGTTACAATGATAAATGCTGATACTTTGCAACTATGTCATTATTTTAATATCAATAAGTAAGCAATATTGTAACAGACAACAAATGTATACTTGATTGTATATAAAAGTAATGAGTTAAAATTCTAATACAATTACTGCTGCTTTTATTTTCTAAGATATGATGTAAAAAAAAATATAAATCGGTTGCATGAATGAAGAAAAACTTATTTATTTATCAAATTAACAAAAATTTAAACATTCGAGGACTGAAAGAATTTTAAATTAAATCAGAATTTCGTAAACAAGTACTTACATATTTCAGATTGTATGGATTGTACAGTCATACTTAGCAAGTATTTTCCAAAAAAGTCTTAACCACTAAAAAACATATATTTCAATTCGTTTATTTATTTAAAAAAAAAACTTTTCTTATTCAGGCCAAAGCTCAACAAATATTTAATTCTACCCTACACCACCTTAAAGTATACCGATCGACACAGAATCACTTTCTGAATCGATTTAACGATGTCCGTCCGTCCGTCCGTCTGGCTGGCTGGGTGTTCATGTAAAGCTTGTGCGCAGAGTACAGGTCGCAATTTTGATATCTCAATAAAATTTGGTATGTGATATTTTTTCGAGCCAAGGGATTGGATTGGAACTGGTGGAAATCAATTCACTATTTCACTTGGCCCCCATACAAACGTCCTCCCTAAATAGCAGCTTAACGATCATAAATGTTTGAATTATGAAAGTATCCAAACAAATTTCACCACAAATGAGTAATAAATGAATCTACAAATTTTGTAAAGATCGGTTCATAATTAGTCGTAGCGCCAATATAAAGCCGAAAATCACTTTAATGACTATATATCTCTTCAAAATGCTGTTCTCCGAATAAAATTCAACACAAATAAATCTCATATATACAGAAATGATGACACCCAATTTTATAATGGTCGGTCCATAATTAGCCATACAACTCCCATATAAGACCCTCTCCGTAATTCACTATTTATATCGAGATAAAGTATAACATGCACAATATTTATAGTCACGGAATACATGGCACTAAATTTTTGAATGATCGGTTCACAATAGGTAATATCTCGCATATAGCGCCCATTTCTGAAAAACTGTTTAATTTATATACTGGATGTAGGCTATTATACTAGTATGGTCGGGCCTGACCAACTATACTTTCTTACTTGTTTTAATTTATTTTATGCTGTTTGATCTTGCAAAACTCTTGTAAGAGTAAACAATGTCAAACAAATTTGTGCTAAAAAAAGTGGTTGCGCTTTTTTGAGTGACTGTACCCTAAGCAATTTAGATGTTCATTGAGAAGTATGTGGTTTTATAATTCCAAGTGAATAGCTAACATTTTTGCTAACAAGTATATGGTATTAGAAATATAAATCTTAGGATACCAATTCTCTATAAAAATATGATAAAATATATTTAAAAATATATTTGAAACTCAACATTAAAAAAAAAAATGAAAAAATGCATCTCGCTTGGGCACAAGTTAACGCTTTCTATCACCCTAATAGTTTGACCATCAAATGACCATTCTAGAGTTGGGGTTAAAAATCAGAATTTGATTACACGAGCTAGTCTTTTTAATAATATAAATTATATATCATGGATTATATTATAACCTTGTTTCATATGGGCATTGAGTCTGTCTAAATATCAATTAATATGTAAAATTAAATATGTAATGTGTCTCCCTTTAGTAAACTCTTAATATCTTGTCTTTCTACTTAATATCCGGTCAATAACCCTTGATGTTTTATTCACTTTAATGAACACTTCAATGAACTTCTTGTACTACTGCTGTGTTCAATGAAATTAGAATTTTAGATAAACGCGTTACTAGAAATATTTTTAACTCTAGTAAAATGTATTTGTATAGAAAAACTAATAAAATTAAATTGAACTTTCTAATAAGATGATTAATAATTATATGAATAGGACACTTAACCTCCTTTAACTTTTTCAAATTTATACCTTAACTGTGGTGTTAGCTAAACCACGGATTTAAACCTTAACTGTGGTATTAGCTAAACCACGAATATGCTTGTATATGGATGCTTGTATATAACACTAGACCAGTTTTCCTCTAGGGTAGTTTAATAGACAATAAACTGTAAGATAACTCGACTTAACTTATTTCGATTATCTTAATCTACATTTTTACTACTTTTGTTTAACAATTAAGACGAGTTAAATATATCTGTATATCAGATTATTTAGAAAATAATAGAAATAGTTTTTAGGTAATGAAAAGAAAGGAAAGAAGAGAGGCAATATGTCGCTAAAACTTGTATAACAAACAAGTATAGTCGGCCAAACCCTACCATATAATACCCTACACTCAATATATGGTTATGCTGAAATAGGCACTACATGGCAGCTATGACCTCTTATGGACCGATCAACCATAAATATAGTAATGTAACTTCTGTGCATATAAATATTTGTTAATAAAACTAGCTTGACTTTTTATAATAGGTGTTTATTGTTCGATGTTTAAATAAAAAGTAAAAACCAAATGGAAAAATTATTACAAACAAAAACATATTTCTAAAAAGATAAATTGATTTAGAAATACAAAGTACAAATATTTAAAGTAAATTATTTAAGTTGAACATAAAATAATATAATCCAACACGCCTCCTCAACTTAAATGGTTTCTTGAATACCCATTGATGAAATACAAAACGTATGTTTGATACTGGGTAGTGGTTTTGTTAAAACGTCTGCCACCATCTCTGTAGTCGGCTTGTATTGAATATCTATTATTTGGTCTTCAACTGCTTGACGTATGAAGTGATATTTATAATCTATATGTTTCGTCCTTGAATGATAGCCTCCAAATTTGGCCATCTTTTGTGCGCTTTGTGAGTCACTGTATAGTGAAATTGAATTATCATTTAAGTAATCCAATTCCTTTAGTAGATATTTTAAGTAGTATGCTTCTTTGGCTGCTTCTGCAAGAGCAACATATTCCGATTCTGCGCTGTAAGTTGCTACAACACGTTGTTTTCTTGATTCCCAGGCAATTGCACCACCTGCGAGAAAGGAACAAAAACCAGTTTGAGATTTTCTGTCATTAACGTCTGTGGCCCAATTTGCGTCAACATAACCAACTAATGGTAGCTTGTCTTTGCGATAAATTATTTTAAATTTCTTTGTCGTATTCAAGTATCTAATAATGTGTATTGCTGCCGTCCAGTGTTGTTTTCTTGGGTCCTGGCAGAATTGCGACAACATATTTACACTGCATGATATATCAGGGCGACTAAAAACGGAGAGATGTAGAAGCGAACCAATAATTTCTTGATATTTTGTTTTATCAACAGTTTCTGCTTCCCCTGTTATTTTTGGGTTCTTTTCTAATTTCAGTTTTGGTTGCATTGGAATTTTTGTTGGCTTTGAGTTTTCTTGACCATATTTTCTAATCAGGTTTTCTGTGTATCCAGGCTGTGATATTGCTAAAACATTTCTTCCAATTTCTATTTCCAATCCGATGCAATGCTTAGGCTCTCCTAAGTCTTTAATTTCAAAATTGCATTTTAAAACTTTTATCAATTTCTCAACATCATTGTCATTTTTTGATGCTATTAATATGTCATCAACATATAGACCTACTATGATTTTACTATTACCGTTTTTAAAATATATACATTGATCATATTTAGATTGAACTAAACCAAAATTTTTAAATATTGCATCAATTCTTTTGAACCATTGACGAGCTGCTTGCTTTAATCCGTATATTGCCTTTTTTAATTTGCAAACTTTATTTTCTGATTGAACAAAACCTTCTGGCTGACACATGTAAATCTCTTCTTCTAAGTTACCATTTAAAAATGCCGTTGAAACATCTAGTTGACGAAGTTTTAAATCGTTTTGAACTGCAAGTGCATACATGAGTCGTATGGAACTTTGACGAACAACAGGTGCAAAAGTGTCCATATAATCAATACCGTATTCTTGCGAGTATCCTTTGGCAACCAATCTTGCCTTTCGTTTCTCAATTGTTCCATCAGTTTTACGTTTAGTTTTATATACCCATTTACAATTAATAGGTTTTCTGTTATCCGGTATGTCGACTAAATTCCAAGTGTCATTTTTCATTAATGAATCGTATTCTTGTTTCATAGCTGCTATCCATTCTTTAGAGTCATTCGAATTTATAGCTTCTTTATATGTTCTTGGATCGTTTTCATTGTTTAGTATAATTGTATTTGCTACATTTGTTCCTGTATTCCACGATCTTAATGGGAGTTGCAACTGGTTCTAATTGATATTCATCTTGACCACCTTCAGTAATATCAATTTGTTCTGAACTATCAAAAAATTCATCAATTTCTTCTGTTTCTAATTCAGTGTTTGTTTGGTTATTTTTATCTATTCTCAAATTACTTTTCTTGGATGTAATATCAGTACTAAATTCATAAAAATTCGTTTCATTCTTCTCATTTTGATTTTCTTCCCTATTTACTTCATTTTCAATGAATTTAACATCTCTACTTTTCAATATTGTAGATGTTCCCTTTTTCCACAAGATATATGCTTTAGATTTTTCATCATATCCTACTAAGACTCCTTCGTAACTACGAGGTTCAAACTTAGATTTTCCGGGTTTGTTATTTAATGCAAAAGCTCTACAACCTATTTTGCGAAAATGGCGAATGGTTGGTACTTTTCCAGACCATAACTCTTCAGGTGTTTTTTCTTTGTTTAGATTTGTTGGGCAACGATTTCTAATGTAAGCTGCTGTACGTATTAATTCCGCCCATAAAAAAACTGGTAAATTTGATTCCAACATAAAACATCTAACCATTTCTACTAGAGTCCTATTCATCCTTTCAGCTACTCCGTTCTGTTGAGGAGTATACTCTACAGTTAATTGACGCTGAATTCCGGATTCACTTAGGTATTTTGAAAATTCTTTTCCAACTATTTCTGGTGCGTTGTCACTTCTTATGCATTTAATCTTTTTGTCTTTTGCTAATTCAACACTATTCTTGAATTCTTTAAATACTTCTAAGTATTCACTTTTATTTTGTAAAAAATATACCCAAACTTTTCTTGAGTAGTCATCTATAAACGTAGCGAAATACAACTTATTTCTGGCAGATTTGACCTTCATCGGTCCACATAGATCAGTATGAATCAATTCTAAAATTTCTGTGGAAGACTTATCATTTTTTCTTGGAAAGGGCTCTCTTGTTTGTTTTGCTTGAATACATGTAGTACATTTTAACTTCGGATGATTATTAATTTTTAGTAAACCATATACCATTTCCTTTTGTTTTAAAAATGTTAAATCGCTTGAGATATCCTAATCTCTTATGCCACAATTCTAAATTTGAATTTAATTCTGTTGCTTTTCTACAAACGTTGCTATATTTTCTTTCTGATTGTACTATATAGAGGTTGTTTTCTTTTCTCGCTTCGGCATATATTACTCTATTCTTTGAAATTTCGGTATTATGACTTTTCATCAAAATATGAAATCCTGCATCTGTCAACTTTGTTGCTGATATTAGATTACTTTTAAGCTCAGGAATGTATAATGTATTAAATAATTTGAATATGGTCTTCCTACTATTTAAATTGAGATTTAGCTCAACTGTACCAATTCCTTTAACGTCAAGCTCTTTATTGTCTGCTAGTTTTACTTTTCCTACGTAATTGGTATTAATTTGAATGAATAATGAATCATCATAAGACATATGGGAGTAAGCTCCACTGTCAACACACCAGATGTCAAACTTTTCATTCGTTACATTATTAGCTATTAACTCTTCTTCGCAACCTTGTGCATTGTCAATTATAACACCTACTTCTTTTGCAATCTGATTTTGTTCAGTCCTGACTCTGCAATCTTTTGCCTTATGTCCTTTACGACCACATTTATAACACTTGTAGAAAAAATTTTCATCGGACATACCTGTTTCCTTTTCTTTGTGTATAAATTGCTTCGGTTTCCATTTCTTTTCCTTTAATGCATTTTGTTCATCTTGCTTACGTTTAGGTTTGTCTCCAATTTCAAGTAACCTTGATCTTAAAATACATAATGACGGAAATTCGCTAGATGTATCAAACGCTGCACGTACTTCTTTGTATTGATCACTCAAACCATCAAGTAATATTACAACAAGAAAACTTTCATCCAGATTAACATCCAATTCAGATAAACATGAAACACAGATGTCAAATTTTATTAAATAGTCTGATACGCTTTCGCCTGAATGCATTTTTAAACTGAGTAATTTACGGAAATTTTCAGCTTTGCGCCTAGTTGATTTGCGATCGTATGTTTCTTGAAGATAATTCCATATTTCGCAGGCTTTCTTGAAATTTTTAACCATTCTTACAATATTTGGCTCTATTGCAAAGATTAGCTGCGATCGTGCATCCAATTCCAAATCATCAAATTAACATTGATCTTCTAAAGATTTTTGATACGCACGTTTTTGCTCTTCTGTTGCTTGATGTGTTATTTCATGCACTATCGGTCTTTGTAAACTTCCTATTACAAATTGTAATAATCTTGCTTTATGAAGAATTGCTTCCATTTGCGGCTTCCAGGTTCCATAATTATTACCATTTAACAACGGAATTCGTCCATTCATTGAAGACATTTTGCAGCAGTAAAATTTTTTTTTTTTTTTTATTAGTTTTTGCAACTTAAATCCTTTCGTATGTGGATACGTATGCGGCCCATAACCTGTTAATAAAACTAGCTTGACTTTTTATAATAGGTGTTTATTGTTCGATGTATAAATAAAAAGTAAAAACCAAATGGAAAAATTATGACAAACAAAAACATATTTCTAAAAAGATAAATTGATTTAGAAATACAAAGTACAAATATTTAAAGTAAATTATTTAAGTTGAACATAAAATAATATAATCCAACAATATTTTTTTTTTTTGTGTAAAATGTTACTTCGATATAAACACCTTTAAAAGATTTGTACGTGTTAGAGTGATTTTCGAAGAGGTTCTTATATGAGAGCCTTGACTAATTATGGACCGAAACATATTGGTGTTGAATTTTATTTGGTTACCAATGTTTTGACGAGATTTATGGTCAATTATGGACCAGTCTACACGAAATTTGTAAATATGATTAGGTTATATACAATTTATTTGTATCGAAATTTGTTTGGTTATGTGCATAAAACATATATTTATGACAGATATTTGTATGTGGGCTAGGTGAAATAATGTACCGATTTAAACCAACTTCAATCTAACCATCTTCGCGCCGAACAAATATAATGTACAAAATTTTATAAAAATATACGGTCCAATCATGAATAAAAATTCCGCAGGAGTTTTTTCCCTTTTTATTTTTTTAACATTGAATTTGAATAGGAAAAATGGGAAAAGAGAGAAAACTCCCGCGGAATTTTTATTCATGATTGGGCTGATATTCAAAATTGCGACCTGTAGACTGCGCACAAGCTTTACCAGTCAGCCAGCCAGACGGACAACGTTAAATTGACTCAGAGTCTGGTCGATCGGTACACTTTAAGGTGAATGCTGAACTAATATTTATTGGTTTTACAAACATTAGTACATCCAATATATCCTTCCCGCTATGGTGGTTAATTTCAGAAATTGAAATTAATTATGAATATATAATAAAAGCTAAAAGAAAAAACTAAAACAATTTTCAGTGTTTTTGTTTTAAGGCATAAATCATGCACCTCATTTTAATCCACTTGCAATGCACACTTATTTCAAAGTACAAATATTTGTTTATTATCAAGAACTACATTAACACTCTTCAATACTGTTCAATTGGCGGAAGATGTGTACAAGTTCATATTTATTTCTATTAAGTCGCTCTAATTTATTCCATACAAATCCCATCGCAGCTTTTGAATAATGACAGAGAATCATCATACTTACGGTTTACTTGTATGATTTTAATACATAATTTACAGTACTTCTGGGAAGATTTAGCGTTTTTTCAATCGTAGAACCCGGAAATGTTGGAAATTTACCACAATTTTCTTCCTATTTGAGATTTATCAATGCTTGTTCAACTAACTGCCTATAGGCTTATATTACGACTGATTTAATTTTTTTGCATGCATAATGAGAGTTATATTTAAAAGACGAAAGTCAAGACACCAGGTTTTTAAAAGAGCTTCTGTAATGTGGCCGCATTTTATGTGAACAATGCTTTAAAATACTGAGCTGTCTCAAGTCGTTCGTCAAACTGTTCATCAGCCCTATTATGTAATGCTTTACTAATAGTAAACAAATGTGTTGCCCATTTCAAATAATTAGACAAATTTTGTATAACGTTCAACTAACTTAAGCTAGATGTACACGATTGAAATTTTCTTCAAAATTGCTCTTCAAAATGCTTCAAACTCGTGTAAAGAGCAAAATTTATTTATTTAATAACTATTAATATACAATTAATATTAATAACTAAAAATATATTATTAATAGTTATTAAATAAATAAATTTTGAAGAATTTTTGCTGTTTACATGAGTTTGAAGCATTTTGAAGAAAATTTCAATCGTGTAAATCTAACTTTAGTTATAAACAATCTAAAGACAGCTGAAGTCAGGACACTTGAATCTGTTGTCAACTCGTAAGCAGTTCATTAAACCCACATTAAGCATAGTCAAGATTCATACCACCCATTATATAAATACACGTATTCGTAATTATTTGCCTTATATCATTCAAGCTTTAAGGACACATGGCCAAACTGATTGGTATCAAATTGAAAAGAACCCACAAACTGTTTAAACTAACTAAATAATAAAAAACAAACAATATTTATTATAACAGAAACACTTACATACACACATATGTGTATATACGAACAATATGAAGTTGACAAGCGTCTTTGTTTTTCATTATGATTTACACACTAATTAATTATTAACACCCAGGACATAAAATTGCAGCTTTTCCACTACTTTATTCCCCGCTGAAATGCCGCCATTAATAAATATTTCAAAATAAAAAAAAACCCTCCTGTTGTCAACGTCATTAATTTTATTACTAAAACTAAAATTATGACTGTGAACTCCAAAGAGACTGAACGAGATGTCATTGTCTTCATATTGTATTTTTTAATATTTATTTATCGGGATTCATATAAGTTTATTGTCCCTAGACATTTTGTTTTGGTAATTGTTTAATTACTTCTTCTGCACTGTACGCGTGTGTGTGTGTGAGAGAATTTGTTGGTTGTGTATGTTTCTCCCTTTAGACTTCAGTGTCTAATAAATTACAATAATATTTTTCTTTATTTTTTTTCTGTTTTTAATTTTATTGCTGTTTATTTAGGAGGTTTGTTTTGCGATAAACTTAATGGCCTTTTATGATTATAACTAATATATTTGTATGTATTTGTGTTCAGTTGTGTGGGAGTGTGGAGCAATAATTTGTTAAACTTTGGATATACCAATTTGTTTTCGGAAAGGTTGGTATATACGGGCTTGAACCGAGGCATGAACTTGAAGAGAATCGCATTGACACAGAATAATGTTATTTAATTAATATTATTTAAATTGAAATCACTTGCAAATATAATTCGTTAATTCAAAAATAATTCATAATGAAATTAATTCCTAACAACATTAATTTAGCCCTCAAACGATTAAATTTTTGTTAAACCAAATCGAATGCAAAGAACTTTAATTTCGATTTCTTTTGCAAAGGTGGATTTTAGCAAGTCTGTATATTTTATGGTTGGATTTCATGAAAAGCTAAAGTATTTTCTATAAAATATTCTCTCATATTTAATGTTGAAAATGTTCTATTCTTTAGAAAATTTAGTCTAAACTATTTTGAACCACAAATTGATATTCAAATTGTTTTAAGGAAAGCTAAAACAATAAACTAAAATGCAATGAAGCTTATGTGGGAGATATGGCCCATTATGAACTGACCTTAACAAAATCCAATAGTAAAAATTGTGGCATACACATAAATTATTTCAGTTCGATATCGATATTTATAACTTATTTCTCATATGGGAGGTATGACTAATTATGGGCCGATCATCATAAAGTTCGTTACGACGATTTATATAAGTATGTACACATATCTGAATTATTTGTGTCGAGTTTAAACTTGTGTCAAATTTGGACTGATGCAAAAAAATATCATTTTGTTATTTCTCTGTGATGAAACGTATTTGGCTGAATTTTGTATGGATATTGCTTTTTTATAGGCATTTATATACCCTAGAGCCATATTCCGTTATAGGGGCTATGGGGACTTGTTCTTCTGTATTAAAAATATAGTGTGCTAAATCTTATGAACAAATTTCTGAAAAATATCCAATTTGTTTGAAATTTAGGTCAATTACTCAGATCCCACTCGACAGTTACTGCCCATTTTCAATATCAAACATTTCTGTGTAACAAAAATTTCATCGCTGTAAGTTCTTTTTTAAAGCTTCTGTTTTAAACAGACGGACCAACTGACAGACGGGCATAGAATTTTATGAAGAGCCAGAATATATATAGTTTTTGGTTTTACAGCCAATATTTCGATGTGTTACAAATGGAATGAAAAAGTTAATATACTCCTTATTTTTATGGTGGTGGGTGGTGGGGTGTCATAAAGCCATAGGACATAAAGCCATAATTTTGATCTGGCCTTAAGTCTCATACCAATTTTAGTGAAATGGGACATAAAGCCATTATGGTTTTATGTCCCATTTGATGTTTTGTTTATCTATCTATGAAATTAATGATTTAAAAAAATCCTAAATTTCTAAGCTCCAGGAATTAAAGGTGCAAACATTTCGTAGAAGGAAAAATTAATAGTTTTCCACTATAATTTTCCCAATTTTTTGGGACTTATTTCAAAATGTAAGAATAAATTCCAATAAAAATGAATTACCGGCAATAAATATACCATAGAGGAGAAAATACAAAAAAAAACTGTTGGGACTTATTTCATTTGGGAGTTATTTCATAAAAAACAAAAACATAAATTATGAAATAAGTCCCAATCTGTATGGAAATTTTTTTGGGGATTTATTTCATTTTTCCATTGGGAATTAGTTCATTGTACCGCATTTTTTTTACATGAAATAGGGTGGCATGCAACATTATCAAAAATATGGCTTTATGTCTCATTTTTGGAAAAAAAATTTATGGCGTTAAGTCCCATTCCATTGAGACTTAATGACATATGCCCTTATGGCTCAATGGAATGAGACTTGACGCCATATGGCTTTATGTCGTATGGCTTTATGACACCCTACCAGTGGTGGGTATAAAAAGTAGCCTTTCCTTCTATACTCCTGATATAAAAATTTCAGAATATATCATCTTTAATTGGTTTTACTACTTTTGAATTAAAAAGCTTTAGCAAAATTAATGTTTACTGTATTGTTAACCTAATAAACAATAACTTAACTAACTTAAAAAAGTACTTTATTAATATGTTTCAAAATCACTTAGTATTTATATGTATGTATGTATGTATGTATGTATGTATGTATATGTTTATGGTGGAATATTAAACGTTGAGGGTATATAGCTAAAACTAACTGCCTCTGAGTAACAAAATTCTAAATCCCATGTCCACAATTACTGACGCATAAATTCATCTATGTGTGACCATAACCAACTGTCCCACATGTTTGTTTCTTATTTCTTCTTGCTTATTTATTTGATCACAGCACGTATTCAATGGCTGCCCAGAGACAATTTTAACAAGTGAAGTGTTGTAAATTTTGATCAAGTGTTTTCTGGCGTTTTTGTGCCTGTGTACTTTTTGAATATCTATGTGTAAACTAGATGTAGTGTTGATGATGATGGTATCAATTGTTGTGGAAAGTGTAGAGTTGAGTAGCATTTCTGGCCCTGGGGGAATTTTAGTTATTTTGTTCGTGTTATTTTTGCGATAAACTAAAAATGAAATGAATGGCTAAATTGGCCAACAGGCAAAATGAGGAAGAACGAAATGCATTTGACTAGACAGACACATTAAACAGTTTACGGCTTGAGGCCTTAATAATCTCTAAAGTATATTGAAATTTAAGATTTATTTTCACTAACATATCTGCTGTAATATTGTTATAATTTTAGGAAGCTTATCGGCGCTGGGTTTGTAGTACATTGGTGCCGTATTTTGCTGAGACCAGCGATGTCATGAGACCACCTGAAATCTTAACCACCACAATAGAAAGTACCAGTGTGGCGAGTGGTAGCGCTGTTGATGTGAATAGTCCAAAGCCGTCACATAAGTCTCAAAGAAATTCATTAAACAGTAGCAGCAACAGCAACAGTACCACCATGACCTCAAACATGACTACCTCTCATACCATAGTAACAGCACCAAACACCAATAACAATGGAACAGCTATGTCATCTGCAATGCCAGCAAAAACAGCCACATCGAATTTTATTACAAACAGCAACAATGATAAACATGACATGCAATATAGTGCCAACAATTATCAGCAACATTTCTACATGCAACAACAGCATCACGTTAAAAGAAGAAATATACAAAAGCAGCAGCAACAGCAACAACATATTATCAATTACATATTGCTTGATAACAACAACACCACTACCACCACCACCAACAACAACAACAACAGTAACATCAGCAGCAACAGCAGTAAAATTAATGACATTCATTATAAAACGATTTTAATTCACCATAAAAATCAACCACAACAATGGCATCCCTCAACCATTACAAAGGCATTAATATTTAATGACATCATCGCCCTCAATCCACGGACTACAAGTCCAAGAAATCCTTTAAGATCAACAACTGCACGCCTCCACAGCATTAATGCGACAAACGAGCCAGCATTTGGACTTAAATTGCATCATAAATCAACGAATAAAAGACGAAAACGCAGTGATAATTCCTCAACAACTACAAAATATGCTGATGTTCTTGTTAACAGGTCATCAATGTCATCATTACCACCATCGCCGTCTTCACCGTACGCATCGTCAACGATGCAGCAAATGCAGAGACAAAAGCAACAATCTTTTAATTTCATATCGACTGCCAATAATGAGGATTCGTTTTACGTCAAGAATCCAGTGATAACCAAATTATTAAAAAGGTAAATTATTGAAACAAATATGTATGTATATTTATGTATATACATAATTTAATATATTATAGCGACTTATTTACTTATATTGCTATTCAAAACTTATCTATACTCGTATGTGGAAATAAGGACAGAGCTAAATTACATTTTTTGGGTGGAATTTCATGAAGTGCGCTTTAGGTTAAAAATAGTGGAACTCCACTACACGCCTGCCTATTATGTATTTACCAAATACAAACCCTAATGTTAACGTCCATTTATAATAGATTAATAAATTAATAATTGCTACCTGTATAAAATTTAACACATAGGTACACACATACATATAAACGCAAATCTTATAAATAAATTTTATGATTATGTAGTATCTGGTAATAAAGTTTTAAATAAATACTGTCCGTATCTTGTATAAACTTCTTGAAAAAGCCTCTCTTGGCACATTCAATGTAGAAAAGTTTATAGTCTTGAGACTTTAAATTGAATCCATTAACTTACATAGTTTCATGTTTAGAGAAATCAAAAAATAACATTTGAATAAAAATGGTACCTTGTGGATTGTCACTCAATCAGGACAATATTCATATGTTTTATTTATGTTTCCACTAAAAATTCAAGAAGTAACATTAAAAGAATGCAAAAGTACAATAAGGTCTCCCTTTTTTGCTGCCATTAAAATGTAAAAAGTACCATATATATCTCTGATTCTTACTTCATCAGCTAACTTAGGCCCGGTCGTTTTTTTATTAATTCTCTTTTGAAGATGCTACGAAAATTTGTTTGCATTTATACGACGTTGTTTTTTAGACGTCGTTTTTTACAAATTTTAATTTTTGTTGTAGTCAGGGTTGATTTTTTGTTGAATATTCTTTACTTTATTGTTCGTATTAAAAAATTTTCTTTGTCTTTTAACAAATAATTTTAAATGTATGGACACAATGTACGCACTAAAAAAATCACACATATAAATATATAATTACAGAAATCGAAAAAAAAATAATTATTTTTCTTGTTTACAAAAATATTCACCGTATTTATTTATTTTTTTTTTACGTATTGAATTTCTAAACGAACCTTTCAGTTCAAAATAAGAACAAGAATAAAACGGAACAACAGAAACAGAAATGAGTGTAAAGAGAAATATGAAAAAAAACATGAAAACATAAATCGTGTCTTTTTTTCTACACCGCTTGCTTCACTACACCGCTCGCCAACAAACCAAAAGCAACGTCAAAAAAACGACCTCGTAAAAATCATCATGTAAAGCCTAGTACTCTATTCAAATTTGGGAAAAATGTTGAGCAACATTAACTATTTCATACGGAAAATTTGACATATAGCCAATGTTGCCTATCACGCGAATTTACATAATTTGACGTTTTTTTTATTGAAAGTACGCCACATTGTTTTACTTATGTAAACAAAACACATATGTTTTGATTTTTTGTGAATTTAAATCGAAAATAAATAAAAGTTAAAATATTAAAAAATCTGTGTTGAATCGAAATCTTTAAATAAAAATGCATAAACAAATATTACTGGCCGCTTGTGCAGTAGAACAGCAAGTAATAGATATTGTTGTTGCGACAGAAGAGCTTTTGGAAGAAAATTCCACGTGAAACAATTGCTACTTTAATTATTTCGCTGTGAAAAAATAATGTTGCCAGATACATTTCACATGTTTTTCACAAAATGAACAGAGTAATACTTCTGCAACATTTGTTCATGAAAATTCCATGTTTATTTTTTTTAACATGTATTTTGACAGCATTCCACGTGAAATTTTGAACAGAGTACTCTGCTTTAACCGGGTCTTACATACTTATATATATGTTGGCAAATCCATGAATTTTTAATATGTATCAAGTAATGAAAAAGTATAAATATTATGATTAACATTACCAGAATATAAATATTATTAAGTTCACAATTCCTCTATAGTACCATTAACAGAAAACCCTTTAAGCTTTACCCCCTGGCCCACGATGTCGAACAATATCCTTCGCTTAGATAAGACTTAAGACACAAACTTTTATCGTATCTATTTTTTACTCAATCAAGTTTGTTTATTCCACAATCAAGTTTGTGTCTCGAGCTGTGGGCTGGAGAGTTTAATAAGATTCGTAATAGGAATGGCCTGGCTACGCGACAATAGACGGAGTGCTGGTGGCACAAGTGGAGGACATATGCATGTCTAAATAGGTTTTTTGGTCAGGTATCTTTTCTATTCAAGGCATCACAATGGACCATATTGGTCACTGGGTGAAGGTGTGAGGTAACTCACACCAGCCTTCCTACCTACCTACCTACATACCTATCGTTCGACATCGTGGGCCAGGGGGTTAATTTTTAAAATAATCCATATTGTCAAAAGTTAGTGTGAAATTATTAAAGTAAAATAGATTTTTTTTTAATAAATTTCAATATCGAAGTGGGAGTTGAAAATTCAATTATTATACCTATATACATTAGGGCGATAACTTTTTAACACTTTTTGCGAATATCAAAAACGGCATAGTATAGTCGAGTAGAACATTAAAAGTTATTAATAAAAAAATATGATAATTTTTTCGGATCGTTAAAAAAAGTTCACGCAGGGATCGGGTTGAAGTTTGAAAACAACAACTTCTATCTCACGGAAATTTTAAAAAATAAACACCTGTTATTTCTATGTATTCCTAACGTATCACTTAAAATTTATTTTGCAATTTATTCACTGCTTTAGACTTAAAAATTTTCCTGCGATTTACAATTCATCGCGGTTCAAAATGCGTTATTTGTAAAAATCTGAGTAAATTACCGAATTTAATAGATTGTACCATCACTAAATGCCTAGATTATGATCTTTTAAAAGAGTTTTCATAAATATACCATTTCCAATCAAAATTATGCAAAATTAAAATTGATCTGTGTTTCAATGAAGAAAATTACAAAGGCTTAGAACAATCGTTAACACAATTCCAAAAAGCAAAGGCGTGTTTTAACAGGCACTGGCTAAAAGAACTTGCAGCAATTTATTTGCAACAAAGAAGCAATATAAAGCGTTTTTCAACAGGGACGCTACAAAAGTAGACCGATAGGGACAGCAACCGACGCCATATTTTTTGACGCTCTTTTGACATATCTCTTCAGTACGGTTTGCCATTTCATGATGGAAAGATATACGAGCCAACAACGAGTCGAAATTAAATTAAATGGTCGTCATAATCGTCCTACCAGATCAACAATTGAGCGTCTAGTGGAGAATTTTGAATCTACAGGCACAGTAACAGTGCTAGTGAGACAAAGAAGTGCCCGTAGTGTCGAGAATATTGCTGCCGCTGAGGCTTCATTTGAAGAAAGCCCAAATGTGTCTCTCTCACGTCGTCTACATCCTTACAAGATCAAATTGACGCAAGAACTGAAGCCCCTTGAGCACCAGAAGTGTCATATATTCGTGAATTGGGCTGAGTAATAACTTGAAAATGATTCGGATTTTCATCAAAACATCATTTTTAGCGATGAGGCTCATTTCTGGCTGAATGACTTCGTCAATAAGCAAAATATGCGTTATTGTTCAGACAACAATCCATACGTACTCCATGAGTCATCATTGCATCCCGAAAATTTACGGTTTGGTGCAGTTTATTCGCCGGCGACGTCATTGGGCCGTACTCTTCCGTGATGATCAAGACTGGCACGTTACTGTGAATGGGAATCGCTACCGTTCAATGATAACAGAATATTTTTGGCCCCAATTGGATGATATGGATTTGGACAATCAATTTATTGGAAATATGGTATGGTATGGTCTATGTCAACAAGCCAGCGACGATTGATGAACTTCGTTCGAATATTGAACGTGAAATTGCAGCAGTATCGGCCGATTTATGCTTGAAAACCGTCGAAAATTGGTTTCAGCGTCTGGACTTCTGCAAGCGTGCCCGTGGTGGCCATGCAAAAGAAAACGAGTTCCATACATTATGGCATCGAACGTACTTTCACAGGAATAAAGAATTTCATTGATATCCAAAACCTATTTTGTTTTATTTAAAACAACTTTTGTAGCGCTCTTATTGAAAACCCCGATACATTTGTGCAGAGCGAGAAAATAAAAGTTGTACAAGATATTTATCCACTGTGCAAAATCTTCCTAAACATTAAACTTAAAGTTTATTAATACATGAATATTGTATCAATACAAAAAAAAAATAAAAAAAAAAGTTTTCTAAAAAAGTTTTAAATGTTAGAAATTTGCTTCCATGAGCATGAGCTTTTTTCGCAAAATGACGGGAAACAAGTGTTTTCATTACTATAAAATTCTTGGTCACTCTGTGGTATTATGCCAAAAATTTGGTTATAGCCCTAATATATATATGTAGCGCCGTTTGTATGGAGAAAAAATAAGGTATCAATATTCCCGACTAATATGAAAATTTGATTCATTTTAAGACTACGTTTCTCAATTTTTTTGTCCTGGGGTCAATATTTGGTGAGCTGGATTAAAGGATAAAATGTGTTTTTTAGAGGTTTTTTATTTTTTTCAACATTCCAAAGGAACATTTAAATTAAAAAAAAAAATTTTTTAAATTCATGCCGAACAAAATTTACAAACAACAAAACTAAAGGTTAACAATTTACAACTTTATACAAATTCAAACATTTTCAAATTTTCATACAAAATTTTAGTTTTTTTTTATTTTTTCAAACGGGAAAAACCATTTGTGGTTAATTGCATGATGTTTATAATCAAATACCAAATTTACATATAGTTCCTTTGGAAGAAATGTGAAAAAAGGACATTTTTATCCTCTAATCCAGCTCACCAAATATTGACAAATTGAGAAAAGTAGTCTTAAAATAAATCAAATTTTCATATTAGTCGGGAACATCCGCAACTTTATTTTGGGGCCACCCTAATGTACATACTTACACCAAGACAAATATATTATGAAAAATTAAAAGAAAATACTTCTATATTCTCTACTGAATACCCACTATATCCATGAGGGAAATTTGTTTTAATTGTATTGAATTATACCAAAAGGCAATAACTTCACAATTTATCAAGGAATTCTATACAAATGCATATATTATTAATTTGAATCAAACTTTGTGACTAGTTTCAAAGTAACGTTTGGATACATTTCGTGGATTTTCAGAGATTTTCTAGTCCCCCAACATGTTAAAATGTTAGAACTAGAAAAGGTTCCTACTATCGCGGAACCGGTTGCCTGTTGGTTTCCTGCCCTCAAGGGATTATAATTGCAATTTTGATATTATTGAAAGCCTCGAAAACAACATTAATTTGTTTTTTTTTACTAAAAGAAATATATAGTACATATGTATTATATATATTATAAATATGTATTAAAATGTTTCTATCTTTCAGATCAAAACGGAAAGAATTTGAATTTCGTAAACGACGAAGAATACGACCCTGCCTAAGTGTGTGCCAAACTGTAGAGCAAAAATGTCCATATCTTCTACCAGCCGATCGAGCGCCATCGATGCCAACACAATATGCCGGCGAACCAACATTTTTATGTTTAGGTAAGCTCAAAGCAACTTATCTTAATCTACATATCAAACACAATTTTAATTTTCCAGATTACAATATAGCCGAAACCGAAGAACAATTGAACAAGGCCAGCCATGGACCCAATGAATGCTGTTACACCTATTGCAGCAGCTCAGCCAATGGCATCTGCACGTACTGCAATGACATGTGGGATAAAACTGAGATCGATAGAGAAGCTGAAATCCTAAGTAAAGAGAGAAAAATGAAAGTTTTCAATATAACAATGAAAGCAAAAGGTCGAGTGGAAAGTGAAGCCACCATAAGAGTGGAGACTAGGATAAAGCAGAAAATCGGTGAAGAAAAGAATAGCCTTAAAATGTCCACCGTTGCCATAGAGGTGCGTAACGATACAGCATTCGAGAATGCCACACGTCTAGCCGAACGCCTACAATACTATGCCTTCTGCGACGGTGTCTTTTACTATGACGACGATGCCGACGACATGCCCGAATATCCAAATTCGGAAAATTGCCGGGCATTGCCACCAGTACAAAGTCGCTGTTCCATACCCTACTATGCCTCCAATTATATATCATCGGCCGATATGTTGGGATCGTATCGCAAAAATAAAGAGGCTCAAAAGCTCTTAATTTGGCTGAGTACTCTGCTGTGCCTTTGGTCCTGTTATAGTGCTCGATCTATGAGAGTGAGACGCTACAATGACGACAAGCGACAGCAAAAAACTGATCAGCAACAACTAACACATCAACAACAACACAAAACAACTAATACTGCCTATAGAGGGGGAAACATGTGCCAGAGTTGTCAAACTCGTGAAATTATGCCATACAAGTTAAACTGTAAAAAAGTCATTAAATTATGGTATGATGACAATGAATGTAGAATTATTATAATATACTGGTTAAAAATCGGAATCGGAAACGAAACCGCAACAACTCCAGCAACAGTAACAGCCCAACACAAAAAGTCATTATGGAAGAAACATTTGCTAGTAAGAAGTTTAAGACAAATTCTACATGGTACAAGTGTTCAATTGAATTTGAAAATCTTAGAAATTCCCTCATTGATTTTGTTAATAAATTATAAAGAAATTTTATTACTTTTATTTAAAAAAAGACAAAAACTTAGAAAACGAAAATATAGGAATTTTCCATCAACAGCACGAATAACAACAACAACAACAACAGATGGAAAATGTTGGCCCATCTTAAGATATTTAAGAGACAAGAACATGAAATCGAAAGCGGAAAAATGTAGTTTTAAATATAAAATCCATTATTATTATTATTATTATTATTGTAGTTGTAGACAAATATTTAGCTGTAGTTGTAATAAAAATATTATTAATAATAATAATTATTATAATAATAATAAATATATAAAGAGATTTAAATATAATTTTAGTACTTGTAATTTAAAACAAAATAATACTAATTACAACAAAAACCACAAAAACAAAATGATGATAAAGAAAATTAATTATAAAAAAGTTTCTATAATTAAATTTAATACTACTAAAACAACAACTCATATATTTATAATAAATTCTTATAATAACAACAACATCAGCAGCAGCAGTAGCAACAACAAAACAAATTATTATAATATTATAACTATTATAATAAGTTATAATGTTTATAATACAAATAATAACAAAAGTTATAGAAATTCAAATAACAACAACCAACAACAAATCTTTAATAGTTTTAGTTCAATTACAAATAATCAACATCAACATTATCATTGTCATTATTATTATTATTATTATTATTATTATTATTATTTTTATTATAATAATTATAATTACTATAGTCTTAAATTTAAGCCAAACAACAACAGCAAACAAAAAATACTGATCAATAATAGCAACGTTTTATACAAAACGTTCACGTTACCGTTAATGCTAAGGCATAACTTAATGTCAGACCTGATTCTCAAGATCATGGCGACGATAATGATGATGCTGATGATGATGTTAATAATATTATTGATAATGTTAATAATGCCGTTACTGTTTAAGTCATTTTTGCAAATGAAATACAATAATAATAATCATGTGAAAAATATTAAATCCAATCTTAGTTTTAGTCCAAATACTAGTTATAATAGTGAAAAAACAAATTATCGTTACTTTTATTATTATTTTAATTTCAATATTAACGATTGGTGGCAACGGAGACGATACTGGCGGCGACGACGTCGGCCATCAACGCCTCATCTCTTGCTAGATTATTGCTATGCCACAGAGTCCTTGCTTTTGAGCGGTGTCAGCGGTGAAGCCAATTTGTTTCAACATATTTTATTATAGTGGTTTGTTTAGTCGTCGGATGTAATTATTATAAGTAACTAATTTATTTAAATGTTTAACTTTTCTTTTTTTTTTTTTGTTTATGTACATTCAAACAGCATTTTATTAATTAGTTATTTTGAAATTTACGATTATAAAAATGAAAATCGTTTAACAAATATATTATAGAAACTATATTTATGTTTATAACCATCGTTTATTTATGTTTCAAAACTTTAATTGCGAAATTTTAATTTTTTTAATCTTACAATATTTATAAATATTCATAAATGGACAGACTTTTTTATATATTGTTAAAGGGGATCATGATATGTCAAAATTTACACATTAACAATGTTTAGAAACATGTTTAAAACACCCAGTTAATGTTTATAAACATTATTGTGAAACTTGATCTTGGCCCAGAATAAAAAGTAACTCATTTATTTTTATCTAAAATTAATAAGTTCTAATAAAATTGATAATATTAGAAGACGTTTATTTAAAACCATTCGCTTATAAATTAATAAACAACAGCAAATCTTCAATATGTATTTGAAAATTTTGTTAAGGAATTTACAAATTTTTATTGCACTTCTTAACTCCAAGATTACGGTTACAAATGGCAATTGTTTATACAAAAACGCGTAACCAATATTTTTTGTACACATTTGTTTGACGATATTAATTCTTACGAGAGTTTTGTACAAACAAATATCATCAAATAAAATAAAAATTAACTTATATGTTGATTTTTCCTTGGTCAAATAAGTTTTCGAAATAAAAACAAGAATTAAAACAAATTTTATTTAGTGGTTGCGTCATTTTCGTCAAATATTTGCCATGTGTGACTGTACCTTAAGTCTTCTTTAAAAATCAGTTGAATAAGCTACAACTCGCTTTTATATGCTAAAGTTGCAATGAAATACATTACAGTGTAAATTGTGATTGAACAAAAACTGACGTTTGACTTGTAATTATGTAATGAAAGCCATGCAGAACTTTTGCGGTAAAATATTTCTTTTCCGTCTTTGAAACAATTTGTTTTTTATTTATTAATTGTGTCTTCATTAAAAACGAACTAACAATAAGTTTTTCAATTATTATTCCAGCCAGTGCCGGACGAAAATTGCTTGTCCATTATATACAAACAATTTGTAAATGAACTAATTCGGCGGCTGCTCCGATTGGGAGAAACTTTTGTCAAGGCACACCCAAGTAGTATTCAGTGAAAGTTTTTTAAACTCGTGAAATTTTTTATTTTTCATAAGACAAATCATTAAATTTGAAAATCAAAATTTAAAAAAATTTAGACTCTTGTATTTTTTGTTGGTGGGCCTAAACTCTTTTGTATTAAAAACAACTTTCTTAAAGAATATTTAACAAATTAATATATTTCTGATATGTATCAGATATCATTTAAATATAAAAAAACTTGTCTAATTTTCTAAATATATTCCATATATGTCATTCCAACATTTTGTTTTTAGGCTATATGTTTTAAAATTCCATAACTGGGACCGATAAGGATTTTCAATAGCGATGCACATTTTAATATTTTCCAGATTTTGTAGTAAAATGCCAAAATAACAATACGAATTTAGATTAATTTTAAGCCATATGGGTATTTCCATGTTTGCGCACGTGACAGTCGTACATATTCGTATTTGTTACTTACACCAGTTGCGTTCAATATTAAATAGAAATGGTCTATTATTAACTTCGGTCAAAGTAATTTATTTTTTAAGTTCTATATATAAAACTTGCTTTAATTTTATTTTTTTATGTATTCCGTTCCACACAGCAGAAGATATGATAAAAAATTATGCTTTTATGGTGCGTACGTGACATTAGAATGTCAAGGAAAACAAATTGAAAAAATTCAGTTAGATTTCTTTCGCTTTGCTCTTTTCGCATTTTTTTTTTTTTAATATATTGTTGTTGTAATTAAACTATTTTGTAATTAGTGCAATCATAAAAAATTCGTTTTAAAAAAGTTACCATTAAAGAGAAAATTGTATTAAATGGAAACGAAACCAAGTAGCATTTTATTTTGAATTTGAATATTTTTCTCTCATAATATTGCATAAAAATAATTGTTTAATAAGTTATAATTTTTTGGCCGCGGTAGACCTTTCTATGGAAATACCCATATGCCACATTAGTTGCAAAACAGAGACAGGTTTGAAATTTGAAAAGTTACTTTTTTAGAATCTCCTAAATTTTTTATATATTTATATACATACATACATACATATGTACATAAATATTTTAATATTACATTCGAGATTTTCTGAAAATTTGTGCAATTTGCGCTCAATTTATCAGAATTCATTTGACTGTTTAATATATACGAACAAAAAAAAACTGTATATTAACTTGAAATATTTTTTATATATCGTCACCGAAAATCAAAAAGGCCATAACTATACATAAATATAAATTTCAAATTTAACCTTAAAAAACTATTGAGGATTTGGTTTAATAAAAAACTTATAAAATATTAGTAGTTTTTTAGTAATTGTACTTAAGGCTTTTTGGAATCGTTTTTTAGTTTTTTTTTTTTTTTGCAACCAAAAAGCCGTAACAACAAAAGATTTTTTAATAAAAGTTAAAATTAGAAAAAAATACCACTTTCACTTTTATTAAAATTTTTTTACGTTTTGTTTTCTGAAAACAAAATTAAAAAAAAGAACGAAAATTCTTTATTGTATACATTAAAAGACAAGGAGTTCACATTGCGAAGTAAAATTTATAAATCTTATCTGAGTACGGTAAATGTTCGTAAAAACTGTGTTAATCAGCCGGAAGTAAACATTTAAGTTCCCATCCCGGCGATGGCTCCATTTCTTTTTGGATATTTTTATTTTTTCTTTATGTAACTGAACTGGTTAGAGAAAAATATCATTAGCGTCCTTGTTACTAATTTGAAAAAATTTAACTTTCAACTAACAATTGCCAACTTTGTTTTAAAATATTTTGTTTTTTTTTTTGAACTAAAAGTGTATTCACGACTTTTTGGTTTATTTAGTTATTTAGATTGTAGTTGCGGCCTTTTGAAATGTATTAATAAAATCGAAATTTTTCGACATATGAGTGTAAAATTTTAAAGAAAGATGTATTTTGGTTAATTACATAATAATCAAACAAAAAATTGATTTTGGATTTTTTATAATAACGGCCTTTTGGATCTTAGGTGACGTTATATATTTTGCAATTAACATTTCAAATACCTTTGACAAAGAATAATTTCAAATATTTCTAAAATGGAGAATAACTTTCCAAATTGTTGATAAAAATATTATTATAGTTTCTTTGTAAACTCTTTAAATTCAAATAGTTTTCAATTTGTTAATAAATTTCAATGTTTACTGGGACCTTAAAATATTATTTAGGGTTAAACTTTTAATTCTTTCTTAGTATTTTTCAAGGTGGGCAATCGATTCGATTCGAGTTAAAATCTAGTGGTAATGCTAATTTATTATATGTTATTTCAACGATCTTATTTCAAGGATAACGAATTTAGTTAATTTAACATTTTTAAATTTTAAAAAACCTAATTATTGAGAATAACAGTTTGCATTATCTTGCCAACAAATTTAGGGTTAACGGCATTTTCTTATTATATTTCTTAATTACTATAATTTATTTAAGTTAATTAATTTCTTTGCCAAATTCAATAACACAAACAAAAGGTATTTAAACAAAATAAAATCACAAAAAAAAAGTCCGTTAAATAAAATATTAATGTAAAATATAATAAAATTACAAAATAAAAAAAAAAACAAGCATATTTTATTACAAACAAAACAAATATATTACAATTAAATTTAAATGAAAACAAAAACAAAAAATAAGAGAAAAATTCATTTATAAAACCAAAAAACTGCCAAAAAAAATAATTAAATATTTATAGAGAAATAAATGAATTATAAATGAAAAATTAATTAAAAAAACAAAAACATAAAGTAATTATATATTAAATAATATTAAAAGTACCTATAATTTCTTATATGTAGGTTTAGCTTGTAAAACAAGACATTAACCAAAGGAATGGATAAATATTTAAAAAGGAAACACAGAAATAAATGTCTCTTTAAAAATACCAAAAAGAAAACAAAAAAAATTGTTAAACATTAACGAATTGTGTCATAAAACTAAATCAAAGAAATAAAACTAAAAAATGAAACACAAAACAAATCTCGTATCAGCCACCTTTTTAATAAATTTAAATACAAAACAAAATCTTTACAAAATAGAGTTTTCAACTTAAAAAATACAAATAAATAAATAAGAAAATAAATAAAGAGAAGAAAATATAACAGCAAGATTTCCACTCCCCCCCCCCCCCTTTAAGAAAGCATATATAAAAATAAATCAAATAAAATAAAATAAAATTTCTTAAATTTTAAAACAAAAACCTACAACAACTATTATTATTATTATTATTTATTTAAACATTCAAATTCTTTTATCATTTACCAATTTTTGTATTTCTTTATTCTGAGTTGTGTTGAAGAGAAAAAAACAAAGCGCACAGTAATCTTAAATAAAAAAAATTAAAACAAATTTAATTTAAGATTCTTAAATAAAATAATAAAAAGAAAACAGAAGAGAAAACAAACTTAAAATAGAATTTAAACAGAAAACAAAAATAATTACAATAATAATAATAATAATAATAATAATAATAATTACAATAATAATAATAATAATAATAATAATAATAATAATAATAATAATAATAATAATAATAATAATAATAATATATTTTTTTTTTACTATTCTTAAATATTCAATCTGTCACTTAACTTTTATTTTTTCCTTAGTTTTTTTTTTATAAATTTGCTTGTATTTTATACATTTGTAACCTAAAATTTTAAAATATTCTTAAAAATGTTAATCCTAATTTTGTATTCTTTTATTTACAAAAAAAAAAACAAAAATAATTACAATAATAATAATAATAATTTTTGATATAAAACAAAATTTGAAATAATAATTTGAAACACAAAGATACAAAAAAAACGCCCCTTCCTTCCCCTCCCCCTAGAAAAATAAATCTTGTTAATACCATTAAATCCAATAATATTGATTATATATAAATAATTAAAATATATAAAATAAACAACAACAAATTATATATACTTACATAAATACATATAAATAAATAAATTAGATTCTTGTACATTTTCTCAAATTGTCATTTGAAAATAATAAACTAAATTTATAAAATAATAAATACTAATAAATACTAATAAATATTTATTAAAACGTTATCAAAATACAAAAACCAAAAAAAAAAAAAAAAAAAAAAAAAAAAAACACATAATAAATATTGTTAGTTTTCTCAATTACTAATTTATCTATTCAATTACTAGCAAAACGTTTGTTTGTTAATATAGTTTAATTTAATTAATTAATTTTCTATTTACTTATTATTGCCTAGAGTCAAGTTTGTTCTCTCAGACATTATAATTAGCAATGAACTTAAGTTAAAGAAATTAGTTTTTCTGCTGTCTATTGTCACTGAGTGTAGCTGTGCAGTCTGGTTGATAACTTTAAGGCAATTTAGATCAATTCAAACTATATATTTCATGTTACTACCCCCCTGTTAGACCAAGCTTTAGTCATTAGTATTAATGTTATGGACCAGGTACAATATAAATTGTTTACAAAAGCAATTCAAAAATACATATTAAGTGATTTCATTGACGATTTTATTAAAAAAAAAAAAAAAAACTGTAGATGTTCTTTAAAAATCAATTGAACAAGCTTTAACATCAATGACAATGTAGCAAAGTTAATCAATCCACTTTAGTACTCAATTTGTTAATTAATGTAAAAAGGTTTTGGAGAAGTAGAACAGCCGACCTCAAACAATAATCTAGTATATTCATATAACAAAATAACATGGACACAGTTTTTAAGAAAATCTTATGAAAGAGATTTCAAATTTGCCGGCTATTTAATGCAAAATTCCTTTCAAAATAAATCATTTACCGCAAATTTCACCAATTTCAGTTATAATTTAACTATTAGTTTAACCATCAGTCGGATAGAAACTACAGAACTATATTTATGCCAAGAATTAATAATAGGGTACAATATTTTGTCCCAGATATTAGGGTGACGCTGGTAGGCATGACATACTCGTATGTACATACATACATATATAACTCACAATCCAATTATGGAACTAATACAGCTTGAACTTTTACCGGTTATTGATATATGGTGGGTTCTGTAACTTGTATCATGCTGGAGCGCTTATAATATTATAAATTTATAATTTTTCTTTTTTACTGTTTGTTTCAAAATTCAAAATTTTTATAAAATTTTTGTATAACATTTTCTTTCTCAAAATAATCGGAAAGAGGTGCCTACCAACCAAATTATTTTTAAGTTATGTAAGCAAAGGATGCTGAAAATTAATGCCCTTATTTATAAAAAATTAAAGTAGACTTCAAATGTACTTTAAGAAAATGTTGTATGAAAATTTTGTCTAAAAGCACACTTCAAACCTACTTTATTTTTTATGAATACGACAGTTAATATATAACTGAAAGTTAAAAAGTGGCAGTTAGACCAACTGGAAGTTATATAAATTTTCAGTTAAACATATAATATTGATTCGAATGAAAATGGCCGTTAAAGTTTCTTTTATTTAGAGATCTAAAATTTTGCACAATTTTCTTAAATATTTGACAGTTTCAAATAAATATGTAAAGAATTACTTTGAATTAGTCAAAATATTGTTATGCTAAGTTTGTGTTGAAATATTAATATGAAATAATATTTTTTTTTTCAGCACTGACATTTAAAACAAAAGTAAACAACGTCGCATAAATATTCAAATCAGAATACTTTATTGACGTTCGAATATTATAAATCAGAATGATTCTGTTGAATTAAAGTCTACATTCAGACCTGGTTTATGTTTTGACATTTCTCTGTTGTCAGTTTTAATTTTTCCTTTCCTGAATTCAATGTGTCAGTAAAAATATTTCCTGCACAATATTTTTATTAATTGTTTTGAGTCTACTAGTTCAAAGACATGACATGACATGACATGACATGACATGACATGACATGACATGACATGACATGACATGACATGACATGACATGACATGACATGACATGACATAACATGACATGACATAATATAACATGACTAAAAATAAAACATATTAGTTAACATGTCAAATTTATCAACGAATTTGAAAAGTATCAAATAATTTTAATTGCATTTTATGATCAACACAGGTTCTCTAGGATTAATTTCTTGAACCCCTTAGTGCAACACGCCATGATAAAGTGACAGGTACCTTTCGTTTAAAGAAAATAACTTTAATGGTTGAATTCTCGGTCATTAGTTAACCATTGATAAACTAAAATACTAACTATTGTTTAACAATTACTTGGTATTCTTATGGCAAACTAAGCATTGCGAATAAAGAATTATTAGTTAAGCCTTTGTCATTAGCTAACTAAAGACTGTGAATTCGGGCATAAATGATCGCTTTACCACTGGATCAGTGAAACAAGCATTATTTTTTATTAATTTTTTATATGAAAACAGAAATACATAGTAACTAGCATTGGTATTTTTTGTGTCCATGAATACTATGAACTTTTAACGACTAGCCATAGTTTTGCTGTATAAACCGAATGTTAATATTATGAACATATTCGCCCCTATCGTGAATAAAAATTCCACATGAAATTTGTTCCCTTTTCACATTTTTCCTATTAAAATTCAATGTTAAAAAAATCAAAGGGAACAAATTTCATGTGAAATTTTTATTCACGATAGGGGCGATTATGAGCAATTAATCTCAATGCTTTTCTGCTCAAGCTCATGGGTTTGTATTTGATAAAATAGTGAGCTTTTTCAAATGCTGACAGATTACTAATGGGTAGTTTAAATAATCATTCTAAACTTTATTAATAATACAGTAATACAGCTTAAAGTGTATTCTTCAAGAAGCTTAGTGCTGCGAACTTTTTCTATCTAATTTACATAAAGTTTATTTCAAAATTTATTAATATTTATTAACATTAACATAAAACACTCAGTACTAATGCTTTCTCTAATATAAACATTTTAACGAAATTTCTAACAAATTGAATACTCAATTAGTTGACAAAATTTCCTTGTAACCTAAACAAAGTGTAATACGGCTTTAGAGGAAAGGAAACTGACACCCAACTGGTTGAGTGTGACCGGTTCTTTGAAATTAAAGATCAGTTCAGGTATTAACTTTTTTATACGACTGGACTAATCATTTTAATCATTAAAGTTGAATGTAGCATAGACCTAAAAGAGGATAAAAAGACACCTTTTGAATATTTTAAAACTGTACAAAATATGTTCTTACATGTATGTAAGTTATGAATGTATTGTTTAACAAATTCATTGATTAAGTGTCCGAAATCTATTTTGAATCCATTCACGTATTTAAGACTTTTTGTGGTTAGATCTTGAGATTTAAATTCGTACAAAATTCCTGAATTTATTCCCACAAATTTGACTCGGAGTAAAAAACTGCCTAACAAAATAGTTTTTTTTTTTCTTTTGTTATTCAACTGATTTTCTGTTAAACGATAAAACAAACAAACAAAATGAATATACTTATAATCAATAGCAATATTTAAAATGCCTTCATTCTAAACAGTTAACATTAAAATTTTAAAATTTTTTTATGGTTTTAATGGTTTCAGTTCTTTTGTTTTTCGTTTTTAAATTGTTTCTACTTTTTAACTGCTGGCAGTTAAAAAATATTTTTTTTTTTTTAATTTCGAATATAGTTTTTTTGGATTTTATTAAAATTCTATTTTAAAAACATTTAAGTTTTCATCAAAACAAAGGTATGAAAATGAAACAAATTAAACAAATAATAATAACAAAAACTGACGAATTACTTTAACGGAAAAAGTACATAAAGAGTTTAGTAATATTTAAGAAGCATACAACAACATTTAAATTAAAAAATAATATATATAAATAAATAAATATAAAATTCAAATAAATTCCGAAAGAAAATCAAGCCTATTTAAACGTTTTAAGTAAAAACAAAGAAACATACGAATGATACAACACGATAAAAACTTAAAAATATTACAAAAAAAAAAAAAAATAAATAAAATAAAAAATGATTGTTACAAGAAAAACATGAATTAAAAATGGTTAAAACAAATTAAACATTTAAATAAAATACATACATATAAACAATTTTTTATTAGAACATTTGTATAGAAGAAAAACCAACATGAGAAAAACAATTTAGAACAACAAAATAAAAAAAACACCCAAAAAAATATTATTAGTTTTAAAGTATAACAAACACAAAAACAAAAACAAACAAAACATACAAAAATAACAATTAAAAATCAATGAAACAAAAATAAACGAACATTTAAATATATTAAAAGAAAACTTTATATAAAAAATCACAAAAACAACAAAAAACATACTTATAACTTCATGTAAATGTAGATAAATCCGAAGAAAACTAAATGAAAAATTTAAATTTAACTTTTAGTATAAAAATATCAAATTACTAAAAACAAAACAAAATATAACAAAACAACAACAAAACATGTATTTAAAATTTAAAAAATACATTATATTCATTTCGAAAAGCTTTTGATTTTTTCGTTTCAACTTTTTTAATTATTTTAATTTGGATAGAGCTTTTGTTTTGGTCGTAATTAATATATAATATAGTTAACATGAAAATGCCTAAGATCATAAATTTAATTATGTATTAATTTATTTTTAAATAAATTTCATAAACAACAAGTTAAGGAGAGCAGAGTAAATACATTGTAGTAAGACATTTACGATATGTGTTAAAAGGGAAAGCTTTATAATTAAAGCTTTAGGTTGAGGTATGAGCTTTTCTGTAGAAAACATTAAATATTCTTACTTATTACTTTAAAAAAATCAGACACATTTTATGAAAGCTTTCCTTAAAGGAAACAATATCTTTGCATAAGAATATTTTATGAAAAAGCTCAAAGAACTCTAGAGCTTATTAAAAGCTTTGCAAGCTTTTTTCATATTTTAATAATTCCAAAAATCTTATTTTAAAAAATTCTCAAGAGTGGAGAATAAATAAGAAAATCCAAATATTATTTCACCAATAGTAATATTTTCAGATAAAAAGTTTAAAGACCTCAAAAACCGATCTGTTGAAAATAAATACAATCCTTTTTATTTCTGCAAAGCTTTACTAAAGACACTCGTTCAGTTTAAAAGTTATAAACGAAAATGTAGTATGAAAAAAGTTTTATCTACTAATTTTCATGAATAATTTATCAAAAGGAAACGGCAAACATGTAAGGGGAAGATTACAAATGACATGTAAAATAATATGTAACATCTAAACTTCAGGCAAAATTGAAATAAGTAAAAGAGTCTGCTAATAATACAGAGGCTGATTTAGTCTTTAAAAAAATTAATTTGGTAACCGAACAACAAAACACAATTTTTCAAGTTTTTTTTTTTTAATACCTGTTAAATGTTGTACAGCATTAATTCTCTATTCAAACTCAATCTCAATATCTTGAAATGTTTTATAAACTTAGTTGTTTATTGAAAAAAATAAAATAATTTAACAAAAACACACATGATATCTTCACACTATGAATATTGCTAATCACAAGAAAAACTCCAATGATTTACTTTTTTCTAATAGAAAAAATCTATAAAAGGAGAAAAAAACATCTTGTTAAAAAACTAATTCAAAAAAAATCATCATACCATTAACAATACATTCATTCACACAACAAAATCTATATTTTATAATGATTAATAATAATAATAATAATAAATGAATAAACAATAATAAGTTTGCCAAATTTTAAATTTTTAAATCAAAAACATATGTATGATTTTGAAATAGAAAGAAATAACCAAAAATACTTAAAAACTAAAAAGAAACTTTTTGTAAAAATTGCAACATAAAATAATAAAATAAAAACAAAGAAATTCTTAGTTTCTTTCTTCAAATTTATTTCCACCAAAAATAATGAAAACTTTTTCCCATCAAGAAAATAAAATACAATTTTAAACAAACAAAAAGAAAATACAAACAAATTATAAACAACATTTTTTCAAAACCAAAAAAAAAAGAAAAACTTTAAACAAATCTGTAACTGTTAAAAATAAACAAAACAAAATGAATTAAATTAAATTAAATTTAAAAACAAAAACTAAAACTCAAAAATTAATCAATATTTCTCACCAGTCAACCACTCAAAACAAAACATAATAATAATAAAAAAAAGTCCCCAAAAATTTACTACAGAAGAACAAAAACATAAATAATAAATCCATTAATCTTAATTTAATTTTAAGCTAAATTTAATTATTGAAAAATTAAATAAGTAAAATTAAAAAAAAATACAAAAAAAGTCTAATTTAATAAAAATAAATTAATAAATAATTATTGTATTTGTAAAATAAGTAAAAAAAAAATAATTATAAAATGAAAAAAAAAACAAACAAACAAAAGAAATTAAAATAAATAAATAAATAAATAAAAAATTGTTGTTATTGAATGTATTTGTATAGAGAATTATTATGATTATGATACAAAAACTAAATAAATTAATAAATAAATAAATAAACAAATAAATAAATAACTAAAGATGAAAATGAAATGAAAATTATAATACATGAATAATAAAAATAATTAAAAAGAAAATGAAAAACAGAAGAAAAATAATTATTGTTCAAAAAAAGAAATAAATAAAAAAATTACAAAAAAAAAAACCAAAACAGTGTTTCTTTCGATTGGCTCAAACTCTCGTCAAATCAAGGTAAAGAACTATAAATTTAAAAGCCCAATAAAAAAGGTACATACAGGGTGGGCCAAGTTTGACTGACTGCCATTGCCATTGTGGCTCTTGCGGTATGAGCTGTAGCTCCATCTTGCTGGAACCATATGTTACGATTATTGAGAACTATCGGACGTAAAAAATTTTCCAACATGGTCCGGTATACCACCCCAGAGACGGTTTGTGGTTCATTAAGCTCATTTTCGAAGAAATATGGACCAATAACTTTATCAGCCATGATTCCACACCAAACAGTGCATCTGACAGGGTGTAATTGTCGCTGATGCAATGCTCTTGGATTCTCTGTACCCCACATTCGGCAGTTCTGTTTATTCACATATCCATTTAAATGAAAATGTGCTTCATCGCTCTTAATCAGATTATCCAAAAAATTGTCATTTTCTGTAGCTAGCAAATTCAACAATTTTTACACGTTCTTCCACTGAGTATGATGACATTATGAAATTTTATAAAATTCTGTATTATCTGCAAAAAAATAAAATTAAAAATTAAAAAAAATTAAAAATGCAAAAGTTATAAGCATTTCAAATCAGTCAGTCCAAGTTGGCCCACCCTGTATATTCAAAGTCGTACCCTTTTGGTCGAATATATTATTATAGCATTTTTTCTATACACGAAACTTACAATCCAGTTCTGCGCCAGATCTAAATTCTCTACATTGTTTTTTAAAATGTTGAAATAATCTTTCATTGTAGATTCTAGAAATGTAGGATTACCGAAGCCTGGTGTTGCCATACAACATCAGACCATTACTGAACCGGCGCACAGTTGCACCGCCCCATACATTTGTTGGAAAAAAAATAGAAGGAGTATGCTAAATTAAGAAATTTTAAAAAAATCTTGGAAAACCGCTCACTGCCACACCCACCTCCCATATAACTGTACTTGCCTAGGGACTTGAAATTTGGGACACTTCTTAATTGAGTTCTCCTTATGAAAAAAAAATTAAACATATTGTGGCATTCCCAACTACTTTAGATTTTACTATTGAAAGTTGTTTTTTTCCCTGTCTAAAATCATATGAAAATTTCATATAAGTTAAAAAAAATGTTCATTTTTAATCAAAAGTTTAACATGTGTTGTCTCCATACAAAAGAAGAGAATATCCCCAACAACCCTCCGCGAAAGTTATTAGCCTTCAAATACACCGAAAATATCACACAAATGTATGCCGCTTTTCTAGTCAAGTATGCCAAGTTAAAGCGTCATTGAAACAAATTGATATAAAATACAGTTATGAATCCTTTTTAATGTTTTTTAATGAAAAAAAAAAAAAATGGTGTTGCCAATATTGAGACGCCAAATGAGGTTATGTATACCTTTCATACCTTTCAGCTTCATAAAAATCCAATATAATATACAATGTTTTAAATGAATATGTAACAGGCGAAAAATTGTGTTAGTTTTTATTTGTAATATTATTCAAGCACCATGGGATCTAGTTCTTTGTTCGAATGACGCCTTATGCTACTTATGTAAGGTTCCGAAGTTATAAGAAGTCTGTTGAATACATCAGTATTTGTAGAAATTCGATCACACTTTCTCGAAAACATCAACCAATACTTTCTGTAATCTTTGTTTCTGGCTTCCTCGGCTTCCTCTGAAAGTATTCCTATTGGTAATACGCCAGCATCCATTATATCCTTACTATGCATTAGTACTTTGTGCACAGGCATATAAAACCAACTACATATATTTTTGTACGAACAGTTTCGCAGTGTCCAACGCATGTATTTTTAACTGTAAAATAATTTTTAAAATGTATTTTTAACAATGTGGTCTCTTAAATGCTCTTCTCCTGTTCAAACAAGGAGTCGGGGCCCATTTTTTTATTGCTGATTCTTAAAGCAAAAATTATGAGAAATCCAAAAAAAAAAAATTTCCAGGAAAATTTAGGAGCTTCTGTGGAAAATCGGAAAATTTAATTTTCATGGGAAAATTTAAAGGTAAATTTCTAAGAAAAATTAGGAAAATTTTATTTTTCAATTAAAGCCTGATTCAATACCTTTCCAACGAGCTATCAGTCGTTGCGATCGCTTTAGTAGTTTTTTTTTTAAACAACTTTCAATGAGGTCCCTTATGAAGAATTCTTCAATTTTGTCACATGACAGTGGTGTACACCACCACTAAACCAGTCACTATAAAAAAAAAAAAAATATGTAGGTACATTATTTTTTGCTGGGCAATCGATTGAGACTATTTATTTTTAAATCGGAGAGGGGTCGTCCAAAAATTTGCCAATTTTGATCGTTTTCATATGGAATTGCTCCATATTAATATGAACTACATACATATATAAGTATACATATGAATGAAATTTAATATATTTTAAGCCGTGGAAACTAAATGTTTTTATTTCGATTGAAATGTCATTCAATTTCGTTACACCTACATATTCGTAAAAAAAATAATGTTTTACTTATAAATCGTTTCAAGCTTTAATTCCCGAAAGCCTGAAAGTTTACACAATTTTTTGTCGACTTGACCATTTGTATGAAATATTGGAAGTGACTTTTGAAATTAAAATCAATGTTACTAAAAGGGACGGTATTTTGCGGTTGTTTTTTTTTTTCTTAATTGAAAGTACAGACTCGGACCTTTAATTTGTTTATAGTTAAAGGGCTAAGCAAGGCAAAGCACATAAAGTTTTTTTTCCATCAAAAAGTGAAAAGTTGATATTTTTTAGTATAATTTTTGATAAATTATAATAATTAGTTTACTTTTCCAATTTCAATAAATTTTTTTTTTATAAAAAAGTATTTTGACTAAAAAATAAAACAAAAGCCATAGCTACATATAAACTTACACACAAAAAAAGTTCTTTATTTGGACAATAATTTAAATATAATTTCATTGAATAAATTTCCGTTGACTTCTGTTAGTTTTTTTAATATACGGTGAATTTTAAGAAGATCGCCCAAGATTGGTAACTGTTCCAATATAAGGGAGGTAAGACTGAATAAAAAATACTAAGTAAGGATTTTCTAGCTCTTACATCAGTGTAGTTTTTGTAATTTTCATTATATTTAGGTGAAGTGTGTTTAATATAACGCTCTAACTTATTTTGAAATAAAATTTGCTTTTTTGTTCGTTTCATAAAGCTTAGATTTATTATAACGGCTGGTTAAATTTCAAGGGCCGATGTTGATTTTGAATAAAACACAAACTATTTAGGAAATTATTGTAATTTTATTTTATTATGATATATTGATATTACTCAATTATGTATGGAACAAAATATCGGCCAAATGGGCGCCGCGACCACGGCGGCACACCTCCATCCGATGATCCAAATTTTCGATGACCCTGAGGAATAATGGAGGTTCTATGCCGTTAATGTGCCGAATTATCTCATCCTTTACCTCTTGAATTGTTGCTGGCTTAGCGATGTACACCTTTTCTTTCAAATAACCCCAAAGAAAAAAGTCCAACGGTGTCAAATCACATGATCTTGGCGGCCAATTGACATCGCCATTACGTGAGATAACACGGCCATTGAATTTGTTGCGCAAAAGAGCCATTGTTTCGTTAGCTGTGTGGCAAGTGGCACCGTCTTGCTGAAACCACATATCGTCCACATCCATATCTTCCAATTCGGGCCATAAAAAGTTCGTTATCATCTCACGATAGCGAACACCATTCACAGTAACTGCCTGACCGGCCTCATTTTGCAAAAAATACGGCCCGAAGATGCCGCCAGCCCTGCCCTGGCAAGTGGCACCGTCCTACTAAAACCACATATCGTCCACATCCATATCTTCCAATTCGGGCTATAAAAAGTTCGTTATCATCTCACGATAGCGAACACCATTCACAGTAACTGCCTGACCGGCCTCATTTTGGAAAAAATACGGCCCGATGATGCCGCCAGCCCATAAACCGCACAAAAAAGTCACTCTTTGTGGGTGCATTGGTTTTTCGACAATCACTCTTGGATTCTCATTCGCCCAAATGCGGCAATTCTGTTTATTGACGAATCCACTGAGGTAAAAATGTGCCTCATCACTGAAGATGATTTTCTTCGAAAATTGATCATCCACTGTTGCCATTTCTTGCCACCATTCTGCCCATTCACGACGTTTGGAATGGTCAAGAGGCTTTAGTTCTTGAGCCAATTGCACCTTGTAAGCGTGTAAATGCAAGTCTTTATGCATAATGTTCATCAACGACGAGCGTGAGAGGTGCAATTGTTGGGCACGACGAAGAGTTGAGGTGGACGGCTCTTCAGCCACACTATCGCGAACAGCAGCAATATTTTCTGCAGTACGAGCTGTACGAGCATGCACTGGTGTTCTCACATCTTCTACAGACCCGGTTTGCTCGAATTTTTCCACGATTTTTGCGATTGTACGCACATTTGGACGATCAAATTGACCAAAAAAATCACGAAGTGCACGATATGCATTTTGATTTGAACGCCCATTTTCATAATAAGTCTGGATAACTTTAACACGTTGTTGGATTGTGTATCTCTCCATGGTTCAAATTGAGTAAGTCTGAAATAGAGAAATGTCAAATAAAATTCGGAAAAAAGCTTGGCGTTTAGGTGTGGTTCACATTCAACATCGGCCCTTACAATTTAACCACCCTGTATTATACGGGCCACTTTTATTGTATGGACTAATCAATTTTGTCAAGAAGTAGCGAATTGTTCTCACAGGAATCACAAGTTTTATGTAGTCGTCCGAATTGAGGAGAGTTTTTTGTATAACTACAACCATTAAGATGAGGTACGGATTACATTTGCCATTTCTCATGTAACACATCGAAATATTGGTCGTGGAATTAATACTGTGACATTATATAAAATTATACTGTGAGCAAAATAATGTCAACACCACATATTATTAACCCGAATCAACCCAACGTAACCATATGGTCACGCTCATAGGATGAATAGAAAAATAAATCTACAAATTCGTGTGATTCCCCGATTTTTATATATTAATTCTTATTCGCTTCATAAAGCATGTGTGCTGCTGCAAAATTAATTTTTGCATCAGTAAGAGTATCATTGTTGAAGTAGTTAAATAATAAACTAACAGCGTTTTCTTTTCTGGCAAAAATGTTACACTTTTTTCCTTTTTTATATGGGAAATGGGTAAAAAGTGTAACATATATGTAACATATTTGCCAGAAAAGAAAACGCCATAAGTGTAAAAAAGAAAAATGTCAAAAAAAACGTTAAAACACAGTAGGTATGTACTATAAAAAGTAAGTAAGCAATAATTTTTTATAAAATAAGGGTTTATGGGTCTTAAACAAATCTATTTTGTCGACTATTCAATTAAACTAATGGTTGCAAAATGTGATTTGTAAGTTTTTTAACATTTTGCATGTTAATTTGAACAGTTTCTGCCGTTGTGACCATATGGTCACGCTGGGTAAGATTTCAAAATACATATTGTGTATATATGTATATTATTATTTTTAGGGCGTTAAGCACAGAAGAAGGCATAGATTTCATAAATGAATTGTGCGATGCAGATGAGCCTGTTGCTGCTTTATATATATAGAAGTTGAAAGTGGCGTACTTAGTGGTACGGATGATGCTGATGAGGATGATGTGGGAATGCCAGTTGACATATGTGTTGTCCAACTAAAATCATCTAGTGAACTGGTTATGAACAATGACAGACGCATTGAAATGTTTGATGGCCTAGAACCTAGTGATGACGAAGAAGATTTAATGCTTATAAACTCAGAAATTGCCTTGGAATATTCCAGCACAGCTTTGGATTTAAATTTATCGACTGAGCCATCAACATCAGCAGATGCTGCAATGCTTAACGGTTTACAAAAGGTAAAACCAACCACATCAGCATTGGAACTTCCACCAGCAAATAGAAACGCTTCATTTACGTGGGTTGAAGATACTTCAATTGCCATGCCTCCAATATTTCTGTCCCCAAGTTTTGAAGATGGATCACATTATCAATGAATTCCATAAATATGCAGTTTTTCTTGAAAAGAATGTTCCAAATATAATTACTTCGGAACTCAAAACGTATATTGGTATTTTAATAGTAGGTGGCTATGACGGTCGAATAAGTTATAGATCCTTTTGGGATGCAGATGAAGATATGAGAAATGATTTGCTATATTCGGCTATGAGAAGAAATAGATTTCAGCAGATATCGCAATTGCTACACTTTAAAGATAGTGGTAAGAAAGTTGAAAATGGTGACAAAATGTGGAAGCTTGCAGAGAACAAAAGTAAAAAATTAATGTTGTGCAACAATGCGTAGTAAAGGAATATAACAATTTCATGGGTGGTGTCGACCGAATGGATCAAAACGTCAATATCTAGAGAATTGGAGTCAGAGGAAAGAAGTGGTGGAGCAGCATATACACATGGCTGGTAGATGTTTCGATTCATAACGCATGTCAATTACACCGCTCAGTTAATCCTGATATGCCACAACTACAATTAAGAAGACAAATTGCTTTATATTACTGCAAACAATTTGGCGAAAATTCAAAATCTGTGGGCCCTCGCAAAAGAAATATCCAGGAATCTTTAAAATAAACTTCACGCTATGATAGAAAAGATCATCTGGTTCGCCCATCGTGCCCAAAGTGACCATATGGTTACACCCTATATCTTGAGATACAAAATACCGAGCAGAAAACAAATTTCACATTTGTTATTCAATGGACCTATATAACCACCCTATAAAATATTTTTAAAAAATTCGAAAAAAAACTTCTGGGTTGATTCGGGTTAAAAGAAAAGCTTAATAATATTAATAGAAATAACATTATTTTAAAAAATTATATTAAATTTTTATACAGAAGAAACAAACACAAAAGACTATACAAATTTGTTTGATTTATTGTTAAATTAGAGAAATTTTTTCGCTTCAAAATTAAAAAAAGAACATTGGCAATATCTTTATGCAAAAAATTCCGCTGGCACTCCAAAATGGTGAAATTCTTTTAATTTTTTTGTTTGAAAGTATAACGATAAAGTCCGCATAATGCAGACTCTGCAAATCATAATAGAATTACATTGAAAAGATAAATCCCTGCGTGAAATATGTACACAAACACAAAACCGTTAAAAATTTGCAAACCCAAAATCTAGTGGCGCAAAAATAACTGAAAATGTTACCAAAACTTTTGGAAAGTTTTCCCTTTATATTAAAAAACAACCAAATCAAACATTTGAATTTCGCAAAAATTATACAAACTAGCGTCATTTTTTTTTTGGCAAACAATTTTTTACACCGATTAATGTAAGTATGAGATATTTGGAGTAAAAACCAAAAAAAAATGGTGAATCAAGATAGATGCCTTTAGTAATAAATATGTTTCCAAGACGTTAAAACCTGGCGGCGCACAGTGGCATTTCGGCGGAAAAAATAGCGTTTTTCAACTTTCCAATTTCAAAATTTTAATGATTTGGTTTTGTAAAGAAATATTTGGATAAGAAACATTCAACAAGGTTTTTTATGAAAAGTGAAATTTTGTAGTTAAGAGATACATATATCTCTGAGTATTAAAGAGATTTTTTGAAGTGGGCCTTATATGGAGGACATGATAAAAAATTAACCAATATTCACAAAATCTAGCAGTCTGATTGTTTCATATATACAAATAATTCGTGTACAATTTTGGATCTGTACCGATAACCATAAGAGATTTGTGGGTATTTAGGTGATATTTGGAAGTAGTTCTTATAGGGGGGATATGGTCGAATTAGGACAGAGATTCACCAAATCCTGTAGTGTGTTTGTATATATATATAAATGATTTGTATAAAGTTTTGAGTCGTAAAAATTTTTATACCAGATTTATAAGTAAGTGGAGTCGAACATGGTCCGAACTACATGAAACATTTTGTGGTCAATTTTGAATTGATGTTGCGATTTTATGGGAATTTATGTATCGATTCTTACTATTTTCCTCACTGTTTCTCCTTTTATAGCATGTTCCTACTCATTGTATATGAAATACATTTTTTACGACAGATATTACATGTGAGACATTTAAAGCATCATCATAATTCACCAGCCAGCTCCTTACACTGTCTGACATAGTATTAGAAACCTGTGAAACCTTACATCGCCAGTATATCATATTGAAATACACTGGATTTATCTGGAAGACGTATGGAGAACTTTAAGAAAAGTTTATTTCAGAAGACACGAGATAGAATGCAAACGTACATTTAAGAACCATCACCATATCCAAAAAATATGTTATTAGCCTCCATTTCCTCCTAGAAGAAATAAGAATTTTGATCATCATATAAGAAGTCGGTGAGAGACATCATGTCGCCAGAGGTTTGGTTTAATAACGAGGCTTGAGTATTATAAATCCTTGCATGCTCATACATTATGGAACTCCAGCATCTATAGGCATATTGACTATTGCAATTAGGTGCAATGTAGTGTTCAGAGCCTCTGAATTCTCTACAGTTGATTTACGACGTATTTTCTTTTCATTGTAGAGATCTATAAATCAGTATTACCATACCATTAAAGCGGTATACCTCCAATAAACTAGCTTTTAATTTGAGGTTCCCTGATCATTTTTATTATAGTAGTAATTTTCTAGATATTTATGTGGTAAAGAGAGCCAGTATTGTTAAATCTTATTTCTAACGCACTTTATGTGGCCCAGTTGCTAAACGTTTCCAAGGCATTGGTCACGATATCGCTATTTCAAGAAAACATACCTGGAATCAAGAATACTACATCATTCTCAGAAACTTTCCAATTCGATAAGAAACAAATTAACAACATTCAGGCACAGTTTTGGACTTGTTGCCTTTTCTAACAATGGTCACGCCCCAGCTGCTGATGGATATTTCAAGATCTTCTAGAAGTGCGATAGTTTTTACGTTGTGCAAGTGATCTCTCAATTTCATTCAGTGTTGACTCTGTTGCACGATATTGAATTAAAGTTTCTAACTGTAAACGAATACATACATATGTATGTATGTATTCGCATTAAAAAAACAGTTTTCAAAAAACCGAATATCATTCGCCTGAAAAGAGAAAGCAAAAGGAAGTGCATACATACATCGGAAATAACATTTTTAAATAAAACAAGTAAGAAAGTATAGTCGGTCAAGCCCGACCCAATAATATCCTACACCCGTATATGCATAAAACAGTTTTTCAGAAATGGTCGTTATATGGGAGATATAACCTATTGTGGACCGATCATCCAAAAATTTAGGAGGGAGGGTCTTATATGGGAGGTTCGGCTAATTATGGACCAATCATTATAAAATTAGGTGCCATTATTTCTGTATATAAGAAACTTATTTGCGTCAAATATTATTTGGATACCAACATTTTTAAGAAATTTATGATCTTTAAAGTGAATTTCGGAAGTGAGCCTTATATAAGAACTACGACCAATTATAGACCGATAATGATAAAATTATTTTTGAGAGAGTTATGCTCTTTAAAGTGATATGAAAGCTACAAGTAATTATGGACCGATCTGCACAAAATTTGTAGGTGTGATTTGGCTTCATTTATTTGTGATGAAATTTGTTTGCATACTTGCATAATTGAAAGATTTATGATCGGTAAACCCCAATTTCGGAAGCACATTTGTATGGGGGCCAGGTGAAATAATGGACCGATTTCCACCAGTTTCAATCCGATTTATCCTTGGGGCAAAAAAAATATCACGTACCAAATTTTATCAAAATATCTTCAAAATTGCGGCCTGTATTCTGCGCACAAGCTTTACATGGACAGCCATCCAGACAGCCAGACGGACGGACGGACATCGTTAAATTTTTTTTTTTTTTTTTTTTTTTTTTTTTTTTTTTTTTTTAGCCTTTATTTATTTATTGAATCTTCATATAATGAAATGACAATAAGTTTTCGAATCTTAATACTAAAAGAAAATAATAAGTCCAGCCAGTGCTAGACAAAAATTTTATGATACTAAAAAAATTTCACATCAACTGATCCAGTCATCTATTTTGCGCTTGTGTTAAAGCAAGGGTATCCCTCCTTCTCAACCGATTATGGCCACTAAAGTTAAGGATGTCTCGTGCAAGTGGGTTTGGGTGGTGTTCAAGTTTGCTGACATACTTTGACGCGTGTTTTGTAAATTCAACTTTTACTAATGGCACGCATAGATCTTTGTGAATTCGAGAATTTTTAACATACCATGGAGCTGCAGTAATTATGCGTAGAATTTTATTTTGACCCCTTTGAATTTTTTCAATGTTTGATGCTGAGGCAGTACCCCATAATTGAATTCCATAGCACCAGATTGGCTTTAGAATTGCATTGTACAACAATAGTTTGCAGTCCAACTTTAGTGAAGAATTTCTGCCAATTAGCCAATTAAGTTGCACTGCTTTTAATCTCATCTGTGTAAGTTTCGCTTCAATATGAGACTTCCAAGTTAAACGGCGGTCGAGGTGAATGCCGAGGTATTTGACTTCATTATGTTGAGGAATAATTTGATTATTTATTTTGATGAACGAGCAAGTTTCTTTTCGCAATGTGAAAGTGATATGAATACATTTCTGTTCATTAACCCTGATTTTCCAAAGCTCTAGCCAATTCTCTAGTTTATAAACATAATTCTGCAAATTCTGTGATGCTACTTGGTGGTCCTTATGAACGCTGATAAAGGCTGTATCGTCTGCGAAAGTTGACGTGTGGATTTTGGGGTCTGACGGCATGTCGGAGGCATAAATCAAATATAAAGTAGGACCCAGTATGCTACCCTGTGGCACACCTGTTTCAATTGGCTGAGCGGGGCTTAAAAAATTGCCTTCTTTGATTTTAAATTTGCGACCGTATAAATAGCTTTCCATAAGTTTATGGGTGTTAGCAGGCAGAGTTAATTTTATTTTGTGCATTAAACCGTCATGCCAAACTTTGTCGAACGCTTGGGACACATCAATGAAAAGGGCGGAGCAGTATTTTTTGTCTTCAAACGACCCTCTTATCACATTTACCAATCTGTGTGTTTGTTCGATGGTGCTGTGTTTAGCTCTGAAGCCGAATTGATGATTAGGAATGCATTCAGTGTCGTTCAGAATTGGAATCAACTTAGTCATTAACAATTTTTCGAACAGTTTAGAAATTGTCGGCAGTAGGCTAATTGGCCTATATGACTCTACTTTGGTGTGATCCTTCCCTGACTTAGGAATCATAGTGATCATAGACACCTTCCAATCTGCAGGATAGTATTCTAGGCGTAAAATAGCGTTGAAGATAAAGAGGATAATTCTTCTAGCTACACGAGGTAACTCCACAAGCATTTTATTGCTGATTTTATCCATACCTGGAGCTTTTTTAAGGTTCAGAGTACCAATAGCGCTTTGAATATCATTAAAGCTAAGTCTTAGAGGTACAGGAGGTCTAATAACGAGTGGTGGCAAATCAGTTGCATTATTTGAGTTGTTTATAGTAAACACATTTCTCAAATGGTTAACAAATAAAGTCCCCTTCTCGGAATCGTTTCTAGCCCAGTCACCAGTCGGATTTCGCAAAGGAGGTTTTCCTCTCACTGGTCTTTTTAAACCTCTTGCCGCCCTCCATAACGAGTAGTCAGATTGTGGGGTACTATCAAGACCCTCCAAGTAGGATGTAAGTGAAGCCGTTCTTTGGGTTTCTAAGAAATGTCTTAGTATATCTCTGCATACCCGTAGCCTAGCTTTCAGTTCAGGAGACCTGTGAAGTTGCCACTCTCTTCTCATTCTTCTTTTTTCTGATAGGAGATGTTCGAGTTCAGATAAATAAGTTCTGTTTGACCTATTTCTACATTCAACGTGATAAGTGGAAGCGTGATGCACAGCTCGTCGAAGGTCCTCGGTAAAGTTGCCAATCGACTCATCGATATCGTCGGTAGTTCTCAACACAATATTTTCCGTGCAATGAGAACTTAAATACTTTTTGTATTTTATCCAGCTTACTCGGGTCTTAGTCATGTTTCTAAATGGAGAGCCACACACTTGAGGGAAATGCATTGAAATGATTGTAGGAGAGTGATCTGAGGACAAGTCTAATGAAGGATCCACTTGCATCCATTCTACAGGGATATTTTTCACTACTCCAAAGTCAATAACATCGGGAATCTTCCGTCGGTCCGTCGGCCAGTAGGTGGGATGTCCGCTTGAGAGTACATCTAAGCCCATTTGAGCAATGGTGTTGAAGAGTACGCGACCCTTTGGGGTTACCAGACGTGAACCCCAAAATGTGTGTTTGGCGTTAAAGTCGCCAGCAACTAAAAATCTAGCTCCAAGGGAATTAAAGAAGTTATGGTATTGGTGTTCTTTTATTGAGAATCGAGGCGGAGAATAAATCGATGATAAAACAAATTTGTATTGACAGAATTCAATGCAAATGTTTGTTGCTTGGAGGTAATCCTCACTTATGTTATTCATTAGATAATGTTTTATTCTGTTCTTTATAAGAATTGCCGAACCTCCACAAGCTCTTCCGCGGGGATCTTTAGTATCGTACAACACGTAGCCATTAATTTTGAAGTACCCTGTCGACGTCAAGTGAGTTTCAGCAATCATCATAACATCAATCTGCTTATCCATCAGGAAGTATTCCAGTTCGTTTTTATGTTGGCGGAGGCCGTTCGCGTTCCAAAAACAAATTTTTAAATAAATCATTTCTTTAAAATGGCTTGCAAGATAGTGGATTGCATTTTCAGCATTTCCTGCATCATGGATGTCATGGTGGTCGTAAAAGTGTTCATAGTTTGGACAAGTGTCTGCAATGTTGTCTCTAGATTGTTGATATGTGGCTCAGAATATTGCGATATAGGTTCCTGCTCCAGACCTGGCATATTAGATTTGACCACGTTTGCGTAAGAAACTTGTCTAGAATTAGGAGCGTTTACGTGAGTAGTTGGTCGTACAATTTGAGGAAAATTCTTACTCGACGTGAAATTAGGTTGTTGAGGATGGTCAGGTAATACTGGCGACTTATTGGTCCTTATGCCCTTCAAATAAGTATAAACTGGACAACCTCTATAATTAGCGGTATGATTTCCTCCACAGTTACTGCATTTTTTTATTTTTACGTCCGTTTTGGACTTATTACATTGAGCAGTTGCATGTAGTTCCCCACATGCAACACAAACAGACGGCAATTTACAATACGCTTTGGTGTGACCAAATTCTTGACAATTAAGACACTGGACGGGTCCAACACGCTTATGCGGTTCCTCCACGGTAATTCTACGATGCAGAAGATAAATAAGATTGTAAATTGGATGGGACTCGTTTTTCTTTAAGGCAACATCTCCAGGTTCCAATTCTACCCTGAACATGGGCTGAGGAATCTTATCACGGTTTCTAATATTCACTACGCTCTTGATTTTGAACCCTTTGTCCATTAATCCGTTCTTTATCTCCGCAGGATCAACACATGAGTCTATACCCTTTAGAACGACTTGGAGTCCTTTTGCGCTTTTGAGCTGATAGGTATAGAAATCCCTGGTCTCCCTCTCCAACTGGTTGGACAATTTTCGAAAATCATCTTCCCTATTCACTTGGATCTTTGTCTCGCTGATTTTTCCATGTTTAATTGAGGTTACGCTAAACATGTTCTCACCTATTACAGCAACAATTCCTTGTACCAGTTTATTGGAAGTGGGCTCTCTCAGGTAAATTGGTGGGGGCTTAAACGTCTTTTTCGGTATTTCTGGGTCATCCGTCTGAAGTAGAGCAAATCTGTTTTGATCATTTGGCTTATCACTGCTGACGGTCTTAGGAACTTTAGAATTGGAAGACATTTGAGGAGATGTCGGGCTCCTCTGTCGCTTGAGAACGGTGATGTACTTATCCATGCCTACTTGTTTTTTGGGTTTGACTGCACTATTTAATGAAGATGATGATTTCTCATCGGATGAGATAACTATATTGGGCGAACAGGAACGGCGCCGTATTTCGGCTTTTGTAGTGAGAAGAGACTCCACGGATTTTCTTAAGGATTCTTCCTCAGAGATCCATAAATTTTTTCTACTGTAGCTTAGCTCTTTCTCAGAATTACATCTGAGCGGGACACTCATGCAGTTGTTATGCGATTTTTAAATTACCGAAAAACCACTATAGATATTTTTCCACCTATTACGATATCTTTTTTTTTTTTATATATATATATATATATTTTTATTCACTTATTACAAGTTTTTTTTTTTTTTTTTTTTTTTTTTTTTGTTTATTTTTTTTTTCACCTATTACGAAAATTCAGCCGCACTAAAAATAACACGTCCGACCAGTTCAAGCAACACTATGTGAATCACATCGTTAAATCGACTCAAAAGTGATTCTAAGCCGATCGGTATACTTTAAGGTGGGTGTTGGACCAATATTTCTGGGCGTTACAAACATCAGCACAAATCCAATATACCCTCCCCACTATTGTGGTGTAGGGTATAACAAAGAACATATGGTTCTGCAAAAAATAACTCAAATAAAAGCAAAATTTTTTAAAGAAATTATTTTAAATTAAAAATGTTTCAGTTATGTTTTTTTACTCATCGTCTTTTGATTCTGACGAGATTGAAAACATTAATGACATAAGGAAACAAATAAGAAACACCTCCGACCACTTAAGATTGACAAACAATGAGTAAGTATAAATAAATACATACATATGTACATACATACATACATACGTATGTATGTATTAATGTATATGTCTTTCTAGACTCAAAAGATGTTGTAGGCTCACAAAGAAAGCAAACATAGGTAAAATTTATTTTTGATATTTTTGACCTACAAGTAATAAAATGATTAATATTATCATATTTTTTAAAGTAAGTAACACATTTTTTACTAACATTATCTATTTTTTTCTTCTGTGTGCTCAAAAAAAAACTTCATTTCTCTTCAATGATCATTCGTTATCGAATTCCATCATTAGAAATTTCGATACATTCTATTCGCTATCGAATGAGGGAATCCAAAATGTTCGAATGAAAATTTATTCGCATACGAATGCGAGAATTAGCCCCCTGCACTCTGCGCACAAGCTTTACATGAACAGCCAGCCAGACGAACGGACGTACGAACGGACATCGTGAAATCGACTCAGAAAGTGATTCTGATTTGAAGGTGGGTTAGGGACCAATATTTCTGGGCGTTACAAACATCAGCACAAATCCAATATACCCTCCCCACAATGGTGGTGTAGGGTATAATTAACTTTTACTCAAGTAGTGAACATCGATAATGTCTTTTGTCTGCATACAAATGGAACAACCCCAATATACATACATACATAAGCATGTGCGTATGGCCGCGTTTTCACTATGTTTGACATAGTGAAAACCAAGCATATGTTATTAATATATTTTTCCAAGCTACACACATATGTTTGCAGTTTTACAGACAAGTTCCTATACATAAAATTGTTTGCCATCAACCTTATATAATCTGTTCATTTAAAGTTTTTCACTTCAATTTTCGGGAAAATGACAGCATTTTTTATTTGTCTCTTAAAAGGAAAATTATTCGTATAAATTACATGAAATTATTGTCTGACAGTTCGCACATAACAGACATGCCAGAAACCAAAAAATAATTTGAAAAAATGTCACTTATTAAATTACAAAAGTTGGCTGGAAATACCGTCACTATTGTAAATATATTAGCAGACATATACATACATATGTACATGTATATAGCGATACATGCATATCACATACATACTAATGTACAATAATAATTTACCCAAAAATAGAGTTTTAAATTTTGATTTTGATTTTGCTAAATTTCAAATCATGTAACTTTCTCTTAAATGTACATTTTATGATTTATAAATCAAATTCATAACATACATATGTATAGGGTTCATATTTTATATCCTTCCAAAGTTGAACACCTTGGACATTTTTGTGGAGCATTAGCAATTCAATAGAATTGAATAAATTTTTAACGAGTAACACGATTTAAACAATGTTGCTGTCATCTAAAAGCATTGCGTTTTAACTTTACAAATAGGAATAGCACTACTCTTTATAGACATTTATGTACCAGAAAGCCATATTCTGGACTTGTCCTTCTATCATAAAAATAAAGTGTGCAAAATTTCATGGTATTATCTGCATTATATTTGAAGACAATAGCAAAAAATTTAAAAAAAATGTCATGGTTGTCTAAAACTTTGGTCTGTAACTCGGATTCTATTTTGCACATTTTTAATATCAAACATTTCGGTGAAATAGAGAATGTTTGGGAGAAAATTCATTGTTCTAAGTCTTTCATCATAGAATCCTTCAGTATTTTGAGTAACGTAAAATTAATTTATTAAAGCTTTTGTCGCCGTATTAAGTATGGTAAAACGCATTAAAACTACATATTGTTTAACTAGATTTCATTAAAAATTCTGTCAGTTGTTAAAGAAAAACTAAAATAACTGTGTATGTTTTGTAAAAAAAAAATCAAGACAATAAAAATATCCTTTTTCAGGATATTTAAGGCAAAATTACATTTTTCGGTCCTGGAAGCCCTTTTAATAGGACGATATATAATTTTTATAAAATATTTGTAAATATATAGCGAAATCCTTTTGGATGACAGCAGCACAAAAATGTACGAGATGTTTAACTTTGGAGGGATATAAAATTTTAACCATATATGATATGAGCTTGATTTATACATCATAAAATGAGCATTTACGAGTAGAATGTAAGGCTTAAATTTAAATTATTAGATCGGCTTCTTCTGCAAAAATGAATGAATTTTGGAATGAAGTTTAAATCATTCTGGACATCAGCAAGTCATCCAAAAAAGGATAATATTAAAAATGTCTTCATCCACAGGAAATTTTTTTAACCAATCAAAAATTTATTTTAGCTTATCATGAATAATTTTCTTTCGCGAGCGGGTCTAATACACATGAGTAAATGAGTAAATTTTAAAAACACACACACAACTAAAATATAATCACAACACTCACTCCACTCCGTGACATTAAGGAAATTACTACATTTACATGCTCGCATACTTTCCCTGCAGCCTTAGGCAACTATTTAGTTGCACGTTCACGAATGAGAATGGTTACGTAGAAACCTATTTTCAAGCTATTCCATATTGGCATAACCATTAATTATTGAAATGTCCCAAACAAGTAAGAGTGCTTTTCTTTTTCGGTTGTGCCGAATATTAAATATCCTCCGTCTAAATGTTAAGAGAATTATATAAACTGCACTGTTATAAAGACTAGAATACTCGTATAACATATTTATAATACTTACAACAGATTTATAAGAAGTTTATAAAGCAAATTTTGTATGGAAATTTGCTTTTTAAACCTGTTATATTAGTTTACCGCTAATTTTATAAAATTAATTTATTTCAAATCTTTTAAAATTTTAGTAAATTTAACCATTTATAATTGATGTAATTAACAATTCTTAAAATTATTATGAGGTTAGCGCATTTGTAGCCTCGGTTCGATTCCCAGCCGCTGTCACTCGAACAACATCAGTTTCTGATAATTATTAGTTTTCTATCTATATATATATTATATAAAGCATACATATATATTTATATAGCATTGAAACACCACCGAAGTAAAATAATTAAATAAAGGTTATAAAATCAAGCTTTTACATTAATGCACCTACTCGCCACCAGAGGCGCTGCAATTCTGCACTAAAAACAAACATAATGCGCAATTGCAGAGTTGTAATATAAAAAAAACTTTCTTCTTTCACCACCGTTACTTCTTCAATCTATCCGCTTTCCAAAGAAAGTAACGCAATTATTGCCTGAGTGTTACTTCTCTTTAAAAAAAAAAAAAAGTTTATTTTTATATCCTAAGAAAAAGAATTATAAAATTCATAAGAATTATAATAATTAATAACATTATCCGATTAAGTTAAGGAAAAATATATAAAAAAGTGTATACTAACTGCAAACTTAAGTTTAGTATAGTACATATGTTTAGGCACGAAACCCCTAAATAACTAAAACTAATTTTTGTGGTACGGTAACCCTGCAACTGCAGCGATACTCGTTACTTTCTCTCTCCCTTTATTCTCATTCTCCACTTATATCAACAGGCAATTGTGGTGGTTGTTTTTTAAACCACACTCACTCTTTATAAAACCTTTGAAGCAACCGCATTCCCAATTCCAAGTATGTTTAAGAAATATTAAAAAAAACAAAGTGCAAATTAAAAGAAACAAAAATTTATTTTGTGTAAGTTTGAAACCAAAAAAAATAAATAACTAAATAAATAAAATAAAATTCTCGTTTTAATAAAATTTGTGAAAAGTTTTGTGCTGGAAATAATAGAGTTTATTCGAAATTATTGAAATAAAAGTAACATATCATTTAACAAACCTAAGTAGCACTGCTAATAAAAAGAATCAAATCGTTGTTCCTTGAGTTACTTCTCAGCCAGTGTTCATCAAATTGTTTAACAATTATTTTCCGTGGATACTTGAAAACACTGGGCAGTGTTGGTACTTTGACCCCCTACAAAAATCCCACCCGATTGCACAGAGAAGGATTTCAGCAGCAAGTGTGAAAAGTGAAGCATCTCCATCACCCAAGACTGAGGACTCATCAACAGACACCAGGAATACGGTAGTCTTTCCATCTTCACCTCATCCAAATTCACCCTACATTCAACACAAACCGTAAGTCATCCCCAATAATTTATATATATTGCTATAATTAACTATATAGCCCCGTGTACCCATACATTTTGGTCCTTCGAGCCGGATCCTGGGTCATCCATAACCCAGAGACTCCCCTCCCTCACCTAACCATTAGGTATTAATTCATACCGGGCCATCCATAACCCGGCATAACCCCTAAGCAAATATTCATCCCGACACAAAATTCACAAATTATGGTTTTATAACCAATATTATAGCTATATTGTTTTTAAATGCGTATCCATATGGCCTATAATATTCTCCCGCAAATTATAGCCATTTTCCTTTTTTTCGCGAAAAAATTATATGGTTATAATATTCCCCCCAAAAATTATAACTATTTCGTTTCTTCACGCGTATTTATATGGCCTATAATATTCCCCCGCAAATTATAGCCATTTTCTTTTTTTTTGAAAAATAATAAAAAAAAATAAATATTGTATATGATTATAATTTTTCGCGAAAAAATTGTTATATTACCCCCTTACCATCTCTAACATATTTTGTGTACACTTAGTCTGTCGATCCCGTTACAAATTTGTGTCCCATTGTAAGTATGTATAGTCAATCTTTCAAAAAATAAAAATTGCCGTTTTAACAAAAACAACAACGTGTTGTAAGGTGCACATTTTGTTGTCCCTTATTTGCGCTTATTTATCATACGGTAAATTAACGCTTCAACAAAAAAAGGGAACAACAAAACGTTGGCATCTTAATATTTTGTTGTTTACTTGTTGTGCATTTTTATAAAACAAGAGACCTAACGGTAGTCTGAAAAGAAGAATACAAAATACTGCATCCAAACATAGTACATACTTGTTAATGTTGTTGTTGTATTTTCTTATACAGACATATGAAATACCTATTGGCTTTTTTGTAAGTTTCATACCAAACAAACAAAAAAGCAAATACCAAAGTTATTTCATATCAAGGCAGATTTACATACATACATACATACAAACCCTGCATGTTACTGTTTCTGTATTCTGATAATATTTTGTGCGTTCTATTTTCATTTGCTCATCTTATATCCCAACGATTCCCAACATTAAACGAGAGACCTAACGGTAGCCTCAAAATAAGAAAAAATACCAACCACAGCATTGAAACATAGTGCATATGTACTTGTTGTTGTTGCATTTTGTCTTATACAGGCATATGAAATACCTATTGGCATTTTTTTGTAAGTTTAATACCAAGCAAACAAAAAGCGAATACCAAAAGTTATTTCGTAGCAAGGCAAATTTACACATACACATGCAACACATGCAATTAAATGATTTTTGACTTTGAAGGGTCAAAGTCAGTAATCTGCATACATATTGTTTGTCAACTTCACATTGTCTTCTTTACATCACGTACGTTTCATTTCTCTCCCGTTTTTTTTTGGCAAATCTCTCTTTCTTATTCTCTCTCAATTGTTTTTTGTCTCTCCTCGATCAACTCGTTGTTTTTTTATACACATTAAAGATACCAAAAGAAAAAAGGGCACATACATATTATACATATGTATGTACGTATTTTATATAACCTATATATATGAAAGAAAATAACTAGGTCAGTGGGACAACAGCTGATAGGTAAATAAGAATTTATATACTATGTCTTCGAGGGTCGATACAAAATTATCACGAAAAATAAGAATATTTTAGTAATCAAAATAAAATTAGCTTAAATTATACCCAAGTCGCTCTTTTATGAAGCGCAACTGAAAATTTCGTTAAATTTTCTTTTAAAGTTTGCCAAACCGCGTTTTTACGAAGCGCAAATGAAAATTTCTTTAAATTTTCTTTTAATTTTTACCCAAGTCGCCTTCACGAGGCGCCATTGAAAATTTTCTTAAAATTTTCAAAATAATAATTTCGGTTGCCTTCACGAGGCGCCATTGAAAATTTTCTTAAAATTTTCAAAATAATAATTTCGGTTGCCTTCACGAGGCGCCATTGAAAATTTTCGTCAACATTTTCAAAATAATAATTTCGGTTGCCTTCACGAGGCGCCATTGAAAATTTTCTTCAAATTTTCAAAATAATAATCTCGGTTGCCTTCACGAGGCGCCATTGAAAATTTTCTTAAAATTTTCAAAATAATAATCTCGGTTGCCTTCACGAGGCGCCATTGAAAATTTTCTTCAAATTTTCAAAATAATAATCTCGGTTGCCTTTACGAGGCGCCATTGAAAATTTTCGTCAAAATTTTCAAAATAATAATTTCGGTTGTCTTCACGAGGCGCCATTGAAAATTTTCTTCAAATTTTCAAAATAATAATCTCGGTTGCTTTCACGAGGCGCCATTGAAAATTTTCTTCAAATTTTCAAAATAATAATCTCGGTTGCCTTTACGAGGCGCCATTGAAAATTTTCGTCAAAATTTTCAAAATAATAATTTCGGTTGTCTTCACGAGGCGCCATTGAAAATTTTCTTCAAATTTTCAAAATAATAATCTCGGTTGCCTTCACGAGGCGCCATTGAAAATTTTCTTCAAATTTTCAAAATAATAATCTCGGTTGCCTTCACGAGGCGCTATTGAAAATTTTCTTCAAATTTGCAAAATAATAATATCGGTTGCCTTCACGAGGCGCCATTGAAAATTTTCGTCAAAATTTTCCAAATATAAAATATTTTCATTAAAATTGTTCCAAAAAATAAAACATTGGTAACTTTTACGAAGTAACCTTGAAAATTTCTTAAAAAACTCTCACACATATAGTGGTCGCCTTTACAAATCAATTCTGAACGTCTTTTCTCAACCCTATATATAAAAAAGGCCCAATCAACAATGTCTGTTATAAAGAATTTAATTCGAGCTTCTGACCGTGTGGTCGAATTCCAAGGTTATTTTGATAGGCTAGCGGTAGAATCGCATACGCAATACACTTTGGAAGCTGAGGAGAAGCAACTCCAACATCATTGGCTAAAGTTCGAGTCATATTATGACACCGCCTTAGATAAATATGACACTATCCAAGATGACGTAGAGTATGAAACTTTAAAGCAACGCTTTTTTTCTACTTTTGGGGCTTACAAAACAGTAATCGCAAAAATTCATGAGCTCAGTGCAAATATTAAAGCCAAAGCTAGATTAGCTTCCCCCTCAAATGATGCCGCAGGCGATCTAACCCCTCATATCTCCTTACCACCATGCGATACCGAAATATTCCATGGTGACTATCAATCCTCGCCAACTTTCCGTGATATGTTCACAGCTCTGTACCGCAACAACAAACGTTTATCACCTGTCGAAAAATTGTGCCATTTAGTCAAGAAAACGCAGGGTGAAGCTCGAGAGCTATTAAAAACATGTCCTATGACAAATGATGGTTTCAACATGGCTTGGCAGAACCTAGTCAATCGTTATGAAAATAAGCGCATATTGGTGAACGCCCAGCTGAAGTTGCTTTTCAATCTGAAACCAATAGCAAAAGAGACAAGCGCTGATCTGAGGCAACTGCAGCGCACCATAAATGATTGCATCACCAATCTGCGCTTGCTCCAAATTGAAGCCGACAAGTGGGATGTCATATTTGTATATATTTGCTCAACGTGTCTGCCCGAAACCACATTAAATTCATGGGAACAGTCGTTACCACGCACTACTGAATTGCCAACGTGGAAAGCTTTAGATGAATTTCTGTCAACGAGATTCCAAACTTTAGAATCGGTCGCAGATATTAGGTCAACGTTTTTCAGCCCACATACCCCACAAAGTTCTCAAGCGGCTAAAAATAATAAATCGAATTCATCAAAGATTAAAAGCTATCAGACTAAAGTTTCCAATGACAAGCTTGGCAAGTGCGAATTGTGTCCCCAATATCATCCCCTCCGATTTTGCTCAATTTTTCTAGAAATGTCAGCTGAAGAACGCTATACGACAGTAAAAAGGCAAAATAAATGTACTAATTGTCTAGGAACTCATGGAGCTAAAACATGCCCAAGCAAATTTGTTTGCAAGACATGCAAAGGGAAACATCACACGTTGCTTCACCGTAATGAACAAAGGCAAGCCAATACGACTCCGGTGACAAATACCCCAGTCAATAATACTAATACCCCACCTCGTGATTTAGATTTTACCCCCTCCACATCGGCACAAGCAGCAAGTAGAACGCTGCAATCTTTTTCCACTCAACTCGAGCCCACCACACAATCGGTCATTCTCGGTACAGCGTTAGTTGACATTTATAATAATGACCTCAAATGCACTGTTCGCGCCCTAATCGACTCCGCCTCAGAATCCTCTTTTATCTCTAAGAGATTACAAAGGCACCTTGGCCTACCTACTCGGCGATCTACAGCCCAAGTTCACGGTTTAAGTGACACAGTGACCGCAACCTCAACCCAAAGCTGTCACGTAAGAATTGGGTCCCCAGTTGACAAGTCATTTGACATTTTTTCGGATGTCTTAGTCATAAATAGGCTTACTGGCCATCTCCCGTATTACCCATCATCTGCGTTCCAAAATGACAATTTTTCACAACTACAATTGGCTGATCCTTATCGCCACAATTGCTCTGAAGTTGAATTACTTCTCGGCGCAGATGTATATCCAAAAATAATTCAAGACGGTCTACAAAGAGACACACAGCAATCGCTGCTAGCCCAAAAAACAGTTTTCGGCTGGATTATTACTGGGAAGGTGCCAGCAAGCCCTTGTAAGAAGGCAGTGTTATCATTTTATAACACAATAGAGTTGAACAGTCAACTTCAGCGGTTTTGGGAATTAGAGGACATACCGAGAAGAAAAACGTCCTCCCCGGAGGACACATACTGCGAAAATTTGTATACATCTACTACGTTTCGTAATAAAGAAGGTCGATATGTAGTTTCTCTCCCCTTTAGAAAAGATTACCCCGAAAAAATAAATATGGGCCCCTCTCGAAAAATTGCTTTCTCCCAGTTTCTACGAAACGAGGCGAGATTAATCAAAAACCCGGAAATGAAAATTGATTATGATAAAGTAATCACAGAGTATTCTACTCTAGGTCAAATGACCAAAGTAACCCCTATAAATGGTGATAGCGGCAACTACTATTTGCCCCACCATGCTGTCTTAAAACCCGACAGCACCACAACCAAATTGCGCGTGGTATTTAATGCCTCAAGCCCCTCATCCAACGGCATAAGCCTTAATGATCTGCTTCACCCTGGTCCAATACTGCAAGCAGATTTAATGATCTTAATTTTAAGATGGAGATTTTTCCGCTATGTTTTCAATGCGGACATTGAGAAAATGTATCGCCAAATCTTGGTGCACCCCAAACAAACCCCTTTCCAACGAATTTTGCATCGAAATTCTCCGAACGAATTAATTCAGGACTTTGAGCTGAACACTGTTACCTTCGGTGTAAATTGTGCCCCCTATTTAGCAATTAGGACATTGTTGGAACTGGCCAAAGAAAATGAAACCGCTTACCCGAAAGTTGCCGAAATTTTGCGCGACTATATGTATGTCGACGATGTTCTTTCAGGAGCCCATACAATATCGGCAGCAGTCAGATATCGTGATGAACTTATAAAGGTTCTGGAAACAGCGGGTTTTTCCCTACGGAAATGGACTTCCAACAATGAAAGGTTATTGCAAGGTCTGCCGCCAACACACTTGCTGGGTGAAGAATTTCTCCAACTGTCGGAATCCAGTGTTACAAAGACTCTAGGGCTCAGGTGGAATGCAGGCAATGACCATTTCTATTTCAAACTCAAAGCTAACCCGAATCGTGAATTAACCACAAAGAGATGTGTACTTTCGGAGATTGCCAAGTTATTCGATCCCGCAGGATGGCTATCTCCCAAGATTATCGTTGCCAAAATGATAATGCAACAAATCTGGAAAGACGGTACTGATTGGGACGAGGATTTGAACCCCCTTACGATGAATAAATGGCGCGAATTTCTCGACGATTACGTCAGAATTGAAGAAGTGAAAATTCCCCGGTTTATTGATTTCGACCCAGCATATAAAATTGAATTACACGGTTTCTGTGATGCCTCGGAAAAAGCGTATGCAGCCGCCATTTATCTGCGTTCTGAAAATAAGGGATTTGTAAGTAGTCATCTCTTAGCGGCAAAATCGAAAGTTGCCCCCGTCAAATTTATCTCCCTACCTCGTAAAGAACTTTGCGGAGCAGAATTGCTTGCCAATATGGTAGATTCTATTCTAGCTCAAATAACTCTCAAGGACTATAAACTCTACCTTTGGACGGATTCCACCATCGTACTGGCCTGGCTGAGAAAACCTGCTCACAAATGGAAAACTTTCGTCGAAAACAGAATTTCATCTATAATCGAAAAGGTAGGAAAAGACTCGTGGTCTCATGTTGAATCAAAAAGTAACCCCGCCGACTTGGCGTCCCGTGGTACTACTATCCATGAGTTGGCATCGAATGAATTATGGTGGTATGGGCCCGCGTGGCTTAGGAGTCCCCATTCAAACTGGCCATCAAGCAAACAAGAGTTTGATACCGAAGAAGAAGCCAAACCAATCCGCGTGCTCACTACTTCAATACAACAAAAGGACATTCTAGAAAACTTCTCAAGCCTACCTCGTGCATTAAGAGTCACAGCGTACATTTTCCGTTTTTATACCCGAATAAAAGCCCATATGACAGTAGACAAGATCCGTGGAAAAGAACTATCGCCCAAAGAAATAGTCTTCGCCAAAAACCGTTTAATCATAGCATGCCAGAAATCTCATTTTTGTGAAGAATACTCCCAGTTATCTATGCAAAGGCAATTGTCCCGAAAAAGCTCTCTTTTAGCTCTTAACCCCTTTCTAGATTCCAACGGAACCATGAGAATAAATGGTCGTCTAGCTGACTCCCCTACTCTAAGTTATGACGAACGTTACCCCATTTTGCTGCCTTATTATGCACGCTTTACGAGATTATTTCTCAAGTACTTGCACCAATATTCCCTACATGGTCAAAATGCGCTTTTATGCCGTTTGACTAGATTACGTTATTATGTCCCCAAACTCAAGACTCTCATAAAAACAACCTTATCTCAATGCGTAACATGCGTCAAACATAAACGCCAAATCAGTCAACAAATAATGGCTGCATTACCCGCCGAGCGTTCAACTTTAACGCGCGCCTTTTTCTCCACAGGCGTCGATTTTGCGGGACCTTTTGACATAAAATCCTATGTTGGTCGTGGCTGCAAAGTGACTAAAGGATACGTGCTGGTTTTTGTCTGTTTTTCAACCAAAGCGATCCATCTGGAAGCTACCGGTGATATATCCACACAAGCATTTCTAGCCGCCTTTGCCCGTTTCTTTTCGCGACGAGGGACACCATACGCCATATATTCTGATAATGGCACTGCCTTTGTAGGGGCAGCTAATATCTTAAAAGGCGACAAACAACATTTCTTTTCTATGGTAAACAAAGGTCTTCTCTTCCAGGATGCTTTTACTCCAGTGAAATGGCATTTTATCCCTCCTGGCGCCCCTCATATGGGTGGCCTCTGGGAAGCTGGCGTAAAAAGCTTCAAATCCCACTTCAAAAAGATTTGTCATAGCCAAAGTTTCACGTACGAAGAATTCAGCACCATGTTGACCAGGATTGAAGCGTGTCTAAACTCCAGACCCTTGAGTCCCATGAGTGAAAACGCAAACGACCTATGCGCTCTGACGCCCGGTCATTTCCTCATCGGAACTCCACTTTTATCCCCCCCAGAGCCTGATTTATCAAGCCATTCCATCAGCTATGTCAACCGTTGGCAGAAGCTCAAAGTACTACACCATCACTTAGCCCGTAGATGGAAAGAAGAATATTTATCAGAACTCCATAAAAGAAATAAGTGGAAGTACCCCCAACGAGACTTCGATATTGGCGATCTTGTAGTTGTCAAACAAGATAATTTACCCCCTAATCAATGGCGTCTCGGACGCATTGAAAAAATCTTCATTGGCTCCGATCAGCGAGTCAGAGTAGCTGAAATACGAACAGCTAGTGGTGTCGTAACGCGACCCATTGTAAAATTGGTTTTACTCCCCACGACGTCGTAACCATTAATTCTCCCCTTTTTTTTCCTCCTTACAGCTAAGATGCCCTCCCATAGTCCAGTCTCCACCATTGAAAAGAGGAACCCAATGGCGAGATCGCCGACAAACAAAACCCCGGATTGTCGTTTGTGCCGCAAAGGGCACCCGCTCCGAAAATGCCCGAAATTCCTGAGTATGGCTGTATCCGCCAGGAAGGAAATCGTCCAACAACACCGGTACTGCCGAAACTGCCTAGCACATTCCCATCGCACGGATAAATGCCACAGTGAAGCACGTTGTCGTAACTGCAACGGCCAGCACCATACTCTACTGCATCACACCGAAATCGTTCGGGAAAATGACTATTTGAGTCGGGCAGCCGAAACCTCCGTTGTTCCCACAGTCATCATACGGATGCAACTAAAAAATGAATGGCACAACGTTCGAGGCCTATTAAATGCCTGTGCCCCCACGAGCTCCATAGCGGCGTTCATCGTAGAACGGTTCAACGTGCCGTTCGAACGATTTGATGCAGATAAATGGTGCCAAATCACGTGTAGGACCCGTTTTGAAGGAGAAGGCGGTACCTTCAAGTTAAAGGCCATAGTGTCAGACGACCTACCTCAAGAACTCCCGAAGAAGACGCTAGAAAGAAAAGTGACCGATGCTTATTGCCACCTGAAGTTGGCCGACCCGGACTTCTTTGACTGTCGAACCATCAATTTTATCCTAGGAGCCGACATCTATCCGCAACTCATCCGAAGCGGCATCCAGGCGGCAACAGAAGGAAAACCTTTAGCACAAGATACATCCCTAGGTTTTGTCATAATCGGCAAATTTGACGTCTAAAAAACTACAATATTATTATATATTTCATTATATTATCTTATTTACTCCAATTATATTGAATACTACACATGTATTAGTATACTTACCTCTGTATACTTATATTATTGAACTTATATACCCACCTTTGTAATTAATATTCTTATACATTATACGCTATTATACATTATAATTACCTTCTTCCCCCCAAAACTTAAAATATTTGTATACTTACCTATTTACTATATAAAACTTGAATTATATTATACTTACCTATTTACTATATAAAACTTGAATTATATATTATACTTACCTATTTACTATATAAAACTTGAATTATATATTATACTTACCTATTTACTTAAAAATTGAATTGTTAATATCATCACTTCATTTACCTAAAATTTAATTAGAAATAACTTACCTTATGTATTCCAAAAATTGAATTATAATTACATTATAATTACTTACCCCTTGTTGAATTGTATTTACTTTTATCCTTTAACCAAATTGATCATTTTTGAAGTCATAACACTGAATTTATAATCTCACCTCTCTTTACAATGTTAATTATTGAATTATATTATTATAATTACCCCTGTTTTACGTTATTTATTTTTTGAATTTAAAATATATTGACCCCCTTTTTGAATTATAGTTATAACATTTAAAATCATAATAATAATTACCTATGTATACCATAATGTAAACACCCCAATTGCATGTCTGGTTTGGAGATAGGGGACCCTGAACATCCACCAACTTTGTTATCTCGGTTATAACAAGGGGGGCGGGATGTTTAGGCACGAAACCCCTAAATAACTAAAACTAATTTTTGTGGTACGGTAACCCTGCAACTGCAGCGATACTCGTTACTTTCTCTCTCCCTTTATTCTCATTCTCCACTTATATCAACAGGCAATTGTGGTGGTTGTTTTTTAAACCACACTCACTCTTTATAAAACCTTTGAAGCAACCGCATTCCCAATTCCAAGTATGTTTAAGAAATATTAAAAAAAACAAAGTGCAAATTAAAAGAAACAAAAATTTATTTTGTGTAAGTTTGAAACCAAAAAAAATAAATAACTAAATAAATAAAATAAAATTCTCGTTTTAATAAAATTTGTGAAAAGTTTTGTGCTGGAAATAATAGAGTTTATTCGAAATTATTGAAATAAAAGTAACATATCATTTAACAAACCTAAGTAGCACTGCTAATAAAAAGAATCAAATCGTTGTTCCTTGAGTTACTTCTCAGCCAGTGTTCATCAAATTGTTTAACAATTATTTTCCGTGGATACTTGAAAACACTGGGCAGTGTTGGTACTTTGACCCCCTACAAAAATCCCACCCGATTGCACAGAGAAGGATTTCAGCAGCAAGTGTGAAAAGTGAAGCATCTCCATCACCCAAGACTGAGGACTCATCAACAGACACCAGGAATACGGTAGTCTTTCCATCTTCACCTCATCCAAATTCACCCTACATTCAACACAAACCGTAAGTCATCCCCAATAATTTATATATATTGCTATAATTAACTATATAGCCCCGTGTACCCATACAACATATAAGTTAAGTATAAAAATAAGTTATTAACTTTTTGGTTAAAAGTGGCAAAATTATAACGTATTACTTTTGGGACATTGCAAACAAAAATAAGTACTTTTTCTAGTAGATTTGTAAGTAGTCTGGTCGATAATTTCCTATTACTTTTTTTTATTAATATTTTTGGTAATTATTAAAGCTTAGGTATTTTTTATAAAATATTTACATTTTTATTTCAATATTTCGCTACTCTTTGAGTAGCTTCTTCATGATAAAAATTTGAAATAAAAATTTAAATATTTTATAAGAAAAAGACCTAAAGACCAAAATCTTATTAAAAAAAAAAGGTCAAATAAACAATAATAAGAAATATTTCTTATTACTTTTGAATTTGTAAGTGAAGTTTTTGCTGGGTATGTAATATATTTCGGAGCATTAAAGTGATTTTCGGAAGTGACTCTACATGAGGGTTATGTCAAAGTGTGAACCGAAATTTACAAAATCCGGTTATATATTTAGCCTCATTAATGTGACTTACATATTTGTTTAAAACTTTTGGCCGGTAACGATACTTACTACATATAAGATTTATATGAACATTATTGTATTCTTCGGTTTGCTTAATGGGTGATGTGACTAATTCGTTTGTCATAACATAAGTTACAGCAATTTTTAAATATGTATGTATGTATGTATGTATATGTGTGACGAATTTCAACCTAATAACAATATGAGTAAGAGATTTTTTATTACTTATTGGGTGTATAACATGAAAATGCGACATTTTTTTTTGAAGCATTAATTTTGAAGTATTTGTTTCAAAGTATTGCACATTTTTAGGTCAGGTCATGTTTACAATTTGCTGGCACTATGAATTCCACGCCAAAAGAACTGCTCATCTTTTGAGTTATTTATAGCTCCCAAATATTAGACTTCTTTTGGTATGGAAATTTGTTTACACTCCATCAAAAGTTTACAATTTATTTTATTTATTGTTATTTCTTAAAAAAAAATATATATGTATATTTCATCATAATTTGTGGTGGCCGAATTTCTAGTTTTTAACTAAGGGACAACGCAATGTGCTAATGTCAGCCAGCAATCTGCTATTTATTTTATTTATAATCTTAAAAATATTTTTTATATATTCTTTTAACATGTATTTATTGTTAGTAATTTGCTTTATAAAATTTTAATATACTGTGAGCGTGAAAATAAAGTAAACACCCCATATTCTTAATTGTATACAATTCTAACACAAAATATATTGCATAAATCATAAATAACTTAGACGAAATAAAATTCATTAACGAAAACCAGAAAAATAAGTAAAACAAACAAAATAAATAAATTTTAACGTAATTCTACCAGATTGTTCGCGTGAAAATAAAGTAAACATGTTTTGTTTGTAGACATGACATTCACTACTTTTTTTTGTGAAATGAGGCAATATTTTGTACTACTCATCCTGTACTACTCTGCCTTTAGGTTAAATGCATTCCAATGTGAGGTCTGGGGAAAAGTTGCTAAGTTGATAATAGTTTACTTCTAAAAACGGCAGGGTTTTGTACTCAAGCGTACACATATTAAGCGACTAATAGTATATGAAAGTTTTATGAAAACTGATAAGACACAAATAAATGGGAAATATGACATGAACCTAAAAATACACTGCGTTGCATACCTATAAATTAACCAAAAACAAATATTTTTTTATTTTACCTCTTAAAATTTATAAAGAAATTCATTATTGTTTCATAACTATAAATACATTGAAATTAAATTAATTTAAAAATTCCAATATTCATAAAAACTTTAGCCCTTAATAATGTGTTACACTTTCTTTTTTGTATAAACACAAAAATTCGATCAGACATAATATTCAGCAGATTTGTTCTTATATCTTCAGATATAGATCTCCAAGCATCTAAAACAGCTTTTTTTAGGTGATATATGATTTCATATTGTCGGTTTTCAGCATTATTTCGATGGCTTAATATTCCTCAAATACTGATCTGGAGAACAATGAGTGTCAATTCAAGTACATGCGTTGTCTTGTTGAAAAAAATTGTTTTTCTTTACTATTTCATTCTGTGTTCACAAAAAGCTTCCTAAACCATAAGAGAACTGCCTCCGAAATTCCTTTTTGAAAAATATCATGCTTCCTTCCGTAGGTCTCTTAAAAAGCTATTGAAACAGAAAAAATCACCTTAAACAAATTTATGTTTAAGTGGTGCAAGTATTAACAAAGATTATCTGCCTACCTGTTTCCTGTAGGTAGGTAGGTAGGTAATAAGGCTGGTGTGAGTCACCTCACACCTTCACCCAGAGACCAATATGGCCCATTGCGATGCCTTGATAGAGGAAGTAATAGAAATAGGAAGTAAAGAAAAGAAGAGGAGGAGGAATATTAGATTTTTAGAATAGAGAGAAGAAGAAGAAGAAGAAGACCTGACCAAAAACCTACTCGGACGTATGTCCTCCATTTATGAGACCCGCACTCCGTATATTGGTACGTAACCAGGCCATTCCCATTACGAATCCTATCAGACTCTCAAGCCCACAGCTCGAGACATCCCCTAATTCGCTCAAGAATCTATTACCCAGCCATCTCATTCTACTGCCCTGTAACCTGGGACAGTGGCACAGAATGTGCTCAACTGTCTCCAGTTCTTCCGGGTCCTCGCATAGCCTGCACATATCCGACAATTCGGATCCCATTCTCACCGCCATCCTGCCTATCATGCAGTGGCCCGTGATAATGCCAATCATGGTCCTAACGCAGATCCTACTTCTGCCCAACAGCAGTTCCGACTCAGACCTCCTAAGCACCGGCCATAACGTCCGTGAGACTTGGCAGTCTGTTCGGTTCCCCCAGGCTTGATTGGTTGCGTTTACAATCCATTCCTTAATCCTTCCGTAATAGAAGCCTATTGGAGGCCCGACTACCTCCATACGGTCATCCATCTCTGTGCTTGAGCCCAATCTTGCCAACTCATCGGCCACCTCATTACCGGCGATGCCAGAGTGACCCGGTACCCAGCACAGCCTGACCGTATAACACCCTAAGGCTGCCTCTAGAGCCCTCCTACAACTGTCGACTAGCTTGGAGTTCACATAACAGCCCCTTATGGCCAAAAGGGCCGCCTGGCTGTCCACATATATCGTGACCTCCGAGCCTCTGTCGATGTTGTCCCTCATCAGTTCCACGGCCCTCAAGATCCCTAGAACTTCCGCCTGAAAGACACTACAGTCGTCAGACAGCCTATATGACATTCTGATGTCCAGATCCTCAATATAGACCCCTGCGCCCGTGCCGTTCATCTTTGAGCCGTCCGTGAAGATGGCAAATCCGTCATACAATTTGCCCCTTCCAGACCAGCTCTCCCTAGACGGCAATGTCACCTCCGGCAACCGCCTAAAGTCTACCAAGGTGCTCACATAATCCGTAGAGCCAGGCGATCCCAGGCAATTTCCACCTGCCTCAATCTCACACAGGATTCGCGAGTGACCCTGCATGTGACCCTTTAGCAGTCCCAGCTCCCTCAGTCTAAGAATACTTCTGGCTGCCATTCCCATCACATACTGCTCTATAGGCAATAAATGAAGAATGACATCCAGAGCCGCTTGAGGAGTGCTTCTCATGGCCCCCGTTATGCCGATTGAAGCACACCTCTGAACTTTAGACAGAAGGCTTCTTCGATTAGCCAATCTCAATGTCTCCCACCAAACACAGCATCCATATGTAAGAATGGGCCTGACCACCGAAGTGTAAAGCCATCCCACCACTGACGGCCGAAGTCCCCAACTCTTACCTATCGATGATCTACAAGTATAGTAGGCATTGAGACCCCTTTTGAGCCTCTCCTGAGTATTTCTTTTCCAAGACAGTTTTCTGTCCAGAAAAACTCCCAGATACTTAGCACTATCCGATAGCCTAAGCTCTACTCCTCCCAGTACCGGCAGCCTGAAACTTTCCACCCTGTACTTCCTAGTAAACAGAACTAACTCTGTCTTCTCCGGATTAACTCCCAAGCCCTTTTCACTAGCCCAGGTTGACAGTTCGCCCAGTGCCCCTTGCATGACTTCACTAATTGTCGGCAGAAACTTGCCCGATACCAAAATAACTACATCATCCGCGTAGGCCACGACCTTCTGACCCATTCTGTCAAAAAGTCTCAGAACGACATTGACAGCCAAGAGCCATAGTAAGGGAGAGAGAACACCCCCCTGCGGGGTTCCTCTGGTCACCAGTTTCCTCATGCGTCCGTTTCCCCAGTCCGAGTGAATGACTCTACTGCTAAGCATCAGAGTTATCCATTCGACCAGGAAGGACGGAACCATTAGGTCACATAGTGCCTGCCTAACAGCCTCTACTCTCAAATTGTTAAAGGCACCCTCTATGTCAAGGAATGCCGCCAAGGTGTATTCCTTGTTTCGCAGTCCCTTCTCTATAAAACCCACCACATCATTCAGCGCACTCTCCACAGATCTACCCTTAAGGTAGGCATGCTGAGCGCAACTGATTATGCCGGCGTCTATCCTCGTCCTCAGATATAGATCGATCAGTCTTTCCAGTGTCTTCAAAAGAAAAGACGACAAGCTAATCGGTCTAAAATCCTTAGGTTTAGAGTGACCGGTTCTCCCTGCTTTGGGTATAAACACGACCCTAACCTCTCTCCATCCTTTAGGGATGTATCCGTTCAATATACATACCCTAAAAAGTTCCACCAACAGTAGGAGAGATGATCTCCCGATATTCTGTAGCATCGCCGGAAAGATACCGTCTGGTCCTGCCGATTTGTAAGACCCAAAAGTATTGACCGCCCATGTTACCTTATCCAAGGTGATCATGTCTCCCACTGGCTCCATTGCCTCGTCGCCTGAGCGCGGCCCTGAGAAGGAGTCGGCATTCTCAACCCGTTCCCCCGCCCCAGGATCCACACACCCCGGAAAGTGAGTCTCCATAAGAAGGCATAAGGTCTCAGAGCTAGATTCTGTCCAAGAGTCGTCTGGTCTCTGAATAAATCCTGGGACTGCTGGGTCCTTGGATAAGATTCTTCTGAACCTGGACATCTCATTTACAGATTCAACTGACTCGCTAAACCTGATCCACGAGTCCCTTTTAGCTCTCCTAATGTCTTTCTTGTACTTATTGTAACTCAACCTAAAGTTACTCCAATCTTCTTCCCTACGCGTATATTTCGCCCTGTTGAACAACCCTCTCACAGTGGATCTCTGAGTCCTCAACTCCTCCGTCCACCATCGTGGTTGTTCGCGTCTGCCCGGGAAGTTCAGCGGACAGGATCTTTCATAACTACTGATTAGTGCCTCCGTAAAGGTACCTACCAGTCGTTCCACTCCGGTCGGAGTCGACCTCCACTCGTGTGTAACCCTAAGGTTATCTACCACTAATTCCGAAAAAGAATCCCAATTCGTCCTTCTCGGATTCCTATACGGACTCCTTTTCGATCTTTCAAACACTAGGCTGAAGGATAGACGACTATGGTCAGAGAAGGAGAATTCCAGAGCCACCCTCCAATCCTTCACTAATTCCCTACAGTTCGTCAACGTAATATCTATTACTGCCTCCCTATCCCTATTCCTGAATGTTGGCGTATTCCCCATATTACAGATATAGAGATTGTTAGCAATAATAAAATCAAACAAAGACTCACCTCTTTTGTTGATGTCAGTACTTCCCCACTGGGTATGGTGTGCGTTTGCGTCACACCCCAGTACCAGCTTCGAGCCTGTTCTGCCCGAATGCTTCACCAACTCCTTTACCTTTCCACCAGGAGGATCGGTAGCCTCGTATGGCAAGTATACCGATGCTAGAGCCAGAACCGTTCTGTCCTTGGCTTCTCCCGTCACGACCGTGAGGTCTCCACCACTGAAAGAATGAGATAAATTAAATTTATGTTCATTTCTTGCTAGTATACATGTTCGTACCTTCTCATCGGTTTGAGGTGCAAACAATGTATACCCCGTGGCCTTTAATCCAACTACCCTGTTTTTGTTAATCCAGGGCTCTTGGATTAAAGCCACATCCACGTTGTTGTCAATGAGATGGGTTACTAGTTCGGTTGAGGCTGCTTCACAGTGATGCAAGTTTATTTGCACCACTTTCAGCCTCTTAGGGTTTATCATTTTTAGGAAACCTAAACCTGATAGACCCCAACCCGAAAACTGCAACCCCTCCCATTGATCTCAACTTCTTGAGAGACTCCTGGTCTACTGCGAACCTGAAGTCCCTCCCTTGGTTCTCATTACAGCCCAATGAAGCTATCAACTTCCATTGTGCTGTAATGAGTCCCTCGTTCTGATTGGACAGTAGTCCCAGTATGACTTCCACCGGTTTTATAGGTGGAGGTATCCACACTGTGACTACCGGCCTCAGTGGTAATTCCGACGCAAGTATAACGTCCAGACTGGCCTCCGGACAAGTGCTGCCACACCTGCCAATTGCAGCTTTTAAAAACTCAAAGGTTTTTTGAGTACCGCAACTGACAATCTTGACACCTCTTGCCCAGTCGGCCCCTCTGAACGATACCTCGTCCGGCCTTCCTTTCACGCTAAAGATTTCGTCGAGAAGTTTGTTCTCTAGCACCTGCCATTTCTCAACGCTGATCCTACCATCGGGATCCATACGATCAATGACAGCTGCCAGAATACCGTCCTTACCCGACGAATCCCTTAGCTTCTTTGACGTTGAGGGCTGATCAGCTTTGGAACCAGTCCTCCTGCTGATTTCCTTACAGGAATCTACAAGAGGGCCAACACCAGTCTGACCAGTCCTCTTAGCCTCTGGGGATTTCTGGTCATCATCAGACCGAACTCTTTTAACTGCCCCTTTGTTGGGGGGCTTAGCAGAGTTTGGTCGATGATCACCCAATTTCCCTGCAGATTTTGACTGGTCTGCCCTGATAATACCTTTAGTGACTCCCTTTTGGGAGTGACTGTTGGAGATTATCAAGACATTCCCAGTCCTAATCGCGCGGCTACTGGTGGGTAATTCGCTTACAGGCTTAGCTCCCCCAGCCGTGACTGTTTTGTCGCGGCTAAGATTGCCAGGCCTTAAGCCTTTACCCTCCTCCTGCTCACCCGTTGCCTTTTTAAAGGATTTTTCAGCAAAAACTGCTGAGGATTCATTGTCTTTTCTGACAACATTTGAATCAACAGCCGTCTTTGTTGTGTATCCCGCAGGATAGGGAATACCTAGGATAGCAACGATAGATCCGTGGATTCGTTCGAATCTCGACACGTTCTTTCGGTGCTTCCTCAGTAGATGCCTATCCCGCCCATCGTGCAGCGAGGGGTCTTTCTTAGCTATCTTTTCTAGAAAGGCTAAGGAGACTCTCACACCACTCTTGGCTTTTTCAAGACTTGTTCGACAGTCTGATGTGACTTGTTCTGTCGCATCCTGCCGAACGACGGGCTTTAATGGACTCCCCAGTCCGCTCTCCATTCCGAGTGTGACCCCCGAAACCGAAGTTCTAGCTTTCTGGTTCTGATCATGAGCTTGAATCACTGTGATTTCATGCTCATCATCAGAACTCAAAGTTAGACCAACGAGTCTTTCAGAGGCCCCAGTTCTAGACGGTGAGCCAACTGTGGATTCCATTTCTTCCACTTCTTCTGTCAGTTCTGTGAGTAACTGACCCTCTTGCAACAGAATATCCCTGTGGATACCCAGCCAATCGGAGTCTGGATTTGACCCCGAAACTGCCGAGTTGTCAGAGACATTCTCTGCAACGACTTCTAGAGTCGCATCATTTCTTTTCTTTTTGTTACTTTTTCCTTCAATTTTGGTCCCACGAGTATGCACGTATGGGAATGGACCATCCATGCAGTGACGGCGTACATGGATTAGGCAAAATTTTGTTTACAACCGACCCGTGCCCTGGCGTCGGAGGGAAGCTGTTCGCGACTAGTTTCTTTAACCACTAACTAGCCATTCAGGTCTTCGGCACTGCTATCAACCACCTTGACCTTAAAAGTGGGGGATATGGGAAAATGGGATGTGGATAGGAAATGGGTAATGGGATAGGAGTTGGAAGGATGGATAACCATTGGTCATGCTGGCCTTAGAGCTTATGCCTTCTAACTTGTACCGGCTAAATTTGCCGATTCAAGTTTCAAGACATACACTACAGCCAGCATTTAAGCCACCACATCGCGGCAAGATAGTTATCCAGGTGGTGGAACCTGTTTCCTGTTACTTTGTAAGTATCTTTTAGTGTATCAAGTCTAGCATTTTTGTAGCGGAATAATGGCCTTGGCACAGACAAGAGCTGTTTATTGAGTAATAGTCTAGGATTTTTTAGTAGTCTGCTTATGATTTTTTTGATTTGGATATATTTACCTTATATTCATTCTTTCTAGCATATTTTTTGTTTACCATAAAATGTATTTATAGTTATGAAACTCTAACAAAATATTAATGCTCTTTAATTAATTAAGTGGTCTCCTAAATTTTGGATAAAAATAGATCAGTAACTATGCTGTTAAACATTTTTACACATTTCAAAAAACTGTCTGTAACTTTACAACAAATAATAAACATCAAGTGTAATTATAGTTATGCAACACAGTATATACATACATATGTAAATATATATAACATATAAACGAGTACAAATAATTAAGTATAAAAGTAGGCTTTGAATAAAATAAAAATACAACTTAAATATGTATGTATGTACACATATCCACTACAAACTAATGGGTTGGAATAAGAGTAATTTCGATTAAGCAACTTTTGAAACATATAACAACTAGAAGCAATTAGACTTATAACTTTGGGCAACATCTTTAATGTAAGTATTACACATCTAAGAAACTTTTAATAATATATGTATGTACAAATGTATATACAATTTGTTTTACATATTTCCAAATAGTATAGGTTAGGTTCCTTGAGCGTTAATTTTATTGCTACACAGAAAGAAAAATGACATTCTTAACATAAGTTTATTTTATTTTTAATAATTTATTTCAAATTTATTATAATTTAAATTACAATAAATAATATACAAAATCATTAATGTTTATTTTTTTGGCTCAAAATATATTGTCAAAGGAAATGTTTTATTTTTCAATTTTAAAATTTTATAGAATAATTATTATTTCATAATCGAACTGTTAATTTTTACTTCTTGATAATTTTAGTTAGGCTCGAGTTCATTAAATTTAATTTTCATTAAATTATTTTTACTGAAGTTGGGAATTACAACTTGAAAAATTTTATTATTAAAAATTTTTGATAATTTTTCTTGACCGGGGATCGAACCTGGTTTGTTGAATTTACATATGTTTCGAGAAATCCCACTTTCTCTCATCAGAATTCTTTGCGTTCTACCACCTGCACCACTGCGGTGCCGGTCAGCCAACAGACAAACATCAATCCTTTAACCAGTGTTAGTTCTGGTAGTTCGAAGTTTCTGCTGTAATTATCATTCTTTATTAATTTCTATTCGTAGTTGTTTTAACTAAAATTATCAAAAAGTAAAAATTAACATTATGAAATAATAATTATTTAAAATTTTTTTTTTTTAATTTACATAATGCTTAATGTCTATTTTAAGTGAAAAAATACTTATAAGGTACATTCGGTGTATAGTTTATAAGTAACAAGCTTTTGAATATGACATAGAAAACTATCACATTTGAGTCTTGTCCACATACTTCAACTTTGTGCTGCTCTGGACAGAAAACCAATAGAGACATTTGCGTAAAATATTCCATACATAACCTTTAGATAGTTTTTAACCAGCTGTGCAAAAATCATCAAAATCGGGTAACAGGTCCAAATTGATTTATGGTCGCAGTGGCCACAGTGTGCGGCGTCTAGACAACATACATTTTCATCAGTCATAGCCCAAACTAGGTCATGCAAAAACTGCCAATTTGGTATTTCTTTTATTTGTTTGTATGTAGGTAACATAAATTATATATTTAAAACAGTCTTTATAGCCACAATAAAAATTGATTTAAGTTTTTTATACACAGGAAATGTGTGTTTTCTTTATTTTTATATAAACAAAAAACTGTATTCCTAATTATATATGTACATATTTCCAGATTGCCAAGATTACATCATAACAATATTGCTAAATTTAATATTTCAATCCACGGCGTGCTTCAGAAATAACGACGGCAAAAAAAAACAAGGTAACTATTGCTGACTCAGAGGAAAGTTGTGTGCTTCATCTCTAACTAAAGAGTGCTAAGATCCAGAATTCCATACTTGAATCAAGTATTTCGTACTTACCGTACTATTGACACTGGTATATCAGAGGACTAAACAGCATGTCACTCAATCGATTCCAATGAGTAGATGCATCTTAGATCTAACACTGCAAAAGTATTTCTTACTTATTTTAAGAACTTCGACAATAGTCGTTAGACCTTGTCTAATAGCATGTGTTTCTATGATACAAATAAGTTGCAATAGAATCAAACCAGTAAATTAGCCATGCAAGGAATTCCATAAATTCCTCCCATCAACAACACACCAGCTATACAGTTACAATGCTAAGGTATCCTAGCGTTATCATAAAATGTCTCGATATCTTATGCACAGATACCCGGCATTCTTCAGTTAACCTAGATGTTGAGAATACTGCTGAAATTCCATTAACGCTGCATTTATGATGGCAGAAATTAGCTGCGTAGGGGACAAAATTCAGGTAGCCTGAAAGAGTATCACATATGATACTATTACAAATATCTTCTCGATGAATTAACGTATACAAAGGTTAATCGCCAGCACCTCCATGGCGGACAGTGTGCTATTGACCCCGATATTAGAAAAAATAAATAATATGTCTGTTATGAATTGCTAAACATGTTTAGTTTTCTGAATACAAACAAGAAGAACTGATATATTCGGATGTACCTAAACTTATATGTTATTTTATATATTATTGCTGTATTGTACAAAAACATTTATCTCCCGATTTGATACATTTTATATTTTCTATTAGGAGATAATATCAGTGACACTTTGCTAGCTTCGTGCATTTACATGTTATAGGGCACAAGTAGGGGTAAGTTTGTATAAAGTTTTTCATATATTTTGATTGCAAACTTTTTACTTGATTAACTTATTTTGTACGTTTTCAAACACATAAATTAGATATTAGTACTAACCATTTATATAAAATTTGTCGCTTTTGCACCTACCAAATACTACTAAAACTTTGTATACAACCTAAATTAAATTTACAAACATTCACGATTACTCTTGATAACATACAGATACATTAATAAACTTACTCGCATACATAATTTCACTCATATTTAAGTCATTAATTCCAAATGGACTAAAAAAGGTACGCGAGTACATGTCAGCCAAACTTTATATTCCTCATATCAAAATAAAACATCAACAACTACGAATTAAACGAAAAAAAAATTATGCTTCTCGTATGAAGTTCATATCATAAGGTCCTGTAGCAAGTAGTCACAGCAGAAAATTGCCTTACATACGATATACTCTGCTTAATTTACGAGTATGTGAATATGAGTTTTATAAAGGATGAATAACGAACACAAAAAAAAAATCAACCACAAGAGCAACAACATTCTATAAAAAAGGCTAACAACTACTTAACACTGTTAATTCTTATGAATGTGTGGCTGTGTTGGAGATAGCGTGTGAGATTGTCTTTGTATGCCAGTTGGCCAGATAGTATTTTATGTTATTTTTGTCGTCTCTAAATCAGGCAAGTTTAGTAACAAAATCGTGTATTTTGGCAATGTCTTGAACTAGTTTTGAATACAACATTATTGAGCACAACATGAAAGACAATTGCATGCATTTTGTCACGTTTTTTGTCATGTTTAGAATAATGTTAAACTGTCATTATTAAAAGCAGGTTTAATGTCTCCTAAGTTTTCGTATACGATTTAAAGGATCTATGTTTGTCAAGGATTTAATATGGTATTATATGCGCCATTAAGCATGTCTAGAATATGTGGTCAACTGGGATGTATATCCAGAACAAAAACTACAAAACTGTAAACTAAAGATATATTTCCACAAAAAGGGATGGTAAATTTAAACTGAACATGAGCCCTTGATTCCTTGTTCGAATAGTTGAAAAAACGGTTGTAATATTGAAAATTCTTTCCGGATTTTCTTTAGTCAGAAAATTTTTCTTTTAAGAATTATTGAGTGTATAACTTAAAAATGTGGGAGTTACTAAAATATTTAGCCAAATAATTAATAATTCGAAGAATACCATTGTAAAGTAATTTTATGCAATTGCCAAATTGGAATGCATTTTCTACCTTCCAAGGGCGTCATCAGCAATTTTCTTTGTACAAAACCTACATACTTGTGAACATCATCTATTTAATTCATCATTACCGAGAAATATACTTCGGGAATTAATCATATTTATTTTACATGTTATGAGTAAGAACGAAATTTCCATACGTTTACAATGTGTGTGTGTGTGTGTGTTATTCTTACCCAGCAAGCCATATGAGTCTGAAAAGAGTCTGAAAAGAGTCTTTATGAGCCCAAAAAACAATCATAATTGCTCCGAAAACCTTCAGAAAAGAGGGTCATTACATTCGAAAATGGTCCGTCAGAAAGAGCTCTTAGATAATGTCAGAAAAGAGTCATTTATGAGGTTTTTTTTGGGCTTTGTGTAATCTTGTTTTTATCATTCTTGTGTGGTTTAAAGCACTAATAACAGGACAACAACGCTTTGGTACACACATAATTAAGTGGAATTTCTGAGTCATACTGTGTGCCGACTCAGGACAGTAATAAGCAAATTTTTCTTTCGCTCAGAAAATGCTCTTTAGTTGGACTCTTTTTTGACTCCTTTTTTCGGAGCGCTCCGAAAATGCCCTTTTGTTGGACTCTTTTCTGACTCCTTTTTCGGAGCGCTCCTAGAATGGTATGCTGGATATTATTATTACGAATTTTGTATTACTACAAATTTGTTGTTGGTTTTATTGCTGCGTCTTTCGTTGGTTGACAATATCAGCAATGTATGTTTTTGTTATGATTTCCACTTTGTAGTTGATTCTGTTTTTAAAAACTATGAAACTACGAAACACCGGATATGGCATGACAACTTTTTACCCCATGCCTTGTGTGCTTGTTAATTATTTTAGAGTTTTTCCTTTACGAAAAATTTTTGAACTTTTCATATTTGTTATTAGTAAACTTTAATTAATTTTGAAACATTTGTGCAACACACATTTAACCCTTCGTCTAACACACGGGTCTAGCCAGAGCTTTTCCAATTTGAAATGTTCTTATAATATAAATGTATATAAAACATGGTCTGGTCAGACCGATATATATTTTGTATTGTAAATTATGTTATCTACTATTATTTATTTATCTATTAAACAAGGATAGATTAGGTTAATTCGTTAAAAAAAAACAATAAACATACTAACAAGTAACTCCATCTAGTTAATTCATAAGGTAAAATTTTTATTGAACCTGTCGTTACACTTTTTACATTTCAACATATTTATTTATATATTTTTTTATACCCACCACCGCCACAAGTGGGGCTTGAGGGAATACATAAGTTTGTCATTCCGTGTGTAACACTGAGAAATATTCATCTGAGACCCAACAAAGTATATATTCTTGATCCTTATGAATTTCAAGTCGATTGTGCTATGTCCGTCTGTCTGTGTAAAACGCTCTCACGTCCAAACGACACAACGAAAATCAACAGAGTTTACAAAATATATATATATATATATATATAATTCTCCTAAGCAGTTTGGTATCGAAACTCAGCAAAATCGGTACAGTAGAACCAGAGTTATGGACCAAAATATGAGGCAACCTTCATAAAAAAAATTATATTTTTAAACATTTTTCTAGCAATTTTTTAAAATATATTTCAGATATTGCCTCTGTACACGTTATATTTATGATAAAAGATAGCCCCCATACAAAAATCTTTCCGAAATATTGCTCAATTATACATAAAATTGGAATATCAATATAATATAATAATAATAAGTTGCCTGCAAAACGAAATCGCAAAACGAAAATTTTTTTACTCCACTTCCAAAATTCACTTACATACGTATAAAACTGGTATAAATAACGTTAAAAGGTTAAAATTTGCCATAAATAATCCTTATAGGTTTATAAATTGTTGTACTGAAGTTTATGGTGGTCGGCCTATAATTGGTCATAGCTCCCATATAAGGACCACATCTGAAAAAGACATTTATCTTTATATATATATATCTTATAAATATCGGTACCGACTCAAAACGTTGCACAGATCAGTTACATATATACAAAAATCATTCCACAAAATTTTGTGAATTTCGGTCCATATATGACCGTATTCTTTCGAAAATCACTTTAATAAACATTAATCTCTTATAAATAACGGTACCGATCCAGAATTTTAAACGGATCATTTACATACAGGCCAAAATCAAACTGCTGGATTTTGAGAATATCGGTCCCTATTTGACTATATCCACTTCCGAAATTAACGTTAAAAAATTAACGTTGAAATTCGACGTGAGATATCTTTATACGCATAAAACTCATTGTTCTAATATTTAAGAAGATCGGCCCATAATTTGTTACAGCACCAGAACCATTTCCGAAAACCAAATAAACCCACAAAAATATCTAATAAATCTCGATATCGAACCAACTTTTATATGGACCAGAAATTTTAATCCAAAAATCATATTAATTATGCTACTGGATTACTGGATAATTGGCAATAGCTCCCAAATTAAGTCCACTTCCAGGCATACTAAACAACCATAAGCCTCAAATACGTAGAAACTATATTATTGGATACTGGATTTAGATGCTATCAGTCCATAATTGGGCCACTTCTACTATGCCACCCATAAATCTTTTGTAAATAATATTATTGAGATTAAATTCTTTATACTCTGTTTCTTAACTTGTTGTGAATATGAAAAAATGTTCTTTTAATTTTACGAGTTGTTAAATTACACTCAAGAATAATTATGAAAATCAGACAAACTCTGTAAATTACTGTAATAATAAATTAGATAATAATTAGATAAAATTTCAAAATATTAAATATAAATTATGTTGGCCGTATAATTGTCTTTCATAAAATAATAATAAAAATTGCACTAAGACTGAATAGAAAACACAGAATAGTCCTGTAACCAGTGTAGTTTCTGTAGTTCTTATTACGTTTAGGTGTAGGGTATTAAAGATTCGGCACAGCCGAATATTGCACTCTAACTTGTTCATTACTTTTAAGCTTAGAATGCATATCTTTTTTTTTTTTTTCTTTAATAACAATAAATATGATTAAATATTATAAACCTGAATAGTTGTTTCTAAAAAATCCTTGTTTTTCACTAATTTCAATAGGTTTTAGAGATAACGAACCAGTCACCTGTTTTGCATATGATCAATGTCGTTTTTTATACGGTTTTTTTTTACACAAAGTTTTCTGGAATCAATTACCGTGTAAAAACAGAATTAGGTGTACTTAATAACTAAGCAAGAATAAGTGACCCTTTAAAATGACATATAAATTACTAAAGACAACAACCGCTTTTAATACAGCATCTGTTATGAATCCACCATTTTGAAGTTATACAGCCAATAGTTTAATCGTATTTTATTCATATAAATAATTTTTTGGTTTGCCCGATATTGCGCATTTCAATCAACTTTGGTCGTATTTTGTCAATTTTCAATACCAAACTTTTTTCATTAACAAAGAATCTATAACAAACAGACGAACTAGATCGCTAGAGCGAGCGCTATTCGTAAAATAGACAATAAAAACTGTAAAGCTAGATTTACACGATTGAAATTTTTTTTCAAAATTGCTCTTCAAAATGCTTCAAACTCGTGTAAACAGCAAAAATTCTTCAAAATTTATTTGTTCAATAGTTGTTAATAGTTATTAAATAAATAAATTTTGAATAAATTTTGCTGTTTACACGAGTTTGAAGCATTTTGAAGAGCAACTGTGAAGAAAATTTCAATCGTGTAAATCTAGCACACTTCATGGCAGACATACATATGTATGTACATGAATTGCGCTTCAACAAACCTTATTAATCTATTGTGGATGTGGCACGCTGGTCGATGTACAGCATTAGTTCGTCGGAAGTGTGATTTTTTTTCTTCCACAGGGTTTTTGACATTTGTTTGTGTTGTGCCAGTTGGTAGAGATTTAACCGGAAACATTGGACAAAACAAAAACGCAACTGAATGGTAATGAAATTGAGATGGACAGAAGTTGTTTTTTTATGCATTAAAATTTAATAAGTTAGCAGAGACTCCGATAACTATGTCTCTCCAGGTTTTCCCTACCCATTTTAGCTTTGTCTCATCTATTCATGGCTATTTCGCACTCAACTCTTTTTTTACTGAAAAACTTGTGGAGAAGCAATGTACATTTCCGACCAGCTAATGCCATGCCTCGACCAGGCATTTCCACAAATGACTAATAATATTTGATACATTTTCGAACTGGAATTGGAATTTTCCAACTGGGCTAACTGGTTAATTACTGCTAAAATTTACTAGTAAACTTACACGAATATAACTTTGGAGTTTAAGAGTACGTTTATTTTTTTATTTTTGTTATATAATGAAAATATACTTTTCACATAAACGAATTTTCACTTTCAAAGTTTCAAAACAAAGAACAAAAAAAAAATATGTATTTAAATAAAAGCATTATATATAAAATAAAACGAAATACGAATATTCATTATGGTTGTTTGATCGACAAAGGCTTTTAGTAAAACGTTTAACTTTGCGGAAATAAAATGGATTACTTGTGATACAAATTATTAATTAAATGCAGCTACAATTAAATGTAGTACATTAAATACGAAGGGTGATAAAGTGTTCAAGTTTTTATAATTAAAACTATATATTTGTTCGTAAACAAATGTATTCAGCACTTTGTTGTGGCTCTTATTATTTTATATAAAAATGTATATAAGGGGACCACAAAAACCGTAAGAAAATCATTCAAGTCTTTCGTTTTCATTGAGTTTTTCCAAAAGGCCTGGGTAAATATATTGGTTGTATAACTTAAAAATGCGGTATTTTAAAATGTTTAGCTCTTATTTGGAAACATTTCTACAATACAAGTTTAGTCAAATTATTATCTTTTGTAAGCTATGAACGGACTCAATATGGACAATTTCGGATACCCTGTTCTGAAGTGAACCATATTCACGAGAGAGCTTTTAGCATCGATGGGAACAAATAGTTGTCCGACAGAACAAGGGTGTTTCCAATGTATCTGTTCCGTGTGAAGGTCTGTCCAAAATCCATAAGCTCACAACAGATAGGATACTTTTGTTCCGATAAATATAGAGCATTACCTTAGCGTAGCCTTAGGATTATCGTTATGCATTCAATTTTTATCGCAGCTACTGTATAGCGTTTATGCAGCATTTCGGACATGCAAAATCATCTTCCAGCCTATGACGATTCGTTGGGACAGAAATTTTCTTTTAAAATTACGCGAACAATTGAAGAAAACTATGATTTTCATTCAATTCAATAATATTTTTCAATTTCGTATAAGAAAACTTTCAATAAAAATGATACTACTGAAAAATCATTTTACTAAATTTTCTAAAGTCCTAGGAAAGGAAAATGTATTTGTATTATAATTCCAATTACTCATAAACAATTTAAATATAAATACGCCTTAAAAATTATATAACATCTTTATGGGGCGTTTTTAAAGTACTTTGGAATCTTATTTCTGAAATCTCCTAGATAAAGTTCTGTGAAGATCTCTTAAAAATCTCCAAATATGGCCACTAAATAGAGTTTTAATACATAATCATGTCAGTATGAAAATAAAATTCATCAAAAATAATTACATATTTCAATAAAGAACTGATTCCCAAAAATTTATATTTTTAATTATTTGAATAATAGATTTTACTCGTTCTTCGTCCGAATAATAAAGAGTTTAAAAATTCATCGATCACTCGAATAATAAAAAAAAATTACTTTTATTCGATCAGAAATTAACTACAATAATTAACAACAACACAAGTACCTAATATTGCGAACTTCCAGTTCAGGTGAATGCAAACCTCGAAGGTGACTCCACATGGGTAGCTTACTCATTTTTTTCAATTGTTTATTTATTGTATCTTCACTAACAATAAGTATATCAAATCTTATATCTAAAAAATTTTAATTATTAGTCCAGCCAGTGCAGGACGAAAATTGTTTGGACATTGTTGAATATGTCTGTTAAGAAGAAATTCTTCCTACTTGTCTTCGGCTCAGATCCGCTGTATTCCTTCTTCTTAGACGAATATAGCCACTATTATTTAAGATATTGCAGGCTAATGGGTTTGGGTGTACTTCAAGCTATTTTAAGTGTTTTTGTGAATTTTTTTGGATCTCAGTTTTTACCAAAGGCACGTATAGGTATTTATGAATATTCGAATTTTTTATATACCAGGGGGCAATTGTAATCATTCGTAGCAATTTGTTTTGGCGTCTTTAATTTCTGTCTACATTTGAAGCTGAGGCTGTTCCCTAGACTTTCTAAATATCTATTTAGTGATTCAATTTTCCGATATTCTTTGAATTCTGTCTACATTTGAAGCTGAGGCTGTTCCCCAGACTTTCTAAATATCTATTTAGTGATTCAATTTTCCGATATTCTTCGAATTCTGTCTACATTTGAAGCTGAGGCTGTTCCCCAGACTTTCTAAATATCTATTTAGTGATTCAATTTTCCGATATTCCAGGAGCTCTTTAAGTCTTTCTATGCAATCTTTTAGCTTAGATTTGAGTTGGGACGATCTGTGCTGTTGCCACTCTCTTCGAGTTCTTCTTTTTTCATTTAAGAGACGTTCGACAGTTGCAGAATAAATTCTGTTATATCTAGTTAGTCGGAGAGTTTGAGCAGCAAGTTGGGCAGCCAGTTTAAGATCATTATTCAAACTGATAAGAGGGTAATCGATAGGGTAGGGTACTCATGACATTGAGTACTAAAGCGTTTAAATAGTCCTGCATTTGAGAAATATTGAAAACTGAGTAAAGCCGCCTGTCCCGATAAAAGTAAAGGTCAATGAAATTAATTGTTCGAGTAAAAAGTGATTGATATGTGCATAAGTTGAAATGATGATTAAAAAGTTAAATATCATCAATTGGAATTTTTCGGAGGTTGTCTCACAATTTGTTCCATAACTCTGGTTCTTCTTGAACAATTTCAATCATCTACATTCTTCTGTACCCTATCGTGTATACAACCCACGGAACAGAGCTGTCTCGTCTTAGAATTTTATAAGAACCCAGAATATCTATGCCAAAAAAAAAAAATCATACAATTTCCTGCACTTCTTAAATCTTAAATTTTACATTTATAAAATTTTTTATATAAAATTTTCTCAAATTGAATATGTCATTATTAAAAGTTGAAATTATTATTCGTGGATTTTTAAGAACAAGATATAATATTTCGCCATAAGTTTATTAATCTAAAATGCAGTTTATAATATTTAATTTCTATTTTTTTTTTTTTTGTAGTTTTCAACATTAGTACAAATAAAATAACTTGTTTTATTGCAACACTCGTTACCACAACAAGAACTATCAAAATAGATTTTCGATTTTTTGCATCTAGCATTTTCTTCCAAAAAAAACAAACGAAAAAATATAGAGAGCTTTCTACCACTGCAACAAAAACAACAACGATAACTTCAAAAATACGTTTGCCTTGTATTGGTGTAGTTGATGTAGTAGTATTTGCAACGTAATAGTATGTAGATTCAACAAAAACAACACCACTAAAAATAAATAAAATACATACAAAAAGAAACACAGAATTTAACTACGATACCAATGATTTGGTTGTATTTTATGGCATGTTAACAGTTTATTTTTAAATACATGTGTATGTTTGTGAGTGTGTGAGTCATTTACATTCACATATATACACGGATACAAATGAAGGTAGTGAAGACAACCCAACGACACCCGATTTAATGACGTTGCTCATACGTACGAGTGGCGTTGCATACCTTTAGGCAACTCTTGTCGTGTGATATGAAAGCAGGCCAAGAAGTAGTTTTACAGTTGGCGTTCCAATGTTAATACATTTGTTATTTAGCCATTTTGGACACAACAATATATACGAGTATTGTTTTATTTTAACAAAGTTTTGGTTTTATCTTTGTCGAATTCACTCTCTTTAAAAAATATTTTATACAAAAACTGAAAAATTAACTTAAAGAATTTAAAACAAGTAGGATTCCAAAAAAATTCTCAGATTCTCCCTCGTGTTTTACACATACACATGCACGTGTTTAAATTCTGTTTCAAATTGAGTACTATAGTCACAATGGCTGTGTGTCAGTTTTTCCCACAGTCTGTCAGTCAACCAACTAGCGAGCTTGTAGCAGCAGTGTATAGCACATGCACGCATTGTGTTCAAGTTGATTTTGATTTGAAATTTTGTTTTCGGCAGGTTGTAAAGGAAAAATACGAAATTCAGAAACGTTTCGACTGGCGAAAGGGAAAGTTGTTGTGGAAAATACGCAATAAAGAAAAAACAAAAGTATTTATTTGTTTTAAGGATTTCAAAGACTTGGTCAAGTGTTTTATTTTGTTACTTTACTCTTGTGTGTATGACTCCTTCTCTCATTCATTGTATAATTTAGTTTCTTCTAAACACTATATGTGAGAATCGCGTGCTGTGATTTTAAATGTAAAAATTACAAACCGTTAAAGGAATAGAAAATGAAATTATTTGTGTGTGCAGTGCGTAGTTTTTGTTTTGTAATATAATTTGCATAAATTTATTTTGGGCTTCAAATATCAAGTAGAAATTTCAATTTGTTTTGAGTGTATTTAAGTAGTGCTTAAGTCATTTTTGTCACAAACATACAAAAGGAGAGTAAAAGAAAGCTGTGGACTGTGGATATGCAAAAATACAATTGAAAAAGATTGTATTACTGACTAAATACTAAAAGGCAAGAAGAACAAGGTTTATTTTGTTCAAATTCATGACAAACAAGCCTTAAAGGAAAACTAAAACAATGTTTCATGTACGAGACTGTTTATGTGTACAAGTAGGTGTGCGTGTGTGTATTTGTGTCAATTTGTATTAAAAATAATGTCAAAAACAACAGCAACAACATGTTATCATTAACTAATAAACACAAACTGTAACAGCAACAACAAGTCTAATTAATTATTCGAAACATTGTCAAATTAAAATAAAAAAAAAAAAATTCCAAATCAGAAAACAACAAGCACAAAATAAATAAAAATAAAATAAATAAATGACTGAAATAAATGACGTTGTTAATGAAAACGGAAATGAAGATTAAGGAATCGCAAAGAAAATGTTATTGTGTCGTTTCTTTATGATTAAATATTAATGATACCTCTTGTGATTTTTAAAAGAAATTTGTAAAGAGAAAACAAGAATCAACAGAAAATAAACAAATGCAAATGTATAAAATGAAATTGATTAAAGTATAAATAAATGAAATACAAGAGAGAAATCGGATTTAATATTATTTTTAGTCAAGAAATATACGCCTTGTTTGCGATCTTGTATGAAAAGCAAAGTGAACGACAGCTAGTTACTATTTTAAGTTGAATGAAATTGATGTCATCTTTATCGAAAGCTTTGGTTTTCATATATTTGCGTTTGTCGAAAATAAAACAATATGTAATTAATTGTTTGAAAACTTTTCCGATCGAGTCGTCGCTTGCATAGAAATGAATAAATTCAATGAAACTCAAATCAGATTGCTATTTCTAAGAAAATATTTGTTCGACACAAAATAGATTCCATATCTGAGCAAAAAAAGTTAAACATCAAGGCGATAGAAGAGGTTTTTAAAAAATTTATATCGAATTATATTTTTTGCGATTTGCGAAAACGTAACAATAATTTCAATAAATTTTGAAATAAAACCTTAAGTTTAAGCCTATTTAAGCATTGGCTAACATTTGGGTTTCTTCCATTTTGTGTTAACATCTGTTGGCAAAAGGTGTGCAATTTGTTTGCAAGTAACGGACAGGTTTAATTTATTCTTAATTTGTGTAGCATTTAATTGATTACGGGTGGCCTCTTATTTAATCATGTTTATTTGCCGTTTTGTGTGCTTTTTGTTTCCCTTCGTAAGATTTCTTAGTCCACATTTTTGCCCTTTCTTCAAAAAACTGCGAACAACTCCTACGGAACGCCCAATTTTTCAAGCAACTTGGCTATTGGAAGTGCCCTGCTCATAAAAAAAACTTTATTTGAATTTCTTCCTGATCAGTAGGAAATGTTCCTTTGGGCATCCTTTAAAATCATAAAATTTCTCAATATGATCAAATTTTATAAAACAAAAAACAGTAAATATTATGTTTCTTAAAAATTCTAAAGCTATTTGTCGCCTCCACGTACATATAAATATTTCATTGATTGAAAATGTAATATCGTAAGAATTGATAAAAACAACTTAAGCAACAGAAAATTACAAACGGAATGACAAACTTATATATACCCTTCTCATGATGGTGAAGGGTATAAAAAAATTGGCATTTAAGTTTCTTCCAATTTCGATTTCTCAATTTGGTTGTTGGTTAAAAATATGTAGCAAAAATATAACATAAAGAAATTGACAAAGTAACTGCGTTTATAGGAATTTGCACCAGTGTATAACAATAACAATACAAAATAATGTTTCGCAATATAAAAGTAGCACTTAAACAAAATTAAAAAATATATGTATTTATTAACTGGATTGTGTGCAATTAGATATACGAGTGCATTGACATTGTATTATTACATTTAATAAATCCCAATTATTCAGATAATTTAATGTCCAAAGAGAAAAACGAAAAATAGCCCAAATTTTTGGGGTCTCAATAAATATTATTGTTAATTGTAATCCGCTATAGTTTAATTATGTTAATAGCTTAATTTATATATGAAATATTTTATCCGATGATAATTTATTTTTCAGAAAATGTTACAGATTATTACTGAATATTTATTTAAAATCTAGCAATTTTGGCAATTTTTGAACGGTTGATACTTTTCTTAAAAATAAATTCTAACAATAAAAATGTTTGCAAATACAAACTAGATATCATAGACAATAAGACTTAAGTAAAACTTCTCAGCATTCAACATATGCCAAAACGTGTAAAAACTTTTTTACGAAATATCGGGCATTGGAACAAATATTAAAAATTCTATCCTTCCCTCAAGTTTTTGTATGGTGCAAAATTTTGCACATGCAGGTTTTCTTAGAACTTGGTCCTTTTACTTTGATTTATAATTATATTATAAGGCGTGTATTTAAACATGTGTAATTTAAAATTTTAGATTTTTTAATATCACAGAATTTTATTCTGGCTTGACTTCATTATTACTATAAAAATTCAACGAATAAAACAGTCCTCAACTGCAATCTTACATGTCCAAGATCTATTGTAAACATTATATTTCATTATTGAGAAATAAAATTTGAGACCAAATCATTTTTCTTTCACATTTTATCAGAGTTAGACGAAATTTACATACTTTTACAATGTGTGTAATCTTCTCTTTATTAAAATTTTTTTTTTTTTGTTTTTTGCAACATGGGGGAATTTGGAAAAAAGGAAAATAAATCTATAATTTCTAAATGGTAAGTTCGATGGCAATAAAATTCCACATGCCAAGAGAGGAAGTGCTGTCAAATTTAAGTTTAAATTTTAACCTCATAAACCCAGTTGAGGCGGTGTCAGATGTCCCCAAAATGGGGGAACTTGGGTATGTGACAAATTCAAAATGATCGCAATTTTTTGCTTATAATCCAAATTAAGATTATATATAATATATACAAGATTATATATGAAATCTAGGAGTTCTAAAAAAAAAAACATTGTCATAGCTAAGTATATATTATATATTATCTATTATAGTTTACGAGATGTTTGCATGTGAAAATTTAATTTTTGTAGCCACCCAAGTCTCGTTTTTGGCAAATATTTCCAGATTTTTCCGAATATTTTTTTAAGAATTGCTAAATTACTTTTATAGACCTAGTAAAAAATAATTGTTTAAAAATCGTTACAGGGTCAAAAGTCATATGCATTCAAAATTAACATTTTTTTTTGTCATAATAAGGTGCTTTTCTATTCACTTTACATTATTTAAAAAAATTCCAAGAAGACTTATAACGTATATATTTATATTTTTGTACAAGCTAACTTTAAACGAAATATGTTATGTGAAAAATATTAAAAACATTATTGCCGAGGGGAACAGAGATATTTAAAGAATAGCTATTTTTTATGTAAAATTCAAATTTATGGCAAATGTTTTCATATTGCATAGACGATATCCAAAAATAAAAACTAATTTTATGTGGCTCAATATGTTCCTAATTATTCTGCAAAGGGTTTCAATAACCCCGTCCCGCGACAATATAGCTAAAAATCTAATATATACCATTTTTTGGGTTTTTCAAAACTTTTTTGGGTATTGAAAATCTATTGGCATATAATATTTGTACAATATGTACCCGATTTGAGCTTTGGATCGTTATCGTTTTCAACCTGTCCATGGTTTTTTCAACAAATGTAAAATACCCAATACCAGCAGCTGACATATACATAGGTCGAAAACATGACACTGCCACCACCATGCTTTGCTGTTTTCTTTGTTGAGTTCTGTATTTGGTTTTCGCCATCTGAGCCAAATATATTAAACTTAGATTTATCAGCAAAGATGACCGAATTCCAAAGTGCAGATTCATTACAAACATTTTCTTTGGCGAAATTTAGCCTGTACTGTGTTTTTTTTTGGGTTTTTAAACGGTTTCTTGCATGTAACTCGGCCATTAAAATCAAATTGGCGCTAGACACGAAGAACAGTTTCAACGCAACATTGTATGCCCAGGTCAGCTGCAACTTCGGAGGCACTTGTAAAGTTGATAGCCTTAGATTTGCCAATTTTTTCTTAAAATGTGTCGGTCATTGAATATTTTATTTTGTGCCTTTCTGCGATAATTTTTTGGAGTGTGAAAGCTTTAATATTAACCATTTCTGCTATTTTTTGCTATGAGTGGCTATTTTGGGAATGGTTGGTCCATCGTTGTACGCGCTGTAAGCGGACTCATTTAAACTATTTTTAATTGCCACTTGACGTTACAAAATCGGACTCACAACATAAAATATTGATAGAAGTAAAAAAGACAAACGAAAAACCAACAACGCTGCATTGAGCTATCGGTACAGTATAAATTGACTGCATAAAATAAGTTGAGACGTACAAAAACGAGTATTTTTTTTTTTATTTCTTAAAATGTACATGTTTACAATAAATGTTTTTTGTTTGTCTAACATTTTTCTTAATTAAATGACACCAATTTCTTCTTTCAGTTTCTGTTAGATCCTGTTAGTTTCTCTTTTGGAGCTTTAAAAAATATGCACTGCATGAAATAAGCTGTGAGATACTGTATATCTAATTAGTAAGTGTAACTTTCGCAAATATAAATAGTTTTTAAAGCTGTTTACAATTTCGTTTCCACGAGTCAAATACTAAATGCAAATGTAAACCTGAAATCTTTAAAATCGTTTATATTTTGCTTAAAACTTGTTTATAGGTACTTTAGCAAACAATAATCTGAAAAAATAACTCTATTGATGCTCAAAGTTTTAAAGAAATCTATGGCCATTATTTAAGAAATTCTATATCTTGTATTTATTTTGTCATCGACCCCACATTTCCATATTATTTTGTTTTGCATCAACTGTTAGGTACATAAGTATTATATTGAAATTATGAATGTGAACTTCTATCCGCTTAATAACTTTAAACAATTATAATTTCCAACATTTTCTTAACCTTCAAAACAACATCAGCTCAAAAGACAATCAGTACAAACTGGAGAAAAACAAATAGAAAACATTCAGAAACTGCCATAATAGTGCTTAAAAACAAACAAATTTGCCATAAATTATAAATAAAACAATGAAATTAGAACAAAATATATAAAAAAAAACTAACAAAACAAAAAAATCTAAAACTAAATGCTGAAAAATGTTAAAAACTTCAATTAAATCGTTAAAATACTTAACATTGTTAATTGTGCTACTTATACAAAATCAAAGAAATTGCGCCAAAACAATCAACGAAAGCAGCAACAATAACAGCAACTACAGCCATTACCACCACATCGTCAGCCGCAGCAGCAGTAGTAAAAGCAACAACAACAAAGAACCACTTGTACCCCCTACCAAAACAAATGTTATTAACACAACAAAAATCAAAACAAACGATAAAAACTTTCGAAAAGCTCAGCCAAGTAATCAACCAAAAAACTCAACAACATTAACAGCAACATGTAAACGCATGCACAACAGGGCTGTGGTGAATTTGAATGGCTGTCAACGAGGTAAAATGTTAATATTAAACTCATTCTAACAGTAGATTGTAGAAACAAAATAACATACATATGTATGTATGTATGTACTTCAGATGTCAACAGGTTGTGGGAGTCACAGTTAGTTAACTATTACCATCGTTATCTAAAATAATAAAAATAATATAAATAAACAAACATTACACCCTGGTGAAATTATATATCAGCATTGCTACAACAATGCAAGAACGACAGGCATTTTTGTTTGTGTAATACTTTCGTTACTGTCAAAAACATCTGGCATAAAATAAACAAAACAAACATACAAACATGGATAAAAACAGAAAACAATAGTGAATAAATTGTTTCCTTTATTTTCTCAAAGAATTTTTCTTTAAGTTACGCATAATATTTTTACTTCCAGCTACCAGCTACGGCATAAAATGCAACAACGCATTTTTATACAGCAAAAAAAAACTCACTTTTAAAGAGGAATCTTAATATTTATCTTACAAAAAAAAACTAACACTTTTAGTAAAAAAAACTCAAAAAACAAACACAATATTTAATGTAAAATAGTTCTTTTAAACTATTTTACGCAGATAAAACGTCGACAAAAACTCACTTTTTCAAATACAAAATAATTTTATAACTTTTTAATATAAACTTTGGCTATTTGTAAACAAGTTTTTGACATTTTCATGAAATCAAGAATTTCACCATGAATAGAGCAATAAATAATCAGCTGGCGCTAGCTGTCACCTGATATATAATTTCACCACGCATTACACTTTGAGCCAGCTTAGTGTTGCCGGATGTGAAATTTAATTTTACACCATTGATTATTATTTATTGATTATTGATTTAATTTAGTACAATTAACAGATTTTATATATATTTATAACCTCCACCACCATAAATGGTGAATGAGGGTACATATATATATGAGTATGTCATTCCGTGTGTTTTTCTGAGACCCAACAAAGTATATATATTCTTGATCCTTATGATCACGTACAAACGACACAACGAATATCAATAGAGTATACAGAATACTGTTTATAATTCTCCTAAGCAGTTTGGTATCGAAACTCAGCAAAATCGGTAGAGTAGAACAAAATGGACAAAAATGTGATACAACCTCCATAAAAATTCGATAATTTTAAACATTTTTCTTGCAATTTTTTCAAATGTATTGCAGATATTGGCATGAAATTTTGTACACGTTATTTTTATAACAAAAGAAGAAATTGTGAGGAAAATAGTAAAAAGGGCCATAGTAATAAGGACCACATCCGAAAAAGTCATTTACATTTATATATATCTTATAAATATCGGTACCGACTCAAAACTTTTTATGTACCATTTAAATATACACAAAAACCATTGCACACAATTTTGTGAATTTCGGTCCATAATTGACCGTATCCCTCACATAAAGACCTCTTCCGAAATTCACTTTAATACTAATAAATCTCTTATAAATAACGGTACCGATCCAAAATTGTACACGGATCATTTACATACATGTCAAAATCAAACTGCTGGATTTTGAGAATATCGGTCCATATTTGACTATATTCCCCATATAAGGCCCACTTCCGAAATCTACGTTAATACCAATATGTATAAGTATATCTTAAATAAACCGTTATTACGTTGAAATTCGACGTAAGATGTCCTCATATGCATTAAAATCACTGTTCCAATATTTAAGAAGTTCGGCCCATGATTTGTCATATCTGCCATATAAGGACCATTTCCGAAAAACAATTTAACCCACAAGTATGTTTAATAAATATCGATATCGATATCGAACCAACTTTTATATAGATCAGCAATTTTAATCCAGATATCTTATTAATATCGGTTTGGCGGCAATTACGCTACTGGATTTTGTAGCTGTCAGTCAATAATTGGCAATAGCTCCTGAATTAAGTGCACTTCCGAGCATAATAACCAACAATACAACTCGTGTAAATGGCGTTATTGAGATGAAATTCAACCAAAATAATCCTAAAATACGTAGAAACCATATTAGTGGATACTAAATTTAGAAACTATCAGTCCATAATTGGTCCACTTCTACTATGCCAACCATAAATCTTTTGTAAATAATATTATTGAGATCAAATTCAACCAAAAGAAGTATCATCTTATAATCTTACCTTTTTTTATACTCTTTTTCTAACTTGTGGTGAATATGGAAAATTATTTTTATAAATTTTATAATTTTTTTAAATTACACTCAAGAGTATTATAAAAATCAGACAAACTCTGTGAATTATGGTGAGAATTGGTAATTACATCAATTATAAATGGTCGTCCAAATTAGATAAAATTTCAAAACATTTAAAATAAATTATGTTGGTCGTAAGGATATTCTAGTCCTGTAAACAGTGTAGCTTTTGTATTTCTTATTACGTTTAAGATTTAAGATTCGGCACAACCGAATATTGCATTCTAACTTGTTTCCTTTTTACTTTGTTACTTAAGTTCTTTAATATTCAATAATTTTTTAAAAAGATTGATTTTATATCTTTTGATTAAATTTTGATTTCATTAGTAAAATTGTATAAGAAATCAGAAGAGGTACCATTGTTTACACAAGGAACGAGCTCCATTGATAGAATGGGGAGGTTATTCGGTAATTACAAATAATTTAAACAAGTTTGATGATATTTTATATTTTATAAAGTTATACGCAATACCATTTTACTGTGGGTATAATTTAGCAATTTTGACAATAAACATTTTGTAATCTTGTTTGTTTAAACTCCAAAATAGAGAATGGTATAAACTCAATCAAATCGATATATTAGCCTTTTAAATTCCTAAGCCAATATTCTATGTTCGTCCGTCTGTCTGTTGAAGTCACGTTAAGGAAGACATACATATGAAAATTTCAATTGATCAGACTTGTTTGGTTTAAAAAATTGGCAAAACCGTTCCAACCAAAAATAAATTATAACAGTTAAAAAATCGGTGCCATTATTATATGTATTAGTGGTGCATATACATACATTGTATACGAGTATAATTCGGCATAGCCAAATATAGCATTCCTACACTGTGATTTTGGTGAAATTCGGATAATATATTTTATTATTAGCTGGGTATTATATACTTTTTGTATGGTCATATTTTTGGACAAGTTGCGCATCATTGTAAACAAATTTATAAGTTCGATATTGAAAAACGCGTCAACTGGTTTATGCTAGGAACACAACTAAGACGAACGACGAATTTCGCCCCCAGCTACATATGTATGTAAATAAGTATGTAAAACTTTTTCAATTTATTCTTACCGGATAAATTTAACATCCCGCCAATTGCATCCCATATAATTATATAAGAAATTAATTGTATTTTCACTTATAACCAAATATTTTTTAATAATTTAATGTTTTTGTTTCCGTATAACAGCTGATAGATAGTGTGGCCATTTAAAAACAAATATATAAAAAATAAAAATTAACAAAACAAAGGCAAAAACAATTTTTATTGTTTTGTATATTTATTTAAAGTTGAATAAAGTAAAAAATAAAACAATAATCAAAGTAAAAATTAACATTATTTACTAAAACATTAAAAACTAAAACTATTTCAGTGTTCACCGCATTTGACGAATTCAGCAGACGCCATTATTGAGTGTACTTTTATATACATACACAAATATGTTGTATTTTTAGAAACGAAAATTCGCGACCAAAATTTCGTCGTTCGTCCTAGTTCTGTTCCTGTGGTAACTGTGGTATAGTCCGAAAAGTTTAGTTCAATTCAAAATATTTCATATATTCTGACACAAATTTATAATAAAACTAAAATATAAAAAACAAGAATTTTCCCTTACTTAGCATTGATTGGTATTCCTAAAAACGCGATAATTAATTTTAAAATTTACAAAATATGGACGCATTTCAAAACTAGTTAAAATTTAGCTTGCCCAATTATATTTTAGCATGCAGCTAAAGACTTAAAATAATATGATAAAGAAGCTCATTCAAGGCCGTAAGGCCACCCAAATTAGACCTGACCTGGAAAAATAAGTTTGCTTTGAATGGGTATTAATTTGTTATTTAGTATCTCAAACTAGTAGTGGAAGTCCAATGTAAGCGGCATGCGGCCGCGGACGGCAGAAGTAGAATTTTTTCAACTTTGCCGCTTAAAACGATGTTGCCATACACATGTATATAATATGTGGCATGTGAGTTTAGTTAAAAATTAAAATTTATTTCCATTTTTCCATTTTCTTTTAACACAATGTATGTACATACTAAAAAAACGTTTGTTTAAGCTGATTACCGCCCGCGGACGCATGCCGCATGCCGCTTACTTTGGTCTTCCACTATAACTGATACGGAATTTATGACCTTAATATATAGTCAGAGAAAATTTTGATTTGATTAGTACAATTTTATAAGAAATTAGAAAAGGTGCCATTGTTTACACAAGGAACGAGCTCCATCGATAGAATGGGAAGGTTATGCGGTAATTATTTTGCAAATATGTTTCAAAATAAACGCTTAAAACTGAATTACTTTTACAAGTAATTCATTTTGTTATTAAATGTATTTCAGGATTCTCCTCCTCCACCACTACGATAAGTCGCAAAAAACGCAGCGTTTTCCATGTACGCTGGAATACCAATGAACGATTCATTGTGGAGTCTCATGAAAATCCGGCCATCAATTCTTCCAAACTTGCACCGCATCCCCGTCTAAAAGTCTCCAAAACAACCAAACTCACACTGAATCCAAAACTCTACCTGTGTCACGACAAATACTCACAGATGTGTGAAAACAAAACTATAGTATTTAAGGAGCGAATTTTACGTACATTCGATAAGGCCATGATGGAGTCACTGAATGAATCGAACTTTTACAATGTCGATTTTAAACCGGTCTTTGGTGATAGTTTCGAAGAGCAATATTATCCCTCGACATGTTTAGTCATGGAAGCTGGCGTGCGTGTGCTGAAGCGTAAAGATCCACCATTTAATAATCTGCAGTTTGGAAAATTATTTCCGAAGCAAAAGTTATTTCGACAAAATAAAAATATCAAGACGTGTGCAATAGTGTCGAGTGCTGGATCGATGGCGGGTTCGAAGCTGGGGAGATTTATAGGTAAGTATAACAAATGTTGTAAGGAGTATGAAAGTAAAAGTATTAGGTTGATTTTTGTTTCGAATTTAGAGGAGTGAAAATTTGACTCAAATAATAATAAAAATTTGACATCAGCCGAAATACTATTAAGTATTAAACTTAGAATATTATAACGGATTCGATGTGTATACGTAATTATTATTGTAAAATTAATTAACAACTTTACTGGTACCCAGTGTAAGTGTATTTCAATCGCACTTCTTAAAATAAAAAAGTTATTAAGTATAAATATTATAACAATATACATATTTAACAGTATTCGAGAATTTTGTAATGGTCTAAATTTTCAGACTTCAGATCTGCCTGAATATCTATGCTCATCTTGTACCTAATAATTTTCTTCCAAGATTGAATGTGATTTCACATCATTATCTAATTTTGAAAAAGGTAGAGTATAGTTATTCCAAACTGTATGATGACCACCTTCAACAGAGACTGGCCACAATAGTTATAATTCAACTTTTAGCTAAACTAAAACATAGTATTCCCATATTTTTCCCAGAACTGTCAGCTTGAATTTTACATACAAAAGCGAACGTCTCCTCAAAATTCCAAATGAATTAAAAATGTTTCTTTGTAAAACCCATAAACGTTTTATTAAATCTTTTGTATTCAATCTTAAAATCTGCAATTATTATTTGGCGGTTAAAGTAATGAAGAAAACAACATAAAAGGTCTGATTTTCAACCACCGACTGACGTACTATAGTTTATTTTTTTATGGAATTTTTACAATAATTATTTTTAACTAAAAAAAATGTACATAAACTTACATACGAGTATATTCTCACAGACATTTTTAGAGCTCATAATAAATAAGTTTATGATACAACATTTAAATAAAAATTATTTTACTCTAATTTTTATCATCGTTGTCGTTTAGATACTCACGACATCGTAATGAGATTTAATCATGCTCCAACTCGAGGATACGAAGTGGATGTGGGCAGTAAAACCACCATACGTGTGGTGAATTCTCAAGTAAGTTCTCATTTCATTTATTCACATACGTACGTACTAACAAGTTGGATAATTACGGCTCGAGCTAAATACGCAATTTATTTTATGATTTTTCTTCTTTTAAACATTTTTTACATCGTTTTGATTTGTTTCTGTTTTTATACCCTACACGACCACAATAGGTGGGGAAGACTATCATTTTGTGTTTGTGTTAATGTTTGCCAAACTAATCGTCGCACAAACATCTTTCAGTTTGACCCAGATTTATTCACAAAGTCGATAAAAATATTGGCCCATCAAACAATAATTTAGATTTGGAAACATTAGGAATGAATATTGCTTTTATCAACAATATTTATTTTGTATTTATTAACAGAGATGGATAACACTTCAGACATATATTCCAGCGGATATAATCCGTTGATATACTTGGAGGGGGGGGGGGACAAAATATGCCCATGGTCTGATGACATTATTTGAAAGATGAACTGATGAAAGATGAAAATTTTGTTGAAAGAAATATATTACTTAATAATTTTATTCACTAGCGGTCAAAAGTGAAACACCCACCGTTTACGGTGTCATATGGTCATACTTGCCCCCACAATACTTTCTTACTTATTAATATGTTTCATTTATTTTTATTACTCGCTTTTAAAGTTTTTTTTTTATTCATTTCAATACGATATCTCTTTGTATGCATTTTGTGAAGTGCACAAGTTGTATTTTCAATTAAATATTGCCATATCATTGTTTTGAATTTTTACAACAAACACAACAAGAGCTCAAAATAACAAGATTTATATTTGACTTCCTTTTAGGTTGTCACAAAGCCTGAATTCGATTTTACACATGCACCCATTTTTCAAAATGTCACCATTGCCGCTTGGGATCCTGGCAAATACAATGGCTCGCTCGAGGACTGGCTGACCACGTCCGATTATGATTTATTTACGAATTATGAAATGTATCGTCGTCGCTATCCTAAGTCACGTGCCTTCTTAATTGATCCTCATTCGATTTGGCGTTTGTGGCAGAGTTTGCAGATGTTTGCCGGCAATCGACCGATACGTAAGAATCCTCCAAGTTCGGGATTTATTGGTAAGTTAATAAATAAGTTGCACTTTTTCTAGAGTTCGTTTCAGGCAATTACCATTTGTTTTTATAAATAAGATGATATTATTTATTTCAATACAGCGACATAATGGACTTTTTTAAATTTATGCAAACGTTGAATTGAAAACACAGTTTTTTTGTTTAGGTAGTTGAATTCCAAAGGACATACTATGAGCGTCAATATAATGTAAACACCTAATATTCTTAAAAAAAATATTTTATTATATATACTATCAGCCATGTCATAGAATTTAATTGCGTTCGGAAGTGGAATTAATTCCGTAATTTGCATCTATAAAAAAAGTAAAACGAAATATTTTGTTCGGAATCTTTTCTTATCTAATGTTGCCATTATTCTGACGCTCACAGTATGATAGTGTTATATGCTGTGCTGATTCATATGTACTATATTGTTGAAATTGTCCATGAAATCATTGACTAACTCTGTAGCTTTTAATTTGCTCCATCTCCAGCAATGCAGAAGTGATTGTTGCAACAAGCCTACAATCAAAGACTTTTGAATTTAAGTACCTTGATAAAAAATTCAATGATGTTAAATCACCTGATATTGCAAGATAATTTTCATCACTGCAACGGAAGAGTTTCTCATGCAGTTATTGTGTTACCGTCCTGAAACCACATGTGTATAAACCACAGTACTATCATTGAATTTTGGCAGATGTCTAGCCAATGCTTCCAGCCCAAAACCAAACAGCAACGCTTTGTTTTCTGGCAATTTGTTTTGCAATAAAATTTATTATTATTTGATAGAAGGACGAAAATATCACGAATTTTACGAAATGTTGATTTTAGAGATACACTTTCATAGTAAACTTTAAAGCGAAATTGAAGTCATAGTAAAGATTGTAAAATTTTACTACTGATACGTGAACAAGTAGAATATCAAAACAATCATGTTATTACAAAATGCTCCTGAAAACAAAACTCTTGTTGAAAAATCCTTTAGTATCACTTCTTAGTATAGACGCCTAATTTGTATTCTATTAAATATCAATTCGCTGTTCTAGCAAGTAAATTTTAAGTAATGTATTAAACAATTGCTTACTATGTCATTGCAGGTCTTGCTCTACTTCTACCTCATTGTCCTGTCGTTGATTTCATTGAATATATTCCGTCGACACGTCTTAATGGTCGCTGTCATTACTACAGCAAAGAGGTGGGTGGAAAAACATCAATCATTTTCAGTTCACAAAAGTAGCTGCAACACAAGTATCACAAGTATCAAAGGCAGGCAATTAATGTAAAATGAAATAAGATAAAAAACTATGATACTGGCATGAATTGCTTCTGCCTTTGAGAGCTACAATGACTGCTGCAGCCTTTAAATAAAATAAAATTTTTTATGCATTTCTTTTGCTTTTTTTTTGTGTTCGATTTTGTAGATAAATTCCGCCTGTACATTTGGAGCCTGGCATCCGTTGGCAGCTGAAAAATTAATGGCATTGGATATGAATGTGGCCGATGACATGTCCGTTTTTCAATTTGGCATCTTGCGTATACGACGACCCAACAAACTACTATGCGGCTTTAATTTTTTGGGTTACTAAAAGATTAAATGACCAGCCACTCAACCAAAAAAATTCATTAATTGGAATTTAAACAGTTATTTAAACTTCCACAAGAGAATTATTCATTGATTTCCGGTTTCTCAATGGTGATCAATAAGTTTTGTTTTTAATTTCCTGTGATTTAAATCCATCTCCAATACTCATTATAAAACAATCATTTTATTAATTATTAATTATTTGTATGACTTTTGCATGTATTTTAAATTGTTGCTGCTGTCGATGTGGTTATTCTTAAATCAATTTAATTAATTTTAATAAAAAAAAACAACCAATAAGTATTAAAAAGTAAGATAGTATAGTCGGTCAAGCCCGACCATATAATATCCTACACCCAGTATATAAATAAAACCGTTTTTCAGAAATGGACTTTATATGGGAGATATAACCTATTGTGGACCGATCATCCAAAAATTTAGTGTCATGATGTCTGTGAATATAAGTATTATATGTGTTAAACTTTATCTCGATATAAATACTTTCAAAAGATTTATGGAGCTTAAAGTAAATTACGGAGAGTGTTTTATATGGGAGTTTCGACTAATTATGGACCGACCATTATAAAATTAGGTGCCATTATTTCTGTATATAAGAAACTTATTTTGTGTTCAAATTTAATTTCGATACCAACGTTTTTAAGAAATTTATGATCGTTAAAGTGAGGCCTTATATGGGAACTACGAGTAATTATAGACCGATCACAATAAAATTGTACATATTATTTTTATATATATGAAACATATTTGTGTTCAATATTATGTGGATACCAAGATTTTTGAGAGAGTTATGGTCGTCAAAGTGATTTTCGGGAGTGGGTTTTATATGGGAGCTATGATAAATTATGGACCGATCTGCACAAAATTTGTAGATGTGATTAAGCTTCATTTACCACTCATTTGTGGTGAATTATGTTTGGATAGTTTAAACGTTTATGATCGGTAAACCCCAATTTCGGAAGGACATTTGTATAGGAGCCAGGTGAAATAATCCATCCTTGGGCCGAAAAAATGGCACGTACCAAATTTTATCGAAATATCTTCAAAATTGCGACCTGTACTCTGCGCACAAGCTTTACATGGACAGCCAGCCAGCGAGCCAGCCAGCCAGACGGATGGACGGACGGACATCGTTAAAGCAACTCAGGGAGTGATTCTGAGTCGATCGGTATACTTTAAGGTGGGTGTTGGACCAATATTTCTGGGCGTTACAAACATCAGCACAAATCCAATATACCCTCCCCACTATTGTGGTGTAGGGTATAAAAACAACAATGATAAAAAAAAAATACGGCAACAACAACAATTTACTTGCAACAAACCATAGAGTAAAGAATTAAGAGTTTGTACGTTAAAATATTACGGAAATATTTTTTGAAACAATAAAACAATAAAACAAACAAACAAATTTGCAATAATTCAACAACGCAGAAAAATAATTTATTTATTTAATTATTTATTTATTGTCTTGTTATTTTTATTTTTATTAGCAGGGATACTTGGATTGTAATTCAACGGTGGAAATAAGGAGAAACTTTTGTTTTTTGTTCTCTACGTGTGTCTTTTTTGTGTTATTAATGCTGTTGTTTAATGGTTGCGTGAGTCGGATAATGAGACACTCAGTACGACAGTCAGCCAGTCAAATTGGCAGCAGCAGCAGCAGGTGCAGTTTATGGTGTTCGCTGGCTTTAATATTAAAATTATTTTAAACAATTGATTCAAAAATGAGGAATGGAATTATGTATATATGGACTGGAAGCGCACAAATAAAATTTCATATTTGTATGTGATTCAATTGAAATTCCTTTGAAATTGTTCTTATTGTTTATCGAAGTTTTTGTTTTAAAAACGGCACATGAAGTTCAAGTTCACTTCTGGATAATTGTTGAAACTAGGAGAATGTGCTGTAAGCGTTTGAATTATAGATACATAGACACAAAACAATTAAAGCCTTATGTCCTTATTCATAAAACTTACAACAGGTTTATAAGAGGTTTATAAAGCCAATTTTGTATGGAAATTTACCTTATACACCTGTTCTAAGTTTTTATAAATAGTGAGTTAGTATTTATATGAATTTTCATTTACCTATACTTATTTAAAAGGATTGGAATAATGAGACCGTCTTTAGCGATTAGTTTCCTGAAATACCAGTATTAACGAAATGATACAAACTATTTAATGACCCATATAAGGTGTAAATAGCCAGCAAAAACTTGGTAATGACTATCAGTTTTTCAATGACTACAACATACCTTCTGCATTACTTGAAATTCATCGAATAATGACTTATGTCTTTTTTGATATATAAGTATCTATTAATACGACATTTATTTTTACTGCAATGCGGCTTCTCCAACGACATACATAGTGGTTCCAAATTCCCGTAATAAATGCAAGCTTACAAAATCCAATTTCAGACATTAAACCCCATAACCGCCATTATGATTAGCCGTTGGTTTTATATTCACCCCTATCGTGAATAAAAATTCCCCATGAAATTTGTTCCCTTTTCACATTTTTCCTATTAAAATTCAATGCTAAAAATATAAAAGGGAACAAATTTCATGTGGAATTTTTATTCACGATAGGCGTGATTACTTTATTAACGGCTTCATTTGACTAGACCATACCATGACCAACTGAATCAAATAGTTTGCATATTCTTTCGTCATTGAATACTCAAGAAATTTAATTTTGTAGAGTTCAGCGAATGAAAATTTTCAAACTAAGAGTTTTTTACCACCATGGTTTTCTAAAATAAGAGGTTTTTGACACGACCGTATATATTGCTGAATCTCAGCAACCTACCGTACAGATAAATGTGATTTTAGGGGTTTGTTGAGTGCTAGTCTTTCCTCTCTTGCATTCAAGAATTCTGGGCAATCACACGGTGGTAAATTTTAAATTCTTTCACTTACTATTAGCAATTGATTATATTTGTTGTTGTAACAATTCAATTGTATTTAATTGATCCAGCCTTGTTGTAAAGGCTTTTCCCTTTTTGCCCTTCGACCTTCTTAACGCAAAATCTTCACAACTCCACGCTGAAAATAAGGCATAATAACAATTGGAAAATATATAACATAATGTGAGCGTCAATATAAAGTAAACACTTAATATTATTAAAAATAATATTTTATTATATTTATATACTACAAGTACAAGTACTTAAGCAAACTATAACTAATTAACAAAAACTAGAAAAATAAGAATATAAAAAATAAGTTTAAACATAAAAGTACTAGAATTTTCTCGTCAAAATAAAGTAGTCAGGTATATTAAAATTATGTAAAACATCGTATTTAATATGTTTGTAGTTATTATGATTTCATCACAGCATATAATCTTCTGGGCATACAATCAAGGTGTTTTTTAATGAAATCAGGCGAAATTTTTTCCATTCATTCTGTTTACTGCCTTTAGGTTATCCTCGCAAGAAATATTTCTTTGCCTAATTTTTTGTCTAGATATTCCCACTGGTGCTCAATGGGATTGAGGTCTGGGGACTGTAGAAGATGATTTAAAGTTATTAGATAATGACTGAGAAACCACTCCTTTACAATTTTGAAGATATGCTAAGGATCATTGTTTCGTTGGAATATCCAGTTCTGCGCTAGTTCTAATTTCTCCAGTTATGAAACTTGCAATTATTTTTAAAGGCACTTTACCGTTATACCTTCAGACAAAAAAAAAATTAAAACTTATCGAATAACAGGGGTATTTTTTCATAAGGATGATGCCACTTTTTGCTTTAATTTGATTGGTCTGTTTTAACAATTAATCAATTACATTTGTATATGCTTTTGTTTTTGTTTCTTTTTTTGGGAATTCATTTCCACTTGATTTACTATATTAAAAATGCAATATAATTTTTTGAAATAATATTATTTACATATATTAATATACAGACATGTTACAGAATTTAATTCCGTTCGGTAGTGGAATTAATTCAGTTTTTATCTTAAAGTAAAACGAACAATTTTTTTCGGAATGAAACCTAGAAATGCTTAAAATTACAATGCCGCATAGCAAATTAAAAGTGGTTTCATTCCAAAAACAATGTTTCCTTGTACTTTAACTAGAGAAGCAAAATATAGAATTAATTCCACTTCCGAACGGAATTAAATTCTGTGACATGGCTGATAATTAAGCTTTTATTATTTTTTAATAATGTGTGGTGTTGACTTTATTTTGACGCGCACAGTATATCCTTTTAATGAAATTAGCAAATCAAAAATACTTGTGAATAGGCAAAATAGTTTTGTGATACACTGTGTGTGTTCCTTTAATAAAATCCTAGAAACAAATTATGAAGTCTTTAGAATTCGTTTGATAAAATTTTCAAAAAGTTTAAATAAGTTGAAAAGAGTTTTGTAACTGGTAACAAAACTACCATTTTTGTTCGCAAAAGGAAATTGTTAAACGCTGTTTTAGTTAAAGTAAGTAAATTTAAGAGTTTATTTAGTTCTTTGCCATATGACGTACATATGTATGTACTAATGCTGTATGACCATAATTGATAGTTGTTTAAAAATCACGCGAGTTACATCCACCTCAATGAACAAATACTACAAACATAAACGTGTAGCAAAGATCAGGCTCAGCAAGTAAGGGAACCTGATACCTTGGAATTTTGCATAAACACAAAAACTACTTCATAACTTTTAAAATCTTTTAACCGATTTTAATCTTATATATCTTATTAGAACGCTTATTTCGATTCTTTCACATAATAAAAAATAATTATTTAATAATAATTTGACACTTGACACACTTTCCCCTTGCAAATGCACTTAAAAACTTCAGAGACGATGCAGCGCCAGTTATCGTTATGCTATACATACAACAATTCTAGGGTGGGGACGGTTAATATTCGAAATTTTATTATAAGCAACTAGCATCTTACAGAACTGGTGCAACAATAATAATTTAAAATAAGTCCTAAGATTCATTTAATACAAGACTAAATAAATAACTCGCATGATTGATGTGATACTGTTATCATATTCTTATGCAGTATTGTTTGACAATTCATCATACTCATATATCATATTCATCATATAATTTCGATCAATAATTAACTCACTTGATTAACTCTAAAATTAAATTGTGTTGAACTACAAAAATATGTATAACTTTAATTAAATATTCTTCATAAAATTGTATTTATTTAAGAAATTTGCCATTAATTCCAGTTCATTGTGAAACCTAACAGACAAACAAATCTGCATCAAAATTATCGCAAATACCAAAAACACTTGTTTTCTCTAAAACAGTTGACATCACTGTGCCTGTAAGATCCGAATAAAAATCGACTCTAATTTGAAAGAAATAATTCATAATAGATTTTAATCTAAAGCCAAATATCCAGCATTTCAGTCAATGACACTTTTACTTAATTACCTGTAAATAAATTTTGTATAGTTGATTAATAAAAACACAAACAAAATTTTGCTTTGCTGTTTGTCAAAATATTTCGGGAATCTTGTTGTTTGTTTGTTTGTTTTTGTTGTATCATCCATCCAAATCAACGTCCAATGACCACAAAACGTGATCGAAATATTAATTAAATTTTTGTTTACAAAAATATTTTTTGTTTTTTGTTCCTCTGCGAAGATTTGTTTACCATTTTGACATTTCATCACGCGATTTGTTATTAAAATGATTCACTATAAATGTCTAAAAATACGGTCACACATGGCAAATATTTACTGCAAAAAAGCGTAACCACTTGTTTTAGCACAAAATTTGTTTGACTTTGTTTACTTTTACAAGAGTTTTGCAAGATCAAGCAGCATCAAATGAAATAAAACTAAATATTTGTTTTGTTTTGGCCTAAATAAACAAAGACTTTTTAAATAAATAAACGAGTTCAAATATATTTTATGTAGTGGTAACGTCCATTTCGGCAAATATTTGCCAAGTGTGACCGTTTCTTAAGAATTATTTCAGAAATTATTGTGCAAAAATAAATATTTAACTCGTTGTTTGAATTCAATATTTTCTGGCCGTATTTTATTGTTTTTTTTTTTTTAGATTTGGTCAATCAGAAAAGGATTAAAATTTATGAAAATATTTGACAGTTAGTATGACAAATGTTTTTCTAAATATAAATTAACGATTATTTATGTCAATTATTAATTATTCCCTACACCACCATAGTGGGGAGGGTATATTAAATTTGTGCTGATGTTTGTAACGCCCAAAAATATCAGTCGAACACCCACCTTAAAGTATACCGATCGACTCAGAAACACTTTCAACAAATTTTGTGCAGATCAGTCCATAATCAGTTCCATATAAGGCCTGCTGCCAAAAATACATTTATAGAGCATAACTCTTTTAAAAATATTGGTATCCAAATCATATTCAACATAAGCCTGTTTCATATACACAAAATACATTTGGTCCAATTTTGTGATGATCGGTACATAATTCGTCATAGCAAATTCCCCTTTGAAAATCACTTTAGCATCTATAAATCTTTTATAAGTATTTAGCAATATCGAGATGAAATTTAGCACAAAGAATATTTATATGCACAGAAGTCATGATACTACATTGTTGGATAGGTCATAGCTCCTATTTAGAGTCCATTTATGAAAATCTTTTTTATCTACTGGGTGTAGGGTATTGTATGGTCGCGCTTGGCGGACTATACTTCTTACTTGTTTTTTTAATGATTTATTGAGAAGAACGTTATATTTTATTGGAATGAAAATATTTTCAAAGAAATTAATAAAAATAAATTAATGAATAGATGAAATGTGTGACCGACGATATTGCATATTAAGTCAAAGTAATTTGTCATCACTTTGGCCACATCATTTTCAAAGGGGGATTTTCAAAATGTGGCTTTTTGTAAGCATATGTGGGAGTTTAGTAAGCTACATACATACTTTTATATACATACATATGCTTATTAAAAGTAAACTCACATATGTGTAATCCAACATTATCACATTGCATGAATGTTTTGGAAAATTTACTGAATATTTTGTTATGTATCAAAATATGATTAAAATTATGTAGTGATTAATGCAAGTTAAGCTTAGTATTTCATAAATCCAAGAAACACATTCAAAATGATATATCAGCACCTTATTAGTGCTTAAGTTCTTGTAAGTAATCTGGCAGGATGGTTAGGTTGGTGTTATAATATCTAGATGTATCTATCATTTTTTGCTTAATTATTCTATAACCACTGTTCCTTCTGATAATGTTCTCTTTACTTATACATATGTATATATGGGCAATTTCACGTCAAGTGCCCCAATTTTTAAAATCAATGTCTTCCGATTTGGATGAAATTTGCATCAAGGTTAGTACTATTTCATAGTAGGCCAGGCACAAATTTTCAGCTCTATCAGTTAAGAAGGGCCGGAGTTAGAGGGGGTCAAAGTTGGAAATTTTGGTGATACAGGGTTTTCTTAAAATGAGTGTAACTTTTCAACTATTGGTCCTAGCAAAAATTGTCCAAAGGACTTTAGATAGCCATTTATTCAATAATTCTAAAAATATATGTTTTTTTAATTTTTTTCTCCTCAAAAGAAAGCTTATACAATTTCCTTAAGGCCTTTATAATTGCTTAATGGGATGCGAGTGGGATATCTATCAAAAAAATTATTTTTTAACTCAAGAATAGGATTTTTTAATATTTGGCACATGTATCATTTTCATTTTCCCCCATTTTTTCAAAATGGAGTCTTTTTTATTTTTCCTCAAAAGAAACTTTAGACCATTTCCTTTAAGAGCTTTGTAGTCACTTATTAGCAAGAGGCATATCTATAAAAAAATATTTTAACTCAAAAAACAAAGTTTTTGAATTTTACCATATGCATTATTTTAATTTTTTTTCCTATTTGTTACTTATAATACTAAATAAGAATAATAATAATAAATAATTTAATAAAATAAATATATAAGTTTTGAAATTGTCAATCTTTCTTCCTTCTTATTTATTGCCTTTATTTTTAGCTTTTTTTGCAAATCCTTTCTTGGAGTTACTAGGTTCAGCTGCTGATTTCGCGGCTGCTGTCTTTTTTGGCTTTGGAAAGAAATCGCATTGAGTAGATGCAGAAAACTTTTTCAACTGGAGTCTTCCATCGATAAGTGGTATAAGCATGATATTGAGATGTGCCATCAATTGTTACAGCAGTGTCGAATCTATTCTTCATTGTTTTTAATGTTTTCTCATGATCATCTTAGCTCATCGGAATTAAGCGTTCGCATCTAAGATGCGATCTTGATGAGAGCACTGCAGGCTATACCTCGCTGCATTTTTTTTGAAATTTTCTTCAATGCCATCACATGCTCCTTTGCCATATGGTTGGGTGAGAATGCCATTCAGCTGGAATTCCAAAATCTTTTTCGTGAGCTATATGATTTGCGTAGCTATTTTTGTTTTTAAAATGTTGACCTTCTCCACTATAAATTTAGATTTTAGATAATTTAGAATTATCTTCTGGTATTCATAAACTGTAGCGGTATCATGTTTTGTGTCATCGGATATGATTGCCATACTTTTGGGTTTGTGTTTTTCATCTTCTATGTAGTAAATAACAACTGTGAATATAGTTGCTTGGTCATTATTGAAGTGGAATCCTTGTATGGCATCCTGAATAACATATTTATAGTTCTCTGCAAAATCATATGAAATCAAGAATTCACTAAACTTCAAATGTGTCTTCAAATCATTCAAAAATGACCATTACTGTTTGACTAAAAAGTCATGAGTTCTCAAATTTAGCAAACCTTTGCATATTTCTTCCACAAAATCATCCACATTTAAAATTACTATTTTTAAGGTACATCTTTCAGTCTGAAGCAAAGATTTAAATTGTGTCTTATCAATACATTCTCGATCAAAAGTGTTTATTTAATTCTCGTTAATGAATGTGGTATCCGGGCAATTTAAACATTCACCTAAGTGGCAAGAAGTTGTTGCATAAGGACACATAGTCAATTTAAGGCAATCACGGTAATCGTGCAAATCTTCTGAGGAATCATCTGTCAAATACTTTAAGTTGATTTCGTTCAACATGAGTTTAACATTTTCATGGTAAACGGAAACGCATACTGTGTGTGTTCCGCTGCTTCCAGCCAAACGCAATGCTTTGGACTCAGTTGGGTAAATTTCAGTTTACAGAGAACCATCCTCTTCTGCATTTGAACTTTATGGCCATCGATTCGAACAGAGACCCAGTCTTTTTTTCCTGGCATCATTCGACTCATATCATCTCGCTGATAAAATTGAGTTACTAGAGCTTCAGTTTCGCACTCCTAAGTTTTTCCCTTCTCCTCGTTTGGGAGTGGCGATTTGTTTACGGCGAATATTTGCCCAATTTCTGGCATGGTTTTACCCTCTTCCAGCGCCTTAATAATAGCTACCTTGCTATCAATTGTTAACTGTTTCTAATGGTTAATATATATTGTAAAAATTATTAACGAAAGTTTTCTATAAATAAATTTTATTTACTCACTTTCACTAATAAATCACTGCGTTGCATTTTTTTTGCTCGCTGAAATTTGTCACTTTTTTTCTCAAATGTTAAATATCTACATATTTGTTTAAAAAACAAAACCAGGAATCACTCTGTTTAAATTTCCTGAGTTCAGCGAATAAACAGACAAAAGGAGAAACGAATTGGTTACCGTTGCATTTTTCTGCTCGATACTGTATATTATATTGGTACAGTGCAATAACTCCCAAATGAAATGGAAAAATGAAATAAATCCCAAAAATGTTTCCATACAAATTGGGACTTATTTCATAATTTTTGCTGGGAGTAATTTCATTATAAAATAACTCCTAAATGAAATAAGTCCCAACAGTTTTTTTTTTTTTTTTTGGAGTTATTTCATTTGGGAGTTATTATTGGCACTTATTTCATCGCAGTTGGGACTTATTTCATTTTAATTCTAAACACTATTTTATCGTTGGGAGTTATTTCATTTCTCTTAAAATTGCATTTTAGTAAATTTTGATGGTTTTGCAACGGTTCTTAAAACAGTGTTAAAACAAGTAGTTGCAAATACAGGGAATCAGTATTCTCCCTACGGCCGGGCAGATGGATTTTCTCCGCCATGGTATAGAGAACACCGGCTTCGCATAGTACTGATTCCCTGTATTGCCGGCCTACGGCTGGGTGGAAGGATTTTCTCCTCCATGGTATACAGAACACCGGCTTCGCATTGTACAAATTTCTTGTATTGCCGGCCTATGGCCGCGCGGAAGGATTTTCTTCTCCTCCTTGGGACTTGTTTCATTTTGCCTTTGGAAGTTAGTTCATTTTTTTCAGTTGGGCGTTATTTAATTTTTCATGGGACTTATTTCATTTGGGAGTAATTGCACTGTACCTATTATATTAATACACTTTGTTTGATAGTTTTTTTGATGAAATTTTCAGAGGTTGTCTCGGATTTTTGTTCATATCTCCGTTATTTATGGACGGATTTTGCTGATTTTAAATAGCAAACTTCTCGAAAGCATGTCTGACAGAATTATTGAAGATTTGGATCCCGAAGATATCTGGGGACTTCAGAAAATTGAATTCACAGCCAGACAGACGGACATGGCTATCTATAAGGATCCAGAATATATATACTTTATAGGGTCGGAAAATTATATTGTGGAAATTACAAACGGAATTACAAACTTATATATACCCTTCTCATGAAGGTGAATGGTATAAAAATGCCAATGCCGGACGAAAATTATCTGACCATTGTTTATTTTATTTATTAAGTTGGAATTCTTCCTTCTTGTCTTCGGCTCAGATCTGTTGTATTCTTTCTTCTTAGTCGAATATAGCCAATATTATTTAATATGTTGCGGGCTAATGGGTTTGGGTTTACTTAAGGCTTTTTTAAATGTTTAACTTTTTTGGATCTCAGTTTTTACCAAAGGCACGTTTAGGTCTTCTTATACCAGGGGCAATTGTGATTATTCGTAGCAATTTGTTAAGGCATCCCCATAGCTGTATTCCATAACACCATTTTTTTTTTTTTTTTTTTTTATAATACATTATATTTATTTATTGAATCTTCAGATATTGAAATGACAATAAGTTTTCGAATCTTAATACTAAAAGAAAATAATAAGTCCAGCCAGTGCTAGACAAAATATTATGATACTACAAAAAAATTTACATCCACTGATCCAGTCATCTGTTTTGCGTTTGAGTTAAAGCAAGGGTATCCCTCCTTCTCAACCGAACATGGCCACTAAAGTTAAGGATGTCTCGTGCAAGTGGGTTTGGATGGTGTTCAAGTTTGCTGACATATTTTGAGGCGTATTTTGTAAATTCGTCTTTCACCAAAGGAATGCCTAGATCTTTGTGAATTCGAGAATTTTTAACGTACCATGGAGCTGCAGTAATTATACGTAGAATTTTATTTTGACCTCTTTGAATTTTTTCAATGTTGGATGCTGAGGCAGTACCCCATAATTGAATTCCATAACACCATATTGGCTTTAGAATTGCATTGTACAACAAAAGTTTACAATCCAACTTTAATGTAGAATTTTCTGCCGATTAGCCAATTAAGTTGCACTGCTTTTAATCTCATCTGTGTAAGTTTTGCGTCAATATGAGACTTCCAGGTTAAACGACGATCGAGGTGGATTCCGAGGTATTTGACTTCATTGTGTTGCGGAATAATTTGGTTATTTATTCTGATGGACGAGCAGGTATCTTTTCGCAATGTGAAAGTTATATGAATACATTTCTGTTCGTTAACCCTGATTTTCCAAAGCTCAAGCCAATTCTCTAGTTTATAAATATAATTCTGCAAATTCTGTGATGCTATTTGATGGTCCTTATGAACGCTAATAAAGGCTGTATCATCAGCAAAAGTTGAAGTATGTATATTGGGGTCTGACGGCATATCGGATGCATAAATCAAATATAAAGTAGGACCCAGTATGCTACCCTGGGGTACTCCTGCTTCAATTGGCTGAGCGGGGCTTAAAAAATCGCCTTCTTTGATTGTAAATTTGCGACCATATAAATAACTTTTCATAAGTTTGTGGGTGTTAGCAGGCAGAGCTAATTTTATTTTGTGCATTAAACCTTCATGCCATACTTTGTCGAACGCTTGGGAAACATCAATGAAAAGCGCGGAACAGTATTTTTTCTCTTCAAACGACCGTCTTATCACATTTACTAATCTGTGTGTTTGTTCGATGGTACTGTGTTTAGCTCTGAACCCGAATTGATGATTTGGAATACATTGAGTGTCGTTCAGAATTGGAATCAACTTAGCCATTAACAATTTTTCAAACAGTTTTGAAATTGTCGGCAGTAGGCTAATTGGCCTATATGACTCTACTTTGGTGAGGTCCTTCCCTGGCTTAGGAATCATGGTAATCATAGATACCTTCCAATCTGCAGGATAGTATTCTAGGCGTAAAATAGCATTGAAGATAAAGAGAATAATTCTTCTAGCTACACGAGGTAACTCCACGAGCATTTTGTTGCTGATTTTATCCATACCTGGAGCTTTTTTAAGGTTCAGAGTACCAATAGCGCTTTGAATATCATTAAAGCTAAGTCTTAGAGGTACAGGAGGTCTAATAACGAGTGGTGGCAATTCAGTTGCATTATTTGAGTTGTTTATAGTAAACACATTTCTCAAATGGTTAACAAATAAAGTCCCTTTCTCGGAATCGTTTCTAGCCCAGTCACCAATCGGATTTCGCAAAGGAGGCTTTCCTCTAACTGGTCTTTTTAAACCTCGTGCCGCCTTCCATAACGAATAGTCAGATTGTGGGGAACTGTCAATTCCCTCCAAGTATGATTTAAGTGAAGCCATTCTTTGGGTTTCTAAGAAATTTCTTAGTATATCTCTGCATTCCCGTAGCCTAGCTTTCAGTTGAGGAGACCTGTGAATTTGCCACTCTCTTCTAACTCTTCTTTTTTCTGTCAGGAGATGTTCGAGTTCAGCGAAATAAGTTCTGTTTGTCCTATTTCTGCATTCAACGTCATATGTGGAAGCGTGATGCACAGCTCTTCGTATGTCCTCAGTAAACTTGCCAATCGACCCATCAATATCCTCGGTAGTTCTCAACACTACATTTTCCGTGCAGTGGGAACTTAAATACTTTTTATACTTTATCCAACTTACTCTGGATTTAGACATGTCCCGAAATGGAGAGCCATACCCTTGAAGGAAACGCATTGAAATAATAGAAGGAGAGTGATCTGAAGACAAGTCTAATGAAGGCTCCACTTGTATCGATTCTACAGGGATATTTTTCACTACTCCGAAGTCAATAATATCGGGAATCTTCCGTCGGTCCGTCGGCCAGTAGGTGGGATGCCCGCTTGAGAGTACATCTAAGCCCATTTTGGCAATGGTGTTGAAGAGTTCACGACCCTTCGGGGTCACTAGACGTGAACCCCAAAATGTGTGTTTGGCGTTAAAGTCACCAGCAACCAAAAATCTAGCTCCAAGGGAATTGAAGAAGCTGTAGTATTGATGTTCTTTTATTGAAAATCGAGGCGGCGAATAAATTGATGATAAAACAAAGTTGTATTGACAGAATTCAATACAAATGTTTGTTGCTTGTAGGTAATCCTCACATATGTTGTTCATTAAATAATGTTTTATTCTGTTCTTTATAAGAATTGCCGAACCTCCACATGCTCTTCCGCGGGGATCTTTAGTATCATACAACACGTATCCATTAATTTTGAAGTACCCTGTCGCCGTCAAGTGAGTTTCAGCAATCATCATGACATCAATCTGCTTATCCATCAGGAAGTGTTCCAGTTCGTTTTTATGTTGGCGGAGGCCGTTCGCGTTCCAAAAACAAATTTTTAAACAAATCATTTCTTTAAAATTGCTTGTAAGATAGTGGATTGCATTTTCAGCATTTCCTGCATCATGGATGTCATAGTGGTCGTAAAAGTGTTCATAGTTTGGACAAGTGTCTGCAAAGTAGTCTCTAGAGTGTTAATATTAGGCTCGTAATATTGAGATTTAGGTTCCTGCTCCAAACCTGGCATATTAGATTTAACCACGTTAGCGTAAGAAACTTGTCTAGAACTAGGCGCGTTTTCATGACTAGTGGGCCGTAACAATTGAGAAAAATTGTTACTCGATGCAAAATTAGGCTGTTGTGGATGAACAGGTAATACTGACGTCTTGTTGGTCCTTATGCCTTTCAAATGAGTGTAAACTGGACAACCTCTATAATTTGCGGTATGATTACCTCCGCAGTTACTGCATTTTTTGATTTTTGAGTCGGTTTTCGACTTATCACATTGAGCAGTTGTATGTAGTTCCCCACACGCAACACAAACTGACGGCAATTTACAATATGCTTTAGTGTGACCAAATTCTTGACAATTAAGACACTGGACGGGTCCCTGACGCTTATGCGGTTCTTCCACGGTGATTCTACGATGCAGAAGGTAAATCAGATTGTAGATGGGATGGGACTCGTTTTTCTTTAAGACTATATCTCCGGGTTCCAATTCCACCCTGAACATAGGCTGAGGAATCTTTTCACGGTTTCTAATATTCGTTATGTTCTTAATTTTGAAGCCATTTTCCATTAAACTAGTCTTTATCTCGGCAGGATCAACATCTGGGTCTATACCCTTTAGAACGACTTGGAGTCCTTTTGCGCTTTTCAGCTGGTAGGTATAGAAATCCCTACTCTCCCTCTCCAACTGGTTGGACAATTTTCGAAAGTCATCTTCCTTTTTCACTTGAATTTTGGTTTCGCTGATATTTCCATGTTTAATTGAGGTTACGCTAAACATATTTTCACCTATTACCGAAACAATTCCTTGTACCAATTTACTGGAAGTGGGCTCTCTCAGATAAATTGGTGGGGGCTTAAACGTTTTTTTAGGAAGTTCTGGATCATCCGTCTGGAGGAGAGCAAACCTGTTTTGATCATTTGGATTGTCAATACTCACGGTCTTGGGAGCTTTTGAATTTGATGACGTTTGAGCAGATGTCGGGCTCCTCTGTCGCTTAAGAACTGTGACGTATTTATCCATACCTACTTGTTTTCTAGGTTTGACTGCACTATTTGATGTAGAAGATATTGATGTTTTATCATCTGATGAAATCACTATATTGGGCGAACAGGAACGGCGCCGTTCTACGGCTCTTGTAGTGAGAAGATTCTCCACAGATTTTTTTAAGGATTCTTCCTCAGAGATCCATAAAGATTTTCTAGTCGAGCTAAGCTCTTTCTCAGAATTACATCTGAGAGGAACACTCATACAGTTTTTATGTGATTTTTAATGTTTTTTATTATTTTTTTTTTTAATGTTTTTTATTTTTTAATGTTTTTTATTTTTTTTTACCGTAGGTATTTTTACCTATTACGAATTATTTTTTAACTTTTTGTTTTATTTCGACCTATTACACTTTTTCACCTATTACGATTTTTTCACCGAAAATTCAGCCGCACTAAAAATAACACGTCCGAACAGTTCAACAACACTATGTGTACCATACCATATATGTAGGTTTTATGATTGAATTGTAAGGCAAGAGTTTGCAATCTAAACTTAGTTTAGAGTTTTAGCCAATAATTTCAATTTCATTTCAGTCAGTTCTGCATCTATTTTTTTTTTCAAATGTTTTTTTTCACAATATCGGCAAGTCTATGGGTTTTTGCGATAGTTCTGTGTTTTATTCTAAATCCAAGTTGATGATTCGGAATACAATTATTTTCAATTAAAATCGGGTACAATGAGTACAATGAGTTCTTGAGTATCTTCTCGAATAACTTCGATATGATTCCACTTTTGTGTGATCTTTTTCCGGCTTTGGTATCATGGTGACCAGTGGATAATATTGAAGGCGTAATATGGCGTTAAAAATAAGAAGTATTATTTTTATTGCTATCCGGGGTAGCTCCATAAGCATCTTGTTACTGATTTTGTCAATATAATAATAGTTGACAACTAATATACGTCAACGAAATACATTTATACAATCTATGAAATGCCAATGATTTTAGGATACATAAAGCTGCATATAATGCCATGAAGAGATGCCTATTCTACAAAGGACTACAATTGTTTAATTTATAATCAAATGTTAATGAAAATGAACGAAATTTTAATAAATAAATTTACATTATAAAAAAATCAATAAACATACATATATCAGAGCTATTAAAATTTAAAATAATAAGGGTCCTCATGATAACGTTTAAAAGTCTCGCAAACCGTGCAAACGCTCATAAACTGACGCTGTCCAATCATGCATTTAACTCAACAGCTGATTTTTATTGACTTTTAAAAAAAGACATTTGAAAAAGAAAAATGTGTGATTTCGGGACTGAACATATGTAAGTGAAATCTTCCAAAAAAGGATTTATGCTTACAATAATTTTTACCAAAAAAAATTCAATGTTCAATGTTAACATGCCACAATCGGTAACTTCTTTAAATAAGCTGAGTAATTTTGTCTTTTGGCTTTTTTGAAAATAAATACCTTTTTAAAAACAAAAGAATTAAAAATATATTTCACAGTGCAGCAAAATGCAGAGTTCAAACTACTTCTTACAAACCAATTTTATTTGTATCAAAGAAAGTGCAACAAATTGAATATCGTCACCACTGATGAGAAAACTTTGCAAACATTTTAAACGCTTTAACACTTTTAGTCTGATTTACTACCGGTTTCTGTTGTTTAATATTATCTTATTTACACCAACAAACAGATCTCAAGCTTCGAATACAACGGCTCAAGTAGTTGTTCAAGTCAAGTCAAGACAATAAAAGCCCTTCTCAGCTCCTTGTACATGTAAACAGGGCAAAAAATTAAAAAGACACGTACAACATATGTATATTGTTGTTGTTGCTTATCTTAACCAGGCCCTATTGTTTGGCAATTTGTAAGTAACGATGCATTTAACACAAGTATCAACATCATCATCATGACAGATTCTTTTTTTTACTGTGTAATGTAATTATTTACTTGTACTACACATGACTGGCGAAGAGTCATCATCATTCATTTTCATCCATCCAACCACTGAACAGTGTATAAAAAGGGAAATGAAATCAGAAAAATAAAGAATATTGTTCACAGTTTATGGAACAAAGGAACTTCAATCACAATCAGCTCTCAATAGCAGGAAGATGCTTTAAAATAAACACTTTAGATTTTGTGTTTTTTTTTTCGAATTGATTTCGTATTAAAATAAAACACAGCAGTGCACAACATACCTATGGCGACCTTGTGTGGATCATGGGGAAACACATTAAAAGGAAAGAAGTACAAACGAATAGTTGTTTAAATGTATTTTTTTTTTTAATATTAATACAATTAACTTATAGACTACGAAAAAAAAGACTGTTTATGAAAAAACTGTTTTATGGAAAACACAGGGTAAACAGAGGTGTCATGAAAAGGAAGATAATAAAGTTTTATATTTGTCTCTTTCGTTGAGAACTGCCTTTTTGTTTTCTTTATGTTACAATTTTTCTTTAATTTTCTGGCGCAATACAATTCATTTTTGGCACAGAGCATTTTTTTATTGTTTGATACAATCATAAAAAACTGCATTTATAACACAAAGTATAAAAATTATTAAAATAAAATTTAGTAAGAGGACCTTTAAACGATGCAATTTTGCATGCAATTAATTGCATGCAATTAATCGTAAAGTATGCTTGAAGTGTGCTTTAAGACAAAATTTTCATACAAAATTTTCTTAAAGTACACTTGAAGTCTACTTTAATTTTTTATAAATACGGCAGTAAAAATTTGTTTTTTTTTTGTTGCGAATGAAAAACTAAAGAGGAATGTGTAATTAAACGTCAAAAAATTTCATGATTTTAAAAGAGAATGGAAAAAATTGCATGCAATTAATTGCATGGTGTAAAGGGCTTCCTCTAACTTATTGAAATAACAAACATATAAACAAAATTTCGATTCAAATATTCTAACTCAAATTGTTTTGTTTATTTTGTTTTGCTTCGCTTTTTCACATTACCAACAGACTACCACAAAATATTTTCTTTCTCTTTTTAAGAAGAGAACTGCCTTATGAGCTGATTGTAGCGCTTTTGAAACTTCAAAATTGTCACCTTTGTGATGGAAACGTAACAAAAACATAAGACTGATTTTTATGTTTAAATAATTTATAATTTAAGTAAAACTGAGAGTTAGAATTTAACATCAAGTGCTAAAAACTGGTACGATCGGTCAATAATTAAGACAAACTAACCCAATCAACATAGAATGCCGGGTATCCCTGAACGAGATAGCGGAACATTATAGGATAACGCTAATATGGGTCCCTGGACACAGTTCAGTTTAGAGCAACTATATTGCTGATGATTTTGCCAGAAAAGGTACAATGTTGACTGATGAGGCGATTGATCTCTTCACTGGCATCACCATTGAGAGTCTGAAAAAACTTGTTCTAAACGAAATGTTTAGACTTGCTTTCTTTTTCCTCTGCCAATGTCCGGTCCTATCAACATAAAAGGGAACGTACATTCGGGGCACCCTATCTATCATACTTGGGGGAGCTATCCAGGATGAATCCAAAATGCGTGTACAACCTTGCTAAAGCCGATTGATCGAAAGGTTGTCTATCAACGGGGTAACACAAATGAACCCAAGTGAGCTGTTTTTCTAACAACGGAACCTAACCTAACCCAATCAACTCTTGGATGTCTGAGATAGCAATGAAAAGTTCAAATTTATTACAAAATTTATCAATCACTCTGTCATGCGATTTAACACGCATAAATATCTAAATTAATGTTACTTTACTTCTATTATCAATTAGATCAAGAGTCTACTTGACTCTTAAGGAAATAAAAGCCAATTTGTTGTACTAAAGATGTTCAAAATACAAACAAGTTGAAATTAAAATTTAGAATCGAATAGTTTCTTTATGCAACTCAGTCTCAAAGCTTTGATGATCGATTGATGAGTATACCATCGGTTACTGTTCAAAATGGCGCACAATTTAGCTATTGACGGAAAAATTAAAGTCCCTAACTCAAATCATAAAATTAAACTCATAAATATTCTTAGAAATTTTAAATTTAATAAAATAACAAAATGATATGCGTATTCACATGAACTGGAAGACACACTCACGCCAATCGTATCAAGTTCAGTGTTAAAATTTCATAAAGATCTCCTTCCTATTGACTCGTTGGAAATTTATTAACTTGTACATTTATCTATAAATACTTTACTTATTTCTTTGTAATGCTACATTTAGTTGTAGGTTGGAAAGAAATACATATGGATAAATTTGGAATTCTAGATAAAAATAAGTAATTTGATATACTTGAACAATCATTAGGGTAGTACACTTCGGTAAAATAATTTTTGGCATTTTGGAATGGCTTCAATTCCCATATTCATCTCTTTTCGCCCACACGTATTTGAGAATCGGAAATACAAATTTAAGAAATTTGTTCTCAGAACCAGACGTTTTATTTCTGCAGAAAGACTTTTCTCATTTTCCTTCCATTTGCAGCACGTTTGTCACAACAACTCACCAACATGGCTTCCGAGAGGCACATAACCCAACAATAGCTACAATTTTTATAACCTTACAGATTGCCATCGGCCTTAATTACCAACGTCATTCACGAACTCTGCTCTACCCAACGATGTCAAACGCTATATTCAATTATCACTAGGAATTTCACTGAAGCTCTTTGATATGTATATATCTTATTAAAACAAATTTTTCTTTTCGACATAATTCAACAATTTTACTTTTTATAAATTAACCGAAGGTGGTTGGGAAAGTCGAAGGAATCGTATTCTCCTTCACTTTTTCTCTCCCAACACCTACATATGTACATCAATCAAATATTGAGAAACCGTATTAATGTATTAAGGGCTCTCGTTGACATCGTTGGTGTTATGAACAAAGACAAGATAGTTGCGACATAAAGTAATTGTTCGCTTTCTTCTCAATTATCCTGACCAAATATAGACTACATATTTTCGAGGTTTACTAAAGACCTGGAATAATTCACTCTGTATCGCAATCGGATATGAGAAGCTGACTAATGTGGATCATATTAATGAGAAAACCAGGACGCTATCAGTCAGGCAATATAATGTTTAGTTGGTCAGACATTGATCTAGTTGCCATAGTCATCTCAACCATCAGATTCTGCTACTAAGTGTCTGTCCACACTTTCGGCAGTACTACCGACACTATTGTAAGGCCAGCCAGGCTGACTGCTCATTACACGTTAACAGATTGTCTATAGCGATTGCTCAGAAACTTTGAATCAAATGCCGGTCTCCGAAGTCATTAAGACGCAATACGGTCCTAAACAAACGTCACTTTGCGATATCGGATAATGAGAAGCTACCATTGCTCCACCTACCACCAAGTCCTCACGAACCGTATCGTATTAGTTCAATTTTCGACTGAGTTAGCACAATCTCTCCACCTTCCGTTACTTCTAGGTCAGAACTCTCCACGACAATGTAACTTTTGCAACAACAACGCCAAGATTTTCTTCTTATCCACAATAATCAGATATGTTTATCTAGTGAAATCCATTCCAATTTTATACTTAATACATATCTAAACGTACACAAAAGTCCAACTTTACAAGAAGGTACTTGTATACCAAATCTATTCGAAATTTAACTAAAACTTTTAGGTAGCAAACAAGCTTAGGCAACCTGACATTTTACTGTGCACCCAAGAAATCTATTTGCTAAACTTTTCTGCAACTTCCTAGGTAGATTAGCGAAAGTCAGGGACTACAACAAGGCTGGGATTTTAGGACTTGTGAGGCCGAATGACCACAATTTCTCCTTAAGTAATCTCTGTATCGTTTTCTTGATATAAAGATGTCGAGAGCATGATAACCCTAGATATTCACTCAAAACACACACAATATTTCAACTTAGAGCCAGGCGGGTAAAAACTAACATTCCCTCTTCCTTCCAGCGTCAAATAGATTATTAAACTTTGAAGTAGTGAAAAATGCCACCCTAATATGATTTAATAAATATTTTGGTTAATTTGGGCAGACAGTTTCTTAGACAATTAATGAGGATCACTTAAAAAATCATTAAAAATTCTAACTAAAATTGTTAAGTAATAAATCTACATAAAATAATGTTCATGTGTTTCATTTTATCATTGAAACAGACAAGTGCTTATCAAATTCGAATTTTAATCAAACTTGTATGAATTTCATTATAAAATTAAACACCACCGACACCAGCCAGCCAGCAAGCGTTTGGATGTTCCAAAGAAAACCAACCGCAAAACGTGTGACAAAAGTGAACTTCATGATTTCAATAAAATTATTTAATGATTATTTTCTACATAAATACAAAATAAATAAATAAATAAATATTTAAAAAAAATGCAACAACAGCAATCAAATTAATTCCCCATAAAATTGGGTGGAGTAACAGTGTCTGTTTTAAACATCTGTTGGCGAGTCAAAATTTGTTTAACAAATTTTGTATTTTTAATTTTGTAAATTTGTAAATAATTCTAACTATTGTAAATGAAAATACAAACATGATCGTACAATAAATTTCAGTTATACTGGTCTGTATAGTATTGAATATTTGCCAAAATTCATGTCAATAAAATCAATTACATAGTTTTTATTTTTGTTTTGATTTAGTTCGTCTAATTATTTAACCCTCTCAGGTGGCCAGACCTGTCAATCAAATTGTTTTATTTTTTTCGTAATTTTTTTCTAAATTTGCAATTTTTGCCTGCCACATACAGCCAAAAACAATTATTAGTTTTTCTTTTTTCTTTTTGTTACTTTTTTTTCATTATTTAATACGGGCGTATTGTTTGTCTGTCTACGAATTGTCTAATATCTATGGCTATGTCAGCATATCTGTGTCGGTCTTAATGTCACTACCTTTGTCAATTTGTTAGTCGGTTGGTGATGGTTGTTTGTTTAAATACCCACATACATACATACAATATATATGTACATATTTAAATTAAGTATGATTATTGTTTTTACTTTTATTCGCATTGTGTAGTTAGCATGTTTTGTTTTGTAAATAATTCACATTCATTTATTATTTTAACAGCCATTTAATAACAATTAATTAATACCCTACACATGTAAATAATACAAAAACAGATATATTTAGATAAGTGTATAATCTATTACTTTTAGAAATTTTTCTACCAAATTGACTGTTAAATGAAAATATTTCTTAGGAGATTTATGTACTGAACACAAAAAATACCAATTTTGACATTACACTGTGTTCCCATAACTACAAATTCATAAAACTCTTCTCAATTTTGTAAATCACAAAAATCACAAAAATTTCTTATTAATTAGAGAAAGAATTGAACTAATATTTGTCTTTTTAAGAGAAAAGTGTTTTTAATCAGGCTAATAGTTCGAATTTTTAGGAATACTATTGTAAAGTACTGGAACAATTGTCAAACTGGAATGCATTTTCCACGCTGCCAAGGGTAGATAGTGTCTTTGATAGTTTACCAGAAATCAGCCCAGAAAACAAATTATTTCCAGAAGGACTTTAGTCCAGCTTTAAAAATAATTTTGTCGCCGAATTTCGATTTTTTTTTAAATTCAATAAACTAAACAGTTTTCAAATTACGCAAATATTTCGCACCCTAAATACAAAAAGGTCACAACTCAAAATTTTCCAAAAATTGCTTTTTTCCATAAATTAATTCAGGGTACACATTTCTAACTACTGCAAAAATTTCGTTCACATCACTATCTTCTTTAACTGGAAAAATACAGTTATGGTAATTTTAATGTTAAATGTCTTGCTTGGGCACGATGAACAGTTTTTTGTCTCTCCTGAAAATTTTAGTATTTTGAGTTGTGACCCTTTTGTAACTTCCTCCATTTTCCAAAAAACGCTATATCTCGAAAACTAGAGCTAACCTAAAAAATTATTTCATACAAACTGTAAAGAAAAAAAAGCAAGTAGCAGCTTTAAACAGCTGTCTTTAAAAATCGGAAAAATAATAAAATTAAGCGGGAAAATTTAAGAAAAGTGTTTGCGGTGGAAAAATGGAGAAGGTAAGATTAATATCATAATTAGGCCATTTTGGCGTTGATTTTTTGATAACTCTTTACAGGAACAAAAAAAAAAACAAAGAGAAAGAGAGACGAATTGGGCTACTGCAGAAAGTGAATATTTGCAGGAGTATATAAGATTGTATAAGATTTTTTTTTTACTTTTTTATATCTTGTGTTGGTGTTTCACGAAAATATGTATATAATGTTGAAAAAAACTTTCTGACAATGGACCATTTACAAATAAACGAGATCAAGGACGATCCAAATGCACAACACTAGTCCAAGATCGGCAATTGGTGCAAATGTGTAAAAGAAATCGATCAGCTGGTAGTCGTCAACTTGCTTCTGAATGGTCATCTACCATTGGGAAGTCAATAAGTGCAAGCACTACCCGTCGCCGACTTGTTAACCATGGTCTTAAGAGCTACACCAAGAAACGACGTCATTATCGAAACAAGGTTCAAACAAAAAAAAAAAGATTAAATTGGTGTAAGAAGTATGCAAATTGGACTGAAAGGGATTGGAATAAGGTTATTTTTAGGGACGAATCCCACTTTGAATTGATAAATCGTAAAAATAGATCATTTGCTCGATGAACAATGCAGGAGAAGGGTCAACCATTTTGTTTCCAGGCAAGAATACAAGGTGGTGGTGGCTCTGTTTGCGTATGGGGATATTTTACATGGTACCGGCTTATTACTCATTTATGAAGGTCGTTTAAATGCTATAAGCTAAATTGATTTAATATCCGAAAAACTTCCATCATATTTTGATAAAATGTTTGGCGCTGAATCAACTCAAGCCTACGTTCAACAAGACAAAGCCCCCTGCCATAAGGCGACATTTGCGATGGGATGGTTTAGAAACAATAGTATAGCCACCGACATCGCCAGATATCAACCCAATCGAAAACTTATGGTCTATTATTGATCGTGACCTTCAAAACTACCAAATAAGAACTAAAAGTGAATTGAGCAGCGCTATAAAAGACATTTGGTCTAAAGTAACCATAGATGACTGCTACAAATTGGTTAAATCAATTCCAAACCGGATCAAATATATTTTAAAAGCCAAAAGATGAAGTATTTCATCATACTAAGTTCAAATGTTGATCAACTTTTCATAAAATGAATTAAATCTTTTAAGTGTGCTATAATTATGAACTATTAATTTGAGACTTCTTTTATTAAACAACCTCAATTTTTTTATAATTTTTAAGGAGTTTCCTTCAGGCTAATTTGGTCAAATGTTTGTTTCCAAACGTAAATAAAAAACTTGCTAGATTTTTATTTTTTATTTTATTTATTTTTTATTATTTTAAACTGTTAATTTAAAACCAAAAAACGAACTAGTTTTTTAATTTTTTGAAAAAATTTAATAAAAAAATATTAAAAAATAAATTAAAGTGCGCTATAATTTTGAGCAGTACTTTATATATATATATTGTACATTTTCCAGAAGCTTACTACCATCTCTTTGATTTAACTAATATTTTAATATGCCCAACTTAGGGTACCAACGTGATCAGTCTTGACCATAGATAATAGTAAGTATGTATATGTACATATATTTTATTTCAAATAAAGGTCAAGCTCGTTGTCACTGCGTCTAAAATATACATATGTATGTATGTATGTATGTATGTATGTAGATATGTATGTATGTTTCATACATACAACTACAAATCGTATCTGTAAGTACAAGTATCTAACAATGTAGTATGTCAGTTTGTCTAAATGTTTAATAACGACGACGACGGTGATGATGATGATGATAATGATAATGATGGTGGCAGCATATTAATAAATATAAGGAAATTAATTTCTACTCGCCGTGTGTACGTACATACGTACAGTGTGTGTTGTAGCAGTCGATTTGATTTCATACTTGAGGTGTTTAAACGTCGAATTAGTAACGATAACCACAGCACAGGTAGGTACAAACAAACACGATAATAATTGTGCGCATGCGTATCTATCGAGTACATTTATTATATTCAAATTCAAATTTAAACCCATCTCACTCATTCCGTAACTGTTATCGATGATAATCATCTTAAAAATATAAAAGCACAAATAGGCGAAAACCAAAGTGTTAAAGAATATTAATAATCGTACTCATACTAGTAATTCCATTCCGTTTGATTTTCGATCAGACGACATTGAATAAATCAAGTATGTATTAATCGAACAAATACATAAACACAAAATGTATAATGCAATGGGCTAATTGAATTTCAAATCGTCTTAGAGAGGCGATTAGAAAACAATTAATTTCTTTTTTTTTTTTTTGAGCCGTAATTAAGTATTATTAAATTACTTATGATTTCAGCTAATAAATTTAAGGCTTGTTAGTTAGCAATTCAATTACAATTGATTTTATTGTTAATTTTTATTTACTGCACCATTTGATTGGAACAATGTAGGGCATTAATATCTAACGTTTTCCTTGAATTTTACAAAATACAAAAATTAGTTTCACTGACGTATTTGGAAAATTTGTTGTTATTGTTCTGATCAATTCGGCAAGATAAAATTGTCATGAATTTTGTAAGATGAATTATTTTGTTTAGCTTTTGTTTATGACTTGTAGCAATATTATTTAAAATTATATAATTTTATGGCAAAATAAATTTGTTTTTTGCTTGCTTGTTTTCTGTTACTTAATCTTGAGAAATTGTAAAAAATATTAATTAATATGAAGCATTGTTCTCATAAAATCCGGTCACACTACAGAATTAAGAGAGTGCTGGCGATTGTGATTGTGAAAAATTCTTCTTAGTACTACTACGTCTTGTTCACTATTCTGATCTACTTACTACCAGATATCTTGGCAAATATACCTACATATAGATTTCATCATCATGTGGCAAAAGGCAAAAAAAAAATTATGGAAACTTTTATTATCAAGGCAAAACTGTATGTATCGTTTATATGGATCTTTTTGTTGATTACACGATATGTAAACTATTTTCCAACATATATACATATGTTTTAAGACGATAATTACGGCTTGATCTGGTTATGACAATGGCTACCATATTTCGGACAATGTCATCCACATATTCATTGTTGGATCAAAATCACACGACAAGCTAAATTTGAGACTGTACCTTACCCGGGGTTTACACATGCAAGTAACAGTTCGAAAAACTCAATACACTCACATTTTTTTTCACTTGCAGAGCTAGTCGAGTTTTTCGAATAAGTTTTCGTATATAATACGTACACAGCACTCGCATGCAAGTACTTGCATGTGTAAAGGCAGGGTTATGGTATAGAATATGATATAGAATAGAATTCATCGAATATGTATATTCCTGGACACGTAGACATAGAAGTTTATAATAGAGCTGATGTACTTGATTCGAGCATTATATTGACATTTACAGTGGCTCATAGGTTATTTTATGCAGTGCATTTTGTTTTGAAAGTTGAATTATGAGTTCGATTTTGTTACGTCAAGTGTCAATTTAAAATAGTTTAAATGTATCCGCGTACAACGATAAATCAACGAGAATTGCTTTTACACCACTACCAAAATGGCCACACACAGCGAAAAATAGTAGAAATGTTTAACATTAAAGTTTTCACAGTCCAAAAAATCAAAAAAGCAACAAAAAAATTTTTAATGAGCATGATGAGCGACATTTGAAAAAAAAAAATAAGTGCAAAGCTACAGCTTCACAACTGGCTGACCTGGGCAAACAATGTTGTGTTGAAACTGTTTGTCATGTCTTGCGCCAAAATGATTCAAATGTTCTTTAAATGAAGTTGCACTGAAGACCCCCTTATAAGCCCAAAGAACAGACTATGCAGACAAAATTTCGCCAAGAACATGCATTTTGGAATCCGGTCATCTTCGCCGATGAATCCAAGTTTAACATATTCGGTTCAGATAGCATGTCGTATTATTGGAGGAAACCAAATACAGAAGTCAATAAAGAAACCCTAAAGGCAACAGTGAATCATGATGGTGGCAGTGTCATGGTTTGTACCTCAATGTGAGCTGCTGGTACTGAGAATTTGACATTTGTTAAAACAACCATGGAGGAGTTTAAGTACCTTCAGATTCTGAAGGACAACTTGCTGGAAAGCTCAAAGAACCTGGGTATCAGAGCAGATTTTCGATTTTACCAGGATAACGGTCCAAAGCACAAATCGGGTATTGAGCAAACGTGTCTAATAAATAGTAACTGCCCACACTTGATGACACCGCCACAACAGTCGCCAGACCTTAATGTTATCAAAAATTTGTGATCAATTTTAAAAATCAGCATAAGAAAATACAAAATTTCTAACAAAAATGATTTAAAAAAGCGCTACTGACAGAGTGGCAGAATATAGCACCGAGTCCAAAAACTAAACGCATCTATGCCAAATCGGCCTAAATCTGTTGTAGATAATAAAGGCTATCACGCTAAATATTAAATCGTGTATTGCCAGCTTTAACTTCAAGTTTTCGAAACCCATACGTGCCTGTATAAAATAAGCTGTGACGTAAAAAAACGAGAATTGAAAGGTACATTTTTGGAATAAATTATATTTATTTGTTAAACTATAACACATATTCTTTCAAATGACATCAATTTGTTTTTAAAGTTCCTGTTAGTTTTCTTTTTATGGAGCTTTGAAAACAAAACAAAAATACACTGCATAAAATAAGCTGTGAGCCAATATATAAAGAAAGATGAAAGAGAAAAACCGCCACAAAAATACGAAAGGGTCACGATTTGCAATAAATACACCTAGAATGTATCTAAGGAACCTCATAGCGAGCATTACTGAATACCTACTTGCTTAAAGGTTAAAAATAACTTACAACGCACTCTATAGATGCTGCAATGCGGAAGAATAGTAGACCACTGAACATCTTCCCTCTCACTGTCCGGAATTTGGGAACATTAGAAGCTATATTTCGAGCGGCTGCCAATTTAACCTTACCTCACCTAAGCCACCCTGGACGACTCCGATTCACCAAAAATACAATGGAAACGCAATGGTTCTGTATAAACATGGATCCCACGTGATTTGATATCTTAATGGCAAAACAACGGTATTATCTGAAAAACAGATTCGTTGTGACAACCAATGATTCAGTCTTAATAACTCAATTCTCCAGATGTGACTGAACCATTTTATAATTTCATTCTTATCAACTAAATTTATTTATTTAGAAAAGGCGGCTATTTTAATCTCCTGCTAGGCCATGTTAACCCTCCGATGAGTGAGAAGGTCCCTAGGGACCTTTTTGCCTTTTCAAACTAAAATTACTCCTACTTCGTCCGTAGGGACCTTTTCACACGGTCGTAAAGTTCAGAACTGTCACTCATCGGAGGGTTAAAGTGACAGGTCCGTTTCCTATAAACTGTTAGAACTAGAAGCGTTCAAATTTTTTAGTTCTGTATTGGTTCTAAATTTCCACTTGAAATTTTAAAAAACATTTTGGTTCCCATAAAATTCTCAAATATGTACCTGCATACATATGTACGAGTATATAGTTAAATTCCCACTAATTATTAAATATTCAAAAAAAAAAAAACAAATATAATTTCTACAAGTATTTCGTTGTTAACATGTCGCTGAAATGATTTACATCATATTCACCAATAAAATTATTGTTTTTCAACAAGAAATAATAATAATAATAATAAATACACAGTAAAAATAAAATATGTAATTGTTTTCTTAAAATACAAAACGAAAATAAACAACAACAAAATATTATAAAAAAGGCTGGCGTACGCTTAAATGAACTTAAACTTCTAAATAAAAACCCGGCTTGATGGCTGAAATGCGGGAATGAAACTCAAACACACAAAAAAAAAAAAAAAATATTTGCACACACGGGTCATTAATACGTGCAGCGGTGAATGGGCCGTGATGTGAATAATAAAGTGAAAGAAAAATTGGACACACATTTCTCAAAACGATTTCTGTAACTCAATTCAAAAATTTACAGAAATTAATAAACAACCATCTTTTCCATACAAACTGATTTAGTTGTTTGCAAAAGAAATTGTCTTCTATAAAATACAAAATACTCGTAATAAACAAACGAAATTATTTAACAAATATTTCAGTCTGCAGACAATAAATTTGTACAAAAATGTTAAAAAAAAAACAACAAAATCAAATATTTTGTAAGAATTGAAAATCGAAATATGTAAAACCATGAGCAAAACGTATTCATAACTTATTAAGCTCGTAAAATTTATCGCACTCCTTTTCACAAATTGTATGACCAAATATTGCAGGAAAACTTTTCCATATAATTTCACTTAAGAATTTTAATGAGTTTAGATCAAACGAAAGATATTTTGTGCGGTTAAATCCTTTTTTTCGGTTCTTGGCATAAAAGAACCACACCCAGTCTTTAAAATCAAATTTGTTTTAATCCAAGTTCACTGGCATTTTCCAAAAAAAAAAAAGATATTTGTGAAAAAAAAAATTAAACAGTGAAACGAAAAGCAAAAATTTTATGCATTTTAGTGAAATATGTCTTGTTTTACTTTTGATCACAAAACATTTAATATCATTTATTTTTACAGCTGAATACATTCAAACATTTTGTATATATTTAATTTTTAAATAAGTAAAAACAATTTTGATAATTTAATGACAGGCTCATGTCATATGTTGCATTTTCATATCATGGTGTAACTATACAAGGTGAGTGCAGTAGCCCAGCTGACTGACTTTGTTTACAATTTACTTATGTCTAAAGTAATACTTTTTCAAGTGTTTTTTTGACAATAGTACATTATTTTACCCAAACAAAATGCCTGTTGTTTCTGTTTTGTGTTGTATTTGTTGTCGATTTGCACTCACCTTGTATAATTACACCATGTACCATATTTTTAAATACCAGTATTTTTCATATTTTATAGCAACTCCCAAAAGAACAGTAAGTTACTACTGAAAAACAATTGTTAAAACAACAATACGCTCCCCGATTTTTGTGCATTTACTATAAAAACATTTATATGGGTCCCCAATTTGGTTAATTTTATATTTTCTATTATTGCAAAAGAAAATGTCGGTGGAAAATGTTATGCAGATTATAGATTCATGCATTTAAATAATATCGGGAACAAAATATGTACTGTACTGTTTCTCATATATTTTGATTTACCCTGGTCAACCTATTTTGCTAATTTTTCGATATTGCTTTTGTGTCATATTGCACCGGTTTTGGCTATTCGCTCTGAATTATACCCTGCTAATGCTTGCAACACCCAGAAATATTGGTCCAACACCCACCTTAACGATGTTCGTCTGTCTGTCTGGCTGGCTGTCCATGTAAAGCTTTTTCCCAGACTACAGGTCGCAATTTTGAAGATATTTCGATAAAATTTGGTAGATAATATTTTTTCGACCCAAAGATGGATGGGATTGAAACAGGTGGAAATCGGTCCATTATTTCACCTTGCCCCCATACAAATGTCCTCCCAAAATTGTGGTTTATTGATCATAAATGTTTGATTTATGCAACTATCCACACAAATTTCATCAAAAATGAGTGGTAAATGAAGCCAAATCACATCTACAATTTTTGTGCAGATCGGTCCATTAGCGCCTATATAAGGCCCACTTTCGAAATTCACTTCATAAATTTCTAAGAATTTTGGTATTCAAATTTGACACAAATAAGTTCTTTTATACAGAAATAATGACACCTAATTTTATAATGGTCGGTCCATAATTAGTCGAAACTCCCATATAAGACCCTCTCCGTAATTCAATTTAAGGTTCATTAATCTTTTAAATGCTTTTATATCGAGATAAAGTTTAACATATATAATATTTATATTCACAGATCTCATGACACTAAATTTTTGGATGATCGGTCCACAATAGGTTATATCTTCCATATAACGCCCATTTCTGAAAAACTGTTTAATTTATATACTGGGTGTAGGGTATTATATGGCCGGGCTTGACCGACTATACTTTCTTACTTGTTTTGTTTGTTTTGGACCGAGTTTTCCCATTTCTAATACCAAATATTTCTGTTCGACAGACAATATTGGAAAACTTGATTTCTCCTATGTCCTTCCTGCTAGGCAATATATTGCATTCAACAAAATGACGGAAGGTCCAAAAAAATTGTTTAAAGAACTAGGAGCAAGTGTGGACCTAGCATATCGAAATTTGTTTATAAGCCTTCTCATAATTTAATAAAGGCTTATGTTTTCCAAAATATAGCTGGACCCTGCCATGTTAAAGAAATTTATAAAGGTTAAAATTATTGCATTAGAAATGTATATCTTTAAATTAAAATACGATAATTTAAATAATAATTTCAAGTTTTCCGAACTCGAAAGATTTATGTGGGAAAATTGTTATAACAGTTTAATAAACAGCATTTCAATTTAGGATGCGACTCCATAATACCACATCAAGTTTTAAACATCAATTTTGCAAGTTTAAGAGATTATTGTTCTAAAAAGCGATTATTGCGTAAATATTGTAAAAAAAAACAAACGTCCCGTGATGATCCTAATGCTGTCCGACTATACTTAATTAGACCTTCGATCGAACCTTATTAATACATAATTTTGGATATTTTCAAGAAAACATAGATTGTGTATTGGATATGCGTATAAATTTTAAATACATTATAAAAACCCAGAATTTCCCGGTTAAGGTGAACCAGATCATCAATTATTCGCAAGTGTATGTAGTGGTATGATTACTTCGAGAATTCCATTCGACGAAACAGAATAAAAATTTTACAATTTTTTCCGAATAAAAAAGTTGATCTAAAATGTGAACAGCGAAAATATACATGGATTCGCCATTACTTCACTGTCTTGAAAAGATAATGGAATTGTAAATGTAAAGAGTGATTTTTTAAGAGCTTTTGTATTTGTTTTAAAAAAACACATACAATTTAGAGAAATGTATAAAGTCTTTAATTGAGCAGATAGAACGATCGATATGTTTATAATTCAAGATTGACCGCGGCTACGTTTCAAATAATTCATACGCTGGATCCAATTTTGGCATAGTCTTTCTAGCATACTGGCAGTTACCCCCGAATAAATTCTTAAATATTAGCTTCCAGTGCGTGAACCGTTGCGAGCTTGTCCTTATAGATATGAGCCTTAACGTAGATTTCCAACAGTTTGATTTTGGCATGTAAGTAAATGATCCGTGTAAAATATTGAATAGGTACCGTTATTTGTAAGAGAGTATTAAAGTGATTTTCGGACCGAAATTTACAAAATTTTGTGGGAAGCTATGACCAATTATGAGCCGACCACCATAAAATTGAATACAACAATTTATACCTACATCTATAAGGATTATTTATATAAAATTTTAGCTGTTTAGTATTATTATACGTATTTAATTGAATTTTGGAGATGGACTTTATATGGGGTCTATGGTCAAATATGGAGCGAACTAGAAAAACTTTCGTTTTGCGATTTCTTTTTGCATGAAACTTATTCCTGCTGAATGTTGTATTGATATTCCAATTTTATAGGCATTTATGTACAATATAATTGAGTAATATTTCGGGCTATGAGAAATAATGGACCTATTCTTAAGGTCGGTCACACTTGGCAAATATTTGCCGAAAAAGACGTAACCACTAAATAACATATATTTGAACTTATTTATTTATTTGAAAAAAAAAACGTTTCTTATTTAGGCCAAAGCACAACAAATATTTAATATTAATTTATTTGATGCTCTTTGGTCTTGCAAAAGTCTTGTAAAGCTAGATTTACACGATTGAAATTTATTTATTTAATAACTATTAAATAAATAAATGTATTTGAAGAATTTTTGCTGCTTAGACGATTTTGAAGAGCAATTTTGAAGAAAATTTCAATCGTGTAAATCTAGCTGAAGAGTAAACAACGTTAAACACATTTGTGCTAAAACAAGTGGTTACGATTTTTTGAGTAAATATTTGAAAAATGTGACCGTACCTTTACTGTTTTCCTCACACTCTCTTCTTTTATCATAAAAACAACGTAAACAAAATTTCATAGTATTATCTCCAATATATTTAAAAATTTAGGAATAAAAATTTTGAAAAATATCAATTTTGCTGATTTTCAATACCAAACTGCTTAGGAGAACTATAAGCGGTTTTTTGTAAAATTTGTTGATTTCGGTTGTGTCCTTTGGACGTGAGAGTGTTTTACACAAACAGACGGATATGGCTGAATTGACTTAGAATTTCGTAAGGACAAAGAATATTTATACTTTGTTGGGACTCAGATGAGTATTTCTCAGTTTACACACGGAATGACAAACTTTTGCATACCCTCCTTTACCATTTATGGTGTTGGAGGGTATAATTAACTCGGATCATCAAAAATTTAAGCTTTTTACTAATTTTTATGTGGCCTGACGATACAAACAATTCTTAATTGTATTGTTTATTAACACAAATATTCAAATGGCATTTCTTAAAAAGAGAACTATTTGAAGTTTTCCATAGTTGTGAAATTGTAACATAGAATACAACATTTGTAATCCATCTGAGTTTTTTCAGTTTTTTTTTTTTGAGCTGCATCTCTTTCTCCAGAATTATAGAGCTTACTTTTGTGGCGATCAATAATTCTTCCTTGCTGTCATTTTGTACAAGATCTGACACTTGTCATTGAAGAAATATTAATATTTTTAATAGAATTTGAACTTGAAATACATACATATTTATGTTTCATGAAAATTTAAATTAAGTTCCAATGATCAATGTCCAGTGGACATGTCCAAGGAGTTTCTTTCATGTCCATACATTGTCTATTTCTTGTGTTATTTAAGTTTCAGTCACAGTTTTTAGTAGGATATCTGTTGTCAGTCTATTATAAAATCGGAGAAACTTATAATATATTAGATTTTTTCCATTATTTTCACACCAAGGCTACATATTACCTGCCGTATTTATAAAAAATTAAAGTAGACTTCAAGTGTACTTTAAGAAAATTTTGTATGAAAATTTTGTCTTAAAGCACACTTCAAGCCTACTTTATTTTTTTTTAAATACGGCAATAAGCCTATAATAAATTTATCTATACTAACAATTTCAAACTTCTATTTAAGTTGATGAAGAAGCATTAGCGCAATTCACAATTTTGTGCAAATGATATTGCATCATTGCATTTGAAAATAGTTTAGCATAGTTTTGGTCTTGCTGTATATTTTTTTTAATGTAGAGCAAAAATATGCTAAACCTGATTGCAATTGTAATAATGCAATACCATTTGCACAATATTGCGAATTGCGCTATTGCTTTAAATTCACAAAAATTTCCAAATCCATGACTACGATACATTCACATCCTGTCTTAACAACTACAACGCCATTTTAGTTGCACAGTAATTTTCTACTTAATCAACTATTTAAACTAACTGGTAATTAGATTTAGACAATTAGTAGTCAGTATTCCCTAGAATATCTAATAATTGGTATGTGATAGAAAAGGAATGTTTTAAATGCCATTTAAGACCAACAAAAATCCACACGAATTAAAATTGAAATTGAAATAAAATGTCTATTGCATCATGCTGAATGAGTATTTTAATTGTATTTAACATATATTTGAACAAACTGTTTCATTTACTTCATGTTCAGAAAATGAAACGAACAAATATGTAGATTTTAATGAACAAATCGAAATAATATTATTGAAATTCACGGTGCGTATCAATCAAATCAAAGTGAAATGTTTCAGTTTTATGTTAAAATATAAAGTAAACAAAAACAAAAACAATGTGTTTAAACATTTCCGTGGAACAGTTTCCTTATTTGCATTTAATTTTCAAAATCATTAAAGTAAAATGGCTACAAACAACCAAACGTTAATTTGTTAACAAAAATGTCAACAAAAAAAAATAAAAAATAACGACAGTCCAACAACTATAGAACAGCTAAAGATGCAGCTACAAATGCAGCTGCAGCTGCATTTTCAAAGGAACAATTATAAACAAATACTTGAACACAAACGAACAAAAGCAAACAGGGTTTATGTTGATAAATATCTTTGTTTGTTACACATTGAAACAATATTTATTCGTACAAGTTTAAGGAAAATTCCAACACGTTCATAAATTAATAAATCAAAAGTTTTGTGAAGAGTGTGAAGACGACAATTCAATTTAATTATTATTTTTTTTTTATTCTGCGTTTATCGCAAATTAATCAAATAAAACAAAGATCCAATCATTTTATATGAAATCAAACAAAACAAAAAAAAAAACAATGATTCGAACAATAACAATGGCGACAAGAACATTATCAATATCAAATTAATAACTGAATTAGAAGAATCAGAAGATGACTTTTAGTTAAGAGTTGATGTTTAAATAAAAAAATATTTAGGATATTCACTTTAAGTGTTAAAATTGAAAGTGAATAGTATGTAACCTGTTACGATACTTAACCTCGTCACAGTGGCTCCAAAATAGAGGTGTATGTACATCTGTCTGTTGATAGCAACTTTCCAAAGCCCTTAAATAACTGACGAACATGATATAAAAAAATTAATGTACATACACGCAGAGAAAAAATATGATTGGACATGGTTACGACAACTACACTTTGTTTTTGGTAACAATATATTGTTGTGGTACACAAATAATTGTTATTTTAAATTGATTTTAACGATAATTTAGTTACTATAAACATTTTTATGGTTATCGCAATTATAAAATTGAATATGGTTCACTGAAACATAATTATTGTTATTAAATGTTTACCACAACTATTGAATGATAATTATTCAAACATATTATATTATTTACAACTATTTAAACTTACAAATAACCAATAAATAATACATTTCTATATTTGTACTCATATTATGTTTAAAATGCGAACAAAATATGTTTAATTTTAATAATATTTTGCTTTAACCATTTGTAGAATGCTTTTGCATCAGTTCAGTAGGTTGTCTGCGTGATATCGGATTATTTATTTGAATATAAATGTTTCAATAATTGAAAAAAAACAATTCGTATTTAAAAGTTTACTACAAAATACAAAAATTTAAAAGACATGTAAAAGACCTAAATAATGCATAGTAAATATAATAAATGAATAATAAAGTGTACATAAAAGAAATAATCTTTTGTTTTAATTGTGTCTTCATTTTAAATAATGTTTCAACTGGTACCACTGATACTATCATAATATGATAACTAGTAAAAATAAAATGAGTACTATCATAATATGATTACTTTAGAGCATAAGATGATAATTTAGATCATAATATGATTACTTTAGATCATAATATTATTACTTTAGATCATAATATGATTACTTTAGATCATAATATGATTACTTTAGATCCTAACATGATTAATTTAGATCATAATATGATTACTTTAGATCATAATATGATTAATTAAGATCATAATATGATTACTTTGAACTATAATATGGTTACCCTAGGTCATAATTTGATCATGTATGATAATTTTATGATTATATTAGGTTATAATATGATGTTATAATATCAAATTATGATTAAAAAGAAAATATTATAATGAAATATTACGATGATATTTAATCATAATATGATATTTCATGGCACTTATATTCATCATAATATGTTTTGACTACAATCATATATCTTATCATAATATGTTGCTCTTAGATTATGTTTACCACAACTACGTTTTTTCTCTGCGTGTAGATAACGTGGTCAATATGAATAAAAACCATTTCAAAGACCTTTCCAACAACGCACAGTGGGGGAATTTGGAAAATAAAGGGAAATTAATCTGTAATTTCTAAACGGTAAAGTTTCGTCGAGTTTTAGTTTTGAATTTGAACCCTAAAGCCAACAACTGTTCACTATTCTCTAATTAATTTATTTTTTTTTATACAAAATATTTATTTTACATTGGAAGTAGGTGCCTCAGCGCCACTAGGACATTATAGAGGCAAGCTAGCAACTATTTTTACAAAAATTTTTACATATTCATAGACTTTGAATTAAATTATAGAAAAAAATGAGATCATTCTAACTTAATAGCATTTATAGCAGAAGCATTTCCAAATTTTCATATAAATATTCTTTTAATCTCTTTTTGTAAATTGAGATTGTTTCAGCCTCTTTAACAAATTGTGGTAATTTGTTATATTCCACACTACCCAAGTATGAATTCGCTGTTTTATGGTTTCTAACCGACATCTTATTACACTCAGATCATTACGGTGTCTTGTATTGCAATTATGATGACCAATTTCCAATCGGATACTGTGATATCCTCTGTTATGCAATACTTTATGAACATAAATTAGTAACTGCAATCTATGGCATAATACCTTTGGCAATGTTTTTATAAAAGTCCAAAGTAGGGTGTGATCTTGGAAGGTTATATATCAGCTCCAATGCCTTATTTTGGAATACTTGCAACGATTTTATATCGGAGTTCCTTTCATGACCATTCATAAGTACAAGGTAATTCAGATGGCTTTGAATTAAAGATTGATAGATAAGTAGCTTTGTATGTCTATCGAGTTTGTTTCTCATCTTATATAAATATCCAATGGCCGGTGATAATTTACGTTTCAGTTGATCTATATGCAACTTCCAGGATAGATTGTTCTGTATATGGATCCCAAGGTATATAATGACAGAAACCTCTTCTAGTTCTTTTCCATCAACAAAAATGACACAATTTTGTTCAATACGATTTGACTGCGCTTTAAACCGAATGAACTTTGTTTTAGTAGCATTCAGTACCAGTTTGTTAAGTCGTGCGTATTCAGATATAAACAGGGCACCTCTCTCGGCATATGTTTTTAGTACTACTTCTTGCTTATATGGGTATAATAAACATAGGTCATCAGCGTACAAAAATATTCTCCCGGTAAGTCCAAGGTTGTTGATATCATTAAGGTATATTTTGAATAACAACGGTCCCAAAACACTACCTTGAGGCACGCCACACACAACATCTTGTATTGAACTTTGACTTGTATTTATTTTAACATATTGTTTTCTGTTTTCGAGATAGCTCTTACATAACTCCAACTCTTAGCTACGAATACCATAAAAAGGTAATTTTTCACATAAAATGAAATGGTCTACAAGAACAAATGAGTTTGAAAAATCGTAAAAAAATACCTCCAACGCCAGAAAACCCTCTGTCTAGGCCATCGCACACATAATTCACGACATTGACTACTGCTTCCTCGGTACCATAGCCTTTTTTAAATCCGTATTGATTTTCATACAACATATGATTTGGCACGTGGAAAAACACATTATAAAAATTATATAAAAAACAAGTAAGAGTGCTATATTCGGCTGTGCCGAATCTTAAATACCCTCCACCTCAAACGTAATAAGAAATAGAAAAACTACACAGGTTACAGGACTAGAATATCCTAATTCTGTGTTTTCTATTCAGTCTTAGTGCAAATTTTATTAGTATTTGATATATTGGTTGAAAGACAATTTTACGACCAACATAATTTAAGTTAAATATTTTGAAATTTTATTTAATTTCGACCATTTTTAATTGATTAAATTCTTACCATAATTTACAGAGTTTGTCTGATGTTCATGATAATCTTGAGTGTAATTTAACCAACAGAGTATAAAAAAAGGGGAACAAGTCGGTGGTAGTGACTTTGCTCAAAAAAAAAAAAAAAACTTCATCAAATAGGGCTTTTAGAGGAGATGCCAGCAAACAAAAATTCGTTGGCGTTCACGCATATTTTCGAGGGGGCGGGCCCTTAAAGTTCAAAATATATAGGCCTATATCTCGGGAACTACTGGGTGTCTAATAATTTGTAATACATTAAATAAAAGGTTCCAACGATATATATCATGATTATAAAATATGGACCGAATATGGGTTAAATCCGAAAATAATATTTTTTGACCCAAATTTATTTGTTTTTTTTTTTTTTTTGGAAATTTCTTATATGGTAGCTATGACAAATTATGGGCCGATCTTCTTAAATTTTGGAACAGTGATTTTCATGCATATGAGGATATTTCACGTTGAATTTCAACATAATAGCGGTATGTTTAAGATATATATTAGCATTAACGTGAATTTCGGAAGTTTGTCTGATATGGGGGACATAGTCAAATATCGGTCCAATATTCTCAAAATCCAGCAGTTTGATTTAGGCATGTATGTAAATGATCCGTGTAAAATTTTGGATTAGTATCCTTATTTATAAGAGATTTATGAGTATTAAAGTGATTTTCAGAAAAGGGCTTTATATGGGACATACGGTTAAAAATAGACCGGAATTCACTAAATTTTGTGGGATGATTTTTGTATATATGTAAATGATCTGTGCAAAGTTTTGAGTCGGTACCGATATTTATACAATATATATAGGGATAAATGTCTTTTTCAGATGTGGTCCTTATATGGGAGCTATGACCAATTCTGGGCCGACCACCATAAAATTTAGTAAAACAATTTATTTGCCTATATAGATTATTCATGTCAAATTTTAGCCGTTTAACATTATTTATATCTGTTTTATACGTATTTAAGTGAATTTTGGAAGTGGACTTTATATGGGGTATATGGTCAAACATAGACCGAACTAAAAAAATTTCGTTTTGCGATTTATTTTTGCATAAAACTTATATTTTTGCTGAATTTTGTATGGATATTGCAATTTTATTGGCACTTTTGTATAATTGAGCAATATTTCGGGAAGATTTTCAAAATATTGCAATAAAATGGACAAAAAATAATAAATTTGTATGGAGGTTGTCTCACATATCGGTCCATAACTCTGGTTGCCCTAAACCGATTTTGCTGATTTTAAATAACAAACTTCTCGAAAGCATGTCTGACAGAATTATTGAAGATTTGGATCCCGAAGATATCTGGGGACTTCAGAAAACTGATTTCAACATCCAGACAGACGGACATGGCTTAATCGACTCCGCTATCTATAAGGATCCAGAATATATATACTTTATAGGGTCGGAAAATTATATTGTGGAAATTACAAACGGAATGACAAACTTATATATACCCTTCTCATGAAGGTGAAAGGTATAATAACTATATTTTAAATGGCTCTGGTCCGCTCTGTAAAAAAGTTTAATTTTTTTTTTCATTAACATATTTATTATCTTTTCTTTTTGGAAATTTCTTTAATACACCAATACCTCACTTTGCATCGTGGTTACGTTCCAAAAAAATACGACGCAAAGTGAAATAAGATTTTTTTAGCAAACCATGTAAAAATCGAAGATAGGTTTTAGGTTTACGAAAATACTAAGTCGTCGGCTTTCTTTCACAAAAAATTGGTCCAATGTTTGGTAAACAGATTTTTTTTCAACGTAAAATAAATTTCCTTGTTTCTGTATTACTACCACTGGCATTATCGTTGGATAGTGCTTTACTTTTTATGTCATCAAATAAGCTTTTGCTCTTAACGGAAATACCATTTTACTTAATGGTATTCTCTGCGCAACTTGATTTTCAATCAAAATAGATTGGATTCAGTTTTCAAGTTTGTATGGGTCATCGTTTTAGCATCTAATGATGTTGCAGATTTTGCGCAAATTTAAAAAAAAACAAGTAAGAAAGTAAAGTATATAGTCAAGCCCGACCATATATGTATATGTACAAAACAGTTTTTTCGAAATGTGCGCTATATGGGAGATATAGGTCATAGACCGATTATCCAAAAATTTAGTGTCATGATTTCTGTGAATATAAATATTGTGCATGTTAAACTTTATCTCGATATAAATACTTTTAAAAGATTTATGGAGGTTAAAGTTGATTACAGGGAGGGTCTTATATGGGAGTTTCGACTAATTACGGACCGATCATTATAAAACTAGGTGTCATCATTTCTGTATTTAATTTGTGTCGAATTTTATTTGATTACCAACATTCTTAAGAAATTTATGATCGTTAAAGTGATTTTCGGAAGTTGGCCTTATATGGGAGCTACGACTAATTATGGACAGATCTGCAGAAAATTTGCAGATGTGATTTGGATTCATTTACCACTTATTTGTGATGAAATTTGATTGGTTCATTGCATAATTCAAACACCACTATGGTGGTGTAAAGTATAATTAAAGACTCGAATACAAAACAACGCAACTTCGAAAATCTAACGACGAACAGTGAAAATTAGTACTAATTAAGGAGAGACGCAACTTAAAAAAAAACGCAAAACGATGTAAAGCGATAGTGAGAGTAGAGAAGTGCCCCACTTTGTGTACTTCTAAATACCGTACCGTTTAAAAATTATTACTTTTTGTTAAATTCCCCACTGTATGACGTATTTAAGGACTACAGTCCGACAATGTGCCTTTTCAGCAATATATATCTGGGCTTAAAAATTCAGATCAGAGAAAAAATTAAAAATTAATGTTCATAAATTTGAAAAAGAAATGCTTTTAATCTCCCTTGGTTCACAATATCTGAACAAGTTACTTAATATTTCGAATTTCGCTTGTCACGAAATTAGAGCATTTAAAACAATTGACACAAATTGTCCGCAGGGTAATTAGGTACAAAATGCACCACATATGGAAAGACCAATAATATAGCTTTGAAATTCGTGTGGAAATAGATATTTGATACGTGTTATAACTTTAGGATATTCACGAATTAATATAAAATAAACGATTTTTCAAAATGGCAGTAATTAAATAAAATCGCTTGATTTCTGTTGATTTAAATGTTGTTTGTATTGATTGAATTTTATTTTGATACTAAATGCGTTAAATAGATTCAATAGAATTAAAAAAGATTTTAATAGATGTGTGCCTTATGTAGGTGATATAACAAAATACAGTGCTATACCAAGTTATAGTTGTTCATGTATGGGAGCTATAACTAATTATAGAATGATCATTATTTCAATGATCTCAATAGGACAATCGTATCAGTTCCAAAATTGGTGGTGTAGGGTGTAAGTATATCAGCACAAGCGTTTCCTCCCTACATTGAATCAACAATACGAGTATAACCTCAAGTACACGAATTGAAAGAAGTCATTGGCTGTATTTTGCTAGATCTTGATCAGTTATATAGTAGTCTATTTACCAATACAAACGTGGAATCCATTACAATTTGTCATGTAATGAGTCATTTTAAAAGCGTTTTATGATCGTATTAGAAAAAACTATTTGTTTGAGACGAAATACGAATCCATGGTAATAACCCTCCGATGAGTGACAGTTCTGAACTTCACGGCCGTGTGAAAAGGTCCCTACGGACCTTTTTTGTAAATCATGTTTTTTTCATATAAAAAATTTTTTTTTGATTTTTTTTTTTTTGTTTTTATTGTTTATAACTAAATTCTACATACAAAAATAATTTTTTCAATTTTTTTAACTCAAAGACATTAGGGATGATGATAAAAACAAAAAATTCTAAGAACTGGTTTATTGCTAGTAGTATAAAATTAGAATATTGTGCCTCTCCTTGAAAGCAGTAAAGTTCATGTCTTCGAATTTTTTTGTTTTTATCATCATCCCTAATGTCTTTGAGTTTAGGTATTTGTGTTCAGAACAAGTAAATTATGTGTTGAAACAATAAAAAAAATTATAATGATGCCCAAAAACATACATTTATTAGTGAAATTCAGTACAAGGTCCATACGGACCTATTTCCAAAAGATGCGCAACAAAATACTCTTGGAATACAGAGTAACTTTGGTGGGGGGGTTGTAGTGGCCGAAGTAGGAGTAATTTCAATTTGAAAAGGCAAAAAGGTCCCTAGGGACCTTCTCACTCATCGGAGGGTTAAATACATTAATAAACCTTATTATTATCTATAAGCGATGTTAAATGTGTAAATACATTGTTGTTTTAACAAAGAAACGGTAATTGTAATACTGTCAACGATAACTCATGAATGACAGCTGCCAAGAAATCGTTAATAAAAATGTATAGAACCCAAAGCTATATATGGGATAAGACATCAGTTGTAGATTTCTTTAAATGAAGATTAGATTTTTTTGACACTTGTAACATATTTTAGATAGGAGGCCAGCAAAAACTTTCATTGTCCAGTAATGAGTTAAAATGCTAAATACACAATATAATTTTTAATCAAAACTTACTAACACGTACTTAGATGTCACCACGACTGCTTATAAGTAATATATTTTATATCACTAAAACTAGTTACAAGTAATGACTTATACATATATATAACTCAATGAGCTGTCATCAGTAAAAACTAAGAGCCATCACTAAATACCGGCGGTAAGCGGCATGTTTTTTTACGCTGAGCGTTAACACTGATACCCCATCTCTAAACAAAAGCGGCAACGTTATGTCATAACCAGCGTTGCCACAACAAAAAATAATTGTAACCAACATTGAAATAAAAAATAACCAAATTGGAGAAAAATTAACCAAATTTTTTTTATTCATTTATTTATAATAAATTCAAGTTTTAATAAAAAAGAAATATATAAACATTGCTAAAACCAATAGGTTTGTTTATTGACTAAAAATTTTTTACAAATATTTTTGAAATTTGTTACAAAAAAGTTCTTTTATATATACAAATCGTTAAAAAATTTCTTCAAAATTTAATTTTAAAACTTGTCATGCTAATTTGATATTTACTAAATAAAATATTCTTACATTTTTTATTATCAATAAAAATAACCAAAATGAAAAAAAATTACACATTTACACACTGAAAAAAAAATAACCAAATTTGGTTAAAATTAACCAAAACGGCAACGCTGGTCATAACGATAAAAACAGGGTTATCATACATATAAATAAAGCGACCCTGTTTATTGTAACAGCTGGACATTGTTGTTTAATTTATCTTTTTTTTTTTTTTTTTTGTTTTTTTTTTCAACTAACTTCACTGTGAAACGCCTTGACAAAATCGGATTTTCCGCCGCCGCGTTTCGGTATGCTCCATACAAAATGTATGAACATGAGAAATTTTGACAGTTAAAAAACGCTTGCCGCCGGTATTTAGGGATGGCTCTAAATGTGATCAAGCAAATGCCTACAATGTAAACTGTTATACATATAACAGATAATTAATAAGCCATTATAAGACTACATCTAAATAATGCAGGCGGTATGTAAGGTAGTATCCATCAAGATAAGTTATTGAGTAATTGCAACTCATTAACTAGTTTTTACTGGAAACGGAAATCAAAATATAAATATACTCGTAGTATGTAAAACCATCTAATTTAGAATGCCAAATTAAAGATTTTATTCATACTATCAATGGAAAATACCTAATTATTCATCACTTTTCTCTTAATACAGAACAATTAATTTGCAAATTATTTATTATATTAATAAAATTTCCAATAATACAATTTGATTCGTATGCTTCAATTAAATACTAGAAATGATTACACAAAATATATACAATGTACATTGTACATATATTTTGAAGAAATTTGTATTTCAATACTAACTCCTTGTTAACAAGGTAATTATTAAACATCTTTATAATTTATAAATTCATATGTTAATAATTTCAAAAAAAAAAGAAAATAAATGAATTAAAAATCCCTTATTATTTCAAATTTATAGTTAATTATTGACAATACATGTGTAAATCCATCAATCAATCAATCAGTCCATTTTAATATACCATGCAACGTTCCATGCAGTTGTTACTCATATGTACATAAATATTAATTTCAATCGTACTCACACATACACTATTGCGCAAAAGTACGCGTACACCTTTTATGTTTCTAAGCTTTGTCTTCTTAAAGACCCATGAAAAATAAATTAGGTTGAAAACTATTTATTATACCCACCACCAAAAAGATGGAGCGCATATTGCGTTTGTCATTCCGTTTGTAACACATCGAAATAATGGTCGTAGAACCGAAAAGTCCTTATTCTAAGATGATTTATCCATGTCCGTCCGTCTGTTGCTGGCACCTATCGTACCAGCTTCGAAAAGAAAAGACATATAACAATGAAATTAACCAAACATTCTTTGATCCACCGAAATTTTTGGTATTGCAAATGAGCAATATCGGTCCAGTATCGGTCTGAGTTATAGATCAAAGTTTCTGACTACCTCGACATTTGCTGCTTCAAATATAATGCAGATAATACATGAAATTTTGCACACTTTATTTTTATTATAGAAAAATAATTCCTAAATGGTAAAATGGTAGGAATCGGTTTACGATTTCTCATGTCTTCCCGGAATATGGCTTTATGGTACATAAATCTCTATAGAAAAGCCGTATCTAAACAAAATTATGCAATAATAAGTCTCATGCAAGATGAAATCTCAAAACAATATTTTCTTTGCATCGGCCCATAATTTTGACAAAGCCCCGTACAAAGAACACTTCCGAAAATCACTTAAATGAACATAAATCTTTTGTAAAAATCAAGTTGAAAATCGACAAGCGTAATCAAAATATACATCTTAATCGTCGTATCAAATTTCATTATGATCGGTATATATTTGACCGTAGTCCCCATATAAAGTCCATTTCCGAAAATCACTTAAATGCATATAGAACCTTTACAAAACCCACTATTAAGTAGAAATTCAACACAAATAGTCCATACATACATATATAAAAACCGTCCACCTCAATATGATGATGATCGATCCGTATTTGACCGTAGACACCATATAAAATCCACATCCGGAAAACACTTAAATGGGCATAAATCCCTTATAAAAAGCACTATCAAGTTTAAATTCGACACAATTAGTCCATATATATATATAAATATGTATATATAATTCCTCACTTTTAATATGATGATGATTTTTCCATATTCCAATTCCGAAAATCCCTTAAATGGCCATAAATATCTTACAAATCTCCATAATAGGTGATTTGGCGGTGGTTATATAAGATTTGGCACAGCCACTTGTTATTGCTAGAGAAATTAGAGAAGATTTCTTGAAGATCTTGGCACTATTCCTGCTAAAAAGCCAACAAAAAACGAAGCTATTAACAATAGAGACCCATTAAAACTTCGCAAAGTGTCATGAATAATGGAACGTTTAAAACTGGAAACGAGGTTTATTATCAGACGAAAAGAACATTAATCGATTTAATTGTGATGAAATATTAATTACATAAATTAAAATGTATTATAAAAGTGCTTTAAATAAAGAGAAACAAATTCTTACATTTAATTTTAAAGTCTTCTCTTTTGTTTCATACTGTACATATGAGTAAAAGTACTTAATCGTAGATTTGTTTAGGTACTTTATCAATTTCTGTGCAATATACGAGGTGTTTTTTACTTAGTTATTGTTGGCGCCTGCTATACTCGATGAAGGCAAAATGAGTCACATGGTTAACCGCTTGGGGGTAGCAAAAAATAAAATGTTTTTAAACTTCAAAACGACGTAAACGAAAATCTTGTAGTAATAAGATTTAAAGTGGCAATTCTGAACGGTATCTACTATATTTTAATTTTTAGTGAATATAATTTTACTCAATTATTATTTGCAAACCATTTGGCTTATCAGCTGATACACCCAAAATATTTGGCTGGAATCGAACCAGCAACCCTCAGATTTATAGTCCAGCACACTATCGTCTAATTTATTAGGTCAACTAAGAGGAAGAGCCATGGTGAAATTACATACCCGGTGACAGCATTGCTACAACAATTACAACAAGGCAAGAACAACAGGCATTTTTGTTTGTGTAATACTTTCGATACTGTCAAAAACATCTGGCATAAAATAAAGAAAACAAATATACAAACATGGATAAAAACAGAAAACAATAGCGATTTTTTTCTTGTTTCTTTTATTTTCTCAAAGAATTTTTCTTTAAGTTACGCATAATATTTATTTAAATATACAAGTAATACGTAATTTAGCAAAGTAAAACATGTAAAATTCTTTATTTTAAAAATTAATGTATGTATTGTATAACAACAACGCATTTTTCGGCAGGAAAAAAAATCACTTTAAATAAAAACTTAATATTTATCTTACAAAAAAAACTAACATTTTTAGCAAAACAACTCAAAAAACAAACACACTATTTAATATAATATAGTTTTTTGACACTTTTAAGCTATTTTACGCAGATAAAACGTTTTTATATAAACTTTGACTATTTGTAAACAACTTTTTGACATTTTCAATTTCACCATGAATAGAGCAAAAAATAATCAGCTGGCGCTATATGCTGTCACCTGGTATAATTTCACCATGGGAAGAGCGTTTTATATTAACTGCCCCTAATGGATTAAATTCCACAGTCAGACACTATCGTTAGTGCATTTACAGTATTTTTTGTTTACGAATGTATATATGTACTGGCATTTGATACAATTTCCACATTTCTATTCTTCAATTTAGTTTTATGAAAGGTTCAATGGTCTTAATCACTCTTACTTATGTACAAACTTACGTATAAAATCGTTAGTTTGTGTTTTTTACTGGACTTGTAGATAAAAAAAAAATAAAAACAACTAAATTTATGTTACAGTCAATCCAACATTTGCATACAAATGTTCATCTCACAAATGCTAAAACTTAAAAGAACAAATTCGTAAATGTGATTCCAACGTAAGAAACCACAATCTCATGCTAAAGAAGAAAATATTTGCACGGAGGGAAAAAAGGTTAAAGAAAAATAATGTCAACAAGATAACAAGACAATAAACGTGATTGACAAAAATAAGAATACATGAATAATATAAAGAAATAATTTCATGGGTCGAAGGTCGAACATATCAATTGTCTTAAAATATATATCGTAATAATGTCTTAATATATAAATTAATTTTCTAGTTTAATTTTTCATTAAAAAAAATAATTTTATTTTATTTATTTTTTTTTTTTTTGTTTTTTATTATTTTATTTTTTTTAGAACGTCTTGGTCTGACTCTAACTTAGAACTAAACTTACATTTTAAAAAGACCTCATTAAATAGCAAGAATCATTCTTGTTTTGTAATTCCAAAAAAATTTTAATAAACAAATCTTACAAATGCAACATAAGCATAAAGTAGTGGGAAATTATTCACCCCTATTCTGACTTTCGATTCGAATCGAAATTTTCTCCGTTTGGCAAATTTGGTATTCAGAGTTTCGATTCCGCTACGTTTCTTTCGATTGTAGGTATTCTGTATTATGTTTATCTACGCTGATATTTTAGCAACGGATTTTTTTCGATTGCTCTTTTTATAAACTTAAAAAGTGTTTAATTATAAAATGTAAGTATAAAATGTTTAAAAAGTGATGTACATATATAAATTTTTGTTGTACGGCCAATCAAGAGGTGATATGCAGCAACAAAGAACATGGTTAAACAAATGCGTAATGGTAGAACGCAGGAGTTTTGAATTACTGTCACTACAAACAGAAAATCAGCGTATTTATTTATTTTTCCAGATCAAAAACAACGACATCAGAGCAGTACGAAAATCTGGCAAGTTTAATGTCAACAAAACAGGATATTGCTTGCGGCTACCATAAACGATCCAAGAAGGAAGTTCAGGTATTTTCTTTTCAAGCTTTTCAAGCCTTACCACTGTGTTCTGAGTCACGTTGTTCTTCTCTTCCACCAATAAAGCCACTGCTAAAGATTCCATTTTTCCTTCAAATACAAAAATTAAAAATACCACCTCCGGCTTGATAGGATTCTTATCACTTAAATATGTTGCAAACAAATATTTTTATGTCCCTATTTTTATGGTTTGTTGTGAATTTTGTTTATTAAAATAGTAACAAACTTGCTCATTTCTTGCACATTCCACATTTCATAGTAACAAATTGGTTTTGTAAACATTGTTGTCTTCATCTTGTTCTTTCGATTCAGTTTTTGTTTGGAATACCAATTTTCGATCGTAGCGTAACTGAATGCGGAGACGTAATCGAAAGTCAGAATACGGGTGAATAATTTGAATTAACCCATCATTAGGGTATGATACGACATATCTTACAATTGCAACATTAGCATAGAGTAGTGAAAAATTAATAATTTGACTTAACCCGTTATTAAGGTATAATACGACATATCTTTGTTTATATATATTTTTTTTAATTTTTAAATCTTAAATGTATGATAATTGAAATTTTTTTATAAATTTTAAGATTATGTTCTTTCTCTATTTCAGCGTATTCATTATCAATGTCATCTTTAATATAACTTTCGTCCACATTTTCAAAATCACATTCATCAATACTTTGTGCTGTTTTATACGTTTCAGTTTTAGCTGACCAGTTTTTGTTTAATTCTCTTTTGAACCTGCCGTTTCGTTCACATGCGTGTCTTAAGTTTTCGTGCTACTTACCATCACGTTTCTATTTTTTCATAAAAATCAACATGCAAAAAATTTTACTTGTACTTTCAAGTATGTACCCCTTTTATTCACTTTTCCCTTCTCAACCAAAAATACTTGCCTTGAAGAGTCAGAATTAAAACCGAAACTTTGGTCAGCAATTTTTTTTCTATTTCTTTGCCATATTTATTCGAGCAAGCAAAAATGATAAGATCACTGTTGTTACCAAATTCATTTCACAATTTCGGTTTATACTGAACATGTTTTTTCTTTAAATTACAAAATTGAGAAAAGTTGTATGTATTTATAGTTATGCAACGCAGTGTATAAGCACAAATATACAAACATTTTTAAGTATGCAGATTAGAATATTTTAGCACAGAATTTCAAGACGGACAAGCGGACGGACATAATTTCTTTGAATAACAAACACAAAAACATTGTTTATATGAGTTTTTTCAAAAAAAAAAAAAAAAACTAAAATTTGCATAAACATTTTTCAGTACGTTTTCATTAATAACTCAGTTACCACTTGAATATACTATAATAAAGATGTATTTTGTCTGTAATTTGATGCAACTTTGTGATGAACCAGTTCGTGCAGATATACATATGTCAGTCTGCAAATTGCCAATTGACCTGCATTATAATCTACACTCGTATATTTTATATTTTTAGATAATTAATTACACATCATTACACACATTCATTTGTGTTTTCATGTCCATTAATGTTAACTTACATTTTACAACTTTATTGATTTGTATGGACATATGTATGTATGTATGTCCGTACATATATTTGTCAACTCTACACCTTGCTGTGGGAGTTTCATTTCACACAACCTGAAAATCTACAGTGGTTACCCGGTAAAACGAATTCCCAATTTAATATACACACATGTTACTTATTATAATATAATTAGCTGCTATGATTTTCTGAACACATCAATGTACAAGATATATTAATTGTTAAAGGTGAAGAACCATATTACTTTTCGTATGGAAGAAATAGAATCTTATAAACCATATTTGAAAAGCTTCCAATAAATGAATTAATAAAATATTAATCAAATACTGCATAAAAGATCCTATTGGTCGTAATGCATGTAGTCTGACCATTAATAAATTGATCATATATTTATTTAAGATATTGATCGTTAAAGACGAAAATCCCTGTATATATTGACCATAAATATTTAATAAGCTTGTATGTATGTATGTATGTATGTATGTATGTATGTACGTATGTAAATAGTAATAACAACTATGTATGAAATGTCACTGTTTATGTCAAATTACCGTTAATGAAATTGTCCAGTTTGTCAATGGTTTTGGAGACACATGACACACGGTCGCATGTCACGTTTTCAGATGTACATATTTGTGGCAGAAATTCATAAATAAAATCATCAGCAACTAACTGCAACACAATTAAACAAATACAAAACATCTAATCAACACCTTCAACCCCAAAAACTTGTATGAAACAAAAAAATTGCTTTAAAAAAAATAATCACGAATAAAAATGTTATTTTGTTTTAACAAAAAGTTGAAACAAAAAAAATCAGTGACAACAACTTGTTTTCAGTGTTGAAATCTATCTGTTACAAAAACAAAAGGAAGATGAAACATAAACCACACAATATGATACAACAACAAAAACAAAAACAACAGCAGCAGCAATAGAGGCAACCAATAAAGAAAACTAACAAAATCAAATTAATATGGATATTGCGAAGCTAAGGAAACAAAAGCAAACGAAAAATTTTAAAAAATAAAAACTCACTGAAATGTAGAGAAAATCTTACACAATTTCGAAATTACCCTACATTTATTTATAATGAAAATATTTTGTATAATAGACAATACAATGTTGTTGTTTAATATCCTTAAGGTATAATCGCACTTGGCAAATATTTGCCGAAGAAGACGTAACCACTAAATAAAATATATTTGAACTCGTACAAATATTTGGTTCTATTTTATTTGATGCTGTTTGATATTGCAAAACTCTTGTTGGTTACGCTTTCTTAAGTAAATATTTGCCAAGTGTGACCGTAACTTTAGATTATGTATAAAAATATTGAAATTGAGTATCTGTCTGCTAACTTGGGTCCAATGAATCGTTCATATAAAAGATTATGTTTTAAGCACATAATCTTGAAATGCTTGAAATTATAAAATTACTTTGACTGCAGTAAGATACAATATTGCTAATAAAGCCTGAAGGGGTTTTCCGATTGAGAAAAGTGAAATTATCCCCGGTGTCCCTAAGAAGGAGAGGGTAATGTAAATAATGTTGATGAAATAAATATTGTCAGTCATTCAGATTAAGTCGCAGACCCTCGTACGCCTCGTAGCCAGGGCACCAATGGTATTAATTTAATAATTTAACCACCAATAATTCCAATTACTTAGATGTAACTAAAAAAGCTTCTCATAGTCAAAGAAAGCAGGGTAGTCATCTTGTGATCCAGTACGCGAGATAACTCATTCGATCATGATTAATTTTTGATGGCTTAGATTTGGAGATATTTTTAATAAATGAAAGTTAAGCTAGATCATAAAAATATATTGTATAGTAAAATGCGATGGTATTGGGTTCTCGTTTCTCTTATTCAGATTAGTTATTCCTTTGTAGAAGACAAAATAAACTTGCAGCAGGAACATACTGAATTCCAAAGCTGAAAACTGAATGAAAGGACACTTGATTTTATTCTACAATAAAAAACTGCAAACAAATATTCTTTGAGCTCAAACTACATAAAGTACAAGCGATATCTCTAACCGAGATATTGACATGAATTTATCTTTGGCTAAGATGACAAATTGTTTAATTTATAAAAATAGTATTTTAAGGTGTCATAAAATCTTTATTTTTTAACATAATTCAAGGAAATTTTCAACACATGTAAGTATGTACGAGTATGCAAATAAATTGAATTTATAATTCATGTAATAAGTTAAAACAAAATTTAATAAAAGTACAAAGGAAAGCACGCAATTATTGAGCCAACTAAAATACGACTTTTATTTTCTGATTGAAATTCAAGAATGAAAAATTGTATTAATAAAATTTTCAAATAACAAAATATATTTGTTCAATTCACAAATGATGTTGTATGATGCAACTATGATACAAGTCGTATGTATATAATGTCAAGTCTTTAAAATGTCAGAAGTAAAATATGAAAATAAATACACAAAACTCTATAAATAAAATTAATGGGTCGAATTATTCAATCCATTCAGCGATTGTGGAAAGAAATTTTTTGAAATTATTCATTCGGTTGCTGCGGTATTTTTCCTTTTTGTGGTATCATCTCTACACAGACAGTATTGCGACATGCCGCAGGAAGAAATATGTAATTACATTTTACATATTGATCGATATTTCTTTCCGCTTAGTTTAGCTTTCCGTGCGGAATTAATGATACCACCCAATAATACAAGTGAGAAATACAAAATAATAAAACATTTTATCAATTGTGGTAAATATGAATGATCGTTTTTTATAAATTAAATATAACAATCTCCATTATTTAAATTTGTTGTTTATTAATTTTATTTTTTTTTTTGTTTCAAATTTGTCAAATAGTTTATGATTTGAGTGCCACCGTTTGGTTATTTTTTTAACTAAAATAAGTAATTTTATGGTTTAGACTTTTGGCAGCACTTAAACTTTCATGCAACCCAATAAGCATTTTGGCTGGAATTCAAGTGGAATTACATTTGAAATCCAGTCACAATTTCCAATTTCCAGTGTTGAATTACAGTTGAATTCAATAGCGAATCCAGCAAAATTAACCATTAAATTCCAGTCGAACAAAACAGTACCTTTACAGTGTAATTCCAGCCTTGAATAACAGTGTGATTCAAGTTGAACCGAACCTGTTTTTACACTTGAATTCAAGCATGGAATTTCAGTGTTATTCAAGCAATGTTACAACAGTATTTAAATAGTGTTATAACATTATTTTAACAATAATTTTCAAACCATTTCCTGTCACATTTTTTTACCCCATTTCCTCTTGTAAAAATATATATCAGTGTAACCATTTACATTACATAAAATTGGCCATATTTGCCGATTTGAACTTTTTACTAAGGGCAAACCGTCTATAATAAAGTTCAGCTCTAAGGTTTTAGCCTTCATTCCTTTTTTAGCAAAAAATCTGTCATGGAATCCTTAAGGCCATAAGTACATAAACTCACCCGAAACCAAAGCTTCAATATCTGGACATTTCGGAGTGCTCTTTAAAGTTCGGGCATCCGATGGCAAATCCTTATGATGCTGGTTAAGGATTTGCAGTAAACTGTTTATTGCAGCATTCGCAATGTTATGTTGGATCGCCCACACAGCCAGCTGTATTTCTAAGTCCCTGTCTCCCACAAAATTAATTTTAGTATCAGATATACCATATTTGTTTATAATTGTGTCCTCACAGACAGACGGTTCATCGTTCAAAGCGACGTGGACATCGTTGGAAGCCATTCCCATTGGTTGTTCATTTCCCAGAATATGCTGATTCTGGGTAAGCAGTGCAAAAATTTTACGAGCATCTGCTTTTGGCTTTGAATACATACCTTTATATTTATTTATTCCAAATTTATTTATATTGTTTTATTTTCTATTCTTTATTTTCTTTTCGCTTATTTTCATTTTTATTTCTTTATTTTCACTTTAAAAACTTTGTGACTTTCGCGTTGTAAAATTGTTCACCAATAATATTTTATGATTGACATTTAGAGTACATAGCTGGCTCGATTTGATGCCGCTGTTGTTTTTCAACAACGTTCTTTAGGTGGAAGTGTTTCGTATCCATTCGCCGGAATAATGGATATACTGTAACATAATTTAATATAAATAAAAACTATTTTTTCGCAACACAACCACTTAAAAAAACGACAAACAGACTGGAAAGAGGATGGATTTCAAATGTAATTCAAGCTTGGTTTCACACTGGAATTCCAGCATTGGATTCCAAGATTCAAAAACATACATATGTAAAAATGTCGTATATTTACAAACATTTGTAAAACGATTGTAAATTCAGACGTCGCGACGTACAACTCCTACGACACTACAACATCACTTGTGAATTGAACAATTTAGTTGAAATAAACTATTAAAAACAAAGTAAATTATAAATAAGTAATTAATTTAAACAAATAATTTCAACAACTTAATTATCAAAAAATGAGAGCAAAATCTTTAAAATGGGCTTCACATTTCTTTCGAGGCTGTCAAAATACTTAAAAGATTGATAAAGAATACATGAACGCTTTCCAAACTGCTTTCCGTTTTATAATCCCAGCTTTGGAATCATAGAACATATGGCCTAAAGTTGATATTTTGATAAAAAAAAAAAATAGGTAAAATTCGAAACGGCATAAATGCAAGATATTTGAAAAATTATAGTACATGTTTTTTATTTAAAAAAAAACTCAGCCGACAAAAAAAACAAAAATTGATTCTTCTTGTGAGCTAATGGCCACACAGAAAAAAAAATCATGTTTCTTTTTCAATTAAACCTTTAATTGGTTTTAAAATAATTTTCAATTAAAATTTTAATTGATTCAATTACTTTTTCTGATATTTTCAATTAAATCTCAAATTTTTTTTTAATTGATACTATCATTTTGTTTACAGGTCCGATTTCAATTAAATTTTTAATTGATTCCACAAATATTTTAATTGAAACTCATTTTTATTTGTTTCTATGCAATGTAGCTAGTGCTTCTTAATATGAATTTAATATTACAATTAATTTCTTGTAGATTAAATAAATAAATAAATAATAAATTCTTTTTGTACCTAGAAAATTAGTGTGTTTAGCAGTGTTTTGCAAAATTTTGAAATTTTTGCGAATAACTCAAAAACGATAAGAGGTAAATAGCACACACTAGAACATTTTTTAAAGATTTATCTTATTCATAAAAAATTAAAGTAGACTTCAAATGTACTTTAAGAAAATTTTGTATGAAAATTTTGTCTAAAAGCACACTTCAAACTTACTTTATTTTTTATGTTAGTTGTAGACTTTCAGAAAATATAAAAATTTTAGAAATCGGATGAAAAATAAAATTCTTCCTTGTACGCAGCTATAAGGTGCATCGTATTGAAAGATCAGTGGCTTTAACATCACCTCGAGAAGTGGTTATAATTTAAAAAATTTTCTGCGACTGAATACTAAATATCCTTAAATAACTTTCAAAATTATGATGAGTTCATAGACAATGGATACTTTGATGTAAATTACAATTCCATATTTGACATAATTCAGTGGTAATCATTAGAACAATATTCAGGCATGTGATGGAAATCGATATCGAAAACGAATCAGTTTTGGAAATACATTTAATGCATTTATAATCTAATTTTTAAAATTTTTGTTTTATGATTCTCTTTAGTAGCCCAATATCTTTATATTTTATGTGATAAAAGTTTTTCAATACGGAAACATTACGAAAAAATTGACTCGTTCGTTTTCGATATCGATTTCCATTACATGCCTGATTATATTAAAAACCTCACCTAAGGCAAATACTTGGACGTGTGTAGAGTGCATAGATCTGAATACGAGTGTGTATGTCAGTATATGATTAAGATGATGATTAGTTTGATGAAGATGATGAAGCTTTAAAACGGACATAAAACGAGTACTTGTTTGAAATGACACATTAGGAAGAACTATATCCGAAATGGCAATGTCAACACCGACACTAACAACAATAATTTCAACGCTAACACAATAACAATAACGATGCACATTGAATTCTATCCCCAATTATAATAGAGTTGTTGTAGCAATAAACAAAAAAAAATTTTAAATTGACAAGTTTTTAACACGTCGTAAGAGAGAAATAACTCTCACTGAGGTATGCAACAATAACAATAATTGTATCTACTGCAGCTAAAGCTGCTACAGCAGATCAAAGCACAACTCACTGATGGGGGTATAAAAGTATCTAAACAATCAGCATTCAAGTTCAGTCTAGACGCGATCTTACTTTAGGAACACACTTTCATTTCAATTCAGCAAACGTTCCTCAATTAATTAAAACGGTTCAGTTTCAAATTTCGCTTTTTTCGTATTAATAAAACTACAATTTAACGGTTTATATTTAAAAATCAATTAAGAAAAAAGTGCAAATTTTGTATCTGCTGTTTTGTAACGTTGTTTTGAAATCGAAACTATATTTACTTCCGGAGCTAAACGGATATTGACAAAGCTTTCAATTTGTTTTTGCCTTCAGCAAAGTGATTCTGTTAAGAGAGTAAAATATAAAGAGAGCTAGAGAGACAGTGTTTATGTAAAGCGTGAGACTTAAAAGCTAGAAAACAAACGTGTGTTAAAACGAGACAAAAGCGCAAATAAATAAAGCTTTTGTGAGTAAATTCATACAAAATAACAGTGAATTTTTAGCTTTTTAACAGTTAAATTAACAGTTTTTAAACAAACCAAAACAAAAAAACAATTGTTAACAGTCAACAGTCAAACTTTCTAAGTGTTTTCTTCATTATCAAGGATTACTATATATATATATTTCATTTTAAGGTGAGTCAGATTTAAATGCATACTAAACCTAGTAATTTGATTATAAAATATTTAACGAACTAATCAATTTACGACAATTTAATGTAGCAACCATTAAATGTTTGTAGCCAAAAAAATCGTTAAAAATACTGTTTGGATAATATTTAATTATACCCTACACCACAATAGTGGGGAGGGTATATTGGGTTTGTGCTGATATTTGTAACGCCCATTATAATTGGCCCAACATCCACCTTAAAGTATACAGATCAATTTAGAATCACTTCCTGAATCTATTCAACGATGTCCGTCCGTCCGTCTGGCTGGCTGGCTGTCCATGTAAAGCTTGTGCGCAGAGTACAGGTCGCAATTTTGAAGATATTTTAATAAAATTTGGTATGTGATATTTCTTTGACCCAAGAACGGATGGGATTGAAACTGGTAGAAATCGATCTATTATTTTACCTTGCCCCCATACAAATGTCCTCCCGAAATAGAAGTTTAACGATCATAACTGTATGAATTATGCAAGAATCCAAACAAATTTCACCACAAATGAGTGGTAAATGATGCCAAATCACATCTAAAAATTTTGTGAAGATCGGTCCATAATTGTGTAATAGTAGATCCCATATAAGCCCCTACTTTGAAGTGCATAGCTCCTTAAACAATATTGGTATCCAAATAATATTCAACACAAATATGTTTCGTATATATACAAGTAATATAGTACAATTTTATGATGTTTGATCCGTAATTAGTCGTAGCTCCCATATAATATCTCTCAACAATGTTGGTATCCAAATAAAATTCATTTATATGTATTCAAGGAAGTCATGGCACTAAATTTTGGAATGATCGGTCCATAATAGCTAATATCTCCCATAAAGCGTCCATTTGTGAAAAACTGTTTTATACATATACTGGGTGTAGGGTATTATATGGTCGGGCTTGACCGACTATACTTTCTTATTTGTTTTAAGTTTGATAAATTTTCTTGAGATAAGAATACTAAAATGCTTAATGTATAGGCAAGTTGGATTGTTTACAAAATAATTACCTCGTATAGATTATATTTGTTTTTTTAGCAATTAAGTTTTGAAAATAATTTAAAAACTCCAAAAGTTATATAATACGTAACAAATAAGACATTATACGACTACATAATACTAAAGATAAATTTGGCAAATATAAACTCAAAAAAGCGTAACCACTTGGCACAAATTTGTTTGACGTTGTTTATTCATACAAAAGTTTTGTAAACACCATCAAATAAATTAAAACTAAATAAGAAGAGTTTTTTTTTTTTAATAAATAAACAAGTTCAAATATATGGTATTTAGTGTTATTAATCCTTTTCGGCAAATATTTGCTAAATGTGACCGTACCTTAAGCAATAGAGGCGGTACGTAGTGTCATCGATAAGTAAGTTATTGTGTAATAAAGAATTTTTCCATTGCCGAGAAATATGAAAAAAATCTATGTATTCCCGCGTATACTTTAACTAAAACAAAAGATACAAAAACTTGTTAGATAATTTGACCGGTTATGCGAATGGTTTTAAACGACCAAGTTAAATGTGAAAAAATTTAATTATTTTTGTTTTTTTTTTTTGCAAATCGTAATTATTTCATTATGCTAAGCATGTGTCAGACTATCAGTCAGAGGGTTGCGGGTTGGATTGCCGCCAAAGACTCTGGGTGTTTTCTGCAGATAAGCCAAAAGCTTCGCAGTTTGTGTTTGGTAATTATATATATATTAAAAAAGAATTCCTTCAAGAACTTAACATTTTAGATTATATTAAGTCGACCTACTACTAGAAATGTAAATTTTTATGTTTTCTCAACATAATTTTGATTGTGATGAACGAATGTTACTGCTGCGACTGAAACATTTTAGTTGAGGTGACAAAAATTCGGTTATTTAAATATTTTTTATATGTGTTAAAGGATTTTCTACTGCTTGGAAATAACTATGGCGTCAAAGCGAATCTGTTTTATCTGTATATAAAGAAATTGCCGAAATTTGCTCGGAATTGCTAAAAATATATTTACAGAAAAATTATCTCATGATGCCACAATTTGAGGTTTAAATACATTTTATTTAGAAATTATTCCGTAACTCGTGACAGAGTTGAGGTGGATTCCCATTTATATGACTTAGAAGTTGAAATTACTGGTGACATCGGATCTACAAATAAAATTTTAAAAAATCAATTGTTTTATTAGAATATTTCATCTTCTATTCATAATGTTATCTCAATCAGTTTAAGAGATATTAATTGCTTAAAATCCAGAAACTAAAACAGTGGGTCAAAATAAATAAACTAATTGTCAGATTACATTAAAACCTGGAATATCGATAGAGAAGGGGTTAGACTTTCAGAATATCGTATTTGGGGTTAAAAATTTTAAGTACAATTTTATAAAATTGTATATATGCTACAGTGGGCCAACGATGGCCATCTCGTTAGTGCAATGTTTTACAGTAATTGTGTCTTTTTGTAGTTAAATGACTTTGTAGTTTGTTTCTAAAAAAATTTAAGACTTAAAGACCGATAATGACGGTAGAAGTTCGAGTAGGTAGTGTATGTTCTAATGTTTAACGGTTTTGAAGTTTTATATCTTGTTAGATTTAAAAACTATTCACTATCACACATACATACATATTTATTTATAAACCTAGATTATTATCCCAATCAAATTAAACGGGTAATTCCAGCATATTTTAATAAATACAAATGAATATTAAATAATTCCACATTTAATCTAATACATAAACATGAGATCTTGCTTTTATAATAGTTTCATACCAATCGTTTTTACTTTATAATATATTAAAAGGAATTTTTCTTTAGAATAAAAAAAAAATAAAACTTTTCAATAAATATTAATGTTGTTTATTTAACAAAACACAAACAAATCAAACCATGTCATTTGAACAATCAATAAAACATCAACTCAATATGCAATATTCTTTCTATTTGACGTTCAAATTGTACCCCAAAGATTTGAAATTCTTAAATAATTGAGCTAAAAACAAACAATTTAACAATAATTGTTAGTATTATTAAGAAAAAAAAAACTTAATTTACTAAATGATATAATATTTAAGAGAAACAACGACTGTATTGTAAAATTTACAGCAATTAAATGTTCTAAAGCATGGAAATTTAATTAAAATATTAACTTTATTGGAGAAAACAGAATATGTTTTTTTTTTTTTTTTCTTTGTTACTTTTACTAAGAATTAATTAAAAAAGCAAATCAATACTTTGTAAATTGTTAAAAACAAATTAAGAGAGGAATAGTTTTTCACACAGGTATACTATATATTAACACATAGATACATACTCGTACATATAAATATTAAACATTCACAAACGATAATTAAACTTGATAAGGCTTTTAAATTGTTTGCCTGGACAAGTCCTTGGCGTTTAATTAAACATGATTTTTGTGGTTAAAAGAGGTTATTAAAAAGTGATTTTAACAAATAAAATAGTCGGTCAAGTCCGACCACATAATTCCCTACACCCAGTATACATATCGCTCCTTAAATACAAAAGCACCACAAGTCAAAATAAGCAAATTATGCAGGAGCGTCATTTTTAAAAATAATTTTAATTATTTTATGATTTTTACTACAAAACAAAACTAACGGTTTTGCGTTTACGGGTGTTTTCGATCATAAAATGACGGCTGTTTTAGCGAAACATGAAAGTTTCATCGTTTAAGAAGCATTTTATGCAAAATAATAATTTTTGATATTTTTTGAAATGTGTGACTTTTGTATTTAAGGAGCGATATGTTCAAAAAATGTTTTTTAGAAATAAGCGCTATATCGGAGTCATGACCTGTTATTGACTAATCATCCAAAAATTGATTTTTGTGCGTATAACATAAAAATTATTGTAATGTTGTCTTATTTGCAATGGCAAATTTAATAATAACTATTAATAAAAACTAAAGCTAAATTAAATGCCAACAATTCAAATTAACAGTGTTTAACAAAACTGTTGATGTTTTAAATTATTAGTTGTAATTTATGTTTTTAATTAACAAAAATACCAAAGGCTTCACCTTCTGCCTTCGGGATAGGATAGTAATACGCTCTCTGTTCACCAAGACGGCACTTCATATTAAAGAAACTTGACACTTTAACGTTGTCTAGGATGTGTAAATTTACTACTTGAAAAAGTTCTGTTATCGAATAAATTTGAATACTCCAAATTTTATTGTTTCGATAGCGAAAATAAAAGCAGCAGAAGTTTTTACGAAATCACCGGGATTCGTAAATTTGATCAGATTAGGGTGATTTTTCTTTATTTTAAGATTCAAGATTTAAAATTTTAAAAATCATATTATTTTAAACCCAAGTAGATTAGTTTCGTATAAAATTAAATTTTCAAACCTCAGAGAGTAATTTTAATAAACTAATAAAAACATACAAAATTCCAATTGTTTAATTACAATTAAATCAGAGTAAAAATTATTGCCTCATTGACAGAAATTGTGTTTATCCCGAAAGTTTAAAAGTTGAATTCTCTTTAGGACACCAGGTGACAGGTCATTGAACTAAACCAAAAAAGCTGGTAAAAAAAATTAATTTCAAATAACAACAAATACCTGGTAGAATTATTATGAAGAATTGTCATTCTTTATCTATCATTATTTACCTCTAATGTGAATTTGTGAATTGGAAATATTTCTATATACACACCAATCATTCGGTTAATTTTATGATGATCGGTTCATAATTAATCTAAATCCAATATAAGACCCACTTCCGAAAATCTCTTTAACATGCATAAATATTTTTTGTACAAGTATTCGATATCAACACATATATAATTGAAATACAAATAATTTTTATGTACCTACATTAGGGTTGCCCCAAAATACAGTTGCGGATGTTCCCGAATAATATGAAAATTTGATTCATTTTAATACTACGTTTCTCAATTTTTTTGTCCTAAGGTCAATATTTGGTGAGCTGGATTAAATGATAAAAAACGAGAAAAACCATTTGGGTTAAATTGCATGATGTTTATAATCAAGAATTTCAACTATTTATTTAAATAAATTCTATTAAAAAATAAAAAAAAAATAAAATTTTGTCTGAAATTTTGAAAATTTTTTAATTAAAAAAAAATTTTTTTAATTTTTGATAACCCAAACTCAAAGACCTTTCATATGATACCAAAATTTATATATAGTTCCTTTGGAAGAAATGTGAAAAAAATCAAAAGACCTCTAAAAAGGAGCTTTTTATTATTTGATCCAGTTCACCAAATATTGACCCCAGTGGTCTTAAAATTAATCAAATTTTCATATTAGTTGGGAACATCGATACCTTGTTTTTTCTCCATACAAACGGGGCAACCCTAATGTACATACATATAAGTAATGCTATTAAATTTTGTAGTAATCGGTTTATAATAACTCCCGTATAGCGTCCGCTTTCAAAAAACCTACATATTCGGTAAATCATACTAGTTGGACTACTGGGATTCAAATATTTTATAATTATGTTTATGATGATTTTGGATATAATAAATTCTAACATTCTTTCCTTAAGTTTTAGCTTTTATTGTTAAATAAATTCGCTTTTATTTATCCTCCACTGTTTTAATATGCTTTAAACTCTACACAAATATATTATAAGGATTAATTGAGTGAGTAAAGGTAGTTTTCTCTAACTTAATAAAAAAAATACAAACTAACATTGAAAGTTTTCACATTTCAAAAACAACAAAAAAAAAGAACGCACCCACAAGTTTTATAAACTTTTACTAAGACGGCGCTCTAAACAGTGTTGCCATTTTAGCACTTTCAGTGCTAGATTTAGAATTTTGTTTCTCGAAAATGCATTGAAATTTTTAAAAATTATGCTAAATGCTTTTTAGCATAATTTGCTTGATAAAAAAAATTTTTTTTCTCCAAAAATTTTTTACTATTTTACTCCAAAAAATAACTTTTATTAATATTTCCACTAAATTTCGTTCGGTGTGGTAAGTAAATGAAAACGAAACATTTTGAATTAATATATGAAATGTAATCTATTAAAACAAGTCAACAATTGTTATGAACAAACTTAGAAAAAACTATAATTAATCAGCCATGTCATAGAATTTAATTGCGTTCGGAAGTGGAATTAATTACGAATTTTGATTCTATAGAAAAAGTAAAACGAACAATTTTTTCGGAATGAAAACTAGAAATTCTTAAAATTACAATACCACATAGCAAATTTAAAGTGGTTTCATTCCAACAAAATTCGTTTTACTTTTTCTATAGAAGAAAAATACGGAATTAATTCCACTTCCGAACGCAATTAAATTCTATGACATGGCTGTATATTTGTAACATTTGAAATAAAAATTGTATTGTTACATTGAAAATTTAGCACTTATTTTTCTTCTGTAAAACATTTTAGCACTTTTTCAAGTTTTAGCATATTTTGAAATTCATTTTCTGGCAACACTGGCTCTAAACAAGTGAGAATTAATTTGGTAAAAAAAATAACAACAAACACCTTTAAAAATAAAAAATTACTAAATAAAAACAATTTAGTACGAAGTAAAATATCAAACAACAACATACATACATATGTATATTAGAACTCTAAAAAGCCAAAAAAGCGATAAGAGCCAAACACAATGTACACTACACCGCAGTGGTTAAATGAAAACTAATGGCGCACAGTGGTTTAGTGTGTTTTTATTTTGGAAATAATTCGCTATCTCGGGAATAAAATTTTCTAAAATATCAGTTATATTTTTAATTAAATTTTAAATAAAATTTTAATTTAAATAAAAAAACTTGCCAGTAGCTAACTCTTCCCTATAAAAAGTTACACGTATTTAAAGTTGGAACATGAAAAAGGGTTTATATTTTTACGTATTTTTTCAAAAAGGTCCCTACATTTTTTTTTCTTTTATAGAAACAAATTTTCTTCGGGACTATATACTATTCTATTCTGAATTATTCTCAAACTTTAAATCGGTAAGAACCTAACCTTTCTTGTGGTTGTGATATAGTGTGCCCAGTGGGTCACTTTTGGTAAGCAGAACTGGCGCTGTAGGTAAAGTTATGGTGCACAAATTTATAAAAAATTTTATAGTTTGACTCATTTAGGCGGACAAAGCCTTTCCCAGCCCTTTCCAAAGTTGGTATATTTAAAAAAAAATTTAGGTTTAAGTAAAAACTTCTAAAAAAACAAACAACCGATCCTCTAAAAAGTTCTATATTTGTATAGCCCTATAGATACGTAAATACTTGGAAAGTTTTTTACTATCACACGGCAAATACGGCCACAGTGGACTCTTTTATAAAAACAAATAATAGTTTGAAGTCAACGTTTTGAATTTCGTTATTTGAAAATAAAAACTGCCATTGATTTAAGAAAATTTAGACCTAAATTAGTTTTAAATTTTGTTTTGACATCTTAACGGTTACAATTTTACATCAATTTAAATTTTATATTTTTCTTCAAGAAAAATTAGTAAATTATTATTTGTAAGGAAATGACATCCGAATTTCACTAAATTAACAAACTTCAAGTCGTACGCTTTTTATCAATGTCAAATATTTATAAAAATGGCATATATTTAGTTCCACAAACCTTGCTTTACAATATGGTTTTTGAAATTATCAATTTGAAAGTATTTCAAGTTTTATAATAATGAATACTAAGCAAAGCAGTTAATAAAGAAAAATATTATAATATTGTATAAAATTATTTACAATTTAAAATCACATTTTAAAAATATTGTATTACTGATTTCGGAAAATCTTTTTATATTATTAGGTTTAAAGAACTTTAATTTGCTAGCCAATTTATTTGCAATAAATATCATTTGTAGTAGTACAAACATAACGTTTTAATAAAATGGATCAGAAACATTAACCCGACATCCAAGTAAATTCACCACCCTTCCTATTTACCACATCGATATATCCAACAAATTGACTGAACGTGAACGTGAATTAATGGTTTTAAGAATGAAACCTTTGAGATCTTCATATATTTAGATTTCATACAATTCAAATCCATAATGACGTAGGGCATATTTATAATTGGAATAGCTTAGTAGGAATATTTGGCAGCTAAACTAAAGGTTGTGTGCTTTTATTGTAGTGATATTTCGCGTGACTAGAGTTCAATACGAGCAGAATGTGGAGCCGGAGAGCAGAATCGAGTTGAATTTTATGATTATTTCTATTTTTACTGTGAGTTGTTATTATTGTTATGTGGCAGTAGTGCTGATGGTTCTGGTGGTGGAACTTAGACTAATACTAGAGTGTAGTAGTAACAACGACAGTTGTTTTGTTGTAGTAGGAGCTATTATACTAACTACAACAACAAACTACCAACTAAACAATAACAATACCACTACTTACATACATATGTATGTATGTATTTCCAACCACCAAACAGCACTACACTAGAATACACAGAGAAAAACTGGCAGTATTCGTTTATACTTTTAGAACTAAATGTGTAAAGGCTTTTTTGTTTGTAGCAAATATTCGTCTAGTTAACAACAAAAACAGCAACAAAATAACTCTCTAAGAATTATATTATTATTATTACATGTACAACAGGGCTACAGACAAATACAACAACTGCGAACGGCAACTAAACAACAACGTTTATTGTTAAAACAATAAACGAGACAAGTTAAGAGTAAAATTCACATTAACAACGGCAACGAGTCGAAAACAAAACGTGAACAGAAAAGGTTGATTTCAAATTAATTTTTCTTACAGAACAAAAGTTTTTAATAAAAAAAAAATACAATACAAATACATAATTATAATTATAGTAAAAAAATAACTATAGTGTAAAATTGTTCATAAACATAAACGGAAAAATCAACATAAATCCCAAAGGATTTAACAGCAAATAATTAAGAAAAGGACTAATTAGTGTTAAAAGTTTAAAGAATTTATTAAGAATTATAAAAAAGCAAATAATTTGGAAATTTTAAACGACATGGAAATATTTACCAAAGGATTATTACAAAAAATTACAAACAAATTAACAAACATTTAATTTGCAAATAAATATTTAAATAATACTATCAAATCGTCTTAAAAAAAACACTATAATATTTAAAAGTATTTTAAAAATTTTGCTAAAATATAATTGACAGTTAGATACATAGGGTTATATTCGTAGACAAAAATAAAGTCGACTTTTACAGTACTTAAGTCAATTTCTTAAAAAAAAAGTCTACTCTAAGTCATTCATAGACAACTTAAAGTTGGTTTGTGACGTTAGAGTCGGCTCTAAATTTAAAACCAGCTGAACCTGTTGTTAACTCAATTTACAATAACATCAGCTGTTCATTGTAAAGTTAAAAGATTTATTGAAAATTACAAAAATGTTTCGATTTCAAGATATTGAAAGAGATTTTACAATAATTGGTGATTGTGAGAATGATTTTTGTGTAAGAAAGCCAAAAAATTACAAAAATAGATTTAATCCCTTCGACCTAAGCGATGAGGATTTTTATTCCCGCTACAGATTTGACAAAATTTTTCTGCATTAATGAAATATCATTTCTTCAGTTTTCCACCACATCCAAGTGTGCGTTTACACACTCCGGGAGGCATTCTTTCTCAGAGACACTCCAATTTGCCTCTCTTGGCTTTTGCAGTTTCTGAGAGTAAAACATTTATTAAATGCATATATATCACACATATGTACAAGTGTATGTATGTACATAAATATGTTCTTGAAACTAACCAATTCTGCTTTTTTTCATTATTTTAATAAATTTTGATTTTATAGACGCAAAAATTTTTAAAAATTTTTATTTTTTTTAATTGTTTGTTTCCAGAAAAGAAAAGCTGATCAAGTTGCCAATTTTTATTTTTTAAATAGAAATTGTATGTCAGGGTTAAATTAATAAGAGTTGACACCCATTTAAAGCCATCTTAACTTATACTTTTTTGACTATGAATACCAAAAAGATAGTAAGAGCTTTTAACTTAAAGATTAACTTTAGTAAGAGTCGACTTTAGTGTGCGACTATGAATACACGCCATAGAATTTATTTTACAACTTAAAGTAAATGTGCTTTCTTGTACTATTAAGCTTCCAAAGAAGTAGTAGGTAGTTTTGGAAGCTGAAATGACAAAACTTAAAGAGACGTACTTGTACATGCCTATTAGTCAACTCCTTAAAGTAAAAATACCTTTTTGTAATATTTAACTTCCTGAGAAGTTCAGAAAGTAAAGAAGTTTTAAAGAAAAGCTTACACATAATAATAAAAAAAAAAGGAAAGCAGTTTTTCGAATCGAAAATAAAAAACTAAATTTATGTTCAACATGTCGTCAGATTTATTAAGATGAAAGAATCATGTAAAAGATATAAACAGTGAATAATCTCATTTTATGCTTCTCACGAAAATTTGACTTGGCATGATCTGAATATAGGCTGTTAGTATATTAAATATATGTCACTAAGTGTGTGAAAATTGTTTACCATTTGAAACTAGATTCCGTAATCTAATGCTTTAAAAACTAATTTTTTTCTTATCTATTGTCTTAACGCTTTTCTTTGTTCATACAATCAATTGAACAAAGCCTATTTCCGAGACTTCTGATTACAGTTTTTGGCGAATGTCTTGTAGAAATATCAATCAAACGACAGTAACTCTGCATCATACACCGCGTTGCATAGCTATAAATACATAAAACTTTTCTTAATTTTTTAAGTATGTAAAACGAAAAAAAATATTATTTAACAAAAAAAAATAATTTTTTATTCTACCTCTTAAAAAGAATTGAATTAGTGTTGCATAACTACAAATACACTGAAATTACAATACCAATAATCACAAAAAAACTTAGACTATAATAAAGTGTTAGGCCTCCTTTTTGGAATCAACTCAAAAATTCGATCAGAAATGCTATTCACCAGATTTATTCTTATATCTTCTGGTGACATATGCTTCCTTTTAGTTGATATATGCTTCCATATTGCCGGTTTTTGCATAAATTCGCTGGCTCAAAATTGCCCACATGTACTCAATGGTCTACTGATCTGAAAAACATTAAAACATCGCTTTGTTTGACGACTTACATGCATTGATGCGTTGTCTTGTTGAAAAATAAATTGTTTTTCATTACTATTTTCATAAAATGTCACTAATAGCTGTTGAAATCATCTGGAACAATAGAGATTATCGTCTTAACTGTTTCGAGTTGGTATGTAAGTTTCTTTTAGCGAATTGTAGTATAGCTTTGCGGCGGAATAATTGCATTGGCGCAGACAACAACTTTTACCGAGTAATAGTCTATAATTTTTTTAAGCAGTCTACTTATGGCTGATTTGGACATATTTGCCTCTCATTAATTAATAATCTGACTAAAGTTTTGCGGGCACAGTGTTGCGGGCACAGTTTATAATTATGAGATTGTCCCGTTCAGAAAGCTTTTTTCTAGGCCGCCACTTTTATATTTGACATAATAAGCCGGCATATTTTCAAAATTTGTTACTACAACATGTGACCGTTTCATTTTTTTAACAATTGCTCTAAAATGTATGAAACTTTTAATATAAACTGAAATTTTACCATCTTCAAAATCATTGAGGTACGAACCACACGCCATTTTAGAGAAATTGTTAAAAATTCAATAATAAGAATAACTAACAGTTATACTTTTGTTTTTCTAGCACACATCTTTGTTGATCACAGAATGTAATTATAGTTATGAAACACTAACAATATGTTAATACACAATTTCTCTACGCATTTCATTTTTGTTTATCATAGAATGTAATTATAGTTATGAAACACTAACAATATATTAATGCACAATTTCTCTCTTATACATATTATTGAAGTGGTCTCTAAATTTTGAACAGCAAGATATTGTAAAAATTGTACAGGTTTTAAAAAACTGTTTGCAACTTTACAACAAATAACTAACATCAAGTGTAATTATAGTAATGCAACACATTGTGGTGTGTTTCTCAATGGCTTTAAAAACTACTTAGTAAACTAACTTGTATTCAAGCAGAATAAGTTCTTTTATGATCCATAACCTGTCACAATGGTATCTAAAAGCTTCCAATTTACCACTACCAAGACGAGTGACAGTTTCGCTTTTATAAAGTGTTAGAACTAGAATCCAGGGATCGATTTGTTTACAAAAAACATCTTCTTGGATATTTTAAATTACATATTTACATTTTTCAAGACATACCAAATATCTCTACTGGCTAATTTTTTATCTGCTCGTGCGTATTGTACTTTTTTTAGACAAGACGAAATCATATGATATTGTTAACAGATTTTCATCATCTAATTCGTGCTGCTACAATTTAGATATGAGTAAGGATTTGTTAGCAAGAAGTAGGTATGTCACAAATAATACTTTTATATTCAGGTCTTTATGTAATTGTTAAGTTTATCTAAATATATTCGTATGTAATTACTTAGTACGGATGAATTTTAATATCCTTTTTTATTAATTGTAACATTTTTTACATACATCTATATGTATGTACAAATGAATTGTTATATACGTTTTTAATTAATTTTTAATAAAAAATATTAAAAAAAAAATAAGAAAAGAATTTAGTACAATTGGGCTGAAAAAAGTACACTTTTTCTTCGAATTTAGTACAATTTGTAAAATCTTATTTTACATCCCTGTATCAGAGTCCTAGTATTTTAAAAATTGGGATACTTCCTAATGTGAGTTATTCCTGTTTCAGACTCTTCAGTTTTAACTGACAAGTTCTTGTTCAATTTTCTTTTGAACTTGCCATTTCATTTACATACGTCAATTCAATTGTCGTACTTTTTAATGCAAATCAACATGCATGAAAAAAAAACAAAAGGAAATAAGAAAACTGACTAGTGCCGTCAAGCTTGTAACCCTTTTGTTCTCTTTTCCCTTCTCATTCAAAAATACTGGCCTTGACCAGTCAAAATTGAAAATTGTGAAATAAATAATAAATACCGCCAAAACAGTGCTAAAAAGGGCTGTAACAATTTTGTATTCAATTGATAAATTATGAAGAAAGGTTTTCGTTTTCAATATTTTCATACATACGATTTTCAAATCAATATTGATATTCTATTTAAATATTTGAATTATCAAATAATACTTGATAAGAAGAAAGTTTTCTACTATAAGTGCAAATTGAAACATACTGAATGAAAGTTCCATTAGCATATATTTTGAAGAAAACTATATTCTTAAAATTGTATTTTTGATATTCTGGAAACTCTCCTAATATCTTTGGCAACATGACAAATAACTACTATTGTATTTTGTATTTTGCAATAACAAAGTACTCGTACATAGTTAGTATCTCTCTTTAATTCTCTTTTAAACACTCTTTTCTTATTTTTATCTTATCAATTTGGTCTTTCAAGAGTACAATGTGGTACAGTAGAATCTCGAAAAAGTTAACCAAAATGTTCCAAGGGCTGTTAACTTTTTCGAACTACATATTAACTTTTTTAAACGTTTTTTTTTATTTAAAGAGGAAATAAATAAAATAATAAATATCTTTTTTGTTTGATATAGTATCTTAAATTTTAATTTATTGCCTTAGTTTTCATTACTAAAAAAATAAATTTATTTTATATGTACTTTTTGGTTTAAAAGTTCGTGCGCCAAAGATATTTGTACAAGCTTAACTTTTTAGAGCGGCACGTTGATGCTGAAACAATGTTAACTTTAACTTTTTCGCGAGTTAACTTTTTCGAGATTCTACTGTATATATATTCCATGTATTTCTGATCTAATCACAAGTGTTGAAATGTTTTGCTGCTGTGAGAAGTATCAAATTTGTCTAGACTCTAGAAGTCTCGAATCATTCTTATCTGCGACAAAAACACAGCAACTTTAAGAGATAAAGATAAAACTTTGTTTTACACGTGTACATTTTTTTATTTATTTATATATATTTTTATCCTCAACTGAAATAAACAATTTATTCATATTTTCCATAATAGAAACAAGAAAACAAAAACACATTTATAATTAAATAAATCAAATTGTGAAAACAAAAGTGAAAAACTAAAATCATTTACTCATGGTATTTATGTAAAATTGGAATGTTTTTTAATATGTAGAACATTTGTTTAATATTTCCATAAAATCTATTTAGTGTTTTCGAAATTTACTAAAATTATAAAAGAAAAATAGTTAAATTGTAAAAGTGGGGAGTGGTGAAAACAACAAATTACGGATACTATACAAGTACTACGAGTTAAAATAAATAATTAAAGGTAAGTTGCGAAGAAAATACAAAACTTGAAAATATTTTTTCTAAGAGATCGATTCTTGGAATCATGAAGCGATTCTTACCATTTACACCACAACCAGGGCTGCCAGCTTAAATTCGGAAAAAATCGTCAAAATCCCTATAAAAAAAGAAAAAAGTCGCCATTTCGAATTTTAAAAATCGGAAAAATAAAGTCACTATTTCTAATAGTATTTTGAAATTTTTATTTAAACGAAAACATAAAACTTCCAGATTATATAGTCTCTTGTGCAATACATATCAAAATACATAAATTTTAATTTTTTTAATAAGAAATTACAAATAACATTTAGTTAAACACAACTTGTGTAATATTTTTATAATATCTTAGTCCGCTTTCACACTCTTCAATTCTGTCTCGTCAATGCAAGTATTTTTGAATGAGAAGGGAAAAGAGAACAAAAAGGGGTACAAACTTGACGATACTAGTCAGTTTTCTTATTTCCGTTTTGTTTTTTTTTTTCATGCATGTTGATTTGCATTAAAAAGTACGAAAATTTAATTGACATGTGTGAATGAAATGGCAAGTTCAAAAGAGAATTGAACAAAAACTGGTCAGCTAAAACTGAAGATTGTGAAACAAGACTTACAGTATTTTATAAATATCTATATTTAGCATATTTTATTAATTCAGGTTAAATTACAATGTCAAAATAATTCAGTTTATTAAGTTTTAAATAACATTTTGAGTATAGAATCCAATTCATCCATCATATACAGGTACTTATTTCCAAAAATTGTCGAATTTTTGTTATTTAAATATATTTGGCTGAATATTCTTTCGACATTTTGTTAAAATATGAGAAGTTTTTGTAGAATTTCAACGGGAAAAATTCAGAAATTGTTCCCTTTCAAAATTTTAGTTCATGGAATTCAGCATTTAAAACTGCTTTTTATGTTTACAGATAAATAAGTAATTTCTACTATTATTTGGAATTATTATATTTAAACTTAATAATTGTCCATAATTAAGAGAACACTATTATTACTTAGTTTTGTTTTTGAAACATATCATGTTCTTCTTAATATTTATGATATTCAATGAAAAAAATAGTTGTTGTCTCAAAAAAAAAGAGAATTTTGTAACAAAAATATTAATAAAACAAACAAATAATGGAAAATTTTATTAATCCAGAAAATTATCGCTTTTAATGAAAAAGTCGTCAAATCGTCACTCTGCTAATTTTTAAAAAAGAAAATCGTCAAATCTGACAGCTCTGTGGCCACAACCTGTCATGATATTAACTGCATTACAATTAATTACTGGTTGTCTCACATTTTGGTTTATAACTCATGTTCTATTAGACTGATGTTACTAAATTTCTATACCAAACAACTTAGAAGAACGATAAATACTTTTATATAAATATTGTTGATTTTGATTAAGACTTTTGGTTCAGAGAGTGTTTTACACAGACAGTCAGACATAGATATCTCAATCGACTTTGAATTTCATAAGGAGCAACATGTCATTTTTTTTCAAATAATTAACAAACACAAACTGCGAAACTTTTGGCTTATCTGCAAAAAACACCCAGAGTCTTTGGCGGGAATCCAACCCGCAATCCTTTGACTGATAGTCCGTCCGGCATTCTATCGCCTAGGCTATCGGGGCACTCAATTAACCTGAAAATTAACAATTTGTGTGCCAACTGTAAAATGGAAATTTAGCCAGGAATTTATTTAATACTAATTATCGTTTAATCAAATTTTAATTACCAGCGGCTTATTTTATTTGAATTCCATAATTTGAAAAGGTTTTTTAAAGCTGTCAATTTCTTAATAAATAAATAAAATATTTCCTTGTAATTTGTAACTACTTTGAACTAAACCGCAAATAATTAAAGTATTGTTAAACAATTATTTCAATTTCAAAAATATTCCTGGCAAAATGTTTGTATAACAGATGACAAACTATAAAATAATTTTAAAACTTATTTAATGATTGAAAGCCTTAACAAACTTGACAAATATTTTTCCCCCACTATTTTATTCAATTTGCCAGACATTTTGACACTGAAATCGATGACGTGCATTGATTTTTAATAAAATATAAATATGTAGAAGTTTAATATTTCGTTTGTTAAAAAACTATAAAAGTGAATAATTACTGGTGACAAGTAATAATTTAGAAATATTTTTATTTATTTATTGCTAATAAAAGGTTAAATACTAGATTATTAAATAATTATAATTAAAAATATATTTGAAATTTGGTTAGTTCAATTTGATAATTAAAAAGTATTTAGCACTAAAAAAAATTGTTTAAATATAAATGATATAAAAATTCAATGTTTAAAATAATTATTTGAATACAAGTTTAAGTTCAGTGTCGTAGCAAAATGTTGCAATTAACCAGAATTAAAGAGACTACGTAATACCTTTGGCACAAAGTAGTTGGTTATTTAAAATCTTTGATGATAAAAAACGTCTTTCGACTTTCTCACATAAGAGGGTGGTTCGGAAACTTCTTAGCCTAGAACAGAAAGCGCCGTATAAACAGAAAAAATTTAAGTGTTTTGGAAACTTCCCACTGTGCTATGAACACATGTTAAATTTCTTTTAGATCTGGCAACTTCTTCATATATAAACAAGTGTTCAAAAAGACGCCTCTGCGATTTTTTTACAGTGGAAAAATTAGAAATTCCTGGTGTCATTAAATATTTCAATAAAAAAGGTTTATCGGGACAATAAATTCACAATGATATGGTGAATGTGTCAGGTGAAAGTGCTCCTTCATATGTAAGAGTAAAAAATTGGGTTACTGAATTTAAACATGGTCGTGCAAGCAGTGAGGATGAACCACGTCGTGCATGATATGATATTAAATGATCGACGAATAAAAGTGCGTGAAATAGCTAATATCATGTGCATCTCAAATGATCGAGTCTATTTAATTTTGCATGAAGAACTACAAATGAAAAAGCTTTCTGCAAAATGGGTGACGCATTTGGTAACAGTCGACCAAAAGCGCATAAGAATGAAAATTTCTCAAGCTTGTTGGGATCGTTTTAAGAAAAATAAAATGGATTTTAAGCGTCGTTTCACAACTATGGATGAGACATGGATCAACCACTACACTCCAGAGACGAAAGTACAATCCAAGCAATGGACTAAAGCTGCAGGAAGTGCCCCAAAGAAGGCAAAGACAATTCAATCGGCTGATAAGGTTATGGCAACGGTTTTTTTTTGGGAATTCAACGGTATTTTATTGATTTACTATCTGCAAAAGGATAAAACAATAAATTCTATTGCAACATTTTGGATCAATTAAATGTAAAATATCGAGAAAAACGTCCTGGCTTACAACACAAAAAAATAATATTTCATCAAGACAGAGCACCAGCGCACAACTGTGTTTTAACAATGGCTAAAATCAACGAATTAAAGTATCATTCTTATTCTCCTGATTTAGCTCCCAGTAACTTTTACCTGTTCCCAAATCTAAAAAAATCGTAGATGGCGTTTTACCTCAAAATAAGGTGCAATTGCAGTTGTAAACCACTATTTTGAAGGTCTTGGGGAAAACTATTTGAATCAAGCGATAGAATTGCTAGATAAGTGTTGGACTAAGTGTATTGAAGATTCAGCAGATTATGTTGAAAAATAAAAATGTTTTTGAAAAACCAACTACTATTCTTTTTCTGTGCTTTCTGTATTTAAACAAATATAACGAAACAAACCTAACATTTCACTTTATTGAGTTATTTGAGTGCTTACAGGTAACTAGTTACTGTAATAATACCAAGGTAATGACTTATGTGCAAGCGTTCGTAGTAAGTTATTGCATTTTATAATAATGGAGTGTAAAAATGTCATTGTACAAGTAGTGAAAAGACATTATGTTTATATTTTAACCCATTGCTTGGTAATTAAAGCGTGCCATGGTTTTTAAAACGAGATATCAAATCGGTTATGTACATAGTTCCGAAGATATTTATTAACGAACCAATATCAAAATTTAAAAACTTTCGAAATGTTGCATTCAAAAATCCGAGTTTTCGGTTTATTTACAAATATTTACATCATTCGATTACATAAGATAATCCGCGCTTACTAAGGTGCAACATTGTACAATAAGTTAAAAATAATAGAAATTATATTATCAATCGATGATAAACAATTTTGTGCACTCTTGCATTTAAGATACCTACATTTTGTGCACATTTGTGAGTTTTTTTCAAACGCTGATAAAAAATAACAGTACATTCAAACAAATTGCTCGAAGCGCTTGACCGGACTCTACGTGATTTTCGATGAAACTACAAACCGATGGGAGGCGCTCTTATTCTTTTTGATGGTGATTTCCGTCAAACTTTGCCCGTTACTCCAAGATTAATGCCCGCAGATGAGCTGAACGCATGCTTGAAAGCTTCATATCTTTGGAACCGAATCGAGAAAATCATGCTAAAGACGAACATGCATGTGTATTTGTTTCAAGACCCGTCTGCCTAAACATTCGCGCCACTAACGAGATTTCGTTCCCGCGTAACTTCTGTCGATTGCAAATGAATATTCAAACCGTTGTAGACAAGGTATTCTCAAGTCCAACAATCTTCTACAAAATTTCGGATTGGCAATTTTGGCACCAAAAAGTGATGATGAATGAAGGTTAATAAGCAAATTAATTTAAACTGCACGGCAAATTAATAAAATACAAATCGATCGATACAGTAATGGACGAAGAACAAGCCGTCAATTATCCCACTGAATTTTTAAATTCATTGCAACCACCGGAATGCCACCGCATGTGCTAACATTAAAGGTTGAATGACCGGTAATTCTTATTCGCAACTTAAACACACCAACGGTTATGCAACGGAACCATCAAAAACTGCTCACCAAATTTAATCAAGGCAACAATCATCGGTGGCAGATTCAAAGGCGAAGACATACTTATTCTACGAATTCCGATGATTTCCAATGATTTACCATTCTAATTCAAGCGGCTCCAATTCCCTTTGCGTCTTGCCTTTGCTATTACCATCAATAAAGCACAAGTCCAATCATTGACTATTGCTGGCTTAATTTTGAAAATTAATTTTTTTCACACGGCCAGTTGTATGTGGCTTGCTCTGTGAGTAAAAAGTAGGTTTTTTTTGGCATAAAGTCAATTGTTTTTTTGGATTCATATTTTGAAATTTAACTGATTTCCTTAATCTAGATACCCATATTGGAGAAAATATATTAAATATAAATTTGGGTGACAACCCTTTCTTGCTGGCATGCTTTTAAAGTCAGCTGATTAAATAGCACTTTGTTTTGGTACAACTGGCGGTAAACATCAGCTGAGTTCGAGTGCTTGTGAAAGTTGAAGTTGAATAAAATTAAAAAGTGTTGTTATGGAAAATATTAGTAGAGATATGTAAAAATATTACCTGCTACCAATTTGGTCATTATTATGTGTTGTAGTCCAATTGTACAATGTTTTATTTATGTATAATATTAGATTGAACATAACATTTATATGTTATGCTGCTATAGGCCAGATCGGCTATATAGCAGCTATATGAAATAGTGCACCAAATCATATGAAACTTGGTAGGTCACCTTGGGAGCATAAAAAATACACAAACCAAATTTCAATTCAATAGCTTTAAAATTAGAGTTTATGCCAAAATAAACGGAAAAAACCCATAGTGCGCTGGCCCTAAAATGAAGTAATAAATAAATATAATTTCCAATTTGCCTTAAATAGATGCGTTTCTTTTTTGATTGAGCCCATATCTACACCACATATAAGTTATTCTGTAACAAAACTTTATAATAGGTATTCCATGGATTTTTATTTAAAGGCTGCAAGTTTCGTGAAAAGCTCAATTTAAATTGTGTGGTAATACAACACTAATGTTTGCTTAAGGCCAGCAATGCGGACCGGGTCAGCTAGTAGATACATAAATATTTACAAAAATATCTAAATAAATTCAAAATTAAAAATTTCAATTAAAACCTATTCAAGCATAAAGTTCAATTTACTAATACAATGTGAAATATGTATTTTAGTTTATCTTCATACACTAAAACCAAAAGAAAATGAAAAACGTACATAAATATTTCCAATTTTAAAGAAATATTATATGTTTCATATTTATGTTAATGTGAAATAAATTATCACTTCAAATCTTTAAATATCAAATATTTCTTAAACAAGCACAATTTAACACACAAATCTATAAATAAATCAAACGTTTATGGGACTGACTCCTTAGCTTAGTTTTTTCAAATTTAGTCATCAGATTTAGACATCTGCATTATTAAGTGCATTTAAAGATTTTTGGAAAACACATTTGATTCCATAAAAATATTTAACTAAAACTCAATGTGTAAAAAACAAAGAATTTGTTTATTTATTTAAAAATATATTGTTTGTTTAATTAATGAACCAGCCACAAATATTATGAAAAAAAATACATTTAAGCAGCTCCATAATATAGAAGACTTTTTTAAAACGGAAACACACAAATATGTAACACTTTTATAAGTTTAAGTTGACTCTCAGATACCCTAAAATTAGCTACAACAAATCAACTATAAAATTGGGTATTGTTTAGAACATAATATTTGCATTGTTATAAAATTAGTGGAAAATGCTTATTTTCATGGCTTTGGACTGAATTACAAAACAAGTTACGTCTACGAAAATATTGTTTAATATGATTTTATTAATAAAACTACAATCCTGCGATAATTTAATTGATAAGAATTGCTATTTTCTACTGCTTTCGATTCAAAAAACTAAACTCCTTTATCGCTGCTTTAGAAGTTGTTTAAGTTAATATTTTTTATCATAAAATATACAATTTCCAATTGTACCCTACACCACTATACTTGGGAGGGTATATTGTAATGACCTAAAATATAAGTCCAACACTCAGATTATACCGATTGAGTCAAAATGAGTTTTTGAGTCAATTAAACGATGTATGTATTAGAAACCTTCTGCGCTAAGTACACGTCGCAATTTGAAGATATTTCTATGAAATTTGCTACATTGTGTTTGTTCATCCTCAGGATGGTTGGTATTGAAATTGATTTAAATCGATCCGTTATTTCACCCAGCCTCCATTTAATGGGTCGATTACAGATGGACACCGAACCTCAGTGGTGTTGACAGTTGTCAAAAACATATTTTAGATGGCGACTGGCAAATGTCATGTGTTAACATCTGTTACCGAACATGACAACTAAAAATTTGTGATTGCTTTGATTTTATTTAAAATGGTAAATTTTAAATGTTAGTAATTTTGTTCTTAAATTATTTATATTTTTAACATACAAATATTCGTTTTCTACTCGAAATTTAAAAAAAAAACGATTAAAAACAAAAGTTGCCTTAAATAATAACAACTTGCATGTCAGTTGCGTTGCCTATTGGCAACTCAACTCCAGTTTGATTTCTAAACATAATCCACTCATTAATGTCCTCACGAAATATGACTTTATCGGTTAGAAATATCTGAGTTATCCACATAAACTTCGCCACAAATTAGTTGATATAAATATTTTATATATTTTAAAACTTTTTAAGGATCGGCCGAAAATAGATCGTTGCTCCTATATAAGACCCACTTTCGAAAATTACTTTAACGAGCATAAATCTCCTAAAAATGGAAGTATCAAACAAAATTCAACATGCCAAAAATTTTGGACTAATTATATGATGATCACCCCGTAATTAAACGTAGCTCCCAGGCCATCTACAGAAAATTACTTTAACGAGTATAAATCTCTTCAAGATGTTGGTACCCAAATAAAATTCAATACAAATAAGTGTCATATATATCTACAAAAGTCATGACATCTTATTTTTTAATAATTGATCTATAATAGGTCACAGCTCCCATATAGCAGTGTAGGGTATTACATGGTCAGGCTTGACCGACTATACTTTTTAACTCGTTTTAGATATAATATTACTTCATCTCTTGTATATGAGAGCCATTAAATTATTAGTTGTCTTTTAACTATTACAGTGACAATTTTCGAAACTAAATTTGCATGAAATTTTGGTTACAATATTATTTCTCAATTTTAACAAACTTCTAATATCGAATTTTATCTGTCATTTACAAAAAGAACAATATTTTAGTTAAAAAAATATCTGGGCTTATTTTTAACACCGTTTAAAAGCATCGGGCAACACTGGAAGACATGTGTGGGGAAAACGTGTAAATGTTCATGTTTATAATCTTCTTATTAATATTATAAAATTGCAGTCTTTTTGTGAGAAAATATGTTATATTCTGATCGAGAAGAGATGTCCACACGAAACAAAAGATATTGTTCACTGAGTGAACAAATTAATGGTTGCTCTAGATACGGACTTAAGTTCAAACGTTAAGAGATGTTAATTGCAGTTGCATAGATTTTTAAGTTCAAAATGCTATACTAGAAAAAAGTTTGAATCCAACAATTCCCAAAAAAATCTTTTCAAAATCTCAAATATATAATTTTTAATATTTTGTCAATACAAACGCCATACAAAAGCGAAGCGAAAAATCTTTATTAGAACAGAACATGTATTTTTAAATCCAGATTTAAGATTAAAGAAAATTTGTCTTAAATTTTAAATTTACATAAAAAATACAGAAAACTTGTATCAAAAGCAGAACAGTGGGATCGTTTTTCAGTTTTTGTAGAATTTTGACGCTGTTTCTGTAGGTACATACATATATTTTATAAAATCCAAATTCTCTACTTAAACCTGTCTGTACCTTAACAGTAGCTATAGTGGATTTTATGAGTTTAAATGTAAATTATATTTATCACATTACAAACGCTTTAACCAACATAAAATACATCTTAACTCATTATTAATTGTGACTGAATAAACAACTACAATTTATTTTAATAATTTGTATGTCAGAGTTGATGATTCATAGTGTATTCTTTGAACTACATATGCGAGAGTACAGTGCATAATAGGCCAAAAAAGCTATTGAATTTGTTGTTTTATTGTATTGTGTTATTATAAACAAATTTAAAGCTATAAAATGATTGATGATTACAGTGGGCTTAATTTTCTTTTCATTATTTTAAATATTTATTGCAATTTGTGGATGTCGAAATTGCACTATTTGCTACTAAAACTTCTGGATTTAAAAATAATTTATGGGTTAGCAAAATTAGTCATTTCAATTAAAGTTAATGGTACAGCAACATTCAAATTTAATTGCTTTGTGCGATACAGTAACTAAAATTTATAGAAATTTGAAAGCTGTTAATGTTGTTGTCAGTTGCTGTTACAAAGCCTGGTTAAACACAACTAAATTGATGAAAAATGTTTACTGAATAAATTCAAATGTCAGCCTATTAATTAAAAACGATTAATAACTAAATTTTTAAATTTAGCTAAAGCACCGAATTTTAAGACATCATTATAGGTAAATTACTTTTCTAAACTGAATTTTCAGTTGGCAACAAATGTTTTGAACTGTATGTATTATGTTCGGGCTTTCCAAACATATTGCAATTACTTGCGTTTAAATGGAAAATCGGCTCATATGGGTTGGGCCGGTTGGTTGTCTAGTTAATTGCATTATGACACATACCTACTTGTTGTAGTTGCTTCTTTCTCTTTTAAAAGCTATACGCACGTTTGTCTGCACCAGCACAATAAACAACTGAATGAAATATGTAATAATAATAATAATAATAAAATACAAATAAAATAAATAAATAAAACATCTCAGCAGCAGCAGTAATATAAAATGTTGAAAGAATATTTATAATACAAGTCTATTTAACTGCAAGTAGACCTACAAGACGCAACACGTTTGTAGTCGTAAAAGCTTTTGTAGTCCATACAACGAACGTGTGCCATTTCATTGTTGTTTAACCAAAATCTAAAACAAATAAATATGACTGTCTGCCAATGGATTCGATCATTAAACAGGCTGTCTTAAAATAAGATGTAGAGATTCATCTCCAAACTGACGGCACAAATCTGTAATTTCTAAACAAAACTTACTTTGTCTATATAAGATCAGCAGTAGAGTTCAAGTTTTACCCCCTTATTCAAAAACGATTATTAAATTTAACAAACGTTTATTAGGACAGATTTGCATATAAAAATTTGCTTAATAAACGTTTGTTAAATTTAATAATCGTTTTTGAATAAGGGGGTTAAACTTAGAACTTCTAAAAAAATACGGGGGCGGAGTCTCAAAACTCTAAAATCATCGACCATTTTATATATGTATATTAAAATCAATCCCAATTAGCCGTTTTTGATCCGATTAAGGACTACAAAATCTAGTCTCACCTGTTTTAATTCTTGCAATTTACGAGATATTTCCATTTTAAAATTAAATTAAATTAAATTAATAAAATAAAAACTTTTTTCGAACTCGAGGCCAATTATGTGTAAAAAAATATTGTATATTATTTATTAAATTATTTTTTACAATATTTCGATATCCATCGGATATCATTATCAAGGAATGAGTTACAATTATATTTGTAAGAGACGTATTGTTCTTTCCACACTCAATAATGTGAAAAACAATTGGCCTCGAGCTCGAAAAAACTTTTTTATTTTATTAAAAGAAAAAAAAATTCAAAGAAATCAAGATTTAATTTAATTAAATTAAATTTTTAACTACCCTAGTCTGTCTTTTCCAATAGCTGGAAAATTTTCTTAACAATAAATTTATAAGGTTTAAAAAATTGTAACCATTTTTATGGTAAAACTACTTAAGGTAGGTCAAATTTGGCAAATATTTACTCAAAAAAGCGTAACCACTTGTTTTAGCACAAATTTGTTTGACGTTGTTTACTCTTACAAAAGTTTTGCAAGATCAAACAGCATCAAATAAAATAAAACTAAATACTTGTTGTGTTTTGGCCTAAATAATTTTTTTTTTTAATAAATAAACGAGTTCAAATACATATGTTATTTAGTGGTTACATCTTTTTCGGCAAATATTTGCCAAATGTAACCGTACCTTTACATTATTTTTTATTTAAGCAAAAAATTAATAAAATTCATAAAAAATATTAAATATTAAAAATTAAAATAATTTTTATAATTACATTTTAAAATCGCCTTGCTTAATCTGGAGTACTTTATGAATCTTGTAGTCCTTAATCTTCTGACAAATCATAGAAAAAGAGATCTTTAACAAGATCTTACTCTGCGCTAATGTAGAGCTAAGCAATCTTACTAAATTACTTATTGTACCAAATGATTTTCTTCTTTCTTTAGACAACATATAGTTGGTTTAGAAGATCGAGTTCCTTTCCAGGCAGTGTTAATCCTCTCCTTTGTGGTATTCAACCAATGGTAATCGTAGATCAACATAATTTAGTCTTCCATAACGCATAAATAAACGAGTTCAAATATATTTTTTTTAATGGTTACGTCTTTTCGTGCTTATATGTATTTGACAAGTGTGACCGTACCTTTAGACCTATTTTTGATCATAACAATAAAACCTGTTTTATAGGTACAATCCAATATCTTCTGCATTATTTTCCCAATAAAATGTTTTTGGGTTTTGAACTTTATGCCCAACAATTGAACTTTGAGCTACAACATTTTAAAGTTTAAAATTTATGGGCAATTGTGTGTCCATTTGTATAGGTTTTTGCGGTTTATTATTAAATTCAAGATGTCATATTTTTGAAAGGGAATGAAGACTCTTAAAAAGCGAAATATTTGACGAAAACTTTGAATAAATAAATTTCGTTTTAGAGGTAGGTAGGTATATTTTCTCTAGGAAATATTAAAATATTTACACTTTTTATTGCAGTACCCTGTGTTGTGTATCTACATATGTGCATAATATTCAAACGCACATTTAAATAAACATACATATGTACTTACAAACATACAAATAATTTTTGAATATTAATCATGCCAAAAACAAAATACAAAATACACACACACTGAACTATTAAAAATCATTCATTCTTCACAACAAAAAGAAATCGTAAGAGATAAAAAAACAAATAAGCCGGAAATACTAGGAAATTCTCCATCAAGAAAAAGAGAGAAAAAAAAAACAAAAATAAAATCAAAAACAAATTCATTCATAAAAAATTTTTATATTTTGTGCATAAAGTTTCTTGTACTTTAATCAGAAGCAGCTGCAGCAGCGGCCTAAATAAGAATCTTATTTGGGGTTTCTCCATTCAGTGGCCAGCCGTCCAGTCATTTAAGCATGACTTGAAGAAAGATTTAATTAAATTTCATCGCTACCAATCGTAATAAAATTTCTTTGAATTTTAACATTTTTAAGATGAAAAAAAAAATAATAAAAACGAAACGTTAAAACAATTCACTGTAACAGGCACTGATGACAAAGAAATCGCAATAACAAAACAAACTGAAACAAAAGCTACACCGCTTAATGTGGCACACACCCTCGTACATATAAAATCACACACTGTTATGTACTTATGTACATGGTGACTGAGCTATTTACAGTGTCACCTGCCACCTTGTTTACAAACACAATCCCCCCACCCCTGTATGCAATATTTATACATAGTATCTTTCATTTCTTAAAAGTGTCTGGTTTTGTGTGAGTTTTTTTTTTGTTGCTGCCATGACGAAGTTTTTAAATTCCCAGAAATCTTTGATTATTCATCGATTTACTACAACTATTTGTTGTTGACGTTGCTGCTGCTGCTGCTGCTGCTCATATCTTTTCATTCATTTTTATTTATTTAGCATATTGGTTGGTTGTTAGTTAATAGCTAACAAGATCATGTTTGCGTTTGTTTACTTTGTTTTTATTTTACTGTCAAATAGTATTTTAAAGATATTCGCAGTTATTGCCTGCTTGGATACATACTCATGAATACGTAACATTGGTTATTTGTATTTTCAATTTTAGCCAATTTAACAGGTCCCCTTTCATTAGTGCAAATAAGCTTCTGTAAAGCGAGTCACAGACAGATAAGACCAGGCCAAGAGTGTTTAATTAATGATAGCGAGAGTTAAAGATCAAATAAACTTGAAAAAGAGTTGCCATCATAAATAGGTTTTAAATGCTTGATGGGATAAAGTTGTTTGTAGATAAAAAAAAAAGCAATTTGAGTATGAGAATATGATGATTTTAAAATCGTCTCCCCTAATCCGGACTTTAACTTTTTGAAACTTTTGGTCTTTTTAGCCTTGTGAAAACCAACCGGTACTTCTGACAAATCTGAACCGTCTTAGAGAAAGAGATATATAACAAGATCCTTCTGTATATCAGATCAATTGCACATAACATATTGTAAGGATTCCATATATTATTTGTATAGACAACTTCTAATTAAATAAAAAGATCGTTTTCCTACCCAAAGAGTTCTGGACCTATTGTGTTATTCTACCAATGGAAATCGTAAATCAACTTAACTCCTATTCAATAACGCCAATGATATGAATTTCTACTGTTATATCTAAGAACGACCAATTTGTTGTGCAATAAAACCTATTTATATAATTTGACTTCCAAGCTGGACCAGAGAATAAAAGTAATTTAGAAGACATTTCGATTTATTATGTTGGAGCAGAAAGCCTTGATTGGTCACTTACATATATTAATAAATTTCACTCGTATCTATGGCGTAAATTTTCACCTGGAACCCATTAGAGTTGTCAGCAATCTGAATAAAACCAACAGTTCAATTTTATCGAAGATATCTGAGCCACTGTTAGTTTCCATCTTCGAAGCAGTGTAGATTAAGATCGCATTACCCTGGAGGACAGTCATATGGTCACAATAGACGTGTCTGCATTTTATAGGACGGTGCAATGACCTATATGTATATCCTCAGATCTATTTGATGTAAATATCAAATGGGACTCCAGACTGACCGGAAATTCATAGAGCTCTTTCGGAATGTTATTATCCTTTTGGAAAATATTACCAATTCGATCTACTCAGGAGTAACCCTCAGAATATTTTCATTATCCAATGGCGCTGATTCCATGATATTTCTTATCGTCGAAAGAAATGTTAAACAACAAGGTTACATAAAAAGTCATTATATAGTCCCAAATTTGTCTATAGTATATCTACTTCCAGATTAGCTACAATCATACATATGTATTTTGTACTCCCAATTTAGGTACAATCGTAGGCCATATCTACACCAAGTTTCAATCTTCAATCTTATCTTCTTCGATTCAATCGTAGGGGTTTATATATGTAAGTCCAATATAAATAAATTAAATAATAGTTTACAGTTACAAATTACTGTTATACTAAAGTGGAAGCAGTATGTTGCCATAATTTGTTGGCGTTAATTAACGCATTAATTAAAATATCAATTTTACGGAAATCACGGACATGTGTATATCTCCAGTGGTAATTGTAAGATCAATTATATTGGCAACTTTATTGAAAAGAATAAACAAAAAAAATTCAAAAACTGTTGTCTAAAGAGATGACAAAAAATGCAAAACAAATATAATAATCTCATTCTCTCAAAAGCACTCAACAACTCTCTCTGTCTATCCCTTTCACAGCGTTGCCAGAATGATGATTTTATCATATTTGTGATGATTTTTTACCTAAAATATGATTTGATGATTTTTTTTATCTGGTCCAAAATGTTTTATGTCGAACTTAATTTCTATTTATTTGCAATGTACTTCGCTAGCAGAAGTTTTCTTTATGCATTGATGAATCAACCGATATAGTGAATAAAAAATCCCTTTGTTTGGTAGTCAGAGTCACCATTAATAGTTTTGTGAAAGATTTATTTTTTTTTAGGTTAATAGAGGTTCATAATTGTGATGCTTCTAGTATATTTGAATGTGTAGTAGATTTAGTTATTCAAACATATATATTTTACTGCAGCTCATAGATATATACATATATGTATATGTAATATTATTGGTAAAACATGTAGTTTATTAAAAATTGGTTGATTGTCGGGTTATATCATATCCTTATGAATAAAAGTAGTATATTGAGTAAAAATATGATAACAAAACCCGAAAACCAATCAACGTAATAAACTTATATTTTGAATTGTTATTTATTTTCTTTAATGATTTACAAATAAAAACTACAAATTTAAAAAATTATGATTTTTTCCGTGAAATGATAATTTTTCACCAACATCTTCTGGCAACACTGCCCACGCATTGTTAACAAGATCGAAAATGAAAACAAATAAAAAAGCTATCATCAAATTGCTTTGTTCTCTGCTGTTGCTCAACAAACAAACAAAGCTTTTTTCTTTATATTCGTGTATTTTGGCAAAGCTTTACAGCAAAGCGATCAGTCCAACTGACTGTTCAGAGTATTTAGTTTGATATTAGTCAATGAATGGAATAAACGATAAATAAATACGAAAAACAAAAACAATTGAAAAGCAAAATAGCAACAAGATGATGATTATGATGAGGTTGTTGTTTTAACAAATTGTGAATTCGAAAAATCAGTTGAAATTTGCTCGCCTTAGCAAGAGGTTGTTAACAGCTCCTCCTCTTAATAGAAATAACTAAATAAGACACTTTTTTTTTTGTAAACAACAATTGTATTGAAATAATAATAATATTAACGCGGTTTCAAGAAAGCAAAACTTTTAATTTTAACAAGAATCTGAATTACTTTTACAATTTGAAAAATCACAAGGCGAACGAACTTTTGAAAACAAATTTCAGATTTACATATTTATAAATTACAAATTTAATAAAAGTTTAAAACCAAAAGAACTTTAAAGTGCAAAGTGTTTTTGAATCAAAAATAGTTTTATTAACAAAATTAATAAAAAATTAAGCTAAGAAAACAGTTGCAACGAAAAAAGAAAATACATACCCCCCTGCATGTTAAAAATATTATTACAATTTATTATAATTAAACAAAAGTGTAACAACTATTTACTACTACAATACAAACAACAAAAAGTAAGCAACAAATTTATAAATTATTTAAAAGAAACATACATATACCTAGGTAATTATTATAACTTTTGTTAATAAAGAAAGAAGGAACATTGAAACTAATGAGTTAAATTTAAACAAAATACCACAATACCACAACTATAAACGATTAATTATCTTCAATTAAAATCACTCAAGACAAAAAGTGCATTAAAACAGTTCAAAAATAACCATATTAACACCAACCAGCAGCAGATATGTACATACATACATACAGCATCATCAGCCTCATCATCATTATTGTTATTCTCGTCTTATTCTCCTATTGCAGGGGATTCCCAAACGATGATGCATGCTGCTGCTGGCTGTTTTCAGTGATCTAGTGCAAAGTTTAATGAGTGCTGCTCTGTAATAGTTTTAGCCGGTTTTGTTTATTTTATTTAAACTATTTTATTTATTTTTGTTTAAAGTTTTGTTTTATATACATAGATACAAATTATATACATATGTAGGTATAACTAATAAATATGTATGGATTAATTAAATCTTTATAGGTATTCAAAAAAGATTAAATCTTGAAGATTCAAAAAATACAGGTTTTTTTGACTTATGTATTTATCAAGTAAATTTAATGTGAACATGCTAAATTTTAATATAATTTTTACGGACTTCCTCAGTAATCTTGAAACTATTTTATATTTATTTCACCGTTGTTGAGAAATAGAATACAGGGAGATGGTTTTATCCCGATACTAAAGTTTACTTATGGACAGCACTTTAAACTTTGTTAAGGAAACTAATAGTTAGACATTATAGTATACTGATTTTTAATACGTAAGACTTATGGCCAGTTTCTAACTTGATATTTTAATATGAATTTAGTAATTGTTCCTTAAATTTAAGTTTTATTTAAATATTGTTTCATTTTTTCAGTCTCAAATTGCGTTTGGTATTTAATTATGATAAAAGTATGGTAGCACTATTAAATGTCAAAAAAATATAAACAACTTCTTCATTTAACAGCTGATTTACTATTTAGTTTACAAATTGTTGTTGGTATTAATGACACAATAGCACAATGTTTCTATTTGTGGCGAGTTTATTTATTGAATATTTTTATCAAATAATAAAAAAAAAAACCTCAATGCGCAATTTTCATAATTTGCAGAACTGTCAAAATCATATGGTAGTATGTACAACTTAAGTTGTATTTAAATGGACGTGGCCAGTGATTTAAGTATGATCAACAAAAACGAATTTCGTATTTAAAAAGACTTAAAAACTGGCCATTACATATTGAAGAACTATTTAATCTAGATACTGATATTTGTAAAATGTTTTTAGAAGTGGCCATTATGAAGTGGTTATGAAACGATTATCACAATATTTGGGCATGTAATTTTTGTTTACTTGAAACTTATATGTGCATGTATTTGGACACATGTCTATGAGTACAGCTGTCTTGGATCTATTAGTTTTTGAACCATACACCACAATAGGGAGTTCGTATTGAAGTTTGTAACACTAAAAAATATTAAAGTATGTATAATAATCACATTGTGAATCGATATATTAATGACTATTCGCCATGCAAAGCTTTTAATCAAATTAAAGGTCGCAATTTTTAATATATGTACTACAAACAAATTAAGTAAGTGATATTTTATTGGACCAAATACACACCACTGGCTAGAATCGTCCCATTATTTCAGCTAGCCTTCATACAAATATCCGCCCGAAACCGCACTTTATCGACCATAAATTCCTTAAAATATGAATGAATATGAAAAATTCTGCACAAATAAGATGTACAGTTTGACTGATCCGTCAAGAGCTATATCATTACTCGTACCATGACAAAATCATAGTCTGATATATACTGAAATCATGTCCTGAATGTTGTTCCAATTGGTTCATTATTGGTCATAGCTCCCATATAAGGCCACCATATCTCTTCAAACAATCAGCCCACACCAGACGTTTGTTATTTTAGCAATGTATTTTAACTTTGTAGGATATTTTTTTCCACTTGGCAAGTGTAAATTTTGGACCAGTATTTTAATAGTCTGTACTCGGGCTAGTCACGTGACCTATCTAACGGAGTTATAAAAGTGTCAATAGCTAACTTTCATATAAACTAAACAATTAAAATGTAATCTGTGTCAGTCCGCATTGCCATAGGGTATTTTTAACACATATAATATACCTACATACATAGTTTACAACTTGAATTCAACCAGTTTAGCTCTTAAAAACAAATAAATTGTTTATAGATCTAGATGTGAAATGTATGTATGTAATTTAATCTAGTTGAATTATAGGCAAATGTAGCAGCATTAAATAAAAAAAATACTACAAAAAGTTGAAGAATCTCTGACATTTTACACATCTTTATATCCCAACAAATGGACGCGACTCATTAATAAGTATTTTTACAGTTTTATAAGTAAGAGTGTATAAGTGTGTTGGTGGGCATGATTTTTGTTGTTGTTTCACGCACAAAGAGCGAGCCTTTTTTCATTTAATTGCCGTTATTCTGAAATACACGAAATAAAACAAAACAAAAACTACTGGATACAAAAAATTGACAACAAAAACTACAGCAATACAAACATTTTATTACAACAACGTTATTTTTTATATATTTTTTTGAACACATAAAGATACTTTTTGTATATTTTTCATAAAAATAAAATTAATACAGAGATGATGGTTGATGAATATTTAAAACAAACAAAAAGTATGTATTTAATTATTTATTGCATCCAGTTCGTTGATCTATTAAAAGTTTGTATTTTTTTTTGTTGTTGTTGTTGTTATTTTTGTAGATAATATCCACAAATAAATTTATTGTTGCAGTTGTTGTTGCTTTTAAAGTGGGAACCAACGCACACAAATATTGTTCCCTTTTTGGATGAATCCGCATTAAGTTTTGTTTTTTTTAATAAATTGAAGTAGAACAAAAAAATAACTTAAACTGAACAAAAGAATGTTGTTAAACCCACAAGCCTGTTTTTATACACATTTTATTTTATAGATGTCCAGTATTTTTCTTACACCAGAAGAATGCATCTTATAGTTAATGTAACAAAAACTGTCCTTATACGTCTGCATAGTAAATTTGTACATTTGTATGTGTGTGCTAATGATAGAGAAAAAACTCGCTTAATAAATAAATTTATATTGGAATTGTATAAACAAACAAGTAACAATCATATCTTCTTATTAGCGTTGCTATTAAAACAGAATATTTTTCCAATTAAAACGAAAGAAAACTGTATGTGGGCATTTGGTTACAAAGGGCATTTACTACACCATTTATTTAATGCTTAAACAATTATAGTGGATCAGAGATCTGTAATGATTTCTTATTTGATTTTCCTATCGTATACATACATATGTACATATATGTATGCAAATGTTTGATATTTTGGCAAAAACAAATAGATATTTAAAAAATCCCCCAAAAACAAATGATTTCATTCCAAATATTTATGTGCAAATACCTACTATAAATTCTAGATGTATTTATAATATTAAAAACATTCTAAACATTTCGATAATTTCATTAACATTTGTCACAATATTGATAAAAATTGCACGTTGCTAAACCAAACATTTCATTATCAGTCGTTTATTTAAGATAAAAATATTTATATTCGTTGAAAATAAAAAAGAAACTAAACGTTTTAACTGTGACATCACCACCAGTACCTTTAACGCTTCGTACACTTTTAATAAACTAACAAAAATTAATTTTAAAATAATAGTAAAAATAACATATTATCTACATGTTCGTATATACATAATGACATTAATTTAGACTTAGGGAGTGCCAAAAATAAAATAATTAGATAAAAAAAAATAAACAAACTCATTTATTAGCAAAAGACAGAATTAGTTTAAAGACAACATTAAAATGCAAATGTTAGAAATGAAAATTGAATGACTCATTTTGAAATGATCATAAGGAAAGGAAAATACCTTAAAATTACAAAAATATTTGTGGTGAAATGTTTGAATAATGGCAATTTTAAAAAATGTCGTACGCTTTCAGAGTTTCTAAAAAGTTACAAATGTTCCCATTCTGACATATTCGAGAGAGTAATCAGAAAGTACCCTCAGGGAAATGGAAACTTTATGTCGATTGTATTAAACTAACTGGTCCAGTTATATGTAAAAAGAGAAAATATTACTTAACTTGTCCAATTTCAAGGAATTTTAAACAAATTATCAATTCATTTTAAGCCATCTTTGTGTATAGTAATATCCACAGATTGTCGAAAAATTTCAAAGACGCCCATGCCAGATACTACTTCACATAAAGGGTTCAAACTAGAACGTGTATAAAGCTAGAAACACAATCTCTAAATCTACTTTTTTAGGAAAAAATTGACATTCATTCAAATTATTATTATGGACCGATTGTCATACAATTGTATTGAATTATATTGACATGCAAATATTTGTACAAGATCAATTGTGAACCGATCATGAAATTCGCCGGCATATGAAAATCTGGTGTATCCGTATCTGTATACGAAAATAATCTGAATTTAATTTCAGGAATATGAGTTATTGATCGATCCGTACAAAATTTTGCAGTTTGTGAGGTTATCTATATGTTTCAAACATACATATATGATCAATGAAGTACTGTTTCGGTAAGGCATTTATATTGGGGCTACGTAAAATAATGGAACGGTTTCAAACTGCTTTCAAAGATTTTGTTTTTGGTTCAAAAGAAAGAAGAAAGTCATTTACTTAAATGTTAGTGTATTAGTTAGATTACAAATTTTAATCGACTGAAGGTACGGTAACATTTGGCAAATATTTACTCAAAAAAGCGTAACCACTCGTTTTAGCACAAATTTGTTTTGACATTGTTTACTCTTACAAGAGTTTTGCACGATCTAACAGCATCAAATAAATCAAAACTAAATATTTGTTGTGCTTTGGTCAAAATAATAAAAGTTTTTTTTTAATAAATTAACAAAACAAATCTATGTTTTTTAGTGGTTACGTCTTTTTTGGCAAATATTTGCCCAATGTGTATATGTTCATTCACATTGACACCACAAAGTCCAATTTGCATACAAACAGACTGATTATAGGCTGGATTCTCTGAAATGTTTTCCTATAATCTCGCTTAAACTTTGTTTTAATCGCAGAAGAATATTTCAAATGTGGCAGACATTGTCCTTTCAAGTTACTTTTTTTTTATGTTCGAAAAAAAAATTACTATTTGATTTTGGCAGTGTTTTAAATATAACAATTTAACCTTTTAAAAATATGTTTACCACAAACAAAAACACGGTGTTATTGTTTAATCAATAATTTCATTTAATGTAACTATGGCTACAAAAGTTAGCCAAAATATCCTTTTTATCATAAAATATAGTTTCAATGTAGTTACAAAATGTCAGAAAAACAAATTGAATAGAAACCCTAAAACATTTAATGGGTCAATGTAGTAATTTCTACAGAATATGCTAAAGGAACTAACTATTTCGCCGGTTCATCAGGCACCACTCGCCCAAAAAGTTTATAATAGTGGGAGGCACTCATAGCCAACAGCAGACGAGTGTCATCGTTTATTTCACAGAAAACAGCACGAATGTCAACAATGTTCTGAAAATGTTTTAAAAAAAGAAACAACTAATAAGAAAGAATAGTCGATCAAGCCCAACCATATAATACTCTACACCGACTAAGCGAATAAAAAAAAGTTTTGCAGAAATGAGAGCGCCCACTTCTGTACCCCTATATCAACATTTGTAAAAAGAAATTATGCAAGTTAAAGTGACTTTATGAAGTTGAACTTATATGGGAGCTAGGACTAATTATGAACCGATCATCATAAAATTCGACAGAATGATTTTCGACAGCTTTGATCGTTTATGGGAGTTTTGATCGATTATGGAACGATGTGCACAAAATTTCTACGTGAGATTAGGCTTCATGTACAACTTATTTTTTGGCAAAATTTGTTGGGATACGTGCAGAAATTAAACATTTATTACCGCTAAGCCTCTATTTCGGGAGGACATTTGTATGGGGGCTAGGTGAAATATTGAACCGATTTCAATCAGTTGCAATCCTAAGCGTCCTTGGGACAAAAGAACCATGTACCAAATTTTATCGAAATATATTCAAAATTGCGACCTTTACTCTGCGCACAAGGCATAAATGGGCAATGTTACTAACAGTAAATATAGAATTAAATAAAATCAAATTAGAATTATAGGAATTAAAAATTATGTATATGAATCAAGAACTTTGCATATTTTCTTATAATGCTTTAAATTTATTATAAATTAAAATTGAAATTCTTAAAGTATGATAACAAATATCCCACTTTATCTAGAACTAATTGCGTCAAAATAAAATTACATTTATAGGAATTTAATTGAATTTAATGTTAATCAGATGTTAGAAAAAGGTCTCCAATATTAAAACTATTTTTGCATCATATGAAATTTATTTTCTCTCGAATAAAATAAAATAAAACAGAAACAAAAAAACAAACATTTAATTAAGCATTTATTTTCCGAGTATGAAACAAATTAGCATATCTTTTGTTGAACGAAACTTTAAATGACTCATTTACTTTTTTCTCACAAAACAAAATTGTCTTTCTTTGCGTGCAAAAAAAAAATATGATGAGTGTAAACAAAATATTTAAATTTATTTTTTTTTTTATATTTATTTAATTTATGTATAAAAAACACAAATAATTTGATTGCAAAAACAATAAAAACACACTAAAAATAACAAAAAGAAATTAATATTATGAAGTTTTTAACAACCAGAAGAAAAAAACTTAAAATCAAATTGGAATGCTGTATAGATTAGGTGAAATACGAATGGAAAGTACTCTGCTTTGGTTGAGAATTTAATTTAGCTGTTGGGCTTTTTAAGAGCTATAAACCACTTTTTAAATATTAATAAATGAAATGTATTATTTTATATGATTCATTCATTCATTAGTAAAGGTACGTTTTCAGACAGTTTTCAAAAGGTTCCATTTGTATGTTAGAAGAATCAAAACTCAAGTAATTGATTTCTTACTTCAAGAATGGCACTTTTAAAGTTTTTTTTACATATTTCGTACTTTTAGAAAAAAAAACATTTCAAGTATAATTCATAATTTTTATAGTAAAATGAGTTTTCATTTAAAAGTATAAAACTTTTTATGTTTTAAGCTAATTAAAACATAATTACTCAATTGGTACTTTTATAAAGGAACTTAGTACCACATTGCAATATTTATAATACTGTAACATGACTTTTTATTAAAATATGCATTTTTTTTAGTAACTCGCTTTATTACTTTACTTTTAATTTTTAAGTTAATACATTGCAAAAAAATACTTTTTATATTTCAGCCCGATCTTTCCAACTTTGTACTTTATAAATATGTACCTTTACTAAAGGGTACTATTGTATTTATTAAACATTTTCATGCGTACCTACTCATTTTATTCATAACCCCAAAAAATTTATTCAATTGCATACATGAGTCATTGTACTCCACCATTAACACGATTTGTTGTGCCAACTAATCTACGCCAAATAAAATGATAATTTGTTTTATTTTTTATGGCTATCGATCTCTCCTGAATATTTATCTATAAGACAAACTAGAGAGTAGAAACTTTTTTTGAATTTTGAATACATTTTGTACAAGTTTTTGTTTTATTTCGTATATAAAAAAAAAAAAAAACGTGTAAAAAGTTTAAATTTCTGCACCAATCGGAAAGGTTTTTTTTAAAATTCATCACGGCTTTGTCAATAATAAAATAAATTCAACGAAAATTATATTTATATGAAAACTGGTTTCGCTTTTAGTTAAATCAGCTAATAAAATTGTTTTTGTTAAACAAAATCTGGCGAAAAAATAGAACGGTAGACTAAACGAAAATTTTAAGAATAAATTGTTTATCAACAATAATAATGATAACAAAGGCATATGCTCTATGTTTTTAGCTTTTTTGTATTCAATGTTCCTGATAAGATAAACAATTGTATTTGGTTTGGTTATACTAGGTTAAGAGCTATTGTATTTTTTATTAAAATTTCAAGCTATTGACAAATATTTCAGTTTATCTGTTGAGGAATTTTGTAGGTTTTGTATAAAGAAAACACTGTGCAGTTAGAAAATTTAGTAATATGGGTCCTCATAATATCGTTTAAAAGCCTCGCAAACTGTGCATTTTTACGCCCTCGTAAATAAATTCTAAAAATTGCAAGAAAAAATATTTACACATATGTATGTCGTAAGTTTTCCCAAAAATTTTGGATTTTAAACTTGCCATGTTCAATTGTGCATTTAACACAACAGCTGATTTTTATTTACATTTGAAAAAAAAGACATTTGAAAAAGAAAATGATGAACAAATGGCATTGTATAGCGAACATATTATCCAGCTGCAAAAACATAAATGAAATCTTCCAAAATCTCTTCTTCCGCCTTACGTGGACAACCAAAAAAGAAAAGTAACATAGTGACATACACAAAAGAATTTATGCTTACAATCATTTTTACCAAAAAATTCAAGTAACTTCTTCAAATAATCTGAGTAACTTAGGCCCGTTTTCTCAATGTGTGGACAAACTGCCTGTTACTAAATGGCGACATAAATTTATTAGACTGATAATATGTCCGTCAACAATTTTGGTTTTCTCAATGTACCGACAGAAACATTATTTTCATTTGGCAATACCTCTCAAAATGTATGTGAAAATTGGGAACTGTGTCTTCAAGTGACAAGTTGTTGACATAAATCAGCTGTTTTAAAAATGTGAAAAAATAAAAAATAAAATAAAAAAAAACAAATATTTTAAAAGATAAATAATATCCATGTCTGCCAGGTAGTTACGTCTGGCATGATAAACTCTTTCAACATTTACTTGGAATTCATGTTCTTCGAGTTTATCCTCCATCAAATTAATGTTTATTCCTCTAATAAACATTTTTTCTAAAACCTATTTAATTTTTTTTACAAAAACTCAAGGTATTGCCACATAAAAAATATGAAAAGCAGTCAGCTGATTGAATTTATCTGTACAACAAATAAATAAATAGCAAATGAGGGCTGGTTAGTTTCTTTAATCGGCACTTTTTCGTTGGGAGAAAAGATAATCGACTAATGAGAAAACAGCCCTTAGTCTTTTTTCTTTCTTTAGACATTTTTATTATTAAAAAGAAATATATTTTTTAAACCAAAAATTTTAAGTTTATTTTATTTATTTTTGAACTGTCGTTTCCCACAAACTGACATTGTAGCAGCGTTGTCAACATTGAAATTTCAAAACGCACCAAAATGCGAAAAACAACGCGCCTTTAAAAAAAACGCACCAAGTTTAGAATTTCTTTTTTATTGAAAATGTTTATTGAACTAATTTAAAATTTTTTTAATAAATTCTATATAAAACTTTTTAAAAAGAGATCAACGATTAATAAACAAGCTAATAAAGATAAAATAAGAATTTAACCACTCAAAATTTAACTCACAATATGCTATTCGGAACTGAAGTAATAATTGGTAAAAAAAAAAAGTACTAATTTCAGTACATATTGGTTACTTTTTTAATTATTTTTGTTGTATATTTTAAGTACTTCTGTTTGAATTTTTACAACAAAATTTATTAGTGTTCCACTGGAACTATACCCCTGGTTGTTCGTCTACTTTCTATTTCCATGTTTAAAATGTTATTATACCCGTCAGCTTCATGAGAAGGTTATATATAAGTTTGTCATTCCGTTTGTAATTTCCACAATATAATTTTCCGACCCTATAAAGTATATATATTCTGGATCCTTATAGATAGCGGAGTCGATTAAGCCATGTCCGTCTGTCTGGATGTTGAAATCAGTTTTCTGAAGTCCCCAGATATCTTCGAGATTCAAATCTTCAATAATTCTGTCAGACATGCTGTCAAGAAGTTTGCTCTTTAAAATCAGCAAAATCCGTCCCTAAATAACGGAGATATGAGCAAAAAGCCGAGAAAACCTCTGAAAATTTCATCAAAAAAACTAATGAACTCATCAGCAGATGGCGTTGATCACACAAAGTGTATTAATATTGTTACTAACAAATTCATCAACAGATGGCGTGTTTAACAGCAAAGTGTTCGAAAACTTTAAGTGTGTTCTTAAACCGTAATATAAGTGTGCAGAAAGACAGTGTGTTAATTGTTTGTGTGTACATTTAAATAAATAAGGAGTCGATATATTTTCTTCAAACTACAATTAAAAAGAATCCGGTTTATTTAAAAGAAATAAACGACCGTTTTTAAAAGGTAAAAACGTAACAATATAATATATATATGTATGTATGTATATAATATAATTATGCATCCACAACAAAGGTGAAGGGTATATAAGATTTGGCATAGCCAAATATAGCACTCTTACTTATTATATTTTCAAACAAAGATTGTCACCCTATTCACCTGTAGCAATAACCTTCATGTGACGAATATGATAGTATGTATTCACTTATCATACGTTCGTATTTAAAATACATTTAATGGGGTCCTTTTTCATCGTATAGATTGCATGATAATGTATTATTATAAAACTGCAATTAAAAATTAGTAAAAATCAAGATTTCATTACATTTTCGAAAAAAAATTAAAAAACGCAACTAAAGAATTTTTAGCACAAAAAATTTGCAATAGCACCAAAAATGGTGCGTAACGCACCAAGTTGACAACGCTTCATGAAACAAGTCTCGCAATTGCACAAACGGCAATTTTAAGCAATATCATGAGTACCCCACGTTTTCACTATGTCATTTTTGTTGTCAAATTGTCCGTTTTCATACAATTGCCAACAATTTGGACAATTTGACAACAAAAATGACATTGTATAAAATACTTCTTATTCTTAACTTGTATGCATTCTACTTATTTTTCATTGCTTTGGAAGCGGTTTTTTGTTAGACAAAAGAAAACCCTACAAAAATTATTAAAACAATTTAGTTTGTTTAGTTTAAATAAATAAACAACATTGGCCAACAAATATCAATTAAAATTTCAGCATGTTTTGTCATCGCCGGGAACTTGACCTTACAGATAATAAATAGTTCATTTTATATTTTAAGGGGTTTTTTCCGATATTTCATTTAGAGGCAATTACAACTATTTGTTAATAAACATTGTTATTTTTATTTATTTATTTTTTTTGGTTCATTATCTCTTATTGATAAACTGAAATTTATGACACTTGAAGTTTATACTTATTACATTACCGGTTTTACCTTCTTTCTCACTAAAATCGATGATTTTGTCACTGTTGTTTCGGCGATAAGTAAGGAAAATTCCTAATTTTCAGTGTTTAGTTTAATAATGTCAAGTTCATTACATTCATTATTATTTATTGAGTTGAGCCGAAACTTAATACACAAATATGTACTTTTTTTTTAAACAAAGAAATTAATATTTATTTTGTTAATATTTATTTGTTAACAACTCATACTGGAACCTGAAAAGAACATTTAATAAATATGAGTATTGCGGTATGAATTGGTTAATAAGTTTTAAATGAGTCATTCTGAATATGTATGTATGTACTTGAAATAATATCGTTTAGTGTTGTATACCACAAAAAATAAAGGTAAACAATTGGAACATATGTATGTATTTGTTGTTACATTAGAAAGAAATGTAATCTATGTTATTTTGAAAAAATAAAATTCGTAAAAGAAACTTTTCAATTAATTCTGATAAGGTGGAGTTCTTAAAATACTATTTACATGCCATTAAGACCCTTTTATAAAAAAGTATATCTTAATTTAATATTTAAGTACTTTTATTAAAAGGTTCTATTTCACATATTAAACGCATTCAAACAATTCTACTGAACTTTGTTTGTTTAGAAAGGTACTTTTTTGAGTATTTTAATTAGAAAGTGCCATTTTAATTTAGGCTCTTCAATTAAATGGTACGTTCTTGAATTGTGCTGTGATTAAATATTATTGCATCTCCCTGACTGAAACACACAAATCAACTGGTTTCTAAATCTTTAAATAAATAAAAAAAAAGCTCCAGCCAGATTAAATTTGCATATTTGCATATTTAAACCGTTAAATCTGTTTAAACACTTGTAAATTACTCTTATTTAATTAACAAAATAAAATAAACTTCTTCAAATAGACAAAGAAAGTGCAAAAACGAATTTAACAAAACCAAATAATAACTCAAATTGAAATCTAAATTTAGACAAACTGTAAATGAAAATAAAACCGAGTCATAATAAATATTTAAATGAAATGCTAAATAATGCATAGTTGTTTTGGAGCACCATTAAATTTCCTTTCAACAGACAGTTTTCATTTAAAAAAATATATATGGGTGTTTCCATGGTTATGCACGCGACATTTGTACACGTTTAATTGTCTTTGAATATTGTGAAAATGGAAATGGATTGGAATTTTAGAATGGAATTATAGAATCGTTCATTGTATGTGATGAGACTTTTCAAAAAGCATATATATTGGAAAATTGAGCACTGGGTACCCAAGTTCTATGCAATCAAAGTTGACTTACGCACGTGACAAAAAATGGAAGTGCCTTTTAGAGCCGTAAGAAAAAGTGCGAAATTAAGCGAATTGTAGGAAATTTTTATTTCGGAAAAAATGTTTTTATAAAGGTTAATAATGGACCTTTATAACCATGCTCAAAAACAACTATGCATAAATTTGCTAATAAAAAAATAATTTGTTGATTACGCACGTTACATTACGCACATGACACTTTTTACCTTCATACATATTTTAGTAATTTTATATACATATATGTATGTATATATATTTTTTTTACCAAAAAATTAAACTTTTATTCAAAAATGAAAAATAAAAATATATTACAATTAATCTAATTAAATTTTTTCTTAAAAAAAAATTATGCGAGCATTGTGATTTTTTAAGTCACGGTGGACCATTTCATGGAAATACCCATATTGCAATATTTGCCATGGCATTTCTAGTTGGAATACCATATCTGACATAGAAAATCTATAAGTGGGGAAGTTGTGGAATAAAGTTGTTGTGTTTATAACCCAGCAAATGTTTTATATCTCAGCACTAAAAAAACTTTAATTATTTAAATAGAACTAAACTGTATATATATCTGGATTCTACATTTGTAAAATGTTAAATTTTCATTAAGTTTGGGTTTTAATTTTAGTAAAAATTATTTGAAAAGTAAAATATAATTTCCAGTTGGGTTCAACATAGAATAAAAGTTTTACTCGTTTTCTAGAACGCCGTTAAATTGTCTACATGGCATTGAACACGATTTCAGTTTCACTTCGTAGTGGAATATCCAACCTAGGCGATAGTTATTGTTAAAGTACTGGTTTTACCAACTGTTCTGAAAGTATGACATACATATTTAGTTTTAAGAGTTTTATAAATAGACAAAACATTTCTTGTTACTAAAAACTTTTGCTGGGCTCTACATTTTTATTTAAAAATATTGCAAAGTTGTTGGTAAGGATGTTTTGTTGATATGTACATATTTACATACATTATTGTTGCCTAGATTTAACATTTAACCCTTTTGCCAAGTTATTTAGAGGTTCTCAGTCAACATTCTTCATGTTAAATTCAACCTGTTGGCATTTAAATTTAAAAAATGCCAAACTCAAATACATTCTAGATTTAAAAATATTCTAAACATGTTAAAAATAAAATAACACTCCTAGATAATTATAAAATGAGTAAAGCTTGTAAGAAAATAACACGTTTATATAAACGTTTTATTTTTAATAAATATAATTTTTTTTTTATTTTTCTCTTTTTAGATAACATTTCTCTCGGTGTAAACAAGTCTTTTAATTGTTCTGCAACAAAAAAAAAACAGTGCCTTCATAACAAGAGAGATTCCTAATCTTCAACAAAACTCGTAATACATCATAATAATAATAATCAAAGTGTTTTAAATAGAATATGGTTAATAGAAAACAATTACCACCTCCAACAACAAAGCGACGAAATAATATTCAATCATTGCCACTTTCATCATCATCTTTAGCTGACGCCCCAGTCACAGCATCACAATCATCATTAAACACCACCGCCACCTGTAAAAGCTCAAACAGCCGTGAAATGTCTACCCGCCAAAGTTATGTGTTCTTCGGTTTAACCGTACTGTTAACAATTGTAGCCACAGTCCAATCTGGCCCAGTGTCAACGACAACGCAAGCTGAGGTAAGTGGCAAGATGTTTTATGTGCATAATTTTATAGTTTTTAAACGTACGGTCTTTAAAGTTTTGAATGACAACAATTAGATAGGTGTGTTCTTAATAAAGCTTTTCAGGTAGCCAATTAACAGAGCTCTAAAGCTATAAAGTCTAGGGAATAAAAGTTCTTAGGTGTTACTATTATAAAAATAATGAGAAAAACTTTGTTTCTTTCTTTCTTAATTTTAACACAAAAAAAATCTCTACAGCTTTCATTTTATTAATGATCTATGTATGTCTTTCTATAGTTTAAAAACTAAAATTAAAAATATTATTAAAAGTAGCTTCAGGTTTAAAAGAAAATTATTAAAATGTTTACAAAAGCTCCATAATTTATAACATTGAAATGTAAAAAAAGAAAAGCTCTTAAGATTATAAATAATTTAAAAAGCTTCAGAAAGCTTTATGCTTATGTTTATTATTTTTTGTTACTTCTTAAAGTTTTATGTGATAAAATTCTTAAAAAGCACAAATTAAGCTTTTATTGTAAAAAAACAAGCTTTAATTTTTTATTCATTTGTTACATTTTATGCATAAGATTTTAAATTCTAAATCATTTACAATTTCTGATTTTGATTCTTTAGGAAGAGAACAAAAGCTCTGGCACTCTTTGCATTGAGCAAAATTTGTAAATAACTTAAGATTTGATAGTTTTTAAAACTCTGCAAGAAGTGTCTAAACTTTAAAATTTGTATAATTTATAACTTGTAAAAAAATTGTTAACTTTTTAAATTGTTTAGTTTTAAAAATCCATTTTAGGTAATAGAAAATTCTTTGAAACTTAAAAACGTTTCACATGAAATTACTTGTATTTATATTATTTATGTCTGGCAGCTAGTTTAATGGCCACATTCTATATGATATTTTGCACTCTATTTTAACATTAATGACCCTAGGGAGGGGAGACGGGGAAACACAAAGCTTTAGTTGGGATGTACAATATGTGTTTTGTATGTAGTTTAGAGAGCAGCGAGAGAATAGGATATGAAAATAAAGTTTAATTGTAGTCAATTTACATAAAAATTGCATGTATCATGAGTTTTAATTCTGACACGAGTATGGCAGTAATCAACACGAGATACAAATATAGAATCAGCATGTATGCATGTATGAGTGCATGTATCTAGATATAAATTAGTATTTATTAGTGATTTTAACCTTAGCCTTAACATTTATTTATTTTGCTTTTTTGTCAGAACGAATTGCAACTGGTAAATTTTTTGTTTATTGTTGAGTTTTCAGTCAAATAATGATGGTGATGATGGCAGTTTAAATGGCTGAATGTCTGCCAATAGTTGTTGGGTTTAATTGTTCAGTTATTAAAATAAATTTAAAATGTTAATGACAATGAAATATATTTGCACACACACACACAAAGATATGTATGTACATGATTATCATAGTTATTGTTAAAAAAAAAAAAAACAATTGTATTACAAACATAAATATTTAAGAAAAAAAGCTTTTACATTCAAACAAATTTTAGTACTTTTCCACACATATTTACTACAAATTTACATATGTACATACATGCATACATATTTCAATCACATGTAACCATGTTTAATATCGGTCCGTTCGTTGCTATTTGCATTTCATTGAGTTGTTTTTGAAATGTAGGTACATATCTATAGATTTTCCAAAATCGTGTCTATAATGTTCAATTGTTGTGCATATTCTAAACTGATCATTATCATAATAATTTTATTACAATATTATTTCTAATACTTTGTTTCTCTCTCTCTCTCTCCCTTTATTGTGTCCATTATTAATTGATGCAAGGCTGTCACGTTCTTATATATATATTTTTTTTATTTAATTTTAATAAAGTTTTATTGTTGTTTAATGTCCAACCATTATGCATACTTAACTATCTTAATAAAATGGTGAAAAAATGTTGTAGGGATCATAAAAAAAACTATAGTTATTTAGTGAAGCCTCAAGTAGATTTTACCTTAAGGCTTTAATAACGTTTCTCTATAATTTGTAATAATTGTTGTTCGTCTTCTGCTTCTTTATAAAAGGTGTGATGATGTTTTTTTTTTTTGTTTTTCTTGTACATATATGTAAAAAATAGTTTTATTTTGTTTTGCCTTTTTGGTTTTATCACGTGTTGCTTAATAATAATTTCCAATTCTTATCAATTTTGTTTATTACTTTAAATGAACACTCCTACTTCGCTTGAATATGCAATTTATTAAATTTATGGGCTTTGAGTAAAATTATGGTTAAGAATTTTTCAGTTAATTGTGCTTGGAAATTTTGAGTTTTCAACACAAACAGCATAAATGTAATTAATAACTTTATGTTAAAGTTGAATTATACCACACATACTATGGTGTATGGGTAACGTGACCATACATACCGCTTTTGGTGAGAATATTCCGTTTTTTTTTTTTTGAAAGCCTAGATTTTATATTCCACTATTTAAACCAAAATACTGCTTTTTACCCATAATTTTTTTTTTTTTGCTAATTTTAAAGGAAATATGTACATATAAAAATTTAAATTTTATAATAAAATTTAAACTTTTTTTAACATTTGAATTTAATTTGTTTTATTTCCCTGTCAATGGACACTTTAAAGTACAAAAAAAAAACAGTACTTCTCAAAAAATTCAACAAAATTCACAAAAATGTTTTTTTTTACAAATGGCAATTTTTACAGGTCCACAATTCTTTCATGGCATTCTTTAAGGTTTTCAAAACAGTTTTTCGTTTTGTAAACCTGGTTCATTTTATAACCTATAGCCTAAACTACATACATATATTTTTTGACCGAGAAAAGATATTGGTTGCCAATTTTATGTGTATAATTGGAAATTCTGCTGTTTAAGTAATAAAGTAAATTTGAGGATACTTTAAACCAAAGCAGTATTTTGAAATTTTAATTTTCAAATACATTTCATTTGAAAATTATAAGAGCACTCGCATGCTTGCTTTTTAAAGATCTAACTGGAGACTTTCAGAAAATAAAAATATCTTTGAAATCAGATGAGAAGGGATTATTTTAAAGCCCAAAAGTCTGACCCATGTTTAAAATTTAAACTCTAAAGCTGTGTTCACATTATGTGTATTTGTCATGTGGACTGTCACTTTTTCGCATGTCAAATTTGTACATATAGTCTGAACACCTTCAAACAATATCATGTGTTATTTCTCTGTGTGCAATACATATGACATTTTTGTATTTAGAATGAGTTCTATTTTCAAGTGACAAACCATCTGACATCAGCTGTTTTTATAACAAACATTTTGTGGCGGCAAAAATTAATTGAAATTTTAATAAAACTCAACTACTCAACTACTACTACACATGAAATCACATATGGGTAGAAAAGTGACATTCCACATGACAAATACACATAATGTATTAACTCTTGGCTCATGTAAAATTTTGTCCCGATCGATTTATTTTTAAAAAAATATTGATTCTACCCCACTGTTTCCGGTTTCTCAGTTATCTTCTAGAATTATTGAATTTTGAAAAATGTTCAGTTCCATGTTTTTTTTTAAATCGTGCCTCTTCTTTATAGTGATTCTAGAACTGGTTCTTAAATGTTATTTTTTTTTTTTTTGAAATAGTGTATGTATTTTTATGAAAGTGCTTTAAATCAAAAATTTCGAATGTTTTTTTTAAGTTTTTATTTTAAAATTTAAAATTTTTCCCAAATCAACGTTGCAGGTAACTGGTAACTTTGATCATTTTTAAACCGATTAAAAATATAGATATGCAGCTTAAACTTTTAATTAAAAAAATGCTTTTATTTAATTCCATCATGTATCCGAATGATTTTAAACCATTTATTGGGTTGTTTAAGCCATTAATAAGGTTTTTAAAAAAATACCAGTTAAAATACAATTTTTGGTTTAATCTGAAACCAAGTATTCGTTTGAACTTTATTAATATGCAGTAGACGTAGTGTACAATTCCTTTTCAATCACTTGTACACTGCTTCCCTGAATCCTTTGCTTAGTTTGTTTAAGTTTTTGCAGCACATTTTTGTTAAAAGGCTATCATTAATTAAATACTCTGCAGTGATTCTGATTTAGCTAGTTCTAGAATTGATAACTTAAATAATTAATAATAACTTAACTTAAAAGTTTAAAACACCCTAATATTTACTTCCAAATCCCGTATCTTCATCTTTAATATCCCGCTTTTTGATAAAAAAAAACCGTCTGGTCACGTTATGGGGTATGAGATATAAATTTGTTAATATATTGGCGTCTGAAAAATTTTATTTGCCTATAAAATCTCTTTATAGCCATGCTACTATATTATTTGCAAATGAGATATATTGTAAATATGACATTAACTTGATGTACTTTAAGCTTTTAAAGCCTATACACAGATAATTCAGCATTTAAACTATATGCTAAGAAAGCTTTAAAACTTTACTCTGTTTACTTACTATAAATTCAAAAAGTCTTTAAAACATACTTTTAACAAAATGTTAGAAATAACAAGTAAAAAATTAAATAATGTTTAAAAGTTTAAAAACTATTTTGACAAACTTTTAAAGTCATCTTTAACTATTCTTTCAAAACAATTAAAGCTTTAACTGTATTATATGTAATATATGCTCAACTTAATTAAATGTGAATACTTATTCCACTGAGTGAAATTTCTCTTAAGAGTTTATCATGATTCTAAACTGGAAATGTTTTTAACATTTTGAAGCCACAAATTTAAGACCTGTCTGTAGAAAATATTACAAATATTAAAATTATATTGAAAACTAAAAAAAAAAAACTTTATAAAATAATAATTTTATTCAATAATACATATTTTGAAAGCTTTAAAATATTTCAAATTTAAATCTATACATTTAGTTTATTAAAATGCTAAAGTATTTATTTAAATATTTTACTGTTTTTAAAATAGCAAAAATAAAAAAAGCTCTTTAAAAATTATAATAAATATTGAAACTTACAAATTAACTTAAGAAAAGTTTCTAAAGCTTGAAAGTTGAAAAATAATTTAACAAAAATATTAAATCCCAAAAAGCTTTTACCGAAAAACTAAAACTAAGTTTTAGACCAAAAAAAAAAACTTTTTCCAAAAATATCTTAGTGCCATCATTTCCTACTTTTCAATTTAAAATCCTTCATTACTCACGTAATTTAAAGCTTTTATTTTACTTAAAAAGCTCTCGTTCTGTTTTTTATTCTCACTTAAACCTCAATAGCTTTAAAGGAATTTATTTTTATGAAAAAAACAAGTCATTTATTATCTTAATGATCTTAAGGTTTCTAGTTCTCACATTTGTTTATTACCGAATTATCTTTATTGTAGAGAATTATTCAACAAAATTGCATTTAACATGCAATAATTTTATTTAAGTAATTATATATTTAGTTTTTTTTTTTTATTTTTCAGTATTATTTGTTTGTTTGTTTTTATTTTTAGCAATAATCGGAAGTGCCAGTAAATATATGATAAATTTAATTTTGAATTGCAATTCAAACTTGTGTAAATAATTGAGTAAATAATGTTTTTTTTTTAGTCATACGAAAGTATATAAAGCATTAATTTATTAAATACATATATATGTATGTATATGTATGTATGTATATCAAACATTTGTCTTTTAAGAATGAATCACAAAAGATTTTATAAATGAAAAGTTTAAGTGTAATTCAAAATTTGTTAAAGTACAGATAAGCTGTTTAAATAATTGACTTAGAACTTTAAATTAATTTATTTTATTTTTTTTAGTTGTATTTGTTGCAGATATGATGCCATTATTTATTAAAGTGTCATTAAAGTGTCATGCGTTTAATGGCCGAATTCTCGGTCATTAGTTAACCATTGGTAAAATAAAATACTAACTATTGTTTAACTATTACTATTAAGACTGTGAATTTAGCCATTATTCAAATTCGTAAGACATATTTACAATTGTAAAGCTTATTTTCATAGCAACAGCTGTTATTTGACTAATAGTTAAACAACGACGTTTGGGAGTTTAACTAATGACAAACTAAGCATTGCGAATAAAGAATCATTAGTTAAGCTTTTGCCATTAGCTAACTAAAGACTGTGAATTTAGCCATAAGTGTCTTTTGTGTTTGTACAATTAACAAATTACTGTTGTCAATTTAACAAAGATTTTATTTATTTGTTTAAATCTAATAACTATACGAGTTGCTTTGTGAATAAATATATCAAGTCAACGTTAAGGCAGGTTATCTAATCTTAAAATTAAATATTAGTTGCAAAAGTTGCTCAATTTTCTAGAGATATTTTATTAAAATAAGTGATATGAATTTGATTGGTGGATTTTTAGCTGCAGTCGTGTTCTTTTAATAAAAGTCTTTTTATATTAATGTAAATAAATTCTTAATAATATTGATTTTGACAAAGTTTTAACAATTTTTCTTCTACGTTATCTGAAAGCTTACAAATTTTAATTGTGTTAGTCATATTGAAAGCTCACTTAGAGTATCCCTTACTTATGGCGTTTTCTTTTCTGGCAAAATGTTACACGTTTTGCCCATTTCGCACCTTTTTTTTATTTTTTTTTTTTTTGTGTTCTTTTCTCATAAAATGTCAACACTGCTAAAGTGTAGTGTGTTCTTTTCTATAAATGTCACACTATAAATTTAAAAAATGTTGCACCTTTCACACTCTGTATTTTTAGAGGGAGAGAATCGCACGATAAAACAGCTGACATTTATTTTGTTTATGAATGTGTATTTGTGTTAAAAAACAAAAAAAAATATACAAAATGGAAAATATTACTACTTTTTTATGTGCTGAAAAAATTTTGGATGACTTGATGGATTCATCTTCATCATCTGATGATGATAAAATATTTGATATGATTATGGAAAGAAATCCTCAACCACGAGTAGAGAACGTAATTAATGAATACTCTGAAGTTGATGTATGTCAACTTTCATAGGACTATATCTCCTACTTTTTATATATGTAATGTATGTTTATATATACATATAATTTTTATAGTTTAAGAAGAATTTGCGTATTAGTCTTTTTTAGAGATATTCATTGTCTTATTTCAAGCGATCTTACCAGGGAGTTATCTGCTTCTTCTTTTTTAACAAAAAAAAACAGCTGTACATGAAAAAAAAAGTGTTACACTCTGGTGTGATTTTATGTTCTATTCTGGCCATTAAAAATGCGTAAATTTACCTTCTCCTAAACTATCGCCATATTAAAGTAACGGCTAACTTTCATATAAATTAGTAAAACTAGTAACTGAGCCAGCACCCAAACATTTAGTTATATAATTAGTTTTCTATTCTGTAGCTGTTGTTTGCAGTTTTAATTCCTGCCTGTGACTTTGTAAATCATTTCGTTTGAAGTTTTACTTCTATTCAACATACGCTTTTGTTTAATTTTTTATGGCATTTACCTATTTCTAATCGAACAAACAATGATGCCTTTCATTTAAATTATTTTATATGATTATTTGTTCAAGTCTAATTAAATTTAGTTCTTTTTTTTTTTTTGTTTGTTGAGTGTTTGTGTTTTGTGATGATGTGATGATAAAAGCAACCTTTGTTTTGACCATTTAGAAAAATGTTGTAATATATTGACTGATTTTTGTTCATTGTTTTTATTTTTTATATGAATACAAACAGCAACAAAAAAAAGCAATTAATATTTCACGCACATATCAACAATAAGAATAATAAAAACAATGAAATTTACAACAGAAACAGCAGCAACAACAACAACAAAAACGCCAAATTACAATACAATAGTTTAATTTTGTGGTCAACCAATGATTTAAGAAATAAATACCAGCAAGTACTTGTATTTAAATGTTTGAGTTTTAAAACGTTCAATAATTGTTCTATTAACCCCTTAAAGGCGTTATATATACTCGTATAATGGCAATGACTTGCAATTCCAAAATAATTTACTGACTGATTGAAGTATTAATTAATAATTGAAGTATTAATTATTAATTTATTATAATTCAAAAATTGTATTATCCCTGAGGAAGCTATCCATTGTGATAGCGAAATATTGGAAATAAATATATAAAAATAAATCAAATATTTTTATATAAAATTAAAATGACCTAATTGCTTGTTAAAAGAAACTATTAAATACATTCTTATATTTATATGACTATAGCAGTAATTTGCTGCACTTGCAAGTGCAAGTATATTTTTAATAAAACTTTAAGCATTTTTAGTAAATTAGTAATATCTATCTATAATATTTATGTAAAAATACCTCATACAAATGAATAAAAAAGTAATAAAAATAAGCAAAGCTAAATTTAAGTTATTTAACCTGTGGTGAAAGTGTTTTTTATTTTATTTATAAGATAAATGCAAGCGCGTGCATGCTTTTTAAAGCTTTATTAATTTATCTTCTTATTCAAAGTCATTGTATAACCACCAATAAAATGCATGCATTACATTTAAATCAGTAATAGAAATAAAACATTGTGTTTTTCCATAATGTCGTGTTCTATTTTATAATAAAATTCATTTTTTATCTTAAACAAAAGCAAAAAAAATCCTGACCCATTGTGCATAAATATAAAAGTGATTTATTGTACACCTTAAATTTGATCAAATGACATAATAAAGAATTTCTATGATAAATGAATCACTTAAAAAGAAAAAAAGTTTTCTTCCTTGAATGAATCACTGGACAAAAGAGTAAGAAACAAAAAGATAGAACGTGTTTGATAAAAATGTAAAATTAATCATGTTTTTTTTTATATTTATAACAGAACAGTTTCTTCTTGTCATGGACCTTGGTGGAAAAAACAAGCATGTACATATGTTTGAATATCCTTTAATAACTGAGTAAAATGTGCTAAATAAATGTGAATCATCTAAAGTCATTCTAAAAGTTGTAAAGTTTTTAAAACTTCTTTAACTACATATTTAACAGTTTATGCTATATAAATATTATCTAACTTATTAAAGCTTGAATTGTAACATATTTGGGTTAGATTTTACTAAAGTTATTACTAAGCTTGCATTATTCTTAAAATACTGTTCTAGTTTTATAAACATTACTAAGCTATTCTAAGTTTAACTAAACTAAGTTTAAATTATACCCCTAAACCAAGTTTAGAACTCTAATATTATAATAGTATAATAGTATAGTAGTATAATAGTATAATAGTATAATAGTATATTAGTATAATAGTATAATAGTATAATAGTATAATAGTATATTAGTATAATAGTATATTAGTATAATAGTATAATAGTATAATAGTATAATAGTATAATAGTATAATAGTATAATAGTATAATAGTATAATAGTATAATAGTATAATAGTATAATAGTATAATAAATAGTACAATACAAAACTGAAACTCTCTCATAAACCAGAAAGTTTAAGCAACCAAAACTAAAGCTCTTGTTGCTTCACAAAGGTTTAATTTAAATTTTAGGTTTTATGGTTGTTTTGACTCTATTTTAAATTTGTTTCTAACAAATGATCACAAAATTACGCACAATGTCAAATTGCAATTTATGTGCTGTTTTGCACAGTGGCTAGAAGAGTTGGGTGTAATATTAATTCATACGGTTCTGTTTTTTTTTTGTATATTTTCTTATTTTATTCTGTGGAATACAAACAATAAATTACTGATTTAAAACGTATGCTAAGCGTGTAACTAACGATCGTGATTGTTATTAAGAAAAAGCCAATGCTGTAAATTTCAATTATATATTGAGTTTTGTAGCCAGTTAGAATTAGCAATAACATTGATTTTATGTTACAACAATTAAGCTTTGGGGGTCTTTGGCAAATTGACAGTTTGTGTGTAAGATGTTCGACATAATGTATACATACGAACACATACATATAGCAGCCTGGGAAAGTGTCTGCTGGCAGGTCGAGTAGAATTTAAAAATGCCCTGCGGTTATTATTAGCCGATTTTTTTACAAATAAACTAATCCCAAATAATGGTTTTGCGATCAAACAAAAACAGCTTTTTTCTATTAAGGCAAAGATTAAAATCAAAAGCTTATATAAAAAGCTTTTGATTATTACTTTGAATTTATCAAGAGCTTTTGATATAAAACCCCTTAAAGACTGAAATAAGCTCTTTTACTTAAATTAAGCATGTTTTCGTTTAAAAAAATTATTGTTTTTAAAGCCACAAAAAAGCTCATATAACTTGAATTAAACATATTTATTTTAAACGGCTTTTCAGAAGAACCATATATTAAAAACTTTTTTACTTTTTTACTTTTCTTTTAAGCTTCATTTTGAGCTTTCTTAACTTTAATTTTCTACTTTTAAATATGCATATTTTTATAAAATTAACTTACTGTTACAAACTCTTTATTGAACTTAAACTACTACATAATTGAGACAGTTATATAATTCTAGAGACTATCAAGTGGAAAGTATGAGAAGCTTATAATGATTATTTTGCTTTGAACTATTAAGAGCTTTTGGCATAAAAACTATTAAAGCTTTAAAATTTGGACTGAAATACAATCTGTAACTTATATTAAAGCAAGTTTTTATGTGTTTATTAGAAAATTCTTTGCGTCAAAAGCTTTTCATATATATTTACTTTAAACAGCTTCCATATAAACTTCATGTCAACAAGGATTTCTTAAGCTTTAATTTTCAACTTTAAATATATTACTAACTGTTACAAACTTTGCAATGAACTTAAACTACTAGACAAATTACGAAGCACTTTTGAAAGGGAGTATCTAGACAGTTATAAAATTCTAGACACTGTCTAGTGGAAAGTAATTTGTTTAGAGAAAAAAATAATCATTAACAATCATCGATATTACGAAATTTAGATTTATTTTTTATGCTACATAAAATAAACTACTTGCGTTTAAAATTAAAAATAATAAAAACGAAACGCTAAAATAGCGTCTGTTTGTAGTTCAAAAAACGTTTATAGAATATTTGATGAATATACACACTGGGGAGTTTTTTTCTGTTGGCAAACTGGTTTATTTAAATTGTACAATTCTATACACAATTTCGTTCTTTTTTTTTTTTGTTGCTAAAATTTCCATCAAGGTTTATTTCCGCTTTATGAACGTGTTAATCGATTTTTCAGTAAAAATGTAAAATTGCCTGTTAAATAATACTTGTTGTTTTTTACACTTTAATATGGATGAAAAATTATTTAAAAACATTTTCAAGCCGACATAAAACAATAAATAACTGTCATTAAATAAATAAAAAAAATAAAACGTGCAAATATAAAATGATTTAACAGCTGAGATTTAAAATTTCACCAAATAAAGTGCCGGTTAATAATTCTCAAAAATAAAACAAAAATAAAAGAAAATTATTTATTTATTTATGTATTTTCAAATCAAAAATACAAAATCTTCTAAATATTTTACATGGCCCCTGTTGATAAAACTTCTTGGATATTAAATTTAATTTAGCTTTTTGCCCTAGAAATTTACTTGTACATACAAACACACTAAAAAAACATGTCAACTGTCAAATAAATAAAACATAAAAAATGGCGTCATACAAAGGAATAGTTGCCAACTGCTTAATGTTTTGCTCCATAATTTTACTGTTCATTCATTTTGACCGACAAACCAAACACAACAAATAAAAGTCAAGGAAACTAAAGTTTTTTTTTATTGTTATTCATCTTACCTCCTTACAGTTTCATGCCTAAATATGTAGATGAGTAATGACGTCTCTCTCTCTCTCTCTCTGTGTATTTGTTTTCTTGGGATTTATTAATAATTTCCATATTGAATTACGTTGAGGAAGTTTTCGTAAATGGCATGACTCACGCACTCGTTTTTAATCTTAACAATAACAATTTGTTATAATTTTCAGTTTTTTTTTACACATTTAGGAAGAAAAATCGATAAATTTTTGAAGGTTCAAGGTACCAATGCATTGAAACAGGGATTAAATGTCATTTTTGAATAGTTTATTAGGCAAATAATTCGTAAAGCTTTCTTAAACAATAAAAAAAGTAAATAATTCCTAAAAGCTTTAAAAAATTTAAGACTTTGCCGGCGTTTATTTATTTTGTCAAAGCCTTTCTTTATAAATTTGTATTTTTCAAATGGATTCTTTAGTTTTTTTAATGACTTTTTTAATAAATGTAGTTTCGAAATTATTTACTTTAAAAACTTATATTTACTTAATTACAAAGCTTTACATATTTTGAGCTTTTGCCAGCATCCCTGCTCAAAAGCTTTATCCATGTATGTAATGGCATCACGTGAGAACGGCTGGAGCGATTTGGCTGATGTTTTTTTTATTCGATTCGAAATTCTTAGGAGATAGTTTGTAAAGAAGAAAAAAATCAAAAATTCCGAGTAAAATGGTCCATGTATGTAATGGCATCACATCCAATCCAATGGGCTTTTGTAAATTTACAACGTCTTAAGAAGAACTAATAGCAAAACTGTTCCCAAATATTGTTCAAAATTACAATAATTATGGTTGAGCGAAAGAGCCATTTTAGCTGCAAAAAATAAGGACGTTGATGTTATAAAATTAAAAATTCAAAGCTTAATAAATGGCGAATTGCATTCGTATAAGTCAATTGATTCTATTACAGATCCTGATGATATTGTTAACTATCCAGTTGAGTTTATGAATTCATTTGACTTACCGCGGATGCGACCGCATGACTTGCAGCTTAGGTTGAATCAGCCAACACCATGCAATGGTATTAGATTAGTTGTTAAAACGCTGATGTCAAACACTATTAAGGCAAAGAAAATTATAGGAAAGTTTAAAGGTGAAGAAGTGCTTATCCCCAGAATACCTATGAAACCAAGTGATCCAATTTCCAGTTCGCTTTGCATTCGCAATGACGATAAATAAATCTCAAGGACAATCTTTAATAGTGTGTGGGTTAAATCTAGAATCCCAATGTTTTTCTTACGGTCAATTGTATGTTGCGTGCTCGAGAGTCGGTACACCGTCAAAAAACATTGTTTACCATCAAGCTTTAAAATGACTTTTTTTTTTGTTTTTTAATTAATAATTGTTTCAATTATTGTTGCATATTATAATAATCGAATTTTGATACAAATTATTGTTATTTTTTCATTTACAGAAAATTTTGTGTCTTAATTTTTAATTCTATATGAATTACAAATCATTTGTAAATACTGAGCGAAGTCGTGACGGTCAGCTAGTGTTGTAATATAAAAGCCTTTAGTAAATAAATATATTCCTATATGTGTTACAATAAATGCCATAAGGCGAAATCTTTAGTCTAAAGCCAATATCATACAAATTGCCAATAAAAAAAAACAGAGGTATAACATTTAAAACAAAGTCACACTTTCAGTAGATGGCTTTCTAATAAAAAAAAACACAAATTCTCTTCAATTATATATACTTTGCCTTACAATTCAATCAAAACTGACTCCCATCATTAACATATTCCCAATTACTTCCCATTTTCTATTACTAAGCTTAAAAAAAATCCTTTCAATATTTGTTCAAAAGTTCGTTAAAAATATCCATTTAGCTAAGAAAACAAACAACTAGTAACCATTAATATTTATGACTTAAATTATCAACTGCAAATATAGTATAAGAAACAAGATGTAAGAAAAACTATCGCCCAAAATAAATAAAATCATTATGATTATATTAATGAACGAAATTAATGTGTGGCACATGCCCCCGAAAAGGCAAATGAACTTTACTAAAATGAAAATTTTAACACAAAGACAAGATATTTACTGACTAAAAAAAATAAAAAAAATATATCAGAAAAACTATTTCTTGTTTAAATTTCTTTTAAACTTAAATTCCATGTCAAGCCAGGCGGCCGGCCATTCATGCGTTCTATTTCCTTTTTTTTGTTTTGTTGTTGGTTGGTTTTATTTACGTGTTTTTTTTTTTTTGTTATTTAGGTAAAAAACCTTAACTTTCTAAGCTTTATTTTTATTCTCCTTGTAAAACTTATTTAAACAAATACCTGACTTCTTGAGTATTCAGTTCTTTATGTTTATATTTCAAACTGACTGTTGCATATCACTGACTCTTAAAGCGGCAACTGACATATTTACATTGAAATGGGGTGGGGTAACACACTCTTATCGACAGGCAACTACAACCAAAACTCATTGCAACTCCCAGTATGTTTGAAATTTCCGGCTAAATAAACGCGTAAGGATATAAATTATATTGTAAAATGGCACGAAAGGAGCTTAAGCTTAAATAAGGAGTAAGAGGAAAGTGGCATAAAAAATAGTAGAAAATATTTATGTACGAACGAACGTACGACCAACATGAAATAAATTTAGGTCGTTTAGTGTGGGTCAATGACTTAAGTGGAGTGGCAGAAACAGCAGAGGGTGTTTGTTGAAACTTTGCCCACAGTACGTTAAATAAATAATATATATGTATGTATATACATACATACATATGTATATAATTGGTGTATGCATGCATGTTTGTACATCGAAAAGAGAATAAGGTTAACTAGTGGTTAATTAAATAAGAAACGTTGTATTTCTTTCATTTTAACTCATTATTTATTTAGTAAAAAGAAATTAGTAAATTATGTTTATTTATTCTTACTTAATTTGCCATCATAATATTAAGGCTATTCACTGTAAGCTGCTAATTGTTTCCAATTAATTGTAATGGTATTTTAGTGATTTGTTTTATTTCTTTGTTGCATCTTATAAACATATTTACTTATTTGTACAATTTAATAGAGTATATTTGCCTCTTTCCTCAACCTGTTTGGTGTTTTCTTAACAATTTTCTGTGTCATATTTTCGTATACGAACGCAGTGGCTATGGATAGATAATAAAAACAACAGCATAAAACATGTTTCAACATGTTGCATATTTTGTTGATTACGTCATTGATGCAGTAGTACAATGCAAAAAAAAGTAGTAGTAGTATTTTTATAGACATCTAAAAACGAAAAAGCTTTTAAATGATTTAGTTGATCTATTTGTCGCAATTTTAACAAATATTGGTTTGCTTCTCTACCAGAGAAGGGAGTATGTGGGTTTTAAATGAAACTAAGGCAAAAATATTCAATATTAGATAGTAATACATAATATAGCTTATTGCCTCTTTAAGTAACACTTAAGATAACTTTCTAAACATTGTTTGGTTTCTTAAGTTTATTAAACATTTTTGACCTGTTTGACCTTTATATGTTTTCAAAACGTAAACAAGAGATTTTTAAAACTTAAAAGCAGCTTAACTTAAACACTTAAATGTCTGTCTTTTTTTTCAACTAAACAATGGTGCAACTATACAAGGTGAGTGCAAATCGACAACAAATACAACACAAAACAGAAACAACAGGCATTTTGTTTGTGTAAAATAATGTACTACTATCAAAAACACTTGAAAAAGTATTACTTTTGAGATAAGTAAATTGTAAACAAAGTCAGTCAGCTGTGCTGCTGCACTCACCTTGTATAGTTACACCATGAACTAAACAAAATCTTAAATTAACAAAAACTTTTTTAAAATTTCATTCGTAACATGCCTGGATAAAAGCTTTTGCAATTTTTTTTTAAATGTCTGTTTAACTTTCTGCTATCTTTGTAGGTTTGAATGATGATTGTCTGTGTGGTTTTAATAATTTATTGACTTTTCAATACTTGCTACTGTCCTACTTTTAGTGGAATTCGTTTGATTTGCCTTTTGAAAATTTCATTTTCTTTTATTAATAAAATAGAAACAAAAAACTTCACCTATATTTTATTAAACAGATTTTTTTACATTAAATATGGACTATTTAAATTTTGAATATTATGGCAAAGCATTTCTAAATACCATTGCACTAAATTAGTAATATTATTGAAAGATTTTTTGAGGAGAAATTTTTATACATAAATTGTAATTTAGATAAATGAAACTAAAAATCGTTCAGAAACCCAAATTTAAATTAAAATCAAACAAATGTCATATTGAATAATGAAGCTATCTATATTGTAAATATATACATAATTCACGATATTGAATTGTTTGAACCTGCTGTGAATAATCGCCCTAAACCTAATACTTGGAATATCAACGTTAATCCTCTGGATGCAAAGTTTATCTGAATAGTACCAGGTAACATACCGATACACCAGCAGTATCAATATGTTGGATATGGTTTTGAGAATTTGGTATTTAAAATCAGCAAAATGTGTCTATTATAAACCGAGATTTTTGTAAACGTTGGAAGCTCACCACTTAAACATGGAAACTCCCATAACATTCTGATTTGACTGTGCTGAAAACATCATACCAATCGTTTAAAAAATAATCGAAAACCGGTTTTGGCAGAATTAAATTTTGTAATAGCTAATATATACTATAGATACATAAATTACGTTCATAAGATATTTGGAGATATCGAAAAGTCGATTTCAACAGGTCGGCGGACATCGCTTCCTTCAGCTTACTGTATGAGTAGAAAATTGTTTCTGGTCGAATTCTCTTGAGCAATTAAATTTAGATACCAAACAAAGTATTGACAGATCTAATCTTTTTAAGTTTATCTTCTTGTATTTGTATCTATTTAAGTTACCTCCTCAATAGGAGGATTTATTTGGTCTGATATATATCATAACGCCGTCATCAATATCCGGCTTACGCCCAAAGGAGTCTCGTCAAGCAAGATCCACCGACATATACCTTCGTATGGGAAACCGGACTTCCCGAACTCCACCTCTGAGTTTAATGGTCTCCACCAATATTAAAAAATGAGTTTTGTTTGGTACTCCATCACGACAAACTCATAGGTTATAAAACCATAACAAAAATATAGCATGTGGTCAATGCAAACTTCGAGAAACTGTAACGAGGTACAGTTATATGACGCCAAACAATGCGAGTGAGTCGCAAGACTCTCAAAGGCAGCGAAACAAGGACGGCCTGATTACCCTTAAAAGATAATGGCAATGACGCGCGAGTTCTTTCTCCACCCAGAGTTGAATTACGACTGATTTTATCTTCTTAAATAAATATAATTATTATTATTATCTGTCATTGTTTGATTAAAACAGTTTTAAATAAACAATTACAGATTTCAATACGGTTAAAATAATGATGGTGAACACATATTTTAGTACATTTATCTCTCAAAATATATATTTGCATGTGTCTTCACTATGTTGTTAAATGCAATAGCAGGAAAGATTAGTTCACGTCCTGACGAGCCATCATTTTTTGTGCACAATAACAAAACGTCGATAGAATTAGGGACATATATTTGTGCATGTTCCCCAATGTGGAGATGTCGATGGTCATTTTCAAACTTTGGTTTTTATTTTTTTGTTAAATGACACTCTTTTGGAGTGAAGATTTAATTTGCTGGCAGACATAATTGTTGGAACCAATATATTTTGACAATGTTGTTGGGACAATAACCTAACATGAAGAGAACCTAAGACAGTTGTCTACACAAGACAAATACACTTGCAGCAAAAAATTGTTTGGAAAGAAACAAATTGATGAGTTTTTGATACAAGAGGATTATTTATTGACTCACTGAATAAATTATTATGCGATTGAAATAAATGTGTTATTACTTATTAAATTATAATAAATTAAAAACAGCGGAAATTATTTTAATCCTATACATATATTGTAAAACATAAAAAAAAATTATTTAAATCCACTTTTTTGTCACATAACAAAATCATGGTGACAGTTTAAAATGCAATGACGGCTCTCACTTGTGTCACAGTTGTTACTTATAAAACCAACTAAACAGGGAAGAGCGTTTTCTTATTTACATATAAAAAGTAGGAACTAATTTTTCTAATTAAATAGTTAATCAAGTAGCCAGCTTAAATATAACAGCTTGGAATCAATATCTAATTATTATAATTATTTATATCACTTATAAACAGCTGTTAGTATTTTGACAGATATCACTTCGTTAAATAACATTAAATGTAAACAACTGAATTCAAATCAAAATTCTTTACAAGTTTATTAACCCTTTTTCCAATGTGCCTATTTTTATTCATTTACGAGTATGTATTTTCTGTTTTAAACGGATATTAAAATTAATAAATCAATTTAAATAATATACATACATACATACTTTTTTTTTACAAACAATTCCATTTCAATCTCATTGTATTTCTTGTCATATGTGTCAATTTTATATTAAACAATTACAAATAACAAATTATTATTTCTATGACATTTTAACATAGGATTTGCATACTTAATAAATTTCATTTCATTATGTTTTTGAAAATAATTTGAATTATTATTTTTATCACTAACGCAAACGTACATAAACGTACCAATACAATTGCTTGAAATATATGTATGTATGTATGTATGTAAGTATGGTTGGCATGAGCATGAAAAATAGAATCAATCGATTTGTTTGGTTTGGATTGGATTGGTTTGAAATGGATTTGATAGGAGACGAGTAGTTTTGTAGTAAGTGTGAATGATTTTGAATGGCATTCGTAAATAAAATAAAATAAAATTAAATAATATAATAATTCCAATACGAGTAAATAGTAATATGTAGTAAAAGTATGCGAGTGTATAAATATGTAAGGGACTTGTACACTAGATAGCTGTCAATTATTATTTTTCTATGTCAACCATAATATAGTGAAAATGTTTAGAATTTTTTACATGTCTTGTGTTCAATTTATATCCTTATGTCATCATTTGTTTGTTAAGGAATTTGTGGATTATAAAAAAAAAAAACTTTGGGGAAATATTGGTCCGCTAGGCTGCTATTTGGTGTCAGCTGAAAAAATCATATGTTCAACTAACACTGTTGAAATGTAATTACGAGGGCGGTTCGGAAACTTCTTAGCCTAGCACAGAAAGAGAATAGTTGGTTTTTCAAAAACATTTTTATTTTTCAATATAATCTCCTGAATCTTCAATACACTTAGTCCAACGCTTATCTAGCAATTCTATCCCTTGATTAAAGTAGATTTCTTCAAGGCCTTCAAAATAGTGGTTTACAGCTGTAATTGTATCTTTATTTGAGATAAAACGCTTGCCAGCTAGGAATGTTTTTAGATTTGGGAACAGGTAAAAGTCACTGGAAGCTAAATCAGCAGAATAAGGTGGATACTCAAACAACTCGTACTTTAATTCGTTGATTTAATACTCTTGTGCGCTGGTGCGTTGTCTTGATGAAAAATTATTTTTTTTTTGTGTTGTAAGCCAGGACGTTTTTGTCGAATTTTAACATTTAATTGATCTAAAATGTTGCAATAGTACTCTGAATTTATTGTTTTATTCTTTTGCGGATGGGCAATCAATAAAATATCAATAAAATCCCAAAAAAACCGTTGCAATAATCTTACCAGCCGATTGAATTGTTTTTGCCTTCTTTGGGGCACTTCCTCCAGCTTTAGTCCATTGCTTGGATTGTACTTTCGTCTCTGGAGTATAGTGGTGGATCCATGTCTCATCCATAGTTATAAAACAACGCTTAAAATCCATTTTTTTTTTTTTAAACCAATCTTGAGAAATTTTCATTCTTATGCGTTTTTGGTCGACTGTTAACAAATGAGGCACCCATCTTGCAGAAAGCTTTTTCATCTGTAGCTCAAAAATTAAATGGACTCGATCATTTAAGACGCCCATGATATATTTAATACTATATCATGCACTTTAGCTAAAATTTATGTTGTTGTTGCTGTTTTTGAACGTCCACGACGTTGTTCATACTGCGTGTACGACCACATTTAAATTCAGCAATCCAATTTTTTACTGTTGCATATGAAGGAGCACTTTCACCTGACACATTCACCATATCATTATTAATTTCTTGTCCCGATTAACCTTTTTTATTTAAATATTTAATGACACCACGAATTTTTAATTTTTTCGTTGTAAAAAAATCGCGGATGCGTCTTTTTTCAACACCTGTTTCTATATAAAGGAGTTGCCAGATAGAAAAGAAATTTAACATGTGTTCATAGCACAGTTGGAAGTTTCCAAAACACTTAACTTTTTTCTGTTTATACTATATACGCTTTCTGTTCTTGGCTAAGAAGTTTCCGAACCGCCCTCGTACCTATAGACTTTCCTGCAAGCTCTAAAAACCGGATTCAAAAACATGTTTGCTGGCAAATATTTTTCTCCCACATTTAGCAAAGTTCTTAGCTTTATATCACGTACTCTACTTATTATACTTTGTTTAGAAATATTTGAAAAAAAACACACATTGTTAGAAAACAATTTATTTATTATAAAATACTAAAAAAAACTTTGTAAAATTGATTGCATTAAACATACAAGCATTGAACTAAATTTGTAATGTAATAGTTTTAACCCTATTTTTTCAGTTCTATAGCAACAGATTGCAATAGCTTTAAATCACTTTCTCTGTAATTTTCTACAATTAATTTAAAAGCATTAATCTTTTTGCTCTAATCATCATTTGTTTAACATTAAAGGCAAAAGTAAATACAATTTATTATAAATAATGACTGCATATGTATGTAAGTATATATATAAAAACATAAAGTAAAATTGGTATCAGATTAATGGCCAAGTGACAGGGAAATTATTATTAGAATTTTCAAAATATGTAAAGCAAATTGCATTGACACAATTTCAACAAACAAAAAACATTAATAATTTCTTTAAACAAAACTTAAATTGTAAATTGTAAATAGAAAATATTACAAATACCCCAATATATCTTAAACATTTTTATTATTTTCTTTTTTATATGACCCTGGCCATCATTTTCATACATATGTATGTAAGTACATATTAGTAAAAGAATGTATGGGTTTTTACAAATTCTTTTGAGTTTGAATACATTTTGCCAAATGTTAAAAGTGCATACCTTTTGGCCATGTTTTACATTTAAGTTCTATAAATATTTAACAAAAAATAATAATAAAAGAAAAAAATAAATAAATAAATGTCAACGAAATGTTGTCGTCCAATTTTGCCATTTTGTAGTTCAACATTTTTCTGCTTCAACACTTTAGTTTGTCTTTTGCTTTTTTTATATTTTGCATTTGAAATGCTGCTGAAGGCAATTTAGTTGGTAGACTACTGGATACAACAAACAATATACAAATATGTACTGACAACAACAACATTTACGACATCAATTGCAACTGCAACTACAACAATAACATTTACTATTACTTTACATTCCTTTCAGTCAAATTGCAGTGTATTTTTGTCTTATTGTCAGCAATTTTTTTTTGTCAAATAGGGTCAACTAGCAGGTTTGGTGTTTATTTTTCTTTCATTCATTAAAACAAAAAGGACAAACATGTTACAGTATGTGTGTGTGTGTGTAAATAGCTATTATTTAAAGACACTGAGAATACTTTCTTAAAAAACCTTTGATAATTTGATGATTTCTACCTTAAGTCTAGTACTCTGTTCAAAATTTCAAGTGGAATGCTGTCAAAATACATGTTAAAAATTCACATGAAATTTTCATGATAAAATGTTGCAGAAGTAGTTCTCTGTTCATTTTGTGAAAAACATGTGAAATGTATCTAGCAACATTATTTTTTCACTGCGAAATAATTAAAGTAGCAATTGTTTCACGTGGAATTTTCATCCAAAAGCTCCTTTGTCGCAACAGCAATATCTATTACTTGCTGTTCTGCTGCACAAGCGGCTAGTAATATTTGTTTATTCATTTTTATTTAAAGATTTCGATTCAACACAGATTTTTTAATATTTTAACTTTTATTTATTTTCGATTTAAATTCACAAAAAAATCAAAACATATGTCTTTTGTTTACATAAATAAAACAATGTGGCGTACTTTCAATTAAAAAAAAAACGTCAAATTATGTAAATTCGGGTGATAGGCAACATTGGCTATACGTCAAATTTTCCGATTGAAATAATTAATGTTGCTCAACATTTTTCCCAAATTTGAACAGAGTACTAGGCTTAACAAATTTTATTTTATAAAAAAAATTATGCCTTTATTACAAAAATTAATTGTCGAGAGCTTTACACAACAAAGTTGCTAAACAATTATACTAGTAACCAATGTTGCTAAACAATGCGCCTGATAAAACTTACTGTTTTAAGCCTAGACTCTGTTCAAATTTGGGAAAAATGTTGAGCAACATTTATTATTTCATACGGAAAATTTGACGCATAGTTAATGTACTTTTGTAAATAAAATACATACATATGTACATATGTTTTGCTTTTTTGTGAATTTATATCGAAAATAAATAAAAGTTAAAATATTTAAAAATCTGTTTTGAATCGAAATCGTTAAATAAAAATTAATAAACAAATATTACTGGCCGCTTGTGCAGCAGCACAACAAGTAATAGATATTGCTGTTGCGACAGAAGAGCTTTTCGATGAAAATTCCACGTGAAACAATTGCTACTTTAATTATTTCCCTGTGAAAAAATAATGTTGCCAGATACATTTCATATGTTTTTCACAAAATGAACAGAGAACTACTTCTGCAACATTTTTTCATGAAAATTTCATGTGATTTTTTTTTTAATATGTATGTATTTTGACAGCATTCCACTTGCAATTTTGAATAGAGTACTAGGCTTTAAACTAACAACTATTTTGGCCTTATTCATAAAACTTACAACAGGTTTAGAAGAAGTTTATAAAGAAAATTTTGTATGGAAATTTAAAGTCCCTATATACATCGTTATAAAAACAATGTTTATAAACAATGTTAATTTAAAATGATCCACTCCATTTCGAACAATTTTTGATTTTTTTATGCTTTTAACATTAAAAAATATTTTGCCAAATCTAAAAACAAAAGTTAGATTTAGAACACAAAGTTGCTAAACAACGTTCTAACCTTTCTCGTTGTGCAAGTGTTTTTTTTTTCTTTTTTGATTTGTTTATGCAAAACAAATGTTAGTATGTTATAAAGTACTTTCTTACACCCCATACAATTACTTTGGCTCAAGAAAAACCAAGAAAAATACCAGGAAACTATAAGAGCAACTAAAAAAAAAAAGCTCACACGAAACCATTTTTATGTTGACTTGCAGGTATAAAAAAAACTAAAGCAACACAAAGGTGTAGTATCAACATTTTACATTTATTGCAACAAAAAACACACACAGAAAAAGCAAGAGATGGAAATCAGAAAAGGCTTTAGAAAAGAAATACCACCTAAAGGGTCAAAGGTTTTATGTTTCTTAAACGAATAGAAATGCAAAAAACATGCATATAAAATAACCATGACCTTTTTTCCTTTCTACGCGGATTTAAGTTAGAACTTTTGAGTTCTTTCTAGTTTTTTTGCTGGTTTCTGTTTTTGTTTTTTTTTTCAACAGATCAAAACTTTGAAGATATAAAACGAGACTAAAAAAATAAAGAAAAACCAAATCGAAATGAATGAATGAATGAGCGAACTGAATGATGTACAAATGTGTATAAATGTAGTATTTGTTTTCTATTTGTGTTTTGTTCTATGACCCAGTTTTAATTATTCAGCAGATACTTTAAGTATTGTTTTGAAAAATGATATCACTGTTTTTTTTTTGTTTCCCATATCGTATGCACATTTTTATGTTGTACAACATTTTGACGGTTTACTGCAAATACAAATACAGACCTATATAATTTATATGTTTTATAGATATATGTATATATGTATGTATATGTAAGTATCTGCTAGATAGAAAAACACCCCTTTCACTTGAACTGCACAATTGTATATTTCTGTTTTTAATCGGAGATGTTGCATGTCTCATTTAAGAGTATGTTAATGTTAAGTGTGTTTGTATTTATATTTTTTTTTTCTTTCTATTTCTTTATTGAATACAATTTCATTGTCTTTGTTAAGCAAGTTACAATTTTATTTTTTTATCTTATCAATGGATTTTCATATAAAAAATGTTGCATTCAGTTTGTAGTTTAATTTTGCTTGCAAATTTCGTTTGAACTTATACTAATTAATGTTAAGTAGCTGAATATATAACATCAAATACTAGAGAACACCCACTTAAAGGAATTTCAATGATTTTTTAAGTATTTCATAGTTTTGCAAAAAGTTAATTACAATTGTAGTTTTAAACATATTGTAGGTACAATTTAAGAGATAAAGTTAAAACTAATAAATTTTATATTGCAGTTTCACTTGTGTTTCCTCGATGTTCTTAATCTACATCATGTTAATGATAAATATTATAGAATTTTTTAAATATTTTTCTTTAACAATTTACTTGTTATGTTAAATGTTACAACGATATTTATTTTAACAAAATTTATATGTTGTTATTGTAATATAATAGTGATTATTTCCCTTGACAACATTGCTGCCAACCATTTTTGTTGCCTAAATATGTTGTACTTATCTATAATTACGGCTTTCCTTCAAGCTTACTAAAACATTTGAAAAACATATTTTTTTTCTCAAATGTTTGCAACAATGTTGCTAAACAGTATTCTCAGTGGAAACATGTACACTGTATTCAAGACTTGTTATTTTGAGCCACATCATGTTTTATAACAAAATTTACTGTTATATTTGACAACAATTTATATAGCTGATGTATATATAATTATAGCAACAATATTTACTTTAAAAAAGTTTCACATTGTTTAAGGCAATTTATATTTCATATCAAAATAAAAAATATGTTAAATTTTAAATAATCTTTGTTTTACAACAATGTTGCTAAATAATGTTTTTAATAAAATATTTCTGTTATTAACTAAAAAAATATATTTTCTTTATTAAGCCTAGTACTCTGTTCAAAATTTCAAGTGGAATGCTGTCAAAATACATGTTAAAAAAAATCACATGAAATTTTCATGAAAAAATGTTGCAGAAGTAGTACTCTGTTCATTTTGTGAAAAAACTGTGACATGTATCTGGCAACATTATTTTTTCACAGCGAAATAATTAAAGTAGCAATTGTTTCACGTGGAATTTTCATCCAAAAGCTCCTTTGTCGCAACAGCAATAACTATTACTTGTTGTGCTGCTGCACAAGCGGCCAGTAATATTTGTTTATTCATTTTTATTTAACGATTTCGATTCAACACAGATTTTTTAATATTTTAACTTTTATTTATTTTCGATTAAAATTCACAAAAAATCAAAACATATGTGTTTTATTTACAAAAGTACATTAGCTACACGTCAAATTTTCCGTATGAAATAATTAATGTTGCTCAACATTTTTCCCAAATTTGAACAGAGTACTAGGCTTTATACATAAATTGTATGTAATAGTTAAAACAACATAGCCTATAAACAATGTTTACTTTAAAAATAATCCATTTTATGCTATTATGGCCTCGCAACTGTGTTGCTTAACTATATATCTGCAACATTTTTATCTAATTAAAAATAATATTAACTAAACCCATCACTTTTCTGATTTGAAAAAAAAAATATTGTTAAAAAATGAAACTATGTTTCAAGAAAAACTAAAAAATAAAAGTACAGCATTTCTGCAACAATGTTGCCACACTGTATTTTTTTCAAAAATGTTGCAAAATTTACAAGACAACATGTTCTTAATATTTATTTATTTAAATTATTAAAATTGAATAAGAACGTCAAGCAAAATATTAAAAAATAATCACTTAAATGGTTTAAGTTTGTTTATAAACGATTCGTAAGTATGATGACAGCAAAATGTTGCTGATATCTTAAACAGAACTGTTTATTTACAAACTATACACCTAATTCTGTTTTTACGCGAATTCGATTTAACGCGTTTCCAAATAAATATTTCATTCTATTTTAATTTAACGCGATCTAAAAATGTATGCATTTTTACCAGAAAAACGTTGTTTGCACTGGTTTTGGAGAATTTTAAATTAAACACATAGTTGGCAGCACTAAAAATCGTCTGGTACGAAAAACAACCGCGAAATTTCAACGTGAACTGAAATTATTAATGGGTAGTTATCATGAATTACATAACAGTCTTATAAAAACTGTAAGTCAACGATTAATAACGGAATTTGTGACAAAATCACTGAACCATCACCAGCAACTGATCATGATTTCGAAAATATTTCTAGCGATGAAAGTGGTGTCTTTTGTAAACGAATGCGATTATCAGAAAGTGATACTGAATAAAAAATATATGTACTATATCATATTTATATAACAAAAATATATATTTTTAAGTTTTATGGTTTTTTGTGATTACTTTTCTAAATGAACTCTTTTTTCTATTGGTTTTGTTTAAAATATGTTTGTGTATAAAGCAACATGAATTTGAATTATTTATCTAATTTTACCTGCTATTTCATACGTGGAACCAATTCCCTCATTTAATATGGATACTCTATCTTTTTTACGCGGTTTTTTTTACGCGAGTTTTCGAGGAACGTATCTATCGCGTAAAAACAGAATTAGGTGTACATACATATGTAGGTATGAACACTTTGAAAATCTTTTAGAAAAATGTACTAGCTAGTAGCTACGTACACGTTGCTGTTACACATTTCCATAATTTTTGTTTATTTAATTTAAATCAACTTTTAACATTACAAGTTCAAGATCACTCGACACTCTTTTAGTTTTACTTTATGTACAAAATTTCAAACTATGTTTATATTTGGCACTTTTATTTTGGCCACAATATAACTTGTAATATTTTGCTTCTATGTACAAATTATATCGCTTTCAAAAAATATTTTATATCATTAATTTTTTTTTTTAAATTATTAAGCTGTTATTATGAAATTATGTGATTGACATATTAATTCTGAATTTGTCTCCAAAAAAAAAAAAACACTCAGAGAAACTTGCATAACACAGAGGCGGAGGGGCGTGCGGACGGCGTGTTACTGTGTTAATAATATTAAGTACTCGAATGACCAATATTATGGACAATTTGTGTCTCCATCTGAGAGGGGTAGACTTAAAACAAAAGAATTATATTGTACAAAAATATATATATCTGTATGCAGACACATAAAATGTTTATATACATTTACTTAGTAACTGACGTTTATACAATTTGATCTTTTTTCGAGACGATTTTTCTACATATTGTACTAGTATTAATTTTTGGATTTATGATCGTAAGCAGTTTTTGGTTTATTTATATGGCCGCAACAGAATATAAGTTTAAAGTTTTATTTTGATTTTATTTATTCCAGGGAGGAAGTATTTTTTTATTAACACGAACACGAGTACTAGTAGTTTTTTATTAAAATTTTTAATATTGTCTATGCGGTTTAGTTTTTTTCAAAAATGTATGTGTGATTTTAAAGCTGTAAGGGTTTTAATGGGGTTTGTTTAAACAAATTGTTTAAGTGTGGTAGTAGTTAACAATTTTGTTGATGTTGAGTGTGATTGTTTAAAAGATTATTATTATTATTTCGTTGTTAAATAAAAAATTTACATAAAGTTTGTTGAACTCTGTTTAAGGTGTCTGAATGCCGTATTTGTACAAAATTTATTTGTTTAGAATAATTAAATAAAAATATACTATATGGAGTTTAAGCTATTCAATCAAAGTCTTTCTTTTTGTCAAGTTTTTGCTAAAAAAGTGGACTTAAATTTATATATTTTATGGGGAAAATGTTGCTGAAAATAAATTTTATTTTTAAGCATCATAACTTCTCCAGAGTTATTTATTAATATGGTTCTTAAAACATTAAGTTTGTTAGCAACATGTTGCTGGGAATAGTCAGGTAAATCTCACTGAAATCAAGTATTTTAAAATTTCATAATTTGAAGAATTTTTCATAAATACGCCTTTAGATTATTTTTTGGTAAGCTTAGTACTCTGTTTTAAATTTCAAGTGGAATGCTGTCAAAATAAATACATGTTAAAAAAAATCACATGAAATTTTCATGAAAAAATGTTTCAGAAGTAGTACTCTGTTCATTTTGTGAAAAACATATGAAATGTATCTGGCAACATTATTTTTTCACAGCGAAATAATTAAAGTAGCAAATGTTTCATGTGGAATTTTTATCCAAAAGCTCTTCTGTCTCATCAGCAATATCTATTATTTGTTGTGCTGCTGCACAAGCGGCCAGTAATATTTGTTTCTTCATTTTGATTAAACGATTTCGATTGAACACAGATTTTTAAATATTTTAACTTTTATTTATTTTCGATTTAAATTCACAAAAAAGCAAAACATATTTCATATTCAAATTTTCCGTATGAAATAATTAATGTTGCTCAACATTTTTCCCAAATTTGAACAGAGTACTAGTCTTTAAGCAATATATTGTTAGCAACTTATAAATATGTATAGTTTTAATTATATGTACATATTTGTTCAATTCACAAGTAATGTTGTATGTTATACATTGTATGATACAACTATTTGATTGTGAACACAATTTTGAGCAAAGTCGTATGTTTATGTTGTCTAGCTTTTAAAATGTCAAAACCAAAATATTAAAAATTAAGAATAATATTAATATCAAAAATTAATAGTTGGTAAAAATGATCGTTTTTCATAAATTAAGTATAGGCTGATTCAAGTAGATATACTTCTTTCAATAACCTTTTTTTTGGCAGATCACGTGTGAGTCGTGTCATGCTGTCATGTTATTTTTGTTTAGTATTGTTTGGCATTTTATAATCGAAAGGCTTACACCTGAACAACGTTTACAAATCATTTAACTTTATTACGAAAATTCAAGTTCTGTAAGGAATGTGTTTCGTGCACTTCGCTCAACTTATGGTCAGCATAATCGGCCTACTGATCATCGGTCCACATTTCTTGAAAAATGATGCCGGTGCAAACGTAACCGTCAATGGCGACCGTTATCGTGAAATTGAAGCTCGTGATCTCGGCGACATTTGGTTTCAGAAAGACGTCGCCACTTCCCACACATCGCATCAATCAATGGATTTATTAAGAGAAGACTTCTGTGAGCACACAATTTTAAATTTTGGGCCTGTCGATTGGCCACCAAGATCGTGTGACATCACACCGTTAGACTTTTTTCCTCTGGAGATATGTAAAGTCTAAAGTTTATGCGGACAAACCCGCTTCGATTGAGGCCTTGGAGGAAAACATCACATTTCCCAATAAATTGGAATTTTCTGTATTTTTATACCCTTCACCTTCATGAGAAGGGTATATATAAGTTTGTCATTCCGTTTGTAATTTCCACAATATAATTTTCTAAAGTCCCCAGATATCTTCGGGATCCAAATCTTCAATAATTCTGTCAAACATGCTTTCGAGAAGTTTGCTATTTAAAATTAACAAAATCGGTTTAGGCCAACCAGAGTTATGGACCAATATGTGAGACAACCTCCATAAAAATTTGATATTTTTTGTCCATTTTGTTGCAATATTTTGAAATATATTGAAGATAATAGCATGAAATTTTGTATACGTTGTTTTTGTGATAAAAGAAGAAAGTGTGCGGAAAATAGTATGAATCGGTCCATGATTTCTCATAGCCTCCATACAAAAATCTTGCCGAAATATTGCTCAATTATACATAAATGCCTAGAAAACTGAAATGCCAATACAAAATTCAGCAGGAATAAGTTTCATGCAAAAAGAAATCGTAAAACGAAATTTTTTTTAGTTTGGTCCATGTTTGACTATAGACCTTATATAAAGTCCACTTTCAAAATTCACTTAAATGCGTATAAAACTGATATAAAAATTGTTAAACGGCTAAAGTTTGACATAAATAATCTTTATAGGCAAATAAATTGTTGTACTAAATTTTATGGTTTGGATGGTCAGATGGCTTCAACTCCTGAACCGTCACACCAAGGTCTTTATACAAAATTCATACAACATTCGAAAAACATATGTAAAAATGTCTTAGGTATTGTACAAAATATTTATATACAAATTAGCAACAACATTTGCACAACTATTGTACATTCGGACGACGTACAACTCCTACGACACTACAACATCACTTGTGAATTGAACAATTCTATGTAGTTTTTATTCATTTTTTTTACTAAAAGCAATATCTAAGCAACATGTTGCTGGTTACTAACAATTGTTTAAATTTTAAATTAGTATTTTGTATACTTTGCCTTTAAATGATCTCTGAGGCTAGAGTGTACTTTTGCAGAAATACGATATATTTAGGTCCGGACAGCAAATCGTGTCTACTAAAAAGAATTTAAAAATTTGGGCGTTTGCTAGAAACATGTTGCAGACATTATACATTTTTATTTGTGTGTTGCAGAATTTGAAACCCTAAAAGAAAATGCATTCGGCTTATATGAAATATTCCACTAAACAAACACCCAAACATATATGTCATTCATGTGACTGAATAATTAGCAGGTTTCTACTCTTTATCAACATGTTGCAATATACGCTTCGATCAATTCTCTTGCAATAAATACAACATTTTTTTAAAATCTTTGTTCTAAAACGCCATTCTATCCATAAATCACTTGCTTTATGTTGTAATAAAATACTTTTTTTATACAAATTCTAAAGTGAAAAAATATTGTAATAAAGAATATAGCAACCATACAATATTTATTTACAATACAATATGTATGTAACTTTAATAATTTATGGCGATCAGATAAAGTGAACGTTAGTCCAGCCTGAAAACTAGCTTCTTTTAAGTTTTTTTTTTCCACTGAACGCAAAAAAATATGACATTGAAACACAAATAAGGATATTTTTTTTTTGCAATTTGTTTAGCCTTTTAATAAAAGGCGGCTTTTTGTAATGTGATAAATTTCAAAGAAATGCGTTAAAAAAGTGTCATGACATTGTGAAATTTATGAGTTTTATTTAGAGGTATTTGGAAGTTTTTTTTCGCTAACCAGAATTTTACTGAATAGTTTGTCATTTAAGGGAGATTTATTAAATGTTTGTTTTAATTAACTATAAATAATACAAAGACAATATGTTAAAAAAGAACAAGTTTTTTGTCTCCATTAACTAGTAAATTTCACTGGGTATCAAACGCCAGAATATGCGTTTGCTAAACTCGCCCCTAACCAAAGCTTAACAAGTAGTTAACTACCTACCTAGCTACAAGTTTTACAGGCTGTAACTAATACTGTTGTCACATGTTGTACAATTTCAGAAATCTTTTAAAAACAGAAAATCAAATTCAGATACAGATACTAAAGCCATTAATTAGTTAATTAGACATTATTAAAATTCTAAGTTTGTTTCATCAACTTTTAATCCCTAATAATTTTTTTAATATCAGTATTTATGGTTAGTCATTCCAAATAAAAATAAAAAAAAAACAAAATAAAACAATATTTAATCATTTATTCAGTGCGTGTAATTAAAGTGTGATTTGAGATGAATTGTTTAAACAAATATACAAAGAAAACAAAAACAAAAAAAAAAACAAACGCTTAAATACATTGATTTATTTAAAATACAAATAATTTGATGCTACAAGGAAGTTTATACGTGTTTGTTTTTAGTTTCGTTTAATTTTTTATAAAAAACTTTATTGTGTGTTCAATATTTAACAAATTAGCAATATAAATAAAAAAAAATTAATTAAATTGTAACTAACACTTGTAGCATCTTTATTTTGTGTTGCTTTGTTTCAGTTCGAGTTTGTTCGCTTAGAATTTCTAATTGAAAGTAAGGAAATCGGGATTTTTCAAAATGGTAATCTCTCAAATGTAATTACGCTGGCAACAAGGTCAGTGTACGGCATCGGAAAACGGGTAGTTTGTTTTCTCATTCAATTAACTGGCAGTTCAATAACTTACAAATTAAACGGTAGAATCATGTTGTTGCATGGCTAATTAATTTGCCGTTAGTTTCGTTTTTTTTCAGTTTCATAAATTAAACTCAATTAAATTAATTATGTTGTGCTTTAATGCGTTGCTTCTTACAATATTGAATTAAAATTCAAAAAAAAATGTTTTAGAAAAATTTAGTTTTAGTTTATTTATTTATAAATAGCAATTTAATTAAACACTTAATTAAGCATGGTACTCTGTTCAAATTTGCGAAATTTGTTGAGCAACATCAATTATTTCGTTTGAAAATTTTGACAATTAGCAAGTGGTGACAATGCCGCGATTTAGAAGAAAATTGTCGTTTTTATTGCCCTTAGATATGCAACATTGTTTCTTTTATGTAAACAAAAACCATATGTTTGTTGCCATATACATTTTTTTGTTGAAAAAACATGCTGCCAGAAACATTTTGTAACTTTTCACAATAAGATCAGAGTACAATTTCAGCAGCATTAGTTCGTATTTATTTCGCATCAATTTTTTTTTAATTGGGCTTTTGATAGTATTTCGCACGAAATGATGAACAGAGTACCATGCTTTAGTCTGGAATGTTGCCATAACAGTTTTCGCAGCGAAAAATATCTCAATATCGTCGATTTTAATTTCTGGTTTCCATTTTAAGGAGTCCAATTAATCAAATCAAAATCAAAGGAGCCCAATTGATCAAATTAAAAATAGACATAATCAGCCTTATTATGAGTGTCGTTTTCCTTTTACGACAACGACTCTTTTGTAATAGATTAAAGATAAAATTAAATTTGTTTCTTTAATCTATTACGAAACAGTCGTTGTCGTAAAAACAAAATGACACTCATAATAAGGCTGAATGTCTATTTTCGCTTTCAATCTCATTTAACAATAAAATCAAAATCTTTAGTTAGCTTTAACCACTGGACTATTATTGCTGCGACTAACTTGTCCATAGTAATTATTTTCGTAAAACTGATCAATAGAAAATATCCAACCAGTTTTAAACTGGCTGCTCAACTTGCTGCCCAAACTCCCCGTCTAACTAGATACAACAGATTAAATGAAAAAAGAAGAACTTGAAGAGAGATTACAGATTGCCCCAACTCAAATCTAAGCTAAAAGATTGCATAAAAATACTTAAAGAGTTCCTGGGATATCGGAAAATTAAATCACTAAATAAATATTTAGAAAATCTGGACGCAACTCCGCAATCAGATTACACACTATGGCGAGCCACTAAAAATCTTAAAAGACCTGTGTTATATAAGCCCACCTTGCCAAACTTAAGTGGTGGTTAGGCAAGAAATGACACTGAAAAAGGTAATCTATTTGTAAATCATTTGAAAAAAAAGTATTTACCCCAAACCCATCAAATGAATCAATAGACTTGCCACCAGTCATACACCATTTAGGAGTAGCATTACCCCTACGTTTTGAGATTCGAGATATCGAAAAGGCTCTAAGAAAGCACCTGGCATTGACAAAATCAGTAACAAGATGCTTATGGATCACACAAAAGTAGAATCATCCGTAGATACTAATGAACTCATTGTACTCATTGTGTCCAATTTTAATTGAAAATATTTGTATTCCGAATCAGCAATTTGGACAGTACTATCGAATAAACCCATAAACTTGTCCATATCGTAAAAAAAACATTTGAAGAAAAAAAAAATATTAATTTGTTTTTGTGACCAATGTTTATAATTATTATAATTTTTAAGGAGTTTCCTTCAGGCTAATTTGGTCAAATGTTTGTTTCCAAACGTAAATAAAAAACTTGTTCGATTTTTATTTTTTATTTTATTTACCCAACGTTTCGTTAGTTTTATTCTAACTTCTTCAGGGGTCTCGTTCTAAATAATCTAGTGACAAAATTTATTGTTTTATTACACAGCTTTAACTTATAGACTAAGTTTTACTTACAGCTTTGATGTTTTTTATCATTGCATATTAATTTTTATTATTAATTAGTTACTAAAATACTAAAAAACGGGAAAATAAAAAAATATTGTTCTGCTCTTTTTATTGACATTTCTCAAGCTTTTGATAAAGTGTGGCATGATGGTCTTATAAACAAGTTGAAACTAAATTTACTCGTAAACACACATAAACTATTGGAAAGCTACTTAACTGTGTTCGACCAGCTAAGGCTTAAAGAAGGAGATTTCTTAAGCTCCGTGCAACCTATTGAAGGAGGAGTACCTCAAGAAAGAATCCTGGGACCCTTCTTATACAATACAAACAATCGTACTTACACATTGACATTTGCTGATGATACTGCTATTTTAAGCATTCATGAAAACCCTTAAGAAGCATCTCGCTGCCTACAATATCATATATCTGGTTAAAGCAATGGAGGATAAAAGTTAATGAGCAGAAATCAAGCAATAACACAACAATCCGATGTTAAATACCTCGATCGTCGCCTTACATGGAAATCCCATATAGATGCAAAATTGACTCAAAAGAAATTGAAATTTATCCAAATTGATTGGCTCATTGACAGAAACTCTAGGCTAAGTTTAGTTTGCAAAGTCTTGCTTTACAACTCAATCATAAAGCCTATATGATGTTATGGACTACAGCTATGGGGAACAGCTGTGGTTATTGCTACAGGAACTAGTACTTTGTCAAAGTATTTCCTTTCGGAAAATTTGTAACTGGTGCCTACAAAAAACTTGACACCAAAAACAAAATATTGAAATAAATGAAAAACCTTTCCTTTAAAATTACTTAGAAATCGTCCTGTTTGCCAATATCAGTTTAAGCCTCAAATAAATAATTCAATTGAATTGAACTGAACTAAATTGTAAATGTAATTGTTTATAATTATTTATTTATTTTTTTATTGCAAACAATGCACATGTTTTTCATTGGTAATTTATCAGTAAATTTCATGTCTCACATGTTAAAGTTTTTTTTTGAAAGTTTTTTATTCAACATCATCATGACCGTTAAAACTCGCCAATTGCAAAATTTTTTATTCATGAATCTGTTTTTTTGTTGTATTTTAATGTGTAAACAAATTTAATGAGCTAGAAATAGTTTTGCGAAATAAATAATAACATAATAGTTTTATCAAGTGAAAACTTTAATTCAGTGATGGAAATTTTTAGTATTAAAAAGCTTTCTAGATATACATACATACATAAGTCATTAACAAATAAAAGAAAGCATAAACTTTACAATATACATACATATGTACATATAAAGCTAACTAAAATATTTTTCATTTAAAAAGCTAAAAAATTTAAATATTAAAGATTTTTTATCTAGATATCCTTTTTAACAAAAGGATATAAAATCCTTTTCTTTGATAACTTTTTATTTAATAATTTAAGAGAAACTTTGTAAGCTTTTTATTTAATTCCCCTCAAATTTGTATCTTCTTGCAGATATATTTATCACAATTCGGTTACTTACCCGCCTCCGCTCGTAATTCTGCCAATGGCGGTCTCTTGGATGCCAATACCTGGGTCAAAGCTGTGCAAGACTTTCAAAGTTTTGCCGGTTTGAATACGACTGGTGAACTGGATTCAGAAACCATGGAGTTAATGTCACTGCCACGCTGTGGTGTACGTGATAAGGTGGGCTTTGGCAATGACAACCGTTCGAAGCGTTATGCCCTACAGGGCAGTCGTTGGCGTGTAAAGGCTTTAACCTACAAAATCTCCAAATACCCCAAGCGCTTGAAGAAACCTGATGTTGATGCTGAAATCTCAAGAGCTTTTGCTGTCTGGAGTGAATATACAGATCTGAGTTTCACACCAAAAAGTTCCGGACCAGTACATATTGAAATAAAGTATGCTTTGAAAGCTTTAATAAATACATAAATATTATTCATTTGTTTTAATAAATATAATTTTACTCATTTAAGATTTGTTGAAAGTGAACATGGTGATGGCGATGCTTTCGATGGTGTGGGTGGTACTTTGGCTCATGCTTTCTTCCCCGTGTTTGGTGGAGATGCGCATTTCGATGACGCTGAGGTATGGACTATTGGCAGTCCACGTGGCACCAATCTTTTCCAAGTAGCTGCCCATGAATTTGGTCACTCTTTGGGTTTGTCTCATTCAGATGTACGTTCGGCTTTAATGGCTCCTTTCTATCGCGGCTTTGAACCTGTTTTCAAATTGGATTCTGACGATGTTTTAGCCATACAAGCTTTGTATGGCAAGAAATCTTCTCCAAAAAGTAATGGACTCAATCCCACTAGTGGTGGAGCCTTCCCACGTACCACACAAAGACCCGCCTTTGCTCCGCCACGCACACCACGTGATGATCAGTTGTGTAAAGATCCCAAAATCGATGCTCTATTCAATTCAGCCGATGGCCAGACTTATGCTCTCAAGGGTAACAAGTATTATAAGCTTACGGAAAACTCAGTGGCTGACGGATATCCTAAATTTATATCGGAAGGATGGCCAGGTTTACCAGGTGGGTGATTGACATGTGTACTCTTAGAAAAATATCCGTTTCTTTATAAACAATTTCATTTAACTTCCTTTAGCCGATATTGATGCTGCTTTTACGTATAAAAATGGCAAAACGTATTTCTTTAAGGGTACCAAATATTGGCGCTACAATGGCCGTCAAATAGATGGCGACTATCCCAAAGAGATTAGTGAAGGTTTCACTGGTGTACCCGATCATTTGGATGCTGCCATGGTTTGGGGCGGTAATGGTAAAATTTACTTCTACAAAGGCAGTAAATTCTGGCGTTTTGACCCCTTAAAGAGACCACCAGTTAAGTCCAGCTATCCTAAGCCCATTTCAAATTGGGAAGGCTTGCCAAATAGTTTAGATGCTGCCTTACAATACACAAATGGTTATACCTACTTCTTTAAGGGCGATAAATACTATCGGTTTAACGATAGAACATTTGCAGTAAGTATCGTTGAAATATCTTACAAACTTGAGATAAAATAGATAGAAGCTTTTTACATTTTAAAAAGTTCAATTACAATTCTTCTTATTTAAATAATCTTTTATGTTTTTCTATTTATTAAACAGGTCGATTCTGCTGATCCTCCATTCCCCCGCCCCTCAGCACACTGGTGGTTCGGTTGCAAGAATACGCCCTCTACAACAGGTAATATTGTGGACAATTCAGAGGAAACTGAATTGCATGAATCATCTTTCAATGATTATGAAAATGATGATACAGTATTTGATGCAGGTGAGTGGAACCGACCCAGGACTAAAATATAAATTAAATATAATAAAAAAAAACTAAACATTTTAAAAAGAAAAATACTAAAGAATAGTTCAAAATTTTTATATATGTGCCTACCCCAAAACAAAACAATTGATCTCTTAAAAAGAAAACAATTTTTAATTTTAAAAATTTGATATTTAAAATTCTTTAATAGTTTAGTTAAACTGAAAAAGTAAATTTTCAAAAAAAAAAAAAAAAACAATTAAACAAAGAAAATAATGAAAAGTGGTATGTTATATTAAGTTTTATAAGTATGTATAAAATTATGTATAAGAAATCTGTTAATTTTTGCTGTTTTATTATTAATTAATTATAATTATGTATAATGTTTACTAATATTTTTCTACAAACATATTAATTATCTATTTTATATGTATACACAAAACAATTTAATATTTAAGTGTTTATGAAAGAAAATACATAATATTACATCCTTCCATTATTTAGCGAATGTCTAATGTCTTTATTTAAATCTTAAAAAAAAACTGCTACTACTCTATTTTCTTTCTCTGTACAATTCTTCTCTTCCATACCATTTTAGAAATTTGGGTTGGTTTTTAATGGTTGTTTTAAACATCTGTTTTAATTCATAATCTGCGTTTCAGAAAATTTTTAGGATAAAAAGTTTAATTATATTTCCACCACCATGGTTACTAAACAATAAATTTTAAAGTTTTTTTCTATAGGATCCCAAATTTATAAATACTCAAGCTCGAGGTCATAAGTTTTAAATGTTTTTTATAATTTATTTATTTAAATATTTCCAATATTTCGATATTCTTTGAATATCTTCATCAGGGGTAGTTAAATTTTATAAAAAATCACACAAAAATTCTTATTTGCTATGTAGTTTTCGCTACCATCGCCATGATTGTTGATCTTCGAAGATCAAACAATACCCAAATTCAGTACAATCATGACGATGGTAGCGAAAACTACATAGCAAATAAGAATTTTTGTGTGATTTTTTATAAAATTTAACTACCCCTGATGAAGATATTCAAAGAATATCGAAATATTGGAAATATTTAAATAAATAAATTATAAAAAACATTTAAAACTTATGACCTCGAGCTTGAGTATTTATAAATTTGGGATCCTACAAAGAAAAGGTCGAATATTTCAAACTTTTATTGTTTTTTTTCTATATTTTAAGAAAGGCAAGTGTTTATAAAATAATTGTTTTAAATGCACAAACGTTTTTATAAAAACTCAAAAAAAAATTATTCACTATGTAATTAAACATTAACAGCGTTAAGCGTAATAAAAAGTTGGTAACTGTTTATAAACTGCGGTCAACTAGCTGCTAACTAGAATACAGATTTGACTTAGCAGTTTCTTAGCAAAATGTTTATTCATAAAGAATTTGAAAACGTCTGTTAACTTTAAAAAAATCAACTCTGAAAATGAATGATGCCACTACTAAAATTACTATTTTTGTTTACAGCATCCCTGAATTTGACATTTAAAGTTTGTTTCCCCTCCATAACAAAATAAAAGTTTGCAAAGCGTTAAAAATATTTAATAGTTTAAAATGGAAGTGCCGGTATTAAATTAAATAAAAATAGAAAAAACGAAAAGATCGGTAAATTGGCGACAGGATGAAAACAGCTAAACAGCTGTTTATAAAAATATGGTTAGTATTTGGTAACACGCTAACAAGTGTTTAGCAGTTTGTTAACCGTAGTTTGTTTGCACATTATAGTTAAACTCTATGCTAACTTCATGCCAATTTTTTATTATGCATAACGCTGTAATATTACATGTGAAAAACAATGAAAAATCCATTATCCAATACTCACTCAAGCTAAAATAACAAATACACAGCAAGCACAATTGCAGCAAGTAAAACAACGACAAAGCAAAACAAATGCACAACAAATAGCTTACCAACAAATAATAAACAAAAACATATCGTCGTGGGGAATGCAATAGGCTGTATGTCACAAAATCATACTTTTGCAGGAGAGACAAAAAAGTGAATATTTCTGAGAAAAATTGAAACATACTGAACATTCGTCATATTGCAACAGAGTGCAAAAGCTCTCTTCTAATTGCCTGAACGGCATAAGATAAATTGCAGTTATAGGAGCCCTAATTTTGGTTACAACACTACAATAAAACCAAATTCAATTTTGTTTTTGACATTCACCACGACGATATGTAAAAAGACGCAACCGCGAAATAAAATATATTTGAATTCATTTATTTATTTCAAATAACTTTGTTTATTTAGAACAAGACACAACAAATATTTAGTTCTATTTTATTTGATGATGTTTGATCTTGCAAAACACTTGGTTACGTGGTTACAGTGTTGCCATTTTAGCACTTTCAGTGCTAGATTTAGCATTTTGTTTCTCGAAAATGCATTAAAACTTTTAAAAATTATGCTAAATGCTTTTTAGCATAATTTGCTTGATAAAAAACAATTTTTTCTCGAACAAATTTTTACTTTTTTACTCCAAAAAAATACTTTTGCAGAAATAAAAAATAACTTTTATAAATATTTCAACTAAATTTCCTTTCCGTGTGGAAAATTTTTGAAGTAATATATGAAATGTAATCTATTAAAACAAGTCAAAAATTGTTATGAACAAAATTAGAAAAAACTATAATTTATATTTGTAACATTTAAAATAAAAATTGTAATGTTCATTATTGAATGTAAGAGACGTATTATTATCTCCACAATAATGAATGTTCATTATTGAATGAATAATGAATGTTCATTATTGAATGAATAATGAATGTTCATTATTGAATGTGGAGATAATGATACGTCTCTTACATATATAATTGTAACTCATTCCTTGATAATGATATCCGATGGATATCGAAATAAAATATAATTTAATAATTACTATATACATATGTATACATTGTTTACAAATAATTGGCCTCGAGCTCGAAAAAACTTTTTTATTTTATTAAAAAAAGGTCGAAGAAATTTAATTTAATATATTTTAAATGTTTTATTTTCATCAACTTGAAACAAGTGGCAATAATGTTTATAATAATGATATGACTTAAATTGCGCATTTTGTTGAGGAAGTTTAGGGTAGATTATTTCAAATCATTCTACACTCGAAATCTAACCTGAATAAATATTCATTAAACACTATAGGAAAGGTTTGATAGCAAAACTGCAAAAACACGACTGGAAAACAATATTTAAATTTTTATATAAAAAAATGCCCAAACATTTTTGAAAACCTAGTGATTCTCATAATAAAAATGTTAAAATTGTATTTCGGTCGTGTTTCTGTTAAATTTTTTAGCCAGGTGGTGAAGGATATAATGAAAATCGCTAGTAATTTCGTTAAAAAAAATATTATTTCACTTTATTGAAAACATAAGCCCAGTTTACATATTTTTAATAAAAAGTTTTTATGGATATTACTTGAAAATATTAAAAAACCATTTAAAAGATTCAATTTATTTATTTGAATTGAATGTATTTATTTTTAAATATTCCACAATTTGTGTTTTACTAACAAAATTTTGTGTAAATTTAACAGCTGCATATTAAAAAAAAATCATTTGTTCATTGTCAGAAAATATTTCTGCATTATTGTATTATCAACTTTCATCATTTTTCAAACCCATTCATAATTCATTTCAAGGTTCTGGTTCGAATTTTCTGTAAATATTTTTATTTCATTATTTCAAAATGGGGTAAGTATAATATAATTAATTCATTACTAATATACAACTAAATTATTTAAATCATACTAAAAGCATTCATATGAAAATACAATGTGAAAAGTTTTCAAACTGCCCCAAATTGTAATTGTCAATTTAATGTTTATGTTAAATTCAAAAATTATCTGAATCAAAGAAATCTTTAAAATTATACGATATATGTAGGAGTTTGAATAGAAAAAGAGTCATAATTTTGTTTGTCAACCACTCTTAAGTTATTCATTGCTGTTTTCTATCATCTATTCGTATAATTTTATAAAGTACAATTCTGTGTGTAATTTGTTAAAGTTTCATTTAAAAATATCCTGTCATACTTCAGGAGATGCTTATACAAACTTTTGTTATTTTAAAATATATTTAGTTTATAACCAGTTACAATCTGTAGCCGCCACTTAAAGGGTTAATTTTTGAATATTCCTAAAATTTAGCACAATGTACTTACAGTACGTCCGTCTTATAAGTGTATGTGATTTGATTTGACATCCGTGAAAAAAATAATAAGCATCAGTTTTGACGGACGCCGCCACACGCTGTCTTCATGGATCTGCTTTTAATGGAAAAAGTTATTTTAAAATAATTTGATGCGATTATCTTTGAACAAATTTTATTTCATATTATTGAATATTACTTTAATATTACACTAAACTTAAAACTTATACGAGTTTATAGCGTTAATGTCAAACACAAATTGTTTGTACATAAACCCTCCTAAAGTATGCTGCAACTATAAATAACTTTGTAATTCATTTGTAATTCACAAACTGTTATAACCGTTATACACATAAATCATGTTACTTCCTTCTTTGTGTGTTTTTTTTTTTTTTGTACATTTTGTTGCTAAACTTAAGTTATACACTAAAAAATAAATAATATATATATAACAAGGGTTAATAATAATAATTAATTTTTACCACCTATAAATACATAATCTAGCATACCATGCTCAATTTAAAATAATTTTTTAAAAAATTTAATACACACAATATTAAAAACAACATTTTTCTAAGCAAAAAACTCCAAACAAATAATTAACTAATTTTATTGTTTTTTAATAATTACAGTTACTTTAAGAATTTCACACTTAAAAATAAAAACAAATCAAAAACCCAAAAATTAAACAAAACTACAAACTAAATATATTTTTGGTCAACTCTGGTCGGTTTCACTAATCTGAATTAAATACTTTATATATTTATAAAAAAAAAAACTTATACTTATAACTATACTTACATATTTAACACTACAACAACAAAAAAAACTAATAAAAGTAACTAACATTAAAACTAAGTAATTAGTCTAAAAACGTTTAACTAATAAAAATTAACTAATATTTAAAAACGGTAGTAGTTTGTAAATAAAACCACTTCTACTCTTAACAAATAAATATTTTCTTTCGTAGCATTCCTTTTATTTTCTAGTTGTACTTTTTTAGTTAAATATTTAGTTTATTTAACATTTGTTTAAATACAAAAAGAATTATTTATTATATGTATGTTTTATTTTCCTACCTATTATTTAGTTTATCTGAAATTTATAATTTTTTACACTAAACCTGAACGTAGTTTTGTTGCATTTTACCTCCTTTTATGCGTATTTGAATATTTTTTGTATTATTCTTTTTTATAAACCTATTATTTATTGTTGTTATTATTTTAAAGTATGTAGTTCACCCAACCACCTTTTTTCCTTTTATGTTACTAAATGTTGCGTTGTTCACCATATTTCTGTTATCGTTGATATCAAAATTTACACATCACTATGTGTTTTTTTTTTTTGGCATATTAAACTGTTATACAGACACATGAAAAAGTATTATTGTTAAAATAAATAAAATTTATAAAAAGATGCATGTTTTCAAATGTTTGCTAGAAAAATTGGTTAAACTTTAAACACATACATATGTATGTAAATCAAAATCTGCATGAATTTATTGTAATAAATTGAATTAATTTTATGCACGTTTTAAATCTATTATATTTGTTATAGGTAAATATTATTTTAGTTATAAGAAAGGTTCATTTACAAAAATACAAACATTTCTAAAACTAACTGATCTTAAGGTACAGTCACACATGGCAAATATTTGACGAAAAATATGTAACCACTAAATAAAATTTGTGTTTATTTTAAATATTACTTTTATTACGGACAAACCACAGTACTAGTTTAGTTTTATTTTATTTGACTCTGTTTGCTCTTACAAAACGCTGATAAGAATAAATATTGTTAAAAAAACAGTGGTTACGCTTTATTGGTAAATATTTGCCAGGTATGACCGTACCCTTTCTGTGGGTGGTCTTTTTGTGTTCGGCCAGATTTAATTTGTTATTAATTAAAAAACTACTCTACACATGTAAACAAAACTGAAGAAAAGGAGGCAACATGTAAGTAGAAATTAATAAATAAAAATGATAATTACAGCAAATTTCGAACCACCAGGTAACACTGGGGGCTAATTCTCGAATTCGTATGCGAGTAAATTTTCATTCGAACGTTCGAATTTTTTAACATTTGGGATTCTCTCATTCGATAGCGAATGAAATGTATCGAAATTTTTAATGATGGCATTCGATAACGAATGATTATTCGAACGCAACCTTGCGAGTTTTTACAATAAACAGAAGAAAAAAAAGAAAATGTTAGTAAAAAATTTGTTACTTACTTTAAAAAATATTATAATATTAATAATTTTATTACTTTTAGGTCAAAAATATCAAAAATAAATTTTACTTATGCTTACTTTGTGAGCCTAAAACGTCTTTTGAGTCTAGAAAAACACATACATACATTAATACATACGTATTTATGTATGTATGTATGTACTTATTTATACTTATTCATTGTTTGTCAATCTTAAGGGTTCGGAGGTGTTTCTTATTTGTTTCCTTATGTCATTAATGTTTTTAATCTCGTCAGAATTAGAAGACGATGAGTAAAAAAACACAACTGGATCCATTTTTAATTTAAAATAATTTCTTTTAAAAAGTTTGCTTTTACTTGAGTTATTTTTTGCAGAACCATATGTTTCTGAAGCAATGAATCGATTCGATTCGTATCGAGTACCATCATTAGAAAATTTTGCACTGTCGAAATACATTTCGATTCGAAAACAATTTCGATCACGACTGCCAGAATTATCCCTCTGGTTAAAATATTGGTGTTTGTCTGTTGGCTAGCAGGCACCGCAAGTGGTGCAGAGGATTAGAACGCAAAGAATTCTGATGAGGGAAAATGGAGTTTCTCGAAGCATATGTAAATTCAACAACCCAGGTTCGAATCCCAGCCAAGAAAATTATCATTATAAAAAATTTTAATAGTAAAAATTTTTCAAGTTGTAAAACAATTCCTACCTAATGAAAATTATTAAATTAAATTTAATGAACTCCAGCCCGACTAAAATAAATATCAAAAATTTAAAAATTAACAGTTCGAATAAAAAATAATAAATTGTTCATTTTAATTACATATATTTTTTAAATTTTGTGTTTAATTTGAGTCTGTAACTATCTCTGATTTCGGAGATATTTTGAAGATTTCAAAAACTACAGTTAGTGACAGTAATATTCGGTATTACTAAAGATATAAGATTTCGCACAATTGGTCTTTCTTCCCTCCACAAACACACAATAACATCAGTATCTTAGTTGAAACTTCAAGAAGAATGGGACCGAATTCCGGTAGCCTTTACAGCTACCATAGTGAAAAACAGCCAAATCGTCGCAGTGAAGTTATTAAACAAAGGGTTTACCCAACAAAGTACTAATTTTAGTGTTTTTATGCGTTATTTGTTATGTTCTCTAAAGTGAAAGCCAAATACATATTAATGAACCTGAATTAATTTAGTTTTTTTTTTATTATATTGTTATTGTTTTTTATAAATACAAAAATGAATTCCCAAATGTATTTATATGTTCTTAATAAATCAAAAAAAAAAAAAATATTATAATAATATGCAAGTGTGCCTTAAAATGAATCAGTTGAACGGCACTAACTGCATGTGAATGAGTTTCCAATCATTTATATTACCTAAACTAATTCACTTGGCGATTATAATGATATTTTTATTTGTAGCACAGTGTTATTTGTTACTAATATATTGATTTAAGAGACTTACACACATTTCACTAATTTTACAGAAACATTAAATTTTTCAAATATTGCTAATCGACATTTAAATTTATTTAAAAAAAATTGCAAATTAAACATATGCTTATCAGAAATTTTAACATATTTTAACAATATATCTATGATATTTAATAGTTTCTTTTAACAAGCAATTAGGTCATTTTAATTTTATATAAAAATATTTGATTTATTTTTAAAGGGGTAATACAATTTTTGAATTATATGATTGTATTATCCCTGAGGAAGCTATCCATTGTGATAACGAAATATTGGAAATAAATATATAAAAATAAATCAAATATTTTTATATAAAATTAAAATGACCTAATTGCTTGTTAAAAGAAACTATTAAATATTAAAAAAAAGGTCAAATAAACGAACTAAAAAATCCTGACAATTTTCTGATAAATTATTGAAATGTTTGTGTTAGGTCCTTTTCTATTTCATTTGACAAAATATATCATCATAATTTACACAAAAATATGTGATATAATTTCGCAAAACCAAAAACTACATATTAATTTTAACAAAAACTAACAAGTTTTTGTATTGAAAATAATATTATAAACAAAATACATATGTATAGGAACTATAAAGTTTTTAAATTATTTTGACAAAAAAGCGTCTTCTATTTGCACAAATATTTACATATTTAAATAAGCTAACTTTTTTAAAAAATCACAATAAAATCTTTTCGAACATTTTTTTATTGAAAATAACAAAAATATTGAATGATTTTATTTAAAATTTTTAAATATCAGGCAGTTAGAAAAGATCACAAAATTATGTCTTTATTATATTATATTACATTTGTTTACAAAAACTTATTTAGATTTTTTGTCAAATATTTTATATATGTGAACGTACCTTAACACCAACACTATGTTTGTCATTGAACCTTTCTTTGTTATTTTTATTAAATTCAAAATACATTTATACAAAATACAAAACTGCATGTTTGTGTCAAAAAAAACCTTAATAACGGAAAATAAACCAAGCTTTTATAAATTAGTAATAAAAATATTTTTTATTTTTTTATTTTATAAACCGCATATTTACAGGCGTACGAAAACGTGGATAAATAACATCATACACAAATATACATACAATACATAAAAAAACACTTTACACGTCACAAAACAAAACAATACATATTACAATGCTCCGCCAACTACAATGTAAAAACCAAACGTAAACAATTACTAAATAGAAATTCTTTAAGTGTAGTGCGTAGTATTTAGTTGAAAATCCTTTTGCTCTCTTTCTCTCTATCTGATTGTCTTAATCACACTTTCTTTGCAATATATGTCTTTCTAATTTACAATGCTTAGATGTGCTAGTATTAAATAGTGAAGCAAACAGGCATATTTTTCCTTTTTACTTCTCTTTTACACTTATCAGTTATTCTCTGTTATTGTTTTTATTATTGTACTCTCTGTGCTAATGTAATTGAGTGTGTAAAGTTTAGATTAGAGAGTAGGCAATTAAAAAAAATTAAACAAAATGCCTGCCGCACGTTTTTTTTTTTTTTTTTGAATCTTAGTTAGTCTTGTAAATTCCTTTCTTTATTCTTGCTATTGGCACAAATTGAAATGTGATTTTAAATTAATTTTATTTTCTTTTTTATTTATTTATTTAAAAACCAATTACGACTTTAAACGAATTCCAAAAACTAAACACTCAAAAACGAATTTGAAAAACACAAAATTTTTAAAATTTTATAAATGATTCTAACTCAAAAACCACAACACCAGATGTTAATAAAAGAGATGTAAATAATGAGCGACGATTTGTACCGCCTGGCTGGATGTGGAATATAGCACGTTCATGGTTTTAAAGTTTAACACAACAACAACAACAACAACAACTAGAAATATGACTCAAATCATATGTATCTAACTTAAAGCAAATGAAACGTGATATTTTTTGTAAAAATAAAGAGAAACAAAAACTAATACAAACTAACTAAATCTAAGAAAAACAAAGATAATTACCTATAACTTTAAAATTTTTATTATAACACATGCTGTTGTTCATTTTTTACAAACAAAAAAACCGAACGACAAAACAAAAACAACTGAAAACAATTCATCATCATCATAATATTATTTTGTACTCAAAACACAATTAAAACTATCCAACTGCAAAACTGTGCAAGGGTGGTCATTGTTTTGTGTCCCGTGTGTAAATATGCGTCCGCCATATCAACATTGTACAGCTGAACGCGCTAAGCGAACGTTTAACTTTTAGTCCTTAATTCCTATAACAAAACAAAGCTGCTGCCAACAACTTTGCCATACATTTTTTGCCAAAACAAATAGCAACGCTTTAAAAACTATAAAAAAGTACGTTTTAATTTAATTTTATTTTATATTAATCTCATTTTGTTTTCAAATTTAAAGCATAAAACAACAAAAACGTTTGGTTTAGTGTAAAAACATGATTATTATTTACCTATATATTTTATTTTATATGATTACATATGTTTGTATATTTTATAATAATAACTTATTTATTGGTTAAATTTATTTTCACAACTGGATTGTTTATCATACATATATAAATATAAATTTGTACATAATATCATGTTCCATCATAATATTTATTAATTTTAATAGAAATTATTTGCATGATTTTTCTACAAAAAAGATAAACTGTTTATTAAACTTTTGTAAATTACAAAGCAATTCAATTTTATGGTTTTTTTAACATGGGTTTCTACTAAACTGATGTCCGCAAACACATAACACGATAATAGATACATAGTAGTGAATGGTATGAAATGTTAATAATCGATTTTCGGTTATTCGATCAACCATTTTCAACTCGATTATTATAATCGATTAATCGAACATAAAAGTCGATTTTTTTTTTGGTCGATTACGATTTTTTTTATAATTTTGACAATTTGTTTTTGTTGAAAAAATAAAACATGCTATTTTATTCAATTGTTTTATTTTGTAAAGGCGCACTTAAAAAAATATGTTTAACATATTTCTGTTTAATAAATTTTATATTATAAAAATTTTTACTTTATTAATTCGGCTGAGGTCTCTTTTATTAAAAATATAAAAACTCTTGTTCGTTTTTAATTTTTATTATCTTTTATTAATTTCCAATATTTCGACCAACTTTGTTGATCATCTTCAGGGAAGAAATATAATTTAATGTTTAATACAGTGTTGTCCGATGTCTTAATGTCTTAAGTTTCTTTCACTGACTCTTAAATCTTATGAGATTTTTTCAGATGCGCTGATAAGGAAGTTGTGCTGTCACAAAAAGCTAATTCCTTCTTGCAAATGCAGCACTTTGCCTTTTTTCCATTACACATTTTTTTTTAATATTGCCAAACGTGGCTTGGTGCCATTTTTTCACTTTTAATCACTTTTAACTAAATTTTACTTTTATTTTTTTTTTTTGCACAACGACTACCACGCTTTTAGTTTTACAGGTTGATTTTTCGATTAATCGACACCAAAAGTCGATTTCAGTATAAAGTTGGTAGTGTAAAATCGACCACAAAATAATCGATTTTTGAAGGTAATAATCGATTAACGACCATAATCGAAATCGATTTACCATTCACTATTACATAGACGTTTTAAACTTTAGCGACTGCGTATGATTAATTTAGTTTTCAATTAAAATTAATCATACTACGGACGTTACAGCCAATCACATGGCCTACATTTGACACAAAAGGCTTAACACATATTTCAATACTTAGTGGCTACGTTTTTTTTTTCTGGCCATGCCTACAGGTCTGTTCATATGAGTTTTTTAAGACCAAAATACGCCAAGCAATGTACCTGTACTTGTAGTTTTTCTCAACTTAAACGAGCAAGAAAAATATTTATAACCTGTTAGAATGTAACCCTGTAGAATGCTATTGTGATTCTAAAGTAATTCTAGAGTTTTGGCACTAGTTATACATTGTTAAAAAACAATTTCTATAGGTCTTTTATTAGCACTAATCTTTATTATTATTTTTTTTAATTTCCAATCTTTTTCTTTAACTGGTTTCAAAGCACGACAATTTCAAACAAAAACTATTTCTAAGAACGTGAGTTTGCTCCACAAAACTTCCCTAGAACTAGATCCGAGTACAACAATAATATAATAGCTGGTTTCAGAACCATTTCAAATAACGTGTGCTGCAGAGCAACGATTCCTTAGAACAAGTTCTACAAGTGACAATTTGAAACAAAAATCATTGCAATTTAATTAATTGATATTTATTTGTTCTATCGTATTATCAATGTATCACAGAAGTGTCTATATATATTAAGCATCCTTATAAAATTATAATATTGAACAATATTCGTTCGACCGCTTTATTAAATTATTATATATCCATACAAATGTCCTCGCAGAAAAAGCAATATTAAATTTAACGGATTCGGTTCATAAAATCTTCGCATACTTCTATGTCCTGTAAACCGAAAGATTTCAAAAACGAACAACATATAAAGTTATGCAAACCCCACGAATTTTTACACGAAGGTAAAACGACTATGTGAATTTGCACTGAAATATGCGAATTAGTTTTAAAAATTAAATCGTTACTCGAATTCGTTTTACTACACACTACACAAAACGATTAAAAAATCGGTTTACTGATTATGGTAATATGAGACCCATCATAATTGGCTTATGTACAACCATTTTCATGCAGTTATTTTTCGACTTAAATTGCCACAAAATAAATCAAATTAAAATGTACATATTAATATGAGTTTATAATTCGAAATAATTGAAAGAATGGATCCATTATGAAATAAAGAGGGGAAGTAGTTACAAAATTCCAAATAACGATCAATAACGCCTATTAAAATTTTGTTATCGAGGTGTATCTAGTGGAATAACATTGGCAAATATTATAATTCGTATCATTTTATGCCCTTTTATTTAAAATTTTACTTTTTTTGTATTTGTTTATGATAAACAATCCTTTATAAGTATATTTAAAAATATTTTTCAAAAATTTTGCAAATTTTCAAACATTTTAAACACTTTTAATATTAGTTCGTAAACAATAATTTCTAATTTTTTAAAAATAAAATTAAATGCCAAAATTATTAATTTTTTATACTTTTGTTAAAATTTTTATTTCAACTTTAGGCTTTGATGATCATCAGCCCAATGACGAAGCCACCGCTGATCGTTCCAATATGTCAAGTGCCACCACAAATACCAGCAACAACTTCAAAAGTTTAATCTTGGCATCAATTGTTATGATGTTTGTAGCAAAATTTATTGTTAGCTAAAAGCAAATTCAAAATCAGTTCTTTTTGGACAATAAATAAGGACCCTTTCATATTATAAAACAAACCAAGAAGGAATGAACGCAAAGAAAAAACACAATATATGTAGATAAAATATACCTAATAAGAAGGAAAGTAAAGAAGAATACTTATAATTAAAATAAAATTCAAAATTTTATTATAAATTATGACGACAAATCAAGAGAAAACAAGAGGAAGTTAAGAAAAGAAAAGGAAAAAAGCCGCTTAATAACGAAAATGAAATAGTTTTATTAATAATTAAGTGTTTAATAATGAATTATTTACATACTTATTTACAGTTAGTCATTAGTTTACATAAAAAGTGCCTTTTTCTGAAAAAAAAACAACAAAACAAAACAAAAAACATTTCTTATTATAAATTAAATTCGACAGACAGCACAAGTGTTTATATACATATGTATATTAAGAACTTTAAACAAATTCCCCACAATGATTTAAGTATTTCCATTGTTTTGTTAACGCTACCCTGCCTACCTACCTACCTACCTACCCCTGTTACTGATGTTCTATTACCCACAATTGTGATATTGCTTTACAAAATTTATTAAAAAAAAAAAACCTTTAAAGTTTTCCTTGTATTTATCGCTTGCTGCGTATAATAATAAATTATTATTATTATTTTTTTTTACTTTTATTATTTTGTCTTTTGTAAATATAATATTAAACCAAGTTTTTTACTTAATTCTAAATAAATTTTAAATAAAAATCATTTAAAACTTTTTTGAAAATCCAAATTCAAAATCATATCTTACTAGCACACAACAAAAACACTAACAAATTAGTATAAACATTCCTTAACAAAATATACATACATATTTACACATACATATACATATTTATATAAAAAACATAAAACAAAAAAACTTTCCTCTTTTTTTTATAAATGTGAAAATGAATTAAAATTAGCTTTAGACTTAAACGTAATTTAGTGTGTATAACTTTTTTTAATTATAAGTAAAAAACTGAAAAAATCATTTTAAAATTGTTGTTTCTCATTTCACACAAGTTTACGTTTAAGTTTTTCCTGGAAAAACAAAAAAAAATAAAATAAAACAATTTTCTTGTCCAATTACTCAAGAGTATTTTTCAAAGAATTGTTATTTAACGTTAAAAATCAAACGAAATATAAATTTAAACAAACAAAAATAAAAAATTAACCACAAAGATCTTTGTAAAATAGCTTGTAATTATTAGTTATTTCAATTTATTATTATATTTTTTTAATTTCATTTATTATTTTTTAATTTAATTCTTAATTTTTATTTTAATGCAAATCAAATGTCAACAAAGTCAACAAATTTATTTTTTTAAATAAAACGATATTCTTGTCGGAATTAATATTTAACTCCGAATATTATTATTGTAATCAATTAAACATTTTTATATAGTTATTTTAATATAATTAATAAAAATGTGTATTATACATTAAAGAATTCTATATAAAAAATGAACAAATAAAAAATATATGAAAAATATACAAGCATTTTTGTTATTGCATAAGTTCTCGTCTAAAATTGAAGAAAATCCAGCTCCAATCTACACATTACTGCGAAAAATATACAAGCATTTTTGTTATTGCATAAGTTCTCGTCTAAGATTGAAGAAAATCCAGCTCTAATCTACACATTACTGCGAAATATGGTTTAAATATTGTTACGTTTTTACCTTTTAAAAACGGTGGTTTATTTCCTTTAAACCGGATTCCTTTGAATTGTAAAATAAAAAAGTCAAGTAGTTTAATGAAAACATAACGAGTCTTCACCCTGTCTTTTAATACTCTTACAACTTACTTCAACACACAAGCTATGTGTCCACGATTGTCAGATATTACAACGTTGTCCGAAAAATGTTCAGAAAATATCTAACAACCGTGTAAACTTAAAATTTTTGCTTTCCAACGTTGTAAGAAAAAGCATTTTCAGTACATTGGAAGACAAAAATATTGTCAGACATCTTACAATTTTGTAAACACACAATTTTGTCATTGTCATTGTTTTAAGACAATTGTCAAACACTTTTCATTGACATATGTGCAAAGTTTATGAATCTGCCAATAGCAGCATTGTCATAGAAATTATTTCTAAATAAACAAACAAGTGTGCATTGATAAAATTTTTGAAAGAAGTAGAAGAAAATTAAAGAATTAAATTAAAGTGTGCATTAGGACATAAGCAGATAAAATGGTTCCAATTGCTCTTCTTTGTTCTATGACAATATTTAAAATTTTTAAACACACACAGAGCTGCAAAACGAATTTGACAATGCCACACAACAATCTGACAACCGTGTGAACTGACAATTTCGGTTGACAGATAAATTCATTGTGTGATAATTGTGAGCATATGAAATTGTTAGTTTTCTTACAGTCGTCTAAACTGACAATTTCCCTTTTGCTAAAAAATTTTCAATGTCAGTACATTGCTAGCACATTGCTAGATATGACAACGTTGTAATATCTGACAATCGTGGACACATAGCTACACTTAAATTACAGTTTGAGAACGCTTTGATGTTCACTCAACGATGACTCACATTGAACTAAAGCTTTGTATAGAAGGTTGCCAGATCTTACAACGTTGTCCGAAAATGTCTTACCATCGTGTAAACTTAAAATGTTTGCCTTCCAACGTTGTAAGTTGCTAACAATATTTCAATGTCAGTACATTGCTAGATCTGACAACATTGTATGATCTAACAACCGTCTACACATAGCTTAACTTTTGAGTGGCCATTTTCTAGTAATTTCCGGCGGCATCTAAAGAAGACAATCGAAAGTTCCTTTATATGGCCGTTAAAACTTAATGTTGCCATACTGCGTGTTAATAACAATGTTGGTAAATAGAAATTTCTACTAATGCAAATGGTCACTAAACACTAAATATGAAGTTTATCACAAATAAGTGATTTTGCAAAAATTGAAAATGGTTTCCGCTAAATATTAAGCTATTCTACGTGGTACTGCATTTTACCGTTTTATATTTATAAATACACCAATATCTCATTTTGCGTCGGGGTTACGTTCCAAAGAGAATTAAGACTTTCTATAGCAAACCATGTAAAGATCGAGGATAGGTTCTAGGGTTAGGAAATTACTAAATCGTCGGCTTTCTTTCATAAAAAATTGGTCCAAAATTGGATAAACAGCTTTTTTTAACGTAAAATAAATGTCACTGGCATTATCGTTGGATAATGCTTCACTTTTTATGTCATAAAATAAGCTTTTTGCTTTTGCGTAACTTGATTTTCAATCTAAATAGAAAGCAAGGACTCCATTTCGATCATCAAAGCACTTCTTGTATTGGTCATCGTTTTAGCATCTAATGATGTTGCAGATTTTGCAAGAATTAAAAAAAAAACAAGTTAGAGTGCAATATTCGGCTGTGCCGAATCTTAAATACCCTCCACCTAAACGTAATAAGAAATACAAAAACTACACTGGTTTTAGGACTAGGATATCCTTATTCTGTGTTTCCTATTTAGTCTTAGTGCAAATTTTATTAGTATTTTATATATTGTTTAAAAGACAATTTAGCGACAAACATAATTTATTTGAAACGATTTGAAATTGTAATATAACCTCATTCACCATTTATGGTGGTGGAGGGTATAAAAATTAAAGACTCGAACCCAAACAAAGCAACCTCTAAAATCTAACCCACAGTGAAAATTAGTACTAATTAAACAGCGACGCACACTGTGTTCACTGCGGCAATAAAGCGATTGAAGCAAATTTATTAAAAACAATGGAAAAGTCAAAAATATCTTTCAGCACGCTTTCGGAAATTGTTTTTAAATGTAAATAAGATATTAATCTAATAATTGGTGTAGTTTACGTGAATTATTTTTCAAAGGAATGTTATCAGAAGAAGCGCAGGAAGCGAGGAACAAAGATTATAGACGTTATAGGCTATATCACTCGCGCAAGACTGGGCGCTGTTCTACTGACGAAGACGTAATGCATCATTTGTTGATATCCTCCGACCCGTACATCAATTCATTTAGAATGAAATTGAAGCTTAAAAAATTAGATTATCACGAAGACGTGAAAAATTTGTAAATAAATGAAATAGAGTGAAACTGACAAAATTTTTGTATTGAAGTTGTATGGGGGGTGGGTGTTAATAGATGTTATATGCATTTTTGCGAAAAATAAACATTCTAGTTACAAATTTAGAGAAGATATGGCATTTTTTAAAATATCATTTGTATGGGAGGTGGGCGGATTAAGTTCATATTTTCAGGAGCTCATTCTACAATTATAATATTAAAAATTTATGAAAATTGAGTTGATATATGTATTTAAAATCATGGAAGATATGCAACATTTTCTATTTAAGTTGTATGGGAGGTGGGCGTATTTTTGTAAAAAAAAAATTAAAATTCTTAAAAAATTTAAAATAAATGTGTGGAAAATTTCATGAAGCTCCGCAACCTTGATTTATAGCCATTAAATACACTACACGGCCACTGTGTGCGACGCAACTTCGAAAAAAAAACACAAAACGAAAGGACCTGTTCTAGAAAAGGCGTAGTCAGAACCACTTTAGATTCTTTAATGACAGTCGTAATTACTTCCGGAATTGGATTACCAAAACCTTTACAATTGAATTTTTTATCATATAATTGATATAATTCAACGGCCGTTGGATAAATTCTATGTCTAATTGGATAAATGAACCAATACAAATTCCTATCTACTTCTTGAAAGTAAATAGTTTAAAAAATTACAATTGTAAACTAAAACTACTGATGAAAGACTGTTGCTAAGAATATGTAAAGGTATGGGATAATTTTGTAAAGATTATGTATATCTTTGTAAAGATTATCTATATCTTTATGTATAAACAAGTAAGACTGATATATTCGGCTATGCCGAATCTTAAATACCCTTCACCTTTATAGTTATAGTATATACATACATATACAGGTATCCCTCGATTTACATGGTACGTTGGGACCGAATAAAAACCGCGTAATTCAAAGCCGCGTAAATAAAGATTAGTTATCAATACAAAATTCTGTTTTGGGACCAGAAATATAATAAACAGCGCAAATTAAAACACTAGCTATATACAAAATTTAAATTTGGGACCGAAAATCCGTATTAAAAAAATACTTATTAGTATAATATAATTTGAATTAAATTTATTTTTTTTGTACTTTTCAGTAGATATAACAAAATGTTATTTGTTAAAATAATATTTGAAAAAAAAATTAAAAATTTTGTTCTAAATGTAAAAAAGCGCGTTATACAGCAAAACGGTCACTATTATTAAATCGCGTTATATCGAAACCGCGCAAATAAAGTACCGCGTAAATCGAGGGATACCTGTATATATATATATATATATATTGTATAGTATATATATTATATTGTTACGTTTTTTACTTTTTATTAAAAACGGTGGTTTATTTTATTTAAATAAACCGGATTCTTTTTAATTGCAAAATAAAAGCGTCAAGTATAACGAGTCTTTATTTATTTAAATGTACACAAACACAATTAAAAATGAACACACTACACTGTCTTTTTACAAAGTTTTCAAACACTTTGATGTTAAACACGCCATCTGTTGATGAATTTGTTAGTAAGAATATTAATACACTTTGTGTGATCAACGCCATCTGTTGATGAGTTTATTAGTTTTTTTGGTGAATTTTTCAGAGGTTGTCTCGGATATTTGATCATATCTCCGTTATTTATAGACGGATTTTGCTGATTTTAAATAACAAACTTCTCGAAAGCATGTCTGATAGAATTATTGAAGATTTGTATCCCGAAGATATCTGGGGACTTCAGAAAATTGATTTCAACAATCAGACAGACATACGGACATGGCTTAATAGACCCCGCTATCTACAAGGATCCAGAATATACATATATACTTTATAGGGTCGGAAAATTTTTTTAACAAATTTTTATTCAAAGTTTTAGGTCAAGTTAAATATACAATTTGTTTGAAAACAATTGTATACACTACAATTTATTTTTGTATACTTCTGTTATATGTTTCACATAGCTTTCCGTTGGAAAGCATAAATGTAAAATCATACAAAAATATACAAATGTAATGCATTTTCTGGCCTGCTAAAGCCGTCATCAGCATTCTTTGTGTCTAATAGTGTTTATTTTCGGAAAATTATATTGTGGAAATTACAAACGGAATGACAAACTTATATATAACCTTCTCATGAACATGTGTACGTTATTTTTATGATAAAGGAAGAAAGTGTGCGGAAAATAGTAAGAATCGGTCCATGATTTCTCATAGCCCCATACAAAAATCTTCTCGAAATATTGCTCAATTATAAAATTGGAATATCAATCCAAAATTCACTTAAATACGTATAAATCAGATATAAATAATGTTAAACGGCTAAAATTTGACATGAATAATCTTTATAGGCAAATAAATTGTTGTACTAAATTTTATGGTGGTCGGCCCAGAATTGGTCATAGCTCCCATACAAGGCCACATCTGAAAAAGACATTTATCCCTATATATATTGTATAAATATCGGTACCGACTCAAAACTTTGCAGATCATTTACATATATACAAAAATCATCCTACAAAATTTTGTGAATTTCGGTCTATTTTTAACCGTATGCCCCATATAAAGCCCTCTTCCGAAAATCATTTTAATACTCATAAATCTCTTATAAATAAGGGTACCAATCCAAAATTTTACACGGATCATTTACATACATGCCTAAATCAAACTGATGGATTTTGAGAATATCGGCCCATATTTGACAATATCCCTCATATAAGGTCCACTCTCGAAATCCACGTTATACTAATATATATCTTAAATATACCGTTATTATGTCGAAATTCGACGTGAAATATCCTCATATGCATGAAAATAACTGTTCCAAAATTTAAGAAGATCGGCCCACAATTTGTCATAGCTGCCATATAAGAACCATTTCCAAAAAACAAATAAATTCGGGTCAAAAAATATTCTTTTCGGATTTAACCCATATTCGGTCCATATTTTATAATCATATTTTTAATACCTTTTATTTAATGTATTACAAATTATCAGACACCCAGTAGTTCCCGAGATATAGGCCTATATATTTTCACCTTTATGAGCCCGCCTCCTCGAAAATAGGCGTGACCGGCAACAATTTTTTCTTTTGCTGGCATCTCCTCTAAAAGCCCTATTTGATGAATTTTTTTTTAGCAAAGTCACTAAAACCGAATTGTTCCCCTTTTTATACCCTTCACCTTCATGAGAAGGGTATATATAAGTTTGTCATTCCGTTTGTAATTTCCATAATATAATTTTCCGACCCTATAAAGTATATATATTCTGGATCCTTATAGATAGCGGAGTCGATCTGTTTGTTAAATTACACTCAAGATTATTATGAACATCAGACAAACTGTGTAAATTATGGTAAGAATTGGTAATTAAATCAATTAAAAATAGTGAAAATTAGACAAAATTTCAAAATATTTAACATAAATTATGTTGGTCGTAAAATTGTCTTTCAAACAATATATCAAACACTAATAAAATTTGCACTAAGACTGAATAGAAAACACAGAATAAGAATATTCTAGTCCTATAACCAGTGTAGTTTTTCTATTTCTTGTATTATACGAGTAATGCGTTCAGCAATGTTAAGTTCTTTTCTGTTCGCCATTAATTGCAATTCGAAACAAAACAATTTCACAAAACCACTATTATGAAATATTTGATTTGTTTGACTACTTGTATTCGACGACAAAAAATAGTTAAAAAGTATCGTTTACTTTTGCGTGCGCAGACTTTTGCATACAGGTAAATTACTACTGCTTTACCTCATTGCTTTTCAGTTACTAATTATTGCCAAACTTTTCAAATTCAAAAGGAAATACCTAAAATAATTTTCAAATGTCTAACTGTAAATCCAAATCAATTTCAAAAGACTACGTTGCTACTTAACAGTACAATTTGATGTTAAAATATATTAAACAGTTTGTACGCAGATTTATGCTGCCGAGTGTATTTATTGTATAAGGCTTCCTTATTCCTACATCCAGTTTGGAGGTTGGCACCAATTTAATACGTTTAATGTTAAAACAATACATTCCAGAACTAATACAGTTTTTCATAGGTAGTAAGTTAACAAAAATGATATTAACGATCACATAGATGATTGTGTTGAAAGAGACGATGTTATTAATGGTACCAACATTTAAATTTCCTATCACGCGTACTAGGCCACACTGCTTACGCTACGTTGACACATCTACACTACAAGCTGACTTGTGTGTTTTACTAAAATGGTTGCTTTATTGGGGTCACAGAAATCAAACTTAAATCTGTTGGTGGTTAGCACTCGTGGAAGCAATTATTTAAATGTTTATGATTTTCTAACGCACGAAATTCTCTGCTGCTTAACCACGTGATAGTATGTGCTTGCCCATCACTGTATGACTTAAACATGAGGAACAAGTTAAAATCTATTTTAGTTTCATTCGAACAAAAGAAAAATCGAACAATTAACGAATATTAATATTAATTAGGAATTTATTTTTTTTTATTTTACAATATGTAAAATAAATTTTTTGACAGAATGGTGGAAAAAGTTGTAAATAAAATGGAGTATCATTTAAAGCCAGTTCTACGTTTTTTATCACTTTAGTCAATTATGATTCAAATGTTATAGAAAGCTTTCGACTAATATTCGACTAAGAAGAAGGGATACAGCGGAAGGAAGAATGCCAACTTAATAAATAAAATAAACAATGATCAAACAATTTTCGTCCGGCAATGGCTGGACTAATAATTGAAATTTTTTTATATATAAGATTTAAAAAACTTATTGTTAGTTCGTTTTTAATGAAGATACAATAAATAAATAAGAGTTCAAAAAAAATTTTCAACATATTGTAGAGTAATTCTAATATACTCGTATGTACATTGTACATACAATTCAGCTTATTCATATATGCACCGAAAATTCATTTACTTCAGATTGTGTTTCAGCAATGATATTACCAATGATTGGTAGGCTCCATTTTGTTTTTCAAAAACATTTTTATTTTTCAATTACACATAGTGTTGTTGAACTGTTCGGACGTGTTATTTTTAGTGCGGCTGAAAAAATCGTAATAGGTGAAAAAGTGTAATAGGTCGAAATAAAACAAAAAGTTAAAAAATAATTCGTAATAGGTAAAAATACCTACGGTAAAAAAAAAAAAAAAAAAAAAAAAAATAAAAAACATTAAAAAATAAAAAACATTAAAAAATAAAAAACATTAAAAAAAAAATAATAAAAAACATTAAAAATCGCATAAAAAATGTATGAGTGTTCCTCTCAGATGTAATTCTGAGAAAGAGCTTAGCTCGACTAGAAAATCTTTATGGATCTCTGAGGAAGAATCCTTAAAAAAATCTGTGGAGAATCTTTTCACTACAAGAGCCGTAGAACGGCGCCGTTCCTGTTCGCCCAATATAGTGATTTCATCAGATGATAAAACATCAATATCTTCTACATCAAATAGTGCAGTCAAACCTAGAAAACAAGTAGGTATGGATAAATACGTCACAGTTCTTAAGCGACAGAGGAGCCCGACATCTGCTCAAACGTCATCAAATTCAAAAGCTCCCAAGACCGTGAGTATTGACAATCCAAATGATCAAAACAGGTTTGCTCTCCTCCAGACGGATGATCCAGAACTTCCTAAAAAAACGTTTAAGCCCCCACCAATTTATCTGAGAGAGCCCACTTCCAGTAAATTGGTACAAGGAATTGTTTCGGTAATAGGTGAAAATATGTTTAGCGTAACCTCAATTAAACATGGAAATATCAGCGAAACCAAAATTCAAGTGAAAAAGGAAGATGACTTTCGAAAATTGTCCAACCAGTTGGAGAGGGAGAGTAGGGATTTCTATACCTACCAGCTGAAAAGCGCAAAAGGACTCCAAGTCGTTCTAAAGGGTATAGACCCAGATGTTGATCCTGCCGAGATAAAGACTAGTTTAATGGAAAATGGCTTCAAAATTAAGAACATAACGAATATTAGAAACCGTGAAAAGATTCCTCAGCCTATGTTCAGGGTGGAATTGGAACCCGGAGATATAGTCTTAAAGAAAAACGAGTCCCATCCCATCTACAATCTGATTTACCTTCTGCATCGTAGAATCACCGTGGAAGAACCGCATAAGCGTCAGGGACCCGTCCAGTGTCTTAATTGTCAAGAATTTGGTCACACTAAAGCATATTGTAAATTGCCGTCAGTTTGTGTTGCGTGTGGGGAACTACATACAACTGCTCAATGTGATAAGTCGAAAACCGACTCAAAAATCAAAAAATGCAGTAACTGCGGAGGTAATCATACCGCAAATTATAGAGGTTGTCCAGTTTACACTCATTTGAAAGGCATAAGGACCAACAAGACGTCAGTATTACCTGTTCATCCACAACAGCCTAATTTTGCATCGAGTAACAATTTTCCTCAATTGTTACGGCCCACTAGTCATGAAAACGCGCCTAGTTCTAGACAAGTTTCTTACGCTAACGTGGTTAAATCTAATATGCCAGGTTTGGAGCAGGAACCTAAATCTCAATATTACGAGCCTAATATTAACACTCTAGAGGCTACTTTGCAGACACTTGTCCAAACTATGAACACTTTTACGACCACTATGACATCCATGATGCAGGAAATGCTGAAAATGCAATCCACTATCTTACAAGCAATTTTAAAGAAATGATTTGTTTAAAAATTTGTTTTTGGAACGCGAACGGCCTCCGCCAACATAAAAACGAACTGGAACACTTCCTGATGGATAAGCAGATTGATGTCATGATGATTGCTGAAACTCACTTGACGGCGACAGGGTACTTCAAAATTAATGGATACGTGTTGTATGATACTAAAGATCCCCGCGGAAGAGCATGTGGAGGTTCGGCAATTCTTATAAAGAACAGAATAAAACATTATTTAATGAACAACATATGTGAGGATTACCTACAAGCAACAAACATTTGTATTGAATTCTGTCAATACAACTTTGTTTTATCATCAATTTATTCGCCGCCTCGATTTTCAATAAAAGAACATCAATACTACAGCTTCTTCAATTCCCTTGGAGCTAGATTTTTGGTTGCTGGTGACTTTAACGCCAAACACACATTTTGGGGTTCACGTCTAGTGACCCCGAAGGGTCGTGAACTCTTCAACACCATTGCCAAAATGGGCTTAGATGTACTCTCAAGCGGGCATCCCACCTACTGGCCGACGGACCGACGGAAGATTCCCGATATTATTGACTTCGGAGTAGTGAAAAATATCCCTGTAGAATCGATACAAGTGGAGCCTTCATTAGACTTGTCTTCAGATCACTCTCCTTCTATTATTTCAATGCGTTTCCTTCAAGGGTATGGCTCTCCATTTCGGGACATGTCTAAATCCAGAGTAAGTTGGATAAAGTATAAAAAGTATTTAAGTTCCCACTGCACGGAAAATGTAGTGTTGAGAACTACCGAGGATATTGATGGGTCGATTGGCAAGTTTACTGAGGACATACGAAGAGCTGTGCATCACGCTTCCACATATGACGTTGAATGCAGAAATAGGACAAACAGAACTTATTTCGCTGAACTCGAACATCTCCTGACAGAAAAAAGAAGAGTTAGAAGAGAGTGGCAAATTCACAGGTCTCCTCAACTGAAAGCTAGGCTACGGGAATGCAGAGATATACTAAGAAATTTCTTAGAAACCCAAAGAATGGCTTCACTTAAATCATACTTGGAGGGAATTGACAGTTCCCCACAATCTGACTATTCGTTATGGAAGGCGGCACGAGGTTTAAAAAGACCAGTTAGAGGAAAGCCTCCTTTGCGAAATCCGATTGGTGACTGGGCTAGAAACGATTCCGAGAAAGGGACTTTATTTGTTAACCATTTGAGAAATGTGTTTACTATAAACAACTCAAATAATGCAACTGAATTGCCACCACTCGTTATTAGACCTCCTGTACCTCTAAGACTTAGCTTTAATGATATTCAAAGCGCTATTGGTACTCTGAACCTTAAAAAAGCTCCAGGTATGGATAAAATCAGCAACAAAATGCTCGTGGAGTTACCTCGTGTAGCTAGAAGAATTATTCTCTTTATCTTCAATGCTATTTTACGCCTAGAATACTATCCTGCAGATTGGAAGGTATCTATGATTACCATGATTCCTAAGCCAGGGAAGGACCTCACCAAAGTAGAGTCATATAGGCCAATTAGCCTACTGCCGACAATTTCAAAACTGTTTGAAAAATTGTTAATGGCTAAGTTGATTCCAATTCTGAACGACACTCAATGTATTCCAAATCATCAATTCGGGTTCAGAGCTAAACACAGTACCATCGAACAAACACACAGATTAGTAAATGTGATAAGACGGTCGTTTGAAGAGAAAAAATACTGTTCCGCGCTTTTCATTGATGTTTCCCAAGCGTTCGACAAAGTCTGGCATGAAGGTTTAATGCACAAAATAAAATTAGCTCTGCCTGCTAACACCCACAAACTTATGAAAAGTTATTTATATGGTCGCAAATTTACAATCAAAGAAGGCGATTTTTTAAGCCCCGCTCAGCCAATTGAAGCAGGAGTACCCCAGGGTAGCATACTGGGTCCTACTTTATATTTGATTTATGCATCCGATATGCCGTCAGACCCCAATATACATACTTCAACTTTTGCTGACGATACAGCCTTTATTAGCGTTCATAAGGACCATCAAATAGCATCACAGAATTTGCAGAATTATATTTATAAACTAGAGAATTGGCTTGAGCTTTGGAAAATCAGGGTTAACGAACAGAAATGTATTCATATAACTTTCACATTGCGAAAAGATACCTGCTCGTCCATCAGAATAAATAACCAAATTATTCCGCAACACAATGAAGTCAAATACCTCGGAATCCACCTCGATCGTCGTTTAACCTGGAAGTCTCATATTGACGCAAAACTTACACAGATGAGATTAAAAGCAGTGCAACTTAATTGGCTAATCGGCAGAAATTCTACATTAAAGTTGGATTGTAAACTTTTGTTGTACAATGCAATTCTAAAGCCAATATGGTGTTATGGAATTCAATTATGGGGTACTGCCTCAGCATCCAACATTGAAAAAATTCAAAGAGGTCAAAATAAAATTCTACGTATAATTACTGCAGCTCCATGGTACGTTAAAAATTCCCGAATTCACAAAGATCTAGGCATTCCTTTGGTGAAAGACGAATTTACAAAATACGCCTCAAAATATGTCAGCAAACTTGAACACCATCCGAACCCACTTGCACGAGACATCCTTAACTTTAGTGGCCATGTTCGGTTGAGAAGGAGGGATACCCTTGCTTTAACTCAAACGCAAAACAGATGACTGGATCAGTGGATGTAAATTGTTTTGTAGTATCATAATATTTTGTCTAGCACTGGCTGGACTTATTATTTTCTTTTAGTATTAAGATTCGAAAACTTATTGTCATTTCAATATCTGAAGATTCAATAAATAAATATAATGTATTATAAAAAAAAAAAAAAAAAAAATTTTTCAATATATGTAATCTCCTGAAACTTTAATACACTTAGTTCAACGCTTATCTAGCAATTCTATCCCTCAAGGCCTTCAAAATAGTGGAGAAGGTTTTTACGGAAGAAAATTTTGGAAAATCCCTCCGAGGAAATTTTGTGTGAAATTATTCCTTAGTTGCTTTCCAAATCAAAAAATAGAAATTTCTTAGTGTTAATCATGGGAAATTGCGGAAAATGCGAAATGTGGAAAATTGTAAAATCTCTTAATTTTAAAATTGGGGCGAGGCGAAGTTCGCCGGGTCCGTTAGTATTGTATACAAACCATGATACGTCTATTTAAATATGTATTTTAAAATAATATTTTCTTTGCTGGATTAATGAAACAAACTACCCACAATTTTAAATGAATGACTTCTACATAATTTTATTCTGACTGAATTAAAATAACTTAAAATATTAATTATTAATACTAATAGTATAAAAATAATAATAAACAAAATTAATGTAACAATAATTGCATTGAAATATAACAAAAAAAATGAATGAGTCAATTGTTGCAATGACTTTTATACATATTGCATGTTTTAAACTCTATTTTAAAATCTGGAAGTATAGTATTTGTTCAGTTCTGTTAAACAAAATAGACATCTGCATGAGTGGACTCGAGTCCCAATTCACAGCAGTGCGATGAACTAAGTGCACATAACTGTGCTGGGAATACAGAAAATAAAAGGCGATTAAAAAATAATCGCCTTTTACAGAAGCACTCTTATGAGGTAAAAAAAACAACCGAACACATTAATTATTCGTTATTTTTTACTATACTAATCGGTATTTGCACTTTATTATTTTTGAAAGTGACATATAGATTAGATAGACAGCTACATAGAATATTCAGATTTACACTTAAAAACCCAAAGCGATTCAAATGGTTAAAATTTTTAATTTTAAAAATAATATATCGCCTCATTTGCAGTGGTTACGGTAACGGTATTTCAACCTTAACTTCCGTAAATTTCAATAAACTCAATTTCTCAAAATTTCAAAAATTTTACTCTAACGGTAATGTGACTTCGTTGACGTTGTTTTAGAGGTAATGTTAGTTTATCTGGAAGAATAGCTTAAGGGTAAATGTAGCTTAGCTGTTAACGAAACTCGATTCATACAGATGGCTGCTAAAATAAATATTTTGCAGTTAAATGAACCATTTGCTAGATGCCTGTCATAACTCAAAATTTAAAAATTTTAACTGATGTCCGATTTAATATTTTAAAAAATGTATACATATCTTTAAATTTAAATTAGAGCGAATAAAAAAAGCTGAAAAAAATATAATCGTTTAATATTTAAATGATTTTACGTCAATTTTAATTTATTTGAACGAATAAGTTTGGCTAACAAACTTAAACGCATATATATTACATTTTAACTTGTGTAGCTTTAAATTAATCTCAATTATATAAAAAACATAATAATTTAAATTTATTAATAGAATAAGGGCTACCATATATTAGAGGCGATATTGTTTTAACGGTATTAACAATTGCAGTTATATTGGTAACGTTACAAACCTACAAACCTTTAAAATAGCTGTTGTGTGTAAAATCATTCGGACTTAATTACGGTCTCCTTCTAGCAAATTACTGTTATTTCTACTACATATACCTAGTCAAGTCACAAATACTGGTACACAACTGAACATATGCAATACGAATGCAACACTGGGCGCATTCATTTCGTTTTGATTGCAATTTGACAGTTCGCATTTATTCTTCATTACGACTTAAACAATTTTGACACTAATTGTTAACAAAAGTTGTAGCTCGCCTACTAAAATGCAACATTGAAAAAGGCGACATATTTAGGACGTTGCGACCGCTTGGAATCACTCGCAATCTTGTGTATCGTGCTGTGAAGTTGTTTGAGGATACTGGTGAAGTACGAGACCGTCAAAGATCCAGCCATCCACACACTGTGAGAACTCCAAAAGCGATCAAAGCCGTGAAGAGACGAATAGACCGAAAACCACTGCGAAAACAGAAAATCTTGTTGCTGGAAATGTAAATTTCGCAAAAATTCATGACTCGCATTATCAAAGAAGATTTGAAACTCAGCGCGTTCCAGCGACACACTGGAAACCTGCGGAAACAGAAGCAAAAATCGAAAGAGTTACTCAACCGGTACTTGAAGAACACTCACAGACAAATTCTGTCTACTGACGAGAAAATCTACACCGTAGAAGAATCGTTCATCAAACAGAAAGATCGTGTGTATGCTCGGTCATCCAGAGAAGTATTCCAACTCATTCCGAGGGTTCAAAGAGGCCACCATCACGCGTTTGTAATGGTATAGTGGGGAGTAAGCTACGACGGTGTTACCAAGCCCCATTTTTGCGAGTAACGAATGAAAACATCAGCCATAGTCTACCAATCGCCCGTCTTGGAATCCATTGTGAAGCCTCTCAACCAATCAATATTCGCCAAAAATCATGGACTTTTTAGCAAGCTCTAGCTCTCAAAGCAAATACGAATCAAATGTAGCTCAAAAACAACGTTCCAGACTTCATATCAAAGATTACAGGTTGTGATCCGTATTAAAGGGCATTGCTTGCTCTACTCGACATCCAGATATTGAGTCGTTGAATCGAGCTTTTGTCCGTGCAGTTTCCAATTTCCATACATGAAGTGCGTTTCGCTATCGTTGAGTGGCCAAATCGTGTCAAGTCGTGCTAAAAATCAAACGGAAGTCATTACGAATAAGTTGTTTTTATATTTGTAGCCATTGAATAACCCAATAAAAACAAAAACAAAATTTTTTTAAATATTAATTAAATTTCAATTGGCGTCGACTTTTCTGTGTACCAGTATTTATGTCATGACTAGGTATAATTATAAATAACTTAAATATGCATATAATAAATACATAACTAATGATCAGTTAAAAGTAAATAATAATTTCATTCCATTCGTGCAAATTTAAAAAAAAGTTAAATCGCTTTTGTTCCTTTCGTAATTTGTTTTTAGGGAATTATATTAATAAATTCCATTTTACAATGTATTTCCACAAACACAACATGATTATCAAATCATGTTGTCACTAGTAAATCCTGTGGTTAGTTTTCCTCTATACAAAGCATCATAAGTCACTGTCAGAATCGGCATCCAATTGTTCATATAGTTTATCAAGGTTATCACGATGTAATAGTTTAGAAACTTCCCGTCTAGGAATTGTAACAGCAATAGGTTTACTTTTAATTGTCACTAGATCGGTATGTCGGTGGAAAAATAAGTTACTTAATGTCGATGTATTATAATTTGTCAGCTGCGGTCGGCGTGATATATTGTCGGAAACGATGATGACGTCTGAAAGGAAAGACATGCACATAATAAATACAGAACACTATTTATGAAATATTAGTAAAACTAAAAAAACGTGTAAATAACGGGCATAATTTAAATAAATTGTGTTAAACTACAGTCTTAATATTCTGCTGTCGTATCAGATGTACATTGCACGGACGATTTGTGCCATTTATACCCCTGACAGACATAGGATGTCTATACCATAATACAAATACTATGGTTTTTGATACTAAATTGCCTTGACAGACATGTAGTACATATACTATAGTATTTTTGTTTTTACTTTTGATCAAAAAAATTAAAAGAAATTAAATAAAATATAACTGTCATTAAAAGAACTGCCAATCGATTTTGTGAGAGGGTTTCCCCAATGTTTATTGAAAACAGCTACAGACAACATACTACATTTATACCACGATTATTTTCGTAGTATTGAAACCAGATATAAACCAGCTTGTTTTATGGTTTAATTGTAGTACAAGTTAACACACATGTAGTATTGTATACTAATATGGTATGCAAATCCTATGTCTGTCTAGGGTTTTAGACGAAACGTTTAGGAAAATTTGTGAAGGTCTTTCCATTCATTAGAACCAGATGTCTCTTTATATATCACATATGTAAGAGAATTAATAAGCAATTTGAGAACTTGGGTTATCCGGGCACATCTGGCTATGACCCAGATCTACAATCAACTTCTGGAAATACAGATAATGGTCAGAATCTTTCAATATAATTGTCAGTCGTTAAAATGTAACTCTAATTCAATTGAATATTTTTTAAATAACAACAATATTGATATTTGCTGCCTTAGTGAAATTTTTTCTCATGGGGCGGCAAACTTTTAAATTTTAACATTATGAAAAGGACTCGTTCGTCAGATGATCTTGGCGGAGTTGCTATTTGTTATCGTAAGTCTTTAAGGAAGAAAAGGATAAATTACAAAACAACATCCTGAATAATAATTGCCAAAACTACTAATTTAGGGAAAAATTTTGTTATTTGCTCTATTTATTTCAAACCTACGACAGATATTGAGGTTTTTGAGAGAGAAATGATTAAGCTTGGAAGTTTTTTGGAAATGTTTAGCAACGTTGTTATTTGTGGTGATTTTAATGCCAGATCTATGGTATGGGGTGACCCAGTGGGGAACTCCAAAGGTCCTAAACTGGAACAGATCATTCAGACCTCAACTTTTCGCTGTTTGAATAATGGTTCGATTACATATAAACAGAATATAAATCATCTTGGCTCAGTTCCAGATTTGACGTTTACAAATTCATTGATGAATGCAGATTGGTTGACCGTGGCGGTCAGTCTTGGTGGTAGTCATTATTTTAAAAACATTAAACAAATTTCTAGAAAATGTTTATCTAAGAAAAAGCTTCTAACCTCCTTGTCAAATGCTCAATTCGATTCTGATTTGGAGAACATTAATAGAGTATCACACCTAAGTTCTGGTGGCATGATGGGTTAAAGACACCGTATAGAGTTTTAAATGCTGCTACTAAAAGTACCTTTACACACCCCAATCCTACAAATTTTGAAAACCTTCTCCAGGCTAAAAAGATATGGGAACGAGAAATTTGCAATGCCAAACGAAACAGTTATAAAAGAAAAATAGAGGAGTAAAATGAAGCACCAAATTCAAAAGCAACTTGGAAGTTTATAAAAAATATTAAAAACAGTTCTTCAACCACCTTTGTAATAATTGGGATACAGATAATAACTTTATATATCTTCAGTTTTTGAAATCTCAAGTTGAGTGTGATCATTCTGATGACTACTTACAACTTACACCCGATGAGAGCTCCATTGCGGATTTCTCTATTGATGAATTCAATGATGTACTAGCCAGAAAAAATAAGTCTTCAGCAGGAGGTAATGATAACGTTACTTATGAGATGATAAAAGCGCTACCCATGGCTGTGAGATTAAATATTCTTAATGTTTTCAATGACAGTTTTTCTAAGTGTATGGTTCCAGATAGTTGGCGTATAATTAAAATCGTTCCTATCCCTAAAAAGGGAAGGGATTTATCTGACTATGGAAATTTCAGGCATATATCTTTGCTGTCTGTGTTTTTAAAGTGCCTCACTCTTATGATTAAGGATCGACTATGTGGATACATTGAGCAGAATCGAATTCTCCCAGAAAAATCGGCTAATATGTGTGTTAATGACTTACTATTTATGGCATCACTGTTAAAACAAGAAGGTAACAAAGTCATTCTTTTTGTATTGGATATTAATAATGCCTACAACTGTGTGGATATTAGTAAACTTGATGTTGGTTTAAGGCGTGATAATGTTGATGTTAACATTGTAAATTGGATTACAAAAGTTTTTTCTAGTAGAATTCTTCAAATGGGTGACGATGAAATTGAGATTCAGAATGGCATCACTCAGGGTAGTTGTTTGTCCCCAGTCTTATTTAATTTTTATACCAAGGAACTTCATGATCTCGAAGACGACAGTACTCGTATATATCAATTTGCAGATGATTTCTTTTTATTGTCCTGGCATAGTGATATTGATTTGGCTGTTGCGAATCTACAACTGAAGATTGGGCACTTTTATGGGAAGTGGCGTAATCTAAATCTTTCATTTATTATGTCGAAGATAAGGGAAGTTGTAAGGAAGTAAAGATTAATATAAATGGTGATTTTGCGGAACAAGTCAAAGCGGTAAAGATTCTTGGTAGAACAATATCAGCCAGTCTGGCTGTTAGAGAACATTGTGAAGGAACTTTCACGGAGGCAACAACAAACACAAACTTACTTACAATTTTAACGCCAATCAAGGTAGGTTTGCATCCTCATGTAGCCCTTAATATTTTTAAAAGTTGAATAAGATCGAAGATTGAGTATGCTTCTTCAACATTAGCTAATGCACCGAAAACTATTAACAATAAACTAAAATCATATCAAAATTCCTCCCTGAGAAGATGTTTGGGACTATCACCATCTATACCAATACATGTTTTGTATGCAATGTCAGGAAAACTTATTTCTGAAAAAAGAGCCAAATTACTTGCCTTTAAAGAACTTTTGAAAATAAAACGATGTTTCCCTGAATTTTATAATACTATCATCAACAGTAGTGGCAACAGATCTAGCTATGGTGTTATAGCAGCAAAATTTGGAGATATTTTGGATCATTTTCCACCTACTTTGCTGAACATGCAAAGTTGACAGTTAGAAAAAATTAACTCCCTGATAGAAAGGAAAATCTGTCTAATATTATGATGATACAAATATACTTATCGAAAGTCGACTATTATAGACAAAATCGTTTTACACTGTGTGCAACCGATGCTTCTATTATGAACAGCGTTGCGGGATGCGGTATTTACAACGTAACAAACAATGACAAATTTTATTATAAAATTAATTTCAAATCTTCATCACTGTTTGCTGAAATTGTTGCTATTTACTATGCTATTAAAATTGCTATAGAGGACTGTAATACGAGAATTGTGGTTTTTACTGATAGTTTGGGCAGTTGTCAACTTCTACAGGCAAAGAGTACGGATTATTATTATATTGCTGAAATTCATAATTTAATTGCCAATTCCAATTTATAGCTTGTACATGTGGTGTGGACTCCAAGTCATGTTGGTATTAGTTTTAATGGGATTGCTGATGAAATGGCTAAGGTCACCTGTGATATTGGTGCTGTTGCTGATGTGAATTTAAGTCCAGCGGAGGCGATTCGTCATGTTAAGGAAATACTTAATTCAGAATGGAAAGAGGAATTTAATGAAACTTCCACTTCAAAGGGTGTTTGGTTTTATGAATTGGATACACATATCACTGCGAAAACTAGAATGAGTCCGGAGAATGTTAAGACGATGAACAGACTGATAGCTGGACACTCTTACAATGGAATATATCTGAATTTAATTGGTGTTAATTCATCTGGGAACTGTCGGTGTTGTAAAGTTCCAGAAACTAATGATCATCTTATTTTTAAATGTCCAGTGTTTGATCAATTGAGACCTAATTATAAATTGTTTGATGTTTTTGATGACCTGAGGGATCTTTTGAGGTCGAAGGATTTTGACCTATATGGTAGTTTGTGTTCCTTTATAAAGGAGGCGGGAATAACACTATGAAAGCCTTTTTTAATGAAAATATTATCAATCAACAATTTTTATCAATTAACAATTTTTCTACAATAATTTTTTTTTTTGTCAAATTATGTGACATTTTCTTCATCAATCAACTTTTAATTTATATCAATCAACAATTTATTATTATCTTCAAACAACTATTAATTTTTATCATCAATCAACAATTCATTTTATCATCAATCAACTCTTGTATACCCGGACCCTGGAGTGATACCCTGGAAATATAGGTTCTTAGGCCTGTCCAACCTGGAGACCTAAACTGTGTTTGGAGTCGAATTATATTTAAAAAAAAAAAAAAAAAGAACCAACATAATAACATCGTGTACGAAGTGCAATGTAAAGGCAATATAGAAGAAAAATGTGATATGATATATATAAGAACAACGAAGAGAACATTATCAACAAGAATGAGTGAACATCAAATGGATGTTACACGGGGAAAATAAACAACAGGTCTAGCGCAACATTTACTTAAAAACTCACATATAGCTGACTTTGATAATGTTAAGATCTTGGATTTTGAAAAAACAGAAAGAAAAAGATATATAAAAGAAAGCGTACGTATTCAAAAAAACATAACGAAGACAATGAACGTAAAAGAGGACACCAAAATACATAGTTGCCATAAATTAAAAATCTGTGATATACTTAGAAGTAATATGTTTTGAATTTAAATTTATTTTTATGTTTTTTATGTTAAATGCTAAATGTAAACGGGTTTTTCTTTAAATGTAACAACGGTAAATACTGTAAGTTATAAGTTTTTTGGGAAAAAAAGATTTTGTTTAATAAATGTTTTTATTATTAAATAGACCCCTGATGAAGTCGGCATATACCGACGAAACGTTGGGAAAATTGTAATGCAAAAAATTTTGTTTTAATTACAGAGGAAAACGTTAGGCCTTATTAGCTTAAAATCCACACAATTTGAAATTGGAGCATTTATATTCAGCAGCGACATTGATGTAGATATTGACATTTTTTCATTTATTTCTGCAGTTTTTTTATCTGCCACATTTGTCATTATAAAAACACTGACTTATATTAATTGATTTTTAATCAATATTAAACACGAGGGTTTCTAACCTTTAAAACCTGACACCATATGTTATTTTGAATGTCTCTTTATTCAATGATGCTTTATATATCGGTATTGTATAATTCAAATATATATATTAATGTACTAAACTTATGCCCTTATTCATAAAACTTACAACAGGTTTATAAGACGTTTATAAAGCAAATTTTGTATGGAAATTTGCCTTATAAGCCTGCCATTAACCTGTTGTAAGTTTTTATGAATAAGGGGGTTAATGTATAGTGTTGGAAAATGCTATAACACTTAAGCTATGTTTAGTTTATTAATAACAGAGTTATAAATGATTGTAAACATTAACCCATTATCATAACAGTATTGTATGATTCTTATTTTATGACAAGATATTTTTATTTTTTTTAATAAACTTATGGACATGTTTTGACCAAACTATTTATAGAATATTAATGTGTTAAACTATAGCATTTTTAAAAATAATGTTGAAAGTATTTGTTGTTGTAACAGCAATGGTTGCTGAATTGACCGCCCTTGGCCGAGCGATTTCGGGTCATTACGGTGAGTAGAACCAACCGGCTGTCGTGGGAATGATATTGCTTAAAGTTATCGCTTGTGATGAATACGGCAAAGTATATTTCTCTTCGTCTTTCATAACTATAAACGCACTTTAAGTTAAATGAATGTAGCGTGTTCAATATTGTTGTTATCATTTAAATTTCATTACTTTGCTAATTAATTCACAAAATTCATTGTGCAACATATCTCAGAAAAATCGAAAAAATATAAATTGTTGATATCTTCAGCACAAATTTTAAGATAATAATAAAAAAAAAGTAACTCGTAACGAATTTCTTTTAATTTAAAATGAGTCAATGATTATGGTGATATTATAAGTCTGAAAGCTACAAATCCATATCGCGTGGATCTGATAAAATCAGTATTTTCAATGATGCAATTTATTTTGTGAAAAACATTACGAATATATTATTGATTTTGCAATTAAAGTACAAAATATACAGCATTTAAAGAGTCCAAATAACTAACACAAAAAAGGTCATAGTAATTCGATAATTACTTCTTCATTCAAACCATGTCTGTCATGTTGTTTAAGCAAACTGGAAAGACACTATTTATTTCTATAGTTTCATAAATTTATTTACCCTCTTATTCAAAAACGATTATTAAATTTAACAAACGTTTATTAAGCAAATTTTTATATGCAAATCTGTCTTAATAAACGTTTGTTAGATTTACCCCCTGGCCAACGATGTCGAACGATAACGTTCGCTTAGATAAGACTTAAGACACAAACTTGATTGCGGAATAAACAAACTTGATTGGGTAAAAAATAGATACGATAAAAAGTTTGTGTCTTAAGTCTTATCTAAGCGAACGTTATCGTTCGACATCGTGGGCCAGGGGGTTAATAATCGTTTTTGAATAAGGGGGTTAATCTTTCGTTTTTACACGAATTTAGCTATTGTTTTTCTAACTTGCGTTTATAGTTATGAAACACTAGGTATTACAATATTTCCTAGTACAAAGATTATGTACATATGTTTTGTAAAAAGTATATTTATTTACCCCGTTCATCTAACAAGCATAGCACAATCTAGTATAATTTTAACTATTTATAACTTACCCTCGTCGTTATCTTTTGATGACCCATTGCTTTTAAAGCCATCAATAACTTGTCCACGTTTATCTGACTGCGAACACATATTAGTAACTGATTCTATATTATTCCAACGATTATTCAAATTGCTGTCTACATTTAAGATATTGCTATTGTTGATTGGAACTGAAAATATGTCATCATGTTCCATTTCCTGTTTAATCTCACTACGCAAAGGCCGATAGGAGCCCAATAAATTATGTGCGGGTACCAAATCGTCTTCATCTATAGCATTGGGAATTGTTGTTGTATTTACCGATATTGATGAATTGTGTTTGTGTTTGCTTGCTACTCTTTCATCTTTTTGCTGCACATTCTGCCCATTTTTGTTAATACTTGCGCTAATTGATATATCTAAGGGTTCTTTTTTAATGTTTGCCTGTGATGGTTCATTTATTCTCGTATCATAGAATTCATCATAGTCACAATCATTAATAGAATTGGCCATTGTATTTTGAGTTCTAAAAAACAAGGCAGTAGCTGGTACTATATCATCATTAGTTTTTATATTACTTTGAGGATTTGTTGAGTTACCTTGAATGGCAGAGGTAGCTGCTCGTACTGTTTCTATTCTTCTAGAAACTGTTTTATTTGCAGAATCTGGAAGTGGCGTATTATTGGCAATATCTTTATTGTCTTGCACTAGTTCTTGTTTCACTGTCTCAAAAATTTCTCCGGTCACAATTTTGCCATTTTCCAAGGGTTCCTCTTTAATGGTGTCATGTAAAACATTTCCAGATGTTTTATTTCTTTTCGTTGGCGGTGGTCCTAGTACTTTACTACAATTTGCCTGTGTTTGAGGCCTCTGGCAGGTTTCCAAAAACTCTCCTAAACTATTAATCGATAATGTAGACATGGTTTCCGTTTCATCGTTTGTAGAGTTCAAGGAAATTGTGTCGTTGACAGTATTTGCCTTGCTACTATCATTGTGATTATTGGGCGGTGCAAAGAATTCATCATATATAGCTGATTGCTCTTCCTGCTTAATAGTATCGCTGGTTCCTTCAGAGCGAGTAGCTATGGCTTTATCACGAACAACTATATCATTCGGATCAATATCAGGATCGGGTTTAACATTAAGGATGGGAGTGTTGAAATTATCTGTTCAAATAATATATTAAAAACATTAAAGAGATTATCAACTACTTTCAGTTAGTAGTAGATGTTGTATATGTACCTTGAGTTGTGCTTGTATTTTCAGTGGATGACGTTGTTCCTGTAAAATAATTCATTTCTGTTGCTCTGTTTTCATCAGTGGAACTTGTTTTAGCAGAATTATGGTCTATGAGAAGAAGAAAAAAATAAGGGATTAAAAACAAATGAAATTGTTTGAAAAAATATCTTTAAATATACGATCTTAAAATTTAGTTTTGCTAAAATAATGTCAAGTGAACTGTTTTTTGGTGGTATTGTTTTATTTTTGAACAAACATTCATTTCTATAAGTGAAATTGTTTAAATATCCAGGAAAAACAGAAATCGAATTAGTTTCATTTTTGATATATCTGATATATTAACATACATACACTATGAAGAAAAGTATAAACAAGTGTTTTATTAAATAATTCGTTTTCATTGAGTTTAATATTTGAATAAATCCAAACCTACCTGTACTAAACAACGGTTCTTTAGAACTGATTTGAGATTCCACAGTATCTATTGCTTTTGCTTGAATATCTGAGACTGCTAAAAGAACAAAGGAAATGGTGTAAATTATTACATATAATCATATTTTATAAATAATTTGTTATGATCATAAATGTCACATAGAATTTTAAGTGGTATTTCTAAAATGATCCAGCTTACCAGTATTATTAACAAAATCGGTTGTATTTTTTTCAGCATCATTTGAGTTATTACCAATATCTTCTAGAGTTTGTTTCTGCAAACTATGAATTGATCTAGGTTTTTTACCACAATTTTGAGGCAACAATGTTGAATTATTCTTTGATGTCGCAGTTGTCTGAATTAATAGGCCATCATGCATATCATCGGGATTTTCACCATCTTTATTAACTTCACTTGACGGAGTAAGACGTCTAAAACGTATTGATAATCTTCGCCCACCTATTTCAGCATCCAACATACGTTTGTAGGCTTCAATGGCCTCGTTAACGTTTTGATAGCGAATAAATGCATAACGGGTGTATTTCATACGTTGAGCGAAACCTATATCAATGCGTGCTGCACCGGGAAAATGTTCTTTTAATGTTTTACACGCTATTGTGGTCGGCAGATTGCCAACGTACAAAGTATAAGGATCGATTTCATTCAGCTTAGTACTGTGAACTTTATTGGTTATTTGTTTAATTTCCACCGATAAAAATCCCGTCCCAAAAGGTATTTTTGACAAATTGTCGATGGTTTTTTCAACATCTGTGCCCGGTTTCAAATGAACTAAACAATAACGTGGTGCAAAATTTAATTGAAAATGCACCGATTCTATGTCAGGACTGTAACATTTTACAGTTTCACGGTTAATCTCAGGATCGGGAAAACGCAGGATTAATATATCGGTTTGTATTTTTCTTGCATTTGTTTGCTCAGCCTTGAGAGCAAGTAGGGAATCTTCTTCGGACCAGTTTTTATTTAATTTATAACGCGCCGACATTGCTTTTCGTTTGGCCTTTATTTTAACAACAGTTTTTGAGGCTAAAAAATAAATAAAAATGTGATCACAATGAATAAAATACATATTTGAAAATTGTTGTATTTTAAAATACGAGCTTGTTTCTAAAGGTGTATTACTTGTTTAAGCACAAATTTGTTTGACGTTGTTTACTCTTACAAGAGTTTTACAAGATCAAACATCATTTATTATAAAAACCCATTGAGAATAAAAAAAAAAATAAAAAACATATGTAAACAACTCTTAATTGTAAAGTTTTTGTTATCAATAAATCTATTTGGTTAATAAATTTAATTATTTTTGCAATAGGCGCGTTAAAGTGAGAAAAATTATGTAAAGCAACAACATTAAAAAATGCGAAGAGTGGAAACTGTAAACGAAAAATGTCCAGCGCAATAAAGGTTTACCGACACTCTTCCTCTTCAATACATCGCCGACAAACTTCGTATGTCTGTCTTTCAATTTCTCAACTGTAAAAGGGGACTTAACGCTTTAGTGACATGGTTGCCAGATGTAAAATTCAAGGAAAAAGGGTTGTATTATACAAAGAACAATACTAGAATGATCGGAACAAGTCGGTTTTAGTGACTGCTCAAAAAAAAATTCATCAAATTGGGCTTTTAGAGGAGATGCCAGCGGTCACGCCTATTTTCGAGAGGGCGGGCCCTTAAAGTTTAAAATATTAAGGCCTATATCTCGGGAACTACTGGGTGTCTGATAATTTATAATACATTAAATTAAAGGTATTAAAAATACCTTTCCAACGATATATATCACGATTATCAAAAATGGACCAACTATGGGTTAAATCCGAAAAGAATATATTTTGACCCGATTTTTTTTTTTAATATATAAAAAAAATAAAAAAAAGTCTATAAGTGTTATTTTAGTTTATTAATATAAATATCCAAGACATTAGGCTTTAATTTTAGGTATCATGTGTGTCTGTAGGTACTATAATCATAGAATTATAAGATCTGAAAAATTAAAAAAACACATTTTTTCAAAAATTTGTATGCAGGATAGGATTTGTTTCTCTATGGTATACAGAATACCGGCTTTGCATTGTACAAATTTCCTGTATTGCCAGCCTACGGCCGCGCGGAAAAATTTTCTCCTCTATGGTATACAGAACACCGGCTTCGCATAGTACAGATTGCATTTTTTATAGTGAAATGTCATAATCTTTCTTTAATATCTTCGGATTTATATTACCTACATGGTCATGTTATACCTTAAATTATAGCTTAATTTCTTGACTTGAAAATATTGTAATTTATCTACTTACTCATATAGACCTTTTTCCCGGATTTTTTAGATTTTTTATCAATATGTGGTCCATATAAATAGGTAATGTATAAATAAATAAATACTCTAAGTGAATTTAAGGAAAACTTGGTTGAAAGTATGCCGAGGTGCATGAAAAGCTTTTTTAAAAACAAGGGATTATGGATACCATACTTTTTAATGGATTCCGGAAAACGTGCAAAACTTAGTTAATTGAGTTATTTTATGTTTTTTATATTGATTTTTTTTTTGTTTTTGTTACGCTTACAATATTATATTTTTTGCTAATACAATAACGAGTAAATGGTAAAAATTTAAAAAAACTTCTTTCGTTATTTATCATATTGAACATGAACTAGATTTTGCAACGCAGCGTATATAGTAAAAGAATTTGTCAAAATTTCTAAAAAATAAATATGTATGTTAAAAATATGTTATATATGATGTAATGATAATGTATGAAAATTAAACTCCAATAAAAATTCCTTGGATATTAATCACAATAAGCGGATTATTTGATATCATATGTATGCATACATTCTTCTCCAAGATTGCTAACTTATAAACGATAGAGACGAGGGGAAAAGTAGTACTATTGTCTTAACGTTTTGCATTTTCAGTTTTAACATAAAGAATGAGAGAAATAAAGATTACGACATGAGCATGATTTTTCATTTGGTGACGTAGATTGTGCTTTTTCAAGGAATGCCAAGTGTAGAAATCCCTAAGATTTTCGATTTTCTTCGTTTAGCTGCTATAAAAGTAACTTGAAAATACTTTTAACACATTTTATTGTTATGTAGTAGAGTTCTAACGCTTTTTAACGAAAATCTCAATTGTTAATTAAAATATAGTTTCTATTAATATTTTTTTTTTTTATTGTTCATTATACCTATGTAAAAATATATCACGAAAGCGTACACAAAATAAAGAAAAAAATTAAATATTACCGCATATAATGAAATCCCGGTTTTTATACCCACCACCAAAAAAAATGGGGGATTATTACGTTTGTAACACATCGAAATAATGGTCGTAGAGCCAAAAAGTCCATATATTCTGGGTCCTTATAAGATTCTAAGATGATCTAGCCATAAATGAAATTTTTACCAAACATTTTTTAATCTTCCGAAATGTTTGGTTTTGAAAATGATCAAAATCGGTACAGTAGGATCAGAGTTTATAGACCAAAATGTGAGACTACCTCGATATTTTTCAGATATTTTTTGCTATTTTCTTCAAATATAATGCAGATACTATGATGAAATTTTGCACATCATAGCCCCCATACAAATTTCTTCCGGGATATGGCTTTATGGTATATATATTTATGGCTTGGTTTTCACTATGTCATTTTTGTTGTCAAATTGTCCAAATTGTTTGCAATTGTATGAAAACGGGTTGTCATATGGCGTCATCTATGTTTGCAATCTCATCATAAACAACCCGTTTTCATACAATTGCCAACAATTTGGACAATTTGACAACAAAAATGGCATAGTGAAAACCAAGCATTAGACATTTTTAAAATTTGAATACAGCAGTTAGTGGTTACATTGGTAACAACTAATAAACAACAAGTAGAATTAAGATTTGAGTACTTATTGTAAATTTCGATAAGAAAGATTCAATAATAAAAATAAATTAACAAAAAAAAACCAATTAAGAAAATTCGAGCATAAGAAAATAAAACTTGCTCAACCAAGTTGCTGAATGTGAACACAAAAGCAAGTTCAAAATAAAATAAATAAAAATGAGAATTATTCTTGCGCAATTAAAGTTGCCTAATTTGATAGGGGCCTACGCAAAGTTGTTTACATATTGGTTTGCATGAAAAATTAGAAACTTGATGGTAAAAAGCACGAAAATTGAAGATACGCGATACGAGATAAGGAAATGACAGTTTCAAAAGAGAATTAAACAAAAATTGGTCATCTAAAACTGAAAGATTTAAAATTTTTAGTGTATACTGTAAAGATATGTAATTATTCGTAATACATACGTAGTTTTTCGTTTACTGAATTATGCAATTATCTCAATAAAATTATTATTTAATTCATTTTATACTTATTTTGTTTAAAAAAATATGTTATTTACCCGAATCATTGGGTTTGTTATGTTCCTGATCTACTTTAGCAGGATTCAAAGAAGACGGATCCAAAGTTGAGGCTGGATTTGGCCGTGAAGGTAAGTGTGGCGATTTATCATCACTAGGTAATGGAGGCAGTATTGGCGGCGGTTCCTGTTCAGGAAGTGGTGGCTGTGGAAGTTTTGGTGGTGGTGTTGATTTTAAAGTTTCCCACAAATATGAGCTATAACCACTAGCCACACCAAATGTTTGATTTGTAGTAGTTGCAATTAAGTCAGCACTGTAACTGGAAGGGTAATAATTATTGTAACTAAATCCGTAGCAGTTGGAATTGTCCAAAGTTGATGAATTGCACTGTTGTTGATTGTTTTGTGACGCTAATTGTGGACTTAACGTAGGTTGAGTTGATGACAAATTTAAAATATTTTGTGTGGCTGCTGAAAATGATGATGAGGACGGGGATAAGCTCAATGCCGCTGATTTGTGTGAGTATGGATCAGATTGCTTGTTATTTTGATGTTGGTTAAGATTAGGCCTTTTCGGTGAAATTCCGTAAAAATGTCTGGCATTTTTTTCATATTCATTATATAGGTATGAGTCTGGCGTATTGTTTCTATTATTAGAATATTGGTAGCCCGATTGGTTTTGATGTTTGTATCTGGGCTTACTGTTATAACCACTATCATTTGCTCCATATCTAGGACGATTGTTAAAACGCTTTGTAGTTTTATTGTTGTATTTATTCATTTTGTGGAAGATCACAATTCGTCAATAAAATTTTTGTATTTTTAGTTTATGTTATGAATTTATATTATTTATCCATTATTATAGATGTTTATTTATAAAATGTTATTTTTATTTTTTCAAGACGTATGAGGAATACAACAAAAATGTTTCACTTCGAACTTGATTTTCTTTCAGAGATGGAAAATGGAGATGTAGTAATTGCTCTTTAGTGAAAGTAAATAAAGTTTCAAGTTATTTTTAAGTCAATTCTATAAAACGGATATTGTTTTAGACTTATTTGTTTAAATTTAAAATAAAAAAAAACTTAATACCTAAGTAGTAATGGTGCTGTGGTATTTTTGGCACAAAGTATAATTTTTGGTGTTAGTAAATATAATGGCACTGACTTTTCCGTCCCTGTTGACATTTGTAGAGGTCGGTGTTGCCAATAATTGAATTTCGAAAAATACTTAAAATAAAAATATAAATTGCTTTGTTGTAATATGACGTTCACAAAACGCGGAACAGTTAATATATCAAAATTTGATTAGTCACAATTTACATGAAGCAATTTTTATTGAAAATATTGATACAATTTTTTCCTTGACATTTCTTCGGAGTTCATACAGCACAATTCTTATTGCTTAATCGCTCGTATTTTTATTTGAAAGTATACACACATTTATATGATATATGTAAGACGAATAAGAGAGTAACACGAATTGCTAGTACAATCAAGTGTGTACATTTCTTATCTTCCCCTCACCCCGATGTCTAAAAAATAATCGGCTTAGCTTAAAGAATTGCTTCGTGTAAATTAGGGCATATGTACATATATTTTTTTATTTAACCAAATATATTATAAACTACTAAAATATACCCAAGTTGAACACATTGGTTGTTTAGTCCCGGTTTACATTATGAAATTTTTGTCGCTACAACACAAAACAGAAACAACAGGCATTTTGTTTGTGTAAAATAATGTACTATTGTCAAAAATACTTGAAAAAGTATCACTTTTGACACAAGTAAATTGTAAACAAAGTCAGTCACCTGGACTACTCACCTCGTATATTTGCACTATGAACATGAACAAATTTATGTTTGAAATTTGCCGATGTTTTGTTTATCTATTACAACACAATGAGACCAACTGAATGGGGCTGTGCCAAGACGTACATAAGTTAAGTGCGTTACGGCAACAAATACAATTATGCAAAAACAACAGGCGTTTTGTTTTTGTTCTGTTCATAATATAAAGAAAACTATTGCGACTGTATAACTTTATTTCGTTTATTTTGCAGCCAAAGCAACATGGTGTAACTATACAGGCGAATGCAGTAGCACAGCTGACTGACTTTGTTTACAATTTACTTATGTCAAAAGTAATACTTTTTCAAGTGTTTTTGAAAGTAGTACATTATTTTACACAAACAAAATACCCGTTGTTTCTGTATTGTTGTATTTGTTGCCGATTTGCACTCACATTGTTTAGTTACACCATGCAAAGCAAGATACAATTTATTTTTTAATTATTTTTCCTTTTTCAGACTATAATAATTTTACTTTTCCTTTTGATTTTAAAATATAAATGTAAACAAAACAAAGTTTGACAGATGGATACATTATATCACAGTGAATATATAATCTGTTGATTTTATGCACTTGGAACTGTCCGTTTAGACGGCTGACTATCAATTTTTATTTATTTATCTGCGTACATAAAAATGGTTTTTCAAGACGTGTATTAATAAATACGTATTTATTTCTGTTCCACTACTGATAACACGAAAAACATTGAAAATTAATAATACCTATGTAAATGAAAAATTTTTGAGCTACTTGCCCACATTTTTAAAAGTCTGGCAGCCCTTATAATTTATTACAGCTGTTTGGAATATAAATAAAATGTAAACAAATTAACATAACCTATTCGAAGTTTTCATTTTCACATAATAATGGCTCTATTATTAAAGTTAGGAAAAACCTTGTTTAATGTCATAAAAAGTACACATACAATAACCGTAGGCGAAAGGGCCATAAGGTAGGATTTTTAAACTAAAGTTTATTTAATGGATACATGTTAATTAATGTGTTATTTTAGCACAACACCGTCATTATTATGGTTTAATCAAAGATTGGCCCGTTCGGGTTCCTCCAAGGAAAAAGAAAAACGTTATCTGAAAAAAGACAGAGTTCCACAAAATTACAAGTTAATTTATCGTGCACCAATGGAATCATACGTAGCCTGGGCAATGCATGTTTCCACGGTGACAGCATCTATAATCAGCACTGCTGCTATTTATCATTATATCAACAACAAACCGATATTGGAGCCTCTCGATACAACACTTATAATGAATATTGACGATATTTATTACTTCACAGCAGGCTTTTTGGCTATAAATGCTGCATTGCGTATGGTTGTTTTTATGTTTGCATTGAGAATATATAAGGATCAAGGGAAGTAAGTTATTTGTGATACTTTGAACAATTTTATTATTAATACATTTTATTTTTAGATATTTAGCAGTTTATCATTCTCAACTGCCTTTGAATACAACTCATCATCACTTTGAACAGGGTCAAGTAAAAGCAGTTTATTATATATTTAGTCCCTGGAATAATGCCACTTATAAATTGGGCAATAAAACATCATTATTATTGGAGGATTATTTTAAAACACCTTCCGAATTTCATCAAATGCGCGAAATTGCTGAAGAAAAATAAACATGTAAAAATATAAATAAAAATATTAAAAGAAACACCCTGTAGTAGCACAGTTGTAAATTTCTCGGTAGATGTCGCTGTTATCAATAAGTGCCATGTTCCACGTGCTGTCAACTGTCAAACAGACAATTGTTTTCATTCAGTTTTTTAAGAAAAATACTTGCAATTTTTAACTTGGTGATTTTTATTTATTCTTTTAATTAAAGTTCCATAATGGAATTAAAAGAAACAAACTTGGAAACTCAAGAGAGTCTGGAAGAATCTAAAGAAAAGGCACCCAAAAGGCGTAATCCTTTCAGAGTGCAACTGCAAAAAGAGGAGAGAGAACGTCGGCAGAAAAAGCGTGCTCGACTTATCGTTCGCAATATTAGTTACAAATCCACCGAGGATGTTCTACGTAAACACTTTGAACAATGGGGTAAATTGGAAGAGGTTAATCTATTAAAACGTGCCGATGGCAAACTTGTAGGCTGCGCTTTTGTGCAATACGAAACTATTAATCAAGCTACAAAAGCCATTTTGAAAGGCAATGGAAAAGAAATGCTAGGTCGTAGCATTTTCATCGACTGGGCCTTGGGCAAAAATGAGTTTGTAGCCAATAAGGGAGTAAAAGGAGAGCCAGAAGAAAAAAAACCAAAACTGGAAGTGAAAGAAGAAGAGGTAAAATCAGAAAAAGATGATAATGAAGATGAGAAAGATGGATGTGATAATAGTGATGATGAAAATGAAAGTAATGCTGAAGAAAAGGTAAGTTTTAATAAATAGTCCAACGTGTATCGATTGAAACATTGAAATGCGTCAACGTTTGTTGGCGATAACAATCAAACATATTTATGCTATGATCAAATAATTACCTAAATAACCCAATAAAATTTTTAGAATGACGAAGATTCCCAAAATGAAGATAAAGATATTGATGAAGATGAAGATATTGATGAAGATGAAGATATTGATGAAGATGAAGATATTGATGAAGATGAAGATATTGATGAAGATAAAAAAGATGTTAAGTCCGAATTAGATACGAGTAAAGTAAAGAAAGAAAAACACATTTCAAACGATGTTCAAGAAGGATGTACGATATTCATCAAAAATGTACCCTTCGATGCTGAAGATGCCGACTTACGTAAAGTTTGTCGGAAATTCGGTCCCTTATATTACTGCATTATAAATCGGGATCACATATCTGGTCATTCAAAGGGAACAGCATTTATAAAATTTAAAACTAAAGAATCGGCAGATGTGTGTTTGCAAGCGGGAACTGAATTTGTTCTAATGGACCAAGTTCTAGATCCCTTTCCAGCTCTTAGTAAAGAAGAAATACGTCAGCAACAGGCCGAAAAGGATAAAAAGAATGATGGAAAGGATTCCCGAAATCTTTATTTGGCTAGAGAAGGTCTTATTATGGCCAACTCAAAAGCCGCTGAAGGCGTTTCCGCTTCTGATATGAATAAGAGACATAAATTGGAACAAGTCAAAATACAAGTTTTGAAAAATTTAAATAGATTTGTTTCTCGCAATCGTTTGTCCATACACAATTTACCTCTTAATTATGACAACGAAAATCTAAGAGACATGGTTATAGCTTATACGGGGTTTAAACCACACGAGTGCCGCGTAATGCGTGAAAATAATGTAACTCCTGAACATCCCAAAGGCAAGTCGAAAGGTTTTGGTTTTATGTCTTTCAATAGTCATCAAGAGGCTTTGACAGCTTTAAGAAAACTAAACAATAATCCCAAAATGTTTGGCACCCAACATGTAAGACTTTTTATATTTGCATATTAAAATTTTGTATTTTATATCTAATGTTACTTTTACAGCGCCCCATTGTTGCCTTTAGTATTGAAGATCGTGCAGTCCATAAGGTTAAAGAAAAACGCCAGGAGAAATCTAAAATTAATAACCCTACCTTTAAGGATAAACTCGAAAAACGCAAAGCAATGAAACAACAAAAACGTGATGGTAAACTACCTCAAAAATCATTTCCCAAAGGACCCCAAACTGATGATAAAAATAAGCTCAAGAAACACATTAAGAAACTTGAAGAATCTAGAGCGGCTAAAAATAAACAATTCAAACATCCTTCTCTCCATGTTGAAGACAATTATGTCGGCACAGAGGCAAAACCTGGTACTGCTTTACGTATGCGTTCCTTTAAAAAAATCAAAGAGCAGTCACAAGATCACATGAAACGTGTCCAGAACGACAAGAAAAAGAAGAAACAGCAAAAAATTAAACAAATTCACCTAGCTGAGAGAAAATCAGAAGTAAGACCAAAACAGGGTCGTAAAATGGAAAGGGATGATCTAATACCATTAGTGAATAAATACAAGCAAATGTTGGATAAACGGGCCAATGAAGGAAGCACTGGTCCGGTCAATACGGGCAAAAAACCGAAGCGTACAAAATGGTATCAAGAATAGTTTTATAATAGATTTTCTTCTAATTTAATATGTTACTTATTTTAGTGTATTTTGAAATTATAATAAAAATAATCCATATAAAAATAACGCTTATTTTATTTTTAATGAAATTATAATAAACCCCGAAATTATAATGAAAATAAGCCATATAAAAATAACGTTTATGTTATGTAGTATTTTAGTACCAAACTAAAATACATATGTATGTATTTTATATTTCGTATGAAATCGATCGTATATATCTCTTTAAAATTATTTAAAATTTCGAAGAAAGCGTGAGTTTCTTTACTGTGTTAATTGCAATTTAAATACCTCTCTGAAATTTCATTATTAAAAAACACATAGAACTTCAAAGGTCTTGGACTGTGTTATTATTATATTAAGACACCGTCAATTCGCTTTATTGGCAATAATTCTGAAATTTAAATATTCTTAATATTTTTGTGACAACATGTAAATTGTGAATAATTTGACTTATTTAAAAATCATATATTTTACACCTTTATACTTACTTCATTATTTGTGAAAAGTCTGAGCAGTAATTTAAAAGATAATAATAATTAAAAATTAAGTAATTCACTATTATTGATTAATATTTTGTATTGCTGGATCAAATTATATTATTAAGCTTTTATTTTGTGTTGCCTCTTTAAATCCAATAAAATAAAAAATTATTGTATTTTTTTACAAATTAGACCAATATATTTCAAACATCTTCTGTTCATCAAAATTAAAAAATTACCTGAATTGATTGAAAAATATATATAATACAAATGAAAAATTATTTTTCAAATAACATTTAAATCAAATTAAAATACATTTATAAACATGTAAATAATATTTATTTTCTTAAAGGAGTAATTAAATTACAATATGTGTTTATGTAATCCTTTTTATCGCTTTTGAAATTACAAGCAACTTGCTCATATTTAACGATTTGATTCACTTCATGAACTTGCAACTTCAATTTATTTTGTTCTTGTTTTAAAACTGTTACGTTGTCAAAATCAAACTCATGCTTTTTTGATCTAGCATGTTTGGCTAAGGCTGATAAATTAACTTTTTTAGTTAAACATTTGCAGTCATATTCATGTTGTTTCAATCTTTTCATCAACTTTTGAGTTGTTTCTCCAATATAAACTATATTACAATTTTTACAATTAATTTTATATACAACACCAGATTTTTGCCCAGGTTTTAGTTTATATTTAAGGTTCTTAAAAAATTTTTTAGTATTATCCATTATTGGTGGTTTCATTGCAAGTTTGACATTAGGTGTGAAATATTTACATGCTCTAGATAATTGTTCAGTTAGAACCGGAACATAAGTCATTGATGCAAAATTAACTGATGATGATGCTGTTTTATTAGTGGTTAATATATCTTCATCATTAGTAGAAAGATACGGATAACTAATTTGTGTTTCATTTAAATTACTATTATTATTAATACGCTTACGTTGTTGAACTATGTTAATTAGACGATTAATAACCTTATGTGGAAAATTATTTTTGATAAGAATTTTTTTAATTCTAATAAGATTTTGAGACCAAAAATCTTTATGTGATATACTTAACACTTTCCTTATGAAATTTTTTGCAGTGTTAAGTTTCATATGTGATGGATGAGCTGAATAGTAATTTAAAATGCGATTCGATGCAATTTCTTTATGATACCAATTAGTAATGATTTTTCCATTAGCTTTTCGGTGAATAGTAGTATCCAGATAATTCAGCTGATTATTTTCTTCAACTTCTACCGTAAACTTAATCTTGTCATCATATTCATTTAGTTTATTTAATACATTATGTATTTGTTTTTTAAATAAACTAAATGAATATGATGACAAGATTAAGTTTACGATAGAAGTTGAAGAAAATAATCAGCTGGATTATCTGCAACACAAAATAAAAGCTTAATAATTCACTATTGTTTTGTTTTGGAATTTAAATCTTTAAAATACTTTTCTGAAAACACTAAAACCATATCATCTATAGACTAGACAATTTTCGAGATTTTGCAAACTTTCCGAAACAGGTAAATTTCATTGCAATGGTTCATCAAAATCGTATACAAATCTTATTTTTTGGTAGAAACATTAGCGAAATTCACAATCTTGTGTAACTGGTCTTGCATCATTGCAAGTAGACAGTAACATATGCATTTCTGTATATTTTATTTATTCACAGTGTATTATTATTATTGTAGATCAAAAATATTTTGCAAATGCAATAATGCAAGACCATTTACACAAGATTTTGAATTGCGCCATTATTTCATATTCACCCCTATCGTGAATAAAAATTCCACATGAAATTTGTTCCCTTTTCACATTTTTCCTATTAAAATTCAATGTTAAAAAAATAAAAGGGAACAAATTTCATGTGAAATTTTTATTCACGAAAGGGGCGATTATTATTATTAAATAACAAGATTTTTGTTCGTGTTTTCTCGTCATAGTCTTAATTGAGTCAGGATCTATGGAGTACTTAGTTTATTATACTCATAGAACCGCCTTGTATTATTGAATTAAATATTGTTTGGATACCATTTCATGTTGGTGTTTTTTTTTCAATTAGGAAACTGTCTTTTGCACTTCTTACTTATTCTCAAAAATTGAGATCTATTTAAATTACTCTGATACATGATTAGAAGGTCTACTATGCCGTGGTATAAATGTTTGGAGATTTCTCTAGTCATAATAAAATAATGAAACAACCTTTATCTGGATATACATACTACTTACACTGAAGTTTATCATCGCTAGATTGAAAAAAGGACGCCTTGAATTGTCCTCATTGTAAGAACTCAGCGCATGTCATATTTTATTGAAACATGCTGTTTCTGGAATTTTCGAATCTTTTTGTGGTATTGAATTCAAACAATATATGAAAACATTTTTATCGTTTAGCTCAAGGCGTATTGATTTGATCTTGGTTTAGTTAATTTTATTAAAGACACATTTCAGATATAATTTATTAAGGTAAGTCCAATACTCATCATATTTGTTTAAATTAAAACATTAACTAAGATAAAATAGAAGATTTTGTGATTTTCTTTTCTACTGGGATGACAATTTTTGCTGATTTATGCTGAGTGGGATAAGCTATAGCTTCTTGGTTACATACATACCTTTAATTTATTGCAGGAAGCAATAGGTAGTTCTTCGGATTACATTACTGTATTTTTCACAATGTTGAAAGATAAATATTTTGGCATCAATGATTCAATTTAAAATTCATACATACATATGTTTGTACATGTGTATATATTTCTCTACTACATTTTCTATTAGTAATGAAATTTAATATATATAACATACATATGTAAATATTTTAGCAAGAAATATATGTATGTACAGTGGCGAGCACATATGTAAACATGTTTTATAACTATGACTTAAAAACCCAATAAAACTCTCAAAAATAATAATGCTTTTTATTTAAAATGTTAAATAAATAAAATAAAAATTAAAATAAATTGAGATTCATGAATTATTAAAGCGGATGTAAAGTTTTTGATAAATTTATGTGAAATGGCAATGTATCCACTTTGGCACGTTAAAGTTCATTTAATCTTGCAGCAAGAATAAATGGACAGTTGCAGCGAATTTATGTATGTATATAAGCACCGTTATTTATTTATTTTATATATGTATGTATTTGTAAAAATATCAAAACAACAGTAAATGTAATTTTTCAAATTGTTCATAAATTTTTAGCTTATCGCGTGCTTTTAATAAAAATGAGAAAAATATCACTTTTTAGAAAACCAGGTGGTGGATATGACAAATAATAATTACTCAGCCCGCGGAATTGCTAAGAAGTTGGGAATCTGTCATGAACATTGCTACAATTCATAAAACTAAAAAACATTAGCCCACAAACTCTAAAAAAATCACGAACTTAAACCTGTAAGCGAATGAACAGTACGGAGAGCTCTTCGTAAAATTGGCCTTATATCAGCTGTTGAACAAAAGAAGCCTGCGAGGTCTGAAAAAAATGTGAAGACTCGCCTAAAATTTTGTAAAGAGCACAAAAATTGGACCATCGACGACTGTAAAAGAGTTATTTGGCCTGACGAAATCAAAATAAATCGCTTCCAGTCTGACGGCAAAGATTACAACTGACACCGTCCTATGAACGCTTAGAAAGACGCCAACGGTCCAATTTTTGCTCTCTTCACAAAATTTTAGCGGAGTCTTCACATTTCTACAATTTTCATATGTATGTACATATGTAGGTACATATTTATATTTTTCGTTTTATTTCCACAAAATTTTTTATACAGCGTAGTCACGTATAGGTTTTATACCCATTCCCAAACACATCACCAAAAAGAAGTATGTCGTTTCGTTTGTAACAAATCGAATCATCTGTAAAAAAAATGTTAAAATACAAACTAGTGTCACGATCTTGATGAGTTTCAAAAATTTAAAATTTTTTGAAAAACGAATGAAATATTGAATGAAACATGTAAAACAACTTATATGTATCTTTAATAATATGGAAGCAAATATTGAATGGGAAATATTGATTACCGAATTTACCGGAGAAAAATACCGGCAATTTCGGTAATTGTTGATAAATATTTCATTACAATTGAAGTTAAATTTATATATAAAATGTTATATTTTAAGAAATAATTTTTTATTATTATTAGGTTAAAATTAAATCACATTTAGTTAATCGTCATTAAATTATAAATTTTCAGGCATAAATAATATATTACTTTATTTTGTTCAAAGAACGAAACGTTATATAATCGTTATATAATATAGATTTAATAATAATAATATAATGTTTAAATCTTCTTATATATTTTTTGTTATAAAATAATAATAAATGTCCAGCTCTGTTGCTCAGTTGTCGCTCTTAAGTTATTCTGATTTAAGCCATTACTAAATTACACAAGTCTTAAATAAAATATGGGTATTCCCATTGTTGTCGAGTGCCGAGTATACACACTTCATCTAGTGGTTGTAATTCTAGTTTGCAGTTACCAGCTATATGACAGATACTTTTAAATTGTAATTTTAATTGAAAGTAAAGGTTTGTTTTAAATTGTTTGATTTGATACAGAAGCATTTAAGCTGCATTCAATTATTTTTTCAGTTATTGTTACAGTTATATTTATATAGTAAGTATTTAGTGTACTAAATAGTTATTATATTTTATTTATAAAAAATGTTTCCCATTTAAGTTATGAATACTGAAAAAACAAAGAAGACGGTATGGGACTACTATAGACGAAATGGAAAAGATACGGCCAAATGCAACAACTGCAATAAGATATTAAAAACAGCAGGAGGTTCAACTAGTGGTTTACATGCCCACCTTAAAAGTCAGCATCAAATAAATGTTTTAAAACGGATGAAACAAGATCCTTCCACTTCTTCCACATCTGTTGAATCTTCTCATCAAAGAGAGAATTTTTCAAGTGTGTGTTCATCTAATAATACCCTAGAACATTACTTCAAAAGGACAGTTAATGACTCCTTTTCTGCAGTAATTGCCAGAATGGTTGCAAGATACGGATTGGCATTTCAAAAATTTTCCACGTCTTTCGACTTAAGAAGTCTTTTAACCGCTAAAGGCTATGTGGTGCCGAAATCTGCAATGTCAATAAAAAAGATGTTCATGGAGTACGGATCTAAAATTAGGAATGAAATTCGTGCAAATATTTCAGATAAAATAAAGAAAGGTGCTAAATTTAGCCTTACGTTTGATGAGTGGACATCGCTTAAAAATCGAAGGTATATGAACATAAATGTTCATACGGCCGGAAACATGTTTTGGAAGGGCACGTGGGTGCATGAATGCTGATAAATGTATGCAGCTAGTTAAAACTAAATTGGAAGAATTCGGGTTAAATTTTAAGAATATAGTTTCTATAACCAAAGACGGTGCGGCTGTGATGAAAAAGTTAGGTTCAACGTTAGACACACACCATCAGCTATGTTTAGCACATGGAATACAGCTAGCTGTTATAGAAGTTTTATATAAAACTAACAGAATGCATTTACAAGCTAGTAATGAGTATGAGGATGCAGATGATGATACGGATGCCGATGAAGATGACCAGACTGACGGGTTCAGCTTAGAAGTTCACTCGGAGATTCAAACTGATGTTTCATACGAATCAATTGGATCAATTTTAACTAAAATTCGACGAACAGTAAAACTCTTTCGACGCTCACCCACAAAAAATGAAGTTCTACAAAGGCACGTCAAAAATGAGTTTGGAAAAGAAATCCCTTTGATTTTGGATAATAAAACTAGATGGAACAGCTTACTGGCTATGGTGGAACGGTTCCATCAATTAAAATCGTGTACCAGAAAGAGTCTGATTGACTTAAATATTGAAATTTCGTTTTCAGAAGATGAAATTAACTTAATTAGCATGATAATAAATGCACTGCTTCCTGTAAAATTGGCTGTAGAAGCTTTGGGTGCAGCTGACTGCACATTGCTGACAAGCGATACCACTCTAAAGTTCATGCTTGATGAATTATCTGCACAAAATAATGCTCTCAGCCGGGAATTAAAATGTCAATTAATTTTACGCATCCAAGAGCGACGCACAAGTTATTCGGACGTTATGCAGTTCTTACATAATCCGATAGAATTTAGAAATATTCATCTAGAGGATAATTATAATTTATTTAAACTACATAAACCTTCATTGATACAAACTATTGGGACGCTTATAGAACGAACATGAGAAATGAATGTAACTCGACAAATGATTCAAACGAGTCTTCTGATGATGTAGAAGAAATCCCTGAATCAACCCAGTTAACAATGAAAGACATGCTACAATTGGCCATTAAAAATCAAAATAAAATTGAATAAAATTTCCAACGTTAGCAATACCACGATTTTAACAAAAGTAATAAAAAAAGAAATCGCACTCCTTGAAGAAGAACAAAAGCGTCTGACTTACGTTAATTACCTTGGTAATATTGAGTTGTTATATTGCATTATTGCCAAATTATTTAATTAGATATTTTGTTTAATTTTTTCCATGTTATTGTTCAATTTTTTTAATTTTTAGGGGCAACCCTAGAAACCAAAACAAAAACAGCTGTGTTTTATTTACAATACAAAAATAATTTATGTGAATTGAAATTGCTATGAATTTTTTTATTTTTTAATAAATTGAATGAAAAATGTTTAAATTTATTGCAATTAACATTTAAATTGAAAGTTAAGGTAGTAGACAACAGTTTATGCTGTAAGAATATAAGAAATAATATATAAAATATTGTTTTGTGATGCACACAAGCACTTATTTCTACTCGTCTGTTTCTGACAGTAGGACGATTGAAATTTCAATGTAGAAACCATAAAAAAAGATAGTCTTACGTTTTTACTCAAGAGAATTTACACTAGTGTTATAGAACCCCAAAACTAATTTTTGCACTCATTTGGGCGAAAAATTTGAGTCACTCGTTATTTAGAAACATGCCATAAATATATTTTTTTTACTTTTAAACGTTTTCTTACTACAAAGTGTATTTTTAGAGATGTTGTTTGTTTTCTTTCTTTTAGTTAACTAATTGTTTAACAAATTTATTTAATTTAAACATATAGCAGATGGTGTTCTATAAGTTGAATTTATTCTAACCAGTGGAAGCGAGAGCCGTACTTTGCTGGTGGTTTGGGATAATCTTCGGGCAAACCTGGTGTAGCATCTGGATAGATTTTCATTTCGGGTTTGGGAGGAGCTGGACGAGCAGTAGGGTGAATCTTAAAAGAAAAAATTAAAAATATGCACTTTTATCCATTTAAATAAATAGCATTAAAAAAACTATTTTCAATTTTTTACATTCATATTAGTGTCTGTGACACACGTTAAACCGAGCTAATCACCCCTATCGTGAATAAAAATTCCACATGAAATTTGTTCCCTTTTCATATTTTTCCTATTAAAATTCAATGTTAAAAAAATAAAGGGAACAAATTTCATGTGGCATTTTTATTCACGATAGGGGTGAATAGAAATCTTCAACAGAGATTATCTCCTTAGTGTGAAAGGAACAATAGGATGTATAAAATTTTAATATTAACACAATAACGAAATACAAAGTGGTAAGCTTTATGTCCAAAAGTGCCAAGTTCACTTTCGAAAATTCTATAATTAATTTTAACACAAAATGATAGAATAATTTCAAGAAAACATTGGAAAATTTTTAAGTCATTTTCGTAAGAGTAGAAAGAAAAAGTTTCATAAAATATACTACATACATATCTAATCATTTTAAAATCTCTATATTTTGTCGTTAGACACCTTTTCAAAAAAGAAAAACATAGTCTTAAAAAATATTTTAAACGAATTATTTTAGAATGGGTTTAACTTTCACATAAAACTTATATACAGCCATGTCACAGAATTTAATTTTTTCGGAATGAAACCTAGAAATGCTTAAAATTACAATTCCACATAGCAAATTATAAGTGGTTTCATTCCGAAAAAATTTTTCGTTTTGCTATTTCTATAGAAGCAAAAAACGGAATTAATTCCACATCCTAACGGAATTAAATTCTGTTCTCAAGTTTGTTCGAATTTTAGTAAATTTTTACTTCGGCATATAAGTAGCGCTTTGTATAAACTACTTTGGTTTATCAAACTCATACTTTTTAAAAACCGAATTGTCGGTTAATCGTATACATATAAAATACATTTCAATCATGGAGAAACAGGACTGTACGGTGCCAAGGGTCATATGTCCCATGTTTGACTTAACAGTTATCAAGTTACTGTTAGGATTAACTTGATGACTATATTGGATCTAATTACAGTAGCAGTCCAATAGCGGCTAAAATAATATTACGATTTTTTGCAGATGTGCGAGGATGTCGATAAAATGGAAACATTTTAACACACCAGTTGTTTCTTTGTATGGCGTGACTACAAAACTGATTGCGAAATAGGGGATGTCATAAAGTGCACAAACATAATTAGTTGGATAAATGATAGGAAAGTGTGGTAATTAATTAATACTTATTTTTTCCAACATTTAAAATTATTCCTTCCTACTTAACTATACTTTATATTTAAAGATATACAGTCTTATCCAATAAAAATTAAAGTAGACTTCAAATGTACTTTAAGAAAATTTTGTATGAAAATTTTGTCTAATAGCACAGTTTAAACCTACTTTATTTTTTTGTGAATACGGCAGGTAAACTTGAACCCCTGTTTGAACTAATTATTTGTATTGTAATTTTTTAATGTTTTTTAAGAAGAGAATATACCTATTATTTTTAGACAAGAAAACTGAAAACTTTCTACAAAACCATTATTTTTATTTATGACTGCATAATATATTCAATAAAGAAGGATAATAACTCGTTTAATAAAGAACACTGTAACATTTCACTAATTTTAATTTTAAATTTAGACTTTCAGAAATCTCTTATTTTCCAAATTATACTTAAAACACTGAAAACTTACCTTTGCTCTTGTAAAATAACCATATTCTGGACGATCAATATCCAAAGTATCCTTTACGCACTTATCAAATACACCTTGTGTCTTGCGGCAACTAAAGGTTAAATAAATAGTAACAAATTAAATTTAAATAACGTTAGGTAAAAGCACAATATAACTTACTGGCTAAACGACATAGTGCCACTTGATTTATCTAAACAAGTGGCATATTGCATGAATTCTTCATGGCAGCTTTTCTTAACTTTACGGAAAAAGTCTATAGCACAGCTAGTTACAGCCTTACCTTCACTCAAACAGGCTCTGGGATCATCTAATTCTTGACGACATAACATGAATTCCTGTATAAAGAACAAGAAAACAAACAAATTTTTTCAAAAGTTGTCGCGGATATTGAGGTTAGGTCATTTAAGACACTAACAATAATTATATAACTTGGATTTATTGTTAAAATCCTTGTAAATCTCTCAACAATTTATGTTTTATGAAGAAAAACAGAATTAGAAATACTTGCATTGTTCTGAAATTCGCAAGCTTTGCCCAAATGAAAGGCTCCTGCACGTAAAGCTGCGGTAGACAAATTCAATTCTTGCACCGTCAACTCCTCCTCTGTTGGCAGCTTTATGTCGTTGGTGACCACCATGTTTGGGCTTTACACAACCTTTTTACTATTGGAATGCAAAATAAATTAAATATTAGGATTTCAATCAATTCAACAGAATTTTCTTGATTTTACCAAGTGCCAAGATAAAAATTAATAAATGCTTCCTCTTACCAGCTGAACTAGAACAGCTGTATTTATTAGAAATGTCATAACAAAATATAGTACGTGGGCCAAGATAACAACGACAACAAAGTCTTTCTCAATCATTTGAACTGAGTGGCATCACCGAAAATTAATTAAGTTGAAATTAAGGAAATTTTTCAGTTCCAACGAAAAATAGCAACGCCTTTAGAATTACAGTGATTACGAAAAAAACATCTATCAACTATAATATAGGACTTTAGAAGAGAAAACTGCTAAACATAAAATAATTAATTAATAAAATAATTAAACATTTTTTTATATTAAATTAATACAAAACAAGAAATTGGGGTTCCTACAAAATGATAAGTAAATTCGGGAATTTTAAATTGAATAAAATTAAAGTACTATTAGACTGTGGATTTAATGGAAAATGAAAATTACAACTCAAAAACTCACTTTTCCCGCAGTCCCCAAGATATTCCATGCTAGAGAATAGGATAGTTTCAGATGACGTAATCTATTAACCATTGTCAGCCAAGAACTAAATTTATATTTTTTCATTTTGAGTTTTTTTTTACAAAAGTGCTAATATCTCAAAAATTAACCCATTTAATGATGTTATATACAATTTAGTAGAGCATTTTCCAAGTTTTCCTTAATGAGTTAATATTCGAGATATCAGCCCTTTTGTAAAACATGCAAAATGAAAAAAACAGAAATTTAGTTCTAGGCTCACAATTGATTAATGGATTATATTATATATCAAAAGCACTTTCAAACGGTATCTACATTGACCAGGTATATTTTTTGGTATAGTAGATATTTACAGTTATATATCAAAATTTAAATGGTGAATAACTCGTAAACCACACGAGAGCGGGCAAAAAATTTGTTTTTTTTTTGGTCTAGTGAAAAAATTCCTAAAATTCAAGCTGTTATCTCGATCTTGATGTATTTCCCCTGTAATACAATAGCAAGGATTTTTTTGTCGGTTTGCAAGATTCCCATTTGAATTTCCAAAATCGGCGCTATGGCATCACAAACAGCTGTCATATTTAAAATGTAAACATTGTATATTTTTCTCATAGATTAAGAAATTTTTCTATGAACGACATCGGTAGTGCCTGGTTAAATAACTGGCCAAAAATCTCAGGAATCATGACAGAAAAGGACAGTAATGCAAATGATATCAAAGCCATATTAAAGGATGAGTGGGCGGTAAGTTCAAAATTAAATGTAAACTGCAGAACAACGAAATTTTACATAGTTTTTGTTTTAATTTCTCTAGATAAGACCGTGTGAAGTGTACAAAGACGAATATGATGATTGTACAAGTTTTAAAGCTAGATTCCATCAATATTTTATAAACGGTAAAAATACGGATTGTACGCAATGGCAAACAGATTATAAAGATTGTTCACGATACCGCGATTCAAATGGAAATGATGTGCGGGCTGGTGTCGCTGTCATAAAAAGTGAAGAAGAGCGTCGTTTAAAACGTTTTCATGGTCACTACGCAAACAATGTATGGGAAAAGAGGAATGCACCACCGCCAGATTGGTCAAAACCTTTGCCGGAGTGGATGGAAAAGAAAAATGAGAATACTTATTTGCAATTAAAGCAATTGGAACTGGAGGGAAAAGCTCCAGTGCAAGATGAAACATCTTATTGTTCTATTATGTAGTAAAAGAAAATTAAAAGACAACGTACACATTTTCTACAAAAATACAAACCCACAACGAAATTTATTTTAAATGATGAACAAATATAGTCTCGTAAATCTTTTATCTTATACATAAAAAACAAAAATATCGACAATTATTGAGCTTGCTGGGCAGCAAGATTGTTTAGTATAGTGCTAGCTGATGCTGGAGCTCTGCCAAGTTTATACAAAATATTGAAATACAAACATAAGCAGGAACGTCTAAAAGAAAATGTCCTAAATAAATAATTATTATTTGGAAATCTTACAGCCAATATTAAGACAATTAACTTACCACAAGCAATATTCAAAGTACATTCTACGAAAGAGCCACACAAAGTAACCTCTAAAGGAGTTGTAATTCTTATATATACATTTTTGAGCATGATACGCCATTACACGTGGCCTATCCACAACATCTCCATGCATACGTCCAATAGCTCTAACGGTATTCAGATTTCTATAACAATATACAAAAATTAATTCATTTTTGTTTTCAATAAATATTAATCTCTGCGAATAATTACCTGACAACAAATAACATATTACGCGGCATTTCTTTTAAAGTGGACATAATTAATTCAAAATTTTGTTGTGCAATCTTTTGCATGTACTTAATGTCATCTTCATTTAATTTGGTTTTAATAGTACCACCATGTATACGTATCGGTTGTTGAAATAAAACTTCGGCAAATTTCATATGATCTTTTATACCCAACTTATGTGCAGCTCTTGCCATGGCAGATTCGTCCCTTAAGACGGTGGCCACCCAGAATTCACATAAAGGAGCCCTGACATTAGCAGGTAACTCTTCGTACAACCCGTGATCTAGGAGTACAATTTCAGCTTTACCATTTTTAAGACTTTTTCGAACAAAAACTAAAATTGAATACGTTATTACGCATGAGTATTAAAAATAACTACTGGTTAATGAATAATTTTAGAATTTACTTAATATGTAAAATATGTATGTATATGCATGCATGCTTTACCAACAAATTGTTAGATTCTTAAAAATATATTAATTATTTTTATACCCTTCACCTTCATGAGAAGGGTATATATAAGTTTGTCATTCCGTTTGTAATTTCCACAATATAATTTTCCGACCCTATAAAGTATATATATTCTGGATCCTTATAGATAGCGGAGTCTATTAAGCCATGTCCGTCTGTCTGTCTGGCTGTGAATTCAATTTTCTGAAGTCCCCAGATATCTTCGGGATCCAAATTTAAAATCAGCAAACTCCGTCCATAAATAACGGAGATATGAGCAAAAATCCGAGACAACCTCTGAAAATTTCATCAAAAAAATATCAAACAAAGTGTATTAATATAATATATATGTATGTAGTATATAATATTTATGCATCCACAACAAAGCTGAAGGGTATATAAGATTCGGCATAGCCGAATATAGCACTCTTAGTTGTTTTTTTAAAGTTGGAAAGCAATTCTGTTTTAAATTATAAATTTCCTAACGTTCATATTTTTTTTTACTTACTATTACTTGCATGTGGATCGGCATGCACAAAGCCAGAATTAAAAATTTGCTCTGCAAACATTTGAAATAGTTTTTTGTCCACATCCTTTAAATTCAAATTATTGCCTTTAAGTTTCTCAACATCTCCAATTTTTATCCCATCAATCCATTCTAATGTTAATACTCTCTTAAAACAAGGATTCAATTTATTGTTGTTTTGTCTCAGCGTAGGGATTTTTCAATATACCTATTTGTAATATTACTTACCGTCCTTGTCACAGACCAGTAGACTTTGGGTATATGAACAAATTTAAAAGCTTTTAAATCATTTGCGCATCTTTCTAAGTTTTTACCTTCGTTGATAAAATTTAATTCTTGAACCAAATTTTTACGTACATCTTTTAATATCCAACCAAAATTGTAACTTTTAAAAAAGAATTCTATAACATCGTGCAATAGGATGATTGTACCCAAATCGCTAACAAAACGTTTTTGTAAGTCACTGTATTGGACCTGAAAATGAGGCAAAAGGCGAACATATTTAATTTAAACGTTTTCTGGTCAACACAAATTTAATGAAATTTGAATTTAATTTGCTTACCTTTACGGCCACGTCCTGGCCATTCCGAAGTTTGGCTTTGAAAACCTGGGCAATACTTGCTGCTGCCTTAGGTGTGTAATCAAATTCTGAATACAAATATTCTGGGTTTCGACCAAAATCGTCTTTAAATACTTTCAAAACATCTTCCTTACTAGTGGGCAAACATTTATCTTGTAATTTAATCAAGGTACTTGTATATTCTTTGGGCAGAATATGATTTATAGCGGCAAATCCTTGGCCAACTTTTATGTAAAGACCACCATTTTGTAAACATGTTTCCAATAAACGATTTGCACTTCTTTGGTGAACTTGTTTAATGTTGTCATCATAGTTGGGATCGTTTTCATCCAACAGTAAATAGTCTATAGCTATAAGAGAAGCTGTCTTAACAGAACGCAAAAAGCGTATGGAAGCTCCAGAGTAGGTAAAGTCATTAATCGAACCATCGTACGCTATAAATCCAGCAAATGCTGTGCCAAAAGCAATCGGTAGAATAGGTATACGGCTAGGGGTCGAAGTATTAGTATACTGATTACGTGGTTGTTGTTTAAATGTTCTTGTTGTAAAACGGGTTACCCGAATTAATGATTGTAACTTACAAGTAGATATATTTAACTAAAAACATTTTATGTAATTTGTAATACTCGTATATAAGTGTATTATATAAGAATGTTTCTATAAAAACTCACTTTACTTAAAATCATAATGTTATTTTATAATTAATTAAAACTCAAAACAGATTTAACGTAAAGATTATCTACAGCTTAAATCACAAAAATTGATATTTAAGTAAACATCGTTTGACGATTAATTATTTATCTTTTATCACACAATAATCAAAACAACAGCAAAAGCATGTAATATAACAGCTGTCGTATAACAGTTTCGTCTTAGATGTAAACAAATTCCAGCTGATTAGTCTAGACGATTATTCCTTGTTTTCTTAGTGATGTGAGAAACTGTATTTGAGTGTACAATAGGAAAATTATTAACAAAAAGTGTTTGTGTTATTTGTTTATTATTTTTTAAGAATCAAAAGTCTAAATATTTTTTGATTTTACTTAATATAACAAAAGTATTATTGTTAAGTCATAGATATGTTAAAAACAATGACTTTGTCTCGATTTTGTCAAAATGTTTTATGTAAATCATGCAGCAAAAAGTAAGTTGTTATCAAATGCGAGCAATAATGTAAAACAGTTTTAACAAATTGTATTTACATTGCATAACCTTAAAATACCAATGGTATGGACCATGGTCAAGGTTGGAAGGAAATATAATTACATACTACAATATTTATAAACAATTATATTTTAGCATTTCACGAGACTATAACTCGAGGCACAGTTTGTTTACTTTCGGTAATATAACTAACAAAAATCGAGGCTATTACAAAAAGGAACTAATTGGGTGAGTAAATAATGGAATATATGATTGAAATTGTTGTACACAATAATTATCGTTTGCACCTCTTCAATGCCAGGATTGTTATAATGTTAACAATGTTAAAACAAAAGACAACTTCTCAGTTTGAAAATCCATCTGTTCTCTTCAGTCTTATCTTATTAAAAAAAATTTTATTTATTTTCTGAAATTAATGAAGTTTTGACACAACCAAAACATTCCAACATTTGTTCAGTGTGTGGCCATAGTTATCTCTAAACGAAGAGAGATGTTGTTAATGTAACAGCTCCGCTGTCAGCAAAAGTTATTTCTAGTGAAAATCTTTCGGTTGACTATATTGATCATGTGACATTGTGTCGTTTAGGTGCGAAAACCCAATTATAATTTGCTCAAAAATTTTATATTTACAAAAAAACTCTGTTTTCCTTTATATGGATCTCATTAATCAGTTAAAATAATTATTTTATCTCAAATATTTTAAATGTATTAGATAGTATGTAAAAGTACTACAAAAAAGACGTAATTGGGAACGGAAAACTTTTTTCGTTGTCTCTGAGTTGACAATATTGGGCCATGTGAGATTTGGATCGTTTTGGAGTGAAGATCCAATTATCGTGGTAAATTTAAATTTTCTATATAAAAAAAAACTGTTTTCCTTTATACGGATCTCATTAATCAGCTAAAATTACAAATAACTCTTAAAATAATTATTTAATCTCAAATATTTAAAATGTAATAGAAAGTACGAGTATTTAAAAGTACATACTATAAAAAAGACGTAATTGGGAACGAAAAACTTTTTTCGTGTTAATATTTTTTTAATATTGCTTTTGTCAATAGAACTGGCAATATCAATTATTATCATTGATATCTACTATCCCAGGAGAGTTTTGAATGGACAGATCTTAGTATGGTTCTTGTTCCATCTTCATGGGACATGTACCCTTTTATTAGTTTTCTTTTATTTTTTTTAACTACTCTTCGCCCTCGTCAGGATATTTAACATTATTTTGACATTTTTTTTTATTAATTAATTTAGTAGTATTTAAAATACTTTACGATAGTTCTTTACAATTTTAATTTTACATAAATTTTTCTCAAAAGCTATGAGGAATATTATTATTTTTTATAAAATATATAATTTTTCTTTTAAAAGCATTATTATTTTTTTCTGATTTGATATAGCTAGGAAGAATATTGTACAGGTGTAGTCCTTTATAAAAAAGTGATCGTTGCTTTGCAGTTGTTGTTGCTTTTGGAAGTCTAAAATTTTCAGCATTTCTTAATTGATACGGTTGTATTTCTCCAACATAGTTTAGTTGCTATTAGATATTCTGGTGCATTTCCTGTTTTCATTTTTTGTATAAAAAAAGCGTATTCATTTCAAGTCTTTGTTTAATGTTGAGCCATTTTAGCACATTCAGCATACCTTCAATTGGTGCATAAATACTACATTTTAAAATTGATCGCATTGCCTTGTTTTGTAGTTTTTGAAGTCTTTCTATTTGTGTTACATTGCAGCATGTATATATAATTGTTGAACCAACTTCAAAATGTGGTTTAATGATTGTATTATAAATATTTATAGCCGTTAATATTGATATTTTATTACGTATTCGTTTAAAGAAACCGATTTTTTTTACCAATTTTTAAAGTATATATATTCTGGATCCTTATAGATAACGGAGTCTATTAAGCCATGTCGATCTGTCTGTCTGGATGTTGAAATTAATTTTCTGACGTCCATAGATATCTTCGGGATCCAAATCTTCAATAATTCTGTCAGACATGCTTTCGAGAAGTTTGCTATTTAAAATCAGCAAAATCGGTTATGGACCAATATGTAAGACAACCTCCATAAAAATTTGATATTTTTTGAACATTTTATTGCAATATTTTGAAATATATTGAAGATAATAGCATGAAATTTTGTATACATTATTTTTATGATAAAAGAAGAAAGTGTGCGGAAAATAGTATGAATCGGTTCATGATTTCTCATAGTCCCCATACAAAAATCTTCCCGAAATATTGCTCAATTATACATAAATGCCTATAAAAATCAAATATCAAGACAAAATTCAACAATAATAAGTTTTATGCAAAAATAAATCGCAAAACGAATTTTTTTTTAGTTCGATCCATGTTTGACCATAGTCCCCATATAAAGTCCACTTCCAAAATTCACTTAAATACGTATAAAACAGATATAAATAATGTTAAACGGCTAAAATTTGACATAAATAATCTTTTTAGGCAAGTAAATTGTTGTACTAAATTTTATGGAGGTCGGCCCAGAATTGGTCATAGCTCCCATACAAGGACCACATCTATAAAAGACATTTATCCCTATATATATTGTGAATTTCGGTCTATTTTTAACCGTATGCCCCATATAAAGCCCTCTTCCGAAAATCACTTTAATACCCATAGATCTCTTATAAATAAGGGTACCAATCCAAAATTTTACACGGATCATTTACATACATGCTGGATTTTGAGAATATCGGCCCATATTTGACTATGTCCCCCATATAAGGTCCACTTCCGAAATCCACGTTAATACTAATGTATATCTTAAACATACCGTTATTATGTTGAAATTCGACGTGAAATATCCTCATATGCATGAAAATCACTGTTCCAAAATTTAAGAAGATCGGCCCATAATTTGTCATAGCTACCATATAAGAAAATTAAAAAAAAACAAATAAATTTGGGTCAAAAAATATTATTTTCGGATTTAACACATATTCGGTCCATATTTTATAATCATATCCTCATATGCATGAAAATCACTGTTCCAAAATTTAAGAAGATCGGCCCATAATTTGTCATAGCTACCATATAAGAAATTTCCAAAAAAAAAAAAACAAATAAATTTGGGTCAAAAAATATTATTTTCGGATTTAACACATATTTTTAATAACACATTTTATTTAATGTATTACAAATTATCAGACACCCAGTAGTTCCCGAGATATAGGCCTATATTTTCAACTTTACGGGCCCGCTCCCTCGAAAATAGGCATAATCGCCAACAAATTTTTTTGCTGGCATCTCCTCTAAAAGCCCTGTTTGATGAAGTTTTTTTTTTTTTTTTTTGAGCAAAGTCACTAAAACTGAATTGTTCCCCTTTTTTATACTCTGTTTGTTAAATTACAGTCAAGATTATTATGAACATCAGACAAACTCTGTAAATTATGGTAAGAATTGCATCCACAACAAAGGTGAATGGTATATAAGATTCGGCATAGCCGAATATAGCACTCTTACTTGTTGCGATTTAAAAATGTTTGATTGATTTTAGGGAACGTTAATGTTTTCCTGCTTTGTTGGTTTTTGTGATTTCCTTTTTAATTATGTGGCATATGGAGGACTTTTTATAATCTGTATTATAATAGTAATTTTTTGTATTTTTGTTTGTGCAATGTCACTTATTTCATGCACCACCACATGGAAGTAAATTTGCGGATGATGTGTTGGCAGTGTTTTGTAAAGTAATCAAAACTCAAACAATAGGATTGACTTATGGTCATTTTCTAACCCTATGATTAATGTCTATGTATTCCATCTTGTTCTAGTTTGTTTCATTAATTCAGGATTTTACTGCCGCATTTGCCTCTTGGGTGATTGTTTCTGTACATATTCTTACCTAGAATATTATTGAAGTATTGTTTTGTTTTAATGTCTTTCAAAAAATGTTATAACTTAAAATGTGTGTTGTTTTGTTTCAATTAGGTTGGTTCGCACAATTACAAATTTAAATTTAATATTATGCTTTAAATTTTGTATTTTAAATATAATAAATATATGTATGTAAGTATATATATAGTTTTGTTAAAAATTATTATTTATTATTTAAGTAGAAATTTGTGGCTGATAGGCCAGATTATTGAAAAATTAAATAAAAATAAATATTATCACAGACACATGGTAAAGCCGACTTTTGTTACTGTATTGCACCTAAATCAAAAGAGAAAAAGAACTATTTTTTAAACCATTAGTTATTATTAATGGTGATCAAATTTAAAATTGATTTTGCTTGTTTTTCCACTTGATTTAAGATTCTTTTGCAACTTTAAAAAAATTGATAAACATTTTTTTATTATATTATTTTATTTCAGTTATTCGATGGACGAAATGTACTCTGTAGTCTCTGATGTCAAAAACTATTATAAATTTGTCCCCTACGTTAAAAAATCACATGTGCATAGTGAAAACTCGAATGGTTTTAAAGCTGATCTTATTGTGGGCTTTCCACCTCTAAACGAAATCTATACCTCAAATGTAACATTACGATCTCCAAATTTGGTGACGTCCGAATGCAAAGATGGGAGACTTTTCAATTGTTTGCTTAACGAATGGCGCTTTAGTCCAGGTCTAAAGGACATACCACAGTCATGTGTATTAGACTTTAAAGTTTCATTCGAATTTAAATCATTACTGCATAGTAATATTGCAAATTTATTTTTTGATTTGATATGTGATCAAATGGAAAGTGCTTTTATAACAGAGGCAAAAAAACGATTTGGAGATGCCTCAATTAAATCACATATTTTAACATCAAGACGATCCTGACCTTAAAAGAAATTTAGTTTTTTTTTTAATTCTACTTTGAATAGAACTACTTACATTTTTTTATTAGTTAAGAACTAAAGATTTCAAAATAGATTTTTTTAAATGATTGTGATTTGTTTTATTTTTTTACGTTTTGTACTTTTATTTGTATAAACAACTAAAAAATATGTCCGCCGCTATTAATAAAAACTATAAACAAAAAATAATGACGAGGGACTCATTTTTATTATAAATTGTAAATAATTGCTTAAACCAAAAGATAAATTAATAATAAAAATTATCCAATATATGTATATTACTCTTTGTTAATAAATTTTAAATTTGAATGAAATTAAATTAAGATTTTTTTAATTGTTTTAATATTCCTCAACTATATACATGGGAATAACACAAACTCAATTGTAGAATTGACCAAATCTTTGTAAACAGTAAGGTACTTTTTTAAAGCATATTATTACAACATGAACACATATTGAAACACAGATCTCTTTTGTACAAAAAAAAATCGGAAAAATTGTGTATTTTTTAAAACTAAAGGTGAAATTGATAAATATCCCCACATCATACAGTTTTAATAAAGGGTGGTTAAATTGTAAGGGCCGATGTTGAATGTGAACCACACCTAAACGCCAAGCTTTTTTCCAAATTTTATTTGACATTGCTCTATTTCAGACTTACTCAATTTGAACCATGGAGAGATACACAATCCAACAACGTGTTATGTTATTATGAAAATGGGCGTTCAAATCAAAATGCATATCGTGCACTTCGTGATTTTTTTGGTCAATTTGATCGTCCAAATGTGCGTACAATCGCAAAAATCGTGGAAAAATTCGAGCAAACCGGGTCTGTAGAAGATGTGATAACACCAGTGCATGCTCGTACTGCAGAAAATATTGCTGCTGTTCGCGATAGTGTGGCTGAAGAGCCGTCCACCTCAACTCGTCGTCGTGCCCAACAATTGCACATCTCACGCTCGTTGTTGATGAACATTATGCATAAAGACTTGCATTTACACGCTTACAAGGTGCAATTGGCTCAAGAACTAAAGCCTCTTCACCATTCCAAACGTCGTGAATGGGCAGAATGGTGGCAAGAAATGGCAACAGTGGATGATCAATATTCGAAGAAAATCATCTTCAGTGATGAGGCACATTTGCACCTCAGTGGATTCGTCAATAAACAGAATTTCCGCATTTGGGCGAATGAGAATTCAAGAGTGATTGTCGAAAAACCAATGCACCCACAAAGAGTGACTGTTTGGTGCGGTTTATGGGCTGGCGACATCATCGGGCCGTATTTTTTCCAAAATGAGGCCGGTCAGGCAGTTACTGTGAATGGTGTTCGCTATCGTGAGATGATAACGAACTTTTTATGGCCCGAATTGGAAGATATGGATGTGGACGATATGTGGTTTCAGGAGGACGGTGCCACTTGCCACACAGCTAACGAAACAATGGCTCTTTTACGCAACAAATTCAATGGCCGTGTTATCTCACGTAATGGCGATGTCAATTGGCCGTCAAGATCATGTGATTTGACACCGTTGGACTTTTTTCTTTGGGGTTATTTGAAAGAAAAGGTGTACGTCGATAAGCCAGCAACAATTCAAGAGCTAAAGCATGAGATAATTCGGCACATTAACGGCATAGAACCTCAATTATGCCTCAGGGTCATCGAAAATTTGGACCATCGGATGGAGGTGTGCCGCCGTGGTCGCGGCGCCCATTTGGCCGATATTTTGTTCCATACATAATTGAGTAATACCAATATATCATAATAAAATAAAATTACAATAATTTCCTAAATAGTTTGTGTTTTATTCAAAATCAACATCGGCCCTTGAAATTTAACCACCCGTTATTTAAAATTATTTAACTTATCGTCATAAAAGTTAGCTGAGTTAGCTTGAAGTAAGATTAATGGTGAAGTGAAGTAAGATTAATGGTATTAAGGTACCTAACAGAAAAAATCAAGCTCAATTCTCAACTTAAAATTATAAAAATAGATTTTTTTGGCATTTCTAAAATTGCAATAATTAAACTCAGAAGCAGAGTTTAGAAGAAGTATCGTAAACTAAAGGAAATAATATTTATTAAAAAGAAACACACATTTTTAGAGTTTAGAAAATTCGTTATATATAATTAGTTTTTATTTCAGTTTTTTCTGTTCTGTTTGTTATTAAATTTCTACAAAATTGGTTTTATTGTTCTAAAATTCCTTAATGTTTTTTTTCCTTTTATAATTATAATAATTAATTTAGTTTCATATAATACGTATTAAAAGATTATTATTTTTAACGTTAACTACTAAAACGTTTTATTACGTAACTACAATAAAAACTACACAGCATTTAACAATAAATTTAAGTTTAGTTTTTTTTTTAATATGTATATGTATAATAAATGTGCTTTATTTGAAAATGATATTAATTAAAAAAACAAAACTTAAAAACTACAAAGCTCTCTATAGCATAAACAGATATGAAGAGTAGGTATTTATGAAGAAAAAAGTTGAATTAACAATATTCTGATAATCACCCCTATCATGAGTAAAAATTCCACATTAAATTTGTTCCCTTTTATTTTTTTAACATTGAATATTAATAGGAAAAATGTGAAAAGGGAACAAATTTCATGTGGAATTTTTATTCACGATAGGGGTGAATAATTAGGGGAAAATTAAATAAATTTTAAACAGTAAACATAAACATTACACCATTTTAATGTTCATGATATGCGATCCCAGTTGTCCAATACTTAATTTTCTTCTGTGACAAGATTAAAACGTTTGAAATTGTTAACATGCGGATAAGGTGTAGATTTGTGTCGCTCCTTTCTTTTTAGATATTAACTTAAATCGATCAATTTGGGAAATTGTAATTAATTCGATCGATTTCAAGAATATTTTGTAGCAATAAAGACAGATGACAAATACAAAATAAATACATTTTATTGAAAGTAATTTCGAAGAATTTTTGCATTACTTTTCAAAATATTTTAGAATATATCCATTGGTTCAAAGTTAACCATTAGCCAAAATCATTAAAAACATTACTTATATCGACAGCTCAATTCCAAAACATGCTAAGTCGAAAAAGTGAGTTTTGCAGGAAAAGCTCTTAAGTTTACAGGCGATATCTAAAAAACCATATGAAGTAGAACTTTGTTGTTTATAACTATTGATTGGACTAGTCAATCACAACCAAAATTTGACAGAATTTAAGTTGAAAAAATCTAAATTCAAAACATGCTAAGTCGGCATAGCATGGTTTGGAATTGAACTGTCGATATAGCAACATTTCAGAATAACATTATTAGGTGAACAACTTGGCCGATGTTTCTTAAACTGTCTTTGTAGTCTTTGGTCAGCTGAGTAAAGGTTCCCTTTATGCGAAGAATATCTATCGAGTGTAAAACGATCATTTGAATATGGTGTATGCTAAATCTTGATAGATTTCAGGAATAGTTTTTGAACCATTGGCTTATTTGGTCTAGCTAAATAAATGCCAATAGATAATTATTTAAAAAAATGTAATACAATAATATCAAAATAAATACATGATATTTTCAATTGATTCGTTTATCGAATTGACTACCGATGACCGATTTCCATTACATACCTGATTAATATACAATTTTTGGCTTTTCTACATTTTTTTTACAAACATTTTATATTTTTAAATTCACACAACATAAAACATGGAAAGGGCTCTTTAAATTTGTCTGAATGCATCTTTTTGATTTGAATATTCCGCTCAATATAATATTAAAATTACAATTTCTTTTAAGTGCTGCGAATATAATCGCAGCATTAACGGTTGGATGTTGGTCAAATTCATCAGTAGCAATAAATAGCAGTAAACAATGTTTACTGGTTTAAATTGGGTTTCATTAGTCTTATCAAATGTTTTGTATCTGTTTCGCTCTTTTGGTTGAAGTTACAAACAAAACAGCATTTGCGCATTTGTTAAAAAGAAAATTAATTTTAAAAATTGCTTAGTTTACAGAACCGAACAATAATACTTATGAACCAACCCTCCATCTCAAAATGGTGTAGTTTTAAAATTATTTAAAAATCATATAAAAATTCCCCCAAAATTGTTATCTTTTTGTTTTTTTTTTCTCATTTGTTAAGTTTAATAGTTATTTTCTTGGTTTTTCAATTGATACTGTGAAAATACAGTTTAGTTTTAAATATTAATAAATATGTTTGTTGGTTTTTCAAAAACCTGTAGGTATACATTTTTTATTCCAAAAATTTCCATAATTTAGACTTCTTATTAATTTGAGTTAAAGCTAAAGTATTGAAAAGTTATAGTTCTTTTTTTGTTTTGTTTGTTTGTTAAATGTATGTAAATGGCAAAATAATAGAAAATAAAATCTTGTTACTATTCGTGTATATAAGTTTATAAAAAGGTACGTACATTTTATATCATTAAGCAGAGAATAAAATAAAAATATAAAACTAAAAGAACAGCACCAAATACATTAGTAAGTAAATACATTCAAAATTATAAAAGTAGACATAAATAAAAATATATGTATGTATATAAAAAATAAAATACAAACAATAAGGTTAATACTAATAAAGGGGTAAAATACTGTTTAGAACAATATTCTAGACTTTATACTTATATATATAAAAAGACAAGAACATAGATTTCATCATAAATTCTAAAAAAATTAAATTACAAAAAAAAAATTAACTTTAGGAAAGTTAATTTTTTTTTGTTCTGATTTTTTTTTTCAAAGTACAAAAATAAATAACAATACTTAAGTTCAAATGTGCAAATATCACTTATTTTTCTATTATTTCATTTCATTGTTTTTTGTGTCTTTCTTTTAAAGGAAGAGGAGAGTACTTGTAGTTTAAGTAAACTAGTTGTAGTAGCTGTCGCAGAAGTATTATCGCGAAACCAAGGGAGTCTGTTTTGTGCGCTTATATTTATGGCAACGGCGTACTGTGTTGCTCCCCGGATTCAGGCATACTCAATTGTGTTTTGCTCGTTTACCAAACATGTAACCCTTCCAACGTTCGCCTGTCTGTGAAATAATTGGATCCGAATCGATGGTTGCCAACAACAGCAATTGATTTACATGCGTAGCATGATAATCCCAACGTGCTAAATTTGGCGCAACACCTAAACTTAAATGTCGCAGATCGTAGCTGGTCCCTGAGCCAGTGTCGTAAAGTAGTAACATTTTCTTTAGGGACATCATGCCTTGATTGAAAAGTTTACCAGCTTCATTGGCAATATTGGAAGGAGCCGTTGAATTAAGATCGTACAGTCCCAGTAAGGAGTAAATAAAGCCATTTAACACAAAAGAAGCTGGGGTTGTTGGATATTCTTCATACCTAGAAAAAATCACAAAAAAATAATAATAGTTTTTTTAGATTTATTATACCCTCCACCACCATAAGTGGTCAATGAGGGTATATATAAGTTTCTCATTCCGTGTGTAACACTGAGAGATACTCATCTCAGACCCGATAAAGTATATATATTCTTGGTCCTTATGCAATTCTAAGTCGATTGAGTCCGTCTGTCTGTGTGTCCGTCTGTCTGTGTAAAACACTCTCACGTCTAAAGGACACAACCGAAATCAACAAAGTTTACAAAAAACTACTTATAGTTCTCCTAAGCAGTTTAGTATTGAAAATCAGCAAAATCGGTATAGTAGAACAAGAGTTATGGATCAAAATGTAAGACAACTTCCATAAAAAATTGATATTTTTAAAAATTTTTCTTGCTATATTTTTAAATATGTATATTGCAGATATTCTCATGAAATTTTCAGCAGGAATAAGTTTCTAACGAATTTTTTTTTAGTTCGGTTCATGTTTGACCATAGACCCCATATAAAGTCCAAAATTCACTTAAAGACGTATAAAACTGATATAAATAATGTTAAACAGCTAAAATTTTACATAAATAATCCTTACAGATGTATAAATTGTTGTACCAAATTTTATGATGGTCGGCCCATAATTGGTCACAGCTTCCATATAAGGACTACATCCGATAAAGAGATCTATCTATATAAAGATCGTATAAATATCGGTACTCACTCAAAATCCTTACAGATGTATAAATTGTTGTACTAAATTTTATGATGGTCGGCCCATAATTGGTCACAGCTTCCATATAAGGACTACATCCGATAAAGAGATCTATCTATATAAAGATCGTATAAATATCGGTACCCACTCAAAACTTTGCACATAAAATTTTGTGAATTTCGGTACATTTTTAACCGTATCCCCCATATAAACCCCTCTTCCGAAAATCACTTTAATACTCATAAATATCGTATAAATAACGCTACCGATCCAAAATTTTACACGGATCATTTACTTACATGCCAAAATCAAACTGTTGGATTTTGAGAATATCGGTCCATATTTGACTATATCCCCCATATAAGGTCACTTCCGAAATCTACGTTAATACTAATATATATCTTAAATATACCGTTATTATGTTGAAATTCGACGTGAAATATCCTCATATGCATGAAAATCACTGTTCCAAAATTTAAGAAGATCGGCCCATAATTTGTCATAGCTGCCATATAAGAACCATTTCCGAAAAACAAATAAACCCACAAAAATGTCTAATAAATATCGATATCGATATAAGACTGAATAGAAAACACAGAATTAGGATATACTAGTGCTATAACCAGTGTAGTTTTTGTATTTCTTATTACGTTTAGGTGGAGGGTATTAAAGATTCGGCACAGCCGAATATAGCACTCTAACTTGTTTTTATCGCACATGTTCTAAAAAACGCAGCGTTTTCAAATCGCATACAGTTTTAAAAACGCAATTTGACCTGTTCTGAAATCGCTACGATTTGCTAGCGTTTGCCATTTTTCGAAGCTATGTTTGAACAATAAAATAAGATATTTTGTCATAAAATAACGTAAACAAATAAATAAATTTCAAATTAAAATGCATTACATTACTTTTCGAAGATCAATTTGATCAGTTGTTTGCACAAATCGCTAGTTCAAAAGTAAACAATTGAAACAGACAATTGACAAACTTAAAGAAATTTTTTAAATTGCATATTTTTAATTAAAATCATGGAAAAATGTTACAAGATTTAGCTTAAATAAAAAGAAAACATATTAAATTTAAATTGTGCATCATTTCATTTTGTGTTAAAAGTGCAGTTTCAATAAAATAATCCAGATCGCTTCAGTATATACTAGCGGTTTTCAAATCGAAAACGCCAATTTTAAGCGTTTTGCGTTTTTCAGAACATGGGCGTATTTTAAAATGGCTTATGTTTTATATGCCACTTGGAAGTAATACTGTCATTTCACTTTGACATAGACAATTTCACGGCGTTCTTGAAAACGAGTAAAACTTTTATTCTACGATGAATTAAACTGGCAATAATATTTTACTCTTTATATCTGTATCACAAAATTTAGAACACAAACTCAATAAAAATGTAGAACCCGGGTGAATAAAATTATTTCCTTGACAATAATTGTCATAACCTTATCATGTACTTACCAATAATATTTATCCATAAACTGCGCCAGCACACCACCATCTTTCGAAAATACCCGATAAGGTTTTAAACCTAATGACGCCGCCTTCATGTACCTTTTATCGCCGCCTGAATGCCAATAGGCTCGCGCCAATACCGAAATTGCATGACCCTGGCCCATAGCCGACAGCCAACCAGATCTCAATTCGGCAAAACCATTTAGACTACGTTTTACTGGATTGGGCCAGCCACCAGTACGTAAATCTTGATTATTTACAAACCATTCGGCTGCATCATAGAAATGTGCCAAATGATTGTACGTCGACAATGTAATATTGTCAAAGAAACCTATACCCATTAGAGATATAGACAAAATGCGTAATTCAGAACGTTTAATTTTAATGCTCGACTTTTTTGGACTCTCCATAGCCAATCCCTTTTGAACATCGATATGAAGATCGCGCGTTAAATGGCGCCATTTATTAAGAGCCTGTATGCTGAGGCCATAGTAAATATTCTCATCTTGTACACTCAGCAACAGATCGGCTGGTATGTAGTGCACTCGATAAGTTCGTTTTGTTTCGTGGTTTTCTACTGTCACCATTAGGCTACTGCTATTGGTAATAAGCAGTAAATCAATATTCAATACTAAGTCCAACAATTGATCTATGTTATTTAGTGTTATAGCGCTATTAAAATCTATTGCAGTTTCATATTGAATAACAGATGAGTTGAATTTTGGATGCCATTTACGTGTTAAATTACTGTTTCTTGGCACCGACCACGAACTTTGAATATTATCGGCATTTTCTAATACCTAAAAGCAAAACAAAAGATTACTTTTTTACGTATTATATTTATTAATTTATTAAAAAAAAAACTTACTCTTATTCTTGGCTCCGGTTCTGTGAGATTCTTGCTATAGTGTGATAGGGCAAACTGGGCTATTTGCGTGGGATAAAAGTAGCCACGTTTTTCCCATTGCGTACTAATGGGCACACCATCTGCTGCACTTATGCATTTGACACGATCACGAACCTAACAGAAGAAATTCACAAAAAATATATACTCGTATACATATTGAACATTTTCTATTTTACTATTGTTATTTATCCTTACCTCTACATTATAGTTTTCAAAATACATAAACAGTCCTCGGGGATCATATTTACCCTTAGGTAAATTTATTTTTGCCGTACTATGCATCCAAAGGAATTTTGGTACTGGCGATTGGACATCATTATTACCCTCAATGGCTTGTGGAGAGGAGGGACTACTCATCGATCCGGATATATCAAAATAATTACGTATAAACGAAAATGGCACATAGACCTCATGGTCTTCTTCATCACGTTTACAATGTATTGTGTATTCTTGATTAATTAGGCACTCTATATCTTGTAGAGGTGTTAAATCACTGACATCTCTCTCTGCACCCCCTCCACCAGCACCTTCACCTAAATTATTATTAAGTAAGTCACTGTTGCCGCCAACTGCATACAACTTGCGATCCCATCTCTTCACCAAATCATGGGGAAATGTAAATTCCGCACAACGCATATAAACAGCACAGGTTATAACTACCACGGCGACGGTGAGTAGCAATAGGACAGCTTTTAAATTTAACCGCATGATAAAAAATAATATCGGTTCACGCTGTAAAAAGAGAAACGAACAAATAAATACATAATGAAAATATGTAATAATAATAAAGTCAATCACTTTAGTTTCTTTGATGGTTGGTTGATTTGTTTGTTAATTTTTTAATGTTATCAGTATCATTATCACTTTTGTATATGAATTAAATAAAATAAATTGATTGTGTGGTGGCTGAAAATAGTTAAGGTGTTCAGTTTGCATACTTGTTGTTATTCATGTAATAATTGTTTTTCTTTCCAAATAATTAACAAAAATTTTAACTTCATAAACTTGTTTTGCTCAAATGAATTGTTTACATTTCTTACACTTGAATAATGGTATTCTAACATCCAAGTTGGACTGTTGTTGATAATAGACTAACATATTTATGCAAAATATTTTGAGTGAACCCAGAGAAAACTGTGGTCAAGTAATTGAAATACTATTAGTTATACGGCGGTATATTTTTAAAACTGAATCTTCTATTTTTGAATTCGAATTTATCTGTCAGTTAGTCAGCCCTGCGTGTATCTGCTTGTTTGAGTGTGCTTAGGATGAAGAAAGATGGGATTTTTCAAACAGGTAGCCGAGTTAATTATTACACACAAATAAAGAAAAAAAGGTCATAATATTAAGAATTGTGTACGTTTAAAGGTTATAAAATAATAACATACACCATAAACACTATACACTAAAAATTTATATACATATGTTCAATGTAAGTATTTGTACGAGGGTGGTTGAAAAAAATTTCCAAAATAAATTCAATAAGATAAGAAATAAAACAAAATTTAGCTGTTTATTTAATAGGCTGCGTTGAACTTAATAGAAACAAATATTAAAATTTGCTTCCCACTTTTATAATTAAATATTTTAATTTAAATTATATTTTCAAACGTATTTTAAGAATATTTTTATTTATTTGTTGAGCTTGTTTTTATTTGTTGTGGTATATTTTCAGCCATGTCACAAAGCTTAATTCCGTTCGGAATTGGAATTAATTCCGTATTTTGCATCTGTAGAAAAAGTAAAACGAAATTTTTTTTCGAAATGAAAGTGCATATGTACTTTTAATTATAAGTTATTTAATTATTAATTTAATTTAAAGTGATTTCATTCCGAAGAAATATTTCGTTATACTTTTTTTAGAAAAGTCAAATACGGAAATAATTCCACTTCCGAACGGAATTAAACTCTGTGACATGGCTGTTTGATTCCTTTACGTACAAATTTGAGGCATTTTAACTTTTTTATAAAAAAAAATATTTTTTTTTTGAAGAATAGAAAACGGTATTCGTTTTGGAATAGAGACCTGAATTTGAAACCATTTCTTGATAAAAATTAATTTCGTGGTGTCTGAATCTATGGCAAAATAATAATATCCAGCGTCAAAACTTTCGAAATAAACATTCAAAAATTACCAAAGTGAGCTGTGCGTTTTTAATTGATATTAAATTCTTTACAAATATGTTTTTTTAAATAAAAGTTACTCTACTCAATAGTCTTAATGTTAAAATTGGATCCAGATCAAAAATGAAGTTGGAATTTCACAATTCTCATTATATTTAAAATACTTATAACAATAAGAATTTTGCAATTATTCTTGCCAGAATCGTATAATATATCTGTATACTGCATGAGCCTTTTTGGGCTAAAACATAAATTTCGAAGCTAAAATACAAATAAGGCCAGCCTCAAAAGGCCTAAAGACTAAACTAGCAAACACTGATGAGTCCACATTTTATTAATTGAAAATATTAGAATATAAAAAAACATGTTTAAAAAGTTTACCACAAATCATTATATCATTATTAAACATATTTGTTTTAAATTACAACTTTTTATTTAGAACTAATAACATTTTCTGTATAAAAACTTTAAGTATTAAATGCTAAAAATATTAATAGCATCAATGATCACTACTTACAATTATACAATTTATATGTAGTAGGTTTTTCTGATTAACTTCATATTTAATATACACAATCATGTACATAACTTTAAAATTTACTCAATTACATATTAAAAATATTTATAACGCCCAAAATATTATTTACATGACCTTGTTAATAGTTTGTCTACTTTATTAAAAAATGATGTTTTCTTTTAGGTAATCTAAAAATGTACAATTATAAACTTAAACAAGTAAGAAAGTATAGTCGGTCAAGCCCGACCATATAATACCCTACACCTAGTACATATATGTAAATATAAAACAGTTTTTTAGAAATTGGCGTTATATGGGAGATATCACCTATTTCGGACCAAAATTCAGTGTCATGATTTCTGTGAATATAAATATTATATGTATAAAACTTTATCTCGATATAAACACTTTTAAAAGATTTATGGAAGTTAAAGTGAATTACGTAGAGGGTCTTATATGGGAGTTTCGACTAATTATGTACCGACCATTACAAAATTATATGTCATTATTTCTGTATATAAGAAACTTATTTGTGTCGAATTTTATTTGATTACCAACATTTTTAAAAGAATTATGCTCTCTAAAGTGATTTTCGGAAGTGGACCTTATATGGGAGCTACGACTAATTATGGACCGATCACAATAAAATTGTACCATATTATATGTATATGTACGAAACATATTTGTGTTAAATATTATTTGGATACCAACATTTTTAAGAGAGTTATGCTCTTTTAAGTGATTTTCGAAAGTGGGCCTTATATGGGAGATATGACTAATTATTAACCGATCTTCACGAAGTTTGTAAATGTGGTTTAGCTTCATTTATTACTCATTTTTAGTGAAATTTGTTTGCATACTTGCATAATTCAAAGATTTATGGCCAGTAAACCCCAATTTCGGGAGGACATTTGTATGGGGGCTAGGTGAAATAATGGACCGATTTCCACCAGTTTTAATCCCATCCATCCTTGGGCCGAAAAAATATCACGTACCAAATTTTATGGAAATATCTTCAAAATTGCGCACAAGCTTTACATGGACAGCCAGCCAGCCAGACGGACGGACGGACGGACATCGTTAGATCGACTCAGAAAGTGATTCTGAGCCGATCCGTATACTTTAAGGTGGGTGTTGGACCAATATTTATGGGCGTTACAAACATCAGCACAAATCCAATATACTCTCCCCACTATTGTGGTGTAGGGTATAAATACTTACATATGTACATATGTATAACAAAAGTACTATGCAGACGAAAAACCATAAAATTTAAAATAACTAAAAACTTCAACAACTGTGGTTGCTATAATTATAAATATTAATAATGTACAGACAGTAATGGGGGTGAAATAAGAATGTACAAAATAGTGTAAACGGGCATTGTTATATAAAAAAAATAATTTAATAATTATTATGCTAGCTAAACTATACGTGACAGTATTTTTTTTTGGGCATTAACAATTCTCCGTCAATTGCTGATTATTTCTCCATATAATTTCATGTTCTTGTTGAATAATACACTTAAGGCGTATATCTTTATATAAAAGAAATATGTGGCATAAAATCATTATTTGTAGAGCTGTTCAGTAAGTAATTTCAAGACAATTAACCATGTTATTATTAGAAAAATTCTCATTACCTATACCAATCAAATATGAAAGAGTTCCGCTAGCATATGTTCTCTGTTACCAACAAATAAAATTGTGATTAAATATATGACATCACATATAATGCCTACAATAGCCAAAAGAAGCCAAGGAATAATCAATAAATTCAGTTTCTACAAGAACAAATACAAATTGTAAAGTATTTTTTAACATAATTCTTTAATACAAAAATTACCTTAACTATGCTAAAAATAAGTAAACTGGAAATTATAGACATTATCAAACATATGACGAGAAAAGTAATTGGCAAAGTAGATTTATGCAGCAAATTTCTGTCGGAATTTATCAGGAGTATAGTAAAAAAATATGGCATCAATAATATAAATAATAACACTTAAACTAGCAATAGCTAAACCAAACACTAATCTATTGCAATATTTAATTTTTTATGATGTCTATAATACATATGTCTATGTAACATATAAATGTAATCGAAATGAAAGTACCTATAATGAATAAAATATAAATTTTATTTTAAAGAATAAACTCAACAAACGTAAATAAACAAAAAGTAATTTCATTGCCATAGGTATATTAAAAAAATATACTACTTGATGTAGTACTAATGAGTAGCACGTGCAAACATTATAGTTCCATAAAATGAGAGGCAAATAAATAATATATTTAGGACATTGCTTCTGTGGATTTATTTTCAAGTTCAGGCACAATTGTTTTATAGTTTAATATTGAATGACTATAAATCTTATATTGTATTTGTTTAATGTATTTCCGTAAATGTAAAAAATCTATAAAGTACGTAGATTCTTTTCAAAGTTTTTTAATTAAAATTAAAATAATCAAGCAAAAAGTGGGAATATCTTTGCGCATAAAATCTTCATCATATTATTGGGTTGAATCATACAATTCAACAGTAATAAATATCATTAATAATATTTTTCTTTTTTTTTATTCTTTTTAATAATTTTTTATTAAAATATTGAAATCAATCAGAAGATTATATTAATTTTATAACACATTTTTCAAAATAGTAAGAATTTTTTATTCGTATTTTCTCATCGAATCACTTAAATTATTTTAAAATTGTTTAAGTTATGAAAAGTATGGTAAATTACCATCTTGTCAAATAACTAGAGCCCAAAAATTTACTTAGCGACCGCCAGTACGGCTTCCGTAAAGGACGCTCTAAACTTCCTATCGGAAAAATGGTGTCGTTCTATACATCGTTTTGGTGAAAGTAAAGTGGTGGCTTTAGATATTTCTAAGGCGTTCGACAGAGTCTGGATGGTGCTCTCTTATCGAAATTCATTGCTTTTGCTGTCGTTGATAACTTCTCTTGATTTATATCGAGTCTCCTCATAAATCGCACTACACGAGTTGTTATAGATGGGATCTCATCAGACGAGTTCAAGATTAATTCATGGTTACTGCAAGGCTCTGTTTATTTTCCCACTTTATTTCTCATATTTATGTTAAACTTCCAATCCTATATATTCTTTTGCAGATGATAGCATCATTCATACTCATTTAACCATAGACCAAACCCTTTAGAGATTGGGGAAATGAGACAAAACATGAATGATACGCTGAGCTAAGATCTTAAGACAATATCGGAATGAGGTTGTGTCGATTTTAACGCACGTAAGACTCAATGTTGTATATTACGCACAAACGCAAAACAGATCATGTTGTTTCATTCGTTTTTATGGGCGGTGTAAATATTAAGGAATCAGACGCTCTTGACGTTCTAGGCATGAGAATCCAGTGTGATGTTCGCTGGACAAAACACATTTGTCAAGTGTCAAAAGAAGTGATCAAGTGCCTTGGTTTTTTAAAACGGTGTAGAAAATACTTCACTCCATATGATCTCCTTACTATTAACACCACCTATATTCGACCGAAAATGGAATACAACTCTCATGTATAGGCCAGTGCTTCGAAGTCTATTTTGGAGCTACTCGACCGCGTACAGGAGAGGGCGAAGATACTTATCGGTGACAGTATGGTATCCAACTCTATTACTTCATTGGAGCATCGTCGCAATGTGGATTGTGTTTCAGTGTTCTATCGATACTATAATAGAATGTGTTTTGCTAAAATTAGGGAACTTGTTCCTGACATAAATGTTCACAAACACAACGCCCTCTATCCTACCTCCCTTAACCTATTTTCCTAGTTCCAATGCATTGCAAGGGTAGGGGTCGTCCCCTGGCTCAAGCAAAGAAAAAAAACACAGGATTTATTTAATGTACCTACGTTCTTGTAACCGACAGAAATTTATTTATAATTTACTTTAACTTATCATGCAACTAACGTTAGAAAAATAAGTAGTTTTATAGGTTTGCCAGATTTTCGGATTTATCTCCAAAATGTTAGGGATTTTCTAATAAACATTTATAAAAATTTAACAAACGGTTGTTGGACTATTAATTTAATGTGTAATTAATGTTTTTGAAAACATAAAATATGGGTTATTTTTGATACAATTTTAATTTCATTTGGAAACTGCGATGAAAAGAATTTGGCAACCCTGAGTGGCTCTATTGTTCAAAGATTTTTAAAAAAATATATATAGTAGACAGAATATTCACAAAGATTATAGGGGTGACCCTCGTATCAGATTTAATGTGTACTCTTTACAATTTTAGTTTCATGTTGATCATCGCAATATTTATAAACATGTTTACATCTTTTTGGGATTAATAACGGGTATCTGTTAAGTAGGTGTACATAGAAAATATATACCTATCTAGAAAATGTGAATGAAAAGCATTTTGTTAAAACGATTTTTTTTTAAATCCGTAAGCTTGGGAAATCATTTGGTAGATACGTCATTGAGCTTAACTTTATTAATATTCCTACCTATATTTAAATTGAATAAAAGTTTTACTGTTAAAGAAGCTATTAATAGACAGCAATATACATATAAACAGGTGTATTTTAGCACCTAAATAAGAAACACCCGTTAAGGTATTTAAAAACAACATATGTACAATGTAAACGCATCAGAGATCTAAAAAGCAGGTAGGTTGTAAAATACATTGAAGCAGACCTTTTTGTCGTTAATGGATAACAAAACACACAAAACAAGTAAAGAAAATTTAAATTCAATAGAATTGAACTTACCTTAGAATAATGCTTACGCTTAACTATATCAGGGTTAATTAGGCTCTTCTTATGTGTTGTATTAATGTTGCTGCTAATATTGTTGTCGTTGTTGTGGCTATTTTCAATGGAATGCGTTGTAAGAGTAGAACTACAGCTGGTAGTATTTCGGATAATGCTGGTAGGGTGGCTCATTAATGCAGCTACCAAGGAGGTTTGATCACAGCTAACATCTTGTACTCGAGAATCATGAAAATAATGATTTTGCGACATTCGTTGCAATTTATTCTTGTACAAATAATCAATTACTTTTAATCAATCAATTTTATTAACAATATGGTCGAATAAAATCGAAATAAGAACTAACACGTACAATTAAACATATATTTTTTGTATGTTGTTTTGTATTATACATAATTTTGTAATTTCTCTGAAAATTCATTTATTTCGTATTTTAAGTAATTATATTAAGTTGCAATCTTACACATAAGTATAACGTTTTAAAATGTTTAAGTAATATTCTTGTTAATACTGCATAATACATATAATATTTTTAAAACTATTAGGTATTTTCACTAAATTTTTCTTTTCAACAAAAATATCTGTGTTCCCCATCTGCAGCTGATTTAGTCAGTTGTATGTTTATTTTTTATTTGACATTTGTTTTTGTTACCTTCTCAATTGCTTTTGTATTATTTTTCTAAACATGAATCTAGATAAAAGTAAAAACAGCCGCTGTATTCTTACTTATCATGATGCATATAATAAAACAAATAAGCCGCTGTATGTATCAAAAAATCAATAATTGAACTCTATTCATTCATTAGTAGAGTACTAAGTAGTAGTTAATTTTAGGAGGAACAGAAAATGTTAAATTTAGTGCAATGTTTATTTATTAGTTTTATTTTATGTTTATATAGTGCACATACATTAGCTTCAAATGGAGATCGTACAGGTTTCTTTAATCATTGTCGACAAAATTGTGAAAGACAAAACTGTTCGGCAGGTACGAATTTTCTTCCTTTAACTACGGCGTTTATTATTAGTATTAATTAACAATGTTTCAAACATTTTATTAAGATGGGTTAGATATACAAGAACAAGCTATTAGGTACTATCAACAAACAGTATTTGATAAATTATTGCAATGGTCTTGTGCTGATGAATGCCAATACGGCTGTATGTGGCGAACTGTTGAGGCTTTCAAGGATAGAGGCTGGCCAATACCACAGTTTTATGGCAAGGTTTGTTTCTTATCATTTTTAAGAAATGCTATTTTTAACTAAAAACTTTCACTGTTCTTTACAGTGGCCTTTTGTTCGTTTCTTTGGATTACAGGAGCCAGCATCAGTATTATTTTCCATATTCAATATTATTGCTCATTTACGTAATTTACGAAAATTTCGTAAGAAAGTACGACCAGATAGTCCATGCTACAAGTTATGGCACGTTTTTACAGCGGTAAGTTTATGAAAAAATTATTTGAATATGTTCAGGAACTAAAAATATTGCAAATAATTATAAATTATTAAAAATTGTTAAAATTTATCACATTTTAGGTATCCCTTAATGCGTGGATATGGTCGGTAGTTTTCCATGCTCGCGATTTTCCTTTAACAGAACTATTAGATTACGTATTTGCCTACTCAATGGTCTTAACTACTCTTTATTGTATGGTAATGAGGTGAGTTAAAAATTTTTTATATGAATTAAAAAGTAACATTTTCTAATTGTTTTTTTTTATTTTTAGAATGCTGCATAAATATTCCTGGCTTTTAAGGGCCCTTATATCGTTGGCTTTTTTGGCCTATTATATTAACTATTTTGCTTATATAAGCGTTGGACAATTCAGTTATTCCTTGAATATGACAACCAATATAGTAACAGGTAAATGCTTTGCTTTATAGTATTTATTATATTGCTTCACAATTTTTATATTATAGGCGTCCTAAGTGCTATGGGTTGGTTTCTGTGGTCTTTTAAAGTACGTAAGCAGCGTCCCTACTATCGTAAAATCTTAGGTTTCTATTTATTGTTGGGCTTTAGTATGAGCTTAGAACTTTTGGATTTTCCTCCAATTATGTGGATTTTAGATGCACATGCCTTATGGCACTTAGCTACAACATTTATTACTTCATTATTGTATAGTTTTGCCATTGACGATTGCCAAATGTTGCGCAAAGAAAAATATTATGAATTAGGTGCTTTTAATAAGGAAATATAAAACTAGTTTAATTATACGACTTTACTGCTCACTACTTGTATTTGTATTATGTACTTTAATATATTTATTTTTACTAATTATACATATATTTTATGAAATTAAACTACATATTTTGAAATTTAAGTGATTTCCCAATAAATTTTGATTGTTTAAAATGTTTGTTCTAAAATATTTTTTTTTGTGTGAGTCCGTTGGAATAGTTTTGATTTATAAAACCAGAAAAGAAACTAATTCCATTCTCCAGCTGTAGAGTCTAATTGCATATAGAAATTAGTATTTGTGTGAGGACCTATTCTTATTGGGGAGTTAACTTAAACGGATATAAAATCTAAATAATTTAATGTGATTAAAAATTAATTTCGATCACTACGCATCTGAAAATATTTCACTTAGGGTTTTATTTTTACTGTTTTTCAAATCTGCAACATTTTGGTTTGAATAATTATGTATACATTAATCTTTTAAGCAATTTTATTTTATTTTTTTTAAGAAAATATAGGTACTTTTTAAGAGTCTTAGTATATTATGTACATATAATTTACATTTGCCCACATTGTGATATTAAAACTGGTAATTTGGGTTTATTGTTTGGACCTGTTGGAACATTTTCAATTTTACGCATTATTAAGAGACCATCTAAAACTCTTCCAAACACAACATGTTTGCCATCCAAGAAATTACATTTAGCGCATGTTATAAAAAACTGGCAACCATTTGTGTCTTTCCCACTATTGGCCATCGATAAAAGGCCAGGCGAGTCATGTTTCAGAGTGAAATTTTCATCGGCAAAAGTATTTCCATAAATGCTCATAACCCCAGTGCCATCACCCTTGACAAACAAGTATACGAAAATTGTTAACAGACAGCTTATTCAAAATTAATTGTTTTAACTTACATGTACAAAATCCCCTCCTTGTATCATAAAATCTTTTATAACACGATGAAAACTAGCTCCCTTATAACCTAAAGGTACGCCATCTGGTTGGTATTCACCGGTACAGAATTGACGGAAATTTTCAGCTGTTTTGGGAACGGTATCGGAAAATAATTCAAAAATCATTCTTCCTATTTCCTGTATAAAAGAATATTGACACTGCTGCAAAAACAAAAATACAAAGCAACTTACAGTAGTTCCAACAGAAATATCAAAAAATACCACTGGATTATTGGGATGCCTTAGTTGAGACTGTATTTGATTCCAAGTAGGCATTATTTGTTATTGGTTTTATTATTTTTTGACAACAAAATTATAATTTTAGAACTTAATACAAGTGATAAATGCCGGCGTTTACTTTACTTTAATTTCTATTTTCGTTTTGTAAACGTTTTCTAAACAAATTATATTGCATGGTATGTGTTTACAGAGGTTGATTTTGCGTCTATAACATCTCCGTACTTATTAACAATCAATCAGCTGTTGCTTTAATGCAGCACGTGTGTAAAAAATATAAACATTGCAGTTTTTGTTTACAATTTATTTAAATTGCATTATTTATTAAATTAGTGTAAAAAATATTGTGCATAATTATTAATAAAGTTTTCAGAGGTAATTATTTTGTAGTTGTTATTGTATGCTACAAATCGATGATATTTTAATGCGTTCTTTTGCTATGACTGGGATTTTTTCTTCATGCCTTTCTGCTGAGAAATCCTGAAAAGTATGAAAATAAATTATCATTTGACATTTTTAATAATACTGTAGCATTAAAATGTAAATGTTATTGTAATTTGGAACCAATGAACATCTTAACATACTTAAATCCTATATTGTCCGATTACGAAGTTACAAAGCTTTTAAAATATTTGTATATACATACATACATATGTATGTACATACTTATGTAGGTACTCAATTAATTTTTGATTTTACATTTATTTTCTTATTTATTATTAATATAAGGTCTTCCGCTCCCGGAATATAAATAGCTAAAGAATTTTCAATTTTTTTAGTCCCTTAGGAAAATGTGATTTCCAAAGACCTATAAATTCTAAAATATTTAAGTACACCCAAAACGGTCTATTATCAGTGTTAGAAATGCTATTAAATAAGACAAATCTGCGCCGAGTTAGAGAGTTTATATTAGTATACACAAGTGTTTTAAAATTCTGTAATTAATTTCAATCTCGTAATTTTTGTAATTATTAAAAATGTATCTACCTATCTTTTTTAATTTTATATTCAGCTATTTTTGTATATACTCTTATTTCAGAAAAATGATGCACTATCGCAAAGGTGAAAATATAGAAAGACAACTGACTAAGGAAGAATTGCCATTTGAGGACTTTTTATCTAAAGGCACAGACTTTCTATGGATGCATGTAAGTTAACTTTTATTACCATACAAGACAAAAATACTAAAAATAATGTACAAATGGAAAGGTTAATGGAGGCACTAAAGTTAATAACGTTTTAACGTATGCGAAAAATGCTCTAGATAAAGGAGAACACAAAAATATTGTATGGAGTGGTAATGGCGGTGGAGTAGTGAAAACTATATCCTGCGCTGAAATACTAAAGAGATCCTATCCTTTATATCAAGTTACCAGAATGTGTTACACTACGTAGGTATAACAAATTAATGAGACTAAGGTACTGTAACAAATTTTTGTTTTTATTGCAGAGTTGAAGAACACTGGAAGCCACAAATGGAAGGTTTAGAGGAAATTGTGGCAAATCGACAGATTCCGTCATTGCACATTTTTATGAGCTTAGAGCCAATAGATGATAATGTTAAGGGGTAAGTTATGGCAGATCATGTAAATAGACAAATAAAAAAATAATTTTTAATTTCTTCTAGGCTACAAAAACCCAATACCACAACAGATTTTTGGGTTTATAATAGTAATCAAAGCATCCCAACGACTTCTTCAAATAATAGCAGTCATAGACAGCGTAACAGCAATCAAAGTCAGAGAAGGCCAAATGAAAATAAAAATAATCAACAACCTAGATCAAATGCTTCAAGCAATCAAATACTTTCAAATGAAGCTAGTAACAGTTCTGGAGGCAACCAACAGAGAAAGGCTAACAATCCAAAACGAAGGAAACCAAACCATGACCGTGAAACTCAAAATTTACAAAGAAAAGATGACAATTCAAATCAAGTCGAGAGAATGGAAACTTAAAGTTATTAAAGTTATTTACTTTATGTTAATTTTAAAGAAAATATTAAACTGATTATACATAAGATATATGTATAAAGATAATTATTTGGAATCTGCAGTGAGTATATAGTCTACAGTATATATTATGGTACAAATTATTATTTTTTTTTTTTGTAAAATTAATATCGTTTGTTTAGACAATTGAAGATCAAACTAAAAATATTTTTTTTTTGGCTGAAATTAATTTTTATGCATAAATTTTGTGTAAAATGGAAATAGTCATGCGTTTTAAGTTATCTTAGCCAATTATTTCTAATTTTCCATACTATAATTATCGAGCATTTGTTCATACATATACATATATTGAAAACAAATGTTAAGATTATTATAAACAATTTTTTTTTTGTTAACGACTATTTTCACCAAAATTAATATTTTATGTTTAACTGGAAAGTGTTCTAACTGCCAGTTTTCCCAACTTCCAATTAGTTGAGAAACAAAATGTCATGTAATAATTAATCAATTAATTAATTTTGATAAAATGATTTTTTACAATATTTCGCTATTCCATTTTTTTAGCAAAAGTTTTGGAAATACTTTTTACATTGTATTTGTATACAAATTCAAATGATTTTCTTTTCGAATCGAAGTACACAGTAACCCCCCTAATATTTTAACAAAATCTGTGAAATGGCTTTAATATGATATTTATATTGTCTATGTACATGGCTTAAAAATGGAGATGTATGTAAACATAAGTACACAAGAAATTTCATTTTCGACTACTTTCATCTACATATAAACTACATTTCTAATGTAAAATTTCAATAATTAAATGTCATTATTAATTATAAATTAATTATAAAATATAAAATATTATTATATATTATTATATCCTTCACCATCATGAGAAGGGTATATATAAGTTTGTCATTCCGTTTGTAATTTCCACAATATAATTTTCCGGATCCTTATAGATAGCGGAGTCTATTAAGCCATGTCCGTCTGTCTGTCTGTCTCTTGAAATCAATTTTCTGGAGTCCGCAGATATCTTCGGGATCCAAATCTTCAATAATTCTGTCAGACATATTTCCGAGAAATTTGCAATTTAAAATCAGCAAAATCCGTCCACATTTCGGTCTATTTTTAACCGTATGCACCATAAAAAGCCCTCTCCCAAAAATCATTTTAATACTCATAAATTTCTTATAAATATGGGTACCAATCCAAGATTTTACACGGATCATTTACATATATGCCTAAATCAAACTGCTGGATTTTGAGAATATGGGTCCATATTTGTCAATATCCCCCACATAAGGTCCACTCCTTGAAATTCCACGTGAAATATCCTCATATGCATGAAAATAACTGTTGCAAAATTTAAGAAGATCGGCCCATAATTTGTCATAGCTGCCATATAAGAACCATTTCCAAAAACCAAATAAACCGGAAAATGTCTAATAAATATCGATATCGAACCAACTTTTATATGGATCAGAAATTTTAATCCAGAAATCATAGTAGTATCGGTTATACGGCAATCAAGCCACTGGATTTTGTAGCTGTCAGTTAATAAGAGCTCCTAAATTAATTCCATTTCCGAGCATAACAACCAACCATACAATTCTTGTAAATAACGCTATTGAGATGAAATTCAACCAATATAATCCTAAAATACATAGAAATCACATTAGTGGGCACTAGATTTAGAAGCTATCAGTCCATAATTGGCCCAATTGGCAAACAAAAAAGCCTCATCTTATATCTTATCCTTTTTATACCCTTCACCTTCATGAGAAGGGTGTATATATGTTTGTCATTATACCCTTCACCTTCATCAGAATGGTATGTATAAGTTTGTCATTCCGTTTGTAATTTCCACAATATAATTTTCCGGATCCTTATAGATAGCGGAGTCTATTAAGCCATGTCCGTCTGTCTGTCTGTCTCTTGAAATCAATTTTTTGAAGTCCCCAGATATCTTCGGGATCCAAATATTCAATAATTCTGTCAGACATGCTTTCGAGAAATTTTCAATTTAAAATCAGCAAAATCCGTTTAGGCCAACCAGAGTTATGGACCAATATGTGAGACAACCTCCATAAAAATTTTTAATTTTTTGTCGATTTTATTGCAATATTTTGAAATATATTGCAGATAATACCATGCAATTTTGTATACGTTGTGTTTATGATAAAAGAAGAAAGTGTGCAGAAAATAGTATGAATCGGTCCATGATTTCTCATAGCCCCCATACAAAAATCTTCCCGAAATATTGCTCAATTATACAAAAGTGCCAATAAAATTGAAATATCAATACAAAATTCAGCAAAAATAAGTTTTATGAAAAAATAAATCGCAAAACGAAATTTTTTGTAGTTCGGTCCATGTTTGACCATAGACCCCATATAAAGTCCAGTTCCAAAATTCACTTAAACACGTATAAAACAGATATAAATAATGTTAAACGGCTAAAATTTGACATGAATAATCTTTATAGGCAAATAAATTGTTGTACTAAATTTTATGGTGGTCGGCCCAGAATTAGTCACAAGGACCACATCTGAAAAAGACATTTATCCCTATATATTGTATAAATATCGGTATCGACTCAAAACTTTGCACAGATCAATTACATATATGTATACAAAAATCATCCCACAATATTTTGTGAATTTCGGTCTATTTTTAACCGTATGCACCATAAAAAGCCCTCTTCCGAAAATCATTTTAATACTCATAAATTTCTTATAAATAAGGGTACTAATCCAAGATTTTACACGGATCATTTACATATATGCCTAAATCAAACTGCTGGATTTTGAGAATATCGGTCCATATTTGTCAATATCCCCACATAAGGTCCACTCCCGAAATCCACGTTAATACTAATATATATCTTAAATTTACCGTTATTATGTTGAAATTCCACGTGAAATATCCTCATGTGCATGAAAATAACTGTTGCAAAATTTAAGAAGATCAGCCCATAATTTGTCATAGCTGCCATATAAGAACCATTTCCAAAAACCAAATAAACCGGAAAATGTCTAATAAATATCGATATCGAACCAACTTTTATATGGATCAGAAATTTTAATCCAGAAATCATAGTAGTATCGGTTATACGGCAATCAAGCCACTGGATTTTGTAGCTGTCAGTTAATAAGAGCTCCTAAATTAATTCCATTTCCGAGCATAACAACCAACCATACAATTCTTGTAAATAACGCTATTGAGATGAAATTCAACCAATATAATCCTAAAATACATAGAAATCACATTAGTGGGCACTAGATTTAGAAGCTATCAGTCCATAATTGGCCCAATTGGCAAACAAAAAAGCCTCATCTTATATCTTATCCTTTTTATACCCTTCACCTTCATGAGAAGGGTGTATATATGTTTGTCATTATACCCTTCACCTTCATCAGAATGGTATGTATAAGTTTGTCATTCCGTTTGTAATTTCCACAATATAATTTTCCGGATCCTTATAGATAGCGGAGTCTATTAAGCCATGTCCGTCTGTCTGTCTGTCTCTTGAAATCAATTTTCTGAAGTCCCCAGATATCTTCGGGATCCAAATCTTCAATAATTCTGTCAGACATGCTTTCGAGAAGTTTGCTATTTAAAATCAGCAAAATCCGTCCACAAATAACGGAGATATGAGCAAAAATCCGAGACAACCTCTAAAAATTTCATCAAAAAAACTAAGTGTATTAATACTGTTACGAATAATTTCATCAACAGATGGCGTTGATCACACAAAGTGTATTAATATTGTTAAAAACAAATTCATCAACAGATGGCGTGTTTATAGATATAATTATGCATAATATAATTATGCATCAACAACCAAGGTGAAGGGTATATAAGATTCGTCATAGCCGAATATAGCACTCTTATGTATTTAATTATTTTTTGCCGGGTATATAATTTTACTTAAAAGGCAAGTGCGTATTACAACGAAATTACCTTTTCTACCATCTTTCATTATGTACATACATACGTGTATATGCAATTGCTTTGATTGTCATTGCAAACTATTCACTAATTGAACTTTTTGAAGTTCTAGTAGCAATGTGATATAATTTAACGTCAACTAAATATGTAGGTATATAAAATAAATATTTCATTTGACTTTCGTCACAAAAGCACAAGTCTCTATTTTTAAACTGACAAACTAACACTACTGATAATATTGTTTTACTCATCATCAATACAAATTCGTTAAGAATTTCGTCACCAGTAGTACGAGCCTCTCGATGTTTTGGCGGAGACATAAAATGTAAATCATTTAACAGGTTGACGACATACATACATACATACATACGAGTACATTTGAAATATATTTCGAATGAAAAAAGCAAATAATGTGTTTTACGTTTATTTAAACAAATGTTATGTAAAAAATTTAATAGTTTACAACAATACATTTAATAAAATTTTAAAATGTGTGTGTGTGTGTTTTTTTTTGTGATTGAATTTAATAACAACATAAAAAATGGCAAATATTGCAAAAAAATTGATTTTAAAAGAGACCTGCTTATTTCTTTCTGTAGGAACATGAAACATTTTTTGTTATGCTATTTATGTTATTACTCTTTCTTGATCGTATACTATTAGCTTAAGAAAATAAAACATAGAAGTCAAATTAACTAAAAATATTAGACTCACACAGAATGTTAACAACAATTACTCACTTATTATGTAATTTTAACAAAATTTATTTGTTCTTTTGAATTATTTAAATGCAAAATACATACATATATGTATATAAAATAAACAAAATGTTAGATAGGTACATGATTCAATAAATAAAATGATGGAGGGAACAGATTAGAGAGTAACTTATTAACTAAACGATTAAACAAAAAAATCTCTTAAGTAAATACATATGTAAATAGTATGCAATGAAATAAACATTTTATTATACAATACAAAAAAAATAATACTATTTTTATGGAAAAATTATTGTAGGAAAAACTATTTGAAATTAATAATTTGAAATATTTTTAATTGCTTGCCTCATCGGTATCAACATCTTGTATGCCTTTCAGTTTATTTTGTTGATTGTCGGCGGTTGCCTTCAGGAAACTTTGCAACATTGCATTTGAATCGACCACCAATATGGGCGTACAACCATCCTTGAGATGTTCACTTTGAGATTCATACATTTCGCGTGATATACTGCGTGTAAAGGAGAAACGTAGGGATTTGGTACGGGTAAGCCTCTTTTTGATTGGCGGTTTTCCAGTCGGTTGGGGTTCATAGAGCATTTTCTCTTTCTCTGGTGTGGGTGGTAATGAAGAAATTTCCATGGTAGCATCGCGTAAAATGTCTTCAGCAAAGGATTTAATATCTGTCCATGCATCGACTAGAAGTGTAGACAATATGGCAAATATAAGGTTAAATAGTTAAATAAATTCGTACTTGTAAGACCATGGCTAACTTTTCTTAATGCATATAAGTAAAAACATTACATAGTTCAATAATCTTTTTAGATATCCTTATAATAAGGGTATTTATAATTGGTTCATTTCGTTTGTAATTTATTTTGGGCCCTTATAGAAGTCGATCTAACAAAGTCCATGTATGGCTAGGATATAAGCAAAACGTAAATTTATACATAAATAAGCTCTTAAGGTGCTATCAGACGGGATGTATTTTACATATGTATTGTCACTTTTCTTACCCATATGTAATTCCGTATGTATGTCAAAATTTCCATTTTACATACGATTCATAATTTTTGCTATCACACCTTTTTCTGTATGACATAACCTATAAATGTAAACAAAAGCTGACTTTTTAATGTGTATAAATTTCAAGAATTGCTTCTTTTGGCCAATTTAACTGCAATAAATATAATAAACGTAATTTAATTTATTAAAAATCGAAAAATTCTTCCTTTTCCATGTTCATTATCCATTTTCTTTAATTTTTCTTTACAATATATTTTTTCAAACAATTTTGTTTAAAAACAAACTAGCTGTTTTGTTTATGTTTGTCACAGGAAAATAGAGCGTGTTCTAATCGAAAAAATTACATGTATTTTACACATGCAAAGTTTCATATGTATCATACGAAGTGTACAACTTTTACAGATGGAAAATTTGACAGTACATACTTATGTAAAATACATCCCGTCTGATAGCACCGTTAGATATCGGATAGAACTAAAAACACTAACATTTTCCAGAAATTCTTCCTTAATTACAGTACGGTCTGGAAATATCATTATGGGTTATAGTGACAGTTTTCATATTAGTGTTCAAATGTTTATTTCTAATAAAATCTAAATAATCTACTTACCAATATCCTTTTCAGTGGCATGTTCGTAAGTCACACAAAATCTGATAACATATTTGCCATTTACCATCGATGGAATCATATGCATTCGCCCCGAGTGATTGATTTGAGCTAATAACTCTTGGTTATAAGTATCAGCAGCTCTAGAATACATGTTTTACATTAAAAACCAAAATACCCCAGCACTCAAGACATTATCATTATTACCTCATTCTGAAACACACTAAGCCCAAGTAGACATCATTTCTAACCTCAAACCGTTCATCCTTATGCACCAACATCTCGAATTTCTTAGCCAAAGCCATGTGATTGCGAATATACGCCTGCAGGCCGATAATACCGTACGAACGGAAAACAAACCATAATTTTAGGGCTCTAAAACGACGACTCAGTGGGATACCATAATGTCGGTAATCTATGGCCATGTCATGTTCATGTTGCAAATACAAGGGATTGACATTTAAAGCGGTCTTCAAACTCATAACATCTCTCACCCACATGGCCGAAGCGTCGAAGTTTGTCAATAGTAATTTATTGGGATTTGTATTAAAGGAATCGGCATAATCTAAACCTTCTGAGAACTGTCTCATTTCTGGCAATATAAAGGAGTTGCCAGCATAAGCACCATCGACATGAAACCATATACTTGGCACTTCCTTACAAACTTTACCAATTTCTACAAGATTATCAAATGCACAGGCACCCGTGGTACCCACAGTGGCCACGACAAAAAATGGCGTCAGACCAGCATTGGCATCGTTTGTAATGGCCTTTCGCAAAAGGTCAACACGCATGCGACCCCTTTCGTCAGCTTCAATAATGCGCAATTTAACCAAAGCCATTTTAGCCGCCTTTTCCACCGACGAATGAGCCTCCTTACTGGCGTACGCAATAAGTTGTGGCAAAAATACACTTTCATGTATTTCAGAACTTGAACCTTTGAGTTTGTGTATGGCTCTGGAACGAGCCGTAATCATACACACTAGGGTACATTCGGAAGCAGAACCTTGTAAAGCACCACCGCCTCTACTGCCGGGTATATCACTAATAAATGCTTTTGGTAGACTCAAAGCTTTGGCATACCAATCCAATACTATGGTTTCTAACTCCGTGGACGCTGGACAAGAGGCCTAGGGAATGGAGGAGAAATTTTGATTAGTGTAAATTCATCATTACAAATGAAAAATTAGTTATAAATAAGTATATTGATCAATTATATACATAAGTATATCTTACCCATGAAAACCCAATAGAGCCAATAGCGCTGCTTAACATATCACCCAATATGGATGGAAATGAGTTGCCGGAGGGGAAATAGGCAAAAAACTTCGGATGATTCCAGTGTACCACACCCGGCATAACTTTATTTTCAAAATCTTCCAAGACGTCATCAAATTTTTCTGGTTTTAAAGGGGCTTCGCCTGAAAAATCGCAAACGAAACATAAATTTAATATATGTATTGTATCAGAACCTGTACAACTGTGTACTATATTTATATGAACTTAATAGTGATAAACACTAGATAACATGGGAATATGTAATACAATTAATACTTTTACCAATTATTTCTGATCATCTGTCTCATTATTGAAAAGTATTTTTACAAAGTTACCGGTTTTTTTATGGTGGGTTGGAACAACATTAGTTTCCTATTTCGTTTCTAATTTGTTTTCTTTTATTTTTGGCAGGCCATTGTCGATGAGTTGTTAAAAACGAAAAATGTTTATTTTAATTTAGTGAACAATTTACAGGTGTTATTGAGATTTTTCTTTATAGTATTGTTTTAGTTCCTATAATTGGTTTCTTTAAATCTTATTTTGTTTATACCTAAACGTTATTTTTCAATTACTTGTAGTTTATTTGATAAAAATTTAAGAATAAAAAAAGCAACGATTTTTGGTTTGATGTTGTTTGAAAAAGTGAAATTATTTAGTCATCTGTAAGAAAATTGTTAATAAATATTAAAGGAACCTTGAGAGTGTGATCCTCATTCTTCCAAACGTTGTTTTTAAAATACAAATATTGCAACGTTTCCTTTTAAATAGACCAATAATTGATGTTATAGAGGCGTCAATCACGCAAAGTGTCTGCCAACAAGACAAAGTATGGCATACTGTTATGTATATTTCTCAAAAAGTTGAAATATTGATTAGAGTACTGTCCTGTCATTGAACATTTTGGTTTGTTCTAGTGCTATTAAAGGTTTTTTTTAACAAGAACTTTGTTTTCCAATATAAGCATATTGAAATAAAATAAATTTTACTTTTTAGAATGAAGTCAATTATTAGCGCAATTCACAATCTTGTGCAAATGTTATTGCATCATTGCATTTGCACAAAATTGTGAATTGCGCTATTATTTTAGTTTCGGTATTATTTTATTAGATTTAAATGCATTTTCCACAAAAATATAGATATACATAAATATAAAGCTCTGCTAAATTATTCGACATTTTTCAACATACAGGTGTCTAAAATTAATTTTCGTAACTTAAACATTTAAATCTTTTTCGCTCTCCTGCTATTTTTCAAGATTTCTATAAACAAGTCAAACATTTATCAAATCTTACACATGAGAATCATGAGAATTAATTTGCAACTAAATATTTAAATTTATTATCTTAACAATTTTAGTTGAACAAAAAGCAGACTAAATAAATATTTTTACTATATACACGAGTTTTTCGCATGAAAAAAAATAAAATGATCTCCTATTTAATTTAAAAGTGTTCTTGATTGTTGTTGTGCCTTTTTGATATATTATTTTTTTTTTTTGGAATTCAACATCCAACCAAACCAAGAGTTTTGCGTTTTAGAAAATTTCTCAAGTAATTATTGTTAATTTGTGTTTTGTTTCGATTGTATTTTAATATACAATACTTTTTTTTTGTTTCTTAATAGTAAATTTAATTATCAGTTAGAGAAGAAATTTCACATAAAAATCTTAATGAACTAAAAGGCCAACCTACGTCTAACATTAATTTGTTTATGAATTTTTGGGAATTTTTTTTGTATTATTATTATTTTTGAGTTTTTTCTATAAAATTTCATTTGCAATTGATTGTTTATAATGAAAGTTTACAAGTACGACTATTTTGTAGGACGCTTCCATAATGTATGGGAGTATAAATAAGAAAAAAAACTACATAATTTCTATTATTACATGTACAGGGTGTTTTGATTTGATTATTAACTTACCTGTAAAAATAATTTATTCAAATGAAGTTATTATGAAATTTTGTAAACTAAATATTTTCAAAACTGTTAAGCAGTAAAAAAAATAGCGGATATGCTATTTTTATAGAGCGATAATCAAAAGATATATAAATGTGACCAACCGGTGCTGGAGTGACAAAAAGAACTGCTAATTTAGACGGTTAGATAGCTTGAGGACTCTACTGGGGGCAATTACATGCACCTCCAATTTTGTAGATGTGGATTTTGTCATTGTCCTAATCAACAGAGACATACATACATATAATTGATTTATAAAGCTTATGTGTTGTAAAGTTCAGTGATCAGCATAAAGTGAACATGAATTGTAATAACGTGGTATTAACTTTATTTCGCGATCATTTTCGCCCTCTTAGTGGATTAGCTCTGGCATCGATCACTTTGTTTTATTAGTTTGTAAAATTTTAATAAATTTAAACTAAGAAAACTCTATATATATATATATAGATACAAATATGCTTGTAAGCTCAATCGCTGGAATTTCCTTTAAAGTTACGAGTTTGAACTTTAGTAAACTATTTGTATAAATTTTATAATAATAATAACAACATATAATAATATAATATAATAATAAATATTTACATAAATTTACGAAAATACTAAAATAATTGGAACTGAAATATGCTATCATTTTTGTTAATTATTTTAAAGCTATCAGATGCTTAAAAAAATTAAAATTTATTAACAAGGTCAGTAGTAGAGAATTTCTGAAATACAAACAGAAGGTCACAACTACAATTATTTTTTCCAAATATGCTTATAGTTTTTGAAATGTTTGAACAACTCTATTAATATATATTTATAAATATGTAGTTAACTTCTCGCTTGCTAAGCCTACTGGGCTCCCAAATATACCTCAACACTTGAAACACTTGGAAATCAGTGTTTTTCTTTTTATTTATTTGTAAACAATTACATATTTGCATAAAATTAGCATATCTGACTTATTAATTTGTCTATTCATTTCAATATTTACACAATTAATTTGCAAAACGATTAAAAGTATTCGAAATGTCAATAAATAAATTGTATGAAAGCATTTGATTTAAATACTGGTTGCAAACCACAGTTGGCGCACTACATAAATAATAAATATTTAAAAAAATTACAATCCGTTAACTGATGTGTTGTAAAATAAAACGTTTTCATTGTTTTTTTTACACTTTGAAATAAATTTAAAATAATCTATACGTATTATAAAAAAAGCACGTGTTTCTTTTTTATTGTTATTTCTAATTTGCACAGAAAAGAACACAATATCAAACGCTATCAACAATATTTATATTTAATTACAACAAATTTAAAGTTTTCTTAAGCTAGATTTACACGATTGAAATTTTCTTCAAAATAATAACTATTAATAAATTTTGAAGAAATTTTGCTGTTTACACGAGTTTGAAGCATTTTGAAGAGCAATTTTGAAGAAAATTTCAATCGTGTAAATCTAGCTTTAGTTAATATTTTTTGAACTTACTGGGCAATAATTGTTTTAGGTATCCAGGATCTAAAGTTGGCGCCACATCACGTTGATCGATATTTTGGGCATAGTTACAAATGTAATCGATCATTTCTTTGCCATGTTTTCTAAAATCTTCCACATTCATTTTGGTTCTTTTTTGTTTGTTTAATTAATTATTAAATAAATTATATCTATAGATATATTTTTATATATTTGAATAAATAGCCTCTTTACTTTGTTCTAAATTCAACAATTATAATTATTTATGTTTTACAATACTTTCTTCCAAATCACTTTTATTTTATCGCAAATTCACTTAATTCCTTGATATATATTTAATTTGATTTGAAATCCGCTAATTTTTTATCTTTAAATATATTTAAATTTAAATTGTGGTATTTGCGTTAACTTTTTTGTGTATTTTATTCTTTTACCACATTCGATGTTTCTTAACTGAATGATCATTTTTAGCAAATGTAGAGCTTTATATTAAAATTTAAGCTGTAGGAAATTTTTAAGAAAAAGCACAGTCAGTGATCATTAATTTACTCTCTTTCGCATTCTCTCAATACAATTTATTGGTATACAATTAACTACAATGAAGGGCAAAAGTATTATTAGTTTGTTTTTGCATTTATTTCTTACTTAAACCTATATTTTAATAGCTGATGAAAGAAACATTAACTTTGTTCGTGTACTAGTCAGCTTTGCTGCTTTTACAGTAAACCGTTTCCGGAAAGTTACATTACACCATTTCAATAAATTTTTGTTGTTTTATACCTACCATCAAAAAGATTAAGTTCGTCATTTCGTTTGTAACACATCGAAATATTGGTCGTACAACCAAAAAGTCTATATATTCTGGGGCCTTATAAGATTCTAAGTCGATCCAGCCCGTACAATAGAGCTTCGAAAAAAAGTACAAAGACATTTTTACCAAATATTCTCTGATCCACCAAAATGTTTGATATTACAAATGGTCAAAATCGGTATTGTAGGATCCGAGTTATAGAACAAAGTTTCAGACCACCTCGATATTTTCTAGATATTTTTTGCTATTTCTTCAATTATAATGCAGATAATATCATGAAATTTTGCACACTATGTTTTTATACCCTTCACCACCATGAGAAGGGTATATATAAGTTTGGTATTCCGTTTGTAATTTCCACAATATAATTTTCGACGCTATAAAGTATATACATATATTCTGGATCCTTATAGATAGCGGAGTCAATTAAGCCATGCCCGTCTGTCTGTCTGGATGTTGAAATCAGTTTTTTGAAGTCCCCAGATATCTTCAGGATCCAAATTTTCAATAATTCTGTCAGACATGCTTTCGAGAAGTTTGCTATTTGAAATCAGCAAAATCGGTTTAGGCCAACCAGAGTTATGGACCGATATGCGAGACAACCTCCATAAAAATTTGATATTTTTTGTCCATTTTATTGCAATATTTTGAAATATATTGCAGATAATGCCATGAAATTTTGTATACGTTGTTTTTTATGATAATAGAAGAAAGTGTGCGGAAAATAGTATGAATCGGTCCATGATTTCTCATAGCCCCCATACAAAAATCTTCCCGAAATATTGCTCAATTATACATAAATGCCTATAAAATTGGAATATCAAGACAAAATTCGGCAAAAATAAGTTTTATGCAAAAATAAATCGCAAAACGAAATTTTTTTTAGTTCGGTCCATGTTTGACCATAGACCCCATATAAAGTCCACTTCCAAAATTCACTTAAATACGTACAAAACAGATATAAATAATGTTAAACGGCTAAAATTTGACATGAATAATCTATATAGGCAAATAAATTGTTGTACTAAATTTTATGGTGGTCGGCCCAGAATTGGTCATAGCTCCCATACAAGGACCACATCTGAAAAAGACATTTATCCCTATATATATTGTATAAATATCGGTACCGACTCAAAACTTTGCACAGATCATTTACATATATACATAAATCATCCCACAAAATTTTGTGAATTTCGGTCTATTTTTACCTGTATGCCCCATATAAAGCCCTCTTCCGAAAATCACTTTAATACTCATAAATCTCTTATAAATAAGGGTACCAATCCAAAATTTCACACGGATCATTTACATACATGCCTAAATCAAACTGCAGGATTTTGAGAATATCGGTCCATATTTGACTATGTCCCGCATATAAGGTCCACTTCCGAAATCCACGTTAATACTAATATATATCTTAAATGTACCGTTATTGTGTTGAAATTCGACGTGAAATATCCTCATATGCATGAAAATCACTGTTCCAAAATTTAATAAGATCGGCCCATAATTTGTCATAGCTGTCATATAAAAATTTCCAAAAAACCAATAAATTCGGGTCAAAAAATATTCTTTTCGGATTTAACCCATATTCGGTCCATTTTTTATATTCATGATATATATCGTTGGAAAGGTATTTTTAATACCATTTATTTAATTATCATACACCTAGTAGTTCCCGAGATATAGGCCTATATATTTTCAACTTTACGGGCCCGCCCCCACGAAAATAGGCGTGACCGCCAACAAATTTTTTTTTGCTGGCCTCTTCTCAAAAAGCCCTATTTGATGAAGTTTTTTTTTTCGAGCAAAGTCACTAAAACCGATTTGTTCCCCTTTTTTTATACTCTGTTTGTTAAATTACACTCAAGATTATTATGAACATCAGACAAACTCTGTAAATTATGGTAAGAATTGCTAATTAAATCAATTAAAAATGGTGAATATTAGACAAAATTTCAAAATATTTAACATAAATTATGTTGGTCGTAAAATTGTCTTTTAAACAATATATAAAATAATAATTAAATTTGCACTAAGACTGAATAGAAAACACAGAATAGTTTGTAGTTTTTGTATTTCTTATTACGTTTAGGTGGAGGGTATTTAAGATTCGGCACAGCCGAATATAGCACTCTTACTTGTTTTATACTCTGTTGGTTAAATTACACTCAAGATTATTATGAACATCAGACAAACTCTGTAAATTATGGTAAGAATTGCTAATTAAATCAATTCAAAATGGTGAAAATTAGACAAAATTTCAAAATATTTAACATAAATTATGTTGGTCGTAAAATTGTCTTTTAAACAATATATAAAATAATAATTAAATTTCCACTAAGACTGAATAGAAAACACAGAATAAGGATATTCTAGTCCTATAAACAGTGTATTTTCTTTATTTCTTATTACGTATTTCTTATTCGGCATAGCCGAATATAGCACTCTTACTTGTTATTATATTATTTTATTATTTCTCACAACCCCAAAATAACTTAAATGCGCATAAGTATTTTGTTGAACTCACTATCAAGTTGCAATTCAAAACAAATAGTCCATACATATATAAAAGAATCGCCTGTATCAGGGGTGTTCTGAAAACCGCGTGATTTGAAATTACGCACCGTTTTTAAATCACGCCGACGATTTGATGCTGTTCTGCAAATCACGTGATTTAACGGTTTTCGGCGTGGTTTTCATTTTTCGAAAACACGAGAAAACAGCTGACTTTTATTAATGAAAATAAAAAGTGAACATTTAGTAAATAAAAATGCCGGGAGCTACTTTATTGGCAGTAATTAATTTAAGAAAATAGCATTTAAAAAATTAACGTGTTACGAAACGTCATTTACGGGACTTATCAAATCCTTTTATTGTCTAAGATATCTATGTACTTACGTTTTTTTTATTGGAGCGCATAAACAAAAATAAATGTTAGCAAAACAAAAAATAATATAAAAATAACAAAGTTGCCACTGTTTTTATCGATGAAACTTGCTTACATTTTGCACTTACTTATTTCTAAAAATGCACAAAAACTACTAAATTATTAAATATTTTTAAATTTTTTATCAACAGTAATTAAATTTTTTCCTTAGTAAGGAACAGGATGGTATAAATTCAATAAATCTTACATGACATTTTACGACTGTGTTAATTTGGCAAGCTTAAAAGTATCTTCGAAAAAACAAACCAGCTGACCCCTAATGAGAAAAAGGAAATCACGAACATTGGTAACCAAAGCAAAACAATTTCTTACAAAACAAGCAGTGCCTTTAAAAGTTTGTAAATATTTATGTTTTTGTGTATATAAACCCTAATTTTATTACAAAAATCAAAAAAAAAAACACATCGTACTTAATACAAAATAACATTTAAAGTGAATTCTCTACAAATAACATAGACAAAATAGGCAAGTGATTTCAAATCGTCAGTCATTTAGCTGACTGTTTTTAAATCACGTGATTTCAATATTTTTTGTGCGCGGAACACCTTTTGCGTGATTTGAAATCATTTTGACAAAAAGTGATTTTCAGAACACCCCTGATAATAGCAAGTTACTCACAGTGGGGAAGTATAAGTATTGTAAGAAAATCTAAGTAAATCTGTATTTTCGGAACTACATAGTAGAAAAGCTATAGAACAAATATAGTTGTCTATATTTTGAATATGGACTCTAAAACCAATATTCCGCAGAATCTAAAGGTTTGTATGTCTCAAAGAAGAGTCCTCGGCTATTAGAAAAATTTAAAACGATGGTAATTTTACTAAAATTCCGGAAAGATTGATATTGTAAAAAACATTAAATTTAAATACTAAATACCCATATTATCAAATATATAAGTAAGTATGTATGTATACATACTTACAACACTTTGGAAGTTATTACGTCAGAGCTTAATTCCTCTCGATTCGTGAGAGCTGCGACTATTGATCCAAACTAATATCGCAGAAGCGTAACTAGCGAGAACCGAAATTAAATAAATTATAAATTTGCACTCTGCTAAAAAAAATAGATAAATAAAACATATTTAGAGAATATTTGCCGTTTCATAAATTGTGTGTCCATATTAGATTTAATTTTGAAAATTCTATACGTGAACACATAAGTATGTACATACATACAAGGTGGCGCAAAAGTAATCCTCCTATCAGAAAATGCTATGAATTTAGCGATTGGCCCCTAATGTCAGTTCTGTTTTGACATTTGTGTAGTAAATACATGTGAAATACACGTTAATAAACAATGTTACGCTACACTGCTACAGAACACGGAATATTGCTGACTATTTATTTGACCAATAATCGGTCGGTGACTTTGGCACAACTTTTGGCACAAATTTCGTCGCAGATTTCCTGGCTGTCCAACGCCTACTGGTGAAACACTGCGACGTTTAGCCGCTCGCCTCGAAGATACTGGCACAACACGTGATGCTGCCAGGCGTGTCAGACCCCGGAGTAGCCGTTCTGCAGAGAATATTGCTGCTGTAGCCGAGGATGTCATGGAAGCGCCGTCGACATTGACCAGACGACGTGCCACGCAAATGGGTATCAGTCGACGGTCTTTACAGCGAATTTTGGTATAAAATTTGAAGACGTTTCCGTACAAAGTCCAGACAGTGCATCAGCTGTTAGCTGCTGACCGCCAATCGCGTCTAACATACGCTCAAGCCATCCTTAATCACCACCAAGACGAAGATGAGGCCCATTTCCAATTTGCGGGTACGTAAATAAGCAAAATTACGCTTCCGCGTGTAACCCACGAAGAGCCATTACACCCGCTCAAAGTCACTGTATGATGCGCTGTTTTCGCTGGAGGAGTCATCGGACCTTTTTTCTTCGAAGACGTCGCGGGCCAAACGGTTACTGTGAATGGTGAGCGCTACAGAGCAATGATCAACGAGTTCTTTTTGCCGCAACTTGATGAATTGGGATTGGAAAACAAGTGATTCCAACAGGACGGTGCAACGGCACACACTGCACGTGCCACAACCGATATGCTGAAGGATGCATTTCCCGGGCGCCTAATCTCCCGTTTTGGCGATTTGCACTGGCCAGCAAGATCGCCTGATTTGACCGCTCCAGACTTCTTTGAAGAATAGCCACATACAAATTATTATTCGGGAACGTTAAAATGAAGTGCATAATTCCATAATTATTTTTTGCGACAGTATTTTCTATTATTTAGTTGTTGTTTTATCTAACATTCTTAGCTTAATAAAAATTTTCGAAAAAATTTGCAAATTCTGCTTTCAATTTTGACCAACATATTCAGGGTTTTTTGTACAATTGTCTAGAAACTTAACAAACAAACCATTCACACTTATTAGGCGATCATTTCAGTCACAAAAACAACTTTAAACATAGGGCAAAACTAGAGGCGTAAATGAAAGTAAATATAGTTATTCTCTCCAAAATTCACCAACGCAATACATTGATTACATGTACATATTTTGTTTTTACAAGACTTTGTCCCAATTTACACGAAGCAATTCTTTAAGCTAGGCTAAGCTATTTTTCTTTTAGACATCGGGATGAGGGAAAGATAAGACGAGTACTCGTCTTGACTGTACTAGTAATTCGTGTTACTATCTTATTTGTAGTACATATGTATGTGTATATAAATGTGTGTATACTCTCAAATAAAATACGAGCGATTTAAGCAATAAGTATTCATCTTTTTCTGGTTTTGATAACAGAGTTGGTTTTTTTCCATTTCAGTAAATTGCTTCAATAAATTTATATTATATTCTAAGTCCTAAAATGTTTTTAACATAATTGCATGCCTAACCTAAAGATATTTTCAGTGTTTTGCTGCTAAATAATTGCCCTTAACTGTTTTAACTGAGAACAAACATCAACACTTTTCACTAATGGATAATTATTCTATTACTTATAATTGCTCTCTTAACATGCCTGTCATTTTCAAACAAAGGTACTGTATTAGAAAAATGCTCATATATTTTTTTAAAGGTATTTTAAATTTTTGTGGAATATTTCTAATTAAGAACGGTATTTTTTCAAATGGAAAAATTGTTCAAATAGTCTAAAATATAGCCACTAAAAAGTTATAATAGTCACAGTAATTGTTAAAGTAAAATGATTGTTTAATGGATAATTCCTTAGAATATCTAATTATAATTAAAAATTAATAATAAATTGTCCAAAAATTCGTCAAAAAAATTACATTTCAATGAAAATGTTCTCAATTAATAAATATGTACATTCATACTCTGCACGTATGTATTACCAAAGATTATATCGACAACTCAATGCCAAAACATGCTAAGTCGAAAAAGTGAGTTTTGCAGGAAAAGCTCCTAAAGTTTACAGGCGATATCTAAAAAACCATATGAGGTAGAGCTTTGTTTTTCATAACTATTGATTGGACTAGCCAATCACAACCAAAATTTGACAGAATTTAAGTTGAAAAAGTCTAAATTCAAAAACGCAAACAAATTAAAAACATGCTAAGTCGACATAGCATGGTTTGGAATAGAACTGTCGATGTAGTGTATATTCTTTGATATTACGTACATACATATGTACATATTTACATTACTTCTTTTGATTAGTATCACTATAAAGATAATTAATTGTGAAACAAGTTTAAACAAATTATTCGGTAAAATACTTTTTTTTACTGTTTCCAATAAATGTACATATTTTTTTATTGTTTGTATTTTTTAACAGGTTATCTTTGAATGATGTAAATTATTTATATAATTTGAGGCATTAGAAATTAAAATTCATCTTGTGCTCCCATGCGTGTTAGACTAAAAATAACCATTTTGTAGGTTATTTGTTATTAAATTTGTTGTCAGAAAATGTTAATAAATTATTTTCAACACAATCGTTGAATATTGCAAAATATATATTGTGTTTTAGCATATTTTTAACTTTGTTAATTTTTTGAAGCCAGGAGCCGATAAATGGAGTTTTAATTATTTTTTCTTATACATACATACATACATACATATGCACTCGTATATATTTACGAAATTTGTTTAGAAAAAGACAATTGTACGAGAATGTAGGCTCTTAAAAAATAATTTTTCGATCATACAGTTTTAATAACTGTGTTTATAACAATAAAAGTTACATTATAGACTGAATAGTGACCATAGTTAATTATATTTTTATATATTTATATTATCTAGTGCCAAAAAAAAAAATAATAATTAACCTAAAAGTTATACGAAAATCAAACAACTTTTAGACTGTGTGTTATGTGATAATAGTATTATATTCCAGCAAAAACGTTCATTACCAAGTAATGAGTTAAAATATACTATTATAACACTTCACTGCTTACACAATAGCATTTGAATTCATTATTTTAACACGTTGATGTCATTGGAGACAAGTACGTATAACAGCAGCTCATAAATACTTATGTATGTATGTATGTACTTTAATATCCCAGCAGTCGGGGTAAGTTGTGAATGATTTGTGATTTGACTACTTACCAATAATCACCAGTACTTACCGGTCATACCACTGGCAATGTTAATGAGTGACGAGTTTAACGTGGGGATGTCCTAGGATGTAGTCACTTGTTACGTAAGTCATTACCTCTCAGCAGTCATTTCGTTTGTGGCATAGCCGCAATCGTATTGGCGTCACCAAACATATACATATGTATGTATTTATAGAGGTAGTAACAACATGTTGTTGTACGCAACAAACACCTCAAAGCAAAGAAGAAACACAGCAAATTAGTAGTTTTTTTGGATTCTCGCAATTATGTTCTTTGTTCATATAAAAGTGGAACTTTGGCATTACCAGTGCTATCAAAAGTAAGTACTCATGCTTTTCGTATACTATTTAAGTACTTACTTGTGATCACTGGTTACTGCCGCCGCTGCAGGGATCACTACCACTAGTTACAAGTAATAACATACACATTGATGGTTAGGTCTCACAGAATCCATTTATTAAAAATAAATTTTGTTAGTGATTTATTAATAATTAATAATTGTTTTTATTTCTATATTGATATTATTTCTATATTTATTCCTTAAACAGCAAGTATTAAGGAATAAGGAGTAAGCAGGTACATATATCAAAATTAATTAAAAAGTTAATTTTCTGAGTGGTTTAATATGGATCAGAATTTATTTAATCAGTTTTTGAAACATCGAAATACTTTTTATGTATTTTATAAATATGAATCATACCTCATAACAAAATTCCGAAAATAGTCTTATGTATTTGATAAGTAAAACATTTACATATTTATATTAGGTATTTGGAATGTTTTAATGCTGACAGGTTTTTGGAATAAAACCTAAAAAATTCGGATCCGGAATTCATTAATCAAGGTAAAGGCAAAATAAATGCTATAAATTTGTCATTTATTCATAATGGAATTGTTATTTATGAAATAAATTTTAAGCTTTAGTAAATGAAAATGGATTTCACATTATAATTTAGGTCCTGGTACATAAACTGTAAACTTATTTAAAATATTTTCTATAAAAAATACTCAGTTTTCGAATAATTTGTTTGTGTTTTTCATACAAGGTTTTTAAAATCAATGTTTTTCTGAATTGGAAATTTAATTAATTAGGATGATTCTGTGTAGATATTTTACGATATTCTGAAGACACTAATGTCTTTTAATTAAATAAATCTGACATTATATGAAATTATGAAAATTTGGCAAAAGTGACGAATAGTTTTGAATTTCATTTTAGACTTTCAAATGTTCATAAATTCGATAGGTGATCTTTAGCTAATATTCCACATTTCTTAACTTTTATATCCTCCACCACCATAAGTATATATATATATATATATACATATATATGAGGGTATATATAAGTTTTTATCAATACAAAATTCAGTTAAAATAAGTTTCATAAGTTTCGGTCCAAGTTTGACCATAGACCCCATATAAAGTCCACTTCCAAAATGTTAAAAGGTTAAAATTTGACATAAATAATTCTTATAGGTAAATAAATTGTTGTACTAAATTTTATGGTGGTCGTCCCAAATTGGTCATAGCTCCCATATAAGGACCACATCCCAAAAAGTCATTAATCTTTATATATATATTGGTACCGACTCAAAACTTTATATATACATATATAAAGACAAAAATCATTCCACAAAATTTTGTAAATTTCGGTCCATATTTGACCCATATAAAGACCTCTTCCGAAAATCCCTTCAATACTCATAAATCTCCTTTAAATAATGGTACCGATTCCAAATTTTACACGGATTTTGAGAATATCGGTCCATATATAACTATATCCCCCATATAAGGCCCACTTTCGAAATCTACGTTAATACTAAATATATCTTAAATATATCATTATTACGTTGAAATTCCAGATGAGATATCCTCATATGCATAAAATTCACTGTTCCAATATTTAAAAAGTTCGGCCCATGATGTGTCATAACTGCCATAGAAGGACCATTTCCGAAAAACAATTTAACCCACAAAAGTGTCTAATAAATATTGATATCGAACGAACTTTTATATGGATCAGAAATTTTAATCCAGAAATCATACTAATATCGGTTATACGGCAATTATACTACTCGATTTTGTAGCTGTCAGTCAATAATTGGCAACAGATCCCGAATTATGTAAGTCACTTTCGTGCCTAATAATCAACCATACAACTCTTGTAAATAAGGTTACTGAGATGAAATTTGAGGTCAAATTCATCCAAAAGAAGCGTCACTTTATAATCTTACCCTTTTTGTTATACTCTGTTTTATACCCTGTTTCTTAACTTGTTGTGAATATGGAAAAATTTTCTTTTAATTTTATACATTTTTAAATTACACTCAAGATCGTTATGGAAATCAGAAAAACTCTGTAAGTTATAGTAAGAATCGGTAATTACATACATCAATTATAAATCGTCAAAATTAGATAAAATTTCAAAACATTTCAAATAAATTAGTGAATTACCAACATGTAATATTGTCTTTCAAACAATATATAAAATACTAATAAAATTAGCAATAAGACTGAATAGAAAACACAGAATTAGGATATACTAGTCCTAGAACCCGTGTAGTTTTTGTATTTCTTATTACGTTTAGGTGGAGGTTATTACAGATTCGGTACAGCCGAATATTGCGATCTAACTTGTTATGTATAATTTTAAAGAACTAAAGATATACAAGCAATTAGTTTCAATGATTCTTGTACATTTTTGAAGCTCCTCATATATATCGCACCCTAAATACAAAAGGGTCACAACTCAAAATACTAAAATTTTCAGCAGAGACAAAAAACTGTCATCGTGCGCATGCGGCCGCAGGCGGCAATCAGCTTAAATTTTTAATTTATTAGTGTGTACATTGTGTAAAAAGAATTAGGAAAATGGAAATAAATTTAAATTTTTAACTAAACTAATACGTCACACATTATATACATGTGTTTGGCAACATCGTTTTAAGCGGCAAAGTTGAAAAAATTCTACTTCTGCCATCCGCGGCCGCATGCCGCTTACATTGGCCTTCCACTAATAACATTAAAATAGACATAACTGTATTTTTCTAGTTAAAGAAGATAGTGATGTGAAAGAAATGTTTGCAGTAGTTAGAGATGTGTACCTACTCTAAATTAATTTATTGAAAAAAGTCAGTTTTGGAAAATTTTGAGTGGTGACCCTTTTGTATTTGGGGTGCGATATGTACATATGTATTTGAAGTTATATCTAACTTTCTTTTAAATCAATAGAAATAATCTAAATACAAATCAATATATTTCGGAAACTTTCCATATAAAACACTAAGTATAGAATTATAAATAAGATTTTGTCTAATTTGGTTTGTCCCAAAATATTAACAAATCTTTTCTGTCTTTTTTTGTTAATGTCTATCACAAATGTGAAATCCGTTACAACAATAAATTATAAAAATGTAATGGGTGATTCATTTAAACATTTTTTAAGTATAACTAAATAAAACACTCAAAATAGAACTGGATGTCGATATCTATATTATTGCCCGAAAGAACAATTGTTGACATTTTTTTAGGCGGTCTATTCGGAAGGACCAATTTTCTATCACTCTTTCCAGCATTGCTACTAACTAGTATCTCAAGAATTACGAGAGTGATGTTGACTATTTGATCGTATATCTTCCAATAATGTACACAATTCGTAAATGGAACTGGGAATAACGGGCTCGACGGGGTGACAGTGATTTAGAATTATCGGAAAGGGAAGTCGAATCGGAAATATACATACATTTCATTGCTAAAGAAGCAGACGTTTTGAAAGACAACGAAGAGCAGGAAGACAAGGTGAAAATAAAAAGCTGGTTTTATTATGGAATGATTTTAAATAATCTGCCCAACCACCACAACGTTTTAGTAGAACTACCTCATCATATAATCATATAATTAACAACTTCTGTGGGTTGCTCAAATGGTGAAGATGATTTACACAGAAAAAAATTAAAATGAGTTTCAATTAAAATATTTGTGGAATCAATTAAAAATTTAATTGAAATCGGACCTGTAAACAAAATGATAGTATCAATTAAAAAAAACGTGAGATTTAATTAAAATATCAGAAAAAGTAATTGAATCAATTAAAATTTTAATTGAAAATTATTTTAAAATCAATTAAAGGTTTAATTGAAAAAAAACATGTGTACACAGAAATGTGTAGAAAATCTATGTAGATATTGGTTAAAGATTTTTGATGAATTTATTGAAAATATAATATAAATATTTCAGTCAACAAACGAACTGGAAACCTGAAACATTTGGATGAAATTGAATTCAGAGCATTTTTGGGTTTCTTAATTTTTTCATCTGTGTTCAAATCTAATCGAGAGTCCATTGATCTTCTGTATGCCACTGATGGAACAGACAGAGATATTTTTAGAGCTACATACAATGTTTAAGCTATATTTTACAGGTAATGATAAAAGTGAAAACTTTAAGACAATCATCTCATAATTATAGACAGATTTCAAGCATGAACTTTTTAAAAGAAACTGCTCGGAACTTAATTATGCCGAATATGTAATAAAGAGATATGATTAAGTTACATACAATATTAGGTTCTGATTCCCGTCCCCAGCTCGTTATCCCAAAATCTACGCAAACGAGCAAATTATGCTATATAAGAATGCCCTAATAAATTAAAAAGAAAAACTAAACATACCTGCTTAGAGTGTATTAAAAACAATGTGTATCCCTGCAAAAAGCTGAAATGTAGTGACTACATCATGGTCGTATATAATGACCATTCCATTTTCAAAGCAAAACTACATATGTACTTGTTACACGACAATTATTAGTGCTTTAACGACCGTAATCGTTGTTGTAAAATATTTGAATCGTAATGTTAAATGGACTATTTTTTTTATACAAATGGATTATCTTTGGAGTACTCCTAGTTCATTGTGGAGTAGTCCATACTCGTGTTTTTTACACGGATTGGCTGCAGCTAACGGTTATGTACAAAGACTGAGCCAAAAATTTTGTGCCATGACTTTCGTGAATATAAATATTATGTGTGTTAAACTTTATCGCGTTTAAAAGATTTATGGAGGTTAAAGTGAATTACGAAGAGGATCTTATATGGGAGTTTCGACTAAGTATGGACCGACCATTATAAAATTAGGTGTCATCCTATTTGTATATAAGAAACTAATTTTTATTAAATTTTATTCGGATAACAACATTTTTAATAGATTTATGCTCTTTTAAGTGATTTTCGAAAGTAGGGTTTAAAAATTCACTTCATAAGTTAAAGGCTAATAGTGATTTTTGTTTACAGCCTAATATTTCGTCGACGTAGAAGGTGTAAGTCTTCCATAACGAATTGTCAAGCACTACTGAGAAAATAAGATGACAGTATGCCAACAGTCACGTTTGATCTATAAAACATGAAATGAAAAAAGCTCTAAACAAATCACCGTATAGTTGATAAAAAATATAAAAATACTTTAATAACTGGTGGTTACTCATGTGCACTTTGCTCTTTTTTGAACAAATGTTTATCTCAGGGGTGGAAAGTAGATAGAACTGTACTTTTTTTCGATATAATTTCTATATACATATCTTTTAAAAAGTATGCATGTACTACAAAATACATTTCTATATTATAATTAAATTTTAAAATGTCATAATATACCTAATTTACGGCTAAAAGTCATATTTAAGTAAATATTAATGTTGTACCTACTTTTTGTTTCTATAATGAATATGGTATATTACTGAATATAATAATATAACTTAAAAATTGTATTTACCATCCCTGATTTATCTAACAACTAGCGTCTTTATTATTAACAAACGATAAAACATACATACATACGAGTATTTAGTTAAAAATACATCGATAAATTAAAATAATTTAATAGTACTAGAATGATGAGTTAGTAGTATAGTTAGACGTTAAATTAATTTCAATTAAAATTTGATTATATTATTATATTGCAAATACACTGCGAATCACTTAAATAAGGAATATGTACTATATATGTTATAAATCAGATACAGAGGATTAATATTTTTTCGAAGGATCGAAAATTTTCAAACCGATTTTAAACGTATATCTTTTTTAAAATATAATTTTATGTATATTAACAAAATGAGAATATTAATAATAAATTAGGAACAAGTCGGTTTTAGTGACGTTGCTCAAAAAAAATTTTCACCAAATAGGGCTTTTAGAGGAGATGTCCGCAAAAAAATTTGTTGGCGGTCACGCATATTTTCGAGGGGGCGGGCCCGTTAAGTTGAAAATATATACGCCTATATCTCGGGAACTACTGGGTGTCTGATAATTTGCAATACATTAAATAAAAGGTAATACCTTCGCATAGTACAGATTCCCTGTATTGCAGGGCTTCGCATAGTACAGTACAGATTGTATTGTATTTTTTATGGTGAAATGTCATAATCTTTCTTTAATATCTTCGGATTTATATTACCCACATGGTCATGTTATACCTTAAATTAAAGCTTAATTTCTTGACTTGAAAATATTGTAATTTATTTACTTACTCATATAAACCTTTTTTCCCGATTTTTTGGATTTTTTAAAAAAATTCGGATTGCGGAATTTATCAATAGGTGGTCCATATAAATAGGTCACATATCATTGGAAAGGTCTTTAAAATACCTATCATTTGATATATATATCGTCTAATAAAAAAATGTAGTTTTCAAGATATAGCTAAATATATTACAAACTTTGGAGCCCCGCCCACTCGAAAATAGACGTGACCGCCCCAATTTTTTTCTTATTTTAATCAGAATTTAAAATTCTATTAGTGATAAATTTGAAAAAGTCACTAAAACCGACTTAAGCCAGGAAGTTTTCAATTTTGTATTTATTTTATTATTTTTGCTCAGCAAAAACTTGGTAATGATTTAAAATTTCTCAGTAACTTACTTTCTAGACATTTTACTAGGGATGCCAATCCCGATCCCTAAAATTAGTATTTGTGTAAAAGATCCAGGGTAATAAAATTGTTTTTATCTGTTTTTACACATTATTTTTTTTAGCATTTTTGATACAAAAAATCAAAATAAAATATTAAATCACTAATTGAAAAGTTCAGAAACATTTACAAAGTCGTCAACAAAAATTTAAATTATACAAAAGTATGTCGAAGAAATACATAAAGGTGGACGAATTAAACTGTATGTACAGTTTTGCATTAAGGATGGTGCTTTTGGATGCGCTCATGCGGCCTATGTCAATAGTATTCTTTTCCATCAGACTGGTATCGGTTGACATTGGTTTCGTCGCTCCAAATAATCCGTTTCCAGGCATCTACTGCCTAATTTTTGTGGGTTTTACAGAAATGAAGGCGTTTTTTCACATTTCTATGGGAAAGTGCTGGCGTTTTCTTTTTCACAGTAGCTACTAAACCAATTCTATTTAATGAGCGTCTAATCGTCCAGGAACTGACATCCTTACCAATACTTTTTGCAGCAAAAGTTCAATTTGCGGACATCACCATCAGAAAGCATTCTTGGTCGACCCCCTTGGTTATGATTGCAAGCTACATTACGCTGTTTTTTTATATTATTTACCGTGAATTTACTTAAATTTAATTTTTCAGCAATTTTACGGCATGAATAATTATTTTGCAACAAATTTACTACATTGAAAACAGTTGGCGTTTTTCTCATTTTTAAAGATCTTTTAATATTTATTTAAAAATCAAGTTGATTATTTTACAGGTCAAACAATAACGCACAAATATAACAATAAAAACTTGATAACGAAATCGAAACAAACAAAAAACCAACGGGTCAAATACTGTTACATTTTAACAGAGCAATATCGTGATAGTGCTTATTTCTTCTACTGTGCAAAAGTGTCTGAATATGGAATTTTTTGTTTTTTTTTTTAATTTTTTTGAAGCAATTTATTTAAGTTTTTGTTCTTAATAATTTAGAATAAGGATAAATAAAAAAATACATATATACATACATACATATATATTTGTATTATTTTCATTGCCTTCCTTAATGTAAAACATTCGGACGGTTTTGCTTCCCACTGTATGTATGTATGTAAAAACACCCCACAGGACCTAATAATGTCTGTAATGATATAAAATCAAATATTGAATAAAGGTATGGTCACACATGACAAATATTTGACGAAAAAGACGTAAAATTAAAATTTTTTTGTTAACTTCAAACTTTTTAACTTTTGTTTTATTTGATGCTGTTTGACCTTACAATTCACTAGTAAGATCAGATAGCGTCAAACAAATGTGTGCTAGAAATATGGTTATGCTTTTTATACCCTACACCACCATAGTGGGGAGGGTATATTGGATTTGTGCTGATGTTTGTAACGCCCAGAAATATTGGTCCAACACCCACCGTAAAGTATACCGATCGACTTAAAATCACTTTCTGAGTCGATTTAACGATGTCCGTCCGTCCGTCCGTCTGGCTGGCTGGCTGGCTGGCTGTCCATGTAAAGCTTATAATGGTCGGTCCATAATTAGTCGTAGCTCCCATATAAGGCCCACTTCCGAAAATCACTTTAAAGAGCATAAATTTCTTAAAAATGTTGGTAATCAAATAAAATTCGACACAAGTAATACACAGAAATGATGACACCTAATTTTATAATGGTCGGTCCAGAATTAGTCGAAACTCCCATATAAGACCCTCTCCGTAATTCACTTTAACTTCCATAAATCTTTTAAAAGTATTTATATCGAGATAAAGTTTAACACATATAATATTTATATTCACAGAAATCATGACACTGACTTTTGGTCCTAAATAGGTGATATCTCCCATATAACGCCCATTTCTGAAAAACTGTTTTATATTTACATATACTAGGTGTAGGGTATTATATGGTCGGGCTTGACCGACAATACTTTCTTACTTGTTCGTCATATCTTCACTTTATATGCCTTAATATTTTTAAAAGGTTTTTTTTAGCATCGAACGATAATATTCTATTGCTTTTAAATAAATGTAAAAATTAAAGGCGAAATGACATAATTTTTTTTGGCGAACTCATATTTTAATATAATGATTTTATTATGTTTTTTAAATTATTAATGATTTGGACTTACGAGGACAGAATGTTTGTTAAATATTTATATTTAAACACAAGTTACTTTTTTGAAATAAATAGTTGTTATTATTTATATCTTCAATAATCGAAAAACAATTCGGGATTTAGATTTTAAAGTCCCGAATCCCGGGATTTGCTAAACCAGTCCCGTTTGCCATTTCTAGTTTTTACTAGTAATGGCTTGTGTAAGATCTATCAATCAATATTTTATTTAGGTTGTTACTTGTAACAATTGTGGTAGATACTTGCCTTCAATAACATCGTAAAGTACTGAAGTGCTAGAATTTGTAATTTTAGCTCATCACTTGGCTATGAATTCTGTTTACAGAATAAAAAGCCGATTGAATATTTTTAGCCTAATATTATTCAAATGGTCGATGATGGGAACAATCAGGCCTGATTCATTCAATACCAACCCATTGCAGCATGGAGTAAAATTCGACTAAAATCGATGTAAAGATTTATAGCAATAATTTGCATATCTATCTGCACGATAGATTGGAAACCTGCGTGTGAATGCTTCTTGTCATGCTTACTGGTGTGGTTCGTACTAGTTTCTTTGTAAGATCCTTGTGTTTATACCCTTCACTTTCATGAGAAGGGTATACATATATAAGTTTGCCATTCCGTTTGTAATTTCCACAATATAATTTTCCGACCCTGGATCCTTATAGATAGCGGAGTCTATTAAGCCATGTCCGTCTGTCTGTCTGTCTGGATGTTGAAATATATTTTCTGAAGTCTCCAGATATCTTGGGGATCCAAATCTTCAATATCTGTCTGTCTTCAAATTCTGTCAGACATGCGTTCGAGAAGTTTGCTATTTAAAATCAGCAAAATCTGTCCATAAATAACGAAGATATGAGCAAAAATCCGAGACAACCTCTGAAAATTTCATCAAAAACCGAATTGTATTAATATTGTTACGAACAAATTCATTAACAGATGGCGTGTTTATCGACATAATTATGCATAATATAATTATGCATCCACAACAAAGGTGAAGGGTATATAAGATTCTTCATAGCCGAATATAGCACTCTTACTTGTTTAATAACATTTTTGTGTTTTTTTTTATTTACAATCTGTGCTTAAGGTTTGCTTGTATCTTTTTGTAACTTTATAATAAAAGTACCTTTTCTAAGCTTTTTTTGCAATCATTGAACTATCAAGATCGGATATTCCAGGAATTTGTACACGGTTTTTTTTTCTATTTTGATTTTCCATTAGACAAGGAACATTGATTTTATAGCTGGATTATAGTTTTCATAGATAAGTATAAACATTTGTAATCCTCTGCCGACAAAATATATTTGCTCAAACTTTGATTCTCTATTTAAATGATTCACAGTCCAGGCAAATCCTGGTTTAACAAACGATATATTGTCACGCCAATTCTTTAAATCGAAAAATTCGTAATATCGAGATACATATATTTAGAGACATGACTATTGTACAAATTAGTCCAACCTTTAAAGATTTAACTAACTTGTAGTGACTTGGATCGTTATCAAAGATTAATAAAGTTTTCTTTGGGAGCGATTTGGGTTCTAAAACGATTCTAAATATGACTTATTTGAATGGAAATTATTTAAAGGTAACACTTTATTAAGAAACAAGCTTAGTTTCTTTGCTTTTCCAAGTAGAATATGCATTACCGCAAAATTAAAATTGTTATTTTATTTAATAACTTTTCCTAGAGAAATAGTTTTTTTAACGTGAACAAACGTTTTATCTGGTAGCACTTTCCAATAGAGACCAGGGGCCAAATTACCGCATTCGATATCGAGTAAAATTGATCGTAATTTTCTTATTTGAGATTATGGCATTCGATATCGAGCAAGAAATTTAGTACATTTGATCATAATTTCGATATCGAAATCATATTTCGATACGATAGCTTATTCAATCACGAATGCGGTAATTTGGCCCCAGTTTAAATTGTAGATTGAAGAGTTCGATTGTACATATAATTTTGTGCAATTTTTTTAAATAAGATCTATATGATAACATCTCTCCTGATCCTTTTTTAAGACTTACACCGTATTCTTGTTTTGGATATAATTAGCAAGTCATCACTTGAAACAAATCCAACATTGTAAAGCCTGTTTGTATTTATATGGCTTTGGTGTTGAAAGCAATACAATTTACTGGAGTATGTTTTTCCATTTGTCGAGAAATCAATAACAAAGTACCACTTCCATCAGGGGATATTTACCATTTTTTAGAGATCGACGAATTTTTGAGCCATTGCTAATAGCAAGATATTATTGCAAATGTTTAAATGTTCGTCGTTCATTTGATTTTGTTATTTTTTTTCTCAAAATTTCTTATATCGAGGCTCGAGCTTAAAATTGATTAACTTTATTATCAAAATTTATGCTCGGTTAAGAAAGTGCTTCGTGCACTTCTTGCACTGTTTAGCGACGAAGCTTATTTTTGGTTGAATGGATAAACAAGCAAAATTATCGTATTTCGTGTGAAGAGCAGCCAGAAGATAATAATTTGCGAGAAAAATATGTAAATTAAATTATTGTTTAAGCTTTAGAGACGAATTGTATGCGAAGTACAGCTAATTTTAAGGAGTATTAGTATAAAGATTATATCATATTTTTGCATATAAATAAATATATACTCGTATATGTATTACTACAGGGTTTAAATTTGATATTTTCATTTAAGTTTTAATTATATTCAATTTCGTTTTTCTGTTCAATTTTTAAAGTTTCGTACAATGACTCAGTTATTTTAAGAAATTGTATAGATTTTTTTTTTTTTTTGTTAAAAATAGATTTTATTAACACCTTACATATAAATAAATATTTTGACTGTGAGTTCATAAATAAAATAATATACATAGATTTCTTTGGTACACAAATAAGTACTCGTATAAACAAATGTAAACAATCTGTATTCATTCATTGTTGTTTTTTTTTCGTTGTTGTATGTGGGGATTTACAGCTTTCAGTAAAATAAAATTAAAAAAAAAATATCTGCGAAATTTTACCTGCCCATTACAGTACTGAAAATACTTTTACTATCATTAGAACATTTTTTTAGTATTATTATAGGGGGGAAAAATGATTTGCACTTATAGTCGGTCTAGTAAGTCCTTTAATGTATTTGTATATACATAAATGCTCCATTGCACATGCACCTATTTAAAGTAACCTTTGGGAAATTAATTGTCACAGAACTAGTTACGTTACTGGTTCAATGGGAGTAGCATGCGATACTAGTTTTAGTTCGGCATCTTGTGCACTATTATGTTCTCCATAATACCAAAGCATATAAAAGTAGAGTCGACTATATTAAGAACTTGGTCCCCGATAGAGATTTCCAATTTTAATTCCTAAGAATCTATCTACATATATATATATAAATGAATGTATGTATGTAATATATGGACTCCAAAACGGCTGAGCCGATTTTGATGAAATTTTCACAGCATGTTACTGTGACTCTGGAAGGAATAATAGGCTATATGAAGTTTTGATTGTACAAACGGGGGTGGCACCGCCCATATAACCCAAAAATTTAAATCGGCATATTTTGGGCATTTTTTGACCAACGTCAATGATATGTGGTATATATGGTATTTTTAGGAAAATTAAAAATCGTAATATAGTCTTAACTACTGGACAGATCGTCATTAAATTTTCACAATAGGATATTCTTACGAAATAATAAATTCTTGACTATGTAAGTGGACAAAGGGGCATGACCTCGCCCACTGAAATACATCGCTCATATGACGCGCTTCAATATCCTATTATTTTACCATATGGAGAAGATGGATATCCCTTTGAAATGCCTCAAAACAATCAAGCAACCCGTAAGGCCGTTGAGTTCTTAAATTCACTCGATATGTCAGGTGGAACCACATATGCTACAACATAAAATTGGAGTGCCAATTATTTTACTGCGTAATATCGATCACAACGGCTTTGCAATGGCACTCGACTTGTAGTAAAAAAAACTGAGAAATAATTTAGGTGAAGCGACCATTATAACAGGAAAATATAAAGGTACAATGTACTTTTGCTACGCATTCCAATGTTACCAACAGATTTACCATTCGATTTTAAACAATTTTTTCCTGTGCGGTTAGCGTTTGCGATGACTGTTAACAAAGCTCAAGGTTAATATTCCGTGTATATGTGTATGCTCCTGATGGGCAAACTAAACCTAAGGCATTGCAATAAATACATTAAAAGTAAATAAATAAATGTTTGTAAATATATAAATACGGGGTGGGTAGCGAAGCACACCGGGTTTATCTAGTAGGAATATACATACAAATATAAAATGAAACATGAATAAACTTTTCTACTTTGAGTACTATATTGCTTTATTTACATTTAGATTACAATTAATTGATATTGATATTGTTTACCTTTTTTTAATTTACATATATTTTTAAATCATATATAATAATTTAAATCTAACTAAAAATCATGAAATCGTTAACAGGTATTAATTGTAACCGATAATATGTATGTACATATGTATATGAAAGGTATCAAAAATTCCCTATTGTTAATTTCATTCACTAAATTACGAGTACAATAATCTATATTTATTGTATTCAAACGGAATGTTTTTTTTTCTCTTACTTTAGTAGACACATACATATGTAGAAAACTATAGCGCAAATGTGATTATTGGGAATAATTATTTATATTATCTTACATACGAGTATGTATGTATGTAGCTGAATTTTGCGGTTTTCTTTTGCTGTGCTTCCACAATAAACTAGATATGAATGAATGAATGTATGTTATAAACGTATCTACCTACTCTACCTATAAGATTTTTGTTTTAATCATCTATGAATTTATAATTGGCACACGCTCTTTTATCCACCAGTTATAGTTGGTTGCCTACCTTCACTTGAATGTGACGTCACAGTTTGCAAACAAATTTATGGAAAATATTTTTATTATGATTCAGTCAGACCACACAAACAACCAGTCAATGAGTAGACAGCTACAAGAACAGATGGAAATAAAGTGAGAAAATCATGATTTATAATATGTGTACATACATACATTATTACATTACGGAATCTCCATTTTATTATCAGATTTTGAAAAAAACGTTTTTAGTGTTACGTAGACGGAATTGATTTAGCATAATAGGGACTGCAGTTTAGTTAGTATCAAAGAAGTTTGAATAGGTATATTCTAAAACTAAATGCCTATATTGTGATTTGATACTCAGTTTATTTGGAAATTTATAAAGTGTTTTGTATTAAATTATTATAAATCTTGTTTGGAATTTTTTTGATTTTTTTTTAATACGACTGATTTAATAGGACTAGGATTAAAGTAATGATAAATTATGAAACTTGCAATTATTTGGAGCGGCACTTTACCGTTATACTTTCAAACAAAGAAAAAATAAAAGAATTGCCACTACATTTGGAATGACAGGGGTTCTTTGAATAAGGATGATGCCACTGTTTACTTTGTTTCGACGCCAAAAATCTGGTACTTTTCCTTTAAAATTAAATGATTTTTTTATGCTCCTTATTATAATGTTACTTGTTCCTTGATTTATTTATTTATTTAAGATTTAGGTAATACATAAATGTATATACTAAATATAATTATTTTTTGCTATAGCAACTAGGCCTTAAGCTGTAATTTTTTTTTTTTTACAAAGGTGGTGTTATATTTTAGTAATAATTTAAATCTTATTGTATAAGTTAATAATCTTTAAATAATTTGTTATTTTGTTAATGGAATGCTCAGAGGGAAGGGATAAAGATAGGAGTGGATTTACATCAGAAAATAATTGGTTTCTAATTTGATCAAATTTGGTGCAGTCACATAAGATGTGTGTTATGTTTAATGGGCTATCGTTATCACAATCTCAAATAGGAGGGTCTTTGCCTGCTATGATGTGGTTGTGAGCAATCTTAGTGTGTCCCAGTCTAAGTCTAAGGAAGATTATTAAATCTCTCCGTTTGATACTATTATTATTAAGTAGCTAAGTGTAAATGTTATTTTTATCCGTGTTAATAGATTTATACCAGTTGTTAGACTCAACCCATGTAGTGGAGTTTTGATTATTAGTTTGCTCTTTTATGAATTTTTTTATGTCTGAGAAATTCCTATTGATTTCCATGATAAGTGGGGATTTGTGAGCCAGTTTGGAAGCATTGTCGGCGAATTCGTTACCTGGGATCATAGCGTGTCCAGGCACCGAAATAATGATTACTTTTGGAAAATGTTGTATCAGGAAGTTTCTGATGTGAGCTGCGTAAAAATTGTTGTTGTTAATATTAGCGATGGCGTGGATTGCTGATAGTGAATCGGTGCATATAGCGAAATTGCCAGATTTTTGACAGTATTCAATTGCTTTATATATTGCATATATTTATATATTGAAGCTAGGTAGTAACGAAGTGAGAATTATTTTTTTCTCTGATGTGACTGCAAAAGAAACAGATTCTCCAGATTTAGAACCATCTGTGAAAATAAATGTTCTGTCGTGATTATGGTTCATGATTTCCTGAAAAAATAAGCGGTATTGGACTTGACTAGTATCTGCTTTTCTATAAGATGAGAGAGACGAGTCAATAGATTCCATTTTTAAATTCCATTGAGGATGAGGTAATGTTTTTGGTTTAGGGATTTTTGTTGGAAACTCAAATTCCGAGGAGGAAAGTTCTATTATTTTATTTAAAGCAGATTTAATTTTATGGTTTCTTTTAAGTCTTTTGTATTTCTCAATAATTTTTCGTAATGGTGTGTCGTGATATGTAATGATTGATTTTATGCCTTTTCTTAATTCTAGTTGGTATAGAGTATTGAGGTTTAAGGTATTAGTTTCAAAATGTATATTCTTAATTGGGGTAGTTTAAAGTACACCAAGTGCACATCGAGTTACTGTGTTAATAATCGTGTTAATTTTTTTAAAGAGGTTGTAGGAGAGTTACCATATAATACTAATCCGTATCTGATTTTAGATATTATTAAAGCGTTTTTTACTTTTAAGAGCGAAATTGTGTTTGGATTATATTTTGAATACGATAAACATTTAATAATGTTAATTCGGTTTTCTAAGGCTTTAATTAAGTCCTGAATGTGATCATTCCATCTGAGAGTTCTATTAAAAGTAACACCTAATATTTTTAAAGTATTGGTTTCTGTAAGTTGAATATTCCTTGTAATCATATTGCAGTTACAATTATGTTTTCTACATATGTGCATAAACTTACATTTTGTTCTTGACAAAACAGCACCCGATTCATCACACCATTTTATGATATCGTCAATTATATTACTCATATTGATATTTGGATTTTTCACATTTTTTGAATTTATAATTATGTTGAAATCATCAGCGTAAGCGCAAAAGTTAATATCTTTGTGTATAGAGAGAGTATCGCAAAGTTTGTTGTATACTACAAGAAAGAGAATGACCGACAGCGGGGATCCTTGTGGGATTCCGTTATCTAGCTTGAAAGTTCGTGAGTATGTTTTTCCTAAGCGAACTTTAAATTTCCTGTTAGTCATAAAGTTAACTATATAATTTATTATTTTAGGTCCAATTCTCCATGAAATAAGCTGATCAATTACGGTATGGATTCCTATTTTATCATAGGCTTTTTCAAAATCCAGTGATACTATGGTTAAGTGCTTCTTAGAGGCTAGGCTACTGGCGGCCAAATGTTCGATAAAAGGTAGAGTGTCTGTTGTGGATTTACCTTTTTTGAAGCCCATTTGATTAATATTAAGAAGATTATTGGATGTTATATACCACCAAATTCGATTAGCAATTATTCTGCCCAATATTTTTCCTATACATGAATTAAGTGATATTGGCCTATAAGATTTAGTCTTGGTTTGTTCACTATTTGGTTTTAGGATTGGTATTACTAAACTTGATTTGTACTGTTGAGGGATTTGCGTATTTAAAATGTTATTAAAAAAAGATAAAATTCTGTTTTTTACTAAATATGGTGAATTTTTTACCATACTGTACGATATTCTGTCCAACCCCGGAGATTTGCCTTTGAGTTTGTTTACGGTAGAAATGAACTCAATATTGGCGATATTTTCTTCAGAAGTTTAGCCTTTTTACTTGGATTGGTATTTAATAAGCGATTTCTGAAGTGTGATTTGCTATCTTGAAACTTGACTGGGAATTTTTTATCAGAAGAATTTTCCGACCAGTATTGGCCTAACTCGTTACCTACATCAAAAGGGTCAATTAAGTTGTTAAATGGTGGATAATTGCTTTGAATTGAATTTATGCTAAAAGTTGTTTTATATCCGCAAAATCTTCTTATATTATTCCAAATTTTTCTCGATGATGTATTTGGGTTAATCTCCGAAGTAAAATCCTGTAAAGATTTACTTTTAGCAGTTTTGATTTCTTTTTTCAAGAGAGCGTTTGCTCTTTTATATCTTATCATGTTTTCGTTACTAATATCTCTTCTAAAGATATACCAAAGCCTATTTTTCTCAGACTTTAAGTGTTCAAGCTGTTGACTCCACCATGGGACTGATGAACGTCTATTAGAAGGTTTTGATTGTGGAATAGTTTCATTTGATGTTTGTATGATTATCTTTCTTATATTCGCTGCTTCCCTATTAACATTTGTATCGATTTGTCTAGTAGCTTCATACGAAAGACATTTTTTTTTAAAAGAACCCAGTCGGCTTTGTCGGTTTTAAAACGTGGTTTTGATACCTGAGTATTTACATACTGTTCTTGAAATAGCGATAAAATTATTGGAAAATGATCGCTTCCCCATAAATCTTTTTCTATCTCCCATTTGGAATGGATATGCAGTTCAGGTGAACAGAAAGATAGGTCAATGTGTGTCAGTGAGTTATGGGTAGAGAAATGAGTGGGGGATTTGTCGTTTAATAATATAAAATTATAATTATTCATAAAATTCTCCAGGATTTTTCCTTTCTTGTTATTTACCGTAGCTCCCCAGTTTTGGTGCCAGCTATTGAAATCTCCCGTAATAAGTGTTGGTGTAGTAAAGTTGGCAAAAACGTTCTGTAGGTTCTGATACACAAATTTTACATTAGGGGGAATATATGTAGAAATTATATTGAATTTGATTTTAGAATTGATTTCTAAACATATTGATTCAAAGTCGTTATTTATAGGTATTTGTTTATGTTGAATCGAATTGTGAATTAGAAGAGAAACATCACCGTAAGCATTCGAGTTGTTGTGATTATAAAGGGTGAAATTGTTAGGTACAGGGATATTTTTAAGGTTTGCAATGTGGGATTCTTAAATTGAAATAAGTTTAATATTATATTTATTAATAAGTATCTGTAACTCGTTGATTGATTTATATTTTGTTTTAAATTTGTTAATGCGGTAGGTATATATAATACAACATTTTAAACAATTTTAGATACCTATTTCTTTTATATTGACGATCACAGTATGTATTTTGATGTTCAAAAGAATGCTCATTAACGGTCGAATAAAATAAAATTAAAAATTACCATGTTGCACTTAATCATCTAATATTAGTGATTTACTTTTAACAATTTAAAATACAATGAAAAATTTATTATTGTATTGTAAATGCTCCATTCGCTTTCCAATTTACTATTAAAAACTTTAATAAATTTTCCAAAATACCTTTAAAGCAATTATATTCAGAGCTTTCTGAGAAAAACAATTATTCCAAAATATAATGGCCTTATTCATAAAACTTACAACAGGTTTATAAGAGGTTTATAAATCAAATTCTGTATGGTTTATAAAGCAAATTTCCATGTTGTAAGTTTTTATGAATAAGGGTGTAAATGTTCAAAAAAAATGTAGAATACTTTAGTGAACACATTCCCAGAAAACGTAATAGTAATTTTGTATTAACCCAGATCAAGATCACGGAAATTTTGTTCACATTTCTCATCATTAGATAAAAGAAATGTCAAGAATGTATATTATTTATTTAATATAACACGAAGAAATCCATACATACATACACATGTATTTATGTGTCTTAAAAAAAAAGTCTTTAAAAAAGCAGTTGGGCAAAATCGATCATATAATACACTACGATTGCAGTTAAGCTCACCGGATTCTATTAGTAAATTATCTAAAAATACGTAATTTTAAATTCTTTAAAAGTTTTAAAGGACGAAATAATTTATATCACATTAGACGATTTAATTTTTTGTTGTTAATTTACGTTAGAAAATAATTTTCTTAAATTCTTAAATATTAAACGAGGTGCCAGTTTTTAATTAAACGCCAGTGGAAATAGGCCTGCATGAGTTTTTTGGTAGTATTGACACAGTAAATATTTGACAATAATAAAGGTAATGGCATACATTTCGATTATTATATATAATTCGTATCAAAGATTGTTTATGGTTAAAATAAAGTTGCCTGCGACTCTTGTAAAAGTCGTGTTCGGTTTACACCGAAAACTCGGGTTTATGACTTAAAACCGAAAACGACAATATTATTCAGTTATTTCTTTTAGAATTAATTTCAGTCGAAGAATTTAAAAATTTCAAACTGAAAAATAATAAATAGTTGAATAATTCCAATTTGATCTTAAAGGAAATCGGACAGTATAACAGTATTTTAGATCCTCATTGTTCATCCACCACATTTATCTATATATAGTTTTGGTTTAATTAACTATGAAAAATATGATTATAATACAAGCCAGCAACTCAGTTCCCCCGAAAATAATAGCCTCTCATTCTCTTGACACATTAATTCGGTAAGCAATTTGAAAGCCTTAACGAAAGGCTTAAACTGCCTCAAGTTTTGTGAAATATTATGAAAAATGCGCAAATGCCACAATGTTGATCAACAAATCTGTCGTGGTCTCTACAATCCTGTTGAAAAAGCAAATGATTGCAGCTATAGGGTATTTCATTTCGATATCAACATATGTATGTGTGTACCTATTTAATAAATTAACAGCCAAATATCTATTAAAACAAGTTAGATATTCGGCTATGCCGAATCTTTAATACCCTCCACCTAAACGTAATAATAAATACAAAAACTACACTGGTTATATGACTAGAATACTTTTTCTGTGTTTTCTATTCAGTCTTAGTGCAAATTTTATTAGTATTTTATATATTGTTTGAAATTTTATCTAATTTTGACCATTTATAATTGAAGTAATTACCGATTCTTACTGTAATTTACAGAGTTTCTCTGATTTTCATAACAATCTTGAGTGTAATTCACAACAAGTTAAGAAACAGGGTATTAAAAAGGGTAAGATTATAAGGTGAGGCTTCTTTTCGTGAATTTGATCTTAATAACATTATTTACAAGGGATTTATGGGTGACATAGTAGAAGTTGACCAATTATGGACTGATAGCTTCTAAAGACAGTATCCACTAATGTGATTTCTATGTATTTGAGGCTTATTTTGGTTGAATTTCATCTCAATAACGTTTTTACAAGAGTTATATGGTTGTTTAGTATGCTCGGAAGTGGACTTAATTCGAGAGGTATTGCCAATTATTGACAGACAGCTACAAAATCCAATATCATAATTGCCGTATAACCGATATTAATATAATTTCTGGTTTAAATTACTGATCTATATAAAATTTGGTTCGATAACGATATTTATTAGAAATTTTTGTGGGTTTATTTGTTTTTCGGAAATGGTTCTTATATGTCAGCTATGACAAATTATGGGCCGATCTTCTTAAATACATTGTTACAAGCCTATTACTTTGCAAGTAACCTCTAAGTTCAAATCTTTTTTTAACAAAAATTTACATATTTTCATCTTAAAATTTCAAAATAACTAGTCACTTTAGCGATTTTTTATACATATTTGGTGTGTGTCGCTCAGAATAGAAATCATAGAAAACCTAAAAAAATCCAAAAGTATTGCTTTTTTTGAGAGCCTAAAAGTACCGCCGGATTCTTCATCAATTTCTACATAAATTGGCCACTCTTACAGGCGAATTGAAAAAACTTTAAAAATAAGCAAAACAAAACACGTTGTGTACGTTTTTTTTGAAATTGACCCATATACATATGTACATATACCCTTATGGTGGTGGAGTGTATAAAAATAAATTTGTATAGAAACACAAATCGTCTAACAAAGTAAGTCTATGAAGATAGGTACACTAAAGTGTATAATTGATGTCTATGTATGCTGGTGTAGGGTATAATAGATACAGAAAACATTTCGTTTACTTAACAACAAAAAAGCATAATAAAACCCCAAAGTGAAGGTGTTCCCATTTTTAGATCAATAGCACAGCATCTGATCTCTCCTCCTCTTTTATTAATTGCAAATGATTTAATTGTTGCGCGTATTGCAAAAAGTTCGAAGAGATTCAATTTATTTAGTTTTTTTTACCGGTTGGTGGCTATGTTGGCAGGCAGTCACGTATTTAGTCGGTTTTTAACTGAATGACTCATTTTGATTGACTGCGACGACCATGCTTGTGTTGTTGTTGGTCAATGTTGTTCGGCACTCTATCCCACTGTGGCTCTTAATGTTTGTGTTTTTGCGTTTGTGTGTGTTCATAATGACTTGGCAAATTTTTATTTATGTAGGTTTTACACTTTGTATGTTGTTGTTTTGTTTTCATCGATATTTGCCTGTATACAAACTCATTCATTCATGCTGAACATCTGAACCGGCAAATCCATTGGGTAGGTGTAAACATAGTTTCATAAAAAAATATACATACACGAGAAGTTTTATTCTCCAAAAAGCATGAAATTTTCTGAGATAAACGAGAAAATAATAATTTTAAAACTTACAGAGTTCTCCAAATCAAAAACATTTTTTAGACAAAAATTTATGTATGATGTTAAGTTCTGCCTCCCTAGTTGGTTTCGTGCTATTTACTTAGTCCTAATTTAGACGATGCAATTCTTTCAGAAAAGTTGTTTACCTTTTAGACATCGGGGTGAGGGGAAGATAAGACGAGTACACACTAGATTGTACTCGCAATTCTTGTTCTTATTACATAAGAATGAGAGAGAATCACACATGAACCAAGAATGATAAAATGATAAAATAAAGATTACGCCAACGCGCGTAAAATTTTAAAATGTTCTGCGCATTTTGGAACTGTGACGTCACACGTTCTGTGTTTCTATTGGCTAATTTTTTCTCACTTGTTTTTTACTGTTGTTTTGCTTGCATTTGCTCATTGCACACTTCATGTTTATATTTTTTGTTGTTTTTTTTGTTTGTTTTTCTTTTTAAACAGCTTTTATTTTAGAACTCTCAGAGAGATTTCAATTGCAAGGTTGCCAACTATCACATAAAACATAAATTTTTCGCAAGAAATTTTAATTCTAACACATGAAACATTCTTGGTAACCCTTAGAATGGAACTTCTACGTCACATAACGGGAAATCATGCGCATGGCGTAATCTTTATTTTATCATTCTTGATTTACGCAATAAAATTGTGCTTTGTAAAAATCGAAGAAATTTTAAGGAAATTATTGCATCAATTTTTTTCAATAAGAATTGCGTCGTCTAAATTGGGACTTAATGAAGATGAAAATTTTTAGTTAGGTGTTTTGTAGAAGAATAATTTTTCGTTATTTTTTCTTTTGTTGAATTGATTTGGTTTTTTTCATTTTAGTTGCATTTTTGGGCAGTAATTTGTATTGCAGTTTATTTATTTTATTTAGTCTGCATTAGGAGGAATACTATTTTGTGTAAACTTTAAGTATTAGTAATTATTTTATTTAAAATAATTTGTTATAAAGAAGATGCATTTTTTCGAAAATTTAAATAATGCATATGAAAATTTTTAGCGTAATTTTTATTATAATTATATTTTTTTATACGAGTATGTAAATATGTATACACTTTTTTGTCGCATGCCTAAATTATGGTGCAATTTAAAACACCATTATATTAAAACAAGAAAGAGTGCTATATTCGGCTGTGCCGAATCTTAAATACCCTCCACCTAAACGTAATAAGAGATAAAAAACTATAGTGGTTATAGGACTAGAATATCCTTATTCTGTGTTTTCTATTCAGTCTTAGTGCAAATTTAATTATTATTTTATATATTGTTTGAAAAACAATTTTACGACCAACATAATTGATGTTAAATATTTTGAAATTTTGTCATATTTTCACCATTTTTAATTGATTTAATTACCAATTTTTACCAGAGTTTGTCTAATGTTCATAATAATCTTGAGTGTAATTTAACAAACAGAGTATAAAAAAGGGGAACATTCGGTTTTAGTGACTTTGCCCAAAAAAAAAAAAATAAAACACTTCATCAAATAGGGCTTTTAGAGGAGATGCCAGCAAAAAAAAATATGTTGGCGGCTACGCCTATTTTCGAGGTGGCAGGACCGTAAAGTTGAAAATATATAGGCCTATATCTCGGGAAATACTGGGTGTATGATAATTTGTAATACATTAAATAAAAGGTATTAAAAATACCTTTCCAACGATATACATATATCATGATTATAAAATATGGACCGAATATGGGTTAAATCCGAAAAGAATATTTTTTGACCCGAATTTATTTGTTTTTTTTGGAAATTTTTATATGGCAGCTATGACAAATTATGGGCCGATCTTCTTAAATTTCGGAACAGTGATTTTCATGCATATGAGGATAACGGTATATTTGAGATATATGTATATTAGTATTAGCGTGGATTTCGGAAGTAGACCCCATATGGGGGACATAGTCAAATATGGACCGAAATTCTCAAAATCCTGCAGTTTGATTTAGGCATGTATGTAAATGATCCGTGTAAAATGGGGAATACGGTTAAAAATGGACCGAAATTCACAAAATTTTGTGGGATGATTTTTGTATATATGTAATTGATCTGTGCAAAGTTTTGAGTCAGTACCGATATTTATACAATATATATAGGGATAAATGTCTTTTTCAGATGAGGTCCTTGTATGGGAGCTATGACCAATTCTGGGCCGACCACCATAAAATTTAGTACAACAATTTATTTGCCTATAAAGATTCTTCATGTCAAATTTTAGCCGTTTAAGTGGAATTGGAATGGATTTTATATGGGGGATATGGTCAAACATGGACCGAACTGAAAAAAATTTCGTTTTGCGATTTAGTTTTGCATAAAACTTATTTTTGCTGAATTTTGTCTTGATATTCCAATTTTATATGCATTTATGTATAATTGAGCAATATTTCGGGAAGATTTTTGTATGCGGGCTATGAGAAATCAAGGACATATTCTTATTATTTTCCTCACACTTTCTTCTTTTATCATAAAAACAACTTATACAAAATTTCATGATATTATTTGCAATATATTTCAAAATATAACAATAAAATGGACAAAAATTATCAAATTTTTATGGTTGGCCTAAACCGATTTTGCTGATTTTAAAAGGCAAACTTCTCGAAAGCATGTCTGACAGAACTGTTGAAGACTTGGATCTCGAAGATATCTGGGGACTTCAGAAAACTGATTTCAACACACAGACAGACAGACAGACGGACATGGCTTAATCGACTCCGCTATATATAAGGATCCAGAATATATATACTTTATAGGGTCGGAAAATTATATTGTGGAAATTACAAACGGAATGACAAACTTATATATACCCTTCTCATGAAGGTGAAGGGTATAAAAATATGTACATACATATGTATATTAGTTATGAATCAAACTCAGTAAAAAACAAATAACCCCGACCATATAATACCCTACACCCAGTATATGTGCAAAAAGAGTTTTTCAGAAATGGGTGTGATCTATCTATGTGATCTATGATCTGTTCAAAAATTTAGTAACATGAGTTCAGTGCATATACTATAAATATTGTTAATGTTACATTTTATCTCGATATAGGTACATAGGTAAATACTTTTAAAAGATTTATGCATGTTAAAGTAGTTTTCGAAATTCAAATCGCTATATCATTAGGTGCAATAAATTCTGTATATTATGTACGAGACTTAATTGTGTTGAATTTTATTTGGAAACATGAAACATTTTTATGTTGAATATTATTTGGATACCAACATTTTTAAGAACATTGTTCTTGTTAAAGTGTTTTCCGGAAGTGTTCAATTATCGACCGAACAGCAAAATATTTTAAGGTGTGATGAGGTTTCATATGCAACTTATTTGCGGCGAAATAAGTTTGGATACGTTTATAAATCGAACATTTATGGCCGATAAAGCACTATTTCGGGGGAACATTTGTATGGGGACCGATTTTAACCAAATTCAAACCAAATCGTCTTTGGGACAAATAAAATTCTCGTACTAAATTTTGTCGAAATACATATCTTCAAAATTACGACTTGTACTCTGCGCTCAAGTTTACATTGACAGCGAGGCAGCCAGACGGACGGACATCGTTTAATCGACTTAAAAAGTGATTCTGAGCTAATTGATATATGTAGGTACTTTAAGCACAAATCCAATATACCTACCCTTCCACATACGTTGTCTGATTCAGGAATGTATGAAATGTCTGTTGCACTAACACACTTGTTGTGTTTTCTTTTTTGTGGAAGTACAAATAAATAACATGCTTATAAACATATCACAACAATAATAACAACTTGTCTTTTGTGAATTATTAATTTTTTTTGAAAACGTTTGCCTCTTTGCAAATGACGTTGTTGATCTAAAAATAAACTCAAAATATTAAAAATATTATATCAAATGTGTAAATCAAAAAATTTAACCCAGACTCACACTTCTGTACTACATAATTAAATATTATTAATATTTTTTAATAACTGTTGATATTTGCATAATTAAATAATAAAAATTGGCTCGTATTAAATTCACATGATGTCAAATTTATATTTGTTCCGTACGAGTCTGCAGACTGGCACGGCATCTAAAAACGAGCATTTTTATACCCACCACCAAAAAGATGAGGGGTATATTAAGTTTGTCATTCCCTTTGTAACACATCGAAATAATGGTCGTAGAACCAAATATGTAGTCTATAAATTATGGGTCCTCATAAGATTGCAAGAAAACATTCTTTGTTCCACCGAAATGTTTGGTATTGAAAATGGGTAAAAACGGTCCAGTAGGAATTCGATTTATAGACCAAAGTTTCAGACAAACTCGATATTTTTTGCAATTTTCTTCAAATATATCACAATATATCATGAATTTTTTTATTTTTATTATAGAGGGAAAAATGGTAAGAATCAGTCCATGACTTCTCATAGCCCCTACACAAATGTCTTCCCGAAATATGACTTTATGGTACATAAATGTCTATAGAAAATATACATGGATAATATGCATACACAGTCCGCTTCCGAAAATCACTTAAATGCGCATAAATATCTTATAAAAATTACATATACATACACACATATGTACATATAAATCGTCGTACCAAATTTCATGATCATGATTTCATAATAAAATCCACTTCCACTTGCATAAATCTCTATCAAGTTGAAATTCAACACAAATTATTAACATACTTATACGAGTACATTTAAATCGTCGTACATACTCGTAATTTCATGCTAAAAGGTTCATAATAGGTCATGGCTCTCTTCTTAAAACATAAACACAGTGTTGCCAGAAAATGAATTTCAAAATATGCTAAAACTTGAAAAACTAAGTGCTGAAATGATTTACAGGAGAAAAAATAAGTGCTAAATTTTTTCAATATAACAATACAATTTTTATTTCAAATGTTACAAATATAAATTATAGTTTTTTCTAATTTTATTCATAACAAAATAATAGATTACATTTCATATATTAATTCAAAAATTTCCGTGTTCATTTACTTACCACACCGAAAGAAAGTTAGTTGAAATATTAATAAAATTTATTTTTTTATTTCTCCAAAAGTATTTTTTGGAGTTAAATAGTAAAATTTTTTGAAAAAAATGGGTTTTTATCAAGTAAATTATACTAAAAAGCATTTAGCATAATTTTTAAAAATGCATTGAATTTTCAAGAAACAAAATGATAAATCTAGCACTGAAAGTGCTAAAATGGCAACACTGCATAAACATCCAAATCGTATCGAAATTTTATAAGTATGTAAAAATTATATTTTAAAATTAGTCCATAATTGAACATGGACTCCCATTTAACGTCCACTTCCGAGAATAGTATACATAGGAGACAATTTTGACACCAAAATCAAAATCCTAGGACTTTTTGGCTTAATTTATTGTGTGACAAAATAAATCATTACACGCTGCAAAAATATAAACCAAGGGTAGTACTGAAAAAAGAGATAATATATAAAATATAAAATTGATTATCTTCCGTCTCGTGACACCTCCTTATACTTTGTGTAATAACTGGATTATTGAGCTGAAATCTAAACAAAATAAACTTGAAATATATTAATAAATATGGTACACTATTTTATGACGATCGATCGCCCCATAATAGTTGATAGCACTCATGTAAGGGATCCGCAAAATAAAATACCTAGAGCAACCGATGCAAAATGATAAAAATTAGTTTCAAGTATTCATTGATTACACTACTGATATTTGGTAATGGGTATATGAGATTCGACACAGCCGAATATAAACTCTTACTTGTTTAATATATGTACATACCAATATACTAAAAAAGAGCAACAATATTCATTATAATCCATTGGATTTTAAAGTTTCTTGGAACTTCAAACAATTTATTATTTTCTTTCGCTTGTGTTTTGTTTTTGCCCTTCTAACACTTGACAACGAAATTTAGTGTTTATATGACGAAAAAAACGAATTCTTTGATCCGTAAAAATATTCATAAATTAATCTTTATTAACGCGCATTTTCTTCTATCCGTCTTTGCAGTTGCGTGTAAAGTTATTCAAGTGTTTATATTGTTGTTGCCTGTTATATATATATACCCTACACCTACACCATCATAGTTGTATACACACCTTAAAGTATACCGATCGACTCAGAATTACTTTCTGAGACGATGTGAAACCTGTGCGCAGAGTAGAGGTCGCAATTTAAAATATATATCGATAAAATATAGTTTGAGAACTTTATTCGGGCCAAAGAAGGTTGTGATTGAATTTGGTTGTAATCGGTCGATTATTTCATAAGGCCCCATACAAATTTCCTTCCGAAATAGGATTTATCAGTCATAAATGTTTGATTTATGCACATATCCAAACAAATTTCGCCACAAATAAGTTGTACATAAAGCCTACAAATTTTGTTCAGATTAGTTTATAATTGACGATATCTCTACTTTCAAAACTGAAGCATAATACTCTTGAAAATGTTGGTATCCAATTAATATTCAACACAATATTTCATATATACACAAATCATACGGTTCAATTTTATGATGATTGGTCCATAATTAGGCATAGCTACCATATTATACCCACTTTCGAAAATCACTTTAACTGACATAAATCTCTTAAAAATGTCTGTATACAAATAAATTTCAACATATACATATACAGAAATCATGACAACTAATTTTATAACGATGGGTCCATATTTAGTCATAGCTCCCATGAAATATCCTCTTCTGAAAATCACTTTAACATGCATTAGTACTTTACAAGTGTTGATATCGAGGTAAAATTTAATGCAAATAATTTGAATATGCATAGAAGGTACGTTACTATGGACGCCCCCCCCCCCCCATTTCTGAAAAACTGTTTTTACTCGCACACTCGGTGTAGGGTATTATATGCTTGGGCTTGACTAACTATACTTTCTTACTTGTTATACCCTACACCACCATAGTGGGGAGGGTATATTGGATTTGTGCTGATGTTTGTAACGCCCAGAAATAATGGTCCAACACCCACCTTAAAGTATACCGATCGAATCAGAATCACTTTCTGAGTCGATTTAACGATGTCCGTCCATCTGGGTGGGCTGGCTGGCTGTCCATATAAAGCTTGTGCGCAGAGTACAGGTCGCAATTTTGAAGATATTTTGATAAAATTTGGTACGTCACATTTTTTCGGCCCAAGGATGGATGGGATTGAAACTGGTGGAAATCGGTCCATTATTTCACCTGGCCCCAATACAAATGTCTTTCCGAAATGGGGGTTTACCGATCATAAATGTTTGAATTTTGCAAGTATCCAAACAAATTTCACCACAAATGAGTAGTAAATGGAGCTAAATCACATCTAATTCTGTGCAGATCGGTCCATAATTAATCATAGCTCCCATATAAGGCCCACTTTCGAAATTTACTTTAACGATCATAAATTTCTAAAAAAATGTTGGTATCCAAATAAAATTTGACACAAATAAGTTTCTTATATACAGAAATAACGGCACCTAATTTTATAATGGTCGGGCCATAGTTATTCGAAACTCCTATATAAGACCCTCTCCGTAATGCAATTTAAGCTTTATAAATCTTTTAAAAGTATTTATATTGAGATAATGTTTAACACATATAAAATTTATGTTCACAGGCATCATGACACTAAATTTTTGGATGATCGGATGTTTATTTCTCCCATATAACGCCCATTTCTGAAAAACTGTATTATATGCTTGGGCTTGACTAACTATACTTTCTTACTTGTTAAAAATAGTTTTGATGTGATCTCATTATTTGGTAAGAATATCCATTATTTTTTAGTTATATTTTAAAAAAAGTAAAACTTAAATAAACTTTGTGAGTAGGTGTATAAAATGTATAAGTAAAAATATAATAAAACAAATTATTTTTAAGAGTTTATTGATTTTACAATTTTTAATGTCGTAAATATGTATGTATATCTCTTTAACAACATATCCAAGAAATTGTTATGTAAAAGTTTGTCTAGTGATCGGTTCTAGTATTAACACTTTATATAAAAAGGACATGTCACTTGAACAAAGCCTAGGAAGTGTAACACTCTTTAAAAGTAGATATAATATTAAATTTGATCGAAAACAGATTCTTGTAGATTCACCACTAATAATAATTCTCAATCACTGCCAGTTTCGCGATATCGAAAGAAGTTAATATGTATACATATCTTTAATACTTATCTTTATGTAATTTCTATAAGAATTTAATGTAAAATATAGTTAAATATGCATTATCAAATATGGAAAAATATTCCTTAACTAATAGATGCCATTTTTACTGTGAGCGTTAATATAAAGTAAACACTTAATATTGTTTAAATGTTTAAAAATTTAAAATTGTTTAAAAATTTAAAACAAAATATATTACATAATAAGAAGTAATTTAACCAAAATATAACTCATTAACAAAAACTAGAAAATAAGAAACATGAAAAATAATTCAGTTTTAATGGAAAAGTACCACAGTTTTCACTACAAAATAAAGTAAACAGATAAATTGAAATTATGTAAAGCATTGAATTTAATATTTTTTATTTATAGTCCTTTTGTTTTCACAACAATCAAGAATCAAGAAAGAAACAGTTCTTTTGCAAAGGATGATCTAAAGTTTGTAGACAATGATTGAACTCTTTCAAAAATTTTGAAGGTATGCTTGGGATTATTGTCCTATTGGAAAATGTCGAGATAATCTTCCTTTTTCATTGTAGATTCTATAAATGTAAGATTGCCGACCACTGATCGGTAAAAAGATTATTATTCCAAAAAATTTGAGGCTCGTTTATAATTTTTTTTTACGAAATTCAGACAAATTTTCATCGATTTTGTGTTGCCAAACACTTGTCTATAATATGTTTTATTGTTAAGTGGTGCCTTCCAACGATTTTACATATTTCACGCAGAGATTGTGCTTTTAGACAACATTTTCTTAAAGTACATTTCAAGTCTACTTTAATTTTTTATGAATAAGAGCATTATTATGTAAGTCTATTATGATTTGCCGAGTAGCAATGAATGTTTGTCTTTCTAATTAAATTTTTCACTACTTAACGTCATGACTTAATCTCTTTGAATGATAAGTTATGAAACGGCACTTTGCCGTTATACTTTCTAGCAAAGAAAAATTAAAAGAACTGCCACCACTTTTGAAAAAAAACAGGGTTTCTTGCATAAGAATGATGCCACTGTTTACTTTATTTTGACGTGTAAAAATTGGTATATTTTAACAATAAATCAATTAAATTTGTATACGCTTTTGTTTTTGTTTCTCTTTTGTGAATTTAATTATACATACTTAAATAACTATATAAAAATGCAATATAATTTTCTAATCTAATATGATTAATACAAATATAATTAAGCTTTTCTTATAGTAATATCTGGTGTTGACTTTATGTTGACGCTCATTTTTAAGAGTTTTATTAAATTCTATATTTAGATACATATAGCGGTTTAACTATATCCTAATAAAATAATACTTATACGGTGGGGTGTCACAATGCCATGGGATATAAAACTATAATGGCTTTATGTCTTAATACAAACCGACATAAAGCCATAATTTGGATATCGCCTTAAGTCTCATACCAATTTTATGGTTTTATGTCCCATTTGATTGCAAACACTATTTTATCGTTGGGAGTTATTTCATTTCTCTTAAAATTGCATTTTAGTGAATTTTGATGGTTTTGTAACGGTTCTTAAAACTGTCTTAAAGCAAGTAGTTGCAAATACAGGGAATCTGTACTATGCGAAGCCGGTGTTCTGTATACCATGGAGGAGAAAATCCTTCCGCCCGTCCGTAGGCCGGCAATACAAGGAATTTGTACTATGCGAAGCCGGTGTTCTGTATACCATGGAGGAGAAAATCCTTCCGCCCGGCCGTAGAATACTGGCTTCGCATTGTACAAATTTCTTGAATTGCCGGCCTATGGCCTTAGCCACTTGTAATCAGCTTCTATAATTCAACAAACTATTGTGACAAATGAAAACCTGTTATTGTAATATGGATAACCGATTAAGTAGAAGTAATCAGTCCCATTGGTGTTCTTAAGATGGATGAACCTCATTGCAAAACAAATGAAAAAATACCATTGTTTAATTCAAAAGAAAGTTGTGGCATTTTAATGTAGTAGCACCACCTTCTTGTTATTCTTGTTTATATAGAAATAAATTGACAATGTTTTATTTAAGAATAATGACTTATTCCTATATAAAATGTTAAGTTCCGCCATTTTTCTTGTACGAGTATGTGTGCTTTTGATTAACTTTTTAGCTTTTTCTTTGTTGGCTTCCATTTCAGCATCTTATACGAATAATTGCGTTAAATTAAATCCTAGTATGTATGTATTTGTTAAAATTAAATTCCATTTGATGTATTTTTTTTATTGTTTACCTTTTGACGTTGTTGGATTCCTCGTGGTTATCGTTACGCCAAAATGCTCCCACATACGGGTACTAGAAGATGTTTTGGAAAACAATGACGTGATGTTGTTTATTATAGAATGACTAAAAACTCTAGTGTTTATTTTCGAAATATTTAGCTAAAATATTAATTTTTTTTTATTAATTTAAAATACTTATCTTCTATATGTATATACATATGTATATATAACAATTAAGAAACTATAGTCGGTCAAGCCCGACCCTACACCCAGTATATGTATAAAACAGTTTTTCAGAAATGTGCGCTATATGGGCGATATGACCTATTATGGACCGATCATCCAAAAATTTAGTGTCATTATTTTTTGTAAATATAAATATTGTGTATGTTAAACTTTATCTCGATATAAGTACTTTAAAACGATTTATGGAGGTTAAAGTTGATTACGGGGAGAGTCTTATATGGGAGTTTTGACTAATTACAGCCATGTCACAGAATTTAATTCCGTTCGGAAGTGGAATTAATTCCATTTTTTTCTTCTATAGAAAATAAAAACGAAAATTTTTTTCGGAATTAATTCCACTTCCGAACGGAATTAAATTCTGTGACATGGCTGTATTTGTGTCAAATTTTATTTGATTACCAACATTCTTAAGAAATTTATGATCGTTAAACTGATTTTCGGAAGTGGGCCATTTATGGAAGCTACGACTAATTATGGACCGATCAGAATAAAATTGTACCGTATTATTTGTATGCATATGAAATATATTTGCGTTCAATATTATTTGGATACCAACAATTTTGAGCGAGTTATGCTATTTAAAGTGATTTTCGGAAGTGGGCCTTATATGGGAGCTAAGACTAATTATAGACCGATCTGCACAAAAATTTGTAGATGTGATTTGGCTTCATTTACCACTCATTTATGATGCAATTTGTTTGGTTCCTTGCATAATTCAAACATTTATGAGCGGTAAACCCCAATTTCTGGATGACTTTTGTATGGGGGCCAGGTGAAATAATGGACCGATTTGAACCAGTTTCAATCCCATCCGTCCTTGGGCCGAAAAAATATTACTTACCAAATTTTATCAAAATATCTTCAAATTTGCGACCTGTACTCTGCGCACAAGCTTTACATGGACAGCCAGCCAGATTTCTGGTAAATCTCGGATTTTTTTTGTGAGACCAGTCAACTTTTATATAAAAAAGGCCCCTAAAGTTTGTACAGCATATATATATATATAAATATTTTATTTGCAAATAAATAAGAACAGGCAGGTTGTAAATACATCTTATTCTATGAAATACAAAACATTAGTAAATACCGAGTGAAGTCGGGGTAGGTCATCAGTTTATTTTGACGAGTATTTAGTAATATAAATTATAAAAATAAACATAGAATCAGATTTAAAATTTTAAATATTTTGAAAATCCGGACATCCTTGTTTTGTTTTTAATTTATTTTTTCATCTACATATATCATGCAAAATATGTCAAAGTTTTTTAATGAATCAGACAATACAAAATTCGAATCTCCTTAATTGTGCTCTTTTGGACTTTAGTGGCTTCAATTGGTTTCGAAGTATGAGATCGGGTTGGAATATTCTAGACAGTATATTTATTTATTAATGATAGATTTCAAACAGTACTTTGTAAAAGATCAACAATTTTAAAGGATATCCCAAAACCTATATAATTGTCTGATTCTTTGTAAATCTTGGTGTAGTTGTTGTGTTAAACAATTAATAACACTCAATTAATTATGTCAAAGTTAAATCATTTTGTCTGGTTATTTTCCGCTTACTACCAAAAATCTCGGGACTATTTTTATTATCGAATTTTTTTTTTTTTTTTTGCTGATAAAGCCATTAAGCGTCTTTGGTATCCATCTGATGAAATGTCTTCTGAGCGTTTCTTATATGTACGAGTATTTATTGCAGGCTTTCACTTTCTGTCTGACGCAGGTGGCGTGCGAATAACTTTCTTTTTGTACCGTCAGGATACTTATTCCTTCGACTGAAATAACGAATTCCACATTTACTCTTTTAGACCATTAAGTGAAATACGACATTGTCTATTTTGAAGTCGATAACTGCAATTTACTTCCTGTACGCTGACACGGTCACTGTTGATTGAGGCCATTAGAAATCGTAATAATTATCAAGTTCAAAGCCGAGGTTTATCCAAAATTGGTTTGATGGTTCTTGGCCTCAAAATATGAGCAATTCTTTTGGCGTAGAATTCGTATGTTGCCATAAAGATGGGAAACGATCATAGCTAACAATGGCCAATACTTTAAATAAATTTATATTGTACAAATGTTTAAATATAAAAGCTAAACATTCAAATTAAATCCCGCATTTTTAGGTTATATGCCCAATATATTGCTATTTTTAAAGACTAAAATTTTAATAAGGCTCGTCCATATTTATAAAAGGTCAAAATTCAGAGACAGTTTCTGCTAAATCCGCTAATGTCTAGAGGGCTATTGCATTAACAAATTAAATTCACACACTCGGAATTAACTTTTATTTTATTGATAAGTTTCAAGCAAATTTTTAGATTTGAAATTGTTTTAGGAGACAAAAAAGGTTTGTTTTTGCTAATTTAGTTAATTATGGAAATAAATTGGTTTAGAGATGAAATTACAGCTAATTTATTCAATTATGATTATAGCTAGTATTATTGGAATAACTGCCTTTGCGTGGCATATTTGGTGACTTCTTGGGCGACTTGAGGACATTTATAACGGCCAAATCATTTTCTGGGGATGGTGAAGAACCAGCACCAGAATTGCGTCTTGACGATGAAGGTCTGACATTAGTATCCAAATGGCGGAACCTAAAAATAAAACGAAAGAAAGCCATAATATGTATAACGCCATTTTTTTCCAGCACTTGACAAACTTACCGCAATGAAACATTACTCTTCTGACCACTATCCTCGTTATTGCTATTGAAGAGAAAAGCCAATGGCCAAGATATCCAAGAATTGTGATCTATAGAGCTTTGTGTACGTATGACGGGATTTGTTGTCCTCTGACTAACAACCGGCGATGATATATCCAATGATACTTTTGGTGTTCCTGCCTTGTTGATGGCCGGATTGTAGATTTTCGGATCACTGACCATGCGCACGAAAAATGAACGTTTCTTAGCCAAAGTGTCTTCTTTCTTTTTATTGATAATCTCGGTAAGTTCATCATGCTGCTCCTTCTCCAACAATTCATTGGCAAAATCAACAATAATCTCCCAGGCATAATCAATATCTTCTTCGGTAGCATTTTGAGCTACGGCACAGAAACGTATAATGTAGCGCTCATTAACGCAGGCTGGCACCATATGCAATTTTCCCGATTCATTGATGGTACTTAACAGTTTCTCATTTAGTTTATCTGAGCCTTGCAAACGGAAGCAAACAAGACCGAGCTGAAGATAGAGTTATATATATTAAATTAAATGGATGCAAAAAGGGAAAACAAAGAGCCCCAAAAATACCCTTTCAACTCAAAATAATTGTAATTAACGGTACAGCTAGAATATTGTTATGGAAATAATCGAAAATACTATTCTATTTATTATTTTATAAATTTATATTTTTTTATATTACTTTGCAAAGTGTGTTAATAATTCTATTGAAACTGGAATTACTGTTATCAAAATATTAGCAATACGCTTGCCGAAACAATCTTATTCTAATCCAATTTTGGAAACATCCATCGTGTTTAAAATATTAATCAATGATCTTTCAGTTAAAGTGTTGTTTTAAAACACCAAGAGAAATGTATAAACTTTTACACACTAAAATTCGGGTCGTTATAATGTTAAAAATAACAATATTTTTTTGTAGATCCATTTTTCTGCTCTGGAGTTGCGATTTGCTTTCGGAATGGGCCAATATTCATGGTGGTCATTAATATCATCATTATGTACAAGATTGCAAACTCCATTGGCAGAAATGCAGCCCCATATTACAATGACACCGCCATCATAATTAAACGTGGATTTTGTATTGTTATACTAAAGGCTTCATTTGGCTTCCACTATATCTTTCGTTGACTATTTGAAACAAAAATTTTTGCATTTGCTTTTGTCATGGAATATAACATCTTGCCAACAAGCAAAATTTTTATTTTTATTAATCTCATCGAATGATCAATCTGTTAATTTCCAAAACAATTTATTTTTACCTTGCCAGAAGACTGTAAATACAATTTATGACTCTCAATTCTATGTTTGAATGAAAAACAAATTCTCTCAAAAATGAGTGGGCCTTTAGTTGTGTGACACACTGTATATATAGTATATGTACCTTACAGGTACATTAATCTATGTACAGATCTTACAATGTTGTCATTCTGAAAATGTACTGACAATGAAAAATTGTTACCAAAGGTAAATTGTCAGCTCAGACGATTGTAAGAAAAACTTAAAATTCCATTGGCAGGCAATTGTCACACAATAAATTTATCTGACCACATAAATTGTCAGTTCACACTGTTGTCAGATTGTTTTACAGCAAAAATTGGCATATTATTCGGCATATGTATGTACTAAAAAGTAATAAAGATGAAGGCAAATTAACAAAAATAGGTATCAGTTTGTTTGTTTGGTGTAATTATACTAAATATTTTTTTTTATTTTTCAGCTGCTGACTATGTAGCTGTCGTTTTCAAAATAATTAAGTAGCTGGATACAGGCGGCATCAGCATTTGCACTCGTGTAGTCGTGTAGCCTGCTGTCTCGAATGTGTTCAATGCTTAGTGTGTAAATACAATGTATAGATATGACGAAATTTTTTTTATAATTTGATAATTAATCGGAGATTTTTCCAAATAATAATTTACATAAACACACAGAAGAATATGAGGAATACCTTCGTACAAATATCATTAAATAGAATGTCATCGACATAACAAAAAAAAAAAAAAACTCCAAAAAGTCTTCAAAAATACAAAAAAATCCCATCAAACAAAAAAACAAAAATCAAATGTGTAAAGAAATCATTTGAAGTGCTAATATAACAAATAGTATGCGGACAGCAACGTTTACTACTCGTTTTCATATGTGTGTATGTAGTATGTTTTACTTTCTCATAATTGATTTCAATTGAAATTTAGTAAATAAAAGTAAAAATCTTTGTATGGTTGTGTCATAAGACATCATAAAAATTCAACAGGCAATTAAACGCTGAATACACTCTTTAAGTCCCAATTAAGTGCCCATTTACAAGTGATTTGCGTAAGTTTTCTTTGTATGGGGCTATGTCAAAATATGGACCGATGCAAAGACAACATCGTTTTGAGATTTTACTTTGCATGAAACTTATTATTGCAGAATTTTGTATGTATACGGATTTTCTATAGGTATTTATGTACCATAAAGCCATATTCCGGAAAGACATTTTTATGGGAGCTATGAGAAATCGTAGACTGATTCCTACTAATCTCAAGAGGCTTTGTCCTTCTATAATAAAATTAAAGTGTGCAAAATTTCATGATATTATCTGTATTATATTTGAAGGAAATAGCAAAAAATACCTGAGAAATATCGAAGTAGTCTGAAACTTTGATCTATAACTCGGATACTGCTAGATCGATTTTGCCCATTTTCAATACCAAACATTTCGGTAGATCAAAGTATGTTTAATAAAAATTTCATTGTTCTATGTCTTTTTTTCGCAGCTGTATCGTGATTTCAACAAACGGACAGGCGGACGGACTGATCAATTCAATAACCATAAACAAACCTTGAGCTCAAAGACATTTTCAGATATAACAAGAGCCAAAAAAAATAGCCTGCTTGCTGAAATAATGAAATGACTTCCAAACACTTGAATAGTGTCTGCAAATCAATCAATTGACAAAATAATTGTTGTATTTTTTATATTTTTACGTCACAAGCCAGCAATGGAATTTGTTAAGATCATTAATTATTGTTTCATAAACAAGCGAAACAATTCGGAAACCTAATGAACTTCTAATGTGTGAGTACCAGTAGCTAGCTCTGGTTCATGTACATGATGAAAATATTGTTTATTTTTTATTTTCATTTTGGATACAAAAAATATAATACGTGAATACGAGTATAGACACGGAATAATTGTAGACAATTCGGTAAGATAAACCTGATAAGAGTTTGTATGAAATAAATACCAGTTTTTATGTTTTTGATCTTATAATACATACATTGTTGTAATTTTGAATGTTTTTTGTTAAAATTTCTAATGCACTGAAACCTAACAAAACATATTTGTTGAGTTTATTTGTGCAATTAAGTGAATCTTTAATGTTAACCGAGAGAACTTTTGAAAACAATAATGTCTGACAGACTGCAGCATTCTTATTGAGAAAAATAGATCAATTGACTTTGCTGTAATCGATAACATAAAACGCGTATGTTTTCATTGCTTTAGTTAATGTCGTTAATCATATCACGGATTTCGATTGGATCTGCATAGACTTTATCTTCCCACAAAAATCCGGTTGTGTTAAATCGCATGATCGGAGTGGGCAATTAATAACTGAATTTACAATAAATTCATTGTTTCGGCAGCTGCGTGGCAGTAACACCATCCTGTTTAAACCGCATGCATGCAAAAGTTTCTCAAAAATTGTTCTTGAAAACAAACTTTAGACATTTCACACTGAGGTACAAAATGTAAACTTTGAAATTCGACAGATATCATATAAATATTTTTTTTTTTAAGAATTGTTCTCAGTTTTTTTTTGTTTTACTTAAGGTGGATTCACCCATTTGTTCTCAACAAAAATTTTTTCTGGAGAAAAATTTTTTTACTGAGAGTTTTTTCAGAACAATTCACCCATTTCAAACGATTTTTCTGCAAAATCAAAGCTGCCATATGTAAACAAAATATATTAGTTTTACAAGTGCGGCCATTGATTTATTTTGCTTTGGGTTTTAAGTGTCAAAATATAAATATTAAATTATTTTAAAGTATTGTATATTCAAAATCACAGATTTAATTTCAAAATTAATGAAAAAAGAAGGAAATGCTGATGGCCATGGAAATACATAAGGTATTGTTATTTGTATGAAAAAAATGCAACCTATTGGCAACTCAATAAATTTTTGTCCAGAAAAAATATAAAATTAAACCAATTCAAGTTCGGAAAAAATATTTTCTCTCTCTCTCAAAAAGACTAGACGTCAAACTTCACATAAAAAAAAATTACTCGAACAAAATTTTTATTAAGAACGAATGGGTGAATGGGGAAGGTTGGTTATTCACTAGATGAACTCTAGAGAGAGCGCCATTTTTTAAAAGAGAAGTAACACTCAGGCAAATGATATACCTACATATACTCGTATATAATGTCGTTACTTTCCTTGGAAAGGGGATAGGTTGAAGAAGTAAAGGTGGTGAAAATAGAAGTAAGCTTTATATCACAACTCTGCAATAGCGCGTTAACTTTGCTTTAGTACAGCGTTGAAGCGCCTCTGTTGGTGAGTAGGAGTATTATTTTTAAAGCTTAGTTTTATAGCCTTTATTTAATTATTTTTACTTCGGTGGAGTTTTAATGCTATACCACCGAAGGAGGTCGCTGTTATAAATATTAGTTGTTATAGATAGAAAACTAATAATTGTCATGCTTAATGATCACACGCGCGCGCTAACCAATTAATCTACAGCAACCTCAAGTTGGCGAGATTTCCATATTTGTACATATACAAATGTTACACAGGCTATAAGACGTAGAAAAACAACTCTTAAAGAGTATTCTTTAATTTAAAAAGCCTCAGTGGCAGTCTCATTTAAGATCTTCATTACATTTTAAAGAGATTTTGCAACAAAATTCTGTATTGAAGTCTCCTCTAGAACTTCTGGCGTAGATACATTGTTCAGCATAAGCCACATATTTCAAAAAAAACTTAAAGTGTCGGATTTCTTTTGCCCATGAACATTTAGAGAAACCAATAATTTTTTGGAAAAATATCATTTGGAGCAATGAAATAAAATTTTGTGGGTTCGCATTTGATGGAAGAATATAAGTATGGAATTCTCCAAACATGCAGCACAACCCAAAGTATACTTCTTAGACCATAAATCACGGTGGTGGGAATGTGTAGAAATGGCCAGCAACATATAATGGCAGTAAGATCCTAGAATTTGACCGATTTGTGGAATTATATCCAAAAAGTTTGGTACGTGATTCCAAAAGAGCTGTATGGCTTTGGTAGAAAGAGACAGAGCAGGAAATGTGCAGTTGTTATTAGAAACCAAGGAAATTATACGAAATATCAGGAATTAAATGAAATTTTAGTTTTGTTAATCTTATGATACTAAAATTTTTATTTAGTGCTAAATAACTGTCCAAAGTTATTTTTTGTGCTTGTATTCTGGAGAGAAAATCACCGAAATGCAACAAATTAATAAAACATATAATAAACAAAAAATGGAGTGACGTGATCTAGGGTGACATGTAACACGTATGAAATTTAAAAGGTTTTAAAAAATGACCAACAACAGTGGTGGTCTTATATAAAAACTATGGCCAACTAAGAACATATGTATTCCTACACGACTACAATTACAAATATATACCAATCCAACCAAGATCCTTACAAGATTCGGAATTGTATCTTTTAGGCTTTAGAGACTTAAGAGAATTTTGCACGGTTCCGTTATTCCGATATGTCTTACATAAATATATCACCGACATATTTAAAATCTTCTATAGAGATCTGTTCCTAAAGGACATTCAATTCCACCAATTTTTTTTTAAAGTTGCTACCTGCAATTTGATTGCGAGATTTACATGGACTTAGGCTTTAAAATAAATTCTGATTGGGGCACTTTAAGATGAGTGTTATTATATTGCCTAATATTTTTAAGCGTTACAAACATCAAAACAACCTGCCCCACTGCGGCGGTGTAGGGTACAAAAAGCGAACTTACTTTAACTTGATTACATATTTCAAAGCGTTTATCTTTGAGCACATGCTGTTCAAACCGCTTGGCCAATTCGATATGGTGTCTTATATACTTTTGTAGTCCGGAAATTCCATATGAACGTAAAACAAACCTGTAATTTATATACGACAGACAAACAAAAAAAAAAATAGACAGTATTAGAATTTGTGCACAAACAAAACGATTTTACTGCATGATCATTTTGGGTAATTTTTTAAGTAAATAAAAATAGAATACAAAAAAAGTGCTAAATACTTCTTTTATTAAATAAACAAAATAAACAATCCATACGTACCACAATTTCAGTGAACGAAAACGTCGACTCAATGGAACTCCCCAATGACGATAATCGATGGCAGCATCAGAGTAGCCATGTTTCAAATACAATGGATCCACCACCAAAGCTGAGGTCAACCGGATGCGATCACGTACCCACAAAGTGGAACAATCAAAGTTGGTCAACAACCATTTGTTTGGATTCGTATTAAATGAGTCGGCATATTCAATACCCTGATAAATGGAAAGGCAAGTTTATTACATAAAAATACACATACATACATACATATGTATCTAAAAATTCATGTAGGTATGAAATAAATGAAAATATTTGTGAAAACATTTTTACGGATATAATGTGAGGGCAGAAAGTTAAATAAAGGCTTTAAATAAGGGTTTAGGATTTGGAGAATCTGTGGCTGGCATATTAGTTGGGCAACATCTGGAAAGTCTATTCCCAGCAAGCCATATGAGTCCGAAAAGACTATTTTCTGACACTTTTTCCGGAGTTATTATTGCTCCGAAAACCTTCAGAAAAGAGGGTCATTACATTCGTAAATGGTCCGTCAGAAAGAGCTCTTAGATAATGTCAGAAAAGAGTCTTTTATTAGGGTTTTTGGGCTCAAAAAAAGCTCTTACATCATGTCAGAAAAGAGTCATTGCAATTTTAAATACAAAAAATTAAAAGTTCACATTTATTATTTTTTTTAATTGTTTTTACTTAAACTTAAACAAAAATGGAATAGTTACAGTAAAAAAAATAAAATGGAATTCATTTAAATAAAATATATAAAAATTGAAAAACAATTAATTTTTTAAGCAAATTTTTCTTTCACTCCGAAAATGCTTTTTAGTTGGACTCTTTTCTGACTCCTTTTTTGGAGCGCTCCTAGAATGGTATGCTGGCTTATTATTTATATTTACCCTCACTAATGTCAAATCAAGTTATGCTAGGAACACAACTGCTAGGAACGACGAATTTTTGCTCGCGAATAGTCGTCGTCAAAAATAAAATATGTACATTTGTGTATATGAAAAAACACACAATAATGACGTCGGCTGAATTCGCTTTATTTCTATTTCTTACCCAACTACAAACATTACGGGATGACCATGTTTCGTTTTAGTTTTTAATGTTTTAGCTAATAATGTTAAATCTTACTTTAATTGTTGTAAAAATAATAATAATTATTTATTTTTTACTTTATACAATTTTAAATAAATATGTGTTTTTATTAATGTTTATTTTTTATATACGAGGTCTGATCAAAAAATAACCGTTATTTTTAAATTTCGTGAGTTATGTAATACGTATGTTCGATTTTCGCATTTTTTTCTGTTATGTTGGTACACATGTCTGTTATACATATATGTTGGTAATATCAGCCATTTGGGTTTGTCAGTTTGTTTTTGACAGATAGAAAGGTTAGTCGTGTTTTGGTGTGCTCTTCGATTTTTTACTATTCGAAAAAATGGATCAAAGAAACTGAAATTAAATGCGCAAGGACATTTGAATGTTGACTGTGGTGTTTGGCGAGTCTACTAGTTACATATAGGAAAATTCAAATCAAATGCTCACAAGCACTTCTTCCTTTAGCCCATAACCTATTTTCCTAGTTCCTAGCATTGCATGAATAGGGATCGTCCCATTAGTGCTGGTCCAAGCAAAAAAAAAAAAATATGCCTCTTTAGAAAAACTTAGTTTTGGTTAAGCTATATTTTTTTCTTCTGATGGTACTTTTTGATTCCTTATAAATATGTTTCTGTAATGGTACTTAAAGTAATTAATTTTACTTTGTTTTAATAATAGTTCTTGTAGAAAAAGCTGTTGAATTAGGCCCGTTTACATACAATTAGCCATCTTTTGTAAAAAGTCTTCGCCACTTACCTTTAACAATGGCTTCAACTCTGGACATATAAAAGAATTACCAGCATAGGCCGCATCAACATGCAGCCAAACTCCGGGAAATTTTTGTAGCTCTTGACCAATTTCATATAAATTATCGAAAGAACATGAGCCAGTAGTACCCAATGTTGTGGACACAAAGAATGGTACAAACCCCTGCAGTTCATCTTCTTCCATGGCCTAAACAGAAAAATACATAACATTTACTAAAATATATCATATATTATATTTCCGTTTCACCTCAGATATAGTTTGTCCCCTTAAACTGGCATTCTCATCGGGTTCCAAAATTCTCAGCTTAACAAATGATATCATGGCCGCTTTTTCCACACAACTATGGGCTTCTTTGGAGCAATAAGCCATTAATTTCGATAGCAGTTGACACTCCTCAACAAAGGGATGTTGAGACTTAAGACGTTTCAGGGCTTGCGCACGGGCTGCCAACATTGTTACCAATATACATTCAGAGGCAGACGTCTAAAATATTCACATCAACATATAACTCTTGACTTTATTTCGAGTCGCTTTACTCGCCTGTATAACGCCACCTCCAGTACTACCTGCCTTCAGAGCCAAAAAATGATCTGGCAAACCAATGGCTTTACCCAACCAATCCAATACAATAGTTTCTAATTCCGTACAGGCCGGACTAGCCGCCCACGAAAATCCTATACAACCAATACCATCTCCCAACATGTCACCCAGTATGGAGGGAAATGAGTTGCCAGCCGGAAAGTAGGCATGAAATCGTGGATGTTGCCAATGGGTTACACCGGGCATTATTTTATCCTCAACATCCATCATAATTTTATCCCAATCTTCGGGGTGCTGTGGTGCTTCAGCTGATTTTATTATTAAAATTAATTTCACATTTGAGAAACAACGCATAGATTTAATGCTAAATAACTTACAAGGTAATAAATGTCTCAAATATCCAGGTTCTACACTCGGTGTAACACGTCTTTCATTTAATGTCTCCAGATATTGACATATATATTCCACCATTTCGGCGCCACGTTTACGAAACTCATTGCTATCCATGTTAATGAGTTCCTAAAGGCTGAAACATTATTATTAATATTTTCATAATTAAAATTACATTAATGAAGAAGGAAATAAATTGGAAATAAATACACAGTAAAAACTGAAAATAATAAACTAATTTGTATATTAAAAAAATGATTTTAAGGAACATCTATCTCCCAAATTTAATTTTCGGTATTTTATATATCACCTGATATTTAGAATCTCGCTAATCTCAATAATATATTAATTGAATACATTCTTGCCAAGAATCAATTCAAGATATATTTCTAATAACTTAATAACTGAGGCAAATCTTTCGATAGTTTACGCCGTAAGCATTATATCGGACAATTTGAATCCATCATTCAGAGTTATAAAAATTTTATCTTAAGACTTTATTAAAAATTGTTATAAACTTAGCTTGATTAAATTAAATATTTCAAAATTTTAACTTTGACACTACAAATAAACCCAGCTAACATCGTTTGATGTGATATTGTATGAGTTGTCAGTATGTCGCCTGATTATACCCTACAACACCATAGTGGGGAGGGTATATTGGATTTGTGCTGATGTTTGTAATGCCCAAAAATTTTTTCCAACACCGATCTTAAAGTATACCTATCGACTCAGAATCACTTTCCATGTAAAGCTTGTGCGCAGAGTACAGGTCGCAATTTTGAAGATATTTCGATAAAATTTGGTACATGATATTTTTTCGGCCCCAGGATGGATGGACTATAAACTGGTGGAAATCGGTCCATTATTTCACCTGGCCCCCATACAAATGTCCTTCCGAAATTGGGGTTTACTGATCATAAATCTTTTAATTATGCAAGTATGCAAACAAATTTCACCACAAATGCGTAATAAATGAAGCTAAATCACATGTACAAATTTCGTGAAGATCGGTCCATAATTAGTCGTAGCTCCCATATAAGGCCTACTTCCAAAAATCACTTAAAAGAGCATAACTCCTTTAAAAATGTTGGTATCCAAATAATATTAAACACAAATATGTTTCGTATATTTACCTACATATAATATGGTAGAATTTTGTGATGATCGGCCCATAACTAGTCCTAGCTCCCATATAAGGCTCACTTCCCGAAATCACTTAAAATAGCATAAATCTCTTAAAAATGTTGTTATCCGAATAAAATTTAACAAAAATAAGTTTCTTATGTACAATTTTATACTAGTCAGTTCATAAATAGTCAAAACTCCCATATAGACCATCTTCGTAATTCACTTTAACCTTCATAAATTTTTTAAACGTATTTATATCGAGATAAAGTTTAACACATATAATACTTATATTCACAGACATCATGACACTAATAGGTCCACAATAGGTTATATCTCCCTTATAATGCTAATTTCTGAAAAACTATTTTATACATATAATGGGTGTAGGGTATTATATGATCGGGCTTGACCGACTATACTTTCTTACTTGTTTTAAAATACTTCTTCGGTAGCAGCTCTTGTATAATTGGGAAATCCAAATTACATTTTACGCAGTCAGAGCTTAGAACGTGGGCTAGTGGGCAGCCCACAAAATTTGTTCATCTTCGAAATGGGGCTACTATTAAAAGTTATAGCCATGTCTTTAATAATTAAAGTCGTGGCTTATTTCAACCGAATTGTAATTACAAGGGCGGATCGGAAACTTCTTAGCCTAGAACAGTAAGCGCGGTGTAAACAGAAAAAAATTAAGCGTTTTGAAAAAATTCATTAAATATTTAAATAAAAAAAGTTTATCGGGATAATAAATTCATAATCATCATTTTAATCAGGGATGCAAAATAAGATTTTACAAATTGTACTAAATTTCAAGAAAAAGTGTACTTTTTTCAGTACAAATGCTTTTTTTCTTGTTTTAATATTTTTTATTATTTATCTGTACATATATGTACGTGTATATGTGTGTAAAAAATTTCACAATTAATGAAATTAAAATTCAGTCGAAACAAACAGTCTGTTCCTCTCTTTGGTTTTTGTTATATTTTGATACGAAAATATCCTTTCTACATTTGCAGATGAATGTGGAATGGATAATATGCCTTTAGCAATTCCTGAAATATCAGTGAACATTAGTTCATTTAGGTCATTTTTCATTTCTGATACCTTCGACCAAAAGGTAAAGGGAAAAATTTTAAATATTGCTAAAGTAGTCATTGGGGTGCTATTGTACTTTTGACTCTCAAAAAAAGTAAAATTGTACCAACTTTTGCATCCCTGTAATGAATCTGTTAGGTGAAAGTGCCAAAGTATATGATATGGTATTACATGATCGTCGATTATCGTTTTAAGAAAAATAAAATGGATTTTAAACGTCGTTTTTAATAACTGTTGATGAGACATGGATCCACCACTTTACTTCAGAGACAAAAGAACAATCTAGCAGTAGACTGAACTGGAGGAAGTGCCCCAAAAAAGGCAGAAACAATTCAATCGGCTGGTAAGGTTATGGCAATGACTTTTTGGGACTTTTGTTTTTTTATTTATTAAAAATTTTTATTTACAAGTTTTGTTGTTGCTATTTATATGCCTCAGCGTCTAATGACATTATTGAGGCGGGTTGGCATTTACTTATTAAAATTTTATAAACTTGTATTAAAATAAGACTTTAAAGGTATTTTTTTGATCTACTATCTACAAAGGATAAAACAATAAAAAAAGATTACTATTGCAATATTTTGCATCAATTAAATGTAAAAATTCGAGAAAAACGTCCTGGCTTACAACACAAAAAAACCAGCGCACAAGAGTGTTTTAACAATGGCTAAAATCAACGATTTAAAGTACGAGTTGCTTGACCACCCACCTTATTCCCCTGATTTAGCACCCAGTGACTTTTACCTGTTCCCAAATGTAAAAAAAAATTCCTAGCTGGCAAGCATTTTACCTCAAATAAAGATGCAATTACAGTTCTAAAGCACTATTGAGGAAAACTATTTTAATCAAGGGATAGAATTGCTTGACAAGCGTTGGATTAAGTGTATTGAAGTTTCAGGAGATTATATTGGAAAATAAAAATGTTTTTGAAAAACTAACTATGTATTCTCTTTCTGTGCTAGGCTAAGAACCGCCCTCGTATATCATCTTAAACAAATAAAAATAAAATTATTGGTATTTGTTGGAGGATATAGCTGGATCGTCAAAAAGTTAAATAAAGAATCAATAAATATTATCGACTCTACAATCAATATATCAATGTATTAAAAACATAATGACAAAATGGATTTATAAGTAATATTTCATATTGTTGTGGCTTAAGTTCATTATTACTGTAATAATCGAAAGAATTTAGACAATTACCAAATTTGAATGCATTTTTTATCCTGCTAAGGGCGTCATTAGTAATCGTACATGTCCATTATCTATTGTAAACAATTTCTATTTTACTCACCTCTATTGAAAAATAGAACTTGGTACCGAATCAACCTGAATAACTTGATCTTCTTATAAGCGATAAGAATTTGTCAGGAATGAGCTTGGGTAATTATGATCCGATTTTCACAATAATATTTAATTTGATTTATGTTTATATAACATGCTACTGTTTAAGCTATTAATGTAAGGAGTTAATAATATTTTTGTTTGTTTTTTTTTTCAAATAAGTTTGATTCTTGGATTCATTTAGAGTTTGTTGCATTTGTTCTTATAAATACCCATGATGAAATCCTGTTAAAAACAAGTAAGAAAGTACGAGTATAGTCGGACAAGCCCAGTATGTGAGTAAAAACAGTTTTCCAGAAATGGGCGCTATATGAGAGCTATGATCTATTATGCACTAAGAGTTAAAGCGATTTTCTGAAAAGAGTCTTATATGACAGCTTTGAGTTATTATGGATCGTTATCAAATAAGATGACATGACTTTTGTGTATGTAAATATAAAACTTATTGATGGACGTTAAGGTGATTTTCGAAAGTGAATAATAATGGACCGATCATTATTAAATTCAGCTAAATGATTTATATATATGTATATATGAAACATTTTTGTGTTGAATATTATTCAGATACCAACATTATTAAGAGATTTTCAGTAAACCGATCTCCACAAAATTTATATATGTCATTAGGCTTCATATGCAACTTATATTGTGGCCTCATATTTGTGGCGAAATTTGTTTGGATATGTGCATAAATCAAACATTTCGGACCGATAAATTCTGTGTTAAATTTTATTATGATACCAATATTTTTAAGAGCGACTTGCTGCAAGATTTTGATATACTGTGAGCGTCAATATAAAGTAAACAGTTAATATTATTTAAAAAAAGTCTTATTATACATACAGTGGTGGCCATATAATTAAAAACGATGCTTTAATATAAGAAGATCGCTTCTTATTATATTATATCTTTACAGACCTACACTGTAAATTGTTTTTACCATTATTCAATGAGTAAACAATCAATATTGTCGTTGTATACAACACGTTGAGTTCTGAGTTAAATTAAAAAAATATAAAAATATTATTTTCACAATTGGTTTTTTTTTTGCTGACCCTGTAATTAGAAACCCGAATTTTTTTCTTCAACTTTTAAACTTTTCTGCATATTAGTGACAAAGTGAGTATAATTTCTTAAACAATAGATTAACTTTCAATAATTTTGATACGTTTTAGTTTCGAAAATGGGCATAAACAAGTCATGTACTTCAGAAATGAGACGATTTATTGTGCAATATTACCAAAATGAAAAACTTACAAAATCTGCTATTGCACCAAAGTTTTCTTTCTCAAAAAATATGATATTTGGTGCAATTCACCTGTACAAAAATACAAAGGAGTTTGCAACCCCAGCTAGGACAACTAGGACACGAAAGAAAAATTTATTTTTATCTTTGCGCGAAATAAAAGAAAGAAAGGCTGAATTTGGACAGCAAATAAGCGCAGAAATATCCACACGGACAATAAAAACCCGCTTAAGTTAGGATTTTGTAGGTGCATGTTCAAAAAAAACCTCATGTCTCAAAAAAATATCATGAAGCTGTAGGGGTTTGCAGGAGAAATGCTCTGAAAAGATCCACGTTACTGGAATAGAGTTCTTTGTAGCGAAGAATCTAAGTTTAACTTGTTCCAATCTAATGGAAAATCGTATGTTAGACGTCCTCCAAATAAAGGTACACTGTTAAAACAGTGAAACATGCAGGCGGGTATATTATGGTTTGGCGTGCCTTTTCTTGGCTGTGTGTGAGAGCTACACAGACGGGATCTTTACGCTCGCTATTCTTAAGAAAAGGTGAATACCCAAAAATGGTTGCAGCCTTATATAAATGGTTTGTTACACAACGTGAAAGCCACGTTCCAATTAATGGCAACACTGTAAATGAAAGCTGTTGAAATCCAAAAAAGATTTATGGCAACCGTGGCTTTCTGTCAAGTAATGGTTGGTTAACGAAATTCAAAAAAAGGTTTGGAATTCGACTTCTAAAGGAATCAGACGAAAAACTTTCCTCACGAGTTGAGCTTGTTGAGCCATTTAAGAAAAAGTTATCAAAAAGTTATATATTGGAAAATGTTACCAAACAGTAGTACTTACGTGCACGTTGTGCCTCTGCAAGTGCCCCAGGCAGGAAAGTGGTTCAAAGAAAATAAGGCCGTTTGTAATTGGAAAGGCGAAAAATCCTTGATCGTTTAAAAATATATATATTCCGATCGACTATACATTTTCTAAATCGGCGTTGATGATAGCAAGCATTTTTAAAAATTGGTTTTTCTTCAAATTTGTACCACAGGTACAAAGGTAAACAATATGTATGCTAATAAATATTTGTTGGTTTTGAATTTCAGGTTGAATATTTTTTGGAATCGCAGAAACTACCAAATCAAGCAATATTACTTTTGGATAATGAAGAGGAGTTGGTGAAAGAAACGGCTGATGGAAATATCTGGGTGGTTTATATGCCACCATATGTGACTTTATTGATCCAAACTATGGACCAAACCGCTATTCGACTGACAAAGCTATTTTATAGACACATCCTACTTAGCAAAGTTGTAAGCTCAGGCAATCAGATCCAAAACGGATTGAAGGAACTTAATCTTCTTGAAGCGGTTTCACTAATTGCATTTGCATTTGTACTTCACAAATGCTGAAAAATATTCTAGTTGAATCCGAGCAGTTTGGATCGTTTGCAGTTTCCGATGCTAAAATTTCAGTATTAACCTATTCATTCGAGATTTCAAACACAGATACTGAGCACAATTCGTTTACTTCTTTATTTATTACCTTATCTGTAGAAGGTTTTGTTGTCCGTGATAAACAAACGGCACTACTATGCTCTGATCCTTTTTTGTATTTTATCTCGTAACTGAAACCCGCAAGGAATTCGGCATAACGATGCAACCTAGCTGATGTAATTGCTGGCATTTTCGTATGTTCATGAAAAATACGAGTTAATGGACGATTATCAGTAACAAGTTGAAATTTTCTACCGTAGAGGTACATAAAAAAGTGGTTTACTGTAAATATGATTGCCAATGGCTCTCGATCTAACTGACTATAATTTCTCTCAGCAGATGTCAATGATCTGGATGCAAAAGCGACAGAACGTTCTACTCCGTTCACCAAGTGTGATAGTACTCCAGAAATTCCTGTGGGACTTGCATCGCATGCCACCATTACCGGAAGTTCGGGATGAAATGACATTAGAACCTGATCGCTGGATATAATATTTTTAAGTTTCAAAAACGCTGCTTCACAATTAGACGACTAACAAAAATTTGAATTTGAATTCTTTAGTATTTGACGTAATGGAAAGGTGATGGTTGATAAATTTTGAATAAATCTGGAATAGTATGTTACCATTACCAAAAATCTTCTGGACGCGGAATGTTGACTATTGCCTAAATTTTAGCAGGAGATTTAGAAATTTTGTTAAATTGAATTACGTGACCTAAATATTTGATCTGCATTTGAAAAAATAAGCATTTACTTTTATTTAGATGTAAATCGTGTTCTTTTTATTTCTGTAGACATGATATTAAATTATTTCTGCATTCTTCTTCTTTAGCTCCATGCACGATGATCCATGTCGAAATATGACATGTTGTTTTTTAATCCAGCTTAAATTTGTTCGATGATACGGTTAAACTCTGAGGGGTCTGTTTTTATTCCAAATGAAAGTCGATTTACTTTGTATGTACCTCTATGAGTTAAGTGCTAGACTCTTGACTCACCCTCAAATGTAAATATGCTTTATAAAGGTCAAGCTGTCACAAATGCTTCGATCCGTTAAGGTTGTTCAAAATTTCGTCAATATAGCGTATTGGGTAATTTGCCGACACCAGTTGTTTATTTACACCAACTTTGTAATCGACGCAGAGACGTACTCCCCCGTCATCCTTGGGAATAACTACAAGTGGAGATCCCCAGTCACTCCTTTCAACTTTGGAGCTGCTTCCAAATCGATATGCTCCTTTTCGACACGATCACGGAGGGCGAATGGAACTTCACGCTCTTTGTAGAAAACTGGTTTAGCATCCTTGCGAAGTTGCAGCGTAACTTCAAAATTTGGTACACAACCAACGGTTTCCGTAAAAACTTCCTGAAATTGCTTGGTTATATCTTTATATATAATTGAGTCATCTTATTAGGGTTTATTTTGTTGACTGCTGGATTGTCCACTTGCTGGAGGTTGATATTCAAGTGTCGTAGCCAACTTCGTCCCAAAAGAGCGTCATACTCATTGGGTACTACATACATTTCTTCCACTGAACTACGATTGTTGTATTTGACTTCTACTTTTTTACTTTACCATCTGGAATCACGATATTTTTAGTGTAAGATCTAAATGCGATTGACTTCAAACTTTTGAGGACGTTTATTTATTTGAACAGTTACGTAATATTTTTCAACGTCATTTTCCTCAGTGTAATGCTGACTGTTGTGAATATCGACCATCTGGTTGATGTCATACATCTTGTGTATTTCATTCTCATACTCATTATTTCCGGACATTGAATATTTGTTTCTTGAATTCATTAATGTTTTGAGGCAAACCTGGCTAACATGACCTGTTTTCCCACACGACCTGCATTTGAGGTTATGTCGGTTAGAATTGAAAAGCATTTGTTAATTTTTAAGTAATTTTCGAATCTTGCCTGTATAATTTAAAATTTTTTCTACTTTCGTTGAAATTTTCAAATGGCGGCAGCTGGACTTGTAATGGCGGCTGTTGCTGTTGTTGTGCCTGTTGATTTGATGAATTTGTATGTACATCTCGGAGCAACTCACGTTGGGAAGTTGTAAAAGCTTTCAACAACTGTTTAAATTGTTCATTCTCCATTGTAATGTATTTATACCCTACACCACCATAGTGAGGAGAGTATATTGGATTTGTGCTGATGTTTGTAACGGCCAGAAATATCGATTCAGAATCACTTCCTGGGTCCGTCCGTCCGTCTTTCTGTCTGTCCATGTAAAGTTTGTGCGCAGAGTACAGGTCGCAATTTTGAAGACATGTTGATAAAATTCGGTACGTGATATTTTTTCGCCCTAAGGACGGACGGGATTGAAACTGATGGAAATCGGGCCATTATTTCATCTATCCCCCATACAAATGTCCTCCCGAAATAGGAGTTTAACGATCATAAATGTTTGAATTATGCAAGTATCCAAACAAATTTCACCACACATGTGAAGATCGGTCCACAATTGATCATAGCTCCCATATAAGGACCACTTCCGAAAATCACTATAAAGTGCATAACTCTCTCAAAAATGTTGGTATCCAAATAATATTGAACGCAAATATATTTCATATGTATACAAACAATACGATACAATTTTATTGTGATCGGTCCATAATTAGTCGTAGCTCCCATAAATGACCCACTTCCGAAAATCACTTTAACGATCATAAATTTCTTATTGGTAATCAAATAAAATTCGACACAAATAATATACAGAAATGATGACAAATAATTTTATAATGGTCGGTCCGTAATTAGTCGAAACTCCCATATAAGACCCTCCCCGTAATCAACTTTAACCTCCATAAATCGTTTAAAAGTATTTATATGTATCGAGATAAAGTTTAACATACACAATATTTATATTCACAAAAAATAATGACACTAAGTTTTTGGATGATCGGTCCATAATAGGTCATATGACCAATTTCATAAAATTTAGTACAACAATTTATTTGCCTATAAAAATTATTCATGTCAAATTTCAGCCGTTTAACTTTATTTATATCTGTTTTATACGTATTTAAGTGAATTGGAAGTGGACTTTATATGGGGGCTATGGTCAAACATGGACCGAACTAGAAAAAAATTTCGTTTTGCGATTTATTTTTGCATAAAACTCATTTTTGCTGAATTTTGTCTTGATATTCCAATTTTATAGGCATTTATGTATAATTGAGCAATATTTCGGGAAGATTTTTGTATGGAGGGAGGCTATGAGAAATCATGGACCTATTATTACTATTTTCCTCATACTTTCTTCTTTTATCATAATTGCATGGTATTATCTGCAATATATTGAAAAAATTTTAAGAAAAATTTTTAAAAATGTTACATTTTTATGGACGTTGTCTCACATTTTGGTTCATAACTTTGGTTCTATTATACCGATTTTGCAGATTTTCAATACTAAACTGTTTAGGAGAACTATAAACGGTTTTTTGTAGACTTTGCTGATTTCGGTTGTGTCCTTTGGACACAGACAGATAGACAAACGGACAGGCAGACGAATTTCATAAGGACCAAGAATATATATACTTTGCTGGGGCTCAGATGAGTATTTCTCAGTGTTACATACGGATTGACAATCTTATACATTCTCCACTTATGGTGGTGGAGGATATAAAAAGAATGTTATTTTTTAATAGAAACAATTAATAAAATTTTAGTGTAACAATGTCCTAAAAATGTAAAGCTATTAAATTGTAAATAAGAAACCCTAAGAATTAATTATTAAATCGGTCGTTAATTTCACAAATATCGTGTAAAAAGAATGTTAAACCTGTAAACTTTAAATGATTTTGCTAAAATGTAAATTTTTTTGTGAATACCGAAAATCGAAAAATCCTGCTGCCGAAAATATATTTTGTTTATATATTGATTATTAAATAATTTAAAACACTTATCAAATTTGTTTATGTTTTTTAAACTTTTACTGATTTTTAGAATCAATTAATTGACGAAGTTTTGTAAAAATGTCTACCATTTTCTATTTATAGAATTTATCATTCAATTTATTTTAACACTTACACTATTTACTTTCAACCAAAAAAAAATAAATTTATTTTATATTATTATATCAATCCTTTAATGTATTATTATATTTCCGTATCCGTTTGTAATTTCCGTTAACCGTTAGAAGCTGACGACAAAATTTAACTGATCATCAACATGACAACTTCTTACAAAATAACCTCGGTGTCGGAAGGAAGTCATCTAACGGTGTATTTAACATTGCAGCAGCAATTATAATAACAACAACTATAGATATGTACATATACATACGAGTATGTCTGTATAAAAACCAATAAAGACAACAGCAAATATGACACCAACAACAAAAGCAGCAACACCACCAGTAAATAATTGAAATATTTGTGGTGCTCTACATCTAATACGAGTACCAATTTACTTTTTTTTTCTCTGTCAATCATTCTATCTTTTTCTTTCCTTCTTCGCACATTATTCACTAACCAACAAGTATGCAACCATTTGTTCATTCTTTCATTCATTTATTTATTCATTCAGTTTTTAATTCAACCACAGTTAAACCAACTTAAGAGCTTGAAATATTTATTCAAACATACAAATTCAACAATTTACTTTTTATATCCTTCGTCATATGCGTCGTAGGAAAGAGGTATTGTGTGTTTGTTATTCTGTTGGTAACATGCTACAAATATATTTACGCACAAATATATTTACTTAATAGCAAGTACGCAGAAGAATAAATATGTAGTATTTCATTATCATAAATACACATTCTCCATATTATACATACATACATATATTCTAATATTTGGAGTTATAAAACATGCTTGCTTCATTTTATGATAAAATTTTCAATTTGTTCAATACCAATCAATTGAGTTAATGTACATTTAGCGAATCATTTTCAAATCACTAGTGGAGAGACACATCTAATCAAAAGCTGAGCAGAAAAGGTATTTATGGGCAATAAAATATTGACTCCGTGTCATTAACTGTTTACCTAATGGATAAAGTAATCTATGTGAGATCCAGTGCAGTTCCGGCCTTCTCAAGGTCATCAGGTAGATAATTACGTGCAATATATCCATGTTTCGATAGATCGATAAATGGAATTTAGGAGGATATCAATGTTGAAATTTTCTCTGAACATGTTTCACAGTTTTATTTTCAAATAATAAAGATTACGCATTACGCAGGTCCGTTATATTTTACAAAAACTGTGAGAGTAAAATTGAGAGGAAATTTCTTCATGTGACGTCACAAGTCAAAAATATTTTTATGTTTGCTTAACTTCTATATAAATTTTAATGCAAATAAAAGCTTTAAAGTGAAGTTTTTAATTGTGGAAATATTAAAAAATAACATAAATTAAAATTTTTTAGATTTCCAAAAGAAAATAAATTAAAAAAACAATGAGCACAATTTTTGTCACATTGATGAAAAAAAATAAAAAGTGTCTCATAGAGTTTGTATTGAACAATTTAAGGCAGATGATATAAAAGGAGATGTGAGATTAAAAATGGGTAAGTGAAACGTTGTGTTTAAGATACCTTATGTTAAGTTCTCAAAGCCTACTAAAGAATTTGTGTGTCAAGTTAAAAATCTGGAAGCTGTATTCAAATCTTTGAATGGTGAAAATCTCTGGATTTGCAACGAGTATTTCAAAAAGCATATAAATGAGTCAAGTACATACATACTATTAATGCGGATATTAAAGGTAAAACACTTTTTCTATCGAGAATGTATTTTCAAATAAGAAAACTGAATCAACTACTAGCGGATGAGACTAAAAACACAAACGGAAACAATCAAAAATAATAAATTGTTAATACAAAAATATATTTATTTTAGTTCACTTTTTTGATACATTTTAATACGAGTATGTTAAATGTTTTATTTTGAATGAAAAAATTAAAAAAAATATATATATGTATTTTTTAAATATTGTTAACAAAAGTTATTTTTTACATGGAACGGAACACGGAAAAAATAACCTGTGACGTCATGCGCAGAGAGAAGAAATTTTGTTTACATTCTTTGCGCAATCGTTATTATTTGATTCATGGATCTGGTAGTCTGTTCGGTTTAATTCTCCAGTTATTGCCGATGTTTTTTACAGTAATATTATGTAGCTTTAGCATTCGCGATTATGTTCTAACGAGATCTTTAGAGAAGTAAAATGTAGTATCTTAAATACTCTTCCACCAATTTAGTTTTATACTCAGTCTATAATGAACACGCATCCCTGACAACATTTAAATAATACATTTAGCGCTGATTTCAGAACTTGCAATAATAGTAGTCTAGTCTAGGTTTTATGACAGTTGCCGCCACAAAAAAAGAAATATGTGAATCTTAAGTAGAGATTTAATATCCAGGTTCCAGAAAAGTTCCTTGCTATGTACCTCGCGTTGTAATTCTGATAATATTACAGGCTAGATTATATTCTCCAAGAGCTAAGGAATTTTCCAACAAATTTAGAATACTAACACTTTAATTCAATACATGATAAAACAGAACAGGAAGTACATACACGTAAAAAAATTGTTTCATAATAATACAATACTGTTTTTCAATGAAAAATTCCAAAATTTATTTAAAAAAATTATTAGACCGCTAAAAAAGTTAGGGTTTTATGATTTCAGTAAAATGTACAGTATCGGCTAAAACCTAAGCATCCCCTCAGAACATTCTTTTTGATGATATTTTTTTTATTTATTTATATCTTTATTATTGAAAAACACAAACTTAAGATATTCAGAATTTAATAAAAAATGTTAAAATTCAAAAAAAATTTAAGTCGCAAATATAAGCGGACCAAACTAAAGCACCCCCAATTTAATGTACAAAAAAATTATTAAAATCAATATTTCGTTGTGAATCTTTTATTCTGGAAGACACACGCACATCTTTTAGGCATGGAGGATATTAAATTATTTTATTATATCAGGTGATATTGCTTCCCAGGCTATTTTTGCGGCTTCAAATAAATCTTTCTTGGTTTTGCAATTTTCTCGGTTGATTTTTAAGTTAACGATCTCCCACAAGTTCTCGATTTTGTTAAGATCGAGGGATTGGGCAGACCAACGGAGAACTTCTATAAAATTGTTTTGAAGACACTCGTTAACCACTTTTGACGTATGTTTAGGTTCGTTATCTTGCTGGAATGACCATTATGTTGCCGCCTCCATGCTTTGCAGTGCCTTTAGCCTAGAAATAATTGATCTGCTATCGAATATTTTGCACTCAATTAATGTCTTGATAAGCTGGCTGAGGAGTGGTTCCAGAACAATTTGATAGCAGTTCTCCGACAATGGGCAATTTTCCAAAAATTCTTGAAATTAAAATCACAAGTACGACAAAACTATGAGTGTTATTGGTAAAGTCTTTTAAATTTCTTTCGGCTATGCCGAATCTTATATACCCTTCACCTTTGTTGTGGATGCATAATTATATTATGCGTAATTATGTCGATAAACACTCCATTTGTTGTTGAATTTATTCGTAACAATATTAATACACTTTGTTTGATCAACGCCATCTGTTGATGGATTTGTTCGTAACAATATTAATACACCTTGATTGATCAACGCCATCTGTTGATGAATTTGTTCGTAGTAATATTAATACACCTTGTTTGATCAACGCCATCTGTTGATAAAATTATTCGTAACAATATTAATACACTTCGTTTTTTTTTTTCTGAAATTTTCAGAGGTTGTCTCGGATTTTTGCTCATATCTCCGTTATTTATGGACGGATTTTGCTGATTTTAAATAGCAAACTTCTCGAAAGCATGTCTGACAGAATTATTGAAGATATCTGGGGACTTTAGAAAATTGATTTCAACATCCAGACAGACAGACGGACATGGCTTAATAGACTCCGCTATCAATAAGGATCCAGAATGTATATACTTTATGGGGTCGGAAAATTATATTGTGGAAATTACAAACGGAATGACAAACTTATATATACCCTTCTCATGATGGTGAAGGGTATAATAATTGAATTTTTAGTTTCCCCTTTTGACTGAATTTGTGTTGAATTTTTTAAAATTGTAACCGAATCTGGGAAAGAATCATTTGAACCATTTTTCATAATTTAAAGAAATTTTGTATAGATTTGAAAAAGATTTGTAAAGTATGCACAATATTCGGTTTGAGTGCATAGAATACGCACTTTTTTATTATAAAATATTATAAAAGGGATGATTAAAAAACAATCCAAACACCAGCACACAAATGTTGGAAAATTCTCTTGTCTTTTTTCTTGCATCTAGCGACTAACTAAAAGAAGTTTATTATGAAATATTTAAACGGCAAAACAGAATTATCACTAGCATCATATTCAGCAGCGTCTTCGTCACCCATTAAAGAATTCGTGAAAATATGTTGAGGCGGAAAATATGAAGAAAAAATACAACCAAACAACAATTTGCTTAGAGCACACAACTGAACTCATCACCAGCAATACAATTGAATTTAATCCACAATCCAACACTTGAACTATGCTGCAAACGTTCTGGTATGAATTTCTTACATTGTTGAGGTGTCAGTTTGTGGAGTTGGCTGGCAGTCTGTCTTAACATGGCTTTAAGGATTTGGGTTAAAGGGATTCCTTTTTCTTATTCGTTTCTATTTCTGTTTTTGTTGTTGTTGTGTGTAGTTAAATTGCTGTCCTCAATTTCTAATGTGAAGTATTTTTGACATTCAAAATATGTTTTGACAATTTGAGATGTCGGTCGGACATGTACAATGTACATGTGTGTGGGCATAATTTGTTTGATAATGTATTGAAATGTTTAAGAAACGGCATAATTATTTTAATTTTAATTTATGTATGTATTTATTGAGCTTGACACAGTTGAATTAAAGTGCCAACAAGTTATATTTTATCTTTTATTCAACTGCTAAGGATTTAAAATGATTAAGATGGCGATATAAAGTGAATTTATATGAGTGGTTTCATAACTGTATTATATATGAATAATTCATACTGACGACATATGTATGTAGATGTATGGAAGTATATTAGAGTGTGCCAAGATTGTATGTAGCCATATAAATTTCGAACTCTTATTCAATTATTTTATTATACCATTTACCACCTCATTCCGTGTGTAACACTGAGAAATACTCATCTAAGACCCAACAAAGTCCTTGGTCCTTACGAAATTCTAAGTCGATTGAGCCATGTCCGTCTGTCTGTCTGTCTGTTTGTCTGTCTGTCTGTGTAAAACACTCACGTCCAAAGCATACAACCGAAATCAACATAGTCTACAAAGACCGTTTATAGTTCTCCTAAACAATTTAGTATTAAAAATCAGCAAAATCGGTATAGTAGAACCAGAGTTATGGACCAAAATATGAGACAACCTCCATAAAAATATTGATATTTTTAAATATTTTTCTTACAATTTTTTTAATTATATAGTGCAGATATTGCCAAATTTTGTACACGTTATTTTTATGATAAAAGAAGAAAGTGAGAGGAAAATAGTAAGCATCGGCTCATGATTTCTCATAGCCCCCATACAAATATCTTCCCGAAATATGACTTCATATTAAATAAATTCTTGTAAAATTGGAATAATAATACAAAATTCGGCAAAAATAAGTGACATGTAAAAAGAAATCGCAAAACGAAATTTTGTTTTGTTCGGTCCATGTTTGACCATAGACTCCATATAAAGTCCACATCTAAAATTCACTTAAATACGTATAAAACTGGTATAAATAATGTTAAAAGGTTAAAATTCGACACAAATAATTATAATAGATATATAAATTGTTTTACTAAATTTTATGACGCAAAAGCCATTTATCTCTATACTTTACACAGATCATTAACATATATGTACACAAAAAGCATACTACAGAAATTTGTTATTTTCGGTCCATATTTGACCATATTTGTCCCATAAAAAGCCCTCTTCCGAAAATCCCTCCAATACTCATAAATCTCTTATAAGTAATGTTACCGATACAAAATTTTACACAGATCATTCACATACATGCCAAAATCAAATTGCTGGATTTTGAGAATATCGGTTCATATTTGATATGCACCATATAGGGTCCACTTCCAAAATTCAGTGTAATACTAATAAGCATCTTAAATATACCGTTAGTACGTTGAAATTCGACATGAGATATCCTTGTATGCATTAAATTCAATATTCCAATATTTAAGAAGTTCGGCCCATGATTTGTCATAGCTGCCATATAATTACCATTTCCGAAAAACAATTTAACCCACAAAAATATCTAATAAATATCGATATCGAACCAACTTTTATATGGACCAGAAATTTTAATCCAGAAATCATATTGATATCGGTTATACGGGAATTATGCTACTGGATTTTGTAGCTGTCAGTCAAAAATAGCTCCTAAATTAAGTCCATTTCCGAGCATAACAACCAACCATACAATTCTTGTAAATAACGTTATTGAGATGAAATTCAACCAAAATAAGCCTCAAATACGTAGAAACCACTCTAGTGGATACTGGATTTAGAAGCTATCAGTCCATAACTGGTCCACTTCTACTATGCCACCTATAAATGTTTTGTAAATAATATTATATCTTATCCTTTTTTATAACTTGTTGTGAATATTGAAAAAATGTTCTTTTAATTTTATAAATTGTTAAATTACACTCAAGATTATTATCAAAATCAGACAAACTCTGTAAATTACAGTAAGAATCGGTAATTACATCAATTAATGGTCGAAATTAGATAAAATTTTAAAACATTTAAAATAAATTCTGTTGTTCGTAAAATTGTCTTCCAAACAATATATAAATGTAGAAAAAACACTGAATAAGGATATTCTAGTCCTATAATTAGTGTAGTTTTTGTATTTCTTATTATATTTAGGTGGAGGGTATTAAAAGCACAGCCGAATATTGCACTCTAACTTGTTATTCTTGGTCTGAAAAATAATAAAACCTATTTTTGTATTTTATAACGTTATACATATATTGTATCTCATTATAAATTGACAAAAAGTGAAAAAATGCAACTATAAACTTCCGAACAAGTGGAATGTTGAAATTCAGAAAACAATTCTTTGAAGAACGTTAGTCAAAAATTATCAGTCGTTTTTTTTTTTTTTTTTTTTGAGAACTCTAATGTACATTGTACATAGATTAGTACTATGAACTACAGTGAAATTCATTGTAAAAATTGTTTGACATTTGATTCTAAAAATAAAACATATTTAAATACTCAAATATGTATGTATGTAATTTTAATTTATCTACTCGTATGTACGGATTTTTCAATAAGAACTAAGGTGCATATTATATCTAATAACATGTGAGTTTTGATACTTTACTTGCTGACATATCATCGAAAATTCAGTTGTAATGAAAATTCGTCCGTTACAGTGAATGGGTCATGATATCGAGATATGTTAACTTTTGGCCTATTATTGATGGAGATATCGTTGACATAATTTTTCGAACGTATAATTTCACTGTTTACATCATTGCTCAATATAATTTTTCATTTATAATTATTAAATCTTACTATTTCCAATACAATAAACATTTGAATGATTTTAATACATATAAATTCTTTATTATTTTTTTTTTAACTAAAGTTCTTATTTGTTAAATCTGACACGGTGTTGGTTGAAATTATTTTTCAATTAAACAATTATATTTTACTTTCGAGATTAAGGTCAATATTGTATGATTATTGGACACTTGTATTGAAAAATTGATTATAAAACCAAAAAATTTAACAAAATATGTAGATGATTTGTTTTGCATAATTTTAGAAAGTGAAATAGAATAATATTGACGATTTTTAACTCATTTAAACCAAATATTAAATTTACTATAGAAAAATAATGTAATTCTATACTTTCTTATTTAGACACTTTAATAATAAAGAGAGGTAATAAATTATTAATAGACCTTCATCATCAGGAAGAATAATTATTTACTATTCAAAACATCATAAAATAATTATTATTAATACAGCAAAAAATCTTATAGAGGGAATATTAACAATAAGTGATAAGGAATTCCACAAGAAAAATATAGAAACGATTAAAAAAATATTAAAGGATAATAATTTCCCTATTAATATAATTTGTAAATTAATAAGACAATTCAAAAATAAAACAAGTAAGAGTGCTATATTCGGCTATGCCGAATCTTATATACCCTTCACCTTTGTTGTAGATGCATAATTATATTATGCATAATTATGTCGATAAACACGCCATCTGTTGATGAATTTGTTCGTAACAATATTAATACACTTTGTTTGATCAACGCCATCTGTTGATGAGTTTGTTCGTAACAATATTAATACACTTTGTTTGATCAACGCCATCTGTTGTTGAAATTATTCGTAACAATATTAATACAATTAGTTTTTTTGATGAAATTTTCAGAGGTTGTCTCGGATTTTTGCTCATATCTCCGTTATTTATGGACGGATTTTGCTGATAGCAAACTTCTCGAAAGCATGTCTGGCAGAATTATTGAAGATTTGGATCCCGAAGATATCTGGGGTCTTCAGAAAATTGATTTCAACATCCAGACAGACAAACGGACATGGCTTAATAGACTCCGCTATCTATAAGGATCCAGAAGAAGGGTATAATGAATAACACAAAAAGATTTTCTGAACCTAAAATATATAAATCATTAACTTATGTACCTAAAATATCCGAAAGATTAGAAAAATCTAATATATTTGATGACACAAAATATAAAATGGTTCCAAAAATGTATAATACAGTAGGCAGATTATTCAGTAAAATAAAAGATAGGATACCTAAATTAGAAATGTCAAACGTAGTTTATAAAATACCATGTAATGGTAATAACAATGAAAAATGTAGCAAAGTATATGTACCTAGGTACAACTAAAAATAAATTAAAAACTAGAATCTGATCAAAAATATAGAGATATATCATCACAAAAAAACAGCATTATCATCACATTTTGCAAATTTGAATCACTATCCCGACTTTGAAAACATACCAGTTTTGAAAACAGAAAATAATTATAAACGTCGTTATATGTTAGAAATGTTAGAAATTATTAATGTACCAAAAAATCTAACGTATAGACACTTAATTTATAAAAACACAAAAACTAAAATATTTTTCATATTAATATTTTTGTTTGTGTAATATTTAAATTTTGACAATTACTGTTATTTTTGAAAAATATTTTTATTGTTATTTTAAATTTTTAATAAAAAATAAAAACAATATTGACCTTAATCTCGAAAATAAAATATAATTGTTTAATAAATAAAAAGGTCGAACAATCAGAATAAAATAAGTGAGAACAATAAGTGAGAACAAATCTATATAAGAAGAAGAAAATGAACTACAATAGTATTTTTCAATTTTAGTTTCCTCTCAATATGCATTTCATATAAAATTAAAATTATAAGAACAAATTAAGGTCTATAGGCTTTTGAATACGGACAATTCACCATTCACCAGTGCCATCTATACTGGTGTGCTTTATACATATGAATATCTTTAAGGGTCATAAGATAATTGCCTAAATTTAGTAATAAAAACAATATTTTTAACTTTGTATTTAAAACATCATGAAATTAACTTACATATACATGTATGTACATATGTATTTATTTATATAACAAAGTTATTAGTTTCTTAGTTTTCTTTTTTGCAAAATAAAGAAATGAATAAAAAATATTTGAGGTAAAATTGTTTTGAAATGCGTCTTTAAGCACTTCTAGAATTTATAAAACGCAGGTATTTCGTACCAACGAACCACTGCAAACAAATTCCCTTTCGTATTACTGCATATTCGTAGAACAGACAATGCATTAGTACAACTGCACATCCACTATACATATGTACTTATATGCATATCGCACTCTAAATATAAAAGGGTCACAACTCAAAATGTTTCAAAACTGACTTTTTCCATAAATTCTCTAACTAGTGCAAAAATTTCATTCACATCACTATCTTCTTTAACTGGAAAAATACAGTTATGTCCATTTTTATGTTAAGTGTGTTTGTGCACCAGTATTGCCAGAAAATTAATTTCAAAATATGCTAAAACTTGAAACACTAAGTGCTAAAATGTTCTACAGAAGAAAAAATAAGTGCTAAATTTTTTCAATGTAACAATACAATTTTTATTTTAAATGTTACAAATAACAATTGTTGACTTGTTTTAATAGTTTACATCTATATATATAAAATACAATGTTTGTATGTTTGTCCTCTATAGACTCTAAAACTATCCAACCGATTTGGCCCAAACCGGTTTCATTTGAAAAGTTATAGTCCAAATTATGTTTTCGGCTATATATATTTCAAGTCGGCGTGGCCTCTCCCACATAAATTGAATAACATCATATATCTTGACTATTGTGATAGCAAGAGTTTTGAAACATTGCAGTATCCCATATGTTACTGGTTTGAATAATCAGGAAAAAAATGGGCAGGATCGGACCAGTGGGAGTGGCAGCTCCCATACAAAGTAAATATTTAATATCATATATCTACAGTTCTATAATAGCCAGATTCTTAGAAATTTGTGCACGTTGATTATATTATGAATAGTCATGGGAAAATTGTGCGGGATCATACCAGTGGGCGTAGAAGCTCCCATACAAAGTGAATATTTAGCTCATATACAAAATTAATATTAATATTAAATATCTAGGGTTCTATATTAGCTATTCAAATTTTGTACGAGTCCATCAATCTATATATATAAAAATGAATGTTTGTATGAATGTGTGTCCTTTATAGACATGCATCTGATCATGTGATGATCTTCGGCAAAGTTGTTGTGCATGAGACCGGGAAGGTTTCTGAGTTGGTACGATCACGCCTACTCTAACGCCCAATTTTTTTAATTGATTAATTGCTTCTGCATGGGTTTTTATGTGCCACGCCCACTTTCACGCCCCATCTCAAAAAATTATTGGTTGTATGTATGTCCTTTATAGAATCGTAAACTATGCATTTGGTCATGTTGATCTTCGGCAAAGTTGTTGTGTATGAGTCCGGGAAGGTTCCTTAGTTTGTACGACCACGCCTACTCTAACGCCCACTTTTTAAATTGATTAATTTCTTCTGCATGGGTTTTTACAGAATTACTTCAAACAATTTGTATACACATCTTACTGAAGAAATTTTATGTGCCAAAGCTTCTTATTTCTTTCGACCAATGTGTAATTGGTTCTACTCGGGTTTTAACATATTTACTTCAAATCGAATACACATGTTACTCTAGGTGAGGTAAAAATTAAGATTCATACTCCAAGGTCCATCTTTTGCAGGACAACGCCTGCCGGGAATTCCAGACCGCTGGACCGATCTTACTAAAAATTTGACGTAATATAACTAAGTCTCCGGCATGACTAAGAATACTTCTTTCGACCGACTTTCTTTCAAAATGAGAAGAATAAATAAAATTACTCAAAATTAATTGAATATTTGTGTAATGTCTTTCTTTCAAATTTATTTTAATTGGTAGCTTTTTAGCATAATTTCGATAAACAATAATAAATCTAGCACTAAAAGTGCTAAAATGGCAACACTGCTGTGCACGATGAACTTTTTTGTCTCTCCTGAAAATTTTTGTATTTTGAGTTGTGACCCTTATGTATTTTTGGATGAGAAGGGAAAAAAGAATAAAAGGGATACAAACTTGACGGTACTAGTCAATTTTCTTATTTCCTTTTGTTTGTTTTCTTTCATGCATGTTGATTTGCATGAAAGAGTACGAAAATTGAATTAAACTTGGATTAAAACATACACATGAATAACTTTGTTCGGGTTTTATTCCCAATTACATTTACTTGCTCGAGTCTAACAAGGTTAAATTTATCGCTCCCGATACTTGGAATCAGATAAATGTTTATGTATTATATTGTTAAACCTTCTTTGCATGATATTTTCTTTATTGGTGAAATAAATCAAGGTGATATAATTCGTGTTCAAAATTAAAGGAAAAATGGTTTAAAAAAATCTTAGTAGGTATGTATATATGTATATACAATATAAGTAAATTTAGCAACAAAACAATATGATGAAAAGAAATTTCCATCATCATTAAATGTTAAATCATTAGCTTAGTACTAAATAGAAGTCAAAGAGGGCATTCAATGTTATGATGAAAATTTCCACCACTATCCAAAAAAGGGTTATACTAACTTTTGTACCCGGCGTTGCCCGGGATGTTGTTGATATTTTATTCCTGGCCGCTGATCATTTAATATTTTGCGAATCTGTTAGATCTAATTGCTACTGAAAATTGTGTACTAATAAAGAGTTATTTTTCATCATTAAAGGAACAGATGTCCCGATTAAGTAGTTGTGTTTGAAAAAAAAAATGCTTACCAGCTGTTAGATATCAGAACAAACGGTTCTCTGCTAAAAAGTAATCGTATATAAAAATATCATCTCTGAAAACTTAAATATTTTTACAGAATTTTTTAGTCTTCAGGTCATTAATAATCATCGTCAAATAGGGTTTATATAAGTATATAGGGTGATTAATGTAGAATTTTTTTTCAGATCATGTCATACTGTCATCTTATTTTGATACAGTATAGCTTGTATCCACGATGATTCAGATATTACAACGTTGTCAGAAAAATGTGCAGAAATTGTCTAACAACCGTGTATACTTAAAATGTTTGTCTTCCAACGTTGTAAAAAAAAGCATTTTCAGCACATTGGAAGACAGAAATATTGTCACACATCTAACAATCGTGTAAACACACAATTTTGGCATTGTCAGTGCTTTAAGACAATTGTCAAACACTTTTCATTGTCATATGTGCAAAGTTTATGCATCTGCCCATGGCAGCACTGTCATAGAAATTATTTCTAAATGCAACTCTGTATATACATAAATACACAAACAAGTGTGTATTAATAAAATTTTTGAAAAAAATGGAAGAAAATTACAGAATTAAATTAAAGTGTGCATTAATAAAATTTTTCAAAAAAGTGGAAGAAAATTAAAGAATTAAATTAAAGAAAATAAAAAATGGATAGCGACATATTTTTTGATGAATCCTGTTTAATAGAGTGCAGATAAAATGGTTCCAATTGCTCTTTTTTGTTCCATGACAATATTTAAAATTTTTAAACACACACACAGAGCTGCAAAACGAATTTGACAATGCCACACAACAATCTGACAACTGTGTGAACTGACAATTTCGGTTGACAGATAAATTCATTGTGTGACAATTGTGTGCAAATGAAATTGTTAGTTTTCTTACAGTCGTGTAAACTGACAATTTACCTTTTGCTAAAAATTGTTCAATGTCAGTACATTGCTAGCATATTGGTAGATATGACAACGTTGTAATATCTGACGATCGTGGACACATAGCTTATTTCGCTATGGAAAGACTCACATCGCATCAACATACATACATATGTTGGATCATCGACTTTCAAAGAAATGCACAATTCCCATTTTTACTCGTTATTACCATTTAAGTGTCGTATTATGAAGAAATAACTTCTCAAATAAATATTTTTGTGATTGCATTAAGCTACAACACTAATTTCGTTGTCTTAAAACAACGGATACAAAAAAGTACAAAAACACAAATCAAATGAATTTTTGTAAATTTTTATCTATTTTTTAATTTTTTCTCAAGAACATCAATACTTATGTTTATAGATACAAAAACCCGTATCCGTTCTTAAGAAAAAAGTTTTTAAATTAAATTAAAAATGAAATTTGTCCTGCTAGTGATTACACAAGTTACAGATGCAATTGTGACCAAGTTAATAACTAAAGTGGGTCATCATAAAATGACATTTATTTAAATGAATTTAAAATAGTAGACAAACTACATAAAACAACAGTCAACAAAATAAGCAATCAACAATATTGTCTCTGTTACTCCTGACTGTATGCGACCTTTTCTTCTTTTCAGCCAGTAGAGAACTGCGTCGTATATCCATCGCTTAGAATTTTATTTACTTTTGATTTTTTCGCTTTTATAACTATGTAAATAAACAAGTAAATAAAATAGTGGACCTTAATGTTGGATAAAGTTTATTAGTGCACCCCAAACTTTTTATACTACGCCCCATTTATCAATTTTAAAATCTTCCATAGCCCCTAAAAATTTGCTCAATATGCGTTCTTCCAGAAAAACTTATGTAACTGATTACAATGAAAATAATTTCACTTACGATATGAGACAAATTTTATCTAATGCATACAACACTAATTCTTCTATGCCCATCCAATAACATATTTTCATAAAACTATCACAATATTGATATATATTGGGGCTATATCTTGAGTACTAGTCCAACACACGAACAATATCAGTGACTGTTTTTACAAATTCAAAACAACTTGATTAAAAATTGTCGATGAGGTGAGGTCTGGAGACCTCATGGACTGCGTAACATCATTAAATGAATTCGGTGCGCATAATGACGTAGTCAGAGACCGATGCACTTTCATCGAAGCTGAACCTTCCTTTGTCATTCCTTGGGTATATGATACCCATTCATTCTTTTATTAAATCTGAATTTTCCGAACATTAGGGTGACATGTCTGTATTCAGGTTGGCCAAAACTATTAATCTATACATACAAATGGTTGTTATTGCTCGGAAAGAGCAATTTTAGTATATTGACTAGATTATTTATGGAACATTGTAGTATTTATTTTAGATAATGTTTTTACAAAATAGAGCAGATTTTGCGACACATCAAATCTAATATTTAGAAACTACATGCCTTTAGGGCTTACCCCCTATGTATGGAATCTCTGGTGAACATACAATGTACAAATGTACGATTTAACATACAACCAACACTATGCACTTTAAATGCAAGTACATACATACGAGTATGTATGAATCTTGAATACTTGTTGAATCATTTCAAACAGCAGCACTTAGATGAACAAAAATCTTATGCTTCTAGTACAACGAACAACTATCGAATGAGACAATGGACAGATATTAAAAAGAACAATATGTTCCGATACTGAACTGATAAGAGTACATGCTGCGCTACAGGAGGGTGTCAAAGTTGTTGACATGCTAGCAACAAATCGTAAGCACACATCGTAAACTGAAAGAATACTTATGTACATAAATGTTATTAAAAAAAACTATAAACTTACAAAGAAAAAATTGTAGTTTATTAAAGGAATATCCGGGTCTCCTGACAATGTCCGTTCAGAAAACAACAACAGCAATGTTAGTACCTCAAGAAGAATGCATGTGTGTGGTTTTCAAAACTATCAGGCAATTAAATATCCAAATTTTTAAAGCGGACACACATTCTTAACGACAAATTTTTGACAAAATTCAGCAACTGGATAATGAAACATAATATATAAAATTAATGTTAAACAGCTACCGGGAGCAACATTTTCTTCTGCAGCGAAACGGACCCAAATATAAATAAAAAAAAATAAAAATTAGTAAAAAAAAAAGGCAATAAATAATTAAAAACAAGTAAGAAAACATAGTCGGTCAAGCCCGACCATATAATACGCTACAGCTGGTATATGTGTTAAAACAGATTTTTAGAAATGGGATCTATATAGCAGCTATGACCTATTATGGACCGATCATCCAAAAATGTAGTGGCATGACTTCTGTGCATATAAATATTATTTGTGTTAAATTTTCTCTCGATATAAACACTTATAAAAGATTTATAGATGTTAAAGTGATTTTCGATGGGATCTTCTATGGGAGTTATAACAAATTATGAACCGAATGTTATAAAATTAATTGTCATGATTTCTGTATACATATATGAAACTTATTTGTGTTTAATTTCATTTGGATACTAACATTATTAAGAGATTTATTTTTGTTAAAGTGATTTTAGGAAGTAGACCTTGTATGGGAGCTATGACTAATTATAGACCGATCATCACAAAATTGGGCCAAATGAAAAAGACGTATGTTGAACATGATTTGGATACAAACATTTTTAGGAGCCTTATGCTCTTTAAAGTCTTATATGGGAGCTATGGTCAATTATTGACCGATCTGCACAAAATTTGTTAATGAGATTAGGCTTCATGTACAACTTATTCCTGCAGAATATTACTTTACAAAAAACTGCGTTATCTCATCATTGTAGTAAATTAATTCACTATCCAAACTTTGAAAATGTATCGGTATTAAACACTGAAAATAACTACAAACGTCGTTATATGTTAGAAATGTTACAGATAAATAATGTGCCTACAACTAAAAGGATTAACTACAAAGCAGATACTGAAAATGTAGCACAGATTTATAGACATTTAGTACATAAAAAATAACACAACTTACAAATATTGTATACCCAATTAGTAATATTTTCTATGTGTTATAACGTGTTTTAATATTTTGTTATGTTAAAAATTTTCATACACTTTTTCCTATGACAAATAATTTTAAATTTTTAAAGTTGAAATTTTTTTCCTGAAGAAGCTACACAAAAAACGTAGCGAAATATTGAAAATAAAAATTGTCATGTTTTAAAAAAAGACCTTAAGCTTGAACAATTACTAAAATATTGATAATAATAAAAAAGGTCAAATAAACTATGTATGTATAATAAAAAATATTTTTTCTTTTATTTGTATAATATAAATTTCTTCAAAGTATTATCCATTGTTAGCTATGATTATTCCCATTTTTCTGGTAACATATTGTTACGTTTTTACTAAAAAAAAAAACGTTGGTATATTTCCTTTACATAAACAAACTACTTGACGTAAAAAAAAACGTCAAGTAGTTTAAAAAAATATAACGAGTCTTTAGTTATTCGAATATACAAAATAATCCAAATAATCACTCTGTCTTTTAATACTCATTTACAATTTACTTCAACACACACTTAAATTATGGTTTAAGAACGCACAATAATCTAACTTACCGATCCGGTTAGGCTATTTATACGCTAACATCAGTTCTAATTGATTAATTAATTAAAAAAAACTTTGTTTTCACTATTATATTAAACTAGCTGACCGCCCCGGCTGAATAGAGTAAAAAAATCAGCCAAATCGCTTAAGCCGTTTTCACGTGATGCCATTTCATTTTTATATATCTATATATATGTATTTACAACCTGCCTGTTCTTATTTATTTGCAAATAAAATCTAAATTTGTACAGTATACTTTAGGGAGTTTTATCCGGAATTTTAGATTTTTTTTTCTTTACAAACCATCACCTGAGAATTTCGAATCGAATAAAAAAATCAGCCAAATCGCTCCAGCCGTTCTCACGTAATGCCATTACATACAGGGACCATTGCATTTTTATATAAGTTTGTATGTATATAAATAGATAGAACATAACTAAATGAGAATAAATTACAGACCCTTCAAAATTTGATATATGTACTCGGTTAGAAATCCCGCATTTTAAGTTATTCAACTAATAATTTTTACTTTTAGCTCTTTTTTGTGTAAACAATTTAAGTATTAGAATAAATTTCATTAATTCCAATAATGGTAAAATGATTGAGTTTTGTTAATCTAATTTTTAAAATAAGTAACATTTATCGAACATTTATTATTATTATTTTTAATTATATTAATACTGTTTATTGTTCTATTCTCTTTTGAACCTGCCATTTCGTTTACACGTGTATCTTAAATTTTCAAAGATTAACAACTTTGCGTAGAATAAGACGGAGAAAATATAAGAAGAAAACAAATGGAAATAAGAAAATTGTCATTATATACATATGTATGTATCCCTTTTATTCTCTTTTCCCTTCTTATCCAAAAATACATACATACATACATACATACCTTGAGAAGTCAGAATTGATTCTTTAAAAAACTGGTGAGAAATTCTCATTGAAACAAAAAATACCAGTATTGAATCCTTCTATGAATGTATCTATACATAAATAAATATTTAAAACAAATCACCATTTAATTTCCGTTTCATTGAATTTACAAACACATTCAACACTATTACAACTACATTTATAGAATTTATTAAAATTATTTAACATCCACGTGTCAATCAACAAGGACGTGTCAAAGCCATTATTATTACACTAACAAGAACATACACCACAATTATGTTTTGTAATAGATCAATTATCCATCCACAAGAAGCCACCCTCTGATTAAAGCATGAATAGAAAAAAATACCACTAGCGTGACTTTTCTAAAGGAATGTTAGGTTAGAAGAAATTTTTATCATATTTTCCCAATTACCACCATGCCATTATCATCATCATCATCTTTATCATCGTCATCTTAATCAAGCAATCAACACTTAACAAGCAATAATTCAATTTATTTTACACCATTTACAATATTATTCGTAATTCTAATGCAGTCACTTCAAAATTGGTAGTTTGCGATATTTTTTACATTTCGCAAGTTGTTTTGCAGATCTATACTAGTAGTTTCAAATTTCGAGAAGTTATGAAATTCGATTGATCTTAGTCAATACTTAATTATCTATCTAAGTAAATTCAGAATATTATGGCAAATATTAGGAAAAATATATCTTAATCTGGATAAATTGTATCCACAGATTTGTATGCACTTCTGAACGAAATGGCTCGAGAACAATTTGTACTAAAAAAACATTCGTGCTTACAATTATCGATTTAGTTTATTTGATATATAACAATGTTCCATTAGGAAAAGTTTCCTACACTGTCCTCAATCACGCCTTAAGGGTTGAAACAATTTTATTAAATTTAAAACATAGATGGATCTTTACTTGGAAGGGGAAAAATTAACGTGTAAGAGTTTTAAATTCAGCTGTACCAAATCGTATATCCCCTCCACACTATTTGTGGCAAATTCTTTCAAGGTCTCGATTAGCCACTATCGTGTGTTAATCATATTAAACTGACGCACAATTTACCATTTTCAACAGAACTTGTCGAAAACATTTTTTAATAATCGAACCGATTTTACTTATTTTCATTAACAAACAGCTCTGATTAACAAAAATTATTTATGGTTAATTTCATTCTCCAAACTATTTTCTTTAAGACTCTATCGTGTTTACAACACACGGTTAGACTTACTAGATCGTCTTAGAATTTCATAACGACACAAAATATACATACATATGTATTTGTAACACAAATATTATAACGTTTTTCTTACAGAGGTCGAAAAACTCGATCCAGTATGTCCTAAGATAAGTTTTGCAAACTTTTTCGGTATTAATCTCAGACAATTATTAAGGCAAAATATTTATATTTTGTTAAACGTTATTATTCTATTTAAAGACTTTTAGGACATCATTGGAAAACTTCTTGGATATTCTTTTTCAATACTTGCAATTTGTTTGTTAGTAATTTTGGTATGTACTATATACATTCCTTATTTTATATTTTTATTCTGCATTAAATTCATAATTATTTAATCTTATTTTTTAAGGACTTAAAAACTTTTTTTGAAATTACTATTTCCGCAGCCACCGATCATCATGAAATGTGATTACGCTTGTCGAATTTCAACTGGATAGTCATTTTTACAAAAGATTTATGTTCATTTATGGTCAAAATTATGGGCCGATGAAAACAAAATATTGTTTTGAGATTTCACTTTACACGAAACTTATTATTGCAGAATTTTGTTTAGATACGGCTTTTCTATACACATTTATGTACCATTTCCATACCATATTTGTATGGGGGCTATGAGAATTTGTGGACCAACTGCTACCATTTTCAACAGGACTTGTCCTTCTATAATAAAAAAATGCATGATATATAGTAATATATTTGAAGAAAATTGCAAAAAATATCTGAAAAATATCGAGGTAGTCTGAAATTTTGATATACATATAACTCGGACCCAACAGGACCGATTTTGCCCATTTGCAATATCAAACATTTCGGTGGATCAATTAATGTTTGGTAAAACTTTCATTGTTCTATGTGTTTTTTTCAAAGCTCTATCGTGATTTAAACAGACGGACATGGCTAGATCGTCTTAGAATCTCATAAGGACCCAGAATATACGTTAAACGTATAAGATATATATATGTATGGTGGGTATGGCGTATATATATATGGTGGGTATACAAATAGATAAGTACAAATGATATAAAAAAAGTAATCTAAGAAAAAGTAGTATTAGAAAAATACCGTTATAACGATATAACCCATTGGCCGTTATATGTAACACGTTCTACGTGACCTTCATAGGAAGGTCACTAAATATTTTAAATGCGAGCTAAATTAAATTACAAATCAACGTAACTTAATTAATTCTAATATGTTTTGTGTTAAATGTGACTTGTCCCTTAGAATAGTTTTAATTGATACCTAACAAAACAACTCTATTGGTACTCTATTGGTATATACAAATTATTATTATATTTAAATAAGTGGAAAACCAACGTATTCTTTATGTAAAATTTATTTATAAAAGAAAAATATTTAATTTACCCGGGGTTTACACATGCAAGTAACAGTTCGAAAAACTCAATACAATCACATTTTTTAGTAATACACTCACATTTTTTTTCACTTGCAGGCTAGTTGAGTTTTTCGAATAAGTTTTCGTATATAATACGTACACAGCACTCGCATGCAAGTACTTGCATGTGTAAAGGCAGGGTTAAAGAAATTTGTTTGCAAATCTCAGTATTTTTTCTTTGACTAATAACCCTGCGTTTACACATGCAAGTACTTGCATGCGAGTGATGTGGCGTTACAAACATATGCACAAATCCAATATACCCTCCCCACTATGGTGGTGTATTGTATAACAATAATTCTTAGTATCTTTCTTTTTTTTGTTTATGTTGTTGTTTGTAACGCCCAGAAATATTGGTCCAGCATTAAATTATACCGATCGACTCAGAATCACTTTCTGATTCGATTTAACGATGTCCGTCCGTCCGTCTGGCTGGCACAGCACTCGCATGCAAGTACTTGCATGTCCGTCCGTCTGGCTGGCTGCGCAGAGTACATGTCGCATTTTTAAAGATATTTTGATAAAATTTGGTAAGTGATATTTTTTGGCCCAAGGACGGATTAGATTGAAACTAGTGGAAATCGGTCCATTATTTCACCTGGCCCCCATACAAAAGTCCTCCCGAAATTGAGGTTTACCGCTCATAAATGTTTGAATTATGCAAGGAACCAAACAGATAATATTTAACACAAATATATTTGATTTATATAAAAATATTACGGTACAATTTTATTGTGATCGGTCCATAATTAGTCGTAGCATTCATAAATGGCCCACTTCCGAAAATCACTTTAACGATCATAAATTTCTTAAGAATGTTGATAATCAAATAAAATTCGACACAAATAATATACAGAAATGATGACACCTAATTTTATAATGGTCGGTCCGTAATTAGTCGAAACTCCCATATAAGACCCTCCCTGTAATCCACTTTAACCACCATAAATCTTTTAAAAGTATATATTTATATCGAGGTAAAGTTTAACATACACAATATTTATATTCATAAAAATCATGACACTAAAGTTTTGGATGATCGGTCCATAATAGGTTATATCTCCCATATAGCTCCCAAACTGTTTTATACATATACTGGGTGTAGGGTATTATATGGTCGGGCTTGACCGACTATACTTTCTTACTTGTTTTATTTGTATTATATTTTCCTTCGATGGCACAAAATTTTTTGTAAATGTATTTGACCAACGGACAAAAAACCGAACCTCGCATCCGGGGAGCTAATGTCGCAGCAAACAAGAGCGTGTCAAGTCCATTGAACAAAAAGAGTCATTACACAATCGCTTTAATCAAATAGTGCGATTGCATCCATTAGAATTTAGCCATAACCTGGACATAATAAAAGACGATGAAGTTTTTAATACAATAATATAGTATACGTAATATGCAAATTTCAATAGAGCTACAATTGAAAATAGTTATTTTTCGCTTAGGGTCATCAGGCGATGAAGCATCAGTTCGCAAAATTGCATCCATTTTTTAAATAGGTGATGAAAGTACTATCCAAAATATTACAAGACGTGTATTTAAAGTTATTCTAAGACTTAAAAGTCATTTTTTATATTGGCCAAGAGAATGAGCTACCTGAATGTATTGGCTAAATTGATGGTTCTGAAATAAAGCCAAAGCACCTCATAAAAGTCATGAACTTTATATTTCAAGAAAACGCCAATATTCAATTAAAATCCAAGCTGTATGCGATTATAAGTTAGCTATAAAGCAAGTTACAATTGGATATCCCGGATCATGACGCAAAATTTTTTTCAATTCTCCACTTGCCAAACATATTTCTCTGCTTCACAATGGCTGGCCAGAAGCCGAAATAGCTCAGAGCATACATCTGAGAAAAGAGAAAAATTCTACAAACACTTTGCAAAATAGCACGTAAGAATAGTAAAGTAAAAGTTTAGTAATTGAAAAGAGTTAAAATTTTGAATGTTACGTTGTCGATTTCTGTTGAAAATCCAAAAAATGTACTTTCTAAAATAACACTTTCCTAATTAATATAATTTTGAATCAAGTAATTTATGTTTTGTGTTTTCAATATTTGATGTATTGTAATAAAATTTTTCACTCTGATTTTTATATTCAAACAAACAACAACGTATTGTTTTTAAATTCACAAGAGGTTATAGGCCCAGTTACCTATAAAATTAATAAATCAACAACGTCCTCACATCCTTGTTGAAGAATCCTAGTTAAATTGGAGAAAATTTAAGAGTCACTGAAGATGGCAGGAAACAGCTTCAAAATCGATTCACTTGGACGTGATAATTTCGAAACATGGAAAATACAGATGCAGGCATTGTTAATCAAGAACAACATATGGAAATATGTAACCGGAAACTATCAAAAGCCACAATCCCCAGCTCAAAAGGTAACAGAATGGGAAAATGGTGACGCTAATGCAAAAGCGGATTTAATACTGGCGATATCTCCATCAGTCCTGCAGTTCTTGCAGGACCGATGAATATGAATCCCTATAGAAACCCAAGAAACGTTAATGTCCCCAGAAACCCTAATGATAAAATTACTTGAGGAGTATAATGCTCGTCGAACAGTAAGTGAAAATAATAACGATGCTTTGATGGTGAAGAATTATAACAATGACAAGAATCAAACATCGAGTAGGAAAACTTTCAAGTACAAGCGCTACAATTGTGGTAGAATTGGCTATAAAGCAAATGAATGTAAGCCGAAACCAAACAAAAATAACGAGAAAACACCAAAGAACCCTGAAAATATAAAATCTATTGATTTTCACGTAAGTAACTCTAATGAAGAATGGTGTTTAGATTCAGGTGCTTGTCGCACATGGCATCAAATAAAGAAAAATTCCAGAATTTAGAACATACTAAAAATAAAGCCCTTTATTTGGCAAATAACTCTACAAATATTTCAGGCATTGGCACAGTTGAGATAAGAGCTAATGAGAATTATTCAGTTAAGCTTGAGAATATACTTTTTGTACCAGATCCACGTTCAAATCTTCTATCAGTATCAAAAATTACTCAAAATGGATATGAAGTCTTGAAATTGACAATCGTGGCAATCGTTCCAAATCCTAAAGATGGTGAAAAGATCCTGTCAGCTTTTAGGAAAAATGATTTATACTATGTTTCTGAAAAAGTTGAAGAATGTAAAATAGCAAACGAACCCACATCTATAGTAGATTGGCATGAGTGTTTTGGACACTTAAACGAGAAAGATCTCAAGAATTTAGTTCGTCAAGATGGGAATGAGTATTAATTTGAATGAGAAACTACCAACATGCGAGGTATGTATTCAAGGAAAACTTTCCCAGCAACCATTTAAATTGTCTGAAACAAAATCAGCTCAAGTTTTGTTACTGATACATAGCGACGTTTGTGGTCCTATGCGTTATAACTCATTAGGAGGAAGTAAATATTTTGTTACTTTTATAGATGATAAAAGTCGTTCCGAAGTCGAAGTTTTAGAGAAATTCATCGAATTCAAGAATATGATAGAAAAACAGAAAAAGAAAGTTATAAAAATTCTCAGAACTGATAATGGAGGAGAATACATCAGTAAAAATTTTGCAGAATATTTGAAGAATCAAGGAATTAAGCACGAGTTCACAATCGATTATACACCCCAGCAAAATGGAATTGCTGAGCGGAAAAATCGTACACTAGTAGAGATGGCTAGGTGCATGATGATCAAGTCAAAGTTGTCCACTGGATTTTGGGCTGAAGCTATACAGACAGCCAATTATATTCGTAACCGTTGCAATTCTCGTAGTATTGATGGAGAAACTCCATTCAAAATATGGACTGGTAGAATTCCAAATGTTAAATATTTTGGAAAATTTGGAACCGTTGCATATGTTCTAGACAAGAAACCTGGTAAAGCTAAATTTAATCCTAAATCTAAAAAATGTGTATTTCTAGAATACTCAGTACAATCTAAAGCATATAGATTATGGAATCCTCAACAAAGAAAATTGATTAAAAGTAGAGATGTTAAATTTACCGAAAATTTTGAAAACGAATGCGATTATACCGATTTTATTGATGACGAAATCTGGAAGATTAATGATGAAAATCGAAATGAACCTCGAACAACAAGTGGAAAATGAATCTAACCAAGACAATGAATTTGACGTAGTAGAAATAGCCGGAATTGCTCAAATAAGCGATCCACCAAATGTGATAAAAGCTTTAGAGTTAAAGGAATCCAATGAATGGAAACAAGCTATGAAAGTTGAGTATGCTGCTTTGATGAAGAATAGAACGTCGATAGACCTAAAGAAAAGAAAATTGTGAAATCAAAATGGATTTTAAGAACAAAATATAAGCCTGAAGGAATAGTATATATATAAAACAGTTTTTCAGAAATGTGCGCTATATGGGAGATATAACCTATTATGGACCGATCATCCAAAAATTTAGTGTCATGATTTCTGTGAATATAAATATTGTGTATGTTAAACTTTGTCTCGATATAAATACTTTTAAAATATTTATGGAGGTTAAAGTGGATTACGGGGAGGGTATTATATGGGAGTTTCGACTAATTACGGACCGACCATTATAAAATTAGGTGTCATCATTTCTGTATATTATTTGTGTCGAATTTTATTCGATTACTAACATTCTTATGAAATTTCTGATACCAACATTGTTTAGTGAGTTATGCTCTTTAAAGAGATTTTCGGAAGTGGGTCTTATATGGGAACTACAACTAATTATGGACCGATCACAATAAAATTGTACCGTATTGTTTGTATACATATAAAAATATATGTCCGTTCAATATTATTTGGATACCAACATTTTTGAGAGATTTCTGCTCTTTAAAGTGATTTTCGGAAGTAGGCATTATATGGGAGCTACGACTAATTATGGACAGATCTGCACAAAATTTGTATATGTGATTTGGCTTTATTTACCACACATTTGTGATGAAATTTGGTTCCTTGCATAATTCAAACATTTATGATCGGTAAACCCCAATTTCGGGAGGACTTTTGTATGGGAGCCAAGTGAAATAATGGACCGATTGCCACCAGTTCCGTATAATTTATATAATTTAAGGTGGGTGTTGGACCAATATTTCTGGGCGTTACAAACATATGCACAAATCCAATATACCCTCCCCACTATGGTGTCGTAGGTGTTGTACAAAATATTTTGTATATAGAAATTGTTGCTAATACGAGTACGTTGTACAACACCTACGACATTTTTACATATTTTTACAAATTGTTCAATTCACAAGTGATGTTGTAGTGTTGTAGGAGTTGTACGTTGTCTGAATTCACAATAGTTGCACAAATGTTGTTGGTAGTATATATGGGCAACTTCAAAAATTTACGACACTTAGAATTTTTGTTTTAATTTTTTTTTTTGTCTGACATCAATGTCGATTTGCGTGTGTATAAACCGATATTTGAGCATGTGAAATCCGTTCGCATTAATCATTTTTACTGCGGTTTTAAGTTTAAAAAATATATAAAAATTACAGTTTTTGAGGTTAGAAAATTTTTTTTCCTCCATGAAATTTTAAAACTTTCAAATTTTTTCGAGCGTTTTCAATTTTAGTATCAAGCTCAGTAAAGTCTTCTATTCGATGTACGTTTCAGCGCAATTGATACAGCGCTTTAGTTGTCACAAAGCGAAAAAAAATTCATTATTTTTGCACTTTATCAGTTTAGTCCGTCGCGAAGAATCTATTTAGATACCTAAACATGTTCCCATGCCATGTTTTGATATAAAAAAAGGTTAAAAAAAAATTTTGTTTATGCAAAAATTTTCAAGTTCATAAAATGTTTGCGTTTAAAAATTTTAAAGTGCGTTTTCGCCTCGGAGGTACCATTTATGAAGTTATTCACATCACGCAATGCACTATCCAACTTAAAAGACAATTCAGATTGTCGGACGCAAAAAAGATAAATTTTTACAAAATGTACGCTAATTTCTTTTAAGTTTGTGATCTCCGTAATACCAACTTGATATACCTCACACTTTATAAAATTACGCAATTTTTTTATTCTCTGCGCTTAAAACTCATTTTTATTAAACGGCGCAAAAACCCTATGTAAAATCTTCAAAAAGTTCAAAATTCGGAAAATTTTCGTTTCACTTGTAAACCACATGCAACTTTTCACCCAGCAGCGATATCAAATTTTTTTCTTTGTTGATATATCCTCCAAGTCTAGTGACTATATTTTGTATTGGTTTGGATCTGAAAGCTAAAAACTATTACAAAGAAAACGGATGGATGAAAAAACTCTTGCAAATTTCAAGTTGTTTTTTTAATTTTTCGAATTTTAGATGACCACCAATTCTTAAGGTGAACCCGAACCCCTTTACAACGTTTTTTTTTAATTCATAAAACTTAACGGAATAAGAGCCATAGTATGTCGGTTTCAGCAGGTGCTCAAAAAATTTGAAATAGCCCATATATACATATGTATGTAAATAGTTTGTACGAAACCTACGACATTTTTATATATGTATGTTTTTTAAATGTTCTATGAAAGTTTAAGTATTATTGCCAAAAGTTAAAATTGGTATCTCAATATGAAAATTACTCATTTAAGTTCAAAAAAATAAACAAACGGTAACTGAATTGAATTATTGTTACAAAATTGTATTTCAATTTAAATTTAACGGCCGGTATCAACATACAGCATGCTTATCAACATTCAACTTGTTTAGCAACATTTGCATTAGGTGAAGTTTGTATATATAAACATTGTTGTGCCACTTCTATTTGGATCCAAAATAGATTTTTTGACAGAAATTTGTATCAAAACTTATATCGTTATAACTTGGTAAATATTGTTTGCCTCTTCTGTGATGACCTCTACTTTGGCATCAAAATCAATTTCGTCATTTTAAAGCGCTCCATTACATTCTGGGAATGCTTAAACATTTTTTAAACTTGTAGAACCTTGAAAATTCCATAATATATATTTTTTATTTTATTTTGTTTTTTAGCATAAACTTAAAAAAACAATTTCCCCTGGTTAATTATTTTCTAATCAGACCCGATGAGATGAGGTACAAAGCACAACAGATCTTGATTTATTGACAAAAGTTTTTTCTCTCTATAGAATTCAATCATTAACGTCAAGTTAATAGACACAATCTCGATTTTTTTAGCGAATTAACAAGTCCAAAATATGTGAAAATAGCAAGATTTATAAATTTGATCAAAAAAAAAAGAACTTTATAGATTAGATCATTATAGCTCAATGCGAGGATAATATATAATATTATATATTATTATATACACTTTATTTGACTTTTAAATTTCACTAGTAAATGTTTCATTTAATATTTTAGACTTTTATTTATTTATTTTTTTATATAATTTTTGTTTTCATTTTTTCACAAATAGTGGTACTATTAAATAAATGATTTTTGTTGTTGTTTTACTTTAGCATACAGGGTGTATTAAATGTTTGTAATTTTTGTAATTCTTTAAGTTTTCTAAATAACTTTCAGGATGTAATTATGGGATTTTACAATATTGTATGTTGTCGTAGTTAATGAATTTTACATATAGTAGTTAAATTATATAAGTATGAATATATATATATGTTTTCCACTTCTAAAAAACAATGAAATATCTAAAGTTGTTTAAAACGAATTAGTTTTTTTATTTCAAAACTAAACATCTTTACAAGAATGATTTTATTGAATTTATGGCTGGAAGGATTGTACAAAGTATGAATATGAAATGAAAATTTTGAAAAAGTAATCAACTGAGTGTAGTAAAAATGACGGGAATGAAATAAATTGTTTTTTAGTTTATAATTTAGTTTTTTACGTGTTTGTTTATTATTAGAGTTTTATTATAAAGGAATTGTTTATTGTTTTATTAGTTTTTAAATTATTTAAATTAAATATATTGAGTTATATAGCGCTCTAAATGACGATTCCCTTTTTTGTTTGAATATACGATTTCTTAATTTTTTATTTTTTAATTTAATGTTTATATATTTTAAATTTAATAATAGGGGAGTTCTGTTTTATATTTGTTGGTGTTTAATATTTATTTTATTTGTTTTTTTTTTTTAATTAATCTCTTACAATGATTTTAATTTGTAGATTTGTGTGTTGTATAGTGAGATTTTTTTGTAATAAATACTTCTACATTTCATTTGCAGTGTTTATGTTTATTTCTTCCGTTTGTTGTTTTATAGGGCGCTCCAGCGCTACAATCATTTTACGTTTCTATTATTGTTTATTCTTTAAGCTGTATATTTTTGTTGTATATATTAAAATATTCGAATTTTAAGCTTCACTTTCGCCAGGCGCTGCATTCTCAGCCTCCTCGTTGATGGGTACAATTAGATTTTCCTTTGACATGAGATTGTATTTTGTTACAAAATGTGTAAACCGATGACAGAGATAAGTCTCAGCTTCGAATTCATCAAATATACGCCGGTGATGAAAATAAGCATGCGAAAAAATTCTGTAAACTCGACGACATACCGAACCCAGTTTAGTAACGGAAGATTCCTTTATTGAAACTCTGAAAGGAAAAAGACATACATTTTATATTATTTAGTTTAATAGAGTTTTATTGCAACCTATTATAGAGGATGCGGAACATGCACAGATGCAATTAATTATGGGACGTAACAATATATTTACTAAAAAACACCTACCGGCTTGGAAAATATTTATTGCTATTGAGTAGACAAGCAGCGCCGTCTAATGTATGACGGGTGTAATCAATGGCAGGACATTCTTTAGGTGTTTTATGAGCTGCGCATAAAAATATCCATTGATCGGTGGCAGTCATTTGGGTGCAAGTAGAGGGTGAACATTGTTTTTGCAAACGCACTGCAAGACCATTTAATTCCATACAAAATTGCCTAAACAATGGAATAAAAGATTCACAAACACAGAATGAATAGAAGACAAAGCATTCAATAAACATGAAGGAGGGGAGCAGAGAAAGTTTTATACCCACCTCAAATGCTCATATTTCCAAACACCCTCATCTTGAGCCTCTGGCATAGTTAATATGAGTTCCACATTTGAGGGGTCCCTTTTAATCAATTGTTGTATATACTGTTGTACAGCTAATGTGCTGTCCATTTCCTCCAAGGGTTCATCGGGCCAACGACAGAAGTCCTATGTACCAAAAAAAAAATTAATTCATTAAAAATATAATTGTATTCTTCCCTATTTGCCTCATACATACGTATTTTGTGAAAAAAAAATTATGTATTTGATTTTAAAATTTCATATTCAATTTTACCTTCGCCTTAGTTCCTGGTCTATTTCTACGTACAATTGTTGTACCATCAGCCATCTTCATGTTTTCTTTCAACTTCTTTTCTACTACTCTGCCACACTGAAAAGTAATGCGAGCAGTTTTTACTAAGTTAATATTCTCTTTCTATCCACGTCAATTTTAACAAAGCTATTATCTACAGATGAATATGAAAAGAATAATTAAAGAAATTTATGACGAACACCTCAGGTTTTAATAAATTTTTTAAATATTTTATTAAAAACGAAGAAAAACCTTTCTTATATGCAGTTTTTCTCGTTTTCTCTTTTTCACTTTTCTTTCGTATAAATGAAAAAATTGACAATTATGTGTATTTGTAATCTGAGATGCCATATGTATGGTCAATAAGTAGAGGAATATACGACAATATAAAAGGTTGTTTTCTCAGCTAATTTTATAATGCAACACTGTGATAAATCTTGATTAATATTAGGCTACTTTGGCCGCTACGATTTTCTTTAATGTGTGTTCACGTTACAAATCTTACAAAAGTACATACTATATAATAGTACACTATATAGAATAGTGAAACTAGTTTTGCATTCTTAATCCTAATTTAAAGCCTAATGTAGCTATAAACGCATTCGAACGCATTAGTTCTTTTATTCGACCTTTTTTCAATGTGCTATAATTTCTTTTTTCGAGCAATTAGGTCACTTTTAATATTTATATAAAAACTCGATTTACCAACAAACTTGAGAAAATCATGCTTTTCTCTACAGAAAAAACGTATGAAAAATAAGTTCAATTAAAGCTGAAACGAATCGCTTAATTTATTAACCAATTTAGCGTTTTTAGATTCTTAGAAGTTAACACCTCTTAATTTCCGAACACTTCCATCATCGAATCAAAGAAAAGACAAAGAAAGAAAACACAAGTTGTTGTTGGAAGAAAAACTTAACACGAATTGCGTAGTGAAAAAATATTGAAAAATCATAAATAATTCATTAAAAATATTAAAAAAAAATTGTGATAAATATTTAATAAATTTTATAACATCTTGAAGTTAAAAAGCGACTCAAAGTTTTAAGATGTCTTACGCCTATTTATTCAAATACATTATTATTGGTGATACAGGTATGTGAAAGTAAAAAAAAGAATATTAAAATTATTAGCAATAAAAATTAAATCTATTCATTAATTATGAAATCTTGTGATAATTATATAGCCATATACATATATTAAGATAGCATATGTTAACTTCAAATTTACAAATTCTTTGGATGTGGAAGAATATTTATGGCCAAAATCAATTTTTATGAATACTTAAGTTTATGCATTTGTCATGGTTGAAAAATCAATAATTTTCGTACTCGGTGTAAAGTTAGATATATGTATGGTGATTGTTGCTGGTCGTTTTTTGTTGTTATTTTTTTCATTATAAGTATGTATGTATATCAGTAGTTATTTAGTGTTGTTGTTATTCTTGCCAATGATGATGTTACACGGGGGTTGTTGTGTTTGGCAAGTGTAGGTATTGTTTGTAGAAATCTGTATGTGTACTGTTTTTGTTATGTTTTTCCTTTGTCTGCTATTTCATACAAATAGATTTATTACTGACCGTTGTTGTTGCTTTGGCAATTTACTTTTTACTGTTTGGGGTTGAGTTGAATCAGCTAACCACCCTCTTGTTTTATTTTTTCTACGAAATTCCCAGAGTGTTGGTAAATTTTCCTTATTAAAGAAACCTTAACTGGTTGAATGTTAAATTTTAGCAAGACATGTACATTGGATGAAGTGGAGTTAAGTAAAAAATATTTTGTATGCATTGGGGTAATTTTTGTTTTCTTTATTTTCGTCTTTTTCTATGTAAACACAATTACATACATACTGTTATTTGTATTTGGTGTTGGTGGGTGTTGTCAATTGCTGATTTTTCAATTCTATTTGGGGAAATTAAACAGCTGTTTGTTTATTCACTGATAAGTTCATCCCCAAAATTATTGATAAAGTTTTTGAGCTGTCTATGAATGAGGGATGTTATTTAATAAGAAACAGATGGATAATTACAAAATCATCTAACCGAATTTTAAACGATAATGAGAACAACATTTGTTACCGGGTAGGTAATAATTTTAATTACGTCTACAATTTTAGATAGAAATTTGGTTAATTAATGATGAATATACGATTAGGTATTTCTACTTCTATTTTCTTCTACTATAGTTGGGACATATTAATCTAACTTTCAAAATACTTTGTCCAAGCCTTGTTTTGATTAAATTTCCCCAAATGCATGGCTAGTAAATGAATAATAACGATATTAGTCAACATAAAATAAGGGGAAGCTTTATCAAAACTAGATGTTAGTTAAGTGTATCTAGTACATACATATGTATGTAGTTGCACAATTATTAATAATTTAGTAAGTTTTGCAAAAAGAATCTCAAGTTTATTCTCTCTTAAAATTGTATTATTCTTAAGCACATCTAGTATATAATGTTGACTATTGTTTTTCTATAATTTCTTTTCAGGTGTTGGTAAATCATGTCTCTTACTTCAATTTACCGATAAACGTTTCCAACCTGTGCATGATTTAACAATTGGTGTAGAATTCGGTGCCCGCATGATAACCATTGATGGCAAACAAATCAAATTACAAATATGGGATACCGCTGGACAAGAGGCATTCAGATCGATAACACGATCATATTATCGTGGTGCAGCTGGAGCTTTGTTGGTATATGACATTACAAGACGTGAAACGTTTAACCATTTGACAACATGGTTAGAAGATGCCCGACAACATTCAAATTCCAATATGGTTATAATGTTGATAGGAAATAAAAGGTATACAGAAATATTATTATTGTATTATTTACAAATTGTTGAATTTCTCATGTTGTTATCTAGCGATTTAGAGTCAAGGCGTGAAGTTAAAAAAGAGGAGGGTGAAGCATTCGCCCGTGAACATGGTTTAGTATTTATGGAAACATCAGCACGCACCGCCGCCAATGTTGAGGAAGCTTTTATTAATACGGCCAAAGAAATATATGAAAAGATTCAAGAAGGTGTTTTCGATATCAATAATGAGGTAAGTTTAATAAATATTTAAATTTTCTAAAAAAAATGTTCAATTGCAAAATATAAAGGTTTTTAGCAAGTACATATGTATGTATTTGTAACTTTTTCCCGTGTCTGTGCTTGACAAATATTTATCCAATATGTTTGTACAATTTTGTCATACCGATGCAATGACTCATCAGTTCTGTATTTCGATTTGAAAAGAAAATCGTACAAATTTGTATACTTGTTACATTGTATTTCGAAAGCTTTTGCTCCTGAATTATGCATTTCATGACAAAATTTTTCAATTATAGACACAGTGTTAACAAATTGTAGGCAATTATTCTTGGAATTTATGTTCCAAATAAAAATGAATTTTAATATAAAATACCGGTAATTTTCGAGATATTTTATTGGAGGAATACAATAATAATCTTTACCATTATTTCGACGGCTTTATCTTTATTTTGTTATCGTGTCCGTTTTTAGCCTTTGTGTAAGAATTAATTTATAGTCAAGTAAACATAATATGGAGTTTCTGATTACAATGATAAAATTATATTAAATGTGTACTGTTAAAAAAATTACTTTGTACAGCGCTATTAGTAATACCAAATTAATACCACAATGGCCTTTATCGTTTTCAATTTTTTTCTGTTTCCTTTAATGTTATTTTTTTAAAAACTCATTGAACATTTGTTTCTTTGCTGTTTAATTAACCAAAAGTAGAACATTTTAAATTTCGGATATTTAAGTCGTTGTATTATTTTAATTTATGTATGTACATATATATGTATGTACGTTTGTCATTCATTTGCAACCCTATAAAGAATAGATACATACATTCTGGATTATTATTATTATTGGTAAATGCATCGATTTAATGAATCTATATCAATTCTATAGGTTAGGTTAGTTTACATGGGCAGCCGTTCTTAGAAAACAACTCACTTGGGTCCATCGTGCTGATCCCATTGTGATACCCCGTTGGTAGACAACCTGTCGATTCACGATTCACCTTTCGAACCATCAAGATTCCTTGGTAAAGGTATATATGAATTTTGGATTCATCCATGATAGCTCACCAAAGCATGAAAGATAGGGTGACTCGAAGCAGAGGATGCTATGTGCCCCATATTAGAGTGGTTGTGGTTAACCTAGACGTCGAGTAGACACCTGCTATACTTTTTACGGCGGCTTTACTGTCAGTAAATATAAATTTATCTCCAGATTTTCGATAATACTTCAACCAGTTTGCAGCTCGCTTTATGGCAGAGATCTCTGTTTGAAGAACAAATCAGAAATCCGGAAGCCTCAAATAGGATTTGATCCCAAATTGTTTAATAAAGAATCCACCACCAACTCTATTTCACCTCTTGGAGCCGTCAGTAAAAATCCTTATTACTCCATCGGGAATAGAGTCCATCTACCCATGAGATCCTTGGCGTTGTTCTTACCGCAACTGTAATCAGGATGGCAAAGTTCCTTAGCACACGTTCAACGGCATTTTTATGTAAGGAATTCTTAAGTACATGCCACCACACCAGTACTCCATAGAAAAGAATGGACTTTACAACAACATTTACGATCCAATAAATTGATACCTTTGGAGTTATTTCCTCAGTTGGTTCCAATTGCCTATTTGCATGAGTATACTGTCACATAGCCTTTATTAATCCTGTTCTGTGTGTTCCAGGATAATTTTCTATCTAGAATAATGCCCAAGTATTTAGCACTTTCCGCAATCTTTTGTCTAATACCATTCAATTTCGGTGGAATAAATTTATCAATCCTTGTAAAGAGTACTAGGTCCGTTTTTTAGAGGCTTCACACTTAGTCCACATGATATCCTCCAGCTACTCAGTGTGCTAAGTGCTGACTCCATACATCAAGATATTGTATTAAAATATTTACCGGATATTAAAACCGCAACATTGTCCGCATATGCAACTGTCTTTATTCTCCTACTATCCATTTCAATCAGTTCATTGAAAAGTTCCACAATAGAGGGGATAGAACTCCTCCTTGAGGCGTACCGCGATTAGCTACTCTATATATCTATGTATATATCAATTCTATACATATGGCCAAATACAATTAATACACTAACGAATAATTACATTTGTGTAATTTTTACCCACTCATCGGTGTGTTTATTTTTCCCAAGAATGTTAAATTTCTCATTATTATGTTTTCCTTTTAGAATATTCCGCAAAAGAAATATGAATTAAACTAACTTAATTTCATTACTTATTAGGTACAATCTTTATTTTGCTCCATCAATCATCATAACTTTTCAAAAATCTAAGAAAAAGGGCAATTTTTTGCAAAAAAAAAATTAACAAAAAAACGACTCAAAATTAAGGAATAGATGCTTATTGTCCCCATACTTACATACATACATATATAACAAAATGTAAAATATAGAGAACCAATCATGGTAGTAAAGTTATGCTAGCATAGTTTCTAAATAAATCATTCTTCAATCACATTTTATAACGATATAAAATGGGCGAGAATGCAATTAAAACCATATCAAAAACATGTTTATATACATATGTATATTTTTTTATAAAAATATTAGGTTTTTGCTTCCATTTTAACATTTTATAGCAAAAAAAAAATTGAAACTTTGCGGATATAAAATTGTGAAAACAATTCGTAAACTCTAATTATCGGTTTATAACTTATCACAGTTGCGAATTTCCCATGCAAAATCCATATTCGGAAATAATTCTAACCCGCATAAATATTGAGATTTTCTAGAATAATTATTATTTCATACCAGAACTAACACTGGTTAAAGGATTGATGTTTGTCTGTTGGCTGACCGGCACCGCAGTGGTGCATGTGGTAGAACGCAAAGAATTCTGGTGAGAGAAAGTGGGATTTCTCGAAACATGTAAATTCAACAACCCAGGTTCGATCCCCAGTTAAGAAAAATTATCAAAATTTTTAACAATAAAAATTGTTCAAGTTGTAATTCCTAACTTCAGTAAAAATAATTTAATGAAAATTAAATTTAATGAACTCGAGCCTAACTAAAATGTATCAAGAAGTATTGATATTTTCCGTACTATATTTTTCTTTTTGGGAAACGGGAAATTAAGTAAAGCTTACAAACTAAGTAAAATGCTTAAGTTTTTCTTATTGGCTGAAATATATTTTATATAAACAATAAAAAGGACACTACATTCATTAAAAAAAAAATAAATAAATTTTATATAGATGTCAGTCAATCAATCAGCAGTTAAACTCATAAAAACTCTTGAATTTCATAAATTTCTAAAAACTTTAAAATTTGCAGCAATTTATACAATTTATTACTAAAACATAAAATATTATTATAATAAAATCAATAATTGTTTCTTTGTTTTTCAGGCCAACGGTATTAAAATTGGTCAACAGCATTCCCCCACAAATCCCTCACTGCCCGGTTCTGGTAATCAAGCTGGGTCAGCAAGTAGCGGTTGTTGTTAAAATTTGCTTGGTTTTTTCATGCAACTTTAACTAAAAAAAAAATAAAACCAACATCAAACTAACAGTTAAAAATACTTGTATTTTATTTTTTACACCATCTTTACACCATTTGATGAAAATATTTAAAAAAAAAAAAACAAATTATAGAAAAAATCGAACTACTGAAATTAAATTCTTCTCCTTTTTAATAATTAGACAACTCATACAACAAAATACAAAAAATAACAATTTCAAATTCTATTTATTGATAACCAAAAAGAAAACAGTCGAAAAAAGTGAAATCTATAGCAAAAAAAAAAAAAACATTTATAAATTTCACTTAAAGCTAGATAACAACAACACAATTATTACAATTAAAATATAATTATAAACTAAAAATAAATAAAAAATATTGTGCAAAAAACTTTATAATATAATATTTACAAATAAAACAACAAAACATTCTTAAAAATAATAATTGGCTTTTTTGTATAAAAACCTAATTTTTACAAAACTTAAACAGAAATATTCTCTTCAATAATCAACTTTGCTTCAAATAATTGAGATTAATTTATGATTTAGTTTATTTTCCTTTCACAATTTGTTGCTCCATGTTATTGTTTTATAAATATATTTTTCTTTAACGCCGTTAAGGATTCTTGTTTTGTTTTTATTTTTAGTTTAATTGTCACAACTTTCACTTTTAGATTTTATACTTTTTAAGTTTTACATGAAATCAAACCAGAAAACCAAACTACATATGTATATTGTGTGTGTGTTTTATATATAAAATTATTTAAATAAACTAAACTAAAGATAGTGAGCCTAAACTTATACACATTTAAAATATTAAATAAACAAGAGATTTTGGAAAAAAACAATTATGCATGTTAAAAATTATTTGTGAATACTTAAAAATGGGAGTTTTTAAATAAATTTGTTTAACTGGTGGTTTAATATGTATATGCATAGGTATAACAGGTTACATTATTATTTATTATTACAATATTTCGGGTATGTCATTTCAAAAAAATTGTAATTAAGCATCTACATATCTACATTTATGGGTGGTCACTTTTGTAAATGAACTGAGTTGTGAAACATTCCAACTTTAGGAATTATTCAGCCTTATTGTGAGTGTCGTTTTCTTTTTACGATAACGACTGTTTCGTAATAGATTAAAGAAACAAATTTAATTTTATCTTTAATCTATTACGAAAGAGTCGTTGTCGTAAAAAGAAAACGACACTCACTATAAGGCTGATTATTTAAATATGGAAAATTAAAGTATTGATTTAAGGCAAAACATGAGCATAATAATCATTGGTTAAATCACTATTGAAACACAATTCGAAGTACATATTTAAATTTTTTGGTGAAACACCAATCACCCCTATCGTGAATAAAAATTCCACATTGAATTTGTTCCCTTTTATTTTTTTAGCATTGAATTTTAATAGGAAAAATGTGAAAAGGGAACAAATTTAATGTGGAATTTTTATTCACGATAGGGGTGAATGATTTTCGGACGTGGTTTGTATTTGTATGTGAATTGTATGTATGTTTATTAGAAATATTCTTCAGTATGTTATGAATTTTAAATTTTATGGTGTATTAATAAAAAAACTAGAACCAAAACACTGCTTACCAGGGATGGAAAATATTTTTTTGGTTTTTTTTTATCAACTAGACAAATTAAATATTTAAACATTTAATTAATAAAATACCAACTTTACATAAAATGTACATAAATCTCATGTATATGCCATAAAAATAATACATGTGTATTTGTGTGCCAATGAACGTCTTTTGTGGGAATATCTTGTTGGAATAGCACTCAAACGATGCGTGATAAATAAGGAGAACATTTTTAATAAAATCTTCAGTTCCCTACCAGTGAACAGTTTTCAGTTAGCTATTATTACGAAATCTGTCACGTGATTAACAAAATAGAACCGCCATTTTGTCAAAATGTGATTGAAAATTGTAATAAAATAATGGTCGCAGGGACAGCTGTCCGATAACATTCATTTTAATTTTAATAAAAATTGCAAAAAGTTAAGTTATATTGTAAAACAGACCACTACTATACACGACTTAAGACGATGTGTTTTGACATGCATATGTAATAAACTAATTTAATTTTAATACATACATATATTCATGCGAATTCTATTTTCAAGGAACATTTACAATATGATAGAAAAGAACTGATTTATAATATATCAATCATAACCGACTAAAGTAAGAACTTTTTGTTGTCACTTTGTTTTGTTGCTAAGTTTTTTATTATTTTTATACTAAATTCTAAGGAAATTAAATCCTATAGAGTCTCCAATAAAGCAGCTAAAAGTCCTTAAAATATATATTCTTTCAGGTTAAAGAATATTAAAATAGTTAAAACATTTATTATTATTATTTTTACAAGATTGACCACCGCTTTAAAACGCTTAAAATGTAACGATAACACTAATTTGGATATTTCGGTATAGCATTTTGACTTACTTAGATAAATGTTTTTTTTTTAGCGGTAACGGTTGTTTCAGTAATGATAACAGTAACTTCAGAGTGGCTGATATTATTAATAACATTTATAAAAATAAGTTTACAATTGTAAATTTAACTAGATTTCAATAAAGCGCTTCCTTAAAAAAAGAAACATTTGTATTTTTACAATTTGAAATTATTTTTATATGTAACCATAACTAACGGTAAAAGGGTATTTTCAAATATTTGTTATTTTATCTGCAACGGTAATTGAGAGGCTACTTTAGGGGTAACGAAATCTTGACGGTAACTGTAGCCGTCAAGCTTTGATTTTATTGATATATTTTGTATGTCAAAGTTTCAAATACAAAAACAGTTTTGTTTGCAGATTATCAAATTCATTAATCAAAGGCGAAAACTAATTTTCTTTCAGTATTTCGAAGAACTGAATGAACCATACTGGGACGAATTATTCATTCCGTTCCGCGATTGCGGAAAGAAATTTTTTGTGCGGAAGCATAATTTGAAATTATTCATTCCGTTGCTGCGGTATTTTTCCTTTTTGTGGTATCATCTCTACACAGACAGTATTGCGGCATGCCGCAGGAATGAATAATTACATTTTACATATCGATCGATATTTCTTTCCGCTTAGTTTTCGTTTCCGTGCGGAATCAATAACACCACTCACTATAAAAATTATTATTTTACAAAGGATATTTTGACAAGTATTTATATATTCAGGGACCAAATAACCGCATTAGTGATCGAATGAGCTATCGTATCGAAAAATGATTTCGATATCGAAATTATGATAAAATGTACTAAATTTCTTGCTCGATATCGAATGCCATAATCTCAAATAAGAAAATTACGATCAATTTCACTCGATATCGAATGCGGTAATTTAGCCCCAGGTATGTGATGGAAATCGAAAACGAAAACGAGTGAGTTTTAGAAGTTAATTTTTTCAGAATAATTCTGTATTGAAACAGTTTTATCCCACAAAATATAAGGACAATTTGCTATTAAAGAGAATCTTAAAACAAAAATTTTAAAAATTTGATTAGAAATACTTTAAAATGGACTTCAAAAACTCACTTTTTTTTACCGATAAATGGGAAACCTAGAGTGGTAAAACTAAATCGAGTACTTTGAATCCTGTGGTTCCAACCGTTTTTTATGTTAACTCTAGTTTTCAATATATAGCGTTATTTCAAAAATAAAGGAGGTTGCACAATAAATATTCGCGTAACTCGAAAACAAATTTAGCACAAATTTGTTTGACGGTGTTTACTCTTACAAGAGTTTTGCAAAATCAAACAGCATCAACTAAAATAAAACTAAATATTTGCTATGTCTTTTCCTAAATAAACCATTTTTTTTTTAAAGAAATAAACGAGTTTAAATATACCTATATTATTTAGTGGTTACGTCTTTCTCGGCAAATATTGCCAAGTGTACCTTTAGTTTATTAAATTAAATAAAAAAAATTAAATTCGACGACAAAATTATCTTTAAACTGGACTAAAGTCGATTTGGAAATAATTTGTTTTGTGTTAGCACCACTGGGCGTGCTCGATTTAGCTTTACTCACTGGATGCCCCGCTTGACGGGTTTTCCAACTAGCACAGTGTTAATAACCGATACTTACAATAATTGGTGGTATAATTTTCTAATACATACATACAAATATATATTTGTGTAGAGTCTTGTTTCGATAACTTAAATATAACTCATATTTTTAAGAGATTTATTTGTATTACTTGGCCTCGATACATTTGGCAATTTTGAATGTATGTATTGCAAATATGTATATGTGTAGGTGGGTGACCTATTATTATTTTCGTGTCACTAACATTTCTACAATCGCATTGCAGTATCTGTATTTATACTGCACTCAATTTCTTTTTTAATTTTGTTCCATTGTCATAAACTTTATAAATTGAACAAAGTACTAATTTAAGTTAAATACATAGCAAACATGATTTCTTTTTAATGTTATTGTAGCAAATCTCATCTTTTATGTCAATGCCCAGCAATGAGTGGATCTCGTAGCATTCTTCTGAATTCTCAGCTTTGAAGTTGGAGAATATTGACGCTTTTATCAGAAGCAGTAATTGGCTGCAGTAGCCTAATCTTTCCATCTAGGTATCTGCGCTCTTTAGGTTTTGGTCTGCATATTTTTTCACACTTTTCACCCTTCTTACACTCTACACATCCTTTTACTACCCTGCGTATTCTTCTACTCTATCTCTTCTCCACATATCTTCTTCTTTCTATCCAATCAGGTAACACAATAGGACCATCAATATGGACCTAAGTGGGCCGTACTACACCGCCGCCTGCTAACCTAACCTAACCTATTGTAGCAAATAATATTATTGCATTGTGTGAAATTTTTACATTCTAAGTAGCTATGTGCACATAAATATTTAATTTTAATTTAATTTCACTTAAAATTAAACTGTAAGTATAAGGTGGTGAAACATTTTTGGAGCATTAGAGTTTCCCAATAAAACATCAAGCTACTGGCCACAACTCTTATTCACATTTGTCCATGTATTTTAAAAATAAGTTCTGGAATATACATATACATATGTATGTATGTATATACATATTAATGATTGGATAATGCTAGAATGCAATTTATTGTTTATTTATTTGTTTTATCACATTAAAAATTATAAAATTGTGTATACCTACATATATGTATTATTATAAATTACGTCTTCCGAACACTTTAATAAGATATGCATACAATTTCATATGTTTTAATAATCCTTTAAGCATTTTCAAAACTACAACATAAAAATTGTAACATGTTAGAGTGCCGAATCTTAAATACCCTAGGACTAAAATATCATTATCCAGTGTTTCTTATTCAGTTTTATCGCAAATTTAGTATTTTATATGTACAGTGGACGTCTAATAATACGAATTATATAATGTCAGGCCTATTCGTAATATTGGAAAATATTGAAAAAATTATTGTACAACAGTTTTTCCTCCTTTTATGTTAAATAAACCACATGCAGATACATAGTTTAACTTAAATCAGTTTTTTATTTAAAACAAAAAAAGAAAAAACTTGAAAAATATTCAATTATTCAATATTAAACGACATTGAAACACTGTGTAAGGCCGTTCTCCGTAATAACAGCAACTAATTTATTGATGAATGGAGCTACAAGTTCCTTAGAAGACGATAGCTTTTCGTCAGATTCTTTGATTCTTATACCATAGCGTTTTTTGGATTTAGTGAGCCTGCCATCACTGGCAAAAAAGTCGCTTTCATAAAACTTTTTATGATATTCCAGAGCCTGATATTTTAACTCAGTACTCCCTACCAGAATATGAAATTTTCTTTGGCATAGAAACCACTCGTATAGCGCATCTTCCATTTTTTTTATAAATTCTCCAGTTGCCAGTTGTAGCGAGAATTTAGTGCACCTGTTGCACCTAAAAATTTTATAGTGCAAATGGTTGACTTAGATAGTCCATACTTGCTACAAATTTCATTTAAAGATTTTGCACTTTCACTGTCTTCTATAATTTTTGACTTATTTTCTAAAGAAATTTGCTTCTTTTTGACTTCTTTTACTTTACAAACACAGAACACGCGACACAAGACACTTCTTATCACTATGTAAATACATACATATGTATGTATTAAATTTCAAATTTCTTCAAAATAAAACTTTAAACAAGCATATTCTTAAAAAAAATGCAGTTATTCGTATTATCGAATAGCAAAAAAAAAATGTATTCGTACTGCAGAACTACTAATGCAAAAACTTTGCCATTCGTACTATTGGAAATTCATATAAACGGAGGTACGTACTATTGGACGTCCACTGTATATTGTTTGATATATCTCGATTCCAACAAAAAAAAAACAACACATTTCATAAAAACAAGAGCTAAGCGAATCAGAGGATGGGGAAAAGTAGGACCCCCATCTCTAGTAAGGTTGTATGTTATTACATAAGTTAATTTGCTATTTGGTTCAAATAAAGTATTTGTTGCGCTATTGATCCCACGAATAAACTTTAGATATATCTATTGAAATTACCCTATAAATAAGAGAAATATGTATAAAACATTTTTTACTATGTATATGCACAATGGTAAGTTCTAACAAAGTTGTACATACATTATGATCCTAAAAATGATTACCGATTATTCTTTGAAAACATATGTACCTATGATAAATAATTATATGTGCAATATTTTATTGTGCATTATTTAAAAAAAAATTAAATTATTTATTTAAAAATGATTTAAAAAACAAGTTTTTTAAAGTATTATTGTTATTATACCCTTCACCTTCATGAGAAGGGTATATAAAGTTTGTCATTCCGTTTGTAATTTCCACAATATAATTTTCCGACCCTATAAAGTATATATATTCTGGATAATTATAGAAGCGGAGTCTATTGAGCCATGTCCGTCTGTCTGGCTGTCTGTTGAAATCAATTTTCTGAAGTCTCCAGATATCTTTGGGATCCAAATCTTCAATAATTCTGTCAGACATGCTTCCGAGAAGTTTGCATGTCAGCAAAATCCGTCCACAAATAACGGAGATATGAGCAAAAATCCGAGACAACCTTTGAAAATTTCATCAAAAAAACTAACCCCCTTATTCAAAAACGATTATTAAATTTAACAAACGTTTATTAAGACAGATTTACATATAAAAATTTGCTTAATAAACGTTTGTTAAATTTAATAATCGTTTTTGAATAAGGGGGTAAGAGTATTAATATTGTTACAAATAATTTCATAAACAGATGACGCTGATCAAACAAAGTGTTTAAGAGTGTTCTTAAACCGTAATATAAGCGTGTAAAAAGTTTTCGAAAACTTTAAGTGTGTTCTTAAACCGTAATATAAATGTGTAAAAAGACAGTGCGTTCATTATATCGTTTTTTTAATTGGGTTTGTGTACATTTAAATGAATAAAAACTCGTTATATTGTCTTCAAACTACTTGACGCTCTTATTTTGCAATTTAAAAGAATCCGGTATATTTAAAGGAAATAAACCACCGTTTTTAAGAGGTAAAAACGTAACAATATAATTATGCATCCACAACAAGATGAAGGGTATATAAGATTCCGCATAGCCGAATATAGCACTCTTACTTGTTTTTAAGTAAGACAGGTGAATTAAAAATAAAATACATATTTTATTGTATAAAAAACAAAAACAAAATATAATATGAACTTCATAGAAAATATTTATATGTGCATGAAATAATAGTAACTATTTTTAATATTTAAATATGATATTCCCATTCTGTATTAAAACTTGTTACAGCCAACGAGTCATTGGTCGGGCCAAGTTTTTTGGTATATCAATTTTATCCCACGCTGTCAATATTGCATTTTTTAAATTTTTTAAGTTGTATGTATATTTGTTTGCCTTTGAGAAAACTTACTATAGATATTACAAAATGAATCGGAGCGTTATCTTGTTGGAATGTCCAATTATGACTACATAACACAGCTGCAGTCTATTAAATTATTCTCTAGAATATCTACATATGTATGTATGTATGTATATTTCAGCATTCATTTTGCTTGGCACTATTCATATTCGGAAGTTTGCTCGAGCTCCATATGCAGCCCACACCATCAGAGCCACCACCGTGGTTTCGTTAAAAAACGTGTCACGTGGGCATCTTGTATTAAAATTAAACATTTTTCGTCGTTGAATATAACCGTTTCAAATACTTCATCCAAAAATTTTTTTTTCAGCAAACGCCATAGCGCTCTTTTGTGATGCTGAGTTAGGTACGGTTTTGCTTTTTTATTTTCATATTTAAGGCCAATATCCTATTTTAGCAGTTGCTGTATAAGGTGCGGGGTAACACTGAGGTCGAGTTTTACTTTTATTTGCCTGCAGCTCATACTTTCATCTGCTGCTAAATGTCGAACTCGTCGCTGTTTATTTTAGCCATAATTTTTATGATCTTCTAGAAAATTAGAGATCGTATTTCGATGCCGGTTAATTGCACTAGCGATAAAAAAGTAAAGCATTATCCAACAATAATGCTCACTAGCATAATACAGACAATTGCTACAAAGAAATTTATTTTACGTTGAAAAAAGCTGTTCAGCTAACATTAGACCAATTTTTTGTAAAAAAAGACTACGATTTAGTATTTTCGTAACTCTAGAACCTATCTTCGATCTTTACATGGTTTGCTATAGAAAATCTTAATTCACTTTGCGTCGTTTCAATTTGTGTCGTGTTTTTTGGAACGTAACCCCGACGCAAAGTCAGGTATTGGTGTTTACATATATTTTCGATCTGTTATAAACGGTATGACAAAGTTGATTTACCCCACATTTTGTTGGTGGTTGGTATATAATTTGATGGCAAATCATTAATAATTATTTATACCAGAATAAAAATCAATCAATCATTTAAAAGAAATATTGTCAATATTAGACACTTATAAAAAACAATAATATTATCAGATTATGATTAAAAGGCTTTACAAAATCTTTGAATCTGTATTCTAATGAGTTTATTATATCATGAGTTACTTAACCTATTAAATTAATTAGTAGTAGTTAAGCAATAAATTGATACAAATTTTTGTTATTTTTTCTTTTACTGAAATTTTTGTGTCTTAATTTTTTTTAATTCTATATGAATAACAAATCATTAGTAAATACCGAGCGAAGCCAGGGCGGGGCGGTCAGCTAGTATTATATATTTTGCAGCAACATATTTGTAAAAATGTTGGACTCAAAAAAAAAAAAATTAACAAATATGTATATTTGCTTGATGGTTAGAGCGCGTTCTACGGCATGATTACATACATACTTTTAAGATCTAATGCGAAGTTTGAAGTTGACCTTATGCATTAAATGAGACTCATAAATCTTAAGCAATAAATTTTGTATAAAAATAATAAAATTTCGCAATTTTAAACAATTAAAAACCCCCAAATTGTTTTTTTAAAAATATTGTTAAACAAATCTGAATATTCATGTACTTTTATTAAGAATATTCGAAATAGTTAAGATACGCATCTGCTGAGGAGATTTGGGGCCATATGAGTATAAAACATGTAAAGTAAATCAGAAACCTCGACAAGGCAACCGGCCTAGCACTTGTATTTAACTCAGTTTCCAATCAGTTAAAAACTTTGCATCTAAAGATCGTATTTTGATGATTTTGATAACAAAATGTTTTCCAGGCAATATGCTTTTATGTCAGGCAGATTAAAAAGTTTCATCAAAATTTGATTATTATTATATGCAACACAATTGAAACAATTATTAATTAAAAAACAAAAAAAATCATTTTAAAGCTTAATGGTAAACAATGTTTTTTGTTCTTATATTGAATAGTCCTGACGGTGTACCGTCTCTCGAGCACGTAACATACAATTGACCGTGGGAAAAAATTGGCCCCCTTATTCAAAAACGATTATTAAATTAACAAACTTTTATTAGGCAAATCTGTCTTAATAAACGTTTGTTACATTTAATAATCGCTTTTGAATAAGGGGGTTAGATTCTAGACACACACACTTTTAAAGATTGTACTTTAGATTTATTTATCGTCATTTCGAATGCAAGGCGAACTGGAAATTGGAGGCGTTTAAAATTAAATTGTAGATCACTTGGTTTCATAGGTGAGTTTTGCTAAAAATTTTCTCATACTTAAAACAATGAGAAGTGAAAAGGAAGCTTTGGTGTCAGTTCTTCAAGTTTCTTCAAAAAATGTCTCTTATTAAGAAAAATGAGAAGTGAAAAGGAGGCAATATATTAAAAACTTTAAATTTCCGAGTTTTACCAGAAATTTTTTAATTTTTTTTTTACAAACCATCTCCTAAAAATATTGAATAGAATAAAAAAAATCATCCAAATATATATGTATATATATAGAATAAGATGTATTCATAACCTGCCTGATCTTATTTATTTACAAAGAAAATATCTAAATTTGTACAGCATACTTTAGGGGGCTGTTTTTAAATTAAAGTTGACTGAACTCGCAAAAAAAAATCAGAGTTTTACCCGGAATTTTTGAATTGTTTTTCTTTACAAACCATCTCCTGAATCGAAGAAAAAAAAATCAGCCAAACCTCTGCAGCCGTTCTTACGTGATGCCATTACATACATGGACCATTTAATTTTTATATATACACCCTGCAAATAATATTGGTCTACGTGATCCATTTTATATGAAATTAACTACTTACAACATGGTCCAATGTAATGCAGTCATGGACCATGTCATAGTTAAACAAGAGTTTGTAGTTAAACGACATGGTTTCGTATTAACACGATTGTCTGTTGATGGGTTATATGGTCCAATCTTAGGACATCGCAATGTTAGATGGACCACCTTTTTTCATATATTTGGAGTAGTTTTGGAGTACTCCTACTCCTCTTTGATCTAGTCTTTACATGCATGTATGGACCAGTCGCGTTATTTGCAGGGCATATACATATATAGATATATAATAATAGATATATTCTCTGGCATCCCTGTTCGCTAAAGTGTCCACAGTGGTTTTTTATGTGTTGCAGATTATTGACACACACAGCGTATGAAAAATATTTGTATTGTGTGTAGAATATAGTATATGTACGTCATCTTGCAAATATTAAAAAAAATTAAAAACAACTTTATACAGGCCCAACTGTATGCATACATAACATATGTAGGTACATACGTATGTTTAAATACAAATGGAATTGCCAAGCTTGAATAATTAATTATAATTAAAATATTTAAAAACATATACATACATACCTACATATGTATGCACTTGTAAAAAATATCAAATTTTTTTGGAAATGGATATTAACAAATTCTAAAATACTGACTGCCGTTTTCATAAAAAATAAAGTAGGTTTGAAGTGTGCTTTTAGACAAAATTGTCATACAAAATTTTCTTAAAGTACATTTGAAGTCTACTTTAATTTTTTATGAATAAGGGCATGAGAATTTTAGTTCAACATTTTAAAATCTAAACTAAAATTTTAAAGTTGACAACACTGACAATTCCCAGAAACATCTTTTAATGCACAATTTCACAACAAATAATACATATGTAAATACAAGCAACAACACACAAAATAAAATAGCAACACAGTATGTAAATGAAATTAACATTTGTGTGCGCATTTAAACGACACCAGCAGCATCATATCTTTTTTTACAATAACTTTTATATAAATATTAAAAAAACCATAGGAATTTTTTTGTTTTTTTTTTCTTCGTGAGTTAGTTTACTAACAAAAGTGTGGAAATGAATCCTGCACTTTGGGTTTTGGTGGCCATAAAAATATTCATTATTTTTTGGCTGATTTATTACATTTTTGAGAGACGCAAGAAAAAAGAATCTGTCAATAATCTGGTCGTTATAGAACAGGGTAATGAAAAAGTGTAAAATTTTAAATATTTATACAATACGTAAAAGTTAAAATATGCACATATGTATATCGTTTCTTATACTAGGAATGGTTTCATCGTATGCTGGTGCACCAGTAACTCAAGTTCCTAAAGACTACAATGAATACAATCAGCAACAGTTGTATGCGGCATCGGCACCAGCAAAGTGAGTTGAATTGTTTTTATTTATTTATGTACATATGTATGTATATCGTCATTGGTTCCATAAAAAGAAGACTAAATCGAAGTTCGAATTGCTTATTCTTTTAGTTGGTGTGATTGATTTCTTGTACATTAAACCTCACTTAAAAAATGGATTTGCTTTAGATGAATCTCAATTCTTTCCTTAGTAGATAAAACTATCTCAAATATAAATTCAAACCACTTTAATATAACATGAAAGCTACACATACATACAGTGGCACAGTAAAGTATACATACCCCCTTGAAAAGCGGTGTTTTGGGTTATTCAATCGAACAACAAACAATATATAGGTATAAAATTCATTTTCAAACACAGAAAAGTCTGCATACTTCTATGTGGAGCAGTAAATGAAATGGAACTCCGTACTTAAACAGTGCTACCACACAGTTCAGGCATTTTCACGAGATAATGGTATTTAGAAAAAGTTTAATTGTTGTTAATATTGTTATTTAACGAAAATGAATAAAAAACTTTGTGTAAAAGTGCGTGAGCACCCATAATCAAGCATTCAGACAATAATTAAGAAATATAATGAAACAAAAAGTGTAGGAAACAAACCAAGAAGTGGTCGCCCACCTAAACTGACTCCACATGCAAAGCGTCAAATTTTGTTGAATGTTCAAGAAAAGCCTAGAATTACGGCAGTAGAAATTGCAAAGACTAGAACGCCAGCATATTATTTCAGTGCATCCAGAAATGGTGAGACACGTATTAAAAAGCAATGGATTTCACAGCCGTGTGCCCCGGAAGAAGCTGTTTATTAGTAAAATAAATATGCAAAAACGCGTCGAATTTGCTAAAAAAAAAAAAATACATTTAAGCAGATGAGGGTTTTTGGGCTAATATTTTATTTAGCGACGAAAGCAAGTTCAACTTGTTTGGTTATGACGGAAAACAAAAAGTATGGCGTCGAAATAACGAAGCATTATTGCCTAAAAACTTGTTTCCTACATTGAAACACGGTGGTGGCTCCATTATGTTATGGGGTTGCATGTCGGCGGCTGGGGTGGGGAATTTTGTATTTATCGATATACTTAAATATTCTCAAAGATAATCTGAGGAAATCTGCGAATAAATTAGGTCTTGGAGAAAATTGTTACTTTCAGCAAGACAACGACCCAAAGCATACCGCTGGTGTTGTTAAAGAATGACCACTGTATAACGTGCCTCATCAACTTCATTCGCCACCTCAGTCACCGGATTTAAACCCTATAGAGAATTTATGGGATGAATTAGACCGCCAAGTTAGAAAAAGGACGATAAAAAATAAACAGGATTTAAAAACGCTCTACTTGATGAATTGAATTTAATTTCAAATAATTACACACAAGTATTAGCAAATTCTACGAAAAATAGATTAAATGCTGTTCTACAAAGCCAATGCAGGCAGACCCGCTAAGTATTAATTTAATTTTTTTATTTAAAGTATGTAGACTTTTCTGTGTTTGAAAAATGAATTTTATATATTTTTGTTCATAAATATTGTGTGGAAAAAAATTTTTGGTCAAAATTTATTGTTTGTTGTATGATTGAATTTGTTTGAAATGAACTTTATTGCAAAATTGTTCATAGATAACCCAAAACCCCGTTTTCAAGGGGGTATGTATACTTTACTGTGCCACTGTACATACATACATATTGCGTATTATACTAAAATTATTTTATTTGCTGCAGTTTGGGATAAAAACATTATCAATTCACAAATTATTTAGCGATAATATTTTAGTATACATATGTGTAATTAACAAATTTACAATAAGATTTAGATTATAAATATTATTTAATTTATGAAATTGAACTGATCTTTCCATTACCATGATGGATTCAAAGGTAACTAAACGTACGGTCACACTTGACAAATATTTAGTCAAAAATGCGTAACCACTTGTTTTAGTAGAAATTTGTTTGACGTTGTTTACTCTTACAAGAGTTTTGCAAGATCACTTTACTTTCCAGCACGCAATCGGGGTTTCGTCAGAATCACGGCTGCGTTACGGCTCTTGTGGAGGTTAGCGAAAATATACGTCAAGGATTAGATGAAGGTTGTATGAATTTTTTAGTACTTCTAGACCATTTTAAGGCGTTCGATACAGTAGACCATGACATACTTATTAAAAAACTGGACCACTTTTTTCGGTTTAACGCCACTTCTACTAAACTTCGTATCTTACGAACCGCACACAATCGGTGTTTGTGAACAATACATGGTCAGATAGCGTATCCCTCAATAGAGGAGAACCTCAAGGTTCTATTTTAGGACCACTCTTATTTTCTTTATATACAAACGATTTGCCAACTTACTCTAAGTAGCTCTGTTCAAAATATAGTTTCAGGAATATCATCTCTAAATGAGGATTTGAACAAAATTTACTTCTGGGCTTGTGCAAATGGACTCTGTTTGAATCCACACAAATCTAAATGCATTGTGATATGTAAAAGGAGCTTAAATAGTTATATTCCAGAAGATATTGTTTTAAATGGCGAAAAAATTAAAATTGTTAATTCAGCGAAAAATCTCGGTGTAATTTTTAATAGCAATCTGACATGGACTGATTATATAAACTCACTGGTTGGTCAAACATATATAAAGTTACGAGCTCTCTGGTCTACACAATATTTTACACCAATAAGAATAAGAACCTTACTAGCCAAGACGTATCTGATTCCTTCTCTAATTTATGGGTGCGAGTTATTTGGAAGCTGTGATTCAAGTAGTAAAAGTAAGCTTAATATATTGTTTAACAACATTATAAGATATGTGTATGGATTGAGAAGGTTTGATCATGTTTCTGCTGTTTCCAATAAACTTTACGGAGTTTCACTTGATAGTCTATTAAAAATTCGTATTCTTGTATTCTTGCACAAAATAATAAATACTCAAACTCCCAAATATATATTTGAAAAAATACGTTTCTTCCAATCGCCTCGAAATCGAAATATTATAATACCTCGACATCAATATCTAGTGTCTGAATGGCAGTTTTATGTACATGCCGCTCGTCTTTGGAACAATCTTCCACGAAATCAACAAATAAATAGTAATGCTAATAGTTTCAGAAATTTTTTATATAACTTTTACACGTAAGATGTTATCAATATAGGTTTTTTCTGTAACTAATTTGGTTATTCTCATGATAAAATTGTTTATAACGTAATGCGTTCCTGTACTATAAGTATAAGACTTAGTCTTGTTGTACAGGAAATGAAAAAATTCAATAAATAAATAAATAAAATAAATATAGTCCAAACAGCATCAAATAAAATAAAACTGAATATTTGTTGTGTCCTATCGTAAATAAAAAAAGTTGTTTTTAATAAATAAACGACTTCAAATATATTTTATTTAGTGGTTACGTCTTTTTCAGCAAATATTTGCCAAGAGTGATCGTACCTTAAGTCCCCGATTACCGTTCACAACTCCTAAGTATTTTGCTATTGTAAACTGCGATTACAATTCACATCACTTATCGGCTTAATCTTAAAAAATGCATGTTTGAAGTTGTAAACGATAATCTGGGCCTAAGATTCTAAAGGATACGAAGTCTTGTTCGAAATACGCAGCTATCAATGCAGTTGCAAATTAATGAGTTAGAGAATTTTAAGCACTGTTCACATAAAATCCGGCCACACTACAACACATTCGTTTTTTTCAGTGGTTCGATTTTTTTAACATAACTACAGTTATTCTGTCAAAAAAATATAATCAGTCGGAATATATTTTATGCGAATACTGAGCAAAGGAAAATCAATTTATAAAAATCGTTCACAAATTTCTTGAAAATCATATATGTAGTAAATAACACGTTACAAACAAACCCTATCATAAATCGAAAACAAAAAGCAAACATAATTGACCATAGCTCCTATATACAACAAATAAATTTAACACATAAAGGGGGGTTATTGTGTATTTCGATTCTTAAGCAAGTATTTTCAAAATACAATGTATAAAGCATACAAATTCGAACGAGTTTTCTTTCGAAATGAGTTACAAAATAACTCCCCAGACATCATGACACCTAATTTTATAACGGTCGTTCCATAATTAGTCAAAGCTACCATACAACCTTCCCCTACTTTAATATGTATAAGCCTTTTAAAAGTGCAAATTTAACACAAAAAATATTTATATGCTCAGAAGTCATGCAACTAAATGTTTGGATGATCGGTCCATAATAGGTTATATTTCCAATATAGCGTTCATTTAAGAAAAACTGCTTTTACACATATACTGGATATAGGGCATTATTCTTGCTTGTTATTTTTACATGAATAAAAAATGTGCACCAAATATGTCAATCTAAAATGGTTTTTTTTTTAATAAATTTTATTTTTCTTTATTTTTAGCATAAATCCATCAGTTGGAGTAGTAGATCCACACTTAAATATGATGCCAATAAAATAGGATGAAATGAATGAGTGAAATGAAAAGAATATAGCTCAAGTCAATTGTTTTTTTTATTTTTTGAGAATCGAAAATAAATGTACCTATAAGTTGATTTTTTTTATATAACAAACGAATCTCTTCATGGAACACAGAAATTGCAGCACATTGTGTATAAGAATACATTTTATATATAAATCTATATTTTGTATTAACTGTAAAAAAAAACTTTTTGGTAAATTTTATGTTTTTTAAATAAGAATTTTATATACATGTATACGCATATATAATTTGTAATAATATAAAAATAAACAATTTGTACTAACCCTAAAAGATATTAATAAATGGAATGTATAAAACTGCTAACAAAAATTTTGTTTTTTTACTATCTTGTTCATGCATAATTAATACTTTTTCTTTTTAAAACGTTTGGTAATGATATTCCGCTAAATTTTTACAGAATTATTGCCCCAATTCGAAATGGATAATTCCATTGAATTCAAGAGGCATAACAAAACTGAAACAAATAAAACGAATTTTAGTTTTTTCTTATATTTTATTGGATTTTTTGTTTAGTTTTTGTGCAAACTAAAAAAGTAATAATAGCAATAAAATGATTTGAGTCCATAAAAAACTTCCATATACTCGTACATGTATAAATGTTTATTAAGGAAATTTTTTCAATATTTGTATAATTCTACGAAAAAGGAAAAAAAAATAAAAAACACTAATTCTTTTTTATATCATGTACAAAGGATATCACAATAATGAAAGCTAATAAACTCGTATTTGAAATTACATACATTACAGTAGAGTTGAAAGAATTATTTATTAAGATTAAGTAGTTTTTTTTTTGGAATACTTGGTTTGTAACAATGAAATATTATGGAATAAACGATACTCTTTGTATGATTGCTTGTTGAAACGTTGTGGAGCGATTAAATAGTTTATAAAAAACAATAACTTTTAAGCATTTACATATTGTCTGATAAATTTACATATACCGCCCAATCATGAATAAAAATTCCGCGGGAGTTCTTTCCCTTTTCCCATTTTTCCTATTCAAATTCAATGTTAAAAAAATAAAAAGTGAAAAAACTCCCGCGGATTTTTTATTCATGAGTGGGCTGATAATAATGTAATACATATACAAATATGTAACATAATCACCCCTATCGTGAATAAAAATTCCACATGAAATTTGTTTCCTTTTCACATTTTTCTTATTAAAATTCAATGGTAAAAAAATAAAAGGGAACAAATTTCATGTGGAATTTTTATTCACGATAGGAGTGAATATAATTTTTTTTTAATTTTGCAATTATTTTTTTTTTACTTTCTGCTAATTCACTAACAAGTCTTTAAGTAATAAAGTTCCCTTTTAAAAGTCGTTGGTTGTTTCTAGTTGGTATGGAAAAATGTATGTTGGGAAAACTTGTTTACATTTGGTAGTTGGGATTGTAGGCTGCTTGTTTCTCATAAAGAGCATTACTTGGTTGTCCCGCACCAGCACCGCTAACTGCTATATCATAGGAAGGTGGGTTCATATTTGCTGCTGCCATTGGAGGGTATGGAGGTTGAACACTGAAATGGCAAAAGCATATATAATACTTAAAATACAATTTTAAATTTTATATTCAGTATATATGTACATACCCAGCTTGAGGATGACCTCCGGCCATAGGCATTGGCATTGGCATCGGCATTTGCATATGTGTAGGAGCTCTACAAAGAAAAGGATAAATTTATAATTAAATAAATTTTTAAATTTTCTAAAAATCAAGTTATAATTTTATTATCTTGTTGAACCTCAATGAAAAATATTTAACCTAAGCATTTTTTATAAGGAATACTGGAAAAAGGGTTTGAAACTTGAATATTCTTCATATATTTTATATATCGTTAGTTTAATGACCAAATTTACTAAGCCTTCATTTTATGAATATTAAATGTTAGAATATTATATTATTTAATAAATAAATGTTAGAATAAGCTTGGAAAACCATTACAATTGTTTAGTTGTTATACTGTTGTATGCAGATATTATGGTATGCAAAAGAGCTATACCCATTTTTTTCTTCAAAATTTCATATTTATTCTTTCACTCAAATTGAATTGAGTATATAATAAGGCCAAACTTGTATTAATTAATAGTTTATATATTTAATTTGAACCATAAAACTAGAATAATAAATTTTTGAAGAAAATATGAGATGGTTAATTTTGATATTTATTACAATATCAACTACCGAAATCAAAAATTTTTGTGATTTATTACATTTTGAAACCGACTGACAAATTTAAAAACTATTTAAAACAAACGGATTTAGAATGTTTTTGTACATCCAGGAAAATTTGTAACTTAGCACGTTTGCACACTAAGCTAACGATACATACATATACATACATACATTCATTCAATCTTTGAATGATTCAATTTTGTCACTTCAAATCTCATATACTTAAATACAACTTTTTTTCAATTTGCTTTTGTTTTGTTGGTTTTAATAATTTACAAAATAAATACAAAAATATGTTCACAAAATGAACTATAAGTAAAACTAGATTTGAATTACAAACAAATGGAAAGGTACAATAATGAATTATTCTATAAAGAATAAATTTTTTTAATACGCTTGAATTACTAGTAATTAACAATGATTGTGAAATGCTAAAATCTCATTTGGCCCTACAAATTATTGGTAAAACATACAACAAAATCGTAAGTACTTCGTCTTCCCGTGCTTTTGAGTGGCTTAGAAACATGTGTACTTTTGAAATAATTTTAATAGGATTTTTTTTTTTTTTTAGAGAAAAAAACTCGATGAAGAATATAGACGTTGAATATATCATATGCTGGCTAGACTAGAACAACTAGAACATAATGAGATGCATTAACATACGGGTATTACATTGGCTGGGCCATTTCCGACTTCTCAGTACAGACAGTTCAATATGAAGAGTGCTGCTCGAAAGCCAACAGATGAAAGGACTTATGACTTATTAACAATATCTAAACTTTATTTAAAATTGTATTACTATACCAAATATTATATCCAAGATGTTAAAGTTTTAGCATTCAAATCAGTATTTGGAATTAAATTAAATAAAGGACAGAAAACAACGACAAATAATTTATTTTTAAAATTTTTATGAACATTTTCCAGTTTGTAAATGTGTTATTCATATAAATGTGTTGTATGATCCAATAAAATATAATTCCAATTAATTATAGGAATTTTTTTTTCTTAATAAAGAAAAGAATTTAATAAGCAGTTCTATGTTGTACTAAGTTAAATATTATAATATAAAGTATGTATATAAATATTATAATATAAAGTATTTTTTTACCTAAATTAGAAACACAAAAAAAAAACAATTCGTTTTTATACAAAAAAAAAAAATATATTCACCATGAAATTTGTCCCCTTTTATTTTTTTAACATTGAATTTTAATAGGAAAAATGTGAAAAGGGAACAAATTTCATGGGGAATTTTTATTCACGATAGGGGTGAATATTTATTTAACCAATTTAAGCAGCCATTTTTGCGATTTAAAGTTTGGTGTTTGTAGTGGTAGATAGTGAATGGTATGAAATGTTAATAATCGATTTTCGGTTATTCGATCAACCATTTTCAACTCGATTATTATAATCGAACATAAAAATCGATTTTTTTTTGTTCGATTACGATTTTTTTTATATTTTTTTTCTTAAACTAAAAAAATCAAAAATGTTTACAATTTGTTTTTGTTGAAAAAATAAAACATGCAATTTTATTCAATTGTTTTATTTTAAAAAGGCGCACTTAAAAAATATGTTTTACATATTTCTGTTTAATAAATCTGATGAGATTCTTTGCTGCCACAAAAACCTAATTCGTTGCAAATGCAGCACTTTGCCTTTTTTCCATTATACATTTTTTAAAATATTGCCGTGGCTTGGTGCCATTTTTTTCACTTTTCATCACTTTTCATCACTTTTAAGTAACAGGCATGTGATGGAAATCGAAATCGAATCAGTTTTGGAAATACATTTTAATGCATTTATAATCTAGTTTTTAAAAGTTTTGTTTTAAGAATTTTTTTTGTAGGCCAATATCTTTATATTTTATGTGATAAAAGTTTTTCAATACAGAAATATTACGAAAGAATTGACTTCTAAAACTCATTCGTTTTCGATTTCCATCACATGCTTGTAAATTTTACTTTTATTTTTTTTGCACACCGACTTCCAAGAAAGCCGCGCTTTTAGTTTTACAGGTTGATTTTTCGATTAATCGACACCAAAAGTCGATTTCAGTATAAAGTTGGTAGTGTAAAATCGACCACAAAATAATCGATTTTTGAAGGCAATAATCGAATAACGACCGAAGTCGATTTACCATTCACTAGTGGTAGAAATGCTTAGAATCTCTTGGCAATAGTTTGGATTTGCTACATAAATTGTGCTAGGGCTAGGAAGGTTAGGAAGGAAGGTATTAAATGTTTGCAGTAAAACTTACTCTTGACGTGGATATGGCGTGGAATAAACTTGAGTTTGGTATGCTGTTGTTGTGGCACCAACAGGCATTTGTGTGACGGGATAACCACCAGGTGCTGTGTGTGTAGCAGAAGTTACAACCACAGGTGCTAAAAAGAAAATAGAAATAACAAATTAAATACATTTCCTCTCTAGGTTAGTTATAAATAATATAAGCCAGTGTTGGCAAACATGGTACAATTGTACTTTTTTTGATACATTTTAGACACAGTTGGTACCGTGGTACTACCACGAGTCATTTGATACAATTTCAAAATGCTGTTGCATAAAAATTTGGTATTTCAGATGAAATATATAAATATATCATTTAAGTAACTATTTGTGTAATAGTGCAAGCAAAAGAGATTTTATTAAATTTCATGAACATTTTGGAACTGATATCAATTTGATCTTTAAATATGCATCTATAAGATGATTATTACGACAAGAAATTGTTGGTTGAATTATCTAATAATTGCCTCTGACATATTAATTCAAATAAAATGAGTGGCTGAATCCAAAAACTAAAGATTAAAATGTATTTAATGATGAATGGTGCACAAATATATATACACCTAATTCTGTTTTTACGCGAATTTAATTTAACGCGTTTCCAAATAAATATTTTATTCTGTATATACATATGGGCAACTTCAAAAATTTACGGCACTTAGAATTTTTTTTCTGTCTGACATCAATGTCGATTTGCGTGATATTTGAGCATGTGAAATCCGTTCGCGTTAATCATTTTTACTGCGGTTTTAAGTTAAAAAAAAAATATATAAAAATTACACTTTTTGATGTGAGAAACATTTTTGTTCCTCAATAAAATTTTAACGCCCTTATTCAGAAACGATTATTAAATTTAACAAACGTTTATTAAGACAGATTTGCATATAAAAATTTGCTTAATAAACGTTTGTTAAATTTAATAATCGTTTCTGAATAAGGGGGTGAATCTTTAAAATTTTTTCGTGCGTTTTCAATTTTAGTATCAAGCTCAGTAAAGTCTTCTATTCGATGTACGTTTCAGCGCAATTGATACAGCGCTTTAGTTGTCACAAAACGAAATGTGTTTGGGAAAAACTGCCGCTGCAAGGGGCCCGTTTGAAAAAAATTCTTTATTTTTGCACTTTATCAGTTTAGTCCGTCGCGAAGAATCTATTTAGTTACCTAAACATGTTGCCATGCCATGTTTTGATATAAAAAAAAGCTTAAAAAAGATGTTTTTTTTTTGCAAACATTTTCAAAGTTCATAAAATTTTTGCGTTTAAAAATTTTAAAGTGCGTTTTCGCCTTGGGGGTACCATTTATGAAGTTACTCACATCACGCAATACACTACCCAACTTAAAAGACAATTCAGATTGTCGGACGCAAAAAAGATACATTTTTACAAAACTTACGCTAATTTCTTTTAAGTTTGTGATCTCCGTGATACGTTATTGGTGCGCTGACACCAACTTGATATACCTCAAACTTTTTTTAGTTACGCAGTTTTTTTTTTAATTCTGCGCTTAAAACTCATTTTTATTAAACGGCGCAAAAATCCTATGTAAAATTTTCAAAAAGTTCAAAATTTGGAAAATTTTCGTTTCACTTGTAAACCACATGCAACTTTTCACTCAGCAGCGATATCAATTTTTTTTTCTTTGTTGATATATCCTCCAAGTCTAGTGACTATATTTTGTATTGGTTTGGATCTGAAAGCTAAAAACTATTACAAAGAAAACGGAATGGATGAAAAAACTCTTGCAAGTTTCAAGTCGTTTTTTTTTGAATTTTTCGAATTTTAGATGACCACCAATTCTTAAGGTGAAGACTTTTCAGCGTAAAACTTTGCACGTCATATCCTTCAAGTATAGTCATCTAAACCCTGTACAACGTTTTTTTCAATTCCTAAAACTTAACGGAATAAGAGCCATAGTATGTCGGTTTCAGCAGGTGCTCAAAAAATTTGAAATACCCCATATATTTAATATTTTATATAATAACAATAATAAACGCAAGTAATATTCTTAAAGATTTAGAAGTAGTCGTCTAACTATCTTTGAACAAATACAAACAAATTCCAAATGAAGATAATTTACAGAAAACATTTTATTACGAAAAGAGCTCTGTTTCTTTACATTAAAATAAAATTGTTAGAGTATCCTTTGGTAACTTTCTTCCTGGACCACTAGTTGCGTGAACAAACGCTTTATCATGCTTTTGCATTTTTCAATAAAGGCCATGATGATTATTTGAAGAAGTCTTACACCGTATTATTTTCAATTTTCAATTGCAATAAATCAATATTAGTCGTGTATAAAACTGTACGAGAGCGGTTCGGAAACTTCTTAGCTGATATAATCACTGATCACTGATATAAACATATTAAAAAAAAAACTCGTTTGTATGCTCGTATAAGACTTGAATCATCCATCCATTCTGAGAAATTGCGTGTTTTCAAATTCTCATTTACCTGCAATAACTTCACCCGGATAACGAGTATTTCGTTTTTGTCGCCGTATTAAAACGACAGCACTTGTTACAATAAATATCGAGAGTCCTATGCTAAGGCTAATATAAATAAAACCATCCATTCTGATTTAAAATCCTAAAATGAACGTTCTTTCTTTAACTGACTATAATTTAATACTAGTTATTTGAAAGGGTAAAAGAGAACAACGAAATATTAGCGATACAATGGTGAAAGATTATCAATTCCATTGGCAATTGATAAATGAACATATCGATAATATTAACCAATATACAAACATACATATGTATGTATCTAAGTATGAAAAAAGACATAAATATTTGTTTTAGGAGTCGGTTGTTTATAATACCCTTCACCTTCATGAGAAGGGTATATATAAGTTTGTCATTCCGTTTGTAATTTACACAATATAATTTTCCGACCCTATAAAGTATATATACTCTGGATCCTTATAGATAGCAGAGTCTATTAAGCCATGTCCGTCTGTCTGTCTGTTGAAATCAATTTTCTGAAGTCCCCAGATATCTTTGGGATCCAAATCTTAAATAATTCTGTCAGACATTCTTTTGAGAAGTTTGCTATTTAAAATCAGCAAAATCCGTCCATAAATAACAGAGATATGAGCAAAAATCCGAGACAACCTCTGAAAATATCATCAAAAAAACTATCAAACAAAGTGTATTAATATAATATATGTACATATATATGTATGTATAAAATATAACTATGCATCCACAACAAACGTGAAGGGTATATAAGATTCGACATAGCCGAATATAGCACTCTTACTTGCTTTTTTTTGCGTTTGTTAAAAGTGAGAAATGGCTGAAATATTGAAATATACATTAAGTTGGTTCAGAATAAAAAGGTGCTAAGTTTCTTTTTGCAATCCAATTAGATTTATTAAAATCCCATATTTTCTTAAAAGTAAAGTTTTTTGGTTAAAACCCCATATACACGTACATATCGTCACCTTAAAGACCAACCAACCATCAACAGTTTTCAAAAGTTTACAGGAAAGAGAAAAAACGTTATGAAATTGGAACTATTTGCAATATTGAAACGAAAATTATATATTCTGATTAAAATGAAACCCAGGTTATGATATGGCGCTTAGGTTATTTGGAATTGTAAGAATATGAAACCAAACAACCTATCAGCAATACTAATTAGTATAAATAATCAAGCATTCCATTAAACACATGAATATTATTTACATTAAATAATAACAGTAATACTTTCTTTTACTTGTTTAAACAAAAAAGTGTTTAATGTTTGCTTAAATTACACTATGCAACATAATTAAAATTTTATCATGATTTTTGATGATTTATTTTCTTTATTTTTTAGTACGTCACGGCCTACTAAATTATAAATTCTTATTTTTTTTAATAAAGTTATATGTAGGTGTTTTTACAAAAAATCTATTTTTTATTTATTGTAATCAGTGTTGGGCAAAATACATGGTTTGCAGTATTTCAAATACAAACTACTTCCACGTCATGTACATATGTATTTAAAATACGAAATACAAATATTACATAAAACTAAAACATTCCATAAAACTAATTGACAAAACAATTGTTTCCTTTCATAAATATCAGATTTTTGAATGTAGCATCAGACAAAGAGTTTCTTGTTGCAGAATAAATAAAACCTGCTGAAGAAAATAATCTTTCTACAGGTAATGATAAGCACAAACTTGTATTAAATTTTATGAATACTCTTTTTATATTTGGAAATCTGTCAAGAGTGATAATTCCAACTCCAAATTTGATGTCCTAGATTCACCATCATCCCTATCTACGAAAACAACAAAATCATCGCCTTCTTTACTGGTGCTTCTACTTCTGATATTTCCAGGTGTCATTTTAAGTTTTTTGTAATTTTCCACCAGAGTATAAATTGCAAGATTTTGGATTCTTTGCCTTTCTTCTGTCGTGATGTTTTCTGGCAGCCAACGCTCATTTATTTCCGGTGATAGTTTAAAAAACTTATCGAATCTTTTTTCCAAGCTCTTTTTAGTAGTGGTATAATAGGACTTAAATGTCTTAAATTGTTTACATTCAACCGATTTAATCTTGTTCTAACAGACATTAAAGTCGGCAAAAGTTTTCCGTAATAACAATTGTTACACTGAAGGTAATCTAAAGCAGTGACAATTGGTTTCAAAACTACAATGAATTCCTCTAAGTATTCCAGCTCTATAGTGCTCAACTTACTTGGCTTACCAAATAATTCATTTCATTTGGATTTACTTTTCATAAGTTGTGTTATAGAATCATACAGAGAGTTCCATCTTGTAGGGCAAGGATATTTTAATTGATGACCAAGGCAATCTTTTATGATTTATGCCGATTTGGGCCTTCTAGACATATTCCATAATAAAGTGCACTTACCAACTGCCGAATAATGAATTCTACTAACGTGTGAGTTTTTTATATGATTATTCATATCTGTAGTGGCCAAAAGACTCAACCCTCCGATGAGTGAGAAGGTCCCTACGTGCCTTTTTGCCTTTTCAAACTGAAATTAATCCTACTTCGGCCACCCAAAGTTACTCTGTATTCCAAGAGTATTTTGTAGCGCATCTTTTGGAAAAAAATCAAGCCGATCGGATCATTACTTTAAGAGTTATTGAGGTTTTTGTGAGAATAGTATGCGGTCGTGTGAATAGGTCCGTATGGACCTTGTACTGAATTTCACTAATAAATTCATGTTTTTGAGCATCATTATAATTTTTTTATTGTTTCAATAAGTAATTTACATGTTCTGAACACAAAGACCTAAACTCAAAGACATTAGGGATGATGATAAAAACAAAAAATTCTAAACTAAATTCGAAGACATGAACTTTATTGCTTTCAAGGAAAGGCACAATATTCTAATTTTATACTACTAGCAACAGTTCTTAGAATTTTTTGTTTTTATCATCTTCCCTAATGTCTTTGAGTTAAAAAAATTATTTTTGTATGTAGAATTTAATTATAAACAATAAAAACAATAAAAAAAATTTTTATATGAAAACAAAACATGATTTACAAAAAAGGTCCGAGGGACCTTTTCACATGGCCGTGAAGTTCAGAACTGTCACTCATCGGAGGGTTAATGTGTGGCTGCCACATCTGATGTATCTGGGCAAATGTGGCTGTCTAATTTCATCATCTGATGAAGTTTTTGGTAGATCAAAATGCAAACAACCATCAATAAACTGACAAAATATATTTTGTAAACTATGTTTTTAAAATACAAACTGCTTCTATTTATTGTATGTGTTTAAAATACAAACTACTTGCTTGACATGTATTTAAAATACAAAATACTTGCACGTCATGTATTTAAAATACAAATACGTATTTTGTATTTTAAATATAAAATACGTAATTTGTATTTGTATTTTAAATACATGTCAAGCAAGTATTTTGTATTTTAAACAAAAAATACGTATTTGTATTTTAAATACATGTATTTCAAATACTGCCCAGCCCTGATTGTAATGTTAATAAATAAATAAAGAGTTAAATTAAATTAAAAAAAAACAGTTCTTTAAATAAAACTACCACAAAAAATTACTCAAAAGGTATGTTATCATAAAGATCATGACAGTCTGCTGGAAGCAAAGTTTTTAAATCTTGTAAATGTTGGCATTTTTTTTTTTTTTTTTGAGATTTTTAACCTTTGGGGGATGTAATAACTTAGGACGACGAATTTCAAAACGTGTAGCAGATTTTTATGGTAAAAGCTGATAATCGTCTTTAACATTGATTTTGTAATACATATATCCTGTTGGGTCATACGCCAAAGCCCGAATCATGTTTACTTTAAGTAACTGTTTTTCAAGAAGAAAAAATTCAAATAAATAGTTACTCTGATTTCTTCTTTAGCATTAGTGCTGATAGGTTCTTTGGTTTCAGAAAATTTGTACAAAATTTGTTATTTGTAATATTAGATGTTCAAAATTATGCGTACATATGCATATAGTGAATGATATTTAAAAAAAACTCAATTTTAAAATTTTTCCTGATAGGTTGTTTGGTCTTTAAGGTGACTATATATATTATAAATGGCTTTGTAAGTTTGTTTGTTTGTTCCGCAATCACGCCTAAACGGCTGAACCGATTTTAATGAAATTTGGAACGTAAATAGATCTATGTATGCTTGGACCAGAGAAGGATACAAAGAGGAAAAACCGGTAAGACCCGATTTTATTGAAATTTAAAACGGATGTAGATCCATGTCAACAGGCTATATATTTTTTCGAAACTTGGACCAGGTCAGGACAAAAAGAGAGAAAATCCGGTAAGACCAAACGGCTGAACCGATTTTATTGAAATTTAAAACGTAAATATATTCATGCTAGAAAGCGTCATCAGGCTGTATATTTTTTCAAAATTTGGACCAGGTCGGGGAAAAATAGGAAAAACCGGTAAGACCAAACGGCTGAACCGATTTTATTGAAATTTGAAGCGTTGATAGATCAATTCTTAAAAATGTGAACAGGCTATATATTTTTTCAAAACTTAGACCAGATCGGGATAAAAAGGGGAAACCCGAGAAAGCCAAACGGCTAACTTAATTTTATTGAAATGTATAACGCAGATAGATATATTTGCAAGACTTGGATCAGGAAGTGATAAATTGGGTAAAAACCGGTAAAATTTAATATAACGTTGATACCGGGAAGGGACAAAAAGTGGAAAATTTTTAAAATTTGTCTCTGAAATAATTATTGTCTTTATGTTATGAAGCAACAGCATTTTGATTTTACATTTCTGTTGTCACAAAGTTGTGTATTAGAAGAGTAGTTCTTTGTAAGACTATCTTTAAGGGATTAAAAACGAGTAAGAAGTGGAATTTTGTGCTTAATCCTAATAAGTGATAAATACTCGAATCTTTAAATATTGATCTATTAAAAGACAAAAAATTTATTTAAAACATACACACTGAACGGGTAAAAAGGGTAAAGATTTGTATCTGTTGTTCTAAGACAACAAAATTTCGTTTCGTTGTTAAGTTAATTAATTTTTCATAATACGACACCTAAATAATAATAACGGTTAAAAATGGGAATTTTGCATTTCTTTGAAATTAATTACTAACAAACTTACAGTTATAAATATGGATTCCTACAATGAAATATACGTTAAACCTAAAAAGTCAACAAATTGCATAGTTGGTACTTTTTGTATACTTTGTTCTAAACTGATAAAAAAAAACAATTTTTTGTTGCTCTCTGCAATCAGCAAAATATTTATTGGGAAAGGTCTTTTTCGGTAGTCAGCCTTCAAGAATTATTAAGTACATAAGATTTAAGTATATTTTTATTTAAGGGATCAAACGTTTAATAGTCTACTAGCATTGATGACCTTAATGTTTTTTGACCCATATTTAATAAACAGTAGTCTTACATACAAAAATATTAAAAAAGAGGAATCGGGCCATCTGTTACTTTAATGAAAAAAAAGAACTCTTTATTAGCACACAATTTTCAATAGCAATTAAAATCTTATACATTATGGCCAAAGATGTGAAAATAACGAAGGCTTTTTAAATTTAAAATGAAAGTTTATTAATTTTCAAAAAAACAAGCTCAAATATACACACGTTTAGAAAGGGAAAATTAAGAAAACAAATTTAACAGTTATCATCGACCAGAGATTTAAAATCTGAATGTCAGCATTGCGTTGTTCAAAAAATTTATTTTGAATTTGATTAGAAAAAATGCTGTCCCATATGTGTTGTTCTTAAAACAGATTACCAAAATGTTAAATGATCAGCGGCCAGGAATAAAAGATCAATAATATCCTGGGCAGCACTACACAGTGCGACATTTGGGCAATCTAGGTGGACAAAAATCGAAAAAAAAGTTAGCGGATTGTTATAATTTAAATGAATGTGACAGCAAACAATCCATATGATTTGGAAATAATCATAATATAACGAAAAAAGTGCTGTTTTATTTGGCACAGGAGTTTAAAGATACATCTGTATAGACTTTTGAGAAATAAAATATATTTTTGAGCACCATCCCAACTTCAAAAACTTATAACTTTTTTGTTGTTGGAGTTATAAGTCCATTTTTTTAATACAGCATTTTTAATCTAGTTTTTAAATCCGTGCTCATTTTTCAATTTAATCGAAAACTAATTGTTGTAATTTATTAAAAACAAAAATTAAAAAAAAACAGAAACTTCGTTGGAATAAAACTAAAAAGTTTCCTCACGCTCACTCACACGACCTATACATGTGGCAGGTGTTGGAATGTCTCTAGTAAGAGATTAAACCATGTTTGCTGGCGATTTTTTGCGATTTATAGAGAATTTTAAAGTTTAGTGAAAATAGACTTTTTGCTTGATTTTTTTAATTCCAGAGACTTTTAGTTTCAAACTATATGAAAAATACACTTATATTGCATATCGCTGGCACCGTACCATCACTATTATGAGTGTCGTCACTGTTAGTTCTTATTTGTTAATCTGTTCTGTCTTATTGTTATTGTTTTGTCTGATATATTGTCTTGTTGTGTGTAATAAATTTATAAAACTGCAAATAGTGGGTGGACCACGCCCCTTTTTGTACCTACACAAACAATATTTTTTAAAATAAAATTTCATAAAATTCTTCAAATTTTTTAAGAAATTTCTTAAATAATATTTAATTTCCCAAAAATCGGCGTGGCAATTGTTCGATTGGTCCAAATTTTGTTGTCAATATTAGATATGTCCTACATTATTATCAAACCAAATTTCAAGCCAATATCTTTGTCGCACTGTGCACCGGGTACAAAAATCTAGTTAACAAAAAAGTAATAAATATTTATTTAATGAGGTAGTTTTATTCAATTCGATTTAAAATGTTTTAAAAATATTTATGAACTCGACAGTTTTGAATGTAACAAACAGTAAAAGAATAAAACGACTTTAAAAGTTATATTTTAGCGCAAGGCGTATTAAAAAGGTGCATGCGACACGGCAACAAATACAACAATCCAAAAACAACAGGCATTTTGTTAATACATATATATGTATGTGAAATGTCAAAATCCAGATGAATTGTTTCGTTTTATTTTACCAACCAAAACAACATACAACTTATTTATTGTTATTAATTTTACTTTACCAGACTCTTAAATAATTTTATTTTTTCTTACTTCGTTTTTTATTTTAAATAAAGGTGAATCCATTCGTTCTTAACAAAAAATGTGTTCGAACAATATTTTTTTATATGAAGTTTGACGTCTCTCTTTTTGAGAGAGAAAATTTTTTTACGAACTTGAACTGGTTTAATTTTATATTTTTTCTGGACCAAAATGAATGGAGTTGCCAATATGTTGCAGTTTTTCATACAAATAATAATACCTTATGTATTTCCATGGCCATCAGCATTTCCTTCTTTTTTCATTCATTTTGAAATTAAATCTGTGATTTTGAATACACAATACTTTAAAATAATTTAATATTTGTATTTTGACACTTAAAACCCAAAGCAAAATAAATCAATGGCCGCACTTGTAAAACTAATAGATTTTGTTTACATATGGCAGCTTTGATTTTTCAGAAAATTCGTTCGAAATAGGTGAATCGTGATGCAAAAAAATCTCAGTAAAAAATTTCCAGAGAAAAAATTTTTATTAAGAACAAATGGGTGAATCCACCTTAACAAATAAAAACAAAACAAAGTTTGACAGAATTAATAATCAGCTGATCTGTTGCATACACCTTATTAATACGCCTTGTGCCAGCATTTTGTTTTAGAAACATTATTTTTAAAAATGGAGTTAGCAAGAAAATTTGGGGAAAAAAATTATAAATTCTTTGAAAAATTGTATATTAATTTAAATTTTAAAAGACTCTGTAGAGTAGGATTTGTATTTAGATATTTAGTTTCACATTATCGCGACTAACTAACTACATACTCGTACTCGTAGTGTAGTTAAGATTATTATATCAGTTATGCCCTTGTTGCATTTTCATATGATACTAAAGATATTAACTACATACCATTTCACATTTTTTTTTTTGTAATTCATTTGATTTATTCAAAGTTTTACCATTTCTTTGATTTCTTTTTCTTGTCAAGAACACGGCAATTGATGTTAGAAAAAATACTAGAATACTAAAAGTGACGGCAATTGTTAATGCCAAATCCATGACACAATTAAGTCTTTCCTTTAACACGAGTAACAACAATAGGAGTACTAGACATTTTAGAAATGTAAATTGAAATACTACCTACACATTCTAGGTAAAATTTCATTGTTATTTTGCGAAAACATCATAAACTGCTTGAGATTTGAGGTGTGATAGTGAATCGTAATGCACAGAAATCGTTGATAGATAAAGAACAAATTATAGTGGTACATTCGGCAGTGCCGACTCACACTCACACACTCTTCACCTTAGTAAACAAATTTAAAATCACTGAAATTGTTTGTTTAATACCTACCCCGTTTTAGTGAAGAAATTGATATTTTATGCTTATAAATATCTCGGCCATTTAGGGACTTTTTTTTGTCAGATTTCTTGAGATATATTCTACAGTGTATTTCTAAGAGATCTAAATCTCTAGAATTAAATTTGTTCTTAAATAATTGTTTGTATTCTACCGAGTTTCTCAAATTTTCGATTGATTTCTGCCTATCGACACTATCGATTATAAAATCAACAGAAATCCAGTAAAATATATTCTTTATGTGGTCGAAAATGCTAATAACGGAAATTACAAACGAAATGACAAACTTTATATACCCTTACCATAATAAAAAAAAGGTATAATAAATAAAGTATACTCGTACATACTACATATAAAGCGATAAAAATTAAAAGCAGTGAGTTTTATATTCGATTTGCACTCACCTTGTATAGTTACACCATGCTACTAATATTACGTATTAAGTCTTCATTAGTCTTTACTTTCTGTTGCTGTTCTGTTCTGTGTCGTTCTGTTGTTAAATTTTTGTAGTTAGTTTTTCCGTATAAACGTATCTGCTGTTTTAGGTAAACAGACAACACATACCGCGAAAAAAAATCAAAAATACAAATCAAAAAGTTTTCCTGTTTCTATAGTTTTTATGGAATTTATTGTACAATATGTCATTACTTTCGACTAAAGTAATGGATTTTTCGTTATACATCGTTTATTTTTTATATTATTATAACTTTGATACAAAAACTTAATTAAAATCAAAGAAATTTAACATTTTTGTAATAAGTAAATGCTTACGAATAAAATATACAAAAAATATGCTTTTTTAGTGCTGACAACGAAGAAGGTTTTATAGCGAAAAAACAAAAATGAAATTATTACAAAACGAATATCGAAATGAATTTTTCTTAAGCAAAAACAATCAGATAGAATTTGTTCTTTGATTGGTGTGCGCAAAATGACGTAAAACACTTTAGGAAAGTGCTTTTTATATTATTTAGATGTTTGATTAGGTTAAAAGAAGCGCTTATTGTTAACAGAAAGTAGTCCTCCAAACCGGGAACATCTGATACAAAAATAATGCATCCCATCAGCAGGTTTGAAGCGATTTGAGGTATGAATTCATACATAAAACCTGCTCCTTTTGGAGCACATTTTTTACTAAGTTACAATTACTTAGCAAACTTTTGTTTTCAACAGGTTCGTCCGCAACGGCACGGAAAGTAACAAAACAACTAACGACTTCTACACATTTTCTATTTAACAGAATCAAGTCAGCTGATTTGGAACGGAACAGAAAGTAAAGACTAATTCTGCCTTTATGCTTTGCTCTTAACGGGGTTTTCAAAAAGAAATTTGTTTTCCAAAAGAAGCAAAATGAAATACAACAGTTTGAAAGTTTTGACATTTCACTTGTTGGCATATCAGTAGTAGATGCTTTGATAATTGTTACAAGGAATTTTAAATCTTAAACAAAAATCTCTAAAATATAACTAAATATCGACTGTGATTTGCCATGAGCAAAATAGGTTTTTGGTGTCATTTAACCCTTTTTTACTGGACGGTACTTATAAGTACCATTACCTATTTTCATGCACTACATAGATAAGAGTATCTATAAGACAAATGTATTTTTGCATTGTATGACCACCGGTATTCTAAAGTATCATATTATCTACCAAAAAGTTTAAAAGTGTGCATTTCAAGTTGTTTAATTGTTGCATACGAGTATATAGTTAACTAACTGCACCACAAACTGTTATTTCTACTTTCTACGTAATTAATATTTTGATTTTTCACTGACGGAAAATTAACAGCAAAAATAATATAGTTTACTTTGATAACTATTTTACTTCTAATTTTAATTTTGGCTTGTGGCACTATTCGTTCGAATAGAAAATTAACGCCTCAAAACTTAAAACCAGATAAAAAATTAAGAGGTAATTGAGATTTCAGAGTATCTACAAGTGGTATAGTTACTATAAATGGATTGACAGAAAGCCAATATACTTAGCATCGAACTTCCATAGTAGTGAATCTACAACTGTGTCTAGAGGAAATTAAAAAGGAGAGAAAAGTGAAATAACTAACCATGGATTATAACAGTTTAATGGAAGGAGTATATAATACTTTAAAAAGATAACAGTATTGATTATTATTCATTGATTACTATTTATTATTAAATATATTTGCGATTACCAACCAACCAAAACAACATACAACTTATTTATTGTTATTAATTTTACTTTACCAGACTCTTAAATAATTTTATTTTTTCTTACTTCGTTTTTTATTTTAAATAAAGGTGAATCCATTCGTTCTTAACAAAAAATGTGTTCGAACAATATTTTTTTATATGAAGTTTGACGTCTCTCTTTTTGAGAGAGAAAATTTTTTTACGAACTTGAACTGGTTTAATTTTATATTTTTTCTGGACCAAAATGAATGGAGTTGCCAATATGTTGCAGTTTTTCATACAAATAATAATACCTTATGTATTTCCATGGCCATCAGCATTTCCTTCTTTTTTCATTCATTTTGAAATTAAATCTGTGATTTTGAATACACAATACTTTAAAATAATTTAATATTTGTATTTTGACACTTAAAACCCAAAGCAAAATAAATCAATGGCCGCACTTGTAAAACTAATAGATTTTGTTTACATATGGCAGCTTTGATTTTTCAGAAAATTCGTTCGAAATAGGTGAATCGTGATGCAAAAAAATCTCAGTAAAAAATTTCCAGAGAAAAAATTTTTATTAAGAACAAATGGGTGAATCCACCTTAACAAATAAAAACAAAACAAAGTTTGACAGAATTAATAATCAGCTGATCTGTTGCATACACCTTATTAATACGCCTTGTGCCAGCATTTTGTTTTAGAAACATTATTTTTAAAAATGGAGTTAGCAAGAAAATTTGGGGAAAAAAATTATAAATTCTTTGAAAAATTGTATATTAATTTAAATTTTAAAAGACTCTGTAGAGTAGGATTTGTATTTAGATATTTAGTTTCACATTATCGCGACTAACTAACTACATACTCGTACTCGTAGTGTAGTTAAGATTATTATATCAGTTATGCCCTTGTTGCATTTTCATATGATACTAAAGATATTAACTACATACCATTTCACATTTTTTTTTTTGTAATTCATTTGATTTATTCAAAGTTTTACCATTTCTTTGATTTCTTTTTCTTGTCAAGAACACGGCAATTGATGTTAGAAAAAATACTAGAATACTAAAAGTGACGGCAATTGTTAATGCCAAATCCATGACACAATTAAGTCTTTCCTTTAACACGAGTAACAACAATAGGAGTACTAGACATTTTAGAAATGTAAATTGAAATACTACCTACACATTCTAGGTAAAATTTCATTGTTATTTTGCGAAAACATCATAAACTGCTTGAGATTTGAGGTGTGATAGTGAATCGTAATGCACAGAAATCGTTGATAGATAAAGAACAAATTATAGTGGTACATTCGGCAGTGCCGACTCACACTCACACACTCTTCACCTTAGTAAACAAATTTAAAATCACTGAAATTGTTTGTTTAATACCTACCCCGTTTTAGTGAAGAAATTGATATTTTATGCTTATAAATATCTCGGCCATTTAGGGACTTTTTTTTGTCAGATTTCTTGAGATATATTCTACAGTGTATTTCTAAGAGATCTAAATCTCTAGAATTAAATTTGTTCTTAAATAATTGTTTGTATTCTACCGAGTTTCTCAAATTTTCGATTGATTTCTGCCTATCGACACTATCGATTATAAAATCAACAGAAATCCAGTAAAATATATTCTTTATGTGGTCGAAAATGCTAATAACGGAAATTACAAACGAAATGACAAACTTTATATACCCTTACCATAATAAAAAAAAGGTATAATAAATAAAGTATACTCGTACATACTACATATAAAGCGATAAAAATTAAAAGCAGTGAGTTTTATATTCGATTTGCACTCACCTTGTATAGTTACACCATGCTACTAATATTACGTATTAAGTCTTCATTAGTCTTTACTTTCTGTTGCTGTTCTGTTCTGTGTCGTTCTGTTGTTAAATTTTTGTAGTTAGTTTTTCCGTATAAACGTATCTGCTGTTTTAGGTAAACAGACAACACATACCGCGAAAAAAAATCAAAAATACAAATCAAAAAGTTTTCCTGTTTCTATAGTTTTTATGGAATTTATTGTACAATATGTCATTACTTTCGACTAAAGTAATGGATTTTTCGTTATACATCGTTTATTTTTTATATTATTATAACTTTGATACAAAAACTTAATTAATATCAAAGAAATTTAACATTTTTGTAATAAGTAAATGCTTACGAATAAAATATACAAAAAATATGCTTTTTTAGTGCTGACAACGAAGAAGGTTTTATAGCGAAAAAACAAAAATGAAATTATTACAAAACGAATATCGAAATGAATTTTTCTTAAGCAAAAACAATCAGATAGAATTTGTTCTTTGATTGGTGTGCGCAAAATGACGTAAAACACTTTAGGAAAGTGCTTTTTATATTATTTAGATGTTTGATTAGGTTAAAAGAAGCGCTTATTGTTAACAGAAAGTAGTCCTCCAAACCGGGAACATCTGATACAAAAATAATGCATCCCATCAGCAGGTTTGAAGCGATTTGAGGTATGAATTCATACATAAAACCTGCTCCTTTTGGAGCACATTTTTTACTAAGTTACAATTACTTAGCAAACTTTTGTTTTCAACAGGTTCGTCCGCAACGGCACGGAAAGTAACAAAACAACTAACGACTTCTACACATTTTCTATTTAACAGAATCAAGTCAGCTGATTTGGAACGGAACAGAAAGTAAAGACTAATTCTGCCTTTATGCTTTGCTCTTAACGGGGTTTTCAAAAAGAAATTTGTTTTCCAAAAGAAGCAAAATGAAATACAACAGTTTGAAAGTTTTGACATTTCACTTGTTGGCATATCAGTAGTAGATGCTTTGATAATTGTTACAAGGAATTTTAAATCTTAAACAAAAATCTCTAAAATATAACTAAATATCGACTGTGATTTGCCATGAGCAAAATAGGTTTTTGGTGTCATTTAACCCTTTTTTACTGGACGGTACTTATAAGTACCATTACCTATTTTCATGCACTACATAGATAAGAGTATCTATAAGACAAATGTATTTTTGCATTGTATGACCACCGGTATTCTAAAGTATCATATTATCTACCAAAAAGTTTAAAAGTGTGCATTTCAAGTTGTTTAATTGTTGCATACGAGTATATAGTTAACTAACTGCACCACAAACTGTTATTTCTACTTTCTACGTAATTAATATTTTGATTTTTCACTGACGGAAAATTAACAGCAAAAATAATATAGTTTACTTTGATAACTATTTTACTTCTAATTTTAATTTTGGCTTGTGGCACTATTCGTTCGAATAGAAAATTAACGCCTCAAAACTTAAAACCAGATAAAAAATTAAGAGGTAATTGAGATTTCAGAGTATCTACAAGTGGTATAGTTACTATAAATGGATTGACAGAAAGCCAATATACTTAGCATCGAACTTCCATAGTAGTGAATCTACAACTGTGTCTAGAGGAAATTAAAAAGGAGAGAAAAGTGAAATAACTAACCATGGATTATAACAGTTTAATGGAAGGAGTATATAATACTTTAAAAAGATAACAGTATTGATTATTATTCATTGATTACTATTTATTATTAAATATATTTGCGATTAATGGCTAGTGTTGCTGAATTATTAAAATGTGGGTAACTTTAACTTGTTACACAATGCGACAAAACTAAAATATTTTAAAATTATTATTAAGAAAGTAACAGGGTGCTCTGACTGACATAATATTGAGTTTAAATACATTAATTAAATATAAAATATCAACAAAATTGTGTAATTTTTAGTTAATTCATTTAATTTTAACAAAAAAAAAAAAGTAAATCATAAATTTGTGACGGAAATATGTGCTTAGTTCCTTAAAAAGAACAAAATAAATAACAGAAAAGTACTTATTAACTGCGATTTATTATTATAAATATAATACAAATATAATAGATTTCAAAAATACTCTTTCAGTTACTAATTTAAATTAACTCTCTAATAATAAATATCAAAAGTTCAAAAATTTTTCATTAAAAAAACAAAACTTTCTACAAATTAACAAAACACACAAGGCACGGCGTAAAATGTTGTCATCCCATCTACAGTGTTTCGTAGTTGCGAAAAACAGAATCTATTATAAAGGAGAAATAACAACAACAACATACATTGCTGATATTGTCTACCAACGTTAGACGCAGCAATAAACAAATTTGTAATTATAATAAGAAGAATACACACATATTTGTAAACGTATGTAAACCCTGTAAAAGTCTGTGGAGTACGTGGTCCATTGTAGCTAAAATGTATTGATTACATCATGATCCTATATGTAAAGTACTCATGGACCATTTCATTTTCAAAGCAGAACTTCTTGTTACACGACAATTATTCGTGCTTTAACGACCGTAATCGTTGTTGTAAAACATTTGAAGTAGTTACAAGGAGTAGTTTTGGGACTAGTCCCGTGACATCGTAATGTTAAATGGACTAGTTTTTTTCATACAAATGGATTATGTTTGGAGCACTCCTGGTCCATTGTGGAGTAGTCCATACTCGAGTTTTTTGCAGGGAATTTCGTTCTTAAGCTTTGTAGAAATGGTTCAGATATTACAACGTTGTCCGAAAAATGTTCAGAAAATGTCTATCAACCGTGAGAACTTAAAATTTTTTTCCGACATTGCAAGAAAAGCATTGACAAATTACCTTTTGCTAACAATTTTTCAATGTCAGTACATTGCTAGATCTGACAACATTGTATGATCTGACAACCGTCTATACATAGCTTAACTCATAACATGTAAAAGAAATATGATTAGTTTCCGAAATCTATTTCTCAATAAATGGTGAGTTAAATAGATGATGTTTACAAGTAGATCTTGGACAACAAACATTCCAGATGACGCCCTTGGCAGGGCAGAAAATGCATTTCAATGTGCCAATTGTCTAAAAATATTACTTTACAATGGTATTATTTCAATTATTTATTAAAATGAACTCAAGCCAAATAAAATTTCTCTAATAATAAATATCAAAAGTTCGACAAGAAAAATACAGAAAACTCTAAAAATTGACAAATTATTTTAGATTTTTTTTTGTCTCCTGTAAAATTTGCGAAATGGAACTTAACACGTTGGCACACTTAGCTAACGATATATGCAAGTGTTTTTACATTGGCAATGTTACGGATTACTACCTTTTTGGTAAAATATAAAATATAAACAACCTTGAACTAATAATAATGAAACATTAAAAGATTGATATTAACAATCTAATGTGGCGTTTTGTACAACGCAATTTTGACGAATTGGACTTCTTTAAATAATAACAGAGTACAAATAAAGTCCATTTCGTATAACACTCAGGTCTTTTTTTATGCGGTTTTTTTATGCGAATTTGAATTTATGCGTTTTTTTAATATTCATTTTTTTTTGCATTTTGCGAATTTTTTTAATATTAAAATTTGTTTATGTTTTTTTTTATATAAAAATATGTATGTAGTATGTACTATGTAATATTTAGATAATTAATAACACTGGTATGTATGTATGTACATACAAGTTTTTGACATAAAATGTGTGCTTTCTGTAAAGCTTTAAGATTTCTGTTATGGTTTGTGCTTTCTGTTAATTACATATATAATCCGTTTAACGTGATGGCCAGAATAAATTATTTGAAATTGGGGATTTCCCTTCTAGATTTTGTTAACATGCGACGATGAAATATTCTTACGTACGTTTTCAGTTTAGCCATTGACCTGCAAAGGCAACAGTTGCATTTTGTATTAAATTTAAAATATTTATTGTGGTGGAATTTTACACAGATTCTTGAATTTTAATTATCGAAGGTGTTGAAATTTCGTTCCATAAAATTTTCGAATTCAATTTTTAAGATCGTGATATGGAGAAAAATAAGAAAAAACGACATACGATTTCTTTAGAGACCAAAATCGAAATTTTAGACCGCTTAGCAAATGGAGCTAAAAATAAGGCACTGGCTGATCATTTTAAACTAGGCGAATCATCAATCAGAGCCATCAAAAAAAAAATGAAATTTCCATAAGAAATTCTGTAATTTCAGGCACAGAACTGAGCAACAAATATTCATCTTATTCAAGAGACCCAATTATCGAAAAAATGAAGAAAGCATTAATCCTATGGATTCATGATTTGACAAAAAAAAAAAGATTCCTGTCTGTGGATACCTCAATACGGAAAAGGCTCTAATTTTTTATGAGAAAATTAAGCAATCAGAGGCTTCCACTTCTACGCCAAAGGAATTTGCAGCAAGTAAAGGTTGGTTGACAGGATTTCTTAAAAGAAATAATCTTCATAGCATCCAAATAAGAGGCGAAGCAGCATCAGCAGACGAAACCGCTGCAGCAAATTACCCAGAAAAATTTAAGAAAATAATTGAAGTTGGAGGATACTGCTCAGATTAGGTTTTTAATGCGGATGAAACCGGTTTGTGTTAGAAGAAAATGCCAAGTAGAACATACATAGCCAAATCAGAAAAGAAAGCTAGTGGATTTAAAGCTTGTAAGGAAAGGATAACCTTTTTATTGTGCAGCAATGCGTTTGGAGATAAAATGTTGAAACCACTTCTAATTAATCGCTTTCTAATACCACGAGCATTTAAAGGTAAGGATTTACAACATTTACCAGTTCACTGGATGGCAAACTCTAAAGCTTGGGTAACAACTGCAATATTTACGGAATGGTTCAATAAATGCTTTGTGCCTAAAGTAGAAGCCTACATGAAGGAGAAACCACTGGAATTTAAAATTTTATTAATTGTCGACAATGCTCCAGGACACCCTCATTGGGAACATCCAAATGTTCGGGTTGAATTTCTACCACCTAATACAACTAGCATACTTCAGCCTTTGGGTCACGGAATAATTGCAACTTTTTTTTTCATTTTAAATAAACTTGAATATAAATCATTAACACTAAATGAAGTTTGAAAAAAATTTACCATTTTTGACAGCATAGTTCTAGCTACAGCTGCCATTTATAAAATACGGCCACACACATTAAATGCATGTTGGAAAACTTTATGGATAGGTTGTGTTGCAAGTGATATGAACATTGAGACGTCAGCACTGACGGATGAAATTATTGCCTTGGCACATCAAATTGGAGGTGAAGCTTTCGAAACACTTAACCATATTGACTTAGAGGAACTGTTTGTTGATGCTGCATTGTGCGATGATGACGTTCTTAGTTTAACTGCAGATAAACCAGAAGATGATGATAGCGATTCTGATTTAGAAATTAACGCACCGCCATTTACTTCGAAACAAATTGGAGAAGTTTTAAACACAGTTAATAAATTACAGAACCAAATTCTTAATTTGGAACCAGATACGGAACGAGCATTAAAACTTCAATCTGGATTAAAAAGTCTTTTATCGGGATATCGCGAACTGCAGAAACACTCAACATATTTGGCATCGCAAAGTTTAATGACAATTTTTTTTCAAAGAACAGAAAATGATAAAGGTTGTGAAAATACCTTACCCACATCAATAACGCATATTGTCTCCTCTAGTGATGAAAGCAACATCGAACCGGTAAATAAAAGATGCAGACAATTGCTAAGTGATTCTGAATAATGTTATTTTTCATGAGAACTGTATTAAATATGTAATTATATTTTTATCCTTTTTTATACCAGGATGTATATGAATTAATATTTTATTTTTATTTCCCTTATATACCTTAATATGAATTATTTATTTTTTAGTTTTTTGTTTAGTTTTAATATTTTTTAGTTAAAATATTTTTACACATATATGTAATTGCATTTATGAATATAATGATTTTAAATTAAATTGAATAAAAACTTTTTTATACGAATTTGGTTCATTTTTAATACTTTGATTTCAATTTATGCGATTTTTTTAAATTCCGGAACGTAACCCTAGTTTTTGTATGGAGCTAGAGTCTTTTTTATGCGATTTTCTACGGAACGCATCTACCGCATAAAAAAAGACCTGAGTGTACTTGACATTTAGTTTAAAATTTAAATCTGGTTTTACTTTAATATTCGATTAACCAATAAAAATATTAACAACTCACAGCTTTGAAATAAAGAATACAAACTAATATTTTCACATACATAATGATAAATCACTAACTTTTTGGAAATAGTTCCGATTGTGTACAACTGGATTTATGACGAACACAACTGCGGTATAAAATTATAAGGACCAGAGCGGCGAAAACACAACCGAATATCACTATCATTACAATGGTAGCAGCATGAGGTTGAGACATTTTTATGTTAATGCAAATTAAATGAACAAATTATATATGTATATGTACGAGTATGTAGTTGGTATTTGTTTTAGATTTAGCTACTACTTTCAGACACAAAGTTTCAATCGATACTAATAATATTCAACACAAATTTCTTATTTGTGATTTCAGAGAACTGATTTTATTATATGTATTATATTCTATTACTATATTGTATTTGTGGAAAAATAAATGATAAGATACATATAGTTAAATTAATAAATACAATTAATATATTACTCTAGCAGTTTAAGATGATAAATACATAGTTGACGTATAGTCGTTTGCCTTCCACATAATAATTGCAAAAATAAAGGTTCATACAAAATTTATATATATATATGGAATCCATAGTAAAGTGTGATCGTTTTCGAGGTCCCCTACTTTTTTTAAGAAATAAAAAAAAACAGAAAATTCAAATTTAATGGGAAATGTTTGTTATCAATTAAAAGAACATTCTTTGATATTTATTTTGTTACTAAATGTCGACATAAATTTATTAGACTGATAATATGTCTGTTAACAATTTTGGTTTTCTCAATATACCGACAGAAATATTATTTTCATTTGGCAATACCTCTCAAAATTTATGTGAAAATTGGAAACTCTGTCTTCAAGTGACAAATAAATAATATCCATGTCTGCCAGGTAGTTAGGTCTGGCATGATAAACTCTTTCAACATTCACTTGGAATTCATGTTCTTCGAGTTCATCCTCCATCAAATTAATGTTTATACCTCTATTAAACATTTTTTCTAAATCTAAACATTAATTCTAAAATCTAAAAAAATATGAACAGCAGTCAGCTGATTGAATTTATCTGTACAACAAATATATAATCGGCAGATGAGGGCTGGTTAGTTTTGCGACATAATAGAAGCAAATGAGACATTGAGAAAACCAAAATTTTTTAATCGGTAGTTTTTCGTTGGGAAAAAAGATAATCGCCTAATGAGAAAACAGCCCTTAGTCTATCAAATATTGGCCATTGCTACGTCGCAGATGGTCTATCCGTTGTGACTAATTTTCGATGACTCGTTCCAGCATTTCGACTGATAACTGGCGAATGACACGCGTGATGTTTTCCTCCAAGGCCTGAATCGAAGCGGGTTTGTTCGCATAAACTTTAGACTTTGCATAACCTCACAGGATAAAGTCTAACGGTGTGATATCACACGATCTTGGTGGCCAATCGACTGGCCCAAAACGTGAATTTATGTGCTCACCGAAGTGTTCTCTCAATAATCTCAATAAATCCATCAGGCATCAAATAGTCGGTTATCATGGTACGATAACGGTCGCTATTAATTATTACGTTTGCAACGTCATCATTTTTAAAGAAATATGTACCGATGATTCCACCGGTCCACAAACCACAAATGTGGTCTATTCGGTCGAATATTATCCAATGTTGGGTCTTAAAATGGGTGATGGTGTTGGTCGCTCAGTAGGCCGATTATGTTGACCATAAGTTGCAAGAAGTGCACGAAACACATTCCTCACAGAAAGTGAATTTTCGTAATAAAGTTGAACGATTTATAAACGTTGTTCAGGCGTAAGTCTTTCTATTATGAAATGCCAAACAATATTAAACAAAAATAACATGACAGCATGACAACTCACACGTGATCTGTCAAAAAAGGCTATTGAAAAGTATCTCTACTTGAATCACCCAATATGATCAGTAAATGTTATAGTGAATGGAAAGCATTTGTTATTTATTTATTAATTTATTAATATGTACATTCCAAATATATGTATATAAAATATGTATGTAAGTAATTGCATAAGTAGTGACAATTCTTTATATTATCATTATAATCCATTACTTGGCAATTACAGCTTTTTGCTGGGCTATTTAACTATCAAAATATCGTTATATTTTGTGTGAACCGCTTCCATATTAGAAATAACTTTTTGTTTAATTCAAACAATTACATTTATTTCTACAGACAACGACATTGTTAAAATGTAGCTTAGATAATTAATTGAGTTTTCTTTTATTTTTTACTTATAACGCGTATGTATGTTTATGGATAGTTTACTGATTTTATTTCGAGTGCAAAAAATAATAATTCTTCGTGTTGTCTGTCTGTATTTTAAGATTGCTTTTTGCGGGTAGTGTGACACTGCAGAAATTCTTGTAACACTTGTGAAGTTCTGTATTTTGCAAAAGTGTTTACGATAAAATAATTTAATTTGTTTAAATAACAAAAAATGTGTTGAATACATATTAGATTTCACAATTAGTTATAAAGTATGTACAATCTATACCATAGGCTATCAATGTATTTTGTTGTTGTGCCAGTCGTATTTTGCCATGTTCTTCTCAGAGTTGTGCCTCTTGTTATACTCCCTGATCTATACAGTCTTTGTTAAAAAATATAAAAATTTCGACTATTCTACGTTCTCGACTGGGTCGATCGCAAATATAAATGTAATAAATCAGTATCTTCTTCCACTCCGATTGCAAAATGATGTCCGAAAAATTGTAGTGGAGGTCATAGGACTCTAAAAAGTGTAATGTGTATCCTGTTTGTTAAAATACAATGCGATATACACAGTGGGGAGCACAAATTTGTATATTTTTACATGTGCACAAAATAAACTATTTTTAATTGACAAATGCATAAATCGATATTTTTCCAACTATTTCATTCAAAATTTTTTATTTTTAGACCTAGAAAAGATTGTTTGTGTCTGATGAGCAATGTTATTATTTAACAAACAAAATTGAGAGAAATCGGTCAATAATTCTGACCGATATTTAAAAAAATAGGACCTAGATTGTGGAAAATTTTGAAAATTAAATTTTAAAATGTTTATAACCCGAAAACTATAAAAGATAAATAGTAGACGCGATCATCATTTTTAGCCGAGGATTTTCAGAAAATATAAAAATTTTAGGAATTTGATAAGACCGAAAAAATTAGGTGCCCTATTTTGAACCTCCACATCAAAATTTATATACGAATACTCATTTGCTACTCTCATGTAAAATGACAGATTTATTTCCAAAAAAATCGATATTGCCCCAGCGTATGTAAGTTCTTTGCCTACATTTTGCATGCAATATATGAAAAAAAGTTAAAATTTTTCAAGGTTTGTGGAGCTTCTGAATTGAAGTATTTTGTATCGGTGAAAATCTTAGAATTGATATCTTGGTAAAATGAAAAATAATTATAATATGGTGATTATCCATAAAAAATATAAAATTTAATTAATGTAATATTTTAACAAGATGATATTAGTTACATATCAGCCGTAAAAAAACCTACATTGTTACAAAAAAAAATGTTAAGGAACGGTTAAAGTTTGCCAGAGGGCGAAAAAATTAGACAGTAAATGACTAGAAACGTGTAATCTGTGCCCATGTCCTGTAACTTTAGTGAAAAATTCTTGTGTCGAAAAGATGTGAAACAAAATATTCCATCGTTTCTCGAAAAGCGAGAAAAAATGTTTCTGTAACTCATTTCGAAAGCTATCAAAAGGGATTACGTCGTTACGTTAGAAATGTCATAATATACAACTCAAAGCTGATGTGAAATTTCAGTGTCTGAAACCGCTAATCACAAATATCGTTGACGAAAAACAAAACTTACTAAAATTAAAAGAATTTTTAACGACGGCGGCAAAATTACAACCGTCGTTTATACAAAATAATATATAGTACGACTTTAATGTTTATTGTTTACGAAATAAGACAAAAATAATTTCGTGGTGTCAAAAAGAAAACTTTGTTTTGGTAAAAGAAAATTGTTAAAGTGGTAAATAAAATATAAAGTAGAAAAAAAAACAGCAATGTGTTATTATTCATTGCGATTTAAATATTTTTTATTTTTAAAATTATATCTCGCCGCGGTTTTATATGTGAGTGCGTTTGACAGTTCAGAGCGGTAACCTTTCTCACAAAAATTTTACAGACACACTTTTTTTGTAAACTGACGTATAATTTTTTTACGTGACACCGATTACTCACCAAAAAAGTTACAGAAGAGTTTTGTGAGAAAAACAGCTGTTTGCTTCAATTTATGGCATTTGTATTTCACTCCATACATTTTAATCGAAAAGTTTCTCGACGCGGGAGTTACAGAAAATGGGCACAGGTTTGTGAACACAAGAATGCGTTTTATGAATCGTATTTCAGAAGTAAACGTACGTGGACGGTTCGGAAACTTCTTAGCCTAGCACAGAAAGAGAATAGTTAGCTTTTCAAATACATTTTTATTTTTCAATATATTCTATTGAAACTTCAATACACTTAGTCCAACGCTTATCTAGCAATTCTATCTCTTGATTAAAATAGTTTTCCTCGAGGCCTTCAAAATAGTGCTTTACAACTGTAAGTGCATCTTCATTTGAGATAAAACTCTCGCCAGCTAAGCACCCTTTTCCACATGAAATTTGTTCCCTTTTATTTTTTTAACATTGAATTTTAATAGGAAACATGTGAAAAGGAAACAAATTTCAATTTTTATTCACGATAGGGGTAATTATTTTTTTAGATTTGGGAACAGTTAAAAGCCACTGGGAGCTAAATCAGGAGAATAAGGTTGGTGGTCAAGCAACTCTTACTTTAATTCGTTGATTGTTAAGAACTCTTGTGCGCTGGTGCGTTGTCTTGATGAAAAATTATTTTTTTGTGTTGTGTGCCGGGACGTTTTTGTCGAATTTTTACATTTAATTGATCCAAAATGTTGCAATAGTACTCTGAATTTATTGTTTTACCCTTTTGCAGATAGTCAATCAATAAAATACCTGTGAAGTCCCAAAAAAGTCATAACCTTACCAGCCTTCTTTGGGACACTTCCTCCAGCTTCAGTCCATTGCTTGGATTGTACTTTTGTCTCTGGAGTATAGTGGTGGATCCATGTCTCATCCACAGTTATGAAACGACGCTTAAAATCCATTTTATTTTACTTAAAACGATTCAAACAAGCTTGAGAAATTTTTATTCCTTTGCGTTTTTGGTCGACTGTTAAAAACTGCGGCACCCATCTTGTGGTTTTTCATGCAAAATTAAATGGAGTAGATCATTTGAGATGCGATTTTACGCACTTTTATTTGTCAATCATTTAGTACCGCTTTGGCTACAATTTCTGTTGTTGTTGCTGTTTTTGGACGTCCACATCTTCAATGCTTGTACGACCACGTTTAAATTCAGCAACCCAATTTTTTACTGTTGCATATGAAGGAGGACTTTCACCTAACACCTTTCCCATATCATTATGAATTTCTTCTCTCGATAAACCTTTTTTATTTAAATATTTAATGAAACCACGAATTTATAAATTGCCAGGTACGGCTGCTATTTAATCCTACACATAGCTCAGATATATGCAAACCATGATTACCTCGATTTATTTGACCTTTATCTCTAAATCATTTACATAAACAATCCATATACATATGTATACATACAATCACGCTTAAACGGCTGAACCGATTTTAATGAAACTCGGAACGTAAATAGATCTATGCTGGGAAGCATCAATAGGCTATATTATTTTTCAAGACTTAAACCAGTTCGGGACATAAAGGGCAAAAACCGGTAAGACCAAACGGCTAAACCGATTGTATTGAAATTTGAAACATGCTTGAAAGCGTCAACAGGCTAAATATTTTGTTTTCAAAACTTGGACTAGGTCGGAACATAAAGGGCAAAAACCGGTAAGACCAAAATGCTAAACCGATTGTATTGAAATTTGAAACATGCTTGATAGCGTCAACAGGATATATATTTTGTTTTCAAGACTTGAACCAGTTCGGGACATAAAGGGCAAAAACCGGTAAGACCAAACGGCTAAACCAATTGTATTGAAATTTGAAACATGCTTGAAAGCGTCAACAGGCTAAATATTTTGTTTTCAAAACTTGGACCAGGTCGAAACATAAAGCGCAAAACCCGGTAAGACCAAACGGCTAAACCGATTGTATTGAAATTTGAAACGTAAATACGTATATCCATGCTTGAAAGCGTCAACAGGCTATATATTCAATATCAGGTAAAAAAAATTAATTAACGTAAAATGTTTAATATATTTTTTTAAATTCATTATTTGTTTGTAAAATTTGTGTTGTTACTCTATGCAATCAGAAAAATATTTATTAGGAAAGTACTTTTTCGATAGTCAACCTTCACGGATTATTAAGTGCTTAAACTTTAAAGTATAGATTTATTTAATACTTATTGTTAGGCCTAAGGAAATAAGGCAGATTCAATAAATAATAAAAAGTTATAAAAAAAATTTATTTAAAGGATCAAAGTTTATTGGTATGTTACATGGGTTTGGTAATTCAAAAAAAAAAAAACTTAAGAGTTTTGGTGTTTTTTTTTTGTACCTTTTTAATTCAATTTCTTTACAAAGATAGAATTGGATTTGTAGCTTTGTACAATCAAAAAAATTTTATTATATAAATAAGTATTTATTCTGCTTACATTAGCAATTAACCTTAATATAAAATGTCAATGTATATTTATGAACTGAATACTAAACCAGTCTGAAACAAATATTTAACCCTCCGATGAGTGTCAGTTCTGAACTTCATGGCCGTGTGAAAAGGTTCCTACGGACCTTTTTTGTAAATCATGTTTTTTTCATATAAAAAATTTTTTTTTTACTTTTTTTTGTTTTTATTGTTTATAACTAAATTCTACATACAAAAATAATTTTTTCAATTCTTTTAACTCAAAGACATTAGGGATGATGATAAAAACAAAAAATTTAAAAATGATTCGTGGTCAGGAATAAAAGATAAGAAATCACCGGGCAACGTTGGGTTCAACAAGCTAGTATGAATTAGGGATGGACACTGTAAAAAAAAACATCGAACATGCGATGCATCACAAACATATGTACTTCGATGTTGCATCGATATTTCATAAAAAAAAACATCGATGTTTTTATACATCGATTGTTTTTTTTTTAATTATTTATTATGTATTATATTTTCGAAAAATCTTAAATTTATTTTACATCTCCCAATACTTTTTTTCAATACTGTTTAGAAATAAAAGTTTACCAAGTCTTTCACCACTCAATCTGTTTGTTTGTTGAGTCCGTATTTAAAAGCGATCTTGTAAAGCTTGGGAAACTGTGATTTATAATCCTTCCAAATATCCAGCAGATTTTCGTTCTGTCTTCCAACAGGAGTCCTCAACTAAACTGAAAGTTCATCAGACAACATATCTTCACTCTTGTTGCTTTTCCAATATCTATGAACCAGTTTATAATGGCTAGTCCATAATGCAAAAGTATCCTCACTTTTATCGGATTTTTCTGAGTCAGATTCAATATCTTCATTTTGCAAGAGTATTTTTCATTAATTCCTTGATCTTTGATAAAGCATTGGCAACGGCTATTGCATCATTAAAGTGCATTTTTTTGAATCGAGGGTCTAAAATGTTAGATACGTATTTACGTTTATATACCAATATACACGTTCTGTATACAATTTGTCATTTCGATGCATCGAAAGAAAACATCGATGTTTTTCGATTGTTTAGGAGCAAAAAAAAAAAAACATCGGATTATATCGATGTTTCGACACAATGCATCGAGTGTTTTTAAAACATCGATGTTTTTTGTCCATCCCTAGTATGAATATAAAACAAGTTATAGTGCAATATTCGGCTGGGCCGAATCTTAAATACACCCGCATAAATATAACGAGAAATACAAAAACTACACTGGTTGTTTTTAATACTAATAGCTCTTAGTATTATATATATTGCTTTAAAGACAATTTTATGAACAGTATACACATACATATGTATGTAATTCACTTCAAATGTTTGACATTTTATCTAATTTTGATAATTTAAAATTGAAGTAATTACCAATGCTCACCATAATTTACAGAGTTTGTTTGATTTTCATAACAATCTGGAGTGTAATTTAGAGAAACATGGAGGATATGAATACATTTAAGATACATACAAGTATTAACATAATATTCGGAAGTGGACATTATATGGAGGATATGGTCAAATATAGACCGATATTTTCGGTCGGTGTCGAATTTTAACCTGGTAACAATATTTATACCAGATGTATACTCATTCAAGTGAATTTTGGATGTGAACTTTATATAGGGTCTATGGTCAAACATGAGAAATAATGGACCGATTCTTAGTATTTTTTTTAGTTTCTTCTTTTTTTCATAGAAATAACGTGTATAAAATTTCATGGCAATATATTTTCAAAAATTGCAAGAAAACTTTTTAAAAATATCAAATTTTTATGAAGGTTGTCTTATATTTTAGAACATAACTCTGGTTCTATATACTATACCGATTTTGCTGATGTTCAATACCAAACTGCTTAGGAGAATTATAAATGGTTTTTTGTAAATTTTTTTGATTTTGGTTGTGTATTTTGGATGTGAGAGTGTTTTACATAGCTAGACAGGCAGACGGACATAGCTCAATCGACTTAGAATTCTATAAGGATCAATAATATATGTATATACTTTGTTGGGTCTCAGATGAATATTTCCCAGTGTTACACACGGGTATTGGTATAATTGAAACAATTTTATATACATACATAAGATTCGGCACTGTCGAATAAAGCACTAATTCTGTTTTTTCTTAAAATTTATCACTGTTTTCAGAAGTATTAAAGAAATAACACTCACTTTAAAATGGTTCTACAACTAGTTCTTCCATCATTATTTTCTGCTTGAAATTTCTACACTTAGAATTTGTTTCGAAAAGTAGTTATGGAGCATTTGTGGTTTCTTTGCAGAATTTATTAAAAAAAAATTAATAACAGAAAACAAATATGTACACAATATTGAGATTTCCGCGTTTGTTTGTGTTAAACTTAAAAATAAAAACACATATAAAATAGTAAAACAGCAATAGATAAAATGAACATACTTGGTCGGGAAACAGTCGTTTGATTGTACACATTTTTACGCTTCAAACAGCACAAAATTATCATAACAATCGCAAAAGCAACTATAGCGGTAGCAGTTAAAGCTCCGATAACGATTGAAACAATCGCACCTGCTGGTAATCCTGGATTCATGTCCATGTTGTGTTGTTTATTTATTTTAATTAATCCTTAGTTGTATTTTCTAAATTTAATGTAATTTAATGGCGTTTTCTTTTCTGGCAAAAATGTTACATATATGTTACACTTTTTACCTATTTCCCATATAAAAAAGGAAAAAAGTGTAGCATTTTTGCCAGAAAAGAAAACGCCATTATTAACTAATGCACTTAAATTAACACTGTGCAATACTTTCACACTCAAAATATTCATGAAATCAAATTTCATTATTTGCTGGTTTTCGATTTCCACCATTCTTTAGTGCCTTTTATTGAGCATACATATGTATAGGTATTTAAAACAATTGATAAGATTATATTTATAACATTTGTTATTAGTGGAGAAGTGTGTAAGTGAATCATCGGAAATTATTAGGGGAATATTTATCTTTTGTTGACAAAAAATACTACACGAAATTTATACATGAAACGTACACGATATATTTAAAAGTTTGTCTACTTCTAATATAACGATTCAAATGAATGACGAAATTAATTACTTGGATGATAAGTTGCCATTAGCGCAATTCACAATCTTGTGCAAATTGTATTGCATTATTGTTTTTGCTCTTGCTGTGTATTTTGTTAATGTAAAGCAAAAATATGCTTAACCTTTTTGCACATGCAATGATGCAATACAATTTGCACAAGATTGTGAATTCCAAAAGTTCTTTATATTTTGTATGAACAGCTTTTATTTCGAGTAGCGATTGAGCCAAATTATAAAATCTTAAACTGTGCGGCATCGGTTCTTAATTTTGGAATATTTTCATTCAAATTTGTAAATACTAAAAGTTCATTTTTAGACAATAATATTTTATTTTTCGAAAATAAGGTCTAATATTCCTATTATTTTTATTTTTTATTTCTTCTGATATTTCGCTACAACAATGTGTAGCATCTTCAGGGAAACAATAACAAAAATTAAAATTAATAACAATAAAAATATTTTTCAAAAATAACAGTAATTGTCAAAATTTAAATATTACACAAACAAAAATATTAATATGAAAAATATTTTAGTTTTTGTGTTTTTATAAATTAAGTGTCTATAAGTTTGAGCAACATTATCTGTATCTACTTTAAAATTAATTCTAAGATTTTTTGGTACATTAATAATTTCTAACATATAAATAACGACGTTTATAATTATTTTCTGTCGTTATATGTTAGAAATTATTAATATACCAAAAAATCTTAGAATTAATTTTAAAGAAGATACAGATAATGTTGCTCAAACTTTCTAACATATAACATACATTGCGAGCAATAGTTGAAATTTTATATTCAATTTTTCATTGAATTCGATTTCATGGCAACTATGTTTTGCATCAGTTCTTTTTTCTTTTAGAATAGAAAAACTAAAGAATCACTATATTGTGATAGATGTTACTGTGATATCAGTTTCAAGGTCTGAACAAAAATCTACATATACATATGTATGTATCACTGATGGCAAACACGGTACAATTGTACTTTTTTTTGATACATATTAAACACAGTTGGTACCGTGGTACTACCACGAGTCATATGGTACAATTTCAAAATACTGTTTCATCAAAATTTGGTATTTCAGATGAAACAGATAAATATCAGCCATGTCACAGAATTTAATTCCGTTCGGAAGTGGAATTATTTCCGTATTTTGCTTCCAAAGAAAAAGTTAACTCTTCTATTTCTTTTATTCTTACAATAATAATTCTAGTTATTTTGGAAATATATATATTTACCAAGGTTAACTTTTCGCAAATGACTCGATACTTCATAAATAAGAATATTTTTAGATAATCGCGACAATTAACGCAATAATGTAGCTATAAGATATATCGAATTTTCGATAAAGTAAATTTGTGGTAAAGTTTTATGATTATTACTTCTTGATTATTTAACAAATATTAAAAATGGTACCATGGAGGTCTAAAAAGTACATTTTATTTATATAGTTGGTACGAAAAACAAAAACCCATTTTCCATCACTGGTATGTATATCTGTTTTTAAAGTGAGTTCGCAAAATCGCATGAAATTACAAATATTTGCACGATTTTCGGATAAATATGTAAAGCATCTGGGAGAATGAAAATGTGACTTTGTGTTTAAATTAAAAAAATAATAAATAAAACAAAACATAAGAAATAGTACATACTTGATCGAGAAACCATCGTTTGATTGTACACATTTTTACGCCTCAAACAGCACAAAACAATCGTAGCAATCACAAAGCCACCTATAGTGGTACACATTAATGCAATGACAACTATTCCAAATGTTGGTAATCCTTGATTCATATTCATATCCATATCAATGATTGTTTTTTTTTTATTTTTGATTTATTTCTAAATGAAATTTAACTAACTACATACACTGAATCACTATATATCACTTTTATATAAAACTTTTATTCAAAACACTTACTTTATTGACAACTAACGTACAAGAAATATTATTTTTATTTTCCCGGTTTTCGATACGCATCATCATTTAGTGTAGTTATGATAAGATTATATTTCTTACATACATATGTGTATATTATTGAAGAAATGTATAAATTAATCATTAGGGGAGTTACTATTTTATTTTTGTTGAAAAAAATACAGAGCACCACGCAACATTTGTACATTGATATTGAAATACGTAGTCATGACAATATCGGCCCATAAATGTTTAAAGGTACGGTCACACTTGGCAAATATTTACTCAAAACACGTAACAACTTGTTTACTCTTACAAGAGTTTTTCAAGATCAAACAGCACCAAAAAAATTAAAACTAAATATTTCTTGTGCTTTGACCTAAATAAGAAAAGTTTTTTTAAATAAATAAATAAACGAGTTCAAAAACGAACGAGTTCATTTAGTGGTTTCGTCTTTTTCGGCAAATATTTGCCAGGTATGAGTAAGATATGAGTAAAAATCACTACGTAGATTTTTTTTTAAAACTTATTATTGCATTTATCTCGGTTAAATGGTGCGAAATTCGAAAATGAATTTGTTTTTGAGAAAATTGTATAACTAAATTACCTATTTTTGCACTTTAATTTAAAACAAGTAATGTGCGTGCAATAATCGTTTAAACGCGGTATAAATGACAAAAATGGTTTAAAAAGTGTTAAAGTAATGGAAAATTCTCCATATCATTAACGTGTCTCAGGCTTCCTGTGCAAGAAGTCAATTAAGAAAAATATTTTATCACGTGAAAATATTTATTATATTTTGGAGCATTTTATATATTTGGAAAAAGTAATACCCCTAATATTCATATTATGGTTGGCAAATTTCTAGCCTTTTGGTGGTAGAAAAAACCCTCATAATATTTTACTACAATACTATTAAGACATTGTTCGTACTCATTTCACTGTGGCATTAAACTTTTAAATATAAAAATACATTAAATGTATAGAAGATATTTATACAATTTACATACTTGGAACATTCGGATTGTGATAAATGTTTTTGCGACGTCTACAACAGCTTACAATGGCTAAAATCCAAATCACAACCGCAGCAACACCAATTACACAACCCATTACAATTCCAGCTATTTCACCTTCTCGAATCGACATGTTTTACAAAGAAATACTTCTTATTATTTATTTTAAATAAATTTAACAGAACAGCGGAATAAATATTATAAACAAACTTTGTTTTTACACAATACCCACAATACTAAATAATTCCTACACATATTTTTAATATTTTTATGTTTTTATTAATGAATGATAAGATTATAAACAGTCTCATATATTTTTGATAGATTCAATATTATTATAGCGAAAGCGTATTTTGATATAACATTTAATTGTTCAATAATATTTATCACAATTATAATGTATTGCAAGTCCAAAGGTTTTCAACAAGAACTTTGTTTTCAAAAGAAAATGAAATAAAGAATTTATATGAAAATCTTTCAAATTTTCAATATTGTATTTGAAAAAGAGTTAGGCTGGATAATTATAAATGAAAATTGATAGATGTCCACCACGACCATGCATAAAGATTTCAATCTCATTTCTTTTATCAAAATATTCAATCGCATTTTGGTGAAATGGCGGGTCTATTTCGTTAATCATGTCACGGACTTTGAGTGTAATCTATATACATACATAGATTATTTCCTTAACAAATCTAAAAATAGTCCAATTGTGTTAAAATGATCGTTGTTGCTTTTATGAAAAACTAGCTTTATATCATATTAGAGCTCATAACTCCTTAATTAAATGAGTTATAATTTATGATTTAACTCAAATTGAATAATGCTATCAGTTTATGTTTGCTCTTAAGATTGAATTACTTTCGAAGCCATTAAAAACAACAGATTGTTTCAAGTCTCTTACAATTTTACATTTTTCTTACACTGTGTTTTTTATTATTTTATTGAGAATAAAATTTCAGACTCGATTGCATAAAATATTTCTTTCAACATTTAAAAATTTAATATGTTAAAACTATCAAACACCAAACACTAGTATCACTTCCAATTCCTAGCTCATAATTCTTAAAGTTGAAAATATAACGAGTTAACAACTGTAACATACCGGAAATATTTAGAGTATTCTGATCATTGTAAAAATATGAACGAAGTTTACAAGAACCCGCCATTTCCCTTATCCAAACAGCTACCGCAAAAACAGCAAATGCGCCAGCAAATACAACTCCTGCAATTTCCTCGGCTTTCATTGTTATCTTCTATTTGTTTTTAATTCAAAACGAAATTAAAATAAAACAAGAATATATAATTCTTCTGCATACTTAAATAATAAATGCAGCACTGAATAATTCAGATTTATCTACATAATGTATCTACATACATACATATTTGTTTTTATAAATAGTAAGATTACAATTTATCACACTCATACACTTGTAAATGATTAATTAAAATTACTAATACCGAAGACATAGGTATGTATTTTAACAGATATTTATATACAATATAGTTTATCTGTCATAATATGCATACATACATACATACATGCCATACGCCATATTGTATTTATAGATAAAGAGTGCGTAAAAAATTAATGCAACAATTAAGGCTTGTTTACATGCAAACGATTTTAAGATGTACGGTTATTTTTGTGTCATGTGTCATTAGTAAAGGCGGGATTTTTTCAATTAATTAATTCAATTTAAGCTTAATTCCATAAAATCTTAATTCAGAACTAAAAAATATCAGCAATTCATTCCATTTTTAACGAAACAAATTCATTAGATTCATATACACCAATACCTCACTTTGCGTCGGAGTTACGTTCCAAGAAAACACGACGCAAACTGAAACGACGCAAAGTGAATTAAGATGTAATACGTTTTCTATATAATAGAATTCAATTACTACTGAATTATTTCACAATAGAATTAATTCATAACAAACAAGTAAAAAAGTATAGTCGGTCAAGCCCGACCATATAATACCCTACACCTAGTATATGTATTAAACAGTTTTTCAGAAATGGGCGTTATATGGGAGATATCACCTATTTTGGACCAAAATTTAGTGTTATGATTTCTGTGAATATATGTGTTAAACTTTATCTCGATATAGGTGAATTACGGAGAGGGTCTTATATGGGAGTTTCGACTAATTATGGACCGACCATTATAAAATTAGCTGTCATTATTTTTGTATATAAGAAACTTATTTGTGTTGAATTTTATTTGATTACCAACATTTTAAAAAAATTTATGGTCGTTAAAGTGATTTTCGGAAGTGGGCCTTATATGGAAGCTACGACTAATTATCACAATAAAATTGCACAGTATTATTTGTATATATATGAAATATATTTGTGTTAAATATTATGTGGATACCTACATTTTTGAGTGAGTTATGCGCTTTAAAGTGATTTTCGGAAGTGGCCCTTATATGGGAGCTACGACTAATTATGGACCGATCAAAATAAAATTGCACATTATTATTTGTATATATATGAAATATATTTGTGTTAAATATTATTTGGATACAAGCATTTTTGAGTGAGTTATGAGCTTTAAAGTGATTTTCGGAAGTGGGCCTTATATGGGAGGTATGATTAATTATGGACCGATCTTCACAAAATTTTTAGATGTGATTTAGCTTCATTTACTACTCATTTGTGGTGAAATTTGTTTGGATACTTGCATAATTCAAACATTTATGATCGGTAAAACCCAATTTTGGGAAGACATTTGTATGGGGACCAGGTGAAATAATGGACCGATTCCCACCAGTTTCAATCCCATCCATCATTGGGCCGCAAGCGCACAAGCTTTACATGGACAAACAGCCAGACGGACATCGTTAAATCGACTCACAAAGTGATTCTGACTCAAATAAAATTAAAATTAATCCAAATTAATTGGCTCTTTGGCAGAAACTCTAAGCTAAGTTTATTGTAAACTTCTACTTTGCTACTCAATCATAAAACCTATATGGTGTTATGGAATACAGCTATGGGGAACAGCCTCAGCTTCAAATGTAGATGCGAAAACAAATTGCGCCCTGGTATATAAAAATTTTAAATATTCATAGAGACCTAAACGTGCCGTTCGTAAAAACTGAGATTCAAAAAAATGCGGAAACATACTTAAAAAAGCTTGAAGTACACCCGAACCCATTAGCCAGCAATATATTAAATAACAGTGGTTACATTCGACTAAGAAGAAGAGATACAGCGAATCTTAGCCGCAGACATTAAGGAAGAACGCCAACTTAATAAATAAAATAAACAATGGTCAACAAATTTTCGTCCGGCAGTGGCTGGGCTAAGTAATTAAAGTTTATTAGATATAAGATTTGAAATACTTATTGTTAGCTCGTTTAATGAAGATATGTACATACAATAAATAAACAAAAGTAAAATTTTTTTATTACATATTAACATTGTCCTTCCTTGTTCATATTGACTTAGAAAAAAGTAATATCTTACATTAGTAGTACAATTACTAACGGATTTAATAACTGATTTAATGTATTTTTTTGGTTCTTTGCTTCTTTCATTTTTGCATTCGCAAAAAGATGTTAAAACAAGTAAGAGTGCTATATTCGGTTATGCCGAATCTTTGTTGTAGATGCATAATTATGTCGATAAACACGCCATATGTTGATGAATTTGTTCGTAACAATATTAATACACTTTATTTGATCAACGTATTATGAACGTATTTATGAACGTATTTTGCTGATTTTAAATAGCAAACTTCTCAAAGGCATGTCTGACAGAATTATTGAAGATTTGGATCCCGAAGATATCTGGGGAATTCCGAAAATTGATTTCAACAGACAGACAGACGGGCATGGCTTAATAGACTCCGCTTTTTATAAGGATCCAGAATATATACATATATACTTTATAGGGTCTGAAAATTATATTGTGGAAATTACAAACGAAATGACAAACTTATATATACCCTTCTCATGAAGGTGAAGGGTATAAAAAATACGATTATTTTGTGTAATATATAAAAAAGCATGATAAAATAAGAGCTCTGGAGAAATCGCAATGAAACTAAAATATATATGTATTATTTTTTTGCAATAATCGTATACGGACCCAAAAGCTTGTGTTTCTACACGTAATTGAATTTTACTGATTTTCCCTACATACTCGTAATTACTAACTATCACACCTATCGTGAATAAAAATTCCACGTGAAATTTGTTCACTTTTCACATTTTTCCTATTTAAATTCAATGTTAAAAAAATAAAAGTGAACAAATTTCACGTGGAATTTTTATTCACGTAGGGGTGAATATGTACATATTTGTTTAAAAAAAAAAACATTTTTTAGATGCTTAAGGCAGAATTAGTCTTTACTTTCTGTTCCGTTCTGAATCAGCTGACTTGATTCTGTTAAATAGAAAATGTGTAGAAGTCGTTAGTTGTTTTGTTACTTTCCGTGCCGTTGCGGACGAACCTGTTAAAAACAAAAATTTGCTAAGTAATTGTAAGTGACAGCACAAAACAGCTGACATCCGCACAACAAAATTTTTTTTTGGTTTATTACAAATATGTTCAATTTCTTTGATATTAATTAAGTTTTTGTATAAAAGTTATAAAAAAATAAAAAATAAACGATGGATGACGAAAAATCCATTACTTTAGTCGAAAGTAATGGCATATTGTACAATAAATTCCATAAAAACTATAGAAACAGAAAAACTATTTGATTTGTATTTTTTGATTTATTTTCGCGGTATGTGTTATCTGTTTACCTAAAACAGCTGATACGTTTATACGGAAAAACTAACTACAAAAGTTTAACAACAGAACGACACGGAAAAGAAAGCAACAGAAAGTAAAGACTAATGAATCCTTAAGGTGTTGCACTTGAAAAATGTATGTAATTTAAGATTTTTTTTTTAATAATCTTAAAAGGTATTCGTGATACTAGAAATATCTCGATATTTATTGAACGTGTAGCAGTGTCCTATAACATCAAAGCATTTTTTCTTGTAAGTTTTAAAACCAATTCTGACAATATTGGTTTCTATGGCACCCCTGATTATTATGCGTATTCTGACAGGCAAGACAGGCAAACTATATTATATATATGTAAATATATATTTAGTTTATCTAAATGTATATGTCCCAATTTCAACGAAGCAATTTTTATTGAAAAGATTGATACAATTATTTGCTTGAAATTTCGCACAATATAATTGCTTAAATCACTAGTATTTTTATCTAAGAGTATACACACATTTGTATACACATATGTAATACGAATACGAGAGTGACAGGAATTGTACTAGCATCAAGTGTGTACTCGTCTTATCTTCCCCTCACCTAATCTTTTAATTATGTAGTTACAATAATATACGTATTTTGAATTGAATTTTGAAAAAACCCCCGTAAAAATCTATTTAAAATTAAAATTCTATTGAGGAATTGTCATTTCACTTAGGTACCTTGCTTTTATAGATACAACCCAGCATATCATTCTAGGAGCGCTCCGAAAAAGGAGTCAGAAAAGAGTCCAACAAAAGAGCATTTTCGGAGCGAAAGAAAAATTTGCTTGTTACTGTCCTGAGTAGGCACGCAGTATGTTGTCCTGTTATTTGTGCTTTGAACAAAAAAAAAACAAAGCTGTACCACACAAGAATGATAAAAACAAGATTACACAGAGCCCAAAAAAACCCCCTCATAAAAGACTCTTTTCTGACATTATCTAAGAGCTCTTTCTGACGGACCATTTTCGAATGTAATAACCCTCTTTTCATAAAGAGCGTTAACGCTCCGAAAAAGTGACAGAAAAGACTCTTTTAGGTCTCATATGGCTTGCTAGGAATATACGTGTACATACATACATATCATATTAATTATACATACATGAATCATTCAGAATATTGTGCAAATTTTTAAAACCTCTACAACAGGCACGAAAGACCATAATCCAAATCACAGCTATGACACTACTAACAATAATAAACATTAAAATTTCAAATATTTTCATTGGATCTGATGACATTTTTTTTTAAATATTTTCTACTTTAGACAAATAAAATTGGAACAATGGAAGAAATGCTGTAAACTAACTAATTGTTACTTACTACAGTTATACTGAGTAAATGGGTTGAAAATGTATAAATCTTTTCTTGTTGTTTTTTATTTCTTTCGTTAAGATTATAAATAAGCCCATTATGACTAATAATGACTAATCAACTGAATGTGTCGTTTAAAGTAATATATACATACATATGTATATTAATTATACAATTGATGTGTAGATTGCATTTGTTTATAAATTAATTAAACAACTTCAATATTTGTTCAAGTCGGAATAATGTAATAATAACCAAATTCTGGAAATTCCAGTATAATCGCACAATGTATGTAAATAAAAAACGCAGCACTTGTAAAGTAAATAATACTCTAATACTGTCATAGGTGAAATTGAAATTTCCCAGAACATGTGCTTGGCCACAAAATTCTGTTTACGAGACATTGAAACCAGGGATGGAATATAACTTTTTTGATTTTGTACCAACTACATAGTATATAAATAAAATATACTTTTTAAACCTCCTCGGTACTCCTCCCAGAACATGTGCTTGGCCACAAAATTCTGTTTACGATACATTGAAACCAGGGATGGAAAATAACTTTTTGGATTTTGTACCAACTACATAGTACAAGGTGGCGCAAAAGTAAACTTCCGATGTTTTTTGGCTGTAATTAAAAAAAAATGAAAAACTTTGATTCTTCTTGTGGATTATTTTTATTTGGTCTTTTAATTTTTTTACATCAAGTTGAGAATATGATGTCATGTAAATGGCCGCCGCCACAGTTGATTGTCATTTGAGCCCTTTTTATGGCATTTTCTATCACTTTGGCCAAAACTTCCGGCGATAGGTCCTCACATTCTTGACGGATATTGTCTTTAAGAGCTGCAAGAGTCTGAGGCTTGTTGACATAAACCCGCGACTTCAAAAAGCCCCCCAAAAGGAAGTCTGGAGCGGTGAAATCAGGCGATCTTTCTGGCCAGTCCAAATCGCCAAAACGGGAGATTAGGCGCCCGGGAAATGCATCCTTCAGCATATCGGTTGTGGCACGTGCAGTGTGTGCCGTTGCACCGTCCTGTTGGAACCACATGTTTTCCAATCCCAATTCATCAAGTTGCGGCAAAAAGAACTCGTTGATCATTGCTCTGTAGCGCTCACCATTCACAGTAACCGTTTGGCCCGCGACGTCTTCGAAGAAAGACACAGTGACTTTGAGCGGGTGTAATGGCTCTTCGTGGGTTCAGTGCCCCAGGAAGCGTAAATTTTGCTTATTTACATACCCGCTAAGATGGAAATGGGCCTCATCACTCATGATTATTTTTGACGAAAAATCATCTTCCTCTTGGTGGTGATTAGGGATGGCTTGAGCGTATGTTAGATGCGATTGGCGGTCAGCAGCTAACAGCTGATGCACCGTCTGAACTTTGTACGGAAACATCTTCAAATCTTGTACCAAAATTCCCTGTAAAGACCGTCGACTGATACCCATTTGCGTGCCACGTCGTCTGGGCGATGTCGACGGCGCTTCCATGACATCCTCGGCTACAGCAGCAATATTCTCTGCAGAACGGCTACTCCGGGGTCTGCCACGCCTGGCAGCATCTCGTGTTGTGCCTGTCTCTTCGAGGCGAGCGGCTAAACGTCGCAGTGTTTCACCAGTAGGCGTTGGACGGCCAGGAAATCTGCGACGAAATTCACGTTGTGCCAAAGTCACCGACCGATTATTGGTCAAATAAATAGTCAGCAATATTCCGCGTTCTGGAGCAGTGTAGCGTAACATTGTTTATTAACGTGTATTTCGCATGTGTTTACTACACAAATGTCAAAACAGAACTGACATTAGGGGCCAATCGCAAAATTTATAGCATTTTCTGATAGGAGGATTACTTTTGCGCCACCTTGTACTAGATATCTATATATTTTTTTTAATTTCATAATTTCTTTTTTCAAATAAACGAGCTAATAAAGATAAAATAAGCATTTAACCACAAAATTTAACTCACAATATGCTATTCGGAACTGAATTACTAAATGGTAAAAAGAGCTAATTTCAGTACATATTTAGTACTTTTTTATATTATTTTTGCTTTCTATTTTAAGTCTTTCTATTTGAATTTTTTTAATAAAATTTGTTAGGGCACTGTGACTCTAACCCTGGTTGTTCGTTTACAGTTTAGTAGACCAAACCATCAGGCTACACAAGAATTTTTATTTCCGTGTTTAAAATGTTAATTTTATTTTCAAAGATTTTCACCCTATTCACCTTTAGCAATAACCTTCATGTGACGAATTTGATAGTATGTACAAATTTATAGTAATACATTCGTATTTAAAATACATTTAATGGGGTCCTTTTTCATAGTATAGATTTCCTGATAATGAAATATTTAAAAAACTGAAATTAAAAATTAGTAAAAATAAAGATTCTATTACACTTTCGAAAAAATTAAAAAAACGCACCAAAATTCAAAAAAAGCGCACCACGCACCAACTGAGGAATTTTACGCACAAACAAAAATTAAAAGAAGCACCAAAAATGCTGCGAAACGCACCAAGTTGACAACACTGTAAAAAAGTGATCTGGTGATATCTCTCCTTAAAAGAAACCATAAAAGGAAGGTAATTTACTCACCACTTAATTTTTGAAAAAACCCAAAATTGAAGAGTGAATTTGATAATGGGATAAAAATGTTTGTTGTTAGAAATCAATTAAAAACGTTGATTGCGAAATTAATGAAATAATGAATGTAATTGAAATATGTAAAAGCACCCCACAACACTAAATAATGTCTGTAATAATAATGGAATAAAATATTGAATAAGAATTATTTGTTTTGTCTACAAACGATTTAAACGATGTTTTTCGTCAGCTTCATATATTGGTAACAAAATTAAATCAAGATTCTCTTTACTATAGATACCGTTATATTTTTAAGAAGCTTTATCGATCGATATTATGTTGATTTTAAATTAATATAGAAATTAAAGGCGAAATGACATACATATGTATTATTTTTGTCAATCTAACATTTTAATATGTTATTCACCCCTATCGTGAATAAAAATTCCACATGAAATTTGTTCCCTTTTATTTTTTTAACATTGAATTTAAATAGGAAAAACGTGAAAAGGGAACAAATTTCATGTGGAATTTTTATTCACGATAGGGGTGATTATGTTTTTTATTTATTAATTTTATAAACTTTTAATCATGGTGTAACTATACAAGGTGAGTGCAGCTGCACAGCTGACTGACTTTGTTTACAAGTGTTTTTGACAGTAGTACATTATTTTACACAAACAAAATGCCTATTGTGTCTGTATTGTGTTGTATTTGTTGCCGGATTGCACTTACCTTGTACGAATTACACCATGGGTAAAAGGCATTATTTAAAGGCTACAAAACTAAAGTCAATAAAAGGTAATTAAGGTTTAAAAAACTTAATATTATGTGGCGTATCCATTATTTTTTTTAAACTTCTGCACATCTTTGTTTCATAGAGTCTACTGCGCTGGCTAATACCTAAGGAGAAATTCAATTCAAATGCTCATCTTAATTTTTGCAGATATTGTAGACTATTTTTTGTCTACAATTTCCCATAGATTTTCTATGGAATTAAGATCTGGCAATTGTGCTGTCCATTTCAAAATGTTAATATTGTTGTTAACAAACCACTATTTTACGCATTTAGATGTGTGTTTAGGGTCGTTATCTTGTTGGTATCTTCACTTAATCCGCATTTTCTCATCTGCATATGGAAGCATTACATTTTACAGGATGTCTCTGTAAACTAAACGATCCATTATTCCGTTTATTCTGTGAATTGGACCGATGCCATGAAAAGAAAATCATTTCCAGACCAACACACTACCCCCGCCAATTTTCACTGTGGCTTTTCTATAACTTGGATTAAGACGTTCGTCTTTCGGTCTTTGAAATAACCTTAATCCATCGGAAACTTTCAAAATAAATTTCGATTGAGCGGAGAAAAGTACGATATGGGTGGTTCTGGGAGTAGCGTTTAATGAAATTGTTTAATAAAATTGTGTTTTTTATCAAGCGTATTATTGCCTGGTCATCTCGTTTGCTGGTTTTTCGGGGACGTCCACCTTTATGTTCTGTAGCCAAAGTACCCGAAAAACGAAAACGGCTTATAATTTATAATATAACGCTGTGATGAATATAATTTTTTGCAATTGAGGCCACAGATTCACCGTTATTAAAATCAGCTATTATTTTTTCATTTAAATGTCCTGAATATTTATTTCGTGCCATTTGATAGGGTGACTTATGAAAAGTGTCCACATAGAGTTAGAAAGCACGGAAACAACTAAAGAATAAATGGAAATTTTCTCTATACGCACTTAATTAGAATTTTGAAAAAAAATAATAACGGCATTTATTGTTAGTAATAATCAAATACCAATAATTTGTTTGAAACAACAAATTTTATCTCTTTGTTTTTTACATGTAATGCGAAAATTCTTTTAAAGATAATAATATTTTCTATAAAATAGGCATTATTTGTTATTATTATGTTATTGTAAAGGGTGATTCAAGTAGAGATACTTTTCAATAGCCTTTTTTTAACAGATCATGTGTAAATCGTGTCATGTTATTTTTGGTTATATTGTTTGGCATTTCATAATGGAAAGACTTACGCCTGAACAACGTTTACAAATTTTTCAACTTTATTACGAAAATTCACGTTCTGTAAGGAATGTGTTTCGTGCACTTCGCTCAACTCATCTCAAAAGGGTATGTAAACAAACTAAATTGCCGCATTTGGGACGAAGAGCAACCTGAAGAGATTCAAGAAATGCCACTTCATCCAGAAAAAACAACGGTTTGGTGTGGTTTGTGGCCGGTGGAATCATGATGCCGGTGCGAACATAACCGTCAATGGCGACCGTTATCGTACCATGATAACCGACTATTTGATGCCTGAAATTGAAGCTCATGATCTCGGCGACATTTGGTTTCAGCAAACGGCGCCACTTCCCACACACCGCATCAATCAATGGATTTATTGAGAGAACACTTCGGTGAGCACATAATTTCACGTTTTGAGCTGGTCAATTGGCCACCAAGATCGTGTGGTATCAAACCGTGACTTTTTCCTGCGAGGACACCTCTTCGATTCAAGCTTCGGAGTCATTGGTGCCCCGATAGACTAGGCGGTAGTGTGCTGGACTATCAGTCAGAGGGTTGCGGGTATCGATTCCCGCCAAAGACTCTGGGTGTTTTCTGCAGACAAGCCAAAAAGCTTCGCAGTTTGTGTTTGTTTATTAAAAAAAAAAATTAAAAATTGGACTCAACGGATAGACCATCGCGACGTAGCAATGGCCAACAATTGATAGACATAATCTTCAAAAAATAAATACCAAAAAATGTTCTTTCAAATGATAATAAACATTCTCCATTAAATTTGAATTTTCTGTGTTTTTTCTTTAATAAAGTAGGGAACCTCGAAATGGCTAACGCTTTAGAGTTTCTTGATAAGCAGGAGTCCGTGCTTTAGTTTTGTCTGGTACTGTATGTCTACTTTGACAGATATTTGATACTGAATATAATTTTTCCTTTGTTAGAGTTAAACGAATAATTCGAATAATGTCTGGATTATTCGAATAATTGCATTTTTAACAAAGTATAATAAAAAGTATCGTCTAATGGCATCAGCTTCATAATTCACCACAATCATCAATGTTATTTTGTTAATATCTTCAACATCACATTCGAATACGGCAAAATATCAAATTAAACATTATTACGATACTGCAACATTATATTGTCGAATTACTGAAATGCCATCGTATGTGGACGTTCAATACTTTTTTTATAATTAAATATTTTTTTTTTGAATTATGACTGAAATGGACTGCAATTATGAGGGGTGTGATGTGTGGTTTGGAGACGTGATTGGACAATTTCCTTTTGGCTGGAAAACGGTGACTGGATCACGTTATCAGGAGATGTTAACAACTAAATTGTGGCGTATCATTGATGATATGAATATCATGGAAATATACCACATACCCGAAACATTGAATTTATTGGAAACAAAATTCCCAATCGTATAATTTTACGAAATTGTGCTGTTGACCGCCCTCGTCATATAATTAAACACCAGTATATTATTTTTATGTTAACGATAGAGAGTCTATACAGAGCCAACCAAACCGATTATAGCCTTAAAACTCAAAATCTATGACGTGATTACCGACAAGATATGATAAAATAATTGTATAATTATTTGTCCTTCTAACACATGTTTATTGTGTGATTGAATGATTTTCTTATAAATTTAAAATAAAATAAAGTATAGAATTATAAAAAAATATAAATTTAAAACATTATTTTCATTCCTTTTATTTGATTATTCCACATAAAATTTTTAGAATTAATTGTTATTCGGGAATGGTAATTTTTAAATTATTCGAATAATATTTCGCAAGAAATTGTTCGATTATTCAAACGAACATTATTCGAATGGATACCCTAGTACGCAGACATACGTCTTCTATCGGCAAGAATTTAATTCCGTTCGGAAGTGGAATTAATTCCGTATTTTGCTTCTATAAAAAAAGTAAGACCAAAAATCTTTCGGAATGAAACCACTTTTAATTTGATATGTGGAATTGTAATTTTAAGAATTTCTAGGTTTCATTCCGAAAAAATTTTCATTTTACTCTTTCTATAGAAGAAAAATATGGAATTAATTCCACTTCCGAACGGAATGGAATTCTGTGACATGGCTGTATATTTTATTTTTAAAGATTGCGTAAAAAATTAGTCCATCAGGCTTCGTTGAAATTTAAACGAAATTGATACCTCCGTTAGTTTATATGCTTCTTATTACTATGTTGTGTTGTGTATGTATTTATCATTTGAAAGTTTGCTCATAAAAATCAAAATATGAACAAACATTAACAGAGTTATATTTTTTTCAGATTGGATGTTTGAAATTATATAATCAGTTAAACATAGTTGAGTTTTAAAATAATATATGTAAGTATGTAATTATTTTAAGCCATAAAAATAATGGGCATATTAGTCAGTACATTACGGTTAATTCTCTTTTAGATTATTAGCACCCAAGCATGATTATAGGTACATTCTGGAATATAAGGGGCTCTATCAGGCAATAACAACTGAAGATAATATCAGTATATGAATTTGCAAAAACTTGGGATAATAAACTTCCTTATAAACCGAATTTACAATCAACAATATATTTGGTCTAACCGTTGTGTTTCCAGATTTTAGCAACAGGATCACTACGATCCATATTCCAGGAGTTGGGTATAATTACGCACCTTCTTGACAGGTTAAAATTTACTGTCACATTCACTGATGAGGGAATAAAGTTGTTGAGTGGCCGAGAGGGAAAGATCACCAACAATTTGAAAAAATTTGCCAACAATTTGTAATATCGCGCACATTTCTGATTGAATACGCTGGTGGACTGTATACCATTATAGCTCCTAAACTTATGATGCTGTTCCTCAAATGTTCTAGTCATTCGTTTCGCTTGGCCTCATAAGTTATATCAGAGAATTTACTGCACGCCAGGTTGTGTAGTTAATCATAATCATTCAGTGTGCAGAAGATGAAATAAGCATTTTGTTCCGCTAACTTTGAACTTTGTTCTGATAATTATGAAGTAAATAAATGCAGAATTTACATCGAAAATCCATAGAACGTTATTCACCGAAGGGCATAATTTGGTATCAAAATCACAGATTGGTGTCAACAATACAATACAAATCCATCTTAACGATATCGTCTTTAAAACGTAATGGAACAAATTTAAAAGATTATTTTAAACAAAACAACAACAGGTGCTTTCGGGACATGCAACTCACAAAAATAGACCGGGAATGAATGATTTTTTAATGATTTGATTGAATCTTTTTAGCCAAATCAGCTACCAATTATATTAGATAATATAATAATAGTTTTATTTAAATATGTACATACAAATGTCCTAATTGTGAAACAAACAAATTCGATATAAATTTCCGTTTTTAATAAACAGTTTCTGTATATACATACATATTACAATACATTTAGAACTCCTCTTACTTTTTGGAAATATTGTTTCCACACTTCGCTTTCTGCTCTTTATATATGATTTACACAGCACTGCGATAAAGATAGTAACAACAATGCCAAACATTATGCAAATAATTAATGTGGAGATATTAGGATCAATATGCTTCATTTCACTTGTCATGTTTCTGTTTATTTGTGTTTTTCTTTTTACTTAATTAAAGTTTTAAATAAATGAGAATTCTTAAGTCACAATTTTTCGTTAGTCTAACACTATTTATATAAATGATTATGTAGTGCAGAGATGTTTTAACGTTGCAGTCTTAGATTGGATTGAAATGTTGCGTGTTAAAGTTGATTGAAATATGTTTGCATTCGAAATACATACATAGTTCGTTCATATTGGCTGAGGGAAAACAGCTGAGGTCAAAATTGTACGCTTCAGATGTTTTTTGTGTATGTTGTGATATGAAACACACGAGAGTCGAAGTAATAAAATTGGAGTAAATTTGTTTTTGATAAGATAAGGTTAAAATTAATACAATAATGTGCAAACTTCTGTTTCATTTACGAAAGAAAAATAAAAATAAATAAATATTGACAATGTAGTCAGATCTGTCATCACCCTACAATGGATATAAATCATTGTGATTCGTGATTCGTTCCCAAACAGCGACAGAGTTATGAAGTTTTGTATACCGTTATACATATATGAAAAATATCTGCCCAAAAGTCAAATATCGATATAGAAACATATTTTTCACAAGCGTTTGAATACTTATGAACCACAAAAGATAAACATTTTTGAATTTTTTTACTACGTCGACCTGGTTTCATCGAAACCAATTCATTGCCGCTTTTGAATAATAACAGACATGGTGTCTACGCACGTAAACCTCAATTGCCAAACTTGATTTAAAACCTAGAGGGCGTTATTATTATTATCCGTTGTACTAAATGAATTACATACTAACAGTCATGACGGGACAATTATCTTAATAGTCAGGGCAGTTAAGTCTTAGCTTTATAAGAAGAAACACCCAATAAATAAAAGAATTCTACTAAGCATACATTTCCACTTGGGCTTTTATTTAGAGGAAACTGGCTAGGAATTTTAACTCTGGTCTTTCACAATTACAACGTTGCAAACGTTTTCACGTGGTTTCTGCAATAAAATGTTTCTGAACAAATCTTTACTTTAAAGCTAAGTACATATTACTCAATAAAATTACGCATACGCAGATGGTTAATGCAACTGTAACAGAGATAAAAAACATTTCTTATAATACATTTCTCTCAAAATCAAGCCCGTGAGTTTCTACATCATGTTTTACCAGTGTTGCCAGTTTAGAGAATTATTTGTGGCAAATGGGGATATACATGCATATAGTTTTCGGTTTGGGGATCTGGTTGTGGTGGGGATGAACAAATATTATTGGAAATATTTAGAGATAAAACTATTTTAATTGTTTTTATTTTGCATAACAGTTTTTAAAATATGGATAACATGAACAAATATTTGTCTGAATGAAACATTAAATTTTTAATTCCATGAATTTTACACTGCTGGCAGGTCAAAAGGTAGGATCGCACATGGCAAATATTTGACGAAATAGGCGTAACCACTAAGTAGAACATATTTGAATTCTTTAATTTATCCCAAAAACTTATTTTATTTAGAATAAGAACAGAAAAACTTGATTTATTTTATTTTATGATGTTTGATTTATGAAAACACTTGTATGATTAAAAATGTAGGTACGCTTTTTTGAAAAAATATTTGTCTGTGTGACCAATTCTTAAAATCTTAATTAATTTTGGTGTGATCTTTATTTCCATGAGCGGCTTCATAGCCAAGCAAGTACAAGTTGAATAAATACAAATGATATGCAATAAATACAAATTACAAACAAATATGCTTTGTGATCCAACATATAATGCTTACGTTGAGCTTTACTCTTAAGGTATGGTTACAAATGGCCAATATTTACTCAACAAAGCGTAACCAATTATTTTAGCACAAATTTGTTTGACGTTGTTTACTCTAACAAGAGTTGTGCAAGATCAAACAGCATCAAATAAAATAAAACTAAATGTTTGTTGTGTCTTCTCCTAAATAATTAAACAAATGAGTTCAAATATAAGTACATATTTTATTTAGTGGTTACGCCTTTTTCGGCAAATATTTATAATCAATTACACCTTAGCGCAAATGATAGTAGTCATTGAAAAGTAAGTTAATGATAACATGCAGTTACGGACTTAAGTATAGGCACAAGCGTAATTTTAAAACAAACTGCTAATTTATTTACATAAGGAAACACGAAATATTTATTTTATCAATTAATTGTAGATATAAAACTTATATATTGAAATAAGAACCACTAAAATTAATTACATTTTCTTTGCAAAAAAAATTACATATTTAAAAAAAAAACATTATAAAACGCATTATTTTACTGGAAAAAAGTATATGCACAATTATCTCAACATTAATAAAAACTACTTAAAACATTTATCTAATATTTAGTTGGCAGTCCATTTTGCTTAATAACGGCCTTAAGTCTATTTGGTTTATATTCCAGCAAGACAAACGACCCGAAACACACAGCCCATGACGTAAAAATGTGACTTGCATATAGGGTTCATGTTTTGCCACACGCCCCGCAGTCCCCAGACTGAACCCCATTGAGCATTTGTGGGAGGAGTTGGAGCGAAGAATCCGAAAACGTGCAATTTTAAATAGAACTAAGCTGAAAGCAGTTTTAGTGGAAGAATGGCATAACATAGACGACAATATAACTAAAAAGTTAGTCCACTTCACGTATTATCAAAAATAATTAAATTTCCTATGAAAGTTGAATTTTTGGGGATATAAAAACGAAAATTGGAAAAACGAGTATTGGAAAAATATACTGGCAGCACTGTGTTTTACCGTTAGTATTTTAGTTAAAACCTGTTGCCTGTACAGATTTTTCAATAATAGATTCCAGAATAATACAGATTAAAAAAATCGAACAGAGAATAAATAAGTTTTGAACAAAGTAGGGTACTGGAAGTATATTATTAAAAGAAAGTAAGTTTATTTGGAGATTATATTGTAATAAAATAACTGACGCACTTAACAATTTCATTTTAATTTTACACTCCCCTCACTCTCTCTTTCTCACACTCTCTCTTATTCTTTTTATACCCTACACCACCATGGTGGGGAGGGTATATTGGATTTGTGCTGATGTTTGTAACGCCCAGAAATATTGGCCCAACACCCACCTTAAAGTATACCGATCGGCTCAGAATCACTTTCTGAGTCGATTTAACGATGTTCGTCCGTACGTCCGTCTGGCTGGCTGTCCATGTAAAGCTTGTGTGCAGAGCAATTTTGAAGATATTTCGATAAAATTTGGTACGTGATAGTTTTACGGCCCAAGGATGGATGGGATTGAAACTGGTGTAAATCGGTCCATTATTTCACGTGGCCCCCATACAAATGTCCTCCCGAAATTGGGGTTTACTGATCATAAATGCTTGAATTATACAAGTATCCAAACAAATTTCATCAAAAATGAGTGGTAAATGAAGGCAAATCACATCTGCAAATTTTGTGCAGATCGGCCCATAATTACTCGTAGCTCCCATATAAGCCCCACTTCCGAAAATCATTTTAAAGAACATAACTCTCTCAAAAATGTTGGTATCCAAATAATATTTAACGCAAATATATTTCATATGTATGCAAATAATATCGTCTAATTTTATTATGATCGGTCCATAATTAGTCGAAATTCCATATAAGACCCTCGCCGTAATTTACTTTAAGCTCCATAAATCTTTTGAAAATATTTATATCGAGATAAAGTTTTCACATATAATACTTATATTCACAGACATCATGACACTAAATTTTTGGGTGATCGGTCCACAATAGGTTATATCTCCCATATAAAACCCATTTCTAAAAAACTGTTTAATATATATAATGGGTGTAGGGTATTATATGGTCGGGCTTGACCGACTATACTTTCTTACTTGTTTTTACTATTTATTGGAAGAAACAAATGTTTGAAATGTTTGTAAGTTTGCAAAATACCTAAATCAAATCGAAATTGTACTATAAAACGTTATTAAAACGATTAATTAAATCGATAAGATACAAATTTACGTCAACTTTGTACAATAAATAATTAATAATGATAATTATTGCAGGTTTTATATTTCCAATAAACAACAAAGTGTGTGTGTGAAGTGTGCTTTTAGACAAAATTTTCTTAAAGTGCATTTGAAGTCTACTTTAATTTTTTATGAATAAGGACAACAATGTTTATTTTACTTTATTTAGAGTTTATTTACACACGATTTACTGAAGAAGCTAGCAACTTTTTCTGTTTATGCCTCTTTAAAATACAAATTGCTGCAGCGACTATAAACAATATTAACGCTATACAGATATGTATAATCGAAAAAAATCACAGACACCATTATTTTCCCATTCTTTCTAATTCTGGGTATTCATAAAATTGTTTAATGGGTATATTTGAATGGTGGCTGTTATTGAAGTAAACAAATAATCAATCAATATTTTAAATAATTTTGTCAATATCTATTTATGATAAGTTTTACAAAATTTAATGACAATAAACTTAATTTTGCAATAAGATATTCATAATATCTGTCTATTAAACAAAAGTTATTATAAAATATTAATTTCACAAATACTACTGCGTCGCCACCGAAACTCAAAAACATATATAGAAACATATTATATATTATAGCCAAAAACATATTATAGATGACAACTGGTAACTGTAAACTATTAACTTCAGTTGCCGAACATAGTAACCGAGAATTTTTAGTTGCTTTGATTTTATTTTATTTTAAGTGGTAAATTGTAAATGGTAGTATTATTAATTTGTTTAGAAAATTCTAAATCGGGCTTATTAAGGTCATGTATTCTACGCAAATAAAAGATTATTTCATAATTTATTTTTCCGACGTTTCGTTGGAGATTCCCAACATCATCAGGGATATTTTATTAGATATATAATCTTTCGTCAATAGTTCTGCATTTAGAATATTTTATATACATTCTGTTTTACATAAACACAACATAAAACATAAATTTAATTAAACAAAACAAATGCAAAAATATAAATAAAAATAATATCACAGTATAATTAAATTGTATTAAACTAAGTATCACAGCAGTAAAATCAAACTAAAAAAAAGTAGTAATTTTGTTGTTAAATTATTTATATTTTTAACATATGTATGTTTGTTTTCTACTCGAAAATTCGAAAAAAAAGATTAAAAACGAAAGTTGCCTTACATAATAACAACTTGCATGTCAGTTGCGTTGCCTTTTGACAACCCAATTCTAATTTGTTTGCTATACATAATCGACCCATAACTCTAAATTCGAATTAGAAAATAAAGAAAAATAGATTGTGCACTTATTATTTCGCACTTAAGTTTTTTGTGTAACATTTTAATAGATTAATGTTTAACATTACCTCTTCAAGCGAAAATAAGTATTGTTTACAAACTGCATGATCTACCAGTATCGGACCCACCACAACTTTATATCTGAAGAAGCCATATACGCTGTCAAGCTTTCTAAGACTATAGGATGCGATGGATTATGCATACTTTTGTTGCACTTTGACTATACTTTGAGTGTCTGTCAACGGTTTTTAAACTTGCCGTAAGGAGCGTGATTGTACCCAAAGCTGGGGAAAGGGATCGAGTGATACTGTAGTTTAAATTCGAATAAATCGCAAATTAAGAACAGAGATGGGCATATTGCACTATATTTTTAGTGCACTAAAAATCAAATAATTAGTGGTAGTGCTATTAAAATTTCACTACCACTAAGCATTTAGTGGTATTTAAAAAAGAATTGCACTACCACTAAATTTTAGTGGTATTTAAAAAAGAATTGCACTACCACTAAATTTTAGTGGTATTTAAAAAAAAATTGCACTACCCCTAAATTTTAGTGGTATTTAAAAAAAATTGCACTATCACTAAATTTTAGTGGTATTTAAAAAAGAATTGCACTACCACTAAATTTTAGTGGTATTTAAAAAAGAATTGCACTACCACTAAATTTTAGTGATATTTAAAAAAGAATTGCACTACCACTAAATTTTAATAAAAAATCATACAAAAAGGTCGAAGAAAATAGAATAAAGTATCAATTTAAATAAATGCCTGGAAAAAATAATATGGACACAAAAAATGTATTTTTGGTTAAAACATCATTTCCAAATATAATTTTAATATTTGCTTGATGATGCTTTCATTTTTATAACTTGCTGAGAACGGCGATTCATAGAACCCACAAGATTCGCACACACATCGAGTGGAATTGAATTTTCTTTTGAATTTTTTCAAACAGCTCTTATTTATTTGTTAATTCAAAGTCACTTAAAGACAGGATTGTATTTTTGAGGTCTTATACACTGGTCCGGTGATTGTGATGGCAACTCATTCAGCTGAAACCATGATATGAGGCTCCTAGCAGAATGCTATTGATCCAACTGCAAATACCGAAAAATATCCCCATATCATTAGCGACTTACAACAGTAATTGACGGTCTTATGTTTTGATTAAAATTCTGTATTTGCAGGTCGACGTGCAAAAGATTTTTCGTCAGATACAAATAAATTAGCTTTTGTTTCATTAGGTAAATTCTAAGCATTTTTGTATGTTTTTTTTTTTTTTGCTCAATACCTACTGGTATTTTTCTCGAACTGCAACCCATTAGTCCGACTTTCTGTTATTGATTTCTAAGGCTATTTGATAACCTAAAAGGGTTATTTCTTCTAGCTTCAACGCTTTTTCGAGTGAATTACATTTAATAATTTATTTTTGAAACACTTCATTATCTGTGCAAATTTTATAATTGAAGAACCGAAGACACTCAACATAAAGAAATATAAATATACCTAAACTTTGCTTTAAATTTTTAATTAGTTTATGTAAAAAATTAATTAGTTTATTAGTTTATGCAAAAAATAAATTTTAAGTTTTATGTTTTAATGTAATTTAGAAAAGTGCATCTGTCTCCGTTTTTTCCATGTGAATTTGCTACTTTTCTGACTTTATTTTGAATAAAAATAAATTGAAGGCGAAAAAAAAGAAAAAGTAAACAGATAATCAAATTTCGTTGTTTTAGGAATAGTTTAACTGGTACCCACTGTTTACATTTTAATGAGAAGGTAATTATGATAATGGTAATTGTGATTTAGTTTTATGCACAAATTATTTGTGGCAATATTTGTTTAGATACGTGTATGAAACAAACATTTATCACCGATAAAGTCCTATTTTCGGTGAACTTTTGTATGTGGGCTAGGCGAATCAATTCAACGCTAATCACCCTTGGAACGAAAAGATACTAAATTTTGTCGATATATTTTTGAAATTGCGATCTGTAATTTGCGCACAAGTCAGAATCACTTTCTGAGTCTATCTGTATACTTTAAGAAGTGCTAGACTAATATTTTTGGCATTACAAACATCAGAAAAAATCCAATATACTCTTCCCACTATGGTAGGAGTAGGATATAATAAAACATTAAATCCATTATCCGTGCTAAAAATACTGAAAAATTAAATATATTCATACATATGTGTATGAAAATGTATTGCAAGTAAAAGGCCTTTTAGATTTGTGTCTTGATTTAGAAAAGCTGCAGAAAAGTGCACTCTCAATCAATGACAAAATGTTACAATATTTAACTTGATTAAGTAGATGAAGTATTTGATTATTAAATATAAAAGTGTATTATGTACTTGAATTTATCTGTAATATTTTAGGCATTCTGCAAAACATTACTTATTGTTTGTTCCTTATTTTCCTTTAATTTTAATGTTCGCCGTCTTAAATATTAAGCAATAATTACAAAAATAACAGCTAAAACCACAATGCAAATAAATGCAATAACAATATTTAAATACAATTTCATTTAACAATTATTTATGTAGCTGAAGTTTTACTACGAACTTATTATACACTCAAATATTGAAAATAAACTAAATCGTTGTCAAATTTCGGTATATATTGAAGAGGTAGCAAGTAAACTATTTGAAACAAAAACAATAAATCAATAATAATGATAACAACAACAAAAAGTATTAAAATATTATAAATATGCACATATGTATGTATGTACAAAGTGTATTACAAATAATTTAATGTTGGAAAGTAGATAAAATTGGAACTCCAAAGGAATATTAGAAGCAAAAGTTATTATTTAAACACATTTTTCTAAAAAAAAAAAATAAAAACTGCAGCTTAAACTAAATTACTAAAAAATTAAAAAACAAATCTTAATATACAAAAACTGCAATTTTTTTAAATGTAAAAACTTAAAGACTTACCCCTATCGGTGGTAACAACGCAAGTTGTTCGTGCTATAGCCAAACGTCTACGTCGTAAACATATTAATATCGATATTAAAATTATAAAAAACAATATAATAAATATAGGAAACCAAATATCGAAATAAATGAAAATCATTATTTTATTTCTTCACTTTATTGTATTCGAATTCGTTGAAATTGAATGTAAAACTAAATCGATTTATGAATATGAGTAGAGATAGAGAAGAATTGTATTTGTCAAAATATTTGATAAAGAAATAATTAGTTGTTTAAATGTTGAAATGCAAAGTGACTTCAAGTCATTTAGAAACCATAGCGGTAAAAATATTATAATTTAAGCAAATTTAAGTTCTATTTGTTGCTTAAATTGCGAATAAAGTTTCCGATTATAGAGAACCAGATATAAGCTCAAAATAATTTTACTGGGTGATATTTTCCATTCAGACTTTTCTATGGAGTTTCTAATTCTGCTTTATTTTCTGAGCAAAAAATCTTTACTCAGAAATATACCATATGCGAATAAATTAAATAGGATTTAAATAAAATATGATTCTATACGTAAAACATTTAAGTGTGACTGATCATTTTTATCTATAAATGTTTGTAATGCTAAAGTGTTTTCATATTTATGCCTATTTTAATTAAAAAATATATTATAAATATATTAATAAGTGAAGTGAAAACAAAAAAATTCCATGTAAAACAAAACTACTGTTAGTTCATAGTATTTCACACGTAAAACCAGTTAAATTTTGTGTAAAAACAACAGTTTTTAAAAATAATTGTACAACTAAATAAAACAAAAATCATTTTAATTTTGAGTGCACAGTGGGAAGAAAGTTTTAGCAAACTGCAAATCTCTATGCATTTGATAATATAAATAATTCACATTCGTCCCAAAATACCCTTGAAACAACTTTCATTTGGTTTATGATTAAACCCCATATTTAAATAAAACACCTGAAAGCTCAACTTACAATGCTGACTTTGCACAATATAAGGCAGAGAAAATGTCAAAAAGAAATCATATACTTTCAATAGATTTTTAAAATGCACACAAATAATAATTGCGAAAAATATAATTTGTTTACACTTTTACTCGAAAAATTGCTTTAAAATTTTTTATAAAATTAATAAGTAAAATTTAATTACAAATATGTATGTATATTAGTTAGAAGATAAAGAAGTTTCGGTTATCAAAAATTACTTAATGTAACTGAAATTAATAAGTTTATAATACTTTTCAATTTTCTGCCGTGATGCAGAGGCTTAAGTGTTATAATATGTGTTGGCCATGCTGGAGGGAACAGTTTAACTTGAGTTGGCTGTTCCTGGTAGGGTCACCCATTCCAGAAGGGCACACATGGAGCTCGATACTAAGAACTACCCTCCCCACTTGGCTGATAGCGTCTGTTTCTCTTTTGAGGCAGCTATCAGACGTTCACATCAACTTTCTTTCCCCTCAACAGAGAGATGGTTGATGGAACATAGGTCCGATTGACCTCAACACAGGTCACTTTCGTCCGTCCGAAATTCACCAGTGTCTGTTCCCATATTGGGCGGCTGGTGGTCTGCATCTGAGTTTCCCCTGTGTGGCGGCAGTTTATCAACACCTGGCAACAGGTATAAAATGCATCTACTAGTATGAAGAAAGCGACTAAGTCGCCCCAAACAAAAGTCTACCAGGTGCCCCTTGTGCGGACAGGGACAGTGATGGATGCAGCAAATTATATTCTAAATGCTATTATGAACTCTATGCAATGAAATGTTGCATTGCATACTGCGTTTATGAAAACAGCCATGGTAAAACAAAAACCTGTGGGTATGTTCTGGAAGGTTTTCAAAGAAAACCCAGGCACTCCTCCTCAATGCGATGACGCTAGTTGGCACCAGGGTCACGTCAAACTTATGTCTTGTGCATTGTTAGGTGAGGTATGGCCGGGATCTAGGCTGGATGTGGTATCCATTTGTGAGATACCTCGAAGGCCTAGATCTATAGCTAAGATTCCAGCTGAGCCATCCAATCTGGAGGAGATCTTGGAGATCATTCAGTGCTGTAACCCTCAACTGCCTACCAGCGACTGGAAAGTAGTGAAGGTTACAGACTGAAGGATCTTCGAGAAAGGCAATCGTTGTCCTGAACAAGGACTCTGAACTATGGTTTTGGTACCATCATCCTTCGTGTCTATCGAAGCGACAACAAGGACGATGCCGCTTCTGTCAGCGATGTCAAACCCATGCCTACTAAGGACATGGAATGCAACGCTGCCACCGTTTCAGATGAAACTGACGACGCCCACTCTGTCACTGACATAGTGGGTGCCTTCTTTGAACATCTGGACGAGGTGGTTGACGAAGACGCTCTTCTGAACTCTGATCAGGAGGACGTCAACGTCACTGTTGTAAAAATGGAAGATGGCGAAGTTGACTCAAATCAATCTTCACCACTCTAAAGCAGCTTCTGCTGCATTACTCCTCCGAATGGCTCAAAGAACCATGGATCCACAAGGATCGGGTTTGCGGACTAAATTTGAGAGGATATAAGCTTCTCCACACCAAATGTTCAGGTAAAATAAGATCCTGTATTCTGGCAAAAAGCTCTATGAATATCTTCATTCTATCTGATTACAGTGATGAAGACACAGTTACAGCCTTCTGGGAAACTATGGATGGTGATGTTATCTGGCTGATTTCAAGCTACATGGCTCACGACCATGGGGATAATCCTCCCAATGGCAAGCTAAGAAGTGCGGTACAGAGGGCGAATGAATCCAGAATACCGGTGATAATTTGCACGGATGCTAACTCGCACCACATAATATGGGGTAGTAGTGATACCAACCGCAGAGGTGAGAATCTTTTCAACTTTATATTCAAAAGTAGTCTAGAAGTAGTTAATAGAGGTTCAGAACCTACTTTTATTGTAGCCAATACAAGAGAGGTTCTTGACTTGACACTTGTGAGTGCTTCGCATAAAAGCATGATCTCTAGCTGAACTGTCTCTAAAGACTGCTGCTTATCGGATCATCAGTACATTGATTTTACTATTACTAATGTACAAATTCCAAGTGGGAATATAATTCAGAATCGTAGAAGGACTGATTGGGCATTACAACATAATGTTCTTGCACAATCGCTGTCCAATCCTACGACCATTGAAAGTGTTAATGATATTGAGAATGCTGTGAACGTTCTGACTGAGTCATTTTGCTTTGCTATGAATATGGCCTGTAGGCCTACTTTATCCAGAGGCAAAACAAGCCTCCTTGGTGGAATCCTGATATAGCGCATGCAAGAGGTACATGTCGTAAACTGTTTAATGAGGCGAAACGTATGGGCATATGGGCAGCCTACAAAACCTCATTAAATCACTTTAAGAACCTAATAAGTAATGCGAAAAGGAAAGCTTGGAGGGACTTCTGTGATGGTGTGGAAGGCTCATCCGAGACAAATAGGCTTCGTAAAATTTTATCAACCTCACCGGTTTTACCAAGCTATATTCAGAAACCGTGCGATAACTGGACCCTGAATACTAAAGAGATTCTTGATGTATTACTTGATACTCATTTCCCAGGCTGTGCTCCGGTCAATAACCTTAATCCGGTAGTTTTCAGTAACAACAATAGCCCTCAAAGTAACTCTATTCCGATAAATCGTGAAAGGATACGGTGGGCGATTAGTAGCTTTGGTCCTTTTAAGTCACCGGGACCAGATGGTATTATTTCAGCAGATCTTCAGAAAAATGAGGATATTGTGATCCTTTGGCCCATTAATATATACAATGAGTGTATTACTAGAACCTATATACCATCACTGTGGACTAAATGTAAGGTTGTATTTATCCCCAAAGGTGGTAAAACAACGCACACTAAGCCTAAGGACTATAGACCAATTATTTTATCGTCTTTCTTGCTCAAGACTCTGGAAAGGGTCATTGACATTCACCTGAGAATGACTCTTCCTACTGAGCTAATTTCGTCGAATCAGCATGTCTATACCAAAGGTAAGTCTGTGGAAACTGCTTTACACTCACTGGTAGGCTCCATTGAGGAGTCACTAACTATATACATATATTTGCTATCAAATAAGAATATGTTCCTTAAAAAAAATAAAAAAAAAGTACAAAAAGAAGTACAGAGGCTGAAAAAAAGTCCATTTGTGTACTTCTTTAGGTCTTATGCAGACAGAAGTACAATTAGTAAAAAAAAAAAAAGTACGCGTGCTTCTAAGTGCAGTACGTGCAGATCATAAAATTGTCTTGGCACTACTGGCTAATACCAATTTTCGAATGTATGTATGGCCCACAGACCGTTGTACATACATATGTATGTAATTGACTGACGTTCTACGAATATCTAATCAAAGCACGCAACCTCAACAGAAAAGTTGATATTAATGAAAAAAAAAACTTAACGAGTGTTTTAATCGTATTTACCCAGTATTTTTTATATATTTTATCAGTTTAACAACTTACCAGATAAGACGGCTCCCCGCTGTTTGCGGGTACAACAGTAGCTGCAGCAGCTCATGATGATGAAGGCCAAGAAGAAAAACATAAAAATTCCCCACAGGTCCATGGCGTCGTCAAAATCGTCTATGTCGTCTGGAAAGCCCACTATAAACTTGAAAAATTATGCAAATTAGAAATAATTATTACAAGCAACTAGCATGTAAAAGTAATTACATACTTGTTTATTTTTCCTCGTGTAAGTTGTATTTATTTCACAATTACTAAACTTGAAAATAAATTTATAATTTTTCGCGAATCCACTTGTTGCCCTTTATCACTGTATTTTGATAATTATCAAAGTAAATTTTTGGAATTATATGACTAAGTGCAATTATTGTTTAATTTCACAGCGATTTGTTTATATTTGTGCGTCAAGTTCCTGCTAAAATGTAAATAAAGAACAATTGTTTTTGGTGTGAACAAAAGATACTTTATTAGATCGCCGTGAACAAAACAAACTGAACGAAACTTTATCAAACCGTAACAGCTGTTTTATCAAAACAAACTTTTTTTTTGTGTGGTGAAAAATTGTTTGTTGTTGTTCATGCATCATCTTGTAGATTTATTATTGTAAAACACGAGTGAACAAATCAAACTGAACGAAATATTTATCAAACCGTAACAGCTGATTTATCAAAACAAACATTTTTTTCTTGAGTGGTGAAAATTGTTTGTTGTTGTTTATGTAGCATCGTGTAGATTTGTTAGTGTAAATGCGGTTTGATAAAGAGTCCATTCCATTCGTTTCTAATTTGCCAACTAACAAACCACAAACATAACCTAAAATACATTGAACAAACTTTGTGTTTTATAAACAATAATATGCTAAACAAATAAGTGAATGATGAAAACCATAATTTTTTTTAGAAATAAATAATAAAACACATTTAATCAAAATAAACTTAATTAGTGAATTTTGTGGATTATTAGAATTTTGTGGATTTTGTATTAAATAGGGGGTATGCCCTAACAAACTTTCATACTTTAGGTAATATGTAAAAAAGAGCACATTAGAAATCACCCTATAAATTCCAAACGGGAGCTTGTGCATCATATCGGAAAACAGGAATTAGTAGCTATTAAGTGTAGAAATCAAACTCCGTATAGATTTTTCCACAAAAAAATGGAACATAGGGGGTATGCCCTAAAAAACTTTCATACTTTAGGTAACATGTAAAAAAAGAGCACATTAGAAATTACCCTATAAATTCCAAACGGGAGCTTGTGCATCATATCGGAAAACAGGAGTAAGTAGCTAATAAGTGTAGAAATCAAAATCCGTATAGATTTTTCCACAAAAAAATGGAACATAGGGGGTATGCCCTAACAAACTTTCATACTTTAGGTAATATGTAAAAAAAGAGCACATTAGAAATTACCCTATAAATTCTAAACGGGAGCTTGTGCATCATATCGGAAAACAGGAATTAGTAGCTATTAAGTGTAGAAATCAAACTCCGTATAGATTTTTCCACAAAAAAATGGAACATAGGGGGTATGCCCTAACAAACTTTCATACTTTAGGTAATATGTAAAAAAAGAGCACATTAGAAATTACCCTATAAATTCCAAACGGGAGCTTGTGCATCATATCGGAAAACAGGAGTAAGTAGCTAATAAGTGTAGAAATCAAAATCCGTATAGATTTTTCCACAAAAAAATGGAACATAGGGGGTATGCCCTAACAAACTTTCATACTTTAGGTAATATGTAAAAAAAGAGCACATTAGAAATTACCCTATAAATTCCAAACGGGAGCTTGTGCATCATATCGGAAAACAGGAGTAAGTAGCTAATAAGTGTAGAAATCAAAATCCGTATAGATTTTTCCACAAAAAAATGGAACATAGGGGGTATGCCCTAACAAACTTTCATACTTTAGGTAATATGTAAAAAAAGAGCACATTAGAAATTACCCTATAAATTCTAAACGGGAGCTTGTGCATCATATCGGAAAACAGGAATTAGTAGCTATTAAGTGTAGAAATCAAACTCCGTATAGATTTTTCCACAAAAAAATGGAACATAGGGGGTATGCCCTAACAAACTTTCATACTTTAGGTAATATGTAAAAAAAGAGCACATTAGAAATTACCCTATAAATTCCAAACGGGAGCTTGTGCATCATATCGGAAAACAGGAGTAAGTAGCTAATAAGTGTAGAAATCAAAATCCGTATAGATTTTTCCACAAAAAAATGGAACATAGGGGGTATGCCCTAACAAACTTTCATACTTTAGGTAATATGTAAAAAAAGAGCACATTAGAAATTACCCTATAAATTCCAAACGGGAGCTTGTGCATCATATCGGAAAACAGGAGTAAGTAGCTAATAAGTGTAGAAATCAAAATCCGTATAGATTTTTCCACAAAAAAATGGAACATAGGGGGTATGCCCTAACAAACTTTCATACTTTAGGTAATATGTAAAAAAGAGCACATTAGAAATTACCCTATAAATTCCAAACGGGAGCTTGTGCATCATATCGGAAAACAGGAATTAGTAGCTATTAAGTGTAGAAATCAAACTCCGTATAGATTTTTCCACAAAAAAATGGAACATAGGGGGTATGCCCTAAAAAACTTTCATACTTTAGGTAACATGTAAAAAAAGAGCACATTAGAAATTACCCTATAAATTCCAAACGGGAGCTTGTGCATCATATCGGAAAACAGGAGTAAGTAGCTAATAAGTGTAGAAATCAAAATCCGTATAGATTTTTCCACAAAAAAATGGAACATAGGGGGTATGCCCTAACAAACTTTAATACTTTAGGTAATATGTAAAAAAAGAGCACATTAGAAATTACCCTATAAATTCTAAACGGGAGCTTGTGCATCATATCGGAAAACAGGAATTAGTAGCTATTAAGTGTAGAAATCAAACTCCGTATAGATTTTTCCACAAAAAAATGGAACATAGGGGGTATGCCCTAAAAAACTTTCATACTTTAGGTAACATGTAAAAAAAGAGCACATTAGAAATTACCCTATAAATTCCAAACGGGAGCTTGTGCATCATATCGGAAAACAGGAGTAAGTAGCTAATAAGTGTAGAAATCAAAATCCGTATAGATTTTTCCACAAAAAAATGGAACATGGGGGTATGCCCTAACAAACTTTCATACTTTAGGTAATATGTAAAAAAAGAGCACATTAGAAATTACCCTATAAATTCTAAACGGGAGCTTGTGCATCATATCGGAAAACAGGAATTAGTAGCTATTAAGTGTAGAAATCAAACTCCGTATAGATTTTTCCACAAAAAAATGGAACATAGGGGGTATGCCCTAAAAAACTTTCATACTTTAGGTAACATGTAAAAAAAGAGCACATTAGAAATTACCCTATAAATTCCAAACGGGAGCTTGTGCATCATATCGGAAAACTGGAAAAATGGAACATAGGGGGCATGATCTAACAAACTTTAATGCTGTAGGTTAAATGTTAAAAAAGTGCACTTTAGTAATTTTTCTACTGGAAACATTTCAGTTTGTTAGGTACGTCACCCGATTGCTACATTTACAAGCCATGCAATAGTTTTCGCATTCCAACACGCTGCATAAGATCCTGTTCAGGATTTATAGAGAAATTACTAAACTTAAAATTGTTCCCACATTTTACTTTTAAGTCCTAATTTTAGTAGGTAATATCTTTTACATTCCAAATTTTACTGGGTAAAATTGGACTTCATCCAATTGCTGCGGTTAAAAGCAAATAATTCCTTCATTCAGATATGATGCACAAGATGAAGTTGAAGTGTTATAGGAGGATTATTGCACTGGAATTTTTTATTTACTCATTGCTTATACATTATAATGCACACAATTCTTCTAATGCACAAAATTCATTTTTAAATTTTATTTTAATTTTAAAACAATAGTTATGGTTTTCATTACATATTTATTAATTTATTTGCATAACATTATTGTTTTTAAAAAAGCACAAGGTTTGTTCTATGTGATTTATAAAACCGCATTTACAATAATAAATCTACAAGATGATGCATGAACAACAACAAACAATTTTTCACCACACAAAAAAAAAGTTTGTTTTGATAAAACAGCTGTTACGGTTTGATAAAGTTTCGTTCAGTTTGTTTTGTTCACGGCGATTTATTAGCAAGAATGTTTTTATCACGTATGTGAAGAAATAAACAGTGCAAATCAACCGCAACAACAATATTTTTTTCATATGCCACGTGCATGTATATATGTTGTTGTTGGAATCATATAAAACAATACACGTGCATGTAAAACACAACAAAAAATTACAAAAATATAGCAAAGTTTCGCTTATTACCAATAAGTCAATTTTTAACGAATTTTAAAGAACCACGGACAGAGAATCTACTCAGAAACCTAATTTTGTGGTGCCCACGTTATAAATTTTAGTATTTTTTCAAAAAATAAGGTTTCAAATCAAACCTAAAATACCAAGTTTCATATGAATATTGCAAGTTATTTTAGCGGTTTTTGAATTTTGAAAACGGATTTTAATAGCCTGTAACTAGGGCTATTGAAATTCACAACTGTCACTTTCGAAAAATTAGGCGTTTATAGGGCATTCCATATTAAAGTAAAAAAAATTTAAAAAAGGTTGTTGCTCTGTAAATCTTTCAAATTGAGCGGTTTACACATTTTGAAAGCGGATATCTGTATCTCCCATCTAGGGCTATTAAGATCCGGAAATGTCACTTTCGAGAAATTAGCCGATTATGGGGCATTCCATATCAAAGTAAAAAATTTCAAGAAGGTTGTTGTTGAATAACTCTTTCAAATTGAGCGGTTTACGCTTTTCGAAAGCGAATTTCAATAGCCATCAAAGGGGTAATAAAATTTAGGAATGTCACTTTCGAGAAAATAGCCGATTATTGGGCATTTCGAAAACGGAATTCAAAAGCTCCTAACTAGGTGTTGCTTTCCGAGTTTGAATGTAATAAAAAAACAACTTTTATGAGCGACAATGTAATTTTATTTATTTAATAGGTATTTTTAATTATAAAAAATCACAAATGAACCGCTTTAAAACAGTTTGTTTTTTACTTGTTCAAACTTCAATATTAAAAGAAGCTAAAACTTCCCTTGTTTCCCTTTTAAAGTAAATGACAAAAATGTAAAATTCCGTTATTAAGCAATATCACAATAAGTAAGAAAAAATGAATATAGCATACACATATAAATATGTAATTATTTACTACATATGTATAAGTACGTGTGTATGTTTATAATTTGAGTGAAAATAAAAATGTTAAAGTAAATAGGAAAATAGAAGGTTTTTAAACCTTAGGGTGGCGTCGGTAACACTAGGGCTATTAAAATTCAGAAATATCACTTTCGAAAAATTATGCGATTATGGGGCATTCCATATCAAAGTGGGGTGGCGTGGCGTCCTCACGATGGTCTCATTAACAATTCCACTGAAGAACATCTGTCCTCATCATCGGCCGTGTCAATGACTAAAGCCTTGGAGACATCTTCCTTTTCTGATTTGTCTTGGTCATCATTTGAAGGCGTTTCTGTGGAATTAGTGCGTGTGGATGTTGGGTAAGCTGCAACCTGTAGACGTTTTCACCACTGTCTCTAATGCCATATACATAGGCGTTTACGAAAGCTGAAGTAGTAGCGTCATTAGACAGAGTGTTGTCCTTGTAAGTTGCCGCAAAAAGACTACTTGGCTGGTAATAACATTTTAAAAAAAATTATACGTTATTTGATTTATAAAGTTATCAGCTGCTTATTCCTATATTCCGATATGATACACTAGCTTCCGTTTAGAATTTATAGAGAATTACTAAAGTGCTGTTATTCACATTTTACTTAAAACGTCTAAGTTTGGTAGGTGGTACCTACGTTAACATTAGCATATTTATAAAAGCACATGAGTTTGTTCAATGTGATTAAGGTATGTTTGCGGTTTGTTAGTTTACAAATTAGAAACGAATGGAATGGATCAAATCGCATTTACAATAACAAATCTACATAAAAAAAAAAAAACAAAACAAAATATGTTTAGTTAAAACAGCCATTACATATGAAAGACGTTTTTTCAGTTTGATTTTTTCACACGCGTTATATTTTTACGTAACGTGAAATACAACTCTAAACTATTGTGATTTACTTTTGAGTATCTAGTATTTAAAAAAAGTCGTTAGTGGTTACTTCAGACCGAAATAGTCAAAATCTTTGCATCACTATTGCATTTTTAATTTGTGTGTTTAAAACGTAAATATTTTTGGATAACAGGGCTCTGATTAATATAATTGTTTTGCTGCCAATGTCTAGGAAAAGTAAAAGCCGTTTAAATAAGAAAAAAAGTCGCAAGGATAGACGTAAAAAGGAACGAAATTTGCGAAAAATGGAACAATCAAGTAAATGTGCTAGTAGTGAAAACGCTAGTTCTATTAACGTGGTAGCAGAGAATCAACAGCATTCAGTGGTAAATAATACAGGAAATGAAAATAATGTAAGTTATTAATTATTTTTAGAATAATTGTAGTTGAATAAATTATTACCGCGCCATTGAAAGACTGTTCTTTTAATCTCCCTTCATGAGTTTTGTGTCCATCTTACTTTTAGTCAAATCTAGGCTTTTGATACGTAGTGAAAAGCAAAACTAACTCAGACCTTGAGTTCAAAAATTATGTCTTTCTGTGTTCAAATTTTCTTTTTCATACATGTATTAGTTTTGTATGATACTTTCAGTAAATTTAAAAAAAATAGCTTAATATGCTGGTGACATGGACGTGCGCAAAGATAGTGTCGATTAATAGCGTCGAAAACGCCAAAATATATTAGCGATTTTGGGAATTTAAAAATACTTCAAGTATTTCAATGGAAAATCATAAAAACACAAACAATAGGTTTAGGAATTCAGAACATAATTTAATTTATAAAAATAAAAAATATTTTATAAGAAAAGTTGGTTCAAAATAGTCAGACAAATTTGGAATTTCGTATTTCATGGAATACAGGCGACGTCAAGAAACTACCTATATAGATTATGAAAGTACATCATCTAAGGTATACAAAATGTCTTCCGTGCAAAAACTCTGCTGGCCAGTTTTCCAGAAAACTGGGTTTATCCAAAATGGTCAGAAAAATCTGGGATTAGGTAGTTCCTTGACTTCGCCTGTGTTTCATGAAATAAATAATCTCAGATTTTTCTGACCATTTTGGATGAACCTACTTTTCTGGAAAACTGGCCAGAGGATATTTTAACAAAATAATTTTCTGATCGCATAATTTCATGAAATTCAGCTGCTAATCAAGCGATCGTATTGAGCGAACAGGAACAAAACATCGGCGGAGGTAAATACACAAATTTGTTCATGTTCTCCTGTGTGGAGATTGTTGATTATCATTAAAATTTTAAGGTAGAAACAATGGAACACATATTTTGTCATTGCTCTATGCTGCAGGTACATAGGCTTATGTGTCTGTGAAGTTGCATCTTTGTTGGACTTGGCGATATATTTTTGGTTGCAGACTAGAGAATGTCATAAAGTTCACAAGGGAAATTAGATGGATAAATTACAGAAGAGTGTGTTAATATCGCAGTTAATTTTGGTTTGATAGTTCCCTTTCCCCCCCTGTCATACCGCAGTTTTTATATATATCATACCATGTCTTTATTAAATTTATTTCTATTTTCGAAAGCAATCACAATGGACACTCGATATTGTAAGTCATTTGAAATAATAAAATATTAACGTCTTCCTATAAATATATATTGGAAATTAGACATTTTCACTAAAGAGGTGTTAGCTTTTTTTGGGTGTAAATTTTCATAAGGGAAACAATCATATTATTCTGTTGGCCAGTATTTTCTGACTTCCTCCGCTATTGCATATTTTAAAGTATCAAGGAATGACCTTTTAAATTAACTGATAGGTTTTTTATTGTTAATTTATTTTGAATTAAATAAACTTAAGGAAAAAATAAAAGAAAAACTATAAGAACTATTGTTAAAATTTTGAATTATGTTCAATAAATATGAAATCGATTTTATATCAATATAATCGGTAATTACCTTTCAACAACTATGACATGTTTGCGTTTGTTCTTTCGGAAGGGGATTCTCAAATTTAACAATTTCACAAGAAACATTGGAAATAAAAAAAACCGTTGAATTTACTTTTATCGGTTATTACCGTCATTTTGGCTTTGTTTTGGTGGTTGTTTTTTAATACGGCAACTCTGGCAGGTGCCCCTTAGCTTTTAAGCTTAATTTTTTCACCCCCAAAAATCAACTACTGCAAACATTCCATAACGCCACCTCATTTTTTCTAACAAAGTATTAAGGAACATTTTTCGACTCATACAGTTTGTTGGTAACACACAAGAAGAAAAACAATAAAAATCAAAATCTTAAACCAACTACAAATATTTTTATAATTTAAACCTAAAACAAACTAAGGCAATATATAGTTCCCTAATTACAACTACCTCCAGTTTAAGACAAATTAAATTAAACAAAGGAAAACCCTAAAGAAAAAAGTAGCAAAAAAAAAACACAAATTATGACAAATTGTGATTTATATGATATTTGGTCGAAGGCCTGTAGTCATTATGACATACCCGAAGACACAATACGTTCCTGGTATGAACGTATACACAGTAAACTTAATGAGGATGCCACCAAACGTGTCTACCACAATTGGTCTTGTATGTTAGCACCTAAACGTGTAGAGTTGGAAAAGGCCACACCACATATTGTATTTGCTGCCTTTTTCCAATACTATGAATTCGATTTAGAACGAAGTTGTGTGCAAGATAATTGTAAAATATTTAAGGAATTTTGTCAAGATGGCCTTATTGAAGATGTAAGTATCATTTTATTATTATTTAAATCATTTACTTACTTACCATCGCATACATAAAATATGTCATCATTTAGGAAAATGTGAAACAGGTGGTGTGCCGTTTATTGGGTGAAAAGAGTACAGAAGCAATTAATGGTGACATTGACTATGACATGGCATTTTTACAGGATTTGGATTTATTAATATTGGCGTAAGTAATTTCACATTGTATATCAAGTAATAAAATAAATTTGCGTAAATGTTGAAAGGTGCTTTTAAAAAGACAAAATGATCTGCTATATTTCCCAACACTGACGTGTTCTTTAGTTTGTTAGTTTGTTTTTATTACATTATCCCATGCAGATGAAGAAAATGTTAGCATATTGACTGTTTTGAAATTTCGATGTCACAATAATCACAATATTAAAATGATACCGTAAATATAATTTGATTTGATTGATCAATGAAAATGTTGCAATTATAACATAGTTAATGTTAGTTAAGTGATAATAACTTTTAATATTTTTGTAAAAAGTCAAGAAATTCATATATGTAATTCTAAATGCAATTTGTAAACTTTTAGCTCCACACCAGATGTTTATAAAAATTATGCACAATTATCTCGTCAAGAGTGGTCAACATCGGGTAAAACTAATTTCGATATGTTACGGCGTAAAGTAAGTTATTATATGAATTTTACTTAATTTATTATTCCCTTAAAAGATTTTCTACTTCTAGACTTTAACCACATTGTTGGCCTTGGATATTTATCAAACTCCTGAATTTAGTAATAAATATGCCAAAATAGCACGTGCCAATATTGAACAGGAACTTAAAGAATTAGAAAATTATTAGATAAATGTAAATTCCTATAACGGTAAAATATATTTATGTTGATTTGTCCACATTTCCAAAAGAATTTTAAAAACTAACTTTTAAGATTAAGTAGAAATGCTCTTCAACAAAAAACTATTTTAATAATAGATATTGAGAAAGTTTTATTATATTTTTTGACTTTTTAGCAAATCAACCAACTCAATTTGATATATTTAAATATTATTAATCTAATGTTCTAGATTAAATAATTATTTACAGTAAATGTTTTTCTTTTTTTGCTTAATGCTGACGTTTAACAAAATAAATATATATATATTAGTTATTTCTTATACATATGTAGTTAATTCTTTGTATAAAAAATATACACATGTATTTACAAACAAGAAAGTATTACATTTAAATTTAGTCCAAAAATTAAAAGTTAAATATTAAATTGCAATGTGTTTGCTTTGCAGTTCATTTACATACATATATTTTTCGTTTACTTTAATGACTTGCAAACATTTGTTAATTTCATTTAAATCAATTATCTCTTTGTAACCATCCAAGCAACTCTTAAAGTAACATACAATCTTTTGCTCTGGTTCTTAACTTTTACAAAAGTGGATAAATGACTTCTAAAGTTGATCTTTTATGACCTTGAATATGTAAAAGTTCCGTTTTTAATAAAATCAAATAGACAATGCAACGGATTGAAATAAAACATTTTGATTATCTTGAAATTCACTTGTTTCTTGATTTTCTTTATTTTTTGAATTATTTTAATACATTTTAAAAATTTCATACTTTTATAATTTTTCATTAAAATTGAGAATATAAAACATAGGTATAGGTTAGGTTAGCAGACGGTCGTGAAGTACACAGCTCACAGAGATGGAGATGTATAGAGATAGTAGTAGAATCCATAAGATGGAGTAATCATTTCGGGTCATTTAACGACCGAATGGTTTTACTAGATAGGATTTAAATATCAAATCGCGGTAGCCAATTACTACACCTAATAAAAGCAGCAATTCTTTCTAATTTCCTATCGGATAATCCAGATAGTCTATTAAAGGATGATTGACCCAGAAAGATGTCACGTAAAGAACTCATTGCTGGACATTGACACAGAAGATGAGAGACGGTTTCCTCATTATTACAACTTCTGCAAAAGTCATTGTAGGGTATACCTAGTCTTCTCGCATGGCAGCCCAATTTACAGTGTTATTGCTGCTTTAAATTAGGAATTTTAAAAATTAAATTTAAAATATCAAGCTAAAATTTAGAAAACTACAATCAGTATAGAGAATTTTAATGTAAAATATTCTGATTCTAATCATGACACACAAGTAACAATTATGAATTATATGTCTAATAAAACAGTGCTCATAAATTATAACAAAATCTTACCATTATTGAACTACTTCTAACTAATGCAGATATAATGACATTGAAAAGTATGGCAGCAATATCATGTTATTACTAAGTTTTTATGGACTGGCACTTGAGTTTTATAAGGAAAATAGATAATTTTTTTGTTTTTAAAAATCTTTTGGATTAAGACGAAATTTAAATCCTTGTAAAATTTTGCCGAATTTAAATTTAATCCCCATTTTCTCCATGTCTTCTAAATTATTTCAAACCTAGCGATATGCTGAGAGTTTTTAAAAAAGCATTATTTTAAAAATAATATAAATAACCAGACATTGAGAAAATGGGGATAAGAGTTACAGAAACGCCCTTCTTCATATACACACATTTCAACAGATTTCTTCGTTCAATCATGCAGTTTTATTTTGCTATATTCTTCTATATTTATGATTTATTGTATTAATTGTAAATGCCAAAAATAAAAATCAAATAAATATACAATATATACATATATGCCTATGAATGGCGAATTTGTAGTTTTATTTCCTTAAGCTTCATTTGCATTATGTGACTTCTCATCTCGAGTTGAATGTTAAAAACAAATCACTTTGAAACCAGTTATTTTTTATCAGCAGCATTTCTTGTGTCAGTTTATGAACGCTCAACTCAGACGAGAATTCGGATAATGTTAACAAGGCTTTAACAAAATCGAATTAAAGTAATAACTGATATTTATGGATGAAGTGTTGTTAACAACAGCAGGTAAGTATAAGGAAAACTAATTGAAATTTTGAGATTTTTGTTTTTGTGAGCTTTAAATTATTTTTAATCGGTTTTAACATTAATTATATAGAAAGATACAAAATTAAAAAAAAACTAACAAATTAGTTTTTGGTAAAAGGTTGGAAAATGTCTTAAGAATCGCTTCATTATTGACTCTAGCAAACACTCACGTTGGATATGTGTCCCGAATTTTATTTCTCAATACTGCTGAGTATTTTTTTTATAACAGTAATAACTATTTTAATTATAACAGTAATTATAACAACTTAAGCCAGAATAAATGTCTTATATTAAAATAAAAAAATGTCAATAATCATTTAATTTTGATTTCTAACATATTTTACTATTGCACCAAATATCAGTTCCTGGAATATTATGGGGTTCGGTGCACAATTGACTCCAATTGCCAGATGAATAATGATTTCAAATAAATATCTACGTACCTATAATTTGTCAATAATTGACCCTATTTTTCACATAAAATAGTGCAGACGCAAGAAATTACATAACAAAGAAACATGTACTTAGTTCAAGAAGGGGTTTAACTCTGGATGAAATAAATCGAATTGTTCTGGACTTTTTCGTTAGCTTGATGATGCTATTGCTTATGGAGTCGCCAAATATATTGACATTTACACATTTTTTGCTAGTAGTAGTTCTTAAGTGGCAAATGTACCATTAACAAATACCTAATTAGAATATTCATTTAATTTAAAACAATTCACAATGAATTCAAGATTTATAAAATCTCTTTATTTCAAATTGTTTTCCAACGGTAAGTATTTTTTGCTACAAACATTATTGTAAACATTCATAAAATTTTACTTATAAAATAATTAATATAATTTAATTTCTTCCGACATGTACATATAAAGTGTAAAGCTGATCAAAGACCCTCAACTCGTCGACATTTTAAAAAGCAATTATCACCGAATAATAATTTCAAAAGAAGTCCTTGGAAAAATGCTGGTGGTAAAGTGAATAGATTTAGAAAGATAATTGATGATCAGGCAGTAAGTTTAGTGCAGAAAAATAGAAAATAAAACATATACTCGTACACAGTGGTGACAAGTCAAATAACATGGTTTGCATTTAAACGATCAAACACATTTTTTTAAAGCTATTTTTCCAAAATATTTGTATGCCTATATTGCAAAACAATTTTTTGGAATATTTTTATATATGTATTTGTCATACCCAACACCAGCTAACAACTATGGTAATCGTTTTTTCAGTCGATTCAACTTTACCAATAAATTGGATTCTATTAGTCCAAGAACGAATCAATTAATTAATTTATCGATAACAGAAGTGTGTATTTAAGACAGTGTCGGGCACACACACACTCACTCATATGTGCTAGTTTTGGAAGCAGCAAAAATGAACGACCGACAATAATTGTACACTCAAATAATTTTTCAGTTGCCAAAATTAAAGACATTTTTTGGATTTTATTATTTTTATATATACAAATGTATGTATATACAAATAATATTAAATAATATATGTATATATGTACATAAACATAATGTATAATTAAATATTTTTTGACCATGGTGTAACTATACAAGGTGAGTGCAAATCGACAACAAATACAACACAATATAGAAACAACAGGCATTTTGTTTGTGTAAAATAATGTACTACTGTCAAAAAGACTTGAAAAAGTATTATTTTTGACATAAGTAAATTGTAAACAAAGTCAGTCAGCTGTGCTACTGCACTCACCTTGTATAGTTACACCATGTTTTTGACTTACAATGCGATGACAAATCAAGCATTGTGCATCGTTATCCATGTTTTCTATAAAAAAAATCATTTTCTCATTCTTCATTTAACATTTTGGTTTGAGTGTACTCAAAAAAATGGGCAGCGAGATCAGACAGCGAAACAGGGGCCAAATTACCGCATTCGTGATCAAATGAGCTATCGTATCGAAAAATGATTTCGATATCGAAATTATGATAAAATGTACTAAATTTCTTGCTCGATATCGAATCCATTAATCTCAAATAAGAAAATTACGATCAATTTTACACGATATCGAATGCGGTAATTTGGCCCCACGCTTGTATAGCATTTAAAAAAAGCACCTTCCACTGATTTAAGAATATCGTAATGTTGTCAGTTGAAAATTTGAATTTGATTCTTTTATTGTCTCACCAAATTGGCTTGTCTCCACCAATACATATGTATGTACACACATATACATATTTATATATTTTGTTTAAATTATCCTTTCCAGAGACGACTAGTTAAACGGACTATTCACATAATGAATAACAATCAGTCACAAATAAAATTGACACCGAATAAATGTTCTTCCCAAAAGATGAATAAACGCTCCCTCAACAACAGCGCCATAAGGAAAATTAGAATTGCCAAATGTAAAATGTACGAATCCGGCAATGCTACTAACTTGAAAGCAGAAGAAATTAGTCCGCACAATGAGATAACTGTAGCAAAGACAGCAAGCGACACTAGTAAGAAGGTTGAAGATAGTGATGACGATGATTGTATTGTTATCGAACCCACATTAGAAGAAATAACAATTGAAGATATTGTCAATGATGATGTACCTTCAACTAGTAATATAACTACAAACTATCAATCTCTAATAAATTCCTTTAAAGATTGTGTCTCTTCCACTCCTTGTCATAACAAAAACTGTTTCGCTATGAACAATTCAAATAATGATGGTGGTTATCCTAATAACGATGAGAGTCTACCCTTTTTTATAGATGTTGGTCGTGGTCGTAGTTATAGGTCTGGTATTGACACTATAAATTCCACAGATACTTTCTTAAACTATACAAAATTTAGTACTTTAAAAGAAAGTCCCGAACTAAAACAACAAAGTCTTCATTTGAAGGAAAGTACTTGTGATGAAATAATTAATTTAGATGATTCCCGGACCGAATCGACCTTAAAACGTAAATCTAGCGATTTCGACGATGATTCTGTCATATTTATAGGTGATACAAATGATAAGGATTTCATTCCAATTGTTGATAATAATATGCCGCCACTTAAGGTAATACTATATGCAGACTTTTAAGTATAAACTAAATGTGGTAATTTTTGTTTAAAGATATTGAAAATAAGTGATGCTTTCTTTCCAACCCCTACCAAAAAACTGCGCAGGAATAATAACTTGTTTACACAAAGTGAAACGAAAAAATTTAGTAAATACAATGAAAATACCTACAATCCCGGTGAAAATGAAGAGTTAACCTCCAACAAACGGATGGTAATCATAGATGGTAGTAATGTGGCATTCAAGTAAGTCTTTACTTATATATACAAATATACATTTATTTAACATAGTTACATGGTTACACATGGCTTTCATAGCTATTTTGCTAAACATGTTTTATGCTATTCCTATCTATTAAGGGGTTCATCTTGCAAGCTATTCGGGTTCACGTTACACGGTTATATATGTACATGAAATTGTTCATATTACATGATATTCTTTGTGAACCGGCTGTCAAGTGATTCAATTAATTGATAAATTTAGCCAGTGTTAAATTTGTTATTTTGTTATATGAATATTTAATATATATGTAATATTATTATTGTTACTAAAATGTCAGTCCTTTACATAACACTGAAATCATTTTATTTAGACATGGTTTAGATCAGGCATTTTCCGTTAAAGGTTTAACAATCGCCATCAAATATTTTGAGAAAATGGGACATGAAGTAAAAGCGATTATACCACAGTTTCGTATGAACAAAGGTAAATCATCAGATCCCGACGAATTAGCAAGATTAAACAAAGAAGGTAAAATTGTGCAAACACCCTGTAAAAACTTGCCAGGAATTACGACCACAAGCTACGATGATAGGTTAATATTACGTTGCATTACATTAAACACACATATTTTTTAAGTTTTATTTGAACTGTTTGTTTTTTAGATTTGTTTTACAATTAGCTTTTGAATTGGATGCTGCCATAGTTTCGAATGATAATTATCGTGATTTGTTGCATGAAAATCCGGCATTTAAGAAAATCGTTGAAAATCGTGTCATTGGTTATACGTGGTGCAATGATATATTTATTTTGCCGAAAGATCCCTACGGCAAATGGGGTCCATCGCTCCATACAATTCTTAATCGTACCTAAGTTTATTTTCTTACGTTTTTTTTTTTTATTTCTACACTTAGTATAAGCATTTATTGTATAACAATAATATGTATAAATACATCTTAGTTATCATTAGTTTTCGGATACTATAATTTGAATACTCGTTTTTGTTAATTGGATTACAATAGATTATATTATCATTAATATATGTATATATATATTTTTGGCATATGAAAAATATAATACACAAACAAAAATTGTTTTTAAGTTCTTCTACACTTTGTTACAAATAAACACACTTTTTTATTTGTGTATTTTAAATAACATTCCTTATTTAAGATGTATATATTAAATTATAGGTAAGATTCCTTTTAAAATATCATATTTATGTTTTTTATACTCCTCACCATGTACGGCCAAAGATCAAATCAAGGGATCAAAGATCAAATTATAGTGCGACTGAATCTAATAAATGATTTAAACTTATTAAACGATATTGATTTGTATGTATTGCGGGTGATGTTTTAAACGATTTTTAAAAAATAAATAAATAAATAAATGCGAAATAAATTGCTCACAACAAAATTAATCAAATGTGTCTTTGATTTCATAGTTATCGACACATTGAAGGTGTTTAAGAGATTTTTACCTTTCATAGTGTTGACACATTAATGACGGGGGTAGAAGCAAAATCTCGCGGCTTTTTCGATGTTTTTGCCAATTTTTTTTTTTTTCGAAAAATCGGAAAAATATTCACAAAAGAAAATGTTATGCGTTAATGAAACAGACAATCGGTATTAGTTTTGGAGCTGAAATATTTATTTAACGAATATGTTTAGTTTGAGTAAAAACACATTCCTCGGGCACTACATACATATATACATTAGTAAAAAAGATTACTTTACTGAGGGCTCACTGTAACTTTTTTTAATTGTCAATAATATCATTTAAAAATATACACACATATGTACATATATTTTATTATATTTATTTAACAACTTTCAAAATCAAATTCAAAATACTTTTTTTTACTTAAAACTATTGCATATAAAATTTTATCTGTGCAAAGGAAAAAACTACAAAATGTCGGAAAGCTTAAAAAAATCAATCAAAAAGAGGCAAGTTCATACATCGAAAACCAAAGTTTTAAAGAGCAATCTTACATCTACTACAAGTGAGCAAACAATTGATGGGCCAACATCTGAGTTATCAGCAAATAGTGATGATGATTGTATAATTATCGAGCCTAAAATAGAAATTATAGAAATTTCGGATGATGAAAACATTATACGTTTATCACCAAGATATAAGTTTCCCCGTTACATACTAAAACGGAATACCTGAAAAAAAAAAACAAAAAGTAGTGTATGGAGTTTATTTTGTAACTATTTTCGAAAAGAAAATCGTTTGAATTTGTATGCTTTTTACCATGGTGCAACATAGCTTCTAATGGTAATTGCTTTGAACAAATTGTTAGTTTAAAATTTAAGTAAAATAATTAAAATCAATTAAACCTTTTAAAAGGCATCGCAAGTAAAAATAACAAACAATTATTCAAAATAAGAGGAGTTTGATTAATATTTTGTTAATTGACTAAATTTAAATTAAATTCCACAAAATGAAGTAGAAAAATATTATAGTTTAACAGGTAAATTTAATGAATTTTTTTCAATTCGAAAAAATTCTAGAATTAATTAATTGAATAAAAGTTTTTAATTCGACGAAATTAAAATCAATTTATTAAATTTAAACTTCAATATACACGAGGTTGGCACATTTGGTATCTGTTGCCAATCAAAGCAAATATTTTCTGTTGTTCGTTGTTTTTTAAACCCCTTTATTTTTCAAACGTTTAAGATCATGCCACTGCACTTTTTGCATTTTGGTAGTTTTTTTTCCAAACTACAACTACAAAAAAAAAAAAAAAACCGACAGTAATTTAATTTTAAAAAATTGGCTTAAGTCGGTTTTAGTGACACTTTCAAAATTTTATCACTAATTAAGTTTTAAATACTTATTAAAATAAAAGAAACATTTTTTGGCGGCCACGCCTATTTTCGAGTTGGCGGGCTCCAAAGTTTGTAATATATTTAGCTATATCTTGAAAACTAAATTTCTATATTTGACGATTTATATATCAAATGATAGGTATTTTTTTTATATTCCAACGATATATAACATTGCCTATTTGCATGGACCACATAAAATAATTTTTTTAACCGATATTTTTTATCAGATAAAATATAAAGATATTGGACTATTAAAGAGAATCTTAAAACAAAAATTTTTAAATTATATTCTAAATGCTATTATGAACTCTATGCAATGAAATGTTGCATTGCATATTGCGTTTATGAAAACAGCCATAATTACCGACTCTTACTGTAATTTACAGAGTTTGTCTGATTTTCATAATAATCTTGAGTGTAATTTAACAATTTATAAAATTAAAAGAACATTTTTCCATATTCACAACAAGTTAAGAAACAGGGTATTAAAAAGGGGTAAGATTATAAGGTGAGGCTTCTTTTGGTTGAATTTTATCTCAATAACGTAATTTACAGGAGATTTATGGGTGGCATAGTAAAAGTAGTATCCACTAATGTGATTTCTACGTATTTAAGGCTGATATTGGTGGAATTTCATCTCAATAACGTTATTTACAAGAGTTGTATGGTTGGTTCTTATGCTCGGACTCGAACTTAATTCGGGAGGTATTGCATAATTGTCGTATAACCGATATAAGCATGAATTTCTGAACTGTATAAAAGTTGATTCGATATCGGTATTTATTAGACATTTTTGTGGGTTAAATTGTTTTTCGGAAATGGTAATTACATGGCAGCTATTACAAATCATGGGCCCATCTTCTTACATTTTGGAACAGTGAATTTTATGCATATGAGGATATCTCAAGTCGATTTTCAATGTAATAACGATATATTCAAGATATATATTAGTATTAAAAGGAATTTCGGAAGTGGACCTTATATTGGGAGATATGGTCAAATGTGGACTGATATTCTCAAAATCCAGCAGTTTGATTTTGGCATGTACTATGTAAATGATTCGTGTAAAATTTTGGATCGATACCGTTATTTATAAGAGATTCATGAGTATGAAGTGATTTTCGGAAGAGGACTTTATATTGGGGATATGATCTAATATGGACCGAAATTTACAAAATTCTGCAGAAATGATCTGTGTAAAGTTTTGGGTCGGTACCGATATTTATAAGATATATATATATGACTTTTTCGGATGTATTTAGTACAACAATTTACTTATGCACCTAAGTATAAGGATTATTTATGTAAAATTTTAACCTTGTAACAATATACCGGTTTTGTACGTATTTAAGTGAATTTTGGAAGTGGACTTTATATGGGGTCGTCTATGGTCAAACAAGGACCGAACTAATTTTGTTCGTTGTTTTGTTGTTTTACGATTTCTTTTTGCATGAAACTTACTTTTGCCGAATTTTGTATTGATATTCCAATTTTATAGGCATTTATGTATGTAAAATTATAATTAAAATACAATATATAATTGCTTCACATTTTGGTCCATAACTCTAGTTTTACTATAGCGATTTTGCTGATTTTCAATACCAAAGATATCTTTAAAACAATAAATATTTTTGTGGAAATTTCGTTTAGTTAAGTTGTGTAGTTTGGACGTGAGAGTGTTTTACACAGACGGACAGACAGGCGGACATGGCTCAATCGACTTAAAATTCCATAAGGATAAATAATATCAGGCATGTTCTGAAATCACGGTGATTTTAATTCACGAACGATTTTGAAATCACGGGAGGAATATTTTGGTGTTCTGAAAATCACGAGATTTTTAATTTTAATGGTGATTTTGATTGTTCTAAATCACGAGCTAACAGCTGACTTTCTTTGTGTTGACTACTAAAAAGTAAAAGTAAATCAAATGTAAACAAATCTAAAAAAAATGGGCTGCAAAAATATAACGTCTTGCTAAATTTGTAAATATTAAGTTTTTTCTGTGTAAAATAGTTAGTTTTATTTCAAAAACAAATGATTTTAAGTGTATGTGATAATTTTATTACAAGCGTTCAATGAAAAATGCTTGAAAAACTCTAAGTGATTTGAAATCATTAGGCTGTTAGATGACCGGTTTTAAATCACGAGATTTTAATAATTTTTGTACACAGAACACCTTTTCAGTGATTTCAAATCATTTTACGAAAAAGTGATTTTCAGAACATGCCTTTGTTGGGTCTCAGATGAATATTAACAAAAGTTTCACACGGAATGACAAACGTAATATACCCGCATTCCCCACTCTTGATGGTGGATGGTATAAAAATGTCTAAAGCATATTTGTAATACATTTGATTTGTATAGAAATTATTCAATAGGCACTTAGGTAGGTACTATTTTTTAAAGCTACATTTGAAATGGATTTGTATTAAAGAAGGAAAATCTAATTTGATTTTGAATATAACTTATTTTGTTAAAATTATGTAAATACATAAAATTACGAATTTGACGGCACATAACCTCAAAGAAAAATCGTGGATGTGGCCCGTAATGCAAAATTAGCTTCTCACCAAAATGATTTCTAAAATAAACTGTTGAGCCAAAAAATATTTCTCACAAAACGATGATTTTCATAATACAACTGAATAATTGGGTGACGTTGCTGCGTGTGTGTCTTCCGTGATCTGTGAAAAAAAATGATAGATATGTATGTCTAAATGTAATGACTGTAGAATATAAATAAAAATATTTGATTTATTTACGTATAACTCAGAATCCAATAATGCTTTATATGCATCAATTATAAAAATGTATTTTTATGAAATATGCAATTTAAATTATCGTTAAAACTCAAAAATATTTTTAAAATAAAAACAGCAATTACAAAATTATACAACAATAAAGAATTTGTTGTGCTAAAGTTCTTGAATTAATTACAATTATATTAAAAGTCGGTTATAAATTATTTCTGAGACTGATAGTTCTGCTCTCTATCATCTAGACCATGACATGAGCTAATATACATAATAGACAAGGAAATGATTTTAATACGAATACTATAATGAAAGGTCATAGCTCAAATTAAAACTCCAAACATTCGCAGTATAAATCAATTTAACGTTTTAAACCTTGTGCCCTAAATACAGATCGCGGTTTTAAAGACAGTTTGATTTGATTTGCTTTTTTGCGAATCGTACGATAATTGATCATAGCTATCATATAAGGGCCACTTCCGAAAATCACTTAAAGGAGCATAAATGTGTTAAAAATATTGGTATCGAAATAAAATTCAACTTATGTATATAGATATACATATGCACAAATCATTCGGTTTAACTTTATGATGATTGGTTCATAATTATTTATAGCCCCCATATGAGACCCACTTCCGAAATTGTAATCCTCGGAACTATTTCTTAGGAAGTGATAAACTCTGTCTAATACCGTTTAAATAATCTTTGTAATAATTACCATATTAAGATTAAACGTAATAATTAAACGTTTGTTTTATTTTGTTTCGTTTCAATTAATTATTGTTGCTAATTTTAATAACAATTAAATAGGAATATTAAAAAATATTGCTTTATAAAAAGCTGAATAAAATGTACTAAACTATGTGATCATTGTTAATTTTAATTGTAGACAGTTCCATTACTAAATTATCATAGGATGGCGGTTGCGATGATGTTGAGGGAAGAGTCGGATTTACCGCATCACTTGTGATGTTAGTTGTATCTGACATTATACTAGAGGTAGAGGCATTATTCACGTTCAGGGCACTAGCATGATTACTGTTCGATATTTCAGATTCGATTGTTAAAGTAGAAATAGCTGCCGAAATGTTGTTCGATGAAGGGTTAGTGGTCATGCCAGTTGCAACATTATTTTCTGGGGATTGTTGTTCTAGCTGTTTAGCCAATATGTACGACTGGACAACATCGTCGTAAGCGGGTGGTAAGTCAAACACTTTGGCACCAGTATTACTGGTGGTGTTATTGTCATTTCCACTATTGCTGGAGTTGTTATCGTTGTTTGTTGATGGTACATTGCCATATTGAGATTGTTGAAGAGCTTGGAGTAGAGAAAAATAAAAAAGTGTTTAATTACAGGTATATCATGTATAGTATTCATAGGTACATATAGTATATAAATAATTAGAAAGAAATTAATTAACATAAGATATTATTTGTTAAGATTTTAAATTTAACCGACCGCTAGATTTAATTTAACATCTCTGGTGTTCCCTTTCGATAAATTTATTTTCTCTCATCTCTAATAGCTGTCACAATAAACATAAAAACCGTTCAGTGCGCAAGTTTGTTTCTTCAGTCTCTTATCATCACTCGTCCGACTGTACACGTTTAAGTAGAAGCGGTGTCGGTATTTAATTTATTCGCTTGTTTGTAGTTTCCTTAAGTATTTTTCTTGTTTGTTTAAAAGAATTTCGTAATGTTAAAGTCAATGCGAATGAGCTAAGAATATGTTCAAGTTACTACAGTGCAAAACCATATAAAAAAAGTATTTTAAAAATTTCTTAACTAAAATTGCAAAAATAAAAATTATAAATAATCAAGGTAAAATGTGAAATTTGGTGTTTCAACATATTCAATGTTAAAAAGTTTATGTAATAAATGTCTTATAAAAAATACACAAAACGTCATACATTTAAAACGTATTGAAAACTTACTGGCAATCACACTGTGCCCTTTAGTCATCGTCATCATTCATTCATTCAGTAACATTTATCAGTCATTTATTTACATTAATTGATATGTGGATGTGTAAGCAGTATGTAGTAACGTCATAATAAATAAATACTTAACTAAAGTGAAAGCTAGAGAGGAGGGCCTTTTTTAATAACAACAACAAGAAATCTTATTCGTAAATAGTTTATTTATTTCTACTTTGTACATACATACATACATATCTATGTATGTATGGTGTAACTCAGTGATGGAAAATGGGATTTTGGATTTTGTACCAACTATATAAATAAAATGTACTTTTTAGACCTCCACGGTAGCATTATTAATATTTTTATACTCTTCACCTTCATGAGAAGGTATATATAAGTTTGTTATTCCGTTTGTATTTTCAACAATATAATTTTCCGACCATATAAAGTATATATATTCTGGAGCCTTATAGATAGCGGAGTCTATTACGCCATGTCCGTCTGTCTGTCTGTTGAAATCAATTTTCTGAAGTCCCCAGATATATTCGGGATCCAAATCTTCAATAGTTCTGTCAGACATGCTTCCGAGAAGTTTGCTATTTAAAATCAGCAAATAACGGAGATATGAGCAAAAATCGAGACAACCTCTGAAAATTTCATCAAAAAAACTAATAAACTCATCAACAGATGGCGTTGATCACACAAAGTGTATTAATATTGTTACAAATAATTATATAAACAGATGGCGCTGATCAAACAAAGTGTTTAAGTGTTTTCTTAAACCGTAATATAAGTGTGTAAAAAGTTTTCGAAAACTTTAAGTGTGTTCTTAAACCGTAATATAAGTGTGTTCATTTTTAATTGTGTTTGGTACATTTGAATAACTAAAGACTCGTTATATTTTCTTCAAACTACTTGACGCTTTTATTTTGCAAATTAAAAGAATCCGGTTTATTTAAAGGAAATAAATCACCGTTCTTAAAAGGTTAAAACGTAACAATATAATATATATATGTATGTATGTTTATAATATAATTATGCATCCACAACAAAGGTGAAGGGTATATAAGATTCGGCATAGCCGAATATAGCACTCTTACTTGTTTTAAATAATAAAGCTTATGTACGAGTATCTTATGACAACATTTTACTTTATATAACGATTGTTTAAACAATTTTATACTCGACTGCTATTGATTTATTGCAGTGATAAAAAAAGAATACGGTGTAAGAGTTCTTCAAAGAATCAATATCTAACTTTTGGTTATATTATAAATGCTACAAAACTGGTCTCTATTGGAAAATGCTACCAGATAAAGCGTTTGTTCACGATATGCAACTAATGTTCTAAGAAGAAAATAAAGGCAAAGAAATAGAGTTAGTTTCGCAATAAAATGTTTCCTGTAAATTATCTTTATTTGGAATTTGTCTGTATTTGTTTAAATATATAGTTAGACGGCCACTTCTGAATCTTTAAGAATATAGCGTTTAATATCGCGATTATCTAAAATGTTCTTATTTATGAAGTATCGGATTATTTGCGAAAAGTTAACCTTGTTAAATATATATGTATATATATTCGTGCATCCTTCGATTGTATGTCCAAAATTACTATATTTATTATTTTAAGAATATAAGAAATAGAAGGGCTAACTTCTAATCATTTTGAATTACAGACTAACTACATTTTAAAATTAAGTTTTTGATTTCAGCCTGAAAATCATTTAATTTGAATTAATCAGCCTTATTATGACACTCATAATAAGGCTGAATATGTCAGAGGCTCCCATTGCTCGATAGTTCAACCAACCATTTATTGGTATAATGAAGACGATCATGACGAGATGCATATTTAAAGATCAAATTGATATCAGTTCCAAAATGTTTATGAAATTTATTAAAATCTCTGCACAAATATGTAGTAATTTAAATGATATATGTATTTATATACATATTTCATCTGGCATACTAAATTTAGATGCAACTATACTTTGAAATTGTACCAAATGACTCGTGGTAGTACCACGGTACCAACTGTATCTAAAATGTACCAAAAAAAATATAATTGTACCATGTTTGCCAACACTGGTATAACTATACAAGATGAGTGCAGTAGCACAGGTAACTTTGTTTACAATTTACTTATGTCATAAGTAATATTTCCTCAAGTGTTTTTTACAGTAGTACATTTTTGTACAGAAACAAAATGCCTGTTGTTTCTGTAGTGTGCAGCGTTGCCGTTTTGGTTACTTTTAACCAAAATTGGTTACTTTATTTTTCAATGTGTACTTGTGTACTTTTTTTCCGTTTGGGTTACTTTTTTTTAACACAATAGTAACCTTTTTTTTACATTGTTTTTCACTTTGACTTCACACCACTAATTTTGGTGATAAACTAAACTACCACAATTTAAAAGTTCTTATAACGTTATAATAACAACACTGTAACAACCATGTGAACTTAAAATTTTTGTCTTCCAACGTTGTAAGAAAAAGCATTTTCAGTACATTGGAAAACAAAAATATTGTCAGACATCTAACAATCGTGTAAACATACAATTTTGTCATTGTTTTAAGACAATTGTCAAACACTTTTTATTGTCATATGTGCAAAGTTTATACATCTGCCAATGACAGCATTGTCATAGAAATTATTTCTAAATGCAACTCTGTATATACATAAATAAACAAACAAGTGTGCATTAATAAAATTGTTGAAAAAAGTGGAAGAAAATTAAAGAATTAAATTAAAGAAAATAAAAAATAGATAGAGACATATCTTTTGATGAATCCTGTTTAATAGAGTGCAGATAAAATGGTTTCAATTGCTCTTTTTTGTTCCATGACAATATTTAAAATTTTTAAACACACACAGAACGCTGCAAAACGAATTTCAAAATGCCACACAACAATCTGACAACCGTATGAACTGACAATTTCGGTTGACAGATAAATTCATTGTGTGCCAATGAAATTTTTAGTTTTCTTACAGTCGTCTAAACTTACAATTTGACTTTTGCTAACAATTTTTCAATGTCAGTACATTACTAGCACATTGCTAGATCTGACAACGTTGTATACATAGCTTTACAAAAAAATACATGCTTGTCTCCAAACAAAACAAACAATCTTGTATTGTTGAACGAGTAAGGTTCTTTAAACGTGAAAACCCATCTACACACTGAAATGCAATGGTTAATTTATATTTTACATATATATTTTTTAGCTGAAGTATAAATAAAATTTTAAATATATAAAAATTTTGGTTACTTTTTTTTGCTTTTGGTTACTTTTTTTACATATTGGTTACAAAAATTTTTTTGCCATAGCAACGCTGGTAGTGTGTTCTATACACCATGTATGTATGTATGTAAGTAAGTAGAAGAGAAGGAACAGAGCATGGTGCAATAAATATCAGGTGGTGTTGAAACGCCAGCTGTTTTTTTTAGTCATGTTCGTTATGTCAAACTTTATATACATATGTATGTATGCTCAAGTTGTGTTAAAAAAATAGCAAACGTATCAAGTTATACAAAAAAAGTGAAAAAACAATTGTCCATAAATTAAATGTTTCATAAATTAACAAATTTATAAATTATTTTTATTTTCATCTTGAAATTAAAAAAATTGTATGTATGTATGTATTTATTTTTCCTGCAAAAATATTTGTAAACAATAACCAGTTGTTTTTGACATTACAAACATGAAAGCAAAAACAAAAATACAATGTTGTTTCTGTTGCTTTTATATTGTTGTAATATTGTCATCACCTTATAGAGTTATTTCACCATGGAACAGAGCATACGTGTGTTATTTTTGTAAACAAAAAGCAAAAGAGAGGGGAATAAACAACTTGTTGTTATTGTTTATAAACAGCGTTGTCAACTTGTCAACTAATTTCGGTGCGTTTTTAATTTTTCGCAAAATATGATGAAATCTTTATTTTTACTAATTTTTAATTGTAGTTTTTTAGTAATTCATTATCATGAAATCTATACGATAAAAAAGTAACCAATTAAATGTATGTATTTGAAATACGAATGTATGACCCTGCAAATAATATTGGTCTGCGTGATCCATTTTAGATGAAATGGACTACTTAAAACATGGTTCAATGTAATGCAGTCAAGAGTTTGTAGTTAAACGACATGGTTTCCTGCTAACACGATTGCATACTGAGTTCTTGTTGTTTAAAACTAACCCTCTTGAGTTCTACATGGAGTAGAAGCATGGAGTAGTTTTGGGATTACTCCGATGGGTTATATGGTCTAATCCTAGGACATCGCAATGTTAAATCGACCACCCTTTTTCATATATTTGGAGTAGTTTTGGAGTACTCCTACTTCTCTTTGGTCTAGTCTTTACATGCATGTATAGACTAGTCGCGTTATTTGCAAGGGATAAATTAATACATACATATGTACTATCAAATTTGTCACATGAAGGTTATTGCTTAGGTGAATAGGGTGAAAATCTTTGTTTGAAAATAAAATTAACACTTTAAACATGGAAATAAAAATTCTTGTATAGCTTAATGGTTTGGTCTACTGAACTGTAGACGAACAACCAGGGTTAGCGTTATATGTATGTAGGTCGATTATGTATAGCAACCAAACTGGAGTTGGGTTGCCAATAGGCAACGCAACTGACATGCAAGTTGTTATTATGTAAGGCAACTTTCGTGTTTAATCTGTTTTTCGAATTTTCGAGTGGAAAATAAACATTTATATGTTAAAAATATAAATAGTTTAACAACAAAATTTAAAATTTACCACTTAAAATAAAAATCAAAGCAACCACAAATTCTCAGTTGCCATGTTCGGCAACTGAAGTTAACAGCTTACAGTTGTCAGTTGCCATCTGTATTATGCTTTTGACAACTGTCAACTCCACTGAGGTTCGGTTGCCATCCGTAATCGACCTATTAGTTTAGAGTCCCAGTGGTACTTAAAATAGAAAACAGAAATAATTAAAAAAGTACCAAATATGTTCTGAAATTAGCCCTTTTTTACCAATTAGTACTTCAGTTCCGAATAGCATATTGATTGTGAGTTAAAATTTGAGTGGTTAAATGCTTATTTTATCTTTATTAGCTCGTTTGTTTCAAAAAGGCATTTACTATTAATACTATTAATCGTTGATCTCTTTTTAAAAAGTTTTATAGGTATACCTAGAATTTATGAAATTAAAAATATGTAAAATTAATTCAATAAACATTTTAAACAAAAAAGAAATTCTAAACTTGGTGGGTTTTGAAATTTGATAACGCTGTTTATAAATCATATTTTGAGCACATAACAACAAATCAATCTCATTGTTTATCATGTGCGTAAAATTGAGATAACGGTTTTATGTACATACATATGTAAAATTGGCAATTAATTACAAAAACAAAACTAAAATGTACTTTATTTATATGCTACCATTCATGGTAAAATTAAATACCAGGTGACAGCATTGCTACAACAATTACAACAAGGCAAGAACAACAGGCATTTTTGTTTGTGTAATACTTTCGTTACTGTCAAAAACATCTGGCATAAAATAAAGAAAACAAATATACAAACATGGATAAAAACAGAAAACAATAGTGATTTTTTTGTTTCTTTTATTTTCTCAAAGAATTTTTCTTTAAGTTACGCATAATATTTATTTAAATATACAAGTAATACGTAATTTTGCAAAGTAAAACATGCAAAATTCTTTATTTTCAAAATTAATGTATGTATAGGTATTGTATAACAACAACGCATTTTTCTGCAGCAAAAAAAAATCACTTTAAAGAGGAATCTTAATATTTATCTACAAACAAACTAACATTTTTAGCAAAAAAACTCAAAAAACAAACACACTATTTAATATAATATAGTTTTTTAACACTTTTAAGCTATTTTACGCAGATAAAACGGCGACAAAAACTCAATTTTTCAAAAACAAAATAATTTTGTAACGTTTTTATATAAACTTTGACTTTTTGTAAACAACTTTTTGACATTTTCAATTTTACCATGAATAGAGCAAAAAATAATCAGCTGGCGCTATGCTGTCACCATGCTACCATTGAAAAACAGTTGGCTAAATAACATACATACATATATGCATATGCATGATGATTTGATTTGAAATTTAAAATGTTGGTGCGTGATTTGTTTGCCAAGTACATACCTACATATACATATATATGTACATAAATATATCCATTTTATATAAGTATAGAGGCATGTGATAAAAAAAGATCAATTTGAAAAGGTGAAAGATGTACATACATATTTCGTGTCAGTGTTGGAAATGGCTTTTTGGATTTTGTACCAACTGTATACATAAATAAAATGTACTTTTTAGACCTTCACGGTACCATTTTAAATATTTGATAAATAATAATGAAACTCCCTTTAACGAAAATTCGATATATGTAGTCACTTACGGCAAAAATTTTAACATTACCTTATACATATAACGAATGTTTAATCAATTTTATACTCGAGCGAACAAATTTTTCACATTGACGTTTATAACAAGAATGTCTCAAAAAATCGCCGAACTCTAATGGAAATGAAGCTTTGGTATTGGGTTGGTGATAAAAAGGAATAACATGGAAGACTTTTTCAAAGAATCACAATCTAACTCTATTGAAAAATGCTGCCAGATAAAACGTTTGTTCACGATATACAACTAGAGTTCCAGAAAGGATTAAGTAACAATTTAATATTAATGCATTTGAAACGAAGATAAATTAAAGGCAAATAAATAGAGCTCGTTTCGTAATAAAATGTTTGCTTTAAGGTATATTTAGGCTACTTCTGAATCATTAAGAATATTATTTCCGTTTATTATCATGATTATGTATAACATTCTTATTTATGATGTATCGGGAAATATGTATATATGTATGTATGTACTTCGATTAGATTTCTAAAATTACTGAATTTTTTATTTCAAAAATATATCAAAGAAATAGAAGGGTTAACTTCTAACGTTTTTTTTTTAATTCTGATTAACTAAATATTAAGCTTTATCTTCTGAATTCAACCTCAAAATCATTTAATGTGAATTAATATTTCAGAGGTTTCCATTGTTTGATAATTCAACCATGAAATTGAAATAAACAATCTCTCCTATTTGTACTACTGTGCAAATGGTAACTTAAATCATATATTTATCTATATATAGTATGCTCCTATTTCGTCTGGAATTCCAAATGCAACAGTATTTTGAAATTGTACAAATTGACTCGCAGTAGTATCACGATACCTACTGAATCTAAAATGCATCGCAAAAAGTACAATTGTGCCATGTTTGCCAACACTGTTTCGTGTATAATTCGAAAATCAGTTCTTTGCAAATACAACTCTTTGTATAATTAACTTCCTATTGAATCATTTAAATGTCCTTTAATTCAAATCCATTACAAAACAAAATTAAAAAAGTTCAATAATATTGATTAATTAATTAATATTTCTTCAATTCAAATCTACATATTCCAAAAAGACTTGCAAATTTTTCGAATTTATTGTTTAGAAGAAGAAAGAAAACTTTTTTTAAATCAATTTGTATTAGATTTGAATTAACAAAAATTTAACCATCTAAAGGTGGAATTAATTTTATTATAAATTAATTTTATTATGAATTAATTCAATAATGAATAAATAGCATGCCTTTGAATGAAGCTAAATAATTTATTATGTTGGCAATGGTTATATGGAATTAATTGCTAAAAGATTTAATTCTATATAGAATTGAATTAATACATTAGAAGTTCTGTGCCAGAGTAACAAACTGTTATGATGACGAAAAATATAATTAATTTAGTATTTTACATAAAATCATAAATTGTACAAATGGCACCAATAAGGTTTTAAGAGCAGTGTCTGCCTCCTTGTGATTTTAATCAACAAACCGTTTATTTATTTATAAATAAAGTAATCTATAAACTTTAAGGATAAGGATAATTATTTATTTGAAATTCTGTTTTTTTTTTTATTTTTAAATCTATTAAAAGATTTAAAAGGATTGATAAGAAATTTGAATAAATGTTTTTTTAATTTTAAATAAGTAAGAAAGTATAGTCGGTCAAGCCCGACCATATAATACCCTACACCCAGTATATGTATAAAAAAGTTTTTCAGAAATGGTCGCTATATGGAATATTTAACCCATTATGGACCGATCATTCATACTTTGTCTCGATATAAATGCTTTTATATATTTGGATAAAACATTTTTAAGAGATTTATGGTCGTTAAAGTGATTTTCGGAAGTGGAGCTTATATGGGAGCTATAATCAATTATGGACCGATCTTCACAAAATTTGTGGATGTGATTTGGCTTCATTCACTACTCATTTGTGATGAAATTGGTTTGGATACTTGCACAATTCAAACATTTATGATCGTTAAACTCCTATTTCGAGAGGACATCTTTATTGGGACCGGGTGAAAAAATGGACCGATATCCACCAGTTTCAATCCCATCCGTCCTTGGGCCGAAAAAATATCACGTACCAAATTTTATTGAAATATCTTCAAAATTGCGATCTGTACTCTGCGCACAAGCTTTACATCGACAGTCAGCCAGCCAGACGGACCGACGGACATCGTTAAATCGACTCAGAAAGTGATTCAATATGTACTTTAAAATGTTAGTTGTTGGCAAATTAATGCACATATTGCATTAATTACCATGTCATTATTAAACACGTTAAATTACAATTTTGCATACCTATATACATATATAGTATTTTTCATTTGCATGAACATTAATTTAAGTCTTGTGCAAAAATTTGGCAAACTTATTTTCTTTTGATTTTTGTTTAACAACAAGCCACATCACACATCGTCCAAACATGATCATCAATCAACGGTTTTAGTGTTTTTTTTTTATATAATAATTTCACCAAAATATGGAAAGTTATTGTTAGATAAGATTCATTATAAATTTTGAATGTGAAACAATTGGAAACAATAGATTATTTTGTTTTTCATGCCAAACAGGTCATATGAGGTGAGACAGCGTTAGAATTGTGATAAATTAAAAGTAGCAAAGTTCACAAATTAGACTAGAGAGGAAAAAAGCGTAAATAGAAGTAAATAATTAAATTATGCTTATTTTATTCAAAACTTGCTAGCTTCACCCACCCAAAAACTGTCATTGCTCATTAACCATGCATCAAATATTAAAACCACCCCCATCACAACACCAAACACTCTTTGGAAGTTAAACTTAATTTGTTCTGGTTATTTTCAGTTTTGCTCCAGATTTCTAACGTGCCATACATCCTAGCGCTACAATGATAAGACGTGTTGTTACCTATAGCGTTTTAGGTGCCAGTGCCATTGGGACAGGTTTAAGTTTACACACCAATGACTATGATTTAAATTCGTTGGGTATAGTACGTCTGGGACGTTCCGCTGTGGCTGTGGTGGATGTAGCTTTAACCTATAAACGTGAATTGTATTACAGAGAGTGGGACAAAAGTTCGCCTGAATATAAGCAGGAAAAGAGCCGTGTTCACAAAATGGCAGCCGAAAGACTTTTAGAATTAATATGCACAAATAAGGGAGTCTACATTAAGGTGGGTCAACATATAGGAGCCTTGGATTATCTGTTGCCTAAGGAATTTGTAAAGACTATGAAAGTGTTGCACTCAAATGCTCCACAAAATTCCATCGAAGATTTATATAAAGTTATAAAACATGACTTGAAACGAAATCCCGAAGATATATTTGAAAATTTTGAAAGAGAACCTCTGGGTACCGCCTCCTTGGCTCAAGTCCATAAAGCCACTTTGAAAACCGGAGAAGTGGTGGCAGTTAAAGTGCAACATCCTTATGTTAAGGGCAACTCTAGAGTGGATATGAAAACCATGGAATTGGCAGTAAAAGCTTTAGCTTTAATCTTTCCCGATTTTAAAATTCAGTGGTTGGTGGATGAGTCCAAAAAGAATTTACCCATAGAGTTAGACTTTCTGAACGAGGGCAGAAATGCTGAAAAAGTACAAAAACAATTCCTCAAATACAGTTGGTTGAAAATTCCTAAAATCTATTGGGACTATTCTTCGCCGCGCATTCTAGTCATGGAATTTCTGGAAGGTGGCCAAGTCAACGATTTAAAGTATATACGAAAAAATCACATAGATCCTGTAACCGTTTCAAATAAAATAGGTCAATTGTATTCCGAAATGATCTTTAATACGGGTTTTGTCCACAGTGATCCTCATCCGGGTAATATATTGGTGCGAAAAAATTCCAACAAAACGGTAGAAATTGTTCTCCTCGATCATGGATTGTATGCTGATTTAACAGATAAATTCCGATATGATTACTCGAAATTATGGTTAAGTATTTTGAATGTTGATCGTGCGGGAATGAGGAAATATTCGCATAATTTAGGTATTAAAGGAGATTTATATGGACTTTTTGCTTGTATGGTTACTGGACGACCATGGGAGACACTGGTGCAGGGAGTTAATAAAGTGAAATATACCAAAGAAGAGGTGAACATTTATTTTGGGAAATATACACTTACATACATATGTATAAACTAACAAAAAATATCATTTCTCTCTTCCAGAAAAACACTCTCCAAAATAATACAGCTCTAGTACTACCTCACATTTCCGATGTTCTCGAACAAGTTGATCGTCAAATGTTATTGATTTTAAAAACCAACGATTTGATACGTGGCATTGAATCAACATTGCGCACTCAAAATCGCATGACCGCCTTTTGGGTCATGTCCAAATGCTGCCTCCAGTCATCGTTTAGCGAACAAAAGTCACAAAGTACAAGAAAATCTCAACGTTTGGGAATTTTCTTGTGCGAGAAATGGGAAATTTTCAAATTAAATATTTATTATTTGTATTTGGGCTTAATTAATTTTGGTTTATTAGAGGCAGTCAAAGAACTACTTTGATAATTATTTAATATGTAGCTTGGTTATGTTGCTTAGTTAGATAGACAATTAATTAATTTATTAAAGAAATTTATTAATTATAAATATTTTTATACATACGAAAAAAAAAATGTAAATTATTTAAAAGAATGTAGACAGGGAATTGTTTATGTTTCAACTTTATTAAAAGTGATTAAAATTAATAATTTTATGAAATATGTAAATAAATCTATTACTATTTTTAAATAAAAAGCAACTATATTTTTAAAATAATCTTGTAGCTATGGAATGGGAAGAGTAACAAAAAACCGTCCAGGTCGTTTGGATTATCAAAAACATATTGTTTAGAATTATTTACAACTTAAAAATGTTTCTGATTTTTAACGATGACTACACTACAAATAGAACATCTCCATTTGGCAACCTCTATTGGGTTGGTTTCTATAACATATTTGACCCATATCCAATATTATTACCCTGATGAAGTAGAGGATATTCTCCAAATTTAAATTGTCTACACAATTACTTAACCTCATGGCCTTGAAACTACAATCAGAAAATGTACTCCGTAGTTTCTAACACATCTTAATCCCTGCTAGTTCTATCTATTAATCAAGTTCGAATTGGGTAATTACTCGTGATCATACCAAACTCTATTCAAGTTCGTGTTTAATCTGGGCCACAAAGCCAGTGAAACTTTTTAGTTTCCTTTGCTCATTTAAGAATGGTTTGAGCTGCACAGAATGTTCTTCCAATGGCTTCAATCCATTCTTCGAAATCTCATTTATTGCTTTTAGCAGAGATTTGAGTTTTTGAACCCTCCTAAGCATTCAAAAAACGCCAGTCTATCAAAATAGAACGGGATTTTATTACGCCAGATAACATTTTTCAATAGAGTATCTGAATTCACTTGAAATATAGTACATTTATGTGGAAGTCTAAAAGATTATGTAGTGAACGTCTTCACCATATAAACATCAAAACCGCTGCCTGTATAAAATCTCAGAACACTTCCAGAAATACTTGTTCGTCATTTTAATCTAGGATTTGCTTCCGAAACGGAAGTTCTATAAAATTTTCTTAGCCTCAACAACCTACTCATCTATTGATAGTAGATGTAGGATGTGCTTTCATCAGTGACTAAAAAAACAAATGTTGACCAATTTGGATAAAATGGGAAATTTTATTATTGTAAACTTAAGTTTTTTAAAGATTTTAATCAATTTATTATTTTTTATTCGATATTTAAAAAAAAAATTTAAAATTAACAGTTCGAATAAAAATAATAAATTGTTCTTAAATAGCTAGGGTACAAGCTAATGTTTGCAATTGTACTTAAAGTAGTACACAAAAAATGTCGACGAAAGTGGACAACAAACATAATAAAAAAACAAATGTATTCAGGTTTTCGAGACGAAGTCTTGACATGAATACGAAAAAACTGAAGAAAAGGAGGCAACATGTAAAATAGAAATTAATAAATAAAAATGATAATTACAGCAAATTTCGAACCACCAGGTAACACTGGTTAAAAGATTGATGTTTGTCTGTTGGCTAGCAGGCACCGCAGTGGTGCAGAGGGTTAGAACGCAAAGAATTCTGACGAGAGAAAGTGGTGTTTCTCGAAACATATGTAAATTCAACAACCCAGGTTCGAATCCCAGCCAAAAAATTATCAATAAAAATTTTAATTAAAAAAATTTTTCAAGTTGTAAAACAATTCCTACCTTCAGTAAAAATAATTTAATGAAAATTATATTTAATGAACTCGAGCCCGACTAAATAAATATCAAAAATTTAAAGATTTTAATCAATGTTAAACAAATTTGGCTTATCTGGAGCCGATTAAAGAATTAATTTTGACATGTTAATAAATTCAAATTCATTTAAATTATCTTTAAATTCAGTAGTGGATAAAGTAAAAATATTCAGAATTTGTTTTGCTAAAAAATTCAATTCTTTCTATTCAACATTAAAATAATTGAAAATGAAATAAAAAATATTTTATATACACGGAAATAGGACAAACATTCTCTTAAGAATTATAGAAAGGTGTAAAATAGGTAAAACAATTTTGAAAGCAGAAAACGGCATTAGTATTAAAGCATTTAACGAGTTAATTAAAAAAATTAATTATATATGAATATAAACTATACCTCTTCTACGTTGGATAGTTGCTCGTCGTTCCAGTTCTTTACGGCGTGATATACCAATCTTGAAAAAAGTATTATTAAATGTTGCATTTTTCAAAACTAATTTCGTTATTTTTTTTTTAAATAAATACCTTAATACTAACAATAGCCACAATCAATAGTAGCAGCAATAAGACGTAATAAACATACGAATAAGTATACGAATATGTAATTAATGGTGGATCGATTGTAACGTAGTTGGGATTGGATTGTAAACCGAAGGTTTATATATCGAGTTGTTCCAATAATTGGTATTGTTCAAATACCAAGGTGAACTGACAGTAGTGGAAGTGTTTCCATTTGGATACAAAGAACTGTTGTTATAAGGAATCCAGGTAGAATTCTTAAGCGGTGTCGATTGAGTTGTATTTAAATTTAAGCTTGCCAGGGTGGAGTTTATCGTAACACTCAAAGGATTTGTGTTAGACATGGTTTTTAAATTTTCTCTGACGTTTTTTCCTCGTACACACGCGTTTGTTATGAAATTATTCTTACAACTAATTTACAAAACCAATTTCGTTTAGGACTTTTGGTAATTATTTGTCTATTTGTCAATTTTTTTTCGATAAAATACAGTGGTAAAGTACACAAAAATTAATACTTCAATTTAATATTATCTGCTTCATTTGCTATTGTTTGAAATTGTGCAAAATATAAATATATCTATTTTATTTTTTTACACATTCTTTTCGTTTAAACCATGATAATTTTCTTTAGATATCAATATTTTTTTCATAGTTGTGATTTAGTAGATAATGACCAATTGATAAGATAAAGAAAAACAAATCTATGTTTTGAATAATTGTCTATTTGTATTACTAATTGTTGATGATTGCATATATTGGGAATATTCTTCTACTTTTATATGTACGAGTTCTATATTTTTTAAATTTTTTAGCATAAAAACATTTATTATGTAGTGAAGATGATTTTAAAATAATACTTTGCAACGCTTTGTATTATCTGACGTGAATGAACTGAATGAAATGTATTAAATATATTTAATATATCTATACAGTGTTGGAAAAAATAATAAGTACGGCTTCTGCAATTTTAATGATGAGTGGAAGAAAAACTTGTTTATTATTATTGTCAAATTATTGCTCATATTGCATATTGTTCATAAGGTAATTACTTAAATTTTACGGACAATTTTAAGTTGCTCGAAAAAATAATAATAGGAATAAAATTTTAAATTTTGTATTATTTAAATACAATTGAACTTTATTTAAACAAGAAAATAATAGAATAGAAACTTTGTTTCTATGTTCGCTTATGTTTAGTTCAGACAAATATTAATAAGGGGCATTGCAAAGCAATGCACTTTAATTGAAAAAAAAAATAATTATTATAAAGCTTCGAAAACAAGATTTTTCAAGCAATTCACAGAAGAGTAAAACCAAAGACAGGAGTTAAAACCAACTCCTGTGGTTTAATAAGTGAAAGTTAAATAAACCCATTAACGCAATTCACAATCTTGTGCAAATGGTGTTGCATCATTGCATTTGCAAAATGGTTTACTATAGCTCAATTCACAATATTATGCAAGTGGTATTGCATCATTTTTAGCATATTTTTGCTCTTGTTCTGTATTTTGTTAGTGTAGAGCATTTGCAAAAATATGCTAATCCTTTTAGCAAATGCAATGATGCAATACCTTTTGGACAATATTAGCGTAATTCAAAATCTTGTGCAAATGGTATTGCATTTGCAAAAAGGATTAGCATATTTTTGCAAATGCAATGATTTATTTTATTAAATACACAGCACGAGCAAAAACATACTAAACCTTTTTGCAAATGCAATGATGCAATACCGCTTGCACAAGATTGTGAAGTGTGCTATTTTGTCATTTCTTACTAGACGCACAATTAAAAATAAGCTCCATAAAGTTGAACTAAAAGTTCGTAGGCAGAGTATGGATGATACCTTTATTGAGCAAACAAAATGTTAAAAATAGGTTGTGTTTGACTATGAAACATCTATACGGAGATCAAATTCTAATCTATAACAGGTAAATCTAGGAATCGTAGGTGCGAAGAAGTGTTAAGAATGAATGAAGGAATGAAATTTTTTGCTGCAGAATTAGTAATGTAATGCTATTATTGGTGATGCTTTTTCTTTACTAAACTGAAGAACTTTAACTGACAAATATATGTAAATGTTTTATTATTGAAATATTAACAAAAATTAAAAACAAACATAAATTGAGAAATATCGTTCTTATTATTTTTTCCAACACTGTACATAGTATTTTACGGTTAATAACTGATTTGATTTCGTTATTCTTATTTTTTATTTATTATTAAGATAAATGTAAGGTCTGTTCAAATACTATTAAGCCCACTCACCTGCTTGCTGTTGTTCTATAATTTTTATTTGACGCGACAAAGTAAAATTATGCCAACATATAATTATTATCTAAAAATATAGAAAATATATTGTACATTATTAGAGTATTATTATTATTTTACAAGCTGGGCAAATCTAATTCGATTTCGATATCATTTTTCAAAATCTAGAATTATTTTGTTAGAGAAGAATAGAAAATTCATTTTCAATATGACTAATTTACTCAACTCAGTTATTGTCAGTATTTCCTAATCAAATTTAAACATTTGTTAGAAAATATTAGGGATTTTCTTGATTTTTTTGGGTTTTCGTTATATATTATTTATAAAGTCGCAAATAAAAATTTTAGAAATTACAAACGGTATGACAAAATTATACAATTTTGAATATCAAATGAGAGATTAAAAGTTGCCAAACATTTTCTTAAGGATAAAGTTCTATTATTATGAATAAAATTTCAATACTTCGAAAAGGCTTAAATTAAAATTGCTGCCGAATCAAAATTTAATAGAAGTGTAAAGATTGTTTCAAACAAACAAAACTTTTATAAGACAGTTTTTTAATGATTTCTTTTTATGTTTCACAAAAAGTCATTAAACAAAGGCTTTCCTCTTATTAATCTTCTCTTGAGGTAAAAATTACAAATTCTTAGAACTAATTAAAGATTTTAAGTTTAAGTACACAATGTATTATAATCATGGCAGTTTAAACATGCACAAAAATATTAAAATAAGAAAAAGATATGTAAAACTAGTAAAACAATAGTTAAAAAGTACTTTTTAAATGATGCTGATTTTTTCGTATTTTCAGCGCTATCGTAGTGACAATCGGGACGTCATCCCGACGTCGACTGATTATTTATACTGACAGTTTAGAAAACGTTGCATCAAAAAGCAGTTTCTGTAGTCATTAATGGCTATAGATGCTACATAGTCCTAAATGAATACCCCCTGAGATTTCGAACAATGAGAAAGTACTTCATAGGCTTTTTTTTCGAATTTTTCCTGGCACTTTAGGCCGCTGCTCTTCCTCCCTCCAAAGCAATCACTATACTTTATATTTATTCAAGTCCCATTGCACCATTGACCTATGGTTAAGTGAGACTGAGGTGGCACATTTCTCCACAAATAATTAGTAATTCTTTAAGGAAAGAACTCTTGACAACTGTTACAACAATGACCGAGGAACATACATAGCTAGGTGGTCTTAAAGTTTCATATGGATTCAAAATATATGCAGATAACTTATGGGGTCTAAACAAATTTTCAAAACTCAAAAGTAATATTTTCTTTATTTAAATTATATTAAAAATGCGTTATGTGCACATATGCAAAAAATTCATTTTCTATAAAAACTTGTAAAATATACAATTGAAAAAAAAATCAGAAAATTATTTAACCCTGCCTTTACACATGCAAGTACTTGCATGCGAGTGCTGTGTACGTATTATATACGAAAACTTATTCGAAAAACTCGACTAGCTCTGCAAGTGAAAAAAATGTGAGTGTATTAGTAAAAAATGTGAGTGTATTGAATTTTTCGAACTGTTACTTGCATGTGTAAACCCCGGGTAATCAATTCTTCAAATTTTAATTTGTTTCACATTGAATCATGGAGTTAGTGTATCGAAACAATAGCAAAATAATGATTTCACAATATGGTAATCATGGTGTAATTATGCAAGGTGAGTGCAAATCGGCAACAAATACAACATAATACAGAAACAACAGGCATTTTGTTTGTGTAAAATAATGTTCTACTGTCAAAAACACTTGAAAAAGTATTACTTTTGACATAAGTAAATTGTAAACAAAGTCAGTCAGCTGTGCTACTGCACTCACCTTGTATATTTACACCATGATGATAATAGAATAACGGATTAATGACAGTTGAAAATGTTGATTAGACAAGTTATTGTTTGAATAGAATAAAATAATTCCAAAAGAATTGATACTTACTCTTATAAAGAACAATAAGAAAGGCACTGTTATTAAGCATATTAAAATGATACCGAAATCATTCATATTTTTTTAATAAAATTTCTTACTTTTTGTTAATCAAAACATTCAAACAAAATTTGTTTTAAATTTTCTATTTATTTGTGTCATTTCTAAATAAGTTTTAATTTTTTTAAATCAAAGTAGATTTAAGTTATAACCAACTTTGTTAACACATTTAACATGTAATTTTATGCTTTTAAGATTGTGTGATTATATATGTACATACGAGTACATATAATTAAACTATGTTACGTGCTCATTTAATACTAATAAAGTTTACCTATGCAAGAGAAAAATGTATATATGTACATAATTCTTTAAATTTCTTATTTATCAGTTGCGTTGCTGTTAATGATTATTTTATCAATATGGTTTTGTGTTTATCATATCGTATACAATAATGTTATTATCATAAGACAACAAAATAAATGAATAAATAATTTTATTAAGATTAGTTTCAAGATACAGATAGATGTCCATATGTATAGGGATTCATAATTACAAAATAAAAAATACTTTGTTTTTTTAATTATAATTACTGTCAAAATATGTATAAAAATACATATGTATGTATATAAATTATTTATATATGTACAACATCAATAATACTAATTAAAATTTATTACAATTGTAATACATTCAGTTTAAATTAGTTTTCCTTTTAAAATAAACGTTTAATTGAATTTTCGCGAGTTTGGCAACCCTTCGACTGCCTATAATATAAAAATTGACAGCTGATGCAATCTTTGTTTTGATTTTGTTCGCATAAATATGTAATTTTTGTGCAAGGCGGCAAAAGTTAGTTTGTGTGGTTTTTATTGATTAAATTGCAGTTTTGAAATGGATTTTATAATCAGCACTAGTTTGAAATTTATTTGCAATGTAAGTATTTAATTATGAATTATGTACTTAAATAAGGAAAACCATTACACTCTTGGTAACATTTTATAGTTAAATAATAATATACATACATATGTATGTATATAAGTATGTACATACATATGGATGTATGAACATATACTGCCGTATTTATAAAAAATTAAAGTACTTCAAGTGTACTTTAAGAAAATTTTGTATAAAAATTTTGTCTTAAAGCACATTTCAAGCCTACTTTATTTTTTATAAATACGGCAAATAAAGTTATTTTAATATTTATTTGCAACCGAATAATTATGTACATATGTATCTATCTATAGGTACATATATATAAAAATGAATGTATGTAACGTATGGACTCCAAAACGGTTGAGCCGATTTTGATGAAATTTTCAAAGCATGTTACTGTGACTCTGGAAGGAATAATAGGCTATATGAAGTTTTGATTGTACAAACGGGGGTGGCACCGTCCATATAACCCAAAAATTTAAATCGCCATATTTTGGGCATTTTTTGACCTACGTCAATGATATGTGGTACATATGGTGTTGGCGTAATTAGGAATACGTACCAGGAGAAAAGTGGGACCACGCCCCTTTTTAGGAAAATTAAAAATCGTAATACCTATAGTCTTAACTACTGGAACGATCGTCATTAAATTTTCACAATAGGATATTCTTACGAAATAATAAATTCTTGACTATGTAAGTGGACAAAGGGGCATAGCCTCGCCCACTGAAATGCATCGCTCATATGACGCGCTTCAGTATCCTATTATTTTTCCATATGGAGAAGATGGATATCACTTTGAAATAAGTCAAATCAATCAAGCAACCCGTAAGGCCGTTAATTATCCTGTTGAGTTCTTAAATTCACTTGATGTGCCTGCCAGGCTTTCCACCACATGTGCTACAACTTAAAATTGGAGTGCCAATTATTTTACTGCGTAATATCGATCACCACGGCTTTGCAATGGCACTCGACTTGCAGTAAAAAAACTGAGCAATAATTTAGTAGAAGCGACGATTTTGACAGGAAAATATAAAGGTACCGATGTACTTTTGCTACGCATTGCAATAATAGCATTAAAATTAAATAAATAAATGTTTGTAGATATTTAAATACGTTATATTGTATTTAATAATGAGGAGGGGGGGGGGGGGAAGCGAAGCACACCGGGTTTAGCTAGTACATATTTTTATATATGTACAACCGAAAGTGGTAATAAAATTGTTTTTCTATTATTTAACTATAACAAAATAAAGCCAGATTTTTTTATTGAGGTGTCAGAGTGTGGTGAACATTGGTTTCGCTTACTATAATCTTCCCTATAATATGCCTTCGCTTATTAAAATTTAAATAAATTTTTGCCGCCACAAAATTTTGGTTATAAAAACAGATGATGTCAGATGGTTTTTCACTGGAAAATAGAACTCGTTCTAAATACAAAAATGTCATATCTTTTGCACACAGAAAAATAACAAATGATATTGTTTGAAGGTGTTCAGATTATATGTACAAATTTGACATGCGAAAAAGTGACAGTCCACATGACAAATACACATAATGTGAACACAGCTTTAATTGAAATTTTATACCTAATAGTAAAACAAAAATACAAGAAAAAAACTACACAAATTTATTATTGAAAATGGAGGGAAAATTGAAAAGGAGTTAACAAAAGTAAGTACATATGTATGTGACATAACCAACATATGAACATGTAATTTATAAACCGTATGTAAAACTCAAATTTTGACATACACATGAAATCACATATGGGTAAGCTATGTGTCCACGATCGTCAGATATTACAACGACACAGCTGTAGAAAAGTGACATTCCACATGACAAATACTCATAATGTGAATACAGCTTTTATTTTAAACAAACGTTTTCTAAAGCTTAATAACCTTCAATTTTATGTTTTCACCTGTAAAAATTTCAGACGTACTCGTATATGCATGTGTTTTCATTAAGCTGTCTAATTAAGTTTAGTGTTAGTAAATTTTCTTACCAGTCGATTCTAATTTTCTTACCAGATTCCAACGTCACATTTTCACCATATTTCACACCAACAGATATCAAGAAGAAGAAGCCCTGAGTCCTCGATCGTTTTAAATGATCGACAGTTTTTGACTACCCATTCCGTCACAATGCATACACTTTTCTTTTTTGTTTTTGCATAAACTTCGATTTCTTTCCGCTTTCATTTAAAATTCCTGCGAATATCTCCCACACTTTACTTTTTCTTTTTTTTATTAAAACTTGTATATTCGCAATTTAATAGCTTAGTCTTAACACCCTCAATTGGTACTAAGGTGGCATTTGATGCCTTCATATTAAAAAAAATAATGAAGATTTAATATCAGATTTAAGAATAGTTTTCAATTATTTAAAAAATAACAATTTAAAAATAGGCTTAAGTGAATAAATAACTAAATACATATATTTTAAACTTGCCTCATTTACTTCTATTTCTCATGAAGAGAACGTGAACACTTTAACAAAATATTAAATGTAATTTTTTTTTTTGCAAAACTTTACGTAGTACTGCAAGTACCACGTGAAGTTTTGTTGTCGCTTGATACTCGATAAGTTCTCATCATGTATGGTGAGAGTGCGAGCGTAAAATAAACCTTAACTCGTAAACATAAAGCCGAGTAACAGCATACATTTTCGGTATTTTTATTGTACTCAAAAATATGAACATTATTTTTAATTATAGATCGAGTAAGTGCACATATTTTGCAAGTTCATATGTACTACTTAACAAGAAATCCATTCATGCAGAAGTTTAATTATTATGTATACCTTAAATTAAAGCTTAATTTCTTGACTTTTAAAATTTGTAATTTATATACTTATTCAAATAGTTATTTTTCACGGATTTTTTTAAAAAAATATCGGATCAAAAAATAATTTTCCTGAAATTCATTTATAGATGGTCCATATAAGTAGGTCATGTTATATATCGTTGGAGAGGTCTTTAAAATATCTATAATTTATAAATCGTCTAAGTAAGAAATGCAGTTTTTGCCCACTCGAAAATAGGCGTGGCTGACAATTTTTTTTTTTTTTACACAGAATTTAAAACTCTGCTAGTGATATAATTTTAGAAGTGAAAATATCACTAAACCTCAATTTTTTAAAAAAAATATCAGATCAGCAAATTTTTTTTCTTGGAATTGGGCAATACTCGGTCCATAGTAATAGGCCATGTTTTATATCTTTCCAACTATGTTTAAAATACCTATCATTTGATGCATGCATATATTGTCTAAGAAAAAATGCAGTAAAACAATTAAAAATAATCAATCATCACCAAATCAATACTTTGGAATGCTTCTGATATTTGTTTGCTTAATAAAGTAATGAGTTTACTAAGACATTCAAAATGAGTAACAAAATAGATATTCAAAATTTATTTTAGTGCAATACTTTCTTTTTTGCTTTTTAGGTCTTAAAAACTCAAATAGAAAACACTACTTTACAAAACTCGAAAAAACTTGAGTTAAAAGAACTTTTAAAAACGTTAAATGCCAATGAAAGAGTAAGTATTTGTACAATTCGAAGCAGAAACAGCACGTAACTAAATTAATATCATTTTAGGCAGTAGTGTCAAGATATTTTTGTAAACTAACCTGGAATATTGGCAGTTTAAAAATCTTAAATATTTTACAAGAATTAAGAATATTAACCGCAACTGAATATATATTGAGGTGAAAATACTTAAACACACACATATCGTATTGTTACATTCAAATTCTTTTCATTTTTAGTTGTGAAAATGCCGAAGAAGTTCAATTAATACTTAATGATCTGTTAGAATCAGAATATGATTTAATAGCGAATCTATTAATAAATTCTACTTTAGGTAATTTTATTGTTTATAATTTCTGTTTTGTTTGTAATGTTTTAGTAACATTTTAACAGACTCCAATAATTCAATACGTCTGAATGCAACATTAGATGTCTGCTTTGAAAATCTGTTTAAAGATTTATCACTAAAACCGGAATTGAATGATTTAAGTTTTCTTAGTTGTGTTAAGAAAACAACAACAGGTGAATGAAAATAAATATTTTAAAAGTTTATCATTAAAATATCCACCTTTTAAAACTGATATTACGTCCTTTTATAGCTGAAATTCAAATAAAAATTGTTCACAAAGTTATATCTTCGATTTTGGGACTTTACCAAACAAATATAAAAGAAGCTTTTCTTAACTTTTCCTCTTGGATTAATGAGGGTGTGGATGAATTAAGATTTCCCCAAGATTTATATAAACAGGTAAGTTTCGTTTATACTGAATTTCTTTAAAGTTAATGATTTTTTTTATTTATAAAACAGCTATTAATACAACACACCGAAGAAACTTTGAATTTTTTAATAAAATGTTCTTCAGCCGAAAACTTTAGAGAATGGAAGTTTTATTTAATTTTACTACAAGCTGTTTCATTTAATAATAACGCAATAGCTGGACCTTATATAAGAAGTAAGTTTTAAAATGCCAATAATTTCATAAGCTTATATGTAGTTTTATTTGTAGAATATCTTAAATTACGTCTTAAACAATGTGCTACAATTCCCTGCAAACGTACTGTCATGCATCTGCTGCTAACTGCCAGAGCCGCCACCGCCACCACAATGGATATAAGCAAAAATTTAAACAATTATGCTGAATGGTATAAGACCAATATAGGAGAAATTAAATTTTTCTTGAAAACCGAAGAATTTCAAAACGTTTTAGCACTGTTGGAGCAGTGTATAAATTATGAGATGGAAGTCGATTATTTAGAGGTACATATTTGCAATGTTGAATAAGTTTATACTTAATATTGTGCATATGAAAATCTTTTTTCAGATTCACGCTCTTATAGCAATTTCACCACCTGTCCTTTGTGGCAAATTGATACAAACTTATAAAAGAAAATGCAAACAACGACTACAAGAAATTAAAAAGGGAAACTTACAATTAGATCCGGTCAATGAAAGTATTATAATTGAAGACAGCAATTAATTTCTGGAATAAATCTTTCTAACTTCTTTACTTAAAACTTAGATAATATATTTTAAATTACAGTTTTTGTGATCGTTTGCCTCCAGCTATAGGCTTGTAGCGTTCGTCCCAAAGCGTTACACCATCACAGGCACAAATCTTCTTAAAGTTTTGCAAAATGCCGGCAGAACGAGCTATAATACCGCAAGCAATTCTGCAAGTAACATTAAATTAAAAGAAAAATACATGAGTTATATACATGATTGGTAACAACAACAATCATACCTATCTCCAGCATTGCCATCAATTCGACTCTGTTCATTGCGACCTTTACCGAAATCATCGGGATTTTGTGTTATTACAACGGAGCGTCCAATTATTTCCCAAACTTCCAAAACATTGTCCATAAAACGGAAAGTAGCGCGACCAGTGTTGTCTGCACGTATATTACCCAAATCTCCAGCATGCCTGTTATTTATATCATCATCCGGTGCGCCGTGGGGTGAACCTCTAGGATTATAATGATTGCCAACAGAATCAGGACCAGCCGATACATCACCAGTTTCATGAATATGTATGCCATGTAAACCGGGACTGAGTCCATCAACTACACCGTCTACAACCAAACCAGGTTTGTCCTTTCGTATCGCTGTAAATCTTACAACACCTTGTATTGGACATTGGTCTACGTCACTACCCGTAGTATTAATAATAGATACAGCTGACTGGCCTCCAAATCCGTTAAGCACTGCTTTTCGTCCTGTTTCTTCGATTTTCTCTTTAAGAACAAACCAAGGCTCCTGGGTATGTACTACAACTCTACCCAACTCAGAATCTATTTCCACTTCTCCCAAGCCTTTCAAAGCTTTTCGAACCTTGTCGGCACAGTGTTCTCCCTTCATTTCCACCGCAAATTCTATCTAAAGTATGAAATAATCATTTATTAGTAAGTGTATAGAACGTGAAAAATATACATTTATAATAAAATATTTACTTCAATTTCGCTCATTTTGATACGAATGAAATGGCAAAAAATCATCGATTAATTTAGTTCATGCATTTGTTTAGAAAATCAAAGATCAACACAAAGTTTTTGTTGTTTTTGTAATCAGCTGTCGGTTTATTAAAGTGTACCTACTGAACACATCCCGTCAGTTGTTGAGAAATGTTTAGTTGGTATAGTCAGTTTAAACCATTTCCAATTAAAAAAAAAGAGGTAAATTAAAAAGTTGTCAGATTAATTTTGGCTATTTCGAATAATTGAAAATCACGGCACGCAAGATTTTCAATGAAATATTTTGTTTTAACAAAAACTAATTTCTGCTTAAGTCGGTTTCAGTGACATTTTTCAATTCACTTTTAAAATTATATCGCTAACGAAGTTTTTAATTGTGAGTAAAATAAACAAAAAAAATTGTTGGGCACGCCCATTTTCCATTATGAAAACATATGTATATAACATTTCCATCTTATGTATACAATGTATGTATATATCACATGAAAGGTATTTTAAAGACCTTTCCTATATATTTATGTATGTATAACGTAAGGTGACCATACGTCCTCTATTTTGGAGGACAATCATCTATTTTAACTCGCTGTCATCTATAAAATTTGTGTCCTCTTTCAGTCATCTTTTTCATACTCAGTCATCTTTTGCCATCTTTAATTTTAAATGCATGATCAATATTTGTTTTTATTGAGCTTAGAGTATGAACAGAACAAGCACGGCACAGTTTCTAAGCAGAATGAGAATCGCCACCTTCAACAAATAAAACAAATTTTTTTTACTGACTTTCGCTTTTCAAAATAGAAAATGGTAACAATATGTAAAAAATGTAAACATTGATTAAATTGAAATAAATTTTTTACTATTTTTCTTAATGTCATCTTTTTTCATTTTCAAAATCTGGTGGCCTTATATAACGTGACCTGCTAATATGTAGGTCAATTTCGGAAAAATTATTTTTTTTGATCGGATATTTTTTACAAAATCTAAAAAATGCGGAAAATACATTATGATTAAACATATAGTTTACAATATTAAGTTTGAATTTAAGGTATAATATGACACTCTATGTATGTAGTACAGATTTAGTGATACTAGAGAAAGATAATGACTTTTCACTTTAAAAAATGGTTGTATGCTAAACGAAAACATGTTGTCGGGAATTCTTTACTATGCAAGGACGGTTTCATATATGTATATATACCACAGAGTAGAAAATACTTCGTCCGGACATAGGCTGTCAATAAAGGAAATATTTACTATGCGAATCCGGTGTTCTATATACCATAGTATAGAAAATACTTGCGCCCGAGCATAGGCCGGCAATAGAGAAAGTCGCATTTTTTTTAATAGCTTAATAGGCTTCAAAAAATCAGAAAAAGTTAAATCGCTTTAAAAAAGGCCAACACAATATAAATACATACGAATTTTCAGTTTTTTTCGAATTAAAGTAAAAGTAACATGAAGTATTAAAATTAAAAGGTACTTCAAGTAGAAAATATACAAAATATTACATATATTTTTATGTACATAGAAAGAAAAATAAATGAATTCAAATGCATATTTTAATGGGTTGGGTCTTATTTTATGATTTAATATTTATAATTCATTGACTTTTAGGCCAATCTGAAACAATATACAATTATTATATACTAGCTGACCGCCCCAGCTTCGCTCGGAATTTTTTAATTTTTGTTTTTACAAACCATCTCCTGAGAATTTCGAATCGAATAAAAAAAAATCAGCCAAATCGCTCCAGCCGTTCTCACGTGATACCATTACATACATGGACCATTTCATTTTTATACACATATATGATTATATATATATGTAGATTAAAGATATATTAAAAAGGTTTTAAATATTAAATTTTAAAGACGTCTAAAATAGTTTGTTGTTTAACCAATTTAACAATTTTCATTGGATTCTGACATCCTTTGAACTTAAAATTTTGCATTAATTAGTTTTATATATGTACTTAAGAATGAAATTGAAAACGAAACTAGGAGCTCATCTGTTTAAAGAACATTGAATGTTTAATAATGCATTTAACATTTTAACTTTAATTTGATTTTTTTCACAATTTTTAAAGTACTAAATAGCCTTTGAATCTCTGCATTAATAAAATAGTAGTATGTAGTTCTAAAAAGCTAAACACATTTAGCAACGCAGTAAATGAATTTTTAAACTCTAATACCTCCACACAAAAGTCAACTGTATTTTTCATTAGCGGTATACATAGATAAATGTTTATACCCTACATCATAGTAGGGAGGGTATATTGGATTTGTGTTGTAGTTGGTCTCTATCGGTCATTAATGTTTGATTTATTCACGCATCCAAATAATTTTCGCCACAAATAAGTTGGACATGAAGCCCAATCATACCTACAAATTTTGTACATATCGCTCGATAATTAACCACAGCTCGCAAACTTTAACAATCATAAATCTCTTAAAATATTTGGTATTTAAATAAAATTCAACACAAATAAGTTTAACAGAAATCGTGACAACTAATTTTATAACGGTCGGTTCATAATTGGTAGAAGCTCCCATGTAAGAAAATCCCTTTTACATGTACGTATAAATCTTTTAAAGGTGTTTATATCGAGATAAAATTGAAAAAAAACAATATTTATATGCATAGAAGTCATGTAAGTCATAGCTCCAATAATTTGTCCACTTCTGAAAAAACTGTTTTTGCACTTATGTTGGGTGTGGGCAATATGGTCGGGCTTGATCGGCTACACTTTTCTACTTGTTTATTTTAAATATGAGGAAATATACAGGCATGTTCTGAAATCACGGTGATTTTAAATCACGAACGATTTTAAAATCACGGGAGGAATATTTTGGTGTTCTGAAAATCACGAGATTTTTAATTTTTAGTAGTGATTTTGATTGTTCTAAATCACGAGCTAACAGCTGATTTTCTTTGTGTTGACTACTAAAAAGTAAAAGTAAATCACGAAAAATGTAAATAAATCTAAAAAAAAATGGTCTGCAAACAATACAACGTCTTACTAAATTTGTAAATTTTAAGTTTTTTCTGTATAAAATAGTTAGTTTTATTTCAAAAACAAATGATTTTAAGTGTATGTGATAATTTTATTACAAGCGTTCAATGAAAAATGCTTGAAAAACTCTAAGTGATTTGAAATCATTAGGCTGTTAGATGACCGGTTTTAAATCACGAGATTTCAATAATTTTTGTACACTGAACACCTTTTCAGTGATATAGTATGAATTTAGTTGCTATAATTTTTAAACTTTTTGCAATTCAAAATAATATGATTAATTTAATTAAAATAAATCAACGATTTTAAAAGGTAAAAATAAATAAACGAGCCAGATTTCGGAGTAATACTCAATCTATCAGCTGTGAATAGCAGCTGATACATTTAAAAGCCGCCGACGACGACAACTATAAATTTAGTCGGCTTGGTATGTTTTGGCTTCAAAATAGCCGGTGTTTTTTGTATAATTAAAAATTTTTTTCCTAATTTGACAATTTAAAACTTTTACTTTACAATATGTGCAAGTAAGTTTTACCATTTAGCCAATGTTTTTTAGTTTAAGCAGCACCTCCGACACTTGCTCGACGCAGGTCTCTGCTGCATGTCCATCCTGAGATTTGTGATCAAAATACAGGTTGCAATTTAAAAAAATAATTTGCCCTAACGACAATGTTGATGTTTGATAATAAAATACATATTACAATTACATTGTCTATTGCATGGGCTTATTTTAATAGAAAACAATTACTTTGTTAGTTCATTTGTTGCTCTTAAATTATGAAGTTTACAATAACATTATTAACAATAACAACTTCGATTATTGTGAGTATTAATTTAATAAATTATATGCATATGTGTATGTATGTATGTATGTACCTATACGAGTATACATATATATACATTATATATGCACGAGTGTATTATTCTTGTTACATTTAAATTTTTAGATCGCTTGTGGTCAAAACAATTATGAATTGGAATTTTTAGAAGAAAAAATATTTTCACCCTGCGATAATCATCCAAATAATTTTCTTGATCAACTATTTGATATGAGTAATGCAAATATCGAACAAACCGAGGATGGAAGTTTGATGGTTAATGGATTTACTCTTATAACAACTTCTGTGGAGGGACCATTTCCGGTAGTTATCGCTATCGTCCATAATCAGGGACGATAATCTTTTTTTTTTTACAAAATATGTATAACACTTTTTCACTATGAAAACGTGAGTTTTCAAAAAAAAGTTTTAAAGTACCAAATCCAATTCTATAAATTTTTCATTATTTATTGTGCTGTATATTCTTAATTAATTGATTTAAAATAGTAATTTCATTATTTTTATTTTGTTAGTTATCTGTTGAAATATTTAAAAAGGTACGGGGTACCTGGCAGCCTACCATTTACACTCAAAATCGTGATGACACTTGTACAGCCTGCTTTGATAAGATGGAACTGTGGTATTCCTATTTGAAAAATACACCAGCTGAACAATTAAAGTGTCCATTTACTAAGGGTGTATGTATTCAAAATTCATTTTTTCATACTAAACTAATTAATAATAATTATGCATACAAAATAATGAATATTTAAAACGTTATAATCATTTTAAAGTTTTATTTAAGTTTTGAAAAGAATTTTATTCACAACCAATTTATTACTTTAAAATTTACAATATTTCTATTCAATTTTAATTGGAATAAAATTGTATTGGTATAATTTCAGCAAAGGTTAGATTTCGATATTAATGAACCAACTTACATGTCACTACCGTTACGAAACGCCGAGGGAGAATACAAGATCCATGTGGTAGCTGGTTCGGAAAGTGATGATTTAATTATATGTGTTGATATTTTTGCAATGCTACATAGAATATAGATACATATAATTAAGAATTTGTTTTCTTATACATATAAATTTCAGAATCTAAAATGTAAAGAAATATCTTCTGTGGTTACAAGGAAGGAATACATGTGTTGTGTTGTGCAAAAATTACTTCCTTTGCTTGATACTGTGTTGTTAAAACTCTGTACTAATTAAATTTACTATAGTTTTATATTCTAATACTTAAATATTTTATATTGCTTTCCTGAAAATTATTACCAAACAATTTATGTAGTGAATAAATTATCAAAATGCATTAGAAAGTCTGTCAAGCCCTTCCTTATAATACCCTACATAGCGGAGTTATGACCTATTATGGACCGATCATAACGTAAATTCTAATCATCACAAAATTGGGTCAAATGATTTTTTTATATATGAAACATTTTTAAGAAAGTTATGGTCTTTAAATTGATTCTCAGCAGGGGGCCTTATATAGGAGCCATGGTCAATTATGGACCGATCTGCAAACAAATTTTTGATTAGATTATTTTTGGAGAAATTTGTTGGAATACGTGCATAAATCAAACATTCATGACCGATAAACCACTATTTCGGGAGGACATTTGTATAAAGGTAGGTGAATTAATGGACCGATTTCAACCAGTTTCAATCCCAAGCGTCCTTGGGCAAAAAATTATCATGTACAGAATTTTATCGAAATATGTTCAAAATTGCAACCTGTACTTTGCGTACAGCCAGACGGACGTATATCGTTAAATCGACTTAGGAAGTGATTCTAAATCGATAGGTGAGGTGGGTGTTGGACTCATATTTATGGGCGTTACAAACATCAGCACAAATCCCATACACATACCCTCTCCACTAGGCCATAATTACACATGCAAATAGTTTTTGTTAGAAATTCAAAGTTTTTTATATATTTTTTCGGCCTAAGGACGGATGGGATTGAAACTGGTGCAAATCGGTCCATTATTTCACCTGGCCCCCATACAAAAGTCCTCCCGAAATTGGGGTTTACCGATCATAAATGTTTTACTTATACAAGGAACCAAACAAATTTCATCACAAGTGAGTGGCAAATGAAGCCAAATCACATCTACAAATTTTGTGCAGATCGGTCCATATTTAGTCGTAGCTCCCATATAATGCCCACTTCCGAAAACCACTTCAAAGAGCATAGCTCTCTCAAAAATGTTGGTATCCAAATAATATTTAACACAAATATATTTAATATGTATACAAACAATACGATACAATTTTATTGTGATCGGACCATAATTAGTCGTAGCTTCCATATAAGGCCCACTTCCGAAAATCACTTTAAAGAGCATAACTCTCTCAAAAATGTTGGTATCCAAATAATATTTAACACAAATATATTTCATATATATACAAACAATACGATACAATTTTATTGTGATCGGACCATAATTAGTCGTAGCTTCCATATAAGGCCCACTTCCGAAAATCACTTTAAAGAGCATAACTCTCTCAAAAATGTTGGTATCCAAATACAATTAAAAAAATTAATAAGTTTCATATATACAGAAATGATGACACCTAATTTTATAATAGTTGGTTCATAATTAGTCAAAACTCCCATATAATATCCTCTCCGTAATTCACTTTAACCTCCACAAATCTTTTAAAAGTATTTATATCTAGATAAAATATAACACACGTAATATTTATATTCACGGAAGTCAAGGTACTAAATTTTTGGATGACCGGTCCATAATCGGTAATATCTAAGGTTTTATACATATAGTGAGTGTAGGGTATTATATGGTCGGGCTTGACCGACTATACTTTCTTACTTGTTTTTTTGTTAATGTATAAATATATTGCAAATAATATCATTAAGTTTTGCACATATCTTGAAAGTTGTTAAAAATGTGTTCAAGAACGGAATATCTCAGTATGGGCCTGTTCGAAAATGCACTGCATTTGATGCGCAATACGTCCGGAAAAGCATAAGGTTGCATCACTGCAAATGCATTGTGTTCTAAAATGCATCACTTAAGCAGATGATGCGCAAACAAGCATCACAAAAATGGCTGATGCCATTGTACGTACATATAAATTTTTTTAATAAATTTATTTTAATTGATTTTGTATACTTTTTATAGAATAGAAAATGATGCAAAATTCTCCAAACTATTGGTGAGAGTCCGTTTGGACATGGAGGATATTGCTTTATAATATTAACATACGTACATTTTTAATTACTTTCGGGATTTGTCTGCTTTTGGAACACAAAGTTTTAATAATACCTGGCTTTTTATATTTCAAGCGCCTTTTATATTGCTGATTGCACAGTTTCGAAACATTTTTGGTTTCATCTAAGTCAAGAAATAAATTTATTATTAATTTCTTAATTTTTTTTATTCCCGCGTTCGTAATTGTAAACAATTCATTTATTGTTCGTCTGCGCATCAGCTGATTCGCATCAGCATCGCAAACTAATCACATATGCGCATCAAATGCAGTGCAGTGATGCATAAATTATGCAAAGTTACAAAAAGTAATTTTGCTTCAAAAATATGTATGTATGTAATTTTTAGAAAATACACCAATACTTCGCTTTGCGTCGTTTCGTTTTGCGTTTTTTCGAAGTTGCGTCGCTCCTTAAATTAGTAATAATTTTTACTGTGCGTCGTTAGATTTTCGATGTTGCGTTGTTTTTAAATTTTTGCAAAATCTACAACATTATTAGATGCTATAGTTTGCTATAAAAAATCCTAATTTACTTTGCGTCGTATTTTTGTGGAACGTAACCCCGACGCAAAGTGAGGTATTGGTGTTTACGTTTCGAAAATTACAAAATATTCAAATATAAATATCTTTCTAACTACAAACTAAGTTGTGTCATACTCTATGAAATGTTAAAAATGTAGAAAACAATTGTAATTTAATTTAATTGTATAATTCGTGTACTTAGTTATCACACGATATCGTTGTAAAAATTACTTTTTGAGTATTATATTAACAATTATATAAATAATTAACGAGTTCGTATTTAAACAATAATTAAATCTCATTTTGTAATAGTTTATTTGTTCAACTATATTAATAATGGTCATAAAATATTTAAAAGGTTTAACGTTGTTGATTACCATTGCTTCCGTAAGTGTTTTACTAATTATTACAAATCAGGGTTTAAAAATTTTTTACCCATTAAACCCGCAGATCGTTCTTGCTGATCTTTATGAATTTGAGTTTATTGACTCAAAGATTTATAGGCCTTGTTCAAAGTTTCCCGATAATTTTTTGTATGAAATGATTGATTTCGATAATATGAATATTGAACAAACGGCTGAAGGAACTTTAATTTTGAATGGTTATGTGGTTTTAAAGAAATCATACGATAATGTGCTGCCGGTAATAAACTCTTTCATATTTAGTATTTTTGATTTTAAGTAAAGCATGTTTTGTTTATTAATTTCCTTTAGGTGTCTTTAGAAACGTTCAAAAAGGAAAGAGGATCATATCAGCCGACAACCATAAATATTAGACGTGCTGATTTTTGTATGGCTTTATTTGATATAAAGGATTTGTTGTTTGATTATATAAAGAAGACTTCCATAGATCAAATAAAATGCCCATTCTTTAAAGGTGTAAGTGTTAGTTTTAATTGAATATTAATTAATTTGTTTGTTTTTAAATCTTTTTTTGTTTAGCAAATATTAACCACAACCGTTTCGGAAGCGGTCTATATAAATTTTCCATCACGTAATTCTGAAGGCGAATATTTAATTTATATAGAAATTGGTAATAAAACCGATATGAAATCCTTTATGTGTTTCGAGATTCCAGCCTATTTACACAAAGTTTAATTAATTAAGCCAATGACATTTATTTAGAAAACATTTAATTCATATGATTTCTCAATAAATGTCTTAAAATTAAAAAATAAAATGCAATTTTTTTATGTGCCGGTTAATGTAAGCGAATAAATACCAAATTGTAGGCGAGAAACTTAAAGCTATTGTTTTTGTACTTTTTGTTTTAAAAAAATGTATGAGTATGTAAAGGGAGTCCCAACCAAAACGCACTATTTAAATTTGGCGCCATTCAAAGTGTCATTGTTTGACATTTGAACAATTGTTATTGTTTGCTAGTAGAAGGTACGAGGTTAGTAAAAATGGAGCGCTACACGAATGAATAACGCATTGTTTAACCAAAATGGTGAAAGTTTTGCGGCTACAGTTCGCAAATTGCTAACAATTTGAGGTCACAATAATGCTTCAAAAGAGTCAACTGGTAAAAGATTAATGGATAAATTTGCCGAAACTGGGTCTGTTAGTGATGTAAAGACAACAACGCGCCTTCGACCAGGGACCAAATTACCGCATTCGATATCGAGTAAAATTTATCGTAATTTTCTTATTTGAGATTATGGCATTCGATATCGAGCAAGAAATTTAGTACATTTTATCATAATTTCGATAACGAAATCATTTTTCGATACGATAGCTCATTCGATCACGACTGCGGTAATTTGGCCCCTGGTCGATCGACCGAAAATGTCGCAGCTATACGTGATGATGTCGCTCAAACTCCATCCACCTCAATTCGACACCGAGCTCAGCAAATTGGTGTCTCCAAATCCACTATACAGCGAATTTTGACGAAAGATTTGCATCTTCATGCATACAAAGTTCAATTGACTCAGGAACTGAAACCAGCTGATTTTGCAGATAAAATCATCTTCAGTGACGAGGCCCATTTTCATCTTGATGGCTTCGTCAATAGGTAGAATTGTCGCATTTGGGGTGAGGAAAATCCTCGAGTGATTCACGAGAAGCAAATGCATCCTCAGCGTGTCACTGTGTGGTGTGGTTTTTGGGCTGGAGGAAGCATTGGACCTTTTTTTTTATGAAAATGAGGCAGGTCAAGCGCAAAAAGTCAATGGTGTTCGGTATCGTGAAATGATAATTAGTTTTTTCTTGCCTAGAATTGAAGAAATGAATGTGGAGGGCATGTGGTTTCAACAAGACGGCGCCATATGTCAGACAGCCAGAGAAACAATTCAATTGCTGCATCAGTCATTTCCCGGTCGTGTTATTTCGCGTTTTGGAGACCAAAATTGGCCGCCTAGATCGTGCGAATTAACACCTTTAGGTCATTGAACATTTCAATAAAAGATCGCGTGTGTGCCAGCAAAGCCGCTGTGGCCATCTGCACGATATCTTGTTCCATACATAACCTCATTCTGTCTACTTTACGATATAATAAAGTTTCACGATTTTTTTTTTTTAATATCTGTGTTTTAAATTTATGATATTTATTTTAGTCGGGCTCGAGTTCATTAAATTTAATTTTCATTAAATTATTTTTATTGAAGGCAGGAATTGTTTTACAACTTGAAAAAATTTTTATTATTAAAATTTTTAATGATAATTTTCTTGGCTGGGATTCGAACCTGGGTTGTTGAATTTACATATGTTTCGAATAAAAAAAAATAATAAATTGTTCCTATCTGTGTTATATTTAAAATTTAAAAATTGCGTTCTAGTTCTTGTTATACAGCCATGTCACAGAACTCAATTCCGATAGAAAGTGGGTTTGAGTCTTTAGAAAACGAAAAACGATTTTTTTTCGGAACGAAACCACTTTAGATTTCTAAAGTGGAATTGTTATTTTTTATTATTTTATACTTTATAATAACAATTAAACAATTAATTTTATTATTTCATTGTTGTTTTAGTTATCTCATTGATATTTAAATAAAATGTTAAACATTTCAAAGTTGGTGTCAGCAAAAAGAAAACTTTTGTCGTATTCAGATGCATCCCTTAAATTTCTTCTTCGTAGCTTTTCAACTGCGTTTTGATGTCTCTGTTCATTTAAAACAGCAACAATTTAAATTCCGGGCATTTTTGAAAAATTTTGTTCACTTTTATTTAAAATTTCTTTGTTAGCGCTCTTTCTGTTCGCATTTGTTATACTTTTTATTACAAAAATCATATGTTTTTTGTTTTGGTTGCACAACGTTACCATATTTATGTTAAAAACCGAGATTTAAATTTTTTTTGGGAATAAACAAAATCGATCGGAATCTAGAGAACGCAAAGTAAAAACGATCGATTTGCGAATACGAAATTGAAACCATTTCGATCGAATTCAGTGATATGCCTGATAATTCGTGTTATAAATAATTATTGAGTTAGTTGTAATTTACAACTGATATTTTACAAGGGCATATCAGAGCTGTAATCAATTTAAACGAGATATTTATGAGTATACTATTTAATCTCAGAAGTGGACTTTCAATCTGAATGAACATTTTTCAACAGACTTGAAAAATAAACACCACATTTTTATGTCCACCATCAATAAGATGTGGGGCATATTAGGTTTGTTATTCCATTTTTGACACATCGAAATATTGGTCGCATAATCAAAAAGATTAGTAGATATTTCAAAATTAGTTGATTTATTTTTAAATATCAAATACTTGCTGAAAAATACCTAACCACTAAATAAAATATATAGGAAATCGTTTATTTATTAAAAAAAACCTTCGTTTATTTAGGACAGAACACAACAAATATTTAGTTTTATTTTTATTTGATGCTGTTTGACTCTTGTAAGAGTAAACAACGTTAAACAAATTTGTTCTAAAACAAGTGATTACGCTTTTTTAAGTAAATATTTGCCAAGTGTGACCGTACCTTAAGAATCGCCCCTGTAACATAATATTAGATATTCCTAACCGATTTTCAAATGTCAAAGTTGAGTATTATAAAATTTAGGTAAGGTTAAAAAGGTTAAGTTTCAAGTATGTATGACAAGAAGCGATGAAATAGTTTTTCTTGGTATAATAAACAAAAATTCATTAATAACACCCTCTAGCCTTCATATAAAGTATCCTTCTCGTCTATATTTAAAATTCATTTGCATTTTTGTTTTATTAAAAATATGTCCGTAGACCAATTAGATATGCCAGATATGGATTGGAGGTGGGTTCATGTAAGACGGCGACCGAGAGTTGAAATTCACTCGAAATTCGCATTGAAATATTAATAAGTAAGAGTTTATATTCGGCTGTGCCGAATCTTGTATACCCACCATAAAAATATTATAATATTATTATATTTTATAAATATATCAGTTATAATCAAGAATTTATATTTGTCTCTTTCTTTCGGAACTGCGCTTTGTTTATATTTTTGCAGCGTGTAACATAAAGCGATTTACTTTAACACACAATAAATTAGGTACCAAAAAGTCCTAGGAAACCGATTTTAGCTTGTTGAACCGTCAACATTTTCACCTCTGTGTACTCTGTGGTTAATCTTGTATGGCAGCTATGGTCAGTTATGGATCAACTTTAACAGAAGCCAGTATTATAATTTTTACATAATTATAACTGATATGTGTAAAATTTTGGTTCGATATGGATGTTTATGTATGTAAGTTAATGAGTTTTCGGGAGTAGTTGTCATAAGCGAACTATGACTTATTATGGGTCGATCATCATGAAATTCTGTATGACGAATATTCGACGTGTGAATAAGTTGTATTGTGTATCAACTTTATAATGACGTTTGTAAGAGATTTCTCGCATTTGAGTGATTTCCGGAAGTGGACTTTATATGGGGGCTCCGGTAAAATATGGACGAATCATCATAAAATTGAGAATGACAATTTTATATACATATATGGACTATTTATATTGAATTGTTGATAGTGATTTTTATAAGAGATTTATGCGCATTTAGGTGATTTCCGGAATTGGAATTTATATGCGGGCTATGCTCAAATATATACCGATCATTATTAAATTAAGTACGGTGATTTATATTTACGAGTACATTTGAATTATTTGTGTCGAATTTGAACTTGATTGTGATGTTTAGAAGAGATTTATGCTAATTTAAGTAATTTTATAGCAAATTGACTTTGTATGGGGCCTATGATCAAATATGGATCCATCGAAATAAAATTCGGTACGCTGATTTATGTATATATATAGATAACTTATTATTTGTGTCGAATTTTAACTTGATAGTGATTTTTAGATAGAGTTTAACACGTTGGCAACCACGTCGCATATTTTCTTGCGACACCCTGAGGCCAAGTCGCACATTTTCGTACATTTTAATATGGAATTTTACATGGAATTAGAATTCAATGGTTTTAAATGTCGCACATTTTCTTGCGACGTGGCCTCACAAATGTTTTATGTTCTCCCAGGTTATGTCGCACGAAAATGTGCAACACAAAAAATCCGATATAACTGCAACATTAGGGAACAAGATAAAGTTGGGGTGCCTCGATAGACTACGCGATAGTGTGCCGGAATATCATTTTAGAGGGTTGCTGGTTCGATTCCCGCCAAAGACTCTGGGTGTTTTCTGCAGACAAGCCAAAAAGCTTCGCAGTTTGTGTTTGTTTAAAAAAAGTTTGTATCTCTACACTTACATACATACAGTAGTCAAAACTTATTTTTAGGCACTAAAAACAAAAATAAGTTGTTGGCCTCAGATAACCAAAATCACGTTGGCAGCCAACGTGTTAAAGAGCATTTATTTTCGGAAGTGGAGTTTATATGGGGCCTATGGTCAAAAACGGACCAAAATACAGTGTTGTGATTTATCGTGAAACTAATATTTGCTGAAATTTGTATGGATACTGCTTTTCGTATTTTAAATGAAGAGAGAGAGAGAGAGAGTGTTATTTTCTCTCTTATAAGCATAGCTGCCAGATTTGACGATTTATCGTCATTTTGACCATTTTTTGTTTAAAAAATAGTAAAGTGACGATTTGACGTTTTTTTCATTGAAAATTACGATTTTCTAAATTATTAAAATCGTCTATCATTTGTTTATTTTATTAATGTTAATGTTTTGTTACAAAATTCTCTCTTTTTTTGAGACAACAACTATTTTTCTCATTTAATATCATAAATATTAAGAAGAACATGACATATTAAAAAAAAATTAATTAATTGTAGTGTTTTTTTAATTATTGACAATTGTTAATTGTTATAATAATAACAAATAAAATTTAGTCAGGATAGTAGAAATTGCTTATTTATTGATAAAATTGAAAAATTAAACAATTTTTATATTTTAACGGGAAAATTCTACAAAAACTTCTCCTATTTGAACAAAACGTCGGAAGAATATTGAGCCAAATAAATTTAAATAAAACAAAAATACGGAATTCTTTGAAAATAAGTATGTACCTGTATATATCGGATGAAGTAGATTCTATACTCAAAATGTTATTTAAAACCTAATAAACTAAATTGTTTTGACATTGTAATTTAACCTGGATAAATAAAATATGCTAAATTCAGATATTTATTAATAAAATACTGTAAGTCTTGTTTCACGCACTTCAGTTTTAGCTGACCAGTTTTTGTTCAATTTTCTTTTGAAATGAAAAAATGAACTAATACCATCTATTCGTTGTTTGTATCCCTTTTGTTCTCATTTCCCTCATCATCCAAAAATACTTGCCTAAACGAGTCAGAATTGAAGAATGTAAAAGCGGACTGAAATATTATAAAAATATTACACAAGTTGTGTTGAACATTAAATATTTTGTGATTTCTTTAAAAAGTTAAAATTTATGTATTTTGGTGTGTATTGTACAAGAGACTATATAAACTTGAATTTTTATGATTTCGTTTAAATAAAAATTTCAAAATATGTACTGTTAGAAATAGTGACTTTTTATTTTTCCGATTTTTTTTGACGATTTTTAAAATTCGAAATGACGATTTTGTTTTCTTTTTTATCGGGATTTTGACGATTTTTTCTGAAATTCATCTGACAGCCCTGCTTATAAGATATCTATATTTACATGACACTCTGAATGCCCTTTACCCGCCTTAAGTAGACTGAAGCCTCAGTTATCCGCCTGTAACGGAATGTAACTGCAACAGTAAGAAACAGCTAATGGATATTGTTATGCGTAAAGTAATGCAAATGGTTATGGAGATGTAAAGGTAACGCAACACCGTAATGTATGAATTTGTAAGAAATAGAATTTCCTTACATTTTTACGTCATTACATTACATTCCGTTACAGTCGGCTAACTGAGGCTTGAGGGTCAGAAATGTTAACCGTACGGTAATTACCGTATTGTACGGTAATTTAGAACTCCGTACGGTAGGCAGGTAATTTCTACTTTTGTAAGGTAATTTTAAAAAGCTTAAATTTTTAAGCCTTAGTTTTATTTTCATAAAATGTGTCTACACACAAAATATATGCACCTTTTCGGTAAAGTAATCACAAGTATTTGAGGTATGGGTATTTCAACACACAATTTAGCTGTATTTTAAACTGATTGCAAGAAATTTCGTATACGAAGTGCTCAAGAAATTAAAAAAAGATTTCCCTTTGAATCAAATTAAATGCAATCTTTAAAAAAAATGGATTTAATAAATCTCGAACTGTTCGATACAAATAAATCCATAATTCCTTTAGTTTTGCATTTCCCAGAAGCTATTCAAATGGATCAATTTAACGAAATTGATAAGGAATTTAGGCTAAGAAGGCAAATAGAAGATGTTGATAAATGTGACATTCTTCAGTTTTACAAAATCGCCTTCAATATGAAGAAGGGGACGACTCCATAATGTTTCCAGTTTTAAAAAAATTGTTGGTTTATATATTTTCTTTACCACATAGTTCGGCTACTGTAGAACGAATTTTTTCACACAAAACCAAAATAAGAAACAGGCTAAAATACTAACACACTTGAAGGAATACTACACTCTAAAATGTTTGTTAATTCTGGTGATAATTTAAATATTAAATTCAATGACAAACATTTTCTATATTTTAACCAAAATGCCTATGATCATAAAAATATGTTTATAATCAAAAACTTATATAGACAGCCACGAGCTATTTTTGTTATAAAACAAATCCAAATGTATGAATAATAACTATTATTAGCTAAGCTTTAAATATTACAAAAATCTATAAATAGATTTTACTGACAGTACAAATTTTAATTACTTTATTTTATTGTTACTACCTGTTTCCTTATGTTTTTGTTGATTTTTAAATAAATATATTGAATTATAAATATGAACCTATTTTAATAAGAAAATATAATTACAGTACTTTTCGCTTATAGCCACAAAATACACGTTTTTACAGCCCTCTATAAGTCAAAATCATACAAAATATTAACGATATAAGAATTCCCTAACGATAATGTTAGTGGTAGTAATACAGACAATTGCTACAAGGAAATTTATTTTACGTTAAAAAAAGGCTTTTCAGCAAACATTGTCCCAATTTTTTGATGAAAGAAAGCTGACGACTTAGTAACCCTAGAACCTATTTTAGATCTTTACATGGCTGGCTATAGAAAATCTTAATTCATTTTGCGTCGTTTCAATTTGCCTCGTGTTGTTTTTGGAACGTAACCCCAACACAAAGTGAGGTATTCGTGTATATAATATATTGAATTTTTCAATACCGATTATAAAAATTACCAAAACCAATCACCCCTATCGTGAACAAAAATTCCACATGAAATTTGTTTCCTTTTATTTTTTTAACATTGAATTTTAATAGGAAAAGTGTGAAAAGGGAACAAATTTCATTTGGAATTTTTATTCACTATAGGGGTGAATCATAAGCTTTTTTATCGAATACGTATGTATATATGTATATGGGTCAATTTAAAAAAAACGTACACAACGAGTTTTGTTTTGCTTATTTTTAAAGTTTTTTCAATTCGCCAATTTATGTAGAAATTGATGAAGAATCCGGAGGTACTTTTGGCTCTCAAAAAAAATAATATTTTTGGATTTGATATATTTATTTAGTTAGGCATGAGTTCATTAAATTTAATTTTCATTAAATTAACTGAAGGTAAGAATTGTTTTTACAACATGAAAAAATGTTTATTAAAATTTTTTTTATTGATAATTTTCTTGGCTGAGCTGGGGATCGAACCTGGGTTGAATTTACATGTTTCGAGAATCACCACATTCTTTCATCAGAATCCTTTGCGTTCTAACCTCTGCACCACTGCGGTGCCTGCTAGCCAACAGTCTGCTGTAATTATCATTTTTCTTTTTTCAATTTTATTTTACATGTTGTCTCCTTTTTCTTCAGTTCGTATTCTTTCGTCAAGACTTTGTCTTGAAAACCTGAATACATTTTATTTGTTTGATTTGTTTTTAGGTTTTCTATGATTTCTATCTTGAGCGTCACACACGAAATATGTATAAAAAAATCGCTAAAAATGCAAAAATAATTGAAATTCAAGCTTACTACGATGTTCTTTTGTTTCTGAAGATTGATTTTTGCGAAAATCACCTTTTCGATTATAAAAAAAAATCACGATTCAATTTGATTTTTCATTTTTTTTAAGTGACTAGTTATTTTAAAAATTTTAAGATGAAAATATGTAAATTTTTGTTAAAAAAAGTCTTGAACTTAGATGTGACTTGTATTTAAAATATATTTAAAAAAACTGCAATTATAAGCGTTTTAAGAAAAAAAAAACTACATGTGACGCTCAAGATATTTTGTGACGATCAATAGATTTTGTTGCACGTAAACAAGAGATAATGCCAAATCTAAAGTTTAACAAAACAAAAATTTTCATACAAAACTTTGATATCTTTAACAAAAAATGGAAAAAAGGAAGTAATTCTTGAAGAAACTTATACACATATGTAAATATTTGACGCAAAACAATAACTTAACTTAATTTAATTTATACATTTTCATTCGAATTCTTATTCTGAATCTATATAAATTCATGAAATGACAAGCGGCTTTGTTTTTTTTTAATTTTCATTTATTTTAACCACTTTCGAATTAAGTTTGTGGCAGAATCAGTCAGTAACATTAAAAATTAAACTTAAATATACCACGATTATACCTTTCTTTATTCTTTATTTTTTATTCGTTATTACGCGCTTCATCGAGCTTTAATTTCTCTCGACGTTAATTTTGTTGTTTACTCTTGAAAATTAAAAAATAAAATCAAAATTAAGCATTTTAAGCTATGAAGCAATAAATTTCAAAAGTGATGCTCATGAAATGTTTGCCTATTTTGGTTTTTTTTCGTAGGCAATTAATTTCTCAAATTTACAAATTATAAAAAAATGAGTTGAAACCATGCAAACAATGATTGTCAACTTAAATTTTTTACATTTAATATTTTCACTTTTAAAAAAATTAGCGTAACGCTCATGAAATTTTAACGCGCCCTTACCATGGTGTTCACAAAAACTAAGCAAATGCACACTTTTTTAATAGATTTTTTTTCGCTTTTTCACTTTTGTAATAATTAAAGTTTGTACTTGCCTTACGTTATTTACTTTATTTAAATGCAAATTTAAAACTAGTAATATTACTTGATTTATAAAAAAGTGACGCTCAATGCAAATTGTGGGGACAACCTTTCTTTGCAACGCCAAATTCGCACTAATTAAGTTTTGACGACTATAACAAATCCAAACACAAGAAAGAAACGCAATAATTCGAAAACTGTTATTAAATGTTGCATATTTACTTTTTTCTTGATTTTATTTTGTTTACTAAAAATTCTAACACCGGGACACATGCTTTTGTTTGGAAGCGGTCAGAGGGAGAAACAAAACACTATTCTGAATAAACAAAAAAACAAACATACAATTTTGAGAATTACGTTTTTTTGTTACATATTTCTCGCTGATCACTCTCACATTTTTGTTTTTGTTTTTATACCCTTCACCTTCATGAGAAGGGTATATATAAGTCTGTCATTCCGTTTGTAATTTCCACAATATAATTTTCCGAAATATATATTCTGGATCTTTATAGATAGCGGAGTCTATTGGCCATGTCCGTCTGTCTGTCTGGATGTTGAAATCAGTTTTTTAAAGTCCCCAGATATCTTCAATAATTCTGTCAGACATGCTTTCGAGAAGTTTGCTATTCAAAATCGGTTTAGGCCAACCAGAGTTATGGACCAATATGTGAGACAACCTCCATAAAAATTTGATATTTTTTGTCCATTTTATTGCAATATTTTGAAGCATATTGCAGATAATACCATGAAATTTTGTATACGTTGTTTTTATGATAAAAGAAGAAAGTGTGCGGAAAATAGTATGAATCGGTCCATGATTTCTCATAGCCTACATACAAAAATCTTCCCGAAATATTGCTCCATTATACATAAATGCCTATAAAATTGGAATATCAAGACAAAATTCAGCAAAAATAGGTTTTATGCAAAAATAAATCGCAAAACCATAGCCCCCATATAAAGTCCACTTCCAAAATTCACTTAAATACGTATAAAACAGATATAAATAATGTTAAACGGCTAAAATTTGACATGAATAATCTTAATAGGCAAATAAATTGTTGTACTAAATTTTATGGTGGTCGGCCCAGAATTGGTCATAGCTCCCATACAAGGACCACATCTGAAAAAGACATTTATCCCTATATATATTGTATAAATATCGGTACCGACTCAAAACGTTGCACAGATCATTTACATATATACAAAAATCATCCCACAAAATTTTGTGAATTTCGGTCTATTTTTAACCGTATGCCCCATATAATTCCCTCTTCCGAAAATCACTTTAATACTCATAAATCTCTTATAAATAAGGGATCATTTACATACATGCCTATATTAAACTGCAGGATTTTGAGAATATCAGTCCATATTTGACTATGTCCCCCATATAAGGTCCACTTCCAAAATCCACGTTAATACTAATATATCTTAAATATACCGTTATTATGTTGAAATTCGACGTGAAATATCCTCATATGCATGAAAGTCACTGTTCCAAAATTTAAGAAGATCGGCCCATAATTTGTCATAGCTGCCATATAAAAATTTCCAAAAAAAAACAAATAAATTCGGGTCAAAAAATATTCTTTTCGGATTTAACCCATATTCGGTCCATATTTTATAATAACGATATATATCGTTGGAAATGTATTTTTAATACCTTTTATTTAATGTATTACAAATTATCATACACCCAGTAGTTCCCGATATATAGGCCTATATATTTTCAACTTTCCGGGCCCTCCCCCTCGAAAATAGGCGTGACCACCAACAATTTTTTTTGCTGGCATCTCCTCTAAAAGCCCTATTTGATGAAGTTTTTTTTTTTTTTTTTTGAGCAAAGTCACTAAAACCAAATTGTTCCCCTTTTTTATACTCTGTTTGTTAAATTACACTCAAGATTATTATGAACATCAGACAAACTCTGTAAATTATGGTAAGAATTGGTAATTAAATCAATTAAAAATGGTGAAAATTAGACAAAATTTCAAAATATTTAACATAAATTATGTTGGTCGTAAAATTGTCTTTCAAACAATATATCATATAATAATTAAATTTGCACTAAGACTGAATAGAAAACACAGAATAACGATATTCTAGTCCTATAACTAGTGTAGTTTTTGTATTTCTTATTACGTTTAGGTGGAGGGTATTTAAGATTCGGCACAGCCGAATATCGCACTCTTACTTGTTTTTACCTAAAATAGTAGTGTAAAGTCCGGGGACACAAAAATTGCGTTTTTTTTTAAATTGACCCATGTACATATGTATTATGTAAAAGTTGTTTTAAAAATCTATCAAATGAAGAATATGTATGTATGTATATTGACCAAAGTGAATAAAAATAACAAAAGTACAACATATTAAATATTCGAAATTTGGGTGCCCATATCTCAGGAACTATGGCTCGGTTATAAAAGCAAACTATAACATTATGTTAAGCATAACATTTAGTAAAAATAACGATTCGGACTTACGCTCATAAACTAGAATTTAATCTTATTTAGAACTTTTGGCTGTCCATCTGTTATATATTCCAAAAAGTGTTATTATGTCTATCCAAATGATTTCAAAAGGCTGTTAATAAATCAATATATAGGTACCTAATTGAATTATTTTTAAATAATTACCAGTGTGTATAAGCAATTAATTTAAAATCCTATTTAACTAAATCCTTTTACTACCAAAAACACAAATAACTTGATTAATAAACACCTTTCGTCTAATAAACGCCCAAATTATTGGCAACTCTGCTCTAGTAGCCAAATAAATCTTTAGTTTCTACGCGTACACCTCTTAAAACTGTTGTTCTTAATTTCGCTTCGTCTTTTAATGCCTTTTATAAGTGCATATGTATGTACGTAGGTATATAGTTAAAGTGTAGCAAATTTTGCAAAATTAAACAGATAATAAACGTCTTAATGTAACTGAATAATAAAGTTATTAACTTTTATAAGAATCAGTGTTAAAATCAAGATTTTATTCAAATAAATCAGTGAAAGAATAGCCATCATCGCATACATAAATCATTGTGTTTGCAATAATTCTATTGTTGTTGTGGTTGTAGTTAACTGTTGTATTCCATTGTTATTGTTGCTTTTCTATACAAAAGCCCCTTGCACATGATTTTGTGTGTATCTAAAATTGATGTTGTCTAATGATGTGTTGTTTTTTTTTGTTTGTTGCTAGTAAAAATATAAAGAGCAAATAAGAGCAAAACTAAAATAATAAAAGCAGAGCGAGAAAAAGTAAACTTAATGTTGGAAATGAAGTTATGTTTTTAATATTTGTGTGTGGTAGAGTTGTCAATTGTATAAATAGTGTAAATAAAACGGAAATCGGTCGGGCGTTTAATTTAAGGATATGTAATAAGTTAATTTAATTTGTATTTAAGGTAAGCTTTTTATGCAATTAAAATTTTTATTTATATACATTTGTAATTGTACTAACAAATTTTTAAGAAAAAGAAATAAGAAGTTCTCTTTTTAATGCAAATTTTTAAGTGTTATATTAAAATATTTTAATAACTTATAGGTAGGTACTCATTTGAAATAATAGTGTTTATTTTCATGTATGTACCTATTTAAAAGATATAATAGAAAATATGTATTAGAATTGCTCTCAAAATAAAGATAAAATATAGAATAGGTGGTCAACTTTTTAAATTTATAAATTAGGTTTTTTAATTGCTAAAAATAAAAATTATTATCAAATTTATTTAGTGGGTATAAAATTGATATTTATTCAATATCTGTGGACTTTTGACAAAACAACCTCTTTTAATAACTGCAATTTTACAGGAGAACGAAAAAACTGTTAAAATATCTAAAAACGTTGATTTTGAAATATTTGGTGAAAAGGTGAAAGCTTAGTGTTAAATTTAAATACTCAGATTTCAATAATTCTCTTCTAATGCCAACAGATTTTAAGAAAAATTAAGAATAAAAAATTAACTTACATTACACAAGTTGTTTTGTTAAAATGGTTTTAAACAAAAACGTGATTCATATTTTGAGCTTATCTCAAGGCAAGTTTTTTTTGTTAAAATGGAACTAATAAAAAAATTAGAAATAGGTAGGTTATTTTAAAAAATATTATTATATTTAATATAACATCCTACATATGTAAATACTTGAACTCAATTAGACAATATTGGTACAAAATTATATTTTTGTAGGGAAAACAAGTTTTAAGTTTAACAAAAAAGGAAGGCAATAAAAACTGTAACTCTAATATTATTATTTAATACCTTCATCTTCGTCAAGGTCTGGGTGAACTTCAATGGTTATATCACCTTCCGCCTTAATATTCTGATAAAAACTGTGGTAATTTGTACCAATTAATGGCAGCATATCTAATAAATCTTTCTTTTTATTTTGTGATACAGGCGAGTTTATATCTAGCATCTGAAATGACTCTTCTGGGTGTAATGAAAATTTGTACTGAAAAACTCCTGACTTGCTTTTTTCGTCTCTGAGCCATCGACCGTTTTTCCACTCAAACTTTTCATCTAAAAATCAGAAGATTAAAAAAATAATATTGTATTGAAAAGAATGTAGGTATTTAAAATTATACCTAAACTGCTATGTGACCTCCATGTATATTTGTCCTTTAGTAGTGCACGAAAATCGAATAAATCCTCTTGTCATAATTCATGGACAACATAATTTTTATTGGTCGCCGATATTAAGTTTGCCCAATCGTGTGATGCTCAATAGATCCGAAGGAATTTTTTCTTTTCTATTTGCGCATGTACAGTATCATATTCAAGATGCGTATGACCCACGGCACCACGACACCATTGCAATAGTGGCAAGCATACAATTTTGACGTTTCAAAAAGCCAAAATCAGAATTCTAAAGAAGTTCTTATAGAAAAAATATTTATTTCTTTTTACAAAAATATAAACAAAAGGCAGTTCTGAAAGAAAGAGATAAATATAAAACTTGATTATCTTCCGTCTCGTGACACCTCTGTATACTATGTGTCGTTGAGTAAACATCAATGTAAATTTCTTGACGCTTTTATTTGACAATTAAAAGGAATCCAGAAATCATATCAAAAATCAATATTTGGTATGAAAACGTCAATCAAACTAGAATCCTTTATAACTTTGTAAATGCTGAGTTTTTAGAGAAAATATGCTCAAATATGCTAAACCTTTTTGCAAATGCAATGATGCAATACCATTAGCACAAGATTGTGAATTACTATTAATTTACACGAAACAATTTTTATTGAAAATATTGATACAATTTCTTTCTTGAAATTTCTTCGGTGTTTATACAGCACAATTCTTATTGCTTAAATCGCTGTTATTTTTATTTGAAAGTATACACACATATGTAATACGTATAAGAGAATAAAACAAATTGCAAGTACAATCAAGTGTGTCTCGTCTTATCTTCCCCTCACTACGATGCCTAAAAAGTAAACAGCTTAGCTTAAAGAATTGCTTGGTGTAAATTGGGTCCAAGCAAAAGCCTTTAAGATTTTAATTTTTAAACAAGAGATGTTTTTGCATATTTGTAATCGTATCAACAAAGCCTTAAGAAAAAGCTAAAAGAAAGGGGTCTTCTGTGAAATATGTAGTACTTTTCGCTTATAGTCACGTCGCTTATATTCCATTTAGCGATATAGTCCAAAATACACGTTTTTACAGTTTTCTATAAGTCAAATTCATACAAAATATACATTTAGGTAATATTACATAGCAATTTAAGCTACAAACCAATAAAATGTATGTACTAAAAATCAAATGGTAAAATACAACCGTGTCTTTATTTTGACATTTTTGTTTTTTAACGATATTTAATCAATATATAAGTATGTATGTACTGCCTTTTGGCGCACAAAGTATTTTTGTATTTGTTTATAACGTATCCAATACATATGCATACATACTATACATATATAAATGAAATACATCCGTATACACAGAAAAAAAAATCATGTTTTGTTTTCAATTAAACCTTTAATTGATTTTAAAATAATTTTCAATTAAAATTTTAATTGATTCAATTACTTTTTCTGATATTTTCAATTAAATCTCACATTTTTTTTTTAATTGATACTATCATTTTGTTTACTGGTCCGATTTCAATTAAATTTTTAATTGATTCCACAAATATTTTAATTGAAACTTATTTTTATTTTTTTCTGTGTATAATCACATAAATTGTTTATATCCGATTTTGTTTATATGCCATATCGTTGCATATAAAGCAATTAGTCTTATAATTACATTAGCGATATAGTCACAACATTGCGTGCAACTAAGCGATGTGACTATAGGCGAAATGTACCCCTGAAGAAAACCTGGGGACAAGTGTCTCCAAGTCACCACTCTTGTCTACTATTTTGGTGACGGTTTGGCGACATTGTCAATGGTTATTATTATACAATTATTTTTTTCACTGGTGAGCCCGGATAGATTAGGCGCTAGTGTGCCGGACTATCATTCAGAGGGTTGCGGGTTCGATTCCCGCCAAAGACTCTGGGTATTTTCGAATTTATTTTTAATTAGAATTTTTTAGTATTTTATTTTTTTTTAATAAAACTCCAAAAATTAGAAAAAATGCATTTTTATTTTCTATTTCAGAGAAGTACCAAAAGTGTAGACAATGTGGTCCCAAAAGAACTACCTTCTCAATAGTACCTATGTCAGTAGTGGATTTTCAATGACATGTGCGTGTCTATAGTATTAGCATTGTCTGGGGTATACGAAGTCACTAGTACTGGTGACTGTGTCAATAGTATTGACATTTCCTGCAGGGCACTGTATTTTTGTACAAGACAAAAGCATACGGTAATTTTATCTAAAAAACGGTAATTTTTTTAGGGCTGCAATCGAAATAAAAAAGTTAACATGACTGATAAGGGTCATGATTTATTTAAAAATATCAACAGCAGACTGCACTGTTCTATGAAAACTGTTTTATACAATAGCCAATACATAATTGTGAATCGTTTTGAAGAAGTAAAATACTTTAGATGATTATTTTATAAAACTTAAATCTAGTAGTTTTTACTTTATTCAATTTAAAAAAATATATTTTTAATAACATACTCCTAAAAATTACAATAAACACTATATATAGTATATACAATAAGATTAAAGTCTGGAACAATTAAATACATACGTTGAATATTTGTTTTGTTTTTCTTTATAATTAAATCCAAAAAGTATTTTGTTTCGATTTAAAGCACTACTAATAAGTAAAAATAAAAAAAAAAAAATATCGTTTCATAACTATAAACTAGAAAAACAGCACTATCCACACTGGATCCACAACACAGAATCCACACATGCTAGGTCTTTAGTCTCTCCAAAAATGATGTGCTTCACGAGCTTTGTGTATACTGTTGGGTATGCAGTGGAGTGGTAATTGGCAAGACAACCGAGGCTCCTATGGGTTCAGGTGTATAAGGGGGCGGTGTCAAAGGCCGTGAGCTGGGCAATACGTGGGGATTGGTTTCAGTATAGGGCGGCACATTCAGCGTGGTATCGGTGGTATTGACACTCGAACTAGAGGCGGCCATCGAAAGAGCACGGGGCATGGCGGGTACAAAGTTATCGCCGGCTGGGGCTGCTGTGGTTGTGGACAAATTTGTCATGCGCATAACTTCGTCGTATGAAGGCAACTCTTTGTCGTCTTTTTCTAATTGCGAACGTATCCGTGCTGCTTCCGGACTGTTGGGCTCAATGAAGAATATGTCATTGTAGCGATTATCTCTGCCCGTATCATCCGGCACTGCAAAGTTATTACCCTGGCGATCTGTAAGCAAACAACAAATATGAATTATTAAAATATATATGTACATATACATACAAGTATTAAATGGGTAAAGTTTTGAAATTTTCAATTACTGTTAGTTAAAATATCATTGTTGAATTTAATGGTCAAATAGGTATAGTAACCTAGACACGAAAATACTACAAATATTCCTATTCCGGCTAAAATGTACGGTAACAAATACCACATTGTATTCTACTTTTAAGTGTATTTGCCTTTAAAATGAAGTGAGGAAAAATTGGGTTTTTTTTTAATATTATTTAGCTTTTTTTAACAGATAAGATTAGAATTAATTAGGGTTTTATTATTTGTATGTATTCGCAAATGTTTACAAATGTACGGCTAAATAATATGTAAGTATGTACATATGTATATTTAGGTGTTAGGTGCAATCAATTAGTTAACAAATTATTTATTGTATTCTTTACAATAAAAGCAAATAATACTTTGCTAACTAATCCCTTCCGCTCTTCTGATAGACTGACAGTCTGCCAATAAATTTAATTGTTGCCTAAACTATTGAAAGTGATTTAAAACTGTTGTTTATTTCATTTAATCTCTCATTTTATTACATATGGTCATTATGATTTTAAAATAACGTTTTACATAAAAAAGTTCTGTTTAAAAATCTGTCTATCAAATTTTATCAGGATCAGTCATAATAGGCCTTATATAATACAATCTTCAGATTATTCATAAATAACTTGTAAATAATGAATAATGTATAAACATTAATATAGAATCAGGGACAGAAAATAATGATTATTATTTAACTGATTGTTCGACCTTTTATTTGTTAAACAATTATATTTTATTTTCGAGATTAAGGTCTAATATTGTTTTTATTTTTATTTTGTATTTATTCCGATATTTCGCTACAACAATGTGTAGCATCTTCAGGGAAACAATAACAAAATTAAAAATTAATAACAATAAATTTTTTTTTTCAAAATAACACATTGTTGTAGCGAAATATCGGAATAAATATAAAATAAAAATAAAAACAATATTAGACCTTAATCTCGAAAATAAAATATAATTGTTTAATTGAAATTTAAAACGAAAAACTCATATACGAGTATGTACATATATTGAACAAGTCCCTTATAGTTTGGAGTATATCAATATTCTTCTATTCAGTACTGCGATTCACTAACTTTTTTAACGATAATCGTATCGTTAAAATTAATATAACGAAAATTTATCGAATTTGCAATTCAGTAACATTTTTAACGATATTCGCTGTCGGCTGAAGTCAGCTGTTACTCTAACAAGTTTCTATCGTTATATTAGCGACAAAAACTTGAGTTGTGTTTATTTTATCGATAAAGTGTATATATTATATAAAGTGTGTATATAAGTTTATTTTGTGTTTAAAATGGCTTTTGAGTATTTGGCATACGAATTAGCAAGGGATGACCCAATTTTTTACGTTCCATCAGTTAATCGTCGTGTTCTTCGGAATTTGGACAATTCTTTTGAGTTGACAGCGAAGGCATTTCAAAAATTATACCGACTAACTCCGGAGCTAGATGATCAACTAAGAGGATCTAGAATAACATCTACATAGGTATATCGACAGAAAAGCAGGTAAGACATGCCAGCTTCAAGTTAAAATGAAATTTTATGCCATGTAATCAACTAAATGGCTGAGTTGTTCTGCTGAAGCCCGACTCCTTTTAGAATTACAATTGGTTGACATTCTGTTAAATGCACTTAAAATGTATGTACATATATAAATGTAAATAAAATAACAAAATAAAAACATAATTAAATTACACATTTTTTTACTTTTTACAAAAATAAATAAAACCCCCAAATTATGCACAATTATATTTGTTTTTTTTCATTCTCTTTTGTGCTTTTTTCTTATTTTGGCACATGGTACAACTATACAAGGTGAGTGCAAATCGGCAACAAATACAACACAAAACAGAAACAACAGGCATTTTGTTTGTGTAAATGTAATGTACTACTGTCAAAAATACATGAAAAAATATTAATTTTGACATAAGTAAATTGTAAACAAAGTCAGTCAGCTGGGCTACTGCCTTGTATAGTTGCACCATGTTTTGGCACTTTGTACACAGAGGTGCCACATTTTATTAAATTAAATGAGTACAAAAAACAGCTGTATATTATCGTTAAAAAAAGTTACAGAATCACACAATCGTTACTGCAAACGAATATTTATGTCGACAAATGTTACGATTGTCGGATCGTTAAAAGTACAGATGAACTATCAGAAAATAAAATGATATTTATTTCTTAACTTTTGTTTAATAACCTAATTTTAATGATTATTTTTTATGTTTTATTTTTTACTCAGGAAATAGTACATATATTCTTGATCCTTATGGAATTCTAAGTCGATTGAGCTATGTCCGTCTGTCTGTATAAAACACTCTCACGTCCAAAATATGTAACCAAAATCAGTAAAAAACAAGTAAGAGTGCTATATTCGACTATGCCGAATCTTATATACCCTTCACCTTTGTTGTGGATGCATGATTATGTCGATAAACACGCCATCTGCTGATGAATTTGTTCGTAACAATATTAATACACTTTGTGTGATCAACGCCATCTGTTGATGGATTTGTTCGTATCAATATTAATACACTTTGTGTGATCAACACTATCTGTTGATGAAATTATTCGTAACAATATTAATACACCTAGTTTTTTTGATGAAATTTTCAGAGGTTGTCTCGGATTTTTGTTCATATCTCCGTTATTTATGGACGGATTTTGCTGATTTTAAATAGCAAACTTCTCGAAAGCATGTCTGACAGAATTATTGCAGATTTGGATCCCGAAGATATCTGGGGAGTTCAGAAAATTGATTTCAACAGACAGACAGACGGACATGGCTTAATAGACTCCGCTTTTTATAAGGATCCAGAATATATATATACTTTATAGGGTCTGAAAATTATATTGTGGAAATTACAAACGAAATGACAAACTTATATATACCCTTCTCATGAAGGTAAAGGGTATAAAACAACCATTTAAATTTCTCATAAGCAGTTTGGTATTGAAAATCATCAAAATCGGTTCAGGCGAACCAGAGTTATGGATCAAAATGTGTAACAACTTCCATCAAAATACGATATTTTTAAACAGTTTTTGCTATTTTGTTTAAATATACTGCGGATAATATTATAAAATTCATAATTATATGGCGAATGTGTTAGGTAAAGGTGCTCCTTCATATGCAACAGTAAAAAATTGAGTTGCTGAATTTAAACCTGGTCGTACAAGCATTGAAGATGAACCACGTAGTGGACGTCCAAAAACAACAACAACAGAAATTGTAGCCAAAGCGGTACTAAATGATTGACAAATAAAAGGTGAAATAGCTAATATCATGGGCATCTCAAAAATCGAGTCCATTTAATTTTGCATGAAGAACTACAGATGAAAAAGCTTTCTGCAAGATGGGTGCCGCATTTGTTAACAGTCGACCAAAAACGCATAAGAATGAAAATTTCTCAAGCTTGTTTGGATCGTTTTATGAGAAATACAAATCGTTTCAAAACTGTTGATGAGACATGGATCCACCACTATACTTTAGAGACAAAAGAACAGTCCAAGCAATGGAGTGAAGCTGGAGGAAGTGCCCCAAAAAAGCTAAAACAATTCAATTGGCTGGTAAGGTTATGCCAATGGTTTTTTGGGACTTCAAAGGTATTTTATTGATTGAATATCTGCAAAGCGTAAAACAATAAATACAGAGTACTATTGCAACATTTTGAATCAATTAAATGTAAAAATTCGACAAAAACGTCCTGGCTTAAAACACAAAAATATAATTTTTCATCAAGACAACGCACTAGCGCACAAGAGTATCTTAACAATGGCTTGACCACCGACCTTATTCTCTTGATTTAGCTCCCAGTGACTTTTACCTGTTCCCAAATCTAAAAAAAAATCCTAGCCGGCGAGAGTTTTATCTCAAATGAAGATGCAATTGCAGTTGTAAAGCACTATTTTGAAGGGCCTGAGGAAAACTATTTTAATCAAGGGATAGAATTGTTAGATAAGCGTTGGACTGAGTGTATTGAAATTTCAGGAGATTATATTGAAAAATAAAAATTTTTGAAAAACTAACTACTATTCTCTTGCTGTATAAAAAATTCCATGTTGTAAATACCGAATGCAGATCGGTCTATAATTGGTCATAGCTGCCATATAAGAACCATTACTGAAAAACAGTAAACCCACAAAAATGTCTAATACACATCGATATCAAAGCAATATTTTGTACCAGCAATCATGTAATAATACTACTAAATTTTGTAATTGTCAGTCCATATTTGGCAACGGCTCCCAAATAAAGTAGTCTTGCGATTATTATTTTAAAAACTATTAAACTTTTGTAAATTACGTTATTGATATAAAATTCTTCCTAAAAAAAGCCTCAAATACATAGAAATCATGTTACTGGATACTGGTCTGATCAGTCCATAATTGGTCCACTTTCACTAATGCACCTATAAACTCTTGTAAATAATGTTATTGGGATAATATAAGCCTCACCTTATAACCTTATCCTTTTTGTACTCTTTTCCTTAACCTGGTGAATATGGAAAAATGTTTAAATTATTTTTAGTTTTATTAATTGTTATATTACATATAAGATTGTTGTGATAAATATAGAAACTCTGTAAATAATGGCAAGAATTGGTAATTACACTAATTATAAATATGTAATTAAAATTAGATTAAAGTTAAAAACATTTGAAATAAATTATATTGTGAGTAAACTTGTCTATCAATTAATAAATAAAATACAAATAAAATTTGCGCTAAAACAGAATTAGAAATACTGAATAATGATATTGTGGTCTTAACAACAGCGTAGTTTTTATAGTTCTCATTAAATTTAGGTGCAGGGTATTTAAGATTTGGTACAGCCGAATATAGCACTCTAACTTGTTTTTTTCTTAAAATTAAATTTGAAATTAAACATTTTTTGTTTTTTTTACTTTTTTGCTTAAAAAAAATATTTCTGAATTTTATAAATGTTAATAAATTATAAAACACAATAATGTTACGAAATTGTATTTCAATTTAAATTTAACCGGTATCAACATAAGTACATACAACATGGATAGCAACATTTGCATTTGCAGAAGTTTCAATTTATAAACATTATTGATAGCACGCTGTTATAAACATAGCTGAGCAGTATGGCAACATTAAGTTTTAACGATATTCTAGACACGAACATTCTAGAGTTGCAGTCATGAACATTCTAGTATCTTAGTTCCAAACCATTCAGAAATTATAATTAGACTAACAGGGCCAATCAAGTGAATCAGTTTATTGTCAGTCATTGTTGTGTAAACAGAAAGTATTCTCAAACAGTAATTTTGAGTTTATTCTTAAAATTTGGTACATGAGAACGGATGGGATTGAAACTGGTGGAAATCGGTCCATTATTTCACCTGGTCCTCATACAAATGTTCTCCCGAAATAGGGGTTTAACGGTCATAAATGTTTGAATTATGCAAGTACCCTCACAAATTTCACCACAAATGAGTGGTAAATGAAGCCGAATTACATCTACAAATTTTGTGCAGATTAATCATAGCCCCCATATAAAGCCCACTTCCGAAAATCACTTTAAATAGCAGAACTCTCTTAAAAATGTAGGTATCCAAATAATATTGATCACAAATATGTTTCAAATATATACAAATAATACTGTACAATTTGATGATGATCGGTCCTTATTTAGTAGTAGCTCCCATATAAGGCCCACTTCCGAAAATCACTTTAACGACCATAAATGTCTTAAAAATTTTAGTATCTAAATAAAATTTGACACAAATAAGTTTCTTATATACAGAAAAGATAACACATAACTTTATAATGGTCGGTCCATAATTAGTCAAATTTTACATATAAGACCTTTTCCGTAATTCCTCCATACATTTTTTAAAAGTATTTATATTGTTATAGAATAATTATTAATTTCATAATCGAACTGTTAATTTTTACTTCTTGATAAATTTTAGTTAGGCTCGAGTTCATTAAATTTAATTTTCATTAAATTATTTTTACTGAAGTTAGGAATTACAACTTGAAAAATTTATTATTAAAAATTTTTGATAATTTTTCTTGACTAGGATTTATATTGTTTAACAAGCATAATATTTATGTTCACAAATTTTTGGATGAGCATATGGCGCCCATTTCTGAAAAACTGTATTATACATATACTGAGTGTAGGGTATTATATATACATTTAAATTAATAAGGACTTGTTATATTTTCTTCAAACTACTTGACGCTTTTATTTTGCAATTAAAAAGAATCCGGTTTATTTCAAGGAAATAAACCACAGTTTTTAAAAGATAAAAACGTAACAATATGGAAAAAAAACAAAATTTACAAATGACATGTGTTTGAAAAGTGTAATATGTAGCATTTTTAAGTAATTGTGTCCAAATAAAATTCAACACAAATAAGTTTCACGTATACATATATCACGACACCTAATTTTATAACGGTCGGTCCACAATTAGTGAAAGCTCCCATATAAGGCCCCCTTTAAAAGACACTTTAACATGTCTTTAACATAATCTTAAAAGCATTTACATTGAGATAAAATTTAACAAAAAAAAAATATTTATATGTATTGCCACTAAAATTTTGGATGATCGGTCCATAATAGGTCATAGCTCCCATATAAGGCACATTTCTGAAAAATTGTTTTACACATATACTGGGTGTAGGATATTCTATAGTCAGGCTTGACCGATTATGCTTCCTTAATTATTACTAATCTGATTTTTTGAAGCTTTAATTTATTGTATAATACGAATCTGCATGTTCTCAAATTCTGGAAATATCATTATACAAATTTCCATTAAGGTAAATGTATATACGAGTACTTGTATATGTTGAATGCATGCATAATATAATTGCAACCAATGGTGTGTTTGAAATTTTCACCTTTAGTACTGGTTCTAAAGCATCATTGCGGAGCTAGCACATGTTATTTGAAAAGGTTCTGGAATCGATTCTTTAATTATTAATATTTGTTTAAAATTGTTGTAGAAAAGCTATACGGATCAAGCACACATTCTTAGAAACAGATCTAGAACTAAGTAGTTATTTCAAGAAAGGATGAGAAATTGTTATTGTTTCATTCATAGAATTAGCCATTAGAATTAGCTTGACGATTTTCGAATTCATTGATTTTAAATATTCACAATAGAGAATTCTATTGAAAAGTATTTTGAAAAATCCCCGACATTAAAGTATCTGATGTAGTTCTGGTAACACTCGTTTGGAAACTAGTACAAGTTCTGACAACTTTCCTGGGATTTTGTTTTCGTGTATGGTTCATTTAAAAACAAAAGATAAGTCCACCAAATTTAGTCAAATAATTTTTCATTATTTTATAGGATTTAAGACTTTTATATTTTTATGGTTGCATTGCGGCATGTTATGCAATGTTGATTATAAGGCAAAGTTTACTTGTGAGATAAGTACATAGTTTTAACAATAAATAATCAAATAATCTATTATTAATCTATTAGACATACATAAACACATAGAAAGTTTTTTAAAGATTTGATTGATCTTAGTCCTTTTTCGTTCTATATGCCATAATCTCATATTATTAGTATTTATTTCTACCTATAGTTTTGTTTCAAAGTGTTAAAGTATACATTTCTCAGATTTAAAGGTAACTTTAAAAAACTTAGATATCACTTAAAGCTTTTACTTTCGGATTTCGTTCACTCAACAGCACAACTGCAAAAATTTTGAAAATGCTTTCTTAATTGATTCTTAAATTGATTCTCAAACTAAAATATTCCAAATAATTGCATATTGTTGCTAATATTTCTAAAGTTGATTTTTCTAAATATTTTATTTGGATTAATCATCTTTTAGTAATAATTGTTCAATTCACAACTGATGTTGTATGTTGTAGATTGTATGATACAACTATCTGATTGTGAATACAATTCTGATCAAAGTCGTATGCTTATGTTTATGAAAGCTTGCAAAATGTCAAAACAAATATATAAAACTCAATAAATAAATTTAATAATACAATTGAGAAAAACAATACAATTTCTGCATTGTGCTGACATTTTAACAAATGATGCAAGTAAGTAAAAATTAATGATCGTTTTTCATAAATTAAATACAACAATTTCCATTATTTAAATTTGTTGTTTATTAATTATATTTTCTTATTTTAAATTCATCAATCACTTTATGATATAAGTTTTACCGTTTTTTTTTTATTTTTGTTTTGAACTAAAATGAATATGTAGTTGTTTTGTTGAGATACATATTTGATTTTTGGCAATACTTAAACTTTCGTGCAACATTTGCAAGACATACATATGTATGTAAAAATGGTGTAGGTGTTGTGCAAAATATTTAGTATATAGAAATTACCAACAAAATTTGTACAACTATTGTATATTCAGATGACGTACAACTCCTACGACACTACAACATAAATTATGAATTGAACAAATACATTGTCAAAATTATTTTTTTCTAAATTGAATTGATTGAGTTCTGACATTTCAAAATATATTAATTGAGACATTTTTCATTGTTCATGTTCTTTTATTTGACCACAAATATTACACGTTTAAAACCAGGGGGGCTTTGCAAACATTTTCACAATTAATAAAAAAACTTTTATTATTTTATGAATTCATTGCAGCATCATTCCAAAGATTATGATTATGACGTATAATAAACAAGTTTCTGGCGAGATTAGAGATTTAGCATCAAATGGCTACTTTGTCGCCATTGTAGGCTTGTTTAACCACATAATTTCACTGTCTACGTTTCTAGAAAGAATTTATCTATGTTAAAAATATTCACATCTACTGCCTTACACACGGTATTTGTATTGTTATTAGTTCTAGAAATTTCGTTCAAAGTCCTCAAGATGTGAATGTAAATTTTAATAATTAACATTTGCAATTTATTATTCGTATCATATTATAAATAAATTCAATTTATTAAACCTTTTCTTTAAGTGTAAACTTTGGAAAACACAGTAAATGAGAGATTTATTTGCAATTTTCATGATGTTGGAAATATGTACGTACACAAAATTGGTATTATTATTTGTAGTAAAATGAATATAATTATAATTAAAACCACATAACCGACTATGAAAACCACCAAAGACTCCATTAATTCAATAAAATATTAAAAAGACGAAAACACTAATTTTAAGACGCCGTTTTTATTTGCAGGCTTTTAAACAGCGAATAGAAGTATCTTCATGGGGGGATGTTGATTTTATTCAACTTTTTAGCCGTAAAATGAATGAATTTGTCTTAAAACTTAAAAATAACAACGTAATGAAAAAAAGAGTTTCTATTTAAAATGATAAAAACTTTTAAAGCCAGATACTACGATAAGATTATATAAATCACGGCAAATTGCAAAAACGCGCATTTTTTAATTTATGAATGTAAATAGGAGACAAAACTGAAAAATAAAAATATACATATGTATGTACATACATACATATAAAAATTAACAAATATAAATTGTTTATATTGTGTATTTTTCGATCATATGATCTCTAACATTTTAAGATTCATTTGACAGAAAAGATGTTTTATATTAAAATCATTAAAATGGTGCTTTTTTATACCCTCCACCGCCATAAGTGGTGAATGATATAAGTCTGTCTGTCTGTGCAAAACAGTCTCACGTCCAAAGGACACAACCAAAATCAACAAAATTTACAAAAAAAAACCGCTTATAGATCTCCTAAGCATTTTGGTATTGAAAATCAGTATAGTATAACCAGAGTTATGGACCAAAATGTAAAGCCTCAGTTAGCCGACTGTAACGGAATGTTATGTAATGACGTAAAAATGTAAGGAAATTCTATTTCTTACAGATTCATACATTACGGTGTTGCGTTACCTTTACATCTCCATAACTATTTGCATTACTTTACACATAACAATATCCATCAGCTGTTTCTTACTGTTGCAGTTACATTCCGTTACAGTCGGCTAACTGAGGCTTGAGACAAGCTCCATAAAAAATTTATATTTTTAAACATTTTTCTTGCTATATTTTTAAATATATTGCAGATAATATCATGAAATTTTGTATACGTTGTTTTTATGATAAAAGAAGAAAGTGTGAGGAAAATAGGAAGAATATGACCATGATTTCTCATAGCCCCCATACAAAAATCTTCCCGAAATATTGTTCAATTATACATAAATGCCTATAAAATTGGAATATCAAGACAAAATTCAGCAAAAATAAGTTTTATGCAAAAAGAAGTCGCAAAATGAAATTATTTTTTAGTTCGGTCCATGTTTGACCATAGCCCCCACTTCCAAAATTCACTTAAATACGTATAAAACAGATATAAATAATGTTAAACGGCTAAAATTTGGCATAAAAATCAAATCAAATCTTTGCACAGATCATTGACATATATACAAAAACAATCCCACAAAATTTTGTGAATTTCAGTCCATTTTTAACCGTATCCCCCATATAAAACCCTCTTCCGAAAATTACTTTAATACTCATAAATCTCTTAAAAATAACGGTATCGATCCAAAATATTACACGGATCATTTACATACATGCCTAAATCAAACTGCTGGATTTTGAGAATATCGGTCCATATTTGACGTTATTATGTTGAAATTCCTAATATGCATAAAAATCACTGTTCCAAAATTTAAGAAGATAGTCCCACAATTTGTCATACCTGCCATATAAGAACCATTTCTGAAAAACAAATAAAGCCACAAAAATGTCTAATAATTATCGATATCGAACTAACTTTTATATGGATCAGTAATTTTAATCTAGAAATATCGGTTATACGGCAATTATGCTACTGCTACTAATTGGCAATAGCTCCCGAATTAAGTCCACTTCCGAACATACTAAACAACCATAGAACTCTTGTAAATAACGTTATTGAGATGAAATTCAACCAAAATAAGCCTCAAATACGTAGAAACCACTCTAGTGGATACTGGATTTAGAAGCTATCAGTCCATAACTGGTCCACTTCTACTATGCCACCTATAAATGTTTTGTAAATAATATTATATCTTATCCTTTTTTATAACTTGTTGTGAATATTGAAAAAATGTTCTTTTAATTTTATAAATTGTTAAATTACACTCAAGATTATTATCAAAATCAGACAAACTCTGTAAATTACAGTAAGAATCGGTAATTACATCAATTATAAATGGTCGAAATTAGATAAAATTTTAAAACATTTAAAATAAATTCTGTTGTTCGTAAAATTGACTTTCAAACAATATATAAAATATGAATAAAATTTGCACTAAGACTGAATAGAAAACACAGAAAAAGTATTCTAGTCCTATAACCAGTGTAGTTTCTGTATTTTTCTTATTACGTTTAGGTGGAGGGTATTAAAGATTCGGCACATCAGAATATTAAACTCTAACTTGTTTTTTAATAAATTATTTTAATGTTTTAATGGTATTTTTGTTAATTTGTTTTAACTTACTAAATAAATATAATTTGACCAATTCGATTTCCTTTAAATGAGCTTTTTGTGTTTTTTAAAAGGTTTCAATAAAATGTAACGTAATTTGGTATGAGGTGTAATTTTATTCAAATCGGTTAATTTTTCTTCATCTTAAGCATGGTACTCTGTTCATCATTTCGTGCGAAATACTATCAAAAGCCCATATAAAAAAAATTGATGCGAAATAAATGCTGAAGTTGTACTCTGTTCTTATTGTGAAAAGTTACGAGATGTTTCTTGCTGCGTGTTTTTTTAACAATAAAATGTATATGGCAACATTTTTTTCCAACTGTGAAATAATGTAAGCGACACTTATTTCGCATGAAATTGAAAAAAAAACGGCCAAAAACATATGGTTTTTGTTTACATAAAAGAAACAATGTTGCATACCTAAGGGTAATAGAAACGACAATTTTCTTCTAAATCGCGGCATTGTCACCACTTGCTAATTGTCAAAATTTTCAAACGAAATAATTGATGTTGCTCAACAAATTTCGCAAATTTGAACAGAGTACCATGCTTTAGGGATAATTTTGAGTGTTGCTGGTGGCAACATTGATTTGTATACACATACATATGTATGTCATAATACGAATAAGAGAGCAACACATACGTATGTGTATACATATGAGTGTATACTCTCAAATAAAAATGCTAGTGATTTACATAAGCAAATTTATTGTTCTGTGTAAACACCAAAGAAATTTCAAGGGAAAAATTGTATGATTTTTTCAATATGAATTGCTTCGTGTAAACTGGGACTTACGGCGATCTGGTTGTATCTGTGATTGGGTTAACACGACAGAACGATTTCGAATTGGCTACAGCAGTTATATTCACCTTCAATAGTGCGAGGGTTGACAATCAAGCTGTCCAAGTGAAAACTTTACTAAATCTTGGTTATTGAGTTCTAGAAAAGGTAAAAAAATCTATGTAAAAGTGAATTTTTGTTTATTCTTATACCGAACATGGACAAGTGGCCAAAGAAATTTCTATGGGAATGGACAGGTCGGTGTTTTACTTAATAATGGGGCTCGACGTGGAACCTGAACGGTTCCTAGGTTGCAAGATGAAACATTTTGTCATGCTGTCAAGAGGAAAGTCTCACAAACGATTATCTCTCGATAAGAGCGATCTTAGGATACTTGCGAGATCAGTATGCTCTGGTTAATGATGTAGCAGAGTAGATATTTGTGATTGTCCTTCAAGGACACATAAAAGATGCTTTCGTGTAGTAATTCTGAATTTGAAATAATGATTCCTTAAGTAACTAATTCTGTAAAGAAGGAATTTTTTTTTTTAATTTAATTATTATTTATTACAAATGAATCCACAATCAGCCCAATCGTGAATAAAAAATCCGCGGGAGTTTTTTCCCTTTTTATTTTTTTAACATTGAATTTGAATAGGAAAAATGGGAAAAGGAAAAAAAATCCCTCGGATTTTTTATTCTTGATTGGGCTGAATGAGTGGTTGAACAAATTAAATCTGAATTGGTTATGACAATTTTATGAAAATATTAATTCTTACGACTCAAACCCTGCCTTTACACATGCAAGTACTTGCATGCGAGTGCTGTGTACGTATTATATACGAAAACTTATTCGAAAAACTCGAATCATTTGCAAGCAGCATTACTGTTTACACAGGACAGTGAAAGTTCATTTTCAAAATATTGTCAAAGCGTAAACTTCAAAAAATTAGTTTAAATTAACAAATGGCGCACAAAGTTTGTATTTGTTTACCAAGAGTTGCCATGGCCTTCACATGAGTATACTTGTAGGGAAATAATTATTACAATTTATTGTTATTATTTTAATTATTATTTAATGCTCTAAAATGACATCAACACACTTCTTTTTCCATATTTGAAAAAAAAATATATTTTTTTTACAAATATACATAAAATAAGTTAAATAATTATTAATTATTTTACCACAATCCATTACATTTATTCTGAATTTTTTTATTTGGCAACTCTGTTTACCTTTCTGTCACTTTATTGCTGAAAGTGTCAACAAATCACTGTCCAGCTAAATTCACTTGCAAGTGACCTGCAAGTGTCTGCATGTGTGATTGTGTTAGTAAAAAAGTGTGAATGTATTGACTTTTTCGAACTTGCACTTGCATGTGTAAACCCCGGGTAATTTGTAAGCATACTTGAAAACATAATTCACAACTTTTTAAGTGGTAATTCAAAAAAAATAATAAATTAGTATTTTTTTTATCAAGGGATTATAAATAACATTTTTATAGAATATATTTAAAAAATCTTTGATCAAATAAAGAATTCTTAATTCAGAGTTATCGCCTTAATAAGATAAATTATCTCATATACAGGCACTTTAAGCAAATATTTTCCTCCGTAAGATAATACTAGTATGAAATTCTAACGCTTTTTGAAAATTCAATTTATAAAACCGGCAAATGCGCAAAATACAATACACCAATACCTCGCTTTGCTTCGTTTCTTTTTGCGTTTTTTTTTTCGAAGTTGCGTCGCTGCTTAATTAGTACTAATTTTCATTGTGCGTCGTTAGATTTTCGAGGTTGTGTTGTTTTGGGTTCGAGTCTTTAATTTTTTTTCACATTTTTTTCAAAATCTGCAACATCATTAGATGCTAAAACGATAAAGTACAAGAAGTGCTTTAATGATCGAAATTGAGTCCATGATTTCTATTTGGATTGAAAAATGGTATTTCAGGCAAAAGCAAAAAGCTAATTTGATGACATAAAACGTAAAGAATTCCCTAACGATAATGTTAGTGGTAGTAATACAGACAATTGCTACAAGGAAATTTATTTTACGTTAAAAAAAGGCTTTTCAGCAAACATTGTCCCAATTTTTTGATGAAAGAAAGCTGACGACTTAGTAACCCTAGAACCTATTTTAGATCTTTACATGGCTGGCTATAGAAAATCTTAATTCATTTTGCGTCGTTTCAATTTGCCTCGTGTTGTTTTTGGAACGTAACCCCAACACAAAGTGAGGTATTCGTGTATATAATATATTGAATTTTTCAATACCGATTATAAAAATTACCAAAACCAATCACCCCTATCGTGAACAAAAATTCCACATGAAATTTGTTTCCTTTTATTTTTTTAACATTGAATTTTAATAGGAAAAGTGTGAAAAGGGAACAAATTTCATTTGGAATTTTTATTCACTATAGGGGTGAATCATAAGCTTTTTTATCGAATACGTATGTATATATGTATATGGGTCAATTTAAAAAAAAAACGTACACAACGAGTTTTGTTTTGCTTATTTTGAAAGTTTTTTCAATTCGCCAATTTATGTAGAAATTGATGAAGAATCCGGAGGTACTTTTGGCTCTCAAAAAAAATAATATTTTTGGATTTGATATATTTATTTAGTTAGGCATGAGTTCATTAAATTTAATTTTCATTAAATTAACTGAAGGTAAGAATTGTTTTTACAACATGAAAAAATGTTTATTAAAATTTTTTTTATTGATAATTTTCTTGGCTGAGCTGGGGATCGAACCTGGGTTGAATTTACATGTTTCGAGAATCACCACATTCTTTCATCAGAATCCTTTGCGTTCTAACCTCTGCACCACTGCGGTGCCTGCTAGCCAACAGTCTGCTGTAATTATCATTTTTCTTTTTTCAATTTTATTTTACATGTTGTCTCCTTTTTCTTCAGTTCGTATTCTTTCGTCAAGACTTTGTCTTGAAAACCTGAATACATTTTATTTGTTTGATTTGTTTTTAGGTTTTCTATGATTTCTATCTTGAGCGTCACACACGAAATATGTATAAAAAAATTGCTAAAAATGCAAAAATAATTGAAATTCAAGCTTACTACGATGTTCTTTTGTTTCTGAAGATTGATTTTTGCGAAAATCACCTTTTCGATTCTAAACAAAAAATCACGATTCAATTTGATTTTTAATTTTTTTTAAGTTATTTTAGTTATTTAAAAAATTTTAAGATGAAAATATGTAAATTTTTGTTACAAAAAAGTCTGGAACTTAGATGTGACTTGTATTTGAAATGTATTTAAAAAAACTGCAAATATTAGCATTTTAAGAAAAAAAAAACTACATGTGACGCTCAAGATATTTTGTGACGATCAATAGATTTTGTTGCACGTAAACAAAAAATAATGCCAAATCTAAAGTTTAACAAAACAAAAGTTTATTCTTTTACAAAAAGTAAATAAAAAAAAAATCTTCAAAAAACAATAATTTTCATACAAAACTAAACATGTGTATATTCTTTGATATCTTTAACAAAAATGGAAAAAGGAAGTAATTCTTGAAGAAACTTATACACACATGTAAATATTTGACGCAAAACAATAACTTAATTTAATTTATACATTTTCATTCGAATTCTTATTCTGAATCTGTATAAACTTCATGAAATGACAAGCGGCTTTGCTTTTTTTTCATTTTCATTTATTTTTACCACTTCGAATTAAGTTTGTGGCAAAAACAGTCAGTAACATTAAAAATTAAACTCAAATATACCACGATTATACCTTTCTTTATTCTTTATTTTTTATTCGTCATTACGCGCTTCATCGAGCTTTATTTTCTCTCGACGGTAATTGTGTTGTTTACTCTTGAAAATTAAAAAATAAAATCAAAATTAAGCATTTTAAGCCATGAAGCAATATATTTCAAAAGTGATGCTCATGAAATGTTTGCCTATTTTGGTTTTTTTTCGTAGGCAATTTATTTCTCAAATTTACAAATTATAAAAAAATGAGTTGAAACCATGTAAACAATGATTGTCAACTTAAAGTTTTTACATTTAATATTTTCACTTTTAAAAAAATTAGCGTAACGCTCATGAAATTTTAACGCGCCCTTACCATGGTGTTCACAAAAACTAAGCAAATGCACACTTTTTTTAATAGATTTTTTTTCGCTTTTTCACTTTTGTAATAATTAAAGTTTGTACTTGCCTTACGTTATTTACTTTATTTAAACTTGAAATTGAAAACTAGTAATATTACTTGATTTATAAAAAAGTGATGCTCAATGCAAATTGTGGGGACAACCTTTCTTTGCAACGCCAAATTCGCAATAATTCGGAAACTGTTATTAAATGTTGCACATTTACTTTTTTCTTGATTTTATTTTATTTTGTTTACTAAAAATTCTAACGGGGGACACATGCTTTTGTATGGAAGCAGTCAGAGGGAGAAACAAAACACCATTCTGAATAAACAAAAAACAAACATACAATTTTGAGAATTACGTTTTTTTGTTACATATTCCTGGCTGATCACTATCACATTTTTGTTTTTTTTACGTAAAATAGTAGTGTAAAGTGCGGGGACACAAAAATTAGGTTTTTTTTTTTTTTTGAAATTGACCCATATGAGATTGGCAAGTATTATGCACTATTTTTTTTAATAAAGTCTTTAAAAATACAAAAACGATTTAAATAAATTAATAAAATTTTCTTTAAACATACCTACCGGTTCTTCTATAGGTTTTATGCGACGCCAAGCAAAAATGACAAACTATATGAACGTTTGGAAAACATAAAATTGAATTGAATTAATTTTATAAAACTAAAATATCAAAAGATAAATACCCAAAAGGGCGCACAGTGAAATCAGAAAAGCCAAGGGATCATCATAATATTCCTTTTCACCCATTTTGAATAGACACATGTTCTTTAATATTCAATTTCAGTTCTTTTTTAACACTTAACTGTTATACATATTTTAACACAAAACAAACCAAATCCACAAAAAAAAAAAAATAAAACACTCCGAAAAATAAGGAAATTTTAACACAAACATTTGTATTGAAGTAAGTATTAATAAATTTTGCTGCAAATAGACAGACGAGCAAAAAATACAATAACATTTTGAGAAAAACAAGAATAAATATTTTGCAAAATCACTTAGTGATTCCCTTATCTTGATGATAAGATTAAATTTATTAAATGTTTGCTTAGTACGAGTATTTATTTAACTAGCAGCACTACTTAAGTTTGTATTTTAAAAGAAATTAAATTAAACACCCTTCTAGTAAATACTCTACTAGATTTAATGAATTCATTTGCTAAATTTTTTTCAAAATTCTTTTATTCGATTTAAGAATAACAAGCCGTTTTTTAAATAATGACTAAATTAGCACTGCATTTAAATGTTTGTGTTTTAGATGAAAGAGTAAAAAATCTGGAGTAAACAATTTTCTTTACGTTTATAAATTCATATCCATATTTATTTAAAGTGCGAGTATATTTTAGATAAGTTTAAAATATTCAAGTGTTTACATGTGTACACTTAAAGAAATTTCTTGTTGTCGAAAGTATAGCAGTTACAAATAATTACTGATGTCTAGATATAAACATAATCGAGTATTTAATGAAATTTACGGTGAGAAATCTAAAAACAAACAAATGTTTGTCGAAATTTATTTTGCAATTTACGTATAAAGCCAAACATGGTTAAATGTGAATAGGTACTTAATAAATAATATCTTGAAAAACTTTGCAATTTACGTATAAAGCCAAACATGGTTAAATGTGAATAGGTACTTAATAAATAATATCTTGAAAAACTATTAGGAACTGTTTCTTCATTTCGAATGATGCGCAGAAGAAAAATATAAAAACTAATAACTTTGTTCGTTTCTGCTGTTATACTAAACAATACTTTCTATGAATCTTTTTAATGGCCTAAATTTTATGAAAAATTATAAATTTGCTCTGAAATAATAATAAGAACGATATTTTCATTGAATTTTATGGACAAAAGGCAATTGGACGCATAAGCGAACATAGAAAAATTAACTAAAATTAAATTATGTCCACAGTGAGATTGAACGCGATATGTTTCAGGCTCATATCCGGCCCAATCATGAATAAAAAATCCGCGCGAGTTTTTCCCTTTATATTTTTTTTAATACGAAAAATGGGAAAAGGGAAAAAACTCCCGCAAAATAAAATAAATTATTATCTCTTTGCTATTAACTAAATTAATAGATTTGAAACATTACAATTACATCTTAAAAATAAATTTGCAATAACAAATAACTACACTGGTTATAGGACTAGAATATCCTTATTCTTTGTTTTCTATTTAGTCTTAGTGCAAACTTAATTATTATTTGATATATTGTTTGAAAGACAATTTTACGACCAATATAATTTATGTTAAATATTTTGAAATTTTGTCTAATTTTCACCATTTTTAATTGATTTAATTACCAATTCTTACCATAATTTACAGAGTTTGTCTGATGTTCATAATAATCTTGAGTGTAATTTAACAAACAGAGTATAAAAAGGGCAACAATTCGGTTTTAGTGGCTTTGCTAAAAAAAAAAACTTCATCAAATAGGGCTTTTAGAGGAGATGTCAGCAAAAAAAAATTTGTTGGCGGTCACGCTTATTTTTAAGGGGGAGGGCCCGTAAAGTTGAAAATATATAGGCCTATATCTCGGGCACTACTGGCTGTATGATAATTTGTAATACATTAAATAAAAGGTATTAAAAACACCTTTTCAACGATATATATCATGATTAAATAAAATATGGACCGAATATGAGTTAAATCCGAAAAGAATATTTTTTGACCCGAATTTATTTGTTTTTTTTTTTTGGAAATTTTTATATGGCAGCTATGACAAATTATAGGCCGATCTTCTTAAATTTTGGAACAGTGATTTTCATGCATATGAGGATATTTCACGTTGAATTACAACATAATAACGGTATATTTAAGATATATATTAGTATTAACGTGGATTTCGGAAGTGGACCTTATATGGGGGCCATAGTAAAATATGGACCGATATTCTCAAAATCCTGCAGTTTGATTTATGCATGTATGTAAATGATCCGTGTAAAATTTTGAATTGGTACTCTTATTTATAAGAAATTTATGAGTATTAAAGTGATTTTCGGAAGAGGGATTTATATGGGGCATACGGTTAAAAATAGACCGAAATTCACAAAATTTTGTGGGATGATTTTTGTATATATGTTAATGATTTGTGTAAAGTTTTCAGTCAGTACCGATATTTATACAATATATATATTTTGTGGTCCTTGCATGGCAGCTATGACCAATTCTTGGCCGACCACCATAAAATTTAGTACAACACTTTATTTGCCTATAAAGATTCTTCTCAAAAAACTGCATTAACATCACATTGTTACAATTTAGATCATTATCCAGATTTTGAAAATACCACTATATTAAATACAGAAACAAATTATAAAAGACGATTTATGTTAGAAATGTTACAGATTATTAATGTACCGATAGAAAAGAGAATTAATTTTAAAACAGATACAGACAATGTAGCTAAAAATTACAGACATTTAATTTATAAGAATAAGTTTAGAAACTAAAAATATTACATATACCTATAAGTTTTCATTTACTATTCCAAACAAGTTTTATATACATATATGTATCATAACTGGATATCATAATTATAAGCTTATAATTTTCTGTTAAAAAACTTTTTCATTTTTATACATACTTCAATTATTATTTTAATGTAATTCAAAACTTATATTATCCCTGAAGAAGCTATCCATTGTGATAGCGAAATATTGGAAATAAATATATATAAATAAATAAAATATTTTTATATAAAATTCAAGTGACCTTATTGCTTGAAAGAAGAAGAAACTATTAAATAGTAAGTACAATAATTTAAACTAGCTCCCATATATGACCCACTTCCGAAAGTCACTTTAATTAACATTCATTTATATTTTATAAGTACAGATATCAAAATATTTTTAAAATTAATAATATAATATGTCATAAGTATAATGTGCGCCCACTTCTGGAAACCTGTCCGATTATGCTCTCTGGCTTTGTTTTTTTATTACAGTGAAATACCTAATTACAGCTGGTAGTTATCTATTTACATATGTACATGCATCGTATTTTTTTTTTTTTTTTGTTAAACAAACATTAAATAAACTTTGATCCAACGTCATTTTGTTATCATTAAAATAATATTGAAAGCATTTATCATTAACGTGTTGCAGTTTCAAATAAGATAAGATATATTTGTATAAAGATGATGGTGATGACAGCGGCACAATAACAAGTGTCTGGTGAAACTGCTTGTTACAAAATTCAAATATTTGTATTGCTTTCATTAACAAACATTTGAAAATTGCAAAAAGGATTTAAATTATCTAAGATTGTTTTGATACTTGTGTATCAATTGTCAAAAAAATTTATGTATTTCATAGTCCCCGTTTACATAGGGAAACATTTGGAAGGGAAAAATCTGAATTTTCCTTCGCGGTCATACAGGGAAACATTGTTGTCGGAAACATTCCAGTTTATATTAGTTTTTTCACATTTGTCTAATTGCAGTGTTGTGTTTTTTTGTAATTTCTACTGTTTTTGATTTGCTTATGTAAGTATGTATGTATATTTGATTTGTGAAATAAATAAATAAATTATAAAAGATAAAATTTATAAAAACATTTATTTTATTTTACATTATTTATTTTTTTATTTTTATTCAAACAAAGTCAAATATAAAACATAGACAACAAAGCACGCTGAAAAGAAATAAATAAAATGTCAAAAAGCAAAGCAAATGTAAACAATAAGAATAAAAGCACAAAGCGTGCATACGAGAACGGGAAACAAATTTCTTATTCTCTTCCCCACCCGTCTCTCTCTAGTAATGTTTCCCTGTGTAAACGGGGACATGCAGACACCAACAAAGTTGTTCTTTTCAATGTCATGAACTGATTGATGACTCATTTAAATAATTTGAAAGAAAACTAATATTTAAAATATAAAAATATTTTGATTGAAATATAAAAGCACTTATTACAAATGTACATATCTTTAAAACTAAATTCTAATTGCTGATAAGAATTGTTTGTTTAGCGACAAAAAGCAATCAACACAATTACAACACAGAAGTAGACGGTGGGTGTGGAGCTTTCATACCCTCCGTCTTGGCGAGTAATCACAATGTTGTCAGTTTTTAAATCTGTCTCGTGAGAACAATTCTTGTCGATGTTATATTCTTGTTCGAACAATGTCACAATATTTATTGGTGAATTTATATCCGAAAAAAAATAAAAATAATTAAAATAATATCGTATACATAGAGTTTCAAATTAATTAATTAAATTTAACTTAAAATCACTAAGATCATAATTAACAATTTAACAAATGCCAGGAATTTATTCCATAAAACTGCTTTTTTAATAGATTTGAATTAAAGAAAAATGTAAATTTGAAGTAGTAATAAATAAAGTTAAGCAATTAATTCGTACTGAATGACTTATTGAAATGGTTAACAGAACAAATATATGGCATGTTTCTAAATAACGAGTGACTCCAATTTTTCGCCCAAATGAGTGCAAAAATTAGTTTTGGGGTTCTATAAAACTAGTGTCAATTCTCTTGAGTAAAAACGTAAGACTATCGTTTTTTATGATTTCTACATTGAAATTTCAATCGTCCTACTGTCAAAAACAGACGAGTAGAAATAAGTGCTTGTGTGCATCACAAAACAATATTTTAAATATTATTTCTTATATTCTTACAGCATAAACTGTTGTCTACTACCTTAACTTTCAATTTCAATGTTAATTGCGATAAATTTAAACGTTTTTCATTCAATTTATTACAAAATTAAAAAATTCATAGTAATTTCAATTCACATAAATTATTTTTGAATTGTAAATAAAGCACAGCTGTTTTTATTTTGGTTTCTAGGGTTGCCCCTAAAAATTAAAATATTGAACAATAACATGGAAAAAATTAAACAAAATATCTAATTAAATAATTTGGCAATAATACAATATAACAACTCAATATTACCAAGGTAACTAACGTAAGTCAGACGAGTATATTATAGAAACTCATTTGTTTACGTACTCGTTCGCATGAGAATACACTAGTTTTCTAGAAACATGCCAATAATTTAATTTTTAAAATTTACCAAAGAGTTAATTCTTTTGAACTTTGCCTCACATCACATCACATCATAAGAACTCGTTAAATTTGAAATTGTTTTGAAAACAGTGGAATAATTTTAGGCGTTTTTGAAAATATTAAATTCTTTGTAATTTTTGTTAAATTCGTGTTCTCTTAGTGAGAAACGTCAAATTTTTACTCTTTTTATTTGTACATATTGCAATTTCAATATTAATTTTCATCATCATACGTTTGTTTTTTTTATTTAAAGCACTTTATGTTTCCTTTATTTCCAATTTCAGCCACATACCAACCTATTCTTAGCCTTGCAATACGTCGCTGCCTATTGCGACGTCTTTGTTGTTCTCGCGGCCAGTATTCCAGGTAGATCCAAAAAGAGAAGCGTAAACAGAAGCACATTATGGCACACGAAAAAAAGACCATGAAAAAGGCCGACATATACAATAAAATATTTTGCATATTGACACTGATTTTGAAAGTTTTTCTCAACTTTAATTAAATATTATTGAAGAATGTTCGTTATTATTTGTTTATATTTCACTACAACTTGTTGTTACAATTTACAATAACAAAATATTTTCTAGTAAGTTTTTATTCAGCTTTTTTTGCTGTGTCTACTATATACGCAGGTAAGCATTTGTTAATAAAATTTTGTTTTATTTTCAGTTTCAGTAACTTTTTAATGAGTTTGTCAAAATCGTAGCATTTGAAGTGGGTAGATCTAAGACGTACTAGGGGTTGAGAGGGCAGTAAAGACGTTTAAAGTTTTTTTATTACTCGTAATTTTTGTTATTTATGTGTATTTGTTTTTACTGTTTTTATTACTACTTTTCGAAATGATAAGTTTGTGATAAGATTGTAATTATGAAAACAAATTTATAAAAATAATAGTAATTAAGCAAGCCTAAATAATGCTTAAACATTAGGGGGAACCCAAAAAACCGGCTACCACAAATTCTTGTTGTTAGGCTTTCAAAAATGTTTGCGTGTTAGCTCAGAAATAATATTATCATTAGGCTCACCCAGGGATGCAAAATAAGATTTTACAAATTGTACTAAATTTCAAGAAAAAGTGTACTTTTTTTTTAGCTCAAATGTACTAAATTCTTTTTCTATTTTTTTTTTTTAATATTTTTTATTAAAAATTAACTAAAAAAGTACATAATAAGCACATTTGTACATATATATGTATGTACGTATGTAAAAAACTGCACAATTAACAAAAACGCATAATAAAATTCATTCGTACTAAGTACTTAATGTTTTAATTTAAAAGGTACATAAATACTGTTGTTAGTTGTTGAGATCTAAATATAAAAGTATTATTTATGATATACTTTTTGCTAACAAAATGACTTCAGCAAATCCTTTGTTTGGATTAGATTGGAGACAGTCGAAACAAACAGCCTGTTCCTCTCTTTGGTTTTTATTATATGTATTTTGATACGAAAATATCCTTTCCACCTTTGAATGTGGAATGGATAATTTTCTTTTAGCAATTCTTGAAATATCACAAATATAGCGAAAAATTTTAAATAGTGCTTAATTAGTCATTGGGATGCTATTGTAGTTTTGACTCTCAAATAGTGCTAAAAAAAGTACAATTGTACCAACTTTTGCATCCCTGAGCTAACCAGTAACTAGTGCTAGATAAACAGTAGCGTATTGGTGATATTCAGAAAATAACACGTATACGCTATGCGGTTATATTACGTATAGCCACAATGCAAGCGTGGCGTTTTCAATATGAGTGAAATTGTATTTCTGATACAACAATGTTTATATGTATATCGAAATTATTGTTTAGCTTTTTTATTTTATACAAAATATTATTATTAAATATTATGTTTTGCATTTAGTTATAAAATAATCCTAATCGTAATTTATACAATACAATATTATCTTTCTAATACATACCTATACATACATAAAAAGTAACTAATCGATTGAATACTAATTGTTGAACTGATTGTATTAGAAAAACATCACTGTATTGTTTAGAATTCTAAAATATAGTTGCACAGAACGAAAAACCACACATATTGATAATTTCAAGACTATTTTAAGACCCTTAAACTTTTTACAAGCTCAGATGCTAATTTTTATCCAATTTAGAGAACATTAAACCATTCCAATCTGCGGCCAAAACAAATAAATTCCTTTGTAGTATTAAAATATTTAAAAACAGTCTTATTAAATATAAAAGAGCATAAAAGTCAAAAGATTTGGTCAACACCTCTCATAATTTTGCAGTACCTGCGATTTAAGAAGGGAAAATTCAATTTTTTAGCAATAATTTGGTCAATATGCAATTATTTTGTTACTGGCAGTCAGTATTCTACACTGTTGCTCAGTTTAAAGAAAACAAACAAATATTTTATAATTGTCATTATTATATGTACATATATATGTATGTATGTATGTATGTTAAGAACAGTTGTCGGCATACAGAGAACATGTTATGTTGAGTTCTTACTACTTACAGTTAATTGTCGTTCCCTGATGGCTACAGTGGCGATTACTGGTTTAGAGAAAGTGTTTCAAAGTGTAAAAATCTAATATTGTATGGGCTTAGGACCAGGAATTTTTTCATTAGAAATAAGTGTCAATTTCAAAACAAAAACGTACACAACGAGTTTTGTTTTGCTTATTTTTAAAGTTTTTTCAATTCGCCTGTAAGAGTGGCCAATTTATGTAGAAATTGGCCAATTTATGTAGAATTGGTGGTACTTTTAGGCTCTCAAAAAAATCAATATTTTTGGATTTTTTTTAGGTTTTCTATGATTTCTATCTTGAGCGACACACACCAAATATATATAAAAAGTCGCTAAAAATGCAAAACTATTTGAAATTCAAGCTTACTACGATGTTCTTTTGTTTCTCAAGATTGACTTTTGCGATTAAATCACGATTCAATTTGATTTTTAATTTTTTTTAAAGTGACTAGTTATTTTAAAATTTTAAGATAAAAATATGTAAATTTTTGCTAAAAAAGACTTGAACTTAGATGTGACTTGTATTTAAAATGTATTTAAAAAAACTGCAATTATAAGCGTTTTAATGAAAAAAAAAACTAAGTGTGGCGATCAAGATATTTTGTGACAACCAAGAGATTTTGTTGCACGTAAACAAGAAATAATGCCAAATCTAAAGCTTAACAAAAAAAAGTTTATTCTTTTACAAAAAGTAAATAAAAAAAAAATCTTCAAAAAACAAAAATTTTCATACAAAACTAAACATGTGCATATTCTTTGATATCTTTAACAAAAATGGAAAAAGTAAATAATTCTTGAAGAAACTTATACACATTTGTAAATATTTGACGCAAAATAATAACTTAACTTAATTTAATTTATACATTTTCATTCGAATTCTTATTCTGAATCTGTATAAACTTCATGAAATGACAAGCGGCTTTGCTTTTTTTTCATTTTCATTTATTTTTACCACTTTCGAATTAAGTCTGTGTCAGTAACATTAAAAATTAAACTCAAATATACCACGATTATACCTTTCTTTCTTCTTTCTTTTATATTCGTCATTACGCGTTTTCTCGAGCTTTATTTTCTCTCGATATCTCCGTGCTCTTTCAGCCGCCGTTAATTTTGATGTTTACTCTTGAAAATTAAAGAATAAAATCAAAATTAAGTATTTTGAGCTATGAAGCAATATATTTCAAAAGTGATGCTCATGAAATGTTTGCCTATTTTGTTTTTTTTTTTCGTAGGCAATTTATTTCTCAAATTCACAAATTAAAAAAAAATGCGTTGAAACCATGTCAACTTAAATTTTTTACATTTAATATATTCACCCTTACCATGGTGTTCACAAAAACTACGCAAATGCACACTTTTTTTAATAGGTTTTTTTTTTGCTTTTTCACTTTTGTAATAATTAAAGTTTGTACTTGCCTTACGTTATTTACTTTATTTAAATGCAAATTTAAAACTAGTAATATTACTTGATTTATAAAAAAGTGACGCTCAATGCAAATTGTGGGGACAACCTTTCTTTGCAACGCCAAATTCGCACTAATTAAGTTTTGACGACTATAACAAATCAAAACACAAGAAAGAAACGCAATAATTCGGAAACTGTTATTAAATGTTGCATATTTACTTTTTTCTTGATTTTATTTTATTTTGTTTACTAAAAATTCTAACGGGGGACACATGCTTTTGTATGGAAGCAGTCAGAGGGAGAAACAAAACACCATTCTGAATAAACAAAAAACAAACATACAAATTGGAGAATTACGTTTTTTTGTTACATATTCCTGGCTGATCACTATCACATTTTTGTTTTTTTTACCTAAAATAGTAGTGTAAAGTGCGGGGACACAAAAATTGCGTTTTAAAATCTTTGATCAAATAAAGAATTCTTAATTCAGAGTTATCTCATTAATAAGATAAATTGTCTCATATACAGGTACTTTAATTGTCCTCCGTAAGATAATACTAGTATGAAATTCTAACGCTTTTTGAAAATTCAATTTATAAAACCGGCAAATGCGCAAAATACAATACACCAATACCTCGCTTTGCTTCGTTTCTTTTTGCGTTTTTTTTTTTCGAAGTTGCGTCGCTGCTTAATTAGTACTAATTTTCATTGTGCGTCGTTAGATTTTCGAGGTTGCGTTGTTTTGGGTTCGAGTCTTTAATTTTTTTTCACATTTTTTTCAAAATCTGCAACATCATTAGATGCTAAAACGATAAAGTACAAGAAGTGCTTTAATGATCGAAATTGAGTCCTTGATTTCTATTTGGATTGAAAAATGGTATTTCAGGCAAAAGCAAAAAAATTTCCAATAAACTTAGATGTGACTTGTATTTGAAATGTATTTAAAAAAACTGCAAATATAAGCGTTTTAAGAAAAAAACTACATGTGACGCTCAAGATATTTTGTGACGATCAATAGATTTTGTTGCACGTAAACAAAAAATAATGCCAAATCTAAAGTTTAACAAAACAAAAGTTTATTCTTTTACAAAAAGTAAATAAAAAAAAATCTTCAAAAAACAAAAATTTTCATACAAAACTAAACATGTCTTTAACAAAAAGGAAAAAAGGAAATAATTCTTGAAGAAACTTATACACATATGTAAATATTTGACGCAAAACAATAACTTAACTTAATTTAATTTATACATTTTCATTCGAATTCTTATTCTGAATCTATATAAATTCATGAAATGACAAGCGGCTTTGTTTTTTTTTTTTTAATTTTCATTTATTTTAACCACTTTCGAATTAAGTTTGTGGCAGAATCAGTCAGTAACATTAAAAATTAAACTCAAATATACCACGATTATACCTTTCTTTATTCTTTATTTTTTATTCGTTATTACGCGCTTCATCGAGCTTTATTTTCTCTCGACTTTAATTTTGTTGTTTACTCTTGAAAATTAAAGAATAAAATCAAAATTAAGTATTTTAAGCTATGAAGCAATATATTTCAAAAGTGATGCTCATGAAATGTTTGCCTATTTTGGCTTTTTTTCGTAGGCAATTTATTTCTCAAATTCACAAATTATAAAAAAATTAGTTGAAACCATGTAAACAATGATTGTCAACTTCAATTTTTTACATTTAATATAATCACTTTTAAAAAAATTAGCGTGACGCTCATGAAATTTTAACGCGCTCTTACCATGGTGTTTACAAAAACTACGCAAATGCACACTTTTTTAATAGATTTTTTTCCCCTTTTTCACTTTTGTAATAATTAAAGTTTGTACTTTCCTTACGTTATTTACTTTATTTAAACTTGAAATTGAAAACTAGTACTATTATTACTTGATTTATAGAAAAGTGACGCTCAATGCAAATTGTGGGGACAACCTTTCTTTGCAATGCCAAATTCGCACTAATTAAGTTTTGACGACTATAACAAATCCAAACACAAGAAAGAAACGCAATAATTCGAAAACTGTTATTAAATGTTGCATATTTACTTTTTTCCTGATTTTATTTTATTTTGTGTACTAAAAATTCTAACACCGGGACACATGCTTTTGTTTGGAAGCGGTCAGAGGGAGAAACAAAACACCATTCTGAATAAACAAAAAAACAAACATACAAATTTGAGAATTACGTTTTTTTTTGTTATATATTCCTCGGTGATCACTATCACATTTTTGTTCTTTTTTGTTTTTGTTTCTTTTACCTAAAATAGTAGTGTAAAGGGGACACAAAAATTGCGTTTTTTTTTAATTTACCCATATACATACATACTCGTATATAAAATTTGTTTAATATGATTTGTAATGAAGAGATTAACTTAAAGCACCATTTTCTAAACCAATTTCCTATAAATAAAGTTATACATACATACATACATATTTAATATTATTATTATTATTTCTTTTTTTTTTTAACGAACAGAACTGTATTGCAATAAACTGGCAATTAGCAGTGAAATCGATTACATACATTTTGAAATTAAATATTTTAATGTTTGCACTTGTGATAAGATAAAGCGATGAGTGTATACATACATATATGTATGTATGTATATATTTTATTTTATAAACCATTTACTCTATAATCCATACATGATTCTGAAGACGATGAGCTTGTGCACTGCCAGGATCTCAGCCACTGATTGCGATTGGGACGACAATGCGACGGGCGACATAAACGCTCTAGTTTTGTACTTTTTATGTGGACCAAAAAGCAAATTATGGGCAAAACCAAAAAAAGCAATAAAAATCCCATAATGTAAAAGATTAAATCAGACATTGCTTTCGAATTTAAGAAACACTTTGTTAAAACGTTTTATAAAATAATGTAAATTTTTTTCTTTTTCGCGAGCGTAGAGAGAGGCCTTTTAAATGCCCTTTTTTTTGTGGTCGGCCTGGTGCCTTTTTCAAATTATGGTTGATTTAATACTAAATGTTTTATTTATTTATTTACTCTGACTCACACCACTATGGCCTTAAGCACTTCATTCTTTTTTCGTGTTCAATTTTTCCATTTCTTTTGTTTAATCGCGGCCAATAAGTGATAAGGAAAGTTGGTATTTATTTGTTTTAAACAAGTTCATAGTGTTGTTAGTTTCAGATAAGATTAAATATGGTATTTGTACATTTGTGAAGATATTTGAAATTATTTAGTATGCAAGTCATTAGATTGACCACAAATTTTAGTTGTCAATGTTTACATATAAAAAATAAAAGTTTAACCCCCTTATTCAAAAACGATTATTAAATTTAACAAACGTTTATTAAGCAAATTTTTATATGCAAATCTGTTTTAATAAACGTTTGTTAAATTTAATAATCGTTTTTGAATAAGGGAGTAAATGTTTATTAATTTGTAATTTCTGAAAATACATATACATACATATATGCAAGAATGATAAAATAAAGATTACGCCAACGCGCGTAAAATTTTAAAATGTTCTGCGCATTTTGGAACTGTGACGTCACACGTTCTGTGTTTCTATTGGCTAATTTTTTCTCACTTGTTTTTTTTACTGTTGTTTTGCTTGCATTTGCTCACTGCACACTTCCTGCCGTATTTATAAAAAATTAAAGTAGACTTCAAGTGTACTCGTTCCAATTTGGGAACGAGAAATACGAAAATTTCATTGCATGTGTGATATATAGAAAAAACCTAAATTTGAGTCCCGATTACAAAAACAAATTTACACAAAAGTGTTTATCAAAGCAATAGCGGTACATTGTTTACGTAGACTAAACAACAAAAAAATCTAAATGTGAACTTACTCCAGATTAAATGAAGAGCTTTACATATATGTACATATTATCAATAACTTAACATTGATCGCATTTTTTCTCTTAAAAATTAACTCCGTTATCCGTTATAAAGATTACGCCAACGCGCGTAAAATTTTAAAATGTTCTGCGCATTTTGGAACTGTGACGTCACACGTTCTGTGTTTCTATTGGCTAATTTTTTCTCACTTGTTTTTTTTACGGTTGTTTTGCTTGCATTTGCTCACTGCACACTTCCTGCCGTATTTATAAAAAATTAAAGTAGACTTCAAGTGTACTTTAAGAAAACGGCAAGTAATACCAGTATTGATCTTATACACAGAGCCAAATTAAAATTTCTTAGGACTATCACGGGACACTTTAAATTGCCAGAGGTTGAAGATGAATTTAAAAAAAAAATATGAGAGGTAAATCTAGGAATTGCAACACTATTCGAGCTTGCAACAACATACTAGACTTTAAACACGAATAAGGCTTCGTAGAGCTGAGGATCATCATGGCTGTCTCGACTGAGAGCAAATCGTTTTTAGCTTTAGTTATAAGTTTTGAATAAAAGGATTAAAATAAATAAATATAAATTATAGCAACCGAGACTAAAATTGTATGTTGCAGCAAAACAAGTGGAAGCCAATCAATACTACAAGTATTGCCCGGTTTACATTATGAAATTTTTGTCGCTGCGATTCTTGCTTTGTAGGCAAGAGCGGTGAGTCGTATTAAAAGGGGTACACATATGCATGTACTCGTGAGACACTCTTTTTTCCCTCATTCGTTGTTTTTTATATCCATACATGGATGTATGTATGTATGTGCATGCTACAAAATATATAAAAACATGTATACAAAAATCTCTGCAACAAAAATTTCACAATGTAGACGCAAAATACAATTTTAAAGAAGATACGACAAAAATCGCAGCGACAAAAATTTCATAATGTAAACCGGGACTATACGAAATTGAATAAATTTGAAACAAAACAATTTCTAGGCAAGTTGTGGTTCTAAGTTGTGGTCTAAGAAGCACCCATATTGTCACCTCTTAAACTAAGACTTCGGAAATGTATAATCAAAGAATAAATAAAAATTTACTTTTAGAAATACTTTGAAGAATATGTTTCAAAAATCAACCAAATTAAAGAGAAGATATCTTAAACAAAGTTAATTATTACACAGCTGAAAATAACTAAAATATTATTTGGCCATCCTATTACATAAATGCGTTTAATTTCAAATTGTGAACGCATTAAACCCACTAACTCACATAAAATTTATAAACACCCCTATCGTGAAAAAATTTCCTTCGATATTTATTTCCTTTTCAATATTTGCGATCATGAAAAACTACCAGGAAAACACTTTTTGTGGTAATTCAATCAGAATATAGAACATCGTGAAAAAATTGTATTTTTAGTAATCTTAATTCGCTTTAATATTTTCACTTCATTTTTGCAGGGAAATTGTATTTATCATATAATTACAAAAGTATTTGTTTGTTTTCATTGGTTACATACATTAAAGTTTTAAAAACTTATTTTAGGACAAGATGTGTATATTAACAAACTGTAAAGTGATGTTGTGCTAATTATTAATTTAAAACAATATTTTGTTATTAAATTAGTCTCTTACACGTCATTGGGTGGGTAGCTTCAATGGGTCAGATGAATCGCGCAAACGCGGGCGAATATTACGTTGTTGCCTATTTTCTTGCTCCTTTAATAAAATTATTGCTCGATTTCTAAACATTTTTTTTCACACTATTTATTTATTTAAAAATTCTTATTTTTATTTAGATTCATAGTGGTTTCTTTATTTTAAACAAATATGCAATGAAGAGTACAAAAATTTCACGGAAGATTCACGATAGCATTTTTCACTACGAAGGAAATAAAAATTTTATGGGAACAAAAATTCCACTTGCTATTTACAGGGGTGAATATAAGATTTTAAATAAATATATCTTCTATTATAATTGTGCGATTACGAAAATCTGTTATATTATTTTGTATTGAATTTTAAGATTAGAATCTTATTCGATCATAGATAGATATTTTCATGCTTTTGAATGAAAATAATGTTAATTTTCGAAAAATTAGAAAAACTTAGAATCTTATTCGAATATTTTTTTATATTATTGAACAGTTCAAGCTGTTCGTCGGGTTTGCACATAAATGTACACATTCTTTAAAAAAATTAAAAATTTATTTTCATATTTGCAATCGCTTAAGATTGCATCGTTGCGTTAGGGTTTGTTAAGTCCAAAAATTCACAAAAAATAAATGTTTGTTTGCAACAGTAAATGTTGAAGGCATTTTAAATATTTTAAAAAAGTAGTTTTATTTATTTAGGTACAATTTAAATTGTTTGTTATTTTTTTTGGGTGTGGTAATATTATTTTTAATACTGTGGCAACACTGGAAAAAGTTAAAAACTGTCAGATTAAAGCATTAAACACATTCGAGACAGCATTGTAGGATACCGACTACAATATGTCAAAAATAAAATACACACGTTTATATGCGAGTGACTATATTGACGACAACAGGCAACACGACTGCAGGTTGTTGTCCATGCTGATTTTTTCGTCGCTGCCAAATTAAACTAATTTCTATTTTTGTTGGCGACAAAACATAAACAGTGTTGATCATATAACAAAATATATGAAATCAGTGCTTAAAAATATTTATTATTATATTATATTTCTATTATGTTATAAGCCTGGCCGATAAAAAGAAAATTTTACAGTTTTCTTTAGTCTTTAAGGCTTTATTTAATGGGATTTTTTTTTTAATTTTCAAGGCCTTTTTCATGAAAAAATACTACTTCAAAAAATACAATAAGTGGCACCACTGAAATACAAATGAATTGCGTCAACAGCTGTTTATATTTTTATTGCTTTGTTTGATTAAAGTTGGTAACTGTTTTATTGTTTAAGATTTATTGTCTTTAATGTTTTTATTTACTGCTTTCTTGTATTTTCTTAATAGCTTCTACAAAATTAACAAAATTCTCTTCAGCCATTATGTTATTTAAAAAATTTGAAAACCAAATTTATTTTTTATTAAAACGTCAGATTTTGGGATCAGTTGCTTACTTTGTAGCTGTCGTTTTCAAAATAATTAAGTAGCTGGCTACAGGGCGACATAAGTACCCAGCGGTATTTGCGTAGTCGTGTAGCCTGCTGTCGCGAATGTGTTTAATGCTTAAGATTGTCAGATTTGTTTGTATCAACTTTGTTTTTGCTTACTTTCCTTCTCTAGATAAACTTTTTATCAAAATATTATTTTAATGTTAAACGAATCGCAATATTTATCAACAATAATTAAATACAATAACAAAATACTTAAATAAATAAACAATATATTACCAGTATTAATATGACGTGGATTGCGCCTAGATCGATGATTGTGCCTATGTAAATTATTACCAAAACCGCAATATTCCAAAATTAACCACAATATAACCTAAACATACACAAAGTAATGCAAAAATGATAATTTAATTTATACCTGTTTCAAAATTGAAATATTTCCACAATTGTTTTACCCTTAAAATACAATACACTATGGGCATCACCAAGAACAAAATGAAAAATATTAAAATGTAAATACCAAAAATATCCATATTTAAGGTATTTTTAAACCCGCACAGCTTTTTCAATAATTGTTAATAATTGTTTTTGTATTTCACTACCACTAAATGATGGTTTGATTTATTTAAAATGTTTTATTTTCGCTTATTTTTATAATATATGTATTAAGAAGGATTTTAACACTTTGTTTTAACGGGCAGTTAATGGAAATCTAATAAAACAACTAACAAGCTTCATTTTTTGATTGTGCTATTATGACAGACGTCATTCTTTTTCTGTCCAAAGAGTAACAATAAATGTATTTTATCATGCCTTTTAACTGAGCGGCGATAAGATTAATGGAGTCAAAAATGACTGGTGTAGAAGAGAATACAATAAAATAAACAGTGAGGTGAGAGAGGTATTTTTTAACCATTTACATGGATCTTTTAGGGTATATTGAGTTTGTGCTGATGTTTGTAATGTTGAAAAATATTAGTTAACATGAAGTTGATCAACTCAGGTAAACTTTTTAAGTCCTTTATTGCGATTTATTACTCTTGTGAACAGTGAACAGGTAGTCAGTCCATACAAATGTACTTCCGAAATAGGATTTTTCGTCATTTCTATCTGGTTTATATTGGTATCCACAATATTGTACACACCATTTCATAATTTTTTACTTTAAAATTATTTGTAACAAGTAAAAAAGTATAGTCGGTCAAGCCAGACCATATAATACCCTACACCCAGTATATGTATAAAACAGGTTTTCAGAAATTGGCATTATATGGGAGATATAACCTATTGTGGACCGATCATCCAAAAATTTAGTGTCATAATGTCTGTGAATATATGGAATATAAGATTTATGGAGGTTAAAGTGAATTACGAAGAGGGTCTTATATGGGAGTTTCGACTAATTATGGACCGACCATTATAAAATGAAGTGTCATTATTTCTGTATATAAGAAACTTATTTGTGTTGAATGTTTTTGAGAAATTTATAACCGTTAAAGTGATTTTCGAAAGTGTGCCTTATATGGGAGCTATGACTAATTATGGACCGATCTGCACAAAATTTGTAGATGTGATTAGGATTCATTTACCACTCATTTGCGGGGAAATTTGTGTGGATACTTGCATAATTCAAACATTTATGATCGTTAAACCCCAATTTCGGAAGGGCTTTTGTAATGGAGCCAGGTGAAATAATTCACCGATTGCCACCAGTTTCAATCCCATTCGTCCTTGGGGCGAAAAAATATCATGTACCAAATTTTATCGAAATATCTTCAAAATTGCGACCTGTACTCTGCGCACAAGCTTTACATGGGCAGCCAGTCAGCTAGACGGACGGACGGACGGACATCGTTACTTACATCGTCACTTACTGAGTCGATCCGTGTACTTTAAGGTGGGTGTTGCACCAATATTTCTGGGCGCTACAAACATATGCACAAATCCAATCCCCCACTATAGTGGTGTAGGGTATAAACAGTTATGATAAAAGTGGGGAGGGTATATTGAATTTGTACTGATGTTTGTAACATCCAGAAATATTGGTCCAACACTCACCCACCGATCGACTCAGAATAACTTTCTGAGTCGATTTACCAATGTCCGCCTGTCTGTCCGTCTGTCTGGCTGGCTGTCCATGTAAAGCTTGTGCGCAGAGTACAGTCCGCAATTTTGAAGATATTTCGATAAAATTTGGTACGTGATATTTTTTTGGCCCAAGGATGGATGGGATTGAAACTGGTGTAAATCGGTCCATTATTTCACCTGACCCCCATACAAATGTCCTTTCAAAATTGGGGTTTACCGATCATAAATGTTTGAATTATGCAAGTATACAAACAAATATCATCACAAATGAGTGGTAAATGAAGCCAAATCACATCTGCAAATTTTGTGCAGATCGGTCCATAACTACTCGTAGCTCCCATATAAGGCTCACTTCCGAAAATTACTTTAAAGAGCATAACTCTCTCAAAAATGTTGGTATCCAAATAATATTTAACGCAAATGTATTTCATATGTATAAAAATAATATGGTACAATTTTATTATGATCGGTCTATAATTAGTCGAAACTCCCATATAGGACCCTCTCCGTAATTCACTTTAAGCTCCATAAATCGTTTAAAAGTATTTATATCGAGATAAAGTTTAACATACAAAATTTTTATATTCACAGACATCATGACACTAAATTTTTGGATGATCGGTCCACAATAGGTTATATATCCCATATAACGCCCATTTCTGAAAAACTGTTTTTACATATAATGGGTGTAGGGTATTATATTGTCGGGCTTGACCGATTATACTTTCTTACTTGTTTGTTTAAGAAATTGGTCTTGGCACCTTTCTATTTTAAATTGCAGCTTCAATCTAACGTTTTTTTTTTAATAAGCTCGATGTGGTTATTTTATTGTTTGGACAACATACATACTCGTATATGTATGTATGTATTTTAGTCAGCATGAGAATCTGGAAATGAAAATAAGAAAATATTGTCAAACAGCGTAAGGTTTTTCACTAGATGAACTCTAGGGGGAGTATTCGAACCTATGGGACATGTTGCACAGGATCCAAGATGTAGTAAAAAACACGTAAAGAGAACTCTTTTATTTATAGAACCTCAGTGGCAAAGCCACTTAAGAGCTCCATCCCAATTCAAAGAAATCTATGAAAAAAATTCAATATAGAAAAAGCCATATGCTTTAAAGAAGAACTAACAGTCCCGGAATTCTTTTGCCCATAGAAAAAGCAATAATTTTCTGGAAGAATATTCTCTGAAGCGTTAAATCAAAATTTTGTAGGTTCGGATCTGATGAAAAAACTGCCATGTAATACGTTTGAAAAGTAAACGGGTTTAGAAATAACTAAAGGTATAGTCACACACAGCAAATATTTACTCAAAAAAGTATAACCACTTGTTTTAGCACAAATTTGTTTGACGTTGTTTACTATTACAAGAGTTTTGCAAGATAAAACGGCATCAAATAAAATAAAACTAAATACTAATTTTTATTCTTTTTTTAAAAAGTTTACAATTAGTACTCGCAAGAGGAAAAATTCTCAATTAGTATATAAAAAAAGTTAAATATATGAAGTTTGAAAATAAACACTATTAGACACAAAGGATGCTGATGACGGCTTTAGCAGGCCAGTAAATACATTACATTTTGCTAGCGTCTATTTGTACATTTCTATATGATTTTACATTTATGCTTTCCAACGGAAAGCTAATGTGAAACATATAACAAAAATGTACAAATATAAATAGTAGTGTACAATTGTTTTCAAATGAATTGTATTTAACTTGAAGTAAAAACTTCGAATAAAAATTTTATAAATCTAAATATTTATTGTGTCCTGTAAACGGAGTTTTTTTTAATAAATAAACGAGTTCAAAAGTATTTCATTCGGCAAATATTTACCAAGTGTGACCTTAACAGAGGCAAATATTTGTTTTAATTGGAAACAGATACCAAGTGTGCTAACCTCGTGTCCGCCACTTATGTATATTACATAGACGCAAATAAAAAAAATGCAGTTGAAAGAATGAAGTTGAACGAATAATGATATACTTATATATACACAGTGTCATTTGCTGGAATTTTAACCGGAACTAGTTATGTGTCAGTTAATGAAGGTTTACGAAAACGAGATCAGTATGAGACAAGTTATATTACTTCACACTATTATATGGTCAAAGACGACCAAGTCAAGACTTTAAACACACATTTTAAGATAAAGTGCTTAAGTGTCAGGTCAATTAAAATTATAATCACAGATAATCAAACATTTTTTTAAGTGTACTAAAACAAATATATAAATCTTTAAATCGTTATTAACAATTATTACCTTTATCTTCTTTATATTTTCCATATGCTATTAAAATGGCGATGAAAAATATTATTGAAAAAATTGCAACCGTTAACAAAAACATATTACGTTACGTTTTTTTTTTTAATCTCAATCGCAAAATCCAAACAGAATATGAGTAACTAAACTGCAAGTACTTCTATGTGAAAATGATTGAAATACACTGATGAATGTATAAATATTAAAGAGGTTTTTAGCCATCACAAAAACAAAAAAGGTAACAAGTAAAAAAATTATCTGTGATTGATATGACGGTTTAATGTTAAGTTTTATTTAAGGTACGATCACACTTGACTAATATTTGCCGAAAAAGACGCAACCACTAAAGAAGATATATTTATACTCGTTTATTTATAAAAAAAAACTTCGTTTATTTAGGACAGGGCACAACAAATATTAAGTTTAATTTTTATTTGATGCTGTTTGATCTTGCAAAACTCTTGTAAGAGTAAACAACGTCAAACAAATTTGTTCTAAAACAAGTGGTTACGTTTTTTTAAAATAAATAAATAAATATTTGCCAAGTATGACCGTACCTTTAGTAACATTTGACAAACAAATATTAAATAGAATTTGTCATAGCAGGCCAGATTGTAAAATAAATTTTCTGAAATATGTTTGTTGCCAATTACTTTGCAATAGAAATCACTGTCGGTTGTTATAAAAATTTTTAATATTCTTTGTGCAACTTTGAATTTATTCAGAAAAAACGTATGATTTTCGAATATAAATAAATCTTATTTCAATTATTGTAATAATTGAAATAATAAAGGTCGAATAAAAATACATATTTAAATCTTATTTCATTTAGTTTTGTCACATCACAAACTTTTTTTAAATTTCAACTAGTTTTTTGTGAATGTGCTTCACTCTTTTCGATTTATATTGACATTTAATTTTACATTTCCAATTTTTAAGAATTACGATTTACCTTGTTCCTGTCGTCGCAATTTGCGATATGCCTTAAAAAACCAAATAATGAAAATAGCAATTAAACAACATGACAGAAAAACATACATGATTACACGACACTTTCTGATACATAAAAATATTCAAATATGAACAATCACAATTAATTCGGTTATAACGACTTGCACACGAAAATTATACCAACCAACTGATATTATTTATTGGTCTTTCAATGGTGCTTTTAAAGCTTTGAAAGGAAGATAAAGCATATTATGTATCTCGAAAACTATTGATAAAAATCGCTGATTATGTGCAAAATAGAAACGTTTGACTTTGTAGAAGAAATGGGGTGGGAATACGAAAATCATTTTAGATTAAATTAAAACAAAGAAGACAATCTGCTTTCACACTTATCAATTCTGACTTGTCACGGCAAGTATTTTTGGATGAGAAGGGAAAAGAGAATAAAGAGGTACAGGGTAGGGTTTCATGCATGTACACTGCGCGTCATCAGGTTAGCGTCCCCCATTCGCTCGTTTGTTTTTGATTTTTCTATTTTTTTATTGCACACAAATTTGTTATTTTGGTTTTGCGAATATTATGTGTGATTACACTCACAACAAATTAAAGCGCGAAAGAAGAACCGTTACATATTATTTGCTATTTTGATTTCAGTTATTCCATATATTTTGCGTCATCAGATTAGCGCCCCCAAATTATTTTTAATTTTCTTGCTTGTTTTGACAATCACGGTTACCAATTTTTTTGATTAAATTAAAATATTATTTATCTTTAAATAAATGCATAAAATGGGAAGAGGGACAGTTTTATCTTTGAAAGAAAAAGCTAAGATTGAGGCTTACCATGATTTTGGACTATCCTTTCATAAAATTGCTAAAAAAAAACTGGAAGGCACATAAAAACGGTCGTTAGTTTTCTTAAAAATAAGGAACACTACGAAAAAAACTTCAAAGGCGGCAATAATCGAGTGCTTTCCTAAGCAGACAGGCGAGCAATACTGAGGCAAGCATCAAATTCGCACGACTCGTCTACCAAAATCAAAGACAAAACTGGTATTAAGGCGAGCTTGTCAACCGTTCAAAGAGTAACAAAAATTAGAAAATAAAAACACCACTTAATATACTACGAAATGAAATGCGGCTAAATTTTGTTCGAACACACATGACGTGGTCTAATGAGTGGCATTACGTTGTCTTTGCAGATGAAAAGAAATTTAATTTAGAAGGGCCCGATGGATATAATTATTACTTTCATGACCTACGTAAGGAGAAGCATTATTTGGACCGCCTGCACAGCCGAGTGGGGGGTTTAATGGTGTGGGGAGCAATATCCTACTATGAAACCTGCGAGTTGCAGTTTCTAACATCTCGTATGAATGCGGAAAACTACAACAGCGTTTTGAAAACGGCTTTTCCCCACTTTCAAAACTTATTTTCTAATTTAAGGTGGTATTTTCTGTTGGATAATGCTCCAATTCATATAGCCTGATCCGTGAAATCGTGGATTCAGAGCCAAAAAGTTGACGTCCTTGAATGGCCACCATATTCACCCGACTTAAATATCATCGAAGACGTCTGGGGATGGTTGGCTAGGAAAGTGTACGAGTCCGGAAAACAATACGAAACAACAACAGAATTAATCGAAGGCATCAAATACGCTTGGTCCACCATTTCGTTGGATTATATTGAAAAACTATATAATTCAATTCCCAATCGAATTTTTGAAGTGATTTCTAGCAAAGGCGGCAGCACCACTCATTACTAATTATCCTTAGTACTGTTTAAAAAATAATATGTAAGTATTAAAAATCTGTACAATTGTTCAAAATGCTAATTTAATTGAAAATATTGCAGATGGCGCTATTCTGTTGACAAATTTTTTAATTCGTTTTTTAGTATATAGTTGTTTTTCTTAAAAATGAATTAATATATTATCTTTAATGCTTCAGCAGCCATTGTTGTTTTATTTTAAAGAGAATTGATAAAAGTCTACTGAATAAAAACTTTAAGGTTATAGCTCAATGGATTCAGATAATATTTGATGTTAACGATCTGTGAAAGGGGGGTGCGCTAACCTGGGGGTTAATTCTCGCATTCGTATGCGAGTAAATTTTCATTCGAACGTTCGAATTTTTTAACATTTGGGATTCTCTCATTCGATAGCGAATAAAATGTATCGAAATTTCTAATGATGGCATTCGATAACGAATGATTATTCGAACGCAACCTTGCGAGTTTTTACTCGTAAGCAAAGAAGCATTCGAAATACCATTTTTTTAATAAACAGAAGAAAAAAAAAGAAAATGTTAGTAAAAAATTTGTTACTTACTTTAAAAACTATTATAATATTAATAATTTTATTACTTTTAGATCAAAAATATCAAAAATAAATTTTACCTATGCTTGCTTTGTGAGCCTAAAACGTCTTTTGAGTCTAGAAAAACACATACATACATTAATACATACGTATGTATGTATATATGTAAGTACTTATTTATACTTACTCATTGTTTGTCAATCTTAAGGGTTCGGAGGTGTTTGTTATTTGTTTCCTTATGTCAATAATGTTTTCAATCTCGTCAGAATTAGAATACGATGAGTAAAAAAACACAACTGGATCCATTTTTAATTTAAAATATTTTCTTTTAAAAATTTTGCTTTTACTTGAGTTATTTTTTGCAGAACCATATGTTTTTTGTTTACATTTTCTTTTATTTTATTCAGTGTTGTAATACGTACTTATTTAAGTTTTTTACAACACTGAAGCAATGAATCGATTCGATTCGTATCGAGTACCATCATTAGAAAATTTTGCACTGTCGAAATAAATTTCGATTCGAAAACAATTTCAATCACGACTGCCAGAATTAGCCCCCTGATGACGCGCAGTGTAAATTTGCATTAAAAAGTACGAAAATAGAATTGATGTTAGTGAATGAAATGGCAAGTTCAAAAGAGAATTGAACTGAAACTGAAGAGTGTGAAACAGGACTAAAACTCTCATTTCAAATGTAAACAAATGTCGCGTGTAGGAAAATATGTCAAATTTATTAAAAGAAATGTTAAAATAATTGACTTCAATTTAAGCAAATAAAGGGAAAGAGAAAAAACGTGACATTGGAAGTTATTAAATACTTTAATTATAACATTAAGTTATTAAATTAGTCATGGTAAACAAAACAATCATACAACTAATAACGGTATGTATTACTCTCCTCAACAGTGGATCTAAGTGCAAATTGTTCGGCCAGTTGAAGACTTTTTAGATTAATACGAATACAGCCCCATAAAATCACCACAGATTAATAAATCAAAAATAATGCTGTAAACCAAATCGTATCGGCCATTCTTTTTTATTTTTACTTAATTTGTTTTGTGCTTTATTAAAAGTTAACTAAATGCAACCAAGACAATCTTTCACTGCATCGACTCTTTTTATTCGTTGAGCATTTCGTGGAAACGAATAAATATAAAATAATAAATTTTTTTTTGCACTTTATGAAAGTAATTTCACAATTATTTGCTTATCGACAAAGTAGGTATGTATATATGTACTTCAAATTCATACAGACGATAATAATAGATTAAAGTATATTGAACGGTATGATTATGTTTTTAGTTGAGTCATTAGAAATTTTCAATTTATTTTCTAATACTTAGGGTGGCACATAACATCATACATAGTAGGTCTAGTTAATATTGTGTCATGGGATTAAAATTATTAATGATTTTAACTAATTTCTATACCATAGTTCTAACAATGACTCATGAGATTAAAATGTTTAAAGATTTTGATTAATTTTTATACATAATAGTTTTTTTTATTGAAATCAGATAATGGAATCTGCCTATAAAGTTCAGTACTTTTTAAAGATTTAGGTACAGTAACAGTGATAAACTATATTACTGATAATAACAATAAACTGACAAAATCCTCACCATTTATCCATGATTCTTGAATGTTTTTTATTACAGCTGTAATTCCAATTTTTCATATATCAAAGAATCTGCAAATGCTAGCTAGCACTTTACTAATTGTCGCATTTTGTGTTCTGTTCGAAATTAATTTTAATAAATTATAATTTTTCATGAATTTATAATTGAATGTACTTAATAGCCTTTTAACACTTGTCAACATCTTACATCTACCATCAATTTGCGAAGATGTTGAAATTAAGAAATGTACAGAGCTAAAAATCAACATCTTCACATGGTGTTCCTAACTCATTTTTTTCCCATTTACATTTTCCGATATTTTTAGTAGCCAAAACTGATATTGAAAATTAAATTTAAGTTACATCACTAACAAAAGTAACTTTTACAGCCAACAAAAAAAAAAATAACAAACAAAATTAAATTTGAATTTTTTAAATCATCATCATCTTCCTCCAGTACACATTCTATTAATAACCCTATACAATGCAATAATATTTGGGTTTGCTCTTTCAATCAATCAATCCTATTATTAAATCCTTTTCAAAATGCATTTTACTTTTTAAAAGCGGCGTAGTTTTTGTTTATTTTGTCTACTTAACTAATGGTAGATGGTAGATGTTGCAAGTGTGAATGCATGTTTCACATTTTCAACATCTTCCATGCGTTTCTCCTAAGTCCCGGTTTACATTATGAAATTTTTGTCGCTGCGATTCTTGTCGTATCTTCTTTAAAATTGTATTTGAGTCTACATTGTGAAATTTTTGTTGCAGATATTTTTTGTGGATGTGGACATGTTTTCATATATTTTGTAGCTAGCACATACATTCATACATACATGTATGAAAATAAAAAACAACGAATGAGGGAACAAAGCGTGTCTCACGAGTACATGCATATGTGTACCCCTTTTTATACGACTCACCGCTCTCGTCTACAAAGCTAGAATCGCAGCGACAAAAATTTCATAATGTAAACCGGGACTAAACCTATGCAAGTGTGAAAAGACTATAATAAGTCTGCCAATTGATGCTAATTTGTCATACATATTTTCTGAACGTGATGATGACGATTTTTATTAGTTATGGTACAAATAATTTTGGCATTTTTGAAACACCGTTTGGGGATAGTACTGTGAAATCATCTGGTAAGAGAAACCAGCTTGAAAAAGTTATTATTTTATTGAAAACCCCTACAAAACTGTAGAGCTTCACTCTTTTTTGAATTTTAAGAATTCGGGATTTTTGATTTTTATTAAAACAAATTGATTTATTACTAATAAATATTATTTATTTTAAAAAAGTAACTTATATTATATACAAGGTAGCGCAAAAGTAAACTTCCAATCAGGTGATCTTGCTGGCCAGTGCAAATCGCCAAAACGGGAGATTAGGCGCCCGGGAAATGCATCCTTCAGCATATCGGTTGTGGCACGTGCAGTGTGTGCCGTTCCACTGTCCTGTTGGAACCACATGTTTTCCAATCCCAATTCATCAAGTAGCGCAAAATTTATAGCATTTTCTGATAGGAGGATTACTTTTGTGCCACCTTGTATATGTATGTAAATATGTTTGAAAACAAACATTTTCTGTCCTCATAGCTATAATTTTTAAATTTACTAAGAGTTACTAACATTCGCCTCTAACTTCTACTTTTCGCCTTTAATTGCTAAATAAATTTAAAAGCAATATAATATCATCGTTTGATCTTAGAAAAGCTTCTTAAAAATATTAAGACATCAAAAGTAAAGATAATCTTAATTTAATTTTGTTACCAATATATGACGCTGACAAAAAACATCGTTCACATTCAACTTGTGGGCAAAACTGTGTGCGGATTGCATTTCTCATCCTCCGAAACAAATAATTATACATATTTCTTATATGTACAATATTTGATTCCGTATCATTATAGACATTATAAATAAGGTGTCGTTTCGCAATTAATGAAATGAATTTCATTAATTTCTAATAACAAACATTTCTATTTCATTAGTAAATTCACTCTTTAATTTTGGTTTTTTTTTTCAAAAAATTTTGATAAGTTTTGAGTAAATAATCTCGCTTTCTTAATTTTACCAGTTCATCGTTTATAATAAAATCTTTTTTTGATATCTCTTTGTGCTTAAATAAAAAAATTATATTTTTCTGAATCTTTTACACATTAACTAATTTATAAATTCCGGATTCGGGATTTTCGGGATCGGGGCTTCTGGATTGGCATCCCTGGTCAATAAAGAGACAGTCGAATCGATAACGGGTCGAGATTACTGAAATAACCCTTCCATTTAGCAAAAATATGATTAAAGAATAGACAAGCGTGGTCATTTGAGTGCTGCAAAAAAAAATTGTGAATTTTGACCGTCCCCAACTCTAGAATTGTTCTATGGATTAGGATTATAGGTTATAACGTTATATAAACTATAATATATAATATATAACGTTAAATGACGCAGCAATGGATCTGATGTTTGAAGTGCATTTACAATGGGAAAATATGAATTTTTTCAGTTTGTGCAAAAATTTTGCATTAAATAATATTTTTTTTTTAATTTTAATGTTAAATAATGTAAATGTCTACGAAATTATCAATCTAATAAGTTATAAAAGACAAAAATCGATTAACAAGTTTAAAAATTGTGAGAAATATTTGAATAAAATCATAATTTAATTTTAATATATGGGTATTTCCATGAAATGGTCCACCGTGACTTAAAAAATCACAACGCTCGCATAATTTTTTTTAAGGAAAAAATTAAATTAGATTAATTGTAGTATATTTTTATTTTTAATTTTTGAATAAAAGTTTAATTTTTTGGTAAAAAAAATATATATACATACATATATGTATATAAAATTACTAAAATATGTATGAAAGTAAAAAGTGTCACGTGCGTAATCAAAAAATTATTTTTTTCTTAGCAAATTTATGCATACTTGTTTTTGAACAAAGCATGATTATAAAGGTCCATTATTAACCTTTATAAAAACATTTTTTCTGAAATAAAAATTTTATATAATCCGCTTAATTTCGCACTTTTTCTTACGGCTCTAAAAGGCACTTCCATTTTTTGTCACGTGCGTAAGTCAACTTTGATTGCATGGAACTTGGGTACCCAGTGCTCAATTTTCCAATATATATAATTTTTGAAAAGTCTCATCACATACAATGAACGATTCTATAATTCCATTCTAAAATTCCAATCCATTTCCATTTTCACAATATTCAAAGACAATTAAACGTCTACAAATGTCGCGTGCATACCCATGGAAACACCCATATCCGTATTTAATTGTATATGAGTTTTTATCTTCGTAGCATAACGTTACCCTATTATATAGTATAGTCAAAATTTTTTTAATTTTTATAAGCCATATATTTGCACAAATTCAATAAGGTTCATCTAAAATTTGATATTATAATGTGATTATGATACACTTTTAACCTAATATTTTCAAAGTAGTCCATTAAATATTTGCAATCTACATATATCCAATATTTACCTCGTCGTGATCTATTTTGATTTTGATGCCTCCGCCGACTACCATGATTCGAAAAGAGCGAAAAGATATACATAGTTGCAACAAACACAACAAATAATAATATTTGGGAGTATCAAAACCGAATCCCTTTTTAGTTCTCCTAAGTAGTTCGGTATTGAAATTAGTAGAACCAGAGTTATGGATCAAAATGTGACACATTTTTCTTGCTATATTTTTAAATGTATGTATAATACAATGAAAGTTTGTATACGTTGTATTTATGATAAAAGAAGAAAGTGTGAGGAAAATAGTAAGAATAGGTCTATGATTTCCCCATACCAAAATCTTCCCGAAATATTGCTCAATTATACATAAATGCCTATAAAATTGGAATATCAATACAAAATTCAGCAGAAATAAGTTTCATGCAAAAAGAAATTGCAAAACGAATTTTTTTTTTAGTTAGGTCGATGTTTGACCATATACCCCATATAAAGTCCACTTCCAAAATTCACTTAAATACGTATAAAACTGATATAAAAAAGAAAGTGTGGCCTATGATTTCTCACAGCCATGTTTGACCATAGATCCCATATAAAGTCCTTTTTCAAAATTCACTTAAAACTGATATAAATAATAATATAAAAAATGGTAAAAAAAACTAATGCTAAATTTTGACATAAATAATCCTTATAGGTAAATAAATTGTTGTATTAAATTTTATGGTGGCCGGCCCATAATTTTTCATAGCTCCCATACAAGGTACCGACTCAAATCTTTGCACAGATGATTCACATAAACAATCCCACAAAATTTTGTGAATTTCGGTCCATTTTTAACCGTATCCCCCATATAAAACCCTCTTCCGAAAATCACTTTAATACTCATAAATCTCTCAAAAATAACGGTATCGATCCAAAATTTTACACGGATCATTTACATACATGCCTACATCAAACTGCTGAATTTTGAAAATATCGGTCCATATTTGACGTTATTATGTCGAAATTCCTGTTACGCATTAAAATCACTGTTCCAAAATTTAAGAAGATAATCCCATACTTTGTCATAGCTGCCATATAAGAACCATTTCAGAAAAACAAATAAAGCCACAAAAATGTCTAATAAATATCGATATCGAACTAACTTTTATATGGATCAGTAATTTTAATCTAGAAATCATACTAATATCGGTTATAAGGCAATTATGCTACTGCTACTAATTGGCAATAGCTCCCGGATTAAGTCCACTTCCGAACATACTAAACAACCATAGAATTCTTGTAAATAACGTTATTGAGATGAAATTCAACCAAAATAAGCCTCAAATACGTAGAAATCACACTAGTGGATACTGGATTTAGAAGCTATCAGTCCATAACTGGTCCACTTCTACTAAGCCACCCATAAATGTTTTGTAAATAATATTATTGAGATCAAATTCAAACACAAAAGCCTAACCTTACATCTCATCCTTTTTTATACTCCGTTTTATACTCTGTTTCTTAACTTGTTGTGAATATGGAGAAATGTTCTTTTAATTTTATAAATTGTTAAATTACACTTAAGATTATTAGAAAATCAGACAAAGTCTATATATTATGGTAAGAATTGGTAGCTACATCAATTGTAATGGTCAAAATTAGATAAAATTTTAAAACATTTAAAATAAATTCTGTTGTTCGTAAAATTGTCTTTCAAACAATATATGAAATATGAATAAAATTTGGACTAAGACTGAATAGCAAACACAGATTAAGGATATTCTAGTCCTATAACCAGTGTAGTTTCTGTATTTCTTATTATGTTTAGGTGGAGGTTATTAAAGATTCGGCACAGCCGAATATAGCACTCTAACTTGTTTGTTTATCAATTTTATAAGCATTTTAATTAAAGTGATTAAATTCAACTAACTTTCTTTAAATTATAAAAGTATGGTGTTGATAATTATTTTAAATTCAAACCTTGTTTTTAGCAACAGTTAAGACGAATATTTAGATTACACTACAACTTTAATTTAATTTTAAATGAGAAATAAATAAAAAAATTTTTTTTTTAAGAAACGCTTTTCTTTACCTTAATATATTGATCAGTTGTGAACACAAAATAAATATGAATTCTAAAAAAATCGACTAAAAGTCAAAAAATAAGAACATTTCAAACAACATAAATTTTTAAATCAAAATGGAAAAAATCTCACACATCCCTTAAAGAAAAGCGTGGGGCGCGTTAGTATGAAACAAAATGCTCAATTATTGAAAATGCTTTTATTTAGCTTCACTTCGGAAAATCAAATCTTGTAACGGATTTTATCCTGGTGAATGCCTGCAAAGGGAATATGTATACCTGCAAAGTTTCATCCATTTGCATTGAGTAAAAGGCGGTTAAATTAACGTTACAAGATTTGATTTTCCGAAGTGAAAGTAAAGAAAAGGTTTTAATACAACAAACGAAAGTGGGATTTATCATTTTAAATTCAGAACATAATACAAGACTTAATTATAATTATTGTCTATTTTTTAGATTAAAATTGCCCATTTCATTAATGAAAGATTAATCGTCAAAACAGTTTCGCATGCATGTGTGTGAAGATAAATATGCCTAGTTAAATATGTTTTTGAAAAAATATAGCATGCGATAATAAAGTATGTAATACACAAATTAGGCACATTTTTGCTGAAATTTAATACTTTTAATAAAATTTTACAACAAAATACATTATTTGTATTAATTTTTAAATTTTAAATATGAAATAAATGTGCTGATAAAATTTTACTAATTTAAAAACACATAAGGTTGGTATATTATCGAAGAAAATATATTACTCTGAGCAAATCTTACCATATCGGGAAATAAAACCAAGTGGGAATAAAAATAACCAATAGTGCTATTGACCGGCACAAAGCGTTTTTCCGAATTGTATTTGTGAAAAATTATATTCATATCAAAGTCAATATTCTCATATATAAGTTCTCTGAGGGATATTGTATTATCCCTGAAGAAGCTATCCATTGTGATAGCGAAATATTGGATATTAAAATATATAAATATACCTATAGAACATTTTTATATAAATATTAAAAGTGACCTAATTGCTTGAAAAACTAAATTATAGAAAATTATAATCAAAAAATGAACTGAATAAATCGCAAAAAGAGAGAAAGCTTTGAATTATTACCTGAAGTACGTTTAGGGCAGCGTATGAATGTCTTACATACTAATAATAGACAGAATGGCACTATGGCTGAGAGTGATACAAACAGTATTATTTCCTCAAACTTCAGAGCCATTGTGAATAGAATTTGGTTTAATGAAACGTTCACAAATAAACTAATTTAAAAATCGCCGTAATCGTAATCACACTCGCTAAGCATTTAAACAATATGTTAAAAATAGATGATAACTAGTTAGATAACTGAGAGCGATAAAGCTCAGTCTGCTGTCGACCACCGAATGCATGAGAATGTATTGGCATGCGATCAGTGTTACCACTACACATACATATTTCAAACTACATATAATTGATTGTTAAATTACACATGAGTAGAAAAATGATACATAATTGTTAACATTTAAAGCTAAGTTTATATCCGATGTAAACTACAAATAAAGCTTTATAAATAACCAAAATGTTAAAACTCCTTCATATCTACAGTATATACTGCTGTATAATATTTATTATTTTCGATACTTAGGCCGCGTTTTCACTATGTTTTCACTATGTCATTTTTGTTGTCAAATTGTCCAAATTGTTGGCAATTGTATGAAAACGGGTTCTCATATGGCGTCATCTATGTTTGCAATCATGATTTGACAACAAAAATGACATAGTGAAAACCAAGCATTAAGAAATTAACTAAAACAATTTTTTTTAGTTAAATTTAACTCCAACTTTTCTGTTAAATTTGTGAGTTAAATTTTAAATTGGATGAAAAAGAAACATTCTAACTAACAGTTGGAGCAATAGAAAGATTTTTTCTCACGCTGAAACAAAAAGTTGTGTTGAATTTTCTTTGGTACTACCAAAAATTAAAAAGCGCACCAAAATTTAAAAAAAAGCGCACCGCGCACCAACTAAAGAATTTTTCTCACCAAAAATTTAAAAAAGCACCAAAAAAGGTGCGAAACGCACCAAGTTGACAACGCTGGTCCCGGATCACACACTTCCACTTTTGCTGCACAACTTTTGAGTTTGTTGGTGAGAGGGGAAAGAAGAGTGGTCCCCTCTCTCTCTCTCTCTCTTTTTTCCCCCTCTCATCCACAAACTCAAAAGTTGCGCAGCAAAAGTGACAGTGTGTGATACGGGACTTAGTTGCCTTCTTATTGACAGTTTTATCTTCTTCCGTTCTATGTATGTATGTACATATGTACATATTCTATGATATGTACATATGTACATATTCTATGATAAACTAGTGTGACCATATATACTCGCATATGTAGCTCTAATGTGGAAGACAGCGTTGTCAACTTGGTGCGTTTCGCACCTTTTTTGGTGCTTTTTTAAATTTTTGGTGCGAAAAATTCTTTAGTTGGTGCGCGGTGCGCTTCTTTTAAATTTTGGTGCGCTTTTTAATTGTTGGTGGCACCAAAGCAAATTCAACACAACTTTTTGTTTCAGCGTAAGAAAAAATCTTTCTACAATAAAATTTTTTTTGTGTATTTCGGTGCGTGCGTTTTTTAATTTTTTCGAAAATGTGATGAAATCTTTATTTTTCTAATGTTTAATAATTTAATAAATTTAATATTTTAAATACGACTGTATGATAAATGAAATCAAATTCTTCAAAAATCTTTGTTTGAAAATCAAATTAACATTTTAAACATGTAAATAAAAATTCTTGTATAGCTTGATTGTTTGGTCTACTGAACTGTAGACGAACAACCAGGGTTAGATACCAGTGGAATCCTAACAAATTTTATTGGAAAAAATCAAATAAAAGTACTTTAACTAGAAAACAAAAATATATAAAAAAAGTACCAACTAGGTACTGAAATTAACTTTTTTATCAATTAGTACTTTAGTTCCAAATATCATATTGTGAGTTAATTTTTGAGTGGTTAAATGCTTATTTTATCTTTATTAGCTTATTACTTTTACTAATAATCGTTGATAAAAAGTTTTTTTTTAGAATTTATGATATTAAAAAATTTTAAAATAATTCAATAAATTTGAAACAAAAACGAAATTCTAAACTTGGTGCGTTTTTTCTCCATTTTGGTGCGTTTTGAAATTTCAAAGTTGACAACGCTGATGAAAGAACTAGAGTTGAAAGTGCAAAAAAATATACATATGTATTAATAATAATTACTCTCTCACAAATCATATGGTTAAACAACAACAAAATACAGATTAATCAATGTTTTTTGTTGTTGCTATAATACGATTTTTGACAATATACTTAGGTTTTTATCTCTCAGTGTCGCTTCTATTTATATATGTAGGCATGGTGCAACTATATCATTCGACAGCATAGCGCCAGCTGATTATTTTTTGCTCTATTCATGGTGAAATTGAAAATGTCAAAAAGTTGTTTACAAATAGTCAAAGTTTATATAAAAACGTTACAAAATTATTTGTTGTTGTTTACAAATAGTCAAAGTTTATATAAAAACGTTACAAAATTATATTGTTCTTGTTTTGTTTTTGAAAAATTGAGTTTTTGTCGCTGTTTTATCTGCGTAAAATAGCTTAAAAGTATTAAAAAAAACTATATTATAGTGTGTTTGTTTTTTGAGTTGTTTTGCTAAAAATGTTAGTTTTTTTTTGTAAGATAAATATTAAGATTCCTCTTTAAAGTGATTTTTTTTTTGCTGCAAATGCGTTGTTGTTATACAATACCTATACATACATACATTAATTTTGAAAATAAAGAATTTTGCATGTTTTACTTTGCAAAATTACGTATTACTTGTATATTTAAATAAATATTATGCGTAACTTAAAGAAAATTTCTATGAGAAAATAAAAGAAACAAAAAAAATCACAATTGTTTTCTTTATTTTATGCCAGATGTTTTTGACAGTAACAAAAGTATTACACAAACAAAAATGCCTGTTTTCTTGCCTTGTTGTAATTGTTGTAGCAATGCTGTCACCTGCTTTTTTAATTTCACCATGTATGTAGGTACATTTTATTGTAAGTTTAGGGGGTTTTCAACTGCATGAAAAAGTCCCCATTTTATATAATTACACTCATTTATTTGGTGGCGTATGCATTGATAAAGTAAACTTGAAGCTAATCAGTTTGTCGATGAAAATAATAACATTTGTTAAAATTCAATATGAAAGTTCCGCAAAAAGTAAACTTTTTAATTAAACATAATAATTAAACAAGTTAGAGTGTAATATTCGGCTGTGCCGAATCTTAAATACCCTCCACATAAACATAATAAGAAATACCTACAAAAACTGCACTGGCAGTTATGCAATATTATTGAAAATTTATTTGGTATTTTATATATTGTTTGAAAGACAATTGTACTACAGAGTTTGTCTTATTTTCATAACAATCTAATAATTAAAAAAAAACATTTTTCCATATTCAGCACAAGTTAAAAAACATTATATAAAAAAAGTTAAGAGGCTTCTTGAGGCTTCTTTCGGTTGAATTTAATCTCAAAAACATTATTTACAAAAGATTTATGGGAGGCATAGTAGAAGTGGACCAATTATGGATATCTTCTAAATTCATTATCCACTAATGTTATTTCTATGTATTTCTATGTAGGCTTATTTTGCTTGAACTTAATTTCATTAACAATATTTTAAAGAGTTGTATGGTCGGTTGTTATACTCAGAAGTGGTCTTAATCCGGTAGCTATTGCCAATTATTGACTGACAGTTACAAAATCCAGTAGCATATTTGCCGTATAACCGATATTAGTATGATTTCTGGATTAAAATTTCTGATCTGTATAAAAGTAAGTTCGATATTTCTAGTATCATCGAGATATTTCTATGCCCTGTGACACCAAAGCATTTTTTCTTGTCGGTTTTAAAACCAATTCTGACAATATTGGTTTCTATGACACCCCTGATTATGTTTTTGTATAAAATTTATTTAAATAATATTAAGTAACTTTGCTTTCACAGCAAAAATTGTCAAAGAAACAATGATTAATTTCATGGTGAAATTATTTTATAAGCTGATATCAATATTCTAACAATGCAAAAACAACAGAAACAATATGGTATTTTTGTTTTTGCTTTCATGTTTGTAATGTCAACAACAACATTGTTTACAAAGAATCTTGCAAAAAAAAAAAAAAAAAATATGTACATACAATTTTTTCATTTCAAGATGACACATGTGTTTTTGTTTACAATATGTAGGTATATGTAAATATTTGCAATAAAAATAATTTATAAATTTGTTAATTTATGAAACATTTTAACTGGTTTAACTGGTTTTCCATCATATTTATAAATTCATCTGATATTCTTGCATTTTGAATATACAGTAATATCCGCTTAATTGATTTTCCGAAAATGCATAGCTTTTGGATCAATTAACCAAAAATTTATTTATCCGATTAAATAACATTAAGCCATATTTCGGGAAGATATTTGTATGGGAGCTATGAGAAACCATGGACCGATTTTTACTATTTTTCTCACACTGACTTATTTTATCATAAAAATAACGTGTACATAATTTCACGGCAATATCTGCAATATATTTCAAAATGTTGCAAGAAAAATGTTTAAAAATATCAAATTTTTATGGAGGTTGTCTGACATTTTGGTCCATAACTCTGGTTCTACTATACCGATATTACTGATTTTCAATACGAATTGCTTAGGAGAACTATAAACGGTTTCTTGTAAACTTTGTTGATTTCGGTTGTGTTTTTTGGACGTGAGAGTGTTTTGCACATACATACAGACGACGTAGAATTCCAGAAGGATCAAGAATATATGTATAGGGTTTTCCAATAAGGACTTGACAACTCAAACTTACTCTTCAGTAAATCGATTGTAACGTGTGCTGTGTGGCTTGTGGCACCGTCTTGTTGAAACCACATGTCATCCAAGTCCATGTGTTCCAATTCGGGCCAAAAATAATCGCTAATCATTGCGCGATAACGATCGCCATTCACAGTAACGTGACGATCGTTATTGTCGACGAAAAAATATGGCCCAATGACGCCGCCGGCATGCAAAGCGCACCAAACAGTAATTTTTTGTGGATGAAGTGGTGATTCGTGAAGCACATGTGGATTTTCAGCAGACCAATAACGCATATTTTGCTTATTGACGAACCCATTGAGCCAAAAATGAGCTTCGTCACTGAAGATGATTTTGCGATGAAATTCATCATCTTGGTGCATCTTCTCCAGAGCCCAATCGGAGAACGTACGTCGACTCAAATGGTCCATCGGCTTCAATTCTTGAGTCAGCTTAATCTTGTATGGGTGTAAACCCAGATCCTTACGCAAAATTCGCCATAAAGTGGTCTTGGGGATGCCCAGTTCTTGAGAACGCCGCGGAATCGACTGATTTGAATCGTTTGCTACGGACGCCTGAACGGCAGCGATATTTTCGGAACTTCGACCAGGCCGTTGTCTCACTGGCACGACAGCATCACACAATGAATATGTAGACTCAAATTTTTGCACTAAACTTGTTATTGCTTGTCTACTAGGGCGATAATTACGACCGAAAATTGGAGTTAACGCTCTTAAAGTTGCGGTCACCGACTCCGAATTTCGGTAGTACATTTTTATAATTTCCAAACGTTGTTCCTTCGTGTACTTTACCATAACGAAAATGTTAAGTTTACTGAAAAAAAAGAAAGCAACAATTAGATGATCAGTGAAATAGTGCGTTCACAATTTAAATTCAGAGTTGTCAAGTAGCTATTAGAAAACCCTATATATACTTTGTTGGGTCTCAGATGAATATTTCTCGGTGTTACACACAGAATGCAAACTTATATATACCCTCATACACCACTTATGGTGGTAGAGGGTATAAAAAAAAACGGCGGGATCCTTCAACACCACCTTGTAAAGTAATTTTACCATGATTAATTTTATTAGAAAATTTGACAATAGAATATTGTAAAACAAAAATGAAATATTGATATGGAATTTTTAAAATATAACAAGTAGTAATTAAATCACAACAATATTATTGGGAGTTAATAAAGGAGTTATTATTAAAAAGAAATGTAAAAAAGAATATATGTACATACATAAACTCATATATCGATGGCTTAATATAAAAAAGGCCTAACTCGATTTTTTGTTACTTTACAGACAAAGGAAAAAACTAAATAAAATCCGTAAAATTTTAGATACAACAAATATTTTAATACAATTTTTAATAAATAAGCAACACATATTATTTCTTATTTAATTTTTTTATTTTTGTTTTAATTAAGGCTTTATTCATTGATTTTTTTTTTTTGAAACAAAATTGAGTTAGGCCTTTTATATATTAAGCCATCGATATGTACATATACATATATAAATAGTAATAAGTTTTTAAATTAGTTGTTGTTAACAAATTCCTTATTTGATGTGATTTCTGCTTGTGTCAAATTTGATCTCATTGACAACATCTGTAATATATTTATGTCCGTTAAAACGATGGGTCTTATATAGGAGCTATGTTAAACTAAGAACCTATCCATAAATCAGTTAAACTAGAAGATATATGTAAACTTATAGATGTTCTCTTTTTATGTTTTCCTATTTCTTTTATAAATTTGTTTAAAGGAATAATATACAATTTTGATATCACATGAATGATATTTGAAAGGCGCTTGTTAGATATTTTAGCTTAAGTTTGATCAGCATATTCTGTATTGCTTTTTTCGACCAATTGCTATAAAAATTTAAAAAGAATCTTTTAATCAGTTGATCTGCGTACCAGCTTTGTAGCGGCTAGTCCTAGATCAAGTAAATAACATTTGTTTCAAACATTGCTAGCACTATTCTAAGGGGTTTTACAGCAAGAACGTTGTTTTATAACAAGGTCATATTAGAATAACAGGAACGTTTTGACATTTATCTTGTTGAACTTTGACAATTCCCAGTAAAAAAAATGTTAGATTTGAGGAAGCTAAACATTGACCTAACTGCTACCATATTCGCTTACTGGGAAGTAAATGAAAACAAATAGAAACCTTATTGCTATCCCTTGCAGAGAAGCATCTTGTAAGCAAAAAAAAATTAAGGAACTATTGATCTTGCTCTGATCCCTTACGAGGAGCAGGTTGTATAGCAGAGACATACATATGCACTTCCAGGTAAGAATTTGATATATGAAAATCATGCCCTCTGGGAACGGGAATTTACCTTCACTGAATTACATTGAATTCAATTTCGCTCAAAAATTGTATTAAAGTCTTAAAAGTTCACCATGAAAATAGTGCATCTAAAAAAGCTGAATTTTTAGTAAAATCAGTTTTATTTATGTGGACACGTCAACAAGCAAAACTGCCGCATTTGGACTTCTGAAATTCCAAAAGCAATTGTGGAGAAGCCCCTGCATGGTGAACGTATCACTGTATAATGCGCTATGGTTTTTGGACAATTTGATTTGGATATCGAGAGTTTTTAACAGTTCACCTATTATTGATGATATGAATGACATGTCATCAATAACAGGACGATGTCACAAGTAATCAATTTATTGCAAACCGAGTTTCCCGAGCGCATAATATCACGAAATTCAACTGTTAATTGGCCGCTACGATCAGGTGAATGAATACCAGTGGATTATTTGTTAATAGAGTTGATAGACAAAAATATGACAGTCTGCTTTTAATTTTTTCTAAACTTCATTAATAATTTAAGTGACAGTTATCATTAATATAACAATATGTTAATAACAGCAAATACCATTCTTGTTTTTCTACTTATAAAGAGATAACATAATTTTTTCACTACTCAATTCTAAGGTTGGCTGCCTTTATTAGCGGAATAATAACTGCCATATTTATAAAAAATTAAAGTAGACTTCAAGTGTACTTTAAGAAAATTTTGTACGAATTAAAATGAAACACTGCAATTTCACAATTTATCAAAATGAGCAAAATCAATAAATTTATTTAAAATGAATTGAATATTTGTGTAATGTCTTTCTTTCAAATTTATTTTAATTGGTAGCGTAGCAACGCGCGTAGGGCACGGTGGCCTTGAACCTAACTTAATTGGGGGGATAAGGTCACATCGAATTTTTTTGCTGGAGATCACACATTTGTGCTTAAGAAACCAATTCCCGCAAAAATTAAAAAAATCCGCTTAGCCGTTTTTGTAAAAAATGCATTTTTGTACTTATAATATAACTGCTTTTGACAAATTCCTAATTTAGAAAAAAAAATCTAATTGGCACTTAAAAAAATATATAATAATAATATTTCTCAATAATTAGGCAGATAACTGTAAAATAAAAACATATTTTACGAGAAGACAACTGAAATATGTAAATATACCTACTTGTTTAAAAACGGAATAAATAATGTAATAATATGAGTGTAACAACAAAATAAAAGCCTTTATCGATTTTGACATCATTTAATTTATTAAATATTATGTAATTTATTTATTCATAAGTATATATTTATATATATTAAATATGTTTTGTACTTTTCAAAATGTGATGAGTTTTATGTAAAAATATATCCATTTGCTTGTAATAAATTTTCACAATATCAAATATGCTGACTATTGTATTCTCGCACAGCTTTTAATAAATTATTACAGAAATTGGCATTATCCTTTTTTACTTTGTATTTTTGCCAAGTTTTTTTTTGAAATCAGCATGTACAGATTTTACAGACTGTTCGCTGTAATACCCAAGAGCTCTTTTTGATTTGTTGCAAAAATATTCAATATGGTAAAAGACCGAATTTTAGGTGTAAGGCTGATATTTAAGTCAAGAAAGATTTTACGAAAATTGATCGGTGAATTTTGGGTCCAGAATACTCCCGAAACAAGAATGAACAACCTTGCGAAAGTCTTGAAAGCACTGAACATACTTTAGGCAGCCTAAATTTTGATAGGATCGTAAAATATCCACTTTTTCTAATAAAGTTTTACGCGCATTTTCAAAAAACCGCCACTCCCGTCTATTCCAAATTTTAAATTCACTTGATCACTATCAATTTGTCTAGATTCGTTAACAAAATCAATCAAGCCATTTAAATTATTGCAAATAATCATATTTTTTTTTTTTATTTTTAAAAACAAACACAAACTGCGAAGCTTTTTGGCTTGTCTGCAGAAAACACCCAGAGTCTTTGGCGGGAATCGAACCCGCAACCCTCTGACTGATAGTCCGGCACACTATGGCCTAGTCTATCGGGCCATAGTGACGTTACCTCTTTTAGAAGAAATGGCTGTGATATTTTTGATTGCGAATAATCCATCGAGCAAGTGATTTTTAATTAATTTGTTTTTGTGACCAATATTTATAATTATTATAATTTTTAAGGAGTTTCCTTCAGGCTAATTTGGTCAAATGTTTGTTTCCAAACGTAAATAAAAAACTTGTTCGATTTTTATTTTTTATTATTTTATTTTCCCAACGTTTCGTTAGTTTTATTCTAACTTCTTCAGGGGTCTCGTTCTAAATAATCTAGTGACAAAATTTATTGTTTTATTACACAGCTTTAACTTATTAACTTATTATATAGTTTTACTTACAGCTTTTATGTTTTTTATCATTGGATATTAATTTTTATTATTAATTAGTTACTAACATACTAAAAAACGGGACATCACGAACAGAATTTTGGTATAAATAATCAAATAATTAATAAAAATATAATATACAATAAACGACCACAAAACTTAAGTCAAGTTTAACTTAAAGCTAATATCACAGAACTGATTTAATTAGTAATTGCAGAGGAGTATTGAAGTTTCGTGTTGTCTTTGTCTTCTTTCGTGTTCAATGTTGTTTTTATTTTTTGTTGTATACGTAAACTTTCCAGTGTATATCTTTTGTTCTCCTTCCTTTCTATATCTAATATTTTAACATTGTCAAAATCTGCCACATGATTGCACTCTTTTACGTGCTGGGAAAGTGCCGTCGATATTTTTCCATTTCTTATATCTGTTTTATGTTCGTTGATTCTTGTACCCAGCATTCTTTTTGTTGTGCCAATATACACCAAAGTGATTTTTATTTTGTAGCTGATATTCAAGTTTTGACACAAACATTCGACGATTTTTTGTTGCCACTCGAAAGGCCTTAGCAATACCACAAATACTATTTTTCGATAATGAAAAGCTTGTTCCAATTTTTGACATATCATCCGCTGAAATTTGAGGCTCAATATTTTTTTTTCAGTTTTTGAATTTACTATAACGTTCATTGGCTTACCCTTTTTTGAGAAAGTGCAATTTTTTGCTCTGATATCTGTTTATCACTTTTTACTGTAACATCATTTTTGATCAAGTGGCATATTAATTGTTGTTTTTCTTTGGGATTTAAAGTATCATTTATGTGTTCTTTAACATTATCATAATTCGAAGTATTATTGCAATTATGGTTTTCACCACGAGATACCATTGTTAAACATTTAGGATATTTTTTTACTTTGTTCTTAAAATTTTTCGATTTTAATTTAGATTTATTAGATGAGCTGAAATTAAATTGACTTCGAGATCTAGCGAGCTGACAGAGAGTGCAGGTGCATACAACGCCGTCATTTAATCTCGTTGACAATTGTTTTGGATATGTCCAATTGGAATAATCAGGAAAGTTTAATGATCCCTTTGCACACTTAAAGCATGATTTTTGGACATCATTTTATTATATCGAAATAAATAGACACATTTTATGTACGAAGTTAACGCAACAAAAGTTCGCGGTGAACTGATAATTATAAGTATGTAAAAATTCGTTTATTTACTTCTATGCTTTACAATATTTATTCCGATTTCAAACAAGTATATTTACATATTTCAGTTGTCTTCTCGTAAAATATGTATTTATTTTACAGTCTGGTATACCAGCACTGGTCTTGAAGCAGTGTTCTTCGACGCTAGCTCGTCCATTAGCTAACCTTTTCAGCACCTTATAAAGTGCCGGTGAATTTCCCATGTGTTGGAAGGTTGCTAATGTAACGCCAATTCCTAAAAAGTGAGAGGCTACAAACTCTGATAATTATCGCCCAATTGCAATCTGTTCTGCACTTTCCAAAGTTATGGAAAGTATGGTCAATTACCATCTTGTGAAATATCTAGAGTCCAACAATTTACTTAGCGACCGCCAGTACGGCTTCCGTAGAGGATGCTCTACGGGTGACGTACTGTCCTTCCTATCGGGAAAATGGTGTCGTACTATACATCTTTTTGGCGAAAGTAAAGTGGTGGCTCTAAATATTTCTAAGGCGTTCGACAGAGTCTGGCATGGTGCTCTCTTATCGAAACTCATTGCTTTTGGTGTCGGTGATAACTTCTCTCGATTTATATCGAGTTTCCTCAGAAATCGCACTATACGAGTTGTTATAGATGGGATCTCATCAGACGAGTTCAAGATTAATTCAGGGGTACCGCAAGACTCCGTTCTTTCTCCCACTTTATTTCTCATCTTTATAAATGACCTTCTTTGTCAAACTTCAAACCCTATCTACTCTTATGCAGATGATAGCAACATTTGCCATTCATACTCATTTAACCATAGACCAAACCCTTTGGAGATTGGGGAAATGAGACAAATTATGAATGATACGCTGAACCGAGATCTTGAAACAATCTCGGAATGGGGTTGTGCGAATAGAGTCGATTTTAACGCACGTAAGACTCAGTGTTGTTTATTAACGCACAAACGCACAATAGATCATGTTGCTTCATCTGTTTTTATGGGCGGTGTAAATATTAATGAATCAGACGCTCTTCAAGTTCTAGGCATGAGAATCCAGTGTGTTGTCCGCTGGACCAAACACATTTTTCAAGTGTCGAAAGAAGCGCTCAAGTGCCTTGGTTTTTTAAAACGGTGTAGAAAATACTTCACTCCATCTGATCTTCTTACTATTTACACCACCTATATTCGACCGAAAATGGAATACAACTCTCATGTATGGGCCGGTGCTTCGAAGTCTATTTTGGAGTTACTCGACCGCGTACAGGAGAGGACGAAGATGCTTATCGGTGACAGTAGGGTATCCAACTCTATTGATTCATTGGAGTATCGTCGCAATGTGGGTTGTGTTTTCATCTGCTGAAATCAGAGAACTTGTTCCTGAAACACGCAGTTTTTTACGTAATACACGTTCTTCAGTCAGGGCTCCCCTGAGTGCTGGTCCACGAAAAAAAAAAAAAAGTTATCTGCCTAATTATTGAGAAATATTATTATTATATATTTTTTTAAGTGCCAATCAGATTTTTTTTTTCTAAATTAGGAATTTGTCAAAAGCAGTTATATTATAAGTACAAAAATGCATTTTTTACAAAAACGGCTAAGCGGATTTTTTTAATTTTTGCGGGAATTGGTTTCTTAAGCACAAATGTGTGATCTCCAGCAAAAAAATTCGATGTGCCCTTACCCCCCCAATTAAGTTAGGTTCAAGGCCACCGTGAGGTTACAGCTAGTAATATATAAAATAAAAATAAAATTTGCGCTAAAACAGAATTAGAAATACTGAATAATGATATTGTGGTCCTAACAACAGCGTATTTTTTTAAATTCTCATTATATTTAGGTGGAGGGTATTTCAAATTTGGTACAGCCGAATATAGAACTGTAACTTGTTAATTATTAAATTATGAAAAATTTGAATAGAAACGATAAATTAACATAAACATATTCGTTCGTTTTATTCGATTATTCTTTATATAATTAAACAAATTATTCTTTATTCGAAAATGGTAATTTTGAAATTCTTCGAATAATTATTCGTACGAAATTGTTCGATTATTCGAACGATCTGTATTCGAATGGATATCCTAGTAAATAATTAGTTAATATAGGTATGTATGTATGTATGAGTCTTAGAGATGATAGATATATTTTGTGATAATTACCTGCATTATCTTGGTTACACACGCAAGCAAGGCAAAATATCAACAGGGCAAAAAATAAAAACAATAAAGTTAAAACAATTGCCAGTGGCATCTTTTGTTTAATTTTTAATAAAATTCTTTGAAGTCTAATTAAAAACTGACAGTAACGTTTTAATAATTTGGCTACACTAAAAGCAAATGGTCGGTTGTCTTATCAACAACAAAATGCGATTAAACAAGTGTGCTGCTTTTAATTTTATGATTCTATGTGTGTGATAACATAATGATTGTGGGGGCTAAATTTTGTTAAACGATATTATGAGGAAATATTTATTAAAATATTTGTAAATACCTGCATTACTTCTGCTTTTTACTTTATATTTATTTACGATATAAAACAACAGAATGCCTAAAATTATTGGAATTATTGGTATAAGAAGTTCAGTTGGAATCATAATAAACAAGTATTAAGTTTATAAAAACTCTTCTAAATACTTGTTGTATAAATATTTAGACAACACTCCCGATTTATCGCCAACGCAGTCTGAAAATACGAATATTCTTTATTTTATTCGACAACTACATGTTAGTGATAAAAATAACTGTTGGTTAAATTTTACTCACTTATTGTTATCGCATTAAGAGTGCAACTAGAGAGCATTGTGGTCAGGGTTGGAAAACTTAAACGATCGTATTATTGTTTTGTTTTGTACCTTTGTGCTCTAATTAGCTGACGTTATTTGAAGTTCAAAAATATCATGACTCATGTGACTTTTTTAAGTACTTTACATAAATAATCTAGAATTACTTGCTAGTATACACTAACTGCCGTATTTATAAAAAAAATAAAGTAAGCTTGAAGTGTGCTTTAAGACAAAATTTTCATACAAATTTCTGTTCATGTAGTGGTAGTCAAAAGTTTTTAATAAAACTAAGTATATACTGTAGGCTGTTTCCTTTTAACGAGAGCCGAAATAACTTTGAAATTGACCAGTTCTGAAAGATACTGCACTGACTCTATCTTGGGGGAGGTTATGACATTAACCAAAATGCATGCGAATATCGTTGTGCATGGACAACAATTAGTAAATCAATTTGGAGAAATCAGTGGCACAGGAAATGGCTTTCCTCACTCCAGCCGAGATTGAACAATAGATTGTAGTGGATGAGGGGCCTAATGTCACGTGATAGGAGGATAAGATGCCTCCGAGTGATTCTAGGCTGATAATGGCAATCGTTATATGGTGGGTTAGGTAGATCAGACTATTTCTGTTAACAGAAAAGATGCTACGGGCTTTGAAGATCTCTGTGGTCAACTCCAACAAAGTGGGAGACTGTAAGCTAATAGGTCAGTACAATGTTAGAATGTTTAATTCAGCTCACCTTTAGCTGGTACTAGAAAAAAATTTACGACAATTTAAAAATATGTAAATATTTATTATTACTAAGTCCCGGTTTACATTATGAAATTTTTGTCGCTGCGATTCTTGCTTTGTAGGCGAGAGCGGTGAGACGTATTAAAAGGGGTACACATATGCATGTACTCGTGAGACACGCTTTCTTCCCTCATTCGTTGTTCTTTATTTTCATACATGTATGTATGTATGTATGTGCTAGCTACAATCCTACATGTGTTTATTTAAATTTTTTTGTTTATTTTGAAAAGGGATTGTCAAAAAATATATAAAAACATGTATACACCCACAAAAAATCTCTGCAACAAAAATCTCACAATGTAGACGCAAATACAATTTTAAAGAAGATACGACAAGAATCGCAGCGACAAAAATTTCATAATGTAAACCGGGACTAAGAAAACAAATTTTTTCAAATTGCAGTATTTTGTGTGAAAATGACATTTGATGGCAAAAAATTTTCTGACAACGTTGATCGAAAAGCAACACAACTACGACACTAGTTGTCCATACGACACAGATTTATGTGCTGACAAGAAATTGTTCGCAGACTTAACAAACAGATGAATTGTCAAAATGGAGGATTAAGAGATAGACTTACAGGTTTATTAAAAACACAATACAAATTTCACAAACAGTTTATTCACTAAATCTGATGCGAATTGCTCAAATTATTTTGGGAGCAAACGAATTTACGTATCCCAATATAGATCAATATCAATAGTGGAAGCAACAAAAAGAAAACCATAAATAAAAATATTTCAATCATTATTTCACGATAATTCAAGAAAATAAACCGACAAATGAATTTTTTAACAACTGGTGTAAACAAATTTTAGTATAAACTAAATAAGTGCGAGTAAATATTAAAAATTAAACAAGTTTGAATATGAGTTTGTAGGAACGCAAAAGAAATAAACCATTTATTTTATCGACAATAAAATCATAAAATTTATAAACAATACCATATTTTTGTGCACAACTTACACAGCCAGAGCTTAAAATTAATTGATTATTTGGCAAAGTTGAAATATTTTGAATAAAACCTAAACCATTTCAGAAAAAATATTCAATATTTTGAAAGTTTAGGAATTCGGCATAGTATTAAAACTTATCGCGCTTCAAATTTAACCGAGTCCGATTTTCTTTTAATTTAATAAAGGGAGCGGAGGGCCTCTTTCGCATGCATTTTTATTTAAAATAGTATTAGAATGCCGCAATACTCTAGATGGTGGATTATTGGATTATAGCTCTAAGAATTGCGAGTTTAATTCGCGCCAAAGACTCTGTGTGTTTCTGCAGACAAGCCAGAAATGCTTTAATTTAATAGCACGTATGTATGTATCTTCATATGGTAAGTATGAATAAAATGGAAATGCCCCTTTTTACACGCAAGTAGTACATGTAAATATGGAATTATGGTATATGGGTGTTTCCATGGTTATGCATTCGACATTTGTACACGTTTAATTGTCTTTGAATATTGTGAAAATGGAAATGGATTGGAATTTTAGAATGGAATTATAGAGTATAGAGTATAGAGTAAGTATATATATTGGAAAATTGAGCACTGGGTACCCAAGTTCCATGCAATCAAAGTTGACTTACGCACGTGACAAAAAATGGAAGTGACTTTTAGAGCCGTAAGAAAAAGTGCGAAATTAAGCGAATTGTAGGAAATTTTTATTTCGGAAAAAATGTTTTTATAAAGGTTAATAATGGACCTTTATAATCATGCTTTGTTCAAAAACAACTATGCATAAATTTGCTAAGAAAAAAAATAATTTGTTAATTAAGCACGTTACATTAAGCACGTGACACTTTTTACTTTCATACATATTTTAGTAATTTTATATACATATATGTATGTATATATATTTTTTTTTACCACAAAATTAAACTTTTATTCAAAAATAAAAAATAAAAATATACTAAAATTAATCTAATTTAATTTTTTCCTTAAAAAAAATTATGCGAGCGTTGTGATTTTTTAAGTCACGGTGGACCATTTCATGGAAATACCCATATAGCGATGCAAAACGGAAGCAAAACAACGCAAAGCGGATTAAACCACATTTAGAAAGGCGACGCAAATCGAAACGATGCAAACAGGATAGACGCAAATCGGGGCGCTAGTGTAAACACAATAAAATAAACTACTTAAAAAAACAAATGTAATTAAATGGAAAAATTATACTTATACTATACTTTCACAAAATCCTAATTCAGAATGAAATCCAGTCCATAAAACCAACCAATAAACTAACCCGCTTATTCAAAAACGATTATTAAATTTAACAAACGTTTATTAAGACAGATTTGCATATAAAAATATAATAAACGTTTGTTAAATTTAATAATCGTTTTTGACTAAGGTGGTAATTCTTTAGCTTTTAGTAAAATTCATTGATAACAGAATTCACTCGCTCTTTGAATTAGGGATGCCAAACGGGACTGATTTTGCAAATCCCGGGATGCGGGATTTTATAAATGTGAATCCACGGAACTTGGAATTTTTCGGGATCCCAGGATATTGGGATTGTTTATTATATTTATTTCAAGCAATGTAATGGCATCACGTGAGAACGGCTGGAGCGATTTGGCTGATTTTTTTTATTCGATTCGAAATTCTCCGGAGATGGTTCGTAAAGAAAAAAAAATTCAAAAATTCCGGATAAAACTCGGATTTTTTTTTGTGAGTCCAGTCAACTTTAATAAAAAATTGATACAAAGTTTTGTTATTTTTTCATTTACTAAAATTTTTGTGTCTTAATTTTTAATTCTATATGAAATACAAATCATTAGTAAATACCGAGCGAAGCCGCCCCCGGCTACATAGTATTAAATACAAAAACGTTTGAAAAGAAGCAGTTTTTGTCCCCAAAGCTATAATTTTTTAATTTATTAAAAGTTTATACATAAATAAACCAAATTTTCTATTTGCTAAACAAAATAATTAATTTAATTTCTATATTATTTTAAAAACAATAGAATTTTTTCGTTCGATCTTAAAAAAAGCTTCTTAAAAATATTAAGACATCTAAAGTTACCAATATATGAAAGTTGAAGAAAAACATTCTTCACAATCAAATAAGATATGTGGATTGCATAAACAATCCTTTCTCACCCCCCGAAAAAAATAATTATATTTTTTATTCAAAACACCTAATTCTGTATTTATTATAATTTTTGTTCCAGGAAACCCCGTGTACAAAAAAAAAACGTCTAAAAAACGACATGGATTAAAATCTTTTAAAATTAGTGAAAAACAAGGATTTTTTATGAACAACTATTCAGGTACATATATAATATTAAATTACATATGTACAATGTGTTTTTATACAAACATTGTTATTAAAGAAAAACAAAAAGATATGCACTCTAAGCTTAAAAGTAGTGTCAAAAATGTATGTATGACAAGTTCATTTGCTTGTATCCACAAAAATTCAATTCCCCTAAATTTGTGATATAAATATACATATTTCGAAAAATTAAATTTAACCAAAAAAAAATTTAAGCCCGCTAAATGGAATAAAATCGTGTAAAAAAAATGTAAAATTTGTTTATCTTCAAACCGTGTTAAATCAAAATCGTGTAAAAACAGAATTAGGTGTATATATTTCTCACATCCCAGCAAGCCATATGAGTCCGAAAAGGTCTTTTCTGACACCGTTTTCGGAGCGTTAATGCTCTTTATGAGCCCAAAAAACAATCATAATGTGAGAAAAGAGTTTTTTATGTGGGTTTTTTTTGGGCTCTGTGTAATCTTGTTTTTATCATTCTTGTATGGTACAGATGTGTTTTTTTTTTTGTTCAAAGCACAAATAACAGGACAACAACGCTTTGGTACACACATAATTATGTGGAATTTCTGAGTCATTCGGCACGCAGAACTCAGGACAGTAACAAGCAAATTTTTCTTTCGCCCCGTAAATGCTCTTTAATTGGACTGTTTTCGGACTCCTTTTTTCGGAGCGCTCCGAAAATGCTCTTTTATTGGGCTCTTTTCTAATTCTTTTTCGGAGCGCTCCTAGAATGGTATGCTGGGATATTCTCTCTTGATCAACAAATACACACATACTCGTACATACCATTTTCAATAATTCCCTCTTCCATTTCTTGTTGTCGTTGAGTTCTACTCTTTGCCCAAAACCAATCGCAAAAACACATACACAATAGAAATAACAGGGGTAGAAGTAAGAAATTCGAATATTGTAAATAATGTGAATTTCTTTCCATTTTAATTGATTTTAAAAATGATGGCATACACGAATACGTTTTCTTATAAGTTTATTCCGTATTATGTTGACATCGGAGTAACATAAATATGAGAACTGATTGTTATTAACAAACATTCACGAACAAATTATTAAATTATTGTTTTGTTTGACTACAGCCGATAAACCTGAATTTTAGCCATAGATTAGAGAACATTTCTGATACTTAAAGTTTTTGCCATTTAGGTTATTGCTTTATGGGTCATACTTTTGAAGCATTTGGGGCAATTGAACAAATTGAGGTTTAGCATTTGAATAATTAATTTTAAAATCATTAAATAAACGGATATTTCACCATGATTTAATGATTTGTTAGAAATTAAAAAAATACATACATACATATGTACATACATATACATACATACATACATATACATACATACATATTTATAATCACAGTTTTCAGTAGTATTTAACATTAACATTAAACAGTGACTAAATGCGGAAATAAATTCACAAATCACAAATACATACTTTTTTAATCTAAATTAATTTAATACTTGTATAAATAAAACAAATAATTTTTTAAATTTAATAATGATTTGATTATAAAATTAGGTTTAGAACTAATTTATTTTATCGTTTGTTTGTTTATTTTCTTTTTCGGTTTAAGTAATTTGTTTGAAGTAAAAGTTCAATTTGTTTATAATTAATTGGGTGACTACTGTTTTAAATTTAAAGACCAAGAAGGTCAATATAATAAAACACGCAAAGGTTTAAATATCAAAGTTACAATTTAATCATATTGATTGTAATCGAATAAAAGAGCATGATTCATTAGATTTTTATATATCAAAGTAGGTGTGTTATTATAGGCAGAGTCGACTGTTAAGTATGCTTTATTTAAAGTAAATACAAACAATTTTTGTAAATATGAACTAAGCTGTATCAAGTATATATATATATATATTATATACAAAGAAAGTAACGCATATTAATTGCCTGACTGTTACTTCGCTTTAAAATATATATATATATATATATATATATATATATATATATATATATATATATATATATATATATATATATTTTAAAGCGAATATATATATATATATATATATATATATTTTAAAGCGAAGTAACAGTCAGGCAATTAATATGCGTTACTTTCTTTGGAAACGAGCTTTTTGGTATCGCCAACAGCTCGTTTCGATTTTTCTTTTATCTTCTCATTCGTAGCAAAACGCTTTCCTTTCATCGGTGTCTTCAGTTTTGGGAAGAGAAAAAGGCGGGCCAAGTCCGGGGAATACGGTGGTTGAGGCGTGATAAAGCATTTGCTTTTGGCCAAAAACTCACGCACAAGCATCGATGTATGAACTGGTGCGTTATCATGGTGCAAAATCAAGGTAGTATTCCCTATTGACTGTTTGACCTTGTGGCAAGAAGTCATCATGCACCACGCCATTGCAGTCGAAGAAAACAGTGAGCAAAACGTTCACATTTGACCGAACTTGACGTGCTTTTTCCGGTCTTGGATCTTCTGGACGTTTCCATTGGGATGATTGGGCTTTGGTTTCAGTCTCATAGACATACACCCATGACCAGTTATGATCGTTTTGAGGAAATCTGGATCGTCGTTGACGATGTTCAACAGCTCCTGAGCGTTGTTGTTTTTGCTCAACATTTAGCAATTCTTGAACAATCTTCGCTGCCGCACGTTTCATCCCTAAAAATTGTTTGGTATGAGCCGAAAGATATGCCAACATCATCAGCAACCTCTCTGATAGTGATTCGACAATTATCCAAAATCATTTTCTTCACTGCTTCAATGTTTTCATCGGTTGTTGACGTGCTCGGGCGACCAGGACGAGCATCGTTATTGACATCTTCTCGGCCTTCCTTAACTCGGTTACACCACAATTGAACTTGTGTTCTGCTCATAGTAGACTCACCAAACGCCACAGTCAACATTTCAAAAGTCCTTGCGCATTTTATTTAATTTTTTACACAAAACTTAATACAGTTTCTTTGATCCATTTTTTTTCGAATAGTAAAAAAACCGAAGAGCACACCAAAACACAACTAACCTTTTTATCTGTCAAAACCAAACTGACAATCCAAAATGGCTGATATTACCAACATATATAACAATTGTCACCAACATAACAGAAAAACAAGTTCGAGTGCTATATTCGGCTGTGCCGAATCTTAAATACCCTCCACCTAAACGAACTAAGAAATAGAAAAACTACATTGGTTATAGGACTATAATATTCTTATTCTGTGTCTTCTATTCAGTCTTAGTGCAAATTTAATTATTATTTTATATATTGTTTGAAAGACAATTTTACGATCAACATAATTTATGTTAAATATTTAGAAATTTTGTCTAATTTTCACCATTTTTAATTGATTTAATTACCAATTCTTACCATAATTTACAGAGTTTGTCTGATGTTCATAATAATCTTGAGTGTAATTTAACAAACAGAGTATAAAAAAGGGGAACAATTCGGTTTTAGTGACTTTGCTCAAAAAAAAAAAAAACTTCATCAAATAGGGCTTTTAGAGGAGATGCCAGCAAAAAAAATTGTTGGCGGTCACGCCTATTTTCGAGGGGGAGGGCCCGTAAAGTTGAAAATATATAGGCCTATATCTCGGGAACTACTGGGTCTATGATAATTTGTAATACATTAAATAAAAATACATTTCCAACGATATATATCGTTATTATAAAATATTGACCGAATATGGGTTAAATTCGAAAAGAATATTTTTTGACCCGAATTTATTTGTTTTTTTTTTGGAAATTTTTATATGGCAGCTATGACAAATTATGGGCCGATCTTCTTAAATTTTGGAACAGTGATTTTCATGCATATGAGGATATTTCACGTTGAATTTCAACATAATAACGGTATATTTAAGATATATATTAGTATTAATGTAGATTTCGAGAGTGGACCTTATGTGATCCGTGTAAAATTTTGGATTGGTACCCTTATTTATAAGAGATTTATGAGTATTAAAGTGATTTTCGGAAGAGGGCTTTATATGGGGCATACGGTTAAAAATAGACCAAAATTCACAAAATTTTGTGGGATGATTTTTGTATATATGTAAATGATCTGTGCAACGTTTTGAGTCGGTACCGATATTTATACAATATATATAGAGATAAATGTCTTTTTCAGATGTGGTCCTTGTATGGGAGCTATGACCAATGCTGGGCCGACCACCATAAAATTTAGTACAACAATTTACTTGTCTATAAAGATTATTTATGGCAAATTTTAGCCGTTTAACATTATTAATATCTGTTTTATACGTATTTAAGTGAATTTTGGTAGTGGACTTTATATGGGGTCTATAGTCGAACATGGATCGATCTAAAAAAATTTCGTTTTGCGATTTCTTTTTGCATAAAACTTATTTTTGCTTAATTTTGTCTTGATATTCCAATTTTATAGGCAGTTATGTATAATTGAGCAATATTTCGGGAAGATTTTTGTATGGGGGCTATGAGAAATCATGGACCGATTCATACTATTTTCCGCACATTTTCTTCTTTTATCATAAAAACAACGTATGCAAAATTGCATGTTATTATCTGCAATAGTATTTCAAAATATTGCAATAAAATGGACAAAAAATATCAAATTTTTATGTAGGTTATCTCACATATTGGCCCATAACTCTGGTTGGCCTAAATAGATTTTGCTGATTTTTAACACCAAAGTTACCTGCAAAATAAGAACTATTTTTCTGGAAATTTCGTTTAGTTAGGTTGTATAGTTTGGACGTGAGAGTATTTTACACAGACGGACAGACAGACAGACAGACAGACGGACATGGCTCAATCGACTTAGAATTTCATAAGGATCAAGAATATATATACTTTGTTGGGTCTTAGATGAATATTAAAAAAGTTTAACACGGAATGACAAACGTAATATAGCCTCATTCATCACTCTTGGTGGTGGAGGGTATAAAAACAAAATTAATTATAAGTAAATTTATTAGTTTTATAACTCTATAGCAAAAAACTCACTCCGAACAGCGGTTTCTGTTACTGTTGATGTAGCCGGATCAATACGTATGCGTCTGATTACCCGCCTTTGAACACGCTGCGGGGGCTCTGACGTTATATTACGACACGTTATAATACACAAAACCTTTAAAAATGTTTTGAAATTAAATTAGAAAGAAACAATGACGGTTTTTAGGGAATCAGTTTGATAATAAATGAACTTACTCTAAGTACAATGCAGATTATGGCGACCACTATAAATATTATAATACCCGTGGCAATATCCATTTTAGAATTTATTTATTAATTCGTTCATACGTTTGTAGTTTTCTTAAAACACTGGTATATTTTAACTAATTTTATGTGTAAAACTAAACATAAGTAACGTGCTAATGTGAGAATCTCTTGCAAGTATTTTTTATTATATTTTTTTAGTTTGGTTTTTTAACTTCAAGAAATTGTTAATAAAACAAATATTAGAATACAATATTGGCCAAGTGACTTAAATAATGAATGACTTCTGGCATTCACTTTGTTCGTTTGCCAAACAAACTTTCCAACACAAAAACAAAAATTATCAGTTAATATTTTTTTGTAGAGATTAAAATACGTTGACAAATAAAATATTTACGGCCAGAACGAAAATAAATAAAATTTATTTATTATTAATATTTGTTTTACAACACTTTGGTATTAATTTTTTTGTTTTTGCAAATGTAATTAACTAATAAAAATGATAACTAAATAAATTGTACAAATATCAGCTGGCCAATTTGAAAAACTATGAATCTCCTTATTTATTATACTCGTACACTTGGCGAAAACTGTTGGTAGAAACAAATGAGAATGATATAGAGATTTCACTGTCAGCTGTTTATACCCCTACACCACCATAATGGGGAAAGTGTCTTGGATTTGTGCTGATGTTTGTAACGCCCAAAATTTATTAATGCAACAACCACCTGAAAGTATACCGATCGAGTCAAACTCACTTCCTGAGTCGATTTAACGATGTCCGCCCATACGTCCGTCCAGCTGGTTGTCCATGTAAACCTTGTGTGTAAAGTAGAGATCGCAATTTCAAAGATATTTAATTTACATTTGGTAAATAATATTTTATCGACACAAAACCGGTTGGTATTTAAATTAGTTTTCCCGAAAATAAATGTTTGATTTATAGACCTATCCAAGCAAATTTCACCACAAATAAATTGCACACGAAGCCTAATCACATTTACAAATTTTGTGCAGATCGGTTCATAATTGACCACAGCTCCTATAAGGTCCACTTCCGACAATTACTTTCACCAGCATAGCTCTCTAATAAATGTTCAAATCAAAATAAGCATCATAAATTTATAAATCATGAAATCCAATTTTCTGACGGTCTGTATATAATTAGTCGAAACTCTAGGCTAAGAAGTTTCCGAACCGCTCTCGTATGTATATGAAATTAAGAATTCTGGAGAATGAATAAAGCTAATGTAATGCAATATACTTATAGAAAACAAAAACAAAAAAAAACTTAAAAGTTCTCAATTATAAAACATATCTAGTTTGGAACACTCCCGCTAATACTAGAAATTCATTTAAACTGATAAACATGTTAAAACTTGGGTAAGTAACGCGCCTCCACAAAATATATTTGGTAATTAATGGTTAAAATGTAATCGGTAACAGGTGAAAAATTGCTTGCTCATGTAGAACTAAAGTGACATAACGGGTAAAAGACGACACTTTAGATATATCTACATACAATCTCATTATGCAAAATTAATTAATCAAAAAGTCTTTTGAGAAACTAAACTCAATTTCTAATTGGGTGTTATTACTACCTGGAACTGATATTTATGTATCAATTCTATAATTTAAATATTAATATCTTGACTATTACTTTGAATAATAAGTATGAAGGGAACAAAATGCTCCAAAAGATCATAAAAATCTATAAATTTGTTTACATGTACAATACAAGTATATTGCATAAATTACAAACGGAAGGAGCATATTTTTCGCTTCCATTGTCAATTGTAAACCTGTATGGTATCAAATTAACCATCAACTCCGTAGCTAAAGGTGAATAATTTAAGTTATTGTTGAATTCATTTACTTAATTATCTGTTATAATAAAGTATAGCAATTTTCCGATGTAATATTAGCACAATTCATAATCTTGTGCAAATGGTATTGCATCATTGCATTTGCAAAAAGGGTTAGCATATTTCTTCCTTGCTGTGTATTTTGTTAGTGTAGAGCAAAAATTTTTGCAAATGCAATGATGCAATACCATTTGCACGAACATAATTACTAAAATGTGTACAAGTAATATTACTAAATGTGGCTTAAGACGACACTACTTTCTGTAGGACTTGATAAAGAAAAAACTTGTTAATTTAGTTTATCGATAATTTGTGCATTATTCTAAAAATTCGATTAAATTTAAATATGTGATCGAATTATTCGAGCAAATTAAAATGTCATATTCGAATTATTTGTTTTATTAGAACAAAAGGAAAATCGAATAAAATGGGGACCTTAGTACGAACTCTGTGCAGGTGTCTCCATAACATATAGACAGTTATAAAACAATCCTGACCTCAGATTATAAGCCTTTTTATACGGATTAGTGTTCTGGTAGAATGAAAATGGTTGTTAGGAGCCAGCTTTTCTTAGCTTTTCGCAACACATATTCAAATATATTGAATTGGCACTTAAGCTTTTTCCAAAAAGATTTTTTTTTAATATATTGAATTCTTCGGGGAAAACGTATCATACCCACCATCAAAAAAAAATAATAGGGTATATTAAGTTTGTCATTGCATTATAATACATCGAAATATTGATCGTAGGACCAAAAAGTATAGATATACTTATATTCTGTGTCCTTATAAAATTCTAAGAAGATCTAGCTTTGTTCATCCATCTGTTAAAGGCTCGATAGGGCCTGGACGGAAGGACTTAAAGCAATAAAATTTTTCCAAACATTAATTACTTAACAGAATTGAAAAATACCAGAATTGGTAATTTATAATAATCGAAAATTGTAATAGACCTTCGACGTTCACACAGCTTCAAAAGTGTGTAAGCACCAGTGAATTTTTTGATTTTTTTAAGATTATGAAAAGCATTATAGGTCAACTTAAATTTTTTTTTCATAACCGAATCTATTATTCAACCAAATATCCAACAAAACGAAACTTTTAAATTTCAATCGATGGATAGATTTTAGGATTTTCATTATCTTAAAAAAATCCAATAATTTGTTGTGTTTACTCACTTTTGAGGCTCATAGTATATTTCTGAAATTTTAAAAATACACAAAAAGAGTTCTAATGTTACGTTGACGTTACCACATCAGTTAAATAAGCATGACCGACCATTAATGGTTTTGTTTATCTTAAAACACCTGGCCGAGATAATGGTATTGCTTAGAGTTGGTTCACATGCTGCGATTTGTCGCCGCGACTCTGTTGACGTTCTCTTTTGGTGTCCTTTCTAAATTCATGGTCTGTTCACATGCTGAAACATTTTTTTCACCATTCTTACGACATTTACGCTCATTCGCAGATGTGTTGCCATATAGGAAAGCAACATTTTATTACAAAAACAAATAAATAATAAATGTATGCAACATATTTAAAATCATGCGCTTTTTTATTTAAGAATACAGTCGACCCTCGGTTAACGAACGCCTCGCTTAACGAACATTTCGCACAACGTACACTTGAAAAAAAAGTTTCGCTTAACGAATTGCGCGAAAAACTTTCTGGAAAAAACTTTGGCCCGATCGCTTTGATCGCATTTGAGGGGTTCCACGCAGTGTCCACGGAGCCAGTAACCAACAAAATTATATTTCTGGCTAACCGAGGAGGTTATTGAAGAACAACAACCGTTTAGTGCAATTAAAGAAATGCTTAAGGCATGGGAGTCTGTGGCATCATACATTAAAAAGCATCACCCTAATCAGACAGTGGCTAAACGCGCAACAGATTTATTCAATGATAATGCTGTGTCGCATTTTCAACAAATTTTGAAGCGTCGCCAAAAACAAACGACTCTAGACAGTTTTTTGTTAAAGAAGAACTAGGTATGCGTCCAGGTATCATACAAAATTATTTTTTTTTTTTTTTTAATTTTTTCATTTTTTCCATTGCAGATTGTCTCATTTCGTCCTATATTCAGTTCCTTAAAATGTTGACAAATGTATGTTGATTACTTTCAATAAATATTGATGTTGAAAAATGTTAGTATGTACTTTTTCCGACTTGAAACGCATTATTTTATTTTGCACTGATATACTATATATAGAAATAATGGTTTTGCTTAACGAACCGTTCGCATAACGACCACGCTTCTGGAACGAATTGTGTTCGTTAACCGAGGACCCACTGTATATGTAAATACTATATTCTAAGAATAATTTGTTCTGATAAAAAAAAAAACATCTTTGTAGTTCCTCAATGAATTGCACAAATATTTGCCGAATTAATAAAGTAAATATTTCTTTTATCATTTAACTAAATATTTACTTGATTATACAAAAATTGTGTAACGATAAACAACGTAAAAACAAAAATTGACTCAGACTTATTTTATATTTGTACTGGTGCATAAGATATTTAAAGAAAAAGGGTGTTTGTACATATTTTAAAAAAAGCTGTGAAATATTTTTATAATGCTGAATGTTGGTTGGTTGTGTGAACCTTATGGGACATACCTGTTCCTGGCAGATAGTGGCGGTTGTAATATAATTCATCTCGCGTAGTATTAAAATTACTATCACTTTCGATCGTACGAGAACTAAACGAGAATCCCTTATAAATGATCTATAAGGAATAAGTTTTCAGAATTAATTCTTATTTTTATATATGTATATACTCGTATACACACATACATATGTATGTATGTATGTATCTATGTATATAGATTTCACAATTTCCAAATCACTTACGATAAACAATAAAACCATCAAGAATATTAAGTAAATAATATCACTGATAAGCATTTTCACTGAAGGTTTTTCTCTACTTTAAGTTTTTTTTTTAATTTTTTTTTTCGCACGATTTTTTAAAGATTCTAGTCAAAGGATTTCTTTTGTATGTATGTCAAATCACAAGATTTATTAAATTTTTGCTTAGTATTTAATGCAAATTTGTTTTGATATTTTGAAAATATTATGACTCTAAATGAAGGATTTTTGATTAAAGACAATAATAAAGCTATTTTACTTTTAGACTGAGGGTATATTATCTTAAAATAATAAATATAGACGCTAAATTCGTACGAATAAAAAATTATAATATTATTAAGATGTTATCTTATCATTTTTAATATTTAATTTCCACGAGTAGAAAAGCTTTTCACTGTAGTCACTCTTGACTCTACAACGTAGAAGCTTTTTAGATAACAATGAAAACGTTAACGGATTGATTTAACGGCAATTTTTGTGCATTAACTACAATCATTTATATTATTTGAATAAGTTATTGAAGATTTAAATGTTCTTTAGGCCAACTAAAGCTAGATTTACACGATTGAAATTTTCTTCAAAATTGCTCTACAAAATGCTTGAAACTCGTGTAAACAGCAAAAATTCTTCAAAATTTATTTACTTGACATCTTGACATCGTTATGTGCAAATAAGATTTGTTCATGTTCTTCTGTGTGGGGAATACCTGTCATAATTTCTTTGTTATTTTTTATTTTTTTTAAGATTGTCGTATTTTTGTTTTAAAATTAGTACATCTAATGGCAGACATAGTGTGCGAACAATAATAAAAGTTGTCCACACGAGCTAAAGTCATGCTGTTCGCTGAGTGATAAAAGATGTGAAAACTTCATATTCATTATAGCTTTTGAAAAGCCGATAATGCAAATATCAATATTCCGTGACGTCCCCTGATTTAACATACAGAAATATTTATGTAGTACCGATCCCTGACCTAACAATAAAATTTTAAAACAAAGTTTTGCACATTGAATTTCTTAAAAAAAAAAAACATATTTTAACCATCGTTTTTAACGTATAAATGTTTTTATAATTATTTTAAAATGTTAAATTAAATTACTTACTCGTTAAATGATCTCCGTCTTCTCTAGGACGCGAGCACAATAATGTTATAAATACCTACATACATACATACATACATATGTATGTAAGTTCATATAAAATAATAATAATAATACAATGTTAGAATATCGCATATATGTATATGTTTCTTATTTATATCTCACCCTTGCGACCAGAGCTATGGCCAATACCAAAAATATGAAATAAAACATTGACAACACCATTTTTATTAATTGTAAATTCTAAATAATTTATTAAATTTTAAATAATTTTTCTAGTTCGAATTTTTTTTCTTTGAAATTTTCTTTTTACTACGAATTTCTAAACACAGAAAAATCAATTGTACATTGGAAAAAATTATCGAAGACTAGAAATTTTACCAAAACACCTGGTTTTTGCAATCGTTGTTTGCTGTTCAATAACTTGGCCCAGTAATCTTATCGTATATTGGTAAACAGGAGTGGAATTTAGAACAATTGCAAACTTATTATCTACATGAAAAGTAAACAATACAAATAATAACAAATAAAGTATTAAGTTTCCTCATAAAATTAGCTTGACTAAAAGTTTTTTCCTCAATTGATAGGCAGATAATACAATAACAGACAACTTTATTGAAAACTTAATATCATTGCAAGCAGGGAGGGACGATTAGATACGAACGTACTTTAAAAAAAAGTACCGTACTTCTCCAAAATTAATTATTTTTATTTTTGTACTTTTGTTTATTTATTGTACCTTCATTAAGATTTGACTAACAATAAGTATATCAAATCTTATATCTGAAAATTTTTAATTTTTAGTCCAGCCAATGCCGGGCGAAAATTGTTTGACCATTATTAAATTTTATGTCTTAAGTTGGCATTCTTACTTCTGGTCTTCGGCTCAGATCCGCTGTATACCTTCTTCTTAGTCGAGTATAGACACTGTATACCTTCTTCTTAGTCGAGTATAGACACTATTACTTAATATGTCGGGGGATAATGGGTTTCTGCCTTTTGCTGGATCTCAATTTTTACCAAAGGTGCGTTTAGGTCTTTATGAATATTCGAATTTATTATATACCAGGGGGCAATTGTGATCATTCGTAGCAATTTGTTTTGGCGTCTTTGAATTCTGTCTACATTTGAAGCTGACGCTGATCGCCATAGCTGTATTCCATAACACCATATAGCTTTTATTATTGAGTTGTAAAGCAAGAGTTTGCTAAGCATAGAGTTTCTGGCAATAAGCCAATTAATTTGGATCAATTTCAATTTCATTTGAGTCTATTTTGCGTCTATATGGGATTTTCATGTAAGGCTGCGATCGAGGTGTACACCGAAGTATTTAACTTCGGATTCTTGTGTTTTTGCTTAATTAATTAATAATCGTTTGTTTCGTTTTCTCTATATTGAAAAAGACAAACGTAGCCACCGGTCTTGACATGCCGTCAATTGGTTCACACAACAAACAATGTCTTGTCCACACATGAGTTTGTGTTGTGTGGACAACTGCAGAAAACTATTGCAAGGAATTTTTGGATTTTGTACCAACTATATAAATATAATTTACTTTTAACTTCTCCATGGTACCATTTTTAATACTTTTTATACAACAAATGTACATAAAAGTTCAAGTGTTCATTTTTCCTTTTAATACCCTACATTACCAGTCGATTTAACGATGTCCGTCTGGCTGGCTGTCCATATAAAGGTTGTGCGCAAAGTAGATGGATATAATTGAAATTGGTTGAAATCGGTCCATTATTTCACCTAGCCCCCATACAAATGTCCTCCCGAATTAGGTCATAAATATTTGCTTTATGCACATATCCTAACGTATCCTAGCTCATCACACCTACAAATTTTGTGTAGATATCCCATATATACATAAATCTTTCGGTCCAGTTTTATTATGATTGGTCCATAATTAGTCATAGCACTTATATAAGTCCCACTTCTGAATATCACTAACATGTATAAAAAAAAGAGTTTATATCGAGATAAAATTTAAGACAACAAATATGTATGTATATGCACAGAAGTCATGCCACTAAATTTTTGAATGATCGGTCCATAATAGGTCATGGGAACTATAAAAAACTAACAAACTATTTTTACACATATATGGTTGGGCTTGACCGATTTGTTTAGTATTTTTTTAAATATACCCAGCGTGTAAAAAATCCTTCCTAAAGCCCTACTTTGCTGATACAAGTACACCCAACCACATTGCAAAATCGTTTTAATTTTACACGACTGAAAAAGAAATCTTAACTGCAAGTCTCAATTGTTTAAAGAGGTATATTAGGGATAATATTCTTATAAATTCACCATAATATTTTAATCTCATATAACTTCTCAGAGAAAGTAGTGTGAAATGAGTATCAAATCTATTAGAGTGTGTTTACATGTATTTAATCTTGTTTTTTTTTAAGAAACCCTAAAGTATTTGCCATAGGCAATATTGTGTATATTTTTATAAAAATCTTGTGTATTTTCATATTATTTTCTAGAAAAATCTTGTGTATAACAGTATTTTATGCTGAGAATGAAAAAAAAAATAAAAATGTACTTTCCATTCCTGATTACAATTTAGATTAAACTGAAAGCGCGATTGTTATTTTAATCACGAACGCTTATGTTATGTGTAGACGGTTGTCAGATTATATAATGTTGTCACATCTAACAATGCGTCAGTTCAGACGACTGTAAGAAAACCTTACAATTTGATTGGCACACAATTGTCACAAAATTAATATAACTGCGAACCAAAATTGTCAGTTCAAACGGATTGTTATGTGACAAAGATTGTCACGTTCGTTGTGAGGCATTGTGTGTGCATTTAAAAATTTTAAATATTGTCATGGAACAAAAAAGAGCAATTGAAACAATTTTATATGCATATATCCTAGAAAGTAGCGAGGATGAAGACAAAATAACAAAAAAACGCTGGAAAAAAAATGTGAATATATAATGCAACCAGCATCCCATAAACTTCGACCTGGCTCAACTTCCTCGATAATTTTGATAATACTTTAATGTGACCTTACGGATTCTACCTCTATGCGGTAGGATTTTTGTTTCAGCCTTTATTTTTTGTTGTCTTCAGTCCACTTTTCGCCGCTATCCACTTTAATATTCTTTAATTTAATTTTTTAATTTTCTTCCACTATTTTCCAAAATATTATTTGTCTGTTTATTTATTTATGTATGTATTACAGAGTTGCATTTAGAAATAATTTCTCTGACACTGCTGACATTGACAGATGCATAAACTTTGCATATATGACAATTAAAAGTGTTTGACAATTGTCTTAAAACAATCTTACAATGACAAAAAAATATGTTCACACAATTGTTAGATGTCTGACAATATTTTTGTCTTACGATGTACTGAAAATGCTTTTTCTTACAACGTTGGAAGACAAAAATTTTTAGTTCACAAGACATTTTCTGAACATTTTTCGAATAACGTTGTAAGATCTGTCTGACAACTGTGTATACAAAGCTTTAGAAACAAAATAAATCTAGTTGTTATTGCACAATGATCTAAGAACATGATAAAAATTATCTACCAACTCAAAAATCGAAAATCACTTCTTATTTTTAAGTTAATCAGTATTTATGAAATATGTACTCTGAATAAAATGGGACTAATTTTAACCATGTACTAATTCGTAGTTTTAAACATTAATTCGTATGCAAAGCAAAATTACTCATAACCAAAAAAAGTGGGGGGCATGCTGATTATCCGTCTATCTATTGAATGCACGATATGGTTCTGCGGAAGGTATCTAGGGATATTTTTCCCAAATATTATTCATATAAATATGAAAGGATTGGTATTAGAAATGTTTAAAATCGGTACAACCAAACTTATTTTGAAACAAAACTTCCGTTCGCCCGACATTTTAGAACTAAAATTAGGTGCAACTAGTTCTTAATTCTTTCATTCAAAACATATGAAAACTTTCTTCACTGTTTTAAATGTTAAATGTTTATAACAAAATAAAATGGCCATCAAAATAAATTTACAAGTACTATTTTTAATTTTTCTCAAACCAAGTTTTCCTTGAACCAAAATTTGACCCAATTTTAAAGTATTGTTAAATTCTTTAAAAAAAAAAAATTAACAAAATTATACAGTACACGTACAAAAAAAGTCTCACACATAAAACTAAGTACATATGTTAATGCGTATAAACAAATAAAAGAAAACAAACAAATTGTAAAGATTGTAATAATTTAATTTGTTAAAGTTAACGCATAAAATAAGTATGTATGTATGTATGTATGTACTACGAGTATAAGACAGTAAGTAAGTAATATGTTTGTATAATAACAAATGCCACAAGTTGTGCGGAGAAAAATATAAAAAAATAACTTTAGTAAATGCTCCAAAACTGAAGAAAGGTCAATGCGATTTGTTATTAAAATTAAAACAAGTGACTATAGATATACTATAGTACTGAAGTACTACATATACATAATTAAATTGTACAAAAAAAAATCTTAATAAATAATGGTAAGATGTAAAGTTAAACATTGTATTTAATGCAAAATTTTGTTAAATAGTAGACTGTATATTAAATTGTTGGCCTGAGAAACAACTTAGAAATTACCCTATAAATATATTGTTAAATTACATATGTGTATATTTATTTGACATTTTGACAGAGAAGTAACACTCAGACAATTAATATACCTATATATTAAAAATTATTTGTGTTACTTTCTTTGGAAAGGGATAGGTAGAAGAGGAATAGGTGTTTAAAGCAAAGCTCGGCATCCTATAGCACAATTGTGCAGAGAGCACTTCACACATACACTTAATCCCTTTCATTCAGTCGTCATTGAGACAGCAATGTGTGCACATGCGGCGGATGCGTTTATATTTTTTTTTTCAGAAATACTTTCCAACAAACATTTCAAATTAATAATGAACTACGAAAAATATTTTATAATTGATTATGCATTTGGTAACATGCATGTAATCAGCTTTTGAAGTATTAGAAGTTCCATTTGTATATCAATCTCGTTGTTAAATGCTTATATGTTACGGAAAATATATTCTTAGTGTATGTTTCCTATCTAAGTTGTTTTGCATAATTTATATAATTATGCTTATGTTTGCTGGGTAGTTCGCTCACACACACAACCACATTTTACGCTTTGCTTTGGTGTTCAAAAATAAAATGAAGATGTATTGGTGAGAGATTTTTCCCAGCAATCAAATTGTCAAACGCTTAAAATAAGAAAAATAGAAAGAGTTTTAACCAGATATAAACACCTTAAGAAAAAATATCAGGGACCATAAATAACAATTATTAATATCAAAAAACAATTTTAGAACAGTTATTTTCAGAAAAAACAAAAATAATTCCATCTAAAACAGTTTTTTATTTTTGTGTTCAATTGTAATTGAATCGCGTGTGTTTGTTATGATTCGTCCAACAAGGGAATCGAACCCAGGCCACAAATACAAACTCATGCTTAATGATCAAATGCGCTAATCAATTAAGCTACAGCACAATTGAGTATTAGTACTTAATGTAGGGTGCGCATGTTTGTTTGAAATACATATTAACAAATCTAGAGCCAGCTTTAAGTTATATATATACCCTACACCACCATAGTGGGGAGGGTATACTGGATTTGTGCCGATGTTTGTTACGCCCAGAAATATTGGTCCTTAAAGTATACCAATCCAAATCGACTCAGAATCAGAATCACTTTCTGAGTCGATTTAACGATGTCCGTCTGTCCGTCCCTCCGTCTGGCTGACTGGCTGTCCATGAAAAACTTATGCGCAATTTTGAAGATATTTCGATAAAATTTGGTATCACGGCCCAAGAATGGATGGAATTGAAACTGGTAAAAATCGACCATTATTTCACCTGGCCCGATAGAAATTTCCTCCCGAAATTGGTGTTTACCCATCATAAATGTTTGAATTATGCAAGTATCCAAACAAATTTCATCTCAAATATGTGGTAAATGAAGCCAAATCACATCTACAAATTTTGTGCAGATCGGTCCATAATTACTCGTACCTCCCATATAAAGCCCACTTCCGAAAATCACTTTAAAGACCGTAACTCAAATAATATAACATAACGCAAATATATTTCATATGTATACAAAAAATGCGGTACAATTTTATAATGGTCGGTCCATAATTAGGCGAAACTTCCATATAAGACCCACTTCCGAAAATCACTTTAAAGAGCATAACTCTCTCAAAAATGTTGGTATCCAAATAATATTGAACGAAAATATATTTCATATGTCTAAAAATAATACGCTCCAATTTTATTATGATCGGTCTATAATTAGTTGAAATTCCCATATACGACCCTATCCGTAATTCACTTTAAGGTCCATAAATCTTTTAAAAGTATTTATATCGAGATAAAGTTTAACAAATATAATATTTATATTCACAGACATTATGGCACTAAATTTTTGGATGATCGCTCCACAATAGGTTATATATCCCATATAATGCCCATTTCTGAAAAACTGTTTTATACATATACTGGGTGTAGGGTATTATATGGTCGGGCTTGACCGACTATACTTTCTTACTTGTTAAAAATATTCGCCTGTGCCGAATCTTGTGCGGAACTACATAAAATATTGTGCAATAATTTCTATTTATTTTAGGTTTACTTAAGTTGATTTACATCTGTTATCTGATTTCCGGAAGTAGACTTTATTTGGGTTGACCCTATCCCCCGATGGACCGATCATCATTTTATTGAGAGTTGTGTTTAATTCCAACTTGATAGTGACGTTTATAAGAGATTTATGCACATTTAAGTGATTTTCGGAAGTGGACTATATATGGGGGCTACGGTCAAATATGGACCGATCGTCATAAAATTCAGTATGAATATTTTCATATATATATGGACTATTTGTGTCAAATTTAAATTTGCTGCTGATGCTTATAAGAGAATTATGCGCATTTAAGTGATTTCCGGAAGTGAACTTTATATGGGGGTTATGGTCAAATATGGACCGATAAATATTACGACGATTTATATGATTACTTGTGTTGAATTTCTTCTTAGTGATTGTTATAAGAGATTTAAGCGCATTGAAGTGATTTTCGGAAGTAGGCTTAATATGAGAACAACGATCAAATATGAGCCGATCATCATGAAATTTGGTACGACGATTTAAATGTGTACTTGCATTATTTTTGTTAATTTTCAACTTGATAGTGATTTTTATAAAAGATGTACGAATATGTCCATTTATCTGATTTTCGGAAGTGTTCTATGGGGCTATGTCAAAATATGGACCGATGCTAACAAACTATCGTTTTGAGATTTCACTTTGCATTAAACTTATTATTGCAAAATTTTGTATGAATACGGCTTTTCTGTAGACATTTATGTACCATATAGCCGGGAAGACATTTGTATGGGTCATAGCCCCATCGATTCCTACCATTCTCAACAGGACTTGTCGTTTACCAGAACCATTGTGTTTTTCATTCCTTATTTTCCTTACATTCTGAAAAACAAATTGCGAATTCTTGCTTTTACTCGTAAATTTTTTTTGCTCCACTTTTAGGTCTCTTTAGCTATGCTGCCTAACATTTGCATTCGATTAGCAAAACTTCAATAAAGATTTGAATAACTTATCTTAACGGCTGATTATTTTTAAACTTATTTATGAATCAAACATATCGAAGCAGATTAATTTGTAATATATTCGTGCAAAATTGATTTTCTTTTATGTGTATAACTTAAAAATGCGGAAATTTTTTAAAACTTTTAGCTTTTATATTGAAATATTTGTACAATATGAATTAATTTAAAGTATTGGCATCATATGGTTTCCGCGAAAAAACTGCTCATCTTTTGATGCCAAGAACGAATTAAGCTCAAATCGAAACAAATAGTAATCAGACAGGGCAAACTTTTCCAAGCACGGCTTTCTAAATATTATAGGTACATATATATAATTGCAGTTTGCAACACTTTCACGTCTGGCAGCATATTCCGGGGGGGTTTTTTTTGTCAATGAGAGCGTTCTGCAGCAATCGAAACGAATAGTAGTCGCGCGGTGCTAGGTCTGAACTATAAGGCAAGTGGTTATAAACTATTTTTTTGGACTATAAGGCAAAACTTTACAAATACTTCTTTCTAAACAGTATATAGTTAGTTAGTATAGTTTGTAACATAAGCGGAGCGTTGTCATGATGGTATAATACGTTTTCACGTCTGTCAGCATATTCTGATCGCATCTAATTAATCAGTTGTAATCGATACAGTTTCCTTGTGATGGTCTGATCAGCAGCTTCTAACAGATAGGACGCTTATGGTGTTTTGATGTAGATTCTGCTGGTTATTGCAATGAATCCATTTTTCACCGCATGTAATGATTCGGTGCAAAAACTGATTTTGAAAATTATCTTGAGGATTTGTTGGCACAAAATTCGACATTTTCGGAGCAAAAAAAACTTTCTTGTTTACACTATAATGTTCAAAATGACATATAAGTTACTAAAAAATCGCGCATTTGTTAATAGAATATGACAAATCATAGTTTTGACTTCAATTAGCAAAGAATATTTGAAGAATACCGAGGTAGTTTAAAATATTAATCTATTCGGATTTTAGTGGACCGATTTGGCCTATTTTCAATACCAAACATTTCGGTAGACATTCTTTGGTAAAAATTTCATTGTTCGGTGTCTTTTTTTTCGAAGCTCTATCGGGCCTTCAACATATGGAAAGACTTTGTCGTTCTATGACCATTATTTCGATGTGTTACAAATGGAATGACAAACGTAATACATCCCCCATCTTTTTGGTGGTGGGTATAAAAAGAAAAAAAATAATAACACACAAGTCATTCCAAAAAATATTAAAATGTTAGACACTACTTAAATAGATAAATCTGAAAACGTTTTTTTTTTAAGTATGAGTTTAAGCGTTTTAAACCTCCGCAAAAACAACATGTAATGTTGTCGTATTCATTCAGAAATATAATAAAAACCTATTCAGCGTATTTCAAAGCATTATTATTATGGTTTTGATGATAATTTATATTAAGCACAGTCTGAAAAGTAGTTTTTATTAAAGTTTTTTTGTCTTACAATGTTTCTCCTGTACTTTGCATTATCGACCTTCGAAATTCACTGGTTATCTAGAACGTGTAATTTTATACCTCTGAATTTTTGATTTTACAGTCACAATGCTGTGTATCAAATATAACCTTCCGAATCTACCACAGACATACAGTGTAGTCTCAGTCAACATTTGAATAAAATTCGATATTAATGATTCCGACTTCCAATTCTATTTTAAATATTTTATTTGAAATTTAAAAAAAAACAAGTTAGAAAGTATGTCGGTCAAGCCCGACCATATAATACCCTACACCCAGTATTTCAATAAAACAGTTTTTCAGAAATGGGCGTTATATGGGAGATATAACCTATTGTGGACCGATCATCCGAAAATTTAGTGTCATGATGTCTATGAATATAAATATTATGTATGTTAAACTTAATCTCCATATAAATACATTTAAAAGATTTATGGAGGTTAAAGTGAATTACGGATAGGATCTTATATGGAAGTTTCGACTAATTATGGACCGAGCATTATAAAATTAGGTTTCATTATTTCTGTATATAAGAAACTTATTTGTGTCAAATTTTATTTGAATACCAATGTATGATCGTTAAAGTAAATTTCGAAAGTGTGCCTTATATGGGAGCTACGACTAATTATGGACCGATCTTTACAAAATTTGTAGATATGATTTGGGTTCATTCACCACTCATTTGTGATGAAATTTGTTTGGATACTTGCATAATTCAAACATTTATGATCGTTAAACTCTTATTTCGAGAGGACATTTGTATTGGGACCAGTTAAAAAAATGGACCGATATCCACCAGTTTCAATCCCATCCGTCCTTGGGTTGAAAAAAAACACGTACCAAATTTTATCGAAATATCTTCAAAATTGCGACCTGTACTCTGCGCACAAGCTTTACATGGACAGCCAGACTGACAGACGGACGTCGCTAAATCGACTCAGAAAGTGATTCTGCGTCGATCGTTATACTTTCAGGTGGGTGTTGGACCAATATTTCTGGGCGTTACAAACATCAGTACAAATCCAATATACCATCTTCACAATAGTAGTGTAGGGTATAACTATAAATGAATCATCATTACTTCGACCAGATGATGTCGATGTTGGACACGTTGCGCTATCTTATTGAAACCATAATAAGCCCGAAACGATTGACCACTTGGAATAAAACATTCGCCGCGTTATTGCCGATATATAGCCAAAAATTTTGGAAAAAGTCAACGAAAATTGGAACTCTAGACTAGTTTACGTCCGACCATGACTGGCTCGCCAGAACTCATATTTAAATTATAATGCCAGAAGATTATATTTCGAATAAAGTGAATTTCAAATCAATTTAAAAAAATCATATTTGTTTTATTAAATTTCAAAGTTCTATACATCTAACAACAACCCCCTCGATACGTAATTCGAACAGAGTCATAATTTTTAAAATTAATTTGCACAATTTGGAAACGTTGTTCAGGCGTCAGTCTATTCATACCAAACCAAACTAAACATAATTTACTTAAGCTGACAAAATGGCCGCCAGTTTAAAAAGTGTTGCCAGCTTAAAGTTTTATACATCTAAAAAAAATTACCTATACTTTTTTATAAAACAAATAAAAATAAATTTCTAAATAAAAATTACATGAAATATTATTTTCTATATAAATATTTTCGAAAATTATTTTTAAGACGGGGGACCCAAAAAGGGCCAAAAGGAAGTAAAAACATTTGCTAATATTTATTAATGAACACATATTTTAATACATTTTTGAAATTCTTTGTGTTTTCTATTTTAGATACTTCTATTTGAATGTTTTTAACAAAATTTGTTGCGCTTCCACTGAGACTCCAACCCAAGATGTTGGTCTATAATTTTTTTTTTAATTTCCAAATAAAAAACATTTTTTTTATTTTCAAACAAAGTTTTTCACCAAATTCACCATTATCAATAATCTTCATGTGACGAATTTGATAATACATATGTACATACATATGTATTTATTATACATACATTAAAATACAATTAATGAGGTCCTTTTTCATCGTATAGATTTCATGATAATGAATTCTGAAACAATTTTAAATTAGGAAATATAATTCATTACTTTTTCTGAATTTTAATTCTAGGATTTTCTTGAAATTTTCACTGTTTATCCCTGTATGCCTAAAAGCCACGCCCGCGTACGAAATAAATATTAACAGTCGTATATCTCGGAAGTTGCTACAGCTAGAGTCCTTACATTTTGTACAGACAATTTCAACATTCATATGAACATTTAAGGGAAAATCGGTGTAAATGCTAAAAATATGAGAAAATCTAACATGTACAGTTTCTAAATTTTGTAATATTAACGTTAGTGTCAATATTTAGGACGAAAATAATCGGCCTAAAAGTATTGGGCGTGGCACCTCACATATTAATTAAATTCGATTATCTAGGAATCTATAAGTTTTTGGCAACTTTGATGTCCATATGAATGGTAAAAATTGGACGGACTATGAAGAGCGGGAGGGACATCCCACATACAAAGTAAATACTAAAATTAGTATATCTTGAATACAATAGGAAAAATCTTCTAATTTTGTATGAGTAAATATATAAAAAAAATCTACATTTCAAGCATAAGTTGTTGAGTATGTAAACATGGGCGTGAATTCGCCCATATAAAGTTAGTACTTAATTCGTATATTTTAAAAAATACAATAGGTAAAATATTCGAAGGACCATAAATGGCTGAGTTTAAAAAATTGGACGATGCAAAATAAATTCTGAAATGCATATATCTAGGAAAATCTAAATAGTAGAATCTTCAAATTTTATCTGAATCGTAAATGGTTGAGCCTATACTATATGTACTGATATTCGTATATCATATAATAAACTATAGCTATAATCGTTTAATTTTATATAGTACATCTAAATCTTACATCTATTGTATAAATTGGCTTAGCGCTGCCCTTGTAATTTAATAATAAAATTCGTATATCTCTTAATTCGTATGTCTTTATAAATAAGCTCGTAATTATGAATACTCGGTTTTGGAAGATATTTAACATTAACAAGTGATTACGTAATGATTATGAAAATATTATTTATCACATATGTGGATGCAAACAGAATTGTGGATAATTAGTTAAACATAGTTGCGCATGTTTACCACAACTATTTCAAAATTTTTAAAACTTTTCTTTTTAAATATTATGGTCACTGTAATTATTTATATAATTTCGTTAACCATAATATGGTTAAGTTATGACTTACATGATTATAATAATTATTTGTATGATTATAGTAATTATATAATGTTTGTGGTGATTAGTTTTATGATGAAAGATTATACCATATTATGCTGTTCTGTATCATAATCAAAGAGCAACATATTATCATAAATGGATTCATTAAATATATATGATTGCCACAAACATGTAACTGGTTACTACAACAATATAAATGATTATAGTAATAATATGAATTGTAACCTAACCATATAATGGTTACAGCAATTATATAAATAATTACAGTGAACATAACATTGTTAATAACATTGTAAAAATATAGACATATACAACTACGAACATTTTTTTTAAAGAAATCTGACCAGAAAAAATCTGCGATAGGTTGTGTGACTGTTGCTGTTGAATATTCAAGGAGAATTATGTACAATAATAATGCATTGCACCGTAATATTTGCTGGACAATCACAAGTACATACATATATGTATATTACACATAACTAATACCTACATATGTACCTATATGTAATCTGTATTTAAAAGCATTTGAAATAAATCGTAAAATGTTTCCAGCAAAATTCATAACCTTGAAAGAAAATGTGATGAATGCGCAATAAAGACGTTAATTTTTTGGTAAAAAAAAAATAAAAACTGAAACAAATTCCATTTTGCAAAGTGGTGTGGTCAGAAACAAAGTAATGAACGAACGAAAAGAAAAGGTAAGAAGCAAACGCCAAAATTATCATCTGCAACAAACGATTAATAAAAATATAACATTTGACTCTTTGACTGAACCACGATTGAAATTTGTAACGCTTGAAAGTACATACTTTTAAATAATTCATTTTTTCCATATCGGTCAAAAACACACTTTTTCACCTCAAAGTTCAAGCAACAAAAAAACATCTATAAAATGTAACATTTGTAAAATAGACATGATTTATAATGCCAGTTAATGAATAATGAATTAATATATATGTATATACATACATATAAGTATGTATATATTATTTTATTTTTTTAAAACAGTTTGCATAATTTTTGTATTTTTCAAAATTACTAAACTTGGGTATGTGTGTGTATGTGTGTGTGTGTGTGGTCATTCATTGTACTCTTGCAGATTGTGTCACATCAGTATGTATATGTTTTTTTTTATTTTTTTTATATATTTAAACTAAAACTATTTGTTTACACTTGTGATCACAATCCGCAAGTTACAATTCACATGTACTCGTATTAAATGATACACTTTACATCACACTTTTATCATGTACGAGATTACGAGTGCGTGCAAACTGGTGACAGAGTCAGAGCAGTCTCATTCATATTGCTAAATTGTCATCGTTGGTTTATTGAAATTTAAAACCATAGTTAGTTTACAGTTGTTGTTGTTCGAGTATTGCACTGAGGTATTGTATTTAAAATGGAAAAAAAAACGCGTACGTACTTATTTACAGATGTACATATGTACATATTTGAAAGAAATGCGAAATACAGTGGCATCTGGCATGATGAGTCAGCAATCGGCAAATAGTTTATTGTAGCTACTGTTATACTTTGCATATTAACTCGGTTTTTGTATGTAGAGCGGAGACATTATTATGTTATAGTATTTTAACACTGCACATTGGGTCGAGTTTAAAAGAAATGGTAATAAAAATAGTACTTATACTAGATACAATCTGTAACAAAAGCTAGAGCGGAGCAGTTAAAGCCGGGAGAGCTCTACGGATCGCCAGACATATACATATATATATATATATATATATATATATATATATATATGTAAGCTAATTCGTTGTAACCACACATTCTAATCTCACAATAACAAAACATTAACAGAGTTACTGATACCAATTTTTGTAAATCTTCTGTGTATAGAAAACATATACATAGTTTTCTTTGAAATTTATTTAAATATCAGTCTTTTAGTGTAAAAACTACATTTGATGGCAGAGATATGTACCTATAGTTGCGTACTAAAATGTTCTGACAACGTTGTCCAAACAAGAACTTAACATCGACAAAAACTGTCCACACTAGACATCATGTGTGGACAAGAAATTGTTCGCAGTTACGTTTAAGGTTAAATTTAGTTTACGGAAATATCAGATTCAAATGTTGCGATAAACATATGTTTACCATCACGGGGGAAAATAAAATTTCATATTCTAATTTTATCCTCCAATTAGCACACACACAATATTATTCGCCATAAGGCTTAATTAAGAATTCATGTCAGATATAATGAGATTTGATTGTATGACTTTAAAATTAAATTACAATAATTATTTATAACACATTTGTATTTCTTCTATTTGTTCGTTTTTTGTTGCGAATAATAAACAAATAAAGAAGAAAACAAAAACTAAGAAACGCCTTAACAACAATAGATCTAACAGCAATAATAACAGTAAGAAGAAAAAAATTAAATTAAACTCAATGCTCTATTTAATGTAATTCACATAAATTTCAAATATTCAAACAAACGGATGGACGTATGTACATGCGACCAAACCAACAACATGCTTGCGTCACTTTCTTTTTAATGAGAAGCGAATTGTTGACTGAATGATTTGTTAAACTTTTTAAAGACCATCGGGTTGATACTTTTGGAATAAGTATGCCTGACTGTTTTGCTTAATCGAATAAATCTTTTACACTTTTTGTAATGATTACAACAACACCTAGTTTGTTGTTAATGCATGTACTGTCGTTATTGTTGTTATTGTTTAAAAAGGTGATCATGTGGACATTTCAATAGATCGTAAGAAATATTCAAATATGGTAAGATATTGCAAATATTATTTATTTTTAACTTAAAATCGAAACCAAACCAAAAAAAAACATTTTATTTGCAAGAACCATTTGTTGGTATCCAAATAAAATTCAACACATACATACATATGTATAAGATTAATATATGGAAAATTCCTGTCACATAATTTTATAACGATGGGTCCTTAATTAATCATAGCTCCAATATAAGTCACTTGCAAAAATCACAAGTTTTATATCGAGTTAAAATTTAACATGGTCCTGAATTTTATTATAATCGGCCCATAATAGGTTATAGCTTCCATTTACTAAAAAAAAACAGTTTAACAAATACTTGGTATAGTTGGTCTTGATCGAATATATTTTCTTATTTGTTTTATTATCTAGTAAATCCTTAATGGGATTCAAAAGACAAATCCTTAAATTTTTCGAATTTGTGTAAAAAAGATTTAAAAAATTTTAATTGAATATTTGATTACCAACATTCTTAAGAAATGTATGATCGTTAAAGTGATTTTCGGAAGTGGGCCAGTTATAGGAGCTACGACTAATTATGGACCGATCACAATGAAATTATATTGTATAGTTTGTACACATATAATATATATTTGTGTTAAATATTATTTGGATACCAACATTTTTAAGTGAGTTATGCTTTTTAAAGTAATTTTCGGAAGTGGGCCTTATATGGGAGCTACGACTAATTATGGACCGATCATAATAAAATTATACAGTATTGTTGGTATACGTATTAAATATATTTGCGTTAAATATTATTTGGATACCAACTTTTTTGAGAGAGTTATGCTCTTTAAAGTGATTTTCGGTAGTGGGCCTTATATGGGAGCTAAGACTAATTATGAACCGATCTGCACAAAATTTGTAGATGTGATTTGGCTTCATTTACCACTTATTTGTGATGATTTTTGTTTGTTTCCTTGCATAATTCAAACATTTTTGAGCGGTAAACCCCAATTTCGGAAGGACTTTTGTATGGGGGCCAGGTGAAATAGTGGACCGATTTCCACCAGTTTCAATCCCATCCATCATTGGGCCGAAAAAATATCACTTACCAAATTTTATCAATATATCTTCAAAATTGCGACCTGTACTCTGCGCACAAGCTTTACATGGACAGCCAGCCAGCCAGACGGACGGACGACCGGACGGACATCGTTAAATCGACTCAGAAAGTGATTCTGAGTCGATCGGTATAATTTAAGGTGGGTGTTGGACCAATATTTCTGGGCGTTACAAACATCAGCAGCAATCCAATATACAATATGGTATAAATATATTATTTTGTAATTGTTATCCACACTTTTTCTTACAGATTAGTTTTTATTCCATCTTGTGAAAAGCAATCTGATGATAAACCATTTTATTGCAATTTTGTTCACGACGCAAGTCCAATTACTTTATCTTTTTAGCAGTATTTTGGATGATGTTCGAACCCACTGGCCTTCTATGTATGCGAAAACATTTGCTTGCACATAATGTGATAAATAATATTTACATTTACATATTAATCACTTGAAAAATATTTTCCCAAACCGCCTATTTATGATTCTAAATTTATTCGAATTTTAGTATTCATTTATATTCATTGTACGCGCATTTGTATGCTTTATTTTAGTACTTAACTCGTACAGGCAGCATAACGTCTATTTTCCCAAACTCAACCATTTACAATACAGATAAAATTTGAAGATTCTACTATTTAGATTTTCCTAGATATATGCATTTCAGAATTTATTTTGCATCGTCCAATTTTTTAAACTCAGCCATTTATGGTCCTTCGAATATTCTACCTATTGTATTTTTTAAAATATACGAATTAAGTACTAACTTTGTATGGGCGGATTCACGTCCATGTTTACATACTCAACAACTTATGCTTGAAATGTAGATTTTTTTTATATATTTACTCATACAAAATTAGAAGATTTTTCCTATTGTATTCAAGATATACTAAATTTAGTATTTACTTTGTATGTGGGATGTCCCTCCCGCTCTTCATAGTCCGTCCAATTTTTACCATTCATATGGACATCAAAGTTGCCAAAAACTTATAGATTCCTAGATAATCGAATTTAATTTATATGTGAGGTGCCACGCCCAATACTTTTAGGCCGATTATTTTCGTCCTAAATATTGACACTAAAGTTAATCTTACAAAATTTAGAGACTGTAGATGTTAGATTTTCTCATATTTTTAGCATTTACACCGATTTTCCCTTAAATGTTCATATGGATGTTGAAATTGTCTGTACAAAATGTAAGGACTCTAGCTGTAGCAACTTCCGAGATATACGACTGTTAATATTTATTTCGTACGCGGGCATGGCTTTTAGGCATACAGGGATAAACAGTGAAAATTTCAAGAAAATCCTAGAATTAAAATTCAGAAAAAGTAATGAATTATATTTCCTAATTTAAAATTGTTTCAGAATTCATTATCATGAAATCTATACGATGAAAAAGGACCTCATTAATTGTATTTTAATGTATGTATAATAAATACAAATGTATGTACATATGTATTATCAAATTCGTCACATGAAGATTATTGATAATGGTGAATTTTGTGAAAAACTTTGTTTGAAAATAAAAAAATATTTTTTATTTGGAAATTAAAAAAAAAAATATAGACCAACATCTTGGGTTGGAGTCTCAGTGGAAGCGCAACAAATTTTGTTAAAAACATTCAAATAGAAGTATCTAAAATAGAAAACACAAAGAATTTCAATAATGTATTAAAATATGTGTACAGTTAGTACTTGAGGTCCGAATAGCATATTGAGAGTTGAATTTTGAGTGGTTAAATCAATGCATATTTTATCTTTATTAGCTCGTTAATTTTAATAAATAATAGCAAATGGTTTTACCTTATTTTGGCCCTTTTTTGTTGTTTTAGAAAATATAGTTTATGAATTTTTAATTGAGAAAATTTATTTTATAAAAAAAGTACCAAAAAAAAAGAACCAAGAATACATATTTAGACCCTAAGAATTCGAATTTGAAAAAAAGTACCAAGAAGTTTTCTGAGTAATGCTGTTTATGTTTATTTATTTAGCAAATAGAAAGGGTACCATAGGGTTTTGCGGATACCATTTTTACCAGTTTTGACCTATGTTCGAATTTAAAAATTCCAATTTCAAAAAAGTACCAAAAAAGATTTGTGGTCTTTATTGATTTTAAACAGATATATTGCAAATTATATTTCTTGGTTTTGACAAACTAGAATTTCGAGTTCTCCTTTTTTAATTAAAATCAGACACACGTCAAGTTTGTATTCCATCTTTATTAGTTTTGGAGATGCACAATTACAATTTTAAACCATTTTTGTCCATTTTATCCCCCTTAACGATCGAATTACTAAAAATCCCTTCTTAGTGGATATTTCAAATGTAAAAAGAATTCATTACCCGAATTTCACCTTTAGTATATGTAGATTTAAATATGTTTTTATTAGTAAATATTTTATCTTTTGTTTGCTTGTTCCCAGTGATCGTTTACGCTCTCAAGTCAAACACGCCTTATAATTAATGATCGAAAGATATAAATCATTCCAATGAAAAAACAAAAAATCTGTAACGACTGAAAATAAAATAAATGATTTTGCAAGTATTGTATGAAACATTAATGAAACGATTTGTTGCTACAAATATTTAAGAAAAATAGATAAAAATAAAACATTAAAATGAAAAAAAAAATGAAAGTACAAATTAATTAAGCTCTAATGTTTGATGGCTGACTTTGACTTTGGTTGTGGTTGTGGATGTGGATGTGGTTGCAGTGCGGCTGGCTTTTTTCTTTGTCTCACTAAGGGAAAGACCAAAAGCAACAAAAATAATATAAAAAATGATAGTGCATTTCGTTTCAATTGAATTTAATTAAAGTTCAAGGTCTTTTTTTAATTGTTAATCTAAATAAATACATACTACATACATATGTCCTATACTCGTACAATAACAAAAAACTGTATGTTTTATTGTTATTTTTTGTGTTGTTAAAGAATTTGCCAAAAATTAAAATAATTCATATAATGTCATTTTAACAATTAAAGCTAAAAAAAACAATAAATAAAGAATGTAATCAAGTTTAGTTTTAAGACCAGGTGTAAGGCGTAATTAATTAATTTTTGTATAATATGTAAATATTATGTCACACAATAGGAAGTAACTTTAAATATGTCTGTAGTTGTAAACTATTTATACAAATATTTTGGGGTGGCTGGTGCATTTTAGAGAACTAAGTACATAATTCAGCTCCTTGTAGTGACGTATTCATATTTCCAGCTGTTCGTAAAACTGTTTAGTAAAAGACTATGACTTCGGATATTTAGTGCTTGCATAAATATTTGCTGCCTCTTATTAGACGTCACCACTCCTCAGTAAAATAATGTCTGGGAGCCATTATTCAAAAACTGCAATGGATTGGTATCAAAGAAATCATGTGAATGTAATATAAAAATATAAGAACACACTCCTAATTGTCCACATTTTTGACCAATTCAACTATATTATACCCTACACCACAATAGTGGGGAGGGTATATTGGATTTGTGCTGATGTTTGTAACGCCCAGAAATATTGGTCCAAAACCCACCTAAAAGTATACGGATCGGCTCAGAATCACTTTCTGAGTTGATCTAACGATGTCCGTCCTTCCGTCCGTTCGTCTGGCTGGCTGTCCATTTGGAACGTAATATTTTTTCGGCCCAAGGAGACGGATGGGATTGAAACCGGTGGCAATCGGTCCATTATTTCACCTGGCCCAAATACAAAAGTCCTCCCCAAATTGGGGCTTACCGATCATAAATGTTTGAATTATAAAAGGAACCAAGCAAATTTCATCACAAATGAGTGGTAAATGCAGCCAATCACATATACAAATTTTGTGCAGATCGGTCCATAATTAGTCGTAGCACTCATATAAGGCCCACTTCCGAAAATCACTTTAAAGAGCGAAACTCACTCAAAAATGTTGGCATCCAAATAATATTTAACACAAATATATCTCATATGTATACCAACAATACGGTACAATTTTATTGTGATCGCTTCATAATTAGTCGTAGCTCCCATATAAAGCCCACTTCCGAAAATCACTTTAAAGAGCGTAACTCACTCAAAAATGTTGGTATCCAAATAATATTCAACACAAATATATCTCATATGAAGTCAAATCACATATACAAATTTTGTGTAGATCGGTCCATAATTAGTCGTAGCTCCCATATAAAGCCCACTTCCGAAAATCACTTTCAAGAGCGTAACTCACTCAAAAATGTTGGTATCCAAATAATATTCAACACAAATATATCTCATATGAAGTCAAATCACATATACAAATTTTGTGTAGATCGGTCCATAATTAGTCGTAGCTCCCATATAAGGCCCCCTTCCGAAAATCACTTTAAAGAGCGTAACTCACTCAAAAATATTGGTATCCAAATAATTTTTAACACAAATATATCTCATATGTATACCAACAATACGGTACAATTTTATTGTGATCGGTCCATAATTAGTCGTAGCTCCCACTTCAGAAAATCAGTTTAACGATCATAAATTTCTTAAGAATGTTGGTAATCAAATAAAATTCGACACAAATAATATACAGAAATGATGACACCTAATTTTATAATGGTCGGTCCGTAATTAGTCGAAACTCCCATACAATAGACCGTAATCAACTTTAACATCCATAAATCTTTTAAAAGTATTTATATCGAGATAAAGTTTAACATACATAATATTTATATTCACAGAAATCATGACACTAAATTTTTGGATGATCGGTCCATAATAGAGCATATCTCCCATATAGCGCAAATTTCTGAAAAACTGTTTTAGACATATACTGGGTGTAGGGTATTATGTGGTCGGGCTTGACCGACTATACTTTCTTACTTGTTTTGGTATTGAAAATCAGCAAAATCGATTTAGGCCTACCAGAGTTATGAACCAATATGTGAGACAACCTACATAAAAATTTAAAATTGTTGTTCATTTTATTGAAATATATTGAAGATAATACTATGAAATTTTGTATACGTTGTTTTTATGATAAAAGAAGAAAGTGTGCGGAAAATAGTATGAATCGGTCCATGATTTCTCATAGCCTACATACAAAAATCTTCCCGAAATATTGCTCAATTATACATAACTGCCTATAAAATATTAATATCAAGACAAAATTCAGCAAAAATAAGTTTTATGCAACAAGAAGTCGCAAAACGAATTTTTTTTTAGTTCGGTCCATGTTTGACCATAGATGGGGTCTATAAAGTCCACTTACAAAATACACTTAAATACGTATAAAACAGATATTAATAATGTTAAACGGCTAAAATTTTACATAAATAATCTTTATAGGCAAATAAATTGTTGTACTAAATTTTATGGTGGTCGGCCCAGAAGTGGTCGTAGCTCCCATACAAGGACCACATTTGAAAAAGACATTTATCCCTATATATATTGTATAAATATCGGTACCGACTGAAAACGTTGCACAGATCATTTACATATATACAAAAATCATCCCATAAAATTTTGTGAATTTCGGTCTATTTTTAACCATATGCCCCATATAAAGACCTCTTCCGAAAATAACTTTAATTCTCATAAATCTCTTATAAATAAGGGCATCAATCCAAAATTTTACACGGATCATTTACATACATGCCAAAATCAAACTGCTGGATTTTGAGAATATCGGTCCATATTTGACAATATCCCCCACATAAGGTCCACTCTCGAAATCTACATTAATACTAATATATATCTTAAATATACCGTTATTATGTTGAAATTCGACGTGCAATATTCTCATATGCATAAAATAACTGTTTCAAAATTTAAGAAGATCGGTCCATAATTTGTCATAGCTGCCATATAAGAACCATTTTCAAAAAACAACTAAACCCACAAAAATTTCTAATAAATATCGATATGAAACCAACTTTTATATGTATCAGAAATTTTAATCCAGAAATCATATTAGTATCGGTTATACGGCAATTAAGCTACTGGATTTTGTATCTGTCAGTAAATAATAGCTCTTGAATTAAGTCCACTTTCGAGCATAACAACCAACCATACAACTCTTGTAAATAACGCTATTGATATGAAATTCAACCAATATAATCCTAAAAAACATAGAAATGACATTAGTGGATACTGGATTTAGAAGCTATCAGTCCATAATTGGTCCATTTCTTCTATGCCACCCATAAATCTTTTGTAAATAATGTATTGAGATCAAATTCAAACAAAAAAGCCTCATTTTATATCTTATCCTTTTTTTATACTCTGTTTCTTAACTTGTTGTGAAAATGGAAATATGTTCTTTTAATTTTATAAATTGTTAAATTGCAATCAAGATTATTATGAAAATCAGACAAACTCTAAAAATTATGATGGGAATTGGTAATTTAAAAACATTTAAAAAACTTTAAAACATTTAAAATAAATTCTGTGGTTCGTAAAATTGTCTTTCAAACAATATATAAAATATGAATAAAATTTGCACTAAGACTGAATAGAAAACACAGAATAAGAATATTCTAGTCCTATAACCAGTGTAGTTTTTCTATTTCTTAGTACGTTTAGGTGGAGGGTATTAAAATTCAATATAATTTAATTTTTTTTTGTACATCATGAATAAGCAAAGCTTCTCTTATTTTAAACCCAGCTTCTCTTATTTCAACCTATTCGTTTCATTTTTCTTATAAAATAAATAACTAAACTCTTCAAAATTAAATAAATTAAATCAAACTGAAAATGTTTTTCTCACAAAATGAAATTTGTAAATTTAAGTATATAATAAATTAAAATCTAAAACTATACTTTAGAATTAAATTTACTTAAAATGAATAAATTTTGTAACTTAATTTTGAAAAAAAAAGACTTACGAGCATATACATACATATGTATGTATACAAATTAAATTCAAATACACACACATCGCATACAACATACAGAAAAGGTGAGCAATTTGAAACTAATAATTCTCTAACTTATGCCATTTTAAAACCCACCCTCGTATAATCTCTCATGACGTTGAGAAATTATACTTTATGAGAAATTGGCGTTTCTTCCCCCCAAACAGGTAGACAAATCCCCAATATGTTTTAATAAATGTAGTAGATTGACACTGAAAGAAATTATTTCATGCCCATATTTATACAATCAAATCATATTTAGATAATCTGAAGCTTGAAATGCATTTACATCCACCCAAAAACCACATCCCATCTAGTGTTTCACCCCATATCTTTCAGTAAAATAAATAATTCTAATTGTTCTTATACATACAAGTATATTGTATATATTCAAAATTTATATTAATAGTATAATAAATATAATAATAATATTATTCAAATGTACATCTGTATGTTAGATAATGAATTCTAAAAATTTTAAAATGCAAAACTATTCTTTAACTGTGTAAAACTACGCGTGTTAACAAAATTTATTATTTTACTTTCTGTTAACATTGACTGGTTTAAAATCTCTACTTCCTATATCCGGTTCTTTAAAGCAGGCGATAAAAACCCCCAACTATTTTCCCACAAATAAAAACTATTTATCATAATTTTGACATTTATTTTAATGGAAAAAATACGGAAGCTCCCCGGTTTATTAACATACATATTACGATAATATAGTAGTTTAAATTAAAATTAAAATATAAAAATAAAACATTTTCATGTCATTTAAACAAGAACAAAAATGAAATAAAATTATTTTTTAAAGCTTAAATTGTACATGTTTAAATTTAAGTACATACATATATTTTTGGTTTATTCATGCATTTAAAAATGATTGACGTCTTTTGTTGTAACACAAAATATGAAAGGGGCCAATGTGTTAAAATTCCAGCTATAATAATTATTATCATTATCTAACTTATACAAGTTTTTTTTTTATTGTGATCATAGCATTAATTAAGTTGCTATTTGTTGATTGATATTGCGCGAAGAAGTGTTACAAAAAGAATGACTAGGTTTTTTGTGTTGTTTTCGAAAAGTGAACAATATCTTCAGTACAATATAGAAAAAGAAATAGAAAGGAGACAGAGCTAACAAAAACTCTAAATGTTGTAAATAAACACTTTAGTATGAAGAAAACTGCATGAATTCAAATATGTATTAACACTTGTCATGAAATTTGGAGCATTATGGTTTTGAGTGTTTATGATCTCAATGACACTCAATAGTCTAGGAGATCAGACTTCCTTTAATGTTATTTAAAATTAATTGTAATACTATTTTCAAGGCGTTACGGTGCACGAGAGGAAAACAATAGATTCATAACCGATGGTGGAGTATTTTTTGAACGCGGGTTTTTTCTTTAGTAACTTATATTATGTCATTTTGAAAAGTAATTTAGTTATATGCGGAATACGATTTTGGATGTCCGAAATGCGAGGAAAAGTGGATCCATTACGACAATCCCAAACGTAGGAGATCTTATATAAAGCCCAGTCACACAGCGGACTGGACACCAAAGTCAAATATCTATGACGCTAAGGTAATGCTCTGTATTTGGTGGGACCAAAAGGATCCATTCCATTATGAGCTGCTGAAATTTGGCCAGACCATCATAAAAAACCTTTACCAAATGCAACTGGTCGAAAACCATTCAGACTATGCAGCCAAATATGAATGCATAATATTCCATCATGACAACGCTCGGGCATATAAACTACGAGGGCGTTTCGGAAACTTCTTAGCCAGCACATATAGAGAATAGTTAGTTTTTCAAAAACATTTTTATTTTTCAATATAGAGCAATTCCATATGAAAGCGATCACCTTTTGGACGACCCCTCTCCGATTTTAAAATAAATAGTCTCAATCGATTGCCCAGCAAAAAATAATGTACCAACATATTTTTTTTTTATAGTGACTGGTTTAGTGGTGGTGTACACCACTGTCACTGACAAAATTGAAGAATTCTTCATAAGGGACCTCATTGAAAGTTGTTTTAAAAAAAAACTACTAAAGCGATCGCAACGAGTGATAGCTCGTTGGAAAGGTATTGAATCAGGCTTTAATTGAAAAATATAAAAAAATATGTAGGTACATTATTTTTTGCTGGGCAATCGATTGAGACTATTTATTTTAAAATCGGAGAGGGGTCGCCCAAAAATTTGCCAATTTTGAATGTTTTCATATGGAATTGCTCTATAATCTCCTGAAACTTCAATACACTTAGTTCAACGCTTATCTAGCAATTCTATACCTTGATTAAAATAGTTTTCCTCAAGGCCTTCAAAAAAGTGGTTTACAACTGTAATTGCATCTTCATTTCAGATAAAACTCTCGCCAGCCAGAATTTGTTTAGATTTGGGAACAGGTAAAAGTCATTGTTAAAATACTCTTGTTGGCTGGTGCGTTGTCTTAATGAAAAATTATTGTTTTGTGTTGTAAACCAGGACGTTATTCTCAAAATTTTCATTTAATTGATTCAAAATGTTGCAATAGTACTCTGAATTTATTGCTTAACACTTCTGCAGATAGTCAATCAATAAAAAACATTTAAAGTCTCAAAAAAAAACGTTGCCATAACTTTACCAGCAGATTGAATTGTTTTTGCCTTTTTTGGGGCACTTCCTACAGTTCAGTCCATTGCTTGGATTGTTCTTTTGTATCTGGAGTATAGTAGTGGATCCATGTCTCATGAACAGTTATGAAAGGATTTTTATTTCTCTTAAAACGATCCAAACAAGCTTGAAAAATTTTCATTCTTATGCGTTTTTGGTCGACTGTTAATAAATGCGGCACCCATCTTGCAGAAAGCTTTTTCATATGAAGTTCTTCATGCAAAATTAGATGGACTCGATCATTTGAGATCCCCATGACATTAGCTATTTCACGTACTTTTATTTGTCGATCATTTAATACCATATCATGTACTTTGGCTACAATTTCTGTTGTTGTTGCTGTTTATGGACGTCTACTACATGGTTTATCCTCAATGCTTGTACGACCACGTTTAAATTTGTACTGTTGCACATGAAGGAGCACTTTCACCTAACACATTCCCCATATCATTATGAATTTCTTGTGTCTATATGAAGGAGTTGCCAGATCGAAAAGAATTTTAACATATGTTCATAGCACAGATGGAAGATTTTCCAACACTTAACCTTCTTCTGTTTATACCGCGCTTTCTGTTCTAGGCTAAGGAGTTTGCGAACCGCCCTCGTATTTAGAAAAAAATGGGTAGGAAGTTGTGCATCACCCACCTTTTAGTCCAGACCTCGACCCGTCGAACTACTATTTGTTTCGATCGATGGGATACGTTTCACTTCAGAACAGGGTATCCAAAATTGACTTAATTCGTTCTATAACAACTAAAAATGTAAATAAATTTCGCATTTTTAAGTTACACACCCAATATCTGTTTTTTAAATGTTTTACTAAATGTATTTCCCTGAGTGTTTGACTAATAATAACACATCAGTCAACAGAGCAACTCCCTTAAATAAATTTACCACACAATATAACAAACTAAACAATAAACAATAGATTATTCATACAAATATGTAGTCAGTGAATAATAAAACCCTGCACATTGGGTCTTAACATACAATAAAAAGTAGTGAATATTGCTTAAATTCTAAACTACTCATCATAATGACTAGATGGGATCGAACTTTCAAACGTATGAGCTTACAGATTCTTATGAAAGCAAGAATGATTTAATATTTGTAATTAATTTCCTGTTATTAAAAATCCGTGTTTTTCTTTTCATGGATCCCATTAACTGCTGCAAAAAATTTCTATCAACCTGCTTTGCATAGTTATTCAAAATTACAATATTTGTTAGTAGTATTAGCACTCAGCTTTAACTTTATAATATTGTTCAATTGGCTAAAGTGGAGTTGTATTTAGTCAACCTGATGTCTTCGATACCAATCAATTGCAGCTTTTGAATACCGACAAGGAGCTAAATCTGCCCAAAACATAACTGAAGAGTGGTGACGTCTAATTAGAGAGAGCCAACGTTGCTCCAGACAATATTTTATATAAATATCCAAAGTCTTAGTTGAAGAGGTGGTAAAAGCGGTGATCCATTGTATTTTTACCAAATTTATCCATTTTTACATATTTATATTCTGGGGGCTATTTCTCGCATTCGTATGCGAATAAATTTTCATTCGAACGTTCCAATTTTTTAACATTTAGGATTCCCTCATTCGATAGCGAATAAAATGTATCGAAATTTCTAATGAAGGCATTCGATAACGAATAATCATTTGATCGCAACCTTGCGAGTTTTTACTCGTAAGCAAAGAATCATTCGAAATAACGTTTTTTTTAGCAAACAGAAGAAAAAAAGGAAAATGTAAGTAAAAAATTGGTTACTTATTTTAAAAATTGTCTTATTATTAATAATTTTAGAGTTTTAGGTCAAAAATAACAAAAATAAATTTTACCGAAAAGGAGATTTTGGCCGACTTATGGCAGAACATACGGACTTTGCAAAAAATATTTTGCCAAACAGTTCCCAAGGAAAGGTAAAAATGAACCAACTTTGGGAACAGCTTGCAGCAAAACTTAATGCTTCCGGCCCACCAATAAAAGATTCAAGGTGTGTTGAAAACCTCCGGATGCCAACAATGATAATGTTGCCGACAACTACATTTTTGGTGTAACTATGCTGGAAAGTATCCCCTTAAACTTTAACTGCCCAATAACATAATTAATTGCTCATAATTAATTGTCAATCTAAAGGGGTCGGAAGAGTTATAGTTATTATTTGTTTCCTTATGACATTAATATTTTCAATCTCGCCAGCATCAGCAGACGATGAAAAAACATAACTGGATCTATTTCTTATTTAAAATAATTTCTTTAAACAATTTAGTTTTTACTTGAGTTATTTTTTGCAAAGCCACATGTTTTTTGTTTATATTTTCTTTTATTTTATTCAGTGTTGTAACACGTACTTATTTAAGTTGAATTACTGAATTAGTGAATCCATTTGATTCGTATCGAATACTATCATTAGAAAATTTTACAGTGTCGAAATAAATTTCGATTCGAAAACAAATTCGATCACGACTGACAGAATTAGCCGCTTGTTCATGAACTCTGTTTTATTATTTTGCTGTTTCAAATTTTAAATAAATATGATAAATTTTTTACACATTTATTACCATTTATTTGACAACATGTCCCACTGTGACCTGTACTTTAGAGTGTAATGCTAAAATTGTAAATCTGAATATAATAATTACAGGTGTTTGTTTTTGCCTGCATTGCTTTGCAACAATAGAAGTTTTCTTTTTTTTACTTATTTTTTTTTGTTTTTTCTTCGAAATGGCAAAAAATAGAATAGGAAATGACACAATTTCTTAAATCAAACACTTTAGCATTTATTAAAGTTATGGATTTAGTCAGTCACTAAGTCAGCCAGTTAAAATGAGGAAATTTGCCAAGTTTTGAATTTTTAAGAACCTTAAATGAAAACAATTCATTCAATTCAATTCATTCAATCAATTAGTTATGGCCATAAGATAGCATAAATTAAACAAATAAATTACGTTTATTAGCTTAAATATAAAATGAAGTGAATTAACCAGTTAAAACGTTACGAATGCACAAATTTGTAGTTAACAGCGAATGTTTTATAGAAACACAAGCATGGGTATTATTTAGTATTTAAGTTATTAAAGGTACAAGTAAAGTATATATGTATATATGTATATATGTATATATGTATGTATATATGGTATTCATTATGCAATACATTCACTTGTTGTTGAAAGAAAAAATAAATAAATACAAAACTAAAACTCAAAAAAAAAATTATAAAAATAAAAAAGAAATGCACAATTAAAAAACCTAAACAATAAAATTAAGTAAATGTTGTAAAAAGAAAGGTAAATTACATTGCAAAAATAAAACAGTATAAGTGGGAATTTATGATAAATGAAGAAGAAAAACAGCGAAATACAAATAATAATTTAACAGTTGAAATGGAATTAAATATAAAACCATATTAATGATGTAAATATTTAGGTATAAATATAATAACAAAAACAATAATAAACTAAAATATGAACTCAGTTACAGCAATTTCGCTCAGTCGAAAGAAAAAAATATAAACTACAAAATAATTTCTTTATTACAAAACAAAAGACTTAGGAAACAAACTTGAAAGCAAATGGTTTATTTCTATTACTATTATTCAGTTTTTTCGTACATACAACTTGTCTATTTGTAACAAATTTGCAATATAATTTGTAAGCTCTAAGATTTAAACACAATTAGATTTAATTTATTGACTTTAAAAGCAATTTGTAGAACTTATTTAACTCTACTTCAATCATAGACTTACTTTAATGTTATACATACATATGTATACACTTTACAATAAATGTGTTTAGAAAGTTTACGTGATACTTCGTAAACACATTTGTCATCGCAAAGTTACTCGTTCCATGTTTGTTAAAACTAGGTACATAGGTTTTCAATAATTATACAATATTTTAAGAACGTTGGAGATTTTAAATTTGCTTTGACTTTTAGCCAGTTTCAATGAGCTGCTTCTGAGAATGAGAATAAGAATACGTGTTGAGACATACAAACATATAGCACATGTTCATTATTTGATTTTGTTAAAAAAGGGGAACTACCGAAATGCGCATAAAACTTCTCTGTTTGTGTTTAGCTTTAGCATCACTTGTGCGTCCAGGTATCATATTTTTTTTGTAATTTTTTCGTTTTTTCAATTGCAGATTGTCTCATTTCGTCCTATATTCAGTTCCTTAAAAATGTTGACAAATATATGTTGTATTACTTTCAATAAATATTGATGTTGATATACGTTAGTGTGTACTTTTTCCGACTTGGAACGCTTTATTTTATTTTGCACTGATATATATGGAAATATTGGTTTTGCTTAACGAACGTTTCGTATAACGACCACGCTTCTAGAACGAATTGTGTTCGTTAACCGAGGACCCACTGTACGAGTATTTTCAAAATAAAACTTATAAATATTTCCAGCACATAATTTGTAATCAATTGTGAGTTAGATTTAATTGATGATTTGCTTGTTTTTTCTTCTATTAAATATGAAATTTATTCAAAAATGTTTCACCCTTCTCTATTAGAAACAACATCATCATCAACAGCATTATTGACGCCGTCATTATGATCAACTTCATGCTAAAGAGTGCAATAATAAATATATGTACAACTATGAGTATAAAATATTAATAATGATTGCATGTGTTTTTTTTTCAAACATTTTTCCAATTTAGTTTTCTAGTTTCAATGAAGTTTAATTTTGAGTTTATTATATTTCTTCTATGTCTGTTTGAAAAAAAGTAAAATATAAATAAAAAATTAAAGAGAAGATGGAAGACTTGAAACTTGTTTGATGATTTTCCCAGCCTTCAGTTTAAGATTTTTGTTTAACTTAAAGTCATCACTGCTGTTGTTGTTTTTATTGCTGTTGTTATTTAATTTAACTATATTTCGAACTTCTCTAGACGTCTGTACAAGCTAGGTTGGCATGTTGTATTCACTCGTACTAGTATTCGTAGTCATACAGAGTGTAAATTTGTAATACGTAATAAACTGCATAAATTTGCTATAAAACCACATTTGCATGTTGAATGCAATAAATGATGTTTAGAAATTATATTCTCCCACCATAAAAAATGTATTAGCAAAAAAGCTTAGAAAAGAAAAAACTCAAATCAAGTATGAAAATCATGATCAGGTTAACTTAGTTGAATGATGCCCTACCGTCTCATAATTTCTATGGTAAATAGTTTACTAATACTAAAAATCAAACATGATTATTACATTATCTTGGAAGGTTGCTATATGTAACGCCGAATGCTACAAAGGGAGAGGCTACTAACCCTGATAATTATCGCCCAATAGCAATTTGTTCTGCACTTTCCAAAGTTATGAAAAGTATGGTCAATTACCATCTTGTGAAATAACTAGAGTCCAAAAATTTACTTAGCGACCGCCAGTACAGCTTCCGTAGAGAACACTCTACGGGTGACTTACTAGCTTTCCTATCGTTTTGACCAAAGTGGCTCTAGATATTTCTAAGGCGTTCTACAGAGTCTGGCATGGTGCTTTCTAATCGAAACTCATTGCTTTTGGTGTCGGTGATAACTTCTCTCGATTTATATCGAGTTTCCTCAGATTTCGCACTATACGATTTGTTATAGATTAATTCAGGGGTACAGCAAGGCTCCGTTTTTTTTCATCTTTATAAATGACCTCCTATGTCAAACTTCCAATCCTATCTACTCTTTTGCAGATGATAGCAACATTTGCCATTCATACTCATTTAACCATAGACCCAACTCTTTGGAGATTGGGGAAAGGAGACAAAACATGAATGATACGCTGAACCAAGATCTTAAGACAGTGTCGGAATGGGGTTGTGCGAACAGAGTCGATTTTAACGCACGTAAGATTCAATGTTGAATATTAACGCTCAAACGCACAACAGATCATGTTGTTTTTATGGGCGGTGTAAATATTAAGGAATCAGACGCTCTTGATGTTCTAGGCATGAGAATCCAGGTGATAACCGCTGGACCAAACATATTTTTCAAGTGCCAAAAGAAGTTTTGCCATACTATTTACACCACCTATATTCGACCGAAAATGGAATACAACTCTCATGTATGGGACGGTGCTTCGAAGTCTATTTTGGAGTAACTCGAAGGTGCTTATCGGTGACAGTAGGGTATATATTGTATCATTGGAGCATCGTCGCAATGTGGGTTGTGTTTGACTGTTCTATCGATACTATAATGGAATGTGTTCTGCTGAAATTAGGGAACTTGTTCCTGAAACACGTAGTTTTTTACGTAATACACGTTCTTTAGTCAGAGTCGATCCATTCATGGTCGACTGGACAGTAGATCGCACAACAGGGCAAATTCGTTCTTTAGCTGTACTGTCGGTATATGGAATAAACTACCAGCAGAAGTATTCCCTGCCACAAATGTTCACAAACACTCTCTCTCTATCCTCCCTCCCATAACCTATTTTCCTAGTTTCAACACAATGCATTGCATGAGTAGGGGTCGTCCCCTGAGTGCTGGTCCAAGCAAAAAAAATTATCTTAGTCCATTGCCACGATCCATAATTTTTAGTTTGTTTTATTGAGTTGTCTTCAAAATACCGATTGTTGTTCAAATGCTGGATTTTTATTGTTTAAACGCCACAAAAATTGCATCTGAGTCAACCACCTGAAATACTTCTTTACGTTACAAGTTTGAGTATAAATACTCGTACACACCACTATGATGATGTCAAGTATAAAGTTGTGATTTCTTGAAATCGGCAACTAAGATAGTCATTAGTGAAAAAAATGGATTCCGATTGTAGGGTATAGAAAAAAATCTCATATAAGTTTGCTATTGATTTCTAAGTACACATTTCTACAAACAATTAAACAATGAAATTTTGTGAGATGCAGTTTAGTGTTTTTGCGCATTTCGTAAAAAAAGAAAAGGAAAAATAGCAAAATTAAAACGTTTGATGAACTTTAAAATCATTTCAAATGATTTGTATTTAAACACTTGATAAACTTCTTTGTTGTTATTTCTGTTGTTGGGTTTTTTAGTTTTATATTTATATTTGAAAACAGCAACAAAATGTATGCATAAATAAAAATATATATTTTTTTTTGCTTTAGAAAATTAAAATCATAATCATTGAAGCATGTTAGAAGAAGTTACTCAGCCAGTTCATTTATTGTTGTTGCTGATTTTTTCAATTCAGCAGCAAATACTCCAGCTGCAGCTGTTGACGTTGTTGATGATGATGCTGTTGTCTGCTTGTAATGCTTCTGTAACATTTTTTTTTCATTTATTTAATCAGAGAGAAGCCAGGCAGTTGTTGCACTTGTTTTTATTATTACTAACTACGAAAAAGAAAAGCAGCTTCAAAAGTTGCATGAGTTTGCTTACAATATTTTTGTTGTTGTTTCGACATCTTTTTTGAATTCATTTTGCCGGTCGAACACTGACCGCTGTTTAAGAGTTTGGTTTGGTTTTGGATGAATTGTTGAAAATCTTGCTTTTATTTAAAATACTTTTTTGGTTTTCTGAAATTTAACAAGTGAAAAACATAAATAGTTTTATATGAGTAAAACTTAAAATACCGTAACGATAGAAGAAAGTGGTTGTTGGTTAGTGCTGGTGTTGGTGTTAGTGGTTGCCATGACTTCTGGTGTTTCATACATTGCGGTTTATTTCATTTTAAATATTGAAAGTGAATTGCAGTGAATTGAATAAGTAAGTGTAACAATGTTTTTATTTATAGTATAACTAAGTATTATGAAATTTCTACATAAATAAATAATATCAATTATATAAATTATGAAATAAATAATGGAAAAGTTATCAATATAAACTAAAATTTATAATGCCAAGTGTTTCAGCCAAACACAGGCAAAAATAATTTGAAATAAACCATTTATTAAAAAGGAAATAGAAAATTATTATTGTGTTTGTTATGTATGATTCACATTCACACGCATGACAAGTAACTACATACATACATTAAAAGTTTGTATTTAAACAAAAGACTTGAACAACAAACTTGAAAAATGTCGGCATGTGTGCGATTTGCTTGTGTAAAACAAACGACTGAGAAAACGAACTTGAAATATATTTGTCTAAAATTAAAGCAACTAATCAACATCAGTTCGGGTGTTTAAGTTTAAACCGAAAATACTTAAAAATTAATAACAATTAAATGATTAATTAATTTACACCATAACATAAACACACATGTTAAAACGTCATGTAATAAATTTTGTAGTTAAGTGATAGCACATTATAGATTGTGTGCAGCTGTATTTCACCAAAGGCTTCACGAATATTGTCCTTTAAAGCGTCAATTGTCTCTGGCTGGTGGTACCCCACAAATAATAGTCCAACGGTGTCAAATCGCAGCTCCGAGGTGGCCAAACGACATCAGCTCTGCGGCTAATAATGCGATCTTCAAAAACAGGGCGCAAAATATCGAGTGTAGCTTCGGCTGTGTGGCACGTAGCGCCGTCCTGTTGAAACCAAATGTTACCAATATCATTCTCTTCAATTCTTGTGAACAAAAATTCGTTCAACCTGGCCTGATAACGATCGCCATTGACTGTAACGGCCACTCCTTGCTCATTTTTGAAAAAAAATGGCCCAATTATGCATCTGGACCAAAATCCGCACCAAACAGTGACTCGTTTTGGGTTCATCGGCTTTTCAATGTATGCGTGCGGGTTTTCTGTGCCCCAAATGTGACACTTTTGCTTGTTTACATACCCGCCAATATCAAAATGAGCTTCATCTGTAAAGATGATTTTTTGTTTGCAAAATCGGCATCATCTGTATGTCGATCGCAGGCCCACTTAACGAAGCGAAGACAAGCATGTACACAACCATATTCGTTCAACGGAAGGATAAAACTAATTATCTGTCAAATCAGACATGAGCTAAGTGTTAGCATTCACGAAATAAGCACTAGTTTAAAAAAAATGTTTAATGGCGGGCCCGTTATCTACTTATGGTCTGAAAGAGAAAGGCCTCACTTCAAAAATGTATCTTATATTTGAGATAATAGAAGTTGCTTCTAAACTAATTATCCAAGAAACATAGGACTAAGTACTAAAAAGGACCCATCAAGTTATTAAGATTTTCTTATTTCATCATTCGTTTTAATCTATTTTTTTCAGTTTTAAAATCATTGCAAAGAATTTTTATATTGTAATTTTAGTTTGATGTTTGAACCGGTGCATTTTTTCAATAAATACATAAATTTAAACAAACAACACTTAGGCACTTCTTCATACACTTAGGTGTGTGGAACCAAATTTGTACTTTTTCTGTCAAGGACACTTTTTTTAAAAGTCTTATTCTTGAAAGCAGGAATTTATCATACTTTTTGAAGATTCCTTTGTGCGTATTATAAATCGTGAAGAATTACGCCTTATAGATCGAATTTGAAAATATGTGTCCAATTTATTGCGTTATTTATTAGTTTATCAATTACGAACACTTCTCTGTTGTTAATATAGATTTATTAGTTATTGCAATATACGAGTATTTTTTCAAAATATCTACGCTTTATATTGGATTATACTAAAAATTCGGGACTCATAATAACTTATATATCAATTTGAAGGGTACATATCTGTCATTTATTCTCACTCAGTTATTGAACCATAGTGTAACTATACAAGGTGAGTGCAGTAGCACAGCTGACTGATTTTGTTTACAATTTATGTCAAAAGTAATACTTTTTCAAGTGTTTGTGACAGTAGTGCAGTATTTTACACAAACAAAATGCCTAGTGTTTCTGTATTGTGCTGTATTTGTTGCCGATTTGCACTCACCTTGTATAGTTACACCATGTATTGAACATTATGGTGTTAACAACAAAGTTTTTATTTGCTTCAAAAATCTCGAACTTTTACTTTTTTAATTAAAAAAAACTGTGACGCTAGCACACAGATTACTCACCGAAACATACTCAGAAGTAGTAATTTTAGTTGACATGAAAAACAAAGTTCGCCTGGGCTAACGAAAATAGTTTGAGGACCAAGAACTGAAGGTATTACTCCATGCAGATTATTGTCAAACTCAACAAAAGTTTGAAAAATTTAATATTACTCAAGCAGCAATTTTAAAACGGTTTTTTTTAAAGAGAAGCAACACTTAGGCAATTAATATGCCCATATATTAATTAATTAATTGTGTTACTTTCTTTGGAAAGGGGATAGGTAGGAGAAGAATAAGTGGTGAGAGGATAGAAAAGCTTTTCATATGCGTAATTGCGTAATTGTTTATTAGTAGTACAGTATTGCAGCGCCTCTGGTAGTGAGTAGGCACACTGATCAAAGCTTGATTTATAGCCATTATTTAATTATTTTATTTCGCTGTGATAAATATTAGTTGTGTTAAGATAGAAAATTAAAATTAATTATCAGAAACTGATGTTGTTTGAGTAGCAACCGCTGGGAAACAAACCCTGGCCACAAATACCAACTCATACCTAATGTTCAAAGGCGATAATCAATTAAGCTACAGTACCCTAATTTTTTTTGTTTTGTTTTGCACTTCTCTTTAAACCCTAAAAAAGAAAATAATCTCTGTACCGAATCATTACTTGCAATGAAAATGGATCTATTACGATAACCCGGCCAACCAACCGAATCGCCGCCATCACAGGGAATCTGTACCGAATGCAACTAATTTGTTTGAAGCGAGCATTTGTCGAAAAATTCCCAGAATATGCGGCCCGATATGAGAGCGTAATACCCAATACGAATTAAAAACTATTTAGAAAAAAGTGATTGGAAAGTTTGGCTTCACCCTTATTTTAGTATAGAGATTACCCGTCCCACTACTATTTGTTTTTATTGATGCAGAACGCTTTCTTAAAAATAGGATATCCAAATTTAACTTGATTTGTTCTTGGCCTCAGAAGATGAGCAGTTCTATTGGCATGAAATTCATATATTGCCAGAAAGATGGAAAAATGTCAAAGGTAACATTGGTCAATACTTTAAATCAACTTATCCATATATAAATATATATTTGTTTCGCATTCACGACTAAAACGGTGACTCGGAACGTAGATAGATCTATGCTGGGAAGCGTCAATAGGCTGTATTATTTTTCAAGACTTAGACCAGGTCGCGACATAAAGGGCAAAATCCGGTAAGACTAAAGGGCTGAACCGACTGTATTGAAATTTGAAGCGTAAATATATCAACAGGCTATATCTTTTTTTAAAACTTGGATCAGGTCGGGATAAAAAGGGTAATCCCAGGAGGCTCAACCGATTAGATTAAACTAGGGGTAAAAAAAATAATGAACTAACGTAAAATGTTTATTATATTTTTTTAAATTCATTATTTGTTTGTAAAATTTGTGTTGTTGCTCTATGCAATCAGAAAAATATTTATTAGAAAAGTACTTTTTCGATAGTCAACCTTCACGGATTATTAAGTGCTTAAACTTTAAAGTATAGATTTAATCAAGGGATCAAAGTTTAATAGTATGTTACATGGGTTTGGTAATTCAAGAAAAATAGTGAAAATAGAGTTTTGGTCTTTTTTTTTGGTATCTTTTTTATTCAATATCTTTAAAGAGATATAATTGCATTTTTAGCTTTGTACAATCAAAAAAATTGTATTATATAAGTTTTATTCTGCTTACATTTGAGATTAACCATAATATATAAATTCCATTCGACAATGCATATGTATGAACGATACGAAATTAATCTGAAACAAGAACCTTGGAATAATTTTTAACTCCACACTCACCTGGTCAGATTATATTATCAGTGCTACTGGAAAAACCTTTTCAATATTACGTGGACTATGGAAACAAACACCTGACACCGGTTTCCATACGCATAATGCTGGCAAAAACTTTTTTGATTCCAACACTTCTGTAGGGTTCTGAAGTATTTTCCAGCTGTGACAACAAAAGCACACGGAAACTTACTTCAGCATATAATTCAATCTTGAGAAATGTATTTAACTTAAGAAAATCGTCTCACATCTCACCCTTTCAAACAAAATTATTGGGAGTAAGTCTTTGGGACTTTCTAAAAATTAAATCTCTAACATTACTACATAAGATAAATTTTACAAATGAACCATCTTATCTTTTTAATCGGCTCGTTTTCACTCGTTCAAGGAGAAATAATAACCTTATTCAAATACGACATAAAAAACTAGTTTCGGAATATCAATACTTTATCTATTCTATTCGTCTTTGGAACTCGCTACCTCCAAGGATACAGTTTTTGAGCAACGCCATGGAATTTAGGAAATCTATATATAACTACTGTAGTGCATAGCTTTATACCTACGTTATTATTATTATTATTTTTAATTTGTATACCCTACACCACCATAGTGGGGAGGGTATATTGGATTTGTGCTGATGTTTGTAACGCCCAGAAATATTGGTCCAACACCCACCTGAAAGTATAACGATCGACTCAGAATCACTTTCTGAATAAAATAATAAAAAATAATAAATTATTCTTAAAATAGCTAAAGTACACATAAAATGCCGACGAGTGTGGACAACAAACATAATAAAACAAATGTATTCAGATTTTCGAGACGAAGCCTTGACATGAATACGAAAAAACTGAAGAAAAAGGAGGCAACATGAAAATAGAAAATTGATAAATAAATAAAAATTATAATTACAGAAAACTTCGAACCACCATAACACTGGTTAAAAGTGGTGCAGAGGGTTAGAACGCAAAGAATTCTGATGAGAGAAAGTGGTGTTACTCGAAACATATCAACAACCCAAGAAAAATTATCATTAGAAAAATTTTAATAATAAAAATTTTTTCAAGTTGTAAAACAATTCCTACCTTCAGTAAAAATAATTTAATGAAAATTAAATTTAATGAACTCGAGCCCGACTAAAATAAAAAAAAATATCAAAAATTTAAAATTAACAGTTCGAATAAAAAATAATAAATTGTTAATAAAAAAAAATAAATAAATATTTAAGTACAGTTTGCATATATGTTATTGTTATAAAATTTCGTTTCAAACAAATAAAAACCTTTTATTGACAAATTGACACAAATTATGATCTCTCAAAGCCCTAAAAATATTAATTTTTTCTTATGTTGGTCATATTTATGTAAGGAGTAGTAGACACATCTTTTAATTTAATCTTGAATATCGATTTCTTTATTAGAACAAAATTTTCAGTGACAATTAGGATTTTACACATTATGATCAAAAGACGTAAGAACCATTTAAACTATTAAAATTTCACAGATGTCAAAAGTTTTCAAATTGTCAAAGAATCTGATTAACAATATACGATTTGCATATTTAAATATACCGTTCAGTAAATTTTTAAACTTTTGATCACGTGAGGGTATTTGATAACACAACATTTTTTAGGAATACCAATCAAGAGAAAAATTCAAAATTTAAAATGATCCGTGGTCAGGAATAAAAGATAAGAAACTACCGGGTAACGCCGGGTTCTACAAGCTAGTATTGTATAAATGCTTCCAAATAAAAGCTAAAAATGTGACAAACTACACTCAATAATAAAAAAAACAAGTTCGAGTGCTATATTCGGCTGTGCCGAATCTTAAATACCCTCCACCTAAACGAACTAAGAAATAGAAAAACTACACTGGTTATAGGGCTAGAATATTCTTATTCTGTGTTTTCTATTCAGTTTTAGTGCAAATTTAATTATTATTTTATATATTTTTTGAAAGACAATTTTACGACCAACATAATTTATGTTAAATATTTTGGAATTTTATCTGATTTCGACCATTTATAATTGATGTAATTACCGATTCTTATTGTAATTTACAGAGTTTGTTTGATTTTCATAATAATCTTGATTGCAATTTAACAATTTATAAAATTAAAAGAACATATTTCCATTTTCACAACAAGTTAAGAAACAGAGTATAAAAAAGGATAAGATGTAAGATGAGGCCTTTTTGTTTGAATTTGATCTCAATAACATTATTTACAAAAGCTTTATGGGTGGCATAGAAGAAATGGACCAATTATGGACTGATAGCTTCTAAATCCAGTATCCACTAATGTCATTTCTATGTATTTTAGGATTATACTGGTTGGTTGTTATGCTCGGATGTGGACTTAATTCAGGAGCTATTATTTACTGACAGATACAAAATCCAGTAGCTTAATTGCCGTATAACCGATACTAATATGATTTATATGATCCATATAAAAGTTGGTTCCATATCGATATTTATTAGACATTTTTGTGGGTTTATTTGTTTTTCGGAAATGGTTCTTATATGGCAGCTATGACAAATTATGTACCGATCTTCTTAAATTTTGAAACAGTTATTTTCATGCATATGAGAATATTTCACGTCGAATTTGAACAAAATAACGGTATATTTAAGATATATATTAGTATTAATGTGGATTACGAGAGTGGACCTTATGTGGGGGATATTGTCAAATATGGACGGATATTCTCAAAATCCAGCAGTTTGATTTAGGCATGTATGTAAATGATCCGTGTAAAATTTTGGATTGATGCCCTTATTTATAAGAGATTTATGAGTATTAAAGTTATTTTCGGAAGATGTCTTTATATGGGGCATATGGTTAAAAATAGACCAAAATTCACAAAATTTTTTGGGATGATTTTTGTATATATGTAAATGATCTGTGCAACGTTTTGAGTCGGGATAAATGTGTTTTTCAGATGTGGTCCTTGTATGATTAATTCTGGGCCGACCACCATAAAACATCAATTTATTTGCCTATAAAGATTATTTATGTCAAATTTTAGCCGTTTAACATTATTAATATCTGTTTTATACGTATTTAAGTGAATTTTGGAAGTGGACTTTATATGGGGGCTATGGTCAAACATGGACCGAACTAAAAAAAATTTCGTTCTGCGATTTATTTTTGCATAAAACTTATTTTTGCTGAATTTGGTCTTGATATTCCAATTTTATAGGCATTTATGTATAATTGAGCAATATTTCGGGAAGATTTTTACATGGAGGCTATGAGAAATCATGGACTGATTCATACTATTTTCCGCACACTTTTATCATAAAAACAACGTATACAAAATTTCATAGTATTATCTTCAATATATTTCGATAAAATGAACAAAAAATATCAAATATTGGTTCATAACTCTGGTTGGCCTAAATTGATTTTGCTGATTTTCAATACCAAAGTTACCTGCAAAATAAGAACTATTTTGCGTTTAGTTAAGTTGTATAGTTTGGACGTGATAGTGTTTTACACAAGCGGACAGACAGACAGACGGACAATGCTCAATCGACTTAGAACTTCATAAGGATCAAGAAAATATATACTTTTTTGGGTCTCAGATGAATATTAAAAAAGTTTCACACGGAATGACAAACGTAATATACCCTCATTCACCACTCTTGGTGGTGGAGGTTATAAAAACAAAGCTAAAGCTTTTACATAATGTGATATTGGCTATCGATTTATTTAAGTAATAGTTCACATTATTAGTGAACAATTTTGTACCCTAGGAACTGCTAAAACAATATTCTCAAGATTCAAACCTTCTCTATAGAGATTCCAAGCTACAATGTTAAAATGATAAATATACAAATACATATTAACATTTATTTGTCAATACATAGGCCTCAAAAAAAACAAAAAACTAAACTAAACAAAAGTTTTTTTGAACATATTATGAATTAATGAAAATTTATATTAATACTAAAATAAACAGTTACTAAGTAAATAATTAATTTAACAAATAAAAAAATTTTGCAGTTCCTTTTATTTTTATTTTTTGTAGCTTAAAACAAAAATAAACAAAAGTCGTCTATTGTGTTTTCTATTTTAATATAAATTAAAAGCACTCAATCATGTGATTCTCTTTTACTCTTTTTTTTTTTGCATTTTTAATACAAATGTTTTTACTCATATAATTTATAATTCTCTTTAGATTGTCTCGTATTCAGCAAACACAGTGAGCAATAAAATGCAGGCATACTTTGCTAAGCATTTGTTATGAATCAGTAGTGTTGGCCACTGCTGACTGTTTTTGTTAACAACTATTAAAATTGTTGAGCATAAAATAAATAAATAAATTTTGTTTATGCCACCAAACAAATGATTTTTCTTGAAGGTGGGTTTCTTTGGTGAGTGTGGATTTGTTGAATTGTTTTTATTTTGGCAGTTTTTGTGTTTTTTTTTTCTTTTCAAAACTGTTTTTGCAGTATAAAATACAAATAGTTTTGATAAAAGCGATTCATTTAAAGAGTGGAGCTCAATTGTTTAATATCAAAAGGAATACAAATAAAACATATAATAAAATAAATAAATAAATAAAAAATACAATTTATTAAGTAAAATAAATATAAAATAAAGTGCAGTGTTTTTTATTTCAAATAAAATATTTTAAAAATATTTGAAATATAATTTTCAAAGTACTTGTACAGCAAATAATATCCACTGAATAAAAAAGTGTTTAAACAAAAACAAACAATTTGTTTTAGTTGGTTTTTAAACCAAAAAAAACAAGGATTATTTTCTTTTCGCCACAGTTCAGGATTGGTTTGGATAAATCTTTAAACTACAACAAAACTATGCAGTAAGTTTTTTTCGAATTAATTTAACAATGAATAATAAATGTTGCTGAAAACAAAGACAGTAAATTTAAAACTTTAAATGGTATAGTTCCTTTTTTAAAGTGTAATTAAAATATTGCAATTCATTATTTTACTTGTTTAAAGCTGACTCACTTTTTATCATTTTGGTTTTTACCTTTAAAGCTTAAGGGCCTAAAATGATCTTTATAAAAAGAAGAATAAATAAATCTTAGTTTACCAGCAGAGACCTGGCAACACAAAATAAATGTTATGCAAATTGTGCTTATTTAACATCTGTTGTTGGTTGTTGGAAGTTTAAAAATGCAACAAAGACAAAAAAAGTTGAGTTAAATACAATTGAAAAAGCAATCTAAACCTTTGTGTAAAGAATTCATAACTAACATCAGTGTGTTTTTTTTTAATTTTTCATTATTTTGCTAGTTTTTGTGGGAGTCTTTTTGGCTTAAAACCAAACGCCTTGTGCCAGCATTAACTACTTGACTGTCTCTAGTAGATCTTTTTCACACAAATTATATTTTTCTTATAATTTTCTAGTGTTTATTTTAATGATTTTTTCCCCATCTTTATGGCTGTATTTATTTTGTAAATTTTTTGCAGATTTATTTTGTGCTTTAGAGTTGGTGTTTTGGTGTCTGTCAATCAATAGTGTCTAAATGGGTTTTTTAATACTCATTCTGTTTTTTTTTTTTCGTTTTTATTTAAAAAAAATATTGTGATAATTTCATTAACTAACTACGTGGGTTGTTTTTGTTCTTTATCAATACATGTTACGGGTTTGTGTCTTAAGTCTTAGGTTTTGTTATTAATTTCAAATCAATTGCTATTTGGCAGACATGATTGTAGACACCACGAAAACAAAAAGCCAAGAAACAAACATAAAGAAACACAACAATTCTTATTCCGGATATATGTAATAGATACACAAATAAATAAATAAAACATTACTTAAATAAATGTATTGGTTACAATTAGAAATTGAAAATTTACAGTTTGACAGAAGTGGCATTGTGTAGTGATTAGAATCATAAATTAACTAGGCTTAATTTAATTTTTGGAAATGTAGACTTAAAAGAACTTAATTTAAATACCAAACAAGTAAGCAAGTTTAGTCTATTTAAACTGTGCATATTATACCCTACAACAGTAGATTATTTAATAAATTTATTGGCTTTTTCGAACAAAAATTTATTTCTCTTTTCCAAGCCCATGAAATTGTATAAAGAATTACAAATGTAACTATGAAATGTTGTTCAACCAATTGTTTATGTAAAAATAAAACTTATTGCTATCAATTCTAATAGTAATAGTTATCAGAGAATTTTATCTTAATACCATTTACTATAAATAAAAGAAACTTATGAGCAAAGGTTCAAAGGCATTTATTTTTAATTAAATTTTCAAATGAATTAGAATTTAATATTTGAACCATTTCTTTAACATTCATAACGAATTAATTTTTACCTAATTCCTCAGTACTTCAAACGTCTTGGATTCAACTCATTAAAGTAATTCCTAATAGAATTCATTCATTCAAATATTACAAATTTTTTTTTGGGTTTTAATCACATAAACTAAAGCTAATCTATAAATAATCTATAAATAAATTTAAAATTAAGAAAATGTTTATGATTCAATATAAGAAGAATTAATTCTTATTAATTAATTTAAGATTTATTCAATTTGCCTTTATTTCAATTAGTAATATAATACTTATGAATTTTAAAACTTTTCTTCAATTCAAAATTGTTGCAAATTAGCAAAGGTTTTCTAATATTAATATTAAAATGATTCAAAATATTCTTATTCATTTATTCTTATTCATATTTTTACGAAATTGTATTTCAATATAAATTTAACGAAGTTTTAATTTATACACATTATTGAGAACACCTTGTTATAAACATAGCTGAGCAATATGGCAATATTAAGTTTTAATAACTTTGGCTGAATATTCTAGACACGAACATTCTCGACTTGCAGTGATGAACTTTCTAGTATCTTAACTCCGAACCATCTAGAAATTATGACTGGTGTATAAATAGACTAACAGGGAAAATCAAGTTTATCAGTTTTTTGTGAGTCATCATTGAGTAAACATCAAGCGTTTTCAAACTTTAATTTTAGTTTGTTCTTAAACCATAATATAAATGTGTAAAAACACACACATATATTATTAAAGACTCGTTCTAATTTCTTCAAACTACTTGACGTTTTTATTTTGCAATGAAAAGGAATCCGGAAACCACCGTTTTTAAAAGGTAAAAACGTAACAATATATAATGCTAACATCATGTTCTTTTAAGCATTATAAACATTATTAATAGTATAATAATAAAACTAAATTAAAAATGTAACAATCAAGCCTTTTTAGAAATTCTACTTGCAAAACAAAAATGCTTAATAATAATTATTAACCCAGTAAAATTCAGTACCTTTTTAAGGTAAAATAAATCTATAATTCGAAAATGTAGTACGTATATTTTTATCAAAAAGAAACTTTCAAATCCACATAATTGTGAACATTAATTCAGAATAGACTATTTGTAAATAAGATTATCGACTTGAAAATTGGTATTGAGATTTTCTGTTTCACGTTTACAAACAAATTATTGAAAATGAGAACTTTAATTTAAAATACAAAAAAAGAAGAATTGTAAATGTGATTTTCTACTTAAAATGCAGAATAAAACGATTTTGGATGCGATTTACTTTTTTATATTAAGAAAAAAACACTCGAAATTAAAATAAAATGAAAATAAAATTTTCCATTTCCAATTCGGAATTAAGCAATATTAAGATTTTTCAAGTCAAATTCAAGAAAAGAAACAATTCAATTTGAGAACTAAACAAACACAATTGAAAACTGAACATTTAAAATTCAGGATAATAAAATGAAAAGAAACGACGTTTAGAAATACAAAATTTCACGTTTCGAACAAGCACAAATTGGTGATGAAAATATCAAAACAAAACAAAAATTGAGGTTATGTTAATCAAAATAAATACCCATATCTAAATTATTATTTCATTAGTGAGCATTACAGAGTTACAATGACAATGTTCGATATCAGCAAGACAATAGACCAGACAGTGGATATTTTGAATATAGATGTTATTCAGATAATCTAGAGGTGATTTCGAACCGTAAGGATAATATATTCCTATAATAACTCAAGACATCAATATAAACGAAATCAAGTTAATTAAATAATTCGTAATATTTGTTTTATTTTTAAATCAGAGCTTTAAATTAATTAATTCAATTTGAGCTTAATTCACTTAACTCACAATACAGGATTATTTTCCAAAAAAAACTACTTCTAAACAACAACATTTAATTATGTTTTTATTTAAAAATAATTCATTTACTATTGATTAAAGATGATTTGTAATAAAAGGTTTGAGGGAATAAAGAATTAATTAAATTTTCAAAACTGTTTCAAATGAAAACTGTATTTCTTAACATAGGTTTAATTTATTAGCACTTCATATATATTGAATCATTCCTTTGAGAATTAATTTTTTATTGAATTATTCAAGTAGTTTTTTAATTTAAATCCATTACAAGAAAGCTTCACAGAATTTACTGAATTGATATTTTTTCAATTCAAAATAAAATTAATGCTTTTATTTAATAATTTTTAAGCTTGAGGTCACTTTTTGTTTTTTATAAAAGATTTTTTTATTTTTATATATAATTAATTCAATATTTCGATTTCCTTTGGATTTTATTTTAATATTTAAAAAATAATAAATTTTCTATGTGTAAATAAATATGATGATATAAGTTTGAAAGGGGTTGACAAAATTGAAAAATATGTTTTACAGAAATTAAAATTTTAAATTTTCAATAATAACATTGAACAGTAAATCTTTCTGTTAAAATTATTTACTGTTCAATATTATTAATATTAAAATTTAAAATTATTTTTTTTAATTCGGTTTGTAAATGATTAAAAACAAATTAGAATTGGATTAACAAAAATGTAACCATTCAAGGATTGAATAAATTTTATTTTGAATTAATTTAACAATGAATGAGTTCTTTTCAAAAAACAGCCTTTATATAAAGCTTAATGATTGTTTTGTAGTAAATGGTTTTATGGCATGAATTGCTGATATCTGTTTAAATATTAAAATTTGAAGGAATTATGCTTAAATAAAATTAATTTAATCGAAACTCTTTTTGTAATATACATATTTTAATTTGAAAAAAGTTTATCAATTTAATATATTTTACTGAGCAATTTACATTCAATAAGGAATTAACGAAATGAGTAAATTACTTTTAAATTAACCAATTAAACTCGTTACGCTATAAATGGAATGTTAAATTTATTTTTGTAAATAGCACTAAAGAAAAATTATTAATTCCTTTGATTAATTTCGTATTAGATGGGATAGTTATTTTCATTTGAGAAATTAAGAATAATCTGAATTTTATAGATTTAATAATATTTTACAGCACACGTGTTTTTTGCTTAATGTTTATAATTTATTCAAAACAAACTACAGAAATGTTGCCTTTGTTCTTTTACACAACAAATAATATGTTTTCTTCTTTATTGTAATTTTCTAAGCAACTTACTTAATTTGTTTTTATTGCAATTAGGTATTAATCACACTCTATACAGATTCTCAGGCCAGTACCCACACCCAGCCTTCATTATATTGTACTATATTGTGTAATTGTTTCAGCTCAAAATATAAATAACAAAAACAAAACTAAGTAAGAAAATATTTTCATTGGCATATGTCAAGGTTAAATTGAAGTTTTTTTATACACAAATAAAATCAGCAATAAAAAATTAAAATTAAATACAAAGTAGACATTTCAATTGTAATTAAAGCGTAAGTAACTAAGACTGATTTCAAAACATGTTAGATTTTAAAATAAAAACAGTTTCATCTTTTTTTTAACAATTATAATAACAATAATTTACAATTTTCTACATCAATTAATTAAACGAGTTAAAATTATTTAATACTACACATACTTTACGAGTATATTTATCTGAAAGTGAAAAAGAAACACATTTAATTCCATTAGTTTTTTATATCGTTTAACATTTGCCAGCTTATTAAAGAAATCAACGAAGTGTTAAATAGTGATTTTTTAACAATTTTTTTATTATATTCAACAAAAAAAAGTTGTGGTAAAAATGCGTTTATTACATGTGTTTTTCAATTAAATATCAGCTTTAATTCACTTTTATAAAAAGAAATATTAAATTGTTTTCTTATTTGCCCCTGATTACGTTTGCATTGAATAAACAATTGGTCTGCTTGCATTTTGTAGACCTATTGCATGTGCAAGCTAAAGCTTTTTAAGTTTAATATTCAATAACAAAATTCAAGGTTTATGACCTGTATTTTAAGGAGAATAAAATGAAATAAATAAATTATATTAGTGGGAATATCTATCTCAACTCAAAATTTATGTGTAGCTTCAAGTAAATTATAAAAAGTATTCTAGGTGTCATTTCAATTGTTTAAACCCTTTACAGCCTGATAGTGAAATGTTTGCCTAAATACTACTACAATGGAAATTCGTTTTTAATATGTCGCTTTAAGTATTTATCTAAAACCTAATAAAAGCTTTAAATTAATTAATTCAATTTCGAAATCTACAGAATTTTAAAATGTTGGCACTTCAATCCATAATATCATTCCAAAAAAAAAAACTAATTATTAATAAATTAATTGTTAAACTTCATTTGCAAAGTCTCCAGTTGAAGAGAACTAATTCATTGTTAAAGTAAATTACTCAAAACATTCTAAAATACAAACAAAATAAATTCAGGAAAATTACTAAATATTAACTCATATTTTACATCAATTTCTTAAAGGTTTCAAGCTGTATATCAATTCACATTTTTAAAACAAATTACGAGCTACAACAAATAAATAGCAGATAATATTAACTTCAAATTGTAACAAAGAAAATATACAACTTTAAAAGAAATAATATGTGAGTCATTTTAATATGCAATCAAGATTAGATTTCGCCTTGTAAATAAATAGTAAATTGTTTTATTCTTATTAAACACTACACAGCATCAAGCAAACAAATAAAACTATACAGATTAATACAACCATATAAATTGATTACTAAAGTATATATTTCTCCCAATTCAGAACAAAGATCATATATCTAACCACTCGTAAACCAAACACACAAAAAAGAAACAGAAAAAGTAGGCTAATAACTTAAAAAGACCCTTTCAATAGTTAAACTCATAAAATGGAATAAAAAACTCATAAAATAATTTTTTTTTTTTTAGATTTTTCAAGACTTCAAAGTCATAAATAAGAAAAACTTTAGGTTAAAGCAAACGCCCCTTAACAGTTGTCAGTGATTGTTGTTAAAACAAAAACAAACAAAACAAAAGACTTAAGCAACATGCATGCCATACAGAAACTAAACAAAATAAATTAGGCTGCAGTGCAGTGTATTTTTCATTCGTTCATTCATTTATATAATTTTAGCTTTTCTCTTCACTCTTTTATATAAAATTTTGCATATCATACAATCTGTTTGAGAAAACGCATAAACGTATGATCATATTTCAATTATGCGTGAAAAATCTATAACACTTGTAATTTCAAACAAAAGTATTTGTTTGTTTGTTTCTAATGGTTTTATGTGGCCATTAAGTGGCAGTGTAAAGTATTTGAATGATTTTTTAAGTGTTTCAGTAGCAGCCATAGCGGTTTTTAGTTTACAATTTACAACATCTGAAATACGAGCTTAACCATTCACTTCTGATCTAAAACATGTGAATCTGGAATTCAATGAATGACTGACTAACGACTGACTGAATAACAGAATAAGCGACAGTGTGAATGAAGGAATGAATGAATTTATTGTAAATTAAATAAATAAAGTGCATTTCGATGTGTATGTATTACGATGTGTATGTATTACGTAGACGATCTACAAAAGCCACACATATGCCTACTAACACTTATATTAGACTTACAAATTCACAACACTTTATAACTATTGAAAGTAATAAAAACTAACTGCAATCTGCAACAGCAACAATTGCAGCATAGACAACGCCTGTTATGGTTATACATGCTACAAGCATGCAGACATATTCGTACTTAAATAATAATATTTTTGTCTGTGCATGTATAAATGTATCTCTGTTTTGTGCAAATAATAAGAAACATCTACATTAGGATAGCTCCAAACAGATATTATTGATTTATCTCTAAAGCATTAGGCATTGGCATTTACATTTTCAATTAAGAAACATTCTGGAGGCCTAATAAATAGCAAAAAATCACTTTTTAATGTGTTTAGTAATAATGAATTATTCTTCTATATGTATTTTACAAAAAGTTTTTACATTTTTTATATCCATTTATTCAAAATTACTACCCTGAACTTAAAAAAGAATAATTAATACTCACATGAAAAATCGATCTAATTCAACGTTTGCACATATTAGCTTAGTGTGCAAACGTGCCAAGTCTACCTTTTTATGAAAATTGAGACTTGAATAAAAAACAAGAGATCGGTTAATAGTTATGATAGCTGTCTTTTTTTTTATTACTATAGAAGACTTTCACTACTCTTCTCACTCGGAGATGAGTCACATTAGACAGTCCTTGGTAAGATTGGTTCGTTTATTCGTGCATCGAGTGGATTAGGTATTAAACCACACACTGATGAGGGTTGTTAGATTTTTTCACCTACGTCGCCAAAACAGTTGCCAGAAATCTCCCAAAAAAAAATATCGTAAGAGTCAAATTTTTAAAGTTAACTTTTTATTTTCCAATTATGAAGATTATAAATAAAAATTATTTTTACTTTTTGCCAGTAAACATGTACTTTTAATTACACACATATGTCGTAAACTTCATCTATATTATATTCATCATTGTACATTATATAAACATTAAATTTTTTTTAACATATTTTGTGTAGGTACAAATGAGTTGCAACAAATTTGATTAAATATCTTCAATATTGTTAACAATTGTTAACTTTAGACCAGAAGTCTAGTAAGTTTGTTGGCATTTCTACTTTCAACTAATCTTTCTAATTAATATAAGCCAATTTTGACCACTGTAGTTCATACTGGCCTTAAGACATTTTTGGATCTTGAAAAAATTTTAAAGAATTTTGTATCAATGAAAACTTATCCTGTGTCAAAGAATCTCTACATTTTAATACTGAAAATTCTCAATATTCTTTAAAAAGTCTCATATTTTCAGTTTCAAACTCAGATTCACAATTAATTGCATCTAATGAAAGCAAAGAAACGGCTAAATCGATAGCTGATTTTAAATCAACAGATCAACAGTCAATGCTACTTGTATTCTTTTGTTGACTTTAAATGAACAAACACTTTTAATATGATACCAGATATATAACAAGTAAGAGTGCTTTATTCGGCTATGCTATGATGAATTTGTTCGCCATCTGTTTATGATTTTGTTCGCAACAATATTAATAGAATTTGATAGATCAGCGCCATCTGTTGATGAATTTGTTCGTAAAAATATTGATACACTTTGCTTGATCAACGCCATCTGTTGATGAAAAAATCGCCAGTGGCCAAATGGAGATTTATGTCGTTATGACGTTTGGCGAAAAATCGCCATATCTGATAGCCCTGACATTGACATGAACTGATCCTAATTCATAACTGAAATATCATCACAGAGATAGAGAGAGAGCAGTTTATGAACCACTGTGAGACTCTCTGGCTGTTTTTTTAACCCAAGCATATCATGATATATGTTTCTATTTACCTTATTTAATCAGGTTTTAGCTGGAATTTAAATATAATTCACAAACGAAAATAAGGTAAATTCAGACAAAGAATATTTATTTTGTTATATTAGAGTCATCAATTCAAGTTTAACTAATTTCGGAAGTTTCAACAAAAACATGGGAGTATTAGAATAACATGAAAGTTATGACATTTTTCTTGTTGACATACATATCAGTATTAGAGTCTCAAAATGTCTGGATACGTTAACAAGCTGAATTTTCGCAATTGGCTTCCGGAAAATTTGGCTGGAAATGTGATTTATTTAGCTCACGATATCGAGATCGATCGATATTAACAACTAAAATGTTGGCCTATTATAAATGATTTGAATATCACTGATATGTGCTTTCAACAGAACGTTGGCACATGTTACACAGCCACCGAAATAATAAATTTATTGTAAGCCAAATTTTCCAATCGCATTGTTCAGTTAGGTGATCGACCATTTATGTTAAAGATAAAGTCTGTACAGAGCCAATCGAATTGAATATAACCTTAAAACTCAAAATACGTGAGATACATTTCGCGAAAATATTTTTAAATATTTAATAAAAGATTCGACATCTATGTATGTATGTAAATATATGCGTAGTAGTGTTTCACTTCTGTTCGATATAATTTTTCATTTCTAATTAACAAACCTTACTCATTGCTATACAATAAACATTTAAATGATTTTCATGTAAATTCTTTGTTCTTTTTTATGTTGAATTCTCGTTGAAAACCCCTTTAGATTCAAATGAATGAAATGAAAATAGAAAAATTTAATTTTGTTATTTGATCTACTCTAAAATAAACGTTTTTGGAAATAGCTAAAATTTTTAGCAGCATAACAACGGGCCATCCTAATGCATATAAATTCATATGTGTGTATGTAAGTAATGAGAAACATCTACGAATACATCGGTTTCTTGCTGGTTGCAGCATCAGGCTTTAAAATGTTTCTTTATTACATAATTCTTTAAAATTGTTGCTACAATTTAAACTAGTAATTTTTTCAAATAACTATTAGTATATAATTCAAAGAAAATTGTCGGTCTTTTGGATAAATTAAAAATTTAACCTATTAAAGCCACAAATAGTGGGATCGAAGCAGCACATTTTTTCGAAGCATTATTTTAGTGGGGATCTTCAAAAAGTTCCAAAGAAATACAAACTTAAATATATTTTTAGGCCAAAAATTGTTTAAAAATTATATATTTAATTTGAAAAAATTAATTAAACTAAAAAATAAAAATTTACACAGTAAACACTGTTAAATTCGAATATTTCCGATTTTATCTTATTACAAGCAAGAAGGCGCCACTTCTCACACATCACATCAATCAATAGATTTATTGATAGAATACTTCGGTGAGCACATAATTTCACATTTTGGGCCGGTCGATTGGCCACCAAGATCGTGTATCACATCATTAGACTCTTTCCTGTTGGGATATGTAAAGTCTAAAGTTTATGCAGACAAACCCGCTTCGATTCAGGCTTTCGAGGAAAACATCACGCATGTCATTCGCCAGTTATCAGTCGAAATGCTTGAACGAATCATCGAAAATTAGACCATCTGCGACATAGCAATGGCTAACATTTGATAGACATAATCTTCAAAAAAATAAATGCCAAAAATTTTCTTTCAAATGATAATAAACATTCCCTATTAAATTTGAATTGTCTGTGTTTTTTTTTAAAGCAGGGAACCTCGAAATGGATTGGACCTTTCCCTCTTTGTAAACATTTAAACGATCGTAGAACTTTGACCTACTTGAAGAAAAATTATGACCATTTCATCCTGTTTAGTTAAAGTTATTAGTAATATCTTAATAATCTATAAAACAATGATAAAAGAGATTTTTGCGTTACGATATTGACTAATAAAGTACTACCATTTCATTTGTTGACATTAAATATAAGTCCTTTTATTTGACAGGGCAGGTGCTTTATATTTTGAGTTTACAAACAACTCTATTGCGATGTGATCTCTATTGCGATGCGATAAGCGTACAAATTGATACACTTACGCATCGAATTTGCTTTCGCATCGCAATAGAGAGTAACCCCCCCAGTTTTGTTGTAAACTACCCCCTATTTTTGGCAAATTATTTAAACCAAATCTATTCAACAATTTAAAATAATTACACAATTTAAATAAAACACAAGTAAAAACAAAATAATCTTAATTTGCAAATTTGCATATAACCTTTATTTGTGTACAGTATATGCCATTCAAATGAATACCAGTAATAAATTTACATAATTTCTTAAGATTGCAAGCATTTAATTAGAGAAATTACATTTGGCACATGCTCCATTAGACTAACTATAAGTACTAGTCTTTTTGTTAATTATTTGGCGCACTTAACATTTTTGTGTACAAAATAATAATATTATGTAGACACTTGTTAAAAAAAAAAACATTTTATACAATCGGTTGGGACATGATTCAGCTGAAGTGTTTTTTTTATATTCAATGTGCCAAACAATTTGCCATTAATATGAAATCAATTTCGAATATGAATTGTCTTAATGGAAACATATTAAAGAGCATGGCCATTGGCCAATCAGAAATTGTTTGGCTGGAAAGTCGCAGTAAAAGTTAAAGTATAACAAAACTTTGGCATATAACTTTCAATCACTAATGATGACCTCAATTAAGAAATATATAGAAATATGTACAAAATTTGCTTTATAAGCCTCTTATAAACCAGTTGTAAGTTTTATGAATAAGGGCAAAAATATCATAATTATGATTAATGGAAAAATCTTTTTGATATTGATTTCCTTAGATTTGAATCTTAATTTCGGAGACTGAATCTGTCTCAAGAAAATATGAATCTGTCTCAAAAAAATATTGTCTGGAAGCGTGATTGGGTAATTTTTTCGAAAATTCGACTGCAAATGCGTTAAGGGTGAATAGACCACGCTATCGAGAGGAATGAGGTTTCAGCAGGACGATGCCACATATCGCACAACCATCGATTAAATGTATTAATTTTTTTGTTACTGAACAATTGTGTCTTTTTTATTCCTGGAAATCAAATATCTCCGTATGAGAAGATGATTAATTCTTTGAGGGATGTGGTGGGCTGTATATAATAGAGCTGTGGTCCTGAAGAAAAAAAAACGCCTTTGCCTCAATAGTTTTATAATACCCAAAATGATGAGGGTATTATAAATTAGATAATAAATGGAAAAAGGGATTGTTGGAATTCAATAGAGGTTAGAGGTTTTATTTATTTATTTTATGTAAATTAGATGCTCACCCTTTTCTTATATTCTGAGAAGTGATAGTGAGTTCCTTTTAATCTTAAAGCTAGACCGGAAACTTATTTCTCTGGTTTCTTATAAATCACAATAATTTTAGGTAATTCGTTACTTTAACATTTATTTTTACATTTTTAATAATAATTAATAATAATTCACAATAGGTATTTAGTTTTGTATCTAAAACATATAATTTTAGACAGTTACACATATAATCTATATAGAGCAAATCGAATCGGTCCATATCGATGGACTACTCTACATCGTCAAAATGTGTTCTCGAATAAATTAATTGCTATTAAAAACAGTTTATTAATTTTAAAACAGAGAAGAAAGAAACAAAGCTTAAAAGCATTAGTAATGTAATAAAAGCAGCTCTCAGGGCTTCGATAAACAACTTTTACGTTAATTACTTAAAGAACATGAATAATTACCCTAGGAAACATGGAAATTTGGAAGAATTAAACAAAAGGAAATTTCTCCAACTGATACAAATGGTAAACATATAAAAAATAATGTCTTTGAGGCTGAATTAATTCTCCTTCTCACAATAAAACAGCAAATAGTTCAATCACATTCAGATTTCTGTAACGGATTAAGAACTTTAAGACCGTGTCATAACAGATTTCGTTATTATAATTATACCTCTAATGGGGTAGTTTAAGCTATAATTTCAAACCTATCACCTAGAAAGAGGTCATGATAACATTTATTCTAAAGTTGTTTTATGCTGCTTCAATTGTATTACAGCAATTTTTGCTTGACATTTTAAAGGTACAAGGTAAGGTAATTCCTATTCCTATGGATGATAAAGCATCAACTGTAGAAATATACCGTCCTGTTTCGATACTTCCCTGTATTGATCAAATTTTTGAACGTTTAATGCACAACCAAATTTCTAGTTTTCTTGTGAAAAACAATCTACTGAATGAGTTTCAATATGGCTTTCGAAAGGGTTGTGGAACTGAAGAAGCTGCTATTAATGTGCAAAAGTTAAAGCGGTTGATCTTATAGGAAATTACCATGGTGTTAATGAGAATGAAATATCGCTTCTAAAGAGCTATTTCACAAATAGAAGGCAATTTGTCCAGCTTAAGGAAAAGATCCTGATAAAACAAAACTTATAATGTTTAAAGCATACCTTGGCATTTTTGTTGAAGGGAAGGAAATTCGAGAGGTCTCATCTGTTAAATAATGATGATCTGTTAAATTACGTGGGATCTAAAAATCTTAATATTAAAATTTCTCCAGCTTTAGGTTTATTATACAAATTTGGGAACAAATTTAATAAAAAATAAACAAAATTTTTATTTTATCAAGCTTTAGTTCAGTCATTGTAATTACCTTACAATAATATATTATGCTTCAAAAAAACTACCGATTAGAATTCAAAATAAAGCACTAAAGATTGTAGCAAATTTTCCTAGCCGGTTTCCCACCGTTATTTTTTGCAAGGACGTGTTCACCAATGTTTTACGGGCTTTACAAATTGCAGCTTTTAATTTGCACTGTTAAATGTCTTAATAATATTGGACACCATACCATACAATTATCACGAAATCAAAATACTTTAACACGAAAAATAGTGAAAACTTGAGAATGGCGTTCTGCCAATCTGCAACAGCAAAGCAGTGAATTGAACACTCTGGTTGTAGAGAATATAATATCTTGACACACACTACTTCAAAATGTCGATGAGCTTCTGATTAAACGTTCGTATGTAAAAACATATTAAATTAGTATACAAACTCGAAATTTTCAGCCATATCACAGAATTCAATTCCGATCGAAAGTGCTTTTGTTTCCGTAAATTGAGTCTTTAGAAAACGAAAATTAGAATTGTTATTTTTTATGATTTTATACTGAAAAAAATCATACTACTAATTTATAATGACAATTACATAATTAATTTTATTATTTCATTGTTTTTTTTTTAACTATCTCATTGATATTTAAATAAAATGTTAAAAATTTCAAAGTTGGTGTCAGCAAAAAGAAAACTTTTGTCAAAAATTACAAAAATTAAAAATATTTTCACAGTGCTGGAATATGACAGAGGAGCAGATGCATGATGTCTTTTATTTAAAATTTCTTTGCTAGTGCTCTTTTTGTTGGCTTTTGTTATATGTACTTTTTATTACAAAAATCATATGTTTTTTGTTTTGGTTACACAACCTTATCATATTTAAGATAAAAACTTATATATAAAAATTTTATGGGAATAAACAAAATCGATCGGAATCTAGAGAACGAAAATTAAAAACGATCGATTTGCAAATGCGGAATTGAAAGCATTCCTATTGAATTATGTGACATGCCTGTTTGAGTTATATTTGCATTATTTAATACTTAACATTCATTTCATTAACATTTTTAATGTTATTTAATTTAATAAAAAAAAATTATTAGAATTACATATATGTACGTTTTTACCTTTTAAAAACGGCGGTTTATTTCCTTTAAATAAACTGGATTCTTTTTAATTGGAAAATAAAAGCGTCAAGTAGTTTGAAGAAAATATAACGAATCTTTATTCAGTCAAATGCACACAAAAACAATTTTAAAAGAACACTCCGTCTTTTTACACACTTATATTATGGTTTAAGAACACACTGTTTGAGAACACACAACAATGACTCACAATAAACTGATTCACTTGATTGGCCCTGTTAGTCTAGTTATAATTTCTGGATGGTTCAGAGCTAAGATACTAGAATGTTCATGACTGCAAGTCTGTTCGTCTCTAGAATATTCAGCCAAAGACGTTAAAATTTAATGTTGCCACATTACTCAGCTATATTTATAACAGGGTGTTATCAAAAATGTTGTATGTTGATACCGACCGTTAAATTTAAATTGAAATACAATTTCGTAATAATATTATATAAATTTATTATAAATATTATTTTGCTAACAAGCCCCTATAATGGCAGTCTGACGCTATGGCGTAAATTGTAATAAAAAACTGTAAAAAAAAATTATCAGGCATGTGATGGAAATCGAAAATGAAAACGAATGAGTTTTAAAAGTCAATTTTTTCGTAATATTTCTGTATTGAAAAACTTTTATCACATAAAGTATAAAGATATTGGGCTACTAAAGAGAATCTTAAAACAAACATTCTTAAAATGAGATTATAAACGCATTAAAATGTTTTTCCAAAACTGATTCGTTTTCGATTTCGATTTCCATCACATGTCTGAATCTTCTTCAATGCGTATGTGTCATATTTCAAGTCAATATGATCTATCAAGTAGACACTTATCTAAGTCTACTAATGTTAAGGATGAGGGCCAACAAATTACTTTAATTATTTCCATTTTTATTATTATTTGCTAATTTTAACACTATTCTCAGTTAAAAATAAATTTAAGTTTAAAAAATATAATGATACATTTGTATAATATTTCAGCTCTATTACAGTTATTAATAGTTACAGATTAAACATTTTACATAAATATAGATAAACCTTTTCTTAACCTTAAATATTTCTAATTAATTATCATCTATCATTTACTACAATAATAACAATTTAAATTATAATGATAATAATGACAAACCTACATAAATTATTATACACATAAATAAAAGTACAAACAATTATAGTATGTATTTGCAATTACAATGACCTTAAAATTATTAACGAGCTTTTGTGGCGAAAAAAAATGATAAAAACAACCACTGTGCATAACGATAGTAAACACTACAATTAGACATAACTAGATGAATACAAAAACTATGTACATATATACCTATAAAGAAAAAAGAAGGCAAAAAATAACTGTTACCACAACGTTAATGTAACAAAATAAAATAAAACAAATTATAGTCAGTCACACCATACCAATGTCCAATTGTAATAGTTGCGACAATCAAAAATCTTTCCCAGACCACTTGACCACTTTAGCTTGCAGTTGACGCAATTTAAAAGTTAAAATTTTAATTAAAATTTATTAAGTGAAGATGTGTGACACATATACTTTTAGTTGTAGCTAAGATGATTAAGTGTAATTATTAAGGTTAAAATTATTATTGGAGATTGTCTCACTGTTCATAAATCAGCGATTGAAAAAACCTGCCTATTTTTACAAGTCGCTACATTATTTCCAATAATTATGTTCTGTGATTCTTTAGAAACTTGTAAATACTACGTTATTTGTTCTTATAAAAGTTAGATAAGGTCAAATAAACTAGTCCTAGCTGTTGTTTATTTATTAATCATAATTATTTAATTCAATTGATAAGTACTACATTATCTGTTAAAATTCTGCCACAGATCAAATATAAACTATTTAAAAAACAAATCTACCTGTTTTTACCTATTATGACATTCCCACTGAACCAACAGAAAAGCTATGTATACTAACCCACATAGATAAATGCTAAATTACATATTTCTAATGCAATTTATGAATCAGGAAGTTTTGGGATAATAAAACACACACTTGCAAAGCAAAAATAAAAGTTAAAAACACTGACATATGTTTAACTAGAAGTTAAACTAGGACACAACCTGCTGATCTACTTTTCGCCAACAATGTGTGCAACACAAAAAACCGGCTTCAACTCCAAAAAAGAAAGAAATAAAGACAAAGGAAAATATTTCCTAGTAAAATTTCAAACTCAATTACAAATAAATAGTGGAAAAATTTAATAAACCAGTGTGCGTTTTTATGCAATATTTGGTAAATTTTATTTAAGATTTTTGGAAAATATATATTTTTTCACAATTTTTCTATTTGCTGTTTGTACAAACTGCAGTTTGTGGAGCAGTTGACCAACTAAGCCATTCCAAAGCATTGATTACAGTCTTAAGTTTTTGCATAGTTTATGTTAAAAGTGAAATTGTACATAAAAAGTGAAAACAACATTGATATGACGTTTGAAATTGCATCATATTAGGCAAAATACGAAAAAAACTAATAAATTTATGTGCAGTAAATAATATTAAAAGTCACAATTTAGCTGATAGACATGGCAAAAAACATTACAATTTGTTAAAATTTAAATATTTATTAATAATAACTTGACTAGCATACATACATACATACATGCTATTAACAGTTTTGAAATTTGTTTTTAATATTTTGTTATTTAGGGTAATTTAATTGAGGCCACCTAAATACCATAAAAGCACAAATTCAATTATTATTGATGTTATTCAAAATAAATTCAATATATTATACATACATACATATTGTTATGGAATTCTATTTCAATTTAAATTTAACGGTTTGTAACGGCTGGTGTCAAACATACAGCATGTTTAACAACATACAACATGATTATCAACATTTGCATTAGTAGAAGTTCTATTTACAAACATTGTTGATGGCACCCTGTTATTAACACGCAGTAGGGCAATATTAAGTTTTAACGGCCATAGAAGGGAACTTTCGATTGTCTTCTATATAAATAGAACAAACAATAAACTCAACAAACAGTTGAGTGAGTCAACGTTGAGTGAACACCAAAGCGTTCTTGAACTGTAATTTAGGTGTGTGTTTAAAGTAAATTGTAAAAGAATATTCAAACATAGAGTGATTATTTAAAATGTTTTAAGTACATTTAAATAAATAAAGACTCGTTATAATTTTAAACTACTTGACGATTTTACTTTACAATTAAAAGGAATCCCGTTTATTTAAAAAAAATAAACCACGGTTTTTAAAAGACAAAAACGTAACAATAGGTTGCAAACGTTACCAATATAATCTAAAATATCTTAGCGCAGAATATCCTTTATGGTGGCGAGTCATAATGTCCATGAACGCAATGACGCAAAAATATTGTCATAATTTTATGGATCTTCATTTAAAAAAAAAATATTTAAATATTTATTATTATTTTCGGGTGGAGATGGCCTTTGGTCGGATGAATAGTTCCTAACTCTGATGTGTATTCGCTTCACTTTAAAGTCTGATTTATTTCGCATAGTAAATATTTTTCTGCGCATCATTACTAATTGCAATCCATGATCATTGTGACACTATGCTCGTAAACATTATGTTACAGTTTGTTATGTTATTATGTCTTTGGGCTCTTTTTGGTGTATCATAATGTCCATTGATGTATGTACTTCCCATAATTGTATAGTGATGGATACAGCTTTAAAATGTTTTCATTTTGGTATCGAATTTATAAATAAATTGTACAAAAATATTTTATCCAGAAAAAACGACACTATGATCAAAATTAATTGTATTATTTATTTTGAAATTTAAATTCTATTAATGAATACGAATGAAAATTTTGCGGATTTAAACACTTTAAGTAGAGAAACAATACAATGTGAACAACGCGTTTTCATTGTTTAACAATATTTCAAACTTGAGTAAAATCAGTTATTTTAAGATAGCTAAAAATAACCAAAAGCTACTGACAATTTAATGTGTAATATATTAAATAACTTTATTTGTTTCGTTACATAGAAATAAGTTTATACAATACTAAAATATTCAAATGTTTGCCGGCTTTTAACATTTAGTTTTTGTTTTATTTTATTAAATTTTACTGTATTTTTTACTGTCTCTTTACAATTTTTATTTTATACATATTTTTAACTTTTGAATGTTGAAGATGAGCTCGCAAATGTGTATTTACAATAAATTTTAATATTATTTTTTTAAGTCAGTTAGTAGCAAGAGGCATATCTATAAAAAAAATATTTTAACTCAAAAAACAAAGATTTCGAAATTGACAATATGTGACCACAAAGCTCTTAAAGGCAATGGTCCAAAGTTTCTTTTGAGGAAAATTAAAAAAAACTTCATTTTGAAAAAAAAATAAAAAAAATGGGGGAAAATGAAAATGATACATGTGACAAATATTGAAAAATCCTATTCTTGAGTTAAAAAATAATTTTTTTGATAGATATCCCACTCGCATCCCATTAAGCGATTATAAAGGCATTAAAGAAAATTGTAAAAGCTTTCTTTTAAGGAAAAAAGAGCCCAAATTGAAAAAAAAAATAAAAAAAATTTTTTAAAAATTAAAAAAAAATATTTTTGGAATGATTGATGAAATATCTATCTAAAGTCCTTTGGACAATTTTTGCTATGACCAATAGGTGAAAAGTTACACTCATTTAACAAAAAACCCTGCATGACCAAAATGTCCAACTTTGACCCCCTCTAACTCCGGCAGTTCTTAAATGATAGAGCTGGTCTGGCATACTATCCAATAGTACTAACCTTGGTGCAAATTTCATCCAAATCGGAAGACATCGATTTTAAAAATTGGGTCACTTGACGTGAAATTGCCCATGTGTATATATATATAAGATCTATGATTTGCATGTTTCATTGCACGATAAATCTAAAAACCAGTCAGGTTTTAAGTCTGTCAGTTCCCGGTTTCTTTTAATAACATTTTGCTTGGTTTTTTTACGATCTATACTTAAGGTTTGCTTGTATCGTGTTATAACATAGTTTCAGTACTTTTTAGTAACTTTTTGCTATCTTTAAACTAGAAAATGTCGGATTTTCAGAGAATTGTGCCAGAGTTTGTATTTATGTAGGTCCAACAACAATTGAACAAATAAAAGCAGATTTGAATAGTTGGAGTCATATCTAAAGTTTCAAACAAAATTAAGTATTCTGAAAACTGGACAGATGTTTATGTGGAAAAGGGGAACTTTATACTTTATTTTCTTCGAATGGTACTTTTCTAATATTTTCAATAAATGAATTTATTAACATGCTTCTGAATGAATTAAGAAACAAGTATAGATGGATTACCGGAACAATTTTGCATCTAATGTTACCAAAATGGATCTCGTTTTAGTACGTTTATTACCTGCAATAGTTTTGGAGATAAAATGAAACAGATTCTAATTACTTTTAAAACTACTTCAAAAATTGTGCCAAATTTGACGTATTAGCTTCAAAAATGCCACCTAATGGATGGACATATATGAATTATTATTTAACTACGTTACGAACAACAGTACAAACCAAAAATATCCTAATCCATGTAAAGTATAAAGAGACACATCATGTGCTACTAAGTCGAATATTAAAGATGTGTCTTCTTTATATCCATACTTATAGATACATACCTATGTATAAATATATACATATATATATTTGTATACACATGTAACTACCACATAAGGTAGTTCACTTTGTAACGCATTTGTTTTGTCAATATTTAAAAGGTCAGTTGCAATGGTTAAACAACTTGTACTGCCATCGTCTAGCACTGTACTCCATGTAAAGTAAAAGTGTTGATCGTTAAAAAGAAGAGTTTTTTTATATTTCATATTATTATTTAATATAACTGTGAGAAATAGTATAAAAAATGCTGGTATTTGTTGTTGTTTAACTTGAGCAACCAAAAGCACTACAAAGTTTGTGTTTCAAGTCTTTTGTTTAGTATACAAACAAATTTGTTTAAATTTTGTTAGTGTCTGGCAACTGTGATTATAATTAGGTTTGTAATTAAAATTCTTTATTATTAGATTAAATTGTTTAGGCTTAACCGGATGTTGTGTAAATATACAAGTGAATGTTGGGTTTTATATGAACTATTTGACCTTTGTTATAATGTAAAATACTCTTTAACATTCAAACAAATAATAACTAGGATTTATGGTATAAATAGTTCAGACTTGATATGAAGTTATTTTATCCTGAACTGTTCATGTTTTTTTTCGAAAATATATCTAAATTTCTAGTTCATTAAATACTAAATATAAATGCACGACTTTTTTATCAAAGACTACATTGTAAATATTTGTGTTCTCATTGTAAATAATATTTAAACTTCAAATTGATTTTTGCCATTTATTATTCGAAATTATTATTATATTTTAATAATATTTAAAGCATTTAAAAATTTTTATACATATATTCTTATAAAATTGCCAACATAATTTTTTAATCAATATATTATTAAATTTGTTTTATTACAAATCTAAAATAAATTTGTGACACTTAGTTCACAATATTTTCATTGAACTCAAAAGAACGAAATACCAAAACTCGTATTCATTACTATTAAATCGTTATTTAATATATTGTACATATAAATAACATTCTTAATACATATTGTTTTATTTTGCCCCACAAATTTATATTCTAATTACACATATTGGTGGGGGTTTTAAATTCACCAAAAAATACAACCTTTGAAATCTATACGACACTAAAATGTTTTATAAATTAAAATAAACAAATTGTGCCTGTTTTTTTTTTTTTTTTTTTTTTTTTGTAGCAAACATTTGCCACTTCTACTTGCAACTAAGGCCTGCTCAAATAAAATGCCGACAATAAAATAAAAACCACCACAATGAGACCAAAGACAACAAAATAATCTGCAATAACTAACTGAATGACTGACTGAATGACGTACTACTACTACCACTACTTGTTATTACATAATATTGTGCAGAAGACTTCAGAAAAATAAAGATGAAGAAGTCAAAGAAGAAAAAGTAGAAAAAAATATGTATATGGAAATAGAAATACACGGCGACTATGACTTTGAGGCTGACAATAAATGCTGCAAAGACACTAACAACAACAACAGCAACATTAGCTGTATACAATATTAGTATTAGCCAAAAAAAAAAAAAAACAGTAGACCACATACAACAATAATTACAGTCAGACATTGTTGTATGACTTCTTTTATTTGCTACATCTTAGCAATTCCAAAAGATTTTTCTAAAAACAAGCTTTGGTAAATCCATAGAGGGGCCAAACGGAATATTGGTAAAGACCTAAGAGGTGCAAAAAGTTGCCACTTAAATTTTTTGTAACAGTAATATGATGTTATAGAATTTTCCATTTGTATTTCTCAAAATGTAATTTAATTTTTAGAAAATTCTGAAATACAATTACAAAGTTATGAAAAAATTATGAAATTTCTAAAATACAATTAGAAAGTCTTGAAATACAATTAGAAAATTCTAAAATACAATTGGAAATGGCGTAGAACATTTAGATTTCAATATTTCAATATAAATGATTAATATGTAGGATATAAACCATTTCTACAGATTTGTGTGAATGGTTAAAAAACATAGAATTTCTAAATTTTTTTAAATACATTAAAAAATTCAAAAGCTCTGGGTATAAATGGCATAAAGCTTATTGTATTAAAAAAGATGACGAACACGTTTTACAACCTAATTACAAATGCTTATTTTCCAAAAATCTTTAAAATGGCTAAAGTTATCCTTACATTAAAACCCGGCAAGGACGCAAAATTAGCAACTGTTTTAATAAAGTGTTCTTAAAAATAATACTATGTATAACTAATGAATTATTTATCGTATAATTCGAATATATTTCCAATATATTGAAATATATTTATAATAAGAATAAATTTTATTAAAAATAATAAAACTGAACGTAAGTGTGCAGGAGTAGTATTTTTGGATATAGAAACATCGTTTGATTCCATATAGCGTAATGTACTAATTTTTAAACTTAAAAAGTTTAATTACCCAATTTATATACAAAAAATCATACAAAGTTTTTTTTGTATTCAGTATTGAAAATTAGAGTAACACTTCGAAATAGCCCAGCTGGGGTACCTCAAGTGTCAGTATTATATATATTCAATGATACTGTCATTATCACAAGAGGTAAGATTTCAAATGCTATAGTTAAAAATATAAAAAACGCTATTTTACATGCCCAATAATATTTCTCCAAGTGGAAAATAAAATTAAATGATACAAAGACACAAGCCACAATTTTTCCTTTCAAAAAATCACCGAAAAGGATTCCTATAATCCCGCTTGACACTATCAAGTATTTGGGAATAGTATTAGACATTAATTAGTATTGCTTGCTAATACAAAAGAGACGTTCTGCACAGATTTGCGAACTTAACATACTTCTGAATAACGTACCTATAGAAATTGTGTCACATTCAAAAAATGTTGGGATAGTATTCAATGATAGGTTGACTTGGTCAAATCAAACGTATGCTAAACCTCGATCACTCTGGCGAACCCAAAATTTTACCCCGCAAAATATTAGAATGCTACTAGCAAAAACGTATATTATGCCCGGTTTACTTTATGACTGTGGACTTTTCGCCAGCTGTGATTCCGTAAGTAAGCAGAAGTTAAATGTAGTTTTCAATAATGTAGTTCGATACGTGTATAGTATTAAACATCAAAACGTATCGAATTTTTCCCGCTCACTTTATGGCGTTTCATTCGAAAACCATATAAATGTCAGAACTCTTGTGCTCCTTCATAAAATTATTTATACTGGTAAGCCTTTTTATGTTTATCAGAAAATTAACTTTAATAGAAGCAACAGGGGAAAGAAAATTGTACCATTAAGGCATTGCAGTCTTGTTTCCAAGTGGCAATTCTTTATACATGCTGTTCGTCTTTGTAAATTGCTTCCTCTCAACATTCAGCTCCTTAGTAATACAAAGACATTTAAGAAAAATCTTTTTGAAATCTTTAAGTGATTTTTAAATAATTTTGTTTAAAAAACTTTCTAACTTTGATTTTTATATGGGTACTTGTACATACAATTTCATAACAGTTTAATTAATTTTTATTTCCATTTTATTACTGTTTTCACTTTTTTATTGATATTTTTTTCTTTTTTTTAACCTTTCACATTTTTTATTATGTACTAATTGTTTTAATCGTAATATTATACCTACCATACAATTATTTTTTACTTATTTTCGTACTTTGTCTTCGTATTCGTACCTTTAATTCGTATTCGTACCTTTAATTCAAAATTAATTTCTACACATCTAAAATTCCTATACTATAATTATAAGATTTAATCTTGTTATTCAGGATTAGCACACGAAATCCACGCTAAATTGTAAAAATAAGATCCTAGTCTACAAAATGTGTACACCAATACCTCGCTTTACTTCGTTTTGCGTTTTTCGAAGTTGTGTCGCTGCTTTTTTTAGTACTAATTTTCAATGTGGTTCGAGGTTGCATTGTTATGAGTTCGAGTCTTTAATTTTTTTTTGTTGAAATTTTTGCAAAATCTGCTACATTATTGATGCTAAATCGATGACCCGTACAAGAAGTGTTTTGATGATCGAAATGGATTGAAAATCAAGTTGCGCAGAGAATACCATAAAGTAAAATGGTATTTCCGACAAAAGCAAAAAGCTTATTTGATGACATAAAAAGTAAAGCATTATCCAACGAAAATGCTATAAAGAAATTTATTTTACGTTGAAAAAAATCCTGTTCAGCAAACATTGGAACAATTTTTTGTGAAAGAAAGCCGACGACTTAGTACTTTCGTAACCCTACAACCTATCTTTGATATTTACATGGTTTGCTATAGAAAATTTTAATTCAATTTGCGTCGTGTTTTTTTTTTTAACGTAAACCCGACGCAAAGGTATTGATGTATACAACCAATTATGACATTCGGAAGTCTGGTCAAAATGTGTTGCTAAAACGCAATTAGAAATTTGTAATATTAACATCTTCTTCACCTTCACCTAATGAGACTAATAGAAGTGTTAATTTAAAAATGTCTTTCAATTTTAAATACATATATATTTTTAATTTAGGATATTTATTTTTAAAACATAATTAGTTTATATTAATTATATTAGATTAAATTAAAAAAAAAACGATGTGTGTTCATGCATTTCTTTAATTGAACTATTTTGTCAAATAAACAACTGTAGTTTAATATATCGCTTGTTCTTTTGATATAACTCTGCTTGAAACATAGTCTAGAACTAGAGCAATAAGTGAAAAAAAATATTAAAAATCTTAATTTTACTCTTTCACAAATCATATGGCTGGCATAACATAATAACATAACGTAACAAAATACGTTCCCACAAAATTGGTTTTTCGCTCCAAAGCGACCCAAGTTTCGCTCTGTCAAAGATTGTCAACTCAGCAACAATTGTATCAATCGCAAGTGTTTTCCCCATGGAATAACTTTTGATGACAGCAGAGCTATTGCAACGGCAGCAACTATAGACTACATTGATTTATGTACGTGTATTTTGTTGATGCAAGAGTTCGGCTTTACAAATTTATAGATTTTTTTTAAGAGCTTTTCAGTTTTCCAAAATTCGCATTTCTCAAAGTTTAATAATAAGACACCAGGGCAGATGTATGGTTTACGAGTATTTCTCCGTAATAATGGCAGATATGAAATTTAGTTTTTAATATCCCATTTGATGTCCCTCAAGATTGTAACTGCTTAACATATATCCAAACCTTTAATCACATAAGTTGAGAGCAATCAAATCAGAGGAAAACTTGGTTTCCAATTTAAAATTATATTCCAAATATTTTCGTTATTATAAATATGACCAAATTTGAAAACAATATTAAGCATTTCCGACTATTTCTGGAGCGTTTGGAGCATTTTCATTGCGCGTTCTGATCATATATGATCATATCTGATCTGAAGGCAAAAAAATATAGATTGACGATATACAAAACTCTTTCAATAAGCATTTATTTAATTTAAATTTCCTTTTTATCAAAAAAAATCAGAATAATAATGAAAAACTGAACAAAAAAGAATGAACCTGTTCATCTAGTATTTTTGCCAAACAAAAACCACCAATCAGTGAAAAGAAATAGTATGGTTAACTCCACTTTTCTTTAATGAAATAAACCAAATATATAATAAGACATAATTTATGGTCCTCAATGCTCTATGGAACTAAAATCAATGTGTCAGTTGGAGATTATCCTACTACAGATAATCTCTAAATGTTTGTACTTGTTACAACTTAAAATTACAATATTTCTAATAGTTTTCAACTTCACCGACTGTCTAAAAATTGGGGCCATTTTTACTACTGAAAATCGTCAAATCTGGCAACTGTTCATACAACTACTTCAATATACAAAACATACATACTCGTATATGTATATGTACATATCTGAATATGTGTGAGTAGCAAAAAAATACCTACAAAATAAATTTTCCCGCGCACTTTTCTATTATTTGGTTGTTTTGTAAATTATAGTTGCTGAAGTTGATTTTTTTGTTTGTCTCGTTCAGGAATTTTCCCATATCATAAAGATGTTTGTTTCATTGATTGCATGTTAAGTTTTTAGCAAAGAAACAAAAAATGGACAAAAAAAAACACTTACTAAAAATAAAATGAAGAAGCTCCAACAATGTCTTGTACAGTGGGATTGTTATTCAAAAGTTTGAATCCTATAGCACGATTAACAAAGGATTTTCAAATAATATAAATAAACAAACAAAAAAGCAATTATTGTACTACAACTATACTTATTAAAAATAATTGTAAAAATAATTATTTAAAATAAGTACAGACAAAACTCGAATTTGTGTAAATAAATATAATTAAATTTCTAAAAACTAGTCACGTGACTAGTTACTCGGTAGTAGTGATCGAAGCTATTTACTTCAAATATTTTATATTGAAAACATTTACATACTACATAGTTGAAAAGTTTCAGATTTAATCTTAACTATATTTTGGTTTTTCACCAAATTGTTTAATTTTAGTCAGCCTTTCACTGAATATATTAAAACATTATTCACAAGTTTAAAATTAATAACGCCTGCTTGATGCATATCTGAAACGAAATGAACGGGAATAGTTAAGAAATTAGTTGCGATCAAACCCACTGTGTCACAGTGGATTCCATTGAAACACAACAAAACAACAAAAACATCTAAACCACAGGTGACTGATGGAACATGCATCACGTTAAATAAAAAAGCAACATGGAAACAATAATTGCATTGATCATGTTTTATATACCATGAAGGTTTAAACTTTGTCTATTTTCCTAAATACAAGGTAGGAAAATCGAAAATTACTTTTTTCATGCTTTGCGTTTGAATACTAACCTTAAAATAAGGAAATTTGTCAACCTACCCGTTAAAGGTGATTCTTCCAAAAATAAAAAATAGTTGTAATGAAAAAAAAAACTACATGATTTTTGACAATTATTCAATAGTTGTTAGATGAAACTTTCACCAAACATTTTAAATGAGTTTATAAAACAATGTAGGAGCAAAATTTCTAAGCAATTATTATTAGCAATATTAAACAATTTAGTAAATGTACTCATGCACCGCTGCTATTTTTGCCTCTTCTTTCAGTTTCAAATATTTCCTACTAGTCTCCTTGGCATGTTTTGTGGGCTATAGTCAGACGACCGCGACTACAAGCGTTACAGCCTCAGCTACCACTGCCAAGCCACAGGGCTTTCAATCACGTTCCATAGAAGTCGCCAGTGAGGATGAAGGCGATGATGTTTTTGAAACTCAGGCACAAACACATTTGACCTACAGACAGCAGCAGCAACACTATCTGCAACAACAGCAGCAACAACAACAACAGCCGCTTTACGATTACAGTCAGTCGGAGGAAGAACAAGAGGAGGCCCCTCGGCAACAATATCAAACACGTAAGCAGCACCAACAAAATTATCAGAGCAGTGTAAGAGCAAATTCTAAACAGAAACAGTCAAGCGAAGAAGAGACTGAGGAGGAAGAAGAGGAGCCCGATAAGCTGTCATTGTTGTTGGCACAATCGAAATTCGCTTGCAATGGAAAAACCACTGGGTAAGTTTTAAAACTAAAAATACATAAATTTTAAAATAGGTTTCAAGAAATGTTTAATAATTTAAAAAAGCTAGTTTATTCTTTGAAACATTCAAGTGAATTACAAATTAAATATTGTAATTTATAAATATCAAGGATTTAAAACTTAGAACCATTATACAATACAATTTATCACAAACATTATCATAGTATCACCGTGACATATTAAGTACTTTTTCTGAAGGTCTTGGTGAGCTACTAATTTGTTTGACTTTGAACAATTTCTTGGGTAAATAGTTAGTCATTTGCATCTTATCGATGTTATGTTCCCGTTCGAGTGACATTATTAAAATATTTGTTTGCACAACAATGTTTTAATATTATTTCAATACAAAAACACCGCTCATTTTAAACACATTCCATATATAACTTCCCACACACAAGAGCATGAAGGAAATTAATTATGAGCATCGACACGTTTTCCCCACACTCAAGAACATGAAACAATTTACGCCGATTTGTCAAAAAGCATTGCCAAATAATATTTTAAATCTAACGCCATTTTCTTTTCTAGAAAGTGGATATTTATCACAAATAAACTTGATGCCTAATAATATTTTTAACAATATTTATATCAATGTTTTTCAAAGTATGACATTCAAAAATATCTAAGGATTTTAAGCATTGCTAAAATACAAGAAAGATCTACAATTTATGCAAGTTCTATCACAATTTTGAAAGCTATATCGCCTTACAAACTAAATGTCATATCTAGAGGACAACCAACTTAGTGTCTAACTGGTATACAGATCTTAGAAGTATTCTAATTGAGTTTGCTGTAATCAAACATATTCTGCTTTAATTTATATTACTGATCCTTTGACTGGAGCTCTCATCAAAACACATGACCCCAGTCTTAAAGTTGATAAATAATCCAACCAAATTGCACAAGTGTCTATATCGTCACCTAAAATGCCCAAAGACGTAATCCTAATTATAATAATTTTACAGAAGCAAAAAACATTTCAAAATTAAAACTGTTTAATTGAAAATCGCGATTTCTTCACATCTTGTCTTAATATGTTATATATGTATATAGACGACAAATGTATTTCTGTAAAAAAAAAATGTAGGTTAAGTCTTTTGTGTTTTATGAAAACGTTCAAATGATGTTACGTCTTTTTTTATTTCATGAATAAAATCGTTAGTTTGGAACATAGAAGCTTAAAATTTTTAGGAGCATTTTATTTTAGCCTTGTGTTCCAGATTCAATAAAAAAACGAATTTTGGGCATTTCAGGTGACTTATGTACAATTATGTCTTGTGTACAAATTATATAGTAGCTCAAAAATGTCACAAAACATTTGAAAAAAGTAATGTCAAGTTCAATGCACTTTGAATGTGGTTATAGACTTCTTGAAAAATTATAAACTTTCTAAATGCATTGGACATATGGAGTCTCTTAGAAGAGAAACAAAAACCATTGCCAAATTCAAATAATAATAAAAAATTTAATCTCATAAACTACCCCAGAAACTCTCATAAGAAAACTGAATAGTAGTAAGAAAATAGTAGTCAGCGTAAAATATGCAACAAATATGTACTCCCGAATAAAAACTATCCAATATACGAGTATGTAGTTATGAAGCCTAAACTCGAAAAAAATGTTAGTCAGGTGACGCAATATATAAAACTTTTTGTCAATATTCTAAACAATTTTGAAATGCAGCATCTTGAAAACCTGATAACACATTAATGGCATTATTCCTGGCCATTAATTTGGTTTCAGAAGCAAACACAACAGGTTCATCACATAACAACTCTTATCCAGAAAATCTTCCGGTGCATATAGTATTGCTTAAATCTATGTTCTCTCAAGCATTTGATAAAGTCTGGCAGGAAGGACTAATACACAAGATTTTCACATTTTTACCCAGACTCTTCGACAATTATCTGCTGGTTTATCTAAGGAAAATAATCTGGGACCGTTATATACGACAAATATTCACATTCACATTGCAACGATATTCACAGTTGCCTACCAAATGTAGACACTCTCAGTTATAATTAGTTGTCCTCCCGTTTATGTAGATAAAAAAAAATATAAAAATGACCTTATGTCGACCACCGTCTAACGCAAATTAAATTAAAGTTTGCTCAAATTCTCTGCGGTCAGACGTAAACTGCAGACTCAACCAAATAAAAATATAATAATATATATAACTATTCATGAATAAATGGTATACGAGTATGTAGTTGATTTTGTAACAAATTGTATAATTGTATTTCGCTTGTTCACTGACTTGTTCTAAATAGCTGAATATAATACTAGTTAATAGGAGTAATACTAGTATATAGGAGTCTTATAGGAGTTTTTATAGATACATAAATATATGAGTTTTTATATTTATTATTGGAGTATTATTTTATCGACTTAAACTTGTTGGAGAACCAGTATGATTGTTTCATCATTCGTACATCTCCCAGTAAAAAAAAAATCGTGCTTTTGAAGCACTTAAGAGAAAAAGCGCATAATCCAGAGCGCATAATAAAGCGCTCTTTTGAAGCAGTAAATGCTTACGAATAAAATATACAAAAAAGATGCTTTTTTAGTGCTGACAACAAAGAAGGTGTTAACCCTCCGATGAGTGAGAAGGTCCCTAGGGACCTTTTTGCCTTTTCAAACTGAAATTACTCCTACTTCGGCCACTACAACACACCAAGAGTATTTTGTTGCGCATCTTTTGGAGAAAAAAATCAAGCCAATCGGATCATTACTTATTGAGGTTTTAGTGAGATTAGTACGCGGACGTGTGAATAGGTCTGTATGGACCTTGTACTGAATTTCACTAATAAATGCATGTTTTTGGGCATCGTTATAATTTTTTTATTGTTTCAACACATGATTTACTTGTTCTGAACACAAAGACCTAAACTCAAAGACATTAGGGATGATGATAAAAACAAAAAATTCTAAGCAAAATTCGAAGACATGAACTTTATTGCTTTCAAGGAAAGGCACAATATTCTAATTTTATACTACTAGCAATAAACCAGTTCTTAGAATTTTTTATTTTTATCATCATCCCTAATGTCTTTGACTTGAAAAAATTATTTTTGTATGTAGAATTTAGTTATAAACAATAAAAACAAAAAAAAATATATGAAAAAAACATGGTTTACAAAAAGGTCCGTAAGGACCTTTTCACACGGCAATTGAAGTTCAGAACTGTCACTCATCGGAGGGTTAAAACAAAAAAACAAAAATTAAATTATAGCCTACAGATTTACGTATGACAACGAAAGTCAATTACAAAACGAATATCGCGCTTCTCAGTTACTATGAATTTTTCTTAAGCAAAAACATTCAGATAGACTTTGTTCTTTGATTGGTGTGCGCGAAGTGACGTAAAACACTTTAGGAAAGTGCTTTATTTGCATGTTTGATTAGGTTAAAAAAAGCGATTATTGTCAGCAGAAAATAGTCCTCCAAACCGGGAACACCTCATGCAAAAATCATGCATCCCAACAACAGGTTTGAAGCGATTTGAGGTATGAATTCATACATAAAAAATGTTACTTTTGGAGCACATTTTTTACTGGGCTGTTATTGATACCTAAATTTAAGTATAGAATCAAAAAAGTATACAAAAAATTTAGTACTTTCAATCTTATTAAAGTTCTCATTTGGTTGACCATAACATATTAAAATAATCCTCTTTCTCTTACTAAAATAATTTTCCAACTTTCAGTTACTACGCTGATGATACACTCAACTGCGAAGTCTTCCATTATTGTCAGGAAAATCAACGTCACTCTTGGATCTGTCCCGAAGGCTTTACCTTCCATCAAATCCATTTGATTTGTATGCCACCCTCCAATGATAATATTTGCCAACAATCATCCAAATACCATATTGTCAATGAGTATTTGTACAAACCTGTCAACTTGCAAGAACATCAAAGTAAACCCAATGTAACATTACGTTATTCCGAACGTTATTATCCTGAGAGCTATTATGACAATGATCGCTATGAAGATGAGGAAGAAGCACCCAGACCACGTGTGCAACACCATAGACAACCAGTAAGCTTTAGCAATTATCACCAAATATATCTTCATTTCTTTATAATAAATTGTAATTCTTCCCGCCAGCTCCAAGTTGGTTTCCACCAACAGCAGCAGCAACATCAACAACAGCCACAATATCAACGATCACAGTCTGTGCCACAGCAACAACAACAGGTACGTCATCAACCTGTGCAACAGCAACAGATCTCGCAACCCCAACAAACCACAGTCTATCGTAAACCGCTGCCAGTAACCACCATTCAACCTCAAATCCAACAGATACGCAATCAAGCGCCAGCACCCACTGTAACACCATCGCCCTATCGTTTCTTTACCGCTGCACCACAATTGCAACACTTGCAACAGAATCAACAGCAGGTGTATCGTTCCCCCGAAGAGATCAACATTTCCCTGCAACAAAGACGTCCTCAGATATTCATTGCCAGCACAACACCGCGCTATTACGAGGATGAGTATTTGTATGAGAGAAAGTAAATGCTAGTTTAAGAGCGTAGAGGAGAGTACAGACCTTCCTTAACCTTTTAACATCAATTTTAGTTTTCATTTCAAACAATTCCTCTCCTCATTTTAACAATTTCCTTAAACATATTTGTAAAATTAAAAAAAATATTTCATTATTATTTAAACATTTTATTTAGAACTATTTAAATATATATTTTGCTTGTAGAAAGAAATATACTTTGCAATTCTATTGTTTATATATAAATATGTATTTAATTTTATTATTTTATTTTTATTATATGTTTTTATTTCTTATGCTTTATGAGTATACTAACTACTAAATAATACTCTACTTCTTCTTAGATTTATTAAGTTTAATTTAATTTTTATTGACAACATAATACTGCGCGAATAGTCCCATACAACAAAAAAAAAACGAAAGAAACACGAGATTTATTTTTAAGTTTTTGATTCTAGTAGATTTGAATTTTTAAAAATATATAAATAAAAAATATGTTTTTATATAAATAAATTAATTACTTTAGTTTGTATTTATCGGCAGAATTAAAAAATATTCCACACAAGAGCATCTTAGCCTTTTAATAAACCTAAAGTCTATTAACGATAAATCCTAACAGTTCTTAAGGTACGGTCACATATTTGCCGAAAAAGACGTAACCACTAAATAAAATATATTTGAACTCGGTTATTTATTAAAACAAACTTCGTTTATTTAGAACAAGACACAACAAATATTTAGTTTTATTTTATTTGATTCTGTTTGATCTTGCAAAACTCTTGTAAGAGTAAACAACGTCAACGTTGTTTTGAGTAAATATTTGGCAAGTGTGACCGTACCGTTAGTAATGTACAGCTATGGACAGAGAAATAGCGCACTTTGCTGTTTTGGCAGTGTAACGGGGATTGAGTTCTTGTTTTTTTTCTCGATGTACAAACGTTTTTTTCGCCAGGACCAATAAGATTAATATTGGTTTCATCTGTGAAAAGCGCTCTTTTCCAGGATATCAATCCTTGTTTCGGTGTAGTTTTACAAAAGATGTTTCTTCTGATGTTTCTTTACATTAAGCAAATTTGCATCTGATTTGACACATCTAATAACATTATAAACCATCTTTGGAGAACGTCCAATTATTTCAGCTATTTATACCCTACACCACCATAGGGTATATTAGATTAGTGCTGATGTTTGTAACGCCAATAAATTAGAATCACTTCCTGAGTCGATTTAACGATGTCCATCCATCCGTCCGTCTGGCTGTCCATGTAAAGCTATACTGGGTGTAGGGTATTATCTAGTCGGGCTTGACCGACTATACTTTCCTACTTGTTTTGTTTGTTTTGTACCCATTTGATGCAGTTCCCAAATAACCTTTTTTCTCAAGTGAACAGTGCGGTCCTCTTTTCATTTTGATTGACAAAATTAATGATGAACAATATTTTTGTTAAATTATACAAGAATTTACCACAGAAATTAGCATCAACTGTTTTTGTTTAAAATGGAAATAACTGTGCGCTATTTCATTGTCCTACCAAAAAGACAAAATATGAAAAAATAAAAAACGTGCAAAGGTTAACAGACATTTCCAACGAATTTTTGCAAATGCAGAGTAAAGCACAAGAATGGCAAAGCATTTTTCAATATACTAATACATTTGGCACTTCATAGAACATACCCAACAAGCCATATGAGTCTGAAAAGAGTCTTTTCTGACACCTTTTTCGGAGCGTTAACGCTCTTTATAAGCCCAAAAAACAATCATAATTGCTCCGAAAACCTTCAGAAAAGAAGGTCATTACATTCGAAAATGGTCCGTCAAAAAGAGCTCTTAGATAATGTCAGAAAAGAGTCTTCTATGAAGGTTTTTTTGGGCTCTGTGTAATCTTGTTTTTATCATTCTTGTGTGTTGTACAGCTATGTTTTTTTTTGTTCAAAGCACAAATAACAGGACAACAACGCTTTGGTACACACATAAATAAGTGGAATTTCTGAGTCAACCTGCGTGCCGACTCAGGACAGTAACAAGCAAATTTTTCTCTCGCTCCGAAAATGCTCCTTAGTTGGACTCTTTTCTGACTCCTTTTTCGGAGCGCTCCGAAAATGCTCCTTAGTAGGACTCTTTTCTGACTCCTTTTTCGGAGCGCTCTTATATAGCTTTCTCTGTATATAGCTGTATATTACTTATATTTTAGAAATGTGCTGAGATGAATTTAGATCATAATTTATAGTTATTTTTTATAAATATTCTGCAATTTATAAATTTTATTATAAAAGAACAAGTGCTGTTGAAAAAGATTTCTCCTAGCCCCCATACAAATGTTCTCCCGCAATATGTCTCTATGGAATATGCCTATAGAATATCAGTATTTATGCAAAATTCAGTAAAAATAAGTTTCATGTAAAGAGAAATCACAAAATTGTAGTTTGTTTGAATCGTTTCGTATTTGACCACAACGCCCATATAAAGTACACTTCTGAAAATCACTTATGTATATGTATACGCATAAATCTTTATACAGATCAATATCAGGTTAAAATTCGAGATAAATAAAGATCGGCACATTATAATTTATATCTTCCATAAAATGTCCGCCGATCCGTCATTTAACATCTATTAAAACACGATAGGGCCTTAACGAAGAGACCTTGAAAGTATTTGCTACAAATAGTTATTGCCAATATCAATGTGAAAATTGGTAAAGCAATTTAGATTGAAATGCTCGTATATGAAAAACTTTGTTCGGACTTATTACTATACATATTGTATGAATCTAGGTGAAATTAACCACTAAATATTGGTGGTGGGTATACAAATGGTACATTTAAAATAATTAATAACATTGAAATAGAATTATTAAATTGGACACATATTATCCAGGATGAATTAAAACACAAACTAATTGTGATTTTTGAATAATTTATAATGATGGACATAGATTTATGAAATTAGATACGGATCGGATTCATTAAAGAGTTAATGGTGTTTTTTTTTCTAATGGTAGATGAATTAATTAGTAACTACAAAATGGTAATTAATGGCACTTTCCTTCCTTTTAAGCAACGTGAAACAACGCCGGACTTCTGAACTATGTCATATATTATACATGGGCATCTCCAATAAAAAAAATAATCGTTAAGAACTCACATGGAGATTGTTTTATTCTATTCTTTGGTAGTTGAAGAAGTTTTACGAAGACCCTAAATATCCTATGGACACATACATATGTATGTAAATATATTAGACATATTCAAAAGCTTTTCAACGACTAAACCACTTTTTAAAATATTGGATAGACAATGGATCAATATCTAAAAATATAATAAATAAATATGTATAAAAATACATACATATAAACATATTTTCAAGAAATTGTTGAAAGTTAATTTAAACATAAGAAAAATTTTTGAAGGTTAATTTAAACATAAGAATTATTTGTTAAAATAAAATAAAATGTTTCCGAAAAAATGTTTTTTTTTAACAAAAGTTTTTCTTCAAATATAATAATAAAGTTAAACTAGAACAAGTTGTTGTGGATGCATAATTATATTATATACATACATACATACATATATATATGTTATATTGTTACGTTTTTACCTTTTAAAAACGGTGGTTTATTTCTTTTAAATAAGCCGGATTCTTTTTAATTGCAAAATAAAAGCGTCAAATAGTTTGAAGAAAATATAACGAGTTTTATTTATTTAAATGTACACAAACCCAATTTAAAAAAAATAACCACTGTCTTTTTACACACTTATATTACGGTTTAAGAACACACTTAAACACTTTGTTTGATCAGCGCCATCTGTTTATGAAATTATTCGTAACAATATTAATACACTTAGTTTTTTTGATTAAATTTTCAGAAGTTGTCTCGGATTTTTGCTCATATCTTCGTTATTTATGGACGGATTTTGCTGATTTTAAACAGCAGACTTCTCGAAAGCATGTCTGACAGAATTATTGATGATTTGGATCCCGAAGATATCTGGGGACTTCAGAAAACTGATTTCAACAGACAGACAGACGGACGTGGCTTAAAAGACTCTGCTATCTATAAGGATCCAGAATATATATACTTTATAGGGTCGGAAAATTATATTGTGAAAATTACAAACGAAATGACAACCTTATATATACCCTTCTCATGAAGGTGAAGGGTATATGCGATTCACCTTAGAACTATAACTTGTTACAGTAAACATTCACCTTTTTGTTGAGACGTACTTCGATTCGGAGCAGGTCATTATAGATGTTAGTATGTAGTTTTAAAAAAATAAAGTTATGAGTATAATTTATTAACTGTTCTTATGATCTAAATTAATAACCTATAATAAATAGCCTTTTCACACTTATATTAAATAGAATTTAATTATAACATAAAGTTATTAAATAAAGCTGTGTTCACATTATGTGTATTTGTCATGTGGACTGTCACTTTTTCGCATGTCAAATTTGTATATATAGTCTGAACACCTTCAAACAATATCATGTTTTATTTCTCTGTGCGCAATACATATGACATTTTTGTATTTAGAACGAGTTCTATTTTCAAGTGACAAACCATCTGACATCAGCTGTTTTTATAACCAAAATTTTGTGGCGGCAAAAATTAATTGAAATTTTAATAAATATAATTTATACCTAATAGTAAAACAAAAATATAAAAAAAAAAACTACACAAATTTATTATTAAAAATGGAGGAAAAACTTGAAAAGGAGTTAACAAAAGTAAGTACATACATATGCATTTTTTTATTGCAATTTTTATAGTTATTTTATGTTGTTCCAGTTTAACTGGTGCAAAGAAGCGGTTGATCGAAATGTGGTAGGAGAAGGAATGCTTGTAAAGGGTGGTTAAATTGTAAGGGCCGATGTTGAATATGAACCACACCTAAACGCCAAGCTTTTTTCCGAATTTTATTTGACATTTCTCTATTTCAGACTTACTCAATTTGAACCATGGAGAGATACACAATCCAACAACGTGTTAAAGTTATCCAGACTTATTATGAAAATGGGCGTTCAAATCAAAATGCATATCGTGCACTTCGTGATTTTTTTGGTCAATTTGATCGTCCAAATGTGCGTACAGTCGCAAAAATCGTGGAAAAATTCGAGCAAACCGGGTCTGTAGAAGATGTGAGAACACCAGTGCATGTTCGTACAGCTCGTACTGCAGAAAATATTGCTGCTGTTCGCGATAGTGTGGCTGAAGAGCCGTCCACCTCAACTCGTCGTCGTGCCCAACAATTGCACCTCTCACGCTCGTCGTTGATGAACATTATGCATAAAGACTTGCATTTACACGCTTACAAGGTACAATTGGCTCAAGAACTAAAGCCTCTTGACCATTCCAAACGTCGTGAATGGGCAGAATGGTGGCAAGAAATGGCAACAGTGGATGATCAATTTTCGAAGAAAATCATCTTCAGTGATGAGGCACATTTTCACCTCAGTGGATTCGTCAATAAACAGAATTGCCGCATTTGGGCGAATGAGAATCCAAGAGTGATTGTCGAAAAACCAATGCACCCACAAAGAGTGACTGTTTGGTGCGGTTTATGGGCTGGCGGCATCATCGGGACGTATTTTTTCCAAAATGAGGCCGGTCAGGCAGTTACTGTGAATGGTGTTCGCTATCGTGAGATGATAACGAACTTTTTATGGCCCCAATTGGAAGATATGGATGTGGACGATATGTGGTTTTAGCAGGACGGTGCCACTTGCCACACAGCTAACGAAACAATGGCTCTTTTGCGCAACAAATTCAATGGCCGTGTTATCTCACGTAATGGCGATGTCAATTGGCCACCAAGATCATGTGATTTGACACCGTTGGACTTTTTTCTTTGGGGTTATTTGAAAGAAAAGGTGTACGTCGATATGCCAGCAACAATTCAAGAGCTAAAGGATGAGATAATTCGGCACATTAACGGCATAGAACCTCCATTATGCCTCAGGGTCATCGAAAATTTGGACCATCGGATGGAGGTGTGCCGCCGTAGTCGCGGCGTCCATTTGGCCGATATTTTGTTCCATACATAATTGAGTAATACCAATATATCATAATAAAAAAAATTACAATATTTTCCTAAATAGTTTGTGTTTTATTCAAAATCAACATCGGCTCTTGAAATTTAACCACCCGTTATATGTATGTATCGTTATAACCCGCGGAACAAGTTTTACCATTAATGATATGGCTGACAAATTAAAAATTTTCAATTCATGAAGTTAAGATAAAGCAGTTAATTTAAAGCATTTGGCAGTTGTTATTTGTAATAAATGTAACGCAATATATTTCCACATAAAATAATATACTTGCGCGGTTAATATAGCCGGGAAATTGCAAAAGCAAAAGAAAAAAGAAGCGGGGCCGGCGCAGATGATGTGCATGTGCCATGTGTGCTTTGGTTCAACGAAATGGGTTTCCTGGAAGAATTTATTAAAATTAAAAAAGGTGCATGTAATCTATATGCAACTATTTTATCAACCTCTCGTTCCATTTTTAAATTTTAATTACAAATTTAATTTTTATATACATACATACAGCAATGAGCTGTTTTAAGATTTCTTTTATAGGTTATGTCAAATGTATTTCACATACCAACATATGAACATGTAAATTATAAACCGTATGTAAAACTCAAATTTTGACACACACATGAAATTACATATGGGTAGAAAAGTGACATTCCTAATGACACATACACATAATGTGAACACAGCTTTAGTCATGGTAAACAAAACAATCATACAACTAATAACATACCGTTATTACTCCCCTCAACAGTGGATCTTAGTGCAAATTGTTCGGCCAGTTGACAACTTTTTAGATTAATACGAGTACAGCCACATAAAATCACCACAGATTAATAAATCAAAAAGAATGCTATAAACCAAATCGTATCGCCCATTCTTTTTTATTATACCATTCACTTTCATGAGAAGGGTATATATAAGTTTGTCATTCCGTTTGTAATTTCCACAATATAATTTTCCGACCCTATAAAGTATATATATTCTGGATCCTAATAGATAGCGGAGTCGATTAAGCCATTTCCGTCTTTCTGTCTGGATGTTGAAATCAGTTTTTTGAAGTCCCCAGATATCTTCGGGATCCAAATCTTCAATAATTCTGTCAGACATGCTTTCGAGAAGTTTGCAATTTAAAATCAGCAAAATCGGTTTAGGCCAACCAGAGTTATGGACCAATATGTGAGACAACCTCCATAAAAATTTGCTATTTTTTGTCCATTTTGTTGCAATATTTTGAAATATATTGCAGATTATCATGAAATTTTCTATACGTTGTTTTTATGATAAAAGAAGAAAGTGTGCGGAAAATAGTATGAATCGGTCCACGATTTCTCATAGCCCCCATACAAAAATCTTCCCAATCTTTGCTCAATTATACATAAATGCCTATAAAATTGCAATATCAAGACGAAATTCAGCAAAAATAAGTTTTATGCAAAAATAAATCGCAAAACGAATTTTTTTTAGTGCGGTCCATGTTTGACCATAGCCCCCATATAAAGTCCATTCCAAAATTCACTTAAATACGTATAAAACAGATATAAAAATTGTTAAACGGATAAAATTTGACATGAATAATCTTTATAGGCAAATAAATTGTTGTACTAAATTTTATGGTTGTCGGCCCAGAATTGGTCATAGCTCCCGTACAAGAACCACATCTGAAAAAGACATTTATCCCTATATATATTGTATAAATATCGGTACTGACTCAAAACTTTGCACAGATCATTTACATATATACAAAAATCATCCCACAAAATTTTGTGAATTTCGGTCTATTGTTAACCGTATGCCCCATATAAAGCCCTCTTCCGAAAATTACTTTAATACTCATAAATCTCTTATGAATAAGGGTACCAATCCAAAATTTTACACGGATCATTTACATACATGCCTAAATCAAACTGCAGGATTTTGAGAATATCGGTCCATATTTGACTATGTCCCCCATATAAGGTCCACTTCCGAAATCCACGCTAATACTAATATATATCTTAAATATACCGTTATTTTGTTGAAATTCGACGTGAAATATTCTCATATGCATGAGAATCACTGTTCCAAAATTTAAGAAGATCGGCCCATAATTTGTCATAGCTGTCATATAGAAATTTCCAAAAAAACAAAAAAATTCGGGTAAAAAAATATTCTTTTCGGATTTAACCCATATTCGGTCCATATTTTATAATCATGATATATATCGTTGGATAGGTATAATACCTTTTATTTAATGTATTACAAATTATCATACACCCAGTAGTTCCCGAGATATAGACCTATATATTTCCAACTTTACGGGCCCGCCCCCTCGAAAATAGGCGTGACCGACAACAATTTTTTTTTTTTTTTGCTGGCATCTCCTCTAAAACCCCTATTTAATGATTTTTTTTTTTAGCAGTCACTAAAACCGAATTGTTTCCCTTTTTTATACTCTGTTTGTTAAATTACACTCAAGATTATTATGAACATCAGACAAACTCTGTAAATTATGGTACGAATTGGTAATTAAATCAATTAAAAATGGTGAAAATTAGACAAAATTTCTAAATATTTAACATAAATTATGTTGATCGTAAAATTGTCTTTCAAACAATATATAAAATACTAATAAAATTAGCACTAAGACTGAATAGAAAACAGAGAATAAGAATATTCTAGTCCTATAACCAATGTAGTTTTTGTATTTCTTATTACGTTTAGGTGGAGGGTATTTAAGATTCAGCACAGCCGAATATAGCACTCTTACTTTTTTATACTCTGTTTGTAAAATTACACTCAAGATTATTATGAACATTAGACAAACTCTGTAAATTATGGTAAGAATTGCATCCACAACTTGTTTTTACTTAATTTGTTTTGTGCTTTATTAAAAGTTAACTAAATGCAACCAAGACAATCTTTCACTGCATCGACTCTTTTTATTCGTTGAGCATTTCGTGGAAACGAATAAATATAAAATAATAAATTTTTTTTTGCACTTTATGAAAGTAATTTCACAATTATTTGCTTATCGACAAAGTAGGTATGTATATATGTACTTCAAATTCATACAGACGATAATAATAGATTAAAGTATATTGAACGGTATGATTATGTTTTTAGTTGAGTCATTAGAAATTTTCAATTTATTTTCTAATACTTAGGGTGGCACATAACATCATACATAGTAGGTCTAGTTAATATTGTGTCATGACATTAAAATTATTAATGATTTTAACTAATTTCTATACCATAGTTCTAACAATGACTCATGAGATTAAAATGTTTAAAGATTTTGATTAATTTTTATACATAATAGTTTTTTTTATTGAGATCAGATAATGGAATCTGCCTATAAAGTTGAGTACTTTTTAAAGCTTTAGGTACAGTAACAGTGATAAACTATATTACTGATAATAACAATAAACTGACAAAAACCTCACCATTTATCCATGATTCTTGAATGTTTTTTCATTACAGCTGTGTTTCCAATTTTTCATATATCAAAGAATCTGCAAATGCTAGCTAGCACTTTACTAATTGTCGCATTTTGTGTCCAGTTCGAAATTAATTTTAATATATTATAATCTTTCATGAATTTATAATTGAATGTACTTAATAGCCTTTTAACACTTGTCAACATCTACCATCAATTTGCGAAGATGTTGAAATTTTCCCATAAGAGCTGAAAATCAACATCTTCACAAGATGTTCCTAACTCATTTTGTTCCCATTTACATCTTCCGATATTTTTAGTGTCATCACTAGCAAAATTGATATTGAAAATAAAATTTAAGTTACATCACCAACAAATGCGACTTTACAGTCAAAAAACAAAATGAAATTTGAATTTTACAAATCATCATCATCTTCCTCCAGTATACATTCTATTAATAACCCTATACAAAGCAATATCTGGGTTTGCTCTTTCAAACAAATAATCAATCCTATTATTAAATCCTTTTCAAAATTCATTTTACTTTTTAAAAGCGGCGTGGTTTTTGTTTATTTGATCTACTTAACTAATGAAAGATATTGAAAATGTGAAACATGTATTCACACTTGCAAGTGTGAAAAGGCTATAAGCATTAAACACATTCAACAGGGCAGGCTACCGACTATAACATTTTAAAAATAAAATACACACGTTTATATATGAATAATTATTTTGACGACATCAGGGCAAAATAATCATTCACATATAACCGTATTTTATTTTTGGCATATTGTAAATGGTAGCCTGCTGTAGCAAATGTGTTTAATGCTATACACCCAGTTTTCTTTATAATAATGACAAACAGCGTGAATCATATACAATTAAATATGGAGAAATAAACAGCTGACGTTGACAGCGACGTAAACACACACGTAGTGCATGTGAAAGCCTATATTTCGGAAATTTCTTGAATTAAAATTAAAACATTTCCCATAAAATCTCAAAAAAATGGTAACACAAGAATTTCAAGCAGTTATTTTGGCTGCAGGAAGAGGTACACGTCTACCTGAAGTACTTGGGAACACACCAAAATGTTTACTCCCTATCGGACCATACCCTTTAATATGGTATCCTTTGAATCTATTGCAGCAGCACAATTTCCAAGGTAGATTTTATGATGAAATCCTTTTCATTATTATTTTAAAAATTTTATTTATAGAGACTATTATTGTGGCGTTGGAAAGTGAACGCTCCGAGATTCAACTAGCCTTGGAACGTTTATCGTTAAAAATGAAAATAGACATTGTTAGCATACCCACAGACAGTGATTTCGGCACTGCTGACAGTTTGCGGTATATACGCGATAAAATACTATCGGATTTTTTGGTTTTGAGTTGTGATATTGTTTCCAATGTCTCCTTATATCCTTTAATAAACAAATTCCGCCAACATGATGCATCTCTTGTGGCTCTTTTATTTAAAAGTGGCTTTGAGTCTGATGTTACATTGCCCGGACCAAAAACTAAACATAAGCCAGAAAGAGATTTAATTGGTATACACACAGAAACAAATCGTTTGTTGTTTTTAGCTTCAGCCAGTGATTTTGAAGAGGTAATGAATGTGAATGCTCATCTTTTGCGTAAGAATGGTAAAATGACTATATTCTCCAGATTAATTGATTCACATATCTATGTGGTCAAGAAATGGGTGCTTGATTATTTGGAAAAGGTAAGATTTTTCATTGAATAATTAAGAATGAATACTAAATTTATTTTTTGTTGTAGAAAGAACATTTCTCCACTTTAAAAGGTGAATTTTTGCCATACCTAGTCAAAAAGCAAATGGCAAAAGCTGCCGGAAGTGGTAGTTATAACAATCATGTCTCGGATACACAATCTGAATTAGGTCATAGTATCAAGCAAGAAGAGAATATGTTTGGGGTAAGTTAAGGAGTTTTTAAAATTAAAATGTTAGAATGTACAAGTATTGTAAAAAATAAAATCTACAAACATTTTTTCAGTTCATTTCCAATTCAACTTTAGATCAACAAATTTTAAAGATCACACTGTACAACGATAACAAAACCAAGCCTTTATATCATGGAGATTTGCTTAGATGTTATGCCTTAGAAGCGCCCAAAGAAACAATTGGCTTAAGAGTTAATACGACTCTATCCTTTTTTGCAGTAAATCAAAAGGTATTTTTACTAGTTTGAAAATAAATAAAGCAAACATCTTAATTCAAGCTTAATATATGTGTTAATAGCTTTCCACTATTTGGCCTTTGCTGTGCGGTGGGCAGGAAATACCTTTAATATCGCCAAATGCTGTTGTCAACTCTACTCAAACTAAAGAAATAGCTGTGGCCGATAACGCAAAATTGTCGGAAAAGACTTCGTTGAACTTCAGTGTCTTTGGACCAAACTCTTTTATTAATCCTAAAAATATTGTTAACAAATCATTAATAATGGCTCATGCTGTTGTTGAGGAAGGGTAAGTTGTACATATATAAGGGGATTTTTTTAAATCTTGTAATTTATTTTGCTTTATATTTACTCTAGCTGCAACATAGAAAACTGTATTATTGGACCAAGAGCTGTGGTAAAAAAGGGTACAAAATTGAAAAATTGTCTGGTTGGCGCCAATTTTGTCGTCGAAGAAGGTTCACTTTTGGAATCAAAACACTTAACGCATGCTGATGGTTATATGGAAATAGATATACAGTAAAGTTGTTATTGCACTGAACAACTTTTTTAAATATTTCAACAAACCATTTTGTAAAATATTAGTAAATAATGCACTGAATTTTAAGAAACCATTCTATTTTTAAAGTATTTCTACAGTTGGATTTTAATCGATGTGTTGAAGAAGGTTTTTAATTTTTTGTATTCTATACAGTTCTGTTAATTATTATCAGCGTTGTCAACTTTGAAATTTCAAGAAGCACCAACCTGGAGAAAAATACGCGCCATTTGAAAAAAATCACACCAAATTTAGATTTTCTTTTTTATTTATTGAAATAATTTCACATAAAAACTATAATATTATAACAGTCTTCAACAGTTCAGTGTTTTTATAAAAAAAAAAAACAACAAAAATAAACTAAACAAATTTGTTTTTTGTACCAGATGTAATTTTAATTTCTTCTTTTTTTAACCGTTTAAAAAGAGATGAACGATTAAAGCCTGGTAGTACTCTGTTCAAATTTGGAAAAAATGTTGAGCAACATAAATTATTTCATACGGAAAATTTGACGAAACACATAAGTTTTGCTTTTTGTGAATTTAAATCGAAAATAAATAAAAGTTAAAATATTTAAAAATCTGTGTTGAATCGACAGTCAACTGTTATTGAAAATTCGACGTGAAACAATGCCACTTTAATTATTTCGCTGTGAAAAAATAATATTGCCAGATGCATTTCATATGTTTTTCACAAAATTAACAGATTACTACTTCTGCAACATCGTTTCATGAAAATTTCATGTGATTTTTTTTAACATGATATACATATTTTGACAGCATTCCACTTGAAATTTTGAACAGAGTACTTACTAGGCTTAATAGTAAAAATACTCATATATGCTATTCGGAATTGACAACACTGGTAACAAGCATAATATTACATTTTTTGGCTACAGGTTGACTCAAATATTTTTTACATCCTTAAGTTATGCTGTAGAAACTTTCTTTAAAAAAAAGCACATTGGCTACTTTTAGGATGACAAATTTCAATGACCTTGTAAAATTTGGAGTAACGGTATTTGTGGTGAATTTTTAAAAAACTCACCACGATTTTTTATACTAACCAGGATTTTTCACCACATTTTTAAATTCACTAACTACACGAACAAAAAAAATTTCCGCTAGTTTTAAACTACCTTTTTTAACTACACACACCTTGTTTTTTTTTCTTTCCTTCTTCTCCTCTTCTCTGCTTCCTCTCACTCCATCCTCCTCATTCACTCGCATTCATATTTTTCTTCCGTCGGTTGTCGTTGTTTGTGTGTGTTTGGTTGGTTACTGTGGCCGTTGAAATTCTTAGAAGAAAACCGGGTTCGTTGTATAGCAAACATAAAAAAAAATCTGGGAATTATATTATTTTGTTTGTTAGAGATGACCAGCGTTGTTTGTCAACTTTGAAATTTCAAAATAACATCGATTGCTATACCGTAAGATATTGTGTTATTCCTTCATTGTGATTGCAATGTTGACATCCATATGTTATTATTTTACTGTGAGTGGTATTGTGACTGCAAGCATTTGGATTGTTTTGATTACTTTGTGCAAAAGAAAAATTAAAAAATATCTATTAAATAATAATAAAAAAGATGTCCACCACCAGTAATGAAAACAATAAATACACCGAAACAAAATCCATTGCACAAAACAACCCCAAAACCGATGACTCTATTACAACAGAACCGACTTCATATAATCCCACCCTTGCGGAAAATGAATGCGAGGAGAACGATTTGGAGCGTTTAAAAGGTGATGCTATTGGTGATACGCTGTACAGTGAACGTTTTGTATTGAATACACTGCTTAGATTGGGACAACTCAATAAAGATCTACAAGAAGAGGAAGATGTCGAAAGAGATTTGTGTTCACTGTGGGACATGACATTAGAGGAAGATGTCGTCAAGTATTTGTTAAATCATGATGTTTTAGAACTTTTCGCCAATATAATTAAGAGCACAGAAGATAAACGATTAACCGAAATATTGGTAGGTATAATGGGAAATATGTGTAATGTGCAGCAGACAAGAAATCTTTTAACTGAGAAGAAAGATGTCATCAACATACTATTAGACTTATCTTCCTGCATGGACTCTTTAACCCTTGAACAGTTAATGCGTCTCTTAGCAGTAGTGTTTGTAAAAATGTCTGAAGACCAAATAGAAAAATGGTATAATCTTATATTGAAATCGGATAAATTTGTGGAAAATCTGTGTTTTATTCTAAATAATGCCGCTAATAACTCTCTTATTTTACAAACTATGGAATCGCTAAATGCCATATTGGCAAAATTTTTTGTCCTTAAGCTTTCACTAGCAACAGAGAATGGCAAAAGTTTAAATGAAATAAGCAAAACAAGTTTTGAGGAATTGTTTGTACAGCCAGAAATGATCCAGTGCACCATAGAAGCTTTCAAAACATTGATAAAAGAGAGAAATGAAAATCAAGATTCCTATGAAGCGGCAGAAATTCCGGAGAGCATACAAAAAGCCAAACAAACTTTTTGTAATATACATAGTATATTAACCCAATATCAACAATTATCCAGAGATGCCTATGCATCTAGTAATGATGAAATCTTAAAATGTTTTAAAGATATTTTGCAGCCCATGGCTGAAGATGACAACATAAAAACTTGGCTGCAATACGAACAAGATGTTTTGGAAACAATAAATGATGTACTTAGGGTAAGATATACATGATGGAAAACATGCAATTATAAAATAAAATAATTCTCTTTTCAGGTTTTACCGCAACCTCTAGATTTGGACATCTTTAGATATTTACTTAAACTACTTTATCTTGTTGATAAGGAGCAAGAAAAACAGCTACAAAAAACTGCTCCAGCTAATGATTTTGAATCAGAAGACGATGATGATACTGAAATCGATCATCAAATTTCCTATACTATAATATTAAATACTCTATACTATTTAGTTTTAAAAGCTGACAAAGAAATACTTAAACAATATGTTTCAACGTATCCCCGAATATATACTGTCAAATTGTTAGAATCATTTGAACAACCTCTGGAAACAGAGTATATGAAAAATTGTTATCAGAAATTAAAAGAAGCTCTGGATTAATAAACATTCTTATACAGAAAATTTATTTAAAAACCAAAATTCTGCGAAATAACTGATTTTTTATTTTTATTGCGACACTAATAATAAATTAGTTTTCTAATGTGATTAAAAGTCTTTATTTATTATTACAATCTAAAAATTACAGCGTATATATTGTTTGATGTTTAGTAGACGACTTGACAATGTACATTAAAACTTACTGACTACCACAAGAATTTAAAACAGTTACATATTTTAATACACCCCTACTAGCATTTGGAAGATTGTTTTATCAAAAATCACCTAAGTCTTCCTCGAGTACTTTTGACGATCAAAAACTGATTAATCACTTGCGCGCTTAAAAAAAAGACTCGAAAATGTTTAGAAATATAATTTGTTTGTTATATTTTTTCATTGATTCAAAAATAAATAAACGATCAACAATAAAAAGTATATAAAAATAAACACTATTTTGTGAAAAGTGATTTTTAAATCGTCAAAACAATGAAAGTTATTTAATGATGACAGAAGTAATATGATATGACTGAAAAAAAGAGTCAAAAAAGACTCGCAAATGATTAGAAATAGGACTGAAAAATGAGTAGAAAGACTCTTAGACAATCACAAAAACAACTAAAAAATGAGTCGGAAAAAGACTTGCAAATCAATAAAAATGTGAGTCACAAATGTATAGAAACTGATCAGACAATCGGGTAATAAAAGACTCCTCAAGAAGAGTCTGCCGAGAAAACAATCATTTAGGTACAGAAAATGAGCTCATATATGCCTATTTTAATCGCGCAGTGGAGTCATAAATGACTCGAATATGATCAATTTCTTCATAAAATGCTTGCAGGTACATAACAAAACGGACTTAAAATTATTTGGGGTTGCCAACATTTTCTTATTGATGAAAATCGATTAACTTCCTTCTTGAACTTATTTTGCACGAAAGTTAAAAAATTATAATATTTAAAATTCTAAAAAAAAACAAACTATAGTAAATCACTTAAAAAAAATATTATGTATCAGCAACTAGACATTTTTTAAGTTTAGAGTCATCGGACTAAAAATATTTTATTTTAAAAATAGTTTTGATTTGCTTTAAATTCAACTAAAAACATATACATATATCTATTAACAAATTAACTGTTTACAAAATCACGATTTATTATTTTGTTTTTCGGCCATTTGTAAATGCATCATATCCATCCATGATGATTTCCCTAGAGTCATTGAACCTTTACTGACAACCTTTAATTGATTCGGCTGCTGCTGATTTAAAGGCCATTTAAATTGTTGGCTATTTTCAGATAAACCTGAGGATAAATGCTTCAATTTGCTGTCCAATGTAATGATAGATGCATCAGTATCCGCAGTTATATTAACATCTATTAATGTATTTTTCTCTATATCATCAGATATATTAATGATCGACGATGTTAGATTGTGAGTCTCAATAGTATTTTCACCTTGTAATTCAGATAATTGCAAGTTCATGGTTCCTTTATTGGCAACAACCTTTAGATTACCATGAACGCCGGCTTTAAAAGAACAAATTAAACATTGTTATTTGTTAAAGTATAAAAAAGATATAAAAATATTTTAATAAATTTTTTCTGATTGACAAAAAGTATATCTTACTCATTATGAGATCTCCCTTCTGTTGCACATAAACGGTCGATTTTTTATGAACATTTTTCAAATTCAAACATCCAGTGTCCGTTTCAAATTTGGATGATTCCACATAACTACAGTTGATGCTTATGTTTCCCTGAGTTGTTTTACATGTAATATTATCACCTTGTAGTTTATCCAATATAAGACTCTAAAAATGGATGGAATTTATTCATTGGATTGACCACTTTGAGCAAACTGGTAGTTAGTACGCAAACTTTTTAATTAAACACACAATATTAATCTTAGATAAATAAACTGGCTGTGAAAGACACATTTAAAAAAATAGTCTCACAGTTCCTCTATATCGAAAAAAAAACTGAAAAATATTTATGAAAATCTTTCCAAAAACAATTTTAAAATTTTAAGTCAAGTATTTAGTTCGTTTATTTGACCTTTTTTAATATTTAATAGTTTCTTCTTCTTTCAAGCAATAAGGTCAATTGCATTTTATATACAAATAAAATAAAATATTTGTAGGTATATAAAATGCAATTGACCTTATTGCTTGAAAGAAGAAGAAACTATTAAATTTTAAGTCAAGACCTATAGTTTATTTACTTTTATTATCAACGTTTAATTGTTACATTAGAATTATGTTTTTGATTTCTTTACGCAATATGTATGTATGTAATATATATGTATATGAAAATTACAATTTATTCTACATATTTTATACTCACTTGTAAACTGATTAAATAAATAAAAATAAATGAAATAATAATAGTAATAATATCAATTCTTACCCCTTTATTTTGTGCTTCCAACGTAATCTGTTTTCCCAATAATATACCCTTGCACTTGATGTCTCCTTCTGACAACAATTCTATACATTCTGCCCGAACATTTTTCATCTTGATAAACTTTACTGCCTTTACCTTCAACTCATCCCCAAAAGTATTCATAACGATAACTCCGTGCTGGGTGTTTATGTTAAGAGTCGCTTTTATGGGCACAGCTAATTCACAAAGAAAATTCGAATTTTCAGTTAACTTTTTCAAAACAATTTCCACATTACGTTCATCATCGTTAACTTTCACCTGCATAGAAGCAGTACAATTTTTTGCTGGGCCACCTCGTAGTTCTGCAATAAGAGCATCACCATTTGGATATTTATGCGGATCAGCAGAATGAACTTTTACACAAATATCGGAATCTATTTTGATGGAGGCGTGCGGATTAATGTAACGTAATGTTTCCTGATGAACTTGACTCATATTAGCATCTGTGGTGGCGACGGTTTTGCGTGCATAAAAACGCTGACTTAAATGAAGGCTTTGTGAAAATGGCGCCAAGCGACGCAAAATTAACATGACTAGGATTTGTATTGTGTTTATTTAAAATTGTTTTAATTCAATATATCAACTCTTTTAGCACAAAGTTAAAATCACAAATTTTAGTTATTTTTAATCAGAACAGCTGTTTAGTATAGACAAAACCCCTGACAAATGGACATTAAAACAGAGATATTAAAAAAATTTGCACTAAGAGGCCCTTTAGACGATGCAATTAATTGCATTCAATGTTTTCATTCTCTTTTAAAATTGCTACGTAAAATGTTGTGCACTTAACCGATGCAATTTTACGTGCAACAAATCATGATTTTTTTTGACACATTCCTCTTTAATTTTTCATTCGCAACAAAGAAAACAAAATTTTAAAATATATGTAAATATAATATACAAAAAATATATGTACATATGTATGTATATAAAATAATATATGTACATATATATACATGAATACAAAAATTTTAAAAAATATAAAAAATGGAAGATTTTAATACAGGAGTAATTGAAAATGTTCTTGCGCATTAATTTTTATAACGCACACTTCAAAGTCAGAATAAGAATAAAACAAAATAAGTAAAGCACAAACGATTGTAAAAGGAAATGTCAAAAATGGCAAACGAAAGTGGTGCAACTTTTTCTACTCCTCTTGCTTCTCTTCCCCGTTCGCCCACAAACATCAATTGCATGCAAAATTGCATCGTCTAAAGGGACTCTAAAATAAAATAAATTTCAAAATTCGTACAGTTGAAAATAACATTAATAAATAAAATATATGTACATGTGTCTTAATCTATGATACATGTCTCCACTTGAAACATTAATTTTTAATGAAAAATAGGGAACAAGTCGGTTTTAGTGACATTTCTCAACAAATTTATCGAATAGCTTTTAGAGGTGATAAAAGCAATAAAAAACTACTTGCTGTCTGATAACTGTACCTTTCAAACGATTATAAAATATGGACCGACTATGGGTTGAGTTAGGTAAGCTAGCGGCCGTAAGTACACATCTCACTTAGGTCCATATCATTGGTCGTTTTGAGTTGCCTGAGATAGATAGATATTGTAGATAGTAATTACATGTTGACAAGGGATAAAGTGTTGGGTCCATAGGTTTGTAAAGAAAGCGATGGAGTAAACACTCCGAGTTGTTTAACGACCAAATTGTTTTATCAAAAGAAAATTGATCAGCTGAAACTGAAGTTTGAAACAGGACTTACATGTCACATATCATAATTATATGTACCTGTGTATGGCAACATCGTTTTAAGCGGCAAAATTGAACAAAATTCTACTTTGCCGCTTCTCACACCATACAAATTCTGGTTTCTAAAGTTCAACTTCTATTTTCGGAAGCAAATAAAAAATTCTTTCCAAGATTTATTTATTTTATTAAATATATCTTGATTCTTTTTATATTTCAATTTTTATTAGCATCAAAATTCTTTTTCTGCAATCGATGACCATTGTTGCCAATTTGACGTTTTTCCCGTCAAATCTGACGTTTTTGTAATGCCAATAGCGGGAAAAAATGCTTTTTAGCGGTTAGCGTGAAATCTGTATTTTTTTACAGCGCTTTAGCGTTTTCCATGGTTGAATTATATGGTAATATAGTAACAGGCTAATAACCAGTACAGTCAATGATGTGCTTCGAGTAAGGTAAATTTACTTTTAACGCAAACATTTAAATTTATATACATTTTTTATTAAAATATTTTAAGAATTCTCAAAAAGCTAAATAAATTTAAAAAAAATCCAGTAAAAAAATGTGCTCCAAAAGGAGGAGGTTTTATGTATGAATTCATACCTCAAATCGCTTCAAACCTGCTGATGGGATGCATGATTTTTGTATGAGGTGTTCCCGGTTTCTGCTGAAAATAAACTTTCCTAAAGTTTTTTTTTTAATTCTATCTGAATGTGTTTGCTTAAGAAAAATTCATAGTAACTGAAAAACGCGATATTCGTTTTGTAATTGACTTTCGTTGGCATACGTAAATCTATAGGTTATAATTTCATTTTTGTTTTTCGCTTTAAAACCTTCTTCGTTGTCAGCACTAAAAAAGCATATTTTTTGTATATTTTACTCGTAAGCATTTACTGCTTCAAAAGAGCGCTTTTATTGAAGCGCTCGATTATGCGCTTTTTCTCTAAGTGCTTCAAAAATCATGAATTTTTTTTACTTATTTTTATTCAATAAAATTTTTGAATATTGATTTAATACAACAGTTAAAGATGAAATCAGAAGATTCAACGAGAACTATCTTGAAAGATTAAGTAATCATATTAACCCATTAGCTATTTATCTACTTGATGACTCAGAAGGAGTAAGAAGACTTAAAAAATACTACATTCTGGATCTGCCTTTTTGATTCTAAATCATAAATTTCTACTACAATGTACATATGTAATAAATTTGTAAATATTTTTTAAACTGTCTAAATTATATATCAACACTAAATGCTATATGATTGTTACACAATTTACTTCTTATCCTTAAATGGATAGATTGTAAATAAAAGAATTATAAAAAAAAATTAATACATTTTTGCAATGTAATTTTTTGTAAACGAATTCAATTTTAATCTGTAATATCTGTATCTGTAATACGGTCTCAAACTTGAGAATAAATGTTGTTTTGATTATGAATTTCCAAAATCTGTTCTAAGCGAAGTAGGTACAATGCTGAAGACTGGCACTATATTTTTGAAAATACCTAATTTTGTGTGTAAATGATTAAAAACAATTTAATAAAAAATACATATGTGTAATTAATTTACATTTCATTTTACCAGCTATTTTTATTTAACGCAAATTCAAATTTTTCAAATTATTTATTTGACGGTTTTGTAATAAATTTATTTAGCGATTGTGAAAAAATTTTGGCAACACTGTCGATGACATACGTGAAAACAGAGTTGTTATTTGACAATCGACAAAATTATTAATAGTCAAATTGCGAGACTCGAATGTCAAAATAAAACTATTGTTTACAGTTGTTCCCTCAAAAAGAAATATAAATTGAAGTCGGACATAGCCACGGAAATTTCAAGAATTTACTAAATCAATCTCTACAGAAAGAAGACCATGTCGTTCGATACTATACCAAAAGATTTACGTGGTTTAAGAGCCTGCTTGGTGTGCTCCCTAATAAAGGTTAGTAAAATGTCCAAAGTGTGTTTCTAAACATGAAAAATAACTTTCTAAACATTTTTTCCAGTCCTTTGATCAATTTGAATACGATGGTTGTGATAATTGCGATGAATTTTTGCGCATGAAAAATAACAAGGACAATGTTTATGATCACACTAGCAACAATTTTGATGGCATTATAGCTTTAATGAGTCCTGAGGATTCTTGGGTGGCCAAATGGCAGAGAATAGGTAAGTTTTTTTGTTGGTGCTTATGATTTTTGAGCAGCAATTGTCGAATATGTACATTGTATATTTTTGTAGGTCGCTTTTCTAGAGGCGTGTATGCAATTTCGGTATCTGGCAATTTGCCCCAGGCTACGTTAAGAGAAATGAAGAGTCGTGGTATTCCTTACAGACCAAGAGATACTAGCCAACGTTAATTTAAATACATTATGCGCAAAAAATATGAGGTAAGTACATTTTTAAAGTCAATGATTCCATTCTTACAAACAAACATTTCTGCTGCACCTGTGGCTAATATACCCAGCGGGAACAAGATGCTGTAAAGCGGCCTTCCAGCAAGTCTTATTATGCAGTCACAAGGACTTCCAGTTGCATTGTAAAATCATTTCAATTTTACACGGCGTTAGTCACTCGCTACTGGTTAGATGCCTTATAGAAGGCCTACTTGAGAAGGGCAATTGGAAGGACTTCCAAGTAATGCCTAATAATTTCATTGAGAAAAGTAAAAGAAGGATTTTAAATAAGAAAAGGGTTTTAAATTAATTTAAAATTAAAATTAATCAAACAAATCACGTGTACTTTTTTTATTCATTTTTATTACTCAAAGTGAGCAAAGTAATGTTTGTTATTGTACTGACAATATACAGGAATAATTGCAAAACCATTCGTGTTTGCTATTGAAATCATGATTTGTTGACATTCTTTTGAAATTTAATTTTGAATGTGAATGAAACGCCTTCTAGAACACCTTCTGAGAGAAGGCATAGTGGAAATATTAACGAATCTTTTAGAATGTGTTAACATGTCTTCTGTAAGATAGGTACAATACTTGCAATTTTTCCCGCTGGGTAGTATACACTCTTCTGCAGCAGTAGTAGTAGTAGTATGCAAAACAACATGAAGCTTTCGATAACTTTCCACAAGACTTTGTTGTTGGCTCATCTTAGTACACTAGTATAACGTAATTTGAAAGTAAAGCAAGTAACAATGCTTTTTTCGACTGCATTGAATCTTATATACCTTTCACCTCAGTAGACAAGATATTAAGGCAAAAAGTTTAGCCATTAATGGTTTCGGAAACCGCCATTTGAGATGCAACGTTTTCGCAGAAGTAATCGGTCTACATCGAATGGAATGACTTGATACTTCGGAAATTTTAAATTTGAAAGCAATTGCAGAAGCACTCAGTGATTTTTGTTTGAGTTCATCGCCTAGAAGCTCTGTGTGGTTAAAAGTAACTGTAAGCAATTCTTCATCATATTTTACTGGATTTATTCTCCATTTTGTAAGCTAAATTTTGGAGAAACTGTTTTGAAAGTCTCACCAATTCCTAATAATTTCAAATCAGTATAGTTATTTTTTTTAAACATTCTGTTGTCTGACGACAACATCCTGATAGGGACGCATTCAGTTGTGAAACGAAATGTTTATAATGCCGCAACGGTATAATTTAGAAGTACAAGTTAAGTTGCCTTATATGTCGTTACTCATTTTTCCAGCACTATTGACGGTGTTTACTTAAATTAATTACTTAACAATGTACTTAAATTAATTACTTAACAATGTACTTAAATTAATTACTTAAACAATTAAAAAGAATTGGGTTTATTTAAAGGAAATAAACCACCGTTTTTAAAAGGTAAAAACATAACAATTGGTGACAGAAGTGGGATTTCAAAATAAAAAGGAAAGTCATCAATGTTTGAGGTTCATAAAGTGGAGCAACTCAAAAGAGAAATGAGTAAACTGGAAATACCGACCGCAGATAATAAAGCACAATTACAATAGATCAATTTAAATGGCGTTACATCAACATCGAACGTACGAATTTGAGGATAAAGAAGAAATGGAGGTTTGTACCCGTGCAACTACAAACAACATGGATTAAAGTATTTACAATGTTTGCCGCTATGAAGAAAAAATTGAAAAGAACAACGAGAAACTTCTAGCTGAATTTAAAGAAATGCGGGAAAGTTTTAAAGTCTACAACGAAAGCTGTTAGCCGATGTTGGGGAATGTTTTTAGGTCAACAACGAGAAGCTATTAGCTCAAGTCTAAAACTTTAGTATGGGCCCGTACAGAGGGATATTATAAAGACAACAGTTTGTGGATGCTAAAACCATCAGAAATAAAAAGTGATCTCATAAAAACTAGTGCCTAACTCGTCCAGTGGTTCGAAAAGAAAACTTTATTTTTTTGTATGGAAGGCGAACCACTCTACTGTCCAGCTATGTAAAGCTCGTCAGACCGAATTCCGCAATAGGTGAATGTGCTTTAGCAGAGGCGGTAATTAACAAAAAAAAACAAGCTAGGATTTCTGCTGGCATGCGGATCAGCTGTTCACGACTCTAGCTCAAAAACGAATGCAAAGGTCGTCTTTGGGGAACGAGGAAAGGATTTGTCTCCCAAACTACAACCACACTGGGTGGACCATACTTGATTAAGGAATCAAAAGGCCGGAGGTGTAAAATGAAAGTTGTACATTTAGAACGATTATCTGTCTGTTAAAAAGGTTAATCTGGGCCTCTTTGGGACGAAGGCTTATAATGAGGCAGTGTTGCGCAATTGTATTTCAATTTAACGGCTGGTATCAACATATAAACATTGTTGATAAGTCACTGTTATTAACATGGAATATGGCAACATTAAATTTTAATCGCCATAGATAGGAACTTTCGATTGTCTTCTCTTCTGCATTCCAATTGCCTGTTATTAAAAATGGCATAAATTTAAATGTGCTATTTATGAAATGTCTAGTAGCATCTTAAGACCACACATTTTTGTTCCTAACAAAATTGTTTTAACTTTCAAAATGTCAAGAAAACAAAATTAAAACTCAATTGTAGAAAAATAAATAAGAATGTTTGTAACGCAAATAACAAACAGTTTGACCAAATTGTTTTTTAAACAAAATAAGTTTTTAAGAAAACTACATACATATATGTACATATATTGAAAATGAACCTAACCTAAATAATTACCTAAAAATCTCAAGTCAATAATTATATACACACTAGATGGCATTTGCGCGCATTGCTACGCCACCAATTAAAATTACTTTGAAAGAAAGGCATTACACAAATATTCAATTAATTTTGAGTACGGCCGTGCGGAAGGATTTTCTCCTTCTTGGTATACAGAACAGCGGCTTCGCATAGTACAGATTCCCTGTATTACCGGCCTACGGCCGTGCGGAAGGATTTTCTACTCCATGGTATACAGAACACCGGCTTCGCATAGTACAGATTCCCTATATTTGCAACTACTTACTTTAAGACAGTTTTAAGAACCGTTACAAAACCATCAAAATTTACTAAAATGCAATTTTAAGAAAAATTAAATAACTCCCAACGATAAAATTGTGTTTGCAATTAAAATGAAATAAGTCCCAACAGCGATAAAATAAGTGCCAATGATAACTCCCAACAAAAAAACTGTAGGGATTTATTTCATATGGGAGTTAATGCATTAAGAGTTATTTCGTAATGAAATACAACTTGTTTGAAGTAAATCTGTAAAAAGCCATGCAGAAGTAATTAATCAATTTAAAAAAAGTGGGCGTTAAATTAGGCGTGGTCCTACCAACTCAGAAACCTTCCCGGGCTCATGCACAACAACTTTGCCGAAGATAATAACATGATCAGATGCATAGTTTGCGAGAAGAGAATAGTAGAAATGAATTTAAAAAAAGTACTAATATAAGTGTACTGAAATTTGGCCCTTTTTACACCTTTATATTTGAGTCATGAATAGCATGTTCTGGATTCTTTTTTTTAATGGATGGAAGACTATTTTATCTTTTTCATTTTTAAATTGAATAAATATTATCAAATGTCCGTTTTTACCCCGTTTTTGACACCCGTGAAAAAATAATTTTCAAAAGAGTACCTATTAATTATCCGTAATACGTACTATTTGAAAATATTAGTTCATGGAATTTTTAGTGAGAAAATACATTTTGATAAAAAAAAGTACCAAAAAAGAATACAATTTTTATGCCATAGGAATTCGAATTTTAAAAAAGTACCAAACCCATATGGTCACTTGAATTTCGAATTTCAAAAAAGTACCAGACACCTGTCGGCTCTTTTTTGATTAAAGGCGGACGCATTTAAAATATTATTTCTAAGTTTATTTGTTTTGGAGATATAGTGGTACTGGTTTTACCCGTTTTTGCCCCATTTGTCCCTCTTAACGACCGAATTTCCAAAAATCCCTTCTTATTGGATCTACATGTTGTAAAAGAAACCCATTACCCGAATTTCAAGTTTCTAGCTGTGCGATGATGAAAGAATCAGTCAGTCAGTCAGTCACGTTTTACTTTTATATATATAGATTATGTATTATTTAAGTGGTATTTATTGACAACAATAATTGATTTATGTATGTATGCTATTTAAATATCGATACAATTTCTCTTTTTCAGTTTTAATGCAAAATAATTTCTTGAATTTCGGATGGTTTTCACTATTGGACGTACTAAACTTTAAGGATTTTGTCAAGCTAAAATTAAAACAACAACCGAACTGCATATTCTTTTTTAATCTTTTTTTTTAACAATTAAAATACTTTATTATAATTTTATATATATGGGCATTGTCTTCAAAAATGTAATAATAAAAAATATACAATATTAAGCAAAAAATACATAAACTATATGTTCTTATTTAATGTTACTTTATACATTTTACACCACTACTAAGTTATTACAATTGTTCCATACGTAAACCTTCACCGCCAGCCGTTGTAGCAAAAACACCAAAACCTGCTGCCTCTAATTCCTCTTTTAGTTTCCAATAGACCTCATTACTGGCATAGTTTTCGGGCAATAGAACAATCACATAACCACCGGCACCAGCGCCGGTTAATTTACTGAAGAATCCCCGCTTAAAGGCAATCGAAAAGATTTGCTCTAATTTTGGATGTGAAACTCCAATGGCTTTCATTAAATCGTTGTTGATTTGAAATAAGCGTTCGAGTTTTTCAAATTTTTCACCGTCATCTTTGCCATTGCCGAAGTTTTCGTACAAAGGAATGGCATCATTAACCAAAGCTTCACAGGCATTCCAAATCGAATTGATAACTTCCGGAAATTGTTCCCCAAGATGGCGTACCTTGGCTACAATATCAGCGGTGGATCTTTTAACTTTGCTGTCCACTAACAGTATATTTAAGGGTTTCTGTATTTTGAGTGCTTGAAAACCTTGGCCCTTAACGAAACGCAACATGCCGCCATATGTGCAGACGGTATTGTCAACGCCAGAGGGAGTGCCATGCATTACACGTTCCGACTCAAAAGCCCAACTGGAAATTAATGCTTGATTTTCGAGTTCGTTATAAGAGTTCAGATCGAAGTGATGAGCGTAGAGTAGAAAAGCAGCCGCCAATGCAGCTCCATAGGAGGCAGAGCTGCCTAAGCCGGCACCAATATTGAGTTCAGTATCTATGTTAACGGTAAATGCCTGTGTTAATTCCAACTCCTGCTTTGGTGATGACAAAATGGCTCCTGCCAAGAGATAATAAATCGACAAAAAGGCCTTTTGAGATTGTTGCTTCTTTGGCGATCCCTGTTCCAATAACTCCTCATGCTGTCTGTTAAGTTCGATGCGCACTTCTTCCAACAACTGGGCACTGCTTTCAAATGTTTCCTGGGGAAATTTTGAACGACATTGTTTCAGAAACTTATTAAACGTGTCAACTTGTATTTCAAAATGTGCGTTTAAAGCCTCCAATTGTATGGTAACAACACGTTTGCCATTTTCAGCAGCAGTAAACTTTAATGTTGTACCCAAACCCACTACCGCAGCCAGAGCTGGTTTGTGATAGACCACCGCATGTTCACCATGTAAAATGATCTTTCCTGGTGATTTCACTTGGAATTTCAACATTATGTAATCTCGTTTAAAAAAATCAAAACCAAAATTCAAAGCGCTGTTTTGGGAAGAGCTAATTAATTGTGCAGCAGTATTTGTAAAAGGTGCACACTGAGGTCAAATAATGTTTCTTTATTCGTTTGCTCGTTATAGATTCAAATATCAATTTTAGGAAAAAAATTCTTTAACTATTTTTCTTTATCCGCTTTTAAGAAATCTACCGATAATATTCGGTTATTACGGTTCAAAGCTTGGCTTAACACTGTGGAAGTTTTTTGTTTATGCTGTGTAATTTTTTGTTTTTGTATTCCAAACACTTTCACTTTCTTTCCGATGCTGACTTTTTGTGTTTGTTCGACTTTAAACAAAAAAAAAAAAAAACTCACATTACTACAAACTATTGCACAGTGGCTTGTAAAGATCTAAATTGTTGTATTTTATTATATGAATGTTGTCTTGAATTTATCACTTGTGTTGTTTGTTAAATCAAGTAGTCCCGCGGAACTCATCAAGATCGTGACAACAGCTTTATATTTTTTTTTACAGATGATATCTATCCTATTAACTTCTAGACTTAAAAATGCAAACATTTTTGGCCGCTCTCGTATGATTTACGAGGCATTCACCTTTTATATTTTGATATACATATGTATAACTTTAAATATATACCTATTATAGGATATAATATATGTGCTAGATAATATATCGTTAACTTAATACGAAAAGGCCCCAACTCATAATTTTTCGAAATCGATATTTTTACATATTTCGATAGACTATTACTAGATACACCTCCTCCAAAAAAAATCAGATGAATTCGGAAAAAATACCGAAGTTATAGCCTAAAAAAGAAAAGCCCTAACTAAAATTTTGTATTAATATTGCATCTTTCTTATTTAGTTTTTTTCTCCTCCTGTAAACTATGAAAAACATGAGTTAGGGCCATTTCGTATTAAGTTAACGATATGTATGTTTTCTTTACCTCACATATCTGCAACATTTTAAGTCGCACTAAAATATATATATCAAAAGAAAGCTTGGAAAGTTCTCTACAAAATTGTATATAACATAAATTCAGTTCTAGGCTCATAATGTGTCAATGGATAACGTTATTTTATATATCAATATATTATATTATCTGGTATAGTAGAAATCTGAAGTCATATAGGTATCAAAACTTAAAAGGTGAATAACTCGTAAACTTTAGGAGAGCGGGCAAAGTTGTTTTTTGGATATAAAAGTTAATAGGATATCATCTGTAAAAAAATTTTAAAATACAAGCAGTTGTCACGATCACGCTTTTTGGTCCTCTTTTAATTGAAAAGGATGTGTTTTAAATTGTCTAAATTAGATTATGTTATATAGAGTTTCAAGGTTTACCCCACAGACATTAGAATTTCCCAAAATTGCATGTGCATTCAAGATTTTAGTTTTTGTGATGATTTAGACAGTTCGTAAGTCACTCTTTTATAAAGCTAAACTTTCTCTTATGAAAATTTCGATTTGTTCAGGAGGTGCATAAAACCGGTTTAACAATTTTCCAAATAAACAAATTTTTTCTTGTTATAATTTATAAACTATTATAGGAGACTTTATTTTATAAAGTTACATTAATTACTTAAATCGATTTAATAGTTGCGGAGCTGTGTAACTTTCTCTGAACGAGGAAAGTCAAATCTTTTATTTAAACTCTTCTATCTGAGGTCTTTTAGTTGCAAACTCTGCAGTATATTAAATCGATATTGCAAAGTGTTCTCCTTTGAACTAATCGGGTTCCTTGTGCAGTGGTCTGCACAAAGAGAACATTGAATATAAATTAAAATAGCATGTTATTTGTTTTCTCTCCTGTTATAATCTGAACAGCTTTTGTTTTTTGCTTTTTTGGTAATTATTATAAACTTTGTTGACTTTCGTGTTATGTTCGGCACCAGAAAATTATGATTAAACTAGATGCTTTAATTTTTACATAAATCTTTTTGGTTTGTGAACTCGTCAACGAGGTATAGATACATATATGGAAGATTCAGGTGACTCCATTTAAATATATCCCAAATTTAACATAAAAGTAAATATTTTAAAATAAGTTTTCATAAAAAACCCGTTTTCGATCAAACTCTGTTTTGGAATTAAATCATTCACCACTGCCTTAAAAGTATTCTTTACAACCCACTGTGCAAAAGATATATTATGCAGTCTCTCGTTGTTAAACTTTTCTGTTTTCATTTTATTGAACTTTTGGTTACATTATACAAACACACAGTAGTATTTATTTGAAATGTTTTACATTAAACAAAGAAAGAACTTCATTCAATATTTTTTCCTTATTATTTTTAAAATTATTTTAATGTTGCTGTTGCACTTTCTCCCACTCTTCTGGTGTGTATGACTTTTGTGAGAAGGCGTGTATTTCTTTAAGTTCTTCCGTTAAAGCTGTATTAACCAAACGATGTTTTTGCAGTAGCGATTTGCCTTTAAACTGGTCGGATACTATAGTCACACTAAACTTGCCACCACAACCATCTGATTCATCTATGGCTTTAACATATTTTGCTTCAAGTTGTTTGGTTAGTTTGTCTTCAAGGTATTTTGTTGTGTATTTGCTCATTTTTATTATTCTTTCGTTTATTTTCAATACTGCTGAAGTGGTTTGTTAATGTCTTCTAGACTTTTTGTTTGCTTTGTAATAAAGATTTTTTAAATCTATATATTTTATTATGCAAAAAAAATACTTGTTTTATTAAAATGGCTTTATTAATGGTCTCTTAGTTAGTTTTTATAACCTACCTTTCCGGTTTTTGTTAGTTCCTTTTACTCTTTCTTTCTATTTATATGAATTTGTGCAAAAACAAAAGAGCCGCTAGAGCGAGACTCGATTTAATGACAGTTTGATTAAGGTTCAGTGTTGGAAAGTGGATAAATATATATGTTGTTACAATGTTGTAACAAGTTTGAATATAGTTTTACGTTTCATCTAGGCTTTCTGTTGTATTATCTTTTTAAAATATTTTTCTACCGTTTGATAACTTGTTCCTGATAAAATATATATGAACTTTTATATACTTTTAAGCTGATTTTTATCACTTATTAATTCATAAGTACTTGTTTTTTTAAAACTGCAGTACACAAATTTTGTAATTAATGTAAAAAATCTGTTAAATAACTTTGTTCTGTTTGCAGTACACAAATTTTGTAATTAATTTTAAAACTTTGTCAGCTATATGTGCTTAATATGTTTAACATTTTAAAAAATTTTTAATCAAGTTTTTAGTTATTTATCTATGAATAAGTTTTCGTTTATTTAATAAGGCAAGTAATGTAGCAAATTGACACAAACAAATATTACATACTAAAGGAATGTTAAAAATTGGGAAAACTATAGCACTCATACTTACAAAATTAAAAGCAAAGGAATAGGTATAATATAAAAACCATAACAGCTGCACAACAATAAATACTGAATATGACGTAAAGAAACAAATACAATCTAAAGTACAATTAACTAAATGACTTTATAGATCGTATAAAAACAAATTGTTTAGAATTCTTTAAATAACAAATTTTTTTTTTAGAAGTTTGATATGAACCAGAATATTAAATTTTTTTTAAAACTAAGACCTGTTTCACACTCATCAGTTCTGACTGTCAAGTCAAGTTATTTTTCAATGAGAAGAAGAGAGAAAATTATATTTTATCTAAACTAACTTAAGGTATTTGATGTAGATCATAGAGAATGTACAGCGCCTGTGTGCGATCATATACAATTTTGGTATTATTTAACATTTCGGGTAAAAATTCTGGTATACGGTCGACATTACAGCAGACACGTTTTAAAAGTTCACCTTGTGTTGGCAAGGCATACATAGCTACCAATGCACTCTTGCGCACAACCCAAGGATGATGTTTGGCCAAAGTCGCTTCATATGAATTCTTGCAGCAACCATGAACTTTATCACTTTCACACAAATCAGCTAAACGATTGAGAAATTCATAGACAAACTCTGAAAAAGTATACATAATAGATATAATAAAATTGAAAATCATACAATAAAGTTTAAAGTTTTTAAACAATCAACATTGTTGTTGATGCACAACACGTTGAGTGCTAAGTTAAATTAAAAAAATATAAAAATATTAGTTTCACAATTTTTTTTGTTTGCTTGCCAAGCAATTAGTAACAAAATGCAATAATTTTGATATGGTTTAGTTTCGAAAATGGGCAAAAACAAGCCATGTACTTAAGAAATGAGACGGTTAATTGTGTACTGTTACCAAAATGAAAAACTTTCAATGTCGAATGTTGCACAAAAGTTTTCTTGCTAAAAAAATGGTATTTGGTGCAATTCACTTGTACAATATTATAAAGGAGTTTGCAACCCCAGCTAGGAAAACTAGGACACGAAAGACCACTTTAGTAGATAATAGAGTTATTAGACGTTTAAATGAGTCAGGACTTCGTGGGTGCATTGCACAAAAAAACCTCGTCTCAAAAAAAAAATATTATGAAGCGGTTGCGGTTTGCAAGAGAATCGTTATTAGACGTCCTCCAAATAAAGCCTTACTGCCGTATTTATAAAAAATAAAGTAGGCTTGAAATGTGCTTTAAGACAAAATTTTCATACAAAATTTTCTTAAAGTTCACTTGAAGTCTACTTTAATTTTTTATAAATACGGCAGTTAGACTCCAGGTACACTGTTGGAACAGTGAAACACGGTTGCGGGTCTATATGGTCTGGGGTGTCTATTCTTGGCGTGGTGTGGGTTCAATTGCATCACTTCATGGAACATCACTAATGGAACAGCATCAATATAAAAACATTTTGGAATGCATACATTTATACATCAATACATTTTTCAGCATGAAAAGGCCTGATCTTAAACTTATGCGCAATTGTAAAAAGAGACCTAAAGGACAAAAATCCACGAAATAATGATGAATTGTTTCAGTTGGTGCAACAAAGCTGGAAAACACACCAGCGTTTAATTAAGAGTTTACAAAAAGAGTGGCGAATGTAGTAAAAAACAAGAGTTATCCAACAAAATATTACAGAAAAAGTTAGTACTTTAAACCCCACTAAGGTGTTTAAGTTAATTTTCTTTAAAATAGTATTGATGCTGTGAATTTTTTATTTTAAACTTAATAATAATTTGTTACTTTACTATTTCTAGTTATTAGTTTTAATATGTTGAACTAAATTTTTAAAATATACTCGTATGGCCACTACACTGTATGTAAAGATTTACTTTAAAATATCAAAAAAAAAAATACATATAGACTCAAATATAAAAGGTATTTTCTAACTCACCTAATCCTCTATGTAAACGCAACAGCGTGCGACTGCCCGAAACATATTTAGTGTCCTTTAATAAATTTCCATCCTTTTCATATGACATCATTGTTTTGATTGTTATAAATTTATCAGCCTTTTCCACATCCGTTTCCTTTCGAAACGATGTTAAAATATCAATTTTTGATCTCACATCACTGCTCACAAAACCAAATACTGAACCCAACAAACTGAAAAATCTGAAAATATAACAAAAAAATATATATGTATGTATATAAAATATATGCAAATCCGAACAAAGAAAATTCAAAACATCCTTGTGTACATAGAAAATGTATACGTAGTTTACTTGTTTATTTCCTCATATGCTTTTAAATAATCATCCATTGAAACATCATCATCGTCACGCAAACTGTCTTGAAATATTTGAGCAACCTTTTCAATATCAAAACGTTCGACAGCAGCCATTTTGAGATTACTTATTTATACACTGATATTTTTAATATTACTTATTAAAAGTTAAAGTGCACTAAACTATTTATTCTAATGTTGGTTGTTGCTACTTCTTCTAATCATAGAAAAACTTAAAATGAACTAAATTAAATGTCAAAGTAGCCATGTTATTGCATAATTTCTGCACAAAGTAATTACTAACAGGGTGGTTCAAACTTTTTTGTAATAATCCTAACGCTTATCAACACTGGTGGAATTTAGGCAAATGACTCTTATTTATTTAAAATTTAAAAGATAATGGGTCCAAAAATAAGATTCATAACTAAGAAATGAGTAAACAAAATTTGGCAGCATCGATTTTTTGATATACACTGTCTCTGGCTGTCGAAAAAGAATTTCTTTTTACAAGAATTGCAATATGATTATCGTCTAGCTTCGTAGTCTTACGTTTTCTGTCACATAAATTCTTTAGGCTTTTGTTTGACTTTCTTAATTTATACAAAGCAATTATTTTTCTGATCACAGATTCCGATATCTTATACTTAGAACTTAAAGCTTTCTGTTTCGTCCAATTTTCACGATATAGTACCAACAAATATTTTTCCTTTTTAAAGTTCACATTTCGAAACCAATATTGTCAGAATTGATTTTAAAACCGACAAGAAAAAATGCTTTGTTACCATGGTGAAATTAAATACCAGGTGACAGCATTGCTACAACAATTACAACAAGGCAGGAACAACACGCATTTTTGTTTGTGTAGTACTTTCGTTACTGTCAAAAACATCTGGCATAAAATAAAGAAAACAAATATACAAACATGGATAAAAACAGAAAACAATAGTAATTTTTTTTGTTTCTTTTATTTTCTCTAAGAATTTTTGATTAAGTTACGCATAATATTTATTTAAATACACAACGTATTAATTTTGCAAAGTAAAACATGCAAAATTCTTTATTTTCAAAATTAATGTATGTATAGGTATTGTATAACAATTTTGAAACATCAAAACAGATGTTTATTTGAACTATTTTAGTACACAATGAAGAATTAACGTCTCTTGCCTTTCTTGCCACCGCCACCACCGCCGGAGCTACTGGGTTGTTGAACATGTTGATATTGCGCTGGTGTTTCACCTCCTGGTTTTCCCTGGCGTGCTTTCAGCTGAGGAATTCTATTTGCAACATATAACATAATTGTTTCACGACTTTCCAATTCGGGATTGAAAAAACTACTATCATCATTACACATTTGTACACGTATTCTGCCACGGAATTTAAGTTCCTATAACAAACATAAAATAAAGTGAAATCGAGACCATAAAATTGATAGCACAACACTTAAAATCAACTAACCCTACTGTTCTCTCTGCAGTATTGTTTATTTTCCACTCCGACCTATAAATTGGTCTCAACATCAACATCAAAACATCTCTGATTTCAGCATATGTTGGATTTTCTATGCAGTTTTCTTGGGCAAACGACGACCCTTTTGTCGTGTCTTTTTGCTGTTAATGTAGGCTGGATAATTGAAAATCCATATAAATTACTACAGAAGACATGAATTTATTTAAATTCATAATTTATTCCACTGTTCTCTTTTTCTTGGGTCTTGAGGAACCCTTAAGAAGGGACCACTTCCAGCTACTCCTTTTTTTACGGCATAAGATGCAACAACGCATTTTTATACAGCATAAAAAAATTGACTTTTAAAGAGTAATCTTTATTTATCTTACAAAAGAAAAACTAACACTTTTAGTAAAACAACTCAAAAAAACAAACACACTATTTAATATAAAATAGTTCTTTAACACTTTTAAACTATTTTACGCAGATAACACGGCGACAAAAATTCAATTTTTCAAAAACAAAATAATTTTGTAAGGTTTTAAATAAACTTTGACTATTTGTAAACAACTTTTTGACATTTTAAATTTCACCATGTATAGAGCAAAAAATAATCAGCTGGCGCTATGCTGTCACCAGGTATAATTTCACCATGTTTGTTACCACAAATTTTTCAGAAAAAAATCAGGAATACCACTCTTATTTTAAGGTTAACAGAAAACCGCACTTTATTATGTCGTGGGGATTTCTTGTACACTTCTATATATTTACATCAGAAATATAAATGAGTAACTTTTTAAAATTGCAATTTTTATGTAAAAATTCAGATACTCCAACAAATATCAAATAGTAAATAATACATGTAGAAAAAAACTAAACCGCACTGTATTTTGTATTTTGTCCGACCTGTAGTCAAGTTTTACTGTCAAAATACTAATTATATTATGACGAATGTAAACTGCTAAGCTTTTTATAAATATATTTAATTTATTGCCTAAATGGTGAAGAAAATGTTGCTCGGAAAATATAATAAAATCTATATTTTAAATTTTTTATTTAAAACAACTATACTATGAATTAAAAAGTAAAAAATAATAATTAATGAAAATATTAGTGCTCTAACTGATCTGGTTTTTACAATATAATTCAAAATTTTGAGTGTGATTTTGACATTTTTTAAGCTGTTATACATATATAGACCAGTTTGGAATGTATAATAGTTATTATTCCGATCTATTTCGTTTGATTAGGTAATTCACAAAAGCTAGATCGATTTAGAAATGTATTATTAGTAACTTTTGAAGCTAGTTCTTAACAAATATGAAATAATATTTAAATTCTTTTTATATTCTTGTGAAAATTTGTGCATTTTTCAAACTCATTTCACAATTTTGACTTTGATTGTTTTTCACACTAAAACTGACAGAAAAACAAAAGTCAAGGTAAAAATCTCTCGGAACAGCTGTTTAGAAAATTTTGATTTATTACTACTTTTTTCCAAGTAGCTGTAGTAATAATTGTGGTTATCGAGTATTTGCTCTTTTTAGGTACTTAATACAAAAATTAATCGTTCATGAATAAAAAAAGTTAAAATTCTGGAATATCCAAATAATATTCCAATAGAATTACGAGTTACGTGTCTTTCAAAATTGATTTTTTATATTTCCATTTATACACTTTCCCGGAAAACCTTGAAAATATGTATGTGTGATGAAGATCTAAAATTATTTGAACGGAATTATCAAGGTTTTTTGGGCCATGCTAGGAGAGTATTACTGAAGGGAGACAAATGAAATGATTTCTAAAAATAAAACTGCCCTTTTTTTGCTTAATGTTAGTGTTATGTTTTATATTTTTCCCTATATATATATATAGCTAAAGTTTGAAGTCTTGGATTTCTTTCAATATATTGTATTTCTCGAATTATCATAAAACTATTGTAAAATAGTGTTATTTAAAAATAAAATTTCAAACTATCGTAAATTGAATGTTTCCACATTGAAAACATAAATATTCTATTAATTTATTTAATCAATAAATAGTAAAACAAGTATGATAAGTGTTAGTCCTGTTTCACACGCTTCAGTTTTAGTTGACCAGACACGCGCATCGTGCAATCAACTTCGCGTAAAATAATACGGAGAAAATAAAAGAAGAAAACAAAAGGAAATACGAAAATTGACTAGTACCGTCAAGTTTGTACCCCTTTTATTCCCTTTTCCAACTACCGATATAATACGTGCACCGATTGCACAAAATATCTACACACGATCTAAGAGGCCAATTAACAATTCAGAAACGCTAAATTAGTTGTTCACCAAAAAAAACATTTCTCAACGAATGCTGATTTTTGTAATAAAGCAGAATAATTTATCGAACGATAAAAAAAATATAGAACGAGACTAGTCTCGCGTGATCTAAGAAAAAACTCTAACTTAATCACCCTAATAAATAAAATTTCAAGGTCTTCTTCTTTGGGACCTATTCTGTTCTTAATTAGTCTTTAATTTTCAAAAACTTCGCTTGAATCTACTATAGCCATTCAAAATATTCGAAATCTGTTTAATTCTATGGGCATGTGGAAATTCTAAAGAAATCTCTAGAGAACCTCACGAGATTAAGATATGGTACAGATATGTAGGTTATCTGAAGTGTTAGGCAAAACAAGAAATTTGTTACTGCCTACTACCCTAAACTAAAACTACTAAATTCAACCCAGGTTCAATCCCCAGCTCAGCCAGAAAAATTATCAATAAAATTTTAATAGAGATTTCATGTTGTAAAACAATTCCTTCAGTAAAAATAATTTAATGAAAATTAAATTTAATGAACTCGAGCCCGACTAAATAAATATCAAAAATTTATTTTTAATAATCTTAAATATTTGGAATATGCTTTCCAACAGAAGCATATTTGAATAACACGAATTTAAAACTGGCGGATCTGTAAAAGATAAATTTCATAAAATTGGTGATATTTTTATCAACTGACTTTGGTTCTCGTAATAATCTGTTCAATTTGGAAAAATCATTCTAGAGTTATGTTAAAATAAGAATTTTCTATATTAAAAATTTTATTAAAAATCTATTATGACACCAGTCTAAATTCACACATAGAAAAATGATTTTCTCGCGCCTTGTAACTTATTTTAATTTTAATAAAATTTTATGTGGATAATTTATAATAAAAGCTTTAACGTTTCCCTATTCATATGAGTACAAAATGATTTTTAATATTTATTGTAAATAATTTAAGATCTCAAATATTAATCGCGAACATTCGTACTTTTCAAATTGATATTCTATTTAAATACATTTCATTTTAGGAAATAGACATTTGCTGTAAGTAAATTAAGAAAAAGATTAAACAAATGCTTATCCTGTAAATGTATGTATGTAAATATTAACGTGCTCATGCTAATCTCACAAGCAACATTAAAAACTGCCTAAGATGAAAAAACAAGTATATTTTGTAGAGAAAAGGTAAATTTCCTCAATAGCATCTTTTCAAGATAAAAATATGATAAATGTTATTTTAATAACTAAACGGAAGAACTATACCGAAAAAAATTATGGAGTAATTGAGTTTAATTATTGCAACAACATGAACAATAAAAGTATTGTACCTACATAATGTGTATTCTGCTTAAAAAGGGATACTTCCAGGAATACAAAGTACCTGTTTTAAGAGAGAAACAATAACAAAAACATGAAAACAGAAACGAAGAGGGCCACAAACAAAAACAAAGTGATTTAATTTCCTTTTAGCTGGTCACCCTAAATTCTAAACCCTGTTACCTGAATTAAAATGCATTACACTCATACATTCACAAACAATTACTCTCACACTTATGCAAACGTATACACTTTTGGATTTGCACATACACAAATTGAGCGCCATCTTTAATTTAAACGAAATTTTAACTTTAGCTTCGTTAGGCCACAGCAACATGAACACAAATCATTCGCCAAGCAACATTCAACGGGTAAAGACGTTTTAAATTCTTTATTCGGTTAGTAAATTTGTTAGTAGAAACTGTGTGTGTGTTTTAGTTTGTGTCAGTTAGTGAGAACGCGAGAATACTTGTCTGTTAAGTGAGTAGCAACGGTTAAAACGAGTGTGTGTTTTATTAACAAAACAACGTTGAGAGAAATATACGAGTTTTAAATAAACTTGGCTTAAAGTAGAGAATTCAAAAAAGAATAAGAAAATAATAAGAGAGGAAGAATAATACATAACAAGTGTTTTCAGTTGTTAATTTGAAGTTTAATATTGTGTAAATTAAATCTTCACTAAACAGCAGATGTCAGAAAGAGAGGAGCCTAAAATAAACAATATCACCGATCAGTGTTTGCTTCTTTTACTTTAAAATTATTCTACTCTTCCGTAATTTGAGATCAATTTGATAGTTTTTCGGAGACGCAAAGTAGCAGATAAATAAAATTTGACTCTTAAAGAAGCAACAAAACGAAGAAAGAATATCGAAGCATTAAATTATTAAGCGTTTCTTTTCTTAATCGAGACAAGAAAACAAAAATTCAAAGCTTAGGGTGTGGTGAGCTTAAATATACAAAAATAATTAATTGAATTTGAAAAATAGTTATTTTCCGCAATATTTTTTTTATATAATTAAATAAAAATATTAACAAATAGACAAAATGTCTACAAATAGAAGAAATTTAATTGCTACACAAATAACCACCTCACAAATGCTCACATTCTTTGTGATATTGCTGACAACGTTTACGTTTAAAGGAGCGCAGGCCCAAAGAACACCAACAATCTCCTACGTAACACAGGAACAGATCAAGGACATTGGCGGTACAGTAGAATTCGACTGTTCCGTTCAATATGCCAAAGAGTATTCAGTTATATGGACAAAAACCGATGGTGATTCGGTTTTTTTATCGACTGGATCTACTCTAGTCATTAAAGATTCCCGCTTTTCGCTGCGCTATGATCCTAACTCGTCAACCTATAAGCTGCAAATAAAAGACATACAAGAGACTGATGCTGGTACTTACACTTGTCAGGTGGTCATTTCTGTTGTTCACAAAGTTACCGCCGACGTAAAATTGTCGGTTAGACGTCCTCCCGTAATCTCCGACAATTCAACACAGTCTTTGGTGGCCAGCGAAGGCAGTGAAGTACAAATGGAATGCTATGCCAGTGGCTATCCAACACCAACAATTACTTGGCGTCGAGAAAATAATGCTATTTTGCCAACTGGTAAGTTAAACACAAACATTAATTAATTCATATGTATGTATGTATGTACATTTCTCAGGCATATTTTTGCCAAGAGTTTATAAAGGCAAGACAAATATAGGGCTTTGTGGAAAAAACTAGTGTTTCTAAAAGCATGAAGTTTTAAAATAATATACATATATGTATTTATAATTTGTTCAGTCTCGCAACTTCTTGGTGTGAATTTATAGTAAATACATGACGAATTCCAATGCCTATAATTTTTTTATTGGCTTTGGTTCTCGGGATTAACTGTAATAGAGAAAAATAAGGAGTTTGCACCATATATCTTTTTTTGCATAACTCAAGAACGTTTTGTCCGATTTAGTTAAAAAATATAAAAAAAAATATAATTCAAGTTATTTCGAAGCTATTTCTTTTTGATTTGTGAATAGTTTTGGAAATATTATAATGTATTTAGCATTATTGCCTAAGAATAAATTTATTCTGCTTAGATAAAGTGGACCACTTGGCACAATACATCACAACCACAACCTTCATACCAAGAATGAGGTTTTTTGTCATATAAAGTTTGAGAATAGGTTAAGATCATTTCGACCATATCGATCGAATGAGTTATTGTATCGAAAAATGATATTCGATATCGAAATTATAATAAAATTTCTATAAATAAATGACGTATTATCCAGAAAGCCAGAATAATTTCAAATACTTTAATTAAATAGATTTTGTGGGTTTTGTTTTAAGTTGGGCATTCTTAAGGGAATTACTTTTTACCAATTCAGAATCACTAACCATATATGTACGTATGTATATAAGAAAATATGTATAGTGAAAAGAAGAGTTCTCAAAAATTTTTATTTTTTTATTTTTTAATTCATTTATTTACAATTTATCCATTTAAGGATAATAAGTAAATTCTATAACAATCGTATAACATTTAGTGTTGAACTCCACTGAGAACAACAGCATAATATAATCCTTGGGATAATATAAAATTTCGACAGTTTTAAACAATATTTACAAATTTATTACATATGTATATACATTGTAGTAGAAATTTATGATTTAGAATCGAAAAGGCAGATCCAGAATGTGGTATTTTTTAAGTCTTCTTACTTCTTCTGAGTCGTTAAGTAGAGAAATAGCTAATGGGTGAATATGATTATTTAATCTTTCAAGATAGTTCTCGCCGAATCTTCTGATTTCATATTTAACTGTTGGTATGTGAAGATCATCGTGAATCGATTTATTGGTTACAAACCATGGAGCTGTTACAATAGACCTTAGAGTTTTGGACTGATATCTTTGCAAGATTTCAATGTTGGAATTGCTGGTTGTTCCCCATAGTTGTATTCCGTACGTCCGTTCTTAAAAAATGGAATATGTAAATATATGGAATTTTTAGAACATTAAAGATTTAAATGGAAAATTTATTAACTACATATACATATATGTTGTATATGTTGAGGTTGTATTGTTGGTGATAATAATATTATTAGATACACAAGATTTAATCGCTTATTTTTATTGTTATTAACAACACTATCAAAAATAGGTATTCATCTTCTAGCTTTATTACGTTGAGTCACTCACCCTCGCAAACAACTGCGTAAGAGAATCGAAAATTCTCTCTATAAACCAGTATTTTTAAAATAAACTTGGCTTAAATACTCTCAGTTGCTTTTTATATTGCATTTTTGTTTTCTATTTTGTTATTTTCTTCATCCATACATTTTATTCATGTTTGGAATTTTCGTAATATACAAATAATATTCGTGCGATTAAGTAAAGCCAGAATGATTTAAAGTTCGTCAAAAGACACAAAATATTAATTTAAAATTCTAAATATTTCACAATTTAAACAAAATCTAAAAAAATAATTGCAAGAATTTTTTTAATTTAATTTGGAATGTACATACATATATACTTGATAGATTCTTAGTAGCAGACATGGTGTAACTACACAAGGTGAGTGCAGTAGCACAGCTGACTGACTTTGTTAACAATTTACTTATGTCAAAAGTAAAGGCCCAACTATTATATGTATGTGCTAGCTTAAGCAACCGTGCGAACATATATAAAGTGTATGTGGCAAACTATAATGTATCTACTAATGAAACTTTTCGTTAAGTTTTTCAACTGTTATTTGCTTAAGCAAAAAGCGAAACTGATCGCACATTCTGTTGTTTAATTTGTATGTACTGCATACATATTTATGTACATATATGTACATATAATAAAAATTAGTTGTTTATGGTCCATTAAGAAAACTACTTACATATGTAAGAGATTTCTAATTTGTGTTGATATTTTCCCATAATACGAAAATTAACAAAACATAAACTTTATATTATTATTTACAATATACAATAATACAGCTGTACATTTTCGTAATTTTGCCCATAAATTAAACAAAAAAAAACAGCCTTTTCGTTAACTTTTGCAATTTGCTTATGCATATTATAGTTGGGCCTTAATACTTTTTCAAGTGTTGACAGTAGTACATTATTTTACTACTGTCACAATACAGTTGTTTCTGTATAGTGTTGCCGATTTGCACTCACCTTGTATAGTTACACCATGGCAGCAGATAATTAAAATTGTCTATAAGAAATTCGAAATACATACATATGTATGCATGTATATATATTTGACAATTAAAACATTTTTTCATTTTTATAGTCATTAAATTTTTATTGTTTTTTATATTTCTTTTAATTATTTAACTGATTGTTGGACCTATTTATTTATTAAACAATTATATTTTATTTTCGAGATTAAGGTCTAATATTGTTTTTATTTTTTATTTATTCCGATATTTCGCTACAACAATGTGTAGCATCTTCAGAGAAACAATAACAAAATTTAAAATTAATAAAAATATACATATATAAATATATATATATATATCTATATATATATAAAATAGTAACGTGACTGACTGATTCATTCATCATCGCACAGCCCAAACCGGTAAAGCTAGAAACTTGAAATTCGGGTAATGGGTAGCTTTTACAACATGTAGATCCACTAAGGGATTTTTGGAAATTCGGTCCTAAAACCAGTACCTGTATATCTCCAAAACAAATAAACTTCGAAATAAAATTTTAAATGCGTCCGCTTTTAATCAAAAAAAGAGCCGACAGGTGTCTGGTACTTTTTTGAAATTCGAAATTCAAGTGACCGTATGGGGTAAAAATAGTCCCCGTAGAACGCTCCGTTAATATGTATATCTCCTACATTAATAAATATAGAAATTCTATATTAAATGCATATGGCTCAGATCAATAAAGACTAGAAATCTTTTTAGTACTTTTTTGAAACTCGAATTCCTATGGCCTAAAAATTTTTTGGTACTTTTTTATCAAAATGTATTTTCTCACTAAAAATTCCATGAACTATTATTTTCAAATAGTACGTATTACGGATAATTAATAGGTACTTTTTTCAGAATTATTTTTTCGCGGGTGACAAAAAGGGACAAAAAAACGGGGTAAAAACAGACATTTGATATTATTTATTCAATTTAAAAATAAAAAACGATAAAATATTCTTCCATCCACACAAAAAAGGGCCAAATTTCAGTACACTTATATTGGTACTTTTTTGATATTCATCTCTACTATTCTATTTCCGCAAACTATGCATCTGATCATGTTATTATCTTCCGCAAAGTTGTTGTGCATGAGCCCGGGAAGGTTTCTGAGTTAGTAGGACCAGGCCTACTTTAACGCCCACTTTTTTTTAATTGATTAATTGCTTCAGCATGGCTTTTTACAGATTTACTTCAAACAAGTTGTATACACATCTTACTGAAGGCGAGGTAACAAAAAATAAATGTTTGTATGTATGTCCTTTATAGAATCGTAAACTATTTATTTGATCATGTGATTATCTTTGGCAAAGTTGTTGTGCATGAGCCCGGGAAAGTTTCTGAGTTGGTATGAACACGCCTACTCTAACGCCCACTTTGTTTAAATTAATTACAACGCCTGCCGGGAAGGCCAGACCGCTGGACCGATCTTACTAAAACTTTGACGGGATATGACTAAGACTACGAATATAACATGAATACTTTTTTCGACCGCCCACTTTTTTCAAAATGAACAAAATCAATCAAACTACTCAAAATGAATTGAATATTTGTGTAATGCCTTTCTTTCAAATTATGATTGTTATTAATTTTAAATTTTGTTATTGTTTCCCTGTACATGCTACACATTGTTGTAGCGAAATATCGGAATAAATAAAAAATAAAAACAATATTAGACATTAATCTCGAAAATAAAATATAATTGTTTTATAGTTCATTTAATTAGAAAACAACATTTTCCCATATTAAATTTTTGTTTTCTTTCCCTGCCTGGAACAATGCACTAACAGGTGAAAATGTTATTGTTTCTTATTTGTGTAGACGCAATTTTTGTATTATAGATTATTTTCTTTACTATTGCTTTCTGTTTGTTGTTTGTAGAGTTGTATACTTCTTATTGTTCTATTGTGTTATTACTAGAAAACAGGTAGTAAGATGATATTTTTGTTTGTTAGATTTTTAAAAGGTGTTATTACACTTTCCACAGTAAAATTTAGTTAGTGAATTTTTGTTTGGTCATTAATTCCTAAATTACAATGAAGTTTACTATGGATTAAAAATTCCCTTTACTAATTTCAAATAATAATTAATGATCTTGAAAAATAGTATGTAGTTACAGCTGTAGTGAAAATATTTCAACAGTTAATTTAAGTAACAACAGTTTTATGGTAACAAGTCATTAAACTTTTTAATATAAATGTTTGTTTAAGATTTAAACCCAGACTTTCCATAAATTTCGGGCATATTATTAAGTTTAAAACATAAACGATTTTATTCTTTTTGCTATCTGACACAAAACAAATGACTATTGTTGTCAATTTTACTGCATAACTCATACGCCTAGAGATTTCTCCGCATAAGCAAAGTGTCTTGGTGTTAAAAAGGACGCCATAAGTATGTTTTAAAACAATCCCCCGGCGTTATGCTTTCACTTAATATTTCTTCTAATGAATTAAGCCGTCTAAGAATACACCTTGTCTAAAAGCAAACGAGTATAAACAATTTGGTAAAAACAAAAGGTTGGCTTAATATAAAATGAAATTTAAGTGAAAGATTATAATCAATCCATTTGACCTAAGTTTTAATAAATTTCATCGATATCTCAGTTGAAATAAAAAAAAAAGATTTAAATTTACATGAAACATGAACAAAAAACTGGCACACGTTTTAACTAAATCCCCTGATACCTTAACGTAACTTTACACAGTAAATAAATCCTGTCACTTTATATACAATTTATGGGAATATTTCCAAAATGACTTTACATTGATTACCTTAGCAATAAAATCAGATTCAAATATGTATGTACAAAAACAACAACAATAGCAAAAACATAAACAACCGTTAAAATATTTAGGATTAACACTTAAAAAGCATGTGCATACATACAAATGTTGAGCACAATGCAGCCTGCATGATGTAAGCAGCGCTGCTTAAGTGTATGATTATTGCTGTTACTAAAGCCATCAAGCCATTGACAACAACAACAGCAACATCAAAACAATAACAAATTCATCAGGAAGAAGCTTTGTAAACAAACGTTTGTTTTTCTCACACTCATTTATTACGAAACATACAAACATGCCAAGAGAAAACAGAAATAAAGTCAGTTGCATCTTTCTTTTAATGGCAAGTTTCACACTTAGCAAGCAATTTCTTTATTTCTTTGTAAAGAAAAATCTCTAATAAAAAATGAAAATTTGTATATTGGATGCAAAATGATGGTGTATAATATTATGTATGTCCACAAGGAAGGAAGGATGTGTTGTAGTATAAACAAATATAGTATAAATAAAAACCCTTCTTCTTTCATCATCTGCATGCTCGTATTAGTGAAGTATAGGTCTACCAAAGACTAAATGACGTCGATACGTTTGAGGATTCGACAACTTCAGCACGCGCAATTTGCTTCCGCATCTTGAAAATGTGCTCGTGTGCAAAGAAAAAAATGGGTGGTGTTAGGCTATATGCCCTTACCTTATCCATACATGTACTACAATAAAAAAAAATATAAAATAACGACGACATGTATACAGAGCAATATAACAAAGACAAAAAAGGAACGCACACACATTTGAAGTATATTATTAGAGCAGTAAGTTCCAAACTATATAAATAAATAGGTATCAACATTACTGTTTAATAAGTTGCTTAACTTTTACCAACAAAATAGATTTTTAGTTTGTATCAATATTTTATTTGACTTTTCTTCAAGTAGATCTTAATTGTAAGTTAATACCGATTCTAAAGACAGCACATGCAATGTGCTGCCCTTTATGGAAACACTTTATAATTATATTAGGTTGAGAAGAGGAAACTACTTACCCCTGAAATTAGGTATATACGTATGCAGATTACACGATCCATGTGAACCGACTTTAATTTAATATAAGCAGTGGATTGTTATTAGCCTTCTAAATCAATTCAAACGTCAGATTCATTTTGGATTTCATCCAAAAAAAAAAAAAAAAAAAATCACACCAATAATATCTAAAAAATAATGAATTAAAGGTGTTTGACTGTAGAACAAAACATTTGGTACATAATTATTAGTAAATTTCCAAGAAGAACATTTCTATTAAAATGTAAATGCTATTACTAAAACAATTTCACTGAACTAAAGTATAGTAGATTAATTTACCATTTTATGAACATTGATATTTTAATACAAAACGTTTTAGTAAGATTTATTTAAATACGTTTACAATTACATACTTCGTTAAATTGTTTTACTGTGATATGCAAAAATACTAAAAGTTCTTACCATAATCTCAGTTAATTGGAATTAAGTAATAGGTACTACGTTATTAAATATACATATAATAAAGCAAAACTTTTTTAATTGTGGCATTAGATTTTACGTTTAATTTTAACAAAAATTTTTTATAAGTAACTTTTCACATTTTTTAAAAAATACAAAGTTTGAGAAACACTGTGTTAGACTTTACTTAAATACACAATAAATACATATGTATGTATGTACATACGTACATAGAAACAAAAAAGGATAACAAAAACAACAACAAACGTATTTAGAAACTTTTATGTAGACGCAGGCACTGTTAATGCAAACAGTTTGCAACTAATGTAAACAAATCCAAACAAAAAACCCATAACGAATCCGTAACAAAAAGGATTCGTTACTTAAGCTACATAAAGTCTACATTTTTACATACATACATACATACATATCAGTAACGTGTTACGTAAAAACGTATGTACATATATACACACATACACGTTTTTCGTCTCTCCTAAATGGCATTCAGACAAAAAGCAAACAATGGACTTTCACGAAAATATATGTATGGATGTGTGTTTGTACATAAAAAAACAAATTTTGTTGTATGGCGGCATAAAACAGCCTTACAAAAAAATATGAGAATAAAAACAAAATACATAAAAAATATGTATATAAATTACAAGGTACTAATAATAAGGTAACAAAACACTGAGAAAACGCCCGTCAAATGTTGCTGCTGTTGATCAGACAATTGTTACTATTGTGTGAAAAATAAACAAACATGCAGAGTTTGCAAACATTGCATGAACTTAAATACTAACTCCCCTATAAAAAACTTAAACTCACCACCTTCCTTTTCCGCCAAGACCGCTCGCTCCGAATGTACATACATATATGTACATATTTATATATGTATATGAAAAACAAAACTCTTTCATGGTTTATTATGACAAATATAGGGGTCTCTCTTTTATTCCGAAAAAAAAAACAAAAACATAAAAAGTGCATACTTAAAAAAACTGTATCAAGGTTTCCCAAAAATCAAAACATACTCTCACACACTCATGTAATTGCACATACCCAAAATTACAAAAAAAAAATACAATACTCGTACAAATAACTGTAATTAACTACAAACAAAATCAATTTGCTATTGTTTCTCTGCGTTTTTTAATTCAAAACAAAAAGTGCTTAATGAACAAGGTAATTTACCAAAACAAAAATGTTGACCTCCCATACCTCATTTTTTTTCTAACCCTCTACTATTGTCTTCAGTTTACTCTTTCCTTTTTTTGTTATTGTTGCTCAAGTGTAACTAAAGTTCTAAAATTGCAGCTGTTTTTATCTCTAGTTTTTTTATTATTCAAAAATTATTTAATTGTTTTGTTTTTAATTTTTTATATGCAGTTTTATGTAGTATGGTAGAATTTCTTTCACGTGCTTCATGAGCTGTAAAATTGGAGACAATGCAAAAATTTATTTAGTTCAGTTTAAATGTTTTGAAGTCAAGTTGGAAATTGTGTTGTATGAATCAACAGCAATTGACATCTGTGGCTTATTTATGGCGGTTTGGTTTTATACACAAAATATTAGTCATCATTATTATTGTTATACTCTTTACCACAACAAGTAGTGAATAAAGTATATATAAGTTTGTCATCCCGTGTGTAACATTGAGAAATTTTCATCTGAGACCCAAAGTATATACATACATATATTCTTGATCCTAATGGAATTTTAAGTCGATTGAGCTATATCCGTCTGTCTGTGTAAAACACTCTTACGTCCAAAATACACAACCAAAATCAACAAAGATTACAAAAAACCGTTTATAATTCTCCTTAGCAGTTTATTATTGAAAATCATCAAAATTTATATCCTAGAACAAGAGTTATGGACCAAAATGTTTGACAACCTCCATCAAAATGTGATATTTTTCAACAGTTGTTTTTTTGCAATTTTATATTATATTCAAATATACACACATACATATATACCTTGAAATTTTGTATATGATAAAAGGAGAAATTGTGATGAAAATAATATGAATCGGTCCTTGATTTCTAATAGCCACCATACAAATATCTACCCGAAATATGGTTCAATGATACATAAATGCCTATAATATTGGAATATCAATACAAAATTTAGCAAAAATAAGTTTAATATAAAAAAAATCCCAAACCGAAATTTTGTTTAGTTCGGTCCATGTTTGACCATAGACCCCATATAAACTCCACTTCCAAAATTCACTTAAATACGTATAAAACTGGTATAAATACTATTACCAGGTTAAAATTTTACATAAATAATCCTGAAAGGTAAATAAATTGTTGTACTAAATTTTATGGTGGTCGGGCCATAATTTGTCATATAAGGACCACATCCGAAAAAGTCATTAATCCTTATATACATATCTCTTATAAATATCGGTACCGAAAACTTTATATATTTCATTTACATATACACAAAAACCATTCTACAGAGTTTTGTGAATTTCGGTACATATTTGACCGTAACCCTCTTTTGAAAATTACTTCAATACTCATAAATCTTTTATAAATATGTAACGATACCGATCCAAAATTTTACACGGAGCATTCACATATATGCCAAAATGAAACTGCTGGATTTTAAAAATTTCGTTCCATAGTTGACCATATCCCCCATATAAGGTCCACTTCCGAAATTCACGTTAATACTAATACGAGTATGTATCTTAAATGTACTATTATTATATTGAAATATTCCACGGTATCCTCATATGCATAAAATTCTGTTCCGAAATTAAGGAAGATCTTCCCATGTTTTGTAATTACTCACATATACGTACCACTTCCGAAAAAAATGTAACCCTCAATAATAATCTATATATGTATATAAAAGTGATTGTGTGTCTGTATGTATGTTTATTATTATTAGTTTAGGATCTATAGACGGCTAAACGGCTGAACCGATTTGCTTGAAATTTTCACAGTATATTTCTGTATGTCTGGAAGAAGCTATAGGCTACTTTTTTTTGAAATTTTAATATTAATACAATTTAATACAAAGTTAATTTTAAAAATCAAATACTTAGGAAACTATAATAGCTATAGTACTCAAATTTTGCATGAGCAATTCCATTGTTTGTTTAAATATTTGCGGAAAAAATGAGAGTGGTAGCGACAGGGGGCGTGGCACCTCCCATATGATGATAATTAAAAAAAATCAAATATATGGTATACAATAAGATATATGATACGGTTATTCCATTATCAATATTAATATTTAGGACAAGACTAGCAACAATATTAAGTAAATGTTAAAATTTGTATACATGAAACCCTTATCTATATATAAAAGTGAATGTGTGTTTGTTTGTTTGTATATTGTAAATCATAATAAGATAATGTAATATTTTTTTAATTTAAAAGGAAAACTGTAGGTTTTAATAACTTAATAATTATATTTATTTAACTCTAAACTTTTTATTTCATTACGATACGGGCAATGAAAGTGGACTTAATTTGGGAGATATTGCCAAATATAGACTGACAGCTATAAAATTCGGTAGCATAACTACCGTATAACCGATATTAGTATGATTTCTTGATTACAATTTCTGATCTATTTAAAATGTTGATTCGATATCGATATTTATTAGACACTAGCTAAAACCCGGTGTGCTTGCATTCAATCAGCTGTGCGCTCTGACCAGCTTGGCGCCCACTATGACCGCTTCGCGATTGTTTGTACTAATTTGTATAGAACCAGTTTTCTCGCAATAAGCGTCAACCAGCTCGGCTCGGCAATAAGCTGCCACTCTGTACATACCCTTATAATCTTACCCTTTTTATAGCCTGTTTCTTAACTTGTGCTGAATATGGAAAAATGTTTTGTGAATTTTATAAATTGTGTAATTCTCTGTAAATTACAGTAAGATATTACATCAATTATTTAAATTAGATAAAATTGCAACACATTTGAATTTGTTCGTAAAATTGTTATCAATATGCTATATTAAAATATTAATAAAATTTGCGCTTAAACTGATTAAAACACTGAATAATGATTTTCTAGGCCTATAGTCAGTAGTTTTTGTATTTCTCATTATATTTACAATTAGAAGAAAATTTTAAGCTCTATAAGATTTGATTGATATGTGTACTTATATTTATTTTCAATACTTTTTTATTTTACTCTAAGTAAATATTATGTATTTTCATTAAACAAAAACCTTCTTGGGGTTGCTAAAATTCTGCTGCTGCTTCTTTAGCTTTTATGGAAATTTTAATAAATTACATTTTTTTAAAAGGCAATTTGCCAACTTCAAAACTCAATAATCCATAAATAAATTAAACATTATGCTACTGTTTGTTGTTTATCCCAACTAAGGGGAGTTTCTCGACAAAATTCTTTAGAATCAATTTCAAATATTAATAAAATTTGAATAAATTTTAAGTGTATTGGACTAAATGCCACTAAAATGAAGTCAAGTGGAAAATAAGAAATTTTAGTACAGTATTAAATTATAACAACAACACCAGTAACAATAACAACAACAAAGCAAATGGTAGGGTTAATAAAGCAACAAACAAGAATAGGACACATTTAAGGCAGAAAAACTTAATACATATGTATACATACATACATATGTATGTATATCAGGAATACATATATTTAGTGTCAACTTGATGTCTACAACGTACTAAAAGCCAATAAAAAAATACTTTTCAGAATGTACTTCTGCCGTTTTTTGACACCATTTTCACATAACTTGTTGAATTGAAATATGTACCTATGTATGTATGTACTTTATATTGCGTCATCTGATATCAGAACAAGAAATATCTGATATTAAACTGATTTATATATAACATACTGATATGATGTTAAGTATTTTATGCCATAATGGTAATAATGCCAAAAAAGGCTCAATATTGTGACAGTTGCAACCCCATGTATGAATTTTGTTCTTGGGTTTGCAAGAAAATGCTGCAACATTTTATATTTGCAAAATTTACAAGACCGTTTGCACCAAACACTGAACTACACTAATGATGTGTAACTGTTGATGTGTCACATCATTGTCTTTGTTACATCTTCATCTAATACAAATTCACTGTTGAAAACTACATATTAAACTTTCTTCACAAAATTGGTCTTTATACTAATTATTTTCTTTATTTTGTTAGCACGTTTATAATTAAATCACAAAAAACACAAAAATACCACCAAGTCAAGTAAAATATTTCTTTGCATTTCGGCTTTGATAATAACTTGGCGGTGGTGGTTTATTTAAAAGTATCTTCCTATTTATTACAAAACACATTAGCTTACAACAATTGCGGCGGCGCGACAGTAAGAAACTAATTCAGTTTCAGCGCTTGTTACGACTCGCTGCGACATGCGTCGGGGTGCAATTTAACAGCATTGCCTTAATTTTATTTATAACAATTCATCCCAAGAAGCAGAGTCAATTTTAAAAAGTTAAATTATAAATTAGAACCTTATTTACTATGCATGTATATACTCGTATGTATGTATATCGAAATTTACTAATAAATCCCTTGCGACTGAATCAATGTTGCCCTATTTAATTATTAATTAATTAACGTTGGTTTTGTGATTGGCAAAGCAATTTGTCTGCTAGCTCTAAATTTTACGAAAAAAAAAACTGTCATTTAACAGGAAAATTTAAAAAACATGTTTAGTAAAGGTTGCTAAATGAAAAATAAAAGAAACGATTAAAAATATAAAAAACATTTCTAAAAGTAGACTTGTGTAGTATTTATGTATGTATGTATGTATATAAAAGTAACTGTAGTTGTTAAGAAGGTTTTAAGACGAGACACCACAGAATAAAACAGTATATATGTATTTAAAAAAACCCAAGTTAAGAAAATAAACAATTATTAAAGAAAATGTATAAATAAAACAAAAAAGAAAACTAAAACAAGTTAGAGTGATATATTCGGCTGTGCCGAATCTTAAATACCCTCCACCTAAATATAATCAGAATTACAAAAACTACGCTAATTCAATTCAATTCTAGCGCAAATTTTATTAGTATTTGAAGTATTATTTGATAGTCAAGTTTACTCACAATATAATTTATTTAAAATGTTTTTAAAATTTATCTAATTCTAACCATTTATAATTGATGTAATATAACAAAAAAAATAAGTTAAACATTTTTCCATATTCACCAGGTTAAGTAAAAGTGTAAAGTGATGCTTACTTAAGCTGAATTTCATCTCAATAACGTGGTTTACAAAAGCTTAATGGTTGTTGTAATGATATTCGGAAGTTTTCCTTATTTTAGAGCTGTTGCCAAATATGGACTGACAACTACAAAATCCAGTAGTATAATTGCCGTATAACCGATACTAGTATAATTTCTAGACTCAAATTATCGATCAGTAAAAAATTTTGTTTTGATATCGATATTAATTAAACATTTTTGTGGATTTACTTGTTTTGGATTTGTTGCACAGAGACTAAAATAAGTAAAATTAGTATTTTTATATAAAATGTTTATTTTATTTGTTCGTTAAACTAAGACCAAAAAATATTTTTTGTACTCAATGGAATCAAAAATAAGGGTTCGCTAAATGCGTTGTTCGTTAAAATAATGGTTCGTTAAATCGCGAAACTACTGTATGAGGATATATCATGTCAAATTTTTTAATTAAATACCGGTATATTTAAGGCAGATATGAATGAGTATTTAAGTAAATTATGTGGATCTTATGCTCCAATATGCATGCATGGAGCATATACATTGTTTATAAAAGATTACTACCTATTTAAGTGATTTTCGAAAGTGGACTTTGTATGGGGACTATGGTCAAAAATTGACCGAACAAAAGCAAATATTCTTTTGCGGTTTAATTTTATATGAAACTTATTTTTGTTGAATTTAGCCATATTTCAATAACAAATTTGTATGGGGCTAAGAGAAATCATGGACCGATTCTTACTATTTTCATCATAGTTTTTCCTTTTATCATAAAAATAACTTGTGTAAAATTGCATGACTTTATCTACAAAATATTTAAACAAATTAGCAAAAAAAAATATATTAAAAATATAATTTTTTTAAGATTGTCTCAGTTTTGATTCATAACTCCGGTTCTACTGGACCGATTTTACTGATTTCCAATACTAAACTGCTTAGGAAAATTATAAGTGTTTTTTTTTTGTATTTTAGATATGAGAGGGTTTTATACAAACAGACGGACGGACATAGCTCAATCGACTTAAAATTACATAAAGATCACGAATATATATCATCCATCACTTGTGGTAGTGGAGGATATAAAAATAGTACAATGTTCCGTTGTATTCAGAATTATTATACACATATGTATGTATGTATATAAATTATTGTTGCCGGTGTGTTGTAAAGGCAACAAACAAATAAACAGCAACAGAAAATCATACCAACCAACACATCAAACATGAAGAAAAACCCCTGTAAAGTTAAGTTGTAGGTAAAGTTGAGTAAACTCTATTTAGTACAGTTTTTCCCTATTCAACTCAGCTCAACTAAGTTCTTGACTGATTATTACAACACTGAAGCATTTTTATACTCTACTCTACTCTACTCTACGTTATTTTTTTACAATCATTTGTGGTTATTTATTTAGCCCTAGGTATAGGTTTTCAAATGTTTTACATTATTTGAAAAAAAAAAATGTATTCTTCTTCTACTACCTTTTTCCATTTTCCGTGTTTTCAAACAGAAAAACATGTTTGAAAAACATTATTTTGCACTATACAAATATTATAAACAATATTTCGTTTTTTGAGGAAAATTATTATTTTCATGTTTTTTTTTATCTATTTTGTGTATTTTTTACACAATAGTGTTAGAAAACTCGTTTATTGTTTACCAAAACCAATAGACCCAGTCAGACCGATAAACGTACCCAATCCAATATTGAAAAGCATAGTGAAGTGTTAGATCACATGCATGAATTATTTATTTGATTATTATTTATTTTAAGGCTTAAACACCATGTTTGTTTAGGTCACAAAACATTAATACCTATGATTTGTTTGATTTAGAAGAATTTATGATGTAAAAATAGTTACAATAGGGATTGAAGAAGCATTTGAGCGGGATTAATATTTGTTACACGTCCGTACTACATATCATTATTTTAAGCCTAATTGCGTTTTGAATAGTTCTCTCCCCTTATTGGCAAAGGAAAAATTTTTAGGGTTAATTTTTGGGAACATTTCATTTTGTACCATTTAATGGTAAACAAGATTATCTACTAGATATATGGGAGGGGGTAAGTTACATACATGGTTATAAAGATTTGTTCAAACTTGTGATTGGTTGCTACTTTTTTGCATAAGTCCTTAACCATGGGTTGCTTTTCTTTTTTGGGTTTATAATTTGTTAAAAAGATTTAAATTGTTATGTAAATTGTAACGAATTTTCATTTAATTATGATAATCCCGTAAAGCAAACTTACCGCCTTTTATGGCAATTACAACAGAAGTCTGCAGTCACAGGCCTTTTTTAAGCCTTCAATAAAATATTTATGCCACCCTGAAAAAATAAAATAAAAATGGCGTTTTGTAATTTTTCATTAATATTAAAAATGGAAAAAAAACTCCACAAAACCGGTGCGGAAAATATGTAAAATAATGATATTTACTATTGAATAATAATTTAAACACAATTAAATTACATACTTTTCCTCTCTAGCCCAACTGAAATAAAAGGTTCAAGTGAATCAAATTTTAACTTTTAACTATTCTCTTCAACTCATTATAAATTATTCCGTATGCTTAGAACTTCGAATTTAAGCAAGAAAAAATTAAAATTTAGAAATTAAAAGCAATATTTTTTTAAACATATGTATTTAAAGGTTCGGGCGAATTAATTGTTAATTAAATTTCAATCAAAACCAAAATTGATTTTAACTATTTAGCATATTATTCATATGATTGATTCCTTAGTACTGTAAACGTATTGAATTCATTTCTTAATTAATTCCTTTTTGAATTACATAAGTTTTCTATAATTCTAATCCATTATAATAAATGTATTAAATGATTCACTTTTTCTTTAAATTTTTTCAATCCATTTTGAAAATCATTAAAATATAGATATACTTATTTATGTACATGAAGAAAACATATTATCATTCAATTTTAATTAGATTTGTATTAACAAAAATTTAACCATTCAAAGGTCAAATGAATTTTAATATGAATTAATTTAAACAATTAATGGTTTCTATTTAAATAAAAGCCTTTCAATGCTAAATAATTCGTTTTGTTGGCAATAGTTGATACAGATATTTTTATTATATAAGTTTGTCATTCCGTTTGTAATTTCCACAATATAAAGTATCTGGATCCTTATAGATAGCGGAGTCTATTAAGACATGTCCGTCTTTCTGTCTGTCTCTTGAAATTAATTTTCTGAAGTACCCAGATATCTTCGGGAACCAAATCTTCAATAATTCTGTCAGACATGATTCCGAGAAGTTTGCTATTTAAAATCAGCAAAATCCGTCCACAAATAACGGAGATATGAGCAAAAATCCGAAACAACCTCTAAAAATTTCATCAAAAAAAAACTAATAAACTCATCAACAGATGGCGTTGATCACACAAAGTATATTAATATTGTTACAAATAATTTCATAAACAGATGGCGCTGATCAAACAAAGTGTTTAAGTGTGTTCTTAAACCGTAATATAAGTGTGTAAAAAGTTTTCGAAAACTTTAAGTGTGTTCTTAAACCGTAATATAAATATGTAAAAATACAGTGTGTTCATTTTTAATTGTGTTTGTGTACATTTAAACAAATAAAGACTCGTTATATTTTCTTCAAACTACTTGACGCTTTTATTTTACAATTAAAAAGAATCCAGTTTATTTAAAGGAAATAAACCACCATTTTTAAAAGGTAAAAACGTAACAATATAATATATATATGTATGTATGTTTATAATATAATTATGCATCCACAACAAAGGTGAAGGGTATATAAGATTCGGCATAGCCGAATATAGCATTCTTACTTGTTTTGTATTAAGATTAACCACAGGATTTTAGATCCTGATGACCGTCAATTAAATTACAAAAAAAGTATTTTCTGAAGACATACAGAGGTACAAGAAAAAAATTCATAATTCAATGAACTTAATTTTTGTATTGTTATTGGATTGATTCCTTAGTAATTAGATGAGTATCACATTAATTTGTATTAATTAATGGGAGGCAAAGAACCTTCTAATCAATATTTGAAAACCTTTAAATAAAACCTAAATATTAAAATGACTGGCATAAAATTCGTACTTTAAGATAATGAGCCAAATTTTTAAGGAATTTTTGTTTATTATCAAATGTATTTTTAATAGTTGCGTATTTTTGCATACACCATTGCCAATTTGTAGTTGTTTTGAGAGAAAGTTATCAGGTATAGTCACAATTTATTATTGTTATTGAATCGTTATGACAGAGCTTCGATTTAGACAACTTTGTGTTCGAAATAAACCTGATAAATATTTGTCAAATATAGCCACGATGCAATGTTTATAGACAATCGCATTATTGAAAATTCTAATTAAAACCGTGATGGAATATATACATACATATGTATATATGTATTTTAATCGAGTTTAAATTTAGTTTAACTTAAAAATCGTTGTTTTGTTTTTGTCATTATAACATCTATCTTAAAGCTTAACAAAGCTGTGTGAAACTTGCAATGATTTCTTTTTAAAAAATCCGTTTCTTTATTTCCCTAAATTTACACTTAATGATTTCTTAACAAATTTATGTTTTTTTCCTGACTATGAAGAAAAACAATAACGATGCTTTTAAATTAAGCAAGCCTTGTTAAATTTGTCTGACTTCTGGTGTTTTTTGAATTAAAAAATGAAAGAAACACAAAAAAAAATAATGTCACAGGATATGTGTAAAGGATAATGACAAGAACAAAAAAAAATAAAAGAACTGCTTTATAAAAAACGTGCAAACATACATACATATGTCCATACATACATATATGTATGCAAAAGTAAACAAGAAAAAATGGCATAAAATAACAGCTCAACTAACTCTCCTTGCGAAAAGTAATTTTGACATTTTGTTGAGGATTTGGAGGTACATATGTATATAAAGTGGAAGAAGGATGCAGAAGTATGTATGGGCACAGAAATTTAAAAAAAATATTAAGTCCAATTAAGAATAAAGTAACGGCTGCATACTAAGGAATTTAAATATGTACATACATATGTATGTATGTATGTAAATTCTGGGCTAAGCAATAGAAAATACACATACATACATATTTATGGAGAAATTTTCACTTTTTTTGAACTTTGAGTATACATACGAGTATGTAAATCATCTGTACGCGTTTTAGAATTGCTTTTTTTTTGTTGGTTGGTTTTGAGCTTGGTGTTCTTTTATATGGCATTTCTGTAAGAGGGCACCTTGGTCTTGATGTTCTTTAATATTTATGGTTTTGCCGTTTGCTGCATTCGTACTTGTTGTTTTGTATATTATAACATATCGAGCATATAACAAGCTCTTGAGACATGTGAATGCACCCACTTTGGGTGTTATAAAGGTTGTGTTTTTTTTTCTCTATACATATTTTCTTTATGATTTGCAATGTGTCTTGCTTATGTCAACAATATTTCTTCGAAATACATACATATTTTCTATATCTATGTATGTATGTATGTATGTATATGAATGTACTTATAAAAAATGCTTAATAGGCTTCCGGAGAAATTTATTTTTCCTCATACTAAACCAAATTGATGATGTTGTGGCATCTTTTTATGTGAAATTTGGATAATACTTATTAATTAAATCAGTTAGAGAATTTACTGGTTTATACATATGTACATACATACATACTCGTATATATTTTAGCGATTTTTTACTTCAAAAATGGCAAGTGCTAAGTGATTTTTGGTCTTATTTTACATGGTTATATGTATTTCAGCATAATTTAGACTTCAAAAAATGTATTGAAAAACATGTTTAAATCATTTTATTAGAAAAATAATTCAGTACAATTTTATTATACAAAAGATGTTGAAGGCGTACCAACATTAATATTATTTGTTTCTTAAAATATATCTTCAGAAAATCGTATATTTTTTACACTTAATTGATGGTAGAATCATTAGAATTTAAAATCCTGTAAAACTTCATTAAACTCATTAAGTTTTACTTTTAATCATTTACAAAATTATTTGTCTAAAGCCTATTTGAAACAGTTTTGAATTGAAGAGAAATTTAAAGGATTTGAATGAATTAATAAGGAGAATAAGGATTCAATATGATTTGAAGTAGTTAGTAATAAATTATTTGATGAAATAAATTGATTTGGAAAATTTAATTCAGAATTAATGCATTCGATACTTTGAATATGTATACTAAAAATGTAGTTTTGCCTTTCTACATTCGCATTTTTCTGCTTAAATCAGTTCTTAAGAAGAAGCTAAAAAACAATTGGTGTTTTTCGGTTTCGGCTAAAATGTTTGCAATTGCTTCAATATTTTAACATTTGAAGCCAATTTTTATAGAATGATGCATAAGAATTGAAACAGAATTAAATATTGTGTAATAAGTATTGCAATAAAATTATACTTATATTAATTATTTGCTCTGTAAAGAACACCTTTCAATGTAAGATATCGTCTATTTTATTGTAAATTCATTGAAACATTGCTTTTAACTTGTTCCTGTTTTCAAACATTTTAAAATTCAAAATCGTTGTAAATAAGCCAATATAATCGATTGTTTTAGTAATAAGGCGTTCTTATAAGCAATTTTAAATTCAACGAAAAATACTGTTCTTCACACCTAAACTTGCCTTTTAAATTTGAAAAAAGTTCACAATATTCTTCATACAAACTACTGTACGTTTCAAAACATTTCGCCTTACAAAACGAATACCTTCTTCAGCTAGAGTTCTTTTAATAAAATTTTAACTAATTTTTAAATCCAAAAACTTGTTAATTTATTGTAAAATAAAAATTTGTTTACGTGATAAAATAGCAGCTATTAGCTTTTCTCGGACGTGAGAATGTTGAAATACTCATAAATAAAACATACTTTATGCTGTTTATGCTGTATTATTTTTTCTTTTTGTTTAAATTTTTAATGTTTACAATTAACGAAGCGTGACTCATGTTCAAAAATGTATGTAAGTATGTAGGAATAGGAAAAATGGCATTAAAATTTACAAATTATAATAGAACTACCGTAATATAACCACATACATACTACAGAAATACATACTTTTTTTAGATTTCAGTACGCATAATTATAAAATAGACAACGAAAGAAGAAAGCTTCTCTATCTAGTCAGTCACATTTAAGTGATTAAAACCATAAATGTTTTCATACGTTTAAAACAAAAGAACCTCGTTTTGTTTGGCTTATTTTCAAAATAACAAAAGCCCATAGAACTGGGGTGTTTTTAGCAAATAACTGAAACGTGTTCAAAATTTTAACTACAAAATTTAACGTTTTTACTTGTGCTTGGGTGAAAACAACAGATGTTCTTAAAGATAATTGGGTGTGGACTTTTTGAAGCTTCTAACCTACTGCTTTACACTTACCACAATTGTATCTTTATCGACAACAATAGCAACAACAGCATAATGTATTAATTAACTATATAAATGTATACTACATATATGTATGTATGTACATACATATGTACTTACAATGCATTATTAAAAGTACTAAATAATGGTTTCGGTGACCGCCAATTCATATGGGCAGTTTTAATAAACGAATTTCGTTGCTTTCCAGTGTTTGTATATTTCTTAGAAATGAATAACTAATTGTGAATATTTACGTTGAAAGATCACAAATTATATGTATGTACATATGTATGTGCATATGTATATAAACGAATAAATGGTGTTAGTCATAAATTAAGAATTATTTTTGGTTATTATTAATTGTATTTGGGTTATTATTGGGGAGTTACTTATTGTTTTGGAAATTTTTAGCATAATAAATCATTAATTGTTTTTAATTAAATAATTATTTGTAAAGAAGAATATTATGTTGGGATTTATTTATACGTATTTTGAAATATTATTTTTGACTTAGACTTAAAGAAAAAATTCCATCATTTGAATTTCCTGTTTTTATAAAAAAAAAAACACCTGCTTCTTCTAATCTAAGCCGAATCTTTTGTCTGCATTAGATACTTACATACTCGTATTTATTTTCTCTTAATATTTTTATCTATTTGATTTTAATCTTGTTGAAGAATAGAAATTTTAAAATTAAACTAAATTTTTCTATTATAAATGATAAATGATGCTGACTGCCATAGAATAAACTTATTATACACATATTATATCTGTTTCAGTATTCGAAGTGTAAGTAACTTGTATTTAGGCCAGACAATTGTTCACTTCTGTTTTATTCATATATTAACCAAAGATTATATTACATGCGCTGACTTCAGTTCTTTTAAAATGTAGATTAAAATGTCCGATAAACATACAAAATTAACGAAATTAAAAACATACATTTCTATTAAATAGCATTTGATGCAAATTGAAAAATCTCGAGTTAATCATTATATTTATTAAAATGCATTTAAAGATTACACAAGGGCGACGTAACTTTTCTAAATTTAATTACATTCTTTGAATATTCGATGCAAAATAGTAACTATGTACTTCACAATTTTAGAGTTTTATGTTGAAAGCAATTCAGACTCATATAAAATATCTGCACTTTAAAATATCTTATAAATATCAATAGTTACGAATATTTACAGTTTAATATTACTTGCTGAAATTACGAGCATAGGAGAAACTAAATGGATATTTTAAAGAAGAATTCCAGAAATGATTAAAAGTATTTTTATTCTTTTTAAATTTAAAAATCCATTGAAAGTAGCGAAATGTCTTGAGTATCCAAAAGAAAGTAAACGAAAGTAATACAATAAGCACGCACTGCTCTGAAATTTTTACATCATTAAATTTTCAACACCATTTTTAACAATAAATAAATAAATATTTGAAAAGAATCCAAAATCCCTTCAACTGACTCAGCTGTCACATAGTAAGTTTTCTAAAAAAAAATTTAAATAGCTGAGAACATGTTGTAATTATACAAGGTGAGTACAAATCGGCAACAAATACAACACAATATAGAAACAACAGGCATTTTGTATGTGTAAAACAATGTACTATTGTCAAAAACACTTGAAAAATATTACTTTTGACATAAGTAAATTGTAAAAAAAGTCAATCAGCTGTGCTACTGCAATCACCATGGCTGAGAACAAGAATGAAAATTAAAAATGAACTTTTTAATTAGAAAGAAATTGAAAAATGACATTTGATGAAAGGAAACACACCTTTTACAAACACACAATCATTACTTTTATAAAGATAAGAAAATTCCTTTCCCAGACAGGTTTAAACCTGAAATGACAAGCGATATTATAAATTATACATAAATAAAGAAAAACAAAGGCCAACCTTTTAAAAAGGATCACTTCTTGCCTTTCAACCTGTTCAACTTGGAACAAAACACAATAAATGAGTTTTCAATAAAAAAGTTCAAAACAAACCATGACATTTATTTTTAGTCTGTAAAAGAACAGATAATAATTTATTACTTAAGGGATAGTTTTTACTTTTTCTAGGCTATAAAATGCTTCACTAACGTTTGTGCATTGTTAACAAAATCTAAATGATAATGTTTTTTTTTTTTTTTTGTTAGTTTTTACAAAAAAAAAAAAGGTAACAAAAATATGTTTAATGTTTTGTTACATGTTTCTTAATTTAATTTGTTGTTGGCTCCCAACAAAAAGGTGATACATTGACTTTTGTTTAAGTGGTTGAGATCACTCAGTGGAACCATTTCTCTGCTAACAATAGTTAAACAAAACAACAGGTAAAATTATTTTACATAAATAGTTTAAATAACCACCAAAAATATATAATATTGTGGATTTAAAAACGCCATTTTTGTTTACAACATTTAAATTTGAAACCCTTATTTCTTCACACTTTAGATAAAGAAAAAATGCCACCACACTTCTCTAGTTTGTTTATTTCAAAGCTGTAGCAACCAATCGTCATCTTCGACGCCACCACCATAGGTCGTTATAACGTTAATATAATTGTCTCTACAAATTTTGTGATGTTTTTTTAGTTTATTTTTTATTTAATTTTTTGCTGGTAGTACATATTTTTCCTTCGGGTTTTTTGTATATCCTGTTTGTGTTGTTTGTCAGACAACAACCCAACATCCAGTGTCTATGTGCTGTGCCGAGTTAGCTGACGTCTACCAGAGTTCTTTACTAATTTCCTGTAATTTTGCACGCACTTCTTAATTTTTGTTTTGTATTTCTTCTATGTATTTTTTTTGTTCGTTACCTTCATAACATTTACATGACATGCAAAAATATTAACGGTAATATTATGTGCTCTTATATCCTTTATTTTTTTCCTGCAATCAATATACTCTTACTCCTGGCAGTGTCCTGAGTTGTTTAGGTGTTCTTTTGTATTTATTCACCATTTAACACATGTACGACAGACAGGAGAGAATTTTGCACTACATTACTCATAACATTTTTTATGTTTCTGGCACGGCAATTGTCGATGACTTTATGTTGATAATGATTATAATTATTTCCAGAAATAAAGGGTAAAAAGTCTGGTTTAAGTTTTTATGTGCATAATATTTTAGACAAAGTTATTTCTAATACACAATATATTTTCTATTGTGAATCATCATTCTAAAGGGGGAGAAATTGCATATTTACAAGTTTAACTCATGACGGATGACAGCAAAGTATATTTGAAACGTGTTTAAATGTAATAAAGAATCTAATATGTATTTATATGTATGTACATACGAGTATGTATGTATATTTTGTAACAAAATTTATTAAAAATATGTAGCTCGAAAACGTGTGTTTTTATGCAAAATTTCCAAACGAACATATTATTTGAGTTACTTACTGCTATAGTTTGTTTAAGCATAACTCAAATCAAAGAATAGTGCTAATTTTGCCTATACATATGTATATTATATTGCCAATATATTATAATATCTAAATATGTATGTACATACATTTAAATAAAAGGTTTTTATTCAATGTAGGTATTCAGAACCAATGAGTCTTTGTAGTGGAAATTTAAACATTCTGTCATAACAAGTTGTTTAAAAATATTTGAAATTTCAATCGAAAACTGCCGTTTACTGTAAGATATGAATTTCAATTAAAATTAACGTACTTGAATTATGTTTAACTCTGTTTATTATCCAGGGGCAATTATTAATAATTCAAAGTATTTTAATAATTCAAATAATATTTGCTACTACATATATTATTAATTTTAATAATCATGACAAATAATATTTTCTCTACTCTTATACATACATATGTATGTATGTACATACAACAAAATAAAGTTCTAAGGCTTGATATTTGTAATATAAGATCTTAATATAATTACAAAATATATATATATATATAATTGAATGACAAACATAAAAAAAGAAAATAATTTAATGCAATTGAAATTGACTCCATTTACGACTTAAGCGAACATGAACATTTTATTCCCAGTCAGTCATGAAGAAATAAGTCACGTTCTTAATGATTCATGTATGATATGTTTGTATCTGTTTTATTTATGATGCAGCAGACTATGTACGAAGTACCCAGCAGTTCTGGCTAAGTATCCCTATCTAGAGATTTTACCAATCATGGGGATCAACACAGAATTAGCGTTGTTACTAGTTACTTATTATCCTAAGCGGAAGTCAATTAAACCTCAATAAATTACAAAGAATAGAAAAAATCCGCATTACCAAAAGAAACAAGTTTAAAGTGTTTATAACCTAGATTACTTAGAGGCATTAAAGTGACGTTTAAATTCACTCTTAAATCTATGTATAAAATAAGCAAATACAAAGTGCTTGTACTTGTCAAATGAACCAAAAATATATAAATTGGTTCTGCCAAGTAATTAGAGATTAGTTATTACTACTGTCCACAATGGATACATTGACTTTATAGTTCATGCAGAACTGCTGGGTACGTATCCATATTAAATACTTAACATTTTTACAAAACAACTTCAATTACTTAATGAAATCTCACTTAAAACTCATCCATAGTTTTGAATTTCTTTTTTTTTTATTCTAAATAATGTAACATTCTTAAGATGAAAAAAAACTAGGGGGAGATGGATAAAGGGTTTTACAACCAGCATGATTTTGATTTTTTATGTTAAATAATAATGTATGCGTTTATGAAAATTAAAATATATTTAAAATCTTCTATTAAAGAAAGTATTTAGTTCAAATATCATATTGACTTTAATTCCCAACTGAGGTATCGAAAATATTTTACAGTTTTACGATTTCATTACCCAAAAGTAATTAATGTTTATGCTGTCATGCTTTAAAGCAATTTTCTTCTGCACCCGCATTATTTTCCTCACACGTATTTGTTGTACTTTTACTACAATTGTTTGTGTACTAGTCAGAAAGATTTTACTTTTCTCTACTCTCCGGACTAAATAGCAACAATATATGCACATAAACAGCATACCCATAGAGTACTTAAGAATAAGTGCATGCTTGCCAAGAATTGTTAAAAGTTATTGAACTGTACATATTTTACCTATAACAATAAATTAATTGCACAGGAGGATCAATGTTGGAAAAAAACAAACTAAATAGTGGAGGGTTACTTTTACCATTCAACATACAATTAAGGGTAACTGGAATTTAGTGCATAGATTCATCCTAAAATAGTTCACATTAATTAAAGTACATATATGTTTATTTAGTTGTAAAAATGTAGTATGAATAAACAGAAAGAAAAGTCTGTTAATTACTTTCGAAATAATAGAAATATAATTTAATCACTTTTAAGCTAAAAAATTTAAACAATTCTATGCATTTTCATCAGACAAAAATCCACTAGAGTGTATAATCTAGTGTGTTGAGGTCTGTACATGTTTTCTTTTGAAAAAAAAAAAAAAAAACTTTACATATTGGCCTCGTTTAAGGCATAATTTTTGCAACCTCTATACTTTTCAATTGTTTAACTTGTGCACTTTTTTCCCTTATCATATCATAACATTCCCCCTACTCTACCATGTACTTTATATGAATAAACAACCATACTGTTTTCCTTTTTTTGCTGCTTTGTTAGTGAAGTGCATTTTTCATGCACGTTTGACGTTCACAAGCAAGCTAACACTCATATGAACCCCATGATAATCAAAGCTGGCAACTCTGCGTTACCGATTTTATTCAGTTAATACACTTCCGGTTTTTAGGGTATATTAAAATATGAAGAGCTAAATAGAGAAAAGAAAAACTTTAGGTTATGAACTCGCTAGGTTGCATCATTTTGTTGTTGTTGTTGTTTGTTATTATTTTATACATTTTATAAACATAACCTCGTTTCAAGTACTCTATATACATGGTAGATTTTTGTGAATAAGAAATAACTTGTTATACACTTAGCCAAACAAACCTACTTAATGTATGTGTATGTACATTACTTACATGTATTTTTAAGCAATTGTAAATTTGTGTTTCTTTTGTTTAGTTTATTTTTTTAGTGTAAAAATAAATTTCTATAGAAATACATTTAAAAATGTCTGTGGCAACACATTAAAACCACCTAAAGTCCAAATTACAATGGCGCGTAGTTAGTGACAGTGTCAGTTCTGTTATTGAGTCAATTTCAATACGACAGTGCAGTTTTGTTGCTAACTAACATTACATTTAGTTCTTACTGCTAAAGTTGTCACTGACTACGTGCAATTGTAATTTGACAAAACGTTTAACAAAACCACAAACAGTATGTCAGCTTAGAGCTAGTTTTTTACTTGTCAGTTAAGCTCAGCTTAACACACTGTTATATTAAACCTCAAATATATTTTGCCGGGATTTAACTACTGATTGTGTTTCTCAGTAGTGGATTACCTCCTGTCAATTTTGTTAGCATTGCCGTACTGTTCAGTCAAAATACATATGGCATTCCTCCTAATTTGTTATATAAATATGGCAATATCTTAAATTTTCGCAAAAAATCAAACCAACGTATCCTAAGGAATTCTAAAAATTACAATTTGCAATTGTTAGAAATGAATTATTATTTAGTTTTTTAGAGAATTTTTGTTTTTCTTTAAATAAATTAGTTTGTTAAGCGAAATCTTTGAAAGAATTCGGCGTCGGTATAAATGCAGAAATGATTTGGACGTGTCCTTATTGTTCGTATCTTTGTAACAATTGACATATTTAAGTTATTATATGTGTTTGAATCACTTAAATCCTCATCATCACTAGAATAATCCATTTTTTTTTTAATTTTTGTTAAAATGTCGTAAATTTCTTTTCACTTGTTGAATTGTTTATTTTATTTTTCAGCTGTTTGTTTTTGACATTTAATATCTAGGTTTAACTCACCAATGATGCTCAGTTAATAACTGGGAAACACAATTTTTAGTTTAATCTAGGTTTAAGCGAAAAATGTAGATTATCTTTATCCCAGAAACTAGCTCTTAGAGTGTCAACGTGACAAACTTAACAGAAGACACAAAAAACATTCTAATTGTTTTTTTGTAATCTATTATTGCAGTTTTATTATGTCACTGACAATTGGAATTGGGCAGATTTTTAACAAAATCACAGGAGACTAGAATATTCAAAAAAAAAAAAAAAACAACTTTTTTAGAAAATCGGTCTTCTGGTTATTATTATAAACAGACGAAACAAGTACAAAAGGTTATACAAATTTGATATTATTTTGACACAAATCAAAAATAGTTCTTAAGTATAAAAACCGGTTACCCGATCCAAAAACACCGGATTGTCGGATAATTCCAAAATATAAAATATTCGAAACTGGTCGGTTTTTCAGATGGAGAAAAAACAGTATCCGGTTTCGCTTTTTATATACTCTACAGGAGACACAATAACGTTGTAAAATCCTTTGTTTTAAATATTTTTGAAATCTGTTATTGCTGTTCTATTACTTGTTTGGTATTATTTACAATGATAAATAACTACAGTTTAGCAAAGAAGCTTTGGCGACTTTGGAACTGAGCAGATTTTCTACATTTTTGTGGACTTAGCATACTTTGGTTTAAATTTGTTCTTTCTTTATTTTTATTGTACTCTAGTATGTTCTCCAAAGTCTCTATTGTCATTGTATAGATGCTTCCTTTTTTAAAAGGAAGTGACACAGAACTAGTTTCTGAAAGGAACACGATAAACTAATTTAAGTTCTGCATATTATTACAGAGGTCATCAAACTAGATTTAAATTTAAAACACGTCGTATAGATTATTGTAGCATACGCTTAGATACACTTATCTAAAAATTAAGAAATATAACAATTTTAATATTTTAAACTTTTGTCACATTTTTTAAAATATTCAGCCTTATTATGAGTGCCGTTTTCTTTGCACGACAACGACTCTTTCGTAAAGATTAAAGATAAAATTAAATTTGTTTCTTTAATCTATTACGAAACAGTCGTTGTCGTAAAAAGAAAACGACACTCATAATAAGGCTGATTATTTTACTTAAATATATGAATGATTACAGTTACAGTGTACACTTAAAATAGTGCAAGCGATCATTTAAAAACAAATAGTAAGCCGTTTGTAAAAAAGGCATAAACAGGCAATAAAGCGGTTTTAAACAAAATTTGCTGTGCAAAAAAAAAACAACTTTCAACTCGTAATTTTCCCTTAATAATACCCTGAGGTTTTTTGTTTTTGTTCCTATTTGTTAAACTCAGCCCAAGCAGCAAAAAATAGGAGAAGAAAAATTAGCAAATGATGGTAGGTAACTCCCCAACCATTAGTTAAATTGCACATTTCTTCTATATGATGCAGCTGTTTTCACAGCAGGGCCATTCATTCATCGTTTTCGTTTCCCTTTTTATGGTTTTTCTGCTGTTTTTGCACAATACTTATGTATGTACTTGGATTGCACTATGTTGGTAGTATGATGAGTAAGTACCAAGCGTGTGCAGTAATGTTTTTATATTTAAGAGTACTTTTATAAATTTTCCTAAAAGATGCAATAAACTAAAAGGTCATTAACGTTGTTATTGTTTTAAAAAGTTTAAGGTTTCCCACTACCACCGAAAACCAACCAAGTATGCCATAAAACAGATCATAATAAAATAATTTGATTTTTGACGTAAAACGATTTACCCTCATAGAAAAGAATGCCTACCACAAAATAAATTTTCAATATCAGAATATTGAAAACAATTACATATGTATGTATGTACTCGTATATGCATACACATACACATATATATATAAAGTACCAGGGGTTTATAAATAAACGAAAAATCGACACTAAACAGTTCATGTTGCGATTTAATCCACTTAATGGCAACTTGTTGTGAAAAGTGAAATAACACGAAACACTTGACCACATACAAATTATGTTGAATGTATAAACGAGGGAAAAGGGAGTTTGTTGCCATTTCAAGTGTATAAATATGACCTTTCGTTTTGAAGATGCTTACAGTAGTTTAATATTATTCACAAAATCTTAAATATTTTCCAATAGTTTTTGAGGAAAAAAATAGTATTGTTTATACATACTTACATATGTATGTTTATAGGTATTTAAATGGGAAAACGTTGAAGTCTGCCGTACAATATTATACTTAAACTTAAAGAATTATATGTACATATGTATGTGTGTATATTCTGTGAAAACTTGCTTACACTTTGTTTCCTTTTTTTTTAATTACAGATAGCGCTACCTATGTGGGCAACATTTTGAAAATCAAATCGGTTAAAAAAGAAGATCGTGGTACTTACTATTGTGTAGCTGATAATGGTGTCTCTGTTGGCGATCGTCGTAACATCAATATAGAAGTTGAGTTTTCACCTGTTATTACCGCACCTCGTCCTCGTTTGGGCCAGGCTCTACAATACGACATGGATTTGGAGTGTCACATTGAAGCCTACCCACCACCAGCCATTGTCTGGCTCAAGGATGACGTCGAATTGTCAAACAATCAACATTACAGTATCTCACATTTCGCCACTGCCGATGAATACACTGATTCTACTCTACGTGTCATTACTATTGAAAAACGTCAATACGGTGATTATGTCTGCAAGGCTGTTAATAAATTTGGTGAGGCTCAGGCTCGTGTTAATCTTTTTGAGACAGTAATTCCAGTATGTCCCCCCGCCTGTGGTCAGGCGTATTATGGTGATGCTGAACGTGTGGCTGCTACCTCCTTGGCAACAGTTGCTATTCTTCTTGCAGCTTTATATGTCAGATAAACAGTTTTCCCCCTTCCTGAATGTGTAGCCAGTGATTAAAATGTTAATTAAGTCTTTAACGTGGAAAATAAAACGAAAACAGCAACATTGAAAAGGAAACTAATATTTTACAAACGAAAAAGTGATTAATTAAAAACAAAATATTTAGTTTATGTAAACAATCCATATTTGAAAAAGAATTAGCGTTAAAACTCAAAGACATTCCAAAAAACTTCTTATTTTTCTTAAATACAAGTAATTTAGGATTCTTTTCTCTATTTTCATACGTCCAATTTTTAAGTTAATAACTATGACATAAGTTTTTACTAAAACAAAAATGAATTATTAACCCTTAACCCGTCCGTTAATGTATACAAATTTTTTAAATAAAATGGACCCACCATTTTTCTAATTCAAATACATTATCTCTGTCTTAAAAAATATATTTGTTTTTTTCTTACGTATAAACATCATTGTATTACAAAAACCATCACGAACATAATTTTAAATATTATTTTTTAAAACTCCTTCAACAGCTACAACTAAAACTTGTTAATATTTTATATTTATTAAATATTTTATAAAATATTTTCATTGCAAATTATTATTATTATTATTTTTTTTGTTTACAACATTAAACTAGTACTGTAAATTTTCCATTCATAAATAAATAAATAATTAAAAAAAGCATTTATGTCAATTTATTGTATCTGATATTTTATGCCCCCTCATTTGTAGTAGTTAAGTACAAAATCAAAGCTCTTATAAAACACTTTTTAAAATATTCTATAAAATTATTTCGTATAAATATAAAAAACCCATATTTTAAATAAAACTAAATGTATATGTATGTGTAGTTTTTATATAAAAAATAAATAAATAAAATATTAATAAAAATTAAGTCGTAAGTTCACAAAAAAAAACATTTTGAGACCCATAACAATGTATGATTACTGGGTGTAAATACAACTAAAACAAACAAAACAAGTTTTGATATAAAAAATGTGTATGCCTCAATTTTATACAAAAAATATTTTAAATAAAATTAAAAAAAATAAATAAATATTTACATTTTTATTTTTGAGGTCAAATATCAGGAGTAAAATTTGTTTACATAACTTTGAAGTAGTTTTATTTCGAAATTAGCCTTCGATGATGTATCAAAAAGCCGACTCTTTAGAAACTCGGCTTTCGGGATATTAGAAAAATTGCACTTTAAAAAAATGAATATAGTCTAAGATAAAATATTTAATCTTTATTTTTACACAACAAATTATATTCCAAAGCAATTTTTACAAATAATAAACTATTAAAAACTGATCACCAATGATCCAATCAGGGGCCAAATTACCGCATTCGTGATCGAATGAGCTGTCGTATCGAAAAATGATTTCGATATCGAAATTATGATAAAATGTACTAAAATTCTTGCTCGATATCGAATGCCATAATTCCTAAAAGGAAAATTACGATCAATTTTACTCGATATCGAATGTGGTAATTTGGCCCCAGGAAAACGTTCGGTTATTCGCTAAGATTGAAATAAATGATAATATTCCACCAGTTTACAGCCAGTAATGTAATCTTATCCAGCGAAAATTCATCTGACTAAACATAATGAAACCTATAACAACGACAAATGATGCGTTCCATCGTATCAATTTCATACTATCGTGTTTATATTTGTGTTTAGTTTGGAAAAATGTAGGTGGATCGTCCCATACAATATTCGAAACATTCTAACACCACAACTAGCGTCTTGAAAGAGAAAGATTGTGCAAAACACGCCTTAAAAACCTACTACTACTGTCACAACATTACGAACAAGAGAAACATATTCACAATGGGAAGGACGACCTACAGAAACATCGTTAGACTATATCATGCTAAAACAGTATGTCCTACGACACAAGATCACGAGCTACTGAAACAGAAGACCAAGGTAAATCGCGCATAGAAGGCCAGTGGATTCGAACATCATCGCGCTGTGAACAAAATCACAATCGAATGGCTAATACATAAATATGTATGTATATGCACGTATTGCAAAGATTTTTATTCCATTTAGCTGAGAATAAAAAATGTCGACATTAATTTTGCACTTTAAACAGTATTCGGATTCAACTAGAAACAGTTCAACCCTGTAATCATTAACTTTAAACTGTTTAATTAATTTTTTTATTTGCTAACAATTTTGTTCTTCATTTGAACTAAATTTTATAAATATGTGGGTTTCTAGAGGTAAATTTTATTGGGACATTTTAAAATTGCAATAGAACGAGAACAAGTGCCGAAATTTGACATGAAGTTGGAAAATTGGTTAGATTTCTTCCAAGTTATTTTTTTATTGAAGTTGAAAAATTGTTTAGATTTCTTCTTAGTTGTTTTTTAGATAACGACGTTAAAAATTATTTTTGCTTAAAAAAATGATTATTAACAAAAACGATTTTTTGCATTAAAAGTAACCAATTATTTTGCAGACAGAAATGCTTGTCAAATATGCATAAACTAGTCATGATTGATAATATGTATGTACATATTACATACATATATAGTTAGAAAAAACACGTATAATTGTTTTATTCTTTCGAAATCAATATTTAATAAATTATATTTATTTTAAACGTTTAACAAATTATATTTAAATAGAGCTTTATTGAAAAAATATAAATCAAAACAAGAAAGTATAGTCGATCAAGCCCGACCATATACTACCATACACCCAGTATACATATGTATGTATAAAACAGTTTTTCAGAAGTGAGCGTTATTTGGGAGATATAACCTTTTGTGGACCGCTGTATGTGTTAAACTTTATATCGATATATATGCATATGTACTTTTAAAAGATTAATGGAGCTTAAATTGGGTCTTATATGGGAATTCCGACTAATTATGGACCGACCACTATAAAATTAGGTGTCATTATTTCTGTATATAAGAAACTTATTTGTGTCGAATTTTATTTGGATACCCACATTTTTAAGAAATTTATGATCGGTAAAGTGAATTTCGGAAGTGGGCCTTTTATGAGAGCTACGACTAATTATGGACCGATCATAATAAAATTGTACCGTATTATTTGTATACATATGAAATATATTTGCGTTAAATATTATTTGGATACCAACATTTTTGAGAGAGTTATGCTCTTTAAAGTGATTTTCGGAAGTGGGCCTTATATGGGAGCAATGCTAAATTATGGACCGATCTGCACAAAATTTGTAGATGTGATTTGGCTTCATTTACCACTCATTTGTGATGAAATTTGTTTGGATACTTGCATAATTCAAACATTTATGATCGGTATACCCCAATTTCGGGAGCACATTTGTATGGGAGTCAGGTAAAATAATGGACCGATTTCCACCAGTTTCAATCCCATCCATCCTTGGGCCGAAAAAATATCACGTACCAAATTTTATCGAAATATCTTCAAAATTCCGAGCTGCACTCTGCGCAAAATCTTTACATGTACCAGCCTGCCAGACGGACGGACATCGTTAAAACGACTCAGAAAGTGATTCTGAGTCGATCAGTATACTTCAAGGTTGGTGTTGGACTAATATTTCTGGGCGTTACAAACATCAGCACAAATCCAATATACCCTCCCCACTATGGTGGTGTAGGGTATAATGAATTTAGTTACTACAAAAAACAGATTCTTGTACAAAATATAATATAAAAACTTTTGCACAATACATTTTACACAATAATGAAAAAATTACAATTTGATATCTTCCTTTTTGCAAATAACTTTCTTAATACAGCGAGGATATCAATATCATCCCAAATCTGTTATATTTTATTTTTCTAGTAGAAATTGCATCCAAAGGCATATTTTCACATGTTCAAAGACTATATTAAATTTGGTCATTTTGTATATCACAATTTTTTTCTGACGTACATTTTTTTACTCGACACAGCCGAACCTAATATTTAACCTAAAATCATTATTCATCCTAATCCGAAATGAACCAAAACTTCAAATTTATTATTAACAAGCGGACCCGGCGAACTTCGCCTCGCCCCAATTTTAAGCCTTCAGACAAACTTTAGAGTAATAATATAATACAACAGGAATAATTTCACACAAAATTTCGTACAAAAAAATTAATTTATCCAATTTTTCAACTTTTGCGGAGAGATTTTCCAATTTTCCGCATTTCGCATTTTCCGCAATTTCTCATGATTTACACCAAGAACTTTCTATTTTTCCATTAAGGAATAATTTCACACAAAATTTCGTAGAAAAAAATCAATTTTCGATTTTTCCAATTTTCCATGTTTTACACCAAAACCTTCTATTTTTTGATTTGAAAAGCAATTAAAGAGTAATTTAACACAAAATTTCATACAAAAACTCGATTTTCAAAATTTCCCATTTTCCGACTTTTCCGGAGAGATTTTGCAAAATTTGCTTCCGTAAAAACCTTCTCCTCGAAAATACGAACAACTGACAAAAAATTTTGTAAAAATCGGCCCAGCCGTTCTCATTTTATGAATTCCTATACATTTTTTAAACCATTTTTATATATATAGATTTCCGGAAAACATTTATTATTTTAATTTTAGATCAGTAAAAGTTTTTAAGTTATATTTTTTATTAAAAATTTTTTAATTAAAGTCAGAATTTTGATTGATACTGATAATAGCCCGATTTTTGGCCTAATCCTAAAACATTTATTTTTTTACTTACAAGTTTAAGAAATCAATTCTATTGGAAGAAATTTTAAAACGATGCAAAACTAAGTAATCAATATATGTACTCAGATTGTAAGTTACTTTAGACTTTGTAATTTTTTTCTTTTTATTTACTTTTACCCGCTTTACATCATAAGTGGTCCACGAATTAAATCTTATTTCAACAATGATCGGTTTGTTTTGAGTATCTGTAAGCATATATATATAATTTATTTAACACACACATGTATAATTGCAACATCAAATAATAATTAAACTACCATTATAAACTTTTCTCTCTCCTTACAACTGAGGGACTGAGAGTTTCGCTAGTCCCCTTTTACAGTTGAGAAATTGAAAGACAGACATTTTTCTCATTCTGCTTTGAACTTGCCTAAACCATTTAGAGTTGCGAAACTAATAGACAGACAGAAATTTTTTGTTTAATTTCTTCGTTCTTCTTCTATGTTGATTGTTGTGGAAATTTTTATTATAAAAACGCATTGAGAATAAAAGAAATTAAAAAACATATGCAAACAACTGTTAATTATAAAGTTTTTGTTATCGATAAATCTATTTGGTTAATAAATTTAATTATTTTTGCAATACGCGCGTTAAAGTGAGAAAAATTATGAAAAGCAACAACATGAAAAAATGCGAAAAATGTCTTAAAATGTCCAGTACAGTAGAGGTTTACCGAACACTCTTCCTCTTCAATACATCGCCTACAAACTTCGTCTGTCTGTCTTTCAATTTCTCAACTGTAAAATCAAATATCAAATAAAACACTCATCAGAACATACAAACGAATACATTCTCTTCAAATAAGCATGCCAATTTTACCACTTCAAACGTAAATAATTTACTTAATGTTAATGGAATTTCCAGTTGTGGCCATGCGAATATACATGAGTAGTTCAGCTTCATAATCTGCATATGATTGATTGTTAAACAATTTTGTAGAGGGTATAAAATGGCGCAGAGGATTTTCAATTAGGAAATCGTAAGTTTTTGTCAATTTCTGTAAACTACGTAAGGAATTTAATGAACAAACATCTATTTTATCTAACATTTCAATAATGCGATCATGCTGCTGTTTAGCGCGCTCTTTAAAGGCTTGTGGATCAACTGAAATGGAAAATAATAAAATGAAATCTAATTAGAAAACTTCTAGTGGTTAAATTAGTTGTATCACAATTATAGAAATGAGTAAATATTTTACACACTATACCTAAAAATGTGTTTAAATTTATCTTTAAATCATTTGAATGTTGTGCAATTAAATCCGCCCACAAAATACGATTGCGGACTTCCTGTAAGGCACCAAAGGGTGTTAATAAAATGCCCGGAGCTAACTGGATTGTCGAAGTGAGTTCACGTGATTCAATTATTAAAGGATTTGGTGATAAATAAAATGCACTGTTGTTAAAGGGGAAGAATAGACAAAATACAAAATATTAGATATATAAAACAAAATGAATTTGCGCAAATATGTATGTATATATACGAGTATACATATAAAAGTGTATAGCCATTTTTTTTTTTTCAATAACAAACAAATGCCTACGAAATATGTTTTTCTATATTTACCATTCTTTACTTATACAAGACAAATGCTCCAATGACAAGTCACAAAACGTATTCAATTCCATAGTGTGGGGAGTCAATATTTTATTTTGTGCCTGAGGCATTAATGTAACATCAGCAGCTCCAAAAGTGCGTCGTGATGCAGAACTGTTCAAGGGGGAATCAAAATCCAATTTTGTACTACAGAAAACATTGTCATTACTCATCTCAAAACTGTCCACACCCAATAGTGAGTGATTATTGTTATTGGTGAGTTTTAACTTGGTGGGTATGAAGCTGGATTTGACCTTAGTTGTTCCTTCTAAATCCTTCAATTGATATTTCATAATATTTTTAGAATAAATTATTTTGTCTTTAATTGGTGATAATTGCATCATATCGTATTGTAGCCGATTAACAGATTTACTTATTTCACCATAAACTTGTTTTATAGAACCAAGAAGTATCTGAAATTTTGAAATTAATAATAGAAAATAATTGTTAAATGTGAAGTTAAATGTTAAAGTTATTGAAAATCACATAAGAACTGGAAATATTTTCCAATATGGAAGGGACAAAGTTGAAATCAAATTCTGTTTTTATTTCAAAAGTCCATGTATGTATGGACTTAATCGCTCTGCCGCATAGATCACACTTAATTTTTAAAAGAAAATTTAAAAAGAAAATGCGCCTCGTCGCTAAATACGATAAAAAAAAATAACGTTTTTTTATTAGCCATCATTGATGCATGGCGCTCCCGTTTAATTTAAATTGCCTCTCCAAAGTGGTTTTAAAAAAGATAAGAACTAATGATGTCGTCGGCCCTAAATCCGGAGCAAAGGCCTTCTTTTTGTAGATGTAACCTGATTAACTGCGTTAGGATTTGCTTGTTAATAAACAATGTCTCCAAAAAAGCATCAAACGAATATTCATTTTATTCATTTTGATAATAAAGTTTCATCATTTGTAAATAATGCCATAGAATTAACAGGCTTCGCAGAAACAACTATGTATGACCTTATTGGGTCATAGTAGCAAATACTTTAAGGTGAATTATATACTAACTGCCGTATTTATAAAAAATAAAGTAGACTTGAAGTGTGCTTTAAGACAAAAATTTCATACAAAATTTTCCTAAAGTACGCTTGAAGTCTACTTTAATTTTTTATAAATACGGCAATAAAAGTTTAGTTTAAAAAATAAAATAAAAATATTTTTAGAACTTTTGGCATCAGCTACCAATTATTCAAATGACTGTGACTAATAAATAATACATAATGCCCACTTACTTCATGATTATCCAAGTGCTTATTATAGTTATCTATCTCCGCTTTCAGTATTTCAATTTGTTGCGACAAATGCTCATTTTGACCCTTGGCAAAATTTAACGAATAATATTGTATTACATAGTTACGCATAATTTCTTCATTATGTTCCAAATCAGTATCAGCATTAAATATTTTCACTTTTTCTAATAGCTTGTCTTCGAATTCACTAAATGCCTTTACATATTGTACCTCCAAACGTTTACGTTCTTCACACGCGGACAAATATTTGCCAACAAGGCTTAAAAAACTGGATTTAGTTTTCATAAGATTTAATTCAAAATTTGTCAGTGATTCTCGATTAGTGGTGGCGTTGTTTATATGAGATTCATTGGTTGCCGTTTTATTCAAAGACATTATATATTGCAATTGATCATCTTTTTGACGCATAATGGCATTAAAGATGAGAAAAGCTGGTACATTGGTAAACATTTTACGTAAATTTGACCATAAATTATTCTTGGCTTTTTGTAATTCTAAAGCTGTAAAAAATAACGTAAATGTATGTAAATTATTTTTTTTTAAATATTGACTTTATCTAACCATTAGTATTGTTTTCACAAAATGTATAGAAATCTTCTAGTTCTTTAAGAGCTTTATTCACGGCATCTGCAGCATTATGCTCACTCTTATTTTCATTTGACAGGATCACTGGCATTGTGGCTATTATCTTCTCTTTGTTCTCTTCTTCTCTCTCAATTTCTTTGTCAAGTGCTTTTGACTTAAGATCCAAAATATGTACTTTTGCTTCTAATACATCACATTTATTTTCCAAATTTATTTCTTGAATATCTTTTCAAAATCAAAAAAATTCCAAAAATTTTATTAAATCTTTATAAATCTTTATAAATATATAGTTAGTGTCATTAATATTCGGTAATACTAAAGATATATGTATGTTCAACTAATTCATTTTAAGGCACATTTGCATATTTTTATCATATATTCCCTCCCAGACAGTTTTTTTGGCTGCCCTGGCTGCTGTTCTTATGTCTCCAACGTTCTCCAACCACCTGCTTAGTCCCCAGACCTCAGTCCGGTTGAGAATTTGTGAGATGAGTTGGACCGGCGTATCTGCAAACACACAATAACTTCAGTATCTTAATTGAAAAGGAGACTTCAAGAAGAATGGGACCGAATTCCGGTAGCCTACAGCAAGCATTGTAAAAAACATGCCAAATCGTCTCAGTGAAGTTATAAAACAAAGGGGTTATTCAACAAAGTACTAATTTTAATATGAAAGTGTTTTTATGCGTTATTTGTTATGTTCTCTAAAGTGAAAACTGAAACATATTAAAGACACACAATATATTGGCTACTTGAATTAATTTAGTTTTTTTATTATATTGTTATTTTTTTTATATAAATACAAAAGTGAATTCCCAAATGTATTTATATGTTCTTAATAAATCAAAAAAATTATAAAAATAAGCAAATGTGCCTTAAAATGAATCACTGTATGTATAATTTAAAACTTACTTTTAGCTTTAATTGAAGAGGCCAGCGCTTCATATTCTTTTTTGCGTTCATCAAAACGTTGTTGCAAATCCTTTTGCTTCTTTTTTAGATCTTGAACCTTAAGATGTGTTTGCATTTCCCGGGGTAAAAAGGCACGTTCGGAAACCTTTCATCAAATAAATAAGTTAGACTATATATACACTATTTCAATTTGTAATTTAGAAAGGCAAACTGAAAAAAAAACAAATTGAAATTAAGAAATCTAAATTAATGTTGAGAAAATAAAATTGAAATTGATATTGAGAAAAAATAAATTTTAATAGATCGTATCATGGTGTAACTATACAAGATGAGTGCAGTAGCACAGCTGACTGACTTTGTTTACAATTTGCTTATGTCAAATATGTCAAAAGTAAATGTTTTTTATACAAACAAAATGCCTCCTATTGTTTCTGTATTGTGTTGTATTTGTTGCCGATTTGCACTCACCTTGTATAGTTACACCATGGATCGTATTATGCATTTCATAAAAAAAACTTATTTAATCACAATTTTTAGTTTCTTAAATTCAATTTGTAATTTCTCAATACCAACATTCTTAATCTAAATTGTTTCTTCTCACTATAAATTTAAATTTCTTAATTTATATTTGTTTTCTCTCAATATCAAATTGGATTTCTTATTTTCAATTTGTATTTTCTCAATGTAAATTTAGAATTCTCAATTTCAATTTGGGTTTCTCATTATTAATTTGCTATTCTGAATTTTAATTTGAAAATGTGTCAAATAATTGAAGCTTAGTGATTTTCAAACGCCTATTGAATAAACAACTCAAATTTTAAATATCTCGTGAACTGATTATTCAATTATTTTCATATATGTATGTACATATAGTATGTATGTATATAAAATTAGAAATGGATGAAATGACGTTTCAGCCTCCTAAAATGTATAAAATTCACAGGATCAATACTATTTTAAGGAAAATGAACTTAAACACCAAAAAAACGCAATATTAAATTTGTCACATAATTAGAAACTAAAACAAGTTAGACTGCAATATTCGGTTGTGCCGATTCTTAAATACCCTCCACCTAAACAAGAAATACAAAAACTACTGGTTTTAGGACTAGAATATCTTATTCTGTGTTTTCTATTCAGTCTTAGTGCAAACTTAATTATTATTTTATATATTCTTTAAAAGACAATTTTACGACCAACATAATTTATGTTAAATATTTAGAAATTTTGTCTAATTTTCACCATTTTTAATTGATTTAATTACCAATTCTTACCATTATTATCGAGGGGGTGGGCCCGTAAAGTTGAAAATATATAGGCCTATATCTCGGGAACTACTGGATGTCTGATAATTTGTAATACATTAAATAAAAGGTATTAAAAATACCTTTCCAACGATATATATCATGATTATAAAATATGGACCGAATATGGGTTAAATCCGAAAAGAATATTTTTTGACCCGAATATATTTGTTTTTTGGAAATAATTCTTATATGGCAGCTATGAGAAATTATGGGCTGATCTTCTTAAATTTTGGAACAGTTATTTTCATGCATATGAGGATATTTTACGTCGAATTTCAACATAATAACGGTATATATAAGATATATATGAGTATTAACGTGGATTTCGAGGATGGGCCTTATGTGGGGAATATTGTCAAATATGGACCGATATTCTCAAAATCCAGCAGTTTGATTTAGGCATGTATGTACCTAAATGATCCGTGTAAAATTTTGGATTGGTACCCTTATTTATAAGAGTTTTATGAGTATTAAAGTGATTTTCGAAAGAGGGCTTTATATGGGGCATACGGTTAAAAATAGACCGAAATTTACAAAATTTTATGGAATGATTTTTGTATATATGAAAATGATCTGTGTAACGTTTTGACTCGATACCGATATTTATACAATAGGGATAAATGTATTTTTCAGATGTGGTCCTTGTATGGAAGCTATGACCAATTCTGGGCCGACCACCATAAAATTTAGTACAACAATTATTTATGTCAAATTTTAGCTGTTCAAGTGAATTTTGGAAGTGGACTTTATATGGGGTCTATAGTCAAACATGAACCGAACTAAAAAAATTTTCGTTTTACGATTTATTTTTGCATAAAACTAATTCCTGCTGAATTTTGTATTGATATTCCAATTGTATAGGCATTTATGTATAATTGAGCAATATTTCGGGAAGATTTTTGTAAAGAAATCATAGATAGATCATAGACCAATTCATACTACTTTCCGCACACTTTCTTCTTTTATCATAAAAACAACGTATACAAAATTTCATAGTATTATCTTCAATATATTTCAAAATATTGTAATAAAATGGACAAAAAATATCAAATTTTTATGGAGGTTGTCTCACATATTGGTCCATAACTCTGGTTGGTCTAAACCGATTTTGCTGATTTTAAATAGCAAACTTCTCGAAAGCATGTCTGACAGAATTATTGAAGATTTGGATCCCGAAGATATCTGGGGACTTCAGAAAATTAATTATCGACTCCGCTATCTATAAGGATCCAGAATATATATACTTTATAGGGTCGGAAAATTATATTGTGGAAATTACAAACGGAATGACAAACTTATATATACCCTTCTCATAAAGGTGAAGGGTATAAAAAGGTTAAGATTATAAGGTGAGACTTCTGTTGAATTTGATATCAATAACATTATTTACAAGAGATTTATGGGTGGCATAATAGAAGTGGACCAATTATGGATTGATAGCTTCTAAATCCAGTATCCACTAATGTGATTTCTACGTATTTTAGGTTTATTTTGGTCGAATTTCATCTCAATAACGTTATTTACAAGAGTGTATGGTTGGTTGTTATGCTCGGAAGTGGCCTTAATATAGGAGCTATTATTGACTGACAGCTACAAAATCCAGTAGCATAATTGCCGTATAACCGATATTATAATATTAGGATGAAAATTTCTGATCCATATAAAAGTTGGTTCGATATCAATATTTATTAGACATTTTTGTGGTTTAAATTGTTTTTCGAAAATGGTCCTTATATGGCAGCTATGACAAATCAAGGGCCGAACTTCTTAAATATTGCAACAGTGAATTTCATGCATATCACATCATATTTCAACGTAATAACGGTAATTCAAGATACATATTAGTATTAGAGTAAATTTCGGAAGTGGACCTTATATGGGAGATATAGTCAAATATGGACCGATATTCTCAAAATCCAGCAGTTTTATTTTGCACATATGCAAATGATCCATGTAAAATTTTGGATCTGTAGCGTTATTTATAAGATATTTATGAGTATGAAGTCATTTTCGGAAGAGGCCTTTATATGGGGGATACGGTGAAATATGAACCGAAATTCACAAAATTTTGTAGAATGTTTTTTGTGTATGTATATTTAAATGATATACATAAAGTTCTGAATCGGTACCGATATTTATAGGATATATGTATATAAAAATTAATGACTTTTTCGGATGTGGTCCTTATATGGGAGCTATGACCAATTATTGACCGACCATCATAAAATTTACTACAACAAATTATTTATCTATAAGAATTATTTGTGCCGAATTTTAACCTGGTAACTATATTTGTACCAGATTTGTACTTATTTAAGTGCATTTTTGTAATATATGTTTATTGACATATGAAGGCTTTTTTATATTACTGTGAATAAGTAAATAAATAAAATAAAAAAAAAATTAGGATTTTATATGGGGACTATGGTCAAACTTGGACCGAACAAAACAAAATTCCGTTTCGCGATTTCTTTTTACATGACACTTATTTTTGCCAAATTTTGTATTAATACTCCAATTTTACAGGCATTTATTTATCATTAAGTCATATTTCGGGAACATATTTGCATGAGGGCTATGAAGAATAATGGACCAATTTTTACTATTTTTCTCACACTTTCTTCTTTTGTCATAGAAATAACGTGTACAAAATTTCATGGCAATATGTGCAATATATTTCAAAAAATGCAAGAAAAATCTATAACAATATCAAAATTTTATGGAGGTTGTGTTATATTTGAGTCCATAACTCCGATTTTACTGATTTTTACGTGAGAGTGTTTTACACAGACAGACGGGCATAGTTCAATCGAATTAACATTTCACAAGGATCAAGAATATATTTACTTTGTTGGGTCTCAGAAGAATATTTCTTAGTGTTACACACGGAATGACAAACTTATATATACCCTCATTCACCACTTATGGTGGTGGAGGGTATAAAAATATATGCAAAAAACCTTAGTGATGTTTAACAAAACGGACCTATTCTTAATATTTTGTTGGATAACCCTTGTTTTTTGACAACATTCGCCAGTCTTTTTGATAAACTTTTAATTAAACGCTGGCATGTTGCAGAGATATGTTTTTACAGCTTTGTTGGACCAACTGAAACAATTATCATTATTTGGTGGATTTTTGTCCTTTAGGTCTCTTTTTACAATTGCCCATAAGTTTTTAATTGGGTTAAGATAAGGACTTTGGGATGGTCACAGTCAAGAACATCAATATTTTGATCCAAAAGTCAACACCACACTAACCGTGGTGTGGTCTTTTAAAACGGGGTCCCTTCGACTCTACTTAAGTGTTCGCACGTAGTGAACTACCACGTAAACCAACCAACCAACCAACCGTGGAGTGTTCTTTGCGTCATTATCAAATTTCATTATTTTCATTGTTCATTATTAATTTCATTCATTACATTTTCCAAAATGTTTTTATATTGATGCTGATCCATTATTCCCTGAACTCGTGCAATTGGACCCACACCACGCCAAGAAAAGGCATTCCCGGACCATAATAGACCCGCAACCGTGTTTCACTGTTTTAACAGTGTACCTGGGGTCTAAGGCTTTATTTGGAGGAGTCTAGCATACGATTTTCTATCAGATTGGAACAAGTTAAACATAGATTCGTCGCTCCAGTATTTCAGTAACGTGGATCTTTTCTGAAAATTTCTCTTGCAAACCGCAACCGCGAAGATAAAAATAGATTTTTTTACTCGCTCAACAAATAACTCTATCGTCTGCTAAAGTGGTATTTCGTGTCCTAGTTTTCCTAGCCGTGGTTGCAAACTCCTTTGCATTTTTGTACAAGTAATTGCACCAAATATCATTCTTTTGAGCAAGACAACTTTTGTGCAATAGCCGACATTGAACATTTTCAATTTTGGTAACACTGCACAATTAACCGTCTTATTTCTGAAGCACTTGGCTTGTTTTTGCTCATTTTCGAAACTAAACCGTATGAAAATTATTACAAGTTAATTTATTGTTTAAAAAATTATATTCACTTTGTCACTAATATTTAGAAAAGTTTAAAAGTTGAAGAAAAAATGCGGGTTTCTAATTACGAGGTCAGGAAAGAAAAAACAATTGTAAAAATAATCACCCCTATCGTGAATAAAAATTCCACATGAAATTTGTTCTTCCCTTTTCACATTTTCCTATTAAAATTCAATATTAAAAAAATAAAGGGAACAAATTTCATGTGGAATTTTTATTCACGATAGGGGTGATTATTTTTAAATTTTTTTAATTTAACTTAGAACTCAACAACAATGTTGATTGTTTACTCATTGAATAACAGTAAAAACAATTTACAGTGTAGGTCTTAAAAGAAGCTTAGAAGATCTTACTATATCAAAGCATCGTTTCTAATTATATGTCCACCACTGTATTATTTGATATACATATGTACATACATACTATGTGAAAAATAATAGGGACAGTTGTATTCGCCGCCTGTATGTACATACATATATATCGTCTAATAAAGAAATGCTATCAGACGAGATGCATTTTACATATGTACTGTCACTTTTCTTACCCATATGTAATTCCGTATGCGGCTACGCCTATTTTCTACGAGCCGGCCCTCAAAATTGAAAATATATCAGCCTATATCTCGGTAACTACTAGGGGTATGATAATTTTTATACATAAAATTAAAGGTATATGGACCGACTATGGGTTAGGTAGGTAGTTAGGTAGAAAGGCTGGTGTGAGTCACCTCATACCTTCACCCAGTGACCAATATGGTCCATTGTGATGCCTTGAATATAAAAGATACCTGACCAAAAAAAACCCATTTAGACATGCATATGTCCTTCACTTGTGCCACCAGCACTCCGTCTATTGTCGCGTAGCCAGGCCATTCCCATTACGAATCTTATTAGACTCTCCAGCCCACAGCTCGAGACATTCCCTAATTCGCCCATCCTACTGCCCTGCAACCTGGGACAATGACACAGAATGTGCTCAACTGTCTCCAGCTCATCCGGGTCCTCGCATAGTCTGCACATATCCATCCCATTCTCACCGCCATCCTGCCTATCATGCAGTGGCCCGTGATAATGGTCATCATGGTCCTTACGCAGACCCTACTCCTGCCCAATAGCGATTCCGAATCAGACTTCCTAAGCACCGGCCACAGCGTCCGTGACACTTGGCAGTCCGTCCGGTTCCCCTAGGCTTGATTGGTCGCACTTAGGATCCATTCCCTAATTCTTCCGTAATAGAAGCCGGTCCCACTGCCTCCATACGGTTATTCCCCTCTATGTCTGAGCCCATTCTTGCCAACTCATTGCCGACGATGTCTGAGTGACCCGGTACCCAGCACAGCCTAACCGTATACCACCCTAAGGCTCCCTCTAGCACCCTCCTACAACTATCAACTAGCTTGGAGTTCACATAACAGCCCCGTATGGCCAAAAGGGCCGCCTGGCTGTCCACGTATATCGTGACCTCCGAACCTCTGTCAATGTTGTCCTTCATTAGTTCCACGGCCTTCAAGATCGCCAGAACTTTCGCCTGAAAAACACTACAGTCGGCAGGAAGACTATATGACATTCTGATGTTCCGAACCTCAATATAGACCCCGCGCCCGTACCGCTCATCTTTGCGCCGTCCGTGAAAATAACAAATCCATCATATAATTTGCCCCTTCCCGACTAGCTCTCCCGTGACGGTAATATCACCTCCGGCATCCGCCTAAAATCTACCCTAGTGCTCACATAGTCTGTAGAGCCAGGCGATCCTAGGCAATATCCATCTCACACTCGATCTCACACAGGATCCTAGAATGACCCTGCGAGTGACCCTCTAACAGTCCCAGCTCCCTCAGTCTAAGAATGCTTCTAGCTGCCATTCCCATCACATACTGCTCTATGGGCAAAAGATGAAGAATGACATCCAGAACAGCTTGAGGAGTGCTTCTCATGGCCCCTGTTATGCCGATTGAAGCACACCTCTGAGCCTTAGACAGAAGGTTTCTTCGATTAGCCAGTCTCATAGCCTCCCACCAAACACAGCATCCATACGTAAGAGTGGGCCTAACCACCGAAGTGTATAGCCATCCCACCACTGACGGCCTAAGCCCCCAGCTCGATGGGTTAAATCCGAAAAGAATATTTTTTGGCCCGATTTTGTTTAATATCTAAGAAATTTAAAAAAAAATCTATATGTACATATAAGTGTTATTTTAGTTTATTAATTTAAATAGCCAAGACATTAAGACTTAATTTAAGATATAATATGTGTCTGTAGTAGTGAATGGTAAATCGATTTCGATAATTATTGTTAATCGATTATTGCCTTCAAAAACCGATTATTTTGTGGTCGATTTTACACTACCAACTTTATACTGAAATCGACTTTTGATGTCGATTAATCGAAAAATCAACCTGTAAAACTAAAAGCACCGGTGATTAAAAGTGAAAAAATGGCACCAAGCCACGTTTGGCAATATTTAAAAAAAATGTATAATGGAAAAAAGGCAAAGTGCTGCATTTGTGGCTGCACAACTACCTTATCAGCGCATCTCATAAGATTTAAGAGCCAGTGAAAGAAACTTAAGACATTAACATCGGACAACACTGTATTAAATATTAACTTATATTTCTTCCCTCAAGATGATCAACAAAGTTGTTCGAAATATTGGAAATTAATAAAAGATAATAAAAATTAAAAACGAACAAGAGTTTTTATATTTTTAATAAAAGATACCTCAAGCCGAATTAATAAAGTAAAAAGATTTTTAAAATAAAATTTATTAAACAAAAATATGTAAAACATATTTTTTAAGTGCGCCTTTACAAAATAAAACAATTGAACAAAATTGCATGTTTTATTCTTTCAACAAAAACAAGTTGTAAACATTTTCGATTTTTTAGTAAAAAAAAAAAAGTTATAAAAAAATCGTAATCGGCAAAAAAATCGTAATCGGCAAAAAAATCGTTCGATTAGTCGATTATAATAATCGAGTTAAAAATGGTTGATCGAATAACCGGAAATCGATTATTAACATTTCACACCATTCACAGAACACCGGCTTCGCATAGTACAGAGATTGTATTTTTATGGTGAAATGTCATAATCTCATATTATACCTTAAATAAAAGGTTAATTTTTGACTTTAACATTTTGTAATTTACACCCAACTCTTTTTTTATACGGTGTCTTTTTACACGGATTTGAAGTTATCGATTGAAAAAAAAATTTTTTGTAAAAAATATTTAATCCAGTACAGTTTTAAAATCACTGTCTGTCTTGTAATTATGTTTGTTTTTATCACACTTGGCACCATTCCTGAAATGAACACGCATAGTAGTAACTGCGAAATCCCCTTATTCGATAACTCTTAACTACACATTTTGTTCGCATGTTTTATTCTATTCTAATTTTTTCGTTCTTAGTTCTAGATTAACAGATTTCTTTTGTTTTTTGCTTGGTCTACCAATTGTTCACCTGTATGAATTATGTATTTTAAGTTTTAGTGCTCAATAAAATGCCATATGAACATACAATTTGTATGCATATCTGAAATTTTATAGTTTTCAACATTTTTTACACGGTTTTTCGAAGTAAATATAGTTCTTTATTTCATCTTACACGGTTTTCAGATGACATGGAACGTATCCTCCATTTTACTATAGGAAACGCCTCTTTTTTTGCACGGTTTTTTTTACACGGATTTCTGAGGAACGTATCTACCGTGTAAAAAAGACTTGGGTGTATATATCTTTTCTTATAGTCCTTTTTCCCGGTTTTTTTAGATTTTTTAAAAAAAATATCGGATCAAAAAATAATTTTCCTCATAATGAATTGTAGTTTTCAAGATATGCATAGCTTAATATATTACAAACAGAAATTAATTCCGTTCGGAAGTGGAATTAATTCTATATTTTGTTACTATAGAAAAAGTACAAGCAACAAATTTTTCGGATGAAACCACTTTTAATTTGCTGTATGAAATTATAATATTAAGAACTTCTAGGTTTCATCCCAAAAAACTTTTCGTTTTACCTTTTCTATAGAAGCAAAATACGGAATTAATTCCACTTCCGAACAGAATTAAATTCTGTGACATGGCTGTATATTTGTATATATAAAATACAATGTTTGTATGTTTGTCCTCTATAGACTCCAAAACTATCCAACTGATTTGGCCCAAACCGGATTCGTTTGAAAGATTATAGTCCAAAATAGGTTTTCGGCTATATATATTTCAAGTGGGCGTGGCCCCTCCCACATAAATCGAATAACATCATATATCTTGACTATTGTGATAGCAAGAGTTTTGAAACATTGCAGTATCCCATATGTTACTGATTTGAATAATCAGGGAAAAAATGGGCGGGATCGGACCAGTGGGAGTGGCATTAAATATTTAATATCATATATCTACAGTACTATAATAGCCAACTTTGTGTACGTTGATTATTTGTTAAAATTTTTAGTTTTTGTGTTTTTATAAATTAAGTGTCTATAAGTTTGAGCAACATTATTTATATCTACTTCAAAATTAATTCTAAGATTTTTTGGTAGATTAATAATTTCTAACATTTCTAACATATAACGACGTTTATAATTAATTTCTGTTTTCAAAACTAATATGTTCTTAAAGTCGGGATAGTCGGGATTTGCACAATGTGATGATAATGCTATTTTTGTGATGATATATCTCTATATTTTTGATCAGATTTGTGCCCAGCTATTCTAGTTTTTAATTTATGTTTAGTTGTACCTACATATACTTTATTACATTTTTCATTGTTATTACCATTACATGGTATTTTATAAACTACGTTTGACATTTCTAATTTAGGTATCCTATCTTTTATTTTACTGAATAATCTACCTACTGTATTATACATTTTTGGAGCCATTTTATATTTGGTCTATTAGATTTTAATCTTTCGGATATTTCAGGTACATAAGTTGAAGATTTATATATTTTAGATTCAGAAAATCTTTTTGTGTTATTCATTTTATTTTTAAATTGTCTTATTAATTTACAAATTATATAATAGAGAAATTATTATCCTTTAATATTTTGTTAATCGTTTCTATATTTTTTTTTTGTGGAATTCCTTATCACTTATTGTCAATATTCTCTCTAAAGATTTTTAGCTGTATTAATAATAATTCTTTTAGGATGTTGAATATTAATTAATGATTCTTCCTGATGATGTAGGTTTTTGATATCAGTCTATTAATAATTTATTACCTCTCTTTATTATTAAAGTGTCTAAATAAGGAATTATAGAATTACATTCTTTTTCTATAGTAAATTTAATATTTGGATGAAAAGAGTTAAAAATCGTCAATATATATTCTATTTCACTTTCTAAAATTATGCAAAACAAATCATCTACATATTTTGTTAAAATGTTTGGTTTTATAATCAATTTTTTAATACAAGTGTCAAGTAATTTTTCCATGACAATATCAGCAATAATTGGAGAAGCTGGTGATCTCATTGGAAGGTCTATTTTCTGTTCATATATATTTTTATTGTATTGAAAATATCTGCTATCAATTATACAAAATTTTAAAATACGTAAAAATAGATCTTTAGAAATATTTGCATGTTGTTCTATTATATTCCATTTTTCATCTATAATACTTATTGCTAAGTCTATAGGTATGCTAGGGAACAATGATACAACATCAAGTGAAATGAGTTTTTCATTCTTATGAATCTTATCTTTAAATTCTAATGAATTCTTTACATTATATTTAGAGTTTAAAGTTAATTTTTTAAGAATGTCAGTAAAATATTTACAAAGTTATGGAGAGTTAATACATGAACAAATTGGTGTTAAAGGAAATGTCTCTTTATGAATTTTTGGTAATCCATATAATTTAGGAACTGTTGCCACATTTGTTCTAAGATTGCTTCTCTCAAAAATTGTAATTATTTTTAATTTGAAAAGATCTTCAACCATATTATTATGTATTTATTTTCTGTAATTTTTTTTGTAGGGTCCTTATTTAATATCTGATATGATGTAGTATTATCTAAAATATCATTCATCCTTGATTCATAATCAGTTCTATCAATAGCTACAGTAGTATTTCCTTTATCTGAATTTAAAATAATTATGTTTCTATTACATTTTAAAAATTTTTTAGTAAAATTTACCTTATCAAGTATTAATTTGTCTCTATCTGATAATCTCATTTTATTATCAATAATTGTTGTCATTTTAGACCTAGCGATTTCCTGTTCATATTTCTTATTTATAATTTGTATAAAATCTTCCCCTTCTGCTAATATCGTTTTAATTGGAAATTGTTCTTTTTCAATCGGTAATGCATGTTTTTGACCTAGAGAAAGGATCTATTGTACGTCTATTGGAATATCTATGTTAGTTTTATTTACTAACGAATTTTTATTAAATTTTATATCTAATTCCTTCCTTTGTAAATTAATAAGACAATCAAATTTCTTCTTATGTACCTGTTTAATCCGCTCTGCAAATGTATTTGCTAGTCTATTTTGATAAACTAAAAATGTGTATTAGTTCTTAAAAATAATAATTATTTTTCCGCTTGTTTCAGTAATTCATGTTTTTGTTTAATCTCCAAATTTAGAATATTGTTGTGTAATTCTTGAATATATCTCGAAATCGATTGTTTAATTGATGGTAGACCATTGACATGAAATATATTAAAAATATTTTTAGTGGAGTTTTTTTATAAATTTTGGAATAATAGTCTTATTTCGGCGCGAATTAAGACTGTTATTGCTGATTTAAATTTAATTATTTTATCTTAAATAGTCTTATATCTATTTATATGCTTATTTAATCTTCCATTCTTTTTAAATATATTGTAGTTCATCTTTTTCTTCTTCTTATATAGATTTGTTCCCACTTATTTTTGATTATTTAACTGATTTTTGACCTTTTTATTTATAAAAATTATATTTTATTTTTCGAAAGATTAGAAAAATCTAATATATTTGATAACACCAAATATAAAAAGGCTCCAAAAATGTATAATACAGTAGGCAGATTATTCAGTAAAATAAAAGATAGGATACCTAAATTAGAAATGTCAAAAGTAGTTTATAAAATACCATGTAATGGTAATAACAATGTAAAATGTACCAAAGTATATGTAGGTACAACTAAAAATAAATTAAAAACTAGAATAGCCGGACACAAATCTGATCAAAAATGTAGAGATATATCATCACAAAAAACAGCATTATCACATTGTGCAAATTTGAATCACTTTCCCGACATTGAGAACATATCAGTTTTGAAAACAGAAATTAATTATAAACGTCGTTATTTGTTAGAAATTATTAATGTACCAAAAAATCTTAGAATTAATTTTAAAGTAGATACAGATAATGTTGCTCAAACTTATAGACACTTAATTTATAAAAACAAAAAAATTAAATATTTTTCATATTAATATTTTTGTTTGTGTAATATTTAAATTTTGACAATTACTGTTATTTTTAAAAAATATTTTTATTATTATTAATTTTAAATTTTGTTATTGTTTCCCTGAAGATGCTACACATTGTTGTAGCGAAATATTGGAAAAAATAAAACCAATATTAGACCTTATTTTCGAAAAATAAAATATAATTGTGTAATAAATAAAAAGGTCGAAAAATCAGTTAAATAATTAATCTATATATATAACAAGTAAGAGTGCTATATTCGGCTATGCCGAATCTTATATAGCCTTCACCTTTGTTGTGGATGCATAATTATATTATATACATACATACGTATATATATTATATTGTTACGTTTTTACCTTTCAAATATTGTTACGTTTTTACCTTTTAAAAAACCTTTTACCTTTTAAAAATAAACCGGATTCTTTTTAATTGCAAAATAAAAGCGTCAAGTAGTTTTAAGAAAATATGTATAACGAGTCTTTATTTATTTAAATGTACACAAACACAATTGAAAAAATGGGTAGAATGAACACACTGTCTTTTTACTTATATTACGGTTTAAGACACACTTAAAGTTTTCGAATACTTTGTTTGATCAACGCCATCTAAGCAATATTTCGGGAAGATTTTTGTATGGGGGCTATGAGAAATCATGGACCGATTCTTACTATTTTCTGCACACTTTCTTCTTTTATCATACAAACAACGTTTACAAAATTTCATGGTATTATCTGCAATATATTTCAAAATATTGCAATAAAATTGACAAAAAATATCAAATTTTTATGGAGGTTGTCTCACATATTGGTTCATAACTCTGGTTGGCCTAAACCGATTTTGCTGATTTTAAATAGCAAAGTTCTCGAAAGCATGTCTGACAGAATTATTGAAGATTTGTATCCCGAAGATATCTGGGGACTTCAGAAAATTACTTTCAACATACAGACAGACAGACGGACATGGCTTAATCGACTCCGCTATCTATAAGTATCTAGAATATATATACTTTATAGGGTCGGAAAATTATATTGTGGAAATTACAAACGGACAAGGTAGGTAGGAAGGCTGGTGGGAGTCACCTCACACCCTCATCCAGTGACCAATATGGTCCATTGCGATGCCTTGGATAGAAAAATAAGTAATAGAGAAAGTGAAATAAAAGCTAAAGTAGAAGACAGGAAGAAATATTAGAGTGTGAAGAGAGAAAAGAGAAGAAAGAAAAGAATGACAAACTTAAAGGTATGTATGTTTGTATGTATTTCCTTTATAGACTCCTAAACTATGCATCTGATCATGTGATGATCTTCGGCAAAGTTGTTGTGCATGAGACCGGAAAGGTTTCTGAGTTCGTACGACCACGTCTACTCCAACGCCCACTTTTTTTAATTGATTAATTGCTTCTGCATGGGTTTTAACAGATTTACTTCAATCAAATTGTATACACATCTTACTGAAGACGAGGTAAAAATAAAAATTGTTTGTGCCAAAGCTTCTTATTTCTTTCGATCACTCCTACTTTTTTAAATTACACGATTCTACTTGGATTTTAACATATTTACTTCAAATCGAATACACATGTTACTCTAGGTAAGGTAAAAATTAAGATTCATACTCCACGCCCGCTTTCACGCCCCATCTCTTGCAGGACAACGCCTGCCGGGAAGGCCAGATCGCTGGACCGATCTTACTAAAAATTTGACGGAATATAACTAAGACTCCGGCATGACTAAGAATAATTCTTTCGACCGCCTACTTTTTTCAAAATGAGCAAAATCAATAAAATTATTTAAAATGAATTGAATATTTGTGGTCTTTCTTTCAAATTTATTTTAATTGGTAGCGTAGCAACACGCGCAGGGTACAGCTAGTTAGTAATAAAATTTTGGAAGTGATTTGAAAAATGTTTCTAAAGATGACGCACATATCATTGAAGCTGGGTAATTATTATTGAAGATGTTAAGATTTGTTATTTTAATACAAGTTTTTATTGGTGCATCAAATTTAAAAATGTATTTGCAAACTTTATTTCACACCTAAACAATATGTATATTCTTACCGGCACAACACGTCCTTTTATTTTTTCCACTTTATGTATCAATATATTCTCCTTAACTTCTTTTACTTCCTGTCGTGGACAAACACGGCGCATTAAATTGCAAAAGTAGTCCCGTTGGCGAGATTTAAAAACACTAAAAGCAAAAATTTGTTGGTTCATTACTGTGACTGTGGAATTTCTTTGTTTAACTTACGATTTTAAAGCATCTTCGCTTGGTATTGCATCGGGGGGACAACCTAATTTTGTAGCCCACACTCGAAATTCTTCCATATCGTCTTCAATGGTCATTTTATAGTGAAATTAATATAAATTTTTAGAAATAAAGAAAATTAACGCAATACAAAAAAATAACCAGTTGACTAATATTTTCATATTTGAAACATGGCCGCTAAATTATGAAAAAGTGATGCCAAATTTTTATTAAAAATAAAGTTGCCAAACTGTTGTAGTAGCAGAGACAATCTATTTATTTTAAACGAAATAACATGCATTTACACGCTTTGCGCATGGCTTTAGCTGGAGGTCAACAACTCGCTTTTTAGCGTCAATGCGTTTAAGCTGGAGGTCCACAACTCGCGTTTTGGCGTCAACGCGTTTTAAGCTTTCCAAACGTTTTAAGCGTCAAGTATTTCAAGTTACATGCGAAGATTTTTCACTTGTGTTTTATATACATATGCATATGTGTGTACTTTCGGAGGTGATGCCGTAAGCCCAGCTAATTTTGTTTTTATATGAAGTTTTTTATCGGTTTGTTTGTCAATTTCATATAAAAAATATATTTTCAACTGCAATTCTTTTAGTGACATCACCTTTAAAATAAATTTGCTTTGCATTTGTCAATGTCAGCTCTTCGCCGCTTGCGACGCGTTCAAAAGTAGAAAGTAAACGAACTTTTTATGTTTCAAGCGTCAACGCTTTCTACGCTTTTAATTGTTTAACTTAAAATATACGACTACATTGATTTTACTTTTTTGACAATTGTGTAGAACGCGATAAACGCGTAAACGCTTGGTGTGTACTTTCAGCTTTTGTGTGTACACCTGTGTACTTTGGTGTGGAGAATAGATTTAAAGTTTTTCGGTTATTTATAGACAAAATTATGTTATTAAACTTAATATATTCGCAATAGATTTTATTGAAAATAAAACTTTCATTTTTTTTCACATTTGATGGTAGACATCATTTTGAGATGTTGTTTACAATTCTGTTTAAACATAACATTGATATGTGTGGCCTACATGGACCGAGTCAAATGGAATAATATAAAATAGTGTAGATATCAAAATCATTGACATATTTTACAGTTGCCACATTTTATAAAATATTTTTTTTTATTTGAGGTAAATACGTATTTGAGTTTTTAATATAATAACTGGATTTCTAATTTTACTCAAATAATAATTATTAGCATTAAAGCATGGTGCAAATATTCAAGGTGAGTGCAGCAGCCCAGATGACATTATACATTATTTTACACAAACAAAATGCCTGTTGTTTCTGTTTTGTGTTGTATTTGTTGTCGATGTGCACTCACCTTGTATATTTGCACCATGCATTAAACATTCTCATAGTATAAATTTATTTGAAATATATATGAATTTATATTGAGTTTTATTAATAAAAAACATTTTCAAAACTAATAATATTTTTTTAATTTTTCTGAAAATACAAATCTGAACAAAAAGAAAAGATATAATCATTATTACTTAAACAAACAAAATTGAAAAAATTCTAAGAAAGAAAATGTAATTGCTATGTCCGCTTTCACACTCTTCAATTCTGTCTCGTCAAAGCAAGGAAAAATACTTGCCTTGACGAGACAGAATTGAAGTGTGTGAAAGCGGTTTTTGTTCTTGACCCAAAAGTTTGTTTTGATGTAATTTTTGTTAGTTGGAATAATTTTACGAGTGGCAACACTAGTATGCTCGGTCAGTTTGACAGAGCGCGCATTTTTTACTACGCCAACAACTGTCAGACGTGTTTTCCTCGAATTTTTTTCATTCAAATTTTTTTTTGCATTGCTTCGGAATTGAACATGAGTTTTATGCTGCATTTTAGTGTAAACATAAAATAAATTAATTCAAATAAAGTGGAATAAACCAAAAGTGAAAATCATGAAAACAACTATCAATTATACACAAAAATACTTCAGCAGACAACAGGGAATTTGTAAGTATTGAACAAAAAACAGAAGAGAAAAAGTAAACAGAGGTTTTTGTTGGTAGCTTTATTGAAAGAAGTTATTGAAAGCGGAGGGGGCTTGCTAATAAATACAACAACAATAATCATTTCGCGCTTTAAATAAATGTTTTTGGCTCCAAAACTCCCCATCTATGCAATAACTAGGCGGGAAATAATAGCGTTAATTGTTTTTGTTGATAAAAAGAAGGGTTTTTGGTCAGAAATGGATACTTATATATAAATTCTGAAAATGCTGTTTAAAAAATGCTGATGTATCACAATTCTCCAATGGTTGTTTTAATTATTTTAATTTACAGCAAGTGACCTGGGCTATGACTTTGCTTTGAAACGTTTGTGTGTGGCAAAAGAGGATAGTTGGCGTGGCATATTGCCCTCAAATTACAGTTCAGACTTCAATCCGGAACCACCAATATTTGCAGCCAAATTTGCGAATTGTGAGGGTTATCGTCATATATTGGCCATCGCCAACGAAGATGGTAAAATCGCCTTGCAAGACACCACACAGCGTAACTATGAACTGGAGGAAAAGTCTTTGACGGCGCCTCAATGCCATTACAATGCCGTTTTTGATTTGGAATGGGCTCCAGGACAAATGCGCTTTGTATCGGCCTCTGGAGATCACACAGCACGTCTTTGGGAAGTCACTAATAGTGAAATAATAGGTGTGCGGCCATTTGTTGGCCATACCCGTTCTGTAAAAACGGCAGCTTTTCGTAAAAACGATTCGTCAGTATTTGCCACCGGTGGTAGAGATGGTGCCATTATAATTTGGGACACAAGAGCAAATTTAAATTTGGACATGACTCCAAGAGCGGATAATTGTATATATAGTGGTCATGTTGGAGGTCCTGGCACGCCGGTGTCACAAAGAAAACGCTCACGTACTCCGAAAATGCCACCAAACACAACTTCGAGCAGTATAACAGGCTTAGCTTTTCAAGTAAGTGTATTTTTATTTAATCGTCAAATAGTATATAGTACTTATAACACCAATAAAATTTCCTAATATATTGTGGAAAAATAATGAAATCTGTACATTAGTACTGGTCTTTCTATTTCTATCTAGTTCCAGGATTGGTATGATAAAGTTAAAAAAGTTATATTTTAAATTTTTTTATTTTATTTTTAAGGATGAAAACACTTTAATCTCATGCGGAGCTGGTGATGGTATTATAAAAGTTTGGGATCTTAGACGCAACTATAGTACCTACAAAAAGGAACCACATCCTAAACATAGTCTACCATATGCCGGCTCATCGACCTTTAAAGGCTTCACCAATTTAATAGTAGATGAATCGGGTAGTCGCCTTTTTGCCAATTGCATGGATAATACTATCTACTGTTATAATTTACATTCATATTCACCAAAGCCTTTGGCACGCTATCACGGCCTTTTAAATAGTACCTTTTATATAAAGTCTTGCCTTAGTCCAGATGGCAAATATCTTCTGAGTGGCAGTTCAGATGAGAAAGCCTATATTTGGAAATTGGACTATCCGGATGAACCGCTGGTAGGTTTATCGGGTCATACGGTGGAGGTGACATGTGTTGCATGGGGTTCCACACATGATCGTCCCATTGTTACGTGTAGTGATGATGCTAGGCACAAAATATGGCGTATAGGACCAGAGGAGTTGTTACCTTCAGACATAACTGAGAATTATCGTGGTCAGGCAGAATATGTTAGAAAGTTTTCAAAACTAACTAACCATACGGCATCTACGCATAAGTATAATCTAAGAGATTTAGAAAGTACCCCAAGATCTTTAAAAAGGCTGGTGGAACAGAACGAACGAACACCCAATTCAGTGGAAAAAGTGTCAACCAAAAGAAGTTTCTTAGAAATGTTGGGTTGCTCTTCCACAAACCAGGTTAATGAAGATAGTGGAGATATAGAAATACATGAACCTAAGAGACCAAAAACCTTGGAAACTCGGGGACGGCGACTATTTAGCCCTTGTTCCTCAAGTGCTATCGGCCCCTCTACAAGTTCGGCGGCTGGATTTTCATCGAGAAGTATTTTTAAACAATTGTCGAGTATTCCAGAAGAACGAAATATTAGTATTAATGCCAATGCAACAAGTCCTTTAACACATCACTACGAAACCCTGTTGAACAATGATTCGAATCAAGAAAATAATCAAGAAACTGCCGTTCTGCAAACACCACCCTCGGGTGTTACTGCAAATATATCGAAAGTTAATGTAAATACCAGCAGTACACCTTCGCCATTGACAGAAAGACGTCCGGGATTAGAAATTAATCTATCAGCAGCCTCGTTTACTTCTCCGCCATCCTCTAGTATGACGATTGCTTACACACCTACACAGCAACCCTTTTCTCCCATGATCTTTTCACCTACTTCAAATTTACCTAATTATGTATTAGACGGAGAAGCTCCACATTTGGGCATTATGTCACCAAAACGTAAACTGAAGGATAAGGTCGATTGGCTGACTAAAATACGCAAACAAAAGCTAATGTCGTCGTGTCGAGGGACATCGCTGACAGAGAAAATGCAGGAGCACCAGCCGCATTCTCCAGCTATCCATACTAATGATGCTAATTGCGAAGGGGCGGCTGGAACAGTGACACAAGTATCATCCCCCCGTTTACAAAGTCTTCGTCAGTCGGAGAGCAGTCCAAAGTCTACTACACCCCGCAGACGGCTGTCACAAAATCATCTGTCCTCGCCCTCATCTTCACATCATAATCACCAACCACGCACACCCACCTCAAGTCGAAGGAATAGTGAAACTACTCTTCATCGCTTCTTTAGTGTTCAATCTCAAAACTCATCGTCCAGACAACAGCAGACCTCTCCATTATCCACGGCAGATGTGGGAGAACTGATGCCATTGTCTCCCATTACCATCAGTTCATCTTTCAATTCAAATCCCTCTTCATCTAGCAACATATCAAACACAAATGTGCCTTCTTTACATCTAACGCCCACGTCGGCAACCACCTGCACTGAGTGATTTAGTTTTATAAAACATATTTGAGTTGTTAGTTTTTTACTTTTGCTAAATTAATTTATTTTTTACATTTATATTTCTTCACTACATTACTATTTTTATTTTGTTTTAACAAACGTTGTTGTCTATTCTAGATTTCGCGTTAATTTGCATTTTTTATATATTTAAGTTATACATTTTTTTTTCTTTTTAATAAAACTTTTTTATTTGTAAATTATTTAGTTCTTAAGTTAAGCATAATTGAATTTTTTTTTATACAAACACTAGTGTTAGTCCTAAAATTCTTCACTTTTTAAAAAGAATTTTAACTTAATTTCTTTAGTTTTAAAGATAACAAATTGAAAACCAATGTATTGTTCTCGAAAACAAAGTTGCCGCTTTTTCCGCTTTGGAGAATATGATTTAAAAGTAATAAAGACTTATAAAATTATTTATAATTGAATGGTGTTAATATTTTTTATTATAAGGTTCATAGAAGAAATTCTATGAACCAATTTCAATAAATGTGTGATTTATATAGATATATACCCACATAAATAAGTTTTAAATAATAAGAAATCACATTTAAAATTAGTTTGAAGATCAGTCGATAATTGCCACGACTGTCATATATGGTCTACATCCGAAAATCACTTTAACGAGCAAAAGTTTATATTGAAATAAAATTCAGTTATATATGTACGAGTATATACAAATCATGGCTTCTATAATTAAGCATAGCTTCCATATAATGTCCACTTCTGAAAATCACTTTATTGCACATACATATGGTGATGATATCAAAATAAAATTCAACACAAATAAGTTTTGTATACAAATAATTCTACTTAATTTTATGATGTTCTTGACTGTTCGACTTAATTTTATGACTGCTTTTTTGTGATCGATCAAGACTGACATTACTTCTATTATTTAAAAAACATCCGCTAACGAAGTAGCGAATTTAAGGTTACTTTTTCATAACTTTATTCGTCTTTTATTCTATTACATTTTTTTTGTGTTAAAAATTCTAACATGTCATTTTAAATATTAATTTTTCTTAGTCTTAGCATGCGATATGGAACCGTTAGCAGATGGCTGCCTATCCTCATTTAAATCTTGTTGTTTTCGTATGGCAGTACTTTGACTGAGAGTCTTGAACATATTGCGGGCCACACCAAATAATAAAATCAAATGACTTAAATGTAAAACAAAACTGCTGAAATCGGTACTGGGATAAGTATTCCAACAGAATTCAATAAGTCCCAATAGAAGATACCGCAATCCCAAACTGTAGTTGGTGCACCAGGTCAAATAGGGTAATGAGTGGAAATACCAAACATAGAATTGATAGTGTAAGGAACGAGCACATAACACACCTATAAAATTGCACAGGAAGAAGGGCAACAAAGCCAATTGGGTACATTGATCAAAGTGTACAGATACTGTATCTGTTTCCGAGTGGGATTCCAAACACTTTTGGTGTTCTTGCTGTTTAATGGGTCCCTTGCGGCCGGATGATTGTTGTAATCCCTTTTCAAAGCTTTGTATAAAAGCTTCTTGTTCTGCTGTTAGTTCTTCTTCCTCGTCAATCACTTTTTTAAATTCAACTGGTTTTTTAATTTTCTTATTTTTGTTTTTCTTTAATTTTTTATTTTGTTGGTCCAATTGGGGCTGGAATTGGGATTGCAATTGTCTAAGACGTGCATAGTTTTTGAAAAATGATATTGTGGGCTTGGCGAATAGCAGCAACAGTAAAATATGCATGCACAAAAGTGCCAAATGAAAATACCTATTTTCAAAATAATCCTTGTCTAAAAATCTGTAGTTTACAGTCCATTTATGCTCGAATACACGTCCCAAATCAAAACTGCCCTTTAAATACTGCCACGGATAAGCCAATACGAAGGGTAAACCCAATAACAATTGCAATATGCCACAAACAGCCAACTGCACAATGGTTTTCACCAGACCCAAATTAATCAAGTAGAACAATAAAAGTGCAGGGGCAAATAGTAAAATATTCATTTTACAGCCCACACCCAAACTGAAGCATAGACTACCCCAGGTCCAGCGACGATCCAAAAATAAGTTGAGAGCAGCATATAAGAAGAGTATGGCCACAGGATCATTGAAGAGACGCAACACATAAATTGAATGTATACGATACGAGGTGAAGGCACTGATTACTAAAACATATGGAGGCACTTTTCGACTTTTGCCATAGAGACGTAATACAAGCCACATTTGCAGCAAGTATATTAAAGCGAACACATATTGAGCTAAGCGTATATTTTGTCCATGAGACGTAAGAAAGTACAATGCTGAATATATGTACACAAACGCAGCAGGATAAACCAAAGGACCAGTGTCACCTAGAAGAGTATATATATAGAAAATGATTAATATGAAAATTAGTTAACTCATTTTATAAAAAAATAAATTTTTATATGTGTTTACGTCAGCATTAAAAATATTTATAACTCTGTTTTTTTTTTTTTTTTTTAACAAACTAATTCATTTATTTTAAAATCACGAAACCGATTCTTATGCAGATTGTTTGGTGTAGCAACGGCTCTACGAGGTGAGTGCGGTAGCATAGCTAACGGACTTTGCTTACAATTTACTTATGTCAAAAGTAAAGCTATAGGTATGTGTCCACGATCGTCAGATATTACAACGTTGTCAGAAAAATGTGCAGAAATTATCTAACAACCGTGTAAACTTAAAATTTTTGTCTTCCAACGTTGTAAGAAAAAGCATTTTCAGTACATTGGAAGACAAAAATATTGTCACACATCTAACAATCGTGTAAACACACAATTTTGCCATTGTCATTGTTTTAAGACAATTGTCAAACACTTTTCATTGTCATGTGTGCAAAGTTTATGCATCTGCCAATGGCAGCATTGTCATAGAAATTATTTCTAAATGCAACTCTGTATATACATAAATAAACAAACAAGTGTGTATTAATAAAATTTGTGAAAGAAAATTATAGAATTAAAATAAAGTGTGCATTAATAAAATTTTGTCAAAAAAAATTAAAGAAAATAAAAAATGGATATCGACATATTTTTTGATGAATTCTGTTTCATCAAATTTCTGCACATTTTTCTGACAACGTTGTAATATCTGACGATCGTGGACACATACCTTAATACTTTTTCAAATGTTTTTGACAGTATTACACTATTTTACACAAACAAAATGCCCTGTGTTATTGTGAATTTTTTTTTATTTAGAAAATGATGCCAACCTATCCTTATTTGTGATAGAAATCTCTAGAAAAATATAATTTTTTATTTGATATTTTGGGATATTTAATATGACTTTCGGAAACCGTGTTTTGTTTTCTAATTAAAACATTTGCGTTCATAACTTTATAGTATTTCGATTTCGCGTTTTGCATAATTTTGTAAGCTCTCTATTTTCAACTTTGGTGAAGCTTTTTTTCAGAACTTTAATAGAAAAGAAACTATTGAAAATAAACAAGTTTAGCAAAAATGTTTTATTGATGTTAAAATCGCTGATTTTGAAGTGTAATCGCAAAAATAGCATCACTGTTTATGAAGCAGCATGGAAGTTACGGCATTTCATCAGCTGTGATTGTGATAGGATTTTGTGTGGAACAGAATTGTGTGTAAAAAGCGAAAAATTTATATAAATATGATAACGTGTAATCGCATAAATTTGCACATTTTACGTAAAGTATCAATTAAAAGTGTAACACAACAGCCCCTGCTGGCAATCGAGAATGTTGGAAACAACAGACAAAATACAAAATCCTGGACCAGCCTCAGTTTAACAAATGGAAATTTCTTATTGCAAAGACAGCTCGAAGAGCAACAACAACAACAGAAAAGTCAAATACAACGTAACTTTTATACCTCACAAAGATTAAATGCCAAGGATTACTATCAAACACTGGGGGTGGCAAAAAATTCCTCAGCTAAAGAAATCAAAAAAGCCTACTATCAATTGGCTAAAAAGTATCACCCCGATACAAATAAGGATGATCCCGATGCTAGTCGTAAGTTTCAAGAAGTTTCTGAGGCCTATGAGGTGTTGAGTGATGACACAAAGAGACGGGAATATGATACATACGGCCAAACTTCAGAGAATATGGGTCGCCAGGGCGGAGGTTTTGGCGGTCATGGTCCTCAAGGATTTTCGCAAAATTGGCAATTTAGATCCACCATAGATCCTGAAGAATTGTTTCGCAAAATATTTGGTGAAGGAAATTTCCGTTCCAATTCATTTGATGATTTTGCAGAGTCGCAATATGGTTTTGGCCGTTCGCAGGAAATGGTAATGGATCTGACATTTGCCCAAGCCGCTAGAGGAGTCAATAAAGATATTAATGTCAATGTGGTGGACACTTGCAATAAATGCAATGGAAGCAAATGTGAACCGGGTACAAAACCTGGCAAATGTCAATATTGTAATGGCACAGGTATGGAAACCATATCTACTGGGCCCTTCGTCATGCGTTCGACGTGTCGCTACTGCCAGGGCACGCGGCAATACATTAAATATCCCTGTGCCGAATGCGAGGGTAAGGGTCAAACAGTGCAAAGAAGAAAAGTAACAGTACCTGTGCCGGCTGGTATTGAAAATGGACAGACTGTACGTATGCAAGTGGGTAAAAAGGAACTATTCATTACGTTCCGTGTCGAGCCTAGTAAATACTTTAAACGTGAAGGTGCCGATGTTCATACTGAAGCTACGATATCCTTGTCCCAGGCAGTGTTGGGAGGCTCAATACGTGTTGAAGGCGTCTATGAAGACCAGTGGATAAATATTGAACCGGGTACTTCATCACATCACAAAATTTTTCTCAGAGGCAAAGGCCTGAAGCGTGTTAACTCTCACGGTCACGGTGATCACTATGTAAATATTAAAATAGAAATTCCTAAAAAATTAACCAAAGAACAAAAAGAGTTATTACAACGTTATGCTGAATTGGAAACGAATACACCGGGTTCGATACACGGCTTGGCTAATCGACAAGATGGCAGCAAGAAAGCAACGTAAAGTATTATCAAAATGTTAAATACCCCTCAAATTGTTTCACATATAAATTCTAATTAATTTTTAATTTTATAAATTACAGTTCAAGTGCTTCAAAAGATTCCATAAAAAGTGAAACCAAGTCATCATCTTCATCAGCACAATCTTCCACCACACCGAAAACTTCTTCAAAAGAAGAGGAAGACAATAAAGATTCTGGCATATTTTCGAAACTAAAATCCATGTTTAATTAGCATAATTGGATGTTTTTAAATAAGTAATTTTTTTTTCTGTTAAAATTATGTGTATTTTATTGCCTTTCTCACCAGCTCTTAAGAATATGCAAGAAGTTTGTAGAACAAATGCCTCCCAATTAAGATTGATTTTTTTTATAAAATGTAAATTTTATGAAAAAAAAAAATGAAAGAACATGTTATGTATGATCATGGTGCAACTATATATTTGCACTATGTGTATGATTGTTAGTTATTTTACATAATAAAAAAATAATAGACAAAATAAAGCAATGAGGACTACTTATTTTATTTAATATTTTTTCATATTAAAATCAAATTTAAAATTTTTGTTCGGTATCAAAATAATTCTCAAAAGTACTTTTAACCTCTGAGTCATGATGAGTGCAAATCGACAACAAATACAACAGAAACAACAGGCATTTTGTTTGTGTAAAATAATGTACTACTGTCAAAAATACTTGAAAAAGTATTATTTTTGACACAAGTAAATTGTAAACGAAAGTCAGTCAGCTGGGCTACTTCACTCCCCTTGCATAGTTACACCATGTACTGCATGTAATAGAAAATAATTTTATACTCAAGTAAATAGTGTTGCTAATCATTCCAAAATAACGGATAGGACTAAAATCTCTCAGAAATGCGTTTAAACTAAGTTTTTACAGAAAATCTGTCTAATAATTACATATACATATATACATAAGTATGTATGCATGCATATATATTTAATATAATTTGTTTTCTCACTGATTGAGAACTTGGAAACTTTAAAACTGTGACTTCATGCAAACCTAAAAATTGCCACGCAGACTGCAAAATGGCTTATATGTTTGGTAATTGATTTCAAACTTAATTTTTACAGACTGAACATAAACAATATATAAATACTATGTACATACATATATAACATTAGAACGGCTGGGCCGAGTTTGATGAAATTTTCAGGGAATCTTTAGAATATTCAGGCGGGTGACACTGTGAAGTTTGATTTTCAATCTGCGGGCGGAGGTTCGTGGCAAAATCCAATTTTCGTATTGCACCACCAATGGCATACATATGTATATGTACATACATATGTACGAGTATATCTATTTTTTTTTGCTTTTTTTTATTTTTGAAAGCCGTTGTCATGTTTTTCAAAACGAGATATCAAACTTTAACCGATTTAGGTTATGTAGTTCTGAAGATATTTACAAAAAACCTATGTTAATAATGATCCAATATCAAAATTTTAAAACTTTCGAAATGTTGCATTTAAAAATCCGTGTTTTCGGTTTACTTACATCATTCGATAACACAAGATATATTTTAATATAATATATTAAAGTCTTGCCTTTGCTATTACCATTAATAAAGCACAAGGCCAATCATTGACTATTGCTGGCTTAATTTTGGAAAATGTATGTTTTTCACACGGCTTGCTCCCTAGTTGGCACGCCAAAAATTTATACGTTTTTATATCAAATAAAAAAACATAAAACATTGTCTATTCGCTGGCCTTAAGATGAAGTAATAAATAAATATGATTTCCAATTTGCATTGATTTTTATTTGGAGGTGGTAAATTTCGTTAAAAGCTCAAATTAAATCGTGTGGTAATACAACACTAATGTTTGCTTAGGGCCAGCAACGCGGACCGGGTCAGCTAGTAAGTTTACAAAAACTTAATATAAAACTAAAACATGAAACATTAATTAATTTTTAGAGTCCGACCAAAACCGGTGTTTTCAGGCTGAAACTTAACCGAAACTAATTCGGACAAAAAAAAACAATGTTTGGCCTAATACGTAAAACATCGAAACTTTTAAAATATACAAAAATTGTTGTTGAGTTTTATTCTTAGTTCAAAAAATAAAAATTACTTTTTAAATTAAATGTTTCGTTTAAATAATAATTATTATTCTACGAGTTTTATTTATTACTAGCTAAACCCGGTGTGCTTCGCTACCCCCCCCCCCCCCCCTGAACTTCACGGCCGTGTGAAAAGGTATCTACGGACCTTTTTTGTAAATCATGTTTTTTTCATATAAACAATTTTTTTTTATTTTTTTTTTGTTTTTATTGTTTATAACTAAATTCTACATACAAAAATAATTTTTTCAATTTTTTTAACTCAAAGACATTAGGGATGGTGATAAAAACAAAAAATTCTAAGAATTGGTTTATTGCTAGTAGTATAAAATTAGAATATTGTGCCTTTCCTTGAAAGCAATAAAGATCATGTCTTCGAATTTTTTTTGTTTTTATCATCCTCCCTAATGTCTTTGAGTTTACGTCTTTGTGTTCAGAACAAGGAAATTATGTGTTGAAACAATAAAAAATTATAATGATGCCCAAAAACATGCATTTATTAGTGAAAATTAGTACAAAGTCCATACGGACCTATTCACACGTCCGCGTACTATTCTCACTAAAACCTCAATAACTCCTAAAGTAATGATCCGATCGGCTTGATTTTTTTCCAAAAGATGCGCAACAAAATACTCTTGGAATACAGAGTTGGGGTTGTAGTGGCCGAAGTAGGAGTAATTTCAGTTTGAAAAGCCAAAAAGGTCCCTAGGGACCTTCTCACTCATCGGAGGGTTAACAGTCATCGCAAACGCTAACCGAACAGGAAAAAATTGTTTAAAATCGAATGGTAAATCTGCATTGGAATGCGTAGCAAAAGTACATCTGTACCTTAATATTTTCCTGTTATAATGGTCGCTTTTACTAAATTATTTCTCAGTTTTTGTTACTGCAAGTCGAGTGCCATTGCAAAGCCGTGGTGATCGATATTACGCAGTAAAATAATTTGCACTTCAATTTTAAGTTGTAGCACATGTGGTGGAAAGCCTGGCACATCAAGTGAATTTAAGAGCTCAACAGGATAATTAACGGCCTTACGGGTTGCTTGACTGATTTGACGCATTTCAAAGTGATATCCATCTTCTCCATATGGAAAAATAATAGGATATTGAAGCGCGTCATATGAGCGATGCATTTCAGTGGGCGAGGCCATGCCCCTTTAACCACTTACATAGTCAAGAATTTATTATTTCATAAGAATATACTATTGTGAACATTTAATGACGATTTTTAATTTTCCTAAAAAAGGGCGTGGTCCCACCCACTTTTCTCCTGGTTCGTAAACCTAATTATGCCAATACCATGTGTACCACATATCATTGACGTAGGTCAAAAAATGCCCAAAATATGGCGATTTAAATTTTTGGGTTATATGGGCGGTGCCACCCCCGTTTATACAATCAAAACTTCATATAGCCTATTATTCCTTCCAGAGTCACAGTAACATGCTGTAAAAATTTCATCAAAATTGGCTCAGCCGTTTTGGCGTCCATACATACATACTACATCCTATTTTATATATAAATATATTGATTAAAAAAAAATTCATATTTAAGTTTTATTTTATTTTTTATAAAAATCTACCAAGTTTTTTCCTTAAATGCAATCTTTTAGGAGTTTCAACATGTTAAGAGACGTTTATTTCGCAAACAAATCAGTGATTAACAATTTAGATAAGATAAAAATCTTTTATATGGAATAGACTTATATAAAACTTTCTCAATATGAAATATAGGGTTTTCTAATAGCTACTTGACAACTCTGAATTTAAATTGTGAACGCACTATTTCACTGATCATCTAATTGTTGCTTTCTTTTTTTTCAGTAAACTTAACATTTTCGTTATGGTAAAGTACACGAAGGAACAACGTTTGGAAATTATAAAAATGTACTACCGAAATTCGGAGTCGGTGACCGCAACTTTAAGAGCGTTAACTCCAATTTTCGGTCGTAATTATCGCCCTAGTAGACAAGCAATAACAAGTTTAGTGCAAAAATTTGAGTCTACATATTCATTGTGTGATGCTGTCGTGCCAGTGAGACAACGGCCTGGTCGAAGTTCCGAAAATATCGCTGCCGTTCAGGCGTCCGTAGCAAACGATTCAAATCAGTCGATTCCGCGGCGTTCTCAAGAACTGGGCATCCCCAAGACCACTTTATGGCGAATTTTGCGTAAGGATCTGGGTTTACACCCATACAAGATTAAGCTGACTCAAGAATTGAAGCCGATGGACCATTTGAGTCGACGTACGTTCTCCGATTGGGCTCTGGAGAAGATGCACCAAGATGATGAATTTCATCGCAAAATCATCTTCAGTGACGAAGCTCATTTTTGGCTCAATGGGTTCGTCAATAAGCAAAATATGCGTTATTGGTCTGCTGAAAATCCACATGTGCTTCACGAATCACCACTTCATCCACAAAAAATTACTGTTTGGTGCGCTTTGCATGCCGGCGGCGTCATTGGGCCATATTTTTTCGTCGACAATAACGATCGTCACGTTACTGTGAATGGCGATCGTTATCGCGCAATGATTAGCGATTATTTTTGGCCCGAATTGGAACACATGGACTTGGATGACATGTGGTTTCAACAAGACGGTGCCACAAGCCACACAGCACACGTTACAATCGATTTACTGAAGAGTAAGTTTGAGTTGTCAAGTCCTTATTGGAAAACCCTATATAACATGATACAAATTTTAATTGAGTACCTATTTAAAAAAAAATAAGGATATAACTGCATTAAAAAACTTAAATAAATTCAAAAACACCTAAGCTTTGATTGTGGGTAATTTGATTAAGTTATCTTTAACAGTTTATATAAAATGTTTCTAATTTCTATATCTATAGAAATACATTAAGACAATAATTTACAAAAATATTACTTACAAATGGTACATTTTACAAACTTATCTCGTTTGAAAATTTTTTTGATATTAAGTTTTATAATTGAACAAAATTTAGAAAACTCAGAAATAATTTCTTATTTTCTAAGCAAAAAAAGTAAAACTCAAGAAATAAGTGTTATTTTTAATTTAAAAATTAAACTATTTTTGATAATAAATGAAATATAAAAAATAATCATTAAAATTAAATTTTTAAATAAGAATTAAGAACTAAAATTATAAAAAACCATCATCTATGTTTTTCCTTTTTAAAAGTTTTGCTTTCGGTCTAAAAATGACCGAAAAACGAATATTAATATTTATCCAATTTTAGGCCTAATCCGCAATCGAAGCTGAATACTCGGCGGAGTCTATTAATTTTCTATTAAAAGTTTTTTTTTTTAACAATTTGCTTTAGCTTAATTTTTGCTTAAACATTCACATATGTTTAATTGGCTACTCAATTTGTTCACCTTTTTAAATATTTCTCCAATGAGTGCCTAACTTGGAAGTCTACTTCATCAAAGCATTAAGAAAAGATGATTATAAATTCTTTTACAATTTCATGAATTTACAAAAACAAATCTTTTTCGAAACATGAAAGCTCTGAGGACGGTCGATATGTTTGTAAACATTAACACATTGTTGCTACAACACAAAAACCCATAAATGTTCAATTATTCACTCACGTTTGACAACATTGTTGAATAAAATAAACAAAAATAGAACAAGCTAAAACAACCTCGACACCAAATTAAGAGTAAAAAAAAAATAAAAAACATTGTTTTGGACATAATAAATACCTTTTAATAGTGCATAGTTGCTGGTACCATTCAAGAATCCTTCACACTCTTGCATATACGCCTTCCAGTCAATTTCCGTATACGGCACACGATTTATAATCAAAACATTTAATACCAATTCGGACAACAATATGAAAACGGTAACAATGGGCAAAGCAGCTGGATCGAATATAAGGTATTTTACAAATTGAAAATTTGCATATTTTCTATAAACTTTTTGTAAAAAATGTTCACTGTTAAGACGTTTATTGGCGGCTGCACGGACTAAAGCCGCTGGAGGTTTTGTGGATGGAGGCGCCATAACTGCTAGGCCGCGTTCTTTCGTTCACAAAACTTTTAAATTGGTCGCCGGCTACACTAAGCTGTGTAGATAGAAGTGTGGGATCAAAATTAACAGCAACAACAAAAACAACTTTTTAAACATGTTGCTACTTGAACAGCTGTTTCCATTTAGCAAACAACTGTCATTATAATGTACGTTCAGTGTTGGTGAAAGGTGTTGCCAATACTATATTTATTAAATAATTGTAACTTTTTGCAGTATTTAAAAATTAGTAACAAAATTTAATGGACATATTTATATTGCTATATCCAAGATTTTAGACAGAAAATTCTGTTATATGCAAGATTTTCCATTGAAAAATACTGTTATGCACAAGATTGTCTAAAAAAAATACTGTTATACACCGGAATTGTTAAATAAAATACGGATATACAAGACTTTTAATACAAAAATATTGCTATACAAAGAATTATAGTATACAGAAAATACGTTCTATTGAAATTAATGGTTATACAAAAGCTTTTTAATTGAAAATCCTGTTTTACAGATAACTGTATATTTCAAATAATGTTATACATATACCAAGATTTTCTATAGAAAAAACGGTTATGCTCATAGAAAATGCTGTTCTTTTTAAGAATTTATTTAGAAAATAATTTATCCATCACAAAAAATCATTCTGATTCTAAAGGAATCTGTAGATTTGTCCTGTAAACATAAAATACTGAAAATCGTATGAAAATATTAAATGTGTTGCTTTAACTACGGAGGTGGTGGTAAATTCTGTACTCTCTTTAAAGTTTTTTGATTTGATCTCTTGCGATTTACAAAAGTACTTGTTATACCCTTCACCTTCATGAGAAGTTTGTCATTCCTTTTGTAATTTCCACAATATAATTTTCCGACCCTATAAAGTATATATATTCTGGATCCTTATAGATAGCGGAGTTGATTAAGCCATGTCCGTCTGTCTATTGAAATCAATTTTCTGAATTCCCCAGATATCTTCGGGATCCAAATCTTCAATAATTCTGTCAGACATGCTTTCGAGAAGTTTGCTATTTAAAATCAGCAAAATCGGTTTCGGCCAATGTGAGACAACCTCCATAAAAATTTTATATTTTATGTCTATTTTATTGCAATATTTTGAAATATATTGCAGATAATATCATGAAATTTTGTATACGTTGTTTTTATGATAAAAGAAGAAAGTGTGCGGAAAATAATATGAATCGGTCCATGATTTCTCATAGCCCCCATACAAAAATTTTTCCGAAATATTTTCTCAATTATACATAAATACCTATAAAACTGAAATATCAATACAAAATTCAGCAGGAATAAGTTTCATGCAAAAAGAAATCGTAAAACGAAAATTTTTTTAGTTCGGTCCATGTTTGACTATAGACCCCATATAAAGTCCAATTCCAAAATTCACTTAAATACGTATAAAACAGATATAAATAATGTTAAACAGCTAAAATTTGACATAAATAATCTCTATAGGCAAATAAATTGTTGTACTAAATTTTATGGTTGTCGGCCCAGAATTGGTCATAGCTTCCATACAAGGACCACATCTGAAAAAAACATTCATCCCTATATATATTGTATAAATATCGGTACCGACTCAAAACGTTGCACAGATCATTTACATATATACAAAAATCATCCCACAAAATTCTGTAAATTTCAGTCTATTTTTAACCGAAAATCACTTTAATACGCATAAATCTCTTATAAATAAGGGTACCAATTCAAAATTTTACGGATCATTTACATACATGTCTAAATCAAACTGCTGGATTTTGAGAATATTGGTCCATATTTGACAATATCCCCCACACAAGGTCCACTCTCGAAATCCACGTTAATACTAATATATATCTTATATATACCGTTATTATGTTGAAATTCGACGTAAAATATCCTCATATGCATTAAAATAACTGTTCCAAAATTTAAGAAGATCGGCCCATAATTTGTCATAGCTGCCATATAAGAACCATTTCCAAAAAACAAATAAATTCGGGTCAAAAAATATTCTTTCCGGATTTAACCCATATTCGGTCCATATTTTATAATCATGATATATATCGTTGGAAAGGTATTTCTACTACCTTTTATTTAATGTATTACAAATTATCAGACACTTAGTAGTTCCCTATATATTTTCAACTTTACGGGCCCGCCCCCTCGAAAATAGGCGTGAGCGCCAACAAATTTTTTTTGCTGGCATCTTCTCTAAAGCCCTATTTGATGAAGTTTTTTTTTTTTTGAGCAAAGGCACTAAAACCGAATTGTTCCCCTTTTTATACCCTACACCACAATATACCCTATATTAGATTTATGCTGATGTTTGTAACGCCCATAAATATTTTTTCAACACCCACTTTAAAGTATACCGATCGGCTCAGAATCACTTTCTGAGTCGATTTAACGATGTCCGTCCGTCCGTCTGGCTGGCTGGCTGTCCATGTAAAGCTTGTGCGCAGAGTACAGGTCGCAATTTTGAAGATATTTCGATAAAATTTGGTACATGATACTTTTTCGGCCCAAGGATGGATGGGATTGAAACTGGTGGAAATCCGTCCATTATTTCACCTGGACCCCATACAAAAGTCCTCCCGAAATTGGAGTAGTAAATGAAGCTAAAGCACATCTACAAATTTCATGAATTTCGGTCCATAATTAGTCGTAGCTCCCATATAGGGTTGCCAGATATAAAATCGAAAAAAAAGTACAGATATCAAATCGAAGTAAAAACAGCAGTACAAATAAAAAAAGTACACTTTTTATTTAAAAAAAATCATAAAATTCAGTACATAAATGAAATAATTGATGTAACTAAGAACTAGGAAATTCAGTTTAACAATAACAATTCAATGAAGAAAATAATAAATATCTAATAAAAACAAAATAAGAGATCATATATATTTTTGTGTAATAAAAAATAACTTAAAATTAGTCAGGGGCCAAATTACCGCATTCGTGATCGAATGAGCTATCGTATCGAAAAATGATTTCGATATCGAAATTATGATAAAATGTACTAAATTTCCTGCTCGATATCTAATGCCATAATCTCAAATAAGAAAATTACGATCAATTTTACTCGATATCGAATGCGGTAATTTGGCCCCAGGTGTATTAGATTTTATTTTTAAAAAATAAAATAATTTTTTTCTATTCTATATTAAATGTTTTAATACAACTTAAAAAAATTATAAATATTTATCGCTTTTTTGGACTTGGTAAACTATTCCATTTTTACCATCTTCCGTTTTAAAAAAATTGCAAAATTCATTACAAGTGTATTCAAAATTTGTTTTTATTATTAATTCGCTTTCTACATTAGAAGTGTGTTTCGTTCCTTTCTCCAAAAATTGAACATCAAACTAAAAATTCTCTCGGTTGCCGCATTATAATGAGGAATTGAAAATATAAACATACAAATTTTTTCGAAATTGGGATATGATCCACTTTTTAGGAATATTTTCCATTTTTCTTCAACAGAATTTTCTTCCGGAATATTTTGAGCAAAAGTCTTTAAAGATATTGCTATCAAATAAGAAATTGTTCCTTAAAAAATAAAAAAAAGTACAGAAAGAAGTACAGAAGCTGAAAAAAGTACATTTGCGTACTTCTTTAGGTCTTATGCAGACAGAAGTACAATTAGTAAAAAAAAGTACGCGTACTTCTACATGCAGTACGTCTGGCAAGCCTACTCCCATATAAAGCCCACTTCCGAAAATCACTTAAAAGAGCATAACTCTTTTAAAAATGTTGCTATCCAAATAATATTGAACACAAATATGTTTCGTATATATACATATAATATGACGGAAGTTTATGATGATCGGTCCATAACTAGTCGCAGCTCCCATATAAGGCCCACTTCCGAAAATCACTTAAAAGAGTATAACTCACTCAAAAATAATATTTTTAATATTTAACACAAATATATTTCATATGTATACAAATAATACGGTACAATTTTATTATGGTCGGTCCATAATTAGTCGAAACTCCCATATAAGACCCTCTCCGTAATTCAATTTAACTTCCATAGAACTTTTAAAAGTATTTATATCGGGATAAAGTTTAACACATATAATATTTATATTCACAGAAATCATGACACTGAATTTTGGTCCAAAATAGGTAATATCTCCCATATAACGCCCATTTCTGAAAAACTGTTTTATATTTACATATTTTAGGTGTAGGCTATTATATGGTCGGGCTTGACTGACTATACTTTCTTACTTGTTTATACTCTGTTAAATTACACTCAAGATTATTATGAACATCAGACAAACTCTGTAAATTATGGTAGGAATTGGTAATTAAATCAATTAAAAATGGTGAAAATTAGACAAAATTTCAAAAAATTAACATAAATTATGGTGGTCATAAAATTGTCTTTCAAACAATATATCAAATACTAATAAAATTTGCACTAAGACTGAATAGAAAACACAGAATAAGGATATTCTAGTCCTATAACCAGTTTACTTTTTGTATTTCTTATTACGTTTAGGTGGAGGGTATTTAAGATTCGGCACAGCCGAATATAGCACTCTTACTTGTTTCAATTCCAAAGTAATATCACGAACAAAATTTTCAGAAATTTCTAAAAATACATATATTCCCAAGTAGGAAACGTATATAAAACAAGTAAGAAAGTATAGTCGGTCAAGCCCGACCATATAATACCCTACACCCAGTATATGTATAAAACAGTTTTTAAGAAATGTGCGCTATATGGGAGATATGACCTATTATGGACCGATCATCCAAAAATTTAGTGTCATGATTTCTGTGAATATAAATATTGTGTATGTTAAACTTTATCTCGATATAAATACTTTTAAACGATGAATGGAAGTTAAAGTTGATTACGGGAGTTTGATTATGGAAGTTTTGACTAATTACGGACCGACCATTATAAAATTAGGTGTCATCATTTCTGTATATTATTTGTGTCGAATTTTATTTGATTACCAATATTCTTAAGAAATTTATGATCGTTAAAGTGATTTTCGGAAGTGGGCCATTTATGGGAGCTACGACTAATTATGGGCCAATCATAATAAAATTGTACCGTATTATTTGTATGCATATGAAATATATTTGCGTTCAATACTATTTTGATACCAACATTTTTGAGTGAGTTATGCTTTTTAAAGTGATATTCGGAAGTGGACCTTATATGGGAGCTACGACTAATTGAGGACTGATCACAATGAAATTGTATCGTATTGTTTGTATACATATAAGACATATTTGTGTTAAATATTATTTGGATACCAACATTTTAAAGTGATTTTCGGTAGTGAGCCTTATATGGGAGCTACGACTAATTATGGACCGATCTGCACAAAATTGTAGATATTATTTGGCTTCATTTGCTACTCATTTGTGGTGGAATTTGTTTTAATACTTGCATAATTCAAACATTTATGATCGGTAAACCCCCATTTGTATGGGGGCCAGGTTAAATAATAGACCGATTTCCACCAGTTTCAATCCCATCCGTCCTTGGGCCGAAAAAATATCACTTACCAAATTTTATCAAAATATCTTCAAAATTGCGACCTGTACTCTGCGCACAAGCTTTACATGGACAGCCAGCCAGACGGACGGACGGACGGACATCGTTAAATCGAATTAGAAAGTGATTCTGAGTCGATCGGTATAATTTAAGGTTCGACCAATATTTCAGGGCGTTACAAACATTAGCACAAATCCAATATATCCTCCCCACTATGGTGGTGTAGGGTATAATTAGTACCAATAATTTGAAATACTAGAATTTTTAGTTTTTTAATGCTTATTGAGCGATAAGCAAGTAAATATAAAACATTAAAAAATGATTGTAGAATCAAAAAATTTCCGCAATTGCGTCTGGAATCTTGTTACAAGCGATATCTATTTTAATAAAAATAAAAATCAAAGTGTCAATAAAAGAACACTTACATACATCAAAAAATAGTTTTTGTAGCACTACACAAGAGTACAAGCAATATGGATACATTTAAAAATTTTGCTGTGAAATTAGTAAAATGTATGTATGTACCTACAGCTTGACAATTTCTATTTTAGCTTGTAACTTGACAAAACTTAAAATAACTTGTCAATTAAGCTCAATTAAGGCAATATAGACCAATATTTCAATGTGTCACAAACGTAATGACAAGCCCAAACTTCTTGGTGGAGGGTATACGGGTATACCTCTAGACGTGAAGCTGTTTATAGCACTAGGCCATATAAATATGTTTATAACAGTATACATACGATTATGTATGTACAGTGAAAGCTCCACTGGCGGACAGCTCAAATAGGCGGACATCTCGGCTAGACGATTTTCTAGGTCCCGTGAATTAGGTCGTATTTTTAGAACAAATTCATCTCCCCTGGACGGACGCGGACACCTGTTTTTCCAAAAACATCTCACATAGTGGGACATACATATATGTACATATATTACGATAGGCAAAGCTGAGGAAATTTTTGTATTTTGGTTCATCTCCTTTTCATTCTATGCACAAAGAAAACAGATTTAAGGAAAGAATTACATTTGTCTTTATTGATTGTGTATTTTTAGGTAAGTAGGTAGGTAAGAAGTCTGGTAAGAGTCACCTCACATCTTCACCCAGTGACCAATATGGTCCATTGCGATGCCTTGGATAGAAAAATAAGTAATTGAGAAAGTGAAATAAAAGCTAAAGTAAAAGACAGGAAGGAATATTAGAGTGTAAAGAGAGAAAAGAGAAGAAAGAAAAGAGAAACCTGACCAAATCCTACTCAAACATATGTCCACCACTTGTGCGACCAGCACCCAGTCTACTGTCGCGGAGCCAGGCCATTCCCATTACGAATCCCATTAGACTCTCCAGCCCACAGCTCGAGACATCCCCTAATTCGCCCAAGAATCTATTACCCAACCACCTCATCCTACTGCCCTGCAACCTGCAATGGCACAGAATGTGCTCAACTGTCTCCAGGTCATCCGGGTCCTCGCTTAATCTGCACATATCCGACAATTCGGATCCCATTCTCACCGCCATCCTGCCTATCATGCAGTGGCCCGTGATAATGCCCATCATGGTCCTAACGCAGACCCTACTTCTGCCCAGCAGCGATTCCGAATCGGACTTCCTAAGCACCGGCCCCAGCGTCCGTGACACTTGGCAGTCCGTCCAGTTTTCCCAGGCTTGATTGGTCGCACTTAGGATCCATTCCCTAATTCTTCCGTAATCCAACTGCCTCCATACGGTTATTCCCCTCTATGCCTGAGCCCATTCTTGCCAACTCATCTGCCATCTCATTGCCGGCGATGTCTGAGCCCTCCTACAACTCTCAACTAGCTTGGAGTTCACATAACAGCCCCGTATGGCCATAAGGGCCGCTGGCTGTCCACATATATCGTAACCTCCGAACCTCTGTCAATGTTGTCCCTCATTAGTTCCACGGCCCTCATGATCCCCAGAACTTCCGCCTAAAAAACACTACAGTCATCAGAAAGACTATATAACATTCTGATGTCCAGATCCTCAATATAGAACCCCGCGCCCGTGCCGCTCATCTTCGAGCTGTCCGTGAAAATAGCAAATCCATCATATAATTTGCGCCTTCCCGACCAGCTCTCCCTTGACGGTAATATCACCTCCGGCATCCTCCTAAAATCTACCCTAGTGCTCACATAGTCTGTAGAGCCAGGCGATCCCATTCAATATCCACCTGCCTCAATCTCAAACAGGATCCGCGAATGACCCTGCGAGTGACCCTTTAACAGTCCCAGCTCCCTCAGTCTAAGAATGCTTCTGGCTGCCATTCCCATCACATACTGCTCTATGGGCAAAAGATGAAGAATGACATCCAGAGCAGCTTGAGAAGTCCTTCTCATGGCTCCTGTTATGCCGATACCACCGAAGTGTATAGCCATCCCACCACTGACGGCCTAAGTCCCCAGCTCTTACCTATCGATGATCTGCAGGCATAGTAGGCATTGAGACGCTTTTGAAGCCTCTCCTGAGTGTCCCTTCCCCATGACAGCTTTCTGTCCAGGAAAACTCCCAGATACTTAGCACTATCTGATAGCCTAAGCTCTACTCCTCCCAGCACCGACAGCCTGAAATTTTCCACCCTGTACTTCCTAGTAAACAGAACTAACTCTGTATTCTCCGGATTGACTCCCAAGCCCTTCTCACTAGCCCAAGCTGACAGTTTGCCCAGTGCCCCGTGCATGATTTCGCTAATTGTCGGCAGAAACTTGCCCGATACCAATATAACTACATCATCCGCGTAGGCCACGACCTTCTGACCCATTCTGTCAAAAAGTCTCAGAACGACATTGACAGCCAAGAGCCACAGTAAGGGGGAGAGAACACACCGACGACACACGACGGAAATTTTAGGTCACCTAGTGCCTGCCCAACAGCCTCTATATTTAAATTGTTAAAGGCGCCATCTATATCAAGGAATGCCGCCAAGGTGTATTCCTTGTTTCGCAATCCTCTCTCTATATAACTCACCACATCATTAAGTGCACTCTCAACAGATCTACCCTTAAGATAGGCATGTTGAGCGCCACTGATAATGCCGGCGTCAATCTTTGTTCAAAGATATAGATCGATCAGTCTTTCCAATGTCTTCAAAAGAAAAGACGACAAGCTGATCGGTCTAAAATCCTTGGGTTTACAGTGACCGGATTTCCCCGCTTTGGGTATAAAAACGACCCTAACTTCCCTCCAACCTTTAGGGATGTACCCGTTCAGTACACAGACCCTAAACAGTTCCACCAACAGTAGGAGCGATGATCTCCCGATATTTTGTAGCATCGTCGAAAATATACCATCTGGTCCTGCCGATTTGTAAGACCCAAATGTATTGACCGCCCATGTTAATTTATCCATGGTGATCATGTCTCCCACTGACTCATCACCTGAGCCCGGCCCCGGAAAGGGGTCCTTATTCTCAACCTGCTTCCCCGCCCCAGGATCCACACACCCCGGAAAGTGAGTCTCCATAAGAAGGCATAAGGTTTTAGAGCTAGATTCTGTCCATGAGTCGTCCGGTCTCTGAATAAATCCCGGGACCGCTGGGTCCTTGGATAAGATTCTTCTGAACCTGGACATCTTATTTACAGATTCAACTGACTCGCTAAACTTGATCTACGAGTTCATTTCCGCTCTCCTAAAGTCCTTCTTATACCTATTGTAACCCAATCTAAAGTTACTCCAATCCTCTTCCCTACGCGTATATTTCGCCCTGTTGAACAATCTTCTTACAGTGGAGTATTCAACTCTTCCGTCCATTATCGTGGTTTTTTGCGTCTGCCCGGGAAGTTCAGCGGACAGGATCGCTCATAACTACTGGTTAATGCCTCTGTACAGGTGGCTACCAGTTGCTCCACCCCGGTCGGAGTCGACCTCCAATCATGTGTAACCCTAAGGTTATCTACCACCAATTCCGAAAAAGAATCAAAATTCGTCCTTCTCGGATTCCTATACGGACTCATTTTTAATCTCTCAAACACTAGATTAAAGGATAGACGACTATGGTCAGAGAAGGAAAATTCCAAAACCACCCTCCAATCCTTCACTAATTCCCTACAGTTCGTCAACGTAATATCTTTTACTGCCTCCCTATCCTTATTTCTGAATGTTGGCGTATTCCACCTATTACAGATATAGGGATTGTTAGCAATAATAAAATCAAACATAGACTCACCTCTTTTATTGATGTTGGCATTTCCCCATTGGGTATGGTGTGCGTTTGCGTCACACCCCAGTACCAGCTTCGAGCCGGTTCTGCCCGAATTATCCACCAACTCTCTTACTTTGTCACCAGGTGGATCAGTAGGCTAGTATGGCAAGTAGACTGATGCTAGTGCCAGGACCGTTCTGTCCTTGGCTTCTATCACGATCGTGAGGTCTCCACCACTGAAAGAATTGGACATAATAAATTTATGTTCATTTCTTGCCAATATACAAGTTCGTACCTTCTCATCGGTATGGGGTACAAACAATGTATAACCCGTGGCCTTCAATCCAACTACCCGGTTTTTGTTAATACAGGGCTCTTGGATTAAAGCCACGTCCACGTTGTTATCAATGAGTTGGGTTACTAGTTTGGTTGAGGCTGCTTCACAGTGATGCAAGTTTATTTGCACCACTTTCAGCCTCTTAGGGTCTATCATTTTTAGGAAACCTAAATTTGATAGACCCCAACCCGAAAACTGTAACCCCTCCCATCGATTTCAACGTCTTGAGAGACTCCTGGTCTACTGCGAACCTGAAGTCCCTACCTTGGTTCTCATTACAGCCCATTGAAGCTATCAACTTCCATTGTGCTGTAATAAGTCCCTTATTTTTAAACTTAATCAGATTAACATTGCGTATTGCGGTAATTGCCTGATTTATTCACCCCTATTCTGAGTTTCGATTACGTCTCCGCATTCAGTTACGCTACGATCGAAAATTGGTATTCCAAACAAAAACTGAATCGAAAGAATAAGAAGAAAACAACAATGTTTACAAAACCAATTTGTTGCTATGAAATGTGGAATAGAAACAACGAAATGAGCAAGTTTGTTACTATTTTAATAAACAAAAAGTCACAACAAGCAATAATATTAGGAAAATAAAAAAATTTGTGCAATTAATAAGGAGAAATAATAAAAATAAAATAACACAAAAGACTTGTAAATTAATAGGAATAAAATAGTAATAATTTTTGTTTGCAAAATATTTAAGTGCTAAGAATCCTGTCAAGCCGGAGGTAGTATTTTTAATTTTTGTATTTAAAGGAGAAATGGAATCCATAGCAGTGGCTTTATTGGTGGAAGAGGAGAACAACGTGACTTAGAACAGGTAAAGCTTGAAAAGAAAATACCTGAACTTCCTCTTTGGATCGTTTATGGTAGCCGCAAGCAATATCCTTGTTTACATTAAACTTGCCAGCTTTTCGTATTGCTCTAATGTCGTTGTTTTTGACATGGAAAAATAAATAAATAGGCTGCTTTTCTGTTTGTAGTGAAAGTAATTCAAAACACCTTCGTTCTACCATTACACATTTGTTTAGTCATGTTCTTTATTGCTGCATATCACCTCTTGATTGGCCGTACAACAAAAATTTATATAAATCACTTTTTAAACATTTAATACTTACATTTTAGAAATTAAACACTTTTTAAGTTTATAAAAAGAGCAATCGAAAAGCGTAGAAAAACGTAACTATGATCGTAATACACTAATTCGAAAGAAACGTAGCGGAATCGAAACTCTGAATACCAAATTTGCCAAACGGAGAAAATTTCGATTCGAATCGAAAGTCAGAATAGGGGTGATTGGTTTATGTATGTAATATGATGAAATGTTCATAGACAAAATCTAAATTGTGATTCCCCTTTTTTATTCTGGTTTATATAATAATTGATGGATGGTCATTAAATATGATGTCAAAGTTAAAAGTTAGTGTGTTTCAAAATCACAACATTAATGAATTTAGACAGCCACTATGAGGAAATGTGGAAAAAACGAGCAAGCAAACTATAAACAAACAACAATACAAACATTTTTTAGATCTTAATAATATGTCTTGCCTTTATATGTAATTTAATTAGCTACTCTGAATATAAATAAAAATATGTATGTACAAAAATACATATGTATGTGTGTATGTTGTATATGAATAGGGGAAAAATAAAAGTTGAATGAAAATATTTTTGAAGTTTGTTTTTTATCACAGTTATCGTAGTCACTAAATAATAAACAGGTAAATATGTATTTATTAATTTTATCCCGAAGTATTTTAACGAACTATCCTATGGACGGACATCTCCCCTAGGCGGACAAAAATGCCTCGATGGTCGGTGTCCGCCTATGGGAGCTTTTACTGTATATAAAAACAATGATAGTGCAAGTATAGTGTAACTTTTACTAATAGCTCTACAGCTGAGACAATTTAATTCTGTAGCTAATAAATTTTACAGAGTGTGAAACAACAACTCTCATGCGTATGAGAGTGTGAAAGAGAGGTGTTTTTTTTGAATAATATCGGTCACTAGTTATCAATTTCTATCATTGAAAACACACTACTACCGATGCATACATATATGTATACATATGAGTATGTACATATGTATGCATATAAAGTGGTGGTATCGTTATCAATTTAGCAGCTATTTTTGTAGTTATTGTGATTTTCATTGTTTAGATTTGAATGCACCCTTTTTAGTTATTGTTAAAATTTGTTTATAAATCAATAATGTTTTCATTTATGCTGCTGATAAGATAGAACGTCAATAATTTCGATTTTTTAGCACCACACACTGTCTGTCAGTGTAAAAAAAATGTTTCTTGGGTTGTTAAGGTACGGTCACATTTGGCAAATATCAAAATGATCTTGATAACTTTTTCCATTGATGTGAATAAACCTAAAAAAATGTAAATACATGCGGTTTTATAGAAATAATTTCTTAGCGGTCAACTATTACCTCGGTAATCATCATTTGGATCTTGTCGAATCATTTATTGATCTTGGAATCCTACTTGACATAAAATTAAACTTCATACTTACCTCATATAACTTTAACTGTAAACAAGGCCAGAGGTGTCCTTGCTTTTTTAAAGCGGTGGGTTAAGGAATTTTGTGATCCATACCTAACTAAACAACTGTATGTATCGCTAGTTAGGCCCATTCTGGAATATGGTTCCATCATATGTGATCCTTATTATGAGATTTATAATGAACAAATTGAGTCCGTGCAAAGACAATTTTTGCTTTTTTCTTTAAGAAGTTTTTAATACCCACCTTGTCGGTCGTATTATGTTAAATGTATGTTTTATGTTGAATATTGTAAATGGAAATATTAATTGTGAATATCTTTTAAAATTTGTAAAAATTAATGTTCCACGTCGTAATTCTTGATACTATAAGCCTTTGCATGTAAAATTCTGTAGTACAAATTATGCTGATGCAGACCCATCTGTTAGAATATGTAGACAATTTAATGATTTATCCCAATATGTTGATTTTGGTCTCAATTCTAGTACATATTATTAAATGTAAAATTATTGTCTTCCTCAATTGTTAAGTTTATTTTCTTTTTATTTTCATATTTCTAATTTAAGTAAAAATAAGTTTCTTTTGTTAATAGTCTGTAAGGAATTATATTCTTAGACTAAATAAATAAATAAATAAAAAGCGTAACCACTTGTTTCAGCACAAATTTGTTTGACGTTGTTTACTCTTGCAAGAGTTTTGCAAAATCAAACAGCATCAAATAAATTTAAACCAATTTTTTTGTTGGTTCATAGATTGAATCGTTCGCTGAAGTTATCCTCGTTTCCCAAAAATTCCCATTTGTCGTTGAGAGCTCTTTTTGATTCTTTAGCTTTTCCGGAAGATTGAGCTTTTTTCCGAACAAGCTCTTCATATCGTGCAAGTAGATTACAAAGCAAAAATTTTAAATTTGAACATTTAATATTCATCGGGTACAAACAAACCTTAAAACAAGTAAGAAAGTATAGTCGGTCAAGCCCGACCATATAATACCCTACACCCAGTATATGTATAAAACAGTTTTTAAGAAATGTGCGCTATATGGGAGATATGACCTATTATGGGCCGATCATACAAAAATTTAGTGTCATGATTTCTGTGAATATAAATATTAACCCCTATCGTGAATAAAAATTCCACATGAAATTTGTTCCCTTTTATATTTTTAACATTGAATTTAAATAGGAAAAATGTGAAAAGTGAACAAATTTCACGTGGAATTTTATTCGATATAAATACTTTTAAAAGATTTATGGAGGTTAAAGTTGATTACGGGGAGGGTCTTATATGGGAGTTTCGACTAATTACGGACCGACCATTATAAAATTAGGTGTCATCATTTCTGTATATTATTTGTGTCGAATTTTATTTGATTACAATCATTCTTAAGAAATTTATGATCGTTAAAGTGATTTTCGGAAGTGGGCCTTATATGGGAGCTACGACTAATTATAGACGGCTCACAATAAAATTGTACCGCGTTCTTTCATACATATGGCATATATTTGTGTTAAATATTATTTTGATACCAACGTTTTTGAGTGAGTTATGCTCTTTAAAGTGATTTTCGGAAGTGGGCCATATATGGGAGCTACGACTAATTATGGAGCGATCACCATAAACTTCCACCATATTATATGTATATACACAAAACATATTTGTGTTCAATTTTATTCGGACAACAACATTTTTAAAAGAGTTATGCTCTTTTAAGTGATTTTCGGAAGTGGGCCTTATATGGGAGCTACAACTAATTATGGACCCATCGTCATAAAATTCTACCATGTTATATGTATATGTACGAGATATATCTGTGTTTAATATTATTTGGATACCAACATTTTTAAAAGAGTTATGCTCTTTTAAGTGATTTTCGGAATTATGGACCGATCGTCATAAAATTGTACCATAATATATATATATGTACAAAACATATTTGTGTTCAATATTATACCAAGATTTTTAAAGCCGATTTTTGGCAAAAATTCAACTTGTGCGCCCTAAAACCTTATCCGAAAAATCTCAAAAATACTTTACCTTATAAGCTTTCAATTTATGCTGTAGCTCCCATGAAAATAAAAAAAAAATATTGTTTTGGGACCACCTAATGTACGTATGTACATACATATATGTACACAAATAATTTGGCCATAATTAGTCATAGCTCCCATATAAGATCTACTACCAAAAACCACTTTTTTCTTGGACCAGCGCTCAGGGGACGACCCCTACTTATGCAATGCATTGTGTTGGAACTAGGAAAATAGGATATGGGAGGGAGGATAGAGGGAGTAGTGTTTGTGAACATTTGACTTGAATTTTCCTATTGAAAGTGGCAGTGGCAGTGGCAACGACCATTAATCTTTTAAAAATGTTGGTATCCAACTAAAATTCACTACACATATTCATTTTTTTTATTTCCAAAGAATTTGTACAAGATTTTGTATTTTGATTTTCCATTGCTCAGCTCTCTTACAAATATATTCCGACTGTTTGTACCATTGTACAGAATAACGGTAGTTATGTTTAAAAAACAAATCACTGAAAAAATTAAAGTATTTTCATCAAGTTTAAAAAAAGCTTCTGTAGTGTGTCTGGATTTTATGTAAACAATGCCTTAATTTTAACTAAGATTTCTAATTTATATTTAGTTCATCCTAATGTTACATTTAACTTTACATAAAGTACATACATATGTTCAACATAATTTTCAATATTTACTTTTTAAAGCTATCAATAAAACAAGTAAGAAAGTATAGTCGGTCAAGCCCGACCATATAATACCCTACATCCAGTATATGTACATATAAAACAGTTTTTCAAAAACGAGCGCTATATGGGAGATATTACTTTTTATGGACCGATCATCCAAAAATTTAGTCTCATGATTTCTGTGAATATAAATATTATACGTGTTAAACTTTATCTTGATATAAATACTTTTAAAAGATTTATGGGGGTTAAAGTGAATTACGTAGAGGGTCTTATATGGGAGTTTCGACTAAATATAGAGCGACCATTATAAAATTAGGTGTCATCATTTCTGTATATATCAAACTTATTTGTGTTGAATTTTATTTGGATACCAACATTTTTAAGAAATTTATGGTCGTTAAAGTGATTTTCGGAAGTTAGCCTTATATGGGAACTACGACTAATTATGGACCGATAATAATAAAATTGTACCGTATTATTCGTATATACATATATGAAATATATTTGTGTTCAATATTATTTGGATACCAACATTTTTGAGAGAGCTATGATCTATAAAGTGATTTTCGAAAGTGGACCTTATATGGGTGCTGTGACTAGTTATGGACCGATCATTAAAAAATTCTACCATATTATATGTATGTATACGAAACATTTTTATGTTCAATATTATTTTGATACCAACATTTTTTAAAGAGCTATGATCTTTAATTGATTTTCGGATGTGGGCCTTATATGGAGGCTACGACTAATTATGAACCGATCTTGACAAAATTTGTAGATGTGATTTAGCTTCATTTATTACTCATTTGTGGTGAAATTTGTTTGCATACTTGCATAATTCAAACATTTCTGATCGTTAAACTCCTATTTCGGGACGACATTTGTATGGGGGCCAAGTGAAATAATGGACCCATTTCCACCAGTTTTAATCCCATCACTCCTTGGGCCGAAAAAATATCACGTACCAAATTTTATTGAAATATCTTAAAAATTTACATGGACAGCCAGCCAGACGGACGGACGGACATCGTTTAATCGACTCAGAAAGTGATTCTGCATCGCAGCAAACAATACAATAATGCAAAAACAACAGTTTGTTTTTGTTATATTAATCGAAAAGCCTATGTAGGCCAAAAATGATTACATATTTAAAACATAATTTTAACACAAGGGTTTATGATAAACTAAAATTCTAATATTAAAGTATTTAATTTTTCAAATTATATTTACTTCTATTTCTAAGCACGATAAGGGGTAATAAATTTTAGAAAGAAATTATTATCTAACAAAATTTAGTATCAACAATGACAATATCATATATTACTTCATGAAAAGAACAATGTTTCCCGCTATGATGGAAAAATTCCAAGAAGCTCAAGAAACTTCCAAAGTCAACAACGAGAAACTTCAAGCCAACAACGAAATGCTTCTAGCCGAAATAAAAACTAAATTTAAACCTGAAGTTTAAGAAACTTCCAAAGTCAACAACGAGAAGCTGTTAGCTGATGTTAAAGCTGAAGTTCAAGAAGGTTCTAGAGCCACAAACGAGAAACTTCAAGAAATTTTGGTAGCTATAAATGGCAGAGCAGACAAACTTGAAATACAAGTCGGCAAACTTGACAAAAAGCTATCCGAGCTAGAAATTGGCATGGAAATACAAGCCAAAGAGTTTGACGACAAACTGCTCGATATTGAAATAAAACTTAATAATTTTCAATGCAAAGATGGATTAGTGCGAATTATTCCAGAAACCTCTAACAGAATAAAGGCCCTTGTTTTGATGGCACCACTCCGTTCAATGTGTTCAAGTTCCAGTTTGATACAGTTGCCATTAGGAACATGTGGAGCAACGAGGACAAATCTTTGGAGTTAATCCTGGCCTTGAAAGGAAACGCGGCGGTAGTCCTTGAAATCGTACCAATGTGGAACAGAAAAAGTTATGACAACATAATGGATGCATTACAATGTAAGTATGGCGGTGAGCAGAAGAAAGAAACATACCATATGAAATTACGTGATAGAGTGCAGAATGACAATGATAGTCTTTAGGACTTTACGATGGGTGTTGAAAGTTTGGTGCAGCTGACTTATCCAGGAGAAAATCATCCCCTCTTGGGTCAATTCAAGATCGAGGCGTTTGTGAATGGCATTCGTGATCCTCAAAAGAAACATGCGGTCTGTGACACATCATTGAAGAAACCGTCTCATTTGCCCTTGCACAAGAAACGGCGACAATAATTTCTAAACCGCAAATATACAAGGATCGAAATATCTGCTGAAAATGAAAGGAATATATTGAATGATTTGAAAGAGGCAGTTGTGCAGACATTAAATGGAAAGCAAAGTAATGCTAAATTAAAATGTTATAACTGCGGTTAAGCTCGTCATAGTCAGCGAAACCGCAAAGCATATAGAAAGCGAACCAGATCTATTTCGCCACCAAGAAACTACCGGCAGGCAAATAATCAATTATCAATGATAAGCTGATAGCCATAGATGATAGTGCTTGTAGCCCTAGATTTATTGTAATTTTAATTATAATAAATTTTTTTAATAAATAAATAAGATAACAGCAATCTTACTGTTTGTGGGTACATTAGCGGTCGAAAACACATTTTTACTATAGACCCAGCAACATTGCAATCTATTATCAGACCCGACTTAGTAAAGAAAACAATTGAACCATTGAGCAGGGTAAGTTTACACACAGCTACTGGAGAACCTGTTACTGTCTATGGTAAAGTAAATGTAAAAATAAACCATTGCCAACATTAGCGTCAATCATGAATTTATTGTTGCCGACATTGTAGACGAAGTAATCATTGGAAATGTTGAAATAACCCTTGATGTTGGATGTGAAAATAAAGCCGAGGTAAAGGAAAGTGTCATCGATATACGCCTAACCCATATAGATTCCAGTGAAGATCTGTGGTCTGTTTGGCAAAGAAGTGACCTCATTTTGGCAAAGATAATATCAGCTGAAGAAGAATACAGAAAACCTACCCGCAATGAAATATCTGCCGAAAGTCCACTGATGAAGCAATATTGGGCTCTATGGAATAGTCAACAGTTGTTAAATGGCTGCGGTTACAAATCTAATTGTGACGACGGCCTCTAAAATAAAAGAAAAACTGAGAGAAATCGATAACATCTTGGTGTGAGAAAATCTCTAGAAAAAATAAAACAACGGTTTTATTGGATCGGTTGTCAACAAGCTGTAGCAGATTGGATAGCAAATAGCCCAAAATGCATAACAGTCAAGTCGTGATAACTTCAGCCGAGTTGTACTGGCTGTAACATATAAGCTCAAATTGCCTGGTGATTTGGAATATGGTGTTAAGGCTTCATCAGTAAATACAGACAATCAAAACATTGCCCAAGAGCAAGATGCCCTTAACGAACTCGATGAATTCGTGCAGAGACGAATTAAAAAGGAAGAAGTTTCTATTAATAAACATTGTTGTCTGTTATAAATATAGCTGAGCAATATGGCAATATATTTTCTTCAAACTACTTGACGCTTTTATTTTGCAATTAAAAGGAATCCGGTTTATTTAAAGGAAATAATTCACCGTTTTTAAAAGGTAAACACGTAACAACAAATCGGCATTACATTGCTATGAAAGCCGGATCTATGCATTGGAATTACTTAGGGATTATTAAAATAGGTCCAGCTGATTGGGCGACTAATCCTAATCTAATCCTTTGGAATTGTAGAGTTGAGCAATGACAGATGCTTTGATTAATAGTCTCAATCTCATCGAAAACCTTCCACATCCTAAAAAATCCTATATCTTATCAAAGAATGACTCGTTATCATATCTTCAGAGTTCCTCATTCTACACCTTAAAGGCATTCTAGTTTTTGGCATGTCCATTTTACAACATTGATTGTACTTTTTCTTTTAGAGAATAGTGATGCAGTTTCACCATATTTATCTTAATGGGGAAATCCCTATGGATTTCTCCAAAACAGTTTTAAATCGAGGTGACATTTACATACATATATACAAACATATGCCACACAATAGAACGTATTGGAGTTTCTGAAATTTAATAAAGTGACAATGTTGTTTCCACACTAACTTTTCGGAAACCAACTAATACAAGTAACTGAGTAAATATCTCTTATTATTAAAATTGTTGTTTTTGAAAAATTTTTAAATACTCACTAATATTTATAATTGACATTTCTTCTTGGGTAACCAATTTTAATCCTACAAAATGCTCCAGTTCTGCATTTTACTTGTGTAGATTCTTAACATATTATGTTTGATTGTTTGTCTCCTATAAATAGTTCATCTATTCCTACGTACAAACATACATAAATATATACATACATACATATGTATATATGTACATATGTATAATTTTATTAATATGTTTGTATGTCTATGCTATAAGTACAATTGCAAGTTATTATAAATCCCACAATTCCATGGCATAGTTCAACATGGTCTGCGTCTACGATGTGATTGTAGCGTTATCATGGTTCGCCGTCAATGATGCAGAGCTCACATAAAAACAACCAAACTAACAGCAACAGCACAGACATATTTTATTTTTCATTATACCAAAGCGGTACGAGGGCCATCTGAAAATAAGGTAAAAAATATAAGAGATGTCGCTTGTAGTTTTTAAATAAGAAGGATTTATGCGGGTTATTGGTTCCGAATAAGATACATACATTCGTGAAATGAGATCAATGTGATTATAAAAGATATATCTATTGGAATATTTCAACGATTTTCAGTGGACTAGAAATGTCATTACCGCTAAATAATTATAATTGTGCTAAATAATTATTATTTACAAATATTTTTAATACCAAATATTTATATTCAACAAAGATTATTTATGCCAAATGTTATAAAGCTAGGGCCTTTGCTTATAACATACATATCTAGGGCGGACGTACATACATACATACATAGCAAAATAATCTCATAATTTCTAAGATGTGTTACAAACTTAATGAAAAACAAGTAAGAGTCCTATATTCGGCTGTGCCGAATCTTAAATACCCTCCACCTAAACGTAATAAGAAATACAAAAACTACTCTGGTTATAGGACTAGAATATCCTTATTCTGTGTTTTCTATTCAGTCTTAGTGCAAATTTAATTATTATTTTATATATTGTTTGAAAGACAATTTTACGACCAACATAATTTATGTTAAATATTTTGAAATTTTGTCTAATTTTCACTATTTTTAATTGGTTTAATTATCAATTCTTACCATAATTTACAGAGTTTGTCTGATGTTCATAATAATCTTGAGTGTAATTTAACAAACAGAGTATAAAAAAGGGGAACAATTCGGTTTTAGTGACTTTGCTCAAAAAAAAAAGAAACTTCATCAAATAGGGCTTTTAGAGGAGATGCCAGCAAAAAAAAAATTTCGAGGGGGCGGGCCCGTAAAGTTGAAAATATATAGGCCTATATCTCGGGAACTACTGGGTGTCTGATAATTTGTAATAAATTAAATAAGAGGTATTAAAAATACCTCTCCAACGATATATATCATGATTATAAAATATGGACCGAATATGGGTTAAATCCGAAAAGAATATTTTTTGACCCGAATTTATTTGTTTTTTTGGAAATGGTTCTTATGTGGCAGCTATGACAAATTATGGGCTGCATATGAGTATATTTCACGTCGAATTTCAACATAATAATGGTATATTTAAGATATATGTATATTAGTATTAACGTGGATTTCGCAAGTGGACCTTATATGGGGGACATAGTCAAATATGGACCGATATTCTCAAAATCCAGCACTTTGATTTAGGCATGTATGTAAATGATCCGTGTAAAATTTTGGATTGGTGCCCTTATTTATAAGAGATTTATGAGTATTAAAGTGATTTTCGGAATGGGGCATACGGTTAAAAATAGACCGAAATTCACAAAATTTTGTGGGATGATTTTGGGATGATCTGTGCAAAGTTTTGAGTCGGTACCGATATTTATACAATATATATAGGGATAAATGTCTTTTTCAGATGTGATCCTTGTATGGGAGCTATGACCAATTCTGGGCCGACCACCATAAAATTTAGTACAACAATTTATTTGTCTATTACATTACATTACATTATTTATATCTGTTTTACACGTATTTAAGTGAATTTTGGAAGTGGACTTTATATGGGGGCTATTGCCAAACATGGACCGAACTAAAAAAAAATTTCGTTTTGCGATTTATTTTTGCATAAAACTTATTTTTGCGGAATTTTGTCTTGATATTCCAATTTTATAGTGATTTATGTATAATTGAGCAATATTTCGGGGAGATTTTTGTATGGGGGCTATGAGAAATCATGGACCGATTCATACTATTTTCCGCACACTTTCTTCTTTTACCATAAAAACAACGTATACAAATTTTCATGGTATTAACTGGAATATATTTCAAAATATTGCAATAAAATGGACAAAAATATCAAATTTTTATGGAGGTTGTCTCACATATTGGTCCATAACTCTGGTTGGCCTAAACCGATTTTGCTGATTTTAAATAGCAAACTTCTCGAAAGCATGTCTGAGAATTATTGAAGATTTGGATCCGGAAGATATCTGGGGACTTCAAAAAACTGATTTCAACATCCAGACAGACAGACAAACATGGCTTAATCGACTCCGCTTTTTAGATTGTGGAAAATTAGATTGTGGAAATTACAAACGGAATGACAAACTTATATATACCCTTCTCATGAAGGTGAAGGGTATAATAAAATATACGCTACTTTTTTGATGATGGATATGATTTTCCGAAGGCTTGATGTTCTCACTCGTACATTTCTGTACTGGAGTTTCTCCATAATCTTATTTTGTAAACAAGTAATTATACACGCATCAGATTATATTTCAGCCATTACTAGCTGCTTCTATGTAATGCAGATGGTTTGGAGCAGTCATTGAAAACTAAGGGCCTGATTATCGTTAACAACACTAAAATGTTTCATACGATCAAGCTTATAACTGTTATGAATCGTAATAGCAGTTTACAACATACAACATCAAAATACTTAGTGCTGTGAACGGTAATCGGGACGTAAGTAATTCTGTAATTTTGGTATGGTTGTGAGTGAAAACAAAAAAATATTTATCGGAGGCTTCTATATCTCTGTTACTAAGTTCTATACATATTGTGAGCGTCAATATAAAAATAAGGAACATAGACAATAATTAAATTTTAACGGAAAAGTATCAGATTTTTGCGTCAAAATAAAGTAAACGGGTATATAAAAAATATGTAAAACATTGTATTTAATATTTTATTTGTAGCCTTTTTGCCTTTATCACAGCCAAACATTTTCTTTGGTTGTTCTTTGGTATAAGTGGCTTCTTACGTGACACTTTAGCACTTTAGGCCATTTTGATGCAATATTCTTCTTACAGGTTTTTCAAATGTTTTCGTACCATTTTTAGTTATTTTTACAGTACTAGATGTTGGGTTTGCTCTTACTTCTTTATCATTGCTCTAACTTCTGGTGGGTTATTGTGTATTTCGATTCGAATCTAAAAGACTTTCGAAATTAAGTTCCGATAAGAAAACTGAATCTTATTATATAATACGTTTGAAAGATGTACAGAATTGAATTTACATTTATGGATAAAACCAAGTGGCGCCAAATCTAATCATGTTAAAAATTTCACAGCACTTTTAAAAATTGCTACACTTTCTGGTAAATATTAAAATTACTTTGAAAAACAATTACGTTAAAAAACATCAATGAATTGTGTTTTTTCATAAATTCAAATATCTATTAATTCGCAAGTTTAATTTAATTTATTTATTTTAATTGGCGTATGGTTATCAACAATATTGCTATAATTTTTTGTTTGTAAGAAATGTTTCTTAATATTTTTTTTTACTTTGTTACTACTATGAGACATTTATTATTATTTCGTTAATAATTTTAGGTTTCAATATTTATTTGGTTGGGGAGCTAATTTGTTGACATACATACATATGTAATTATTTTTCATGGTCCTGTCATCCACTTGATTAGAAACTTCCGTAACAATTAAGGAAGCCATGTTTGTGTTCGCTCCATATTTTTACAGATGCGCTCGACAACCGCACTAATTGCAAGCTAATCATTTTAAAAATGTGTTATAAAACAGAAACTATTTGGTCCTCCTTTGGTGATTGAAAGGCTATGTTTATTGCGAACGGACATCATCTTAATGTATTCGTTATAGATTGTCATACTTAGTAACTCGTATAAATAATTGTATAAGTTAAAACACAGTTTTTCTAAATTTAATAAAATACTTTTAAAATGTTTCTACTTCATAATTCAATTCATCTGCTTTTCACAATTGTATCGTTTTTGTGTCCTTTTGCCAAATGAAAGGCATATCAACTTTTTAATAAAAAATTTAAATTATTTTTTTTAGCTTACATTTTAAGATATTTCTTCACTTTCGCAAGGAAAATAGCATTCGAACGTATTGCTTTTGACACTTGTTTTCGTATAACTGCATTTACGAAAGTAATATTTTCCATATTCGTAAATAAATTTTCGAAAGTTCGTTAACAAATTTACGAAAATCGTACGAATTCGTAAATTTTCCCTTCGAATCGAAATACACAATAACGCTTTGGGCGTTTTGCACCAGGAAAATTTTCTACTCTATTGTGTTTGGTATACTTGCCTATAATTTTTTTTATTGTACAGTATCAGTTGATATTTGTCTTTCCATTGTAAATTTTTCACTACATAATGTCACAACCTAATCACTTTTAATGATAAATTATAAAACTTTCAATTATTATACTTTAAAAGAAAAATAAAAAGAATTGCCACTACTTTTGTAATGATAAGGTTTTTTGCGTAATATGGTGTTTAGACATGCATTTTTAATCGAGTCAATTATTGGTTAATTAAAAAGTGTTCACATATGCTCAATATTGCTAATTTAATTAGCGTTTGACAGCAGCTGACAAAAAAAATACATTTACAGTGCACTCGAGAACACGTCAACGCTCGTTTACGTCAACATCCCAAAACCTCAACCCTTTTTTTACATTACCTACTCTAAAATTTTATGAAATAAGTAGAGAGAAGTCTCTCTCCAAGTGTTGGAAAGAAAAAAAGCAGAAAAAAAAATTACAGATTTTTTTTAAAACGTCAACACCCGCGGTTTTAATTAGTTGACGTTTTCCCGAGTGCACTGTATTTGGTTCTATTATTATAATTTTCAGCCTAAAAATATTCTTTATTAATTTAAAAGCGAAGCAACTGCCATTTTAGTTATTACTAGTCACAGGGTTGTATTTTTAATTTTAACAATTAATAGAACAATTAACTCTTAATGAAGCAATTATCTTAATTGAAATTTTGTATGGATAATTGATATAATTAGGCGTTAATTAAAAAATGTCAATTAAAAATGCATGTGTGAACACCATATAAGGTTGATGCCACTGCTTACTTAATTTCAAAGTGTAAAAATTGGTATATTTTCACAACAAATTAATTAAATTTGTGTACATACCTATACGCTTTTTTTTTTTTTAGAATTCAATTCTACTTAAAAACCTATGTATATAGAAATGCAATATAGTTTTCTAATATAATATTCATTACATAAATATAATTAAACCTTTTATAATACCATATGTGGTGTTGACTTTATTTTGACGGTAACAGTATGTACATATGTACATACATACTCGTATATACCAAGTGAAAGGCAATCAAAGGGATTTCCATGATATAAATCGGATTTTTCAACAAAAACATTGTTACGTTAAAAAACAAAACAAAACAAAAAATTTATATGAAAATCATTAACTATTTTGGAAAGATTTTATTGACTTTGTTATCTTTTATACATTTATCATTTTGATAGTGAATTTTTATTATTTTGATGCGTACACGTTAATGATATTTCAATATGCTCCTGTTAAAAAGTAAAGTTCTTGTTGACAAATCCGTTACAACATATTATTTTTTTTCACTGTTTTTTAATATCTACTTTGTAAATTGCTTTTATAATTTAAAGGCTGAACTCGTACATTACTTGTACTAAAAATTAAAGACAAACAGCAGCACAGTCAGCTTAAAACATGGTGAAATAACTCTACAAGGTGGTGTTGAAACGCCAGCTGTTTTTTTTTAGTCATGTTCGTTATGTCAAACTTTATATACATACATATGTATGTATGTATGCTCAAGTTGTGTTAAAAAAATAGCAAACGTATCAAGTTATACAAAAAAAGTGAAAAAAAACAATTGTCCATAAATTAAATGTTTCATAAATTAACAAATTTATAAATTATTTTTATTTTCATCTTGAAATTAAAAAATTGTATGTATGTATTTATTTTTCCTGCAAAAATGTTTGTAAACAATAACCAGTTGTTTTTGACATTACCAACATGAAAGCAAAAACAAAAATACCATGTTGTTTCTGTTGCTTTTGTATTGTTGTAATATTGCCATCACCTTATAGAGTTATTTCACCATGGCTTAATACTTTGAATACAACAGTCACATGCACATATCAAGTAGCAACAAAGATTGTACGAACATTAACAACAGTACAAACCATAATAATAATAATAACAACAAACGAATAAATAAATACACTCACTGAACGAACACTATGTAGACTGAACTGAACAGACTTGAATGTTGTTGTTGTTTTTTATACCCCACACCACTATAGTGGGGAGGATACATTAGATTTGTGCTGATGTTTGTAACGCCGTAATATCCGTCCGTCCGTCTGGCTGGCTGTACATGTAAAGCTTGTGCGCAGAGTGCAGGTCATAATTTGCAAGATATTTCGATAAAATTTAGTATCGGAAATTTTAGTAAAGACCGCATTATTTAACCTAGCCCCCATAGGAATGTACCTCCGAAATTGGATTTACTGGTCATAAATGATGAAATTTATGCACGTATACAAACAAAATTCGCCACAAATAAGTCGTACAGGAGCCTTATCACACTTAGAAATTTCTGCAGAATGATCCATAATTGACTATAGCTTCGATACAGACCCCACTTCCGAAAATCACTTTAAGAAGCATACCCCTCTTAAAAATGTTGGTATCCAAATAATATTCAACACAAATATGTTTCATATGTACACAAATCATTTAGTCCAATTTTGTAATGGTTGGTTCATATTTAGTCATAGCTACCGTATAAGGCCCACTTCCAAAAATCACTTTAACGACCCTAAATCTCTTACAAATGTTGGTATTCAAAAAAAACAACACAAATAAGTCTCGTATATACAGAAATCATAATACCACATTTTATAACGATCGGTTCATAATTAGTCATTGCTCACATATAAGACACTCTTCTGAAAATCACTTTAACATGCGTAAATCCTTTGAAAGGGCTGATAGATATCAAGGTAAAATTTAATGCAAATACTGCCCATTTCCGAAAAACTGTAATTACTTGCATACTAGGTGTAGGGTATTATAGGGCCGGGTTTGACCGACTACATATACTTTCTTACTTATTTATTTTTTATTATTTTGATTACAAATGTTGTTGGTGTTCGTATATGGAGAGGCCTGTGTAAGAAGAAAACAAACTGCAAAAAAATAAAAAAATTGTATTCACAACAACATTTCAGTTGAAGTTTGGTTACGGTCGGTTGTAGAACGTGGTGTATGTGCGTTACGTTTTCGTTTTTTTTTTCTTGAAATTTTTGATTTTCGTTTTATTTTCTAATAAAATTTTAAATAAATTTATTTGAACAAAATAAAAAATATTCTAACTTTGCCAAAGAAATAACAACAATTGAATGTAGGATATTGTTGTTGCTTGTTGTGTACATATATACAAACATACATACATACATATAGTGACAAATAACAAAAATTATGATTTGACTTAAATTTTGAAATAAAAATCTGACGAAATATGACAAGAAGTATAAAATTAGATCCGTTTAACTTAATTAGAAAATACCTAAATTTAATATTGTTTTGTTTACGTTAAGTGCTTTTAAAAATATTGTATACATAGGTATGTGCCTACATACATACATATATTAATTATAAATGTGTTGTGTACTTTATATTTATTATTTGTTTACCAAAATAAAATAAAAGTAAAAGCCTAAAAAATGCAAAAACCCAGTGTAAAACAGAGAAATAATAGTGGAAATTAAAAAATGAATTTGTTTTATTTTCTTTTTTTTTTTGATGATGGTATAGGTACCTATTTCTCTTTTACATATTCATACATATGTATGTTTTGTTAAACAATTTGTAAATCCCAACAATATAATATGTAAATTTTATTCTACTGCGGCTATTTTCGTTACTGCTAGAAAAGATAAACATTTTTATTCACATAAAAACATACATACATACATACCTATGTACATAAAAAACGTTTTATCAACATAAAAATTAAAATGTTTTAGGAAAAACTACAAAAATCTTTAATAGTTTAAAAGAATAACCAGAATGTTAACAAATAGGATGTACCTACATACATATCTAAATTTATCAAACAAAAAAAAAAAAAAAAATAATAAAATTTTTAAACCCATTCATTGTCTATAAAAATCAACAAATCCAGAGCAAATTTAAATTTTAAATAACTTAAATAAATTATTTTAATGTATTTGCCGGCTTTAATTTTTTGCTTTTATTTTGTATGTATGTATGTATTAATACATATGTATCAGACATTGTGTATGAAAGAACATTAACAGTAATAAAAACAACATCCACAAACAAATAAAAGGCGAAAACAAACTTCTTGTCAAAATAGAGCAGAGGTCTGTCAGTCAGTTTGTGCGTCTGTCATTTGTAGCCTGTTGAATGTAGAATATTTTGTTTTTGGAATAACTTCTTGTGTTTTTTTTTCGTTCCAAGACAAAACAAGTGAAATTGGAGCTGCCAGATTAAGTTAATTAGTTCATTATTTAACAGATTGTTTGGATTTACATTCTTACAGACAAAAAACACCTTTCATTTGCCTGCAAATAACGCGACTAGTCCATGCATGCATGTAAAGAGGAGTAGGAGTACTCCAAAACTACTCCAAATATATGAAAAAGGTGGTCGATTTAACATTGCGATGTCCTAGGATTGGACCATATAACCCATCGGAGTAGTCCCTAAACTACTCCATGCTTCTACTCCATGGAGTACTCAAGAGGGTTAGTTTTAAACAACAACAACTCAATATGCAATCGTGTTAACACGAAACCATGTCGTTTAACTACAAACTCTTGTTTAACTATGACTTGGTCCATGACTGCATTACATTGGACCATGTTGTAAGTAGTCCATTTCATCTAAAACGGATCACGTAGACCAATATTATTTGCATACATATGTAATACATCATATTACGTATGTATACATATATGTACATATATTTTCTATGTACGTGTACGGAACTTAGTATAATAACTATTAACTATATTTTAATTTCACTTGAATTGATGATTGCTTTAACTCACATAATTCCGAAAGTATTTCCTATCAGTTGCATGTTTCGTCCACGGAAAATTGATACCGAAAAGTCTGTAGGTATGTAAATGTTTCTCAATTCCATATGGAATTTTATAAATTACAATTGGAAACTTTCCAATTTGAGATATTAATTCTCAATTTCCTTTGGAAATCTTGCTGTTTCAAATTGAAAATTTCCATTTTATTTCGTAGGTACATATATTTCTCAATTTAAAATTCTTTTTAATAATTTCGCAGTTTTAAATTAAAATTTGCAATTATATTTGGAACTTGTTCAATTTAAATATGAATTTTTTGCAAGAGAAATATTAAACATTTTTATTTCTCATTCTTTACGGAACACAATGCAATCTCATAGGATTTGTTTTAGTTTTGTCTGGTAACCTTAGTTTTTGCTCTGTTAAAGAGATTGGCAGAATCTAAAATGATTTTGCGAACACATTAGAATTTGAAATATTTTAATATATAATAATTAAAACAGATAATGCGAACAGTAAACAACAAATTCAGTCAAATAAATAATATATTCTGCAGTACCACTTGAATTATGAGTTTCAGATACTCGTATGTATAAAATTCAAAATTTTCATACTCACACGATTTCTACAAACATAAACTGTGAACTAATAAAATATAATAAATTTTCATTAAAAAGTGTTAACAAATTTATGTAAATAAATAAAAATATTTTAAATATTTTTCTCTCTTTCTTCTAGACTAGTTGAATTGTGTTGTATGTACATACATATGTATATGTTCAGTGTTTTGATCTAATCTGATTTTCATAAGAAAAATAAAAGAAAAATTTTGATAATTTTTTTATTATAAATTAGAAAAATAAATGTTTAAAAATAACTATTTACTAAATTATTACCAATCAATGCTGTTATTAATTCAATACAACATAAAACAAATTCAAGGTGGTAAGTTAATTTTTGTATTTCATAAATTTACAACCGATCGATTTATTTTTTTTTAACATTTATACGGCTTTTTAATCTAATAATTGTGTAATTAGAGCAAGCAGCTTTCAGTTTTAAGCTTTAAAGCTCAGATATATATTACTATATCTCTACGATTTCTAAACTTTTAAATTATATACATACATATATATTTTCCGGATCGGTTTACAAATCGTAGAGATATAGTATATATATTACTATATCTGAGCTTTAAAGCTCTTTAACATCAACAACATCAAAAACCAGAGTTATGGACCAAGATGTGAGAAAACCTCTACAAAAATGTAATATTTCTTTTATCAATTTTTTTTAAATATATGTATTGCAAATAATGCCATGACATTTTGTACACATTATTTTTATGATAAAAGAAGAAACGGTGAGGAAATTAGTAAGAATCGGTCCATTGGCTCTATACAAATTTCTTACCGAAATATGACTCAATGATACATAAATGCATAATACAAAATTCAGCAAAAATAAATTTCATATAAAAAGAAATCGAAAAACCAAATTTTGTTTAGTTCGTTTATAGGTACATATATAAATTGTTGTACTAAAATCGCTTCAATACTCATAAATCTCTTATAAAAGTAATGGTACCGATCCAAAATTTTACACGGAGCATTTACATATATGTCAAAATCAAACTGCTGGATTTTTAGAATATCGGTCCATATTTGACTATATATTCTATATAAGGTCCAATTCCGAAATTAACTGTAATATTATTTTTATTTAAATTATAATTTTCAAAATTTAGTATACATACATACATATATACATATCGTCCCCTCAATATAACAATAGCGTATAATTTTTTTTGGCGTTTTGAGAAAATAGTGTTTAAAGTTTTTGTCAAATCGGATGTCTAACCTCAATATCGCGGTAAATAAAAATTCTTCATATTGGATTTTTCGGCGAATACATAATACCGTTTCTTGTCTTTAAATTGATCAAATTTTTTTCTACGCATCCTTTAAGACCATAATTATGCCATTCAAAGCGCAAGTCCTCCATATAGGTTATTTTATGTTTTAAGGAATTCGTATGATGTATCAGATACACTATTTTATTTTGTATGGTATACGCTGTTTTATTCAATAATTTTACGGTATTTTTATTAAAATATTTGATCTCAAAAAATATCAATTTGTAATATTATAAAACAGTGATTAATTCATAGTTTTGTTAATAAAGTGGCACATATTCATTACTTTCCAATTTGGGTTATTATAAAGAAAAAATTATGACAAATTAAGGTATACATTGCGTAAATCAAAAATAACTAAAAATTCATTCGTCTTCTCGGCTATATCTGGCTCATCTAAACAATTTCGTTTTTTTCCACCTTGTAAGTTAAAAAAAATGACTGCGAGCCACGAGGAATTACATTCTTTTTGCACAAATTTTGGTCGGAATAAAACTATTTCTCAAACAATAGTGTTGTTGTCAACTTGGTACGTTTCGCACCATTTTTAGTGCTTTTTTAAATTTTTGGTGCGAAAAATTCTTTAGTTGGTGCGCGGTGCGCTTTTTTTTAAATTTTGGTGCGCTTTTTCATTTTTGGTGGCACCAAAACAAATTCAACACAACTTTTTGTTTCAGTGTGAGAAAAAATCTTTGTACAAAAATTACTCCTGTTTCATTCAGTACCATTTTATTTAATACTGCAAAATTTTTTTTACAATCAATTTTACTGGCCAGAAAGTAATAGAACTTCTGTTTATTAAAGAAATATATATAAAGTTCTTACGTGCATACATAAAATTTTCAATAATTCTCTTTGATGTTACAGAGCCTCATTGTTCATGTGCTTATCCGTGCCGCCATTTTAAAAAAAAAAAACAAGAATAACCTTGGTACTTTTGCATATGTATGTCATAAATATCCCTGCAAAAATCTGTGGAGTACGTGGTCCATTGTAGCTAAAATGTAGTGACTACTACAAATCAGAACTTCTTGTTACAAGACAATTATTCGTGCTTTAACGACCGTAATCGTTGTTTAAAAACATTTGATGTAGTTACGTTACAAGGAGTAGTTTTGGAACTAGTCCCGTGTTATGCAAAGCTGGATTATTTGGTTCAGTCCTAGGACATCGTAATGTTAAATTGACTAGTTTTTTCAAACAAATGGATTATGTTTGGAGTACTCCTGGTCCATTGTGGAGTAGTCCATACATGCATGTATGGAGTACTTGCGTTTTTTGCAGGGATGTGGATACACAAACATACATATTGTATGAACATTGTATGTGCACACAAAAAATATGTAAAATTCAATATAAACATTTTAAATAAAAAAAAATCTAAAGTTGGTGCGTTTTTTTTTCTAATGGTGCGTTTTTTCTCTATTTTGGTGCGTTTTGAAATTTCAAAGTTGACAACGCTGTATATTATTGTAAGCTATTTTATGAGTTAAAGTTTTCATAAATTGTATTTTTTTCTACAGGCTAAAATGGAGTATGTATAATGCGTATACACTATTATTCTTTTAACAACTTTGGAGTGGCAATTTCAAGTAAAATAGCGCATATGAGCTTACACATTTATTGAAGGTACAAGAAATTATACACTATTTTTTCCAACGACATTTTGACCCACTTTTTGGAAGTAGAATTTAACGAAATGTTGACCATAAAAAAATAATAGCGTATGAGCACACCGGTCTATGGCCGGACCGGGTTATTCGAATAATCGAGGAAAATATATATTTTTTTTAGATACTTATGCATATTTAAGTGAAAGTGGGCATCATTTTAGGGCGCCAATGGTCATCGTATTTAGCGGTTAAAAATTTAATAGTCTGAATCATTTAGAAGACATAAAGTGGAAACTATTCTTTTCAGTTTAAGTTTTAAAACTGACAATTTTTTAAACAATTCGGAAAGTGTTTCTATGTCATCTGGGAAATAATTTGTATGTACATATACTTTGCGTCATTTTGATTTGAATTTGCTCGATTCGATTTGCGTCGTTATGTTACGGTTTGCATCAAATTTGTCGATCAAATATTACTATTTTGAAACCAAATAATAAGAAAACAGTAGAAATATATGTAAAAAGGGAATTAGATTATGGTCGCCATATATTTTGGGTAAAATGGGCAGTCGTGAGTTTTTGTTCATATTCCATGGGTCGATTTATCGGATTTTTAATTCCAAAATTCAAATGACTTTTTTCTTTATTTTGTACTTTTATTTACGGAATAACAATAAGTTTTTCAAATCTTATATCTAAAAAATTTCAATTATTAGTCCAGCCAGTGCCGTACGAAAATTGTTTAACCAATATTAAGTTTTATGTATTAAGTTGGCTTTCTTCCTTCTTGTCTTCGGTCCAGATCAGCTGTATCCCTTCTTCTTAGTCGAATATAGCCACTATTATTTAATATGTGCGGGCTAATGGGTTTGGGTGTACTTAAAGCTTTTTTAAGTGTTTTTCTTCATTTTTTTTTTTGGATCTCAGTTTTTACCAAAGACACGTTTAGCGGTTTACGAATATTCGAATTTTTTATATACCAGGGGGCAATTGTAATCATTCGTAGCAATTTTTTTTGGCGTCTTTGAATTCTGCCTACATTTGAAGCTGAGGCCGTTCCTCTCATAGTTGTATTCCATAACACTATATAGGTTTTATGATTGAGTTGTAAATTAAGAGTTTGCAATCTAAACTTAGTTTAGAGTTTCTGCCAATGAGCCAATTAATTTAAATTAATCTCAATTTCATTTGAGTCAATTTTGCATCTATGTATATGGGATTTCCATGTAAAGCGACGATTGAGGTGTATACCAAGGTATTTAACTTCGGATTGTTGTGTTCTTACTTGATTATTGATATACATACATATGATTTTGTAGGTAGCGAGATGCTTAGAATCACCAAATGTAGATGTGTAAGTACGATTATTTGTTGGCATATCAGATGTATATATCAAGTATAAGGATGCTTCCTTGAGGTACTCCTGGTTCAATAGGGGAGATTAAAAAATCTAATTCTTTTAGCTTAAATGTTCAACCAGTTAAGTGGCTTTCCAATAGCTTATGTCAGTTTACGGGTAAATTTAGTTTCAACTTGTGTATTAGACCATCATACCAAACTTTATCAAACGCTTGAGAAATGTCAATAAAAAGAGCGGAACAATATTTTTTTTCTTCAAATGTTTTTTTTTGATAATATTGACAAGTCTATTTGTTTATTCGATAGTACTGTGTTTTCTTCTAAATCCAAATTGATGATTCGGAATACAATTGTTTTCACTTAAAATCGGGTATAACTTGTTCATGAGCATTTTCTCGAATAGTTTCGATATATTTGACAATTGGCTGATAGATATAATAGATATGACTGATATTAGATTCTATTTTTGTGTAATCTTTACCCGGCTTGGGTATAATGGTAACCAGTGAAACCTTCCATTCTGGTGGATAATATTCAAGGCAAAATACCTATTGCTATTTGGGATAGCATCTTATTACTGAATTTGTCAAAACCAGGTACTTTCTTAGAGTTTAAATCAATAATAGCCTTTTCGATCTCCCGAATTTCAAAATTGAAATAAGTGTATGTGATATATTGATGGTGGGTCCGTAAAGTTATCTGAGGCATTCGGGGAACGTATTCCACCTTTATCTATAAGGATTGATATAATATTGATATATAATCTATAGTGTCGCAATTTAATATTGTAGGAAATACAAAATAAAATATAACCTTACCACACTTCATAAAGTGTATAAAATTGTTAAATTTTCTGGATTAATAATTAATTAGCTTTTTATTCATACATTGAAATGTTGGGATTTAAAAAAAACAAGAGATGTTAATACATATTAATATAATTATTTAAGTAGTATTAAACAAATTACTTGTTTTACCATTTATACATTTCAAATTAATTTAGCTTTGTGGAGGTGTAAATCTTACTGAAAAAGGCATCATTAATAAAAATTAAAAAAAAAAAAAAAAAAAAAAAAAATGTTGGCTCTTTTACATATGTATATATGTATGTATATGTATATACATATGTACATAGTACCTACACACAGCTTCAAAAGTGTGTATGCACCAGTGAATTTTTTGATTTTTTAAAGATTATGAAAAGCATTATAGTTCAACTTAAATTTTTTTTCATAACCGAATCTATTACTCAACCAAATATCCAACAAAACGAAACTTTTAAATTTCAATCGATGAATAGATTTTAGGATTTACATTATCTTAAAAAAATCAAGTAATTTGTTGTGTTTACTCACTTTTGAGGCTCATAGTATGTATAAGTCACAAATAAAAATTAATAATTAAATTTCTGTTTTATACCTAAGTACCTATTATGAATGTCTAGCTTTTCAAATTTATAGTAGGTACCTATATACATACATATTAATTTTTAAACAATATTCGATATAGGTACATATAGAATATAATTTTGCAATTCAAACACATTGTATGTATTCGCATTTAGTTTAAATTAAAACCCTTTTTTTGTATTTTGATTGAATATGTTTACTTACATACCTATAAAATTTCTTCACTTGACCTTGGTTAACATTAAACCGATTAGATTTTATTTTATTTGTATTTTAGTTTTTTATTTTGTATTGAAGCAAAATCGTATTGTTTTTATGTTTCTCAGTACATTTATATAAAAGAATATAGGTATATGTATGTACATATGTATACACACATGCATTTGTTTATACAGTTATGTTTTAAAGAATAGAGTCAGAAATTTTAAATATTTTAAACAAATTGTTTGCGATTTTTTTACGAATTTTAAAGTCCAAAGATTTCCTAGTTTTGACAACTTTTGTCGATGTTATGTTCTTGATGAAACAACACTGTCAAAACATTTGTTTGCTCAAGTATTTTTTTTTAAACGGGGTGCCTTCGACTCTACTTAAGTGTTCGCACGTAGTGAACTACCACGTAAACCAACTATGTCTCTCATCAAATGACATATTCACACAAAATGACCGGCATTTCTAAAAAGCACAAAGAGCACATCATTAACATATACATATACAATTTCGACATGTTTTCCCCACACAGATGAACATGAAAAAAGTTGTGTCCGTAATTCTACCGCCATTTTGTTATTTTGCGTACAAAACGATTGTTCGCCAATACGAAGGGTACAAAACCAGACTCTGAATAATTAATTACTTTACTTCAAACACAGAATTTTATAGAAATTCATTACAGATAATATTCAAGTATGTACATACCTATTTGTTTCTATTTTTTTGTACATAACTGCCCATAAATAGGTTTATATGTATGTATAAGTGTTGGTGTAATTATGATTATCTGTGATTTGTTGCTAAGTAAACAATGTTGAATACAACAATAACAACAATAAAAAAAACACACAAAATGTAAATAGATACGAGTGGAGTACTAAAATTGTGCCCATATATTGAAAAATAAACACAAAGTACCATATACATGTGTTTATTGTTAGCTAGAATGCAAAACAAGGCAAATAATAGAATTTTAGAAATTTAATTTGCTTGAATTCGTCGGTGTTTTCACTTTGTACACTTTACATAAAATCAAGGTGATTTTACATTGGAGGGGATTTAAAACATATTAGTTTCACGTCGGCTAGTACAGCTGAAAATTGTTCAAATTTGATTAGGGTATTTAGTAATATATGTATAGATATGTACTTGGAGAAGTGATGTAAAACTTTCCTTCTATTTCAATATGCAATTCATGTGGATCAAGTCAGAACCATTCGATGCTCGTGACGAATCTGATTAGATTTGGTTTCCATTTTCGGTAAATAATAAAAACAATTTGTCGTAATCCAATAATTCAGTCTTAACTACCAATCAAATATTACCAGAAGATTCCTTGCCAAAGATTATTTTCAATATTCTAAGGCATTGTTCACATAAAATCTGGTCGCATGAATGTTTAATATAATGTTATCATACGATTTTGGACTCCAAATCCATACGTGTTATTCATTGCTTTGGTGTTCTTCTAAGAGATATTCAAAGTTCAAGCTCATTAGAGAACTTGATAAAATGTTCAGCAAATAATTATATATTTCAGTCTGGAACATATTATTATTATGAAATTGGTTTCTATTAAATCTGTTACAATAAATGTCTGCTAGTGTACTAGTGGGTAACATACATAGATATGAGTGTAATAAAAATTGTTATTTCTCTGCGAAATGATACCTTTTTATTGCAATGAACATATGAAAAGCAGAACAAAAAAAAAAAAAAAATGCAAAAATAGGAAAAGAAACCAAACAAAATGTTTGTAGAAAGTATGAAAACCTGAACAACTGACGGAAAATGTGCATATTTACATTGTATTTATATACAAATGAACAAACAAAAAGTAACAAATTGAGGTGACTGAACTTGTTGAACCTTAAACAAAATGTTGCACAAACACTCGAGTACGTTCTATGAGCAGCAACTATTAAAGTACTCGTACGTTTTCGTTTCCTCTTGGCCATCGTCAGCCACAATAACCTAGCGTTTATACATGCGAGTAACAGTTCGAAAAACTCAATACACTCACATTTTTTACTAATACACTCACATTTTTCGCACTTGCAGAGCTACTCGCAGCTAAATTTGCTTACGAGTGAATGCTTGACACTCTCATGCCAGTAAACGTCAAATAAAAAAAAATAATGTTGCCATGTATATTTTCCAATGAATAGAAAATGGATAATATAATATTTATAATGAAATTTCAGTTTGTTTAATGAGTGATTGTAAACGAAGTTCTTTCAAATAATATTGATAACCAAAATGTTTTAATCTTGGAGAATAAATATCATTAAAATTATAATAATTATTGTTAATGAAAATTTTCCCTCATGAAACATTTTTATGTGATCAACTGGCAACTCTATTTTTCAATCAAAACAAAAATGAAAGTAAAATTAAATTTAAAAAATATAATAAAGTTAATTAATTTAAATCGTTCCCATCCTCTTCTGTGGGATATGAGTGATAAAGCATATAGGAGGAACGATTTGAAAAGCAATGCCTTCGAAGCAATTGCAAATCAAATGGAGCTGCCGGTAGAAGTTTACGCTTTGACAACATTTTGAATGCTACTTGCAAATGATTCGAGTTTTTCGAATAAGTTTTCGTATATAATACGTACGCAGCACTCGCATGCAAGTACTTGCATGTGTAAAGGCAGGGTAATAGAAAAACTGCAAGCCAATCAAATTTTTTGGCTACATGCAGAAAAATAACTATGCAATAATTTTAAAGGGGTGTTTAAATCAACTTTCTTTTCTATCGAAACTAATTGTCAGCATTTTTAAATTCATTATATTTTAAAAAATATTAAAGATTTCCTTACAACAAATTTATCTAGGGTATTCATGGATATTAGTGGCTTTTTCTTTGAATAATAAACACAACTTTATTGTTCATTTTGAAAATTAAAATATAATAGATTTGTTTTTAATTAATTGCCACTTAAATTAACACTCTGCTTGTAAAATGAAAATTACAAAAGGCAGCAGCAACATACTTATCAAAAGGCCATGGCAACAGCCAAATATACATACATATATGTTTTATTGTTGCTGTAAATTGTAGGTATATTATTTTCACATGTGCAATTCGAAAAACAAAAATACCCAGCTCTCCTCCTCACTTCCTTTTCCAATGATGTCGTCATCGGGCACTCTACAATTTTTAATTTAGCTTGGAAAATGTAACAAGTGTGTATGAAAATACAAATACTAAACTGGTTTTTTTTTTACTTTTGGGGGGAGGGGGAGCTTTATAATAAACGAACAGATTCAAACAGATTTGCTGATAATTAGGGTGGTCGTACGGAATAAAATCGAAAAAATGATTTCATGATTTCATTGATAATCGTAATCGGTTAGCGACGTCAATTTTGATTTAGGCAAACATTCACTTGTGTTAACATTTAATTGGTCATTGATTTATTAATCAATTGTTGACTTTAATCTGTTGCTAAAAATATATGTAAGTAAAATTGTGGAAAAGAAATCTTATCTTTATGTTTAAATAATAACACAATAATAACAAGTTTTAGCAAAAGTTATTAAACATCTGACATTTTGTAAATGACAAATTATGCGGTATCCAAATAATATCACATTCAGGACAGCTTTTAATAAAGGGTCCGCCGAATAACTTTTTTTTTTTTTGTAAATGCTATAAAGAAAACTACTTAATATTTTCTCAAATTTCTTATTTTATTTGAAAGTAAAATCCTTCCGGTTAATAATGGAAAATAATTTCATTCAAATGGCTGCCTCGGCTGGCCATGCAGTAGCCTACACGATCGGTCCAATTTTTAAGCACATTATCGATTGTGTGCAACTGAATTTCACCAATGGCTTCACGAATATTGTCCTTTAAAGCGTCAATTGACTCTGGCTTGTCGGCGTAACACTTATCTTTGACGGCACCCCACAAATAATAGTCCAACGGTGTCAAATCGCAGCTCCAAGGTGGCCAAACGACATCAGCTCTGCGGCTAATAATGCGATCTTCAAAAACAGGGCGCAAAACATCGAGTGTAGCTTCGGCTGTGTGGCACGTAACGTCGTCCTGTTGAAACCAAATGTTGCCAATATCCTCTTCTTCAATTTTTATGAACAAAAATTCGTTTAACATGGCCCGATAACGGTCGCCATTGACTGTAATGGCCACTCCTTGCTCATTTTCGAAAAAAATGGCCCAATTATGCCTCTGGACCAAAATCCGCACCAAACAGTGACTCGTTTTGGGTGCATCGGCTTTTCAATGTATGCGTGCGGGTTTTCTGTGCCCCAAATGCGACAATTTTGCTTGTTTACATAACCGCCAATATCAAAATGAGCTTCATCTGAAAAGATGATTTTTTTTTGGCAAAATCGGCATCTTCTGTAAGTCGATCACAGGCGCACTTAGCGAAGCGAAAACGCATTGGATGGTCAGTTGACTTCAACTCCTGGACCAATTGGACTTTGTATGGCGTCATACCATACCAATTTATGCAAAATTCGTCGACGGTGAATTGATGTTGATGGCTCTTCACGCACACTTTCTGCCACAGCAGCAATATTCTCGGGTGTACGCACTGGCTTTTCACGCTTTGGTTTATCGATGAGGATGCCAGTTTCTTTTACTTTTTTCACAAGATAACGAACATACGGAGCTGACGATGCTTTTCTTCTTCCAAAATCCGTACGCAATTTTCGCACACATTCTGCAACATTACCATGATTTTCAAAGTAATGTCGCAATATTTCCTAGCGTTGTTCAAGCGTATACACAACCATATTCGTTCAGCGGAACGATAAAACTAATTACATATCTGTCAAATCAGACATGAGCTAAGTGTTACCATTCACGAAATAAGCACTAGTTGAAAAAAAAACGTTAGATGGCGAACCCGTTATGATCTTGCAATGTCTGTATTGTGTGTAGCCTTATTTCCATCGTTCAGGTGGAAGTTTAGACACAGTGACTAAAATCTCTGTGCTAACTGTTAAATCTTTTTGGTCATAATCACACCATGTGGAAGTACAGTAGAGGTGAAAGAACCCCCCTCTTGATTAACTCTACGGTATTTCGAAGGGGAAGGACAGAATGCGGAATGACGGTTGGACCAATCCACAAGAACTGTTATTTCACTCTGTTTTAATTGGTTCAAACCTTGTGAAAATTGCTATTAATTAATGCTGGTGATGTGCCACTAAAAGGGGTTGTTGCTGTCCGTGTTGGTGAATAACCTTGGGTCGATATTCTATCTGAGCTAATATCTTTAGAAGTCTGCATTTTTGATAACATACGAGGTCTGATCAAAAAATAACCATTATTTTCAAATTTCGTGAGTTACGTATGTTCGATTTTCGCAGAAAAAAATCTGTTGGTACACATGTCTGTTATACAGCCATTTTGGATTGTCAGTTTGTTTTTGACAGATAAAAAGGTTAGTCGTGTTTTGGTGTGTTCTTCGATTTTTTACTAATCGAAAAAATGGATCAAAGAAACTGCGCAAGGACATTTGAAATGTTGACTGTGGCGTTTGGCGAGTCTACTACGAGCAGAACCCAAGTGCAATTGTGGTATAACCGGTTTAAGGAAGGCCGAGAAGATGTCAATGACGATGCTCGTCCTGGTCGCCCGAGCACGTCAACAACCGATGAAAACATTGAAGAAAATGATTTTGGATAATCGTCGAATCACTATCAGAGAGGTTGCTGATGATGTTGGCATATCGTTCGGCTCATGCCAAGCAATTTTTACGGATAAAATTGCTAAATTTTGAGCAAAAACAACATCGCATGGACATTTATCAGGAGCTGTTGAACATCGTCAGCGACAATCCAGATTTCCTCAAAACGGTCATAACTGGTGAAGAATCATGGATGTATGGCTATGACATTGAAACCAAAGCCAATACCGAAAAAAGCACGTCAAGTTCGGTCAAATCTTCTTCGACTGTAATGGCGTAGTGCATCATGAATTCTTGCCACAATGTCGTACGGTCAATAAGGAATTCTACTTTGAAGTTATGCGCCGTTTGCGCGAAGAAATTTGTCAGAAATGCACAGAATTGTGGAAAACCCAATCATGGATTTTGCACCTTGATAACACACCAGCTCATACATCGATGCTTGTGCGTGAGTTTTTGGCCAAAAACAAAACCGTTATCATGCCTCAACCACCGTATTACCGGACTTGGCACCGCTGACTTTTTCCTCTTCCCAAAACTGAAGACATCCCTGAAAGGAAAGCGTTTTGCTACGATTGAGGAGATAAAAGAAAAATCGAAACAGTTTGAGAAGTGTTTCGAGGATTGGGAAAAACGCTGTATTATATCTGAGGGGGATTACTTTGAAGGGAACAAGATAGTTAGTCCTGTTTCACACTCATCAGTTCTGACTGTCAAGTCAAGTTATTTTTCAATGAGAAGAAAAGAGAAAATTATCTTTTATCTTTTTCCTTCTCATTGAAAAATACTTGACTTGACAGTCAGAACTGATGAGTATGAAACAGGTCTTATTGATGAATAAATAAATACTTTTTGAAAAACTCGAAAATAACGGTTATTTTTTGATCAGAACTCGTATGGAACTGGGTCTTCAGTGACTGAAAGTCAAGCCTTATTTCTCTGTAGGGCAGTAAAATATTCGGTTAGTGATGCATATTAATTCGTTTAGCCAAACTGAAGCGTATTTGTTTCATATTTGTTTGTGAACGGAGAAGTATATACGTATGTAGCTACGTTGCAGTTATTCCAATGATTTCCGCTTATCCCGATTGGCCAACCTACTTATTTCCTTTTTCGGCTGAGTTAATAGGAAAGTACAGCTGCACAATTGAAATACACAATACAATGTAAGTCCAGCAGCGACTGCTTCTGTGTCAGTTTCATGGAATATATTGATCATTAAATCAGAAGAAAAATATCTACTAGTACTGGTGGTTGTTGTAATTGAGTTGGAAATAGTGGTTGTGTCTAATACGACGATTATCTTCATATCTTCATAACGAGCAAATAGTTCTGACTATTCCCTCACGTGGTTCATCACATCAGTTTCCTAGTGAAAGTATCCCCAAAAAATAATGTATCTTAATTATGTAGACATTTAATGTAAGCGGTTCTCGCATGCAATTCGAAACCAAGGTACGAGGTTTTAATTTCTAATATGAAAAACGTGAATGTGGTTGATGAATTGACAGCTGCTGGTTGAGTGAATTCGATATAAGGAAGTGGTGTTCGAGTTAGAGACATCTTTATGTCATCTGCGGAAACCTTTTTAACCCTCTGTGACTGACGTGGGTTTCTTCTCACAATTCCATTGACGTGGTAGTACACCAGACACCATTTACATGATTCATATTTTTTTAAATACATACTGTTTCGCAAAATTTTGTTTAAACTATGTTTCTGCCGGATAACGTCGGCAGAAATAAGAAACTAAACAAGAGAGACTCGCATTTATATTAATATTATAACAATTCACATATTTTCAAACATAAACATTTTAAAGATGTTTGTGTTTTCCATTCTTACATACCGGGGTTTTCAACAATATCTCTAAATTGTGATTGTGTAGTTGTATATTGTGTTATGTGCCAATCGAATCGCCTTAAAACTCAAAGTTTTGAAGTCTTCGCGTGATCTTAGATATTATGTTACGTGGAGACGGTATGTGAAATTTTAAATTACAGTTACTTTAAAACAAGAGCATTTGCCAGGGGCCAAATTACCGCATTCGATATCGAGTAAAATTTATCGTAATTTTCTTATTTGAAATTATGGCATTCGATATAGAGCAATAAATTTAGTACATTTTATCATAATTTCGATATCGAAATCATTTTTCGATACGATAGCTCATTCGATCACGAATGCGGTAATTTGGCCCCAGGTCTGCACAACAGTAGCTAAACAGATGTTAAACAAGTTACAAGAGATTTTATAGCTACTGATAAAATTTGAAAATCAATAATTAACAATTTCTATAGTACTTAATATGGTCACCTTATATTCATTGTTGATTTTGTATTGCACATTAGTATGGCCCGAATTATATGGAATGAAAACCAGTAACTAATGGGTTGAACCATAAAAGACAAAATGATGTTTCGATGCAGTTGAATATAGCATTTCGTCTTGAGTACAATAACTTTGATCGATTTATCAAAAGTTTGACAGCATTTTTTGATGCCCTCCTAATGTAAATGTATGAATATGTGTCTGCATATTAACCTGTTGTTGCTAACTTCAAATAACAATAACAAAACAACAAAAAATAATAATAATAATGAAAATATTGCATATAAAATATGTATGTACATACATATGTATATAAAAACATATGTATGTATGTACATATACAGGCCCAGTCAAAATTTAGTATACATCGAATAATAATTTCTGTGACGAATTTATATTTTATATTTTTAAAATTTAATTAGGTATATATGTACATATGTTTCCGAAAGGCTAACTTTTATAAAACATTTATCTTTTCCTCTTGCTGAAAGATATTTTATAAGCTTTATCTAACAAAAGAGAAAAGGCTCTTCAAAATGCAGTCAATATTTAGTATACGAGTACATAGGTACAAAACGTTAACTTTTGTTCAAGACTAACGGGGAGCACCTGCTTTCTGGCTTAATCTCCACGGCATACTTAAACGCAAGACGAACTCGGCTTGTCAACCGCATTGTATGCCCCTGCAAGAACATAGACAATATTTCTCACAGAGATTCATATTTGTATGCCCTGCCAGGGAATACACAATTAGCAATTTCTCGATACATGACTGCAAGATCAATGTAAAGATCACTTTGCTTAAGATATTGGGCTTTCTAATCCCTGCCATCCGTAGCTTAGTACAGTTAGCATGACCCAGGAAAACAGAAAGCAGAGCACAGACGCAGCATTGTATTATATCATATAAGCCAAGGTCTATGATCTGCTGTGGTTGCCATAGGCCGCATCGAACCAAGACCAAAGGCGACCAATACAACTATTGCTACGAAAGCCTTGCTTCCCATACGTTTCCTGAGCACAGAGCTAAATGTCACCACCACTTTCAACGGCTCTGTTGTCCGTGTCCGTCTGTCTCTCTGTCTGTTGAAATCAGTTTTCTGAACTCCCCAGATATCTTCGGAATCCAAATCTTCAATAATTCTGCCAGACATGCTTTCGAGAAGTTTGCTATTTAAAATCAGCAAAATCGGTTTAGGCCAACCAGATTTATGGACCATAAAATTTTTATATTTTTTTATCCATTTTATTGCAATATTTTGAAATATATTGCAGATAATATCATGAAATTTTGTATACATTGTTTTTATGATTAAAAAAGAAAGTATGCGGAAAATAGTAAGAATCGGTCCATGATTTCTCATAGCCCTCATACAAAAATCTTCCCCAAATATTGCTCAATTATACATAAATGCATATAAAATTAGAATATCAAGACAAAATTCAGCAAAAATAAGTTTTATGCAAAACTAAATCGCAAAACGAATTTTTTTTAGTTCGGTCCATGTTTGACTATAGTCCCATATAAACTCCACTTCCAAAATTCACTTAAATACGTATAAAACAGATATAAATAATGTTAAACGGCTAAAATTTGACATAAATAATCTTTATAGTCAAATAAATTCTTGTACTAAATTTTATGGTGGTCGGCCCAGAATTGGTCATAGCTCCCATACAAGGACCACATCTGAAAAAGACATTTATCCCTATATATATTGTATAAATATCGGTACCGACTCAAAACGTTGTACAGATCATTTACATATAAACAAAAATCATCCCACAAAATTTTGTGAATTTCGGTATATTTTTAACCTTATGCCGAAAATCACTTTACTACTCATAAATCTCTTATAAATAAGGGAACCAATCCAAAATTTTACACGGATCATTTACATACATGCCTAAATCAAACTGCTGGATTTTGAGAACATGGGTCCATATTTGACAATATCCCCCACATAAGGTCCACTCTCGAAATCCACGTTAATACTAATATATGTATATCTTAAATATACCGTTATTATGTTGAAATTCGACGTGAAATATCCTCATATGCATGAAAATAACTGTTTCAAAATTTTGGAAGATCGGCCCATAATTTGTCATAAACCCACAAAAATGTCTAATAAATATCGATATCGAACCAACTTTTATATGATTCAGAAATTTTAATCCAGAAATCATATTATTATCGGTTATACGGCAATTAAGCCACTGGATTTTGTAGCTGCCAGTCCATAATTGGTAATAGCTCCCGAATTAAGTTCACTTCCGAGCATACTAAACAACCATACAACTCTTGTAAATAACGCTATTGAGATGAAATTCAACCAATATAATCCTAAAATACATAGAAATCACATTAGTGAATACTGGATTTAGAAGCTATCAGTTCATTTCTTCTATGCCACCCATAAATCTTTTGTAAATAATGGTATTGAGATCAAATTCAAACAAAAAAGCCTCATTTTATATCTTATCCTTTTTTATACTCTTTTTCTTAACTTGTTGTGAATATGGAAAAATGTTCTTTTAATTTTATAAATTGTTAAATTACAATCAAGATTATTATGAAAATCAGACAAACTCTGGAAATTATGATGGGAATTGGTAATTATATCAATTATAAATGGTCGAAATTAGATAAAATTTCAAAATATTTAACATAAATTATGTTGGTCGTAAAATTGTCTTTCAAACAAGAGCGTAAATTTTGACACCGACTGTACATACATACATATGTACATATTTCTTATAAATATTTAATTTTGTGTTGTGGATGTTACAAACAAAACAAAAGCGGTATTATTGCAAACAAAACGAACAACAACATTAAAGAAATACTGTTACTAAGCAATTTTTTAAAAGCAAATAATAAGAGTACGAAAACAATATGCATGTGGTATGTACAAAACAGACACATAAAATTATTCATTCAAATAGTTTTTATAAAAAAATGCAGGCATAGGTATTTGAAAATACAGTGGACGTCCAATAATACGAATTATATAATGGTCAGGCCTATTCGTAATATTGGAAAATTCGTAATATTGAAAAAATTATTGTACAACAGTTTTTCCTCCTTTTATGTTAAATAAACCACATGCAGATACATAGTTTAACTTAAATCAGTTTTTTATTTAAAACAAAAAAAAAAACTTGAAAAATATTCAATTAATCAATATTCAATATTAAACGACATTGAAACACTGTGTAAGGCAGTTCTCCGTAATAACATCAGCTAATTTATTGATGAATGGAGCTACAAGTTCCTTAGAAGACGATAGCTTTTCGTCAGATTCTTTGAGTAATCTTATACCATAGCGTTTTTTGAATTTAGTGAGCCTGCCATCACTGGCAAAAAAGTCGCTTTCATAAAACTTTTTATGATATTCCAGAGCCTGACATTTTAACTGAGTACTCCCTACCAGAATATGAAATTTTCTTTGGCATAGAAACCACTCTTATAGCGCATCTTCCATTTTTTTTAAATTCTCCAGTTGCTATCTTCTATTTTGCTATTATTCTGTAGCGAGAATTTAGTGCACCTGTTGCACCTAAAAATTTTATACTGCAAATGGTTGACTTAGATAGTCCATACTTGCTACAAATTTCATTTAAAGATTTTCCACTTTTACTGTCTTCTATAATTTTTGACTTATTTTCTAAAGAAATTTGCTTCTTTTTGACTTCTTTTACTTTAAACATTTTGCATGTATCAAACACAGAACACGCGACACAAGACACTTCTTATCACTATGTAAATACATACATATGTATTAAATTTCAAATTTCTTCAAAATAAAACTTTAAACAAGCATATTCTTAAAAAAAATACAGTTATTCGTATTATCGAATAGCAAAAAAAAAAATTTATTAGTACTGCGGAACTACTAATGCAAACAATTTGCCATTCGTACTATTGGAAATTCGTATAAACGGAGGTACGTACTATTGGACGTCCACTGTATTCAATATCGAAATAATTCTTTTAAAGCACATTGGTTATTTTAGAAAAAAAAACAAGTACCTAAGAGTTTATATTCGGCTGTGTCAAATCTTATATACCCATCACCAAATCACCTCTTATTGGGCGAACTTCACCGTAATTTCTATTTATTTTAGGTTTATTTTAGTTGAATTTCATCTCAATAACGATATTTATAAGAATTTTATGCATATTCCAGATAGGTACACATTCTTTAATTTTTTTTAGAGTGTAACATAAAGCGATTTACTGTAACAAACAATAAACTTAGTACTACAAAGCCTTATGAAACTGATTTGGCTTTTGGAATCGTTAAAATTGTCACCTATGTATATTCTGTGGTTATGGATCAATGAGATTTTGAGATTTCACTTTGCATGAAACTTATTTTTGCAGAATTTTGTAAAGCTACGGCTTCTCTATACCATAAAGCCATATTCCGGGAAGACATTTGTATTGGTGCTATTAGAAATCGTTGACCGATTCCTACCATTTTCAACAGAACTTGTCCTTCTATAATGAAAATAAAGTGCAAAATTTTATGATATTATCTGCATTATATTTAAAGAAAATAGCAAAAATATCGAGGTTGTCTGAAACTTTGATCTATAACTCGGATCCTACTATACCGATTTTGCCCATTTTAAATACCAAACATTTTGGTGGATCAAAGAATATTTGGTAAAAATTGTCTTTTTGGGTCTACCACCATTATTTCGATGTGTTACAAACGGAATGAGAAACTTCATATATCTCCATCTTTTTAGTGGTAGTTATAAAAACAAGTCATACATTAAACAAATTATACCGTCAACATTAAGATATGTTGCCCTTTCGCTATTTGTTTCTCTTTTACGTTGGTTTAGTTTGTTCTGTTTTTACACAGAAAAAAAAATCATGTTTTTTTCAATTAAACCTCTTATTGATTTTAAAATAATTTTCAATTAAAATTTTAATTGATTCAATTACTTTTTCTGATATTTTCAATTAAATCTCACATTTTTTTTTAATTGATGCTATCATTTTGTTTACAGGTCCGATTTCAATTAAATTTTTAATTGATTCCACAAATATTTTAATTGAAACTCATTTTTACTTTTTTCTGTGTACGCACATTCAAATCATACTGATTTTTAAAAAAAAAGTCAAATTATTGATAATACTTACTATTAAAATAATTAATTTAATAATGAAATTCATTAAGAATTATGTAAATTAAACTTGCTTTTGTTGAAATTACGAATTGGTAACTAAGTTGTCATGTTTACGATTCCATTTTAATTAAATCCGAAAACGTTATTATCTTTCTAAAGTTTGAAATGGAATGAAACAAAGATGATTTTTTTTTAAATTGACATGAAATTTACTTTACTCGAATGATAATCTTCTGACCACCACGACTCGTGATGGCTCGGACGTAGTCTAATCTGGAGGTCAAATTTTCGATAACTTTTTCCAACATTTGTTGACAATAACGCGGAGAATGTTGGCCTCCAAGTGGTCAATCGTTTCGGGCTTACCGGTATATACTAGCCACTTCACATATCCCCATAGAAAATAGACAAGTGGCGTTAAATCGAACGTTCTTGAAAGCCGAAAACGTTAAACGAAATTTCGGGATTTTTAGGGATTAACAAATCCCGAAAACTAGTATTTGTTTGTTCACAAAGACATCAACAAAAATTTTAAATTTTAAAAGCTTTGTCGAAGAAATAAAGCTGAAAGAATTGAAATCAATTTTGGAATTTTTTTTAAAGAGAAGTAACACTCAGGCAATTAATATGTCTATATTACTGTCTATATTACTACTACTTTCTTTGGAAAGGGGATAGGTTGAAGAAGTAAAGGTGGTGAAGGAAGAAAGCTTATATATCACAACTCTGCAATTGCGCATTATGTTTGTTTTTAGTGCAGCATTGTAGCGTCTCTGGTGGTGAGTAGGCGCATTATTTTAAAAGCTTGATTTTCTAGCCTTTATTTAATTATTTTACTTCGGTGCCGTTTCAATTGCTATACCACCGAAGGAGGGCGCTGTTAAAAATATTAGTTATGATGGATAGAAAGAAAACAAATAATTATCAGAAACTGATGTTGTTTGAGTGGCAGCGGCTGGGAATCGAAGCCGGGCTGCAAATACCAACTCATTTAACGCCTCTTTGCATGATTTTTTCTTTATTGGTGAAATAAATCAAGGCGATATAATTCATGTTCGCAATTAAAGGAAAAATGGTTAAAAAAATCTTAGTATCATGATATGATAAAATTTAGAAAAAAACAAGTAAGAGTGCTATATTCGGCTATGCCGAATCTTATATACCCTTCACCTTTGTTGTAGATGTATATGTATATATTATATATATGTATATATTATATATATACATATTATATATATATATATGTATGTATGTATATATGTATGTATGTATGTATATATGTATATATTATATATATACATATTATATATATACATTAATATATATATATATTATATTAATACACTTTGTTGTATAGTTTTTTTTGATGAAATCTTCAGAGGTTGCCTCGGATTTTTGGTCATATCTCCGTTATTTATGGACGGGTTTTGCTGATTTTAAATAGCAAACTTCTCGAAAGCATGTCAGACAGAATTATTGAAGAATTGGATCTGGGGATTCCAGAAAATTGATTTCAACAGTTAGACAGGTAGACAGACGGACATGGCTTAATAGACTCCGCTATCTATCTATAAGGATCCAGAATATATATACTTTATAGGGTCGGAAAATTATATTGTGGAAATTACAAACGGAATGACAAACTTATAATATATACCCTTCTCATGAAGGTGAAGGGTATAATAAGAAATAGAAAATTGTTATGATTTTGCGCTATGAACAACTGAAAATGATAATTTATCAATATTTTCACGAAAAATTTTCACTTTCACAAGGCCAAAACCGCCTGAAGGAGAGTTCCAATGATTTTGCGATGTACTAGAGAGTTCTTAACTATTGTCTTGGTTACAAATTTTTGTCATAGTATTGGATCGAAAATCTCAATGTTATAGGCCAAAATATCAAAAAAAAAAAAACGTGACAAAAAGTGGCAAAAGTGACTTTTTGACCATGAAAACGAAGTTTTTTCTTAGTAATAATTTCAGAGAAATTGTAGCCCGAGACAATTGCCACAACTTTACTTTTAAAAATAAGTCAAAATTTGAAATAGTTTACAAAATATGAGCCCAAGAAAATTTGCAAATTTTCCAAAAAAATAAAGTCTGAGAAAAAATTTCAGACTTTATTCATTGGCAGGCTCGATTTTCACCGTAGACGTATGTCTAGTGGAATCAGAAACGCGATTCGCCCATTAAGATTTTTTCCTTCCATACTAATCGCCCCACCCTAATGCACATACATATATACATACAATAAATTTAATTTATAGCCGTTATAAATCCGTAATTATTGTTGTCAACGTACATTTGAGTTTTTATCAATTGCTGAAGTATTTGGTGTTGTGTGACTCTTTCATTCAATTATTATTGATTTAAAGATTATTTATGACAAATATCAACCTTGCTATAAATTTAATTAACACAATTTAGTTTTAATATAACATTTATTTGTATTGGCTAAATTTGTTCTTAAATTTGTTGTGAATTTAAGTTTAATTTACACAGATCTCTCATTGCTAAATAAATTTGTAGTTTTTGCCAGCATTGTCAACTTTGAAATTTCAAAACGCACCAAAATGCTGAAAAAAACGCGCCATTTGAAAAAAATTGCACCAAGTTTAGATTTTCTTTTTTATTTAAAATGTTTATTGAATTAATTTCACATAAAAAATAAATCTATTTTTGTATTATAAATATGTATAACAATAAAACAGTTCAGTGTTTTTAAACAAAAATAAAACTTAACAAAAATAAAAAATAAACTAAACAAATATGTTTGTATTCCTTTTACTAGATATGTAATTAATTTCTTCTTTTTTTAACTTTTTTAAAAAGATATCAACGATTAATAGTAAAAGTAATACATAATAGTAAACAACTTTATTTTAATAAACAAGTTAACCATTCAAAATTTAACTCACAATATGCTATTCGGAACTGAAGTACTAACTGATGAAAAAGGTATAATTTCAGTACATATTTTTTAAATATTTTTGCTTTCTATTTTAAGTACTTCTAGTATTTCGTTGACCCTATTCAATAAAATTTGTTAGGGCTTCACTGGGACTCTAACCCTGGTTGGTTGTCTACAGTAGACCTAATTGGTGAGTACCCAAGAATTTTTATTTTCATCTTTAAGATGTTAATTTTATTTTCAAACATCGGACGAATGTTTGATTATTATACATTAAAAAACGCACCGAAATTAAAAAAAGCGCACCGCGCACCAACTAGGAAATTTTTCGCACCAATAATTTAAAAAAGCACCAAAAATGGTGCGAAACGCACCAGGTTGACAACGCTGGTTTTTGCTACTTCTGTTTTCGTGTTTTTTTTTATTTAATTTGTTCGTTTTAATTATAAAAATAAGATAAGATTGTGTGTTGCCAAATATAAATATAATATGAACGAGTTAATATTAATTAAACAAGACTTGTTAGAATAGTTTTTTTATTTTTATTGCAGATTTCCAGCAGTAAACGATTGAAACTATAGAAATAATATACATATACATATGTAGGTATGTAGAAACAAACAAAAATAATCACCTGTCAAACCTTTTCTTGATAACGTTTGAAAGGTATGTATGTATTAATATTAAATTCATTACACCTAATTCTGATTTTACGCGAGTTTTTTTACGCGAATTTGATTTAACGCGTTTCCAAATAAATATTTCATTCTGTTCTTATGCGACTAGATTTGATTTAACGCGATCTAAAAATGTATGTATTTTTACCAGAAAAACGTTGTTTGCACTGGTTTTGGAGAAATTTAAATTAAACACATAGTTAGCAGCACTAAAAATCTTCTGGTACGAAAAACAACACTATCGAAACAGGGGATTTCCCTTGTTTATTTCAAATAAATTTAGTTGAAAGTAAGAGTGTAAGATTTCAGTCAAATTTAAGTGTCAAAGACGAAAAGATATTGCATGTATGTATGTACTTTTCTAAATGAACTTTCTTTTCTATTGTTTTTTGTTTAAATAAAATATGTTTGTGTATAAAGCAACATGAATTTGAATTATTTATCTTATTGTACCTGATATTTCATACGTGGAACCAATTCCCTCATTTAATATGCATACTCTATCTTTTTTTTACGCGGTTTTTTTACGCGAGTTTTCGAGGAACGTATCTATCGCGTAAAAACAGAATTAGGTGTAATATAATTACACTGTAGACAGACAAATGAAATACAAAATAAAACAAGTAAGAAAGTATAGTCGGTCAAGCCCGACCATATAATACCCTACACCCAGTACCTATGTGTATAAAACAGTTTTTCAGATATCACCTATTATGGACCGATCATCCAAAAATTTAGTGTCATGATGTCTGTGAATATAAAAATTATATGTGTTAAACTTTATCTCGATATAAATACTTTTAAACGATTTATGGAGGTTAAAGTTGATTACGGGGAGGATCTTATATGGGAGTTTTGACTAATTACGGACCGACCATTATAAAATTAGTCGTCGTCATTTCTGTATGTAAGAAACTTATTTGTGTCAAATTTTATTTGGATACCAACATTTTTGAGAAAGTTATGCTATTTAAAGTGATTTTCGGAAGTGGGCCTTATATGGGAGCTATGAGTAATTATGGACCGATCTGCACAGAATTTTTAGATGTGATTTAGCTCCATTTACTACTCATTTGTGGTGAAATTTGTTTGGATACTTGCATAATTCAAACATTTATGATCGGTAAACCCCAATTTCGGGAGGACATTTGTATGGGGGCCAGGTGAAATAATAGACCGATTTCCACCAATTTCAATCCCATCCATCCTTGAGCCGAAAAAATGTCACATACCAAATTTTATCGAAATATCTTCAAAATTGCGACCTGTACTCTGCGCACAAACTTTGCATGGACAGCCAGCCAGCCAGCCTCAGAAAGTGATTCTGAGTTGATCGGTATATTTTAAGGTGGATGTTGGACCAATATTTCTGGGCGTTACAAACATCAGCACAAATCCAATATACCCTCCCCACTATGGTGGTGTAGGGTATAACAAAAAAGTCAGCCCTAGGTAAGAACTATTTTGACAATTAAACATTCAATCCAAAAAGAAAATAATTCAATACTGTTAAAGGAATATTTTTGAAAACTTTCGAGAAGTACGGTTGAATTATTACTACAAACTGAGTCAATGGCAGACACAAAACCACGGTCATTTTAAAATCTATGGAAACAGAAGAGCATGAACGAATTTGTGTCCGTAATTCTGCCGATGTTTTGTACTTGTGTGTAGTTGTGGTTCGTCAAGACGTATGATAATATAATATAAGATATCTATATTAGCCTACAGTGGCTCACAGCTTATTTTATGTAGAGCATTTTTTTGTTTTCAAAACTCCATAAAAATAAAATTAACAGGAACTTAAAAAAGAATTTAGTGTCATTAAAAGGAAAAAATTGTTATTGTCTAACAAACAAAAAACATTTATTAATTTGTAGAGGCTACTGTTTTTTCATAATGAAAAAATGGTTGAACTTTTATATTAATTATTAGAGAAAATTTTTTATCATTTTTAATTAATAACTCAAAGAGTAGCATTGTAAAGTTATATTTTTCTAGACAATCGGCAAACTGGAATGCTACCCTGCCGAGAGCGTCATCAGCAATTTTCATTGTCCACGATCTATCTGTAAACATCATCTATTTAACTCACCGTTTTTTGAGAAATAGAATTCGAGAGTTATAATATTTTATTTTACGTGTTGTGAGTTAGAACGAAATTTACTACTTTTACAATGTGTGTGTATTCTTCTTTATTATTATTATTACAAATTTTGTATTACTACAAATTTGTTGTTGTTGTTGTTGCTGCGTCTACCGTTGGTTGACAATATCAGCAAAGTATGTTGTTGTTGTCATTTATCCTTTATGATAGATTTCTGTTTTTTTTTGCAATTATGAAAACACCGGAGCTGGGATGACAACTTTTTTATACCATGCCTTGTGTGTCTTTGAGTTATTAATTAAAAATGAACTCAAGCCAAAATAATAAGAAATTTTATCTAATAAAAAACATTTATGTAATTTTTGCTGTACCGATAAATCAATGCAGCGTTGTTGTTTTCTCGTTTTTATTTTTTTCTACTTCTATCAATATTTTACATTGAATTGTGAGTCCGATTTTGTTACGTTAAGTGTCAATTTAAAATAGATCAGAAGGGTCCGCGTACAACGAGAGAACAACGAGAATTCATGTCCAACATATTTCTAGAGATATTTGTTGGGATACGTGCATTAATCAAAAACTTTTTACCGATAAACCCCTATTTCGGGAAGATATTTGTATGGGGGATAGGTGAGATAATGGTCTGATTTCAACCAGTTTCAATCCCAAAAAATATCATGAATCAAATTTTATCGAAATATGTATCTTCAAAATTGCGAGCTGTACCCTACGCACCTGGATGAACATCGGTAAATCGACTCAGAAAATGATTTTGTGTCGTTCGGTATACTTTAGGGGTGCTGTAGCTTAATTGGTTAGCGCATTTGATCATTAAGCATGAGTTGGTATTTGTAGCCCGGTTTCGATTCCCAGCCGCTGCCACTCAAATAACATCAGTTTCTGATAATTATTAGTTTTCTATCTATCATAAACTAATATTTATCACAGCGCCCTCCTTCGGTGGTATAGCATTGGAAAGGCTATAAAAAATCAAGCTTTAAAAATAATACGCCTACTCACCACCAGAGGCGCTGCAATGTTTCACTAAAAACAAACATAATGCGCAATTTCAGAGTTGTGATATAAAAAGCTTTCTTCTTTCACCACCTTTACTTCTTCAACTTTATCCCCTTTAACGCAATTATATATAGGCACATTAATTGCCTAAGTGTTTTTCTTTTTTTTGGACTCATATTTTTGGGCATTACAAATATTAGCACAAATCCAATATACCCTCCCCGCTATGGTAGTGTAGTGTGAACAACTAATAAACCAAATGAAATAAAAACCAAAAAACGAAAACAAATATAACAATATAAAACAATATCAAATAATTTTGCTAAAAATAGACGTTTTCACATCTTTATGACAAAAAAAAAAATAAAAAACTAAATAAACAAGCAATCCCATAAACTGATCAATATTCGTTGACAACAAAATTAAAAATATTTTATATCATAACAGAACATTTATTTAACTATTTCATAATATTATTTCTTTATTATCAATATTATTAATTAACAATTCATTTCATTTATTTATAATATCTAAAATAGATAAATATTAATATGTATGTACATATGTATGTATGTATGTAGGCCATGTTTTAATACTTTGTTTTCAAAACAAAACGAAAAAAATAAAATAAAACAAAGAATTTTTATGAAAATCATTTAAATTTTTATTGTATGGGACAGAGAAAGGTTTGACAATTTATAAAAGAAAAATGATATCAGACCATTTCTGAAACCAGTTCTATGTAACGCTTTCGTGATTCTAAAGCTCTTCTTTAGATATAGAGACAGTTCTTTGGCTTGTTGGAAGGAATTAAGTTTCATGTTTGTTCAGCTTCTAATGCAACGATCGCCGAATGAATTCAAAAAACTCTTTAGTATTTTTTTGGTATATAAATTCTTTTAAGTCTAATTCCATAAATGAAGCAATGATAAAAAAAAAATTCCACATATGCTACTTGAAACTAAAGCAGTAATTAATTTGTAACGCGCAAATTAGGTAGACGTAATAGAAAACTATAATTATAAACTCTTCTAATTGTTCCAGTTTTGGGCAATTAAAAAATATTGTCACAGTTAAAGCAGAATGTTACTGTTTTCTTGAGAATAATTTTTTTTTATCAATTTGAAATAGGCGGTTCGAAATATTGTGCAAGTCCCAATTTACACAAAGCACTTTCTTAAGCTAAGCTGATTGCCTTTTAGCAGCGTAGTCAACTTGGTGCGTTTCGCACCATTTTTGGTGCTTTTTTACTTTTGTGCTAAAAATTCCTTAGTTGGTGCGCGGTGCGCTTTTTTTAATTTCGTTGCGTTTTTTAATTTTCCCGAAAATGTGATGAAATCTAATGATTATTTATTGACAATGCTTAGTTTGTCATTAGTTAAACCCCCAAACGTCGTTAACTATTAGTTAACTATTGGTCAAATAACAGCTGTTGCTATGAAAATATAATTTACAATTGTTTTCGGCGACAAATTGTAAATATGTCTTACGAATTTAAATAATGGCTAAATTCACAGTCTTAATAGTAATAGTTAAACAAGTAGTTAGTATTTTAGTTTACCAATGGTTAACTAATGACCGAGAATTCGGCCATAAAAGTTTTATATAGAATTTATGAAATTAAAAAAAAAAATTTAATTAATTCAATAAGCATTTTATATAAAAAAATAAATTCTAAACTTTTTTTAATGGCATTTTTTTACATTTTGTTGCGTTTTAAAATTTCAAAGTTGGCAATGCTGGCTTTTGGATATCGGGATGAGGAAAAGAAAAGACGAGTACACACTTGATTGTACTAGCAATACTCTTAAATAAAAATAAGAGCGATTTTAAGAAATAAGAATTGTGCTGTGTGAATATCGAAGAAATTTCAAGGAAAAAATTGTATCAATCTTTTCAATAAAAATTGCTTAAATTAAATAAAACCATGTGTGGTCTTACTGTCAATAATAAATTCAAATAAATAAATACATCCATACATATGTAAATTCAAATTCAATTAAATTACAGAACGAAACCTCTTGTTGAAAATGTTCAAGTTTATTGGAAATAAATAGTATTACAATGTAAACACTTGTTACATTTAGTAAACAATATAATTAATTATATTGGGCTTATTTGTTTTAAACGTAAAATGTTTAAACCATTTCAATGATGTAATATTTGTTTGATCGATTTTGCAATATTATATTTTTGTTTAGTTTTCTATTCTTTTGCTTTTACTATGTTTATCGAACTAAACTCAATGTGTATTTTTTTAAAGTGGCTCCATTTAGTAATTATTTATTTTTATCTTTTAGTTTTATTTTTATTCTTTAAACAAACTTTACAAATAAGAAAAACATTTTTGTGTGTCAAATAAACTGATATTGATAATGAGGGTCAGTCAATAGTGGTGCCAACTTGAAATGATGATGTAAATACATATTAAGAATGTCATATTTAAATGTTAATTAATTTTCACAACACAGTCAAATATGTTTTTTAAATTCAAAAGAAATAAAATCAATTATTCATATAATTCTTCTTGCCAAATAAATCGCAATTTACACGAAGCAATTTTTATTGAAAAGATTGATACAATTTATTTCTTGAAATTTCTTCGTTGTTTACACAGCACAATTTTATTGCTTAAATCTTACGTATTTTTATTTGAGAGTTTACACACACTTGTATACATAAGTATATGTAATACGAATAAGATATTAACACGAATTGCTTGCTAGTGCAATCAAGTGCATGAATCCAGCGATGCCAACTTAGCACTTTTCGGGCTAGATTTAGCCTGATTTTAGTCACTCAAAACGCGAAAAAAGAAAATTGGCCATAAATTAAAAAACGCGTAAATCTAGCACTATTTACAATTATCTTTTAGCATGTTATTACTTTTTGCTCGATATGGCTACATTTTAGTTTTTTCGTACTTTTTCTTCCTTTAATCTAATAATAGAGAAATAATGTTATTTGTAATAACCCTTTCCTTAAACTGTATAGTTTTGACATACACATATTGACATATCTGTACTCAAACGCAGAAGTTGAGAGAAGTTTTAGTGTCATGAATTTATTCAAGAATAAAATTAAGGTAGATTTCTTCAAAATTGCTCTTCAAAATGCTTCAAACTTGTGTTGGAAGAAAATTTCAATTTTGAAGAAAATTTCAATCGTGTAAATCTAGCTTTAGAAACAAAATGTCATTAAATACGTGTAACAGTTTAATACACATTAAATATAGCCTAAAAAGAGATAATGTATGTTGTTCAAAAAACAAAATACCTGGCGAAGTGTGCTCAAAAATTAATTCGAATGAAACATCTAAAAAATCCAAATATTTTATAGATAGTGTCTTATGTAGTGAAAATGATGATGAACAAGAAATCGAAATTTTGTTCAGCAACGACCAATTTTAAATGTATGCATACTATATAATACTATGTATTTAATCTACGTATGCACCTTATTTATCAATATCTAATATGAAATGTAATTGAAATATATAGTAATTTTTTTCTAATAAATTATTTTATAAAAATGTGTTTGTTGTTTTGATTTTTAAAAGAAACATTTTATAATTTAGCCCCTTTTCGCACTTTATCAAAAATTTTGACAGGCTGTGGCTTTAAACGGATATTTTTCAATTTAGCTCTTTTTCAAAAATGTTTACGCGTTTTGAGTCTCAAAAGTTGGCATCACTGCATGAATCAAATAATAAAGATTACGCATTGTGCAGGTCCGTTATATTTTACAAAAACTTGTGACGTCACAAGTCAAAAATATTTTTATACTTGCTTAACTTCTATATAAATTTTAATGCAAATAAAAGTTTTACAATGAAGTGTGCGGTTTTAATGGTGGGAATATTAAAAAAATAACATAAATTTAATTTTTTTTTCGATTTCCAAAAAGAAAATAACTTAAAAAAAACAATGGGAACAATTTTGCCACCTTGATATGAAGAATTTTTATATAAAATTAAAAATTTGGAAGCTATATTTAACTCTTTAATTGGTGAAAATCTCTTGATTTGCAACGAATATTTAAAAAAGCATATAAATTAGTCAAGTACAATTAATGCGGATATTAAAGCTAAAAAACATTTTGTTCGATCGAGAATTTTTTTTAAATAAGAAAACTAAATCAACTCCTAGCGGATGAGACAAAAAAACAAACGGAAAGAAACAATAATAATCGGCCCTGTTCTGTAAATCGAATCGTTTTTAAAAACGAGAAATTTCTAAAACCGAATAAATCGCTTTTTGGTGTTCTGCAAATTACTCGTATTGATATGATTCGAAATTAGGTTCGAATTTTTCGTTAAACGTAAAAGTCAATTATTTTAAATAAGTTTTTTTTGAATTAAAATTTAATTTAGTTATAAAGTGTTTGTCATAAAAATTTAATGTATATTATTACAAGAGTGTTGTTTATTCAAATGCCTTTTATATTCTCTATAAAAAAAAGTGTTTTGTTCATTAAACTTTTTTTGTCACTCTTAAGCAAAAATATGTAGAAGTTTTAGGATGCTTTTAAAATATATTTTTTTAAAATTCAAAAATATTAAAATGCATGTAATTTTAATAGAATAAATAAAAAAGACTTCATATTTTATATTGCACTTGTTTTTTTTTTGTTATTTTTGTGGTCATTTATTAAAATAATTAAACATTCGATTTCCTTTCGACTAGGTTTGTTTACTCGGTTTCAAAACGAGAAAAATTATGTGAATTCGCTTTACAGAACACAAAAAAATGTGAATTCGTTTTAAAACGAGAAATTTACTCGGATTCGGTTTACAGAACAGGGTCGAATATCAAAAATATATACATAGGTACATATAATTTGGTTCACTTTTTTGATACATTTTAATATGTATAAAATAGTAAATAATTAAATGTTTTATTGTGAATAAAAAAAATTACGATAACATCATTTTTTTTAAATATTGTTAACAAAAGTTATTTTTTACATGTTGATTGTATATGGAAAAAACAACCTGTGACGTCATGCGCAGAGAGAGGAAATTTTATTTACATTCTTTGCGCATTCTTTATTATTTGATTCTTCCCCCTTACCCCGTTGTCTAAAATATGTATAATCAGTTTAGCTTAAAGAATTGCTTCGTGTAAATTGGGACTAAGCAGCAATTTTATGTATGTGTATATGTAGATGTAATGTGAGCGTCAATAAAAAGTAAACATCCAATATTGTTTAAAACAAATGTTTTATTTATTATGCTACAAGTACAAATTTAAAACAAAATGTATTCAATGTATAATTCATAAAGAACTTAAGCAAAATAAAGGGTGATTTTTTAGATGTACAGAATTTTAAGTTGACAACATTTTTTAACTGGCAGCCATTTTGTCAGCTGTCAAGTGATTTATGTTTAGTTTGGTTTAGCATTTCAACATGAATAGACTAACGCTTGAACAACGTTTCCAAATTGTGAAAATTTATTTGAAAAATAATGGTTCTGGGGTTTTTTTTAGATGTATAGAACTTTCAAATGGATTTTTTTAAATTGACATGCATTTACTTTATTCGTAAGATAATTTTCTGGCATTATAATTTAAATTGAACTTCTGGCATATGACCGCCACGGCTGGCGATGACTTTCGCGCAATAACGCAGGGAATATTGTCCTACAAGTGGTCAATCGTTTTGGGCTTATCGGTGTAGACTAGACTAGACAAAAACACCCTATATAACTCCTTAAAAAGCTAGAAATATAAGCAACATAAAAAGTTAATTAAATTTGAAAGGAAATGTACCAGTTTCTTCGCGTCAAAGTAGACTAAACAGTAGGATATCCAAATTATTTCATTTTATTTTGTTCTAATGAAACGAGTAATTCGAATAAGAGATTTAAACTTGTTTGAATAATTATTCCATCACATATTTAAAATTATGCGAATTATTCGAATAATTCAAAATGTCTAAATAAAGTAAAAAGAAAATGTTATTCCTTCATCAAGTCGTATATAAAGTAAAACCGTCTTTAATAATATCACTTATATATGTAATTTTTAAAAATTATTTTCTTTGTTTATTTCAACGTTATCATTATCAATGTTTTTCGCAATATAAATTTCTTCATCATATTCAATATTTCGATGACCACCATTTTAGATTACGATTATACTGGTGCAAACCGAATTGGTTCATTATGATTTCTTTTCTATTATTTATTGTATGTATATTGTTGCTAATATTTCGCCATTTATTTCGATGTTGGAACAACAATTTCCAAACTCGTTCATTATTTTTTTTTTTTTAGTAAATATTAAATATTTCTTTTAAGAATTATAACTTATTGCAGTTCATTTATATACTATACATACTCGTATGTATGTATTTGTATTAAGAACTTTCGCAGCACTCATTATTGGTGACAATCAATTTTTTTCGTAATATTTCTGTATTGAAAAACTTTTATCACATAAAATATAAAAATATTGTGCTACTAAAGAGAATCTTAAAAGAAAAATTTTAAAAATTAGATTAGAAATGCATTAAAATGTACTTCTAAAACTTATTCGTTTTCGTTTTCGATTTCCATCACAGGCCTGAAAAATAATACGAGAGAAAAGAAGAAATGTCAAATTTGTCGCTTCGTTTCACAAAACCTGCGACACTAGCTACCCCTTACTCTCCACTACGTATTTCATCTATAAACTCGCTGGTAAAAGTCGTAGCTATTTTTAATTATAAAATTATAAAAAAATCTTGAAAGAAACGACAAATTAACACAAAAATATTTATTTGTTTTATTTGATTATTCTACATATAATTAATCAAATTATTCTTTATTCGAATGAATACTCTAATAAACAGGTCTATTAAAATTATGTAAAATATTGTATTTGATATTTTGTTTGTACACAGAAAAAAATAAAAATGAGTTTCAATTAAAATATTTGTGGAATCAATTAAACATGTAATTGAAATCGGACCTGTAAATAAAATGATAGTATCAATTAAAAAAATGTGAGATTTAATTGAAAATATCAGAAAAAGTAATTGAATCAATTAAAATTTTAATTGAAAATTATTTTAAAATCAATTAAAGGTTTAATTGAAAAAAACATGATTTTTTTTCTGTGTATTTCTTTTGCCTTTATCATAGATGTCAATCTTCTAGACATAGAAACCACGAGTTTTTTTTTCGTAAAATCCGGCGTAATTTTGCTCCACTCATTCTGTTTTACTGCCTTATGGTTATCCTTGCAAGAAATATTTTTTTGCCTAATTATTTTGTGTAGATATTTCCACAGGTGCTCAATTGGATTGAGATCTGGGGAATGCGCAGATTAATCTGAGGTTTTTGGACAATGATTGAGCAACCACTCTTTCACAATTTTCGAGGTATGCTTGTCCTGTTGGAAAATTCAGTTCTGCGTTAATTTTAATTTCTCTACACTGAATGCTGTATTGTATTTTAAAATATCTAGATAATCTTCGTTTTTCATTGTAGATTATATAAATGTAAGATTACTCACCCCTGATGCCGCAATACAACCCAAGACCACTACTGAGCCGCCGCCATGTTTTACCATCTTGGTAACATATTTATAATAAAAGGCTTCGTTCTTGATTCACCATCTTTTTGGTGGGTTTTTTGTTCCAAATATCTCATTGGTGAAAAGAATATTATTTCAAAAAATTCGAGGCGCATTTATATATATTTTTTGCGCAATTCAAACGTTTGGTTTAGTTGTGATTTAATATATGGCACTTTACCATGTAGGCCATTTTGATCTTCTAATCAAACATTTTCAGCTTTTTTACAGCACTAGATGTTGGGTTTGCTCTTACTTCTCTTACTATAGCTCTTACTTCAGTTTTTGTAAGACGCTTTGGTCGCTTTGTACCAGCAAATTGTGCTTGGTATACTTGTCTACTTTTTTTATACCCTCCACCACCAAGAGTGGTGAATGAGGGTATATTACGTTTGCCATTCTGTGTGAAACTTTGTTAATAATTATCTGAGACCCAACAAAGTATATATTTTCTTGATCCTTATGAAATTTTAAGTCGATTGAGCCATGTCCGTCTGTCTGTCTGTCTGTCTGTCTGTGTAAAACACTCTCACGTCTAAACTATACAACTCAACTAAACGAAATTTCCAGAGAAGTTTTTCTTATTTTGCAGGTAACTTTGGTATTGAAAATCAGCAAAATCGATTTAGGCCAACCAGAGGTATGGACCAATATGTGAGACAACATACATACAAATTTGATAATTTTTGTCCATTTTATTGCAATATTTTGAAATATATTGAAGATAATACCATGAAATTTTGTATATGTTGTTTTTATGATAAAAGAAGAAAGTGTGCAGAAAATAGTAAGAATCGGTCCATGATTTCTCATAGCCCCCATACAAAAATCTTCCCGAAATATTACTCAATTATACATAAATGCATATAAAATTGGAATATCAAGACAAAATTCAGTAAAAATAAGTTTTATGCAAAAATAAATCGCAAACTGAAATTTTTTTAGTTCGGTTCATGTTTGACCATAGCCCCCATATAAAGTCCACTTCCAAAATTCATTTAAATACGCATAAACCAGATATAAATAATGTTAAACGGCTACAATTTTACATAAATAATCTTTATAGGCAAATAAATTGTTGTACTAAATTTTATGGTGGTCGGCCCAGAATTGGTCATAGCTCCCATATAAGGACCACATCTGAAAAAGACATTTATCCCTATATATATTGTATAAATATCGATACCGACTCAAAACTTTGCACAGATCATTAACATATATACAAAAATTATTCCACAAAATTTTGTGAATTTCGGTCTACTTTGAATCGTATGCCCCGAAAATCACTTTAATACTAATAAATCTCTTATAAATAAGGGTACCAATCCAAAATTTTACACGGATCATTTACATACATGCCTAAATCAAACTGCTGGATTTTGAGAATATCGGTCCATATTTGACTCTCGAAATCCACGTTAATACTAATATATGTATATCTTAAATATACCGTTATTATGTTGAAATTCGACGTGAAATATCCTCATATGCACGAAAATCACTGTTCCAAAATTTAAGAAGATCGGCCCATAATTTGTCATAGCTGCCATATAAGAATTATTTCCAAAAAACAACTAAACCCACAAAAATGTCTAATAAATATAGATATCGAACCAACTTTTATATGATTCAGAAATATAATCCAGAAATCATATTAGTATCGGTTATACGGCAATTAAGCTACTGGATTTTGTAGCTGTCAGTCAATTATAGCTCCTGAATTAACTCCACTTCCGAGCATATTAAACAACCATACTACTCTTGTAAATAACGCTATTGAGATGAAATTCAACTAAAAATACATAGAAATCACATTAGTGGATACTGGATTTAGAAGCTATCAGTCCATAATTGGTCCATTTCTTCTATGCCACCCATAAATCTTTTGCAAATAATGTTATTGAGATCAAATTCAAACAAAAAAGCCTCATCTTATATCTTATCCTTTTTTATACTCTGTTTCTTAACTTGTTGTGAAAATGGAAAAATGTTTTTTTAATTTTATAAATTATTAAATTACAATCAAGATTATTATGAAAATCAAACAAACTCTGGAAATTATGATGGGAATTGGTAATTATATCAATTATAAATGGTCGAAATTAGATAAAATTTCAAAATATTTAACATAAATTATGTTGGTCGTAAAATTGTCTTTCAAACAATATAACTATAAAATACTAATAAAATTTACACTAAGATTTATTAAAAAACAATAAGAATATTCTAGTCCTATAACCAGTGTAGTTTTTCTATTTCTTAGTACGTTTAGGTGGAGGGTATTTAAGATTCGGCACAGCCGAATATAGCACTCGAACTTGTTATTGTATACATATATTTTTACTTTCAAACAAAGAAAAATTAAAAACAAGTAAGAACGTATAGTCGGTCAAGCCCGACCATATAATACCCTACACCCAGTATATCAACAAAACAGTTTTTCAGATATGGGCGCTATATGGGAGATATGACCTATTATGGACCGATCATCCAAAAATTTAGTGTCATGATTTCCGTGAATATAAATATTATGTGTGTTAAACCTTATCTCGATATAAAAACGTTTAAAAGATTTATGGTGGTTAAAGGGAATTACGAAGAGGGTCTTATATGGGAGTTTTGACTATTTATGAACTGACTATTATAAAATTAGGTGTCATGCTATTGTACATAAGAAACTCATTTTGATTAAATTTTATTCGGATAACAACATTTTTAAGAGATCTACGCTCCTTTAAGTGATTTTCGGAAGTGGGCCTTATATGGGAGCTACGACTAATTATGGACCGATCGTCATAAAATTCTACCATATTATATGTATGTATACGAAACATGTGTGTTCAATATTATTTGGATACTAACATTTTTAAAAGAGTTATGGTCTTTAAAGTTATTTTCGGAAGTAGGAATCCGAAAACGAAATGCCGATATGTTCACTGAATTGAAAATTTAGTTGAATAATGAAAGTTAAATAAAGTTAAATATGGGAGCTACGACTAATTATGGACCGATCTTCATGAAATTTTTAGATGTGATTTGGCTTCATTTATTACTAATTTTTGGTGAAATTTGTTTGCATACTTGCATAATTGAAAGATTTATGATCGGTAAACCCCAATGTCAGGAGGACATTTGTATGGGGGCCAGGTGAAATAATTAACCGATTTCCACCAGTTTCAATCCCATCCATCCTTGGGCCAAAAAAATATCACGCACCAAATTTTATAGAAATATCTTCAAAATTGCGACCTGTACTCTGCGCACAAGCTTTACATTGACAGCCAGCCAGCCAGCCAGTCAGACGGCCGGACGGACATTGTTAAATCGACTCAGGATGTGATTCTAAGCCGATCGGTATACTTTATGGTGGGTGTTGGACCAATATTTCTGGGCGTTACAAACAGCACAAATCTAATATACTCTCCCCACTATTGTGGTGTAGGGTATAAGAATTGTCACAACTTTTGTAATGACAGGGGTTTCTTTGCATAAGGATGATGCCACTTACTTACTTTATTTAATTTTGACGCTTAAAAATATTTGTCTGTATACACTTGTATACACTTTTGATTTTGTTTCTTTTTTCTTGTGAATTCAATTCTATATAATTTTCTAATATAATATTATTTACATATATTAATATAATTAAGCTTTTCTTTTAATAATATGTGGTGTTGACTTTTTTTTGACTCTCACAGTATATATACATACATATATGTTTGTTTGTGCTCATTTTTTTATTTTGTTTTGTTATTTTATCATCATACTAAATAGCTGTCAAGTAACTAATTGAAGTCAATTAATTAATTAAATTAAATTTAATTAAAATCAGTATGTGATCAAATAAATTGGAAAGCGCGTATTACAATTACACATGTCCATGTTCACACACATGTGGTGAGCATAGTTGACAATAAAAAATAAAATGTTAAAAAACAAGTATGTATATGTAGATATTTATAATATTAACCCTCTGGCCCACGATGTCGAACGATAACGTTCGCTTAGATAAGACTTAAGACACAAACTTGATTGTGGAATAAACAAACTTGATTGAGTAAAAAATAGATACGATAAAAAGTTTGTGTCTTAAGTCTTATCTAAGCGAACGTTATCGTTCGAGATCGTGGGCCAGGGGGTAAGTAGCAGTGTTTATGTCCCACATCTTCTTAAATATACATTTGTTTAGTAAATATTATATGGTTACAATGCTATACAGCTTATATATACACTGTAAAGAATAATTAGTGAAACGAATTTACAACCTATGGTAGATACTCATCTGATGCTTTTGAATTTTTTTTTCCAAATAACTTACAAACATGATTGAAATATTAATATATTAGTGACGGTCCCGTAATTGACTGAGATATAAGCAAAAAATACAAATCCTACCTCCGTTTTGTAAATAAGATTAAGCACGGCCGTATTTGAGTATTGTTCAATTCCTATAATTCGATCGCATAAATGTTTTTATATTTATGTAACAAAAGAAACGATTGAATACTTTTTAATCACAAATTAATACTTATTTATTAAGGCCCCGATTACCGTTCACAACACTAGGTATTTTGATGTTGTATGTTGTAAACTCCGATTACGATTCACAACACTTACCACGTTAATCGTATGAAAAAATGCATGTTGTGTTGTAGTCGAAACAACACAACATTTTCCAACAACATTTAGGGACAGACAGTTAGGCAGACGGACATATGTAGCTCAATCGACCTCAATAATAAAGGTCAAGATGAATGGGTCTCAGATGAATATTTCTCAAATTGTCCGAATTTAATGTGAACAAAGCTATGGCTCCTATTATGAGCTGCATTCGACAATCGATATTCGCTGGCTATGGAAAATCGAATATCGACTATCGAATATAAAATTTGTATTATGACTTGGCATCGCTGTCGAAAATTTCGTTGTTCAACGAATTTTTTATCGAACACAAATTTGCTGTCGACGCTGTGAAAAATTTATTTAAAATGTAAGAATTTGTTTGTTCTTTGGTTTTTTTCAATCAAATACTACTTGTAAATTACTTTTGTTAATATCCTGCAGGTCGTAAGTAGAAAACCGCAATTCAGTTCAGGCAGCCAAAAAAATGGGAAGGCATTACACAGAAGCTTAATTCTATTCATCAGACGAATCATTAAACCATAATTTCGTGGTGGTCATTTCAAATTTAATTTATTTTTCTTTAAGAATTTGTAAACAAATATGGCGCCAGCTGATAGAAATATACTATTGTGAATAACCCAAAAAGGGTGATTTTCACAATAGCGTTTTTTCATCGAATGTGCACCATAATACCAAATGAAAATTCGTTCGATAAGCATTTTCGACCACAATCGAAAATCGAATTTTGCTCATAACAGGCACCTATACTTGTTTTCAATAGTTTCTTTTATTACACACCATTATTATTTTATACTATGGTAAAAGCGTTAATCGATTTCACTGAAAACATATACAACATATCCTAAAGGTTATACCCAATATTGGTCTAATTGGTCTAGAAAATTTAACTAAAAATCTTTTTGTCTGATTTATTGAACCAGATCCTGAATCTTTTGTGGAAAATATATTGTATCAAAATTATTTTTAAATTGTTAATTTTTTCCATAAAATTAAAAAAATTAAAAGTTTGCAAATTAAAAATCATGTGATAAAATTCTACATCTGTTGCTAATTTAATTGAATTGTTTTTGATTTGATTTTCTACTCATGCAACAACCAACAAACCAGCCCAACTAAATAAAGCGCATGGATTAAGAATCTGAAAAATTTATCTTATTCACACTTGTTTGTCATACGGCTGCTATTTGTGTAAAATAAAAAAGTAAATTTTAACATTAGATGCACCGAAATAAATATAAATAAATAAAGACTAACGAACACATGCACATCTCGTGAGTAAAAGTTTAAAATTAGATTTTGAAATTTAAAAACAAAAACTATAGAACGTTGATCTTTTTTATTATTTTTCTTTTTTTTTGATTTTGTGTGTTTCATTTTGTTGTTATACATACATACATATATAAATTGCGTAAGAGATAGTTTAATTGCTTTATTATTTTTATACAGGTGTAATATTTTAAATAATATAAACAATCTACAGTCTTGGTCATATAATTAAAACATTCATCATAACTTATTCATTTTATTTTTCTACAAAAAGATAATAATTTGTTTTCCCTACTTCATTCTGCCCCTCAAAACTGGATCATAAATCTATGAAATATAAAAAAAACTTAAGAAAATCGTTAATGGGGTTGGAAGAATATTTAAAACATTCGCTACTGTTTTACTGACTATTCCTAATAATTTTCCAATTTTCTTCAAATAATTATAAATTTACCGTTAATATTTTGTCGGATAGTCCTTATTTGTTATCACATGAAAATAGTATCTACATTTGGCATACTTTTGTGAAATGGGTATAGCTTTCCAGGTCGCCTCAGTGTTTACCCACAATTCATGTAAATTGTTGTTGTTTTTCATTTCCAAACTTTTCTCAACTTCGTTCCACAAGTTCTCAATTGTATTGGGTGTTGGACCAATATTTCTGGGCGTTACAAACATCAGCACAAATCCAATATACCCTCCCCACTATGGTGGTGTAGGGTATAATGAACACTCTGTCTTTTTATACACTTATATTACGGTTTAAGAACACACTTAAAGTTTTCGAACACTTTGATGTTTACACAACAATGACTCACAATAAACTGATTCATTTGGTTGGCCGTGTTAGTCTATTCATACAACAAAAGTGGAAAGTGATCCGTGACATTGGGGCGGGAAATGGCCCGGCTCTTGTTAACGGTGAGATTGACGCGAACGAACTTAACAGAAACTTCTTAGATGTGCCACGAGTTGACATCAACACGGATTTCTATGATTTCGAGAATATATCACCACTTTCTATTCTATTGTGTAACTGATTTTGATGTTTTAGCAGCTATTTCTCATGTTAAGTCCAATGCAGAAGGAGTTGACAATATGGACCCTCGTTTCGTGAGAATACTTCTACCATATATTTTACCTTACTTAACTTACCTTTTTAATTCAATAATAACTCGTAGTGGTTTTCCTCAGATCTGGAAGCAATCGAAAATTATACCAATACCCAAATCTAGAACTGAATATCGCCCCATTGCAATATTGTGCTTCTTATCTAAGGTTTTGGAAAAGTTATTGCACAGACAAATTTCGGAGAATGTACATATTTGTTCTCTAATGACAGCAAAACAATCGGGGTTCAGACCTAATCACAGCTGCATTACTGCCTTGGTTGAAGTATCAGAGAATATTCGACAAAACTTAGATGATGGTAATGTATCGTTTCTTGTTCTTCTGGATCATTCTAAGGCTTTTGACTCCGTTGAATATAATATTCTATGTTCTAAACTCACAAAACTTTTTAATATCTCCTCTACTGCTATTTTGTTGCTCAACTCTTATCTTAATGGGCGTGCACAAGCTGTTTTCTTAAACAACTCCACTTCTGAGGTTCTTCCAGTATTAAGAGGTGTACCACAGGGTTCTATCCTGGGTGCTCTGTTATTTTCACTATATATTAATGACCTCCCTTTGCAGTTATCGCATTGTAATATACATATGTATGCTGATGACGTGCAATTGACACTCGGTTTCCCCTTAATGACTTAACTGAATATGTGGGCAAATTGATTAGCGATCTGTCAAGAATACATTGCTGGGCAACGGCAAATGGGCTTTGTCTCAATCCAAAAAAATCTAAATGCTTGCTAATACAAAAGAGACGTTCTGCACAGATTTGCGAACTTAACATACTTCTGAATAACGTACCTAGAAATTGTGTCACATTCAAAAAACATTGGGATAGTTTTTAATAATAGGTTGACCTGGTCAAATCATATTAATGCTATTGTAGGTCAAACGTATACAAAACTTCGATCACTCTGGCGAACCCAACATTTTATCCTGCAAAATATTAGAATGCTACTAGCAAAAACGTACATTATGCCTGGTTTACTTTATGGCTGTGAGCTTTTTGCCAGCTGCGATTCCGTAAGTAGGCAGAAGTTAAATGTCGTTTTGAATAATGTAATTCGATACGTGTATAGTATTAAACGTTTTGATCATGTGTCAAATTTTTCCCGCTCACTTTATGGCGTTTCACTGGAAAACCTTATAACTGTCAGAAGTCTTGTGCTCCTTCATAAAATTATTTATACTGATAAGCCTTTTTATCTTTATCAGAAAATTAACTTTAATAGAAGCAACAGGGGAAGGAAAATTGTAGCATTAAGGCGTTGCAGTGTTATTTCCGAGTGGCAATTCTTTATACATGTTGTTCGTCTTTGGAATTTGCTTCCACATAATATTCAGCTCCTTAGTAATTCCTGTACTATAATTATAAGATTTAATCTTATTGTTCAGGATAAGCACATTAAATAAATAAATAAATAAATCATAATTCCTGGATGGTTCGAAACTAAGATGCTATAATGTTCATGACTGCAAGTCCAGAATGTTCGTGTCTAGAATATTCAGCCAAAGTCGTTAAAACTTGATGTTGCCATATAGCTTAGCTATGTTTATAACAGGGTGTTATCAATAATGTTTATAAATTAAAACTTCTACAAATGCGAAACAAGTTGTATGTCGATAAACACGCCGTCTTTTGTATGTTGATACCGAGCGTTAAATTTAAATTGAAATACAATTTCGTAACATTATTTTTGTAACATTTGGTTTTGTTTAGTCTTATTTTACCATTTTTCCCGCTCTCGTCAAAATAATCATTCACATATAAACATGTGTATTTGATTTTTGACATATTGTAGTCGGTGGCCTGCTGTGGTGAATGTGTTTAATGCTTAAAAAATTTGTGGTGACACAAGTGTTTACGCTTTTTTGGGTAAATATTTGCCATATCATTAAAATACATACATATTTAATTTGATATATAAAAAACCTACATATCTCACACCCTCCTAGTAGAACTCCTACTTGTTTGTGCATATTTTTTTTTTATTTATTTGATTAAAAACAAATAAAATTCGTTTCATTCACTCCATTAAAAATTTATAAATAATTATTGCATTACAAAAAAAAAAAAAAAACATGTGTTACTTTGTTAAACAATTCATAAAATAACAAAAACAAATACCTACAATATAGAAGAAAGAAACACAATAAATTAAACATCAATCATACTCATAATTGGTTTTGTCTTTTAAGATGATTTTTTTTTATAAAATTTTAATCAGTAATTTATAAAATAAATGAATTTTTATAAAATTCAGTCACTATGTTTTAATTTTTTTTGTGTGTGACACACAGACAAGAAATACTAAAACACTACTTTGGTTTTTTTTTATATGTATGTATGTACTCGTAAGTGTAAAAGAGCGACAAATTGTCTGTTGAGTTTCTGTTACATCCCTGCAAGCATTTTATGAAAAAATTTATCATATTCGAGTCATTTATGACTCTTCTGCGCGATTAAAATAGGCATATTGAGCTCATTTTCTGATCATAAATGAATGAGTGTTTTCTCGGGAGAAAGTGATACCCTACCCGCGACTCTTCTTGAGAAGTCTTTTATTACCCGATTGTCTGATTAGTTTCGACACATTTGTGTCTTATATATATTTTTTTTTAATTTTAGACAATTGGACTTGCAAGGGAAGTATCCCGATGCAAACAATCATATCTTAATGAGACTTAGATATATTGTAGACAATACAAATTAAATGGAACGGATTTTTTAGCTGCCCAATTTCAATTTTAATGATTAAAAAGTGGGCTCGAAAATGACCCAAGATTTGTTATTCCAAAAAATGGGTTTAATTGGGTAATTTTTGACCTCACTTTTTAACCCTTTAATGGTAGATTGGACAGCAAAAAAATCGTGCCCAATTAATTTTTATTCTCGGGATACTTCCATGTTAATTCTTTTCCGCACTCGGCTTAGTACTAGTCCCCTTCCAGCTGTATAAATATGCCAATTCATCAGAAAACACTTTTCGAACAGCGGCTCTTATAAATTGTGCTCGTCCTTTACCTCCTGTTTTTGTAATGAATTGTTTCTGAAAATTTGTTTTCCCAATTAAAAATGATTTTTATGGAATGTTTTATAATTTTATGCCATTATATATCGTTAAATATCGCAATATATGAAACTAAGTTTATTTTTATATGATTATATCATAATATATTATAATGTGTGTAATTATAAAATAATTTTATATAAATTTTAAGACATACTTACAAATTGTCTAAACTTGTCTTCATCTTCTTGCACTTTGTAATCAAATTTTTCTATATCAGCTATAGCGACCATAGGCAATTTTCGCAGATCACTTTGTTCATCAATCAATACGTTGTCATCGTGGTGTTTTTTGTTTTCAAGCTTAACTGCGATGACCTCTTCAGTCAATTTGGTTAATGATCGCTTATTTTCGTCCTTCAATTCTTTAATATCTTTTTTCATATTCGAGATTTCCGACTTTAAAGATTTAACTTCTTCGAGCAATTGAAGTACAAAATTCTGAAGCTTATCGGTATGTGGAACATAAACATTTTGCACTAGAAAAAAAATATTTTTTTTAAACGAAAAAACAATTGATTTGATTTTTTACTTACAAGTTGTTGAATTGCTAGTTGGTGTGTACTGATCCTTTCCAGAGTTAAATACATTATTCTGTGACATTTTTAAGTAGGGGTTTTAAAAAGTAACTGTTGTCTAACGAGTTACGTAGACATACAACTTTTTTATTTATTTGATTTATAGAAAACTCAATTTTTGTACCAAAAACAATGTCAGCCGAACAATATATATATTGAAATAATTTGAGTCGATTAGTTGCAAAAAAGCCGCTGTCAAATTTTTTATTTCTGTTCCGATAAAAAGAGGAACATTCTGACTGATATTTATTTCAGTTATTTTAACAATTTTATTTTCAACCAAACAATAGTTGTTGGGATATCGCGAAGAAAATAAGAAACCGTCAGTTTTTATACTTAAAATTTTACCATCTTTAGTTTCCCTAAATATTTTAGGTTGTTTATGATAATCTTCTTTTTTAATATAAAAGCTGCTCTCAACACACCTTTTATAAATTTGTGTTGCTACACCTCCTGCCTTTCTTACTTTGCGTTTAACTTTTTGTAGATGATTCTCAAATTTGAAGGCACTTATTTCATCTAAAGATCCATGAAGTTCAGCATCTTCATGAATATGCAACAAGTTGTGAAAATTAAATGTAACTTCCTTACACAATATAATATAATATTGGAATTTGGCACACAAATGATTTTAAGAGTTCATCAGCACAAGAGTTGTTAATCTTAGAATCATTTGTATCTAAAAGAATCGTAAAGGCCAAAGATAATATTAAGAAGTGAGAATATCTTTCTGGGCTTAAGACTTTTTTCAATATAAAAGGACCTGTGTAAAGTAAAAATTGCCTCAGTTCTGTCGCCTTCTATCTATCAAGTTCTTTTAAGGTTCGGGTCTTTCTCAGAAACTCCTTCGTTAGGTTTCTCTTATTAAAATTCAGCTCTCTTGAAATTCAATGTGCCATGAAACTAAAGAAAATGTTTCTCCTTTTTTTTTAACCCAGTAATTAAACAAAGTGCTTATTACGGCTAAGCAGACAACGTGCATATAATCCAAAGAGCACTGCGATATAATATCTACATTAAGCTTTTCTAATGGTGAAATTTATACTGCTTCAAATGATGTTCAGGCTGATAGCGATTTCTGAAGGAATCAAAACCCTAACATTCTCCCCTCTGCAAATTAAACTGATTCAAGTTTTTTTAATGTTTAACTTGCTAATTTGGAGATATGTAGGTCGACGTATAATGCGTTTGTAAGTTTTGATTTCAGCAAAACGATTTGAACCATCCTTTGTAGGAAAACTTTCGCTATACGTCCTTTCCACCATTGATTTTTAGGTACATATGTCTTTATCAAAAATTAGCACAATGTCACCAATCTTCAAAGGAATATGTTTGTCTTTCTATTTATGTAGGTATTTGAATGAGCTGGGGTAGGTTAGAAATAAAAATAACAGAATTAAAATCAGTATTTCATCATCTAAATGAGCAAAATATTATTCATAAATAACTTCAAAACAGTCATATTTCAAACACCTGTTTTATCCATTTTCGGTTGCTTTATGTTTTGTTATTGTATTTTCAATAAATTACTTTTTAAGTGTCAGCACGAATCATTTTCGAGTCTTTTTGCAAGCGCGCAAGTGATTAATCTGCTGTTGATCGTCAAAAGTACTCGAGGAAGACTTAGTTAGGTGATTTTTGATAAAACAATCTTCCAAATGCTAGTAGGGATATCACACTGTGGTTTAGTTGAAAATGTGTGGTTTGCAACCAGCGTTGCCATATATCAGGTTTTCCCTTTTTTTGCAAAGTTTTCGAAAAGCAAAAAGTATTTTTTTGTTGAATTTCAAAATATGCTAAAACTTGAAACTCTAGGTGCTGAAATGTTCTACAGAAGAAAAAAAGTGCTAAATTTTTTCAATGTTTTTATTTCAAATGTTACAAATATAAATTATAGTTTTTTTCAAATTTTGTTCATAACAATTGTTGACTTGTTTTAATAGATTACATTTCATATATTAATTCATTTCATTAATTTCCGTGTTCATTTACTTACCACGCCGAAAGAAATTTAGTTGAAATATTAGTAAAAGATATTTTTTATTTCTCCAATAGTATTTTTTGGAGTAAAATAGTAAAAATATGTTCAAAAAAATTTTTTTTTATCAAGCAAATTTTGCTAAATACAAAATTTCAATGCATTTTCGAGAAACAAAATGCTAAATCTATCACTGAAAATGCTAAAATGGCAACACTGCTCAAAAACTACGAATAATGTTCAGAAAACTCACAGGAAATTTGCAATTTTTATTATTGATAATTTTCTTAAACAAATTTAAGTTTTATAGAAAAAAGTTTTTTTTTTCCAATAATAAAAAGTTTTCTTCAAAATGTATGCATATGGCAATGCTGTTTGCAACACATTTTTAAATTTGCTAAGAAATAGAAAACACGACATAAAATGCGGTGTGATTAGAATTTTAAATATACTACAATAGGATACTTTTTCAAAAATACTAGACAAAAATTCAACATACTGGTACAGTTACTCACTGAACATTAAACGATTAAACATAACAAATACTCACCTTAGCAGCATATTCTTTCATAGTGTAGGGTGTTCTAACTACGATTGTTGTCAAATGAACATTTGTTGTTATTGTTTGTGGCTATTTTTTTTTATATATTTTTTTTTTGATGTTGTGGTTTGATGACTCTTGCAATTTGTCATAAGCGGTAGATAAAAAAATAAAAACGCAAAAATTTGCTTAAATTAATGGATGAAAAAAAATGGAAACAAATTTATTATGTTCGTTGTTGTTGTTGTGGTTGTATTTTGTTATAAACACAATTATTGATTTAAGGCAACAGTCGAGTGTCAAACTAATTTGCATTCGCCATTAAGAAAACAAATAAAATTTTTGTTTATTTTCCATATTTTTTTGATGACAAATAAATTAAGTAGAGCATATTTAATTTAATAACGATAACGATAACATTTCGGCACTTAACGGAAATTTCCACGAATGAAAGAGAGGGAAAGTGACAACATTATGATTGGCAACAATAAACTGTAATTAAAATAAATCTGTATTTTCTAAACAAATATGTGAGTACGATTTCAATAAAACCTTGTATGATATAAGAATGTTGGTCTTGGACAAGGCATGTATTTTGAAAATATCAAAACTTAAAGACAATTAACATGACAGTTTTGCTTGTCGACATACCTGTAGAAGAAGCTTTGGCAATTGTTACAATGAAGGCAATTTCTGTGGATCTGTAAAAGTTAAATTTTGTAGAATTCGTGAAGTGTTTTACATATGTATGTATGTATATAATATTAAGAATGTGGTCGATAAACTTGCCGCATTTGGGCTTCCGAAAATCCAAAAGTTGAGATGCCATTGCTGCTTAACGTGCCACTGTGTGGTGCGATATGTGTTTTTTTTTTTTTTTTTGAAAATTCCGTTAGGGTAAATGATTTACGCTATTGTTAATCGCTAAATGTTGGCCTTTTATTGATACATAATATGGATATCATTGAAATGTGGTTTTAACAGAACGGCGCCACATCCCACACAGTTAACGAAACAAGCCAATCGAATCGATTAAAACTCAAAAGAGCAGCCATATTGACAAAATGTTATGAAAATGTTGATAAAAACATCGACCGACACTTGTATGTGTGGTCGTATGTATGACATCTGTTCATTTATAATTGCCGAACTTTACTTTTGCCAATACAATAAAAACTTCAAATAAAATTTACAATGCAATTAACCTGGTCTGCAATTAGTACCTAATGAAGATTTAATATTAATATCCTAATAGCTCGTAAACTACATGTAAGCGTTATGCTTGGTTTTTACTACATAGTAGTAACATAAATGACATATGTCATTTTTGTTGTCAAATTGTCCAAATTGTTAGCAATTGTATGAAAACGGGTTGTCTATGGCGTCTAATGAGATTGCAAACATAGATGACGCCATATGACAACCCGTTTTTATACAATTGCCAACAATTTGGGCAATGGCGTCTAATGAGATTGCAATCATGATTGCAAACATAGATGACGCCATATGACAACCCGTTTTTATACAATTGCCAACAATTTGGACAATTTGACAACAAAAATGACATAGTGAAAACCAAGCATTACAGGTTTTTCAAGTTGCTATTTGCAGACCAGGCAAATACATAGTGTTTTAAATTTTAGTTTACTTTCCAAGTTTTCCTGTTAATACTACTGTCACCACACTTTTAACAAAGAAACTCATTTCAATCCAATGTTCAGTATTTTTATCGCATTCTATTGCGTTTACATGGTGTATCTATTGTTACGAGTAGTGATGGCACGATTAATCGAAAAACTAGTAATAATCGATTATTTTTCTTCAATTAATGATTTAATTGTATCGTGAATTCTCTTTCGATTAATTGAGTTATTAATCGATTATTCCAAAAAATAATCGATAGACATCCAGAAACAGAAAGAAATAGAAAAAGAGAAGAGGAACAAATTATTAAATATAACAAAGTCTACTAATTAAAACAAACAATTGTGCATTCATTATTGTGAGTCACAATTTGTGACCAGTGCTGCCAGACAAGTTTCGGAAAAAATCGTTAAAATCCCGATAAAAAAGAAAAAAAAAAATCGTCATTTCGAATTTTAAAACTCATCAAAAAAATCGGAAAAATAAAAAGTCTCTTCTCTAATAGTATTTTTAAATTTTTATTTAACGAAAACATAGTAATTCAAGTTTATATAGTCTCGTGTACCATACATATCAAAATACATAAATTTTAACTTTTTAAATAAGAAATCACAAAAAAAATAATAATAATAAGGCTGAATGTTAAACACAACTTGTGTAATATTTTTATAATATCTTACTCTGCTTTTACACTCTGACTCGTCAAGGCAAGTATTTTTGGTTGGGAAGAGAAAAGAGAACAAAAGGGGTACAAACTTGACGGTACTAGTCAATTTTCTTATTTCCTTTTATTTTTTTCATGCATGTTGATTTGCATTAAAAGGTACGAAAATTGATTTGACGTATGTAAATGAAATGTCGAGTTCAAAAGAGAATTGAACAAAAACTAGTGAGCTAAAACTGACGAGTGTGAAACAAGACTTACAGTATTTTATAAGTAAATATCTGAATTTAGCAGTGTCAAAACAATTTACATAGTTTATTAAGTTTTAAATAACATTTTGAGTATAGAATCCAATTCATCCATCATATACGAGTACAGGTGCTTATTTTCAATGAATTCCGTATTTTTGTTATTTAAATTTATTTGGCTGAATATTCTTTCGACGTTTTGTTAAAATAGTAGAAGTTTTTGTAGAATTTTCCGGTTTAAAATTTAGAAATTGTTTTCTCTAAAAATTTAAATTTTACCTAAAAATACCGATTAATCGATTAAATCTTTCCAATTAATTAATCAATTATTTCTCTTTTCGATTAATCATATAATCCATTAATCGATTATTCTTTTTTTTCTGCCATCACTAGTTACGAGTTTTGTTGGCGTTCTTATTGTGTTTGTGTAATGTTTGTTCGTGCTTTTTTTGGTTTTCGTAGTTATAGAGTGAAAAATTCTTCGTTACCTGTGATTTATAGGGAATCGGATACGATATATTTTTAAAGAACGTTCAATATCTTTGGACATTTGGACAAATAGTTATTATATTAATCTGCTTAATCTTTTCCGGTAGTCAAATTGATTTATTGTGTGTATACTAAAGAGCTGCACAAAATGTATTGAAAGTTCTGTATTCTAAAGCACACTACTTCCAAGCCGTGTATTTCAGTGTAAACAATATCAACAAAACAAGCATAACAACACATGACTCTCACTGAAACAAAACAAGCACAATTCGAAAAGATTCTCTCTATAGTTCTTTGCAAGTTTGTCTACGAGTTATTCAAACATGTTTTGAATGTTCAAAAATAGTTTTGATGTTCTACTTCATTTCTCTTCTACTTCAGCCTTGTTCCATTGTTACATTGTTTTGTTGTACTTGTGTTCTCTTCTTCAATATTTTGATCGTGAAACAAAAGAAATATTTTCGGAAGTATGTGTTTTACAATGAGCAAGTAATACATACAATTGGAATTTCATGAAATGCTTGTAAGACATTTTTTTGTGTTTGTGCAGCTCTTTAGTGTATACCCGAGGTGCTTTATTTTGGGCTATTGTGATCCCATAGCCGTTGATTAAAACTCAAATTTAAGCTTTACCTTTTCCAAATTCTGGCGAAGTTTTATTCAACTTAGAAAGATTAGAAATCATAGGAAATATGTACAATTTGTCATTTTTAGAATCTTTCGCAAGGAAATGTATTGGACGCTTTTCTTTGGTACAAGTCTTTTTGAGAAAATAATTAAATTTGATGATATCAACAAAATAATTTGTCAAACCTTTTTTAAAATTTTTATTTTCATATCATTCATAGAACTTTTTGTTTCGCTACACTTTTAATTTAAAAACTAGAGTAAATCTGATACGCTTTACATCTCTATATGAATAATAAAAGATTTTGTTAAAATTTTCAATAAATTAAGCAACTTTTGCAAACCGAAATAGCCCTACTTTTAGAGCATTATTAATTGCTAGTTTTTATTAGCCTTAATTTTCTTTGTAATACACAATTTGTTATAATTTTTTTTTCTAAAATTTAAAATTTAAACATTTATAATACATAATTATAGTATAATATTAAATGTTGCTGTAAACTCTTAACAACATCATCATTATTATTATTATTGGCAGCGTAATGATCATGTTTGTAAACAACAACATGGTGATAATGATGATCATTTTGTCAGAAACATTAGCAGCACAGATGTGCGATTGCAACAGGCAAAACAATTTTGTTTTTGTTTTAAATTGTATTCATTTAGAAAAACACATCATACATACATACTTACAAATAAATAAACAAATAAATAAAATTAAATGAAATATTTGTTAGTGACAACATTTAGCATCTGCTGCCAACAAACCAGATTGTTGGGAGTTTTTTTTTATACGATTTGTTTTTAAAATTTTTTATTGCAATATTGTAGTCGCTTTGTTTTATTTTAAAAATAAAATTACTCGCGCACATACATACATACATATGTACATACTCGTACATATTTATTTGTGTTTAAAGCTAGATTTACACGATTGAAATTTTCTTCAAAATTGCTCTTTAAAATGCTTCAAACTCGTGTAAACAGCAAATTTTTGCTGTTCACACGAGCAATTTTGAAGAAAATTTCAATCGTGTAAATCTATCTTAATACTTACAATGCTTTGCAAGAAAAGAAAGAAACAAATTATTTATACAAGTGTATGTATGTATGTATGTATATGTACGGTAATTAAATGTTAAAAATTGCATCAGTTTATTTATTATTCGTGTTGTTTTTAAAAAAAATATTTAAAATGAAAATAAAAAAATTTGCTTTTTAGCGTAGTTGTCTGTGGCATCAAATGGCAACTAATGCACTCTTAGTAGTTGTTTAAACATCTGCGTCAAATATTTCAATTTTTATTGAATTTTAAATACGCTACATTTCAGCTTTCTAAAATCTTACAAGAAATTCATTACTCATGGAGTTTGACTGTTGCTTATGCGAATGATGTCTTTGTGGAAGAATCTGGAAAATATCTGACAACTATGGGACTGACACTCCATTTCACTCTCTGACAGGAGCCTCATAAGATATTGTATTCTTCTTAAGGAATTATAAGATCCCAATTTGTTTACTACCACTTCTTAATATTTGGGAATTATCGTGGAGTCAAAGCTATCCTGGAGACAGAACACTCAGACGAGAGTGTATGGAAAATTATCGTCAAGCCCGTGTTTGGTGGCAAATCCACTTACTTTGAAAGCATTCTTCATAGTTCGATACTGATTATCACTTGTGCAACTTGCACCACATAATATAAAGTCCTCTATGCCATACTAAACTAGCTTCCGACTGATTTTATGGCCAGAAACTTTATTTTTAATGCGGCCATTACAATCGATGGATGAAAAAGGAACTTCTGCCATCTATCCATAGTGTGCTGTCTGAATGGACTCCCAGACAGCATTGCGATGCGATATCGTCATGAGATTTATTTTGAGATCTTCACTGACGAAAAAGTATCAATTGGTGTCAGAACTACCGACCAAAGGTTATGTAGCAGAATTACAAAAGAGGCTGATGGATGAATTCATGCGGTGTGACATCGACATTGGTACGTTCAAATTTGAGGATAAAAAAGAAATGGAGGTTTGTACTCGTGTAACTACAAGCATTAAGAATTTTAGCACAATGTTTGCCGCCATGATGGAAAAAATGGAAAATGTTAAAGTTGAAGTTCAAGAAAGTTCTAGAGCCACAAACAAGAAATTTCGGAAGTTATATAACAGCAGAATGGATAACTATGAAATAGAGAAAGCCATGGAAATACAAACCAAAGATGTTGACGACAAACTGCACCTTTAAAACTAAAACGAGTTAGCACTACGGGGAAAAGTTAGCTCCCACAATCTCCATTTTAACTACTATTTTTAACCATTAACCATAGCCAACATTAGCGTTAAGAGTGCTTAACCTGTCCAGTTACGAAATACTCGTCAGGCCGAATACCGAAATAGGTGAATGTGCTGCAGCAGAGGCGGTAATCAATTGTGAGGAAAATAAATCCACCAATCAACAAGAGTTAGAAATTGGTGTAAGAACTATCGCCGCTAGATAAGTAACATGTTTCCCCTTTCGCCGTAAAAGGTCAAAGCCAGGGAAGAACGGCAATTATAAAACACAAAATAGATACAAGACCAATAAAGCAGGCACCCAAAAGTATTCCTCTAGCAGTAATCAAACCATCTTCAAATCTCTGTGGTTTTTTGGTCTCGATTATAGAAAACTAAATGACGTCACAAAGAAGGACAGCTTCCCGTTGCATACAATTGATGATACTCTGGACACGCCAGCAAGAACAAATTGGTTCTCTACATTGAACTTGCAAAGTGGTTATAGGCAAGTAGAAATTTTGGACAAGGACAAATGCTAGTGATTATGGCAGATTAATGTTATGCCATTTGCACTCTGTAATGCTCCATCCACATTCGAGCGTTTGATGCAACATGTGTTAAAAGGCCTTCACTGGAAGACGAAAGATGCTGCCATTAGAACCAGCCTTAGAGCATTTCGTACGACTCCAATCAGGAACCTGCTGGCAGAAGGCGGCTTTGAGCCCCTTCGCGTTCACTCCAATAGACTTTTGCTTCGACTACTGCACAATACCAACTGCTCCAACTCTTCGCTTCTTCATAAACCCATTAACCAGCTAAAAAAAGGAAAACAACGCTTAGAAATACGTCTACTTTATGCAACATCGTTAAAACTGTAAAAAAATACAATTTATTTGAGTACACTCCTCCTTTGGAAATTCAACCTCCATGGTTTCTAGATTCCAGTAATTTTTTAAAAGTGCTTCAAAGCTTCAATAAAAGCAATACAAATCCATTTGTCTTTAGATCCTTATTTAATGAAATGTACTGTGAATATAACCCCCAAGGCTGGCACTTCCTTTTTACAGAAGGATCAAAGACCGAAAAACACGTAGGTTTTGCCGTAACAGACCATAGTGGAAGCACAAAGAAAAAAACGGAATATTACCTCAAAATACGACTATATTTGAAGCCGAAGCCATTGCAGTTATTGAGGCCCTACAGCTTAGCGATGATTCACAAAGCAAATATATAATCTGCACAGATAGGCGTTCGGTTTAAATCAAAAGAATAAAAATGAATTAATTATTTTAATACAACAGCTAATGATAAAAAGGAGAAAAAATGTTAAAACCCAGTCACATTGGCATTGACGGAAACGAGGCAGCAGACCTCACAGCTAAGTCTGTCTGTCTCACATACTTATTCATTCCAAAATCAAAACAATTTGTAACCAAAACAGTGTGCCAATACAAAACTTAACATTTCTTTAGAACGTAAATGGAACGAATATAACCACCACTACAAAACTTTTAACCCAACAAAACAACCTGTTAATCTACCAACATCAAACAATTCTTTGCCAAATAAATGTTTCACTAGGCTGCGATTAACACATACCTGTCTCACACTTCAATATTTATTGAACAAAACTGAACAGCCAATATGTTCCTTTTGCAGCTCCTCGCCATTAACTAACTGTTACATCTTAGTGGACTGCCCAGTACTCTTCAGTCTACGTGCATCAATTTTTAAGTCCTCCAACATTGTTGAATTTTTAAAAACTCCAAATAGTAATTCTGAATTCTTAAAGAAAGTTTCTTTTCATAACCTGATTTAAATTTTATTAGCATTATCTAACAAAAATAGTAATAAACAACTAAGAAAGTATAGGCGGTCAAGCCCGACCATATAATACCCTACACCCAGTATATGTATAATACAGTTTTTCAGAAATGTGCGCTATATGGGAGATATGACCTATTATGGTCATCCAAAAATTCAGTGTCATGATTTCTGTGAATATAAATATTGTGTATGTTAAACTTTATCTCGATATAAATACTTTTAAACGATTTATGGAGGTTAAAGTTGATTACGGGGAGGATCTTATATGGGAGTTTCGACTAATTACGGACCGACCATTATAAAATTAGGTGTCATCATTGCTGTATATTATTTGTGTCGAATTTTATTTGATTACCAACATTCTTAAGAAATTTATGATCGTTAAAGTGATTTTCGGAAGTGGGCCTTATATGGGAGCTACGACTAATTATGGACCGATCATAATAAAATTGTACCGTATTATTTGTATGCATATGAAATATATTTGCGTTCAGTATTATTTCGATACCAACATTTTTGAGAGAATTATGCTCTTTAAAGTAATTTTCGGGTGTGGGCCTTATATGGGAGCTACGAGTAATTATGGACCGATCTGCACAAAATTTTGAATTTTGTGGTGGACAGTGAAGCAAGCGGATACAGAATTGGTAGTGTGTTTTTACAAGTGGTCGATGGTACAGAAAAAGCTATTGGTTACTTCAGTCGAGTACTTTCGAAGCCTGAGAGGAACTGTGTAACGCGACGTGAACTCCCAGCAGTGGTCGTGGTTTGTGAAGCACTACCATAATATATCTGTATGGAATTTAAACAACATGAAGGTCAACTGACTCGCTGGATCGAACGGCTTCAGACTTACGATTTTAGTATTGAGCACAGGAAAGGTGGAAGACATAGCAATGCCGATGCGCTCTCAAGACGCCCATGTAATATAGAATGTAAACATTGTACAAAAAAAAACCCTACAACTGGTCCTGCAATTCTGGACATCTCAGAACGAGGTAACTATACAATATTCAGTTAAAATCTTCTGGATAGCGGCACAAAAAATATTCCTTTGCGGATATGAATTTCGGATTTATTGGTTATAATGGGAGACACATTCTTAGATGATGTGTTTTGCCGATTGATTGGTTTACCACTCTCATAAACACAAGCAACCGGATTGTCGCTTGAGACCACATGTGCTATGGCAAAGGCCATATAGTACAATTTTGAATAATTCCGAACCACAGCACTGATAAACATTCTACTGATCGACTACGGAATGTAGTTGCAATGATCACTCTCACTGTCTGATCGTGTGCATGCTGTCTGAAGAAGAAGATGAGACTGTGAAATATATCTTGTGCCATTGCTCGGGAACGATTGGGATCTCAGGGTGAATTCTTCCTACACGACCTAACTGGGCTGTCGGAAACGGACGTCAGAAAGCTGAATGTCTTCATACGTGCCACAGGATAATTTGGTTAGAACTCAAATAATTCCCTAGAACATTATGGGTAATTACTCTCAATCATCTGGAGTTAGTTATCAGAACACATCTTTGGCTAAATTCAAACCCAAATACTTAATTTTGAAAGCCAGATTTTAAATGCAAACGTAGTTTAGTAGTGATATTTCAAGTCGTGAATTAACAACTTTTTCTGTTTACATTATCAACGTTTTGCGATGTAAAAGCACAACTTTTCAACCACAGCACAAAAGCAACAAAAACAACAACCATATAAAATGAAATATATTTGATTCACTATGAACAACCTGCACGATAGCTAGATACATGTATGTACGTATGTATGTACGAGTGAGTATGTATGCACATGATAATGTTTGTAGATAATGTGGATGCTTGTTGTTCATGTTGTTGTAAGATCGGTAGCAATGAGCAACAACAATATGAATTTTTCATTAAAATTTTCTAAGTTGTTGTTCTGTACTACATATTTATATTATTGTTGTTTTTGTTGTTACCAGTGCTGCCAGTATTTTTTTAGAGCTTATCCCCAATTTTGGATTTGTCATCCCGAAAAATACCCAAAATGATTTTTTTCTGCTCTTTTCGTTTCTTTTGTTTCTGATCAATGTTTTTATTTTATATTATATTATTATTGAGGTTTTTGTTTTTCCTCACGGGCTATTTTGATCAATAATTCTTTTTTTGATTTAATTTTTTTTTGTAAAATTTTTATTTTATTTAAAAAATAACATATTTATTTAATAAAATTCATTTTTATCGATAGCTACATACATATGTATATTAATATTCAAACTAATTCGATTTGTAATTATAAATCTTGTAAAGAAAAAATTACACATAAGAAGTATAAAACATTATTTAATAGAGTTTAGCATTTCCAAATCTTCAGAATAAAAATCTTCTGATTAATCAGCCTCAGAAATTTTGTTGTACATATTGATTGTATTAAAAAGCTTTAGCATTCCAGCAGATGGATTAAATTTATCACAAAAAATTGAATTATTTTTAAAGTATATAAACACATTATTCTGAGAAATGCTTCCAATAATTCATATTGCATTTTGTTACGTACTTTTGTTTTGGTACACAGAAAAAAAATCATGTTTTTTTTTCAATCAAACCTTTAATTGATTTTAAAATAATTTTCATTTAAAATTTTAATTGATTCAATTAGTTTTTCTGATATTTTCAATTAAATCTCACATTTTTTTTTAATTGATTAAATCATTTTGTTTACAGGTCCGATTTCAGTTAAATATTTAATTGATTCCACAAATATTTTAATTGAAACTCATTTTTATTTTTTTCTGTGTAGTGGATATTCATTATTAAAAAACGCGTTCAACGCAAGCGTTACACTTTAAAAATATATTCGTATTTCTTTAAAATATAATTATGGCGAATTGTTTAAGTTTTAAGTGAATTTTCAAAAAAATATGTACATATATGCTTTTTTTCAAATCTTTTGCCGAATCTTCGCGTTCTCAAGAAGCATTATGATTTTTTTTAATAAAATTAGTATTTGCAGTCATTTTAAACAGTAAGAAATATACTGTTTTTTTAAATATTCTATAAATAATAAAACACATTTTTAGAAATCTCCTAAAATTGTGTTGACATCCCCAACAAATCTCCGGATCCCCAAGAGGAAATTTTTATTCCAAATCACGAAAAAATATCCTCAATTTGGGGATAAATCTCCTAAACTGACAACGCTGGTTGTTACTGAGTACATCGTCGTATACCGGCTGTTTTTGTTTTCAAAATTGTTTAGATTTTTTTTTTAATTTAATTTTATTTTGATTCTGGTTGGTTTTTGTTGTTTCTAGTTTTTGTCGTCATTTTGGCTCGGTATGATATTCTATTTTGTTGTTGCTGTCGTTTTTGTATTTTCATATGCATTTATTAGTTTTTGGCGTACGGTGGCTGTGGCTGCTGCAGCTACGTGCCGTGCCGCCTAATCAGTGTGTGAACTTTTGTGTTTTTCTTTTGTCTTTTGTTTTTGTTCTGTTACAAATCTTTTTCATACGACGCGACGGTCCATATTCATTCAGAACGTTTACATCGTTCAGATCGGTTCAGTTCGCTAAAACAGTCGGCGGTTTTAAGCAAAATAGTGCTGGTGATCGATTAGTAAATTAAAAAACAAAAAAAAAAAAAAAAAAAATCGAAAACAAAAAATTCGTTCGGCTCGTAGGTACCTACTTGTCTACAAGTGTGGAATATAAAATTCAAGTGTTACGATTAAAATATTGTTTATTCTTTTAATATTTTCAGTGCAAACAAATTAGTTTTTTTTTTTTTAAAGAAAATCGTGTGAGTATCAAGGAAGTGAATTGCCTGAGTGGTTTTCGTTATAAAAATCAGTGTAGTGAAGAAATTAATTCAAATAATTTTGCTTGTCAATAATATCCTTAAGATAAGTTTGTTTTATTAATATTTAGCATACACACTTTGTAAGAAAGTTAACGCCAAATTTCCTTAAAATTTAAATAAATTCAATTCATGTACATACATACATATGTATGTATGAAGGAAAAACATTAATATAAAGTAGGTATGTTTTAGGTTTACTTATTTACTTATTTATGTACTATTTGTATTCTTAAATATAAAGTTTGGATGGCAGTAACCAAAACTGATCGTAGAACTAAGGCATACAGGCTTGGCTGCCAGCATTAAGGATTTATCGTCATTTTAACGATTTTTTATTTAAAAAATAACAAAGTGGCGATTTAACGATTTTTTCTTTGAAAGTGACGATTTTCGGAGTTATTAAAATTTTCCATCAATATATTTTTTTTTTTTTTTATTAAAGTTTTTTGTACCAAATTCTCCTTTTTTTTGAGACAATTATTTTTCTCATTTAATATAATAATATTATATTTTAAAAATAATCCTAAATGATTGTTGTTAATTATAATAATTCCAAATAATATTATGAGTCAGGATAGTAAAAATTACTTATTTTATTGGTAAAGATACAAAGTAATGTTATATGCTGAATTCCGTGAATTAAAGTTTTTAGAGAGAATAATTTTTGAAATTCAACGGGAAACTAGTTATACAGAAACTTTTACTATTTTAACATAACGTCGATAAAATATCAGCCAAATAAATTTAAATAGAACAGATATACGCAATTCTTTGAAAATAAATGTATGTATTTGTAAATGTATTCTTTACTCAAAATGTTTTTTAAAACTTAATAAACTTATTTGTTTTCGACATTGTAATTAAATCTGTATTAAAAATATTTTTTTTTTGTAAAATATTAGCGCAATTCACAATCTTGTGCAAATGTAATTGCATCATTGCATTTGCAAAAAGGTTTAGCATATTTTTGCTCTTACTGTGTATTTTGTTAGTGTAGAGCAAAAATATGCTAAACCTTTTTGCAAATGCAATGATGCTTGAATTTTTAGGGCTTTAGTCCTTTTTGGGCTTAATTAATTTATCACACTTTTTCAAATCTGTCGGTTTGAAATCGATCGATTTTCATCACATACCCAAATTCTCGAATTATTCGATTTGGAATACCTAAAATATTTAGATATTTATAATGTGAAGTTCGATAAGGAGCGAATTTTTACTCGAAATTTAAGAAGCATTCAAAATTTATTTCGATTATAAATTTGAGAATTATTTAGAAAACTCTTGAATTATTAAATTATACTGTGTGACCGAAGAAATATTTTATGTCAACTACCGCTAATGCCTTCTGAACATAATGAATTCAGTAAAATATTCACCCCTATCGTAAATAAAAATTCCACATGAAATTTGTTCCCTTTTATATTTTTAACATTGAATTTAAATAGGAAAAATGTGAAAAGTGAACAAATTTCACGTGGAATTTTATTCGATATAAATACTTTTAAAAGATTTATGGAGGTTAAAGTTGATTACGGGGAGGGTCTTATATGGGAGTTTCGACTAATTACGGACCGACCATTATAAAATTAGGTGTCATCATTTCTGTATATTATTTGTGTCGAATTTTATTTGATTACAATCATTCTTAAGAATCGAAAGTCAGAATAGGGGTGATTGGTTTATGTATGTAATATGATGAAATGTTCATAGACAAAATCTAAATTGTGATTCCCCTTTTTTATTCTGGTTTATATAATAATTGATGGATGGTCATTAAATATGATGTCAAAGTTAAAAGTTAGTGTGTTTCAAAATCACAACATTAATGAATTTAGACAGCCACTATGAGGAAATGTGGAAAAAACGAGCAAGCAAACTATAAACAAACAACAATACAAACATTTTTTAGATCTTAATAATATGTCTTGCCTTTATATGTAATTTAATTAGCTACTCTGAATATAAATAAAAATATGTATGTACAAAAATACATATGTATGTGTGTATGTTGTATATGAATAGGGGAAAAATAAAAGTTGAATGAAAATATTTTTGAAGTTTGTTTTTTATCACAGTTATCGTAGTCACTAAATAATAAACAGGTAAATATGTATTTATTAATTTTATCCCGAAGTATTTTAACGAACTATCCTATGGACGGACATCTCCCCTAGGCGGACAAAAATGCCTCGATGGTCGGTGTCCGCCTATGGGAGCTTTTACTGTATATAAAAACAATGATAGTGCAAGTATAGTGTAACTTTTACTAATAGCTCTACAGCTGAGACAATTTAATTCTGTAGCTAATAAATTTTACAGAGTGTGAAACAACAACTCTCATGCGTATGAGAGTGTGAAAGAGAGGTGTTTTTTTTGAATAATATCGGTCACTAGTTATCAATTTCTATCATTGAAAACACACTACTACCGATGCATACATATATGTATACATATGAGTATGTACATATGTATGCATATAAAGTGGTGGTATCGTTATCAATTTAGCAGCTATTTTTGTAGTTATTGTGATTTTCATTGTTTAGATTTGAATGCACCCTTTTTAGTTATTGTTAAAATTTGTTTATAAATCAATAATGTTTTCATTTATGCTGCTGATAAGATAGAACGTCAATAATTTCGATTTTTTAGCACCACACACTGTCTGTCAGTGTAAAAAAAATGTTTCTTGGGTTGTTAAGGTACGGTCACATTTGGCAAATATCAAAATGATCTTGATAACTTTTTCCATTGATGTGAATAAACCTAAAAAAATGTAAATACATGCGGTTTTATAGAAATAATTTCTTAGCGGTCAACTATTACCTCGGTAATCATCATTTGGATCTTGTCGAATCATTTATTGATCTTGGAATCCTACTTGACATAAAATTAAACTTCATACTTACCTCATATAACTTTAACTGTAAACAAGGCCAGAGGTGTCCTTGCTTTTTTAAAGCGGTGGGTTAAGGAATTTTGTGATCCATACCTAACTAAACAACTGTATGTATCGCTAGTTAGGCCCATTCTGGAATATGGTTCCATCATATGTGATCCTTATTATGAGATTTATAATGAACAAATTGAGTCCGTGCAAAGACAATTTTTGCTTTTTTCTTTAAGAAGTTTTTAATACCCACCTTGTCGGTCGTATTATGTTAAATGTATGTTTTATGTTGAATATTGTAAATGGAAATATTAATTGTGAATATCTTTTAAAATTTGTAAAAATTAATGTTCCACGTCGTAATTCTTGATACTATAAGCCTTTGCATGTAAAATTCTGTAGTACAAATTATGCTGATGCAGACCCATCTGTTAGAATATGTAGACAATTTAATGATTTATCCCAATATGTTGATTTTGGTCTCAATTCTAGTACATATTATTAAATGTAAAATTATTGTCTTCCTCAATTGTTAAGTTTATTTTCTTTTTATTTTCATATTTCTAATTTAAGTAAAAATAAGTTTCTTTTGTTAATAGTCTGTAAGGAATTATATTCTTAGACTAAATAAATAAATAAATAAAAAGCGTAACCACTTGTTTCAGCACAAATTTGTTTGACGTTGTTTACTCTTGCAAGAGTTTTGCAAAATCAAACAGCATCAAATAAATTTAAACCAATTTTTTTGTTGGTTCATAGATTGAATCGTTCGCTGAAGTTATCCTCGTTTCCCAAAAATTCCCATTTGTCGTTGAGAGCTCTTTTTGATTCTTTAGCTTTTCCGGAAGATTGAGCTTTTTTCCGAACAAGCTCTTCATATCGTGCAAGTAGATTACAAAGCAAAAATTTTAAATTTGAACATTTAATATTCATCGGGTACAAACAAACCTTAAAACAAGTAAGAAAGTATAGTCGGTCAAGCCCGACCATATAATACCCTACACCCAGTATATGTATAAAACAGTTTTTAAGAAATGTGCGCTATATGGGAGATATGACCTATTATGGGCCGATCATACAAAAATTTAGTGTCATGATTTCTGTGAATATAAATATTAACCCCTATCGTGAATAAAAATTCCACATGAAATTTGTTCCCTTTTATATTTTTAACATTGAATTTAAATAGGAAAAATGTGAAAAGTGAACAAATTTCACGTGGAATTTTATTCGATATAAATACTTTTAAAAGATTTATGGAGGTTAAAGTTGATTACGGGGAGGGTCTTATATGGGAGTTTCGACTAATTACGGACCGACCATTATAAAATTAGGTGTCATCATTTCTGTATATTATTTGTGTCGAATTTTATTTGATTACAATCATTCTTAAGAAATTTATGATCGTTAAAGTGATTTTCGGAAGTGGGCCTTATATGGGAGCTACGACTAATTATAGACGGCTCACAATAAAATTGTACCGCGTTCTTTCATACATATGGCATATATTTGTGTTAAATATTATTTTGATACCAACGTTTTTGAGTGAGTTATGCTCTTTAAAGTGATTTTCGGAAGTGGGCCATATATGGGAGCTACGACTAATTATGGAGCGATCACCATAAACTTCCACCATATTATATGTATATACACAAAACATATTTGTGTTCAATTTTATTCGGACAACAACATTTTTAAAAGAGTTATGCTCTTTTAAGTGATTTTCGGAAGTGGGCCTTATATGGGAGCTACAACTAATTATGGACCCATCGTCATAAAATTCTACCATGTTATATGTATATGTACGAGATATATCTGTGTTTAATATTATTTGGATACCAACATTTTTAAAAGAGTTATGCTCTTTTAAGTGATTTTCGGAATTATGGACCGATCGTCATAAAATTGTACCATAATATATATATATGTACAAAACATATTTGTGTTCAATATTATACCAAGATTTTTAAAGCCGATTTTTGGCAAAAATTCAACTTGTGCGCCCTAAAACCTTATCCGAAAAATCTCAAAAATACTTTACCTTATAAGCTTTCAATTTATGCTGTAGCTCCCATGAAAATAAAAAAAAAATATTGTTTTGGGACCACCTAATGTACGTATGTACATACATATATGTACACAAATAATTTGGCCATAATTAGTCATAGCTCCCATATAAGATCTACTACCAAAAACCACTTTTTTCTTGGACCAGCGCTCAGGGGACGACCCCTACTTATGCAATGCATTGTGTTGGAACTAGGAAAATAGGATATGGGAGGGAGGATAGAGGGAGTAGTGTTTGTGAACATTTGACTTGAATTTTCCTATTGAAAGTGGCAGTGGCAGTGGCAACGACCATTAATCTTTTAAAAATGTTGGTATCCAACTAAAATTCACTACACATATTCATTTTTTTTATTTCCAAAGAATTTGTACAAGATTTTGTATTTTGATTTTCCATTGCTCAGCTCTCTTACAAATATATTCCGACTGTTTGTACCATTGTACAGAATAACGGTAGTTATGTTTAAAAAACAAATCACTGAAAAAATTAAAGTATTTTCATCAAGTTTAAAAAAAGCTTCTGTAGTGTGTCTGGATTTTATGTAAACAATGCCTTAATTTTAACTAAGATTTCTAATTTATATTTAGTTCATCCTAATGTTACATTTAACTTTACATAAAGTACATACATATGTTCAACATAATTTTCAATATTTACTTTTTAAAGCTATCAATAAAACAAGTAAGAAAGTATAGTCGGTCAAGCCCGACCATATAATACCCTACATCCAGTATATGTACATATAAAACAGTTTTTCAAAAACGAGCGCTATATGGGAGATATTACTTTTTATGGACCGATCATCCAAAAATTTAGTCTCATGATTTCTGTGAATATAAATATTATACGTGTTAAACTTTATCTTGATATAAATACTTTTAAAAGATTTATGGGGGTTAAAGTGAATTACGTAGAGGGTCTTATATGGGAGTTTCGACTAAATATAGAGCGACCATTATAAAATTAGGTGTCATCATTTCTGTATATATCAAACTTATTTGTGTTGAATTTTATTTGGATACCAACATTTTTAAGAAATTTATGGTCGTTAAAGTGATTTTCGGAAGTTAGCCTTATATGGGAACTACGACTAATTATGGACCGATAATAATAAAATTGTACCGTATTATTCGTATATACATATATGAAATATATTTGTGTTCAATATTATTTGGATACCAACATTTTTGAGAGAGCTATGATCTATAAAGTGATTTTCGAAAGTGGACCTTATATGGGTGCTGTGACTAGTTATGGACCGATCATTAAAAAATTCTACCATATTATATGTATGTATACGAAACATTTTTATGTTCAATATTATTTTGATACCAACATTTTTTAAAGAGCTATGATCTTTAATTGATTTTCGGATGTGGGCCTTATATGGAGGCTACGACTAATTATGAACCGATCTTGACAAAATTTGTAGATGTGATTTAGCTTCATTTATTACTCATTTGTGGTGAAATTTGTTTGCATACTTGCATAATTCAAACATTTCTGATCGTTAAACTCCTATTTCGGGACGACATTTGTATGGGGGCCAAGTGAAATAATGGACCCATTTCCACCAGTTTTAATCCCATCACTCCTTGGGCCGAAAAAATATCACGTACCAAATTTTATTGAAATATCTTAAAAATTTACATGGACAGCCAGCCAGACGGACGGACGGACATCGTTTAATCGACTCAGAAAGTGATTCTGCATCGCAGCAAACAATACAATAATGCAAAAACAACAGTTTGTTTTTGTTATATTAATCGAAAAGCCTATGTAGGCCAAAAATGATTACATATTTAAAACATAATTTTAACACAAGGGTTTATGATAAACTAAAATTCTAATATTAAAGTATTTAATTTTTCAAATTATATTTACTTCTATTTCTAAGCACGATAAGGGGTAATAAATTTTAGAAAGAAATTATTATCTAACAAAATTTAGTATCAACAATGACAATATCATATATTACTTCATGAAAAGAACAATGTTTCCCGCTATGATGGAAAAATTCCAAGAAGCTCAAGAAACTTCCAAAGTCAACAACGAGAAACTTCAAGCCAACAACGAAATGCTTCTAGCCGAAATAAAAACTAAATTTAAACCTGAAGTTTAAGAAACTTCCAAAGTCAACAACGAGAAGCTGTTAGCTGATGTTAAAGCTGAAGTTCAAGAAGGTTCTAGAGCCACAAACGAGAAACTTCAAGAAATTTTGGTAGCTATAAATGGCAGAGCAGACAAACTTGAAATACAAGTCGGCAAACTTGACAAAAAGCTATCCGAGCTAGAAATTGGCATGGAAATACAAGCCAAAGAGTTTGACGACAAACTGCTCGATATTGAAATAAAACTTAATAATTTTCAATGCAAAGATGGATTAGTGCGAATTATTCCAGAAACCTCTAACAGAATAAAGGCCCTTGTTTTGATGGCACCACTCCGTTCAATGTGTTCAAGTTCCAGTTTGATACAGTTGCCATTAGGAACATGTGGAGCAACGAGGACAAATCTTTGGAGTTAATCCTGGCCTTGAAAGGAAACGCGGCGGTAGTCCTTGAAATCGTACCAATGTGGAACAGAAAAAGTTATGACAACATAATGGATGCATTACAATGTAAGTATGGCGGTGAGCAGAAGAAAGAAACATACCATATGAAATTACGTGATAGAGTGCAGAATGACAATGATAGTCTTTAGGACTTTACGATGGGTGTTGAAAGTTTGGTGCAGCTGACTTATCCAGGAGAAAATCATCCCCTCTTGGGTCAATTCAAGATCGAGGCGTTTGTGAATGGCATTCGTGATCCTCAAAAGAAACATGCGGTCTGTGACACATCATTGAAGAAACCGTCTCATTTGCCCTTGCACAAGAAACGGCGACAATAATTTCTAAACCGCAAATATACAAGGATCGAAATATCTGCTGAAAATGAAAGGAATATATTGAATGATTTGAAAGAGGCAGTTGTGCAGACATTAAATGGAAAGCAAAGTAATGCTAAATTAAAATGTTATAACTGCGGTTAAGCTCGTCATAGTCAGCGAAACCGCAAAGCATATAGAAAGCGAACCAGATCTATTTCGCCACCAAGAAACTACCGGCAGGCAAATAATCAATTATCAATGATAAGCTGATAGCCATAGATGATAGTGCTTGTAGCCCTAGATTTATTGTAATTTTAATTATAATAAATTTTTTTAATAAATAAATAAGATAACAGCAATCTTACTGTTTGTGGGTACATTAGCGGTCGAAAACACATTTTTACTATAGACCCAGCAACATTGCAATCTATTATCAGACCCGACTTAGTAAAGAAAACAATTGAACCATTGAGCAGGGTAAGTTTACACACAGCTACTGGAGAACCTGTTACTGTCTATGGTAAAGTAAATGTAAAAATAAACCATTGCCAACATTAGCGTCAATCATGAATTTATTGTTGCCGACATTGTAGACGAAGTAATCATTGGAAATGTTGAAATAACCCTTGATGTTGGATGTGAAAATAAAGCCGAGGTAAAGGAAAGTGTCATCGATATACGCCTAACCCATATAGATTCCAGTGAAGATCTGTGGTCTGTTTGGCAAAGAAGTGACCTCATTTTGGCAAAGATAATATCAGCTGAAGAAGAATACAGAAAACCTACCCGCAATGAAATATCTGCCGAAAGTCCACTGATGAAGCAATATTGGGCTCTATGGAATAGTCAACAGTTGTTAAATGGCTGCGGTTACAAATCTAATTGTGACGACGGCCTCTAAAATAAAAGAAAAACTGAGAGAAATCGATAACATCTTGGTGTGAGAAAATCTCTAGAAAAAATAAAACAACGGTTTTATTGGATCGGTTGTCAACAAGCTGTAGCAGATTGGATAGCAAATAGCCCAAAATGCATAACAGTCAAGTCGTGATAACTTCAGCCGAGTTGTACTGGCTGTAACATATAAGCTCAAATTGCCTGGTGATTTGGAATATGGTGTTAAGGCTTCATCAGTAAATACAGACAATCAAAACATTGCCCAAGAGCAAGATGCCCTTAACGAACTCGATGAATTCGTGCAGAGACGAATTAAAAAGGAAGAAGTTTCTATTAATAAACATTGTTGTCTGTTATAAATATAGCTGAGCAATATGGCAATATATTTTCTTCAAACTACTTGACGCTTTTATTTTGCAATTAAAAGGAATCCGGTTTATTTAAAGGAAATAATTCACCGTTTTTAAAAGGTAAACACGTAACAACAAATCGGCATTACATTGCTATGAAAGCCGGATCTATGCATTGGAATTACTTAGGGATTATTAAAATAGGTCCAGCTGATTGGGCGACTAATCCTAATCTAATCCTTTGGAATTGTAGAGTTGAGCAATGACAGATGCTTTGATTAATAGTCTCAATCTCATCGAAAACCTTCCACATCCTAAAAAATCCTATATCTTATCAAAGAATGACTCGTTATCATATCTTCAGAGTTCCTCATTCTACACCTTAAAGGCATTCTAGTTTTTGGCATGTCCATTTTACAACATTGATTGTACTTTTTCTTTTAGAGAATAGTGATGCAGTTTCACCATATTTATCTTAATGGGGAAATCCCTATGGATTTCTCCAAAACAGTTTTAAATCGAGGTGACATTTACATACATATATACAAACATATGCCACACAATAGAACGTATTGGAGTTTCTGAAATTTAATAAAGTGACAATGTTGTTTCCACACTAACTTTTCGGAAACCAACTAATACAAGTAACTGAGTAAATATCTCTTATTATTAAAATTGTTGTTTTTGAAAAATTTTTAAATACTCACTAATATTTATAATTGACATTTCTTCTTGGGTAACCAATTTTAATCCTACAAAATGCTCCAGTTCTGCATTTTACTTGTGTAGATTCTTAACATATTATGTTTGATTGTTTGTCTCCTATAAATAGTTCATCTATTCCTACGTACAAACATACATAAATATATACATACATACATATGTATATATGTACATATGTATAATTTTATTAATATGTTTGTATGTCTATGCTATAAGTACAATTGCAAGTTATTATAAATCCCACAATTCCATGGCATAGTTCAACATGGTCTGCGTCTACGATGTGATTGTAGCGTTATCATGGTTCGCCGTCAATGATGCAGAGCTCACATAAAAACAACCAAACTAACAGCAACAGCACAGACATATTTTATTTTTCATTATACCAAAGCGGTACGAGGGCCATCTGAAAATAAGGTAAAAAATATAAGAGATGTCGCTTGTAGTTTTTAAATAAGAAGGATTTATGCGGGTTATTGGTTCCGAATAAGATACATACATTCGTGAAATGAGATCAATGTGATTATAAAAGATATATCTATTGGAATATTTCAACGATTTTCAGTGGACTAGAAATGTCATTACCGCTAAATAATTATAATTGTGCTAAATAATTATTATTTACAAATATTTTTAATACCAAATATTTATATTCAACAAAGATTATTTATGCCAAATGTTATAAAGCTAGGGCCTTTGCTTATAACATACATATCTAGGGCGGACGTACATACATACATACATAGCAAAATAATCTCATAATTTCTAAGATGTGTTACAAACTTAATGAAAAACAAGTAAGAGTCCTATATTCGGCTGTGCCGAATCTTAAATACCCTCCACCTAAACGTAATAAGAAATACAAAAACTACTCTGGTTATAGGACTAGAATATCCTTATTCTGTGTTTTCTATTCAGTCTTAGTGCAAATTTAATTATTATTTTATATATTGTTTGAAAGACAATTTTACGACCAACATAATTTATGTTAAATATTTTGAAATTTTGTCTAATTTTCACTATTTTTAATTGGTTTAATTATCAATTCTTACCATAATTTACAGAGTTTGTCTGATGTTCATAATAATCTTGAGTGTAATTTAACAAACAGAGTATAAAAAAGGGGAACAATTCGGTTTTAGTGACTTTGCTCAAAAAAAAAAGAAACTTCATCAAATAGGGCTTTTAGAGGAGATGCCAGCAAAAAAAAAATTTCGAGGGGGCGGGCCCGTAAAGTTGAAAATATATAGGCCTATATCTCGGGAACTACTGGGTGTCTGATAATTTGTAATAAATTAAATAAGAGGTATTAAAAATACCTCTCCAACGATATATATCATGATTATAAAATATGGACCGAATATGGGTTAAATCCGAAAAGAATATTTTTTGACCCGAATTTATTTGTTTTTTTGGAAATGGTTCTTATGTGGCAGCTATGACAAATTATGGGCTGCATATGAGTATATTTCACGTCGAATTTCAACATAATAATGGTATATTTAAGATATATGTATATTAGTATTAACGTGGATTTCGCAAGTGGACCTTATATGGGGGACATAGTCAAATATGGACCGATATTCTCAAAATCCAGCACTTTGATTTAGGCATGTATGTAAATGATCCGTGTAAAATTTTGGATTGGTGCCCTTATTTATAAGAGATTTATGAGTATTAAAGTGATTTTCGGAATGGGGCATACGGTTAAAAATAGACCGAAATTCACAAAATTTTGTGGGATGATTTTGGGATGATCTGTGCAAAGTTTTGAGTCGGTACCGATATTTATACAATATATATAGGGATAAATGTCTTTTTCAGATGTGATCCTTGTATGGGAGCTATGACCAATTCTGGGCCGACCACCATAAAATTTAGTACAACAATTTATTTGTCTATTACATTACATTACATTATTTATATCTGTTTTACACGTATTTAAGTGAATTTTGGAAGTGGACTTTATATGGGGGCTATTGCCAAACATGGACCGAACTAAAAAAAAATTTCGTTTTGCGATTTATTTTTGCATAAAACTTATTTTTGCGGAATTTTGTCTTGATATTCCAATTTTATAGTGATTTATGTATAATTGAGCAATATTTCGGGGAGATTTTTGTATGGGGGCTATGAGAAATCATGGACCGATTCATACTATTTTCCGCACACTTTCTTCTTTTACCATAAAAACAACGTATACAAATTTTCATGGTATTAACTGGAATATATTTCAAAATATTGCAATAAAATGGACAAAAATATCAAATTTTTATGGAGGTTGTCTCACATATTGGTCCATAACTCTGGTTGGCCTAAACCGATTTTGCTGATTTTAAATAGCAAACTTCTCGAAAGCATGTCTGAGAATTATTGAAGATTTGGATCCGGAAGATATCTGGGGACTTCAAAAAACTGATTTCAACATCCAGACAGACAGACAAACATGGCTTAATCGACTCCGCTTTTTAGATTGTGGAAAATTAGATTGTGGAAATTACAAACGGAATGACAAACTTATATATACCCTTCTCATGAAGGTGAAGGGTATAATAAAATATACGCTACTTTTTTGATGATGGATATGATTTTCCGAAGGCTTGATGTTCTCACTCGTACATTTCTGTACTGGAGTTTCTCCATAATCTTATTTTGTAAACAAGTAATTATACACGCATCAGATTATATTTCAGCCATTACTAGCTGCTTCTATGTAATGCAGATGGTTTGGAGCAGTCATTGAAAACTAAGGGCCTGATTATCGTTAACAACACTAAAATGTTTCATACGATCAAGCTTATAACTGTTATGAATCGTAATAGCAGTTTACAACATACAACATCAAAATACTTAGTGCTGTGAACGGTAATCGGGACGTAAGTAATTCTGTAATTTTGGTATGGTTGTGAGTGAAAACAAAAAAATATTTATCGGAGGCTTCTATATCTCTGTTACTAAGTTCTATACATATTGTGAGCGTCAATATAAAAATAAGGAACATAGACAATAATTAAATTTTAACGGAAAAGTATCAGATTTTTGCGTCAAAATAAAGTAAACGGGTATATAAAAAATATGTAAAACATTGTATTTAATATTTTATTTGTAGCCTTTTTGCCTTTATCACAGCCAAACATTTTCTTTGGTTGTTCTTTGGTATAAGTGGCTTCTTACGTGACACTTTAGCACTTTAGGCCATTTTGATGCAATATTCTTCTTACAGGTTTTTCAAATGTTTTCGTACCATTTTTAGTTATTTTTACAGTACTAGATGTTGGGTTTGCTCTTACTTCTTTATCATTGCTCTAACTTCTGGTGGGTTATTGTGTATTTCGATTCGAATCTAAAAGACTTTCGAAATTAAGTTCCGATAAGAAAACTGAATCTTATTATATAATACGTTTGAAAGATGTACAGAATTGAATTTACATTTATGGATAAAACCAAGTGGCGCCAAATCTAATCATGTTAAAAATTTCACAGCACTTTTAAAAATTGCTACACTTTCTGGTAAATATTAAAATTACTTTGAAAAACAATTACGTTAAAAAACATCAATGAATTGTGTTTTTTCATAAATTCAAATATCTATTAATTCGCAAGTTTAATTTAATTTATTTATTTTAATTGGCGTATGGTTATCAACAATATTGCTATAATTTTTTGTTTGTAAGAAATGTTTCTTAATATTTTTTTTTACTTTGTTACTACTATGAGACATTTATTATTATTTCGTTAATAATTTTAGGTTTCAATATTTATTTGGTTGGGGAGCTAATTTGTTGACATACATACATATGTAATTATTTTTCATGGTCCTGTCATCCACTTGATTAGAAACTTCCGTAACAATTAAGGAAGCCATGTTTGTGTTCGCTCCATATTTTTACAGATGCGCTCGACAACCGCACTAATTGCAAGCTAATCATTTTAAAAATGTGTTATAAAACAGAAACTATTTGGTCCTCCTTTGGTGATTGAAAGGCTATGTTTATTGCGAACGGACATCATCTTAATGTATTCGTTATAGATTGTCATACTTAGTAACTCGTATAAATAATTGTATAAGTTAAAACACAGTTTTTCTAAATTTAATAAAATACTTTTAAAATGTTTCTACTTCATAATTCAATTCATCTGCTTTTCACAATTGTATCGTTTTTGTGTCCTTTTGCCAAATGAAAGGCATATCAACTTTTTAATAAAAAATTTAAATTATTTTTTTTAGCTTACATTTTAAGATATTTCTTCACTTTCGCAAGGAAAATAGCATTCGAACGTATTGCTTTTGACACTTGTTTTCGTATAACTGCATTTACGAAAGTAATATTTTCCATATTCGTAAATAAATTTTCGAAAGTTCGTTAACAAATTTACGAAAATCGTACGAATTCGTAAATTTTCCCTTCGAATCGAAATACACAATAACGCTTTGGGCGTTTTGCACCAGGAAAATTTTCTACTCTATTGTGTTTGGTATACTTGCCTATAATTTTTTTTATTGTACAGTATCAGTTGATATTTGTCTTTCCATTGTAAATTTTTCACTACATAATGTCACAACCTAATCACTTTTAATGATAAATTATAAAACTTTCAATTATTATACTTTAAAAGAAAAATAAAAAGAATTGCCACTACTTTTGTAATGATAAGGTTTTTTGCGTAATATGGTGTTTAGACATGCATTTTTAATCGAGTCAATTATTGGTTAATTAAAAAGTGTTCACATATGCTCAATATTGCTAATTTAATTAGCGTTTGACAGCAGCTGACAAAAAAAATACATTTACAGTGCACTCGAGAACACGTCAACGCTCGTTTACGTCAACATCCCAAAACCTCAACCCTTTTTTTACATTACCTACTCTAAAATTTTATGAAATAAGTAGAGAGAAGTCTCTCTCCAAGTGTTGGAAAGAAAAAAAGCAGAAAAAAAAATTACAGATTTTTTTTAAAACGTCAACACCCGCGGTTTTAATTAGTTGACGTTTTCCCGAGTGCACTGTATTTGGTTCTATTATTATAATTTTCAGCCTAAAAATATTCTTTATTAATTTAAAAGCGAAGCAACTGCCATTTTAGTTATTACTAGTCACAGGGTTGTATTTTTAATTTTAACAATTAATAGAACAATTAACTCTTAATGAAGCAATTATCTTAATTGAAATTTTGTATGGATAATTGATATAATTAGGCGTTAATTAAAAAATGTCAATTAAAAATGCATGTGTGAACACCATATAAGGTTGATGCCACTGCTTACTTAATTTCAAAGTGTAAAAATTGGTATATTTTCACAACAAATTAATTAAATTTGTGTACATACCTATACGCTTTTTTTTTTTTTAGAATTCAATTCTACTTAAAAACCTATGTATATAGAAATGCAATATAGTTTTCTAATATAATATTCATTACATAAATATAATTAAACCTTTTATAATACCATATGTGGTGTTGACTTTATTTTGACGGTAACAGTATGTACATATGTACATACATACTCGTATATACCAAGTGAAAGGCAATCAAAGGGATTTCCATGATATAAATCGGATTTTTCAACAAAAACATTGTTACGTTAAAAAACAAAACAAAACAAAAAATTTATATGAAAATCATTAACTATTTTGGAAAGATTTTATTGACTTTGTTATCTTTTATACATTTATCATTTTGATAGTGAATTTTTATTATTTTGATGCGTACACGTTAATGATATTTCAATATGCTCCTGTTAAAAAGTAAAGTTCTTGTTGACAAATCCGTTACAACATATTATTTTTTTTCACTGTTTTTTAATATCTACTTTGTAAATTGCTTTTATAATTTAAAGGCTGAACTCGTACATTACTTGTACTAAAAATTAAAGACAAACAGCAGCACAGTCAGCTTAAAACATGGTGAAATAACTCTACAAGGTGGTGTTGAAACGCCAGCTGTTTTTTTTTAGTCATGTTCGTTATGTCAAACTTTATATACATACATATGTATGTATGTATGCTCAAGTTGTGTTAAAAAAATAGCAAACGTATCAAGTTATACAAAAAAAGTGAAAAAAAACAATTGTCCATAAATTAAATGTTTCATAAATTAACAAATTTATAAATTATTTTTATTTTCATCTTGAAATTAAAAAATTGTATGTATGTATTTATTTTTCCTGCAAAAATGTTTGTAAACAATAACCAGTTGTTTTTGACATTACCAACATGAAAGCAAAAACAAAAATACCATGTTGTTTCTGTTGCTTTTGTATTGTTGTAATATTGCCATCACCTTATAGAGTTATTTCACCATGGCTTAATACTTTGAATACAACAGTCACATGCACATATCAAGTAGCAACAAAGATTGTACGAACATTAACAACAGTACAAACCATAATAATAATAATAACAACAAACGAATAAATAAATACACTCACTGAACGAACACTATGTAGACTGAACTGAACAGACTTGAATGTTGTTGTTGTTTTTTATACCCCACACCACTATAGTGGGGAGGATACATTAGATTTGTGCTGATGTTTGTAACGCCGTAATATCCGTCCGTCCGTCTGGCTGGCTGTACATGTAAAGCTTGTGCGCAGAGTGCAGGTCATAATTTGCAAGATATTTCGATAAAATTTAGTATCGGAAATTTTAGTAAAGACCGCATTATTTAACCTAGCCCCCATAGGAATGTACCTCCGAAATTGGATTTACTGGTCATAAATGATGAAATTTATGCACGTATACAAACAAAATTCGCCACAAATAAGTCGTACAGGAGCCTTATCACACTTAGAAATTTCTGCAGAATGATCCATAATTGACTATAGCTTCGATACAGACCCCACTTCCGAAAATCACTTTAAGAAGCATACCCCTCTTAAAAATGTTGGTATCCAAATAATATTCAACACAAATATGTTTCATATGTACACAAATCATTTAGTCCAATTTTGTAATGGTTGGTTCATATTTAGTCATAGCTACCGTATAAGGCCCACTTCCAAAAATCACTTTAACGACCCTAAATCTCTTACAAATGTTGGTATTCAAAAAAAACAACACAAATAAGTCTCGTATATACAGAAATCATAATACCACATTTTATAACGATCGGTTCATAATTAGTCATTGCTCACATATAAGACACTCTTCTGAAAATCACTTTAACATGCGTAAATCCTTTGAAAGGGCTGATAGATATCAAGGTAAAATTTAATGCAAATACTGCCCATTTCCGAAAAACTGTAATTACTTGCATACTAGGTGTAGGGTATTATAGGGCCGGGTTTGACCGACTACATATACTTTCTTACTTATTTATTTTTTATTATTTTGATTACAAATGTTGTTGGTGTTCGTATATGGAGAGGCCTGTGTAAGAAGAAAACAAACTGCAAAAAAATAAAAAAATTGTATTCACAACAACATTTCAGTTGAAGTTTGGTTACGGTCGGTTGTAGAACGTGGTGTATGTGCGTTACGTTTTCGTTTTTTTTTTCTTGAAATTTTTGATTTTCGTTTTATTTTCTAATAAAATTTTAAATAAATTTATTTGAACAAAATAAAAAATATTCTAACTTTGCCAAAGAAATAACAACAATTGAATGTAGGATATTGTTGTTGCTTGTTGTGTACATATATACAAACATACATACATACATATAGTGACAAATAACAAAAATTATGATTTGACTTAAATTTTGAAATAAAAATCTGACGAAATATGACAAGAAGTATAAAATTAGATCCGTTTAACTTAATTAGAAAATACCTAAATTTAATATTGTTTTGTTTACGTTAAGTGCTTTTAAAAATATTGTATACATAGGTATGTGCCTACATACATACATATATTAATTATAAATGTGTTGTGTACTTTATATTTATTATTTGTTTACCAAAATAAAATAAAAGTAAAAGCCTAAAAAATGCAAAAACCCAGTGTAAAACAGAGAAATAATAGTGGAAATTAAAAAATGAATTTGTTTTATTTTCTTTTTTTTTTTGATGATGGTATAGGTACCTATTTCTCTTTTACATATTCATACATATGTATGTTTTGTTAAACAATTTGTAAATCCCAACAATATAATATGTAAATTTTATTCTACTGCGGCTATTTTCGTTACTGCTAGAAAAGATAAACATTTTTATTCACATAAAAACATACATACATACATACCTATGTACATAAAAAACGTTTTATCAACATAAAAATTAAAATGTTTTAGGAAAAACTACAAAAATCTTTAATAGTTTAAAAGAATAACCAGAATGTTAACAAATAGGATGTACCTACATACATATCTAAATTTATCAAACAAAAAAAAAAAAAAAAATAATAAAATTTTTAAACCCATTCATTGTCTATAAAAATCAACAAATCCAGAGCAAATTTAAATTTTAAATAACTTAAATAAATTATTTTAATGTATTTGCCGGCTTTAATTTTTTGCTTTTATTTTGTATGTATGTATGTATTAATACATATGTATCAGACATTGTGTATGAAAGAACATTAACAGTAATAAAAACAACATCCACAAACAAATAAAAGGCGAAAACAAACTTCTTGTCAAAATAGAGCAGAGGTCTGTCAGTCAGTTTGTGCGTCTGTCATTTGTAGCCTGTTGAATGTAGAATATTTTGTTTTTGGAATAACTTCTTGTGTTTTTTTTTCGTTCCAAGACAAAACAAGTGAAATTGGAGCTGCCAGATTAAGTTAATTAGTTCATTATTTAACAGATTGTTTGGATTTACATTCTTACAGACAAAAAACACCTTTCATTTGCCTGCAAATAACGCGACTAGTCCATGCATGCATGTAAAGAGGAGTAGGAGTACTCCAAAACTACTCCAAATATATGAAAAAGGTGGTCGATTTAACATTGCGATGTCCTAGGATTGGACCATATAACCCATCGGAGTAGTCCCTAAACTACTCCATGCTTCTACTCCATGGAGTACTCAAGAGGGTTAGTTTTAAACAACAACAACTCAATATGCAATCGTGTTAACACGAAACCATGTCGTTTAACTACAAACTCTTGTTTAACTATGACTTGGTCCATGACTGCATTACATTGGACCATGTTGTAAGTAGTCCATTTCATCTAAAACGGATCACGTAGACCAATATTATTTGCATACATATGTAATACATCATATTACGTATGTATACATATATGTACATATATTTTCTATGTACGTGTACGGAACTTAGTATAATAACTATTAACTATATTTTAATTTCACTTGAATTGATGATTGCTTTAACTCACATAATTCCGAAAGTATTTCCTATCAGTTGCATGTTTCGTCCACGGAAAATTGATACCGAAAAGTCTGTAGGTATGTAAATGTTTCTCAATTCCATATGGAATTTTATAAATTACAATTGGAAACTTTCCAATTTGAGATATTAATTCTCAATTTCCTTTGGAAATCTTGCTGTTTCAAATTGAAAATTTCCATTTTATTTCGTAGGTACATATATTTCTCAATTTAAAATTCTTTTTAATAATTTCGCAGTTTTAAATTAAAATTTGCAATTATATTTGGAACTTGTTCAATTTAAATATGAATTTTTTGCAAGAGAAATATTAAACATTTTTATTTCTCATTCTTTACGGAACACAATGCAATCTCATAGGATTTGTTTTAGTTTTGTCTGGTAACCTTAGTTTTTGCTCTGTTAAAGAGATTGGCAGAATCTAAAATGATTTTGCGAACACATTAGAATTTGAAATATTTTAATATATAATAATTAAAACAGATAATGCGAACAGTAAACAACAAATTCAGTCAAATAAATAATATATTCTGCAGTACCACTTGAATTATGAGTTTCAGATACTCGTATGTATAAAATTCAAAATTTTCATACTCACACGATTTCTACAAACATAAACTGTGAACTAATAAAATATAATAAATTTTCATTAAAAAGTGTTAACAAATTTATGTAAATAAATAAAAATATTTTAAATATTTTTCTCTCTTTCTTCTAGACTAGTTGAATTGTGTTGTATGTACATACATATGTATATGTTCAGTGTTTTGATCTAATCTGATTTTCATAAGAAAAATAAAAGAAAAATTTTGATAATTTTTTTATTATAAATTAGAAAAATAAATGTTTAAAAATAACTATTTACTAAATTATTACCAATCAATGCTGTTATTAATTCAATACAACATAAAACAAATTCAAGGTGGTAAGTTAATTTTTGTATTTCATAAATTTACAACCGATCGATTTATTTTTTTTTAACATTTATACGGCTTTTTAATCTAATAATTGTGTAATTAGAGCAAGCAGCTTTCAGTTTTAAGCTTTAAAGCTCAGATATATATTACTATATCTCTACGATTTCTAAACTTTTAAATTATATACATACATATATATTTTCCGGATCGGTTTACAAATCGTAGAGATATAGTATATATATTACTATATCTGAGCTTTAAAGCTCTTTAACATCAACAACATCAAAAACCAGAGTTATGGACCAAGATGTGAGAAAACCTCTACAAAAATGTAATATTTCTTTTATCAATTTTTTTTAAATATATGTATTGCAAATAATGCCATGACATTTTGTACACATTATTTTTATGATAAAAGAAGAAACGGTGAGGAAATTAGTAAGAATCGGTCCATTGGCTCTATACAAATTTCTTACCGAAATATGACTCAATGATACATAAATGCATAATACAAAATTCAGCAAAAATAAATTTCATATAAAAAGAAATCGAAAAACCAAATTTTGTTTAGTTCGTTTATAGGTACATATATAAATTGTTGTACTAAAATCGCTTCAATACTCATAAATCTCTTATAAAAGTAATGGTACCGATCCAAAATTTTACACGGAGCATTTACATATATGTCAAAATCAAACTGCTGGATTTTTAGAATATCGGTCCATATTTGACTATATATTCTATATAAGGTCCAATTCCGAAATTAACTGTAATATTATTTTTATTTAAATTATAATTTTCAAAATTTAGTATACATACATACATATATACATATCGTCCCCTCAATATAACAATAGCGTATAATTTTTTTTGGCGTTTTGAGAAAATAGTGTTTAAAGTTTTTGTCAAATCGGATGTCTAACCTCAATATCGCGGTAAATAAAAATTCTTCATATTGGATTTTTCGGCGAATACATAATACCGTTTCTTGTCTTTAAATTGATCAAATTTTTTTCTACGCATCCTTTAAGACCATAATTATGCCATTCAAAGCGCAAGTCCTCCATATAGGTTATTTTATGTTTTAAGGAATTCGTATGATGTATCAGATACACTATTTTATTTTGTATGGTATACGCTGTTTTATTCAATAATTTTACGGTATTTTTATTAAAATATTTGATCTCAAAAAATATCAATTTGTAATATTATAAAACAGTGATTAATTCATAGTTTTGTTAATAAAGTGGCACATATTCATTACTTTCCAATTTGGGTTATTATAAAGAAAAAATTATGACAAATTAAGGTATACATTGCGTAAATCAAAAATAACTAAAAATTCATTCGTCTTCTCGGCTATATCTGGCTCATCTAAACAATTTCGTTTTTTTCCACCTTGTAAGTTAAAAAAAATGACTGCGAGCCACGAGGAATTACATTCTTTTTGCACAAATTTTGGTCGGAATAAAACTATTTCTCAAACAATAGTGTTGTTGTCAACTTGGTACGTTTCGCACCATTTTTAGTGCTTTTTTAAATTTTTGGTGCGAAAAATTCTTTAGTTGGTGCGCGGTGCGCTTTTTTTTAAATTTTGGTGCGCTTTTTCATTTTTGGTGGCACCAAAACAAATTCAACACAACTTTTTGTTTCAGTGTGAGAAAAAATCTTTGTACAAAAATTACTCCTGTTTCATTCAGTACCATTTTATTTAATACTGCAAAATTTTTTTTACAATCAATTTTACTGGCCAGAAAGTAATAGAACTTCTGTTTATTAAAGAAATATATATAAAGTTCTTACGTGCATACATAAAATTTTCAATAATTCTCTTTGATGTTACAGAGCCTCATTGTTCATGTGCTTATCCGTGCCGCCATTTTAAAAAAAAAAAACAAGAATAACCTTGGTACTTTTGCATATGTATGTCATAAATATCCCTGCAAAAATCTGTGGAGTACGTGGTCCATTGTAGCTAAAATGTAGTGACTACTACAAATCAGAACTTCTTGTTACAAGACAATTATTCGTGCTTTAACGACCGTAATCGTTGTTTAAAAACATTTGATGTAGTTACGTTACAAGGAGTAGTTTTGGAACTAGTCCCGTGTTATGCAAAGCTGGATTATTTGGTTCAGTCCTAGGACATCGTAATGTTAAATTGACTAGTTTTTTCAAACAAATGGATTATGTTTGGAGTACTCCTGGTCCATTGTGGAGTAGTCCATACATGCATGTATGGAGTACTTGCGTTTTTTGCAGGGATGTGGATACACAAACATACATATTGTATGAACATTGTATGTGCACACAAAAAATATGTAAAATTCAATATAAACATTTTAAATAAAAAAAAATCTAAAGTTGGTGCGTTTTTTTTTCTAATGGTGCGTTTTTTCTCTATTTTGGTGCGTTTTGAAATTTCAAAGTTGACAACGCTGTATATTATTGTAAGCTATTTTATGAGTTAAAGTTTTCATAAATTGTATTTTTTTCTACAGGCTAAAATGGAGTATGTATAATGCGTATACACTATTATTCTTTTAACAACTTTGGAGTGGCAATTTCAAGTAAAATAGCGCATATGAGCTTACACATTTATTGAAGGTACAAGAAATTATACACTATTTTTTCCAACGACATTTTGACCCACTTTTTGGAAGTAGAATTTAACGAAATGTTGACCATAAAAAAATAATAGCGTATGAGCACACCGGTCTATGGCCGGACCGGGTTATTCGAATAATCGAGGAAAATATATATTTTTTTTAGATACTTATGCATATTTAAGTGAAAGTGGGCATCATTTTAGGGCGCCAATGGTCATCGTATTTAGCGGTTAAAAATTTAATAGTCTGAATCATTTAGAAGACATAAAGTGGAAACTATTCTTTTCAGTTTAAGTTTTAAAACTGACAATTTTTTAAACAATTCGGAAAGTGTTTCTATGTCATCTGGGAAATAATTTGTATGTACATATACTTTGCGTCATTTTGATTTGAATTTGCTCGATTCGATTTGCGTCGTTATGTTACGGTTTGCATCAAATTTGTCGATCAAATATTACTATTTTGAAACCAAATAATAAGAAAACAGTAGAAATATATGTAAAAAGGGAATTAGATTATGGTCGCCATATATTTTGGGTAAAATGGGCAGTCGTGAGTTTTTGTTCATATTCCATGGGTCGATTTATCGGATTTTTAATTCCAAAATTCAAATGACTTTTTTCTTTATTTTGTACTTTTATTTACGGAATAACAATAAGTTTTTCAAATCTTATATCTAAAAAATTTCAATTATTAGTCCAGCCAGTGCCGTACGAAAATTGTTTAACCAATATTAAGTTTTATGTATTAAGTTGGCTTTCTTCCTTCTTGTCTTCGGTCCAGATCAGCTGTATCCCTTCTTCTTAGTCGAATATAGCCACTATTATTTAATATGTGCGGGCTAATGGGTTTGGGTGTACTTAAAGCTTTTTTAAGTGTTTTTCTTCATTTTTTTTTTTGGATCTCAGTTTTTACCAAAGACACGTTTAGCGGTTTACGAATATTCGAATTTTTTATATACCAGGGGGCAATTGTAATCATTCGTAGCAATTTTTTTTGGCGTCTTTGAATTCTGCCTACATTTGAAGCTGAGGCCGTTCCTCTCATAGTTGTATTCCATAACACTATATAGGTTTTATGATTGAGTTGTAAATTAAGAGTTTGCAATCTAAACTTAGTTTAGAGTTTCTGCCAATGAGCCAATTAATTTAAATTAATCTCAATTTCATTTGAGTCAATTTTGCATCTATGTATATGGGATTTCCATGTAAAGCGACGATTGAGGTGTATACCAAGGTATTTAACTTCGGATTGTTGTGTTCTTACTTGATTATTGATATACATACATATGATTTTGTAGGTAGCGAGATGCTTAGAATCACCAAATGTAGATGTGTAAGTACGATTATTTGTTGGCATATCAGATGTATATATCAAGTATAAGGATGCTTCCTTGAGGTACTCCTGGTTCAATAGGGGAGATTAAAAAATCTAATTCTTTTAGCTTAAATGTTCAACCAGTTAAGTGGCTTTCCAATAGCTTATGTCAGTTTACGGGTAAATTTAGTTTCAACTTGTGTATTAGACCATCATACCAAACTTTATCAAACGCTTGAGAAATGTCAATAAAAAGAGCGGAACAATATTTTTTTTCTTCAAATGTTTTTTTTTGATAATATTGACAAGTCTATTTGTTTATTCGATAGTACTGTGTTTTCTTCTAAATCCAAATTGATGATTCGGAATACAATTGTTTTCACTTAAAATCGGGTATAACTTGTTCATGAGCATTTTCTCGAATAGTTTCGATATATTTGACAATTGGCTGATAGATATAATAGATATGACTGATATTAGATTCTATTTTTGTGTAATCTTTACCCGGCTTGGGTATAATGGTAACCAGTGAAACCTTCCATTCTGGTGGATAATATTCAAGGCAAAATACCTATTGCTATTTGGGATAGCATCTTATTACTGAATTTGTCAAAACCAGGTACTTTCTTAGAGTTTAAATCAATAATAGCCTTTTCGATCTCCCGAATTTCAAAATTGAAATAAGTGTATGTGATATATTGATGGTGGGTCCGTAAAGTTATCTGAGGCATTCGGGGAACGTATTCCACCTTTATCTATAAGGATTGATATAATATTGATATATAATCTATAGTGTCGCAATTTAATATTGTAGGAAATACAAAATAAAATATAACCTTACCACACTTCATAAAGTGTATAAAATTGTTAAATTTTCTGGATTAATAATTAATTAGCTTTTTATTCATACATTGAAATGTTGGGATTTAAAAAAAACAAGAGATGTTAATACATATTAATATAATTATTTAAGTAGTATTAAACAAATTACTTGTTTTACCATTTATACATTTCAAATTAATTTAGCTTTGTGGAGGTGTAAATCTTACTGAAAAAGGCATCATTAATAAAAATTAAAAAAAAAAAAAAAAAAAAAAAAAATGTTGGCTCTTTTACATATGTATATATGTATGTATATGTATATACATATGTACATAGTACCTACACACAGCTTCAAAAGTGTGTATGCACCAGTGAATTTTTTGATTTTTTAAAGATTATGAAAAGCATTATAGTTCAACTTAAATTTTTTTTCATAACCGAATCTATTACTCAACCAAATATCCAACAAAACGAAACTTTTAAATTTCAATCGATGAATAGATTTTAGGATTTACATTATCTTAAAAAAATCAAGTAATTTGTTGTGTTTACTCACTTTTGAGGCTCATAGTATGTATAAGTCACAAATAAAAATTAATAATTAAATTTCTGTTTTATACCTAAGTACCTATTATGAATGTCTAGCTTTTCAAATTTATAGTAGGTACCTATATACATACATATTAATTTTTAAACAATATTCGATATAGGTACATATAGAATATAATTTTGCAATTCAAACACATTGTATGTATTCGCATTTAGTTTAAATTAAAACCCTTTTTTTGTATTTTGATTGAATATGTTTACTTACATACCTATAAAATTTCTTCACTTGACCTTGGTTAACATTAAACCGATTAGATTTTATTTTATTTGTATTTTAGTTTTTTATTTTGTATTGAAGCAAAATCGTATTGTTTTTATGTTTCTCAGTACATTTATATAAAAGAATATAGGTATATGTATGTACATATGTATACACACATGCATTTGTTTATACAGTTATGTTTTAAAGAATAGAGTCAGAAATTTTAAATATTTTAAACAAATTGTTTGCGATTTTTTTACGAATTTTAAAGTCCAAAGATTTCCTAGTTTTGACAACTTTTGTCGATGTTATGTTCTTGATGAAACAACACTGTCAAAACATTTGTTTGCTCAAGTATTTTTTTTTAAACGGGGTGCCTTCGACTCTACTTAAGTGTTCGCACGTAGTGAACTACCACGTAAACCAACTATGTCTCTCATCAAATGACATATTCACACAAAATGACCGGCATTTCTAAAAAGCACAAAGAGCACATCATTAACATATACATATACAATTTCGACATGTTTTCCCCACACAGATGAACATGAAAAAAGTTGTGTCCGTAATTCTACCGCCATTTTGTTATTTTGCGTACAAAACGATTGTTCGCCAATACGAAGGGTACAAAACCAGACTCTGAATAATTAATTACTTTACTTCAAACACAGAATTTTATAGAAATTCATTACAGATAATATTCAAGTATGTACATACCTATTTGTTTCTATTTTTTTGTACATAACTGCCCATAAATAGGTTTATATGTATGTATAAGTGTTGGTGTAATTATGATTATCTGTGATTTGTTGCTAAGTAAACAATGTTGAATACAACAATAACAACAATAAAAAAAACACACAAAATGTAAATAGATACGAGTGGAGTACTAAAATTGTGCCCATATATTGAAAAATAAACACAAAGTACCATATACATGTGTTTATTGTTAGCTAGAATGCAAAACAAGGCAAATAATAGAATTTTAGAAATTTAATTTGCTTGAATTCGTCGGTGTTTTCACTTTGTACACTTTACATAAAATCAAGGTGATTTTACATTGGAGGGGATTTAAAACATATTAGTTTCACGTCGGCTAGTACAGCTGAAAATTGTTCAAATTTGATTAGGGTATTTAGTAATATATGTATAGATATGTACTTGGAGAAGTGATGTAAAACTTTCCTTCTATTTCAATATGCAATTCATGTGGATCAAGTCAGAACCATTCGATGCTCGTGACGAATCTGATTAGATTTGGTTTCCATTTTCGGTAAATAATAAAAACAATTTGTCGTAATCCAATAATTCAGTCTTAACTACCAATCAAATATTACCAGAAGATTCCTTGCCAAAGATTATTTTCAATATTCTAAGGCATTGTTCACATAAAATCTGGTCGCATGAATGTTTAATATAATGTTATCATACGATTTTGGACTCCAAATCCATACGTGTTATTCATTGCTTTGGTGTTCTTCTAAGAGATATTCAAAGTTCAAGCTCATTAGAGAACTTGATAAAATGTTCAGCAAATAATTATATATTTCAGTCTGGAACATATTATTATTATGAAATTGGTTTCTATTAAATCTGTTACAATAAATGTCTGCTAGTGTACTAGTGGGTAACATACATAGATATGAGTGTAATAAAAATTGTTATTTCTCTGCGAAATGATACCTTTTTATTGCAATGAACATATGAAAAGCAGAACAAAAAAAAAAAAAAAATGCAAAAATAGGAAAAGAAACCAAACAAAATGTTTGTAGAAAGTATGAAAACCTGAACAACTGACGGAAAATGTGCATATTTACATTGTATTTATATACAAATGAACAAACAAAAAGTAACAAATTGAGGTGACTGAACTTGTTGAACCTTAAACAAAATGTTGCACAAACACTCGAGTACGTTCTATGAGCAGCAACTATTAAAGTACTCGTACGTTTTCGTTTCCTCTTGGCCATCGTCAGCCACAATAACCTAGCGTTTATACATGCGAGTAACAGTTCGAAAAACTCAATACACTCACATTTTTTACTAATACACTCACATTTTTCGCACTTGCAGAGCTACTCGCAGCTAAATTTGCTTACGAGTGAATGCTTGACACTCTCATGCCAGTAAACGTCAAATAAAAAAAAATAATGTTGCCATGTATATTTTCCAATGAATAGAAAATGGATAATATAATATTTATAATGAAATTTCAGTTTGTTTAATGAGTGATTGTAAACGAAGTTCTTTCAAATAATATTGATAACCAAAATGTTTTAATCTTGGAGAATAAATATCATTAAAATTATAATAATTATTGTTAATGAAAATTTTCCCTCATGAAACATTTTTATGTGATCAACTGGCAACTCTATTTTTCAATCAAAACAAAAATGAAAGTAAAATTAAATTTAAAAAATATAATAAAGTTAATTAATTTAAATCGTTCCCATCCTCTTCTGTGGGATATGAGTGATAAAGCATATAGGAGGAACGATTTGAAAAGCAATGCCTTCGAAGCAATTGCAAATCAAATGGAGCTGCCGGTAGAAGTTTACGCTTTGACAACATTTTGAATGCTACTTGCAAATGATTCGAGTTTTTCGAATAAGTTTTCGTATATAATACGTACGCAGCACTCGCATGCAAGTACTTGCATGTGTAAAGGCAGGGTAATAGAAAAACTGCAAGCCAATCAAATTTTTTGGCTACATGCAGAAAAATAACTATGCAATAATTTTAAAGGGGTGTTTAAATCAACTTTCTTTTCTATCGAAACTAATTGTCAGCATTTTTAAATTCATTATATTTTAAAAAATATTAAAGATTTCCTTACAACAAATTTATCTAGGGTATTCATGGATATTAGTGGCTTTTTCTTTGAATAATAAACACAACTTTATTGTTCATTTTGAAAATTAAAATATAATAGATTTGTTTTTAATTAATTGCCACTTAAATTAACACTCTGCTTGTAAAATGAAAATTACAAAAGGCAGCAGCAACATACTTATCAAAAGGCCATGGCAACAGCCAAATATACATACATATATGTTTTATTGTTGCTGTAAATTGTAGGTATATTATTTTCACATGTGCAATTCGAAAAACAAAAATACCCAGCTCTCCTCCTCACTTCCTTTTCCAATGATGTCGTCATCGGGCACTCTACAATTTTTAATTTAGCTTGGAAAATGTAACAAGTGTGTATGAAAATACAAATACTAAACTGGTTTTTTTTTTACTTTTGGGGGGAGGGGGAGCTTTATAATAAACGAACAGATTCAAACAGATTTGCTGATAATTAGGGTGGTCGTACGGAATAAAATCGAAAAAATGATTTCATGATTTCATTGATAATCGTAATCGGTTAGCGACGTCAATTTTGATTTAGGCAAACATTCACTTGTGTTAACATTTAATTGGTCATTGATTTATTAATCAATTGTTGACTTTAATCTGTTGCTAAAAATATATGTAAGTAAAATTGTGGAAAAGAAATCTTATCTTTATGTTTAAATAATAACACAATAATAACAAGTTTTAGCAAAAGTTATTAAACATCTGACATTTTGTAAATGACAAATTATGCGGTATCCAAATAATATCACATTCAGGACAGCTTTTAATAAAGGGTCCGCCGAATAACTTTTTTTTTTTTTGTAAATGCTATAAAGAAAACTACTTAATATTTTCTCAAATTTCTTATTTTATTTGAAAGTAAAATCCTTCCGGTTAATAATGGAAAATAATTTCATTCAAATGGCTGCCTCGGCTGGCCATGCAGTAGCCTACACGATCGGTCCAATTTTTAAGCACATTATCGATTGTGTGCAACTGAATTTCACCAATGGCTTCACGAATATTGTCCTTTAAAGCGTCAATTGACTCTGGCTTGTCGGCGTAACACTTATCTTTGACGGCACCCCACAAATAATAGTCCAACGGTGTCAAATCGCAGCTCCAAGGTGGCCAAACGACATCAGCTCTGCGGCTAATAATGCGATCTTCAAAAACAGGGCGCAAAACATCGAGTGTAGCTTCGGCTGTGTGGCACGTAACGTCGTCCTGTTGAAACCAAATGTTGCCAATATCCTCTTCTTCAATTTTTATGAACAAAAATTCGTTTAACATGGCCCGATAACGGTCGCCATTGACTGTAATGGCCACTCCTTGCTCATTTTCGAAAAAAATGGCCCAATTATGCCTCTGGACCAAAATCCGCACCAAACAGTGACTCGTTTTGGGTGCATCGGCTTTTCAATGTATGCGTGCGGGTTTTCTGTGCCCCAAATGCGACAATTTTGCTTGTTTACATAACCGCCAATATCAAAATGAGCTTCATCTGAAAAGATGATTTTTTTTTGGCAAAATCGGCATCTTCTGTAAGTCGATCACAGGCGCACTTAGCGAAGCGAAAACGCATTGGATGGTCAGTTGACTTCAACTCCTGGACCAATTGGACTTTGTATGGCGTCATACCATACCAATTTATGCAAAATTCGTCGACGGTGAATTGATGTTGATGGCTCTTCACGCACACTTTCTGCCACAGCAGCAATATTCTCGGGTGTACGCACTGGCTTTTCACGCTTTGGTTTATCGATGAGGATGCCAGTTTCTTTTACTTTTTTCACAAGATAACGAACATACGGAGCTGACGATGCTTTTCTTCTTCCAAAATCCGTACGCAATTTTCGCACACATTCTGCAACATTACCATGATTTTCAAAGTAATGTCGCAATATTTCCTAGCGTTGTTCAAGCGTATACACAACCATATTCGTTCAGCGGAACGATAAAACTAATTACATATCTGTCAAATCAGACATGAGCTAAGTGTTACCATTCACGAAATAAGCACTAGTTGAAAAAAAAACGTTAGATGGCGAACCCGTTATGATCTTGCAATGTCTGTATTGTGTGTAGCCTTATTTCCATCGTTCAGGTGGAAGTTTAGACACAGTGACTAAAATCTCTGTGCTAACTGTTAAATCTTTTTGGTCATAATCACACCATGTGGAAGTACAGTAGAGGTGAAAGAACCCCCCTCTTGATTAACTCTACGGTATTTCGAAGGGGAAGGACAGAATGCGGAATGACGGTTGGACCAATCCACAAGAACTGTTATTTCACTCTGTTTTAATTGGTTCAAACCTTGTGAAAATTGCTATTAATTAATGCTGGTGATGTGCCACTAAAAGGGGTTGTTGCTGTCCGTGTTGGTGAATAACCTTGGGTCGATATTCTATCTGAGCTAATATCTTTAGAAGTCTGCATTTTTGATAACATACGAGGTCTGATCAAAAAATAACCATTATTTTCAAATTTCGTGAGTTACGTATGTTCGATTTTCGCAGAAAAAAATCTGTTGGTACACATGTCTGTTATACAGCCATTTTGGATTGTCAGTTTGTTTTTGACAGATAAAAAGGTTAGTCGTGTTTTGGTGTGTTCTTCGATTTTTTACTAATCGAAAAAATGGATCAAAGAAACTGCGCAAGGACATTTGAAATGTTGACTGTGGCGTTTGGCGAGTCTACTACGAGCAGAACCCAAGTGCAATTGTGGTATAACCGGTTTAAGGAAGGCCGAGAAGATGTCAATGACGATGCTCGTCCTGGTCGCCCGAGCACGTCAACAACCGATGAAAACATTGAAGAAAATGATTTTGGATAATCGTCGAATCACTATCAGAGAGGTTGCTGATGATGTTGGCATATCGTTCGGCTCATGCCAAGCAATTTTTACGGATAAAATTGCTAAATTTTGAGCAAAAACAACATCGCATGGACATTTATCAGGAGCTGTTGAACATCGTCAGCGACAATCCAGATTTCCTCAAAACGGTCATAACTGGTGAAGAATCATGGATGTATGGCTATGACATTGAAACCAAAGCCAATACCGAAAAAAGCACGTCAAGTTCGGTCAAATCTTCTTCGACTGTAATGGCGTAGTGCATCATGAATTCTTGCCACAATGTCGTACGGTCAATAAGGAATTCTACTTTGAAGTTATGCGCCGTTTGCGCGAAGAAATTTGTCAGAAATGCACAGAATTGTGGAAAACCCAATCATGGATTTTGCACCTTGATAACACACCAGCTCATACATCGATGCTTGTGCGTGAGTTTTTGGCCAAAAACAAAACCGTTATCATGCCTCAACCACCGTATTACCGGACTTGGCACCGCTGACTTTTTCCTCTTCCCAAAACTGAAGACATCCCTGAAAGGAAAGCGTTTTGCTACGATTGAGGAGATAAAAGAAAAATCGAAACAGTTTGAGAAGTGTTTCGAGGATTGGGAAAAACGCTGTATTATATCTGAGGGGGATTACTTTGAAGGGAACAAGATAGTTAGTCCTGTTTCACACTCATCAGTTCTGACTGTCAAGTCAAGTTATTTTTCAATGAGAAGAAAAGAGAAAATTATCTTTTATCTTTTTCCTTCTCATTGAAAAATACTTGACTTGACAGTCAGAACTGATGAGTATGAAACAGGTCTTATTGATGAATAAATAAATACTTTTTGAAAAACTCGAAAATAACGGTTATTTTTTGATCAGAACTCGTATGGAACTGGGTCTTCAGTGACTGAAAGTCAAGCCTTATTTCTCTGTAGGGCAGTAAAATATTCGGTTAGTGATGCATATTAATTCGTTTAGCCAAACTGAAGCGTATTTGTTTCATATTTGTTTGTGAACGGAGAAGTATATACGTATGTAGCTACGTTGCAGTTATTCCAATGATTTCCGCTTATCCCGATTGGCCAACCTACTTATTTCCTTTTTCGGCTGAGTTAATAGGAAAGTACAGCTGCACAATTGAAATACACAATACAATGTAAGTCCAGCAGCGACTGCTTCTGTGTCAGTTTCATGGAATATATTGATCATTAAATCAGAAGAAAAATATCTACTAGTACTGGTGGTTGTTGTAATTGAGTTGGAAATAGTGGTTGTGTCTAATACGACGATTATCTTCATATCTTCATAACGAGCAAATAGTTCTGACTATTCCCTCACGTGGTTCATCACATCAGTTTCCTAGTGAAAGTATCCCCAAAAAATAATGTATCTTAATTATGTAGACATTTAATGTAAGCGGTTCTCGCATGCAATTCGAAACCAAGGTACGAGGTTTTAATTTCTAATATGAAAAACGTGAATGTGGTTGATGAATTGACAGCTGCTGGTTGAGTGAATTCGATATAAGGAAGTGGTGTTCGAGTTAGAGACATCTTTATGTCATCTGCGGAAACCTTTTTAACCCTCTGTGACTGACGTGGGTTTCTTCTCACAATTCCATTGACGTGGTAGTACACCAGACACCATTTACATGATTCATATTTTTTTAAATACATACTGTTTCGCAAAATTTTGTTTAAACTATGTTTCTGCCGGATAACGTCGGCAGAAATAAGAAACTAAACAAGAGAGACTCGCATTTATATTAATATTATAACAATTCACATATTTTCAAACATAAACATTTTAAAGATGTTTGTGTTTTCCATTCTTACATACCGGGGTTTTCAACAATATCTCTAAATTGTGATTGTGTAGTTGTATATTGTGTTATGTGCCAATCGAATCGCCTTAAAACTCAAAGTTTTGAAGTCTTCGCGTGATCTTAGATATTATGTTACGTGGAGACGGTATGTGAAATTTTAAATTACAGTTACTTTAAAACAAGAGCATTTGCCAGGGGCCAAATTACCGCATTCGATATCGAGTAAAATTTATCGTAATTTTCTTATTTGAAATTATGGCATTCGATATAGAGCAATAAATTTAGTACATTTTATCATAATTTCGATATCGAAATCATTTTTCGATACGATAGCTCATTCGATCACGAATGCGGTAATTTGGCCCCAGGTCTGCACAACAGTAGCTAAACAGATGTTAAACAAGTTACAAGAGATTTTATAGCTACTGATAAAATTTGAAAATCAATAATTAACAATTTCTATAGTACTTAATATGGTCACCTTATATTCATTGTTGATTTTGTATTGCACATTAGTATGGCCCGAATTATATGGAATGAAAACCAGTAACTAATGGGTTGAACCATAAAAGACAAAATGATGTTTCGATGCAGTTGAATATAGCATTTCGTCTTGAGTACAATAACTTTGATCGATTTATCAAAAGTTTGACAGCATTTTTTGATGCCCTCCTAATGTAAATGTATGAATATGTGTCTGCATATTAACCTGTTGTTGCTAACTTCAAATAACAATAACAAAACAACAAAAAATAATAATAATAATGAAAATATTGCATATAAAATATGTATGTACATACATATGTATATAAAAACATATGTATGTATGTACATATACAGGCCCAGTCAAAATTTAGTATACATCGAATAATAATTTCTGTGACGAATTTATATTTTATATTTTTAAAATTTAATTAGGTATATATGTACATATGTTTCCGAAAGGCTAACTTTTATAAAACATTTATCTTTTCCTCTTGCTGAAAGATATTTTATAAGCTTTATCTAACAAAAGAGAAAAGGCTCTTCAAAATGCAGTCAATATTTAGTATACGAGTACATAGGTACAAAACGTTAACTTTTGTTCAAGACTAACGGGGAGCACCTGCTTTCTGGCTTAATCTCCACGGCATACTTAAACGCAAGACGAACTCGGCTTGTCAACCGCATTGTATGCCCCTGCAAGAACATAGACAATATTTCTCACAGAGATTCATATTTGTATGCCCTGCCAGGGAATACACAATTAGCAATTTCTCGATACATGACTGCAAGATCAATGTAAAGATCACTTTGCTTAAGATATTGGGCTTTCTAATCCCTGCCATCCGTAGCTTAGTACAGTTAGCATGACCCAGGAAAACAGAAAGCAGAGCACAGACGCAGCATTGTATTATATCATATAAGCCAAGGTCTATGATCTGCTGTGGTTGCCATAGGCCGCATCGAACCAAGACCAAAGGCGACCAATACAACTATTGCTACGAAAGCCTTGCTTCCCATACGTTTCCTGAGCACAGAGCTAAATGTCACCACCACTTTCAACGGCTCTGTTGTCCGTGTCCGTCTGTCTCTCTGTCTGTTGAAATCAGTTTTCTGAACTCCCCAGATATCTTCGGAATCCAAATCTTCAATAATTCTGCCAGACATGCTTTCGAGAAGTTTGCTATTTAAAATCAGCAAAATCGGTTTAGGCCAACCAGATTTATGGACCATAAAATTTTTATATTTTTTTATCCATTTTATTGCAATATTTTGAAATATATTGCAGATAATATCATGAAATTTTGTATACATTGTTTTTATGATTAAAAAAGAAAGTATGCGGAAAATAGTAAGAATCGGTCCATGATTTCTCATAGCCCTCATACAAAAATCTTCCCCAAATATTGCTCAATTATACATAAATGCATATAAAATTAGAATATCAAGACAAAATTCAGCAAAAATAAGTTTTATGCAAAACTAAATCGCAAAACGAATTTTTTTTAGTTCGGTCCATGTTTGACTATAGTCCCATATAAACTCCACTTCCAAAATTCACTTAAATACGTATAAAACAGATATAAATAATGTTAAACGGCTAAAATTTGACATAAATAATCTTTATAGTCAAATAAATTCTTGTACTAAATTTTATGGTGGTCGGCCCAGAATTGGTCATAGCTCCCATACAAGGACCACATCTGAAAAAGACATTTATCCCTATATATATTGTATAAATATCGGTACCGACTCAAAACGTTGTACAGATCATTTACATATAAACAAAAATCATCCCACAAAATTTTGTGAATTTCGGTATATTTTTAACCTTATGCCGAAAATCACTTTACTACTCATAAATCTCTTATAAATAAGGGAACCAATCCAAAATTTTACACGGATCATTTACATACATGCCTAAATCAAACTGCTGGATTTTGAGAACATGGGTCCATATTTGACAATATCCCCCACATAAGGTCCACTCTCGAAATCCACGTTAATACTAATATATGTATATCTTAAATATACCGTTATTATGTTGAAATTCGACGTGAAATATCCTCATATGCATGAAAATAACTGTTTCAAAATTTTGGAAGATCGGCCCATAATTTGTCATAAACCCACAAAAATGTCTAATAAATATCGATATCGAACCAACTTTTATATGATTCAGAAATTTTAATCCAGAAATCATATTATTATCGGTTATACGGCAATTAAGCCACTGGATTTTGTAGCTGCCAGTCCATAATTGGTAATAGCTCCCGAATTAAGTTCACTTCCGAGCATACTAAACAACCATACAACTCTTGTAAATAACGCTATTGAGATGAAATTCAACCAATATAATCCTAAAATACATAGAAATCACATTAGTGAATACTGGATTTAGAAGCTATCAGTTCATTTCTTCTATGCCACCCATAAATCTTTTGTAAATAATGGTATTGAGATCAAATTCAAACAAAAAAGCCTCATTTTATATCTTATCCTTTTTTATACTCTTTTTCTTAACTTGTTGTGAATATGGAAAAATGTTCTTTTAATTTTATAAATTGTTAAATTACAATCAAGATTATTATGAAAATCAGACAAACTCTGGAAATTATGATGGGAATTGGTAATTATATCAATTATAAATGGTCGAAATTAGATAAAATTTCAAAATATTTAACATAAATTATGTTGGTCGTAAAATTGTCTTTCAAACAAGAGCGTAAATTTTGACACCGACTGTACATACATACATATGTACATATTTCTTATAAATATTTAATTTTGTGTTGTGGATGTTACAAACAAAACAAAAGCGGTATTATTGCAAACAAAACGAACAACAACATTAAAGAAATACTGTTACTAAGCAATTTTTTAAAAGCAAATAATAAGAGTACGAAAACAATATGCATGTGGTATGTACAAAACAGACACATAAAATTATTCATTCAAATAGTTTTTATAAAAAAATGCAGGCATAGGTATTTGAAAATACAGTGGACGTCCAATAATACGAATTATATAATGGTCAGGCCTATTCGTAATATTGGAAAATTCGTAATATTGAAAAAATTATTGTACAACAGTTTTTCCTCCTTTTATGTTAAATAAACCACATGCAGATACATAGTTTAACTTAAATCAGTTTTTTATTTAAAACAAAAAAAAAAACTTGAAAAATATTCAATTAATCAATATTCAATATTAAACGACATTGAAACACTGTGTAAGGCAGTTCTCCGTAATAACATCAGCTAATTTATTGATGAATGGAGCTACAAGTTCCTTAGAAGACGATAGCTTTTCGTCAGATTCTTTGAGTAATCTTATACCATAGCGTTTTTTGAATTTAGTGAGCCTGCCATCACTGGCAAAAAAGTCGCTTTCATAAAACTTTTTATGATATTCCAGAGCCTGACATTTTAACTGAGTACTCCCTACCAGAATATGAAATTTTCTTTGGCATAGAAACCACTCTTATAGCGCATCTTCCATTTTTTTTAAATTCTCCAGTTGCTATCTTCTATTTTGCTATTATTCTGTAGCGAGAATTTAGTGCACCTGTTGCACCTAAAAATTTTATACTGCAAATGGTTGACTTAGATAGTCCATACTTGCTACAAATTTCATTTAAAGATTTTCCACTTTTACTGTCTTCTATAATTTTTGACTTATTTTCTAAAGAAATTTGCTTCTTTTTGACTTCTTTTACTTTAAACATTTTGCATGTATCAAACACAGAACACGCGACACAAGACACTTCTTATCACTATGTAAATACATACATATGTATTAAATTTCAAATTTCTTCAAAATAAAACTTTAAACAAGCATATTCTTAAAAAAAATACAGTTATTCGTATTATCGAATAGCAAAAAAAAAAATTTATTAGTACTGCGGAACTACTAATGCAAACAATTTGCCATTCGTACTATTGGAAATTCGTATAAACGGAGGTACGTACTATTGGACGTCCACTGTATTCAATATCGAAATAATTCTTTTAAAGCACATTGGTTATTTTAGAAAAAAAAACAAGTACCTAAGAGTTTATATTCGGCTGTGTCAAATCTTATATACCCATCACCAAATCACCTCTTATTGGGCGAACTTCACCGTAATTTCTATTTATTTTAGGTTTATTTTAGTTGAATTTCATCTCAATAACGATATTTATAAGAATTTTATGCATATTCCAGATAGGTACACATTCTTTAATTTTTTTTAGAGTGTAACATAAAGCGATTTACTGTAACAAACAATAAACTTAGTACTACAAAGCCTTATGAAACTGATTTGGCTTTTGGAATCGTTAAAATTGTCACCTATGTATATTCTGTGGTTATGGATCAATGAGATTTTGAGATTTCACTTTGCATGAAACTTATTTTTGCAGAATTTTGTAAAGCTACGGCTTCTCTATACCATAAAGCCATATTCCGGGAAGACATTTGTATTGGTGCTATTAGAAATCGTTGACCGATTCCTACCATTTTCAACAGAACTTGTCCTTCTATAATGAAAATAAAGTGCAAAATTTTATGATATTATCTGCATTATATTTAAAGAAAATAGCAAAAATATCGAGGTTGTCTGAAACTTTGATCTATAACTCGGATCCTACTATACCGATTTTGCCCATTTTAAATACCAAACATTTTGGTGGATCAAAGAATATTTGGTAAAAATTGTCTTTTTGGGTCTACCACCATTATTTCGATGTGTTACAAACGGAATGAGAAACTTCATATATCTCCATCTTTTTAGTGGTAGTTATAAAAACAAGTCATACATTAAACAAATTATACCGTCAACATTAAGATATGTTGCCCTTTCGCTATTTGTTTCTCTTTTACGTTGGTTTAGTTTGTTCTGTTTTTACACAGAAAAAAAAATCATGTTTTTTTCAATTAAACCTCTTATTGATTTTAAAATAATTTTCAATTAAAATTTTAATTGATTCAATTACTTTTTCTGATATTTTCAATTAAATCTCACATTTTTTTTTAATTGATGCTATCATTTTGTTTACAGGTCCGATTTCAATTAAATTTTTAATTGATTCCACAAATATTTTAATTGAAACTCATTTTTACTTTTTTCTGTGTACGCACATTCAAATCATACTGATTTTTAAAAAAAAAGTCAAATTATTGATAATACTTACTATTAAAATAATTAATTTAATAATGAAATTCATTAAGAATTATGTAAATTAAACTTGCTTTTGTTGAAATTACGAATTGGTAACTAAGTTGTCATGTTTACGATTCCATTTTAATTAAATCCGAAAACGTTATTATCTTTCTAAAGTTTGAAATGGAATGAAACAAAGATGATTTTTTTTTAAATTGACATGAAATTTACTTTACTCGAATGATAATCTTCTGACCACCACGACTCGTGATGGCTCGGACGTAGTCTAATCTGGAGGTCAAATTTTCGATAACTTTTTCCAACATTTGTTGACAATAACGCGGAGAATGTTGGCCTCCAAGTGGTCAATCGTTTCGGGCTTACCGGTATATACTAGCCACTTCACATATCCCCATAGAAAATAGACAAGTGGCGTTAAATCGAACGTTCTTGAAAGCCGAAAACGTTAAACGAAATTTCGGGATTTTTAGGGATTAACAAATCCCGAAAACTAGTATTTGTTTGTTCACAAAGACATCAACAAAAATTTTAAATTTTAAAAGCTTTGTCGAAGAAATAAAGCTGAAAGAATTGAAATCAATTTTGGAATTTTTTTTAAAGAGAAGTAACACTCAGGCAATTAATATGTCTATATTACTGTCTATATTACTACTACTTTCTTTGGAAAGGGGATAGGTTGAAGAAGTAAAGGTGGTGAAGGAAGAAAGCTTATATATCACAACTCTGCAATTGCGCATTATGTTTGTTTTTAGTGCAGCATTGTAGCGTCTCTGGTGGTGAGTAGGCGCATTATTTTAAAAGCTTGATTTTCTAGCCTTTATTTAATTATTTTACTTCGGTGCCGTTTCAATTGCTATACCACCGAAGGAGGGCGCTGTTAAAAATATTAGTTATGATGGATAGAAAGAAAACAAATAATTATCAGAAACTGATGTTGTTTGAGTGGCAGCGGCTGGGAATCGAAGCCGGGCTGCAAATACCAACTCATTTAACGCCTCTTTGCATGATTTTTTCTTTATTGGTGAAATAAATCAAGGCGATATAATTCATGTTCGCAATTAAAGGAAAAATGGTTAAAAAAATCTTAGTATCATGATATGATAAAATTTAGAAAAAAACAAGTAAGAGTGCTATATTCGGCTATGCCGAATCTTATATACCCTTCACCTTTGTTGTAGATGTATATGTATATATTATATATATGTATATATTATATATATACATATTATATATATATATATGTATGTATGTATATATGTATGTATGTATGTATATATGTATATATTATATATATACATATTATATATATACATTAATATATATATATATTATATTAATACACTTTGTTGTATAGTTTTTTTTGATGAAATCTTCAGAGGTTGCCTCGGATTTTTGGTCATATCTCCGTTATTTATGGACGGGTTTTGCTGATTTTAAATAGCAAACTTCTCGAAAGCATGTCAGACAGAATTATTGAAGAATTGGATCTGGGGATTCCAGAAAATTGATTTCAACAGTTAGACAGGTAGACAGACGGACATGGCTTAATAGACTCCGCTATCTATCTATAAGGATCCAGAATATATATACTTTATAGGGTCGGAAAATTATATTGTGGAAATTACAAACGGAATGACAAACTTATAATATATACCCTTCTCATGAAGGTGAAGGGTATAATAAGAAATAGAAAATTGTTATGATTTTGCGCTATGAACAACTGAAAATGATAATTTATCAATATTTTCACGAAAAATTTTCACTTTCACAAGGCCAAAACCGCCTGAAGGAGAGTTCCAATGATTTTGCGATGTACTAGAGAGTTCTTAACTATTGTCTTGGTTACAAATTTTTGTCATAGTATTGGATCGAAAATCTCAATGTTATAGGCCAAAATATCAAAAAAAAAAAAACGTGACAAAAAGTGGCAAAAGTGACTTTTTGACCATGAAAACGAAGTTTTTTCTTAGTAATAATTTCAGAGAAATTGTAGCCCGAGACAATTGCCACAACTTTACTTTTAAAAATAAGTCAAAATTTGAAATAGTTTACAAAATATGAGCCCAAGAAAATTTGCAAATTTTCCAAAAAAATAAAGTCTGAGAAAAAATTTCAGACTTTATTCATTGGCAGGCTCGATTTTCACCGTAGACGTATGTCTAGTGGAATCAGAAACGCGATTCGCCCATTAAGATTTTTTCCTTCCATACTAATCGCCCCACCCTAATGCACATACATATATACATACAATAAATTTAATTTATAGCCGTTATAAATCCGTAATTATTGTTGTCAACGTACATTTGAGTTTTTATCAATTGCTGAAGTATTTGGTGTTGTGTGACTCTTTCATTCAATTATTATTGATTTAAAGATTATTTATGACAAATATCAACCTTGCTATAAATTTAATTAACACAATTTAGTTTTAATATAACATTTATTTGTATTGGCTAAATTTGTTCTTAAATTTGTTGTGAATTTAAGTTTAATTTACACAGATCTCTCATTGCTAAATAAATTTGTAGTTTTTGCCAGCATTGTCAACTTTGAAATTTCAAAACGCACCAAAATGCTGAAAAAAACGCGCCATTTGAAAAAAATTGCACCAAGTTTAGATTTTCTTTTTTATTTAAAATGTTTATTGAATTAATTTCACATAAAAAATAAATCTATTTTTGTATTATAAATATGTATAACAATAAAACAGTTCAGTGTTTTTAAACAAAAATAAAACTTAACAAAAATAAAAAATAAACTAAACAAATATGTTTGTATTCCTTTTACTAGATATGTAATTAATTTCTTCTTTTTTTAACTTTTTTAAAAAGATATCAACGATTAATAGTAAAAGTAATACATAATAGTAAACAACTTTATTTTAATAAACAAGTTAACCATTCAAAATTTAACTCACAATATGCTATTCGGAACTGAAGTACTAACTGATGAAAAAGGTATAATTTCAGTACATATTTTTTAAATATTTTTGCTTTCTATTTTAAGTACTTCTAGTATTTCGTTGACCCTATTCAATAAAATTTGTTAGGGCTTCACTGGGACTCTAACCCTGGTTGGTTGTCTACAGTAGACCTAATTGGTGAGTACCCAAGAATTTTTATTTTCATCTTTAAGATGTTAATTTTATTTTCAAACATCGGACGAATGTTTGATTATTATACATTAAAAAACGCACCGAAATTAAAAAAAGCGCACCGCGCACCAACTAGGAAATTTTTCGCACCAATAATTTAAAAAAGCACCAAAAATGGTGCGAAACGCACCAGGTTGACAACGCTGGTTTTTGCTACTTCTGTTTTCGTGTTTTTTTTTATTTAATTTGTTCGTTTTAATTATAAAAATAAGATAAGATTGTGTGTTGCCAAATATAAATATAATATGAACGAGTTAATATTAATTAAACAAGACTTGTTAGAATAGTTTTTTTATTTTTATTGCAGATTTCCAGCAGTAAACGATTGAAACTATAGAAATAATATACATATACATATGTAGGTATGTAGAAACAAACAAAAATAATCACCTGTCAAACCTTTTCTTGATAACGTTTGAAAGGTATGTATGTATTAATATTAAATTCATTACACCTAATTCTGATTTTACGCGAGTTTTTTTACGCGAATTTGATTTAACGCGTTTCCAAATAAATATTTCATTCTGTTCTTATGCGACTAGATTTGATTTAACGCGATCTAAAAATGTATGTATTTTTACCAGAAAAACGTTGTTTGCACTGGTTTTGGAGAAATTTAAATTAAACACATAGTTAGCAGCACTAAAAATCTTCTGGTACGAAAAACAACACTATCGAAACAGGGGATTTCCCTTGTTTATTTCAAATAAATTTAGTTGAAAGTAAGAGTGTAAGATTTCAGTCAAATTTAAGTGTCAAAGACGAAAAGATATTGCATGTATGTATGTACTTTTCTAAATGAACTTTCTTTTCTATTGTTTTTTGTTTAAATAAAATATGTTTGTGTATAAAGCAACATGAATTTGAATTATTTATCTTATTGTACCTGATATTTCATACGTGGAACCAATTCCCTCATTTAATATGCATACTCTATCTTTTTTTTACGCGGTTTTTTTACGCGAGTTTTCGAGGAACGTATCTATCGCGTAAAAACAGAATTAGGTGTAATATAATTACACTGTAGACAGACAAATGAAATACAAAATAAAACAAGTAAGAAAGTATAGTCGGTCAAGCCCGACCATATAATACCCTACACCCAGTACCTATGTGTATAAAACAGTTTTTCAGATATCACCTATTATGGACCGATCATCCAAAAATTTAGTGTCATGATGTCTGTGAATATAAAAATTATATGTGTTAAACTTTATCTCGATATAAATACTTTTAAACGATTTATGGAGGTTAAAGTTGATTACGGGGAGGATCTTATATGGGAGTTTTGACTAATTACGGACCGACCATTATAAAATTAGTCGTCGTCATTTCTGTATGTAAGAAACTTATTTGTGTCAAATTTTATTTGGATACCAACATTTTTGAGAAAGTTATGCTATTTAAAGTGATTTTCGGAAGTGGGCCTTATATGGGAGCTATGAGTAATTATGGACCGATCTGCACAGAATTTTTAGATGTGATTTAGCTCCATTTACTACTCATTTGTGGTGAAATTTGTTTGGATACTTGCATAATTCAAACATTTATGATCGGTAAACCCCAATTTCGGGAGGACATTTGTATGGGGGCCAGGTGAAATAATAGACCGATTTCCACCAATTTCAATCCCATCCATCCTTGAGCCGAAAAAATGTCACATACCAAATTTTATCGAAATATCTTCAAAATTGCGACCTGTACTCTGCGCACAAACTTTGCATGGACAGCCAGCCAGCCAGCCTCAGAAAGTGATTCTGAGTTGATCGGTATATTTTAAGGTGGATGTTGGACCAATATTTCTGGGCGTTACAAACATCAGCACAAATCCAATATACCCTCCCCACTATGGTGGTGTAGGGTATAACAAAAAAGTCAGCCCTAGGTAAGAACTATTTTGACAATTAAACATTCAATCCAAAAAGAAAATAATTCAATACTGTTAAAGGAATATTTTTGAAAACTTTCGAGAAGTACGGTTGAATTATTACTACAAACTGAGTCAATGGCAGACACAAAACCACGGTCATTTTAAAATCTATGGAAACAGAAGAGCATGAACGAATTTGTGTCCGTAATTCTGCCGATGTTTTGTACTTGTGTGTAGTTGTGGTTCGTCAAGACGTATGATAATATAATATAAGATATCTATATTAGCCTACAGTGGCTCACAGCTTATTTTATGTAGAGCATTTTTTTGTTTTCAAAACTCCATAAAAATAAAATTAACAGGAACTTAAAAAAGAATTTAGTGTCATTAAAAGGAAAAAATTGTTATTGTCTAACAAACAAAAAACATTTATTAATTTGTAGAGGCTACTGTTTTTTCATAATGAAAAAATGGTTGAACTTTTATATTAATTATTAGAGAAAATTTTTTATCATTTTTAATTAATAACTCAAAGAGTAGCATTGTAAAGTTATATTTTTCTAGACAATCGGCAAACTGGAATGCTACCCTGCCGAGAGCGTCATCAGCAATTTTCATTGTCCACGATCTATCTGTAAACATCATCTATTTAACTCACCGTTTTTTGAGAAATAGAATTCGAGAGTTATAATATTTTATTTTACGTGTTGTGAGTTAGAACGAAATTTACTACTTTTACAATGTGTGTGTATTCTTCTTTATTATTATTATTACAAATTTTGTATTACTACAAATTTGTTGTTGTTGTTGTTGCTGCGTCTACCGTTGGTTGACAATATCAGCAAAGTATGTTGTTGTTGTCATTTATCCTTTATGATAGATTTCTGTTTTTTTTTGCAATTATGAAAACACCGGAGCTGGGATGACAACTTTTTTATACCATGCCTTGTGTGTCTTTGAGTTATTAATTAAAAATGAACTCAAGCCAAAATAATAAGAAATTTTATCTAATAAAAAACATTTATGTAATTTTTGCTGTACCGATAAATCAATGCAGCGTTGTTGTTTTCTCGTTTTTATTTTTTTCTACTTCTATCAATATTTTACATTGAATTGTGAGTCCGATTTTGTTACGTTAAGTGTCAATTTAAAATAGATCAGAAGGGTCCGCGTACAACGAGAGAACAACGAGAATTCATGTCCAACATATTTCTAGAGATATTTGTTGGGATACGTGCATTAATCAAAAACTTTTTACCGATAAACCCCTATTTCGGGAAGATATTTGTATGGGGGATAGGTGAGATAATGGTCTGATTTCAACCAGTTTCAATCCCAAAAAATATCATGAATCAAATTTTATCGAAATATGTATCTTCAAAATTGCGAGCTGTACCCTACGCACCTGGATGAACATCGGTAAATCGACTCAGAAAATGATTTTGTGTCGTTCGGTATACTTTAGGGGTGCTGTAGCTTAATTGGTTAGCGCATTTGATCATTAAGCATGAGTTGGTATTTGTAGCCCGGTTTCGATTCCCAGCCGCTGCCACTCAAATAACATCAGTTTCTGATAATTATTAGTTTTCTATCTATCATAAACTAATATTTATCACAGCGCCCTCCTTCGGTGGTATAGCATTGGAAAGGCTATAAAAAATCAAGCTTTAAAAATAATACGCCTACTCACCACCAGAGGCGCTGCAATGTTTCACTAAAAACAAACATAATGCGCAATTTCAGAGTTGTGATATAAAAAGCTTTCTTCTTTCACCACCTTTACTTCTTCAACTTTATCCCCTTTAACGCAATTATATATAGGCACATTAATTGCCTAAGTGTTTTTCTTTTTTTTGGACTCATATTTTTGGGCATTACAAATATTAGCACAAATCCAATATACCCTCCCCGCTATGGTAGTGTAGTGTGAACAACTAATAAACCAAATGAAATAAAAACCAAAAAACGAAAACAAATATAACAATATAAAACAATATCAAATAATTTTGCTAAAAATAGACGTTTTCACATCTTTATGACAAAAAAAAAAATAAAAAACTAAATAAACAAGCAATCCCATAAACTGATCAATATTCGTTGACAACAAAATTAAAAATATTTTATATCATAACAGAACATTTATTTAACTATTTCATAATATTATTTCTTTATTATCAATATTATTAATTAACAATTCATTTCATTTATTTATAATATCTAAAATAGATAAATATTAATATGTATGTACATATGTATGTATGTATGTAGGCCATGTTTTAATACTTTGTTTTCAAAACAAAACGAAAAAAATAAAATAAAACAAAGAATTTTTATGAAAATCATTTAAATTTTTATTGTATGGGACAGAGAAAGGTTTGACAATTTATAAAAGAAAAATGATATCAGACCATTTCTGAAACCAGTTCTATGTAACGCTTTCGTGATTCTAAAGCTCTTCTTTAGATATAGAGACAGTTCTTTGGCTTGTTGGAAGGAATTAAGTTTCATGTTTGTTCAGCTTCTAATGCAACGATCGCCGAATGAATTCAAAAAACTCTTTAGTATTTTTTTGGTATATAAATTCTTTTAAGTCTAATTCCATAAATGAAGCAATGATAAAAAAAAAATTCCACATATGCTACTTGAAACTAAAGCAGTAATTAATTTGTAACGCGCAAATTAGGTAGACGTAATAGAAAACTATAATTATAAACTCTTCTAATTGTTCCAGTTTTGGGCAATTAAAAAATATTGTCACAGTTAAAGCAGAATGTTACTGTTTTCTTGAGAATAATTTTTTTTTATCAATTTGAAATAGGCGGTTCGAAATATTGTGCAAGTCCCAATTTACACAAAGCACTTTCTTAAGCTAAGCTGATTGCCTTTTAGCAGCGTAGTCAACTTGGTGCGTTTCGCACCATTTTTGGTGCTTTTTTACTTTTGTGCTAAAAATTCCTTAGTTGGTGCGCGGTGCGCTTTTTTTAATTTCGTTGCGTTTTTTAATTTTCCCGAAAATGTGATGAAATCTAATGATTATTTATTGACAATGCTTAGTTTGTCATTAGTTAAACCCCCAAACGTCGTTAACTATTAGTTAACTATTGGTCAAATAACAGCTGTTGCTATGAAAATATAATTTACAATTGTTTTCGGCGACAAATTGTAAATATGTCTTACGAATTTAAATAATGGCTAAATTCACAGTCTTAATAGTAATAGTTAAACAAGTAGTTAGTATTTTAGTTTACCAATGGTTAACTAATGACCGAGAATTCGGCCATAAAAGTTTTATATAGAATTTATGAAATTAAAAAAAAAAATTTAATTAATTCAATAAGCATTTTATATAAAAAAATAAATTCTAAACTTTTTTTAATGGCATTTTTTTACATTTTGTTGCGTTTTAAAATTTCAAAGTTGGCAATGCTGGCTTTTGGATATCGGGATGAGGAAAAGAAAAGACGAGTACACACTTGATTGTACTAGCAATACTCTTAAATAAAAATAAGAGCGATTTTAAGAAATAAGAATTGTGCTGTGTGAATATCGAAGAAATTTCAAGGAAAAAATTGTATCAATCTTTTCAATAAAAATTGCTTAAATTAAATAAAACCATGTGTGGTCTTACTGTCAATAATAAATTCAAATAAATAAATACATCCATACATATGTAAATTCAAATTCAATTAAATTACAGAACGAAACCTCTTGTTGAAAATGTTCAAGTTTATTGGAAATAAATAGTATTACAATGTAAACACTTGTTACATTTAGTAAACAATATAATTAATTATATTGGGCTTATTTGTTTTAAACGTAAAATGTTTAAACCATTTCAATGATGTAATATTTGTTTGATCGATTTTGCAATATTATATTTTTGTTTAGTTTTCTATTCTTTTGCTTTTACTATGTTTATCGAACTAAACTCAATGTGTATTTTTTTAAAGTGGCTCCATTTAGTAATTATTTATTTTTATCTTTTAGTTTTATTTTTATTCTTTAAACAAACTTTACAAATAAGAAAAACATTTTTGTGTGTCAAATAAACTGATATTGATAATGAGGGTCAGTCAATAGTGGTGCCAACTTGAAATGATGATGTAAATACATATTAAGAATGTCATATTTAAATGTTAATTAATTTTCACAACACAGTCAAATATGTTTTTTAAATTCAAAAGAAATAAAATCAATTATTCATATAATTCTTCTTGCCAAATAAATCGCAATTTACACGAAGCAATTTTTATTGAAAAGATTGATACAATTTATTTCTTGAAATTTCTTCGTTGTTTACACAGCACAATTTTATTGCTTAAATCTTACGTATTTTTATTTGAGAGTTTACACACACTTGTATACATAAGTATATGTAATACGAATAAGATATTAACACGAATTGCTTGCTAGTGCAATCAAGTGCATGAATCCAGCGATGCCAACTTAGCACTTTTCGGGCTAGATTTAGCCTGATTTTAGTCACTCAAAACGCGAAAAAAGAAAATTGGCCATAAATTAAAAAACGCGTAAATCTAGCACTATTTACAATTATCTTTTAGCATGTTATTACTTTTTGCTCGATATGGCTACATTTTAGTTTTTTCGTACTTTTTCTTCCTTTAATCTAATAATAGAGAAATAATGTTATTTGTAATAACCCTTTCCTTAAACTGTATAGTTTTGACATACACATATTGACATATCTGTACTCAAACGCAGAAGTTGAGAGAAGTTTTAGTGTCATGAATTTATTCAAGAATAAAATTAAGGTAGATTTCTTCAAAATTGCTCTTCAAAATGCTTCAAACTTGTGTTGGAAGAAAATTTCAATTTTGAAGAAAATTTCAATCGTGTAAATCTAGCTTTAGAAACAAAATGTCATTAAATACGTGTAACAGTTTAATACACATTAAATATAGCCTAAAAAGAGATAATGTATGTTGTTCAAAAAACAAAATACCTGGCGAAGTGTGCTCAAAAATTAATTCGAATGAAACATCTAAAAAATCCAAATATTTTATAGATAGTGTCTTATGTAGTGAAAATGATGATGAACAAGAAATCGAAATTTTGTTCAGCAACGACCAATTTTAAATGTATGCATACTATATAATACTATGTATTTAATCTACGTATGCACCTTATTTATCAATATCTAATATGAAATGTAATTGAAATATATAGTAATTTTTTTCTAATAAATTATTTTATAAAAATGTGTTTGTTGTTTTGATTTTTAAAAGAAACATTTTATAATTTAGCCCCTTTTCGCACTTTATCAAAAATTTTGACAGGCTGTGGCTTTAAACGGATATTTTTCAATTTAGCTCTTTTTCAAAAATGTTTACGCGTTTTGAGTCTCAAAAGTTGGCATCACTGCATGAATCAAATAATAAAGATTACGCATTGTGCAGGTCCGTTATATTTTACAAAAACTTGTGACGTCACAAGTCAAAAATATTTTTATACTTGCTTAACTTCTATATAAATTTTAATGCAAATAAAAGTTTTACAATGAAGTGTGCGGTTTTAATGGTGGGAATATTAAAAAAATAACATAAATTTAATTTTTTTTTCGATTTCCAAAAAGAAAATAACTTAAAAAAAACAATGGGAACAATTTTGCCACCTTGATATGAAGAATTTTTATATAAAATTAAAAATTTGGAAGCTATATTTAACTCTTTAATTGGTGAAAATCTCTTGATTTGCAACGAATATTTAAAAAAGCATATAAATTAGTCAAGTACAATTAATGCGGATATTAAAGCTAAAAAACATTTTGTTCGATCGAGAATTTTTTTTAAATAAGAAAACTAAATCAACTCCTAGCGGATGAGACAAAAAAACAAACGGAAAGAAACAATAATAATCGGCCCTGTTCTGTAAATCGAATCGTTTTTAAAAACGAGAAATTTCTAAAACCGAATAAATCGCTTTTTGGTGTTCTGCAAATTACTCGTATTGATATGATTCGAAATTAGGTTCGAATTTTTCGTTAAACGTAAAAGTCAATTATTTTAAATAAGTTTTTTTTGAATTAAAATTTAATTTAGTTATAAAGTGTTTGTCATAAAAATTTAATGTATATTATTACAAGAGTGTTGTTTATTCAAATGCCTTTTATATTCTCTATAAAAAAAAGTGTTTTGTTCATTAAACTTTTTTTGTCACTCTTAAGCAAAAATATGTAGAAGTTTTAGGATGCTTTTAAAATATATTTTTTTAAAATTCAAAAATATTAAAATGCATGTAATTTTAATAGAATAAATAAAAAAGACTTCATATTTTATATTGCACTTGTTTTTTTTTTGTTATTTTTGTGGTCATTTATTAAAATAATTAAACATTCGATTTCCTTTCGACTAGGTTTGTTTACTCGGTTTCAAAACGAGAAAAATTATGTGAATTCGCTTTACAGAACACAAAAAAATGTGAATTCGTTTTAAAACGAGAAATTTACTCGGATTCGGTTTACAGAACAGGGTCGAATATCAAAAATATATACATAGGTACATATAATTTGGTTCACTTTTTTGATACATTTTAATATGTATAAAATAGTAAATAATTAAATGTTTTATTGTGAATAAAAAAAATTACGATAACATCATTTTTTTTAAATATTGTTAACAAAAGTTATTTTTTACATGTTGATTGTATATGGAAAAAACAACCTGTGACGTCATGCGCAGAGAGAGGAAATTTTATTTACATTCTTTGCGCATTCTTTATTATTTGATTCTTCCCCCTTACCCCGTTGTCTAAAATATGTATAATCAGTTTAGCTTAAAGAATTGCTTCGTGTAAATTGGGACTAAGCAGCAATTTTATGTATGTGTATATGTAGATGTAATGTGAGCGTCAATAAAAAGTAAACATCCAATATTGTTTAAAACAAATGTTTTATTTATTATGCTACAAGTACAAATTTAAAACAAAATGTATTCAATGTATAATTCATAAAGAACTTAAGCAAAATAAAGGGTGATTTTTTAGATGTACAGAATTTTAAGTTGACAACATTTTTTAACTGGCAGCCATTTTGTCAGCTGTCAAGTGATTTATGTTTAGTTTGGTTTAGCATTTCAACATGAATAGACTAACGCTTGAACAACGTTTCCAAATTGTGAAAATTTATTTGAAAAATAATGGTTCTGGGGTTTTTTTTAGATGTATAGAACTTTCAAATGGATTTTTTTAAATTGACATGCATTTACTTTATTCGTAAGATAATTTTCTGGCATTATAATTTAAATTGAACTTCTGGCATATGACCGCCACGGCTGGCGATGACTTTCGCGCAATAACGCAGGGAATATTGTCCTACAAGTGGTCAATCGTTTTGGGCTTATCGGTGTAGACTAGACTAGACAAAAACACCCTATATAACTCCTTAAAAAGCTAGAAATATAAGCAACATAAAAAGTTAATTAAATTTGAAAGGAAATGTACCAGTTTCTTCGCGTCAAAGTAGACTAAACAGTAGGATATCCAAATTATTTCATTTTATTTTGTTCTAATGAAACGAGTAATTCGAATAAGAGATTTAAACTTGTTTGAATAATTATTCCATCACATATTTAAAATTATGCGAATTATTCGAATAATTCAAAATGTCTAAATAAAGTAAAAAGAAAATGTTATTCCTTCATCAAGTCGTATATAAAGTAAAACCGTCTTTAATAATATCACTTATATATGTAATTTTTAAAAATTATTTTCTTTGTTTATTTCAACGTTATCATTATCAATGTTTTTCGCAATATAAATTTCTTCATCATATTCAATATTTCGATGACCACCATTTTAGATTACGATTATACTGGTGCAAACCGAATTGGTTCATTATGATTTCTTTTCTATTATTTATTGTATGTATATTGTTGCTAATATTTCGCCATTTATTTCGATGTTGGAACAACAATTTCCAAACTCGTTCATTATTTTTTTTTTTTTAGTAAATATTAAATATTTCTTTTAAGAATTATAACTTATTGCAGTTCATTTATATACTATACATACTCGTATGTATGTATTTGTATTAAGAACTTTCGCAGCACTCATTATTGGTGACAATCAATTTTTTTCGTAATATTTCTGTATTGAAAAACTTTTATCACATAAAATATAAAAATATTGTGCTACTAAAGAGAATCTTAAAAGAAAAATTTTAAAAATTAGATTAGAAATGCATTAAAATGTACTTCTAAAACTTATTCGTTTTCGTTTTCGATTTCCATCACAGGCCTGAAAAATAATACGAGAGAAAAGAAGAAATGTCAAATTTGTCGCTTCGTTTCACAAAACCTGCGACACTAGCTACCCCTTACTCTCCACTACGTATTTCATCTATAAACTCGCTGGTAAAAGTCGTAGCTATTTTTAATTATAAAATTATAAAAAAATCTTGAAAGAAACGACAAATTAACACAAAAATATTTATTTGTTTTATTTGATTATTCTACATATAATTAATCAAATTATTCTTTATTCGAATGAATACTCTAATAAACAGGTCTATTAAAATTATGTAAAATATTGTATTTGATATTTTGTTTGTACACAGAAAAAAATAAAAATGAGTTTCAATTAAAATATTTGTGGAATCAATTAAACATGTAATTGAAATCGGACCTGTAAATAAAATGATAGTATCAATTAAAAAAATGTGAGATTTAATTGAAAATATCAGAAAAAGTAATTGAATCAATTAAAATTTTAATTGAAAATTATTTTAAAATCAATTAAAGGTTTAATTGAAAAAAACATGATTTTTTTTCTGTGTATTTCTTTTGCCTTTATCATAGATGTCAATCTTCTAGACATAGAAACCACGAGTTTTTTTTTCGTAAAATCCGGCGTAATTTTGCTCCACTCATTCTGTTTTACTGCCTTATGGTTATCCTTGCAAGAAATATTTTTTTGCCTAATTATTTTGTGTAGATATTTCCACAGGTGCTCAATTGGATTGAGATCTGGGGAATGCGCAGATTAATCTGAGGTTTTTGGACAATGATTGAGCAACCACTCTTTCACAATTTTCGAGGTATGCTTGTCCTGTTGGAAAATTCAGTTCTGCGTTAATTTTAATTTCTCTACACTGAATGCTGTATTGTATTTTAAAATATCTAGATAATCTTCGTTTTTCATTGTAGATTATATAAATGTAAGATTACTCACCCCTGATGCCGCAATACAACCCAAGACCACTACTGAGCCGCCGCCATGTTTTACCATCTTGGTAACATATTTATAATAAAAGGCTTCGTTCTTGATTCACCATCTTTTTGGTGGGTTTTTTGTTCCAAATATCTCATTGGTGAAAAGAATATTATTTCAAAAAATTCGAGGCGCATTTATATATATTTTTTGCGCAATTCAAACGTTTGGTTTAGTTGTGATTTAATATATGGCACTTTACCATGTAGGCCATTTTGATCTTCTAATCAAACATTTTCAGCTTTTTTACAGCACTAGATGTTGGGTTTGCTCTTACTTCTCTTACTATAGCTCTTACTTCAGTTTTTGTAAGACGCTTTGGTCGCTTTGTACCAGCAAATTGTGCTTGGTATACTTGTCTACTTTTTTTATACCCTCCACCACCAAGAGTGGTGAATGAGGGTATATTACGTTTGCCATTCTGTGTGAAACTTTGTTAATAATTATCTGAGACCCAACAAAGTATATATTTTCTTGATCCTTATGAAATTTTAAGTCGATTGAGCCATGTCCGTCTGTCTGTCTGTCTGTCTGTCTGTGTAAAACACTCTCACGTCTAAACTATACAACTCAACTAAACGAAATTTCCAGAGAAGTTTTTCTTATTTTGCAGGTAACTTTGGTATTGAAAATCAGCAAAATCGATTTAGGCCAACCAGAGGTATGGACCAATATGTGAGACAACATACATACAAATTTGATAATTTTTGTCCATTTTATTGCAATATTTTGAAATATATTGAAGATAATACCATGAAATTTTGTATATGTTGTTTTTATGATAAAAGAAGAAAGTGTGCAGAAAATAGTAAGAATCGGTCCATGATTTCTCATAGCCCCCATACAAAAATCTTCCCGAAATATTACTCAATTATACATAAATGCATATAAAATTGGAATATCAAGACAAAATTCAGTAAAAATAAGTTTTATGCAAAAATAAATCGCAAACTGAAATTTTTTTAGTTCGGTTCATGTTTGACCATAGCCCCCATATAAAGTCCACTTCCAAAATTCATTTAAATACGCATAAACCAGATATAAATAATGTTAAACGGCTACAATTTTACATAAATAATCTTTATAGGCAAATAAATTGTTGTACTAAATTTTATGGTGGTCGGCCCAGAATTGGTCATAGCTCCCATATAAGGACCACATCTGAAAAAGACATTTATCCCTATATATATTGTATAAATATCGATACCGACTCAAAACTTTGCACAGATCATTAACATATATACAAAAATTATTCCACAAAATTTTGTGAATTTCGGTCTACTTTGAATCGTATGCCCCGAAAATCACTTTAATACTAATAAATCTCTTATAAATAAGGGTACCAATCCAAAATTTTACACGGATCATTTACATACATGCCTAAATCAAACTGCTGGATTTTGAGAATATCGGTCCATATTTGACTCTCGAAATCCACGTTAATACTAATATATGTATATCTTAAATATACCGTTATTATGTTGAAATTCGACGTGAAATATCCTCATATGCACGAAAATCACTGTTCCAAAATTTAAGAAGATCGGCCCATAATTTGTCATAGCTGCCATATAAGAATTATTTCCAAAAAACAACTAAACCCACAAAAATGTCTAATAAATATAGATATCGAACCAACTTTTATATGATTCAGAAATATAATCCAGAAATCATATTAGTATCGGTTATACGGCAATTAAGCTACTGGATTTTGTAGCTGTCAGTCAATTATAGCTCCTGAATTAACTCCACTTCCGAGCATATTAAACAACCATACTACTCTTGTAAATAACGCTATTGAGATGAAATTCAACTAAAAATACATAGAAATCACATTAGTGGATACTGGATTTAGAAGCTATCAGTCCATAATTGGTCCATTTCTTCTATGCCACCCATAAATCTTTTGCAAATAATGTTATTGAGATCAAATTCAAACAAAAAAGCCTCATCTTATATCTTATCCTTTTTTATACTCTGTTTCTTAACTTGTTGTGAAAATGGAAAAATGTTTTTTTAATTTTATAAATTATTAAATTACAATCAAGATTATTATGAAAATCAAACAAACTCTGGAAATTATGATGGGAATTGGTAATTATATCAATTATAAATGGTCGAAATTAGATAAAATTTCAAAATATTTAACATAAATTATGTTGGTCGTAAAATTGTCTTTCAAACAATATAACTATAAAATACTAATAAAATTTACACTAAGATTTATTAAAAAACAATAAGAATATTCTAGTCCTATAACCAGTGTAGTTTTTCTATTTCTTAGTACGTTTAGGTGGAGGGTATTTAAGATTCGGCACAGCCGAATATAGCACTCGAACTTGTTATTGTATACATATATTTTTACTTTCAAACAAAGAAAAATTAAAAACAAGTAAGAACGTATAGTCGGTCAAGCCCGACCATATAATACCCTACACCCAGTATATCAACAAAACAGTTTTTCAGATATGGGCGCTATATGGGAGATATGACCTATTATGGACCGATCATCCAAAAATTTAGTGTCATGATTTCCGTGAATATAAATATTATGTGTGTTAAACCTTATCTCGATATAAAAACGTTTAAAAGATTTATGGTGGTTAAAGGGAATTACGAAGAGGGTCTTATATGGGAGTTTTGACTATTTATGAACTGACTATTATAAAATTAGGTGTCATGCTATTGTACATAAGAAACTCATTTTGATTAAATTTTATTCGGATAACAACATTTTTAAGAGATCTACGCTCCTTTAAGTGATTTTCGGAAGTGGGCCTTATATGGGAGCTACGACTAATTATGGACCGATCGTCATAAAATTCTACCATATTATATGTATGTATACGAAACATGTGTGTTCAATATTATTTGGATACTAACATTTTTAAAAGAGTTATGGTCTTTAAAGTTATTTTCGGAAGTAGGAATCCGAAAACGAAATGCCGATATGTTCACTGAATTGAAAATTTAGTTGAATAATGAAAGTTAAATAAAGTTAAATATGGGAGCTACGACTAATTATGGACCGATCTTCATGAAATTTTTAGATGTGATTTGGCTTCATTTATTACTAATTTTTGGTGAAATTTGTTTGCATACTTGCATAATTGAAAGATTTATGATCGGTAAACCCCAATGTCAGGAGGACATTTGTATGGGGGCCAGGTGAAATAATTAACCGATTTCCACCAGTTTCAATCCCATCCATCCTTGGGCCAAAAAAATATCACGCACCAAATTTTATAGAAATATCTTCAAAATTGCGACCTGTACTCTGCGCACAAGCTTTACATTGACAGCCAGCCAGCCAGCCAGTCAGACGGCCGGACGGACATTGTTAAATCGACTCAGGATGTGATTCTAAGCCGATCGGTATACTTTATGGTGGGTGTTGGACCAATATTTCTGGGCGTTACAAACAGCACAAATCTAATATACTCTCCCCACTATTGTGGTGTAGGGTATAAGAATTGTCACAACTTTTGTAATGACAGGGGTTTCTTTGCATAAGGATGATGCCACTTACTTACTTTATTTAATTTTGACGCTTAAAAATATTTGTCTGTATACACTTGTATACACTTTTGATTTTGTTTCTTTTTTCTTGTGAATTCAATTCTATATAATTTTCTAATATAATATTATTTACATATATTAATATAATTAAGCTTTTCTTTTAATAATATGTGGTGTTGACTTTTTTTTGACTCTCACAGTATATATACATACATATATGTTTGTTTGTGCTCATTTTTTTATTTTGTTTTGTTATTTTATCATCATACTAAATAGCTGTCAAGTAACTAATTGAAGTCAATTAATTAATTAAATTAAATTTAATTAAAATCAGTATGTGATCAAATAAATTGGAAAGCGCGTATTACAATTACACATGTCCATGTTCACACACATGTGGTGAGCATAGTTGACAATAAAAAATAAAATGTTAAAAAACAAGTATGTATATGTAGATATTTATAATATTAACCCTCTGGCCCACGATGTCGAACGATAACGTTCGCTTAGATAAGACTTAAGACACAAACTTGATTGTGGAATAAACAAACTTGATTGAGTAAAAAATAGATACGATAAAAAGTTTGTGTCTTAAGTCTTATCTAAGCGAACGTTATCGTTCGAGATCGTGGGCCAGGGGGTAAGTAGCAGTGTTTATGTCCCACATCTTCTTAAATATACATTTGTTTAGTAAATATTATATGGTTACAATGCTATACAGCTTATATATACACTGTAAAGAATAATTAGTGAAACGAATTTACAACCTATGGTAGATACTCATCTGATGCTTTTGAATTTTTTTTTCCAAATAACTTACAAACATGATTGAAATATTAATATATTAGTGACGGTCCCGTAATTGACTGAGATATAAGCAAAAAATACAAATCCTACCTCCGTTTTGTAAATAAGATTAAGCACGGCCGTATTTGAGTATTGTTCAATTCCTATAATTCGATCGCATAAATGTTTTTATATTTATGTAACAAAAGAAACGATTGAATACTTTTTAATCACAAATTAATACTTATTTATTAAGGCCCCGATTACCGTTCACAACACTAGGTATTTTGATGTTGTATGTTGTAAACTCCGATTACGATTCACAACACTTACCACGTTAATCGTATGAAAAAATGCATGTTGTGTTGTAGTCGAAACAACACAACATTTTCCAACAACATTTAGGGACAGACAGTTAGGCAGACGGACATATGTAGCTCAATCGACCTCAATAATAAAGGTCAAGATGAATGGGTCTCAGATGAATATTTCTCAAATTGTCCGAATTTAATGTGAACAAAGCTATGGCTCCTATTATGAGCTGCATTCGACAATCGATATTCGCTGGCTATGGAAAATCGAATATCGACTATCGAATATAAAATTTGTATTATGACTTGGCATCGCTGTCGAAAATTTCGTTGTTCAACGAATTTTTTATCGAACACAAATTTGCTGTCGACGCTGTGAAAAATTTATTTAAAATGTAAGAATTTGTTTGTTCTTTGGTTTTTTTCAATCAAATACTACTTGTAAATTACTTTTGTTAATATCCTGCAGGTCGTAAGTAGAAAACCGCAATTCAGTTCAGGCAGCCAAAAAAATGGGAAGGCATTACACAGAAGCTTAATTCTATTCATCAGACGAATCATTAAACCATAATTTCGTGGTGGTCATTTCAAATTTAATTTATTTTTCTTTAAGAATTTGTAAACAAATATGGCGCCAGCTGATAGAAATATACTATTGTGAATAACCCAAAAAGGGTGATTTTCACAATAGCGTTTTTTCATCGAATGTGCACCATAATACCAAATGAAAATTCGTTCGATAAGCATTTTCGACCACAATCGAAAATCGAATTTTGCTCATAACAGGCACCTATACTTGTTTTCAATAGTTTCTTTTATTACACACCATTATTATTTTATACTATGGTAAAAGCGTTAATCGATTTCACTGAAAACATATACAACATATCCTAAAGGTTATACCCAATATTGGTCTAATTGGTCTAGAAAATTTAACTAAAAATCTTTTTGTCTGATTTATTGAACCAGATCCTGAATCTTTTGTGGAAAATATATTGTATCAAAATTATTTTTAAATTGTTAATTTTTTCCATAAAATTAAAAAAATTAAAAGTTTGCAAATTAAAAATCATGTGATAAAATTCTACATCTGTTGCTAATTTAATTGAATTGTTTTTGATTTGATTTTCTACTCATGCAACAACCAACAAACCAGCCCAACTAAATAAAGCGCATGGATTAAGAATCTGAAAAATTTATCTTATTCACACTTGTTTGTCATACGGCTGCTATTTGTGTAAAATAAAAAAGTAAATTTTAACATTAGATGCACCGAAATAAATATAAATAAATAAAGACTAACGAACACATGCACATCTCGTGAGTAAAAGTTTAAAATTAGATTTTGAAATTTAAAAACAAAAACTATAGAACGTTGATCTTTTTTATTATTTTTCTTTTTTTTTGATTTTGTGTGTTTCATTTTGTTGTTATACATACATACATATATAAATTGCGTAAGAGATAGTTTAATTGCTTTATTATTTTTATACAGGTGTAATATTTTAAATAATATAAACAATCTACAGTCTTGGTCATATAATTAAAACATTCATCATAACTTATTCATTTTATTTTTCTACAAAAAGATAATAATTTGTTTTCCCTACTTCATTCTGCCCCTCAAAACTGGATCATAAATCTATGAAATATAAAAAAAACTTAAGAAAATCGTTAATGGGGTTGGAAGAATATTTAAAACATTCGCTACTGTTTTACTGACTATTCCTAATAATTTTCCAATTTTCTTCAAATAATTATAAATTTACCGTTAATATTTTGTCGGATAGTCCTTATTTGTTATCACATGAAAATAGTATCTACATTTGGCATACTTTTGTGAAATGGGTATAGCTTTCCAGGTCGCCTCAGTGTTTACCCACAATTCATGTAAATTGTTGTTGTTTTTCATTTCCAAACTTTTCTCAACTTCGTTCCACAAGTTCTCAATTGTATTGGGTGTTGGACCAATATTTCTGGGCGTTACAAACATCAGCACAAATCCAATATACCCTCCCCACTATGGTGGTGTAGGGTATAATGAACACTCTGTCTTTTTATACACTTATATTACGGTTTAAGAACACACTTAAAGTTTTCGAACACTTTGATGTTTACACAACAATGACTCACAATAAACTGATTCATTTGGTTGGCCGTGTTAGTCTATTCATACAACAAAAGTGGAAAGTGATCCGTGACATTGGGGCGGGAAATGGCCCGGCTCTTGTTAACGGTGAGATTGACGCGAACGAACTTAACAGAAACTTCTTAGATGTGCCACGAGTTGACATCAACACGGATTTCTATGATTTCGAGAATATATCACCACTTTCTATTCTATTGTGTAACTGATTTTGATGTTTTAGCAGCTATTTCTCATGTTAAGTCCAATGCAGAAGGAGTTGACAATATGGACCCTCGTTTCGTGAGAATACTTCTACCATATATTTTACCTTACTTAACTTACCTTTTTAATTCAATAATAACTCGTAGTGGTTTTCCTCAGATCTGGAAGCAATCGAAAATTATACCAATACCCAAATCTAGAACTGAATATCGCCCCATTGCAATATTGTGCTTCTTATCTAAGGTTTTGGAAAAGTTATTGCACAGACAAATTTCGGAGAATGTACATATTTGTTCTCTAATGACAGCAAAACAATCGGGGTTCAGACCTAATCACAGCTGCATTACTGCCTTGGTTGAAGTATCAGAGAATATTCGACAAAACTTAGATGATGGTAATGTATCGTTTCTTGTTCTTCTGGATCATTCTAAGGCTTTTGACTCCGTTGAATATAATATTCTATGTTCTAAACTCACAAAACTTTTTAATATCTCCTCTACTGCTATTTTGTTGCTCAACTCTTATCTTAATGGGCGTGCACAAGCTGTTTTCTTAAACAACTCCACTTCTGAGGTTCTTCCAGTATTAAGAGGTGTACCACAGGGTTCTATCCTGGGTGCTCTGTTATTTTCACTATATATTAATGACCTCCCTTTGCAGTTATCGCATTGTAATATACATATGTATGCTGATGACGTGCAATTGACACTCGGTTTCCCCTTAATGACTTAACTGAATATGTGGGCAAATTGATTAGCGATCTGTCAAGAATACATTGCTGGGCAACGGCAAATGGGCTTTGTCTCAATCCAAAAAAATCTAAATGCTTGCTAATACAAAAGAGACGTTCTGCACAGATTTGCGAACTTAACATACTTCTGAATAACGTACCTAGAAATTGTGTCACATTCAAAAAACATTGGGATAGTTTTTAATAATAGGTTGACCTGGTCAAATCATATTAATGCTATTGTAGGTCAAACGTATACAAAACTTCGATCACTCTGGCGAACCCAACATTTTATCCTGCAAAATATTAGAATGCTACTAGCAAAAACGTACATTATGCCTGGTTTACTTTATGGCTGTGAGCTTTTTGCCAGCTGCGATTCCGTAAGTAGGCAGAAGTTAAATGTCGTTTTGAATAATGTAATTCGATACGTGTATAGTATTAAACGTTTTGATCATGTGTCAAATTTTTCCCGCTCACTTTATGGCGTTTCACTGGAAAACCTTATAACTGTCAGAAGTCTTGTGCTCCTTCATAAAATTATTTATACTGATAAGCCTTTTTATCTTTATCAGAAAATTAACTTTAATAGAAGCAACAGGGGAAGGAAAATTGTAGCATTAAGGCGTTGCAGTGTTATTTCCGAATGGCAATTCTTTATACATGTTGTTCGTCTTTGGAATTTGCTTCCACATAATATTCAGCTCCTTAGTAATTCCTGTACTATAATTATAAGATTTAATCTTATTGTTCAGGATAAGCACATTAAATAAATAAATAAATAAATCATAATTCCTGGATGGTTCGAAACTAAGATGCTATAATGTTCATGACTGCAAGTCCAGAATGTTCGTGTCTAGAATATTCAGCCAAAGTCGTTAAAACTTGATGTTGCCATATAGCTTAGCTATGTTTATAACAGGGTGTTATCAATAATGTTTATAAATTAAAACTTCTACAAATGCGAAACAAGTTGTATGTCGATAAACACGCCGTCTTTTGTATGTTGATACCGAGCGTTAAATTTAAATTGAAATACAATTTCGTAACATTATTTTTGTAACATTTGGTTTTGTTTAGTCTTATTTTACCATTTTTCCCGCTCTCGTCAAAATAATCATTCACATATAAACATGTGTATTTGATTTTTGACATATTGTAGTCGGTGGCCTGCTGTGGTGAATGTGTTTAATGCTTAAAAAATTTGTGGTGACACAAGTGTTTACGCTTTTTTGGGTAAATATTTGCCATATCATTAAAATACATACATATTTAATTTGATATATAAAAAACCTACATATCTCACACCCTCCTAGTAGAACTCCTACTTGTTTGTGCATATTTTTTTTTTATTTATTTGATTAAAAACAAATAAAATTCGTTTCATTCACTCCATTAAAAATTTATAAATAATTATTGCATTACAAAAAAAAAAAAAAAACATGTGTTACTTTGTTAAACAATTCATAAAATAACAAAAACAAATACCTACAATATAGAAGAAAGAAACACAATAAATTAAACATCAATCATACTCATAATTGGTTTTGTCTTTTAAGATGATTTTTTTTTATAAAATTTTAATCAGTAATTTATAAAATAAATGAATTTTTATAAAATTCAGTCACTATGTTTTAATTTTTTTTGTGTGTGACACACAGACAAGAAATACTAAAACACTACTTTGGTTTTTTTTTATATGTATGTATGTACTCGTAAGTGTAAAAGAGCGACAAATTGTCTGTTGAGTTTCTGTTACATCCCTGCAAGCATTTTATGAAAAAATTTATCATATTCGAGTCATTTATGACTCTTCTGCGCGATTAAAATAGGCATATTGAGCTCATTTTCTGATCATAAATGAATGAGTGTTTTCTCGGGAGAAAGTGATACCCTACCCGCGACTCTTCTTGAGAAGTCTTTTATTACCCGATTGTCTGATTAGTTTCGACACATTTGTGTCTTATATATATTTTTTTTTAATTTTAGACAATTGGACTTGCAAGGGAAGTATCCCGATGCAAACAATCATATCTTAATGAGACTTAGATATATTGTAGACAATACAAATTAAATGGAACGGATTTTTTAGCTGCCCAATTTCAATTTTAATGATTAAAAAGTGGGCTCGAAAATGACCCAAGATTTGTTATTCCAAAAAATGGGTTTAATTGGGTAATTTTTGACCTCACTTTTTAACCCTTTAATGGTAGATTGGACAGCAAAAAAATCGTGCCCAATTAATTTTTATTCTCGGGATACTTCCATGTTAATTCTTTTCCGCACTCGGCTTAGTACTAGTCCCCTTCCAGCTGTATAAATATGCCAATTCATCAGAAAACACTTTTCGAACAGCGGCTCTTATAAATTGTGCTCGTCCTTTACCTCCTGTTTTTGTAATGAATTGTTTCTGAAAATTTGTTTTCCCAATTAAAAATGATTTTTATGGAATGTTTTATAATTTTATGCCATTATATATCGTTAAATATCGCAATATATGAAACTAAGTTTATTTTTATATGATTATATCATAATATATTATAATGTGTGTAATTATAAAATAATTTTATATAAATTTTAAGACATACTTACAAATTGTCTAAACTTGTCTTCATCTTCTTGCACTTTGTAATCAAATTTTTCTATATCAGCTATAGCGACCATAGGCAATTTTCGCAGATCACTTTGTTCATCAATCAATACGTTGTCATCGTGGTGTTTTTTGTTTTCAAGCTTAACTGCGATGACCTCTTCAGTCAATTTGGTTAATGATCGCTTATTTTCGTCCTTCAATTCTTTAATATCTTTTTTCATATTCGAGATTTCCGACTTTAAAGATTTAACTTCTTCGAGCAATTGAAGTACAAAATTCTGAAGCTTATCGGTATGTGGAACATAAACATTTTGCACTAGAAAAAAAATATTTTTTTTAAACGAAAAAACAATTGATTTGATTTTTTACTTACAAGTTGTTGAATTGCTAGTTGGTGTGTACTGATCCTTTCCAGAGTTAAATACATTATTCTGTGACATTTTTAAGTAGGGGTTTTAAAAAGTAACTGTTGTCTAACGAGTTACGTAGACATACAACTTTTTTATTTATTTGATTTATAGAAAACTCAATTTTTGTACCAAAAACAATGTCAGCCGAACAATATATATATTGAAATAATTTGAGTCGATTAGTTGCAAAAAAGCCGCTGTCAAATTTTTTATTTCTGTTCCGATAAAAAGAGGAACATTCTGACTGATATTTATTTCAGTTATTTTAACAATTTTATTTTCAACCAAACAATAGTTGTTGGGATATCGCGAAGAAAATAAGAAACCGTCAGTTTTTATACTTAAAATTTTACCATCTTTAGTTTCCCTAAATATTTTAGGTTGTTTATGATAATCTTCTTTTTTAATATAAAAGCTGCTCTCAACACACCTTTTATAAATTTGTGTTGCTACACCTCCTGCCTTTCTTACTTTGCGTTTAACTTTTTGTAGATGATTCTCAAATTTGAAGGCACTTATTTCATCTAAAGATCCATGAAGTTCAGCATCTTCATGAATATGCAACAAGTTGTGAAAATTAAATGTAACTTCCTTACACAATATAATATAATATTGGAATTTGGCACACAAATGATTTTAAGAGTTCATCAGCACAAGAGTTGTTAATCTTAGAATCATTTGTATCTAAAAGAATCGTAAAGGCCAAAGATAATATTAAGAAGTGAGAATATCTTTCTGGGCTTAAGACTTTTTTCAATATAAAAGGACCTGTGTAAAGTAAAAATTGCCTCAGTTCTGTCGCCTTCTATCTATCAAGTTCTTTTAAGGTTCGGGTCTTTCTCAGAAACTCCTTCGTTAGGTTTCTCTTATTAAAATTCAGCTCTCTTGAAATTCAATGTGCCATGAAACTAAAGAAAATGTTTCTCCTTTTTTTTTAACCCAGTAATTAAACAAAGTGCTTATTACGGCTAAGCAGACAACGTGCATATAATCCAAAGAGCACTGCGATATAATATCTACATTAAGCTTTTCTAATGGTGAAATTTATACTGCTTCAAATGATGTTCAGGCTGATAGCGATTTCTGAAGGAATCAAAACCCTAACATTCTCCCCTCTGCAAATTAAACTGATTCAAGTTTTTTTAATGTTTAACTTGCTAATTTGGAGATATGTAGGTCGACGTATAATGCGTTTGTAAGTTTTGATTTCAGCAAAACGATTTGAACCATCCTTTGTAGGAAAACTTTCGCTATACGTCCTTTCCACCATTGATTTTTAGGTACATATGTCTTTATCAAAAATTAGCACAATGTCACCAATCTTCAAAGGAATATGTTTGTCTTTCTATTTATGTAGGTATTTGAATGAGCTGGGGTAGGTTAGAAATAAAAATAACAGAATTAAAATCAGTATTTCATCATCTAAATGAGCAAAATATTATTCATAAATAACTTCAAAACAGTCATATTTCAAACACCTGTTTTATCCATTTTCGGTTGCTTTATGTTTTGTTATTGTATTTTCAATAAATTACTTTTTAAGTGTCAGCACGAATCATTTTCGAGTCTTTTTGCAAGCGCGCAAGTGATTAATCTGCTGTTGATCGTCAAAAGTACTCGAGGAAGACTTAGTTAGGTGATTTTTGATAAAACAATCTTCCAAATGCTAGTAGGGATATCACACTGTGGTTTAGTTGAAAATGTGTGGTTTGCAACCAGCGTTGCCATATATCAGGTTTTCCCTTTTTTTGCAAAGTTTTCGAAAAGCAAAAAGTATTTTTTTGTTGAATTTCAAAATATGCTAAAACTTGAAACTCTAGGTGCTGAAATGTTCTACAGAAGAAAAAAAGTGCTAAATTTTTTCAATGTTTTTATTTCAAATGTTACAAATATAAATTATAGTTTTTTTCAAATTTTGTTCATAACAATTGTTGACTTGTTTTAATAGATTACATTTCATATATTAATTCATTTCATTAATTTCCGTGTTCATTTACTTACCACGCCGAAAGAAATTTAGTTGAAATATTAGTAAAAGATATTTTTTATTTCTCCAATAGTATTTTTTGGAGTAAAATAGTAAAAATATGTTCAAAAAAATTTTTTTTTATCAAGCAAATTTTGCTAAATACAAAATTTCAATGCATTTTCGAGAAACAAAATGCTAAATCTATCACTGAAAATGCTAAAATGGCAACACTGCTCAAAAACTACGAATAATGTTCAGAAAACTCACAGGAAATTTGCAATTTTTATTATTGATAATTTTCTTAAACAAATTTAAGTTTTATAGAAAAAAGTTTTTTTTTTCCAATAATAAAAAGTTTTCTTCAAAATGTATGCATATGGCAATGCTGTTTGCAACACATTTTTAAATTTGCTAAGAAATAGAAAACACGACATAAAATGCGGTGTGATTAGAATTTTAAATATACTACAATAGGATACTTTTTCAAAAATACTAGACAAAAATTCAACATACTGGTACAGTTACTCACTGAACATTAAACGATTAAACATAACAAATACTCACCTTAGCAGCATATTCTTTCATAGTGTAGGGTGTTCTAACTACGATTGTTGTCAAATGAACATTTGTTGTTATTGTTTGTGGCTATTTTTTTTTATATATTTTTTTTTTGATGTTGTGGTTTGATGACTCTTGCAATTTGTCATAAGCGGTAGATAAAAAAATAAAAACGCAAAAATTTGCTTAAATTAATGGATGAAAAAAAATGGAAACAAATTTATTATGTTCGTTGTTGTTGTTGTGGTTGTATTTTGTTATAAACACAATTATTGATTTAAGGCAACAGTCGAGTGTCAAACTAATTTGCATTCGCCATTAAGAAAACAAATAAAATTTTTGTTTATTTTCCATATTTTTTTGATGACAAATAAATTAAGTAGAGCATATTTAATTTAATAACGATAACGATAACATTTCGGCACTTAACGGAAATTTCCACGAATGAAAGAGAGGGAAAGTGACAACATTATGATTGGCAACAATAAACTGTAATTAAAATAAATCTGTATTTTCTAAACAAATATGTGAGTACGATTTCAATAAAACCTTGTATGATATAAGAATGTTGGTCTTGGACAAGGCATGTATTTTGAAAATATCAAAACTTAAAGACAATTAACATGACAGTTTTGCTTGTCGACATACCTGTAGAAGAAGCTTTGGCAATTGTTACAATGAAGGCAATTTCTGTGGATCTGTAAAAGTTAAATTTTGTAGAATTCGTGAAGTGTTTTACATATGTATGTATGTATATAATATTAAGAATGTGGTCGATAAACTTGCCGCATTTGGGCTTCCGAAAATCCAAAAGTTGAGATGCCATTGCTGCTTAACGTGCCACTGTGTGGTGCGATATGTGTTTTTTTTTTTTTTTTTGAAAATTCCGTTAGGGTAAATGATTTACGCTATTGTTAATCGCTAAATGTTGGCCTTTTATTGATACATAATATGGATATCATTGAAATGTGGTTTTAACAGAACGGCGCCACATCCCACACAGTTAACGAAACAAGCCAATCGAATCGATTAAAACTCAAAAGAGCAGCCATATTGACAAAATGTTATGAAAATGTTGATAAAAACATCGACCGACACTTGTATGTGTGGTCGTATGTATGACATCTGTTCATTTATAATTGCCGAACTTTACTTTTGCCAATACAATAAAAACTTCAAATAAAATTTACAATGCAATTAACCTGGTCTGCAATTAGTACCTAATGAAGATTTAATATTAATATCCTAATAGCTCGTAAACTACATGTAAGCGTTATGCTTGGTTTTTACTACATAGTAGTAACATAAATGACATATGTCATTTTTGTTGTCAAATTGTCCAAATTGTTAGCAATTGTATGAAAACGGGTTGTCTATGGCGTCTAATGAGATTGCAAACATAGATGACGCCATATGACAACCCGTTTTTATACAATTGCCAACAATTTGGGCAATGGCGTCTAATGAGATTGCAATCATGATTGCAAACATAGATGACGCCATATGACAACCCGTTTTTATACAATTGCCAACAATTTGGACAATTTGACAACAAAAATGACATAGTGAAAACCAAGCATTACAGGTTTTTCAAGTTGCTATTTGCAGACCAGGCAAATACATAGTGTTTTAAATTTTAGTTTACTTTCCAAGTTTTCCTGTTAATACTACTGTCACCACACTTTTAACAAAGAAACTCATTTCAATCCAATGTTCAGTATTTTTATCGCATTCTATTGCGTTTACATGGTGTATCTATTGTTACGAGTAGTGATGGCACGATTAATCGAAAAACTAGTAATAATCGATTATTTTTCTTCAATTAATGATTTAATTGTATCGTGAATTCTCTTTCGATTAATTGAGTTATTAATCGATTATTCCAAAAAATAATCGATAGACATCCAGAAACAGAAAGAAATAGAAAAAGAGAAGAGGAACAAATTATTAAATATAACAAAGTCTACTAATTAAAACAAACAATTGTGCATTCATTATTGTGAGTCACAATTTGTGACCAGTGCTGCCAGACAAGTTTCGGAAAAAATCGTTAAAATCCCGATAAAAAAGAAAAAAAAAAATCGTCATTTCGAATTTTAAAACTCATCAAAAAAATCGGAAAAATAAAAAGTCTCTTCTCTAATAGTATTTTTAAATTTTTATTTAACGAAAACATAGTAATTCAAGTTTATATAGTCTCGTGTACCATACATATCAAAATACATAAATTTTAACTTTTTAAATAAGAAATCACAAAAAAAATAATAATAATAAGGCTGAATGTTAAACACAACTTGTGTAATATTTTTATAATATCTTACTCTGCTTTTACACTCTGACTCGTCAAGGCAAGTATTTTTGGTTGGGAAGAGAAAAGAGAACAAAAGGGGTACAAACTTGACGGTACTAGTCAATTTTCTTATTTCCTTTTATTTTTTTCATGCATGTTGATTTGCATTAAAAGGTACGAAAATTGATTTGACGTATGTAAATGAAATGTCGAGTTCAAAAGAGAATTGAACAAAAACTAGTGAGCTAAAACTGACGAGTGTGAAACAAGACTTACAGTATTTTATAAGTAAATATCTGAATTTAGCAGTGTCAAAACAATTTACATAGTTTATTAAGTTTTAAATAACATTTTGAGTATAGAATCCAATTCATCCATCATATACGAGTACAGGTGCTTATTTTCAATGAATTCCGTATTTTTGTTATTTAAATTTATTTGGCTGAATATTCTTTCGACGTTTTGTTAAAATAGTAGAAGTTTTTGTAGAATTTTCCGGTTTAAAATTTAGAAATTGTTTTCTCTAAAAATTTAAATTTTACCTAAAAATACCGATTAATCGATTAAATCTTTCCAATTAATTAATCAATTATTTCTCTTTTCGATTAATCATATAATCCATTAATCGATTATTCTTTTTTTTCTGCCATCACTAGTTACGAGTTTTGTTGGCGTTCTTATTGTGTTTGTGTAATGTTTGTTCGTGCTTTTTTTGGTTTTCGTAGTTATAGAGTGAAAAATTCTTCGTTACCTGTGATTTATAGGGAATCGGATACGATATATTTTTAAAGAACGTTCAATATCTTTGGACATTTGGACAAATAGTTATTATATTAATCTGCTTAATCTTTTCCGGTAGTCAAATTGATTTATTGTGTGTATACTAAAGAGCTGCACAAAATGTATTGAAAGTTCTGTATTCTAAAGCACACTACTTCCAAGCCGTGTATTTCAGTGTAAACAATATCAACAAAACAAGCATAACAACACATGACTCTCACTGAAACAAAACAAGCACAATTCGAAAAGATTCTCTCTATAGTTCTTTGCAAGTTTGTCTACGAGTTATTCAAACATGTTTTGAATGTTCAAAAATAGTTTTGATGTTCTACTTCATTTCTCTTCTACTTCAGCCTTGTTCCATTGTTACATTGTTTTGTTGTACTTGTGTTCTCTTCTTCAATATTTTGATCGTGAAACAAAAGAAATATTTTCGGAAGTATGTGTTTTACAATGAGCAAGTAATACATACAATTGGAATTTCATGAAATGCTTGTAAGACATTTTTTTGTGTTTGTGCAGCTCTTTAGTGTATACCCGAGGTGCTTTATTTTGGGCTATTGTGATCCCATAGCCGTTGATTAAAACTCAAATTTAAGCTTTACCTTTTCCAAATTCTGGCGAAGTTTTATTCAACTTAGAAAGATTAGAAATCATAGGAAATATGTACAATTTGTCATTTTTAGAATCTTTCGCAAGGAAATGTATTGGACGCTTTTCTTTGGTACAAGTCTTTTTGAGAAAATAATTAAATTTGATGATATCAACAAAATAATTTGTCAAACCTTTTTTAAAATTTTTATTTTCATATCATTCATAGAACTTTTTGTTTCGCTACACTTTTAATTTAAAAACTAGAGTAAATCTGATACGCTTTACATCTCTATATGAATAATAAAAGATTTTGTTAAAATTTTCAATAAATTAAGCAACTTTTGCAAACCGAAATAGCCCTACTTTTAGAGCATTATTAATTGCTAGTTTTTATTAGCCTTAATTTTCTTTGTAATACACAATTTGTTATAATTTTTTTTTCTAAAATTTAAAATTTAAACATTTATAATACATAATTATAGTATAATATTAAATGTTGCTGTAAACTCTTAACAACATCATCATTATTATTATTATTGGCAGCGTAATGATCATGTTTGTAAACAACAACATGGTGATAATGATGATCATTTTGTCAGAAACATTAGCAGCACAGATGTGCGATTGCAACAGGCAAAACAATTTTGTTTTTGTTTTAAATTGTATTCATTTAGAAAAACACATCATACATACATACTTACAAATAAATAAACAAATAAATAAAATTAAATGAAATATTTGTTAGTGACAACATTTAGCATCTGCTGCCAACAAACCAGATTGTTGGGAGTTTTTTTTTATACGATTTGTTTTTAAAATTTTTTATTGCAATATTGTAGTCGCTTTGTTTTATTTTAAAAATAAAATTACTCGCGCACATACATACATACATATGTACATACTCGTACATATTTATTTGTGTTTAAAGCTAGATTTACACGATTGAAATTTTCTTCAAAATTGCTCTTTAAAATGCTTCAAACTCGTGTAAACAGCAAATTTTTGCTGTTCACACGAGCAATTTTGAAGAAAATTTCAATCGTGTAAATCTATCTTAATACTTACAATGCTTTGCAAGAAAAGAAAGAAACAAATTATTTATACAAGTGTATGTATGTATGTATGTATATGTACGGTAATTAAATGTTAAAAATTGCATCAGTTTATTTATTATTCGTGTTGTTTTTAAAAAAAATATTTAAAATGAAAATAAAAAAATTTGCTTTTTAGCGTAGTTGTCTGTGGCATCAAATGGCAACTAATGCACTCTTAGTAGTTGTTTAAACATCTGCGTCAAATATTTCAATTTTTATTGAATTTTAAATACGCTACATTTCAGCTTTCTAAAATCTTACAAGAAATTCATTACTCATGGAGTTTGACTGTTGCTTATGCGAATGATGTCTTTGTGGAAGAATCTGGAAAATATCTGACAACTATGGGACTGACACTCCATTTCACTCTCTGACAGGAGCCTCATAAGATATTGTATTCTTCTTAAGGAATTATAAGATCCCAATTTGTTTACTACCACTTCTTAATATTTGGGAATTATCGTGGAGTCAAAGCTATCCTGGAGACAGAACACTCAGACGAGAGTGTATGGAAAATTATCGTCAAGCCCGTGTTTGGTGGCAAATCCACTTACTTTGAAAGCATTCTTCATAGTTCGATACTGATTATCACTTGTGCAACTTGCACCACATAATATAAAGTCCTCTATGCCATACTAAACTAGCTTCCGACTGATTTTATGGCCAGAAACTTTATTTTTAATGCGGCCATTACAATCGATGGATGAAAAAGGAACTTCTGCCATCTATCCATAGTGTGCTGTCTGAATGGACTCCCAGACAGCATTGCGATGCGATATCGTCATGAGATTTATTTTGAGATCTTCACTGACGAAAAAGTATCAATTGGTGTCAGAACTACCGACCAAAGGTTATGTAGCAGAATTACAAAAGAGGCTGATGGATGAATTCATGCGGTGTGACATCGACATTGGTACGTTCAAATTTGAGGATAAAAAAGAAATGGAGGTTTGTACTCGTGTAACTACAAGCATTAAGAATTTTAGCACAATGTTTGCCGCCATGATGGAAAAAATGGAAAATGTTAAAGTTGAAGTTCAAGAAAGTTCTAGAGCCACAAACAAGAAATTTCGGAAGTTATATAACAGCAGAATGGATAACTATGAAATAGAGAAAGCCATGGAAATACAAACCAAAGATGTTGACGACAAACTGCACCTTTAAAACTAAAACGAGTTAGCACTACGGGGAAAAGTTAGCTCCCACAATCTCCATTTTAACTACTATTTTTAACCATTAACCATAGCCAACATTAGCGTTAAGAGTGCTTAACCTGTCCAGTTACGAAATACTCGTCAGGCCGAATACCGAAATAGGTGAATGTGCTGCAGCAGAGGCGGTAATCAATTGTGAGGAAAATAAATCCACCAATCAACAAGAGTTAGAAATTGGTGTAAGAACTATCGCCGCTAGATAAGTAACATGTTTCCCCTTTCGCCGTAAAAGGTCAAAGCCAGGGAAGAACGGCAATTATAAAACACAAAATAGATACAAGACCAATAAAGCAGGCACCCAAAAGTATTCCTCTAGCAGTAATCAAACCATCTTCAAATCTCTGTGGTTTTTTGGTCTCGATTATAGAAAACTAAATGACGTCACAAAGAAGGACAGCTTCCCGTTGCATACAATTGATGATACTCTGGACACGCCAGCAAGAACAAATTGGTTCTCTACATTGAACTTGCAAAGTGGTTATAGGCAAGTAGAAATTTTGGACAAGGACAAATGCTAGTGATTATGGCAGATTAATGTTATGCCATTTGCACTCTGTAATGCTCCATCCACATTCGAGCGTTTGATGCAACATGTGTTAAAAGGCCTTCACTGGAAGACGAAAGATGCTGCCATTAGAACCAGCCTTAGAGCATTTCGTACGACTCCAATCAGGAACCTGCTGGCAGAAGGCGGCTTTGAGCCCCTTCGCGTTCACTCCAATAGACTTTTGCTTCGACTACTGCACAATACCAACTGCTCCAACTCTTCGCTTCTTCATAAACCCATTAACCAGCTAAAAAAAGGAAAACAACGCTTAGAAATACGTCTACTTTATGCAACATCGTTAAAACTGTAAAAAAATACAATTTATTTGAGTACACTCCTCCTTTGGAAATTCAACCTCCATGGTTTCTAGATTCCAGTAATTTTTTAAAAGTGCTTCAAAGCTTCAATAAAAGCAATACAAATCCATTTGTCTTTAGATCCTTATTTAATGAAATGTACTGTGAATATAACCCCCAAGGCTGGCACTTCCTTTTTACAGAAGGATCAAAGACCGAAAAACACGTAGGTTTTGCCGTAACAGACCATAGTGGAAGCACAAAGAAAAAAACGGAATATTACCTCAAAATACGACTATATTTGAAGCCGAAGCCATTGCAGTTATTGAGGCCCTACAGCTTAGCGATGATTCACAAAGCAAATATATAATCTGCACAGATAGGCGTTCGGTTTAAATCAAAAGAATAAAAATGAATTAATTATTTTAATACAACAGCTAATGATAAAAAGGAGAAAAAATGTTAAAACCCAGTCACATTGGCATTGACGGAAACGAGGCAGCAGACCTCACAGCTAAGTCTGTCTGTCTCACATACTTATTCATTCCAAAATCAAAACAATTTGTAACCAAAACAGTGTGCCAATACAAAACTTAACATTTCTTTAGAACGTAAATGGAACGAATATAACCACCACTACAAAACTTTTAACCCAACAAAACAACCTGTTAATCTACCAACATCAAACAATTCTTTGCCAAATAAATGTTTCACTAGGCTGCGATTAACACATACCTGTCTCACACTTCAATATTTATTGAACAAAACTGAACAGCCAATATGTTCCTTTTGCAGCTCCTCGCCATTAACTAACTGTTACATCTTAGTGGACTGCCCAGTACTCTTCAGTCTACGTGCATCAATTTTTAAGTCCTCCAACATTGTTGAATTTTTAAAAACTCCAAATAGTAATTCTGAATTCTTAAAGAAAGTTTCTTTTCATAACCTGATTTAAATTTTATTAGCATTATCTAACAAAAATAGTAATAAACAACTAAGAAAGTATAGGCGGTCAAGCCCGACCATATAATACCCTACACCCAGTATATGTATAATACAGTTTTTCAGAAATGTGCGCTATATGGGAGATATGACCTATTATGGTCATCCAAAAATTCAGTGTCATGATTTCTGTGAATATAAATATTGTGTATGTTAAACTTTATCTCGATATAAATACTTTTAAACGATTTATGGAGGTTAAAGTTGATTACGGGGAGGATCTTATATGGGAGTTTCGACTAATTACGGACCGACCATTATAAAATTAGGTGTCATCATTGCTGTATATTATTTGTGTCGAATTTTATTTGATTACCAACATTCTTAAGAAATTTATGATCGTTAAAGTGATTTTCGGAAGTGGGCCTTATATGGGAGCTACGACTAATTATGGACCGATCATAATAAAATTGTACCGTATTATTTGTATGCATATGAAATATATTTGCGTTCAGTATTATTTCGATACCAACATTTTTGAGAGAATTATGCTCTTTAAAGTAATTTTCGGGTGTGGGCCTTATATGGGAGCTACGAGTAATTATGGACCGATCTGCACAAAATTTTGAATTTTGTGGTGGACAGTGAAGCAAGCGGATACAGAATTGGTAGTGTGTTTTTACAAGTGGTCGATGGTACAGAAAAAGCTATTGGTTACTTCAGTCGAGTACTTTCGAAGCCTGAGAGGAACTGTGTAACGCGACGTGAACTCCCAGCAGTGGTCGTGGTTTGTGAAGCACTACCATAATATATCTGTATGGAATTTAAACAACATGAAGGTCAACTGACTCGCTGGATCGAACGGCTTCAGACTTACGATTTTAGTATTGAGCACAGGAAAGGTGGAAGACATAGCAATGCCGATGCGCTCTCAAGACGCCCATGTAATATAGAATGTAAACATTGTACAAAAAAAAACCCTACAACTGGTCCTGCAATTCTGGACATCTCAGAACGAGGTAACTATACAATATTCAGTTAAAATCTTCTGGATAGCGGCACAAAAAATATTCCTTTGCGGATATGAATTTCGGATTTATTGGTTATAATGGGAGACACATTCTTAGATGATGTGTTTTGCCGATTGATTGGTTTACCACTCTCATAAACACAAGCAACCGGATTGTCGCTTGAGACCACATGTGCTATGGCAAAGGCCATATAGTACAATTTTGAATAATTCCGAACCACAGCACTGATAAACATTCTACTGATCGACTACGGAATGTAGTTGCAATGATCACTCTCACTGTCTGATCGTGTGCATGCTGTCTGAAGAAGAAGATGAGACTGTGAAATATATCTTGTGCCATTGCTCGGGAACGATTGGGATCTCAGGGTGAATTCTTCCTACACGACCTAACTGGGCTGTCGGAAACGGACGTCAGAAAGCTGAATGTCTTCATACGTGCCACAGGATAATTTGGTTAGAACTCAAATAATTCCCTAGAACATTATGGGTAATTACTCTCAATCATCTGGAGTTAGTTATCAGAACACATCTTTGGCTAAATTCAAACCCAAATACTTAATTTTGAAAGCCAGATTTTAAATGCAAACGTAGTTTAGTAGTGATATTTCAAGTCGTGAATTAACAACTTTTTCTGTTTACATTATCAACGTTTTGCGATGTAAAAGCACAACTTTTCAACCACAGCACAAAAGCAACAAAAACAACAACCATATAAAATGAAATATATTTGATTCACTATGAACAACCTGCACGATAGCTAGATACATGTATGTACGTATGTATGTACGAGTGAGTATGTATGCACATGATAATGTTTGTAGATAATGTGGATGCTTGTTGTTCATGTTGTTGTAAGATCGGTAGCAATGAGCAACAACAATATGAATTTTTCATTAAAATTTTCTAAGTTGTTGTTCTGTACTACATATTTATATTATTGTTGTTTTTGTTGTTACCAGTGCTGCCAGTATTTTTTTAGAGCTTATCCCCAATTTTGGATTTGTCATCCCGAAAAATACCCAAAATGATTTTTTTCTGCTCTTTTCGTTTCTTTTGTTTCTGATCAATGTTTTTATTTTATATTATATTATTATTGAGGTTTTTGTTTTTCCTCACGGGCTATTTTGATCAATAATTCTTTTTTTGATTTAATTTTTTTTTGTAAAATTTTTATTTTATTTAAAAAATAACATATTTATTTAATAAAATTCATTTTTATCGATAGCTACATACATATGTATATTAATATTCAAACTAATTCGATTTGTAATTATAAATCTTGTAAAGAAAAAATTACACATAAGAAGTATAAAACATTATTTAATAGAGTTTAGCATTTCCAAATCTTCAGAATAAAAATCTTCTGATTAATCAGCCTCAGAAATTTTGTTGTACATATTGATTGTATTAAAAAGCTTTAGCATTCCAGCAGATGGATTAAATTTATCACAAAAAATTGAATTATTTTTAAAGTATATAAACACATTATTCTGAGAAATGCTTCCAATAATTCATATTGCATTTTGTTACGTACTTTTGTTTTGGTACACAGAAAAAAAATCATGTTTTTTTTTCAATCAAACCTTTAATTGATTTTAAAATAATTTTCATTTAAAATTTTAATTGATTCAATTAGTTTTTCTGATATTTTCAATTAAATCTCACATTTTTTTTTAATTGATTAAATCATTTTGTTTACAGGTCCGATTTCAGTTAAATATTTAATTGATTCCACAAATATTTTAATTGAAACTCATTTTTATTTTTTTCTGTGTAGTGGATATTCATTATTAAAAAACGCGTTCAACGCAAGCGTTACACTTTAAAAATATATTCGTATTTCTTTAAAATATAATTATGGCGAATTGTTTAAGTTTTAAGTGAATTTTCAAAAAAATATGTACATATATGCTTTTTTTCAAATCTTTTGCCGAATCTTCGCGTTCTCAAGAAGCATTATGATTTTTTTTAATAAAATTAGTATTTGCAGTCATTTTAAACAGTAAGAAATATACTGTTTTTTTAAATATTCTATAAATAATAAAACACATTTTTAGAAATCTCCTAAAATTGTGTTGACATCCCCAACAAATCTCCGGATCCCCAAGAGGAAATTTTTATTCCAAATCACGAAAAAATATCCTCAATTTGGGGATAAATCTCCTAAACTGACAACGCTGGTTGTTACTGAGTACATCGTCGTATACCGGCTGTTTTTGTTTTCAAAATTGTTTAGATTTTTTTTTTAATTTAATTTTATTTTGATTCTGGTTGGTTTTTGTTGTTTCTAGTTTTTGTCGTCATTTTGGCTCGGTATGATATTCTATTTTGTTGTTGCTGTCGTTTTTGTATTTTCATATGCATTTATTAGTTTTTGGCGTACGGTGGCTGTGGCTGCTGCAGCTACGTGCCGTGCCGCCTAATCAGTGTGTGAACTTTTGTGTTTTTCTTTTGTCTTTTGTTTTTGTTCTGTTACAAATCTTTTTCATACGACGCGACGGTCCATATTCATTCAGAACGTTTACATCGTTCAGATCGGTTCAGTTCGCTAAAACAGTCGGCGGTTTTAAGCAAAATAGTGCTGGTGATCGATTAGTAAATTAAAAAACAAAAAAAAAAAAAAAAAAAATCGAAAACAAAAAATTCGTTCGGCTCGTAGGTACCTACTTGTCTACAAGTGTGGAATATAAAATTCAAGTGTTACGATTAAAATATTGTTTATTCTTTTAATATTTTCAGTGCAAACAAATTAGTTTTTTTTTTTTTAAAGAAAATCGTGTGAGTATCAAGGAAGTGAATTGCCTGAGTGGTTTTCGTTATAAAAATCAGTGTAGTGAAGAAATTAATTCAAATAATTTTGCTTGTCAATAATATCCTTAAGATAAGTTTGTTTTATTAATATTTAGCATACACACTTTGTAAGAAAGTTAACGCCAAATTTCCTTAAAATTTAAATAAATTCAATTCATGTACATACATACATATGTATGTATGAAGGAAAAACATTAATATAAAGTAGGTATGTTTTAGGTTTACTTATTTACTTATTTATGTACTATTTGTATTCTTAAATATAAAGTTTGGATGGCAGTAACCAAAACTGATCGTAGAACTAAGGCATACAGGCTTGGCTGCCAGCATTAAGGATTTATCGTCATTTTAACGATTTTTTATTTAAAAAATAACAAAGTGGCGATTTAACGATTTTTTCTTTGAAAGTGACGATTTTCGGAGTTATTAAAATTTTCCATCAATATATTTTTTTTTTTTTTTATTAAAGTTTTTTGTACCAAATTCTCCTTTTTTTTGAGACAATTATTTTTCTCATTTAATATAATAATATTATATTTTAAAAATAATCCTAAATGATTGTTGTTAATTATAATAATTCCAAATAATATTATGAGTCAGGATAGTAAAAATTACTTATTTTATTGGTAAAGATACAAAGTAATGTTATATGCTGAATTCCGTGAATTAAAGTTTTTAGAGAGAATAATTTTTGAAATTCAACGGGAAACTAGTTATACAGAAACTTTTACTATTTTAACATAACGTCGATAAAATATCAGCCAAATAAATTTAAATAGAACAGATATACGCAATTCTTTGAAAATAAATGTATGTATTTGTAAATGTATTCTTTACTCAAAATGTTTTTTAAAACTTAATAAACTTATTTGTTTTCGACATTGTAATTAAATCTGTATTAAAAATATTTTTTTTTTGTAAAATATTAGCGCAATTCACAATCTTGTGCAAATGTAATTGCATCATTGCATTTGCAAAAAGGTTTAGCATATTTTTGCTCTTACTGTGTATTTTGTTAGTGTAGAGCAAAAATATGCTAAACCTTTTTGCAAATGCAATGATGCTTGAATTTTTAGGGCTTTAGTCCTTTTTGGGCTTAATTAATTTATCACACTTTTTCAAATCTGTCGGTTTGAAATCGATCGATTTTCATCACATACCCAAATTCTCGAATTATTCGATTTGGAATACCTAAAATATTTAGATATTTATAATGTGAAGTTCGATAAGGAGCGAATTTTTACTCGAAATTTAAGAAGCATTCAAAATTTATTTCGATTATAAATTTGAGAATTATTTAGAAAACTCTTGAATTATTAAATTATACTGTGTGACCGAAGAAATATTTTATGTCAACTACCGCTAATGCCTTCTGAACATAATGAATTCAGTAAAATATTCACCCCTATCGTAAATAAAAATTCCACATGAAATTTGTTCCCTTTTATTTTTTTAACATTGAATTTAGATAGGAAAAATGTGAAAAGGGAACAAATTTCATGTGGAATTTTTATTTACGATAGGGGTGATTGTTACTATTGATTTCGTAGAACAACCTCGTCTGTTTATGTAAAAATGTGGTAAGTGTACTACCTACTGGTCCTCATGAAGCCCATATGGAAAATTAATGACAGCTGATCCACATTGAACACAGTTGATCTTCTGATTGACGTTAAGTTGTAAAAATGTGAGTATTTTAAGGCATCATTAACACCCACTTATTGTTCCGATCCTCACTTCTTGGAAATCAAATAAAAGTTAAACAAAAAACATCCAAATATACTTACATATAGAAAAACATACATACATATACTTAAGAACAATTTGAATTAAAATTATTGGCCATGACTATACATTTTTAAAAGTTTCCAATAAAAAAATCACTTTTTTAGAAAAATATTAGTCACAATTTCCATTATCTTAGACGGAATATAATTGAATTTTTTAAGTTTTCATTGTTAAGTCACTCTGTATTTTATTAGTTTATATTTATGCACAGATACAGACGGATTATTTGAAATGAAACAACCCAGCGGAAAAAGAGATACTGTAAAGTGGCCTTCTAGAAGGCCTTATTTTGCAGTCACAATTAGTTCCAACCGCATTGCCAAATCGGTACAATTTTACACGGCAAATATTTGGCAAAAAAGACGAAACCACTAAATAAAATATGTACTATGAGCCTCAAAAGTGAGTAAACACAACAAATTATTTGATTCTTTTAAGATAATGAAAATCCTAAAATCTATCCATCGATTGAAATTTAAAAGTTTCGTTTTGTTGGATATTTGGTTGAATAATAGATTCGGTTATAAAAAAAAATTTAAGTTAAAGTTAAATAATGCTTTTCATCATCTTAAAAAAATCAAAAAATTCACTGGTGCTTACACACTTTTGAAGCTGTGTGTATATTTGAACTCGTTTATTTATTAAAAAAAAACTTCGCTTATATAGGACAGGACACAACAAATATTTAGTAGTATTTTATTTGATGCTTTTTGATCTTGCAAAACTTTTGTTGGAGTAAACAACGTCAAACAAATTTGTGCTAATGCTTTTTTGAGTAAATATTTGTCAAGTGTGACCGCACCTTTAGTCAAGGTCTTGCCTACTCGCTACTGGTTAGATGACTGCTAGAAGGCCTACTTGAGAAGGGCAATTGGAAGGTCTACCAACTAATGCCTCATACAAATCGTAATTAAAGGTCTGCTAAATTAATAATTTCATTAAGGGTTTTAAATAAAGGGTTTTAAATAAATTCCACTTAATTATGTGTGTACCAAAGCGTTGTTGTCCTGTTATTTGTGCTTTGAACAAGAAAAAAAACACAGCTGCACCACACAAGAATGATAAAAACAAGATTACGCAGAGCCCAAAAAACCCCTATAATAGACTCTTTTCTGACATTATCTAAGAGCTCTTTAAGAGCCCAAAAAACCCTCATAAAAGACTCTTTTCTGATATTATCTAAGAGCTCTTTCTGACGGACCATTTTCGAATGTAATGACCCTCTTTTCTGAAGGTTTTCGGAGCAATTATGATTGTTTTTTGGACTCATAAAGAGCGTTAACGCTCCGAAAAAGGTGTCAGAAAAGACTCTTTTCGGACTCATATGGCTTGCTGGGAAGTACTTATTAATTACTGAGAAAGATTATTAAATTTAATTATAATTATATGCATTATTTTAAAATACCTACATATGTGTAGATAAACCTAACAATTACTATTTATGTTTTAATTTCAAAAGGTACATAAAGACTATTAGTTGTTGACATCTGAATATAAAAGTATTATTTTTGACAAACTTCTTGCTAACAAATTCTTACTCATTTCTAAATTGTAGCAGGACGAATCAGAAGACTTCAGCAAATCCTTTGTTCAGATTAGATTAGAGACCGTCGAAACAAACAGCATGCGCCTCTATTTGGTTTTTATTCTATTTTGATACGAAAATATCCTTTCTATATTTGCAGATAGATGTGGAATGTATAATATTCCTTTAGCAATTCTTGAAATATCAGTAAACATTAGTTAATTTTTCATTTCTTGTAACTTCGACCAAAAAGTACACACATATGTATATTGTAATAATATAGGAAAACATTTTAAATAGTGCTAAATTAGTCATTAGCGTGCTATTGTACTTTTGACTCTCAAATAGTACTAAAAAAAGTACAATTGTACCAACTTTTGCATCCCTGGCAGGAATAATTGCAAAACCATGCGTGTTTGCTATGTACCCATACATGCGTGTATGGACTACTCCACAATGGACCAGGAGCTCCAATCATATTCCATTTGTATGAAAAAAACTAGTCCATTTAACATTACGATATCCTAGAACTGGACCATATAATCCAGCAGACACGGGACTAGTCCCCAAACTACTCCTTGTAACTACTTCAAATGTTTTACAACATACGATTACAGTCGTTAAAACTCGAATAATTGTCGTATAACAAGAAATTCTGCTTTGAAAATCAAATGGTTCATGAGTGCATTACATGGGACCATGATGTAGTCACTACATTTTGGCTACAATGGACAACGTACTCCACAGATTTTTGCAGGGTACATACGTATGTATGTATGTATGTATTAGAGGCCTGCTCAAATGAATTTGAATACGGCAAAATAACCCAGCGGGAAAAAGATGCTCATTACAGCAGAAAGTTTTGTATGAGGATGCTTCTTGACTTCTCAATACATTTCACACATCTTCCTGTGCGACAACAACATAAAATACTATGTTGTACTGATCGCGCTCATTGCAGCCAATACTCTAATTGTTTTTCAAGTCTGTAGCACCAACTCTTTATGCGAACCAAAGCCCTCAAGAGCAGTAAAAATAATTACATATTTACATACGAGTATATATATATTCCAAACCATTTGCTTTATTGCTATGCTTCTGCTATTATTATGTGTGCATCACATGTGGCAAATGATGTGTGTATGTATGTACATATATGATGTTTTTATTTCTCTTATTTTTAACAAAAATTATATTGAAATATGCATATGAAATATTATTGATATTTTCTTCCTGGCCGCTGATCATTTAATATATTGGAAATCTGTTTTAGGAATACATAGCACACAAACATACATACATATTTGGTAAGCTCTTGCTAGAGATCGGAATTCCAGTACAAACGAATCTCCCTTTAAAGGTTTCTTCATTCGTTTTGTTCTTGCAGAATGTCATATTTTCATATTGTCATCCCTTTTTTATTCATGTACGAATTATTCAGTTGTATTATAAAAGTCAATATTAGTATTATGTTCCCGCGCACTTCTAGCTACACATGGTTTGAAAGATCAACTTTCCGACGTAATTCTTTAATTTAAGTTTGAGTAAACTTAATTGGAAGAAGCACGTCCGAATAGATCACATCCAGTTTTCATCAACTTCCACGACTTGGAAATCTACATTAATCGCATAATAATCTCGTTAATAATAAAGATTCCAACATTCAGTTTTATTTTAAGGGTATTATTTAAAAGTTTAAATGAATCGCACTATATTGAAATACTAAAACCACAAATTTTATCTAGAGTGATGACTATCGGAAAAGAATAGAGATTGCTGAGAGCGACAACACAAATTTTGTGACTTCAGCACAAAATACAAAAAATTATTTAAAAATAATATAAATACCTATTCTAAATTTTATGTTATGTCAGTGATTACCGCCTAATTGTCGTTTGATGGAAAAGATGCTTTGCAAATAATAATTTGAATGAATGTAAAAAACAAAAAAAAAAAAAAAAAAAAAAAAAGCGTGATCCATTTCGAGAAAAAAAAACACAGAAAATTAAAATTTAATGGTGAATGTTTATTATCATTTGAAATTGGCATTTATTTTTTGAAGTTTATGTCTATCAAATGTTGGCCGTTGCTACGTCGCAGATGGTCCATCCGTTGAGACCAGCTTTCGATGACTCGTTCGAGCATTTCAACTGGTAACTGGCGAATGACACGCTCGATGTTTTCCTGAATCGAAGCGGGTTTGTCCGCATAAACTTTAGACTTTACATATCCCCTCAGGAAAAAGTCTAACGGTGTGATATCACACGATCTTGGTGGCAAACCGACCGGCCCAAAACGTGAAATTATTTGCTCACCAAAGTGTTCCCTCAATAAATCCATTGGGAAGGTTGAGCGCTTTCAGTTGTTGCACAAGCTGTATTTTGTACGCTTTCAATTTAAGATCTCGACGTAGAATGCGCCAAGTCGTTCCATACGTCAGTCCGAGATGCTGCGAACGACGCCGAATCAGCTCTCCACGGTCTTCGTGTACACTCTCATCTACGCGCTATATGTTCTTCACAGCGTTCTGGACGTGGTCTATTCGGGCGAATATTATCCAATAATGAATGCTGTGTCTCTAAATGGGTGATGGTGTTGCGAATAGTAGGCCAATTATGTTGACCATAAGTTGAGCGAAGTAAACGAAACACATTCCTCACAGAACAGAATTTTCGTAATAAAGTTGAACGATTTGTAAACGTTGTTCAAGCGCAAGTCTTTCCATTCCATTAAATGCCAAACAACACCACAGAGTATAAGAGAGGTGACAGAATGGGAAAGGAAATGTAGTTTTATACTTGTCTCTTTCTTTGAGAACTGCCTTTTTGTTTTCTTTATGTTACTATTTTTCTGACGCAATAAAATTCATTTTTGGCACAGACTATTTTGGTATTGTTTGATACAATCATAAAAAAAATGCATTTATATCATCTAACGAATGCACAAACTCCACAATGCATAAACAAAATTTCAATTCAAATATTCTAACTCAAATTGTTTTGTTTATTTTGTTTTGTCCACAAAATTCTTGTTGTATATAGTGCTTTGCTTTTTCACACTACAAATTTACTAACAGAAAATATTTTCTTTCTCTTTTTAATAGAACTGCCTTATGACCTGATTGTAGCGATTTTGAAACGTCAAAATTGTCGCCTCTGTTATACTCTGTGACAATACTAAACAAAAGAAATACAGAAACTACACTGGTTATAGCACTAGTATCAGCGTTGTCAACTTTGAAATTTCAAAACGCACCAAAATGGAGAAAAAAGTGCACCATTTACAAAAAAAACACACAAAGTTATAATAATAGTAAAAGCCTTTTTTTGAAATAAATGGGCTAATAAAGATAAAATAAGCATTTAACCACTCAAAATTTAACTCACAATATGACATTCGGAACTAAAGTACTAATTGGTAAAAAAGCTAATTTCAGTACATATTTGGTACTTTTTTTTATATATTTTTGTTTTCTAGTTAAAGTACTTCTATTTGATTTTTTCCAATAAAATTTGTTAGGATTCCACTGGTACTCTAACCCTGGTTGTTCGTCTACAATTCAGTAGACCAAACCATCAGGTTATACAAGAATTTTTATTTACATGTTTAAAATGTTAATTAGATTTTCAAACAAAGATTTTTTAAGAATTTGACTTCATTTATCATACATTCGTATTTAAATCATCGTATAGATTTCATGAGTTATGAAATATTAAAAAACTCCAATTCAAAATTAGTAAAAATAAAGATTTCATCACATTTTCGAAAAAAATTAAAAAACTCACCGAAATACACAAACAAAAAAAATTGCAGTGTTGAATGAAATGGTACTCAAACAGGTGCATTTTATTGTAGAAAGATTTTTTCTCACACTGAAACAAAAAGTTGTGTTGAATTTGCTTTGGTGCCACCAAAAATTAAAAAGCGTACCAATATTTAAAAAAGCACCAAAAATGGTGCGAAACGCACCAAGTTGACAACGCTGACTAGTATATATATATCCTAATTCTGTGTTTTCTATTCAGTCTTACTGCAAACATTTTTAGTATTTTATATATTGTTTGAAAGACAATTTTACGAACAACATAATTTATGTTAAATATTTTGAAATTTTATCTAATTTCGACCATTTATAATTGATGTAATTACCGATTCTTACTGTAATTTACAGAGTTTGTTTGATTTTCATAATAATCTTCTTACCATTTTCCGCACACTTTGTTCTTTTATCTTGAAAACAACGTATACAAAATTTCATGGTGTTATCTGCAATATATTTAAAAATATTGCAATAAAATTGACAAAAAATATCAATTTTTTTTGGAGATTGTCTTACATTTTGACCCATAACTCTGGTTCTACTATACCGATTTTGATCATTTTCAATACTAAACTGCTTAGGAGAATTATAAACCGTTGTTTGTAAACTTTGTTGATTTGGGTTGTGTTTTTTGGACGTGAGAGTGTTTTATACAGACAGACAGACGGACATGGCTCAATCGACTTAGAATTTCGTAAGAACCAAGAATACTTTGTTGGGTCTCAGATGGATGAGTATTTCTCAGTGTTACACACGGAATGACAAACTTATATATACCCTTATTCACCAGTTTTGGTGGTGGAGGGTATAATAACATAACAGCATGACACGACTCACACGTGATCTGTCAAAAAACTACATATAAAATTGTTATCTGTTTGGGCCTCTAATTTTGGATTTGCCAAATATCCTATGCTGTTTGTTATATTATATTTCATTATAAGAATCCGTATTTAAAACTAGTAGTCTGTAGGTGATTCATTTGAAAGAAATGCAAAATTTCCAATTTTACCCGTTATTACAATTTAAGTGTCGTACGAATATTATGAAGAAATGATAACTTCTCAAATACATAATTTTAGGATTGCATAAAGCTACAACACAAATTTCGTTTTCTTAAACAACAATAAAATGTGTTTAATAGTAATTTATATATTTAAATAAATAAAGGTAATTTGGCATTCAATAAATAGGTACATATACCTATGTCGGTTAATATTATCAATCTATTATTATATCCCATTGATATACATACATACATACATATACAATTTATAGAAATTATAGGCACTAAAATTATATTTCAATGTCTTTATTCATATTATATCTCATATACATATGTATGTACCTAACCTACATATTAATTATTATTTTGCGAACGCACAAATACAAACTCCAAACAAACAAATAGGTACTTGTTGGAATAATAAACAAATACAAAATTGCCTTGAATACACGTGTGTCTGTTCTCGGCTATCTTATTATCTTGCTATCTTATACACTTCAGTACCTCCGAGTATGTATGTACATTACGGTGGCCCCAAAATAAAGTTCAAAGCTTACAAAATTGACGTTATTTTCATACCCATTACATTAACGAATTGAGTTAACAGAGATTGTCAGATAGGGAAGAATTTTAGTTTAAAAAAAAATTAATAAAAATTGAAATAGATAGAATTCAAAAAAAAAAAGAGAAAAAACATTTGGGTTAAATTGCATGATGTTTATAATCAAGAAATTTCAACTATTTATATAAGTATATTCTATGAAAAAATAAAAAAAAACTAAAATTTTTTCTGAAATTTCTTGATAAATTTTAGTTAGGCTCGAGTTCATTAAATTTAATTTTCATTAAATTATTTTTACTGAAGTTAGGAATTACAACTTGAAAAATTTATTATTAAAAATTTTTGATAATTTTTCTTGACTAGGATTCGAACCTGGGTTATTGAATTTACATATGTTTCGAGAAATCCCACTTTCTCTCATCAGAATTCTTTGCGTTCTACCACCTACACCACAGCGGTGCCGGTCAGCCAACAGACAAACATCAATCCTTTAACCAGTGTTAGTTCTGGTAGTTCGAAGTTTTTGCTGTAATTATCATTTGTTTATTAATTTCTATTCATAGTTGTTTTTTCCCTTTTCTTCAGTTTTTTCGTATTCATGTCAAGACTTCGTCTCGAAAACTTGAATACATTTGTTTTTGTTTATTATGTTTTTTGTCCACTTTCGTACAACATGTAAACATTATGGCTTGTGCCCTAGCTATTTTTATAGAATAATTATTAATTTCATAATCGAACTGTTAATTTTACTTCTTGATAAATTTTAGTTAGGCTCGAGTTCATTAAATTTAATTTTCATTAAATTATTTTTACTGAAGTTAGGAATTACAACTTGAAAAATTTATTATTAAAAATTTTTGATAATTTTTCTTGACTAGGATTCGAACCTGGGTTATTGAATTTACATATGTTTCGAGAAATCCCACTTTCTCTCATCAGAATTCTTTGCGTTCTACCACCTACACCACAGCGGTGCCGGTCAGCCAACAGACAAACATCAATCCTTTAACCAGTGTTAGTTCTGGTAGTTCGAAGTTTTTGCTGTAATTATCATTTGTTTATTAATTTCTATTCATAGTTGTTTTTTCCCTTTTCTTCAGTTTTTTCGTATTCATGTCAAGACTTCGTCTCGAAAACTTGAATACATTTGTTTTTGTTTATTATGTTTTTTGTCCACTTTCGTACAACATGTAAACATTATGGCTTGTGCCCTAGCTATTTTTATAGAATAATTATTAATTTCATAATCGAACTGTTAATTTTACTTCTTGATAAATTTTAGTTAGGCTCGAGTTCATTAAATTTAATTTTCATTAAATTATTTTTACTGAAGTTAGGAATTACAACTTGAAAAATTTATTATTAAAAATTTTTGATAATTTTTCCTGACTAGGATTCGAACCTGGGTTATTGAATTTACATATGTTTCGAGAAATCCCACTTTCTCTCATCAGAATTCTTTGCGTTCTACCACCTACACCACAGCGGTGCCGGTCAGCCAACAGACAAACATCAATCCTTTAACCAGTGTTAGTTCTGGTAGTTCGAAGTTTTTGCTGTAATTATCATTTGTTTATTAATTTCTATTCATAGTTGTTTTTTCCCTTTTCTTCAGTTTTTTCGTATTCATGTCAAGACTTCGTCTCGAAAACTTGAATACATTTGTTTTTGTTTATTATGTTTTTTGTCCACTTTCGTACAACATGTAAACATTATGGCTTGTGCCCTAGCTATTTTTATAGAATAATTATTAATTTCATAATCGAACTGTTAATTTTACTTCTTGATAAATTTTAGTTAGGCTCGAGTTCATTAAATTTAATTTTCATTAAATTATTTTTACTGAAGTTAGGAATTACAACTTGAAAAATTTATTATTAAAAATTTTTTGATAATTTTTCTTGACTAGGATTCGAACCTGGGTTATTGAATTTACATATGTTTCGAGAAATCCCACTTTCTCTCATCAGAATTCTTTGCGTTCTACCACCTACACCACAGCGGTGCCGGTCAGCCAACAGACAAACATCAATCCTTTAACCAGTGTTAGTTCTGGTAGTTCGAAGTTTTTGCTGTAATTATCATTTGTTTATTAATTTCTATTCATAGTTGTTTTTTCCCTTTTCTTCAGTTTTTTCGTATTCATGTCAAGACTTCGTCTCGAAAACTTGAATACATTTGTTTTTGTTTATTATGTTTTTTGTCCACTTTCGTACAACATGTAAACATTATGGCTTGTGCCCTAGCTATTTTTATAGAATAATTATTAATTTCATAATCGAACTGTTAATTTTACTTCTTGATAAATTTTAGTTAGGCTCGAGTTCATTTTCTGAAATTTTGAAAATTTTTGATTTTAAAAAATTTTTTTTTTAATTTTTGATAACCGATTGAATGCGCCTCTCAAAGACCTTTCATATGATACCAAGTTTACATATAGTTCCTTTGAAAGAAATGTGAAAAAAATCAAAAAAAAACCTCTAAAAAAACATTTTTATCCTTTGATCCAGCTCACCAAATATGGACCCCAGGACAAAAAAAATTGAGAAACGTAGTCTTAAAATGAATAAAATTTTCATATTAATCGGGAACATTGATACCTTATTTTTTCTCTATACAAACGGGGCCACCCTAATGTACATATGTAATCACCCCTATTCTGACTTTCGATTACGTCTCCGCATTCAGTTACGCTACGATCGAAAATTAGTATTCCAAACAAAAACTAAATCGAAAGAACAAGAAGAAGACAACAATGTTTACAAAACCAATTTGTTGCTATGAAATGTGGAATAGAAACAAAGAAATGAGCAAGTTTGTTACTGCTTTAATATCGTGAATAAAAATTCCACATGAAATTTGTTCGCTTTTAGTTTTTTAACATTGAATTTTAATAGGAAACATGTGAAAAGGGAACAAATTTCATGGGGAATTTTTATTCACGATAGGGGTGAATAAAAAGAGGAAAATAAAAAAATGTGTGCGATTAATAAGGATTAATAAGACTTGTAAATTAATAAGAATAAAATAGTAATAATTTTTGTTTGCAAAATATTTAAGTGCTAAGACTTCTGTCAAGCCGGAGGTGGTATTTTTAATTTTTGTATTTGAAGGAAAACATGGCATCCATAGCAGTGGCTTTATTGGTGGAAGAGGAGAACAATGTGACTCAGAACACAGAGGTAAGGCTTGAAAATAAAATACCTGAACTGCCTCCTTGGACCGTTTATGGTAGCCGCAAGCAATATCCTGTTTTGTTGACATTAAACTTGCTAGCTTTTCGTATTGCTCTGATGTCGTTGTTTTTGACCTGGAAAAATAAATAAATAGGCTGCTTTCCTGTTTGTAGTAACAGTAATTCAAAACTCCTTGAATTTGTTGAACCATGTTCTTTGTTGCTGCATATCACCTCTTGATTGGCCATACAACAAAAATTTATATAAATCACTTTTTAAACATTTTATACTTACATTTTATAAATGAAACACTTTTTAAGTTTATAAAAAGAGCAATCGAAAAAAATTCCGTGTCTAAAATATAAGCGTAGAAAAACGTAACTATCATCGTAATACAGAATACCTACAATCGAAAGAAACGTAGCGGAATCGAAACTCTGAATACCAAATTTGCCAAACGTAGAAAATTTCGATTCGAATCGAAAGTCAGAATAGGGTGAATATTATTTGAAAAATTCTTTATGGTTTTGATTGTGTGTTTAAATGTTTTGTGTAGGCCTCTAATATGTATGTTGTTTACTTTAGTTTTAACAGTTTGTTTACCATCATCTCTTTTATGTAAAATTTGAAAACAACATGTATTCTCCTTGTTTATTATACAATACACCAGTGTTGGCAAACTTGGTACAATTGTACTTTTTTGATACATTTTAGATGAGTCATTTGATACAATTTCAAAATACTGTTGCATCTAAATTTAGTATTCCAGATGAAATACTCGTATATAAATACATACATATATCACTTAAGTTATTTTTTGTGCAAAGAGATTTTAATAAATTACATACACATTTTGGAACTGCTATCAATTTGATCTTTAAATATGCATCTAAAAGACGATTATTACGACAAGAAATGGTTGGTTGAATTATCGAGCAATGGAAGTCTCTGACATATTAATTCACATTAAATGATTTTTAGGCTAAATCCAAAAAGTTAGTCAGAATTTCAAAATCGTTAGAAGGTGCATATACACTACGTGTTTTTGCTTATGTGTTTTTAAGTTTACAACTCACATGTTTTTCTTTATGTCTGTCAAAATTGGTTATTTTACATAAGGGTTTTAATTTTTGGTCACCAACTTGTATGTTACAATTACACGTGATATCGCCATGATTATTTACAACAGCTGATACGCTTAAATATTAAATATTATTCTTTTTTCACACATAAATGTCCATGTCACTTAACTGCCGGCGTCGTTTTTTTATATACAAGATGTGGAGCTTGTATAAAAAATGTTTAAATATTTAATATCATTGTTATTAAATTATCAAAATGGGATAAAAAAAATATTTTATTTATCACTTATGCAAATTCTTTTAATACGGCCGGCATATACATTTAAAAACATGTGTTTGAACAAAAGAAAATAGAACATGTTTTAATTGAAATTTAGGCTTATGTTTTTGCTTGTGTATTTTACACAAGCAAAGTTTTTGAGGTCTACACTCAACTAAATGTTTTTACTCCGTTATGTAAAATTTGACATATACAATGTAAAAAACACGTAGTGTATTTGCACCTTTAGTAATTTTGGAAATACAATCGAAGGAGGCACGAATATATATATATATATATATATATATATATATGCATATGCATATGTATGTATTTAACAAGGTTAACTTTTTGCAAATACATAATCCGATACTTCATAAATAAGAATATTTTAACTATATATTTAAACAAATACAGACAAATCCCACATAAAGATAATTTACAGGAAACATTTAATTTCGAAAGTAATTCTGTTTCTTCCTGGAAGACTAATTGCATATCGTGTACAAACGCTTTATCTAGTAGCATTTTTCAATAGAGACCCGTTTTGTAGCTTTTATAATATCACCAGAAGTTAGATAGTGATTCTTTGAAGAAGTCTTACACCGTATTCTTTTTTATCACTTGCAATAAATCAATACCAGTCGAGCATAAATTTGTTTAAACATTCGCTATATAAAGTAATGTAAAAAATGTTGCCATAAGATACATATGTATATCGAATTTTTAATAAAGTAATAGCGTAGACAGACGACACAGTTAATTTGCATTAGCAGTCTTAATTCAAATTAACTCGTGAATTATCCCCATCCTAATGCGCATTAGGTTAGACGTAAATACACAAAATCAAAGTGAATTTATACTTCATTTAGCTATTTCAATATGGCAACATCGTCGAAAATCAATCATATGTTATCAAATTGTTTACTATTCTAAAAGAAGAAGACAATTGTAAAATTAAAATAATAAAAATAGATTTCCACAGAGTGTCCAACTGCGGTCCCCACATGTAGCAACACGTTCAGGTTGATGGTTGCTAGTGCATGAACAGTTTTTGCATTATGGATCAGTTTCAGCAAAAGTAATTTCAGTTTTTTTTTTCAAATAAATACTGATTTTTCACCAAATGCCAAACATTTTTTTTTATAATTAAATAGTTGTTTACAAACAAACAGCTGTTCAAATGCAGAAACTGTCGTCTGTCACGGTAAAATCTTAATTCACATTAGTGAGATTTTAATGCAAATTAACGCTGTCGTCTGTCTACGCTATAAGTTTGTGCTTAAAGGCAGAATTAGTCTTTACTTTCTGTTTCGTTCCGAAGCAGCTGACTTGTTTCTGTTAAATAGAAAATGTGTAGAAGTCGTTAGTTGTTTTGTTACTTTCCGTGCCGTTGCGGACGAACCTGTTGAAAACAACAATTTGCTAAGTAATTGTAAGTGACAGCACAAAACAGCTGACATCTCACAACAAAAAAATTTTTGGTTTATTACAAAAATTTTCAATTTCTTTGAATTTAATTAAGTTTTTGTATAAAAGTTATAAAAATATAAAAAAATAAACTATCACTATGTTTTCACTATTTCATTTTTGTTGTCAAATTGTCCAAATTTTTGGCAATTGTATGAAAACGGGTTGTCATATGGCATCATCTATGTTTGCAATCATGATTGCAATCATGATATGACAATCCGTTTTCATACAATTGCCAACAATTTGGACAATTTGACAAGAAAAATGACATAGTGAAAACCAAGCATATGGATGACGAAAAACTCATTACTTTAGCCGAAAGTAATGACATATTGTAGAATAAAAAAAACTTTGCTTTGTATTTTCTGATTTATTTTCGCGGTATGTGTTATCTGTTTACCTAAAACAGCTTATACGTTTATACGCAAAAACTAACTACAAAAATTTAACAACAGAACGACACGGAACAGTAAAGCAACAGAAAGTAAAGACTAATGAAGCCTTAAGCTGTATTATTTAAAAAATATTAAAAATGGTACCGTGGAGGTCTAAAAAGTACATTTTATCTATATATAGTTGATACAAAATCCAAAAACCCATTTTCCATCACTGCAATACACAATCTAAATAAAATAAAACTAGATATCAAACAGTGAAAAGATTACAATTTCGAAACAAAAATAAAATTCTTTTTAATGCCTGGAGTATAAATATTTCATATTATTTGATGTTATTATTGTTATTGCAGCAAGTCTAAGCAACAGACTTAAACACCAAAACGACAGCAGCAGCAACTACAGCAAAAAGTAAATCATATTACTTCACAATTGCGACAATAACAATAACTAACTGCTTTGACATTAATACTACATGTCATTTCAATTATCTTTGATATTTTCGTTTGCAGCAAACAGACTAAAGAAATCATATAGAAGGGCGTAAGTGCTATTATTTATAAATTAAAGCTAAAAAATCTAAATCTTTTCTTTTACAATTCAAAAGTTGTTGAATTAAAAATCATTAATTTAGGCAATTTTACGAGTGAATGTAAAATGTTTTTTACATTTTTTTCGATACCGTTGACTTTTGTTCTCTTTAATTAAATTAATAAGGTCATTAAAAACTTAATAGTAAATAAATTTGGCTTACTTTAATCCCTTTTTGCTGTGGTTTCTTATTTAATAGTTGTAGTTTTTATTATATTTTAATTTTAACCTTGATTTTTATGGGGTTTTAGACATTTGAGTATTTGAAAAAAAGCTAAAAAAATAAATAAACACAAAATATTAAATAAATTTAGTCATAATTAAGACCTTAAATAATAATAAAGGCTGGTTCTAATTTCTTTTGTTTGTTTGTTGTTTTGTGAGGGGATTTATTTGTACGACGGCTGTTAGAGAATTAGATTATGTCATGATTTGAAGTATAAAGAATAATAAAAACCAATTAGATTAAGAGCTGTCAGCAAATAACAAGATGCTGGCAATTACTGTGGATAATAAAATCACTTTCGTTTCAATACTTGTCCATCCAAAGAATAAAACCAATTATTGGTCGACCCTCGTTGAATTCAGTTTAGTTTGTTTTTACAGCCTAGCCTTATTTTTTCAATATTACTTGTTTATTTTTTGAATAAAATATTGTTTATTTGTTTATTTATTTCTTGAAACTACTCATTATGTTAAACGAACATTAATATTCCAATATGTTATACGAACATAATGTTTGACAAACGTGACTTTGAATGGTTTAGTTTATTTAGGTTTTAGTTAATGTTTTTGAAAATTAATAAATTTTATTGTTTGCTGTCTAGTCATAGTTAAAAAATTATTTTTATCGGATGTTATGAATTTCGAATGAAATAATTGCAGTTGCTCAGAATGTGTAAATGTCCCTCATGTCAATTTTTATTGAAAACATTGATACAATTTTTTCCTTGAAATTTTTTTGGTGTTCACACAGCACATTATAATTGCTTAAATCACTATAATATTTATGTGTTACTCTCTTATTCGTGTTAAATATGTGCAATACTCTCAAATAAAAATACGGGAGTGTACACACATTTATGTACACATATGTAATACAAATAAGAGAGTTACACGAATTGCAAGTACAATCAAGTGTGTACTCGTCTTATCTTCCCCTCACCCCGATACCTAAAAGGTAATCAGCTTAGCTTAAAGAATTGCTTTGTGTAAATTGGGACATATGAAATTCAGTTGTTGTTATTTATAATAAGTTGTTTTTATAAATATTCCATCTGTGTAACAATTTAAAGTTATAATATGTAGTTTAAAAAAATTTTAAAATATAATTTTAATTATCTTTCCATAGTAATTCAAATATTCCACATGTCTAGAGAACTTTAATGGTATTTTATTTTTCCTTTGTTCTATTTAAATTTATAAATTTTTTTTTATTTAATAAACACTTCCATTGTTTAAACAGCAAATGGCCTATTTTCACATTCACTTTAATAATAATTGACAATTTAACAAGTTAGATTGCAATATTCGGCTGTGCCGAATCTTAAATACCCTCCACCTAAATATGTATAATAAAAAATACACTGGTTATTCAGTTATATATATGTATATTGTTTAAAAGGCAATTTTAAGAACAACATAATTTGTCTCAAATGTTTAGAAATTTTATCTAATTCTGTCCATTTAAAATTGATGTAATTACAAATTCTCACCATAATTTACAGAGTTTGTCTGATATTCATAACAATCTTAACTGTATCGGAACAGAGAATATATATATGAGGATATCGCACGTTAAATTTAAGTATGAACTTGAATTTCGGTAATGAACCTTATATGGGGGATACGGTCACATATGGTCCAATATTTCAAAGTGCAGCAGTTTGATTTTGGTATATATGTAAATGCTCCTTGTAAAATTTTGGATCTGTATCGTTATTTATACGAGATTTATGAGCGTTGAAGTGAGTTTCGAAAGAGCACTTCATAGGTGAATATCTTTGGTCAAATATGGATCGAAATTCACAAATTTTATTAATATGATTTTTGTGTTTATCAAATAAGATACCGACATTTATAAGATAAATATGTATAAGGATAAATGACTTTTTCGGATGTGGTCCTTATATGGGAGCTATGACCAATTATGAACCGACCATCATAAAATTTAATACAACAATTTATATATCCATACGAATTATTTGTGTCGAATTTTAACCACATTTATACGTATTGGTGAATTTTAGATGTGGACTTTATATGTCAAACATCGACCGAACAAAACAAAATTTCGTTTTGCGATATTTGTATGGGGGCTGCAAGAAATTAGAGACCGCTTCCTACTATTTTCCTTACACTTTTTTCTTTTATCATAAAGATGACGTGTACAAAATTTCATGGCAATATCTGCAATATATTTAAAAAAAATTGCAAGAAAATTGTTTACACATTTTATGGAGGTTGTCTCACATTTTGGTCCATAGCTCTGGTTCTACGATACCGATTTTGCTGATTTTCAATACTAAACTGCTTAGCAGAACTATAAACGTAAACTTTGTTGATTTTGGTTGAGTCTTTTGGCCGTGAGAGTGTTTTACAAACAGACAGACGGACAGACAGACAGGCAGATAGACAAACGGACGGACATAGCTCAATCGACTTAGAATTCCATAAGGATCAATAATATATATACTTAGATGAATATTTCTCAGTGCTAAATTCACCACTTATGGTGGTGGAGGGTATAAAAATTTGGTGATTATGCCAAGGAAACTGCACGTATATAACGGGTGGTTAAATTTCAAGGGCCGATGTTGATTTTGAATAAAACACAAACTATTTAGGAAATTATTGTAATTTTATTTTATTATGATATATTGGTATTACTCAATTATGTATGGAATAAAATATCGGCCAAATGGGCGCCGCGACTACGGCGGCACACCTCCATCCGATGGTCCAAATTTTCGATGACCCTGAGGCATAATGGAGGTTCTATGCCGTTAATGTGCCGAATTATTTCATCCTTTAGCTCTTGAATTGTTGCTGGCTTATCGACGTACACATTTTCTTTCAAATAACCCCAAAGTCCAATGGTGTCAAATCACATGATCTTGGCGGCCAATTGATATCGCCATTACGTGAGATAACACGGCCATTGAATTTGTTGCGCAAAAGAGCCATTGTTTCGTTAGCTGTGTGGCAAGTGGCACCGTCCTGCTGAAACCACATATCGTCTACATCCATATCTTCCAATTCGGGCCATAAAAAGTTCGTTATCATCTCACGATAGCGAACACCATTCACAGTAACTGCCTGACCGGCCTCATTTTGGAAAAAATACGGTCCGATGATGCCGCCAGCCCATAAACCGCACCAAACAGTCACTCACTCTTTGTGGGTGCATTGGTTTTTCGACAATCACTCTTGGATTCTCATTCGCCCAAATGCGGCAATTCTGTTTATTGACGAATCCACTGAGGTGAAAATGTGCCTCATCACTGAAGATGATTTTCTTCGATATGCACGATATGCATTTTGATTTGAACGCCCATTTTCATAATAAGTCTGGATAACTTTAACACGTTGTTGGAATGTGTATCTCTCCATGGTTCAAATTGAGTAAGTCTGAAATAGAGAAATGTCAAATAAAATTCGGAAAAAAGCTTGGTGTTTAGGTGTGGTTCACATTCAACATCGGCCCTTACAATTTAACCACCCTTTATAATACGAAATATCATTGGCGAAAAATGTCTGCAAGAGTTCACAAAATTCTTTATCATGGAGAGGATGTAATTAAGCATCATTTAGTACCACTTGGAGATTTATCAGATGAAACTCAGGAAAAAAAGTAACAAAGATTACAGATTTTATAGAGAGCACAATACTAGAAAAACATCACCAAATTTAACAAATGAATATATTATTGGCAACGTCAGATACGCTCATTGATTCGAAATCAATGGAAAATAGAACAAAGGGACTTAGATAAGGGAGCAAAGGGGCTGCTAGAGACGATACACAATACAGAACTCAATATGAAATATTTGCAGGCAATTTTCCAACCGAATGAATAATAGTTATATTTTGTTTTTATTGTTATTTAAGTGAAAAATTAAAAATGTTTGTCCTTATTGTTATTTAAATAAAAAAACAGTAAATAAATAATAAAAACCCGGTTCTATTGGAACCAGTTCTAATGGAACCAATTGTAAAATATATACCTGTTCAGAAAATTATTCTGGGTATTATTAAAATGTTTTTTTTTATCTGCTTCTGCCTTTTTTGTAATAAAATCAGATTCAACAAAACAGTTTCATACTAAATGCTATAAAAACCCGGTTCTATTGGAACTGGTTCTAATGGAACCTATTGTAGAATTGATAAAATTATTAAAATGTTTTTTTACTGCTTTTATAATAAAATTAGATTCATAAAAACAATTTCATACTAAATGCTACAAAATATCAAAAGTTCAGCTATGATCTTAAATTTCTTATCAACTACTGAACCGATTATAATGAAATTTAAACTGGAGAAAAATTCAAGATGTTTTCTCTTTACAAAAATAAAATAAAGTAAAATATAAAATAAAATATCTCAATCGGTTCAAAAGTTACAGATTTTTGGCCAATGAAACACGATTCTGAGCCACTGTGCGTCGCTCCATTGTCGAAATTTGCACTAATGAACCATTTAAATGAAACAACCACACTAAAAATTCATTGCAACCATTAAGTATTGAACACATTCGAGACAGCAGGCTATACGACTACACGAGTGCAAATGACGCTGGGTACTTTTGCCGCCTGTAGCCAGCTACTTAATTATTTTGAAAACTGACGTTTAAAAAAAAAAATTAATTTGTTCTTCGAATTTTTTAAATAATATAATGGCTGAAGAGAATTTGTTGATTTTATAGAAGCTATTACTAAAATACAACAAAGAAGAAAATTAAAACATTAAAAATAATAAATCTTAAAAAATAAAACACTTACAAACTTTAATCAAACAAAACAATGAAATCCATTTATATTTCAGTGGTGCCACTTAAGGCTTTAATTTTTTCAAAGTAGCGTTTTCCAGACATGCTAATAAACTTCACTCATTTTTATTAATATAAAATATAATATTATTAATATAAAATATAATATTTTTAATATAATATAATATTATTAATATAATATAATATTATTAATACATTTAACAACTCTTGATGCATAAATGATCATAACATTTTAATTTTGTATTTTGTTTTTTATTTAATTTAATTTGATTTACAATTTTTGATATTTATTTTAGTTAGGCTCGAGTTCATTAAATTTATTTTTCATTAAATTATTTTTACTGAAGGTAGGAATTGTTTTACAACTTGAAAAATTTTTATTATTAAAATTTTTTTGATAATTTTCTTGGCTGGGATTCGAACCTGGGTTATTGAATTTACATATGTTTCGAGAAACAACACTTTCTCTCATCAGAATTCTTTGCGTTCTAACCCTCTGCACCACTGCGTTGCCTGCTAGCCAACAGACAAACATCAATCTTTTAACCAGTGTTATCTCTGGTGGTTCGAAATTTGCTGTAATTATTTGATTTACACATTTTGTTATATGGTCAACACTGTTTTTGTATTGTCGCCAACAAAAATAGAAATTTGTTTAATTTGACAGCGACGAAAACATCAGCATGGACAACAACCTACAGTCGTGTTTCCTGCTGTCGTCAATATAGTCACTTTCATATAAACGTGTGTATTTTATTTTTGACATATTGCTGTCTCGAAATTGTTTGATGCTTTACTATAAAATATACGCTTGAACATTTACCGTTCCTCGAGGAGTGATGCCAATTTACCAGTTGTTAAAAGTGTTTGGTTGAAATAAGCTGTGACAAAAGAATTTGCACCATATTTACTTTTTTCTGTTTTATATTATCCAAGCCATATATTTTGTGGACTTTTGTTTTATATCTTTTTAATTTAAGATACCTACATATAAAATAAAATTTAAAAAGTTTATAGAAGTTATAGCCAGTTCAATATTGTTATTCAAGTTGCTTGAAATAAGCTGAGCGACACTATATATCACAAAGGAAATAATTCGAATTCTATAGAAATGTATTAATTTCCTTTGGTATATAATATACTGAAAATTATTTGAAAATATGAAAGGAGTCATGGGAGTACTAAGTTATTGCTCAATGTGAAATAGTATTAAATAGGATTGTATCAAATTTTCCATCGGTGATCTTGGCCGATTTGGATGATACTGCACCAAATTTAAATTAAATTCGGAACATTTTAAAAAATGAATAGCAGCATTCTCTATAAGTGATGTTTAGTGTATATTTATGTATTTTGTCTTTGTATTTAAAGTTTAATTTAAGATTTAATGTATAAAAAGTCAATAAAATAGTTTTTTGTTTTGAAAAATGAAGTTATTTTAAAAATTTTATCATTAAAAACGTAGGTATAAATGTAGGGATTTTTTTTTTACAAAATGTAGGGGAAAAAGGAATTTTTTTTACATGTGTAGGTTTTTAAGAAAAAAAAAAGTTGGCAACACTGCCTTGGATTCGCGCTCACATCTCAGTCATTTATGATCTGATTTTACTAATTTGTAATACCAAAATTTCAATGACCATATTTAATATAGTAATGAATAACCAACATATTTTCGGTATAATATGTGATGTATCATTTATGTTAATTTATTTAGCGGCTTCTGAAAGTTGATTTTAACATGCATACATAGACGTACTTCAATATTTCGGCTCTGCTATTTAAATTTTATTGATATGTTCATAATTTATGGGATCACAAATGAAATTGTGAGAATAACAAACGGAATGACAAACTTATAATATGTCTTTAACAGTCAAAGTTGTAAAATAATATAATATAATGATGTTTTGGGTCATTTGTTACAAGGCGAATGATTAAATGTCAATTTGCAATGCAAACAGATGTTCATTCTGAACAAAAGAAAAAATACAATTTAAAACATGAAAAATATTTTTATTAAACATTATTTAAAATAAAACACATGTCATTGTTTACAACTTTTTAAAAATATTTATATTAAACTATTAACTAAACAAAGCATGATAACAAAATAAGCTCAATTCATTCATCATCAACAGAATGGGGCAAGGGAAAAATAAACAAACATATGTATGTATGTACATACGAGTATGTAATGATAATAATCATATTGGTCTGCCATGATAACCTTAAGCAAACATCAAAAGGAATATCTCATAAGAACTACGAAATCTATTAAACATTTTGCTCTATTAACAGATTTTTTGCAGTTCAGGTTTTCTCATCATTGAAATTTATAAACGTTGTTTTATGGTAAAATTTTTTTATATCTAATAAATAAATAAATATATACACATATATGTCTGTATATTTTTAACCATTAATTCCAATTCCAACATTTGTATTATTCCTTATTAAATCAATACCTACATTTACAGACCGTTTTAAAATAATCTTAATCATTTATTAATAAAGAAAAAAATAAATATGTATATTCAATCATACTCGCAGATAGAATATGAATAATTATAATAATAGTTCAATCACTTAAGTCATATTAATAGTTGCTAAGTGTGGAATAAATTAGCGGCTGACTAGCTGGCCAGTTGACAGACATGCCAACCAATTGAATGGGCTTACAGATAGATACATATGTATGTTTTTGTTTTCTTTGTTATTAAATGGCAACAACAGCTACAACACCATACTATTGTTCGTGTTTTAAAAAGTGATAAGAGCACTACAAAACCAACAAATAGAATAATAATTTATTGTCATAAATATATAACCATACATACTTATGTATGTATGTATGTATGTATGTATGTATGTTTTTTTTTATTGAGCTTAGTGATAGTGTACTATCAACTAGTGGGTCTACATAGGAACCAACTGGGACAGCTCCCGCATTACTTCGAGGTGGAGTTCATTTACTGCTCAGCAGTTGTCATCCTTGTCCTAATCCCCCATCCAAATACATTTGTATGAGATTAGGGATTTGGCACATGTATTTGTTGGCATTTAGTTTTCTCCATCATGATCTCTTTAATGAATTGGAGTATTTGCTTTAGTTATCTTTTTATACCCTTCGCCTTCATGAGAGGGGTATATATAAGTTTGTCATTCCGTTTGTATATATGTATATATATTCTGGATCCTGGTATATTAAGCCATGTCCGTCTGTCTGTTGAAATCAATTTTCTGAAGTCCCCAGATATCTTTAATCTTCAATAATTCTGTCAGACATTCTTTCGAAAAGTTTGCTATTTAAAATCAGCAAAATCCGTCCATAAGTAACGGAGATACGAGCAAAAATCCGAGACAAACTCTGAAATTTTCATCAAAAACACGAAGTGTATTAATATTGTTCGAACAAATTCATCAACAGATGGCGTTGATCAAACAAAGTGTATTAATATTATTACGAACAAATTCATAAACAGATGGCGTGTTTATCGACATAATTATGCATAATATAATTATGCATCCACAACAAAGGTAAAGGGTATATAAGATTCGGCATAGCCGAATATAGCACTTTTACTTGTTTTGGCTAGCATTGAGTTAACTAATTGCTCTATGGTCGTATTCTCAAGCATATCATGTATTTCGTTTCGTCTGTTGTTCGAGAAGATACATTTTATGACGCTATTCATATCATATTGCTGTTTATTTTATATGGAATTTTCTTAGACAGCTACCAAAGTTCGCTGTTTAGTTCTCCATGCTTTCTTTCGGTTTATCCACATTTTAACGTTGGGAAAAAGAATGTGAGTCCATATTCCTTTTGTTGATTCATCCCACAGTGTTTGCCACGTTTGAAGTAACCTCTCTCTTGCAGCTTTTTTTATGCGGTATTTTTGCCTATATGGCTATGTGTAAAAGACAACCGTTCCTTATACATATATATCTGTTCTTTCGTTTAATTGTAGGTTAATCGATGGCACACCAGCGGGAACTGACACAGCTGCAGTGGATATTTTGCGGCATGCTGATGATATTCCTAGTGTGCATGTTCTGTGGACTTTTCTTTTAAGCTTTTAATTATTTGATACAGCTTTACTCAAAACAGGGGCTGCATATAGGAGAATACGCTACTGCAGCTATTAGTCGTCTGGTAGTTTATTCTGGGCCTTTTATATTTGGCATATTCCACCTGTTCCTAAGGCTTTCTCAGATACCATTCATATATGTGGTTCAAACGATAATTTGCTATCTAGAACTACACCTAGGTATTTCAAAGTTTTACCTATAGTAATTTGATATCCATCCACTCTTATTTGTCGTTACGTCATAACGTATTTAACTTTTGAGTTAAATATGCAGTAACGTAAGCTCTTACGTAGAAACATATTTAGCTCGCCATAGTTATCTTCACACACATCTTTGGGGGCTTATTTCTCCGTTTGTGTATCTTTATTGCATCTCACAACCACTGTTTTATCATGTGGTGTATCCAAAATAACATTCAGAGCGATCGCCTCTGTATACTTCCGAAGCTGCTGATACAAAGCAACAGCCAGTAGAAGATTATCTGTTACAGTCTTTGGAAAGTTCTTAGCATGACAGACTACATTCTTCATTGCACTCAGTTTATAACATAGGTCGACGTACGTTTTTTCCTCTTCTAACTTATAACGTTCAAGGTGTCTGTCGTCTCCAGTTGCGCTTCTTACGGTGAATTATTCCTTGGTGATGATATTTGTATTTTAGCACTATTTTAGACAAGGTTTTCTGCTCTTCTATTGATTTTATTTTTTATATTGCTGGTGTTATAATTGGTACTCATATCTTTACTGGGATAGATATATAGTTACGTTATTTTGTCCCATGATTATCTTTGCAATCAGGAAGGCTATGCGAGGGTTGACAGATTGTGTTCAGAGCCAGGCCCGTATTAAGCAGGACAGCGTCAACTGAACCTACACCACTAAATTAATGGCGACGGAACTTAGAGCATGTTTTAAAACTTGCCGGGTTTTAGCGGGTCAGAGGCAGCTGCAATATTAGCCCAGGAGTCTTTTTTGTGGGGTTTCACTCCAGCATATTTAAGTCCCGGAGTACTGCAGTCGTCAGGCCAAGGGTTCATCTTCATCATATCTATCTTATCCAGTATACCATAACTATGATCTTACTGGTCTAGATCTTAATGTCATAGAAAAGGGCCAATATTAACTCTAGAGCTTCTTCTGAGGTCAGACGCAGACCATTGTTGGTCCCATGATTATCTTTGCAAGCTTGATAGTGCATATAATTAAGGTCGTAACACAAATTTTATAAAAAAAGTATTTATTTAAAAATAAATAAATATTTATTGCAAATCCATTATTATCGATAACAGTTTGACATCTGCGTGGCATTGTGGTCACCAAATTTTTACATACACTACTTGGAATAGATATCAATAAAATTGCTTATTTTTACAGAGCTTACTTTGGATTTCACAATTTGCTATAAGTTCTCAATCAGGTTGAGATTAGGACTTTATGAAGGCCAGTCAAGAACAGTTATAATATATATGTTATAAAACCATTGCTTGATGTGATGAGCCGTATGCCTCGAAAATATCCATGTTACTGGCATGTTCTCATTAGCATATGGCATCATTGTATCGCTTAGAATTTTTGCATATTGAAACTTATCCACATTTCCCTTATTTTTGTGCAGCGACGACATAGCACCACAAACAGAACCGCCGCCATGCTTCATAGTGACGCGGGTGTACTTTGGATCAAATTCTTTCAACTTTGCCCGGCGAACATATTTTTTCCAGAGATACCAGGAGAGACTCTCTTAATTTTTGTTTCGTCCGAAAATAATACTCTTCCATTCTACATCCAATGGAGGAGGTACCTTATTTAGTGCACAATAGATTTATGTCACAAATTTAAAAAAAAACACAAAAAAAAAACAAAAGTGCTAAATACATATTAGCGTTTTATTTAATAAATATTACCTAAGATTTAAATATTTAATACTTAATTACTTAACTAGTTACACGCAGATATATGTATGTATATAGTAGTTTAATTCAAATATAACAGTTTTTTTTTCATTAAATACACCGAAAGAAAATATGATTTTATATTTCTATACCAAATACGGCTACTTGAAAAATTGTAGTTTCAAAACTTAAAATATGGTCACTGTTAAATGAAAATCTCTTTTAGAGATAGGTATACAATTTTTTCCCGTATGGTTATGTTCAAATCAGAAACCAGGATTTAAGTACACTTAGGAATTTACACTTATGTATATGTATGTATAGTACATACCTATACAATATAATTTTTATAAAAATATTGATATATTTCTAATAATGTTATTTTTCTTTTAATTTCTTTTCAGAAAACTTCTCCGCATTTGAAATACATTCAAAAAAAATAAAATTTAGCCCCGACTCCACTCTGTTCATAAAATAAGTATTTAAAGAATTAAAAAAAATCAAACTCTTTAAACAGCAAAGAAAAAAGGTTTATTTTTTTTGCCTACAAAAACAACAATTTTGTTGTAAAATACCAATGATTACAATTCAAAAGCACATAAAGTACAATAATAAATGCAACAACTATAAAAGTAATAATAATAATATTAATAACAGTGCTACAAAAATACAACAAACTATTAAATATTATATAGTAAAAAACAACAAACAATTTCTATTGCAATTTTATTATTTAAATTCAAAAATCATACGTGAAAATTACAAATTTAAACGTTTAAATCACGCGCCATTTTTGTTAAGGTTGACAACACTGAAAATAGAAGACACAAAACCATTATAACAGCAGCAACCGAAGCAACAGCAGCGGCAAAAGCAACAATAACAATTAAAACACTAAGTTAAGTCAGTATCAGTGTGAGTATAAAAAACTAATCAATAAGAAAGGGCTGAAAGGGAGCAATATTTGTAACAGCAAGAACAACAACAAAAACAGCACTACGTATCAATAACAACAACAATAAAATAACAAACATTGACATTTTATTCCCCCAGCCATAAATAAACAATACCTATATATTTTTATTGTTGCTATTCATTTAATCTAAATTTGTTGTTGTGTGCACACGGGACTCACGGTCGCCAAGGTTGAGTGAGTGTGCTGGGTATTCAACGAAGAGTGACGTTGACAGCTAACAAGCAACAACAACAATACATCATTCATACTTACAAACACAAATATTAAACACCCAAACACTCCAACGCAATACAGTAAACAAGCAAGCATTTTGTACGTTAAACAAACTGGTTAAGGTGGTTTTAGACGGTATGTATTTTGCGGTGTACTTGTCAGTTGTACGATACATACATATGTATGTAATTCTACATGTCTGTCAAAATTGGCAACTTACAGGCAGTTTATAATTTTTGCTTTAACACGTAGGTTTTTATTTTCATTTGACATAGTCTGCAAATATAATTTGAAAATATAGATTAAAAAATAAAATAATTGTTACATGCAGCATTATTGCAATAATAGCTTCTATAAAATAGAATAATAAAAAAATTAAGCAAGAGTTAAACAGAAGATGTATCATATGGAGCCAAAAATTGTTGTATTTAAGTTCAGTTTAAGTTGTTTTAAAAAATATTGCTATACTTACAAATTTATTGTTTTGTTTAATACAATTTTTTTTAAATATAAATTTACTGAATCACCAACACTATGTTCTTTGCGCCATAAGCGATTAACTTGCAAAACTTGCAGGTGCTTTGTCAGATGAAAATAGAACATGCTCTAATTGAAAATTTTACACTGTAAGCAATTTTTTTTTTGCTTTTACACGACGTGCATGCATTTTGCAGTAGAACATTTGACAAGCACACTGCGAAATACATACCGTCTAAAATCACCTTTATATGTACATATATGTGTAATCAAAACAAAACCGGTTTAAAGTGTTCAAACCAAACCAAAACAAAACCAACTAAAAAGAAAACATAACACAGCTTTGTTTTCATTTGGCATCACTACGATAGCAAAAAACAAAAAATAGTAATAAAACGCAAAACATTTTGGCTAGAAGAGAAATTCGTTACAAAAGTTAAACAAATACCCCCACCTTTGCATCTTTATAAATGTAAACCTAAACACAAGGAAAACAACAAACCTTTAACAAAAAAGAAAATCTTTCTTGAAATAAACAAAAAAAAAAGAAGAGAAAATTTCCATTTTTGTCCCAGTTTCGGTTGCATTGCAAATAACCTCAGTAGCAACAATAAGAGAAACAAACAAGTAACCGAACCTTAAATCACATCAAAACAACAACAACAACAAAAAACTGCACTGTAGTTTTTTCGCACTAAACAAATCACTAAATACACGCGATTTTAACCTTTAACTGTCGAGGTGAAATGTTTGGGCATACAGTAGTTTCGCGATCTAAAGAATCTACATATGTATATATTGTCAGCCCGGTTCGTTAAATTGAAAAGTTCGTTAAACGCAGAACTTACTTCAAATATCCCCGCAATAAAGTTTTATTGCAAAATGCAAAAGTTATAATGTTTTTTAATTATTTATTTCATTAATAAAAACAAAAAATAAAAAAAAAGAATTTGGCATGTCAAATAAAAACAATGTATTAAATTCTCCAGCATACAGCTGCTTGTGAAGTTCTTTTCCTTTAAACTGCAAAGTTTCACTAGAGACTTGCGTAAACGACTTGCTTTTTCTTTGGAACCAAGACAAACGTTTATTTTCCATACTCAAAAATTCGCCTGACTTAATCGCTTTTCTATTTCGGGCTTCAAAATTTGTATCTTTTACACGTTTTAAAAGAGTTTCTTTTGATTTTAAAATTGTTGTCAATACATAATTTTTACACAAATCTTTTACTCGCAAAACTCACCGATAATAATCGACGATTTCTATTTTTTCAAAAACAATATTTTACTTCTTCCCATTTTAATACGAGTACAAGACTAAAGGTACGGTCACATTTGGCAAGTATTCACTCCAAAAAGCGTAACCACTTGTTTTGGCACATATTAGTTTGACGTTGTTTACTCTTACAAGAGTTTTGCAAGATCAAACAGCATCAAATAAATTGAAACTAAATATTTCTGGTTCTTTGGACTAAATAAAAAAAGTTTTTTTTTTAAATAAATAAACGAGTTCAAAAATATGTTATTTAGTGGTTACGTCTAACTATCGTAGTTTAAAAAAAATTATTAAAATTAAAATAACGGTATAGTTTTTCTATTTACTACTGGAGTTTTTTTTTTACTGCAGTTCTAAAATAAGTAAAATTAGTTTTTTTTTTATAGATATAAAGTCTTTATTTTATTTGTTCGTTAACTGAGACCAAAAAATATTTTTTGTTCGTTATATAAGGTACTCAATGGAATAAAAAAAAGGGTTCGCTAAATGCGTTGTTCGTTAAATCGCGAAACTACTGTAGTTAATGACGTGGTGGTAAATTTTACGCCTCATAATTTTATTAAAAATAATTGAGAAAAATATATTTTTTTATAATTATTTGCTTTTTAGAAATAAGTCACTACATTTTTGATTACAAAAAATAAAGAAAACAAAAAATTGAGAGAGTATTTAACCAAAAATGTAAAGAGAGGGTAAAATTTACCACCACCTCGACAGTTAAAGGTTAAATTAAAAAAAACGTGATTTTTTGGATTAAGTTTTACAGCAGCAGCATCAAAACAAGACATTATAGTATTGTCATTAACAGCATCAACTTCACCAACAACAGAAATAACCACAATTAAATTTTGCTGCTGGTTTTTGTGGATTTTTTCTGGCTTTAAAAATACACACAAAGTTGCCTTCGTTCTTATTTTGGTGTTAAAGAAACTGGATTTTTTATTTACTGCACTCAATGGTTGATTGTTACGCAGATATGGGTCAAATCGGTCAAGAAGTAAGTACAAAATGTTTTAAATTTTTTATACTAGAATACTATTTTATGTGCCGTAGCATTTTTTAGTAAGGGTATTCATAGTAATGCAGTGTAGCTAAATATTTGACAAAAAGAAAATAACCAATTAGTTTGTCATGTGTGACCGTAAATTTAGACATTTTTTATCTCTTTCTTAAACAATTTTTAAAATTACTTAATTTTGAAAAGAAATACACTTGATTTTAATACCATTCTCCAGTACAAAGAAAACAGTATTAATAGTAAAATTAAAGCCACAACTTACATTGAAATTTAAGTTAAATTTTTAATATCAGGAAAAACAATTGAATTCGTGCTTTACAAAAAAAAAAATAAATTAATTTAAATTTCCAGTATTTGCAATTAAAATGTTTGAGCGCTTATTGGGCATATGAATCATTAAGCAATTGAAAATGTTATTGTTGTTGTAGCAGCTAGAGTATATAAATTTCTTAACAGAAGTAGCCCCTTCTGCTATTTCTACATTGGACGAAGTAATGTAGGATTGGCTGGGCAGTTGAAAATGTGGGGGTATAACGGGGACCCGGCCACATGTTGGGCATAAGTTTGGAAAGACCTAAGCGAGACCAATAGCAATTTATGCCCTTATTCATAAAACTTACAACAGGTTTATAGGAATTTTTATAAAGCAAAATTACCTGTTAAATACCTGTTGTAAGTTTTTATGAATAAGGGGGTTAATCTGTTGCTCCATCCCGAATTCAATGGTGCCAGAACTACTCTTGTTTTCCGCGGCAATTGTTTTCCCTGCAAACAATACGATACCAGTGAGGGAACAACCATGACCAATACTACAATAGTTCCAAATACGACAATTCCCAAAAAAATCAACGATGAAAAAAGTTATACAAATACTTTACTGAAATAAAGTTTGTGATTTTAAATATAACAATTCCTAAAAAACTATTAACAAATCACAAAAATTATTTATACATACACACATACATATGTACATGTATTTATATATTTTGGACAATATTTTCCCTAACATATTGGGACATATAAAATAGGTTTAAATAATGGTTTAACTATACAAGGTGAGTGCTGTAGCACAGCTGACTGACTTTGTTTACAATTTGATTATGTCAAAAGTAATACTTTTTCAAGTGTTTTTGACAGTTTGCTGTTTTGTGTTGTATTTGTTGCCGATATGCACTCACCTTGTATAGTTACACCATGGTTTAAATTGTTTGAAATTAAATTTTTAAAATTTACTAAATGAGAATTTTTGTTCCTCTTACGAGAAAAAAATTGTTATATAAAATTCTTTTATTCGAAGTTGCCTTCTAGTTAAATATAAAAATTTAATTTGAAATTTATTTTTGTATACTTCATTATATGTTCTACATTAGCTTTCCGTTGGAAAGCATAAATGTAAAATCATACAGAAATATACAAAGAGACACTAGCAAAATGTAACGTTTTCTGGCCTGCTAAAGCCGTCATCAGCATTCTTTGTGTCTAATACTGTTTTATTTTGAAATTTTTATATTTAACTTTTCTAATATACTAAATGAGAATTTTTGTTCCTCTTACGAGTAAAAAATTGTTATATAAAATTCTTTTATGAAGTATACAAAAATAAATTTCAAATTAAATTTTTATATTTAACTAGAAGGCAACTTCGAATAAAAGAATTTTATTTTTAAAATTTAAATTTCTCGTAAACTATAAAAGATAATATGATAAAAAGTAATAAAATTTTAATTGTTTTAAATTTTTCATACACATAAGAATATCCTATATTCAAATAAGGTCTAAATTCAAAACTTAAACTCGTCTGTAGTTTTCAGTAGATATAATAAAATCGAACTATACATTGAAAAATTTTAGGTTTAAATTAAATTTTGATTTCTACGACCTTTTTGCTTTTAATAAAATAAAAAAGTTTTTACGAGCTCGAGGCCAATTTTAGGTTTATTTAACTTTTTTTTTTGAAATTTCGCCATTGTCATTCTTTGTTTCTGTTTTAGATGCGAATATGAACATGGTTCTTGGTTAGACCGTTAGTTTTATTATTGTTAATTTTCAATGTTCCAACTAGTCCTCAAATGAAAAGACCATAATTCACTTAAAATAGGCGCGGAATTACCGGGGGCAAATTCCAAAAGCGATTATAGCAATAAAAAAGTTGTAATTTTGTTCCAAAGATCAGAATACATTAAAAAATTTAAAGATTTTTGCTATTAACTTTTCTTTATTGAAACTTTTATTGTAATTTACATTATGTATTTATTTTAAAATATGTAATTTCATTTAAATTTTTGCTGTATAAAATATAAATAAAGTACTTGTTGTCATTTGTTTAGGTATATATTCGATATCAATATAAAAATATGTTTAATATTTTAATGTTTGAATTACAAAAAGAATGTAAAGTAAACCCACTTGATTACATAGAAAATATTATGCATACATATGTATATTAGTGTGGCCCCAAAATAAATTTGCGGATGTTCCCGACTAATATAAAAATTTGATTCATTTTAAGACTACGTTTCTCAATTTTTTTGTCCTGGGGTCAATATTTGGTGAGCTGGATCAAAGGATTAAAAGGTCCTTTTTATAGGTGTTTTGATTTTTTTCACATTTCTTCTAAAGGAAATTTATGTAAATTTGGTATCATATGAAAGGTCTTTGAGAGGCGCATTCAATGGGTTATTAAAAATTAATTTTTTGTTTAAATTCAAAAATTTTCAAAAATTCAGACAAAATTTTATTTGTTTGTTATTTTTTAATAGAATATACTTAAATAAATAGTTGAAATTTCGTGATTATAAACATCATGCAATTTAACCCAAATGTTTTTTCCGAGATTATCAGATAGGGAAGAATTTAGGTTTAAAAACATAATTAATAAATATTTAAATAGATAGAATTTAAAAAAAACGGGAAAACCCGTTTGGGTTAAATTGAATGATGTTTATAATCAAGAAATTTCAACTATTTATTTAAGTATATTTTATGAAAAAATAAAAAAAAAAAATAAAATTTTGTATGCAATTTTGAAAATTTTTGAATTAAAAATTTTTTTTTTTAATTTTTGATAACCCATTGAATTCGCCTCTCAAAGACATTTCATGATACCAAATTTACGTATAGTTCCTTTGGAAAAAATGTGAAAAAAATCTCTAAAAAGGACATGTTTATCCTTTATATTAGGTGAGCCGGATACCTAATATTGACCCCAGGACAAAAAAATGGGAGAAACGTAGTCTTAAAATGAATCAAATTATCATATTAGTCCGGAACATCGATACCTTATTTTTTCGCCATACAAACGGGGCCACCCTAATATATATACTTAAAAAGTCATTCATACATTTAATTTTTTCTATTACACGAACATTAACAATAATTAATACAAGAAAAACAAACTGCATAACTTAATTAGAAATATATTGTCATAGGTCGGGTACTTTACGCGCAATAAAAAATAGTGTATTAAAATAGAATTGAATGTTATTTAAAAAAATAAACCATAATAAATATAGCGATGAACATAATGTACATACGAGTAGAGTAGTATTGAAAAAAAAATATTAGAAATATTTTTAATTTTATGACTCTTTCAGCAATAATTAATTTTTTAATGCATTTTGCCGGTATTGTGATGAATTTTAACACATTCAACTCGTATTTTTGTGGCAATTGTTATTTATTTAAATGAAACATAAACATGTAAACTATTTGCACATAAATATTATTTTAGTTTTTATTGCTACAAATTTAACTACATATTGCAAACTGAATGGAAAACTGCAAAAACTGCAAACAAAATTAAATTTATGTCACACACTTAAATAAATTCTGGCAGCTAATATTTTGAAATTTTTTGTAAGGTTTTTGGCATTAGCATTATTGGCTGCCATTTTAAACAAGCAAATATTTTTTTTAAAAATTAAACAGTAAATGGGAGGGGCTTTTATAATCAAGCATACAGCTTGTTATTGAGTTTATCTTATTACATTATAAATATATGTATGTATGTCTAATATTTAATTAAATAGTGTATGATTTTTATGCAACTAATTAATTAATAAAAGACTGTCGCCTTTTCAGCAATTAATTTTTATAAATGATAAAAACTATAACAAAAATATATAGAAGAAAACTGCAGTAATAAATACTTAATATACGAGTAGGTACATATGTACATATATGTATGTATGTTTACACATTGTGCAGGCAAATGAATAGAATTAAATTTTAATTAAATTCTACAGACATTTTTGTTACATTTTTCAAAGTTTTCTAAAACCAACAAATGCTTGAATTGATTTGAAAGATAAATAGCAAAATTAGTAGCAAACTTTGTAACTACTGGTGTAATAACGACAAACCTACATGATTTTATGAATAGATGAGTTTAACTGTCCAGATAGCGTTTAAAGACTTGCTTGTAACAGTCCATTAACACATTAACCACAGTGGGTTGGAATTGAATAAAGTCTGTAATATAAAAAAATAGCGTTTGACATATGATAGAGATACGGCAGACGTATTTGATATCAGTTTAAAGGATTGTTTAAAATTGTTTGAAACATACCTTTTCTTTGATTTTTTTAATCACTCCTATCGTGAATAAAAATTCCACATGAAAATTGTTCCCTTTTCACACTTTTCCTATTAAAAATCAATGTTAAAAAAATAAAAGGGAACAAATTTCATGTGGAATTTTTATTCACGGTAGGAGTGAATATGTATTTGTGAAAGTTACAGATATGAGGTGACGAACATTGGTCTACTGTAGACATGTTTTTTATTAAAACTTTTACCTACAACGACAATATTATGAATATTCTACTCCCTCCGAAAGAAATAAGATCAGAATTTTTGTAGTTACATAAATATTTATAATAATTAATTTTACGCAAGGATCGCCTTTCTTAATACCAATATACATATGTACTCGTATTTAGCCAGATACCAGGTATTGTTCTTCATTCCAATTGAAATTTTAAATTATTATAATTATTATAGTATTATAATTATCCCAATTCAATAAAAAATCGGGTAGAACAGTAAATTTACCTCTTTTAAATAAAAAATTGTTAGTTTTTTCGTTTCTTAATGAATTTTGGTTGTATATCCGAAATTATTGCTAATCAAATGATTCAGACTTAATGAAAGAATATTTCTGTTGTGCCTGCAAAATTTTAGTTGGTTTGACAAAAACTAATTTTTTTTTTTTTTGCGTGTGAGGTGAGGGTATAAAATGCCTTCGCACTTACAGTTGGTCATCACCAATTACATTGAGTGGTGTATCCACTAAAACAATCCCTCCTGCTCCTCCTCTGGTGAGACTACCTTCCCGGAACCGCTTTCTGTGTTACTTCGAAAAGGCCCAGAGCGACGTCCTGAAAAGGATCATTTACACTCTTCCATGTCTGGGAACGCAACATTTTAAGCCTGTATCAAGTTATCGGCTCATCTTCTTATGTTCTTTTGTTTCTATGTAATTATGTCTCGTTTTATTGCGGAGCATCGAGACTCTTTTCTTCTCTACGTATTTTCTTACAGCATTCCAGTTCTCCACACATTGAAGCAGTTTCTCTATTGCTGGTCTGAAAGAACCAATTTGTTTCATCAATGTGTTACTTTCAGTATCTATGCCATCTGCTGCACTCGAAAAAAGTATGTTCAGCATCATCGTTTGTTGACTCGCATTATACATATACACCCTGGAAATTTAAATTTATTTAAATTGTTATAATTTTGTGTCAACTGATGTCCTATTACTATAATTATAATTGAACTATTCTAAGATTTTTAATAAAAAATATTTCCTTACATTTTTCCCCGATTAAAAAACGTCAAATAATCCAATAACAGTAACATTTGCTGATACCTACATACGTGCTTAATTAATGAGAATATAGTACTCTAAATTGTTTTAAATCAATCTTAATTCTTTTTAATTCGTTCCACTATATTGTGTAAATTGTATTCAAATTTATATTTTCGCATATTTCCCGTGGTGTGCGAATGAGCAACATTTAGTCATAATATAATGCACATACGGCGTAGTGTCCTAATTAACATATTTAACGTTTTAATAATGATTTTCAAAACAAATATTTTATCGAACTATAAAATTTTAACAAAATAAAAGTGCACCTAACACTTACGTACATATGTATATAAAAATCAGCATCTAGTATTTAATACATACATCAGTATTTCTAAGTTCAATAAACGTAATAGCAATAAAAAGAACGCTTTGGAAATTGAAAACAAAAGAAGCTATTTATAAAAATAAAAATAAACATTCAATACAGAATATGAACTCATTTACTACATCAAAATAAATAAATAATACTATTTAATTGTTGTTTTTGCTGCAAATCAAATCATTGGCAACCTGCCGAAATTCTTGCAAAATTATGTTCATATTTCCAAAATTAAATTAAATTATAATGAGCAACGTGTGCATTAACTTTTATTAAAAAAATAAAAAAAAAAAACATTTTTAAAATTTGTTTTTCTAAATAAATTAATGAAAATAATGCATACTGCATTATTGTGTGTATTTAGAGGAACAAAGTAACATAAACTAAACAGAAACATATTCTATAAAAGAAAAGCACTAAAAAGCATAACCTCCGACAACATTAAAGATATTGACGGTATATTCTTAAATCGTGTTTTGAAAATGAAAATAAAAACGAAATGAAACACAACGCAATACAACAGAATAAAATAAAATAAAATATAATACGAACCCCTCTTGTTTAACATACATTCAGACATAAATAAATTTGTTAAGTTTTGTGTTTATTTGGTCTCACCCCGTTTCTACCTCTTTTCCTTATTAAACATACTCTTTTTATACCCTTCACCTTCACGAGAAGGGTATATATATATAAGTTTGTCATTCCGTTTGTAATTTCCACAATATAATTTTCCGACCCTATAGATAGCGAAGTCTATTAAGCCATGTCGGTCTGTCTGTCTGTCTGACTGTTGAAATCAATTTTCTGAAGTCCCCAGATATCTTCGGGATACAAATCTTCAATAATTCTGTCAGACATGCTTTCGAAAAGTTTGCTATTTAAAATCAACAAAATCTGTCCATAAATAATGGAGATATGAGCAAAAATCCGAGACAACCTCTGAAAATTTCATCAAAAAAACTAAGTGTATTAATATTGTTACGAACAAATTCATAAACAGATGGCGTGTAAGGATATATAAAATTCGGCATAGCCGAATATAACCCCGAATTGTAATTACATCACGAATATGTATCTCTATAAAGATTGGCTCCCTTTCAATTTTAGCATCCCCTCACCAATCTTAAGGAGATTTAATATTATTCCCCGTAATAATACACCCACATATAAGGTTCACTTTCGGAATTCACTTTAATAGATAATATGTATCTTAAATATACCGTTATTATGTTGAAATTCGACGTGAGATATCCTCATATGGATAAAATTTACTTTTCCAATATTTAAGAAGTTCGGCGCATGATTTGTCATAGCTTCCATATAAGAGCCTTAACCGAAAAATAATTTAACCCACAAAAATGTCTAATAAATATCGATATCGAACCAACTTTTATATAGATCAGTAATTTTATTCCAGAAATCAAATCGTGGTTTTTGTAGCTGTCAGTCCATTAAGTCCAGTTCCTGAATTAAGTTCTGAATTAAGTCCAGTTCCGAGCATAGCAACCAACCAAACAACTCTTGTAAATAACATTATTGAGATTGTACTCTGTTTCTTAACTTGTTGTGAATATGGAAAAATGTTCTTTTTATTTTATAAATTCTTAAAATACTCTTAAGAGTATTATGTATGTAAATGATGGTAAGAATTGGTAATTACATCAATTATAAATGGTCAAAATTAGATAAAATTTCAAAACATTTTAAATAAATTATGTTGGTCGTAAAATTGTTTTTCAAACAATATATAAAATACTAATAATAAAATTTGTATAAAACTGAATAAAAAACACAGAATTAGGATATACTAGTTCTATAACCAGTGTAGTTTTTGTATTTCTTATAGAGTATTTAAGATTCGGCACTTCCGAATATTGCACCCTAACTTGTTTACTTTACACGAATGCCTCATAGAATGAGTACATGGTTCTCCTTTTAAAATGTCCGAAAAAGAAATCTTATACTTGAGACCTAGTCTTTTAAGAGTTATATTAGGAATAATGTTCTTAATAAATTCACCATAAGATCTTAATCTTATCATTTGAGAGAGCAGGCAGTGTATGTATCTACTTAGTATCGAATCTTTTACAGTGTGTAAACACGTATTTTATAAGGCCTACTAAGTGAAGCCCTAGCAATTTGAATGCTGTCTATAGTTAGACAGCAACTTCTGTGCCATAATAAATGTCATGTATATGAGCATTTTTCGTTTATTACGATTGTCTACAAGATCCTTATTTATAAAGTATCGGGTTATTTAACCTTGGTAAATAAAAAGTATGTATTATTATCCTCCGACTGCATTTCCAAAATAACTAGATTTATTCTATTAGGAATGTTGGTAGGGTTAACTTCTAAAGTTTTTGAAGTCCTGATAAACTAAATTTTAAGCCTTTAATGAAAGTCATATTGGTTATCTATTACATCTGGAATACGAAATTTTGATGTGGCAGTATTTTGAAATTGTACTAAATGACTCGTGTTAGTACCATGGTACCAACTGAGTTAGAAATGTATCAAACTATTAAATACAATGGTACCATGCTTGCCAACCCTGGTCTGTTGTCTGAAGATTTGACAACAAAAACAAACAAAATACATAAAAAGATATTAAATGTTGTTGTTGTTGTTTATTACAAAAAATGTACTTATGTCAGAAGAGCAACAGCAACAAATTATGTTGAGTTCTTTATTTACACTGAGAGACGACCTTCAATGTTGTGTTTTAATTTTTTTTGTTAATGTTCTTTTTTTACGTCTGTAGACTTTTGAGGTGTAAAAAAATATTATTTTTATATATATTTCTTTTTTTTTTTGTTTTTAAATTGAAAACCAATTGTTTATTTATTTATTTGTTTTAAAATTGTAGGTGGAAATATATACATACATAATTGTAGTATATAAGGGCTATTGTATAAAATATTTATAAAATGAATTCAAGGTTATTTAAACATACAAAAACAGCTTGAAATTGTATAGAATTCTTTAAAACAAACAAAATATTAATCATGGGGATTAAAAATTAAATTTTTCTGTTCTGTATGAACAAAGAAGCAAAACTAGTGTATGAAGCTGTCCAGGAAGGACCTGGATAATCTGGAGGATATGGTAATCAAGCTAATAATAATGTATGGTTCAATGGTTGGATGTATGGCACTTACTAAATCCACCTACTGCGGGATTATTGAAAATATCCTCTGGTCTTTTGCACAAAGATTGCCGGTCGATCATATGAATTATGAAGCTTAGCTCTGAATTTAGAACTCATCCTTTTTATTATATTGTCATGAAGATTTTTAAATATTTGTGGGTATACGTTCCATTTTAAGGGAATATATTCCTTTCATATGACACAATCGAGGTCTATGCAAATGGATTGAAATCTAGGGCTTAGTTGGGTCGTATATGTTATATTTCTCAAGTTGAGATATTGAACACTAAAGGAGCGGTACTGTGGCTGAGATACTAACTACTGCATATCCGGCTATGTACACACATAGAAAAAATGTCAACATTTTTACATGTTTTTCAAGAATATTATGGTCACTGTAATTATTTTTATGTTTGCGGTAAACATAATATGGTTAAGTTACGATTCAGATGATTACTACAATCGTATATACTATGCATATTTTTGTTGCAATCATGTTTATGATGAATTCATTTATCATAATTTGGTGCTCTTTGATTATGATAGAGAACAACATAATATGGTATAATTTTTCATAATAAAACTGATTACCACAAACATTACATAATTGCTATAATCATATATATGATTGCTATAAGCTTGTAAATGATAACTTAAGCATATCATATTATTGTTGCAGAAATCATATAAATAATTACAGTCACCATAATATTTAAAAAACTTGTTTAAAAAATATTGAAATAGCACAACTATATTTTTTTTCTGCGTGTAGAGATATATATTTTTGGTGTCTACACTACATATGGTTTTCTAGTTAAGTTTTCATACTTTTCAGTAATATGGCGGAAACTAGTTCTAGTTCCGCATTCATGTTGTAAATCGTTATACAGCTGGAACTTTACTGGTGTGCTCGGATGTACATGATCCCCATAAGTCGACAACACTTACCCCACCAGTTATGGTTTTTATTAGCTGGACACAGTCTTTTTCTTTGCCTCGCTGGTATAAGGGTCATGACATATGAAGTTTGACATATGAAGATGGAGCTAATGAATGAGGATATTTGGAAAATAGATTAATTTATTCGTTGCATTTTATAAATCTAATGAGAATTTGGAAACTATTCTGTTTTATTAAAAAAAATTAAAACTTTTAAAAAATCTCCTCTGTATGGTTCGTAAGGTGCGAGCACCTTGTAGCCTATTATTATTTAATTTTTCATTGAACATCAACAATTTGAATTATTATGGCATAATAACACTAATATATATGTATTTATTACAATTGTAACCCCAACAAATGATATAATTTCTTTATATTTTTTTATACCTACATATATGTATAACAGTCACAAATAGAAAAAAAAATTATACACACAATTTGAAAATAAAAAAAAAATCACAACAATGCGGAAATTTATTTTGCACTATTTCAATTAAAAGCAATTTAAATATAAAATGCAAAACTAAATAAACCGCACTAAAACTAAAAATAAAACAAATATAAATTTAACAAATAAAAAAACGCCTTGGCCAACTATTTAACTACAAGAGCATTTCGTTTACAAAAATATATTAATAGTTTTAAACAAATTTATAAATATAAAAATTACACTTAATTGCATATTTTATAAATATACCTACTATTTTTTTGATCTTCAATAAATTAAAAATGATGACTAAAATATTAAAGAAAATTTCACGGTTTTAAACGTCAAATGTGAAAAGCAAATATATTCTAATTTAAATATTTTGTTGTTATTTTTAAGAAGGCTACAAAAACCATAAAAATTATAACTAAGTTGTTTACTTTTTCTAAACGAAACAAGCAACAACAATAAAGACCAGGACAAAATTCATTAAAAATTATTATAAAAATTCCGGAAATACTTTGAATTTATTTGAAACAACTAAACAAATAAAACAGGAATTTTGCAAAAAAAAATAAAAGTAGAATATAAAACAAAGTTAATGAAATTGTTGTAAGTGATTTATAACAGCAATTAAGGTTAATATGTATTTGTTTGATTTATTATTTTCTACCTACAGTTTGTATATAATAATAGGTATGGAAAATTCTAGACTATAATACAATTTTTCTGAAATTTCGATGCAGTACCTCCAATCCCAATAACCGAATTTTAACTGGCGTTTTTCTCAATTTCAATTTGTATTTTGTTAATATTCATTTTGAATTCTAAACTTTAATTTACATTTAAGAAAAGTTAAACGAAGAAACTAATGCACATTTCCTCTTCTAAAAACCGTGCACTTGTTTTGAGGGATCGCATTAACTGTGGCACAACATTCCGATTCACCTGCGCTGTGTACCTAATTTAGTGTTGCCAGAAAATGAATTTCGAAATATGCAAAGACTTAAAAAAAAAACTAAGTGCTACAATGTTCTACAGAAGAAAAAAAGTGCTAAATTTTCTTAATGTAACAATCACAGAAAAAAAAATCAGGGTTTTTTTCAATTAAACCTTTAATTGATTTTAAAATAATTTTCATTTAAAATTTTAATTGATTCAATTACTTTTTCTGATATTTTCAATTAAATCTCAAATTTTTTTTTAATTGATACTATAATTTTGTTTACAGGTCCGATTTCAATTAAATTTTTAATTGATTCCACAAATATTTTAATTGAAACACATTTTTATTTTTTTCTGTGTACAATTTTTATTTTTAATTTTACAAATATAAATTATAGTTTTTTCTGATTTTGTTCATAACAATTATTGACTTGTTTTAATAGATTACATTTCATATATTAATTAAAAAATTTCGGTGTTCATTAACTTACCACACCGAAAGAAATTTAGTTAAAATACCAATAAAAGTTATTTTTATGCTCTTGCTAGTATTTATTGTAAAAATTTTTTAAACAAATTTTTTTATTCGAAGTTTACTTCTAGTTAAATATAAAATTTATTTGAAATTTATTTTTGTATATTTCTGTTATATGTTCCACACAAAAATAAATTTCAAATAATTTTTTTAAAAAAAAAGTTATTTTTATGCTTAATAGCATTTAGCATAATTTTTAAAAATTTCAATGCATTTTCGAGAAACAAAATGCTAAATCTAGCACTGAAAGTGCTAAAATAGCAACACTGACCTAATTAAAATCGTTAATATTTTATTATTGTCTAGAACTATAGTATCGTTCGGCTTTAACCTTCCTTTAACAACAGCCCAATATTCTACAATCGAATCTGAAGAGTGCTGACGTTTAAAAAGAGGCGACAATAGCTTTTGCAGTCATTTTTTATGAATATCCGAATTCATGGTTAAAATGGGTTCTCTTCAGACCATAACTTATTGCAGTCGGAATATACAGAAAAAATAATAAGAACGGCTTCTTCATTTTCAATGATACGAAGAAGAAATGCTTAAAAACGAATAACTTTGTTAATTCTTAAGGTGAATCTATATTGATAAGTCTTCTATAAATCTCTTTAATGGTCATAAGTTAATTGGCTGAGAAATTGTTCTATATCGATCGAAACAAATAGTGCAACCACTTCTTTCAATGTAGCTAGTGCTCCTTAATTTAAATTTAATTTTAGAATTAATTTCTTGTAGATTAAATAAATAAATAAATAGTTTTTAATTGGTTTTTCAAATTGCTGTATTCGAAATACAAATACTACTCCCGAAAAATCGCGGGATTTTTTAAAACAAATCCTGGGATTTTCGGGATTGACATCCCTAGTATATTGCAACATGTGTGTCGAGCATTGTTATGTCTAGCCGCGTATTGTGGGCGTTTTACGGCCAATGTTCGCTTCAAACGAATCAGTTGCATTCAATACAGGTTTCCTGTGATGATATGTCTGGATTACCTTAGCGTGATAGGTATTTGGCTTTGATGTATATTCGGCTGGATTTCCAGGCTTCAGGCTCATATTTTTATCATATCGCACCCTAAATACTCAGAGTACACATCTCTAACTATCTTCTTTAACTGGAAAAATACGGTTATGTCTATTTTTATGTGAAGTGTGTTGCTTGTGTACGATGAACAGTTTTTTGTCTCTCCTGAAAATTTGAGTATTTTGAGTTGTGACACTTTTGTATTTAGGATGCGATATGTAATGATTTTCGTTTATATCGAACATGTAAATCCGCCATAAAATTTGGGATTTTCGAAATAAAAAAATTTTGTTATTCAGATTATAATGTGAGAATAAATAAATATAATTAAAAATGCCACATAAGTTATTAAAGACAATAATCGTGTGCAAAGATACATCATCTGTTATGAATCCCACATCTTTAAGTAATACACCCAATTTATTAAAAATTCTATAGTTTTTTTTAAGAATTTGTACATCTTGGTTAAGCTATGCCTTTTTAGTTATTTGAAATTTTAGTTGTAAGTGAATAAGAGCATGATAAAAAAAAAAAACAAACAAAAAATTTGAAATTCGCAAATACGTGAAAGAAAGAAATGTTTGCTAGTAAACGATAAACTCGAGAACTCATTTTCAATAAATGTTTATTGTTTGGGACCTGATGATAATGCTGTGTAGTTTTCTTTTTATCCAATATAATAATTTTAGATATTAGTCAGTATGAGCTTCATTCATGTGTACCACAATTGCGCTCATATTAATCTTAGTTGAAAACCATTGATGTTTGTTATAAATTTAGAAAGTTCAGTGGCCTTATCTGCTCTGCTGTGCTTGATGTTTGTTTTTATAGAAATAATGAACGTTATTTATTAATATAAATTATAATGCTCTTATATTTATTTAATTACAAAAATAAAGATGTGACGCACTTAACTGCAATATTTCATAAGAAAATGATAAAGAGATCATTATTATTCATATTATTCATATGTGTATATTGTATATTTAATTTTTATAAATTTTATAAAATTTGAGCCAAACTTTGATATATGTAACTTTTATTACGCCATGATTAAGTTAAAATAGTTCCTTGAGCTAATTTTACATTGTATGTATTTAGTTAAATGAAATCATTAAAGGAAATACCTGCCCTATTGCAGGAATGCATTTGAAATTACAGATAGAAATCTTCCTGCATATATGTTCAATTTAATAGAAGAAATGCAACTGGTAAGTTGTTAGTCCCGCGGAAATTTCGGAAAAAGTGTGAGAAATTTGAAGAGCAATAATGTGTATAACATAATTGTTAATTGTTCACAGTGTAAATAATTCAGCATACTTTTTATTACCTTCTAAATTGACGGTATCAAATCTTAGCAAATGTCTATCGTTTACATCACTATACTTTACTTTTAGTTATCAGAAAACGCAAAAACATTATTATTTGGTTCAGTGTATCACGAAGACTGTTAAATAAAAAAAAATAATTTTTCTGTACATAAATATCATTTACAGTCACAACAAATTTGCGCAATAATTTATAATCTAGTTAAACCACAAACATCAACACTGCAGAGCAGCATGGAAACTGTAAGGCCGCGTTTTCACTATTTAAATTTTGTTGTCAATATGGAAATCCGTTTTCATACAGTTGCCAACAATTTGACAACAAAAATGACATAGTGAAAACCAAGCATAAGGAACTCACCCAAAGAACATTTAGAAATATGTATTTATTAAATGGGCAAGTATTTTGTATTTTTGAGAAAAGCAAATATGATTAATTTGACACATTAAATCGAAAATTATGTTTCTTTTGTAGTGGTTTAAATAAACAAGTCTATAATTTAGAAAGAAATCTAGGGAATGTCTTTTTTCATTTGTGAAATCATAAATTACTTTACTCGGATTAAGAAAAAACATCATGGCTGTCATAAACAGCTAGTTTATGTAGATTGTAAAGAAGTTTTATTTATGCTAGATTAAGTAGAAAAAATAATATTTTTCTTTTAAAATTATGATAATATAGTAATAGAATTAATTTTTCAAAATATTTAAAACTTTTTCCATATTTATGAAGAAGAAAAAATAGGGGAGTACTTCCTAAAAGGTCGAGTTTAGGTTGTAAACTTGTTTTAAACTCCAAAGTGGGTATATAATATCTATACACTGCATTGTATAACTATAAATACAAAACTCTTCTCCATTTAGTAAACGAATAAATAAAAGAGTTTCTTTTTAGATGTATGTAACTTTAATTTGGCAACACTTTTTTGACAGGCGGCTATTTTGTCAGCTGTCAAGTGATTTATGTTTGAAGTCGCTAGTCAATGCCGATAAGCCCAAACAACATTCGCTGCGTTATTGCCGATGTACGGCCATAAATGTTGGAAAAAGTCATCGAAAATTGGACCTCCAGATTAGACTATGTCCGCGCCAGTCATATGTCAGAAGTCATATTTAAACTATAATGCCAGAAGATTAGCTTTCGAAAAAAGTATTTATTTTATTTATTTATTAAAAAATTTATTATAATTAAAATTACAATAAATCTAGGGCTAAAAGCATTAGCATCAATGGCTATCGGCTTAATATTTCTGGAATAAGTGTGTATATGTTAGTATTTTGTTAGATAATGATAATAAAAAGTAAATTTCATGTTAATTAAAAAGAAACATCTTTGTTTTATTCCATTTCAAAGTGTTATACATCTAAAGAAACACAGAACCATGATTTTCAAAATATATTTCCACAATTTCGAAGCGTCACTTGACAGCTGACAAAATGGCCGCCAGTGAAAAAAGTAATAATTACACAGTGATACAAAAGTGAATGAAATAGAAAAACCTGGGGCCGGATATTATTTTTCTTGTAAGGCTTGTCGAGTAAAACAAGATTCCGGACACCTCCAAAATCCGGATTTACGGTTAAAAAATCGGCACCTATAAGCCGATTTGCAATTTCTAGATTTGGAAAGAAGAATCTGAGATCTTTCGAATGATATATAATTTATCTAAGAACACTTGAGAAATCTACAAAATTTGTTTTTGCTCGACAATAACACCCAAATTTCTCAAGTTTTCTTAGATTTGGCAATCAATAAGGCATAATGTTCACCAGATTTTTGTTATATATTAAGATATAGATCTGTTCAAGCATATAAAAGCTTCTCTTATGTGATTTATGTATTTTCCAAATGTTCTCAATGATCTGGAGAAATGTAGGCCATTCAAATACACTAGTATTTTTCGAAAACAACAATCACATTGTTTGATGACTTGCAAGTAACTATAATAAGTGCGTTGTCTTGTTGAAAACTAAATTGTTTTTCATTACTCTATTTGAGCAAGTAAGAGTTTATATTCGGCTGTGCCGAATCTTATGTACCCACCACTAAATACCAGAAGTGTGATCTCTGAATACTTGTAAGTAATTTTTGTTACATTTTGTATCGGTAACGATAATTATACTGGTTATTTTATTTTGCGGATTTCTTACATGAGTTCTATAAAATATTATGGGGCGATCGTTATAAAAAAAATTTAAATTTTATCTCAATAACAACATTTACAAGCATTTTAGGCATATTCCAGTTATTCCATAAAGTATACGGAGGTGTCACGAGACGAAAGATAATCCAATTTTATATTTATCTCTTTGATTCTGAACTGCCCTTCGTTTATATTTTTGCAGCGTGTAACGATTTACTTTGACACACACTAAATTAAATGCCAAAAAGCCCTAAAAAATGATTTTGGCTTTTTCAAACGCCACAATTGTTCACTCTGTATAATCTGTGGTTATTCTCGGCAGTGGACCATAGCCAATTATGTTCTCATTTTCACAAATGCCAATAGTATCTTACATACTTATAACTAATCTGTGTAAAATTTTGGTTCGAGATGAATGTTTATGTAGGTTAATTAGTTTTTCGGAATTAGTTCTTATAAGAATCGTTCAGCATGAAATTATATACGCCAATTTATATGTGTAAGTATATGAATGATTTGTGTTGAATGTCAACTTGGCAGTCATTTTTATAAGAGACTTTGTGGAGTGGACTTTGTATCAGGCTATGTCAAAATATGAACCGATACAAACTTATTTTTGCTGAATTTTTTTATGGATACTGCTTTTTCTAGACATTTATGTACTATAAAGCCATATTCCGGGAGGACATTTGTAAGGGGACTATGAGACTTGTGCTTTCTTATAAAAATTTAGTATGCAAAATTTCATAATATTTTCTGCTTCATATATATTGATTTAAATTGCAAAAATAAAAATCGAGGTTGTTTGAAACTTTGGTCTATAACTCGGAAACCCGATTTTGCCCATTTTCAATACTAAACATTTCGGTAGAATAAATAATATAAAAAAAATTCATTGTTTTATGTCGATCGTGCCTTAAAGATACGGAAAGATGAGAATCCAGAATGTATAAACTTTTTGGTTCTATGACCAATATTTCGATCCTCCATCTTTTAAGTGGTGGGTTTAAAAATGGCGCAAATTTTTCATCTAGTAATTTTGTGTAATCAGGAGAATACATTTTTGAGCTTGGAAACGCCAAATTAAGCATACTGTCTCATACTGATTATATAACTGTTTCCAGTTAGTAAGTTCCTTGAAGTGAATTCAAGTCTAGAAGTCTGTCTTTGCACAGACAACAGCTTTCTTCGAGTAATAGTCTGGGATTTTTTTTTAGCAATCTACTTATTGTTGATTTTCATTTTGTTGCTGGCAAAGTCTATATTTCTGCGATTGTTCCGTTCAGAAAATTATTTTCGGACTGCCACTTTTATTTTTACCATAAAATTACAAAATTTTTACAAAATCTTTTGATTTGTGGACGGATTTTAAGTAAACGATACTTTAATTACATCTACAAATTAAAACAAGTAAGAAAGTATAGTCGGTCAAGCCCGACCATATAATACCCTACACCCAGTATAAGTATAAAACAATTTTTCAGAAATGGGCATTATATGGGAGATATAACCTATTGTGGATCGATTATCCAAAAGTTTAGTGTCATGATGTCTGTGAATATATTTTTGAGAGAGTTATGCTCTTTAAAGTGATTTTCGGAAGTGGGCCTAATATGGGAGCTACGACTAATTATGGACCGATCATAATAAAATTGGACCGTATTATTTGTATGTATATGAAATATTTTTGCGTTAAATATTATTTGGATACCAAATTTTTAAGAGAGTTATGCCCTTTAAAATGATTTTCGGAAGTGGGCCTTATATGGGAGCTACAACTAATTATGGACCGATCTGCACAAAATTCGTAGATGTATTTGGCTTTATTAACCACTCATTTGTGATGAAATTTGTTTGTATACTTGCATAATTCAAATATTTATGATCAGTAAACCCCAATTTCTGGAGGACGTTTGTATGGGGGCCAGGTGATATAATGGACCGATTTCCACCAGTTTCAATCACATCGTCGGGCCGAAAAATATTACGTACCAAATTTTATCGAAATATCTTCGAAATTGCGGCATGTATTCTGCGCACAAGCTTTACGGACGAACAGACGGACATCGTTAAATCGACTCAGAAAGTGATTCTGAGTCGATCGGTATACTTTAAGGTGGGTGTTGGACCAATATTTCTGGGCGTTACAAACATCAACACAAAAACTTCCCACTATGGTGGTGTAGGGTATAAAAATTGGCCCAAAGCACCCATTTACGACTCTATATATGATGTTTAGAAATACACAAATAAAAAAATCTGCGATTTTCACACATAAATCCATATACATACCACTGTTGGGATCTTACAATTCTTAAATTGTACCGTCTCAATGGCAAAATTGTACCAAATTGCCATAAATTGTACCTAAATTTCGCTATTAAATAAAAAAGCATATAGTAAGAATTCATAACACTTTTTATTCAATAAAAACAAAATAACAGAAAGAAAACTTAAAAACGTAAAACAATTTTTAAATTTTGTTTGTTGCTTTCGTTGGTCGATATGTCAAAAACACAAGCAACTTTTGACATTGTACCAAAAAGGGATGAACTGTACCAGTGTACCAATAAAGTTTTGTTTGTACCAAATTTGGTACAATTGTACCACAAATCCCATCAATGATACATACACACATGCTCGTACATAATATGTACAAATATTAATTGCCAAACAAAATAAGAATTTCTTGAAGCCTGTTGAATTCTAACGAATTTGCTTTTCTAACCTACATTTTCTTTGTAATCAGTTTGGGTTTTGCTTTTATCAAAACACAAGTTGTTTGGGTACAAGCGAATAGCAGCAGGAGAGTGTCCCGGGGACTGGGTAACAGAGTAACTGAATCTATTTACAGAAAATGAATACAAAACAAAAAAATAATAATAATAAAACATGATATTATTTTGCATTTTATTTACTTGAGTTTGTTGTTATTGTTGAGTTTATTAGCATTTCATTATCTAAGTTTTGCACAGTTTTTTTTTTCTTTCTTTAGATTTTATTTTTAGTAAAAAGTAGTTAATTTTATTTTTCTATTTAATTTAATGAACAAAAAAATCTTTTGTTGCCAGTTTTCTTAAAAAGTAATCGAAACACCAACACTAATCTTAAGTACATAGAAATAAATAAATAAATGAATACATACTTATAGACAAGTATTTAAACAATTTAATTGACCCACCTCAATGTTGCTAATTAATAACTAAATAAAAAAACCAAAAAAAAAAAATAAAAATAACAAGACATAAAATTAATTTACGGGTATCATGGCGTGAATTTTAGTCTTCAACTGCACAGCACAACACAGCATTCAACAACAGAGCCAGCCGCCTCGCATCTTGTTGTCTCAATCAATAATGAGCAGAAATCTTACAATAGCAGTTTTGCAGTTTGTTTAGTATTTATTTTTATAATTCTCGTACATTACAAAGTAAATGACTACACCCATTTTAGTTACTGATTTTGTAACAATTTTTTATATTGTATGTATGTATCTAAATTTATAAGAATAAAAATGACCACAATAAATACTCAGTCCTCATAATCTTTGAGCTTTCCGATTTGAATAGAACAGAACAGAACAGCAAAAAAAAAAAAAAAAATGAAAAGCTCTAAACAAGATTAATACTGAATGGGCGAAATTTTGAAAGACATTTAAACATATCAGCATTGTTTTTAAGATTATCACAGATTCATAAAGAGTAATATCCAGCTGATCTTTCGGTATTAAAGAAATTAACTAGGGGACGAATTCAATGTCTAAGCACACGTCTAGACGAGCCATCATTTTGTGCGTGATAGAACAATACGACGATAAAATTACGGATTACAGGTTTGTTCAGGTTTTTCTGTGTGGAGAAAACGTGTAGATGTAGATATGTTCATGTTCATAGGTTTCTTTGTAATTCTTTAAAAATCAAATTTGAGCGCAGACATAATTATGCAAACAAATGTTCTGACAGACAACAAGAAATTATCCTCTGAGAGAAAGAATTGATAGTTTATCACGACGTTAAGTTAGGTTAAGTCAGTCTAAATTAAAGAACTATAATATATAATATTTAAAGAATTCTAAATATAAACTCTTTGGGATATAATTGTGTTAAATTTCATTGAGTATTGAAATATCACATCCAACTGCTTTCCGCATTGTTACGGAATCTCCCATATGTTTCACCATTATTTCATAATTTACAAGTTTAGTATTTAAACATGTTTCAAATAAAGAATAAATAACTTTGTTATTAATAAGTGATCTGTCGATAAAATGCAAATTAGTTTTAAAATGTTATGGCATTATGATACCTGCTGTTGTCCCAGTGTTAATATAGTGGGAGTTGTTTATGGTGATAATTAAAAATTATTCAACGCGTTTCATGAGGCAACACCTTCCAACTTGTTATTTAAGTGTCAATTATCCAGAGTACACATACACGAATTATTTATGGCTGCTGTTAAACAAATTGTTTGTTTATTTAACTATTTAGAACATGAGACTGTAACCTCAGGGTGCTAAAATGAACTATAAATTGAAAATGAAAAGAAAACAAATTAAAACATTTGTGTCTGCATTGGTTACTATTAAAGCAATTATAAATTGCCTTTAAAATTCTCATTCAATTTGAGAATAAGTAAGAGTGCTTTATTCGGCTATGCCGAATCTTATATACCCTTCACCTTTGTTGTGGATGCATAATTATATTATATACATACATATTGTATATATTATATTGTTGCGTTTTTACCTTTTAAAAACGGTGTTTTATTTCCTTTAAATAAACCGGATTCTTTTTAATTGCAAAATAAAAGCGTCAAGTACTTTGAAGAAAATATAACGAGTCTTTATTTATTTAAATGTACAAAAACACAATTAAAAAAAATTAACCACAGTCTTCTTACACATGTATATTACGGTTTAAGAACACACTTAAACACTTTGTTTGATCAGCGCCATCTGTTTATGAGAAAATTAACTCTAACAATATAAATACACTTAAGCTATGCGTCCACGATCGTCAGATATTACAACGTTGTCATATCTACCAATGTGCTAGCAATGTACTGACATTGAAAAATTTTTAGCAAAAGGTAAATTGTCAGTTATCACGACTGTAAGAAAACTAACAATTTCATTTGCACACAATTGTCACACAATGAATTTAGATGTCAACCGAAATTGTCAGTTCACACGGTTGTCAGATTGTTGTGTGGCATTGCCAAATTCGTTTTGCAGCTCTGTGTGTGTGTTTAAAATTTTGAATATTGTCATGGAACAAAAAAGAATAATGGGAACCATTTTATCTGCACTCTATTAAACAGGATTCATCAAAAAATATGTCGCTATCCATTTTTTATTTTCTTTAATTTAATTCTTTAATTTTCTTCCACTGTTTTCAAAAATTTTATTAATACACACTTGGTTGTTTATTTATGTATATACAGATTTGCATTTAGAAATAATTTCTATGACAATGCTGCCATTGGCAGATGCATAAACTTTGCACATATGACAATGAAAAGTGTTTGACAATTGTCTTAAAACACTGACAATGCCAAAATTGTGTGTTTACACGATTGTTAGATGTATGACAATATTTTTGTCTTTCAATGTACTGAAAATGCTTTTTCTTACAACGTTGGAAGACAAAAATTTTAAGTTTACACGGTTGTTAGACAATTTCTGCACATTTTTCTGACAACGTTGTAATATCTGACGATCGTGGACACATAGCTTTAGTTTTTTTCATGAAATTTTCAGAGGTTGTCTCAGATTTTTGCTCATATCTCCCTTATTTGTGGACGGATTTTGCTGATTTTAAATAGCAAACTTCTCGAAAGCATGTCTGACAAAATTATTGAAAATTTGGATAATGAAGATATCTGGGGACTTCAAAAAATTGATTTCAACATACAGACAGACAGACGGACATGGCTTAATCGACTCCACTATCTATAAGGATCCAGAATATATTCCGACTTTATAGGGTCGGAAAATTATATTGTGGGAATTACGAACGGAATGACAAACTTATATATACCCTTCTCATGAAGGTGAAGGGTATAAAAATATATTTTAACTAAATTTAAATGGATAAACAAAAATATAATCTATAATTTATTCTATAATTTGTTTTTTCAAGCAAAATAACTAAATAACAAAAATATAATCATTTAAAATTTAATGAATATAAAATAAACGAAACAAATACATACTTACATATATGTATGCACGAGGTCTGATCAAAAAATTACTGTTATTTTGAATTTTTTCAAAAATTATGTATTTATTCATCAATGAGTATCTTGTCTCTTTCAAAGTAATTCCCCTCATATATAATACACTTATGCCAGCGTTTTTTCCAATCCTTGAAACATTTCTGAAACGTGCTTTTTGGTATCGCGAACAACTCCTGTTTCGATTTTTTTTTTATCTCCTGTCTTCAGTTTTGGGAAGAGGAAAAAGTCAGCGGGGGCCAAGGCCGGTGAATATGGTGGTTGAGGCATGATAACGGTTTTGTTATTGGCCAAACACTCACGCACAAGCATCCATGTGTGAGCTGGTGTGTTATCATGGTGCAAAATCCATAATTGGGGTTTCCACAATTCTGTGCGTTTCTGACGAATTGCTTCGCGCAAACGGCGCATAACTTCAAGGTAGTATTCCTTATTGAGCGTACGACCTTCTGGCAAGGATTCATGATGCACCACGCCATTGCAGTCGAAGAAAACAGTGAGCAAAACCCTGACATTTTACCGAACCTGACGTGCTTTTTTTGGTGTTGGCTCTTCTGGACGTTTCCATTGAGATGATTGGGCTTTGGTTTCAATGTCATAGCCAAACACCCATGATTCGTCACCAGTTATGACCTTTTTTAGGAAATCTGGTTCGTCGTTGACGATGTTCAACTGCTCCTGAGCGATGTCTATGCGACGTTGTTTTGCTCAAAATTTTGCAATTTTGGAACAATTTTCGCTGCCGTACGTTTCATGCCTAAAACATTCGTAAAAATTGCTTGGCCTGAGCCGGACGACCTGGGCGAGCATCGTCATTGACATCTTCTAGGCCTTCCTTAAATCGTTTACACCACAATTGAACTTGTGTTCTGCTCATAGTAAACTCGCCAAACGCCACAGTCAACATTTCAAATGTCCTTGCACATTTAATTTCATTTTGTACACAAAACTTAATACAGTTTCTTTGATCTATTTTTTCGAAAAGCACACCAAAACACAACTAACCTTTTTATCTGTCAAAAACAAACTGGCAATCCAAAATGGCTGATATTACCAACATATATAACAGACATGTGTACCAACATAACAGAAAAAATGCGAAAATTGAACATACGTAACTCACAAAAATTTAAATAACGGTTATTTTTTGATCAGACCTCGTATATGTACATATGTATGTCATATTATATATCCAAACTTTTTATCAGTAACCCACAGTTTTATAAAGCCTCACTCGGCGAGCAATTTCTTGTACGCACATGAATTTTACACGTGTGGACAACTCTTGTCTATATATTAGCGCAATTCACAATTTTGTGCAAATACTGTTGCATCATTGTATTTGCAAAAGGGTTTAGCATATTTTTGCTCTTGCTGCGTATTTTGTTAGTGTAGAGCAAAAATATGCTAAACCTTTTCGCAAATGCAATGACGCAAAACCATTTCCAAAATATTGTGAATAGCACTATTGTATTCTGGCTTCAGCAACATTATCAGAATACAACTATGTCTGTTGATAAGAATATGCAAATTGAAATTGTGAAATCGAAATTCATATTGAGAAAATACAAACTGATATATTAAAGATTAAAAATTTTTTTCTGATTACATATTTGTTATTTCTCTTTTTAGAAATTTCTATTGCGGTATAAATTCTATTAGATGTTTTAAATTTATTTTGTTCAAATTGAAACTTTGCAAATTTTGCAAATTTCTAAAATATATTGTAGTTTGATGCGTAAAATTCTTAAAACTTTCTCAGAAATATAAGCGAAATTTTCTGAAATACAATTGAAAAACATGTAAACTATTGCTGAAATTGTTAATAAAGGGTAGGCAAATCTCGCTGTCAAAAGATAAAATGTAAACAATTGAGCAGCCTGGAACGTTATGGATGCGTGGAACGATTGTAAATTGGTTTTTGATCAATTTAACCGAAAGTAACGCATTATTCAACAAAATCGACTTCACTGATGAAGCTTATTTTCAATAATTTGTTTCTGTAAACAAACTAATGTAGACAACAGTGGGTTCTGGTTTTAGCATAATGGCGTCACTAGTCTCAAAGCAGTCTAAACAATTAAGGTATTGCCGGTCGCGAAATGTTCCGATTTGGCGATGCCAATTGGCCGCATCGTTCTGTTGATATAACATCATCAACATGAAATAGATTAGTCCCATTTGACAGCTGTCATTGTTTTAAAACTCTATGTTATTTACAAAATTTTATTTTAAAGTAGCTCAAAATGTCAAGCAATGCCGATTGAAAGCATAATTTGTTTTCCATTTAAAGTATTTTCTTTCTTGCCCGACTTTGACGTTTCTAGTTTGTCTAAGAAAATCATATTCCTAATTCAATTATCAATTACTTAAGCACCTCATTCACATCTAACTGTCATAATTATTTTGAACTTTGGTTATGTGAATTCGTTTAAGCACTTATTTTTTTTACTTAATAATTTTATTGATCTGTTTACCATTCTATTTTTTGTTTAATTGAAAAAAACTATATATAAATAAAATGCATTTATAGCTTTTTATAGTTTGTTTATTGTTTGTTTTTGTAATAAATAACAAATTCTAATCAGACTCAATACATTGCTTTTAATTTCAGTTTATCATGTCTAGACTAGACTGTCATGTTTTTTTGTTGTTAAACACAAAACATTTACAATAATAAACAAGTAAGAATGTATAGTCGGTCAAGCCCGACCATATAATACCCTACACCTAGTATATGTAAATATAAGACAGTTTTTCAGAAATGGGCGTTATATGGGAGATATCACCTATTTTGGACCAAAATTCAGTGGCATGATTTCTGTGAATATAAATATTATATGTGTTAAACTTTATCTCGATATAAATACTTTTAAAAGATTTATGGAAGTTAAAGTGAATTACGTAGAGGGTCTTATATGGGAGTTTCGACTAATTACGAACCGACCATTACAAAATTAGGTGTCATTATTTCTGTATATAAGAGACTTATTTGTGCCGAATTTTATTTGATTACCAACATTTTTAAGAGAGTTATGCTGTTTTAAGTGATTTTCGGAAGTGGGCCTTATATGGGAGCTACGACTAATTATGGACGGATCGTCATAAAATTCTACCATGTTATATGTATATGTACGAAACATATTTGTGTTCAATATTTTTTAGATACCAATATTTTTAAGAGAGTTAAGCTCTTTTAAGTGATTTTCGGAAGTGGGTCTTATATGGGAGCTACGACTAATTATGGACCGATCTTCACGAAATTTTTAGATGTGATTTAGCTTCATTTATTACTCATTTTTTCTGAAATTTGTTTGCATACTTGCATAATTGAAAGATTTATGATCGGTAAACCCCAATTTCGGGAGGACATTGTGGTGTAGGGTATAACTATGACTACTGCGTCTAATTTATGTTGCCAATGGCTTGATTTAGAACAACATGGTACTTTAACAAATAAGTAAATAACATTAGTGTGTATTTGTGAGTATTTTGTGTTAAAATAAATTTACATTGTTTACTCTTTGTTTTAAGTAACACTCGTTAATTTCTATTTATAGAAACATTTTTTTATCGAATGGTCAAAAAGCAAAAGAAACACACAGCAATGTGTTTTATTTTAGACATATTCTTACCAATCTTTGTTTACCTTTCTTTTTTCTTTTATAAAGAAAACTCGGAACACAAATTTTAACTCACAATAATAGAAAAACACAATTTCAAATTGATATTAATTACATGAGCTTCATTTTATTTTTAGTTAATTTACATAATTTCAATGTGTAACTAATTTTATATATGTAATTTAAATAAACTAAGCAAACAAAAAACAGTATTTACTATAATTATAAAAAACTGACTTCGGCGAAGTGTAACGAACATTAAATACCCTCCATCTAGAACCAGAATTATGAAAGCCACTATCAACTACAACAATTATTAAAGCTAGCGTATGAATGTCGGAAATGATTTTGCAAAAATGCTTAAATTTTTCTCACATTTTGCTTTATAATTGTTATTTCTACGGAACTAAATTAGCTGATTATCAATATCAAACTGCTTAGAAGACTAATATGTACAAATTTCAGTGTAAAACTCATTAATTTCGATTGTGTATTTTGAAAACGAGCGTGTTTTACACAAACACACAGATATTGCGAAATCGGCTTAGAAATGCATAACAATCATTTAATATCTGCGTCTTAAAGTGCAGTGTTACACACGCAATAATAAACTTATCCATCACGAGTAGAGGTGACAGGTATAAAAAAGCCAAAACAATTTGAATTTTTACTTAGGCGATGCCAGATGTTTAACCCTCTTATATACACAATATTGATATTTTTTTTCTGCGTTTTATTTATATTCGCATTTACTCTATTTTGCTTTTGTTTTGTTTTCAAAGTGTTAATTTTTGTCGCTCATCAACTTAATAATTAATTTCATTGTTCTATAATACATTGTTTAAATATTTATTATTTACTTTCGCTTTTGTTTTAAATAGACAAACAGTTTAAACAGTGAGTGTCAGTATAACGGAAGCATTAGTTACTTTGATGGATTTTCTGAAGCTTTAATTTAATGCTTAAGGAACGGGAAATACTAACGTACTATTTTTTTGATACTTTTTCATATTCAAAAGTACCGTGGTATTCCAGCTCATTTAACATTTAATGCTAATCTGAAATGCACTGAAAAAAAACTGAATCCATTTGTATGTTAAATTTCAAGAAAAGCTATAATTTTTTTATAGAAACGTGTCGGTATAACAGTTTTTCCTATGGACATTTGCTATGGAATATGCTAAAACTACTTTGAAAAATCGGTAAAATATCACCTTTGGTCAAAACTTTATGAAGAAGACGTAACCACAAAATAAAATGAATTTGAACTCGTTTATTTATTTAAGAAAACTTCGTTTGTTCGTTTATTGTTTGACAACAAATATTTAATTTTAATTTATTTAATGCTGTTTGATCTGGCAAAACTCTTGTAAGAGTAAACAACGTCAAACAAATTTGTGCTAAAACAAGTGGTTACGCTTTTTTGAGTAAATACTTGCCAAGTGTGAGCATACCTTAAGAATGCAGCCAAATTAATTGATTTTAAGCTGCATTAGCAAAGTAAGGCTCAGCTGTTTATAAAGGGGGCTAATTCTGGCAGTCGTTATCGAAATTATTTTCGAATCGAAATTTATTTCGACAGTGCAAAATTTTCTCGGTACTCGAACGAATCGAATCGATTCATTGCTTCAGCGTTGTAAAAAACTTAAATATGTACGTATTACAACACTGAATAAAATAAAAGAAAATGTAAACAAAAAACATATGGTTCTGCAAAAAATAACTCAAGTAAAAGCAAAATTTTTAAAAGAAATTATTTTAAATTAAAAATGGATCCAGTTGTGTTTTTTCACTCATCGTCTTCTAATTCTGACGAGATTGAAAACATTAATGACATAAGGAAACAAATAAGAAACACCTCCGAACCCTTAAGATTGACATACAATGAGTAAGTATAAATAAGTACATACATACATACATACATACATACATACGTATGTATTAATGTATGTATGTGTTTTTCTAGACTCAAAAGACGTTTTAGGCTCACAAAGCAAGCATAGGTAAAATTTATTTTTGATATTTTTGACCTAAAAGTAATAAAATTATTAATATTATAATATTTTTTAAAGTAAGTAACAAATTTTTTACTAACATTTTCTTTTTTTTCTTCTGTTTATTAAAAAAACGTTATTTCGAATGCTTTTTTGCTTACGAGTAAAAACCTGCAAGGTTGCGTTCGAATAATCATTCGTTATCGAATGCCATCATTAGAAATTTCGATAAATTTTATTCGCTATCGAATGAGAGAATCCCAAATGTTAAAAAATTCGAACGTTCGAATGAAAATTTACTCGCATACGAATGTGAGAATTAGCCCCCAGGTGTTTTTGAAACATGCGTTAAATTTGTTGACAGTTGTATCTTACTCATCATTGCCCAGTACACAGAGAAAACTGATACGTTGTGGCTACCGACTTTTTGCATATCGAATGTTTCCGAATTAGAGACATATTTTTATAGTTGTGGCTACATATTAATAGATGGGATGTCTCACATTTGGTTGATGCAATCGAAACTCTTCTCTATCAACCTGTTCTTTGAACTTGGAAACATTACTTAATACGACTACATTCAAATTGCTTAACAAATGAAGAAATTAAATTTTAAATTCGCTATATTGACAAATGTAAAAACATTAAAAGTTCCCACATAGAAACAGGGGGACTTAAAACAACTTTTGTTTAGCACATTTCAAGTTTTCCTGCTGCAAAAAATAAAAGGAACGTAATGAAATTAAATGAAAGTGAAACTGGGCGGGGCTTGAATATTAACTCTTGTATTTCATTAAAAAAAAATTCGCTAACAAATCAGTGTTGTTTATAAATAATTAATTATATTTATTTATTAATATACGTCTGTATCTTAAAATTTATTTTTGTTTTTTTATGAAATAGTTATTATCCTAAGCATGATTCATGGCCTCTCTCAGAACGACTCTTTCATAAAGGTTCCTGAAAAATACACCCAATTATTTTATTGTTACTGTTATAAAGCATTGTTCACAAAAAATTCGGTCGCATAAATGTATTAGTATTCATGTAGCATTAACAATAAAAGCGATTGAATACTTTTGAATCACAAATTTATATAAATTTGTTAATATTTAAGAAAACCAAATAGAATTAAGCTAAAATTAATTTTCTCTTGACATACCTTCAACTCTTTCACTCAGCAAACAATTTCTTGTCCGCACATCAATTTGTGGGACAATTCTTTCTAATGTTTTGTTCTTGCTCGAATAACGATGTCAGAACATTTGTTACCACAACTATGTATGTATGTATATATTTTCATATTCTATATTTAAATCTAATAGACCTTAAATATTTTTCAATGTGTTTAGATAGTTATACCTCACACCACCATAGTGGGAATGTTGGGATGTGGGGATGTTTGTAAAGCCCATAAACTACCTCAAAGTATGTATACAGATCGACTCAGAATCACTTCCTGCAAGTATCCAAACAAATTTCACCACAAATGAGTAAATGAATCTAAATCACATCTACAAATTTTGTGCAGATCGGTACATAATTGATCATAGCTCCTATATAAGGCCCACTTCCGAAAATCATTTTAAAAATTATAACTAAAACGTAAAAATCCAAATAATATTAATAATATGGTACAATTTTATGATAATCGGTCCATAGTCCACTTCCGAAAATCTCTGTAAAGATCATAACTCTCTTAAAAATAACATTGAACACAAATATGTTTGATATATGTATGTATATACAAATCAGTTGCTACAATTTTATGATGATCGGTCCATAATTAGTCGAAACTCCCATATAAGACCCTCTCTGTAATTCATTTGAAACTCCATAAATCTTTTAAAAGTATTTATATCGAGATAAAGTTTAACACATATAATATTTATATTCACAGGCATCATGATACTAAATTTTTTGCATGATCGGTCCATAATAGGTAATATTTCCCATATAGCGCCCATTTCTGAAAAAAAAGTTATATATATGTATACCGGATGTAGGGCATTATATGGTCGGGCTTAAAAGAATATAATTTCTTATATATGTTGTATATTTTAATAGTTTATTATACCCTATAACGGTCGATCCATAATTAGTCAAAGCTTCCATATAAGACCCCCATCGAAAACCACTTTAACATGAATAAATGTTTTAGAATTGTTTACATACTATACATACATATATCGAGATAAAATTTAACACACAAAATATAACAAATGCTGCTATTTGTTTATAATTATGAATATTTTTCTATCTATGAGTGTTTGTTAGTAATGATGTAATGGTGATTCTTTGTTTAAGTTTTGTAATTTGTTTATCATTATTTTACAAAAAAAAAAAAAAAATAATAATTTTTCGTATGCAAGGCACAAAATTCATTAAATTTTATGACAGCATTTGTTTGTTTTATATCTTTATAATAAAACTATAATAATATTTTTTTAAGGTTGAGGTTTTTTCCGTTAAAAAGCCTATAAACAAATCAAAACGTGACATGGTTTTAATGTTTAAATTAATAAACAACAAGAAAAAATCTATTAAATAAAAAAAAATAATATGCTCTTTGTAGTTATTTACAGGCACAATTTCTTTGAGTGTACTCGTACTTTGTGTACATGCTGCTTTTAATAAGATTTGTTTTAATTATGGCGCTTTGTTTAATTTGAACAAAAAACGCATTTAAATCGTTTTATGTAAATTAAATTATAAATACAAAAGCAAAAAACAGTCATTCAATAAAGATTAAGAAATACATACATATGTATGTCCGAGTATATGGCAAACAAGTACATATTGAAAATAATTATTGGCGAATTAAAAGTGAAACATGTCTGTGGTAAACAGGAATATTAAAATTATTTATAGGAAATAAATAGTAATTAATTTCAAGACAGGCAAAAAACAGTAAAGTAAAATTTATGAAATTTATAAAATGTTATAGTACTCAAATGTTTCCAGAATTCTAAAGGTTGTCATTAAGTTTGCAACCATTTATTTCACATACGAGTATGTACATATACACATACATACATATACATATATGTACATATATACATATGTATATCTCCGGGCCTTACAAGAATAATAACAAGTTCGAGTGCTATATTCAGCTGTGCCGAATCTTAAATACCCTCCACCTAAACGTATCTACTAAGGAATAGAAAAACTACACTGGAATATTCTAGTCCTATATTCTTATTCTGTATTTTTTATTCAGTCTTAGTGCAAATTTTATTATTTTTTTTATATATTGTTTGAAATACAATTTTACGACCAACATAATTTATGTTAAATATTTTGAAATTTTATCTAATTTCGACCATTTGTAATTGATGTAATTACCGATACTTACTGTAATTTACAGAGTTTGTTTGATTTTCATAATAATCTTGATTGTATTTTAAAACTTTATAAAATTAAAAAAAATTTTTCCATTTTCACAACAACTTAAGAAACAGAGTATAAAAAAGGATAAGATGTAAGATGAGGCTTTTTTATTTAAATTTGATCTCAATAACATTATTTGCAAAAGATTTATGGGTGGCATAGAAGAAATGGACCAATTATGGACTGATAGCTTCCAAATCCAGTATCCACTAATGTGATTTCTATGTATTTTAGGATTATATTGGTTGAATTTCATCTCAATAGCGTTATTTACAAGAGTTGTATAGTTGGTTGTTATTCTAGGAAGTGGACTTAATTCAAGAGCTATTATTTACTGACAGCTACAAAATCCAGTAGCTTAATTGCCGTATACCCGATACTACTATAATTTCTGGATTAAAATTTCTGATACATATAAAAGTTGGTTCGATATCGATATTTAATAGACATTTTTGTGGGTTTAGTTGTTTTTTGGAAATGGTTCTTATATGGCAGCTATGACAAATTCTTGGCCGATCTTTCTAAATTTTGGAACAGTTATTTTCATGCATATGAGGATATTTCACGTCGAATTTCAACATAATAACGGTATATTTAAGATATATATTATATGGACCGATGTTCTCAAAATCTAGCAGTTTGATTTAGGCATGTATGTAAATGATCCGTGTAAAATTTTGGATTGGTACCCTTATTTATAAGTGATTTATGTGTATTTAAGTGATTTTCAAAAGAGGACATACGGTTAAAATTAGACCGAAATTAACAAAATTTCATGGGATGATTTTTGTATAAAATGATCTGTACAAAGTTTTAAGTCGGTACCGATATTTATAGAATATATATAGAAATAAATGTCTTTTTCAGATGTGGTCCTTGTATGGAAGCTATGACTAATTCTGGGCCGACCACCATAAAATTTAGTACAACAATTTATTTGCCTATAAAGATTATTCATGTCAAATTTTAGCCGTTTAACATTATTTGTATCTGTTTTAAACGTATTTAAGTGAATTTTGGAACACCGAAGTAAAACAAATTTCGTTTTGCGATTTCTTTTAGCATAAAACTTATTTTTGCTGAATTTTGTCTTGATATTCCAATTTTATAGGCATTTATGTATAATTAAGCTATAATTCGGGAAGCTTTTGTATGGGGGCTATGAGAAATCATGGACCGATTCTTACTATTTTCCGCACACTTTCTTCTTTTATCATACAAACAACGTATACAAAATTTCATGGTATTATCTGCAATATGTTTCAAAATATTGCAATAAAATGGCCAAAAAAAATATCAAATTTTTATGGAGATTGTCTCACATATTCGTCCATAACTCTGGTTGGCCTAAACCGATTTTGTTGTTTTTCAATACCAAAGTTACCCGCAAAATAAGAAAAACTTCTCTGGAAATTTCGTTTAGTTGAGTTGTATAGTTTGGACGTGAGATTGTTTTACACAGACGGACATACAGACGGACATGGCTAAATCGACTTAGAATTTCATAAGGAGCAAGAAAATATATACTTTGTTGGGTCTCAGATGAATATGAAAAAAGTTTCACACGGAATGACAAACGTAATATACTGTTGCCCTGCAGTTAATTTTAAAACGCACCTTGTGTTGAAGTGGTTAAATTTAAATGAGGCGTAAAGATAAATGTCTGCGATTGGCATTAGAAATTAAACATTTACATAATATAGTTTCTAATAATAGAAAAAGGTAAATATTTGTTTTTAAGCTTCATTCTTTACTACTCCAAATTAGCATATTATTACTCAAGTCATTTTGAAATTTTTGTATTCATTCAAAACATTTTTCAAAACTTAGTCCAAATAAATAAAAGAATTAACAAAGCTATACAGTTTCTACATCATATGGTCATTAATCAATTTGACAATATCACGACTTTTGGTCGTTTTTTTAACCAACCATTAATTTAATTTATTAGTTAAAAACGCAAAATAAAATAACAATTTTAAAAATAAACACAAACTTTTAAATTGCCTATAAAATTAATGTTTTGAACATCTTTTATTGACACACGTGCGAACAATTTGTACAGAAACAGAAACTAAAAATCAAAACACAAAATTAGAGTTAAAAAAAAAACTCAAACACATTTCCGCATCAAGATCTAAACGTCAGATGTATTGCAGAAACAAATTCGTTCAAACTCACAACACGTATAGAAAAAAGAAATATGATAATTCTCGTATTCTATTTCTCAAAAAACGGTGAGTTAAATATATGATATTTACAGATTGATCATGGACAATGAAGATTGCTGATGACGCCTTTGGCAGGGTAGAAAATGCATTCCAATTTGCCAATTGTTCCAGTACTTTACAATAGTATTCTTGATTATTCGAACTATTAGCCAGAATAAAAAACTTTTCTCTTAAAAGATAAATATTAGTTCAATTCCTTCTCTAGTTAACAAATTTATTCATGTTCGATGTTTATGTTCATATAGTTTTAATTGTAATTTAAAAATGCTGATTTTTTGTGTGAAAATGACATTTGATGTCAGATAGAATTTTGCGTACAAATATTGTAACAACGTTGTTGGAACAAGAACATAACATCGATAGGAGTTGTCCACACGGGCAAAAAATTGCTACATAGCTGAATACACGTATTAATGTCTACTCAAGGCGGGAGAAAGAAAATCATTATAACAGCCATTAATATGTAGGGCATTTGTTAGAAGCATATATGTACATATGCTAATTGTTTTATGTTTTATTATATATTCTTTTTAATAACCTTTTAATTACCAACTGGTTTAGCTATATTTCTGCACCATTAAAAGATCTACATAAATGAATATGTTATTGGTAGCTGTTAGAGTAGCCCGTATTATAATTGAGAACATATGATCATCTACATAATTACAAGTATTTTAACTGCTAATTCTGTTAATGAGGCTTGATTAATGTTTAACTGTCAGTGCGGCTGACAAGTTGTTTTTTGAAAGAAATCAAATTTTAAAGTCATACGCTGGCCAAATACATAAATACGTATTTATGTATTTATGTATGTATGTATGTATATAAAATTTATAATTTGGCACACGTTTTTTTGTGCCAAATTAAATGGGTATATGATATAGTAGAAGTTTGTACACTACACTACAATATACAGTGCGGCGAATCAATATCTTACATATCTTTTCATATTGGTTGGAAAGAAATAGTTATAAAATCAAGTCATTGAATCATTGAAAATAATCAGAGTGAAATTTACGTTAAATCTTGAAGTTTTTATGCTTTATTAACGAATGTCCTTTTATTTCTCACTTACCATGTAAATTTCACATTGTACTCACATTGAATAATTGCTTATGGATGCTTTAATAAGTTGATAACAGTGCCACTAGGCATATACCATTTAAAAGTGAACTAAGAATTGTATTCGGACCACACGTTTCTTCCAAACCTACATGTTATTCATATACGTCAAATATTGCGTCTATCTACAAAGTGTCAGTTTGGATCTAATACTCATCTCAAAGTCATTGACAAGAGTGCGAGAATTTATGACTCTTAAGTTTCGCTAGATCCATTGAAGGTGCTTAAAGGTCATAAAAAATGGTTTTGCGGTCAAGCGGTGACTAATATAATATTCATATATGTATAATATAATTGAAAAGTAATCGAAAGGCTTTAAAGGACTGATTAAACAAATTTTAAATTATGAATATGTAATTTAGACTAACCTCTCCCCAATTTGAAAGGTTTAGTGGGTAAAAAAAGAAAAAACGGGTAAATTTGATAAGCATATAACTAGTAGTGACTACACTAATATGAGACCGTTAAACGATTAAGGGGATTTGGATGATATGGTTATGATGATTGAAAATGTAGTGGATAATTTGTTCTCTTTGCGTTTTGTAGGAACGTTAAAATCCCTATGGATTATTTATTCTTATTACACAGGTTTCTTTATAACTTTTCTAGATTAGAAGATTATTCAAAATAAAGAGCCCATGTTAGACGGCGGTCGAGATAGATATCTTGCATGATTCTGTTCTATAAGTCTGATATTATTAATCGGAATTATTTATTCAAATTATGACCAGGTATAACTCTATTAGTGTTCAGAGTAACAGCTTTGCTACTTGAAATAAAAAAAAAACTTTCATACAGCGCAAAATTCTTAGGTGTTATCCTTGACAACAGGTTATCATGTAAGCCAAACATATTAGCAAGAACACCAAAGGCCACGTCGACTTTGTGTGGCTGCAACAAGGCTATAGGTAGGACTTGGGGTTTTAAAACTCGATGCATAAATTGGCTCTTTGAAGCGGTTATAAAACCGATATTATTTTACGGGGTCCCGGTCTGGTTTAAAGCAGTAGAAAAAACCTCGGACTGTTTACTCTTTGATAGGATAATAAGGAGGACTGTGATAATGATAACAGGAGCATTATGTGAACTGGATATCAAGTGACTTAATGGATAGGAAACTAGCTCTAAATACTGCCACAAGGCAATAGGCGCTTGGAAGTATGAACATTATGGACAGGCAAGCATCATCGAAGACGTACGTTTTCTTCCCGAACATATTGATTATTGCACTCCTAGACCTTTCTTCTCGATAAGCTTCGGTTACTCTATTTCGAATAACATGGAATAAATAGAAGGTCTACGAGCTTATCTGTATATACGGATGGTTCCAAAAAAAAGGGGAGAGAGTTCGAGAGCGGTGTCTATATTCAAGAATTTGGAATTAGGATGGTGTTTACAATTCCAAATAAATTCAGTACCCTACAATCCGAGATATCGGCTATAAAAATAGCATCTAACTGGATCAGTTATAACAGGTAGTGATATTCGTATACATATATACTGATAGCCAGGCTGTAATAAAGTCTCTAACTGGTGTATAGACTAGATCGACCTTGATCCAGGAATGCCGCACATCCTTAAATAGGATGGTGAGACATTCGATAGTTTCACTCATTATATTAGTAATTTTTACTATGAGTTTGCCCAAACCAGGTGGGCAAATGAACGCACCTGTGCAATCACAACGATCACAATTAAGTGACTTGGTGTCAGTGGTCACAGGACACTGTAAATTCGGCAACCATGCTAAAAGATTAAGCCTATCCTACAATGATTTTTGTAGAAGTTGCAAAGATGAAGAAGAGGAGGAAACAATCTCTCATTTTCTTTGTCACTGCACAACCTGGTACAACCATACTTTAATAATCTATCTAAGATATCAGGCTTGAAATTGAAACGTATAAACGGCTTCATTAGGAATATTAATTGGCTATCGTGATCTGACACTAAATCCTTTCTCATAGTGGAACTATCGTATCGACATAAGGTCGTTGATCGGCTCGAAATGTTTACTCCACCTTTTACTATTGAAACCTTTTAGACCCGACACTTTCTTCTTTTCCTTGTCTATATTCTCACTATCAGTCCCTATCAACATCTATCCCCTTTCTTCTATCCCATTTCTTTTCAGAAGTTGCAATATTAGGATTGCTTGTGTTATGATAACCAGTTAAATTCAAATCGTACTTCAATAGACAGCTAAGGGAAATTTCTACTCTCGAATTGGGTGTGCTAATGTTGAATTGGATATCAGATTGGATTGTATCTGTTATCATGGGATATTGACGTATTGGTAAATATCCATTGCGATAATATACGTTCGTACTTCAATAATGTTCTTTGTTGACAATTAATTTCTGAATTTATTTTGGCAGTTTAATTTGTTTCTTTCTACATAAATATTTATGGATAGATAATTGTATTTATTATATGTAGGTACATATGTACATATGTTCGTACTTAGTTTTGTCATTTATAAGTAAACAATTAAGTGTATTTTGTTGTAACAAATTAACAAATACATACATATTTTCTTTATTTAACAAGTCGCAGAGTTACAAACATGTAATAAGATACAAAACAAGACACGTATGTACGTGTGCCATAAGACCATTTGTGAATAAACATGAACAAACAAAACACATCGCGTCACATCACATCAGCACAGCCCATCCCGGCACAGTGCTGCGACCGACTACAATTGTTTCTGTTGTTTTTTTACATTTGGTGTTCAACAGGCGGTCTATTGTGTCAGTACAAAGTTCTTCCATATAAAATAAGTTGTTTCTTTCATATTTGGTTAAAAATTTATGTTTGTTTTAATTTTACTTTTTGTTTAAACCGATTATTTGTTTGTCTTTGTTTTTAGTAATAATATGGAATTAAAATTGTTTTTGGTAAGACAAAAAAAAAATCGGCAGCACAATAGGAAATCAAGTCGTAGAGAATGGCATTGAGATAGAAATTTTCTCTTGATTCGTTCAATTGTGAAAATAAGTGGGAAGGAAGCAATAAGCGTTTTATTTTATACTTTGCAAGTGTAGTTGTAAAGGTAAGGAATTGTTAAAGTTTGTATTAAAAGAGAAATTTGCAATTTAATTTATATAAAGACTGTGTAAATGCTTAATACTCAATTTGTTTATCATATTATGCTTCGGTTCATCGATTAATTTGCCTTCTTCGGCGTCTGATCATCAACAGATCTAGACCTCTTAAGAACCTAATATTGGTGGTGCTTAATAGAAGTAGATTTCCCTGCCTTCGATGACAGTTCTTTGAGCGTTTTTTGTCTATTTGAGACTTGAGTGTTCTGCCAGACAAGTCACCACCAGCAACCCCAGCATCAGAACAGTTTGTATCTTCACAAGTAACATTTACGACTATTCCCCGGTGATAATATTCCAGAATTTCGTGACATTCAGCCAGTGCTAGAATTAAATTTAGCCATGAAGAACGTAGGATCATTACGTGACATACTATTTAGATTTGCCGGATATATGTATATTTGGGCCTCTTTCGTGGAATAACACCAAACAATTCTTTTACTAAAATTGACAAAATACATTTGGCATATTCTGAGAACTTGATGTGAGCAGATGATAGCAAATGCTCTCATAAGAGATTGATCAATCTCAGTCTCTAAGTGGCACTGAATTCCATAAAGCAAGGCCATAAGTTTAAAACATTGTGGATTGATCAGTGTTTGAGCTTTAATGTAGAATTAGCCGAACGTCTACGTCCCGTACTGTACTGTAACGAAACGCTGATCCCGTTTTGTTATTTGGAATCAATGTAAATGCTTACCGAATATTAATATCACGTTGACGGAACGTCTCAACCTAATAAAATAGAAATTCCTTACGTTCTTACGTGACATTTGTACAGCAGTGGTGGGTTGTTTGTATGTTAAATTGTATTGGGGTAAATTCGCACTATTTTTTGGTACTTTCTTTTAATAATAATGTTTGGGGAAATTGAACAACACGTTTTATATAATAAACATCTGCATACACATATGAATATGTTTATATGTATATAATAAAAAAACAATCACATAATATCAATCCAACCATAAATAAAAATTCCGCGAGAGTTTTTTCCCTTTTCCCATTTTTCCTATTCAAATTCAATATTAAAAAATAAAAAGGGAAACAACTCCCGCGGAATTTTTATTCATGATTGGGCTGTATTATTATAAAGATAACAAATTTAATGCATACATACACATAACTATTATTATTAAATTATTAAATTAAATAACTATCAAAGTGCTAGATTATGTATGTAAATGCGCACACACACACAATTTTACTCCTATTAAAGCCATTTTGGTACTTTTTCAAGCAAGCATGTACGGAAAGAAACTTTACAATGACAATCACTGTTTCGAACAGCTGACTGTTTATTTATTGTATGTTTTGTTTTTATTTTCTTGGACATATTTAGTAATTGTAAAAACATTAACCCCCTTATTCAAAAACGATTATTGAATTTAACAAACGTTTATTAAGACAGATTTGCATATAAAAGTTTGCTTAATAAACGTTTGTTAAATTTAATAATCGTTTTTGAATAAGGGGTTAAATCAGTAAATAAATCCTCCGAATCCATTATAATCGAGAATAATTGAGTTTTAAAATATATAATTTAAACTGATGTAAAAAACAAACAATTAGATACAAAATACAATATGGTTGTACCATGCAGTGCTGCCAGTATTTTTTTAGAGCTTATCCCCAATTTTGGGTTTGTCATCCCCAAAAATCCGCAAACTGATTTTTTGATTTAATTTTTTTTTTTGTAAAATTTTTATTTTATTTAAAAAATAACATATTTATTTAACAAATTTCATTTTTATCGATAGCTATATTAATATTCAAACTAATTCGATTTGTAATTATAAATCTTGTAAAGAAAAAATTACACATAATTTAATATATAGAAGTATAAAAAATTATTTACCAGACTTTAGCATTTCCAAAACTTCAGAATAAAAATCTTCTGATTCATCAGCCTTAGAAATGATGTTGTACATATTGCTTGTATTAAAAAGCTTTAGCATTTCAGCAGATGGATTAAATTTCTCACATAAAATTGAATTATTTTTAAAGTATGTGTTTATTCTGAGAAATACTTCCAATAATTCATATTGCATTTTGTTACGTATTTTTGTTTTGGTAGTATTCATTATTGAAAAAACGCGTTCAACTCAAGCGTTACACTTTAAAAATATACTCGTATATGTACATTTCAAACCTTTTGCCGAATCTTCGCGTTCCCAAGAAACATTATGATTTTTTTTAATAAAATTAGTATTTGCAGCCATTTTAAACAGTAAAAAATATATTTTTTTTAAATATTTACATACTTCTTCTTTATTAGAAACCATCCACTATAAATAATAACACACATTTTTAGACTTGCCAGTTATAAATAAAATCCCCTAAAATTGATGTTATCCCCAACAAATCCCCGGATCCCCAAGAGGAAATTTTTATCCCAAATCACGAAAAAAAATCCTCAATTTGGGGATAAATCCCCTAAACTGACAACGCTGGTACCATGTGTTGTTTAAATTTTTTTGTTTGTCGTACGGCACGTTTTCAAATGTTCTATAATCGCACAAACGTGCTTACAGTACGGTACGTTACAGTAGGGAGACGTGGACGTTCGGCTAATTCTACCTTTAGGAATAAATGGAATAAAACGTTTTATATTTCAAACATACATACATACATATGTATGTATGTATTGTAAACTAACAACTAACAATGTTTTTGATTTTCTTAAAATCTCTAGTATCGTTTGTACTTAGTTTTGTGGTGAATTCAAATTGCATAGAGACTTGCAATTTTTTTTTTGTTTTTAATTTTGTTTTCAAGCTATAAAAGTGCAAAGTAATTTAATATATTTTCAAAAGAAATTGTAAACCAAACTTGGCCTTAAATGTAATGTAGGCGCAATTTTGTAGAAACAATTTTCTTTTCCATTAGTTAAGCAATTTGTTTCTCAGTTTAGCGAAAATGTTGAAAAACAATATGAATATTAAAATTATCATTTACTCGTATTTAAAATTACAAACAGTTAATGGAAACTAGAAGAAGTTTTATTTGTATTATTTCATTAATTTACAAATTTAAGTTTAATTAAATTTTAGTAAAGATTTGTAATATATTGATTTTGTTTTTGTTTTTACATTTCTTTTCCTTGCAGTGTTCGGTTCGTGTGTATAACATGGATGATCTGGAATTAGATCAAGTAACCCAGGTGATCGGTTATCATCCCCGGTTTCTAGATCATTTTCTAAGGACTCAAAATTTTATTATGAATGGCGATGGTCCACTGCCATATGATTATCGCTACTATTTGGCCATAATTGTAAGTATTATCATATTAATTTTATATTGATTAAATATTTAGCATTTAAATTTAAGAAAGGTTTGAAAGTATTGAAATAAATATGTATGTATGTGATTTCTAGTTCTGAAGGTTTTAAAAGTAAATATAATTTATTGGAACCGTTTGTAGTGGACTCTGTCCACATTTTCGGATACTGTAATTTCGATTTACTTTGATCTTTCTGGGATCCCACCTTAGCTGTCTCGCAGATTATTTTATGCAGTGCCTTTTATGTTTGTTTTCAAAGCTACATAAAAAGAACTAACTAACAGGAACTTAAAAAAGAAATTGTTGTCATTTGAAAGAAAAAATATTATAGTCTACAGGTAAGGTCACACTTGGCAAATATTTGCGGAAAAAGACGTAACCACTAAATAAAATATATTTGGACTCGTTTATGTAATTTCTTATTTAGGCCAAAGTACAACAAATATTTAGTTTTAATTTATTTGATGCTTGTGCTAAAACAAGTGGTTACGCTTTTTTTGAGTAAATATTTGCCAAATGTGACCGTACCTTAAACTTAAGTCCCCTTATTCAAAAACGATTATTAAATTTAACAAACGTTTATTAAGCAAATTTTTATATGCAAATCTGTCTTAATAAACGTTTATTAAATTTAATAATCCTTTTTGAATAAAGGCGAAGGTGTCTTTTTAAATGGAATCCTTATTCTAGATATTTCTCTACTTCGTTGCGTAGCAAACAAACAAATGATATACATACATATGTAAAATGTACATGTACTCATTTTGTCACGTCACAACTTATTTTATGCAGTCAATTTCTATTGTACCGATTCTCCTTTTTTCTACTTCTTCTTGTATCAATATGCTCTGTTAAATTTTGAATCCGATTTTGTAACTTTAAGTATCAATTTAAAATAGTTCAAATGGGTCCGCGTACAACAAGAGAAGAGCGAGAATTGATTTTAATCCATTTAAAAAATGGTCACACACAGCGAAAATATTAAACCTTCCACAGCCCAGAAAATCATTGAGCGCTTCATCCATTAAAATCTGGTTCATAAAGAAAGAAAGAAAGGCACCAAAAACAATTTTCAATGAGCATAATGAGCGAGACGTTTTAAGAAAAATAAAGGCAAATCTAATCAGCTGCACAACTTGCCTTCAAAGTTGAAGCTGACCTGGGCAAACAATGTTGTGCTGAAACTGTTCGTCGTGTCTTGTGCCAACATGATTTTCATTGTCGAGTTGCACGCAAGAAACCGTTTATAAACCTGCAAAACAGGCTAAATTTCGCAAAAAAAAAAAAAACATGTTGTAAAGTCTAAATTGTATTTATTGTCAGTTTGTACGGGTTGTGTTTTGGTCAGAGCTCACCAGCCGATTTAACTGAGCGGCAAAACGCCCTTATTTGAGAAATAAAACAAAAACAAGTTAATATGTCTGCATTTGGATTATCCCTGATTTTATTTAAAATTATACATACAATGATGTGTACAATTATAGCACGCACACTACAATGTTTTCGAGGATTATGTATTTTGCAATTCGGTCTTTTTCGTCAATAAATCTAAGTTTACCGGCCACCAAATACAGAAGTCAACAATGAAAACCTGGTGGCAATGACAAGGTTTGAGCCTGTATGTCAGCTGCTGGTTGAAACAACCAGAAACACCAATCAGATTTTCGATTTTACCAGGATAAGGATCCAAAGGCCAAATCGGATATTTTGTAAAAGTGGCCATTATTTGTTAACACCCCCGCCACAGTCGCCAGCCCTTATTTTTATTGAAAATGTATGATCAATTTTAGGAATCAGCATAAGGAAAGACAAAATTTCTAACAAAAATTATTAAAAAAAAGCGCTACTGACAGAGTGGCAGAATATTTCACCGAGTCCAAAAACTAGACGCATCTTTGCCAAATTGCCAGTTTTAATTTTAGGTTTTCGTGCCTGCATAAAATAAGTTTTAATATACTCGTATTCAAATGTATAATTCGTGCATTCTCGTGTTTTATTTCTTTAAACTTTCAATCCAATCACTTTCATATTACAACTCATTTTGTGAGATTATTTATGAGATAGTAGAGCAGGATTGCTTGAATCGGAGGAATCTGAGGCAATGAATAAAAAATATAAATTGGGTTAATTTTAATGTTAAAATTGTTTCGAATCGGAAGCACCTGTTTTTGTGAGCTTAAGAATTTCTAGTTACAAAAACACATTTTTAAGTATTCAAATAATAACAAAAGTAAAACATTTCCCAACACCATACGAGTCATTTCGCCAATCACTCTCCCTTATTATGGTGATGTAATGATGGATATACGATAATAATTTATTATAAACAAAGCCATTCATTCCATTCAGTATATTTACATTACATACCCTGCCTCGAAATGAAAAAAAATTAATGCTCGTGTTGTAATAAACTGAGGTCTTTGTTTACAATTCATTTGTTTATTTAATATTTTGTTCGTTTAAGTATTTAAATGCAATTTTTATTTATTTTCACTGCATATTGCATTCGCATCTCTCTACTCGTACTACTAATTGAAGACGTTGGTTGTTTAAGGTTATCATCATCGTCATCATCATCGTTGACATCGTCATTAAGATCATTATAAAAACAATGAACTGACCAAATTGATGACGCCTTAATTATTTACCTACAAATCACTAACTGGCATACTTTATCCATATACATACATACATACATACATACATACATACATGCACACTTATGTTATAAATGTAGTTGTAAGTTTGTTAGTACCTTTTCTATGTGTTGTTCTAAGTCAACAAAATATCTGTTGGACCTTCATGCAATTGTAAAAATATGTACGAGAATTTTATGCATATGAGGATATCTCACGTCGAATTTCAAATAATAATTAATATGGGCTGCCAGATAAATTTCGGAAAAAATCGTCAAAATCCCGATAAAAAAAGAAAAAAATCGTTATTTCAAATTTTAAAAATCGTCAAAAAAATCGGGAATATAAAAAGTCACTATATCTAATAGTATTTTGAAATTTGTATTTAAACGAAAACATAAAATTTAAAATTAATTAATTTTAAATTTTGTTATTGTTTCCCTGAAGATGCTACATTGTGTAGCGAAATCTCGAAAAAAAAAATTGTTTAATTAATAAAAAGGTCGAACAATCAGTTAAATAATCATAAAAATTCAAGTTTATATAGTGTCTAGTACTCGTGCAATACATATCAAAATACATAAATTTTAACTTTCTAAATAAGAAATCTCAAAAAATATAATGTTAAACACAATTTGTGTAATATTTTTATAATATCTTAGTTCTCTTTCACACTCTTCAATTCTGGCTCGTCAAAGCAAGTATTTTTAATGAGAAGGGAAAAGAGAACAAAAGGGTTATAAATTTGACGGTACTAGTCAATTTTGTTTTTTTTCACGCATGTTGATTTGCATCAAAAAGTACGAAAATTTAAGTGACGTGTGTGAATTAAATGGCAAGTTCAAAAGAGAAAAAGTATTTTATAAATAAATATCTGAATTTAGCATATTTTATTCAGAGTAAATTACAATGTCAAAAATATAGAATCCAATTCATCCATCTTATACAGGTACTTATTTTCAAAGAATTTCGTATTTTTGCTATTTAAATTTATTTGGCTGAATATTCTTTCGACGTTCTGTTAAAATAGAATAAGTTTTTGTAGAATTTTCACATTGAAATTCAGAAATTGTTTCCTCTAAAAACGGAATTCAGCATTTAAAATTGCTTTTTATGTTTACAGATAATATTGTTTGGAATTATTATACTTAAACTTAACAATTGTTAACAAGAAAATATCACTATTACTTAGTTTTGTTTTTGAAATACTCGTATGTCATGTTCTTCTTAATCACCCATATCGTGAATAAAAATTCCACATGAAATTTTTCCCCTTTTATTTTTTTAACATTGAATTTTAATAGGAAAAATGTGAAAAGGGAACAAATTTCATGTGGAATTTTTATTCACGATAGGGGTGAATATTTATGATATTAATTGAGAAAAATAGTTGTTGTCTCCAAAAAAGAGAGAATTTGGTAACAAAAACATTAATAAAACAAACAAATGCTAAAAAATTTTAATAATTCAGAAAATCGTAAATTTCAATGAAAAAATCGTCAAATCGTCACTTTGCTATTTTTGTTAAAAAAAAAATCGTCAAAAAGATGACAAATCGTCAAATCTGGCAGCTATGGGTCTATGGTCAAACATGGACCGAACTAAACAAAATTTCGTTTTGCGATTTCTTTTTACATGAAACTTTTTTTTTTTTTTGCAAAATTTTTTATTAGTACTACATATTCCAGTTGTATAGATATTTATGTATCGTTGGGCCATATTTCAGGAAGGTTGAATTTATATGGTGGCTATGAGAAAATTAAAATTCTTGAAACGGTTAGATTCAGCGACGAAAAAAAAATAATAATATGTATGATCCTGATGGTCACCACAACAAACATTGGCGTGATACAAGACGCCCACATGAGACGTGTTATAAGCGAAACCACGGTGGGGGATCTGGTATAGGTTGCATTTGGAGCTCGAGGAAAGTCCCGAATATGTAGAGGGCCAAGCAAAATGAATGTTGAAATATATATATCTTCTAGATCTTATAGAGAATAATTTAATAGAATTACCAGCTGAGTTTTATGGTGACAATTAAAGAATTTTTTAACACCTATAGTATAAAAGAATTAGAGTGACAGCCGTAAGTCTCGATCGCAATCTAATAGAAGACCTTTGGGGAATTCTCTCTGCCAAAGTGTTTGCAAAACAATATACAACTTTAAAAGTTTTAAAAAATATCCAATACTGACAGAGTGGGATAAAATTGATATAACAACCCTAAAAAACTTGGCGAGATCGATGCCTCGTAGGCTGCAACAAGTTTTAATACAAAATGGGAAATTTGTTTTTTAAATAATAATTCACTACAAAACATTGCACATACGAGTATAATTATTTGTCATAGGTATAATGAGGGTATACCTATGATAAATAATTATATATATACACCACTTACTTTTGGAGAAATAAAAAATAACTTTTATTAATATTTCAACAAAATTTCTTTCGGTGTGGTAAGTAAATGAACACAGATTTTTTTATTTAATATATGAAATGTAATCTATTAAAACAAGTCAACAATTGTTATGGAGAAAATCAGAAAAAACTATAATTTAATGAACTTGAGCCTGACAAAAGAAATACCAAAAATTTAAGAAATTAACAGTTCAACTAAAAATAATAATTGTTCTAAAAATAGCTATGGGCATCAGCTTCTAATGTTTGTATTTCTACTCAAAAGTGGTACACATAAAAATGTCGACGAAAGTGGACAAAAAACATAATAAACAAATGTATTCAAGTTTACAAGACAAAAAATCTTGACATGAATACGAACTGAAGAAAAGGAGGCAACATATGAATAGAAATTGAAAAATGATAATTACAGCAAATTTCGAACCACCAGGTAACACTGGTTGAAAGATTGATGTTTGTTTGTTGGCTAACGGGCACCGCAGTGGTGCAGAGGGTTTGAACGCAAAGAATTCTGATGAGAGAATGTGGTTGTTCTCGAAACATGTAAATTCAACCCAGGTTCGAATCCCAGCCAAGAAAAATTATCAAAATAAAAATTTTTTTCAAGTTGTAAAACAATTCCTACCTTCAGTAAAAATAATTTTATGAAAATTACATTTAATGAACTTGAGCCTGACAAAAAAAATACCAAAAACTATAATTTATATTTGTAAAATTTGAAATAAAAATTATATTGTTACATTAAAAAAATTTAGCACTTTTTTTTTCTTCTGTAGAACTTTTTAGCAGTTAGTTTTTCAAGTTTTAGCATATTTTGAAATTCATTTTCTGGCAACACTAATGGTATAATAAAAATCTTTTCACTGCATACAAATTCATTTCTAGAATTCTGGCATGAACGGCCGTGTAATAATTTTAATGATTTTGAAATGAAGAAAGAAATTACTGCCGGCTTTAAAATATGTTAAGGAATTAATATTTGCTTTCTTATTAAAAAGAACGTATTAATGTTAATAAATCTTTTTGTGAAATTTGTCGTTATAAACTTTATTACCTAGTCATGAGTTAAAATGCTAATACATATGAGAATTATGTATATTGTCTGTATAATACGTTATAATTACTGTCTAACGAATAAATATACATGCATATGTATATCAGATAATACTACAGTCTTCACTTAACTACTTCTAAGTAATGCAGTAAAGTAATAATGGAATGTAGTGACTAATGCAAAGTATTTCAATAAGTAATAGGCTGCCGTTACCAAGTTATTGTTGGGATTATTTTAAAAATTTTATTTTAAGGGAATTTTGAATCGGTAACGTTTAAAATAATTAATGTCTAATGATATCAGTTGACCATAAATTCTAATTATCTTAAACTTTTATAATGTTTTCTCAATTAAAAACTTACAGTCTTATTCAGAAAAAATTAAAGTAGACTTCAAATGTACTTTAAGAAAATTTTGTATGAAAATTTTGTCTAAAAGCCCACTTCAAACCTACTTTATTTTAAATGAATACGGCAGTTAAACTTTAAAAATTCTCTTGAAAATAAAAAAAAAAACTCGAAACCTTTTGTTTACAAAATTATGCCAATATTTCAGTTCATAGAGTAGCATCACTTGAGTGGTATTCCTACAAAAGAAGTTTATCGCGAGAATCTAAAGTATGTAATTAGAAACAAGTATAGCTCTGTGACATGTTTCGTTCTATAATTCATCATAATTTTTATTTTCAAACAAAAACTTTGCTTCATTAGCGAACAATTGAACATAATGCAGTTGTTCATTTAAGTATACGAGTATAAAATAAATAACATACGTGCCTTGAATTTGTTTAAAGGCTTTTAGGAAAGTAAACAGCAAATCAAGAAAAATTAATAATTGTATATTTTATATTTTATTATCATAAAATGTAAACAATTTTGTTTTTAAATTGTATAGTGTGATGATTATTTAGTCCCCACCCCAGAAAATGTTGAACAATACGAGTACGAAAACAAGCCTTGATTTGTCTGCTTATTTTGTTATACAGCAATCTACGTCATTTACACTCAAAATAAAATGGACAATAATAATAAGAACAGATGTTTAAGTAGTTATTTGGAAACTGAACAAAATTCCTTCCTATTTCTATATATATTTTTTTTTATTGCAAAATATTTCCATCACTACATACGATATCTGCTGGACGCTGCACTACTCCCTAAAAGTACGAAAAATATCAACAAACCGTTAAATATTCCAAAGGCTTCTCTGAAAAAACTTTTCCTATGGAAAAACTCATATCATATCGGAATAAAACTATATTAATATTTTATAGCGTACGTTTTGTACATATGTATGTATGTATATTAAATAAAGTACATGATCATATCCACAATACTCGTAAATATTTAACTAAATATTTTTTTCTGCCAACAGAGAATAATTTAAAAATTTGCAATGCAAATATGTATTTATACATATAAATATTTTTATTGTTTGGTTTTTTGTCTGAATGAGATTTGAAAAAATAAATAAATAATAAAATCTAGCAGCTGCAACGAAAATATTTACCAAAAGAAATAAAAACAAGTAAGAGTGCTATATTCGGCCACGCCGATTCTTATATACCCTTCCTTTGTTGTGGATGCATATTATATTGTTACGTTTTTACCTTTTAAAAACGGTGGTTTATTTCCTTTAAATAAACCGGATTCTTTTTACTTGCAAAATAAAAGCGTCAAGTAGTTTGAAGAAAATATAACCAGTCTCTATTTATTTAAATGTACACAAACCCAATTAAACAAAAATAACACACTGTCTTTTTACACACTTATATTATGGTTTAAGAACACACTTAAACACTTTGTTTGATCAGCTGTTTATGAAATTATTCGTAACAATATTAATACACCTAGTTTTTTTGATGAAATTTTCAGAGGTTGTCTCGGATTTTTGCTCATATCTCCGTTATTTATGGACTGATTTTGCTGATTTTAAATAGCAAACTTCTCGAAAGCATGTCTAACAGAATTATTGAAGATTTGGATCCCGAAGATTTCTGGGGACTTCAGAAAATTGATTTCAACAGACAGACAGATGGACATGGCTTAATAGTCTCCGCTATCTATAAGGATCCAGAATATTTATACTTTATAGGCTCGGAAAATTATATTGTGGAAATTACAAACGGAATGACAAACTTATATATACCCTTCTCATGAAGGAGAAAGGTATAAAAAAAACTAGTTAAAATAAACAATAATTGACCGTGTATTGTTTGTGAAAATAAATTTTATGCCTTATAAACAACTATAGCAAATATTTATGTAGGTTTGACTTACTAATAACAGGCTTAAAAATATTCAATGCCGATAGCTGTAAAACTATAGTTAAACCTATGACTACACTTAAAGAAAAGTACTTTTTTAGATACGATTTTGCTGTCAAAAGTATTCTAGTCTCATTTGATACTTTTAAACAATTTTCAAAATTTTTTGCTTTAGAAATCTTGTTTATAATATTTTTTTTATAGAAAATCTTCAGTATAACAGTATGTATTTGCATTACCCTTTGCAAACTCTTGTAGAACAGTATTTTCTATAAAAAATCATGTGTATAACAATATTTTCTATAGAAAATCTTGTATATAAAAGTATTTGCTTTAGAAAATATTCACACACAAAAAATTATTGCCTGACAAATTTTAATTAAACTTTTAATGGAGTCTTAATTGATTTTTAATTAAACTTTTAATCATATCAATTAAATTTTTAATTGAAAAACTATTTTTAATTAAATAATGTAATATTATTTTTAATTACTACTTTTAATTAAACTTTTACAAAATATTTTAATTGATACTACAAATTCATTCATTCATCGGTCCACTTTCAATTAAATGTTTAATTAAATATACGAATATTTTAATTGAAAATCAATTTTAATTTTTTTCTGTGCAGTGTAAAGGTGTTTTATATACATGGAAGATTTTGATTATTTTTTTATAAAAACATTTTAGTATAACAGTATTTTTTATAGGAAATCCTATGTATAACAAAGTCTAAAAATCAGCCTTATAATATTATGAAATTTTAATGAATAATAGACATGTTTAGAACAAAACTAATAAAAAAAAACATTTATTGTAAAATATCTAAACATGCTGTAAAAACAGATCATTTAAAAAAAGTTCAGTTCAAGATGGAAACAAGATTAATGCAGTCAACAATGTCAGGTGGGTGCTACAGCGCTCCTTAAAATAAACGTGTTTAACTCTAAAGTTTAAATAATTATTTACCTTTTATAAAATTAATATTAAAACAAATTAATAATGAAAAAATTCGCAGCGTTGTCAACTTTGAAATTTCAAAACGCACCAAAATGAAGAAAAAACGCGCCAAGTTTAGATTTTCTTTTTTATTTAAAATGTTTATTGAATTAATTTCACATAAAAAATATAATATTTTTGTATTATAAATATGTATACAATAAAACAGTCTTCAACAGTTCAGTGTTTTTAGACAAAAATAAAAAATAAACTAAACAAATTTGTTTGTACTCCTTTTACTAGATATGTAATTAATTTCTTCTTTTTTAACTTTTTAAAAAGAGATCAACGATTAATAGTAAAAGTAATACATAATAGTAAAAACCTTTATTTTAATTAACGAATTAATAAAGATAAAATAAGCATTTAACCATTCAAAATTTAACTCACAATATGCTATTCGGAACTGAAGTACTAACTGATAAAAAAAAGGTATGATTTCAGTACATATTTTTTAAATATTTTTGCTTCTAGTACTTCGTTGACCCTATTCAATAAAATTTGTTAGGGCTTCACTGGGACTCTAACCCTGGTTGTTCGTCTACAGTTCAGTAGACCAATTAGGCTACACAAGAATTTTTATTTTCATCTTTAAAATGTTAATTTTATTTTCAAACAAACATTTTCATCCTATTCAGCTTTAGCAATAACCTTCATGTGACGAATGTTTGATTATCATACATTCGTATATAAAATGCATTCAATGGGGTCCTTTTCCATTGTATAGATTTCATGATAATGAACTATTAAAAAACTGCGATTAAAAATTAGTAAAAATAAAGATATCATCACATTTTCGGAAAAATTAAAAAACGCACCGAAATTTTAAAAAAAGCTGCACGGTGCGCTCACTAAGAAATTTTTCGCACGAAAAATTAAAAAAGCACCAAAAATGGTGCGAAACGCGCCAAGTTGACAACGCTGAAAATTCGTATTAGAACGAATGCTGTTTTTTGGTCGATTATTAGATTTGGTTTCGTCCCGAAAAAACCCGTTTTCGGTCGGACTATATTGAATTTTAGTACTTTGAGTTGTAAAAAAGTATATTTGAAATTGAAAATAATTCACAAATGAATTGCAGCCATGGTGCAACTATACAAGGTGAGTGCAAATCGACAACAAATACAACACAAAACAGAAATAACAGGCATTTTGTTTGTGTAAAATAATGTACTACTGTCAAAAATACTTGAAAAAGTATTACTTTTGACATACGTAAATTGTAAACAAAGTCAGTCAGCTGGGCTACTGCACTCACCTTGTATAGTTGCACCATGATTGCAGCTATCCATTATAATAATCGAACAATTTCTTATGAATAATTATTCGAAGAATTTCAAACGAGCCATTTTCGAATAACGAATAGTTCGTTAAATTTTATGAAAAATAATCAAATAAAACGAATAAATATTATTGTGTTAATTTAACGTTTCATTATAAAAATTTTCATAATTTTGAAACTAAAAACAGCATTCCGAAGCAATTTTAGTTACAAAAAAAAGACATGTTTAATAAACTGATATTTACTATTGATATTTGACATACATATACCTACATAAATTAAAGTTTTATTATCTGGTATTTAAACATTTTATGATGATGACATTTTTGAATGTTAGAAGTTTAAAAATGCGTCTAGTGAGAAACTATAATATGAAATTATAATAACAATGACAGAATTATAATAAAAAGAAAGTATGGAAAATGATTGCAAACAAAATACTTGTGGCATAAAACAAATATTAAATTTATGTAGTAGGAAACGTTTGGAAACATCGAATTGAAATAACTGGAATATACAGGAAAATATATTCCAAAAAAAAAAGGACTCATAATGGACCACTTTGGTTGCAAAAACTTTGTTTAATAATTAAACCAGTGGTATTCTTATAACCCAACCTCAAATGGTGGTGAATAAGATGTTGAAAATGTTGAAGAAAGTGGTATTGAGGATAACATTGATGAAATAAACAAACATAACATAATTATTAAAGTTGTTATAAGTGATGTTAACTAATACAGATGGTTTACATTATGTACGACTTGATATATTTTCATTTAATTTTATTTAAAAATTTTACATTATTCGAATAATTCGATTAATTTTACATATTTTTTCGAACAAATTAAAATCTCTTATTCGAATTATTCGTTTTTTTTCGAACAAAAGAAAAATCGAAGAATTTGGATACACAGAAAAAAATAAAAATGAGTTTCAATTAAAATATTTGTGGAATCAATTAAAAATTTAATTGAAATCGGACCTGTAAACAAAATGATAGTATCAATTAAAAAAAAATTGATATTTAATTGAAAATATCAGAAAAAGTAATTAAATCAATTAAAATTTTAATTGAAAATTATTTAAAATCAATTAAAGCTTTAATTGAAAAAAAACATGATTTTTTTTTCTGTGATACCCTACTTTAAATACCTGAAAATTCGTTACTGATTCTTTAGCATCAGTTTTTCAAAGTAACTAAGGGGACGACCCCACAGAAAAAAATAAAAATGAATTTCAATTAAAATATTTGTGGAATCAATTAAAAATTTAATTGAAATCGGACCTGTAAACAAAATGATAGTATCAATTAAAAAAAAATTGATATTTAATTGAAAATATCAGAAAAAGTAATTAAATCAATTAAAATTTTAATTGAAAATTATTTAAAATCAATTAAAGCTTTAATTGAAAAAAAACATGATTTTTTTTTCTGTGATACCCTACTTTAAATACCTGAAAATTCGTTACTGATTCTTTAGCATCAGTTTTTCAAAGTAACTAAGGGGACGACCCCACAGAAAAAAATAAAAATGAATTTCAATTAAAATATTTGTGGAATCAATTAAAAATTTAATTGAAATCGGACCTGTAAACAAAATGATAGTATCAATTAAAAAAAATTGATATTTAATTGAAAATATCAGAAAAAGTAATTGAATCAATTAAAATTTTAATTGAAAATTATTTAAAATCAATTTAAGGTTTAATTGAAAAAAAAACATGATTTTTTTTTCTGTGATACCCTACTTTAAATACCTGAAAATTCGTTACTGATTCTTTAGCATCAGTTTTTCAAACTAACTAAGGGGACGACCCACAGAAAAAAATAAAAATGAGTTTCAATTAAAATATTTGTGGAATCAATTAAAAATTTAATTGAAATCGGACCTGTAAACAAAATGATAGTATCAATTAAAAAAAAATTGATATTTAATTGAAAATTTCAGAAAAAGTAATTGAATCAATTAAAATTTTAATTGAAAATTCTTTTAAAATCAATTAAAGGTTTAATTGAAAAAATAAACATGATTTTTTTTTCTGTGCCCTACTTATACAATGCATTGTGTTGGAACTAGGAAAAGAGGTACGGCTAAAGAACGAATTTTCCCTGTAGTGTGTTGTGCGATCCACTGTCCAGTCGACCACAAATGGGTAAGCCCTGACTGCAGAAAGTGTATTACGTAAAAAACTACGTATTTCAGGAACAAGTTCCCTAATTTCAGCAGAACACATTCCATTATAGTATCGATAGAACAGAAAAACACAATCCACATTGCGGCGATGCTCCAAAGAATCAATAGAGTTGGATACCCTACTTACACCGATAAGCATCTTCGCCCTCTCCTGTTCGCGGTCGAGTAACTCCAAAATAGACTTCGAAGCACCGGCCCATACATTAAGGTTGTATTCCATTTTCGGTCGAATATAGGTGGTGTAAATAGTAAGGACATCAGATGTAGTAAAGTATTTTCTACATCGTTTTAAAAAACCAAGGCACTTGAGCGCTTCTTTTGACACTTGAAAAATTTGTTTGGTCCAGCGGACATCATACTGGATTCTCATGCCTAGAACGTCAAGAGCGTCTGATTTCTTAATATTTACACCGCCCATTAAAACAGATGAACCAACATGATCTGTTGTGCGTTTGTGCGTTAATGAACGACACTGAGTCTTACGTGCGTTAAAATCGACAACCCCATTCCGAGATTGTCTTAAGATCTTGGCTCAGCGTATCATTCATATTTTGTCTCATTTTTCCAATCTAAAAAGGGTTTTGTCTATGGTTAAATGAGTATGAATTGCAAATGTTGCTATCATCTGCAAAAGAAAAGATAGGGTTTGAAGTTTGACATAAAAGGTCATTTATTATAAAGATGAGAAATAAAGTGGGAGAAAGAACGGAGCCTTGCGGTACCCCTGAATTAATCTTAAACTCGTCTGATGAGATACCATCTGTAACAACTCGTATAATGTGATTTCTGAGGAAACTCGATATAAATCGAGAGAAGTTATCACCGACACCATGCCAGACTCTGTCGAACGCCTTCCTTTAAAATAGACGTAAGAGTTAAACATTGTTTAAATTGGTTAAAATCTGCCAATTTTAATTTTTTACAAATTTAATGATGAAACATTACATTTTTGCTAAAATTTCTTTTTTTTGAAAATTTTCATCTCAAATTATTTCATTAAATATAAAATAAAATAAAACGTGTTTATATATTTACAAACATTTATTTATTTAATTTTAATGTATTTATTACAATGAATTCGTAAGAATATCCTATTGTGAAAATTTAATGACGATCGGTCCCGTAGTTAATGCGTTTTCTTTTCTGGCAAAAATGTTACATATATGTTACACTTTTTACCCATTTCCCATATAAAAAAGGAAAAAAGTGTAACATTTTTGCCAGAAAAGAAAACGCCATAAGACTATATTACGATTTTTAATTTTCTTAAAAAGGGGCGTGGTTTCACCCACTTTTCTCCTGGTACGTATTCCTAATTATGACAATACCATAACCACATAACAATGACGTAGGTTAAAAAATTCCCAAAATATGGCGATTTAAATTTTTGTGACTTCCAGAGTCACAGTAACATGCTGTGAAAATTTCATCAAAATCGGCTCAGCCGTTTTGGAGTCCATACGTTACATACATATATACATTCATTTTTTTATATATAGATACATATGTAGATAGTTATGACCATTTTATCAACACAATTGTCTATTTATATAATCTATTTAAAAAAAAAGTTATTGTTAATCTATGAAACCACTTTGGAACACTTTTTTTTTATTAATTTTATTCATTTTCACAAAAAACAAACAAACTTTGACATCGAAAATAAGTGGCAAACATTAAAAAAGCAAATAAATAAATAAATATGTAAATATAGCAACTTTTAGCAATTGAATTTGAAATAAATTATAAAAATAATCCACAGACAAGAAAAATTTGCAATAATTAATTAAACCGAGAAAGGCTAAACTAAACTTAACAACTCACACGTATTAATTAATAAATAATTACAGCTACAATTTCAACAACAACAACTAAAACTAAAAACTTTAACAACTACATAAAAAGCTGGGTAAATTTAAATAATTTTAAACTATGTATGTGTTTAAACAAATAAAGCCAGAAGTGAGGCAATGACGAATCTTAAATACCCTTCACTTCACTAGTATATGTATAAAGAAAAATTAAAACTGAATATTTGCTTTGGTGAACAAATGAAATATCTTTAATTATCTTTCATATCTATATTCAGATATATTCGAAAGTATATTCAAAAATCAATTTTTGCTATTTTTGAACTGATTTGCCAGATTTTTAATAAAATTCCCGAAAGTATGTATGATAAATGGATTAATACAAGACTTGGGTTCGTCAGATATCTGTGTTATTGGTTTAAAACCAATACAAGAACATTATTATATCAACATACATACATACATACATATCTATAATGATTCTAAATATTTTCCACAAATAGAATAACAAATTTATATATACTATACACTACCATTTATGGGGAAGGGTATAAAAACAATAGAGTACAGCGGTACAGAGGGAGAGATATTCTGTAATTACAAACTTAGTAAATAAAACTAGATAAATATGCATAATAGGGGAAGTTATTCTCATATAGAAAGATGAAAAACTTTCTCGCACAACTGCGATGAGATTTAAACCATTAAGGAAATATATATTTAATTTTTATTTTAATAACTGTATTTATATTAATCGGAGACAACAGTAGCCAACAATGATTTTTATACATATATATTTTTCCGTTTACCTACATATGTACATATATGTATGTATATTAAATATAGTTTGATCCTTTAGAGTTATATCCTTACGTTATTTTCATCTATGTAGTATGATAGATATTAGATATTTATACAACAAACCTCCTAGATGAAAAAATACTGACACAGATTAACGAGCATGACTGATTTTATAGGGATCAGAAGTGTTCTGTTATATATCTAAGAAATTATTTGAAAAGGACTTTAACTTTGTTTCCACTTGTTAACTCTGTTAAAATTGTTTATTGTATTTGCAGTGAAAAGGGAACTGATAGAAAACCAGTCAAGTGATTAGTTCATGTTCGGCAAGGACCGATTATAGTTGTTACAGTTTATATAAAGGGACCACCTGTCAGTTTAAAATGGGGTTTTTATTAAATGGGTGTAAATTGACACTACATAGGTCTCCTAATTTGAAAGCAACGATCAGAATTTATGAAATTTCTCATTAACTTATATAAACAAAATAACAGTACTTTCATAAGCACCCTGTTATCTGTCATTAAGCATTATTATTCCTATGATGAAGTAAAATATATCATCTGGCTTACAATTGACGATATCTTCCAATTCATTGTACAACATTCTAATCACACACTTAATTCTGTGGCGTTGGAAGTCCATGCATTTTCTATAGTATCTGATACGTTTTCGTCCGGATTGCTACGTCCGTCTGCTATTCTTAGCTCTAATTGCACAATGAACAGTACCATACAAATGCTTAACTTATCCAGTATAATTTTGATAGCCACCACCATGTTCCATAAAGTTCTTAAAACTCTGCAGTCCACTCTGCAGCGCTATGGTAGTGGCTGAGTGTTGGTTTCATCAATTTGTACGGCATTTCCAGTGGTAACTCAAAACCTTGCATTGTTTAATATTCCAATAGTATTCTTACTTTATAGTGTTCTATCACTTCGTTCATTTACAGTCATTTATCAGCTTGGACTTGACCCTGTGACAAAAATTGGAATCAATGTGCGGAAACCAAATTCGTAAAAGATCTTCGAGCTGAATTGTTAAGTCTGCCAATTTCATTACAGTAGGCATGATATTCCTCGCCGCCGATCATGACAAGTTAGGCACATATTGCAGTTATTTGCTCCCACTATACACTATATCTGGAAGTAAGAATCACAACTGATGTATAGATCAAGTTCACTGTGTTCAGTCAATTCTAATATCCGATTTTTACTTATAGAATTTGTGTGGAGAATACTCTAGATTCTGTCTATTATTTTTCCGTATTCATTGAATGTTCGAAAAAACTTCTAAATGCATATTATTACTAGCTAGTGTAGATGCCACTGCTCTGACTTTCGCTAGAAGTCAGAAGAGAACAAGTTCCGTCATTTCGAGGTAGACGCCCAGTCCCTTGGTTGGCCATTAAGAGATGTTCCAAAGCCCAGTTTGTATAATATCACTTTTACATGAAATTATCACTACTTTTACCGGCAGCAACCTAGCTAGGGCACCCATACTTGCGGTGCCCCCAATGCTTACATCGCCTAGATTAACATTGTAATTGATAATTCTGCTGCACAGCATCATTACTATAGATTCTATCAAGAACTCTTGGACTCCAAACATCTCAAGTGCTTCCTTTTCAGACCATTATCAATATTGTTGAAAATCCATTCTACGTTCAAGAATACCGCCAGTTTATCTTCATAAATCTGTGCCCGAACTTTAATCCTTCGTTACGGAGCAATACGAAATAAGCCAACTTCTATTCCAAAAAGTCTATAAGTGAATTTCTTGCAAACCCTGTTTATAGTTAAAAATTAATATAAATAGACAATGTTGCGAGAAGTGCCATAAAAGGCTAATTTATTTTAAATTACATTTTAAATGTTGAAACAATTGTAGTGTGATACACTTGTAGATCAACAATATCACACCCGGTGTGGCGTAAATAATTAAATTTTGCCAAATATGGCCACACATTTTGAAAAATCTTAAAAATTTAAATTCCTCTGTAGCAATAATAAACAAGAAAAACAATAATTATTTTTCATACAATGTTGCAGTTCAATGACTCGTTCTCTGCAGGTTAAAATACCAAATACTACTGGCTGGCCCAATGACTGGCTGACAATCCGTTTGACTAACCAACTATTTATGTACTAATAATACATACATACATACATATATGTACTACATACATATATGTACTGCATACATATATGTACTACATACATATATGTACTACATACATATATGTACTACATACATACATATACAATAGTAAATAGTATTCGGGCAAACGGCAGCGGTGAATTTTTAAGTGACAGACCACCGATTGACTAGAAGTAGGAACGCAAGTATTTACTTGGTACGTTTGCATGCAACATTTTTGTGTTTTAGTATGTTGGCCTGCCTGTCAGCCAGTCCAAGGCAGTTTGTGGTTGAAAATAAATTTTATTTTTAACACTTTATATTTATTTCATTTTTTTTTTTTTTTTGGCTTTTCATTTTATTTATATTTCGTAGAAAATTTTAAACATCTGCATCTGGTTTTACTACTAGTTTTTTATTGTATGTAAAATAAAACGAATGAAAAATACGATTTTCTTTTGAACTGTGTCACCATGGTGTAATTATACAAGGTGAATGCAAATGGGCAACAAATACAATACAATACAAAAACAACAGGCATTTGTTTGTGTAAAATAATGTACTAACTACTGTCAGAAACACTTGAAAAAGTATTACTTTTGACATAAGTAAATTGTAAACAAAGTCAGTCAGCTGTGCTACAGCACTCACCTTGTATAGTTACACCATGTGTGTCACTTAATTTTTTTATTTTTTGGTTGATTTTTGTCGTTGATTTACTTTTTGTTTGTTTGACTTTTTTAATTTATTTGAATTCAATTTAAATAACTTGGCTTTGAATTTCCCATTAGGTACGAGTGCGACTGTGTGCTTGGTTGATGTTGTTTGATTTATTTTTACAACGAAAAACTTGAGACTGTTTGGCTACAAATTGTCAGAGAATTTAAAGAAAAAGAAATCTAAAAGGAAACAGATTTAAAAAATAATTTCAATTTTATCTAGGTATAATTTGTTTTTAACAATTTCATCTCTTTTTATATTTTTAGTGTGGTGTTGTCTACCCTTGCTGTCTTGAACAGATTTCAAAACTTTCAAATCGTAAATTACCAAAGCAATTCAACAATCTGAAATCAAATATTAGAAAATATCAACTGATATGTTTTTAAGAAATGATCCCAGCAAAAACTTGGTAATAACTTGCAATAATTCGCGTGGATTACTTAGAAGTTGATTTATTTAGTAACCAATTACATCACTGTGTCAAAATAATGAGTTGAAATCATATTGTGTAATTAGTTAAGTTCCAGAATTGGACAATTCATTACTCATTAATTGGCAAGGAACTTTTTTGTTGGGATTTGAAAAAAAGTTATGACCAGAAACTAAATTTCCTGGAATTTTATCAATTTTAAATTTAAATTTTTAATTCTCATTTTACATTTATTTGAAACGAGAATAATTTTGTTCGATTTCTTTATTAAATTCTTTTTTTAATAGAATTTTGAAAATTTTGAACTTGGAATTTGTGTAGAGAGAGTATTAAAAAACGCTTTTCGGATTATTCGAAAAATTACATTTTCTATAAAAGTGACTTTGAATACTAAAGGAACGGATTTAATATATGCAGTATTGTTTCAGTTTTTCTTTTTCATGTTTGCGTTAGCGAGCAATTTGTCAAATAATAATCTAAATCGATACAAACTCCCGGTCGAAACCGGACGTGATTTGAAATAGAAAAAACCGGTTTCTGCTTTTAGGTTTTTTGAAAAAGCCTGAAAATCGTTTAGACATCCATTTACCCATTAAAATTTTAAATATTACCGCTTTTACCAAAAACTCAAAATTTCAAATAACCGCTGGATTTCCAGCCCCAAACATTTTAAAAGTCCAATATTATTTCCTGCTAATGTTCAGTAAAGTTGAATCAGTGATTTTATAACATTTAATTTTATTGAGAACTTACGTAGTTTTTGTTTATTTGAACACTTTTAGATTGTACAAAAAAAAGTTAAGATTTATATTGAAGATATTTTACTTTATTCTTTAAACAGTTTTTCTAATATTATACTTCGTTACAGTATTTGTCAGATTTGCAGTTTCAGCTAAAATATTTTTTTTTATTATTTCTCACTGAAACCTGTCAAACTGCCAATAAAAGTATTCAATTTAAATTTAAAAATACTTCTGTATATGAAAAACATTTTTAACTCAAAATAAACGTATGTATGTATGTATATACTCGTATGCATGGTGCAACTAGACAAGGTGAGTGCAGTAGCCCAGCTGACTGACTTTGTTTACAATTTACATATGTCAAAAGTAATACTTTTTCAAGTATTTTTGACAGTAGTACATTATTTTACACAAACAAAATGCCTTTTGTTTCTGTTTTGTGTTGTATTTGTTGTCGATTTGCACTCACCTTGTATAGTTGCACCATGCTCGTATGTATATGTAATTATGATTGATTTATAGCATAATTAATTTAAGTTTTAGGTTAATTTGAAATGAAACGTATACATAAAAAGCATAGACTGAGAAACTTTTTCTTGTACCCTGCAGTTTTTTCAATACATACCTACTACTCGGTCAATATTTTTCTTTATTTACTTCTTCAGTAGGTGGAAATATTCCAAAAAATATTAAGTTCGCAAAAGATTTTCAAAACTTTCTGAAACTTGTACCTCGTTCGAGTGTATTTGTATTAGAAATATGTATATAGCTTGTACATATATATTATTTTAATTGCCGAAATCACTTGTAAAATTTTGCTTCCATAAAACTTTATCTCGATTCCAATACTTTTCACAAGTTAGATAAGTACTGAAGGTTAGCAAGTCCGTTTAAAAACAAAACTTGAGAAAATAAGTTTAAGTTAAATTTTCGCCATCTAATGCTATTGACAAACCCTTTAACTTCAACAATGTAGAATTTATTGTGAATAAGTTTTAGTTTATTTTTTTTTCTTTAATTTAGGAATAATATAACTGTGAAGATTATCAATTAGTTACACGCATTGACTACTTTTAAATTTGACTTCAAAGCATTGCGAGTAGGCAGGGTAACAAGTAAATCTTTATGAAAGTACAAAAATAAAGAAATTACAGGGTATTAAATTTACACACAAACGTACAGATGGAAGAACTCAGAAAAGTGCATTTTTTATATTTAAAATTTAAAAAAAAAACCTGCATAATCGAGTCAGTTTTGTTGCTAACCAGTGTAATTATAAATGTGTTTGTGGGCGCACACTAATAAGCCATACAAAATTGAACATATAAATGCATCATTACTCAGAGAGAGACAAACCAAAAACAAAAATATTTTAAAATTTAAATACATATGTTGTACAGTGGATAACAAAATGTATAGTAAGTTCAGAAATCAAATGTATTCAATTTTGAAAGATAAAAATTTGGCCAATTTAAATTCTAACTAAAAGATAACTTGATTTTACATTCTTATAAATGGAAATCGCGGATCAAAATAACATAATAACTTCTAAACTACTATACAACATATTTTTAAAATTTGGAATATCAATAGTAAAAGACCTGATCTTTTAGAATATTGTTGTTTTTGGAGCTAGCACGCAGACGTTGCTACTTTCTTATATCCACAGTTTGGAAATTGTGTAAGTCCCGGTTTACATTATGAAATTTTTGTCGCTGCGATTCTTGTCGTATCTTCTTTAAAATTGTATTTGCGTCTACATTGTGAGATTTTTGTGTTTTGTTATATTTTTATATATTTTTTGACAATTCCTTTTCAAAATAAACAAAAAAAATTTTATAGAATAATTATTAATTTTCATAATCGAACTGTTAATTTTTACTTCTTGATAAATTTTAGTTAGGCTCGAGTTCATTAAATTTAATTTTCATTAAATTATTTTTACTGAAGTTAGGAATATATATAAAGAAACATATGTAAATTCAACAACCCAGGTTCGATCCCCAGTCAAGAAAAATTATCAAAAATTTTTAATAATAAATTTTTCAAGTTGTAATTCCTAACTTCAGTAAAAATAATTTAATGAACTCGAGCCTAACTAAAATTTATCAAGAAGCAAAAAAAATTTTAATAATCACATGTATTTGATTGTAGCTAGCACATACATAAAAAACAACGAATGAGGGAAGAAAGCGTGTCTCACGAGTACATGCATATGTGTACCCCTTTTAATACGACTCACCGCTCTCGCCTACAAAGCAAGAATCGCAACGACAAAATTTTCATAATGTAAACCGGGACTAAGCTTTTTTAACATAACATAACATAACATAACATAACATAACATAACATAACATAACATAACATAACATAACATAACATAACATAACATAACATAACATAACATAACATAACATAACATAACATAACATAACATAACATAACATAACATAACATAACATAACATAACATAACATAACATAACATAACATAACATAACATAACATAACATAACATAACATAACATAACATAACATAACATAACATAACATAACATAACATAACATAACATAACATAACATAACATAACATAACATAACATAACATAACATAACATAACATAACATAACATAACATAACATAACATAACATAACATAACATAACATAACATAACATAACATAACATAACATAACATAACATAACATAACATAACATAACATAACATAACATAACATAACATAACATAACATAACATAACATAACATAACATAACATAACATAACATAACATAACATAACATAACATAACATAACATAACATAACATAACATAACATAACATAACATAACATAACATAACATAACATAACATAACATAACATAACATAACATAACATAACATAACATAACATAACATAACATAACATAACATAACATAACATAACATAACATAACATAACATAACATAACATAACATAACATAACATAACATAACATAACATAACATATGTTAACATAACATATGTTATTTCAATTATAACAGGGCAGTCAGTATTCAAATATATTACTAAGCTGCTGAAGATGTGAATCATGAAACATATGTATATAAGCATTAAACTGAGGAGCATATAAACACAATTTATTTGTCTCGTTTTACAATTTTCTAAACAACATGTTTACCATAATTATTTGTTAATGACGCATACTAGAGGATGTTCGAACAAAAAGAAATGGAAATAAATTTGCAATTTCCAAACGGATAATTAGTTTAAGCTCCCACCCACATAATTTACAAAACAAAAACGAACAAACAAATTATAAATTCTTTTCAAAATTGTTTGTTTGTGTTGAATAAATCAGAATTTCGGTAGTTTTCAATTCTATTTTAGAAATCTTCAATTTTAATATTAGAAATTTAATTTAAATACATTTTAGAATATTTCATTTCTTCAGAATCTTCAGTTTGTATATCAGAAATTTCCGTATACATTTAAACATGGTTGAACAATACAAGGTGAGTGCAGTAGCACAGCTGACTGACATTGTTTACATTTTACTTATGTCAAAAGTAATACTTTTTCATGTGTTTTTTTATTTTACACAAACAAATGCCTGTTGTTTCTGTATTTTGTTGCCGATTTGCACTCACTTTGCTAATTACACCATGCTTTTTATTAAGAAAAACAATTTGTACAAAATTTGTCGAAATAAAAACGATGAAATTTTTCTCAAATAAGACACATGTCAAAATTCTAAAAAAAAAAACAAAATTAAAAATATTAAAAATAAACGGTTTGTAATAAAGAGTTTTTTGTATTCTACATAATTTGAAAGCAAACAACAAACAAACAAATTTCCAAAATGTTTCGTAAATTAACAACGGCCTTTTATCAACAATTACTGAACACTTTAACAATAACTAAAAATGCAAATTTGAAGTATAGCTGTGGTAACCTAAAAAGCACTATAGTTCAAAATTTTTCACGCTATGAACTGCCTCAAAAGCCAGGTTGTAACAAGAAAATCACCATTGTGGGCTCTGGGAAAACCAGTTTGCCAATGGCCAAAAATTGCCTGGATCGTGAGATTTGCCAACAGATTTGCGTAATGGACTTGCAAGCCATGAAAGATAATACAAAATCCCATTTGCTGCTTACAACCAGTCCCCACATAAAGGCAACTAAACACTTTCAGGATACGCGTAATTCGGACTTAATAATTTTAACCAAAGATATTCAACAACACAAAGAAACGGCGAAAACAACATTTAAGGACACTTTAGACCAGTATACCAATGTTATGAACAATCTTATACCAAATTTAGTGAGATATAGTCCAAATACTATATTTTTAATAGATACCGAAAAGGCAGATATTGTTTCGTATGTGGCCTGGAAATTATCACGTTTGCCCAAGAATCGTGTCATGAGTCCCAGTCAAATGAACGATTATATTCAACAATCCGTACAAAATTGTGCTCCACAGAAGAAACAGACACAAAATAGTACTGCAGACGTTGCCGCAAAAATTATTGAAAACTATCATCGTATTATTTTGTCTACTTTGCCTCAAGTGAAAGCAAATGAAGAAAATCACTTTAAATGTCCTTCAAATCGAATTGATTTAAAAAATTTTTGTATGAATGCAACAGCACGATGAAATATTTTGTTTATTTAATATTTCCTTTATTTCTTTATAATTAAAACCTGTAAATCATTCATGACATTTACATGATATAAATAATTAATTTACATAACGTAAACAGACTATTTACAATATGTAAATTAATAGTTTACATTAAGTAAATCTTACTTTTGCATTCAAGTAAATTCGCTTTATGTCAATTCTATTATATTATGTAAATCTGTTTATATACATATTTATTTACATTATATATATGTATGTATGTAAATATGTATATAAATGAAATTAACAATAAATTTCTCGATTTTTTGCATAAATTTCCAGGGGATTTGTATACTTTTTACATTGTATTTCGAAATACGCACTAACCCCCCAGTATTCAATGATATTCGTAAATATATACATATATGTATTTATACATGGGTAATAATCAGATTTAAGTGAATATTGAATATAACTAAATACTCGTATTGCAGAAAGTAACCCCTTTATTCATAAAAACTTACAACAGGTTTATAAAGGTTTACAAAGCAAATTTCCATACAAAATTAGCTTTATAAGCCTGTTATAAACCTTTGACAAGCTTTATGAATAAGGGGGTAAATGTGCAAGTTTTATCATTGCATAATATTGCCCCATTTGATGTGTACTAGTTTTAAAATTATAATACTCATTATCGAAATAAGAGCATTATCGTGTACTGCCCGTAGATATTAATTAAGAAATATCAGAAATAAGTTTAAATAATATTACACAATCCTAGATTTTCCTAGAATTATGAGCCATATGTATGTATGTATGTGACTTAGATAACATTTTTACTCAACCACCAATTACTTGATTGGGTTGGTTAAAATTTTGCCATAGCTTCACTTGTAAGTAAGCAAACAGCTGTTTGTAGTAAAATCAATTTCATATCTGCAATATTTTCTTTTTCTCGGAAAATAACCGCATTTTTGTGGATTAAAATAATAAGAAATATTAAAATAAAAACTTCAAATAACGTTTTATCATTGCAACTGAATGTAATATAGTGGCACATAAAATTAAATAAACAATTTAAAAGTAAATGAAATTAGCAAATTTAAGGGTGATGTAGCTTAATTGATTAGCGCGTTTGATCATTAAGCATGAGTTGGTATTTGTGGCCTGGGTTCGATTCCCAGACGCTGCCACTCAAAACAACATCAGTTTCTGATAAATATTAGTTATGATAGGATAGAAAAAACGTCACTGAAGTAAAATAATTAAATAATAGCTATAAATCAAGCTTTGGTCAATGCGCCTACTCACCACCAGAGGCGCTGCAATACTGTACTATTAACAAACATAACGCGCAATTACAGTGTTGTCATATGAAAAGCTTTTCTTTACTTTCACCACCTATTCTTCGTCAACCTATCCCCTTTCCAAAGAAAGTAACACAATTAATTATTTAATATAGGCATATTAATTGCCTGAGTGTTACTTCTCTTAAACAAAATTAAAATTTATATGTATAAATTTCTATGATTAATAATTAAAAAGCTAAAGCCCAATAATACTTCAAATTTTACACAATCTGTTAGCCAATTAGTAACTTATTTTAATACCCTCTATTAGTTATATGTTTATATAAGTTTATCATTCCCTGTGTAACACTGGAACATCCTTGATCCTTATGAAATTCTAAGTTAATTCAGCTAAGACTCTGTAAAACATTCTTTTTTCTAAAATACGTAACCAAAATCAGCAAAGTTTACAAAAAAAAAAACCGTTTATAATTCTCCAAAGCCGTTTGGTATTGAAAATCAGCAAAATCGGTATAGTAAAAAGAGCAAAAGTTTGGACTAAATTGTGTAACAAACTTCTTCAAAATAGGATTTGTTTACAAGTTTTTTTTGCTATTTTTTTTTAATATTTTGAAGATAATATTCAGCAAAAATAAGTTTCATACAAAAAGACGGTCACATTTGGCAAATAATTGCCGAAAAAGTCGTAACCACTAAATAACATATATTTATTTATTAAAAAAAACTATTCTAATTTAGGCCAAAGCACCACAAATATTTAGTTTCAATTTATTTGATGCTGTTTGATCTTGCAAAACTCTTGTTAGAGTAAACAACATCAAACAAAACAAGTGGTTACACTTTTTTGAGTAAATATTTGCCAAATGTGACCGTACCTTTACCCTTGTTTATACTCTGTTTCTTCCCTTGTGGTGAACATGGAAATTTGTTTTTTTTATTTCATGAATTATTAAATTACACTTGAGATTATTATGATAATCAGACAAACTCTGTATGTAAATGATGCTAAGAATTTGTAATTACATCAATTATAAATGGTCAAAATTAAATAAAATTTCAAAGCATTTGAAGTAAATTATGTTGTTCATAAAATTTGCGCTAACACTGAATTAAAAACAATGAATAATATTAATATTGGTTTCCCTTTATAAAGTTTATTGTATAAAAAGTACTTTAACAAGCACTTAGTTGAGATGGAAAGCTAAGCAAATTTTTATATGCAAATCTGTCTTAATAAACGTTTGTTAAATTTAAAATTCGTTTTTGAATAAGGGGGTAAATCTTTAAAGTGAACTTAATAAAATCTGAAGTAGAAATTTTTAATTAAACAAACCTGAAGGAAATAGAGCATGGTGCAACTATACAAGGTGTTTTAGTTGATATTTTCTGAATATCATATATGTACATATGTATGATGTTCAGATTTTCAATTAAATATTGTGTATAATATATTGTGTATTAATATTGTGCATGTGAAAAGAGGACGAGTCCTAAAGGGTTGTTAAAATTTTGACAATTTATCAATAAATTTTACTAATTTATTAATTTTAATCTAGTTTGATGACCACTGTAATAACATCCAAAATGAAAGGAGTTCATTTAAAGATGTAATTTTTACTCTTCAAAAGAACGCCATGGCATTACAGTGGCAGATTCATTGCATAGAAAGTGTTAGAACCAAAAACGATTCTTATCACAGGACTAGTTCGATGTAGGTTACCTTCCTTCTAGGGATATTAAATAATTAAAACTAACTAACTGTACTATTTTTAAGTACCTATGACTTTTACAAGTAATTTTCTAGCTATCTATAACAGATTTTTGATGTTCGTTCAATTATATGCACGACTGTATTTTATATTATGATCAATTAAACATTTCTAAAGACAATTTCAGTATACATACATATGTATGTACATATTCCGTTTGTCATGAAAAAACTCTGCAACAAGTAAATAAAATAATCATAATCATCGTCAGCAATGTCCGTTCTCGGGTAATGAGCTTATGCTCATAAATTATCATGTAATTTACGCATTATTTAATTGCGTAAATGAGTCAAAGATTCTATTCTTTTCATTTCTTTTATCACATGCAACAAAATGAAAATTAAGAAAAATGCTTCACAAAAAAAAAAAAAACTATAATAAATAAAACGAGAAATTAAAAGTTGGCATCATTATGTGTTTACAATTTGTTGTCTTGTTTTTGCATGATTTTTGTTTTGTCTTCAGTCTCAGTCATGCCATCTTTAGGTCATTTGCATTCCTAAATGATGATGTTTTTGTTGATCAACGTTTATTACAATTACAATTATTTTGTGAAGGTTTTTAACATCAAACGATAGTACATACTTATAATTAAATATGTATGTACATATGTACATACATATGTATGTATACACGAGTAAAAGATTGTTTATGAGTGTTTTTGTGTTTGCTGTTTTTTACAGGCTGCAGCCCGCCATCAATGCACCTATTTGGTGAAGATGTACGAAAAAGAATTTATAAATCAAGGTGGTAATTCGGAATGGCTAAATGGTCTCGATTATATACCGCCCAAATTACGTGCCATATATGAGATCAATAAAATTTTAGCCCACCGACCCTGGCTGTTGCGTAAGGAGCACATAGAGGTGAGAAAGTAGATTTTTTGTAATGCTTAAATTGTATACTAAATGAAAATTTAACAATTTCTATTAAAATTTAGAATGTATCAAGTTTTAATTTTCAAATTTATTTGTATATTCCCTGCTCTTTTTTATCTGCTTTAGAGCCTTACACGAGGTAAGAACAGTTGGTCTCTGTCGGAAGTTGTACATGCCATGGTTCTCTTGTCGCATTTTCATTCGTTGTCATCGTTTGTGTTCTCCTGCGGTTTGACACAGAAACTTGATGGTTTGTCTAGTCCCAAATTGAAATCACCACCCGCAACACTAACAGCACCACAAACAGCGACAGGCCCAGCAATGCCACATCATAATTTTATGGCTGCGGATAATGTATCGCAGCCGCCACAATCAATAAACGCGGCAGTGATGCCACAATCACCACAAAAGACTGTATTAAGCGAAATAACATTAAACAACAACAATAGTTCTACTGATCATCATAATCATCAAGTGTATTGTCATAATAATAATGCAGCAGGAGCAGTTTCTACCGCTGCCACTGTGGCGCTCTGTAGTGGAGGCGGCGTTGGTGGTGTGACTCTTACAGGTGGTGGTGCAGCAACAAATGGTGTCAATGGTGCCAATAAATTAAATGGTAAATTCAAATAAATTAGAATTTAATAATTTAGAAGTTTTACATTATTTTAATAAATTTATATGTATATATGTAAATATTTGCTTCTAATTTCAGCTCAACCCAGTGTTATCGTTGAAGCCTTAATGAAACGCATGAAAGTACTCTCCCAAAAACAAGATGAATGCAGTGAAGCCGAACTTAGCAATCGCTTTAAGAATGTTGAAATGCAAACGGCTGAATTGCCCGCGGCCGCCACAGCTACACCCGCTGAAATACCCCCCGTTATCTCCCACTACATTGAAGATCCAAATTTTACGTATCAAGATTTTAGCCGTCGTGGTTCTGAGAATATTCCAAATACGTTTCGTATCCAAGATTATTCCTGGGATGATCATGGTTATTCTTTGGTTAATGGGTAAGTTTTTATCTGAGTTTACAACAATTTCAACTTCATACTTGAATTATTTTTCTTTATTTCATATACTACATTTAGTTTATATGAAGATGTTGGCAATTTATTGGATCAGAAATTCCGTTGTGCTTACAATTTGACATATTTTACCATGGCTGGCGTTAAAAATGTTGATACTTCAAAGTTCCGTCGTGCCATTTGGAATTATATTCAATGTATTTATGGCATACGTCATGACGACTACGATTACGGCGAAGTTAATCAAGTGAGTAGGGAAATTATTTTTAAATCTTTGGGTGGGGTTCAAGTTGTTTTGTGAAGTTGAAAGAATTTATTTTGTATTTTGCTTTATGTCCATCAACACAGTCTGGATCTTAATCTTTTAAACCCACCACCAAAAAGATGGGGGTATTTTACGTTTGTCATTCCGTTTTATCGTAGAGCCAAAAAGTCTAAGGGCCTAATTCATAAAAACTTATCAAGGGTTTATAACAGGCTTATAAAGCAAATATCGATACAAAATTTGCTTTATAAGCCTGTTATAAACCTTTGACAAGTTTTATGAATAAGGGGGTAAATGTGTAATGCCTGTCCGTCTGCTTCGAAAAAAAGACATAGAACAATACAAATATTTATCAAATATCGTCCGAAATGTTTGGTATTGAAAATGGGCAAAATCGGTCCAGTAGGATCCGAGTTATAGATTAAAGCCAAGTCCTGTTGAAAATGGTAGGAATCGGTCCACGATTTCTCATAGCTCCATACAATTGTCTTCCCGGAATATGGCTTTATGGTGCATAAATTTCTATAGAAAAGCCGTATCTATACAAAACCCTGCAATAATAAGTTTAATGCAAAGTTAAATCTCAGAACGATATTTTGTTTGCATCGGTCGATATGTCGACCATAGACCCATACAAATATCACCTCCGAAAATCACTTAAATGCAAATAAATCTATTATAAAAATCACTATCAAGTTTAAATTCAACAAATATAATCGAAATACACATTTAAATCGTCATTTATTTCATTAAATCATCATTTCATGATGATCGATCCATATTTGACCATAGCCCCATATAATGTCCAGTTCCGAAAAACACTTAAATGCACATAAATCTCTTACAAAAACTACTATTTAGTTGGAATTTAATACAAATAGTCCATACGTATACAAAAATCGTCAACCTCAATATGATGATGATCGGTGCATATTTGACCGTAACTCCCATATAAAATCCACTTCCGGAAATCAGTGAAATGCGCATAATCTCCATGCATATATAGAAATATTCATACTCAATTTTCTGACTATCGGTTCATATTTGACCGTAGCCTCCATATAAAGTCCACTTCCGAAAATCACTTAAATGGGCATAAATCTCTTATAAAAATCACTGTTATGTTGAAATTCAACACAAGTAATTCACATATACTTATAAATCGTCGTACAGAATTTCATGATGATCGGCCCGTAATAGGTCATAATTCCCTTATGAGGACTACTCCCGAAAACGCATTAACCTACATTAACCGAAATTTTACACAGATCAGTTCAAAATATGTAAAAATTATACTTTTTTTAAAGTTGGTCCATAATTGGCTAAAGCTGCCACTTCCGATAATAACCACAGAGGTGACAAATGTTGACGTTTCAAAAAGAAAAAATCAATTTCCTAGGACTTTTTTGTACTTAATTTATTGTGTATTAAAGTAAATCGCTTTATGTTACACGCTGTAAAAATATAAACAAAATGTAAATTCTTGACTATAACTGGAATATAAATTATAAATTTTGTTATTGAGATGAAATGCAACTAAAACAAACCTAAAATAAATAGAAATTATGGTACAATATTTTATGAAGTTCGTGCCATAATAAGTGATTTTGTGGTGGGTATATAAGAATCGGCACAGTCGAATATGAACTCTTACTGGTTTAAATGAAAATTACATAAATTAATTGTAAACATAAATATTTACTTTATTTCATTTGCAGCTGTTGGATCGCTCTTTAAAGATGTTCATAAAAGCTGCCTGTTGTTATCCGGAACAAATTACTACAAAAGATTATGACAGCATATTGCTTGAACTGCAGGACAGTGAAAAAGTAAGTCATACCTAAATATATACATACATTTCAAATGAACTAAACAAACTAATAATTTCTATAATGTTTCGGAATACAGGTTCACGTCAATTTAATGATAATGGAAGCCCGAAATCAAGCTGAATTATTGTATGCTCTACGCGAAATAATGCGTTACAGGACATGATCTCATTAAAAACAAAAATCAAAATCAAACTAGTTAAAAACAATTTGTATAAAACTTTTAAAAACTAAAACAAACAAAAAATTAAGAACTTTAAAAAATATGACTAATAAACATACATACATACATACATATACACACATGCTTACACACATACATACATAAAAATAATCTTAACAATATTGTTAACTAATATTTAAAGGAAAACTAAATAATTATTATTTTTTATATTGTATAAACAAAAACACTAAAAAATATATGTAATAAACATTTATATTAAAGTAAAGAACAATTTGTTATAAGTATAAAATGTTATCGAAAAATTACACACAATTTAAATGTTAAACAAAAATTTTCAAAATCTACATTGAAAAAAAAAATTCTTTTAAAATTATCGTAAACAAATACCAAATTCTAAAAAAAAAAAAAACAAAAAAGTGAGGAAGAAAGCAAAACAAATTTACCGAAAATCAAGTCCGTTTTAACAAGCCCTTTAAATTTGTAAAACAAACACTAGTTTAATAAAAAATATATGTATATCTTTTGTTATTAAATATTTGTCCAATTCACTATCGGTGTTGTATGAATTTATTGTTGTATAATTTTTCAACCGCTTTATTTTGTAACAAGAATACAACATAGATTGTAATTTAAAAATATCCTGTTCAAACAATATTAAGAGCATATACTTCGTCATAATATTTTGAACAGTGAGTGGCAATACATACAAAATTATTTATTTTGATTATTCCCAGTTAAAGATTTAAATAAAGTTATTAGCTGGTGTAAAACTATATCATTTTGTTTCCGCCGAAATTCACTTGGAAAGTAAATCAATTAACTTCGTAGTCATACACTTGACAAATATTTACTCAAAAAAAGCGTAACCACTTGTTTTAGCACAAATTTGTTTGACGTTGTTCACTCTTACAAGAGTTTTGGAAGATCAAAAAGCAACAAATAAAATAAGACTAAATATTTGTTGTGTCTTGTCCTAAATAAACGAAGTTTTATTTTTATAAATAAACGAGTTCAAAAATATTTAATTTAGTGGTTACTTTTTTTTCGGAAAATTTTTGCCAAGCGTGACCGTACCTTAAGTGTTATTTTATAACATTCTCTATTGATTTGCAAGTTGAAGTTTTGCTGATGGTTTGGTCAGTTGTTTGTGTAACAACTACCAAATAACCTGCAACAATTAGTAAATATTTTAACCCACCAAAATTTTGCCACTGCCAAATATTATTGTTTTTACTCATATTTGCATTGTATTTGAGAAATAATATTTATTGCTGCACAGCCTGCGATCTAGTAAACATGTCTCTTAAAGTCTTTATACTAAAACAATTTGGCGAAAGAAACAATAAAGAATTTATTAACATTTTGCTCTGCCCAGAAATTCTGTTTATCTAGTTACAAATATTTCAAAATTTTATTATAAATTTAAAATTTCATTAAAGTTTAAAGTTTATAAAATATTGCCACATATTGTTTATGAAACAAGAATTTTTACATACATAAATAATTGCTTTTATTATGAATTTAACTTATTATTATTTACCCAAAAAAAAAAAAAAAATAAAGGAAAGCAAATGTCCATAAATTCAAAATGTTTGCCTGCTCATTAAACGTAATTTTAAACTAAATTACGAACTATTTTAACTAAAACCATTTTAACGCTTACTATTTTAACTATATAAGTTGTGATTTCTTTTTGTTTTTATAATTAAATTTAAAACAAGTTTTGTTAACTCAGTTCTATAGTAACTATATTAAATGCTAAACATTGGCTATAAAACCTAAAAATTTGTCCATTAAATGTTTTTTTATTTAAAATTTTTTTATTACTTTTGTTTGTATTTTTTTTAAATTTTTGTTATTGAGTTGTGTATAAATAGATCTTTTTTATTATTATAATTATTATTTCATGTTATTATATTTTGTATTTAAACTTTTTTATAATTGTGCTTCCTCCTTTATTCAATGTTAAACATTGGCAAATTTTTTATTAATTACGTACATACATATATTTTTTAAAACATTTATTATCTAAATGAAAATAAATAGAATATTAAAATTAAAATATGTAAAGGGTATTTTTAAATTGTTTGTGAACTTGGTAAGTTGAATTTAAACAATAATATTTTAATAATATCAAAATCCAATATCCCGTATATAAAGCCAGAAAAATTTTTAAAATTTGTATCTAAACACTTTGATGAAATTAAATATATTTAATTATTCAGGCATGTGATGGAAATCGAAAACGAAAAGAAATGAGTTTTAGAATTTAATTTTTTCGTAATATTTCTGTATTGAAAAACTTTTATCACATAAAATATAAAGAGAATCTTAAAAGAAAAATTTTAAAAATTTGATTAGAAATGCATTAAAATGTACTTCTAAAACTCATTCGTTTTCGTTTTCAATTTCCATCAGATGCCTGATTTCATGGTGTAACTATACAAGGTGAGTGCAAATAGGCAACAAATACAACACAATACAGAAACAACAGGCATTTTGTTTGTATTAAATAATGTACTACTGTCAAAAACACTTGAAAAAGTATTACTTTTGGCATAAGTAAATTGTAAAAAAAAAGTCAGTCAGCTGTGCTACTGCACTCACCTTGTATAGTTACACCATGCACCTAAAATCCAAAAGGTCGTAACTACAAAAAATTCAAAACTGACTTTTTGATTGATTATTATGTAATTAAACAAAATTCATCTTTCTTTAAAATTTTACTTTCATATGCCGAAAAACGTCGAATAAATCTCAAAAGGCCGCAACTACAATGTTAATAACTGTATAAACCAAAAAATCGGAAGTTTGCATATGTTTAACTGTTAGTTAAAAGTAAATTTTTTTTTCAAATTAGTAATAAGGACGCTGTGGATACTGATAGTGAACATTCTTATTCGTATAAGAAAGTTAAAAAAGTTGATACTTCTGGGACAATTTTCTATAAAACCAATATTAAAGACGAATATGAGGTTTTGCAACAACGCACACAAAAAAAGTTTGAAGGTGTCGAACCAGTTCAGTTACATAAAGAAAAAATAAAAATATCCATAAAGAAATACAGCCATCTCCAGGAACTTAAATGTTTACTTCCGGCTGATTTTACGATAATTTACCATACTCAGATTAGATTTATAAATTTTACTTCGCAATGTGAACTCCTTTTTTTCATGTATACAATAATGCATTTTCGTTTTTTTTTTTTATTTTGTTTTCTTTTCTTGAAAAAGTATATTTTTCTCGAATTCATTAAACTCTTTGTAATGAGTTTTGTATCTTTTATATTCAAAACACAAAAAACAAAAAGTAAAAAATGTTTAATAAAGTGAAAAGCAGTATTTTTCATCCTAATTCTAACTTTTATTAACATTTTTTTTTTGTTCTTACGGCTTTTTAGTTTCAGAAAGTACGATTCCAAAAGTCCTTAAGTACAATTAATAAAAAACTACTACATATTACATACTTTATATTTTTTTTATTAGACCAAATCCGCAATAGGTTTTTAAGGTTATTTCTGAAACTTGGCCAATAAGAATGAAATAGTCTTAAATTTATAAAGTTTTTTGCTTCTCCTCTAAAAAAAAAGTAAAATGTGTTGTTACGGCCTTTTGGATTTTCGTTGACAATATATTGCAATATGTAGTATAATTTTTTCTTAGCAAAATATAATTTTATGGTTTTCTCTGTATATACCTATGTATATATGTATCTTGAAATCTATGTGTCATCTAAGCTAAGGAATTTCAAGAGATAGAATAAAAATATATAAATGTTAAATACATACATACGTATTATTAAAGGAGTAGTAAAAAGGGAAGAAGAAAGATTGTTAGTATAGGAAACTATATCATCAAAAGAATCATTCACAAATAAATGTTTTATTTTAATGCTTAACTTATAGCCTATGTACGTTTATTAATGTGTTATTAAAATTGACAAATTTTTGCATAATCAAACATTTAACTTTGTTATCAATTTTTTGTTCCAAATTTTGTTTCTAAAAAAAATGTAAAATTATTTTGGAATGAATAATTGAAATATATACCTATGTATAATTCCAAAAATGATAAAATCACTAGTTTGGTACTATTGGCATTTTCTAGTCCTAAATATACAAATTTCAAAAAGAAATTTCCAATATGAAAACTAAATTGTACTATGTAAGACGTTCGAAAGATGTACTGAGTTGTATTAACATTTTACGGTCAAACCCAAGTAACGCCAAATCTAATTCTGCACAAAATTTAACAGCTCTTTTCGAAATAGTTGCACTTTTTTGTAAATATCAAAAACACTTTTCGATTTCTATTAGCAGCAAGACAAACACATTATTCGCCAGAAAAGATGACTTAGATTCTGAAAGTGGAAACTATCAGCCATGTCACAGAATTTAATTCCGTTCGGAAGTGGAATTAATTCCGTATTTTGCTTCTATAGAAAAAGTAAAACGAACAATTTTTTCGGAATGAAACCTATAAATGCCTAAAATTACAATTCCACATAGCAAATTAAAAGTGGTTTCATTCCGAAAAGAAATTTCGTTTTGCTTTTTCTATAGAAGCAAAAAATGGAATTAATTCCATTTCCGAACTTTCCTTTTTTAGTATAGGAGGTTTTTTTAGATGTATAGAACTTTAAATTGGCAACATTTTTTTAACTGGCGGCCATTTTATCAACTGTCAAGTGATTTTTACTTTATTTTATATCGCAGCTACACGCCTTAAATATTTATTAGCAGAACCAAAGTTTTTATTAATTTCTTTTAGTTGATGTTTTTGGTTTTAATCCATTTTCTTTAAAATTTGTATGGGTTTTTTGGAGTTTCAATTTCTATTGCATCTGCTAATCTATTGCGGGAATTGTTATCTATATATGTAAGTACATATTTAAAAGAGTAACGTGAGTGACAGACTGATTGATTTATTGATCATTAAACAGCCCAAGCCACAAATGCTTTGAATTTAAAAATCAGTTTTGTTTCTTTTAACGGAGTATATGTAGATCCATTAAGAATGTATTTTTGGACATTCAGACCTTAAGGGGGATAAAACGGGAAAAAATGGTAACTCCGTATCTCCATAAATAATAAAGCTAGAATTCCGTAAAAATCTTCGTTTTGCTTTTTCTATAGAAGCAAAAAAACGGAATTAATTCCACTTCCGAACGGAATTAAATTCTGTAACATGGCTACCATAAACATTTTGATTATGGTAAATAAAGTTCTTTTCTGCAATTTGACTTAGGGAAGAACTAAATACTTTTTCTCTTTTGTAAAGACTACCAAACTATGATTTGTTTAAGGAGATTTGCAACTTAGTTATATGTACTTGTTTTTATTGATTTTTTCATTAAGTTTCTTTAAATAATTAAATATTAATGACCTTAAAAATAAAAACAAAACTCCCATTTTTTTTTATAATTAATCACAAAAGAAAATATATTTAGTTTTAAACACATAAAAATATATTTATTAATATATTTAACCTATGGAAATATAAGTAAGTAGTAGAATAAATTTGTATTCGAATAGTTTTTCATACAAATTTTTCAACTCATTTTTTATTCGACATTAAAGAACGGTCAGTACATATTATTTATTTTATATAAATATATATTTCATTTCATTGCAATTATCAAAAGTCTTTTTTCATAAAACATATTTGTATGAATGTTTAATTTAAAAATCTCTATTATTTAAGTTATATGTAGTTTAACAAACACAGTTTAACTCGTTCAAATTTGTATTTCAAAAATGTTTGCTTTTGTATCGAAAAACACAATAACCACCCAGTTATAAATCTATTGGCGTTTTCTTTTCTGGCAAAAATGTTACACTTTTTTCCTTTTTTATATGGGAAATGGGTAAAAAGTGTAACATTTTTGCCAGAAAAGAAAACGCCATTAGTGTAAATAATTTCCCTTTTATTTTTTAAAAATATACGGATAACGTGCACTGTTATTGTTTTTAAAATACAATAATCGCAGTTGAAAAAAAAACTGTTTTCATTTTTCATTATTTGCCCATTAAATAAAACGTACCGACATAAAATGTAGTGAAGCATTCCCGCTTAGCGTTTAAGTGGAATTTCGCAAAAAAAAAACGAAGTTCTAAAAAAATCTATAGTTTCAATCATTGAATGATTTTAAAACTTTTCTCGAAACCATATTTACTTTTCCAACAATTTTGGCTTTAGAAGAAAAAGTATAATAATAAATAAGATGAAGTTTTAAATGTTAAATAAATTTTTTGTTCGTTCTGAACAAAATACTCTTTCGGACAAAGTTTTTTTCATGTGAAATTTGACGTCTCTCTCTTTGGGAGAGAGAAAATATTTTTTACTAACAACTGTCAGCTTGAATTGGCTTTATTTTTTATTTTGTCTGTACAAAAATGAACTGAGTTGCCAATAGGTTACATTTCTATCTGTGGTGTTTGTAAAATTAAATTATTCATTTCATTTATTCATTAAAAATTTTGTAAATTCTTTTTGAAAAATATACGCAATATTTTAAAATAATTTAATATTTGTTTTTTGACACTTAAAAACCAAAGCTAAATAAATCAATGGCCGCATTATTAGCACTTGTAAAACTAATAGATTTTGTTTACATATGGCAGCTTTGATTTCCAGAAAAATCGTTCGAAATTGATGAATCGTGCCGCAAAATACTATCAGTAAAATTTTTTTTTTCTCTAGGCAAAATTTTTGTTTGGAACAAAAGGGTGAATCCACCATAAAAGAAAAAAATATTTTAACATGTATCTGTATTCTTTTACGAATGTAAAAAATAAAAACTAAGATGGTAGTGTCAATGATTATAAAGTTTTTATTATTTAATAGGCTTACTTGAAAATAAAACTAGCCAATTATGTTGACTGGATTTACAGAACACCAAAATATTTGTTTTCGTTTAAAACACGAAAACGTTACACGGATTCGGTTTACGGAACGGAACGAAACAGAGGCGATAATTTAACAAGTATGCTGTCATTTGTGACATGCGTTTCTTATTAATTCGTATAATATTTAAATCCATATCTACATAATTTATGTAAATATGTTTATATATGCATCGACCGGTTAAATTAATTCATTATTTATAAAATCTTTAGTTAAAAAGAATAAAAAAGAATGTCTAAAAACATTCGCATTGAAAGTTATTCTTCAAATATATTTATATAAAATTAACATTGGTGTTTTGTTTGTTTGTTTTATTTAGGATTTTTATTACAATTTTGTTTAGTTTTATTTTAATATTTAATAATAATTAACTGAATAATTGATAATAATAAATTTTATTTTAGTTACTTGTTGTTTAATAATTTTAATTATAATTCTTTACTGTATTTAATTTAACTTTTTAGAGTTGTTTATAAAAAATTAAAAAAATTACAATAAAAAATAAAAATGTTAAGCCAAAAATTAGTAATAATAATTTTAATATATTTTTTTAATAAAAATAACATTTAACATAAAATCAAGAAATATTGTAATAATTTGATAACTTTGATTTATTAAGTAAGTATTAAGAATTAGTTTAATTTCTTGTTAATATTTTGTTTTAGCAATAAATGTTCAACATTTAGGCACATTATTTATTAAATATTGCTTGATTAATAAATTTTGAAGTTTTTCATTTTCATAAATTGAAAGGAAAATAAAGGGATATCAAATAAATGTTTAATTAAAAATAGGCATGAAATAAAACATTTCTTTCTTTTTTCAATATTTAGGAATCATTAATGTGTTCAATTTTTTTATTTGCTGTATTTTTTTGTAAGTTTTCTTTTTTTCAATTTTTTTTTGTTTATTTAAGTTTCTCTTTTTCACTTTTTTTTTGTTATTTTATGAAGTATTACGTTTTGGCGATGAAGTCAACACTTTTTCTTTGGCCTTTTCATGTTCATCTTCAAATATAATTTTCGTTATAACAATATCTCCAGTACTTAGAGTTTGTGATGCTGCATCAATCATTTTCACCTGTCCCTTATCGGAATTCACCGAACGCAAGTTGGTGGTGGGTGTGGTACTTCTTGCCTCACCATGGCAGTTGCAGTTTTTCATGCTGAAGATAAAAAACGAAAAATCATTTAAAATTAGCATGTAGTAATTATGTATGTATGTTTCTATATCTAAAAAATGCATATAAAAATCTAACGCTGGCTCTAAATTGACATTAGATGCCTTGATGAAGACCTAATAAAAATGAGCCTGAAGCTATCATCATGAAGAGGAGGATGAAATTATATTTCACCTTATCATTTATTGCCCGGTACTAGAAGAGATCTATATGTATAAGATTTCTGGGACATCAATGAAGCGACAACAATCGGATATGAAGTTAGAGTGTATTAAAGTATTTATAAGAAACAGCAACTGTAGTATTAATCTTCTTGGGATGACATAAAATCTGTCAAATGACTTGCAGCTAGTCTTTTTAATCTACTCAATTTTCTATGCCTGAACTCTTCTGTTTTCAACTCTCTACTTGTTCATCTCTACATCTGTCTTTATTTCTTTTAACACAACATAGACATAGGAAACCTATCGCTGGCTCTACATTTATTATTGACGTAGTAAACCTATCGCTGATTCAACATTTCCTATTGTCATAAAAAATCTAGTTTTAACTACATAGTTTAATTCTTATCTTCATTGAATGTTTTAAGCATTTATTTTTAGCAACTTACTTTTTCGTTTTCTCTCTAACGATTTGTAAATTGTCTGTAGTAGCAATTGTTGTACCCAATTGATCCTGCATAGAATTTGATGTAATAATCTGTAAACATAATAAAAACCGAATACTAAAACATACAAAGTTAATAAATAATACCAAAAATACACTTACTTGATCACTTGGCAATAAAGTCGCAGCCGATAGAATTGCTTCCAATTTATCGATTTTAGCCACGCGATCCATTGATTGATTCGATAAGATTTCATCCATCATTTGCATGGATTCAGTTAAGCTGGGCGGTTCCGAGCTGAAACGTGGCGAAAAGGTGCCAGTTAATGAGTTGTCCGATGGCACTGAATCCAAACTTGGGAAATTATCATTTTCGTTGACCTCCTGCTCATCTTCCGAGTCGCTTTGATCTCTGTTTGTGTGTAAAATACAATATTATGCAACAATTTTTACTTGTATAAAAAGTTGTAAGATAAAATTTACTTGTTTTGCTGGCCTGAAGATTCCATTTTCTCTAGTTTTTTAGCTACTTTGTAGTAGCCTTTCAAACGTTCCTTTTCATCTTCCGTCAAGTCCATATATCTTTATAAATTAAATTAGTTTAAATAATAAATTGTTAACATGGGTAGTTCAAGTATTAAAATATTTACCTTAATAAACGTATTTCCCTATTGGATAAAACAATACTTTTATTTGTTTGGGCCAATTTATATTTGAGATCCGATACTTCAGTACTTATTTTACGTTGTTTTTTGCGTATTTTAACTTCATTTGGTTTGATATGCATTAAAATTTGTTCTGTACAAAGTTCAGAAAATAAAAGCAAATTTTCCGGCTTGATTTGTCTACAAAGAAAAATTAATGAAATTTATTTTCACAGATTTGGTCAAATTAATTTTATATTAATATTAGCTTCTGCTAATGTCGTCCACCTGGAAATTAAATGTTCAACAAACCTAGTTAAGTTGCCATATAATTGATCATTGATTAGGACTAATACATCTCCGGCAGCATAAAGCAACATTTCTCGTGTTAAAGGGCGTTTGGCCCAATACTTTTGATCACGTCGATATATTTGTTTTAGCTGCTCCTTGATGGGATTGATGGGGGCGTTGTATTGTTCACACAACGAGTTCAAAGAGATATATTTTGCCTTGTACACTTGCTTGCCGTATTCTTGATATTGAACAATAGCATGGGCAGCCTGAGGAGTGAAATTAAATAATTTAGGAAGAAATTCAAATTCAAAAGTAAGTCTCTTTCTCCAAACTAACCTGCGTATCGAAAACATTGCGCAATAGTATGCCAAACTGTAAATACAAATTGGCCGCATCATTGCGGCAATCGTGCACCACCTTAATGACATTCTCATGTTCCAATAAGGCCTTTAAACCACCATTGGTGATCATTTCGGGACAAGAGCGCACATCGAATATAAATGCTTCGCCGCGTGTGGTGCCAATCTCTATCAAAGTAATCTCACCCTTGACACCCAAATTGATGCCTTCACAGTCCAGTGATATGACAATCGATTGATTTGGATTCTGCTGGGCAAACTTCAGCATGGCTTCTGTGACAAAAAGCGACTGTTTAATGTTGGCAATGACACTGGTATTTTGGAGAACCTTAATCTTCCAAGTATCACCAACGAAATAATTATGACTAGGAGTATTTGTGTATGAAGAGTTGTTGGATGAATTATATCCGACAGAATTGGCATTGTGACTTGGACTGTTGTGGGGTGAGTTTTGGGGATTGTAGCCAACAGAACCAGCCTGTTGATTGGCTAAAGATTGCTTGTCTTTTTCGTAGTTTTCTGCTAAAGTGCGTATGACTAAGTTGTTGATACGCTGCTTTAAGGTTTGATTGGCACTATTTAGACGCTCTGTGGGCGGTTGGGGTGGCAAAGTTATAGCAGGCGGATTTTGATTATGATTAATTCCCGTTTGCTGTTGTGAATTGGTGTTGCCGCCATATGAAGAGCATTGATTCGGTGTGGGGTAGTTGCGTTCGCAAAGATTTTCCAATTTCATTTCGGATATGGGGATGTAGCTGTCGAAACCAGAATTAGGTTCCGAACGAGTTTGTGACAAGTCGCCGTTGCCCGAGACATGCGAGGAAACGGGAGCATTTAATTTGAAATTGGGCGAATCAATACTATTGTTGTTATTATTCGTGTTGGCATTTTGTTGAGAACTATTGTTGTTGTAGCGCAAAGCAGGCGACAACAGACGCTGTTGCACGGCACTCACTTGCTGGGGTGTCGATTGTTGCTGCTGCTGTATCCCTTTCTCAACAGTTGGAATAGTTTGCTGAACATTGCGATTATTATTCATTGCATTGTATTGCTCTCGGGTCTTCGCTTGAGACTGTTGTATGTGTGAATCGCTAAGTTTGGGTTTTTGTAGAAGAGTGACTAGATTGGCTTGTATGTGAAAGCAATCGGAAAACAATCGCAAAAATGTCATCAAATCACTGGGTGTCTTAAACATCCTTAAACATTGCTCTTGGGGGAATTTAGTAGTTACCAAATGGAAAAGTTGATCGACCGTCATTGGTCCCTTTAACTCTATGCACTGGGCAAAGAAATCCAACATTTGTTGGGTGCCGCGTGTATCGATATTGGTTTGCGGCAAATGCAAACGTTCGCGTGCCGGCAATTCTTCCATGTCTTCGCAACCGACTAAAACGACATGATCGTCCACCACACTAAAAGTATCCGTATGTTTCGACAAGAATTCCGTAAACTCTTTAATGTGTTGGCCTGGTTGAAAGTAAAGAGTTCATTAAATTCAACATTAAATTATCTTTAATACCTATACAATTCCAATTTCGTAATAAACTCAAATATTAACTAAAAAAAACTCACCTGATATATGTCTCACTTGTGGTGATGCTTGTGATCTATGACCCAACAGACTGCGCACTGGCACCTCCACACCAACGCCGTATTGCAATAACTTATTTTTAAAATAGTCTTTAGCCTCTTTAATGTAATCACGTCTGCCACCGTAGCTGCCATCATCCGAATTGGAATGTTGATAACAATTCACTTGCACGTAATCGCCGTCCACAAGAAAAATGGAAGGATATTGAGCCAAAAATTTCTTCAAACCTGCAACAAGCAGAATAAAAAAACAAGACATTGAAAAAGTTGCACAAATATAAAACCAAATAAATATCTAGTAGGTTTCATATAATATTCGGTTTTATGTGCAGCATACAACAGAGAGGCATGTGTAATAAAAGAAAATGTAGTAAGTTGTATTTCAATTTTGCTAAAAGCTAAATAACTTGTAGTAAGTTGTATTTCAATTTTGCTAAAAGCTAAATAACTTAAACAACCATAAAGTAACATCTTCTACAAAATGTGATGAAGAAATAAGCGAGGCTGGCTTTGAAATTAATTATACACTTACATTTCAATTCAAAACAATTCCTCGCCTGCACCTCGTACTTAAATTTAACAATGATTTATTCACAGTTTTTAATTAAAAACCATTTTCAAACACAAAGACCGAAAGCAAAAAGAATTGCAACTTACTGTTGCACAAAGTAGTGCATTTACGAGCATGAAGAGAAACAAAAAAAAAAATTAATACATAAATATTTTCAATTTATTTATTCACAAACGGAAATTCATTATGAAAACAAAAATCCATTGTTTAAATCATGCAAACACAGCCACCATTGAGTATAAGGAAGAACTTGCAACAATAGAACGAAACAAATCAATAAAATATTTAATGCAACTGCAGAACAAAAACAAAAATAACAAATGAAACTAAAACTTTAACCCATCAAGAAATGTGATTGATGGTTTAATAAGTTATCATAAGCAAATTTATATGGAATACTGTTTCGATTAGCTGTGCAACTTGTCGTAGACTGTTTTAAAGGTGTCAATTTATTCAATTTTATTTGTCGTAATTAGCTTTAGAACTAGAACTAATACCTAACCCCCTAAGAACCGGTTATATAACTAGTTCGATGATAGTTCATCTTTATTTGTTGTTGTATTAGATTATTTAACTTGCGCAGTTATTTGCATCATCTTTAACACTACGGGAGAGAGAGCATTGCAATACCTTAAGTGTAATCTACAAGTTTTAGTTCTCGTCACATATCGGTGATATCGGTGTCGTAAAGTTTGCACTTTTTTCATTAAAATGACTATACAAATAGAGAACTTGTTCTAAAACAACTAGTTGTAAAACGAGTGTCTTCAGAACTACTTTAGATTCTTTAACCACAGCCATGGAACTAGTTACTTTTGAAACCAGTTATGTAAAACACTATAGGGTTTTAAGGAACCAGTTCTTTGGCACTAGTTACGTATTGGTTTAAGACAAATTATATACCTCATTAGTTTCAAAACTGCATTCTTTTGAAAGTTTAGTATCTAATGCCTCAACTGCTGAATGAGTTTAGAAATCTATTATGGATATTTTCGGTCAACATGTGTAAATAAGTCTTATAAGGCTAATTCTATAAATGAAAAAATTTAACATTAATATAGTTTCAAGCATGACTATTTCAAACAAAAACCAATGATGAAGAACTAGTTCTCGAACTGTCCTTAAATATGTTCTTTCTTAGAACTGGGAGTGACAACTTCAAACAAATGTCTGGTTCCAAATAAAATTCTCAACCTAAAATCATTGATGCCAACGCCAAACTCGAACGAGTAGTTTTATTATGAATGTGTTATTTTATTTGGATCTACTACATATTTTCCTTCATCCAGCTTTTGGATTGTTCAATGCCAGCGAACGTGAACAGCGTAATACATTTTTCCAACTGATTTTGGGTTTGATTAACTTAAGGTGACCATACGTCCTCTATTTTGGAGGACAATCATCTATTTTAACTCGCTGTCGTCTATAAAATTTGTGTCCTCTTTCAGTCATCTTTTTCATACTCAGTCATCTTTTGTCATCTTTAATTTTAAATGCATGACCAATATTTGTTTTTATTGAGCTTAGAGTATGAACAGAACAAGCACGGCACGGTTTCTAAGTAGAATGAGAATCGCCACCTTTAACAAATAAAACAAATTTTACTTCACAAACGCCGTGTTGTCCCTGTTCTGTTCATACTCTTACTGCCTGAACTTTCGCTTTTCAAAATAGTAAATGGTAACAATATGTAAAAAAATGTAAACATTCAATTGAAATAAATTTTTTACTATTTTTCTTAATGTCATCTTTTTTCTTTTCCAAAATCTGGTCGCCTTAATTAACTATACTTCAATGCAAACGAAGCCTTGAACAACAAATCTAACGAAAATATACACTATATTAGATTATTCTAATTTCAACACCTGCTGTTTTGTTATCGACAAATTAAACTTAGTCGAATAAAAGTTTTCGGTATAGAAAAATCATATTGCAATTTACTTCGAGTTTTTTACATTTTGACAATTTATTTATGAAATTTGCCTTAATTTCTTAGACCTTCATCCCCTCAAGCAGCTCACTTGGATTGTGATTGGGTATAAATAGAAAATCTCCTTTTCGTACTCGTTATTTATACATACATATGTATGTACATATATTGATTCAACCAGATTCTTTAATAAAGGAATGTCTATGTTTAAGATTAATTCTGGAACACTCTCCTAAGCACTAGAGGAAAGGTGTTGTTCCCTTCGTTGGTCAATCTGCTCTGTGCAATGCCATACAGTTTCTATGGGACAATCGCCTTACATTTGCAATTAGGAATGCCAGCTAAGAATTTAATCACCTCTTCATCCATCATCGCACCCTATCTGACCAATCCAATTCATCGGCTATTCACTTACCCTGATTATAGGCATCTCTTGCTTGCAATATACTTTTGTAACTAAATAAAAATTATGTAGGAAAACTATAAGTGGTATTATATGACTTCAATTGTTCGCCAATGTGATAACTTAGATACAAAATAGGTTATACGAGTATACATTTAATACACTGCATAAAAGTTTAATGCCCTACTATTATTCTGGATATACACAGTATTCCCACATAAAATCTTACTTCAAACGAAGCCTCTATAAAAAAAAAATTAAAAACAATATAAAAAATATCTTGCATAAATATGAAAATGACATCATTTGAGCCAAAAAACGTCATACACTCATATCAGTTTTAAGTAAAAACGCAAAATAGGCAGAAATGACAAACAAACATTCATCCAGATACATTCATAGAAGTATTGTAAAATACATATGTATGTATGTATATCTAGTATGTATAATAAAAACGTTTAAGTATTAAATTAAACTCATTTGCTGATGACAATAAAATCGATTAAAAAAAATTAAACAATTAAACCGCACTTTTAGCTTAAATCTCAGCTAAATGAATTTGAAGTGTGTATTTAACATGTAATGAAAAAAATTATTTATGTATAAAACAACAACATGACAGAAAGATCTCGAGTCAAATCCTATGAATTGTTAATTTATTTTCTTGTCATTTTTGTCAACATTATTAACATACATATACTACTTGTACTCTACGTTGAGACATGTCATTGCTGCTAACGTTGTTTTCTTTAGATATATGGTTGTGTATGTATGTATAATGTATAGTATATATTAATATGTATGATTTGATGTGACATTATATAGTCATTATCATCCTACTATCAAGTACAATTTTGAACTATGCGTATACCCTTTTCTTATTGCTATAAAAACAGTGAAGAGTAATATAAGTTGAACTTATGTATTTGCATTGTAGAATATTATAATTTTTATATGCATATACATACATATATGTATGTATGTATCTATATTAAAGTAAGGAACACTTTTTCAATTAGTGGTTATAGAAGAAAATTTCGAAATAAATAAACATAAATGATTTTCAGGCATGTGATGGAAATCGAAATCGACAACGAATCAGTTTTGGAAATACATTTTAATGCATTTATATTCTAATTTTTAAAATTTTTGTTTTAAGATTCTCTTTAGTAGCCCAATATCTTTATATTTTATGTGATAAAAGTTTTTCAATACAGAAATATTATACTACGTTTCCACGGTACATGCTTCGTTCTCTATTCATGCTTCAGACCCCAATCATGAGCGAAACAACTTGCTTCACCATACAAAATTTTAAGAGCGAATCAAGTAGATTCATATTGAATCTACTTGCGAAGCACGAAAAATTGCACTCTTCTCTAATTTTTATCGCAAGTTTATCTGCACTAGCTGTAAAAATTTAATATTATTGTAAACAAAGCAAATTATTTTCTTGTTGCTGGAAGTAAAGAAAGTAAATACGTACGAATGTAGGTTTTTTTTCAAATAAGCTAACTAATTTCCACTCACTTTTTTTGTCCATTAAAAAAGTTATTTTCCAATATTTATATTTATTTTTATTCTGTTTGTTTATTAAAAACAACTGTCAAATCGAATCAAGTTTATTAGTCATGTAAACAGCATGTTACGAAAAAATTGATTTCTAAAACTCATTCGTTTTCGATTTCCATCACATGCCTGATAATGTGTGTAAAGATAAATTTGAATTTAATTAGTACAGACAAAAACCACATTTCTTAACATTGATAATGTTACAGTCAACAGACCACTGTTAAGCACTTAGCAGTCATATTTACTTGAATTTTGAAAAATGTAGCTTTTAGAATGAAATTGTATAGAAGAAGTTGGGCACATATCGATTTGCACACGTATCCCACTATAAAGAAAGGGTATTTCAAAAGCTCCGAAATTAGACTACATTAGTCGGATTTCTTAAATAATTTTAGAATTTGAATAAAATGAATTTGAAAAAAATGTATTTTTGAAATAATAAACTTTTAGGATAAAATTCTCTAGAAGAATTTAAACAAATGTCGAGTTTCACACGTATCCCACTATATGTAAGGGGTAGTATAAAGGGTCCTAAATAAGACTACATTGGTCGAATTTCTGAAATAATTTTGGACTTTGAATAAAACGATTTAAAAAAAAATGTATTTTTGAAATAATTAACTTTTAGGATGAAATTCTCTAGAAGAATTTGGACAAATATCGAGTAGAACACGTATGCCACTATATAGGAAGGGTAGTCCACAGGGTCCTAAATGTCCATGTCGGTATTTGCTCAAATTCTTCCAGAGAATTGCATCCTAAAAGCTACATTTTTCAAAATTCAAGTTAAGCGCTTAACAGTGGTCTGTTGATTGTAACATTATCAATGTTAAGAAATGTGGTTGTTGCCTGTGCTAATTAAATTCAAATTTATCTTCACACACATAATGATATTAAACTGACAACCATTTGTATTACAAAGAAATGGTTAACTAATGAAAGTTTGAATCAATTTAACCCAGGTGTCGAAGAGTATTTGAAACACATTAAACAAAATCTTTATGTCAGACACTGTATTGTGTGTGTGTAAATGTAACAGTTACTGTGTTTGCCGCTGTTGTCTTGAGTTAAAACAAGTGACGTTGACATAAATTCATAAATATAATGTTGACGTTGCAAGCTCAAACGACAAACATCCACTAATAATCATAGTCAAACTCATAATATCATCATTATTACTATTATTATCATCATTAATGCAATAATCATTGTTTGTTGCTGTAATTATGTTTATTAATTTTGATGGGATGAGAGGTTGATGTTATAACACATTTTTTTAACGAAAATTAATTCAATTTATATTTACTTATTTACAAAAAACAAAAAACGATAGATAGTAAGCAAACATCTTAAAAAAATCATAATTATGAGAAGTATTTTTGTTCGTACTAAATATATTTGAATAAATTTTCAAAAATTATGTAAAAGACAGCGAATAATAGTAGACATTTTAAAAATTACAACTGAAGCGGTTGCCTAATATTATTAGGTGATATTTTATTTACTAAATAAGAATCTAAAACTGGATTTAAAAAAAAAAAAAAAAAAAAAAAAAAAAACATTGTTCACATTAATTCGGTCGCATAAATGTTTTAATATTTCTGTAACCAAAAAACGTGATTGCATACTTTTAAACAATAAATTGATACTCATTTTTTAATATTTATGAAAAGCTAAAAGAAGAAACTTAAATTATTTTCCATTTTTTAAAATCCGTGTTTTTGTGTTGATAAGTTGCACTAACTGTTTAACAACACTTCGATTCACCTGCGCTAACTACTTATTCCGCTTTAGGAAAGTTCGCTGTATTACGAAAAACACCATTAGTAATGTGTTTTGTGCACTTCGAGCAACATATGGTTTGCAGCATTGCATTTCGAGCCCACTATTACCAATTCCATTCGGCATGTGAAGTAATATAAATTGGTGGCAGAGCGATCACTCCTGCATTCTATTTCTCAACAGTAGATCATGGCTAGAAAGATTGCTGTGAAGACCGTCTCAGTGCAGAAAATTAATTCCAGTCTTCCATTATAGTTTTGAATGTATTCTGTGAATTCATATTAAACCAAGGGTTGATTTTTACAAATTCAATTGAGTTCGCCGGTCCCTTGTTTACTAATTTAGCCAAAAAATAACTCTTGTACCAGAAAATAAAAATGTTGCACGAGATCTTTCAATGCTACTTCCATGAATATCACTTTAATTTACCTGAAATTAGGCTATGTCTTGGCATTAGTTTCACTCACATTTATGCATTTAATTTAGCTTTCTGTTCTAATAAACATTTTTATGAGTTTAGTCAGAATTGCATGAATTCAAAAAAAATTCATTTAAAATATTTGAAAATGTATCTGTCCCCAAAAAGGTTTTAAAATTACCAACTTCAGGGCAATATTCCCCAATTAGTTAATAAATTAAATAGTTCCAATTTACACGAAGCAATTATTATTATTTATTGTTACAAATTTTTCCTTTAAATTTCTTCGGTGTTCACACAGCACAATTTTTATCGCTCTAATTTTTATTTGTGAGTATACATACATTTTTTTACACACATAGATATGTATATGTAATGCGAATAAGAGAGTAAAATGAATTGCAAGTACAAAAGTGTTTACTCGTCTTATCCTCCCCTCAACTGAGCTTAAAGAATAGCTTCTTGTATATTGAAACTTAGCGAATACTCGAATCAAAGAAATCCTTCTTTCATGAACGAATTTAATTTGAGAATTTTTCTTTTTAATTTGATAATTTAATAAATAATAATATTTGCGAAAGAAATTAAAATATAAAAAATGCTAAATATTTTTTAAGGATTGGATTTTAATGAATTATGGGCGAATTTTATTGTTTACACGAAGTAAAAAATAAAATTCATAAAAACTATTTTTTTTACTTTTAGTTGTTTTTTTACATAATTTTAAGAATGATGTAACGGTATTTGTTATTATTAAATTACATAACAAAATATTTTCGAATATTTTTGTAACGGTAGCCAATCTTGATTTTGTTAAATAAATTCAAAAAATTAATAAGTAATCTATATTTTATTTTGGATCTATTTGGGAATTTGTATACTGTTGTTAAGTTTTCATATAACAGATATTGAGTCAACCGGCATGACAGATAAATAGTTCGTTTCGAATTGCAAATAAGCGATAGACCGATTCCATCAACATTTATTGAAAATTTTACACTTATTAAACTTCTAAATAGGTAGTTTTAAAAAATATAATAGATGTAGGGTATTTTATAACACTGCTTACTTTCACTATCTTCATGTTACGAGTAATACACAACTATTATAATTTTTAAATTTCCAGATTACAGCACATTTGATAAACTTGTATTAAAACTCAAGAAACTCATTTATACATAAAGCCAAAGTTACAATTGCAGATAAGAGCATTTGCAGCATTGATTTGACTTCAATTTTGAAATATTTTTAGGTACATACTCGTACACCCATATGTAAGTTTTGTAATAATTCAATTGTACAACTAAAAAATACACAAATACAAAAGACTCGTATTTGGATTAATAACAAACATGTGTTACATTGCATTCTAGACATTAATTCATAATGAAAACAATAAAAACTTAATTTAAACTTTTATTTACTATATATTCATGAAATACTAATTTATTCATAAAATAACACAAAAGCGACAAAATATAAAGAAAACTTTCCCTTTTGTACGAATAACCACCACCTTTTTATTATTATTATTATTATTGTTTAATGTTATGAATGGTTCCCGCATTCAGTCAAGTGTTTGCGAAGTGAAAAACTTTAAAAGTTTTCGGAAAATGGGAGTCAACGAGAAATTGTTTTAAATTATGTATTTAAATTAATAAAAAACGGCAACAGCAACGGCAACGATATCGACATCGACAATGAAACTGAAAATCAATGAGTTAAAAATGTTGTAGAAAAGCCTACAAGCAAATGTTGAAAATGAAAGGCAACAAATACAATGTACATACATATATTAAAAGAGAGGGAGTTGGGAGGCAGGTAGTTACTAAAGAACTTTCATATGTTTACGTATTTAAATGGAAATAATATATGTACATATAATAACTTATTTAAATACCTTTTACTACGAGTGTTAAGGTTATATGTTATGATTCTATAAATCGACATTTGAAAAATAGTCTTTTGGCGAGAAAAGTTTGAAAAAGTAGATTTTTTTAAAAAAGTCGCCTTTCCATAAATAACAAAATTTCAACTATCCAAAAATGTATACAAGTCGACAACAATCAATTTCGAAAAGTTGACTTCTTGTTTTAACTAAAAAACGCTTGAATATATAAATTTGCCATTAAGCATTAAACACATTCGCCACTGCAGGCTACCGACTACAATATGTCAAACATAAATTTAATGAGAGTGATTATTTTGACGACAGCAGGTAACACGACTGCGGGTTGTTGTCCATGCTAATCTTTTTGTCGCTGTCAAATTAAACTAATTTCTATTTTTGTTGGCGACAATACAAAAACAGTGTTGACCATACAGCAAAATGTGTAAAGCAAATTAAATAAAATAAAAAGCAAAATACAAAATTAAAATGTTATGATCATTTATGCATCAAGAGTTGTTAAATGCATTAATAATATGTATTATATTTTATATTAGTTAAAATGAGTGAATAATAATAATAATTTTTCGAAATCGATATTTTTACATATTTCGATAGACTATTACTAGATACACCTCCTCCTTCCTCAGATGAATTCGGAAAAAATACCGAAGTTATAGCCTAAAAAAGAAAAGCCCTAACTAAAATTTTGTATTAATATTGCATCTTTTTTATTTAGTTTTTTTCTCCTCCAGTAAACTATGAAAAACATGAGTTAGGGCCTTTTCGTATTAAGTTAACGATATGTTTTTCATGTTTCATGAAAAAAAACAGCTACTTTGAAAAATAAAAGCCTTAAGTGGCACCACTGAAATATAAATGGATTACTGCAACAACTGTTTATATTTTCATTGTTTTGTTTGATTAAAGTTTGTAGCTGTTTTATTATTATTTTTAATATTTTTATTTACTTTTTTGTTGTTGTTTAGTAATAGCTTCTATAAAATCAACAAAATTCTTTTCAGCCATTATGTTTTTATTGAAGAACAAATTTATTTTTTATTAAAACGTTAGATTTCGTTATCAGCTGCTGACTATGTAGCTGTCGTTTTCAAAATAACTAAGTAGCTGGCTATGTGTTTAATGCTTTACGTTTGTAATTTCTGCAATAAGTTGCGAAAGTGTATACCTATAGATATATTCCGGGATAGTCTTTCTAAATATACTGGATGAAATTAAAATTCCAAAGTCCCCTGATATCTGATGCACTTAAAGCTTCTAGTATACGTTCGATTAATGGCTACCTCAGTATGTAACCAGCAAACATTTGTCACTTCCTTTCAATTACTGAATAACATACTTTTCAACGTCTGCATAACTAAGATGTAAGAGACTTGGTAATTATTTGTAATATAACCATTTATTTTTTAGAGATTTGTATTAGCACATTCTGTTGATACTGAAACTTAACTATCAATGAGTTGCCAAAATCATTATTGTGACCATTTTAGCGTTAGTTATGTTAAAATATTGAACTTGAAAATAACCTAAGGTTTGGTTATTTTATATTGAAACTCTACAATTTAACAATTAATTTTAAATAAAGCTATGGATGAAAGAAAAGTATCAACTGATTTGTGTATTATTGAAGCTATTTTATGGCAATGAATTTTCTAATGATATATGACCATGGTTAATTATCTAATGACGGAATACTGCCTATATACGTCAGAATAATTAATAGCACCCTTTTATGTAATTTATGTATTTATATACACTTATATATATTTATGTATATACATACTTCTTTATATCCACCATTAAATAAATGGGGCATATTAATTGTGTTATACCGTTTGTAACACATCAAGTGACCGTTGGTCTCATGAAATATCGATGGGACGGCAGTTGAGCTAAATGGGTACTAACGGCAGTCGGAAAACATGAAAATGTAGCTCCTTAGTTAAAATTAAATATATTTGATGAAAAATCGGCTTTACAGTAGAGAACATAAGGTTCACTATGTACGAATATATGTATGTATACGAGTAAGTATTTTAGTAAACACATGCATGTTTTGTTAATGATGTTAGGTATAGAGTAGTCGGAACTGCCAATTATAACAAACTTATTTGTTTATTTTTAATATTGTATTGTTTTCTTTTAGAACAAACAAAATACATACTCGTAAATAAACTTTTGGGGTTAAAACCATAATTGTAAACCAAGGTTTTTTACTCTTTTTCTGTCAATATTTTACACGCAACGCATATTATTCTAATATATTTTTCAAACTACTATTTTTCTAATAACTATGCAGAACTTTAAATTAATTATTTCAATTTAGCATTAATACATTATAATTTTAATTCTGTATTAAAAAAATGTCAGCAATTCATTCCATTAAACTATGGGCCTGTTCGAATTTTTTTTTTATTTTGTTAATTTAATTTGTATACTTTCTTTAGAATAGAAAATGATGCAAAATTCTTTAAACTGTTGGTGAGAGTACGTTTGGACATGGAGGAAGAATTTTCTTCTGGAAGGAAGAAAAAATCTGTCCTCTGGGGAAAGGTGTTTCAAAAAATGGTTATTGTTCGTCTGCGCATCAGCATCAGCTGATTTGCATCAGCATCGCAAACTTATCACATATGCGCATCAAATGCAGAGCAGTGATGCATTTCCGAACAGGCCCTATTATCAACAGAACAAGAATTTCTTTCAAATCATTCAAAAACCTTTATTCGAATATAATTAATTTATTGTTGAATTAATTCATAATAAAATTCATTCAAGCATTGCAATTCAAATCCAATCCAAATTGAATAATAATATTGTTTCAATTTATTTACAATCATTAGCATAATGAATTGAAAAAATGTTTAAATACATTTGTAATGGATTTGAATTTAAGAACACGTTGCAGTACTAAGGAGTGAATACTTTAATGGAATAGTTAAGAGATAAAAATAATGAATTGCAGAACTTAGAAATTAAGCTTATGAGTTAATTTGCAACGAATTCCTTAATGGAATAATTAATTAATAAAATTTAATTTGATTTTGAAAATAGAGTTAAGTATTAATTCCTTGGAATCTTTAAGGTTAAGTAATATACATATAATAATAATAGTAATAATAAGGATGCCAATCCCGAAATCCCGGGATTTAACAAACTATTATTTGGTGGTTTTGTAATACTAACAAAAATTTAAATTTACAATAGTACGTATGTTGAAAGGATTGCCAAACTCGAACGCACTATTTGATTTGGTACGGTTTATGAAATTGGAAATTCCTATAATAAAAGCTTTAATTGATTTAATAGCTCAACAGATGACAGATGAAGAATTTATCTTACTTAAACAAATGGTTGTAATTTTAAACCATGCTCAAGAGATATCGAACTGGTGAAATATCTCCTTAAAAGAAACCAAGACACACAACACACTTTAAATTTTTAAAAAATTGTAGAGTGAATTTTATAATGTGATAGAAATGTTTGTTATTAGAAATGAATTAAAATTGTTGATTGAGAAACGAATGAAGTAATGAATGAAATTGAAATATGTAAAAGCACCCCACATACTTAATAATTAATGTCTGTTATTATATGGAAACAAATATTGAAGAAGAAATAAAATTATATGTTTCGGAGGATGAGAATGAATTGTTTATGTAATCAGCATACACGCAATGTAATCGATATTTCCCGTCAGCTTCATATATTGGTAACAAAATTGAATCAAGCTCTAAACTAAGATGTTTTTTTAAGGTCGAACGATAATATTATATTGCTTTTTAATTAATATAGAAATTAAAGCGAAATGACATATTATTTTTGTCAATCCAACATTTCAATATAATGTTATTAAATAAGTGTATAAAATA